>CM034150.1:15570443-18129401 GCA_019776745.2 Taxus chinensis
ACTTTACATGTTGAAATATTACAATTACAACAAGGTTCCTCTACTTCCTCTCATGAAAATGATTCTATTCAACTTCTTCACAATTCACTTGCACCTAATGAGGTTTCCTGTTCTTTTCCCATTGGTTTATTTGCTTCTAAACTCCCTACTTATTATGGTAAAGGAGATCCCACCAAGCATCTTCCCTCCTTACTTGTGGCTTGTTTTGATTACACTTCTCATGATATCTTGCTCACCAATATCTTTCCTATAAGTCTTAAGGAATTCACATTTCAATAGTTTTATGATCTCCCCACACATTCTGAGCACTCTTTTATCACTTTAGCAAATCAATTTTTGGCACAATTATCTATTACCATTAGGGACAAATTATCTTATAATCAATCATCTAAATTATGCAAATGATCCACTGAACCTCTCAACAATTATGTATTACAATACAAAACCTTGCTTACTAGGATGAGTAACCTATTACCCCATAATAAACTGAAATATCTATTCACCCAAATATTTTTGCCACCTCTGCAAGAATTAGTCATCTTCGACAAATTTTGATCTTTTGACTACTTGTGTCATACACTGAAAGAGGGTGAAGATAAACTATTACACATGAAAAAACTTAAGTATGTTGCTAACACTCCTACCACACCCAAGGAAAATTTTCCAAGAAAATTCACAATCAAAGGAAATCCTAATGACACTAAATTTGGTTCTAAAGACACTGTTAATGTTGTTTCACAACCAACCAAGTTGTAACTCTAACCCGCACGTCGGAACTTTACCCGCTTACCTTGTGAACCCCACATTGTATTAAAGTAATTGCATGAGTTTAGTCTTGTGTCTCTCCCTCCAACATTTTATGTTGATACAAGCAAGCCTTAAAGAAAGAATTTTTATGTCAATGCTTGATGTAATTACCATCGATATATCACCCACTTCACCGATAGGTTTCTCAAACTTTGACACATTATTCATGATCTCAACGACTCCAAAACTATTGGATGGAATGAACCCACTGAATATTACAAAAAAACCAATAATAATTCCAAACTAGAAATATTCAACGATCCACTTCCTAATCATAACAATGATAAATATCTATCTGAAGTGCACAATACTTATTATGCAGTGCCACCACCACCCTCTTCTGATCACCCTTCGATGCAATGATTGGAACTGTCACTCATACATCATATTCTACACCAGTCATTACCTTCGATGACTCTGATGCATATGACACACTTGTCTCTAACACTCTATCTATTTTGGTCTCTATTAACCAAGTCCCTATCGATGGTGTTTTGGTTTACCCACATAATAAAGATAATATATGTACTCTCACGTTACTTCAATCTTTTGACATTTCTACACAAAATTTGAGATTTGATATTAATCCTCAATATTGGTGCATTACTCTACCCATGACTGTTGTTTCTATCACTACTCTCACTTCATGCCAACCAGTGAACTAACCATTGAGAATCTTAAGTTCTAGGTACGAGATTAATTTTAACTTGATTATCACAACATGAAAGACATCATCCATCAATCAAGTAATTGTCCAGTAACCAACATCTTGTCACTATTTGAGGTATCACCTTTGAGGATTCTTCGCCTAGTTTACTTAGGCCTTATTTTGCAGTTCCTATTCCTATACCTAGCACATCTATGGATAGGTATTTGGTCTCACACAATCTCCATCATTTTATCTAACCACCTAGTTTTATCCCTAGGTTTTTAGTGCTACATATTTCCTCTCACGACTCTAGCTCTCCTAGGTCTCTTGATAGGACTTCAGTTGTACACATGCAACTCATCATCGACAAGACAGCTCTCCTGGGAAATCATGAATAGGCCTTCCATTTTCTCATATTGGATTCATGGCCCTTTCTTCACAATACAAATAGGTTCTCTCCTCTTGGACAAAGAACATGCTGAATAGAAAATTCTAACCATGACTCTAAATGTCTAGAGTATTAACATCACAATTATACAATTTCAGAAAATATCATACATTGGTTCTCCATTGTTTCTCCCCTCAGAAGCATTATCTCTAGGAAGAGCACATATTCTCTACCAAGATTCCTGATAGGATTGGGAAAAGTACATGAGCATATTCAATAAAATGAATCTCTCTCTCAATAGATCTAGGACAGCCATGTCATTTATTTGATAGTTTCCATAGAACCTCCATATGGCATTGATTTGATATCTTCATATCCTTTGAGAAGACATAAAGAGTCTTTTGTATTCTAATTCATATCCTTTAGTATTGCAACTAAACCTTCATCCCCTACATTTAAGGAATTCTTTTACCTCCTCTTGAGGATCCTCATTTGATAGCTCATAGTTGTAGCATCAACTTTACAGAACTTTGAACGCAAGAAGAACAACATATACATGTATCTCCAAACATAAATAACAACATTTATTTGCCCTCATATGAAACAGTGAAATCATGCATTTCACTTCAAGTTGTTATCACTTTAAATCAACAAGGACTCGACTTGTTTGAAGTAAGATCAAACTGATTATAAATTCCAACTTCGACAATTTCTTTCCAACTATGCATTCTTTGCTCTCTAATTGTTGTTCGAAAATGGAGCCTAAATTGATTGCACAAAGGTATTTTTTGGCACAACTCGAGTGAGGGTGGTTGTGGAGCATGAATGCATGAAAAACCTGCAATGGATTTAAAATCAAGATAGTACAATTCGTCTGAGAACCTTTTCCCAAATTTTTCCTACATTCTTCAGGGCTTTGTTTTTGCAACAATTGTATTTCAATACCACAGAGATTTTAGAAATTGACATTGACATCCTTTTCAAAAATCAAATCCTTGATTTTTTCATGGAAGGATTATCATTACTTTTGTAGAATGATATAGATCGATATTATTTTACTCATAGCCTCAACAAGGTTGTGAGAACAAGTTGACCATGAATCTATTCACATGACTACAACATTTTAACCTCTGGAATCAATTGTCTTCAATACTAAATCGACCTAAATATTTTCCATGCTATCAGGCATGGCATGAATAAATTTCTATTTCTATGCATATGAATATTGTAGACGCCTAAAATCTGATTACGCCCAAGGATTTAATACTTTAAGATTGCACTAATTATCCTCTTTCTCGTTATTTTCATAATAATTAGAGTTTTTCCGCTAATTAGCTAACATTCCTCTTCATATTTGTTAATTAACGACCTTATGTTAATTAATTAGCCTTCCTATCATTAATGATGCCGATTAACAACCTTTCATTAATTAGTTAATTAATTATTATTAATTAATTACGCTCGCAACTCTAAATCAATAAATTACTATTTCTTAGATCAAATTTCTCTCTTACATCTCGCAAATCATACTAATTTCCCTCTAATTAGCTTCTACAAGCTTATCTCTACCTATTAATTAATCACCTTTGATTAATTAAAACATCTCCCAACTCCCATGACTTACTAATGACAAATTAAACTCTTCTAAATCAAGATTACCTTTTATAAAGCAACCTTATCCATTCATATTCTTGTTTTACCTTTATCCCACATTCATCAATTTGCTAGCCTTGCCTCTTCAGGAAAGCTATATGAAGAACGCTCCTTCTTACCTTTCTTTTCGCACCATGCTTTGAATAGTGAAAACTATAAGCATTTTGATCTTGAGTCATTCTCCATTGTTGGAAATAGCTTCTCCATATTGCATCCTTTCACTCAAAATTGAGTAATATGGGGAGATCCAAAATGGCCTTGTAGCCATTCATGGTGAGATTCAATTCTCAATCCTTGAGATCAAGTAACAATCCACTTTGATTGCTTATGTTCTTCATAGGTTCATAATTTAAGTTAGTAATCATAGAGAGTAGAAAATAGCTTAGCATGTACTTTCATTTATGCATTGAAGAAACATTTCCTCTAAGCTCTTATCTTGATGGTTCATTATTTAATTAACATTTTATTTTGAAGTTATGTAGATATTAGTTTCAATTTATAGCTTAGTTAATAAAACACGAGCACATTTGGCACACCCGGTGGGACTTACTCCATTGTCCTTTGCACTTAATTTCAAGTTTTTGTAGTTAAGTTTCATTTTTGGTTACTAACCCTCTTTTACACATGTTGATCTAACTTGTTTTTCTTAACTTGTTTTGTTGAGTTTGCATGTGTTGAGTCTTCCTTATAGGTATAAAGGAGGTGAAGTGCTGTCGAAATTGGATCTTAATGGGAAAATTTCAAGATTTCTCCATGTTTTCATGTTTAGAGCTTCATTTTTCAACATTATACATGTTAGTTTTGTCAATTTCTTGATAATCTTAAATTCTTGAGCTTGTAGGTTAGTGTTTGATAGTACTGAGTCTTATATTTACATATTAATGTGGTGGGTTGCTATAAAAATTGAATCTTGTTGAGAAAAATTCAAAATTTCTCCATGTTTTCATTTTTAGAGCTTACTTTTTCATTATTCTGCATGTTAGTTTTGTATATTTCTTAAAAATCTTAAATTCTTGAGCATGAAGGTTAATGTTTGATAGTGTTGAGTCTTCTATTAATATATTAATATGATGGGTTGTTGTCAAAATTGAATCTTGGTTGGAAAAATTTGACCATTCTACATATTAAGGGACATTTTTTGAGTGCATATTAAGTGCATAACCGTGAGCATAAGAGCATATGCGTAACCCATCTTCCGAAGGCCATAACTTTTGCTCCCGAACTCGAAATGACTCCATTTTTTTTGCGTTAGAAAGGTATTGAAGTGAAATATGAAATGAAAACATAAATTTGGGATTTATACTTACAAAAATTCTAGGTTTTCCATTTATTGTAAAACTAGTCATTTTCTAACATGTCTAATGTTTTGATGAATGTTGTATTTCCCTGCTTTACTTGATTTAGACCAAAATTTGTGTATGCTCTTCTCTTGCACATTTTGGTGATCTTGAGAATCAAAAAGAACTTTGATCTCTATCTTTTTAACATTTGGATTAACTTGGAAATTTTATTATTCATTTTACTTAAGGGAATGAACCTTTTACAAAGTATTTTTTTATGGTCCTTTGATTTGAAGTTTTCCATTTCTATCTAGTTGGCCTAAATTTTGTGTATGCTCTTATCTTGCACCTTAGAGTGATCTTGAGAATAAAAAAGTAACTTTAGTCTTCATTTTCTAACATTTGGTTAATTGGAAAATTCATCTTTCATTTTTTGTTTAAGGGAATGCACATTTATCAAAAAATTTGTATGGTTCATCAATTACAAAGTTTTCCTTTAATTTTTAGTTAAATCATTTGTTGTGTATGCTCTTCTCTTGCATCCTTGGATGATCTTGAGAATCAAAAGAAACTCTTAATCCTCTTTTAAATAATGTGATTTTTTTAGAGAACTACTAACGCTTGAGTGCAGGACCTAAAAACAGTTGTCAAAGAAAGAAGTTCGAAACAAAACTTTCTAACTACATGTGTGTTGCAGGTTGCCAAACTGCGAATGAATAATCCACATTAAGTATAAAATATTAAAAACCACACCACATTCAAAATAATTGATTTGTAAGTTCAAATAAGGGTATGCTCCGTTCGCTTAAATCTAGGACATAACCCCTTTGACATAAGGCTTAAGCTAAAACAATGGGGGAGGTACTAGGAACCCCAAAGTAGTCCAGGCAAGAGAGAACCTATTCTCTCCAAATCATAACACCCTATGGCTTGCACAAGTGTGTGTGTTTGAGCTCACAGTGTGATTGGATAACATGGGTACTATCTCCAAGTTGTGGGACTTGCTTCTTAATATAGACCTCCAAAGAAAGTTGGTTCTTACTCCTAAACTACCTGCCACAATCTACTATAATACAAGAAAAAATATCTATCCTAATCTAACTTTCCAAGGGACAGGGAGAGAGAGTGCATAAAAACAAAGCCTACACTAAAGTGTTGATACACCAGAAAAGGAGAGTGTGAGAGTAGTCTCCCAATGTGTTAAAAGTAGAAGTAAAATGCAAACTAGAAGGGGTGATAACAGTTCTCCAATATCTAGCAACTACATTCACAATAATATTTTATACACACATAATGCAACAACATAATGCAATGAGATTGCAAGAGTAAAAGGAATGCAAACAACAACATAAGATAGACACAATAGTCATATGCAATGAGATTGCAAGGGTAAAAGGAATGCAAACAAACACAGTAGGGGAAGATATATCCACAAACTTGCATCTATTACTTCATAAGTATGTACAATTCAATCTATTACAAGATAAGGGCATGGATCACCATGCAAGGAGTTCACTACAAGGGCTTGCAACACATTGGCTTCATAAATCAATTTTGACAGAGTTTTACTGCTAAAAAAATTATCTCCTTTACAATGAGCCCAACACTCTAATTTATAGATTTTTTAGAAGAGAGAGAGAGAGAGAGGGAAAATGAGAATCCCAAAATCTTCCCTTCAACCACTTGCAAGATGTAGTAAATGAATTGAAATGATTTCCTATTTCTTACAAAATCCTCCCCATACTGCCCCATAACTTGCAGCAGTGAGATATGTCAACCTATGTTTCATTAATGCATCCCAGCTGCCAAATAAAACATTGTTATGAACCTGAGCATGTTTTCTAAAAAATAATCATCGATTTATTATCAAATTCTAAATTTATTGGTTCCTGTGTGTCGAGAACGGAAAAAAAATATCCAAGCGCATAAGTTATGGCCTGAAGATTTTGTGTGTTATTTCGTTGAGAAATGCATAAGTTATGGCCTTCTGAGTGCGGACAGCTATTTTAGGTCTGTCAGGCATTTCTGTTATTTAATGGGAATGAGCATCTGATTAATTGGAGATGACGACATTTAATTTATTTTCATAAATATATCCTCACTAAAAATAATAAACCTATTTTACATGATGTAGAGGACGTTGTGCGCATTCCAGAAAGTCTAATTTTGTGAAAATCGGAGCTCGAGGTCAAAAGTTATGGTCATTTGAAGTTTGAGAGGGTCAGACATTGAATTTTCCTTTGCATGTGGGCATATCAGCTATTTTGGGTCCTAGTGTCCCGGCTGTACCAGACAAAAACCTCTGATCCACCTATAAGCCTCCTTCCGTGGCAACATCGAGTTTTGATGTCCTAGATGTCCCTACGTTAACCAGGCCGTGAGGGCCGTTGACCTCCACTTTTACCGCATCTCCCTTTGACTGTGGCCTTTTTGGGTTTTTGGGTCCTGCATGTCCCGTGCGTACCTGTGTGGCCTAGGCCACTTCGACCTGACTTCACCAATTTACTCTTAGTGCAGCGATTTCAGCTCTGTGAAAAAATCGCGTCCCGACGTCCCGCGGACCGCGCCAGACAAAAATGTCTGATTTCATCGATTCCCATTGTCTCCAGCCTCTTTGGATTTTCAGGTTCCACATGTCTTGCATGTACCTATGTAGCCTCGGCTCCAAAAACCCAATTTTCCTGCAATACACTAGCACAAGCCAAATTTTTCATTTTTTCCAATTTTTTCAACTTCTTGGATTTTTTTCCCTAGATGGGGAAGTTAAGAGAAACCAAAGGGACCCCTAACATCTGATTTTTCTATCTTTAGAGAAATTTTACTTGCTCAAGCCAGAAGAAATGATGCAAGTTATCCAAGATTACCTTGAGGGGTGAATTTTGGATAACAGAACCTTATGGATGAAACTGAAAGTGCTCCGCACACCTTTTTGACTAGTATACACGTGAAATTTAATGTCAAAATTATCCATATCGCGACCCCAGTGAGAGTACATGATGGATGCATTTATTTCCCAATGTGCTTGAAGGGGGTAAAGTAAAGTTGGGATAATCCTTGGGAAACCTTGACAAACCGAGCTCACTCTTAGATAATTTTTGAAATCTAGTTGAGTGAACTACCTAGGAAGATATCTTTGACCAGGAGCCAACTTTGACAATTTTAAAACCAATTTGAGTTGAGAGACACTATTCATCATGAAATGTGTGAAGTGTTACTTTTGCTTAGATTTTCACTCGCCCTGAGGTAAGAAAAAACTCTGTCAAAGTGAGGCTAATATTTTTCACCTTCAATTAATCTACTTCCTTCACTTTATTTTGACACTTTGTTGATTAGAAGAGGATTGACTACCCTTGTGTTGCTAATTGATTGTATTCACCACTTTTGTGTCTGTTTATACCCATCCATTTTTTGTGGCTGATTTGTTAAATGTCTAAAGTGTGTGAAGACGTTTTCATATCATTGGTATCTTTTTTTATCTTGATACCCAAGTCAAGATTGTCATCGTAGTTAGGTTGGATTCATCACCTTGACTCTCATTTGAACTATTATCTTGTTTATATCGTGTCACTACAATTTTGGTATTTACGTCTTGTTTCTTGTAAACTTGACCTAAATATCTATATTGTGATGTTACGCTATATACACTTAAACAATTCCTAGGTATACTCTAGTTTTAGCTTGATTTCAATTATTACCTTGATTTTGAAAAGTGTTGAGTGTTACCACTTGTGCACGTTATATCAATATTATCTTGATATTAATACCTTACTTTTTCGCAAAGTTTGGTTAACATATCTTAGCGGTATTGTTATGTCATTCACAATCATAACTACCACTTTTTGGGACATAGGTCTTGATTGGATTTAAGCTCACTTTTAGTATAATTTGTTTGGGGATCACATTAACTTCTTGTTATTACTTACGCCTTGTTCATTTCTTTGAACTTGACATAAGTGGTGACATTTTTTTAATCATCTTGAAACACCAACTACCATTTGGAAACAAACTTAGGAAGTAATTTGATGATTGATTAATTTAGAACAAACCTTGTGTGACCGTTTCTTACGATTATTTGTCATTTTGACTTATCCATTTAGGAAAATCACTTTGATCCATTAATTCTTCATTATTCTTTGGTCATTAATTTGGCTTTGTGTTTTGAACTTGAGTGATTGTTCCTAGTGTTTATCCACCTTATAATCATTTCTAGGACAATCCTTTGGGTCTTTGATCCTCTTGATCTTCTTGTTTTTGCCTAAGTTCATGGTCATTTTTGAACATATCTTTCAAACCTTAGCAAAAAAATTCCTATCAAGAAACTTTTACATCAATCAAACATTGGAAATCTTTCCTTTGTATCCTTTATGTTGCTAAAATTTTGATCAATCCTTTGACATTTACACCTCCAAAACTTGTTGGATTATCAATCTTGATGTCAACATGATGTATGTTTTCCTTAGCTTCCCTTTTGGAAAATCACACAAGCATCCCCTATCTGCTTGCAAAATGTCTAGTTGGTTGTCTTTATGCTACCCAAATTGACATGGAACTTCCTTCTATTTCAAGGAGTTCAATCACACTATCTAGGTCTATGCATTTTGACTTAGTGAATGCCAACCATGATTGATTATCACAGGGTTCCTTATACGTATGACCATAAAGACTTAAAATTTAGGTGTTCACATCAAAATATTCCCATCATGACTAAACCATGTTTGGTTCTTTACACAAGAGAACCCATCTAGGTAATCCGTTCCCCACCTTCATCCCATAGTTGGTGGTATGGTTTGGACACTTCTGATCCAAATTATTATTCATGTTCCCCCACTCTTCTTCTACTTCTAATTCAAACATTTTCTCTTCTTCTGAGGATTCTAATCCAAATATTTCCTTTGACTCTTTTGATGAGTTGGATCCAAACTAGTATTCAAATTCATCTAATTTGACTCCTAAGTCGTTGTCCTCCCATTCTTCGCAAGACCTCTATTATTAGTCACCTAAACAACATTCTCCTCCTCCAAATATTTTTGTCACCACAAATTATCTTCATCATTCATCTAATACAACTCCTACGTCGTGGTCCTCCCTATCTTCACAGGACCCTCTTCATCATACATTTAATACGACTCCTACGTCACGGTCCTCCCTTTCTTCGTAGGACCCCTTTTATCAGTCACCTCAATAATGTATTCTTCCTTTGAAGATGCATGCGACTCCAAATCCCTCAAATCAAACATCTAATACAATTCTTGAATTACGGTCCTCTCTTTCTTTACAAGACCCTTGTTATTATTCATCACTCACACCCACAAAGTCTTCCTTCTTTGAAGATTGGTGTGACTCAAAGTCCTTCTAGTCAAACTTTTGAATCAACCCATGCATCCCAATCTGCAAACTTTGGACTTAATCCTACTAGTTTATAGATGATATACCATCGTATAGGTAGGTCCACACCACCTTCTTCTACTCCTGATACATCTAGCTCCACGTCTTCTTCGTACCCCACATCATCTTCTTCTATCAATCATCATCAAACATCTTCTAATTCTTCCACACCAATTGAACCTCTTTCTTCCAATCGACCCCTGGTGGTCGATCAACAACTCATACCGATTGACCTCTTTCACAATGAAGAAACAATCAGGGCATTTATAAGGGCACATGAAGATATTCCCTTAGCAAATTACAAGCAAGGATTATCTTTAGACTTCGATGCATTCACATTTTGTGAGGAAAAGGTTGATTCCTTTTATCAAGAAATGGAGGAAGAGCCTCAGATCATATAACTTAATCCTCCTCTTATTCTTCCATCTTCACATTCTTCATTATGTGATGAAGCTCCTAGGTATTGAACTGATCCATGGCCTATCTTCTCATCACCCAATCACTCTTTGTCTATCACAATTCCTCAATCACAATCTCTTAGGGGGTTAATGCTAAGTAGCCCTTCATCTTCGTCTAAGTGTGGGTCACCTTCTAGTAGCCCTCCCTATGCTATTTGTGGGAAATTTTCAAGTAGTCCACTATCTTCTATTCTTGCGGCACATCCAAGTAGCCCCTTGTCTTCTATGTATGCGTCACCCCCAGGTAGTCCATCATCTTACATGTATGAGTCACCCAGGGTATTCCATCATCTTCTATTCTTAGGCCACATCCTCGTAGCCCATCATCTTCCAGCTATGGGTCGCGCCCTAACAACCCTTCTCCTTCTATTATGGGGCCACATCCTAGTAGCCCTTCATCTTATGTCTGTGGATCACCTCCCGATAGCCCATCTTCTTGAATCCTTGGACCATATCATTTTCATCCATCACATTATTCTTCTACCAAATATTTTTGGCAAGCCCACCGTCATTCCTCTCATCAATTCTAAACTACCACATTCTTCTCTGACTTCTTGGGATAAAAAAAGTCACGCTTTAGCTTATAATAAACCCAAACAAGTTATTTATCAAGCTAAGATCAAAACTCCAAAGAGCCAAATATCCCAACAACTCAAATGATTATAAAATTCAAAATCAAACATGATTCCAGAATGCACACCAATATACCCATCAAGTATGGCGCAAAGTGAAAAAGATTATAGATAGGGAACTCAAACTCCCACATAAAAAACCCATGTATCAAATAAAATCACAATCATTTGTTGAGTGTGAGCTCACCACTGTCATCAAGATCAGGGATAATATTACACTTGATAAGTAAATGTGCTTAGTCTCTCTTATCAATGAAATCGTGAACATCGTTGTTAGATCCTATCACGTAGAGTGACATGTTTCATTCCGATAACCATAAAAAAATTAAAATTAAAAATCATTAAATAGTTCGAACATACGAAAAATGAGAAAACATTAAAAACATTACAAAAACAAAATGAAAGGTATAAATATCAAACATTGTAATCAGGTATTGCATACGCATGAATGTTCTTTCTTGCCTTTCTTTTATATTCCTCTCCAATTCATCCACCATTTTCATCCCTTCGATGATATTTTGGTTAGCTTATTTCATACACATTTTGTGACATTTATCTCTATGGTATCTGTTTGACCTTGGTCTTTCATCACCTTGGTAAATTAAAGAACGACTGAGCTCTTAGAGATCCTATCACTATCTATATATAATAAACTTGTTTGGAAGAATTTTTGGGCATATTTGTTGACATTAGCCAATGTCATCATCACAATCACTTCCAAATCCTTCCATCAAGCCATCAGTGGTTCTTAACCCCTTGTCAAATAAGAGAGGTGAAATAAGTTTTCAGACAATAAAAGAATCAAAATCAATCAATCAAAAAGTAAAAACTAAAAGCAAAAGTAAATTGATATATAACTCTCTCTTGGGGTATTTCCAATAATCTCTATCAAGTCTATGGATGCCTGACTAGAAGTAGAGCAATGTTCTGATTATAATCAAATACATCTCCATCGGGGTATGGATGCCTGGCTGGAAGTGGCGTAATGTACGACTCTCCTTCTATAATCCATTCACAAATCCTCTTTCAAAATAAATCATTCCTACACATTGGCTAATGCCTTCACTTGATGTCTATCAACTCTTTCCTTCAAGAGGTAAGTCATTTCTATGTGCACACACAAGATCTCGATGAGTAAACAGGATTAGTATGTTACCAAGTGTTACTTTTTGGACCTTGTTCAAAATTTTGCTTTAGCGCATGTCATTTCTCATGATTTGTGCCTTGCGCTAATCACTTTTTCATCGAACACCTTCTAAATATTTTCATAGCATCCTCTGCACTTCGAAAATCATTTAGAACATCCATGTGTATAGGATGTCCTCTTTACCATGTTTGCAGACACTTTTTTCCTCTTTTAATAAGACAATTTTCTACTTCCTTTCTCTCATGTGTTTCTTGGCCAGTTTACATTGGGGGCATCCTTGCTCCCTCATGATTGAACCTATTTTATATTGGCCTTGATCCCCTTTCAGCATGTGAACAGTGTTCCTTTGAATACTCCCACCTAATTGTTGGGTCATTTGTGCAACTTCACTTTCTTAAGCATATGCGTGGCATTCTTCCTTTGTACATCCCATCTATCACTGGGTGGATCCAGGCTTTTTTGTCTTCCTATACATGGTTTCATAAAAATTTCAAAATAAAAAAAAATTCAAATAGGTTTCAAGAAAAATAAAAAACAATATAGATCATCCTACAAAACATCACTCTTCGGTTCTCTCCTATTCTTGTGCGTGACTTGTGGATCATCTTGATCTACCTCCATTAACAAATCTTGTTTTCTTACTATGTATGTACATTGGGGCACAATGAGTTGCTTCATACTGTTTCATAGTGCATGATTGTTTTCCATAGGACCCAAGTGCCTTTGTTATTCCCCTTGTATGTATCCTTACTTGGGGCACCATACTTTTACCCTTGTCGTTAATTCACATAGGTCGGATTCAAAGCTAGATAACAAAAACATTGCATTATGTTTCTCCGTTAGGTTAGCTTGTTTACTTTCACGTATTGTATTACATTATGTATGTTACAGGGAGTTAGGCATCTTTTTCTTTCTCGTATTGCATTGCATTTTTTATGTTGCATGGAGATGGTGTTTTTAGCTATGGACATTTGTTCGTATATGACTTTTCATGTCATACTACACTTCTGTTCATTATTTTTAATAAGGACCGATAACGTTGATCATAAGCAAAATAATGAAATAAAGTTATTTTCTACATCGGCAAGATGATAGCTACACTCATCTCTTTTCATCTTCATTTTTCTTCAATATCACTCTCATTCTATCAATACTTTTCTTCAAAAGCAACTTGGGGAAATAGGGATCAATTCTTCTACTTCTTTTAGTCTTTTCTTTCATCTTTTCAATCGTCGATCACCCTCTTTCATCACCCCATTGACACTCAAGGTGGCATCCTTCATTCTATTAATTTTTTTCTTCTATCTCTTCAAAAAAAAATTTGTTTTTACTTGTCTACTATCTTTGAAGTGGCGTTAGTTACTCCACCCCAAAGAGGGGCAAATGTAGATACCTAAAATCCACTTAGGCAAGCTTTAATGCTAAGATTGTACTAATTATCCTCTTTCTCGTCATTTCCATAATAATTAGCACTTTTTCGCTAATTAGCTAACGTTGCTCTTCATATTTGTTAATTAACAATTGTTCGTTAATTAATTAGCATTCTTATCATTAAGGATGTCGATTAACGACCTTTCGTTAATTAATATCCACGTCTACCTCGGTTAATTAATTACTATTAATTAATTACGCTCGCAACTCTAAATCAATAAATTATCATTTATTGTATCAAATTCCTCTCTTACATCCCACATATCATACTAATTTTCCTCGAATTAGATTCTATAAGCTTACCTCTACCTATTAATTAATCACCTTTGTTTAATTAAAATATCCTCCAACTCCCATGACTTACTAATGACAAATTTTACTTTTCTAAATCAAGATTACCTTTTATAAAGCAACCTTATCCATTCCTAATCTTGTTTTACCTTTATCCCACATTTATCAATTTGCTAGCCTTACCTCTTTAGGCAAGCTATATAAAGAACTCTCCTTCTTACCTTTCTTCTTGCACCATGTTTTGAATAGTGAAAATTATAAGCATTTTGATCTTGATTCATTCTCCATTGTTGGAAATAGCTTCTCCATCTTGCAACCTTTCACTCAAAATTGAGTAATATGGGAAGACCCAAAATGGTCTTGTAGCCATTTTTGGCGAGATTCCATTCTCAATATTTGAGATCAAGTAACAATCCACTTTGATTTCTTATGTTCTTCACAGGTTCATAGTTTAAGTTAGCAATCATAGAGAGTAGGAAAAGCCTAGCTTGTAATTTCTTTTATGCATTGAAGAATCATTTCCTTTAATCTCTTATCTTGATGGTTCATTGTTTAATTAACATTTCTTGTAAAGCTATGCAGATATTAGTTTCAATTTATATCTTAGTTAATAAAACCTGAGCACACATACTTACTTGAGTATGTATTATTGTTTGTTTGTATTCATTGCTTGTGGACTATGGGCCTTGAGTGTCTTGCGACACCAAGGGTCTCCCATGTTTGAGGTGTCCTGCCTATCTTGATTTTTATTGCTTTCTCTTCTTTGTAGGCCTATGGGCCTTGATTGTCTTACAACACCGTGGGTGTGCCATGTTTGTGGTTTTATACCTTGTGTGTGACATTGTTTGTGTATTTATTGCATTTGATCATACTATCACTATCATAATATGCATTTAGAATAATTTTTTTGTTATATTTTGTTATCATTATTTTTCTTATGCGTCATGGTTGTCACCATGCACAAATTCCTTCATTTTTGGAGGTCCAATTTATTCAAGGTGGTCACCTCTCTAACATTCTACAACTTCTTATACATTTCATGTATGGGTACACATATTTTCTTTTGATCCAAGTGCTCAAAATTGTTTTCACACATGCCTCAAAAGAGAAGACATTCATCTAGGTATATTCTACACCTACAAAAGACACTAGCAAAATTATAGGGAATGGTGCAGGTACTCAGAAATCCAAAAAAATAGAAATTTAGAAAAAAAAATGCACATGCTCATAACCGTATAGATTGGTCAGGACCATATAGTAAGGTCTTGACCATACTACGTGTTTTTTCCCATGGGAAGAAACACCAATTTTAAAAGGTCAATCAAAAGGTCAAACAAGGAGAAATATTAAAAGAGGGTCTTTAATAAAAATATTATTTAAAAAATAATATAGTCATAAATAAATTGTCATAAAACTATATTAGAAATGTTTTTTACATCACACACATATTTTATGCCTAGGACTACTCAACAAAGGTGAAATTTTCTTCTTATTTTATTTTTATTAAATTAGAAATTTTGATTATGTAATAAGTTGAAGTAATGAAAATTAATTTTAAAACTAATTTACTAATAATTATTTATCTTTATCATAAAACCATCCCACCATTTCTCTGTGTAGCACCTATAAACTTCGATAGAGTTTTATTTTAATATTTTATTAAAATTAAACTTACGAAAATACAACTACCTTTATTCTTAAAACTCATTTTCAAAAATTAACATTTGACTAAATTTTTTTTTTTTTGTATTCTTATTCTATTACATTCCTATTCTACGATGTCAAATTTTACAATATAAATTCATAATTAAATTAATACCATAGTTGTGAGTTATATATATATATATATATATATATATATATATATATATATATATATATAATCGAGATCAGATTTGGTATCAGAGCCATGGGAAAAAGTATCTTTCCTATCCTATTTTATATACATTGGGCCAAACCCCCTCACTTCCATGCCCAGAAACTTCATCCTATTAGTTCGGGGTTTAGGTTTAGGTTTTAGTTGCCAACACCAACCCGGATGGCTAACCCCATCCCCATCTAGAAGGATCATGTCGTATTCTAGTGATTAATATGTTACAATCACGCCATATCCATAATTTGAACTATAGGGGTGGGCAATGTCTAGTGTCTAGTAGTGTATGTGGTTTCTATTTGGTTTGCCCACTTACCTCTCTCTCTCTCTCTCTCTCTCTCTCTCTCTCTATATATATATATATATATATATATATATATGTATATATATATATATATATAGGGTCGTCGTCGGAGTCCGTATCTAATCTAATCTATTTATGGTGCTTGGGGTGGTAGCCATATCCTATAGAGTTCTAGTTGCCCCCGTATACACAGAGAAGACTGGGTTGAACTAAATGTTTATTTTCCCTAGGTTTATATGGAGTGTTTGGTAGCCCTATATCCTATCAACCCTCGACTTACTATAACTCTATGGCATCTATATCTCTAGTTGTGGAACAAACTCTTTTCTACACCCTCCCCCTCCTACGAGATATAGGAGCATGTCCCCTCAAACTTTATTTCCTATATGACCTCCTCCTCCAAATGGGGCTTCTCATATGGTCAGACAATCTAAGATGGGAATTTCAACCTTGCCTCTATGGTAGATGGGGAGGAAAGCACCATCATCACATGACTAGAGAACTGAGCCAACTTAATTCCCCTCGATCTAGATCTCATAATCTTTTTTTTCTTGTGGAAATGACTGGAGAACCGACCCAACTCAATCCCCTTCATATCTAAATAGACTAGATATAAAGGGTAGGGGTGGGGCCATATATAGATCATATACATTTCTTTAGGTTTAGGATCATATACATTTGTATGTTTGTATTACATATATAATAGAATAGAGATCGGGACCCCCCCTCTAGATTATATATCCTATATGGGATCTATATATGCACCTGCCCAGATCCCAACTCTCTATAGATGGGGCAATCTATTTATACTTGTCGGGTGGCATATCTAGAGAGGGATATCTATATAGCATGATCCCCTCTCCATGTGAACTATGGTGACCCCTCCCAGGAGATCGAGGTTGATGTAGGTCAGTTGATGGTTAGAGACTCTCTAAAGTATGCACCCTATCTCTTTAATGGCGCATGCCCACACCATCAGACCCATAGGGGGGTCGAGGCCCCCTCTCTATATTGGTCCTCATCCTATCAGCCCCCATGGTTGGTTTGATGGCTATGGGCCCTATAGATCTTATATCTCGCCTTGCTAGCCCTGCCTCGATTGGTTGTGTTTGATTGCCCCCTGATCTGTATAGGGAGATAGGGTTGTTATGGGTGGTTTGATGGCTAGCCCGTCTCCTATATCTATATGAGAAAAATCAAGTTATGTTTGATGGCTACTAGAACAACCCCCCTACCCATCGCCACCCCATTCAGATAAAGATATATATGGGGATTCCCAGACTAGCTAACCATTCCACATACTTTAAATAGGGGGCACCCCATCAAACCCAATTTTATATAGATAAATAGATAGATGAATCTATATATGGCTAGTAGAGAACTATAGATAGGGATTCCACAATCTAATACAGATCTACGGGAGATATAGATCCCTATTCGCTAGTAGGATATCTAGCCACGACTATCAAGGCCCAACACTAGAAAAAAAGAGTTCAAGGTTACCCCCGGCTAGAATGGGGAGGAGGACGGATAGGCTATAGAGTAGTTCCCGTTCACTCCTCTAGCTGAATCGATCAGGAGTTGATTTCAGAACTGGTCTGAAGAAAGGAGAGAGGTGGTTGGCTATGACTACAATTTTGAATCACCATACTAACTAGTACTAATCTCCCAAGCAAGCTAAACAACAATGTAGATATTACCTGGTTGTATCATGTATAGAATGGATGGATGAATGATGTGGTGCTCCCTCAATTGATAATCCATAATCCATCTATTTTATATGTGGTACGACTAAGTCTATAATAGATTGAATCATTTCCACCTAGAGGCCCAATTTCTCTATATCTCATCTCACCCATACCTCTCTCTAGTATAGCAGGTCGCCGAGACCCACCATATATCTAATCTATATAGGATATAGGAAGGGGGGGCTGACTATCTATATATCCTCCCCCATAGAATCTATAGGGATATTGGTCAAGCCCCTCCCCCCTAATTAGAGATAATTATCCTCCGCTCTTAGCCGAATTGCCCTACACACATATTATGTTGGCGTTCAAATTATTTCACAACCCAAAAAAAACTATACACTTGCTCGGGTTGGCCCAGGGTAGTTCTCTATATAGAGGGGCTACCATTTAGAGAGGAGGGGTTGGGGAGCTATAGATTTTTTTTGATCCTAGTGGCCAACCCCTAGCTTTATAGAAATTCCTAGGGGGCTCTCCCGGTGGAATAATGAGAGATCTGGATAGGGGGATCATCGTATCTTTATTCCCCCTTCCAAGAATCCCCTCAAAAATTTATGTCTATATAGAGAAGATCAAGATCAAGGGGATTAAATGAGAATCAAAAGATAGAGAATTAATCATCTTGAGAAGATGGAGAATTGTCTTGGATAAAATCGTCTTACGGACCTGTCGCACCCAAAAATTACATGGTGCAAGATGGAAAACATGATGTCAATACTGATAAAAAAAATATTCCAAGGTAAAAATGAGGTCTAGATCCTTCCGGTCTCCTTTTCATCCCTCCTTTGACTCAAATCAACCCTTTTATTTTGTTTATAAACTTTAAATTTTCTTACAAGACCGCTTTTTATCTAATTTTGGCATTTTTTTGAGCAACAGTTGTGTAATCATCATAAAGGTGGTTACATAAACGCCCTAGTACGGTTGTGTAACCTGCCAGTATGTATACACTAGCAGTCATGTCACCTTAAATCAAAATAGTTAAAACAGCATGTTTTTCAACGCGTGTTTGGATTTTGGGAGTGATTTTATCACTTGTTTCTCAACCAGTTTTTCCTATTTTTGGACTCATTGCAAATCATATTGATATTCTCTTCTTGTTTGGCTATGTTTATAATGTTGACTGCATGTTTTTTTTATGATTTGTCACTTCTTGATCAACACATGTAATTGACTTCTTCTTTCCCAAAATTTTATAAAATCCAAACTTTTACTTGTATGATGTGATTGAATATTTCATGTTCTTAAGGTAAAGTTATGTTGCTGAATTTTTTAGAGAAACCACACAAACAAACATCTCTTTTCTCTATTCTTTCCTACCAGTTTAATTTCATTCATTTCTTACACCAAGCCAACCACAACTAGTCTTTTGTTTTTCTTTGCTACCAGCCTAGCATCTGTACATAGTCCTGGATCAACTTGGACTTCATCTTTGGAAGAGGATACAAAGCTAAGGAGGACAACAAGCACATCTCACCTTTAGGACGCTACCACAGTACATTAGTAACTAGGGTTGGGGTTGTACTTATATTATTTGAAGTTTTAGTTAATATTTATATTTGTTAGGATATAAAAAATTCATTTTTTTAAGTTGGTAGGATTGTAGAAGTAGAAGATTTCATCGCTTCCCGAATGTATTTATTTCATTTCTAGTATTTATTTTCAAAATATTTCTTATATCTTCCCTTTAGAACATTCTTCTCCAGCTTATCCCTGCATGTATCTTCTCTGGGAAATTAGTTGGAGGAACAAGTGAAGAAATCCTTGCACATCATTTATTTCTTTCGATTAATTTAGATTTACTTCTGTTGGGGAAAGTTCATACGACAACAGAAGAAATTTCTTCCTAAGAAGCCTTTCCCTTTCCGGAAAACTTGAGGCAAAAGCTTTTGCTCAGAAGAGGTTTATTTTATTTTATTTTATTTATATTAATAACTCTTTCGAATACATTCTTTTAGAATAGCATTGTTAGGACAACCCTGCAGTAGATGAATAGCCACATCCAGTTTATTCTTTAGTTTTAGTTTATTTTGTTATAAGTAGTAGTATTTTATTTTTAATTAATTTCATGTGTCTGTAGAATAGATTATTTATTTATTTTATTTAAATTTTAAAAAATAATAAAATATGTTAGTATGTTTAATTAGTTTCTTTCAATTTATTTCTTGCTCAAATAAATAGAATAGATGGTTTACTTTATTTTATTTAATTAATCGAGAATGAACTTAGCTAATTAAAATATTAAAACACACTTGTATTTTATTTAAATTAGTATTCACTCTTTATTAGTTGTTTAAAACAAACTTTGAATGTTGTTTAGTATTCAAATCAAACTCAGAGCAATCAAACAATGTAGGGAACTTACACCACCCTGTACATAGCCCCTAATTCCCCCTTCTCTCTAACTGAACTCATTAGGAACTCACACTACCCATCCTTAGTCCCTGATTATCCTTTTGCTTCCCATTAACATCTCCTCAATTTTACACATTCTGGTTTTCTCAGCACGACCTCGAGAAGTTGAGTGCATCTGAAATCACGTGTTGATTTTCAGGCGTACATGACCCTCTCCCATAGATCTATAGGGGGCCTTGATCTCTTGAGTTCCCCTCCCCCAGCCCCTCTACATTTATGGGCAGAATATAGTACGACGTATCTATCTATATAGGGTGCCTCGATCTCCCATGGTTCACGATAGGGGTCATCATAGTTTAGATAGAGAGGGGAGTAGAGAGAAATGTCCTCCACCCTATCTAGGCCCCTTTTATATCTATATGGCTATCACCATATCTGTCTATAGGGCCTTCCATAGAAGGGAGGCCCCTCCTTGAACTATCTTCTCTATGGCGGGACCATAGAGAGAGATCCCCCCTTTATATAGAGGGGATATATTTCATTACCGATTCCTACCACCTATTACGTGCCATAGTGAAGTTATCCTACCTACATATAGGTAAATCCCCAGAGAAGATACCCTCTATCCCCTATCTTTATGGGATGGCCGATGGGCCCTCATGAATTCATTAAATCTACACCAACAATTAATATACTCATATATACACTTTATAATATAAACACACAACTAAACTAATATCATATAAATTATTTATGTTTAGTTATAAAATAATTAATTAATAGAGGGTAAGTGCATGGAAATGGGGGGCAAAAGGGGGTAAAAAAGGGACACCTTTTTCCTGAAATCAGCAAAACTTAAACTTCATAGAATAATTTGCAATGCCTATGCTCGAAATTTGACAAAGTGATAAGAATAAGCAATGCAGAGATCAAAATCTAGTTTCTAAACTATTTTTTTTAAATGGTTGAGATTAAGAGGGTCAAATGTGGTATGCACACAAAGTATGTGTATTTTTGTGTCAAAAAGAGAAGAACCTATTGTGTGTGCGCCACCCCCACCCCCCCGCCCCCCCCCCCCCCCCCCATTTTTTGAGATCTATGAAAAAATTCAAATCCCTTTGGTAGAAAGTTAGCTAAGACCATGTACGAGGTCCCATTAGTTTTTCATAATTTTTGGATGAATGTATAATTTTTTATTAATTTTCAAAGTGCACATATCCTGAAAATGAAATATTTGTGTGTGCACCCCCATAACTTTGAGAAAAAATTCGTTTATTAGTTTTTTTTTAGTGCATGTAGAATGGAGTTTAGGAAAAAAAAAGTTTTTTATTTTTTCAATTTAGATGAAAAAATCATAAATTGTGCACCAAAATGTATGCATAGGGTTTTCCAAGAAAACAAGGCACTAGTAAAAGAAAATATGGATAAAAGCCTTAAACTAATCGGATTTTAGAAAGAATTATATCGTCATCAAGGTAAAACCAAGATTGAAATCGTAGTGGAATTTATTTTTGAATATTATGTTTTAAAGCACGAGATATTGGTGTGCACACGTGAAATTTTGATTTTTTTGTCAAACATGGTTTTAATCACGCAGTAACAGTCCAAACCTTTGGTTTGGTAACCCAAGGAGAATCCAAGCCTATGGATTGGAAATTTCAAACCCAAAAAATTGTGAAACACGAGCACACTATAACGTGCTCGTTTTTCAATGTGTTATGTGGTATATGTGTTTGTGGTATGCTTTTATGTACAAATAAATGTTTAAGTATAAGAAATAATAAAATATAAATAATAATAAATGAAAAACTTATTATTTTAGTAAATATAATATGTTAGGGTCACTCTGATCCATATGGAACTAGTCTCACAGCTCCATCTTTCACGGTTTAGAAGATAGTTTTTCATATTCTAATCTAGTCAGTACATAGGTATTTTTCAGGATTTCAGTATTTAGCATTTAAACTTTTAGGGTTTAGATTATACGATCGATATTTGTTTTGTTAAAGAATATAGTCATTGTTTAGGTTTTGGGGCCTTTTGGAATGGTTATTGACATTTTTTAGGAGTTTTTAGGAAGATTTAGGAAAGGTTTACTCATTCAAGGGAAATCTTCTCAACAACGGGTTTTCTAGGTGCAAGGAACAAACACTCTAATGGTGAAATTTGACTTCTTTGGATGATTTTGGGAGCTCCGTAAAGAGTTAGGAGGAAAATAAATAGGCATTGGAAAGATATATAAATCCTAAAATATCAACCCTTAACCCTGAGCAGTAAACCCTAAACCATTATCCCTTAACCCTGAGCCCTAAACCCTAAACCCTAAACCCTAAACTGTGAACACTAAACCCTAGGCCCTAAGCCCTAAACCCTAAACACTAAACACTAAACACTAAACCCTTAGTTATTAATCCTAGACCCTAAACCTTAAACATTCAACCCATAGCCCTAATCCCTAAGCTATTAACCCTGAAACATGAGCCCTAAATGTTAAACCCTAAACCCTCAACACCGAATCCTAAATAATAAATGCTAAACCTTGAACACTAAACCCTAAACCGTAATCCTTGAATAGTTATGAGTTAATCAAACACCCTCTATGATAGTTCAACAAATATATTAAGCATCTAGAGGTGATGTCAGAGAATCTTGGAAGTATTGGAGGCAATTTAGGAAGATATAGGAATATTTTTTAGGGATTAGAGTTTAAGGTTTATGGCTCATGGTTTAGGGTTTAGGGTTTAGGGCTCATGGTTTAGGGCTCGTGGTTTATGGTTTAGGGTTTAGGTTTCATGGTGGTAAATGATAAAAATTGCACAATAATAAAACACCAAATAATATTAATATAGAAACTGAAATTCATTTGGGATAAATTTACATAGATGGAGAATACATTTTATAGTGTTTGATCTGCTACAAAGGTGGATTCAAACTTTATCTTCAATACCTCATATCTTTCTTCATGAATCTCTCAAGATTATCCCTAGGATCACTCTATCAACCCTTTATTATCTCACACGCCAAAATAGCTATGTGAGTTGTTCTCACAACTGACCCAAATACTAATACTAACTATTATAACTATATTATTAATATGAGTTTTATAAACACGTTATTAACAATATTACAATTTATTAATAATGTCAAAATATATTTGTAACAGTAAAAATAGGGTTTAGGGTTTAGGGTTTAGGGATCATGGTTTTGAGTTTTGGGTTTTGGGTTTTGGATTTAAGGTTTAGTGTTTAGGGTTCATAGTGGTAAAAATATGATTTAGAGTTTAGGGTTTAGGGCTAAGGGCTCAAGGTTTAGGGCTTAGGGTTTAGAATTAAGGGTTTAGGTTTTTGGGTTTATGGTTT
Source organism: Taxus chinensis (assembly GCA_019776745.2). NCBI lineage: Eukaryota > Viridiplantae > Streptophyta > Pinopsida > Cupressales > Taxaceae > Taxus > Taxus chinensis. Next base: position 15,594,204 of record CM034150.1, read on the forward strand.
ATGGTTTTGGGTTTCAGGTTTAGGATTTAATGTTTAGTGTTTAGGGTTTATGGCTTAGGGTTTAGGGTTTTGGGCTATGGGTTTAAGGTTTACAATTTAGGCTTTAGATTTTAGGGCACATGATTTAGGATTTAGGGTTTAAGGCTAAGGGTTTAAGATTTAGGGGTTAGGGGTTAGGGTTTACGGCTCAGGGTTTAAGGCTCAGGGTTTAGGGTTGATGGCTTAGGGTTTAAGTTTTAAGGTTTAGGGTTGATGGTTTTGGGTTTTGGGTTTAGGGTTTAGGATTAAGATTTTAGGGTTTATGACTTATGGCTTAGGGTTTAGGGTTTAGGGTTCAAGGTGGTAAAAATAGGGTTTAGGATTTAGGGTTTAGGTTTTTGGGTTCAAGGTTTAGGATTTAAGGTTTAGGGATTGCGGCTTAGGGCTTAGGTGTAGGATTAGACGATACCTTTCCAAGTGCAACTCCCCTCTTGAGGGTCATTCATATTCAATGTATCACCGCCGAAGAGGGAAGCTCCCCTATCAAATCGGTTATTCAGTATGATGTGGAATATGAGTAATGCAAATGAAAGATGGAGAATTATATTTCATTAGTAATTAGTACTAAGTATCAACAAGACTAATATGGCTTCCGACTACACGACAAGGAGGCCATGACAATATTAGGACCATATTTCCTCGTCTCATGCCTAAAACCATGATTGAGTCTGCTTGTGTAAAATAAACATAGCGATAGCGGTATGACTAAGAACACAAAGGAGTTATCAATCACTTAGTAAATATTTCTTGTTTAGTTCCAAATGGGATTCAGTTGGCCTATGGCTTTGTGACCTTCCATTCATTTATAATTCCTTCTATGATAAACCCATGGATGCTTTCAAAATTGCTTTCAAAAAGATAGGGGTAGTCATCAAGCCTAATGAAGGATGTGATGTGATGTGTCAAAACTATTTATTCACAAAAACCTCTTCTTCCTTGAATTTCCCAGTTTGTCTTAGTAATGATATCTCATTGTATCCAAGAATCAAGGACTAATGGGGTCTGTGGCAGGATTGGACATTCAGGAATCATCGAGTGTCAGAATTAGAATGTCATCAAAGAAATATTCTCAAATGTTGGAGTAATGCATCTTGGAAAATAAATTTAACCTCAGAAATCCTCTCAAATTTCAAGTCTAGGTCATGTTCCTGGTCTTGTAGCGGGTATCGACAAAAAAATAAAACAAATTTCACTAGAATTACTTACGAAATGCATTCCTTTGCTTCAAGCTTATCTTTATAAATGCAATTCAGATTTCCAAGTTCTCTATATTTGCAAAATTTGGGGTGTATTGACATTCTGGACCTCTAAAGGCATGAATAAAATGGCAAGTTCATTTCCTCCAACCTCTCTTGAAGTGAATTTAAACGAAACAAAATTTGGAATTTGGAGGTGGCACGTGGTAGACATTGATTTTCTTGCCACCAATTTTGAGTGACAAAATTTCTAACATGAACTTTAAACCCTAAACCCTAAGCTCTAAACCATAAACCATAAACTTATACCCTAAGCCCAAAACTCTAAATTGTAAACCCTAAACTATGAACCCTAAACCTTGAGCTCTAAACCTAAACCATAAACCCTGAAACCTAAACACTAAAACCTAAACCCTAACTACCAAGCTTTGAGCCCTAAACCCTCAACCATGAACCTTGAACCTTGAGACCTATACCATAAACACATAACCTTAAGCCCTAAGCCCTAAACCTTAAACCCTAAACCTTGAACCCTAAACCTGAGACCTAAACCCTAAACCCTAAGCCCTAAATTATCAACCCTAAATTCAGAACCTTTAACCCTAAACCCTAAATTTTAAACCTTGAACACTAAAAATACTTGATGGAAAGACTTCTAAAAAAAGATACTAATGAGAATGTTTAAAATTGGTACAAAAATTTTAAAGGAGGGAAATTTCAGATATCCAATAAAAATTTGGTACAACCCTTTTCTTAGCAACACCTTCCCTAAGGGAAGCTTACATAAAGAAATGTTATCTAATAGAGCTATCTTCTTTTTTCACATCGCATGGGAACTATTTCACTCACTATAATATTTTGTTTCTTACCCATTATTATTAGTATTGACAGAGAGTATTCAACTGAAAAGGGTTCATCTACTTCGTAGGCCTAACATTCAAAGAGAGTCATCACAATTTGATGCTTTTCATCTTATGATGTTTTGAAGGAGGGAAATGCCAGATATCCAAGATTAATTTGGTACAAAGAAATGTTACCCAATACAACTATATCCTTTTTTCTATATCTTGTGAAATATTTGGAGCTCCAAGAGTGTTATAAATAACACAATTATATGCAAGAAGATCAATGAAACATTCAATAGTGCAAGTATATGTGGGGCAGAAATATGTTTGGCATAGATGTGTAATATATAAGGTTTGTCGATCCTTATAGTGTAGAAGATCAAGAGACAATTTTCACTTTGCAATCACTACTGTAGACTAAAGATCAAGTGCAGAAGATCAATACCATTAGAGTGTTTGTTCCCTAAAACACTAAACCTTAAATCCTAAACCCTAACCCCTGAGCCTTAAACCCTAAATCATGGACCCTAAACCTTGAACCCTAAAACCTAAACTAAACCCTAGGATCTAAACCCTAAACCGTAAAACCTAAACCCTAAACCTAAACCTTAAACCCTAGGCTCTGAACCCTAAACCATAAACTATAAACCCTAATTATTAAGCCCTTAACCCTAAACCATAAACACTAAAAACTAAACCCTAAACCCTAAACCCTAGACCCTAGACCTTAAACCCTAAAAAATACAACCTAAACCCTAAACCACGAACATAGATCCCTAAGTTCCCTAAACCATAAACCTTAAACCCTAAACCCTCAACCCTTAACTTTAAACACTCAACTATTAACCTTGCAACATTACCAACAAAGGAGTTCATACTAGTATTATGGTTAGATGAGGGTTGACTATCGAGGATCATATTTATATTTAATGTATCGATCATCGAAGAGGGAAGCTCCCGTGTCAAATTGGTTATTCAGTATGGCATGGAAGATGAGTAAAGAAAATGAAAGATTGGAGAATTAGATTTCATTGGTTAATTAGTACTAAGTATCAACAAGACTTATATGGCTTCTAACCACTCAACTAGGAGGGAACGAAAATGTTAGGACCATATTTCCTACTCTCATTCCTAGAACCATCATTGAGTCTATTTGTACAAAATAAGCATAACAACATGGGAATGGATACGAACACACATGGGCTTATCAATCTGCCTAGTAAATATTTATTGTTTATTTTTGAGTGAGAGTTAGCTGGCCTATGGCTTAGTGACCTTATATTCATTGATAATTCCTTCTATGATAAACCCATGGATGCTTCCAAAAGTGCCTTCAAAACGATAGGGGTAGTCATCAATCCTAGTGAAGGGAGTGATGTGATTTCCAAAAAAAATGAAATGCAAACAAATTTAGAGGTCATAACACAAATTTACAAATATCTCTATCATTATAAATGGAAGCCAAGTAACAGTGTCTCCCTATATCAAAATAACAAGGACTACTGGGGTTCTTTGGTCAGGATTGGACATTCAGGAATCATCAAGTGTCTGAATCAGAATGTTGTTGCATCTGGAGAAACATTCTCAAACATTAGATTAGTGCATCTTAGAAAATAAAATTGAACCTTAGGAATCCTCTCAAATTATTAGTCTAGGTCTTGGTCTAGGCTGTCTTCTTGGTCATGTTTCTGTTTTGAGTTCTGGTTATGGTTGTGATCATCAAATATGGAAGTTTCTGGAAAGGAATGTTAGGAAATTAAATATTAATGTTTCCATTATATTTTGTTACTTAATATTTAATATTTTTATATATTAAATATTAGGTTTGAATGTATATTGTGTTAACATATTGTTTCAACAATATATTATTCTTAGAGTTTGTTATACCTGTAAATAACATTCTTACGTGATAATTATTCATAACTCCTTCCTATTTTCTAGAAAGTTTTTTAGTTGTTATTATGGCTATATAATAGCCTAATGTATTACACTGGATATTGGGACAGAAAAATAATAAAGAGTAATTATGATTGAGCATTACTTACGAAATGCATGTCCTTAAGCTCTGATCCAGCTGCATTTATATTTGGTATCAGAGCGATTGGTTCCTCTACTGATTTCTCCATGGAGAATTAGTTTGCTTATAGGGGCATCCATTGACATCTCTAGCCCTGGCTGATGTAGTCTCTATGCATCAATTTCAATAAATACATTGCAGAGCAGGTCGAGGAGAGGCAAATTTACATGGAAATCAAAGTTTAATTATAATCAAGGGGCAACTCTGATATATGCCTTGGTGGATGATAAATTGATTTCATTAATTCTCCATTGTAGTTTTATTTTCAGTCTTGCATTCATCCTTGGCTTCATTCTCATTGCGTTTGGATTGGAGCTGAGAAAATTGTGTCAAATCCAGAATATCTAAGATCGAATCAAGGTGTTTTGAAGAACTCAACGAGTCACCTCTTGCCTTGGATTTACATGGACTTGGAAATTTGTTTATTGGACAGTCAAGAGTGTGAGCATTTTGTGCTCTCATGCCCATTCTGATGTCTTAGACATCCTGTAACAAGCACCAAATCCTCCCACCCAGGTCGTTCCTCAATCTGGAACTTGAGGTAGATCAATCTGTATTCTATCGTGTGTGGAAAAGAGATGTGATCAATATAATTTGTTTTACCACAGGGTTTTACATCTGTAACTGAGCTTTGAAGGTAATGAAACAACTTTTGAGGTGTATGAGATTGACCTTCTATTAGAAGTTTATTGATGCCTATAAGGATGAGAGATCTTTCTTCAACCTTCCATGTTCTTTTACGCTTCCACTATCCACGATTGACATCTCTGCAAATTCACATTTACAAATTGATTAGAATTCGGATCTGTGAAAGAGTAGTTGAAGTCACTGGTTCATGGTTCATGCCCGTGTATATTTGACGAACATTGTTGTTCTGACATCTCGTGAAGGTGAGTTGGGAAGTTTCTAGATTGGACCAACCTCCTCAAAGACCATGGTGATTTTTTTCCAGGACACCTTGCATGTAATCCACATGGATATCTCATTATGATAGTTGTGCAGATAGGCCTTGCAATAAAATGATACTCCAAAAGTTCATCGATCTCCTTCTTCGTTAAGCATGAATGAATGCAATGTTTCCTAGATTGGCTCCCAACTGACGCCAAGTAAACTCTAGGTTAAGTAAAAAGTCTGAAGGCTCTAGGATGGCGGAAATTAATTTTTAGCAGTTTACTAGAACCTGCTACAACCATGCTTATGAAATTGACGCATCTTATACATCTAAATAGAGAATTAACTTTCTAACTATGCAATTAATAGACTAAAATTCTAATGCTTGAACAAACTATAACTTAAATCCTAATTTTCGGCCTCAAGATGTTTGCCCGAAAATTTTGCCCCAACTAGTTGGTTGCCAATATATTCGTCAAGAACGTAGTCTCATTAACGGACTCAAAGGACACCCGGAGCTCAAGTTTACCTTGTCAAGTGCTAATTCGGGCGCATCATTTGTGCACGCATGCCAGCCAGATAATCATAATCAATTTCATTGACCAATGGCCTCCGAACTCTCTAGTTCCACAAAGTAGACAGCCGTAATGTGAGTGCTAGTCATAAGTTATAGTTTAATTTCTTGGTGTTGAACGGTTTGTCTTTTATATGTTTGAGAAAATTGTCCTCTTTCAATATATTGTGAAGTTCTCATTGTCTAATGTGTCGATGTGTCTCATTTTTCTATAAAATAAAGTTTGTCAATTGTCATAAAGTATCAGTGTCATTTATAAAGAATTGTTGTCAGTAGTTGTGTGTCAGAAAATCATTGTATTTTTATAATACTAGTCTTGTCATCATTAGTCTCAATAGTCATTTTTTTTTAAAATCACAATTTTTTTATCTATTAAAATCCAATCTTTAATTGGATTTTATGTTAGTCATCAAGATATGTGTTTGTCATATTGTCAAAATAGTATTATCGAGTCTTGTCAATAGTGTCCTTGTCAAATATTAAAGAAAAATAAAAATTGCCTCACAGACCCATTTTTGGTGTTATCCGACATCTGGAAATAATTGTTTTCACATTACAGTGAGGAAGATATTTAGAAAATGAAAGTACAATGTGAAACTTGATGAGCTTCAAAGATATATTCCGTTGAGTTAGCAGCATGCAATTGGAGGATGGAGACATCAGAGGTTAACACGGATGTCAGATCAACAACCTCTTGTTAGTCACCAACGATGGGGCCCGCACAGAATGCTTTGGTGGCACATTTTTGTGGTGTGAGTGCCCATGTTTTTAAAGTTTGATTGTACAAGTGTGATTCATAGTTTTCTTGAGTGTGAATGTTGTAGTGCTTGAAGGAAGTGAAATTTTCACAGGTGTGGGGGTTTTTGAATGGAAGATAAGGACATGATCGATGATGTTCCATTTTGAGTTTTTCATTTGCGGTATGTGGTTGTTCCTATTTCCCTAAATGCAAAAACATAGTGCAGAACAAATAACACAGTGAAACGCAACATCATGAGGCTTGATGAGGTAGAACAGTCAGATGTGTTCCTGTTTTTACCTAGGTTTGTGGTTAGTCTCCTAAAAAACCATTAAAGGCTGTTCAGATGTGTTCCTTCTTGAGTTCCCACACTGCTAGGTACAAGATGTGTTCCCTAGAGTGATTGGTTGATAAGGAGATGATTCCTGAGCGTTTTCCCATCCTCGTCGGTCAAATGTGTTCGACGACAGTGCTTGGTTGATAAGAAGTTATATGTGTTCCTTCTTCTACCTTCAGTTCGAGTGTGTGCCAAGATCATGAGCACACATAAGGCGGCAGGCTGTAAAGGAAGTGTGAAAGTTCTAATGTTACCATATAAACATTAAGGGATGGAATGTTAGGAAATTAAATATTAATGTTTACATTATAGTTTGTTAGTTAATATTTAATATTGTTATATATTAAATATTAGGTTTGAATGTATATTGTTTTAATATATTGTTTCAACAATATATTATTCTTAGAGTTTGTTATACCCATGAATAACATTCTGGGTTAATTATTGTAACTCCTTCCTATTTTGTAGGAGGTTGTTTAACTGTTATTATGGCTATATAATAGCCTAATGTATTGCACGGGATATTGGGACAAAAAATATAATACAGAGTAATATATTGAGAGTAATTCTACTGTGTAAATCTGTAGCTACATTTATAAGGAATCCACACTTGAATAATTATTCCCATTTAGATTGTTGGAAATGCCAATGGTAGTGGCAGTGCTTGTGGAATTTGGTTGGTGGAAGCTGGGATTGTGCCCTCGTTGGTTTTTTCTAATGATGTCATTGCTAGCCTTTCTGGTATTATCAGAGAGAAATCCCAATGTTTGTGTGATAATTTTAAAAGCTCCCTCGGCTCCTGGGAACTTGATTTTATCAGGATGCAATAACAAGGCTAGTTTTAGCGGGTATTAACAAAAAAAGAAAACAATTTTGATTGGAATTACTTACGAAATGCATTCCTTTGCTTCGAGCTTATCTTTATAAATGCAATTTGACTTTCCAAGTTCTCCATATTTGTGATATTTGGGTCGAATTAACATTTTGGACCTTTAAAAGTGTGAAGAAAATGGGGAGTTAATTCCCCCTAACCTTTCTTGAAGCGAGTTTAAACGAAATGAAATTTAGAATTTGGAGGTGGCACGTGGTAGTCATTGATTGTCCTACCACAAATTTACTTATTGATGATTAATTTTTATTAGTTGGATTTATTTTCCATTATTATGATAAGTGCATTTTTGAGATTGCCAAATCACTATCAGGTTTATTCATGAGAATACAATTATTATTGTGGCATGGTTGATGCAACTCCTTAAAACCTCCCATAATTATGAATACCTCTCCTATGGAACCCCATACAAGTGGATATATGTTAACCAAACTTGTCATACCTCCTTGAGAATGAGAAGGGTGTTTAGGGATGCTTTTAACTTACTTGAAGAGTTTGCAATGTAGACAAACCAAGAAGTGACCGGTGAACCTTGCTCTTGTGCAATGTAAGGGAAATTTTGGTAAAGGCAAGAGAGAGGAGTCTTTGGATGAATGTTGAGTAACTAGATGAGTGAAATAGGTGGTTTAGTTGTCTCAGAACATGATGAAATCCTAAAACTCCTACAAATATAAATAACCAATCCAAAAGGAACCAAAACCTAAATAACGCCTATATTATTTCACAAAATAGATATTGATTGTATAATTTAAACCCTAAATGCTTGAAGGTTGAATGTTGAAATTGTGAAAAATACCTATGTACTGACCAAATTAGAATTTGAAAAACTATCTTCTAAACCGTGACAAATGAAGTTGTCAGACTAGTTCCATAAGGTGCAGAGTGACCCTATAAGAAATAATAAAATATAAATAATAATAAAAGAAAAATTATACTTAAACATTTATTTTTGTACATAGAAGCATGCCTTAACCACATATACCACATAGCACACAGGAACATGAGCGTGCTATAACGCGCTCGCGATATAGTGCGAGCGCGTTATAACATGCTCATGTTTTAGGCTAGGTGACAACCAAACCTAATAATTTAGAATGCGCTCACGCTTTAACCAAACGAGCTCACATTTTTCTTAAAACTGTATTTGTGTCCGCTTTTTGACCCCCCCTCTTTGTGCATAGGCCTTAAACACATAAATACATTAATATTATAATAATTATCTAATTCCTTATTAATATTAAATTTCTATGGAGTAAACAAAATATATGTATGTATATATTAGCTTTTGTCGAATGTTATAAAATATAGTTTTCAAATTTACATAATTTGTTATCTAAGTGTTGATTAGGTGAAAATTTTGAGGCCTTATTACTCACTTCACATAGATCAAGAAAACAAATGTCGTGGTAATAAAATCTCATTTTTACACTGCTATAAACATGTTCACATTGGAGTCCATGTGAATAAGATATTTTAATTACACCTAATAAGCTCATTTTGGAGCATATCTTATTTTCCATTTTTTTTAAATGGGATATTTTCTTTTCTCATGTACTTTCTTGGAGCTTGTTGAGAAAGTATCTCCACTCCTTGATTTGTGGAGATAATATCATCTCTTAATATTACTCAATCCTACCTATTCTTTGGGTAAGGATATGTATGTATTACACCTATTTATTTTGGATGTTCTTGGGCATGGAACACAATATTGGGTGCAATAATATTTTGATCTTCATTTTTGTTTGCAACTAGCATTTTCTGTGTGTTTTTTGTTGTGTGCTTGATTTCCCTATTAAGATCTAGTTATCAACACTTTCATGGTATTAGAGATGGTTGTTGCAGGAGCATTTGGTCACAATTTCTCACCTCTTATGTAAATTTTTTGTAGTTGAATAAGTCATTATAAGTTACTCTACTTAGGGTTTGTCTCAAGATTTTGGTTTATGATTAGGGTTGTAAACGTGCTTTAGTAAGTGTTTTTTGAAGGGATTTTTTTGATCCTAGTTGGGCCCTAGCTCAGCCCCAACTCACTTTCCATATCACATACACCTTGCATCTCAGCCTCAACCCATTTGTGACTTATCTTCTCCTCGACGAGTTACCATGTTGCTCAACCCCCTTGTGGCCTGATCTATGGTGTTTAGTGTATTGCATGTGATTCACCCAGCTCAATTTTGATTCCATAGTTATCTCCTAGTTTTATTTCTAACTCAAAGTTTTCTTGTACAACTCAGATGCTACAGATTTTGGCTTGACTCAGCACAATCTCAGCGGCAGTAAGGAGGATATTCACATTTTCATCGAAAGTTCTAGATTAGATATGGACTCAACTTTAACATCATAGCTCATCTTTTGTTTACGCTTGATCCATAAACCAGCCAATAGTTTTTTTCTTGACCACGAACCCTTATAAGTAATTATTCCTTTTACCAAATTGACCCCGAAATAAATCAACTTTAATCAAATGCAATGAAAGAGTAAGAACCACAGTGTATAAGCGTTGATAACGGAGTTCAAAAGAATGCCTATGTCTTCAGGTTCGCAAACTAGCTGAAAAAATCCATTATAACGTTCTTAATATAAACACATAATAAACTTACATTACTATAATAGACATTCAACCAAACCTAGTGCCAGTTAATCCTCTCAACCCACTAGTTTTGGAAAACTCAGTGCTTTCGCATAGTATTCTGGATTAACACTTTCCTGTTGACCTCCACTCCACTGCACGACAAACTAACCTATGCACGGTGCTAAGTCGGACAGTGCCTGGTGTTGACCTCTAGTCTTCTGCACGACAAAATAACCGCTATACAGAGCTAAGTCTCCAGTTGATGATGACAATACTCTTCCACTTTGTTGGACGACCTCCATCCTCTCCATAGAGCTAAGATCAAAACTAGCCTCGTCAATGAGCTTATATTTATTATGACTGTCCTCTTCAGCCTCTAAGTAATTAACTTGGTGATGTGCCCAACGTACTGATAATAAGAGATTTTTTGCTTCTCCAGTGCTTCGTCATGTCCCTCATCTTCCAACGGCGTCTTTGAGATCCCGCACAAGAATAAGGTGTCAATTTGGCCTTTACAATGTCGGTGAGTTAACAGACAATAACTCCCAATTTTACAGGTGCTTATTAAATAATAGGACTTATTTTTTTCATCTTGCCTATTAACAATAATAATAGATCTTACTACTCTTTAATTGCCTATAACATATAATATAGGTATTTTATATCATCAGTGTCTATTTAATTAAATAGGTCTTTTCATCTCCATAATGCCTATAAAAAATAATAGTGGAGTTATATATTCTTCTCCAAAATATGCCTTATCTCATAAGGCTTCATTATTCTCCTCTTGCTCTCAGACTTTGCAAATGAGAAGATTCAAATTAGAGAAGTTTGTGTGTGTTCAAAGGAGAGAGGGAAGCCTTTATATAGCTTATTTGGCCCGATCATTGTGGTTGAATACCGCATCTGTAATCTCATAGCAAACTAACTCAGTTGGTTGAGTTGGTTGGGTCGAATCCCTCTCCCATCTCCTTCACTTATTTTTCTCCTCAACCCATCCTTTACTGACTCCTTCACTACCCCCATTGTTGCCATGTCTTCCCGACCACCTCTGTCGCTAACCGCATTTCTTGTTGTTCCCGCGTCACCCACTGTCCTTGTTAGCTGCACCATTTCCATCACCGACCAGTCATCACTCACCCCGTGGCCTCCCACTGAGTTGGTTTTTGCGGTGAGGTTTTTATACCACATGTGTGGGGCTAGGGATCGGTTAAGCATTTTTAAGGCTTGTTTTCTCTATTTAACATGTGTTTCATGCATCTGTTTTGTACATTGAGTTTGTTATGCTAAGTGTATTAGCTCACTACTCTCACTCCTAGCTTGATAAAGCTACTCGGGATCCTTGACTTGCCGATTTGGAAGTTTATCTCATTGAGTTGTTGGCTTAACTCGTTGCAATGTGGCAATGTGGTGGCAGGCCACATGATGGCACATGGACCCACTACATGGAAAAAATTTTATCGTGTTAGTGTACTGATGATTATTGAGCGTCGAAGAATAAAGTCACAAACCCAATTTTTTTTCCTTTCATCGGATTCCATATTTTCCACGTTTCATTGTCCAATTGCCCAGTTGACCCTACTGAGTCCAAACTTTGACCAGCGGAAAATTTTTCGAACAGTCTCCATTTTTTGTGTTCTTGCAGTCAATAGAAAGCTCTCAGAGTCTACTTCTGGACTATAGGGATGCCAAGAGGTTTTGGGAACATTTTTCCACTAAATTGACCTCCATATCACACCTCCCCAGTGAGCAGGATTTTTGTCCCAAAAATATTCTATTCTCTTGCTTTTGGATCTTGAACCTTCATGTTGTCTCAAAGAGATCTTGCAGTTGACACAATGGCCTTCAAACTACTCCTCCAATCAAACAATCGGTCTGATCTCTAGGACCTGTGGCACTTGGGCTCATTGCCTTTTGTTCTGCCACTCTGATGCCAGATCAGTATGACTAATCTTTGTCTGGTCTTTATGAAGACTCCATATAGAGCTTTGATTACCAATGTTGCAAGCAAACACTAGGCATGATAAACCTATCATGTAGTGCACACTTACTTGTTAGCTCTAGTCCCCTATGTCTTATCCTTAAGGTGAGGTAGATTTTCCCTTGTCTTCATCAGCCTTAAACCTCTTGGCATGCCTCATTTGCTTCCCACAAAAAATTACACAATGGTTATTGGATCCACTGTAAGCACATGGATATGTCTATAATAATTTTGAGGTTATTATGGGCTCCATGTTGTAGTTAAAGAAGACTCGATCATACCTCTTCGAGTTGTCAACTTTTCCCTTTCTCTCATCATTATTCTGAAATTCTGGTATGTTCCCTATTGTAGGATTCTTTTGACGACTAGCGACTTGGGCTCTACACTCGTTGTTGTCTCGAATCTTCCTCCTACTTCATTTTTACCTCTATTGTATCCTAAACCCGTATATCAAGGTCTTTCCTCCACCTGGATAGCGTTAGTGATACCTTGGCTATTCAAACCAAGGCCTCTTCCTTCATATCTTGTTTTAAAAAATAATTTTGATCCTACAACTCTAGTGTACTTTTCACATTTATAAAAAGTAGGATTCGCATTTTCATGGGACAGAAAATTCAATGAATCACTTACAATGTTATTGGTGGGTGTACCTTTCTTTTCCCACTCTTCACCATCCTTTAATGTTGTTAGGAGCTTTATCTCAGCTTGCAATTCACCCTGTAACTTTGTGATCAATCCTCAGAGGAGTTCTACCCGACTCTCAAACTTGTCTTGTAGCTCTTGCTTCTTTGAGTTCACGAGTTGTAGACATTTCCTCAATTGATAATCCTTCTCTATTTTTCGAGTTATGGCTACAATAGGTTGAATGTTAGTGGACTTTCTCGAAGCCTTTCTATGTTCAACCATACGACGTTGGAACCACCTTGGTGCTTGGTCTGAGAACAAATACCAACATTGTTCCTTAGCATGCCCATTCATAGAGCAATGTGCACATATATGAGGACCATCCCATTCTTCTTGGGTCCCTTGGTGATGACATTCTTCTAACAACGCAGAATGTAGGAGTTTCATGCTTCATCTCATTTCAAAAATCTAACGTACCTGATCTCATTGATGCATATTCACCATGTGCAACATAGTACCCAGTAACATGAGCAATAATATGAACTGGTAAAATTCCATCTCGCTACAACTGCAGGTGATAACCCAATTCTTGATATCAACGTGCTTGAAGATTAACAAGCTTATAGGCGATATCCTGCTCTGATACCAAACATGATCCATAAATCGGCCAATAATTTTTTTCTTGACCACGGACCCTTATAGGCAATTATTCCTTTTACCAAATTCACCCTAAAATAAATCAACTTTAATCAAATGCAATGCAATAATAAGAACCAAAGTTCACAAGGGTTGAATACGGAGTTTGGCAGAATGCCTACGTCTCCGAGTTCACAAACTAGTTGAACGAATCCATTATAACTTTATGAATATAAGTACATAATAAACTTACATTATTACAATGGACGTTCAACCGAGCCTGGTGTCAGTCGATCCTCTAAACCCACTGGTCTTGGAAAACTCAGTGCTTTCGCATAGCTTTCTGACTTGACACTTTTTTGTTGACCTCCACTCTGCTGCACGGAAAAATAACCGCTACGCAAAGCTAAGTCTCCAGTTGATGATGATGATCATATTCCACTCTGTTGCATGACCTCCAACCTCTTCGTAGAGCTAAGATCAGACCCAACCTTGTCAATGATCTCAATAGTGATTACAACTCTCCTCCGTGGCCTCCAAGCAACTAACTTGGTGATGTGCTTCTCCAGTGCTTCGTCACATCCCTCAGATTCCAATGGTGTCTCTGGGCTCTCGCATGAGAATAAGGCATCAATTCAGCCTTTACAATGTCGGTGAGTTAATATATAACTCCCGATTTTACAGGTGCCTATTAAATAATAGGAATTATCTTTTCCATCTTTTCTACTAACAATAATAATAGGTCTTACTACTCTTCAATTTCCTATCAAAAATAATATAGGTCTTATATATCATCAGTGCCTATTTAATTAAATAGGTATTTTCACCTCCATAAAACCTATAAAAAATAATATTGGACTTATATATTCCTCTCCAAAATATGTTGTATCTCCTTAAGGATTCATTATTCTCCTCTTGCTCTTGGGCTTTGCAAACAAGTTGGAAAAGCTTGTGTGTGTTCAATGGATAGGGAGAGGCCTTTGTATAGCCTAGGGGGCCCAATCATTGTGGTTAAATATCACATCCACCATCTCATAGCCAACCAACTCGGTTGGCGGAGTTGGTTGGGTCGGTGCATTTCCCACGGGGAGGTCGCGGAGTCGAATGTCACTCCCAACTCCTTCACCGACCGTTCTCCTCGACCTGTCCACTGCCAACTCTGTCGCTACCTCCATTGTAGCCATGTGTTCCCGACCACCTCCAATGCCCACTAAATTTCCTATTATTTCTGTCACTCGTTGTCACCACGATGTCCTTGCTGTCTATGCCACGTTCGTCATTGATCGGTCATCACTCGCAACGTGGCCTCCCACTGAGTCAGATTTTTTTATTGTGGTGAGATTTTTATCCCACATACATGGGGCTAGGGATCGGTTAATCCTTTTTAAGGCTTGTATGCTTCATTTAACATGTGTATGTGGCCACATAACCTTATGCATCCATTTTTTACACCGGGTTGGCTTGGCCAAGTGTATTAGCTCGTTGCTCTCGCTCCTAGCTCAATCGACCTGTTCGGTTTCCTTGACTCACTGAGTTGAAAGTTTAGCTTGTTGGTTTTTAACTTAACTCGGTGCAATGTGGTAATGTGGTGGCCTGAGGACCCATCATGTGTTAATTTTTTTTATCGTATTGGCGTAATGATGATTATCGAGTGTCAAAGACCGAAGTCACAAACACAATTTTGTCACCTTTCACCTGATTCTAGTTTTGCCACATGTCACTTCCCAATTGGATAGTTGACCTTGTTGAGTCTGAACTTTGACCAAACTTTGACCAACGACAACTTTATCATACGAGCTTCATTTTCCACGTTCTTGTAGTCAATGAAAATCTCTCAGAGTCTAATTCCTCACTATAGCAATTCCTAAAGGTTTTGGTAACTTCTGTCCATTAAATTGGCCTCTAAATCAACGCATGTTCTACGTGATTTCCTTTAGATCAGCTTGTCCACTTTTTTCAGAAGCTCGTCACTCATCATTTTAACTTGGGTGATCTATATTCAAATATTGACTTATTAGGATTAAATCCCTAATTCAACCTTCTTCTTTTTTATTTTCCATTTCAATGTGAAATATAAAAACCATATTTGTCAATTCAATGTTGTGCAAGATCTTTGGTGTATTGTTTAATTTTGTCAATTTGGATTTGAGAGTTTCGGGTTTGAATTACGCCAAGGTATTGATGGGCTCCTCAACATCTCACTCCATATTCTGACTCATCATCCAAGCCGCTCATCTGATTGATCCCTTTCTAAGCTCAATTATCTTAATCGAGCTTGTTAGATAGCCCTCAAAGTAGCTCGACATGCACCTAACTCACTTCTTAACTTGCCGAGCTAGTCTTCCAACTCACCGACCCAAGCCCATTTTTGGAGGTGATTTTTTGAAAACTAATTTTTTCAATCGAATTTTTCAAGTACAACCTCATAATTGAAGGTCAAATATATTTTTTGAAAGAAAATTTCCCTAGAAGGCTATTTTTTAACCATTATTACTTTTGAAGGAATTAGCACTTTTTCGTCATATTGAAGAGTGTGGCCTCTTCTTTTATGCCCGCAAACATAATGGACCTTCATTTGTTTGAACCATTCAATTCAACAAACTATAATGTATGGAAGCTAAAATGGAACAGTTTCTAAAATCTCGGGGTCTCTGGTGCGTGTTTCAAGATTTGGTACCGGCCTTCACCAATGAAAAAAATAAGTAGGGATACACTTGCAAGCAAGATAAGCCTTAAGTGCTCATTTCACTAAATGTCGCAGATAGTCTATAGTTCCACATTTCAACTAGTGAGTCTCTAAAAGAGGTATGGGACAAATTTGAAACTTTGTTCAAAAAAATTAATGAGTTCAAATTATTGCAACTGGAAATGGAGTTTACATCATGTGCACCTTCAAATTTTTCTTCAATAGAAGATTTCTTAACAAAATTTAAAGAACTCAAAAGTAAATTAAAGGATGGAGGTATAGACAAAAAATATGATGGACGTATTTTCATAATTCTGTCAAAGTTAAAGGGTCCCTTTTCAATATTCACTTCTACTTTCTTTTCTGCCATGGATGCTCTAGTAGACTAGTTTAAAATGCCTACATTTGAATTTTTTTGTGATAAGTTTTCTCGTGAATAGTCAAAATTAATGTCACTTGATGTTTTACCATACTCAAATAAGGTATTAGTAGAAAATTCTCCTTAGGGTAAAGGGAAACCTAAATAGAAATCAGTACCTAAGACTACAAAATCATCTTCTACTACCACTGATAAATTTTTTGATGCTCATAAGTCTTCTAGTCATGGAAAAGGCAAAAAGACTGTCAAATGGAAAGTGTATGATCCATGTCCATACTGTAACAAGACCAATCATCCAGAGTCTATATGTTTTGTGAGAATAGAAGCATTGGAAAAAATGTTAAAACAACATAAGCTTTTTGTTCCACCACCATTATCCTCTTCCAACACTGGTAAAGGGAAAGTTATCTTTTATGAGGCTTCCTCCCCACTGAAGGATGAATGAATTTTTGATTCTGATGCCACACATCACATAACACATTCTATAAATTTTTTGAGTTCTATTTCAATTTGCAACACTTCGCAAATCATGATAGGAAAATCTTCTTCTATTGATGTTTTGGGAGTTTACACTGTTAATATGCCTAACGGTCATACAAAACAAGTTCTTCGTGTTCCTAATATTTCATCGAACTTGTTGTCTATTTATTAAGTTTTCCATTTTGATGAAGGGAAAACTTTTGAATTTTCTCCTCTTGGTGTTGTAATTAAGGAATTGAATGACCATGATGATAGTTCCAGATTGAACTTATTTGATAAGTTTGAGACTTTTGCAGGATCTTCATGTTTGCTCACTCAGATTCTGTGAGTAAACTATGGAATGAAAGGTTTGGTCACCTTAATTACAGGTATCTGCAGTAGTTATCTTCTCAGATCATGATAACTAGTCTTCCGAAAGTTTTTTTAATGATGGTATTTTTCCTAGTTGCATGTTGGGAAAGCAACATTAAGATCCCTTTCTAAAGGCACATGCCAAAAGAACTAAGTCTCCTTTGAAGTTAATACATAGTGATCTAATGACTCTTCCTTCTTAATGATTTTCTGGTCCTAAATATGTACTAATGTTTATAGATGACTTTACAAGGAAAACATGGGTGTATTTCCTTCAATATAAAAGTGATGTGTGTAATGCTTTTAAGGATTTTAAAGCCTTTGTTTAAAATCAATCAACACATTCTATTAAAAATCTTCGCACTAAAAATGGAGGTAATTCATAAGTAATGCATTTAGATATTTTTGTACTGATTATGGTATTTTGCATTAGTATATTGTGCCTTATACCCTTAAAAATGGTGTTGTTGAGTGTAAAAATCAGACACTCAAGGAGTTGTCTAATTACTCAAAGAACTTGGCACTTGAACTCTAGGCTAAAGTTATAAATTGTGCAAACTACATTTAGAATTGGATCCCACACAAAGCAGTTCAAGGGATCACTCTTGGAGAAGCATGGTTAGGTGAGGAGCCAAATGTATTTTATTTTCATGTTTTTGGAATTAAAGTATGGACCTTTGTTCTGGATGACAAAATGAAATCCATGAAACCTAAGAGTAAAGATCTCATATTTGTTTGTCACTATGAACATGTGAAGTCGTATCTTCTTCTTAATCCATCTACTCTTGAGGTAATTTTTCAGAGGGATGTTCATATTGATGAGACAAACACTTCTATGGATCATGTACCAGGTCAACATTTTTCTCCTTCTCCTCCTTCACCTGATATGGTTGAAATACTTATTGATTATGATGGAATAACCTAATCTACATGCTCCACCTTCAGCTCTTGCTCCTACACAACAAACTCCAAAATGGATTTAATCCACTCTATAGTATATTGGTTACTTGGATGGTGATCCAAGTGATCCTCGACATACTAGAAATGAAACTTTTGGTGATGTTGTTTATCATTGCACTCAGTCTATGCCTTTGGGAATGGTTCTTGTGAGTCAAGCTATCTCTAGTGATCCAGTCAATTTTTCAGCAGTTTTTGGTCATTTATAATGGTGAGCTGCTATGGTGGAAGAATAATCGTCTCTTTGTAATAATAATACTTTGGAGTTGGTACCTCTTCCTTAAGGAAGAAAGGTTGTACAATGTAAATGGGTATATAAGACCAAATATGCTCATGATGGATCAATTGAATAATAAAAGTCTCATTTTGTTTGTAAGTGGTCTCTCAAGTTAAAGGGGTGAACTACTTTGATACTTTTTCTCTTGTACTGAAAATAGATTATGTACTCTTTGTTCTTTCCCTCGTTGCATGTCATAGGTGGTCATTATTTCAAATGGATGTGAAGAGTGTCTTTTTGCATGACGATCTACAATAGGATATTATATGGAGCAACCTTAGGGTTTTATGCATGAATCTTCATCGATTTTTATAATTTTTTGTTTCTCTTATGGTCTTAAACAAGCTCCACGAGCTTGGTATGAGAAGATGCATGATTTTTTGTTGTCTACTGATTTTCATCATTATGAAAGTGACCATACTATATATGTCCTAAAAAGTGGTGATGATTTGTTAATATTGGTTTTGTATGTTGATAATATCATCCTCACAGGCAACTTAGTTTCTCTAATTCAGAACATTCAACACAAGATGAGAGCCAATTTTAATATGACTGATATGGGTTTGTTGCACTATTTCCTTAGTCTCTAAGTTCATCAATCCTCAAAAAGGAATTTATATTGGGAAAAGGAAGTATGTTACAGATTTGATACAAAAGTTCAACATGGATAATTGTAAGCCATCACCCACTCGATTTTAGTCAGGTGTTGAATTGACTATCAATTACAAGTCTAATTTACAAGATGCCACTTTGTATAGACAACTAGTTGGGAGTTTTTTGTATCTCACTCATACTCGTCCTTATATAACTTTTCTTGTTAACCTTGTATCTCATTTTTCTCATGAACCTCATGAGATTCACTAGAAAGAAAATGAATCATATTTTGTGCCATATCAAAAGGAATTTAAAGTTTAGCAGTCGTTATTCACCACAAGGATCTTGTGATATTGAATGCTACACAAATTCTAATTGGGGAGGTTGTCATGAGACACTACAGTCTACTTATGGTTTCTTTTTTCACCTTGAATGTGGTCTAGTTGCATGGGCATGAAAGAAACAAATTACAGTTGCTTTGTCATACACTGAGGCTGAATATAGAGGTGCAGTTAAGGTTGGCCAAGAATTTCTATGGATTTTCAGGATACTTGATGAATTTGGCTTTCCACAAAGATCTCCTATTGTCATATGGTGTGATAATCAGAGTTTTTTTCAAATAGCACATAATCTTATTAAATGCCAGCATACCAAACATATTGAAATCCACATGCACTTCATTTGAAAGTTGATTCATGATGATATTGTTAACTTTCAGTTTCTTTCTACAGTTGATCAGATCGTAGATATCTTCACTATGTCCTTGGCTTCTCCTCGTTATCTTGAGTTACGAGAAAATATTAGACTGAAGGAAGTTTTCCTTGGAGGGGATTCAATATTATGAAGTCCTTTCTTGCTTCTTTTTCTTGTTTGTAATGGGTACCTTATTTGGCATAGTATCTAAGAATCTTTCTTTGTTTTGCACCCTAGCATTCGTTTATAGGAGGGTGTTGGTGTAAAAATGCTCACACTAGAGACCATGTGAACTAGATATTTTAATTATACCTAATAAGATAATTTTGGAGCATATATTATTTTTCATTTTTTAAATAATGTTTTTGGGAGATTTTGTTATCTCCCGTACTTTCTTTGAGATTGTTGAGATATTCTCTCCACTTCTTGATTTGTGAATATAATCTCATCTCCTAAGATTAAATCCTACTTATTCTTTGGGTAAGGATATGTATGTATTACACCTATTTATTTTGGAGGTTCCCGTATGTTGAACATAATATTGGGAGCAATAATATTTTGATCTTCATTTTTTGTCTGCAACTTGCATTTGTTGTGTTTTTTGGTTGTGTTTGATTTCCCTGCTAAGATTTGGTTATCAACACTTTCACTTATAGATAGATAGATATATTTTAATGTCTGTGAGGCCAAGATAAGCTTATGGGATGGTAAAACTTGCCATTTTTGCTTTCTAAATTTTTTGTTGTCTTTTTGTTCAAATTGATAATGAAATCTCCCATTTTCTCCACCCTCTCCTTAGTGAACATATCATCTAACGAGGTCATCGTTAAAATGCTTTCATATTTGATTTGGTTGTCATTGTAAGTATTACACTAAAAAATAAAGTGTTTTATGATTCCACTGCCCCATCTGTGCAAAACACACAAACTTTCTCTTCCCATGCCTCCTTTGGACTTTTACACCTACTTGTTTCACACTAAAGGAGATGTGAATTTGTCCTTCATTGAGCTATAAGAAACTTTTATTTCCAACGGATATTATCCCTTATATAGTCCTTTTCTTGATGATCAAAGTTGGAGTTACATTTGTCAAGGTAATATTTCTTCTTCCTCCATAATGTTTTATCCCACATAGACTTGCATAATTGCTCTATAAAAAAACGCCTTTATTTCCTTTCTATTATTGGAACATGCATTCATGTTAATGTTTCGTTTCTTCATCCACTTGTTATTTTGATTCATCCATGACTTATTTCACTTGCAAAAGATCTCATGAAAGACCAGCTTGGGCCATCTACTTGCCTCGATTTAGCCCCTTTTTAGACATCTTAGGAGACTCGCCATAGCAATGGCTTCAATTGGGACTATCCTTGTTTTAGCTAAAAGAATATCATATGGGAATGATACTTTTAGTTTGAACTTGTTTTTGACTGTGCATTTTTGAATTATCTCTATTTGTTTCCATTTTGAGTCTGAATTGTTGTTGGCTCATATTTCACACTCATTAAATACCTATAGAATTACTAATAGCCCAAAAAGAGTCTGAGCAGTTTTTTAATCCCATAACTCCATTTCTCTACATCTTTTGTACCGAATATAATGTTCTCCACCCTCTCAAAATTCTCTTCTTTTTGCAAGTTTGCAAACTAATCTTGTTATTGAAATCAACTCAAAGGTATTTATACTTAGTTACTTCTTCTAGAATATTTCCTTCAAAATAAAATTCAAGCTAATTTATGTTCTTTCTTTTGATAAGGTCGTGATCTTGGTCTTACTAATGTTGACTTGTATACCCACTTCTTTGCAAAAATACTCAAGGGCATATAAGTGCTCTTGTAACCCTTGAGCGGACCTAACAATCAAAAAAGGTCATTTGCATACAAAAGAATCCTTATCACATGCTCTCCAAAAAGAACTCCCTCCCCATGCTGCAAATTCATCTATTCTCTATATATAAGCTAGAAAGGGTAGGGGCGATAGACATCCTTGTTTAACTCCAATATCACTTCTAAAATTTTCTAAAATACATGTTTGAGTTTTGATTTTGATTCGTGTCTCTTCATTGAGTTAATGGACAACTTCTCTAAATGTTTTTGGAATTCTAAGCTCCTTCATTTTTTACCATAGCTTATCCTTAGGGATTGTTTCAAAGGTATCTTTGAATACCAACAATAGATTTCCTCTTTTTCACTCCATACTTTTTCAACGATGTGTCTTAAAGTAATTCCATTATCTATTGTTGAGTGCTTGGCTCTGAAACGTGCTTTCTCTTTTTCTCTCTTACCTTTGTCTTCCACCCATTTGTTGATTATGTGCTCAACCATACCGCTAAACAACTTTGCAAACAAGGTATTGATCACAATAGTTCTATAGTTGGAAGGATTGTTGACATCTCCACCCTTAAAAAGACGTATTGCAAGGGTGGTAGTCTAGTCACATGGAAATCCATGTTGAATGATATTGTTGATTATTTTCATAATTTGTGAGGAGTGAGGATTTGCGACCTCAATTTCAGGCACTCCGCCTAACGCTCAACCAAGTCGTTGGTCTTTCCTAAAGAGAACTTTCAAATGCTTTCCTTAACCTGTTGCAAAGTGAATAATTGTGTTGTCGTGCTTATTAAGGGTGGGACATCAACCTCTGCTTCTTGTTTGTATAATTGTTATGCATACTCAAACTAATGAGTGGTTGTGATATTATTCTTTGTTTTTTTTTTCCAAAGTTCCCTCCAAAATAATTTTTGGTTATTCTTCCCTAGTTAAATTAGCTCCTCTCGTTGTGCCCATAAACTTGCCCTTTGTTGTTTTTATGATTTATTTGTACAACTTTGTGTTTTACTTCTTTTTATTTGGCTCTTTAACAACTCTCCTTGCAACTTTGCATTCTTCATCAAAACGGTCGTTTACCACAAAACAATTGTTTTCTTCGTCTTATTTTTTGCTCTTTTACACCTTTCAAGTGCCCCTCAAATTACGTGTGTTAACTCGTAGCTTTTGAGGCCTTGTAACCTTATTTTCTCCTTCTAAACAAGTATATATCAAAATAGCCAATAATCACGTCACACAAATATATACTCAAATTAACCAATAATATTTTTAAACAAAACAACTTAAGAATATTAAACATGGAAGTCTATATCAAAGTAATTATTATGTATATGAGAATAACATGATAAAACTTATTTCCAAATTCGTAAGATTTTATTTATTGTTTTCATATATAAATACCTTACTAAGTCTCATTAAATCTTTTCATAGGGCGAGTCGGTATGAAATGCAAAATAACAATCATGACTATTCATGGCACAATGAGCATATACATAGGTAATCTATACAACTCTTATTTTCAAAATAAACTTTTCAAGCAATCAATGAATTTCCAATTCAATATTTTCAATTGCCGCAATAATATCGTGAGGAGAAATAAACCACTACATGACAATTGTTCACAATATGAAAGCGACAACTTACCACAATAATGACCCACTCATATTGAGCCTGGGCCACTTACAACTTAGAATTTTGTTAAATCCGGCGTTGTCGTTGTATTAGTGAGAGTTGCTTGAATAAATTTCCCCCCACTTCACCTGGATAAAAGTGGTTTTGGTCGGCAAATGAATTTGGTCTTTTCCAGTACCTAATCATCGCACCCAAGTGTTGATTTCGTAAAGGAATGATGTCACGGTTAAGACTTTTTACTGGGAATAAACTCTTTAGAGTGTTACTAGGTACCTAACCAACTAATTAGGTTAGATTTGAAAGGAGGACTCGAGCTTTCAGTTTTCAAAGAAAAATATAATCTCGGGCATCTGAAGTTTTTAAATTGCTAAGATGTAAGATTATTGTTTCTTAGGGTTGGAAATTACTAGAACTACAATTATTAATGAGATCCAAATGAGTTAGAGTTAGAAGGTTGAGTGCTTTTCAATCTATTTAAGTTTAATGATAATTATTTTAAATTAATAAATTAGAAATTAAATTTAAAATTTCTAATAAATATTATTTTGATTTTTTATTAGTTTTTTTTTTTTTTAAATTATATATATAATTTTTAATAATTATTAAATATGGAATTTTTTAACGGACATTAAAAAATATTGTTATCTAATTTTCTTAGGTGTATTTTGAAATTATTTTTAGCTTTATTCTCATTTTTTATTGTATAAATTATAAGGCTTGAATATATATTATAATTTAATTGATAAATTTTGTTTTATTTTTGTATAAAAGTTCTTTTTGAAGAGGGCCTATTATTTTTCGAAGATGTTTTAATTTCTAAAAGATTTGAGTGTGAAATTGTTTGTATTTTTTAGTTCAAAATTTAAGTATAATTCTCATTCAATCAATTAATTAATTTTATATTGGTTGGTTGACTTGGTTCGCAGTAACATATAAACCTCAATATATCAAGATCCTTATGTCAATAGAGGTGACACCACAATGGATTTGACCTTCTTACTAACATGTAATGATCCATTGGTTCTGAGATGAGTATGTCTATTTGCCCAACTTTCCTCTCTTCTCCTCCATGACTACATAATCCAAAAAAAATCTTGGAATTGCTTCTATGACTCTAAAAATTCTCACTCATTCATAGTCAATCTTTTGACCCTCCCCCTCTTTCATAACCCCAAGCATAAATATATGTACAAAAAGAACATAAGCACATATTTCTTTGACCTTAACAAATTATTACAAATATTTTAAATACATTTATTTGAAACACATTGAGAGATATTAATTTCAAGGTTTTTAGCTTAAAGGTCAAGATATTAATATTTTTCAATTGACTTCTATAATCAAAAAGAAAAATCTTTTAAGCGACACTCAAATGAATGTCAAATTTAAAGTTAATTTTTTTCTAATTGTCTTCTCAAAGCAAAAAGAAAAAAGTATTTAAATGACATTCAAATAAACATCAAATATTAGGTGGAAATTGCCATGTGACGATCAAATGAAATGTCAAAAATTAAAATTTCACGATCACACCACCACACTCCACCTCTTACTATCATTATAAAACACTTCTCAACATAATTATTATCTCATATAAATGCCTCTTTATTATCCACCATCTTTAATGTACATTTTAGTGAACCATTATGTCTTCGTATCTTATAAATGATATCCATAGTCTAAATTAACTTATTATTGTGTTCAAATTTCATAACTATTGTGTCTACACCAACATCGCTCATAAAGAGAAAACATAAATATGTGTTTTAATTTACAGTTGTCATAGACAAATTTAATTTTGTAAATACAATCTCTACCTCTTCCATCTCTAAGAGTAAGAGTTTTAGATTATATAATAAAACTAGATATAATCCCTTATAAAGAACATCCATTCTACTGACATGGATTTCCACTTTTTCCCCACACCATTTTCATATGGAGAAGGCACTCAAAAATTCTCCATAGTTTCCCCAAAAATTTCCATTTCAATCAAAGAGGTTTTAACCAATCTTTCATCAAAGTAAATATTGTGTGAGATTAATTGGTTGCGTGTTTAATTTGTAATTACGCCGAAAGCATTTCTTTACGAGATCACCCCGGTTGATTCTGATAGACGTCAGAATATAGAGGGACCAGATTGTAGCTAGACGTTTGAATTGAAATCTTAACAGCATGAAGTGATCCACGTCTTCTGATCTGATTAGCGTACTCCCAGCATGTGCATGTATCATGTATACAATGCGTTGACACACGGATCGAGAGGAGTCATTGATTTCTTTGTGTGCGCAGGGGAGGAATCTTGGAAGGGAATGACACGGTTTCTTTGGAGATCAGTCGCGCGCGCACCACGTCATTCTCGAATGTCAGAGCAGGGAGGGCTGAGCCGAACTTGTTTGGCTACTGTGGGAATGATGCGGCAAAAGTTATAGTGCACGAAGGACAGGAGTTCAGAAGCAGACGAAGCAAAATCATTACAGCTAGACATTACGGTCGAATGAAATGCCTCCTACTCCTCAATCTTCTTCTTCCTCTTCTGCATACAACAAACAAAACAACGTCATGCAACTGATCCCGCTTCAGATACAGATACATATCCAGATCGATCAATTTGCATATGGTAAAATGAGGAAATATTACAGTTACAACTTTATCTCCGTCTACAGGTCTTATTTAGCCCATAATGGTTCGGACGGCTAGTAGCAAGAGTTCCATTTAGCACAGTTCCGCATAACGTTCTGTTTATTTCTTTATTTCATTTCTTGTTGCAAGCCTGGATCTATCCAATTACTGCTAACTTTACAACGTTAACTTGGGTTTCAACATGGTTAACGGGCCTGTGAAATGCGGATTTCAAATAAATTACTTACATTATTATGAAAAGGAAAATGACAGGTCTAAAAGGTCATTTAGGATGTGTTGCTCTACATATTCCGCTTTGCATTTAAAGAGGGCTTAACTCGGTAGGTGGGTTTGTTTGACATGGGTCTATTTTTCCCATTCAACTTTTATTTTGTTGTGAAATGCATGGAGAAACAAAACTTTTTGAAGGTATACGTTCAATAGGAATCTTTTCACTTTAAGGAATATGTATATTGAATGTCCTAAAAAAATCTAAAATGTGTCATGACGATAAATGTAAAATATCTATATCTATAACATGAAAACCCTAAAATTTCATTGTTAGACTTGTCATATCAAGAAAATGTTGAGAAAAGACATATAAGGTGGCACTTTTTTTTTATTGTTTATTTTATCTCTTTGTCATTTGTTTATCGTTGTTAGTTTTTATCCTCTCGGCTGACTAGGGTTCTAAGCCATAGATAAACATGCACCCCACCTTCTACGTGTCTCATTCAAATGCATATCACACATTTTTGTAATGGGTGTCCCCTCTTTTCCTAACAAAACATTGGTAGAAAGTTGCTATGTTGGTTGACAATATCTCTATTCTAAACGAAATGTTTACATTATCTTTCGTCCAATCAAAGAGACCAAATGAATGTTAGAGTATTTCTTTTGATCTATTGAACATGCATCTTCACCATTTCCTTCAAATGTAAGCTTTTATTGGCACTTTTCCATGCGATATTGAGGCCTTTCATATATGTCAATGTTGTTTCTTTGAATTTGAATTTGTATAGCCTTAATTAAATATGTTCAATTTTCCAGTCAGTATATGTAAATCCATTCCCACCATTTTCATTTCAAATGTCGGTCACAAGTGATGGCTATTTTGAATTCTCGCCCAATATTTACATTTTTTATCATTTGGTCCTGATGACAAAATTATTATTGTTTGCTCATAAATGTGAAGGTTGAAATTATATATATTTACGCTAAAGGGATGTCAGAGGTGGGTTGGGGTGGGGGATGATCTAACAGGTGACTCAACGACCCACTGTTCAAAGTACGTCGACATCTTCCACGAAACCACCTGAGACCGTCGACTTGCATGTGTTGTATCTTTGGTTTCTTGAAATTGACAATGCTCGTTCAATACTTTCATAAGTGTAGAAGAGTATGACTGATTTAATTTAATGAATCTAATTTACTCTACTTTAAACGTTGATGTCCTTCGTGGGCCCATGATTAAGTGCGTAGACAAAACGAAGATAGAGATTTACTTGGTGGTGGGATGAAACGGAACAACTTACACAACATTAAAATTTTGAGTAGCTATTGATGTCTTATTATGCCAAAGACATTTTCAGCAAGGGAAAGGCCTGGTTAGTGGCTAACAGGTGCCATTCAAGGGCAGAGATAGCTTCTGTTGTTGTTGTCCGTAAATGGACGTTGAATAAAATAATCTTAGCCTTCTATTTCACTTCCCTTTGCTCCGCTAATGTCACCTTCGTGAAACACATTTTCGTGCATTCGCCATGCATGAACCCCACAAGTGTCCAAGTAGTTTTGTTTCACGTCATCACCATTTTTTTCTGGCATTTTTTACAGTTGCATTTTGTTTCAAAAAGGATGAACAGGAATAGGTGGAGTGGGTTTCAGTGAAAGGTTTTATGTCGACTAACAGGGATGCATGTAACAATGCTTCGATTTAGTTGTCTATGTGGAATATTCCCTTGAGGGTATGCCTGATTGTATTACAGGTGGTCACCGATCTGAGTCCCCATATTCTCCTCGTCGGTACTAAAATTGCCATCTTTTGTCATTGTATTTAGTGTCTCGCTATAATTTTGAACACTTTCGTATAAACCCGTCGTGTTGAAATGGCCATTCAAAACCCTTACAAGGATAGAAATTCCATAAAGATGAAATTGGGCCACGTCACCATCATCATTTAAGTTTAGTATATGTACCTGAAAATTTCCACAAACGTTTTAAAAATTCCATTCGAACAAAACATGGATCAAGGACCTCAGGGAAAGTTACCTAAATTTTGTTAAAATATTAAATATTTTATATCCTCATAATAGTTTACTTATTTATATCGAAAATTGATTTCTATTTTGATGTCTCGTGTTACTGATTTCTTCTTTCATCATGTCCCACACTTGTTCTGCGGCTCAATACAAAATTTTATGGGTGGGAACCTTGATCACATTCTTGAAATTTGAAAAGAAACCATTATCGTACATGAACATGAAAATGACAACATAATGAACCCTTAATGCAAAATTGTAGTTTCTTTAACAATTGTTGACTTCCACATTCAAAAAAAAATGGGAAGTTCTCCTTTAAAATATTCATTGCGAACACCTTACTTTCAAAGGTATCTCCAGAATGTGTTTCCACGACGCCATACATTCCATATCCCATTTCTCTATCAAACAATTGACCAAATGTACTCGTGATACATATCTTCCTCCTCAAAAAAAAATAGCTTCCACAAAATGGTACCCCCTGCCCCAACATTAATCTCTCTCAATTCCTTCTCCTCCCTCTAACCCCCTTTTCTACAACCCTTCTTCCTTTTATGTTTTAGTCCCTCAAAATCAACCTCTTCCTAGACTTCCCCTTTGGCATTCACATCGCACATTTCACGTGTGATTGCTCATTTTATATTTCAATTCAAAATTTTAAATTTGTAAACACTTTTATTTATTATGAATCTTTTCAATATTCTAAAATGTTGAATTATGTCACGTACATTATATTTTTAGTAGTGGGTATATATAAATTATTTTGATGCACACGTTAAAAAGTGAGCAACTATAATGGTATTTATATAATTTTCTAGACTATCAGAAGTTTAACATATTTTTATGGGTAATGTAGACACCTAAAATAGTCTCACACGTTTATTAGTTTTTAAATGACATGTGATTTTATTTATGGATTATTCCACTTTAATTAAGTGTTAGTGGTGTATATATGGGTTTTTATGGTCTTGAAAAAAAAATTACTCTTCAATTCTTTTTTCTTCTATGTTTGGTCTCAGGATCTGAACTAGAAATGATGCCAAATTTATGATACATGTCAGAAATGTACATATATTTCTAGGACCAACTTTTGATCTTCGTTAAGGCAAAGTGTACCTATCCCGTTTCTTCTATCTTTTTCATTTTTTTGTCATTTGATGTCAGCAATTAACATACAACTATATAACATTCAAAAAGTAGTCATATGTGTTAAGAGTGATTTAATTTATATATTTTTTATGGATACAAACAACTAGTAAAATCAATGGGCTTGAAACTCTGATTTTGGTATATTGATCCTTCAAAAATTAGAAAGATTATTTCATTAAAACATCAATACAATTTCTCTTTTGTGTCCAATATTTGTGTTCCTAAATGCACTAGCGTACCTTTATATTTATGGACTCCTTGAAATCAACTAAAAATCCTATTAGTGTGCAAAATGATAAACTACATTAGAACAAAGCTGACTCATAAGTGCAAAAAATCTCAAAGCCCACGATATATTGTGGGTAACAAGGGCTAACAACTTAAATGACCAATCTTGTAGAGTATGTAATTTACATGACTAGTTCCATATAGTTCAGAATTGAAAAAGCACACAAGACACTGGAAAATAGGGGAGAAGAAAAATATAGAGAAATGAGAGAAATCAGAGGAAAGTGAACTAGATAGCGACCACATAAAGAATAATGAGGAATCGATAAGAGGAAGACGAGGTAATAAACAATCAATACAATGTTAAAAGGTTTTAAATCACAAAAGAGACAACTTGAAAGTTAAACAAGTCAAATAAAACATGTCAGAAAGAACCTAACTTGAACCAATGATCAATAAACAAATAAAGACACTATCCACCAAAACAATTAACTAGTCTTGTACCAAATTTAAGAACTTACATTGACAAATAAAATTGAATGGTTTTTTTAAACAAGATTAAAATATTCTATACGATCCATAAAAATACAAGTATTGTGTTGAATTTTATAGAGTTGAGTGTCCTCTTATTTTAATTAATCTATTTTCTTCAGTAGACAGACACCCCCAAAATTTTTATTCGGATGTCATGATGTATAGAGCACCACATTATAAAATACCATCATATCTCTCATTTATACAATACAAAATAAATACAATTCTTGATGGTGGGTTTTGTAGAGAATTATAAAACATCGAACACAATAAACTCCACGCACTTAACATTTAAAATTTCTCACAATAATTCTCATTGAAATATATTACTCAAAAAAAAGGAAAAATCCCTTTCCCCACTCTTTTTCATTGTGTTATTTATTTACTGTTGTTTGACGTCTGAGTTGAGTTATTACGTTATGATTATCTATGGGCATTCCATTTTCAATCTATTTCCCTTTGTAACTATATTGTTCAATACAAAAAAAAGAGAGAAACAATCTATGTCCTTCTTTTGGATCAAGTTCAAGTCCTACCTGGAGAGGAATTTTATAAAATATGTATCATGATATCTTGTGACTTGCAATGTTATATTTTGGCGTTCAAGGTTCCTTGTCACAATAAAATTAGGTGACGGTCCAAAAAATTATGTGAATGTCATTTGATGTTCAAATTTAATATGCACGTTAAATATATGTATATCAATTATTAACAAATATATAGATTAATTCAAACTATATATTTGGGAGATTGGAGATAAATAACTTTTTAATAAATTCTTGACCTCTTACTGATCCAGAGATCAATCCTTACACCTTCATGAACAACAATTATCCATCCCATTGTTAACCCAAAAAATGTCTAATTAATCATTCTTACTCTATTCTCCTTGTAGAGAGAACAACATAGACATAAATATAGGTAACTAATTGATAATAAAAGTTTTAAGTTGAAACCGATGTTGGTATTTATTAAAAAAAAACTTTTATATAAATTTTTATGGTGGTTTTTTTTCTCTAGTGCATATTCTATGTTTTATATTTTCTAAATTACATTATAATTACAAATTTATGTGGGATTCTCTAATTGATTTTAAGAAACTTAATCTTTATAAATCTTTGAGCCTTTGTTGTACAATTATAAACCAACAAAAACAATGCTACATTAATCGATTTCATAGTTTATCATAGATATAATTATTTTTTTATAAATATCAATTTTACACTAATGAATTGTATCTTCACCACAATAAAATAAAAGCCCTACAAATACCATTAAAGTTTGTGAGAGCATTAAAATACTATTTAAAATTATAATTAAAAAAATTAAAAAATTGAAAGAAAGGACTTACTAGTGCAAGCTTGCAATTATGTAGAAAACGAGATCCATCTTCCAAGTTCAACATTCAAGTTTCACCTTTTTTACAAAATCCCAAATCAAATGTTTGTAGTTTGGTGTATAATTATAAGAAATCAAACAATAAAAAATCAAAGAAAATCAAATAAAATTAAACTTATTAAAAATCAAAACTAATAGATGCTTCTATTTTATCAAAGGGATATTAAGATGTTTACATTTTATTAATAATATATTAAGATATTTCTATTAATTGTTAAAAATTTCACAAATTCATAATAGCTTGTGTAAAATTTAATTTGACCTTAAAATTTTAGTATACATATCAAATTGAAGTTTAAATTATATTTTCATCTGTCAATTATGACAGTCATATTTTAAAAGTGGCTGTATTTTGACATCTGAAAATAACTAAAAACGTCTAATGTCTCTCATCCTTTTGACGGCGGAGCGCAAATCTTTTCAAGGGGTCTGCCTTTTAACAGAAAACAAATTGCATTCATTTGATGCAGTCGTTTAGGGCATTTGACGGCAGAATCAACTAAAAAAGTTTCTGTCTGATGCCAAATATTATTCGGCCAATTTCTTCAATGTAACTGCTAAATTTGCCCGAAAATAATTTCAGCATTATGCGGCTAAACGCTTTATTTTAAGCGCTAAAAATATCATTTTGTTTATCTACTGCAGTGCTTTATCTAATTTCTTACCGTCTCGAAATTTCTTTAAAAAAACTTACACAGGCTACCGCACAAATATTTTTTTCAAATTATGTTGTTCTGGAACCTCCTAAGAGAATTACTATCATTTAACAAACCTGAATAAAAATGGGAACTGGTTTCTGACAAAAAATGTGTACCTGCAAAAAGGAATCCTTGCAGCTGATCAAAAATGGAATAATGACGAGAACTCAGAAAGGAGGTTTCTTTGGCCTTTATTCTTTGACCGCCTTCGTTCTTATCAATAAAATAAGATGTAGCATAAATTCTTGTTAAACTTGTTTAAATTAAGTCGGTCACAGTTTCGAGTCACAAAGACTTCGCAATTGAGGCATCCACGATGAGGGGGATGTCAAATTATTTGGAAAAGACACAAAGTTGGTAGGTCCATTCACGACTTAAAATGGTGATAGGGGAAGATGATGATTAGAACATTTAGCTAATTAAAAAGGACGGGAAGAAAAATTAAAAAACATGGAGGTCGGTGAAGACCTAAAATGGTTATTGGGGAACAAGTAAACACAAGGAAAACATGTGGTTGAAAGAGTAAATAAATTAAGGACAAATATGTAGTTGAAAGAGTAAATAAATTAAGGGCAACCATGTGATCATAACAATGTGGATGAAAGAAAATGTACTATATTAAAGAGTTTAATGTTGATAGCACCATCTTAAGTGTGAGATGGACAAGTGTGAAGTCATCCAAAGAGAAATGAGAACATGCTTATTTTATAACAAAAACATGGTAATATTTTATTATAACGAATGCAACCTCTAATGACATATATATCAAATATGAAGATAACTTTAAAATAAACAACCTAATAAATTTGTTTGAAAAAATGACACTAAATAAAACAACAAATTTCTTAACCCAAATTTACGATTAAAAAGTAATATCAAATAAATATTATTTTTAACAAAACTATTAAATAACTCTCGTAATAACCCTGAAAATAACTAATAGCTATATCCAAACCTAGGTAAGCCTCCGTAATAAATAAAATTACTGAGTCTTGGCCTTTTATTTGCTGCAATGGTGGACCCGATTCTTCTCGTCGACATGACTGACTAGAATGGTGATGCATGGTATGGGAAAAGGGGGAAATTGGGAATCACCAATACCATCGTCGATTAAAATGAAGTTGTTTTATAATCATTAATTCTTACTTAAATGGAGATGCTTATGACGACACGCTTACGGAGTGGTCCCATCGAAAGGTCTTTAAAGAAAAAAAATTCTAGAATTTGAGAACTCTTTGACTTTTGCTAGTCATTATACAAATTATTTTATTTTCTTCGTATTATTTTTTTTATAGGATTAATGAAGGAAGGAGGTTCCATTGGTTGGATGGAAACTCTCTCATACATATATAAACTAGCAATCGCACGTGAGGTGTGCGATGTTAACGCCGAAAGAGAGATAATGGTGAGCAGAAAAGGAAATTGAAACAGACAATAAAACATTGTGTATCGATAAAAGTTGAGGATGAGTAAAGACAAACCAGGTGGAAGGAACAATTAGTCATAAACAATGTCGATGATAGAGCTAGCAACACCACTAAAAAGACATGTTTGAAGCCACAAATTTGCGCAAAGATTGACTTTGTGGTTGACGTAGAGAAACATTTTGTGTTGCAAAATATCCATAATCAACCTATTATGAGTCAATTTACCAAGTGATCCCAAAAATATGAGTACATTATGTAAACCATGTGTGGCAACTACCCAAAAGGAGTTTATTATAAATCCATCTTCGACTTTCTTTAGGGCGAGGGTATCATGAGCATAGACATGCCAGAGGGGGAGCGCGTCGTAAAGAGCATGAGCTTTGTTCTACACTCCCTCACCTTTGCAGCTTACAGACGCATTTCAATCTGCTTCTCCGCTCCACCTCGAACATCTTCTTCTTTTTTACTCTTTCCACAATTGCATGTGCTTTGGTTTGAGGCAGCTTTGGGTTTGAGGCTCAATTGGTCGGTGTATGTTTCGTGGGGCTACTGCGGGTAAATATTCGAAATAATTAAGGTCCTCCGTGTTCTGGAGTCCCCTA
The DNA here is from genome assembly GCA_019776745.2 of Taxus chinensis. Lineage (NCBI taxonomy): Eukaryota > Viridiplantae > Streptophyta > Pinopsida > Cupressales > Taxaceae > Taxus > Taxus chinensis. The sequence continues at coordinate 15,628,388 of CM034150.1, forward strand.
TGCAAACCTTCCTGACATGAACCAACTCTGCCCAGAAATATTCCTTCCTCTTCAATACCCGCAACGTGCACAGAAACATATGTGAGAGGCCCTCCATTCTTTTCTTCAACAATATTGATACAGCTAATATCTCACATGTTGTTGGAACCACTTACACCTAAAGGGCCATGGATTGGGTGAAAATAAATTACACTCAGAGCAACGAGACCTCTGAAACATTACAAAACATCATGGTGGTTTCTCAAAAAAACAAATTAAGTGGACGAGGGTAATCATTAACCCCAATTTTTTTATCAAAATCGTCGATGACACTTTGTGATTCAAAAAAATAAAAAACTTAGTTTTTTTTTGTTTTGTTAGGACAGGCTTCCAGATGAAAATGTTGCAAAGTGGTTTCTTCTAAGAAACAAAAAATGGAGGTTAAAATAAGAAGTTTCGGGAATCATGATGTTGTGTTAACACCAACATAGTTGTAAATGCCATATAATTTTGTGTAGTTTTATACATTGTATGGAATTTTGGTGTCTTCTTTGCACTTGTAATTCCACTTGGGGAAAAATAGATGCGATACATGTTTTATATCTTTAACTCTGACAACGCATAAACATTTTTTTTATGAATAAATGTGTGCCACGTGTATGGTGAAGGAGTGTCTATACTTCATCGACTAACTGCTCATGATAATCGATGGTTTGTCGCTTGTCAGAGGGAGGGGTGATTTCCCTAATGAAGATGCCTTTCGATGTAATTAACTAAAATCCATAATAGCCTCCTCATGAAAGATGTTCTACTATTGCCCCATCACTTAAATAACCTGTCAAGATTATCTATGTTTTCTATTTGTAGTCCTTCCAAATGAAATGAAAATAATCCCCAATAATGTCTAGCAGGGTTTGGTATTCTAGTAGGGAACCAGATCGACTGGTCTCTTTACAGAAAACATTACAAAGCCTTAGGCTTTTATTAGGGTTTTGGAAATTTCTTCTAGGGTTTGGAACCATTTTTCTTTCTTCTCAACTAATTGAAGAAAATATAGAATCCATCGAAGAGAGCTATGACTGGGACTAAGTAGCTAGGATGGTCGGAGGGGGACTGAGGGGCAAGGATGATGGATCTTTATCTTTGGGCATAAACAACACTAATATCTTCATAGCACTCGACAGCCACCGAAAGAAGGGCAGCAAGAAGAAGGGAGACAAGTCATCGGATCAGGTCGCCACGTCATCCAAGGGTAGGGATAAGTCAGACCAGAATGACCCTAAACCTCCACAATAGTTTTGGGCTCCCGCGTATGTCATTATTAAATCTTGGGCTTATGTGGACAATGAAGATGATTACTATTGCAGAGTTTTATGTGGAAATGTATGCCACGTGTATGGTGGAGGAGTATCTGCACTTTGTCAAACAACTACTCATGATCGTCAATAGTCTGTCACTTGTTAGAGAGAGGGGGACTTTTCCCCAATGAATACACATTTCAACATAATTACAAAATAATTTCCTACATTATAAGTTCAATTCCCAACTTGATTATGCCGCATGGCAAGAGCCCTTTCCACATCACCCAAAAATTATGCAAGGCTCACATTGTGTTAGACTTTTGTAGAGCCTATTCACTGGATAAATTTTAATTTCTAAACCTTATATAAGACCCCTCAAATTAAAGAATTAAATTTGGTGGCAAAATTTTCCCATCACATGAAAATCCTACAATGGTACCGCAATTATCAATTCAACATTTTTTTTGGAAAAGAAATAACAGAATATCAAAGCTTTTGTATGATCCTCAATTTTAATGTTGGCCCAATTTAATTGTTCTAAGATCTCCCCCGTATTTTTCAGGTAAAGAGTTTAAATGTATTCATAAGGCAGTCAAATATAATTTTCTCATACAACCCAATGTTGTGGATGTTGATCTTATCAAGTTAATGCTCTCTACATGTGTATCGTCTTGCAAGCTGAAACATATTGGAATTTTATGCCGAACAATAAAGAGACAAAAATCCCAAGAATAAAACAAGGGAATTTTATGTTAAACACTTTTGGAACGAAACTACTATCTTTAATAAGACATGATTTTTTTTAATGAAGGGAAAAAACTGGGGACCCCACATTTGAGGATTGAATATCATCATTTTTTGAGAAAACTTTAATCCATTTCCTGTAGTTTTGCTGCAATGTTTTCGTGTTTTTCGTGCATAGCATGGCTTTGCATCTAACTTGCTTTGAAAAAATGTGAACATTTGTCAAATCTCTACCTTGCTCCGCATGCAAGACGGAAGCAAAGTATGCAAGACACCTGTCAATGACCATATCTACTAGTTGTACATAGTGATTTCTCACAGTCAAGATGGTCGATGATGTAGAGTTTTTGAACCGTAAGATGTTTGTCACTTCTCAGCGGGATGGGGGATTTCTCTAGTGAATACAATACGCCTTTTGGCGTAAAAACTGGATACAGAAGCTCATAACAGTCTGCACCTTACAAAGAGATGGTTGTGATTCATAAAAACTACTAAAACCCAAAGGAAAACACCATACCTATCTAAATTTACAACTTATTTGCATAGATATTTATCGGGCTTGTGAGGAGTGACAAGTGGACTTTGTAAAGAGGACGATCCTTTTGAGCAGCTCCTTTGTATTTTCTCCCACCATTTTGTACACCACAAGATTTTCGTCCTTCATAAATAAAAAGGTCAGCATCGCGTTCACATTCATTTTTTCTACAACACTCTGCACAACACCAACAACATCTAAAAACTTTTAAAAACACCCCCAAGACACAAACTTTTACTGATTTGGATTCGGAAACAGGACAGAAAAATTACTTTGAATTCATCCACGTCAACTAACAAAAATAGAACAGCCGGGTACTTGAGAGCCACCTCCTCGAAGTAACCTTTCACGAATTTAGAGGGCGCACATCACTCTGTAAATAAATGAATCAGAATTGGGGGTGTTTGGCAACCCCAACGATCTGATTGTCATTATGCCTATCGTAACTGCCGCCAAAGCCAAAGATAATCAGCCACCCCCACCAGCCATGGATCTTTTGTGTGTCATAATTTATCAGATTGGTGGCCAGTGTGTCGAAAGTGATAAACAATTGAAAGCATATGTTTAACGCTCCTCTTAATTTGGGCAGCGTACCACTTCTAAGAGATACATCGACACTCGAACTACAAAACCACATCATAAATTAATTAATATTTAGCGACAAAACATCCTCGACATAAACAAAACAAAAAATGATGCAATCAAACTATACAGATGCTTAAGAGCCGAAATTATTTCCGACCATTTGATGGTAGATGATGCAGTAATTTGGGACCATCAGATTCTGTTAGATAGGGGTGGGCTGCCCACCTATGTTTACACCTTCTGGTGTAATAACGTACTAACAATCGGACGTGAGGTGTGCAATGTTAACACCGAAATAGAAATATTGTTGAGCAGAAAAGGAAATTGAAATAGAGAACAAAGAACCATGTTTCGATTGAACCTAACAATGAGAAATAAAGTCAAACCATGCAAGAAGAACAAATTGTTGTAAATAGTGTTGTCAATAGACCTAATAGCATCATTTACAAAACAAGTTTGAGCCCATAAATTTATAGAAAGTATGTGTTTCTAGTTGATGTAGAGAAAAATGTAAAGTTACAATTGATCCATAATCAGCCTCTTATGAGTCAATATGGTTATTTTCTCTTGAAAAGAATTCTTCATTCAAGTTTCTTAATGTGCAAGCTCTTGAGTTTGTTCTTAGAGTGCAAGTGCCATGACCTGTTCAAATGAAAACACCCCTTTACAGGACTGTGTTTGTGGACTTCACGCCGCCCTCTACCATAATTTCTATTGTCACCACACTTCTCATCGCTCCAGCTCGAACATCTTCTTCTTTGTTCCTCTTTCTGCTTGATATGTACATGTGCGGGTTTTAGGTGGTTATGGGATATTCAAAAATCAGATGCCTAGAGCTCGCCATTAAACAAGCATTGGATGTGACAGTGATCAGGTAATTTTGTTTTTTTCTTGCTCTTCAATCTCTTTCCCTAAACTAATCATTAGAGTGATATAAATAAGAAAAACAAAACAAAAAATAAAGAAATCGTGTATTTTCCTAGCAAGTATGAGTACTGATAGCAATTGATGATAAGATGGACAACCGCAACCGTCAATTTTTGAAAGCCGTTTACTCTCCCATTGCCAATTCCACCGGGCATACTGACTCAGGATCGGTTGATTATAGTTCGCTTGCAACAAAAATGTTTCCTCTACGTCGACCAAAAAGTCATCCTTTGTGTAAATTTATAGGTCAGAAAATGTCTTCTGAATGTTATTACTGCCTCTATCGTCAATAATGTTTGGGACAAATCGTTTTGTCCACATCATGTGCCTGTATTTCTCGTCGTTGAATCCGATCAAGACACAATGCTTTGTTGTTTGTTATAATTTTTGTTTCCACTTACCATTATTTCTCTTTTCGCGTTAACATCGCTCACCTAGATTGTTAGTTTTTTTGGAATGAGTACTCAAGAAAAATTGGCTGGTTGGGTTGAAAAATGTCTTCTGAATGTTGCTACTATCTCTATCGTCGACAATGCTTAGGAAAAATCATTCTGGACACATCGTTTTCATGTATTTCTCGTCATTGAATTTGATCGGTACGTGGTGCTTTGTTGACTATTATAAATTCCGTTTCCACTTACCATTATTTGTCTTTTGGCGTTAACATCTCACGCCTAGATTGCTAGTTTTTATTTGGAATGAGTACTTAGGAAAAGATCGGCTGGCAAATAACATCACATGCATTATGGGATTGTTTAATACACTCCCAAAATATATGTGGTAAAGCAGTGTGTACTTCTTTTTGAATGAAGAATTAGCTTCTTCCTTATCTAACCAAATCATCTTGGTTGTCGCTGTATTTGTCAGATTTCTCCCATTGTAAACACCTTTCAGATGTAATAATGGTTAGCGATTCCGCTACTTATTTTCTTGGCAATAAAAAAGGATTATTAAATATTATTTTCTCAGCATAATATCTATTGGTGATTCCAGCCTACTTTTTATAAAAAAACAAACTTCCATATATGTTAACACTTTTTAATCTTCTTTTGAATACTTCTACATCACCAACATTATAATTTAATAAACGTGTTGACAAATATAAATTCTCATACAAACTTTTTACAGTTTATTTTCCATATATTTAAAAATAAAAATATTCAAAAACACCCCCCCAACACACCAAGAAAAAAAAAACATTAAAATAAAAAAAGTGTGCCATGCTTTCAAACACTAACAATGTCAGTATCCTCTGCTCTTGGGCTTGACATGTAACTCAACTCTGTTCTTGATATGTGGCTCTTTGAAGAAGGGAATTCCTGCTAGTGAGAGAGAAGCCATCTGTCCACACATTCCATGTGGAAGTTGTGCCGACAATGTGGCAACACTTTTAATGTTTCCTCCTCTGCATATTCGGCCAAGCAGACAACACGCTCCGCTACAATATTTGGGTCAGACCTAATTGTGCTTTAGGTAATAGAGGGAAGTGCTTCTACAACTTTTTTCTTCAATCCGGTATTTTCTATCCTTGCAAACCGATAATTATAAAAACCGCGAATTTTCATTACAAAATTTTGTCAACATTCACAATACAAATGTGAATTGGTTTTATAAATTCAAAGCAATGAGCCTGTCTTTCATATTCAAGTCATTACATGCATTGTCATTTATATGATACCTGCAATTTTCTTATATCCTCTTATAATCTCATTTATGGTGACAAAATGGACTCTTATTATCCTCTTATAATGTCGTATATGGGTAGGGCCCGCCATCAAATCTTAGCCCTGACCAAAACCCTGTAATTTTTTATTTTTTTGGTTGGACTTGGGCAAGATTTCAATAAATTTAATTTAATTTTACTTTGTCACTTGTTGTTTTAAATAAGGAGGGCATCTAATTATTTGTGGTGTGGAGTTGGACAAACAATTCAACCGAATCGAGTTTTAATTTCATCGGTTGTCCGAGTACGTATCCCCTGTAATTTTTTGTGTTTTTGGCCAGGTAAGATTTCAATCCGCGTTCATTTCAAAGTGTTCGACATGGGTTTAATTCCAAATGTTCTCGATGAAATAAGCAGAGAGTGTCTGACAAGGGTGGGATACGAATCGCATAACACTCTGAGAGTGGTTTCCAAAAGTTGGGAGGCCTTGTTAAATAGCCCCCGTTTTTATGAAGATAGAGAAACGTTTAAGCAGGAGGAGCATGTGTGAAACAGAAATTGATTTTGTTGGCGGGCTGGAATCACTACACCTTTCGGAGAACCAAAATTGTTTTCATCTATGATTTTATCTCGCGTGCATGGCGGCGGGGCGCAACCCTGCATGATTTCTTGTGTCACTTCAATGCGTACAGTTTCAGCCACATGTACGGTAGATGTCAATGCATACATCGTCGACCAGAAAATCACGCTTGCTCATGTCTTTGTTCGCATCAAAGCCCCTCGGCCTTTCTAACTTAGAACATGCCTTTCGGTGTAATAACATTCATTACTTATTGTTGTTTTGAAAAGTCAAATTATTTGAACTTTAATAAATATTATTGCGTAGTTGGTGAAGCGCCCGTTGTAGTAACTACCTAGTAAGTCATGGGTTTGAACGTTCCATATTGTAAGAGTGTGTTTACCACAATTTTTTTTTCCAAAAAATAACTAGATTAAAAATTTAACTAGGTGTATGTATATTCTATGAACATAAGTAAAATAGTTATCGCCTACTAGGCTAGTTGAGAGAAGAGTCTTTAGACACTCGATTTACAAGTTAAAAAAGAGGAGGTATGAAAGAAAGCCCTCTTGCAATTATTCTGAGAAGAGTATGAGATTCTTACGGTGTATAATTTTGTTATATCATCATGAAATTCTCTCTTCCATGTGATCAAGCTCTACTTGCGCTAATTATCCCCTTTCTCGCAAATCAATGACATATCGTCAAAAGCACTCATTTTCCCTCATATCATCATTAATTAATTACACTAAGCTAATTAATTAAGTTTCCTATCCAACAAATACCCTAATTAACGACCTTCCGTTAATAAATCACCCCTTCTACCTAGACTAATTAATTATTATTAATTAATTAGTCTTTCCCTTCCATTTAACCAATAAATCAATATTTAATTGATTTAATCCCCTTTCTAATAGCCTAAATCGTACTAATATTCCTCTAATTATCTTCTATAAGCTTACACCTACCTATTAATTAATCACCTTTGATTAATTAAAATACCCCCCAACTCCCATGACTTGCTAAACATGTATTAAACCCTTCTAAAGTAAGGTTACCTTTAATAAAGCAACCTTATCCATTCCTAATCATGTTTTACCTTTATCCCACATTCATGAGAATGTGTTGAATCCTTTATCCTTTGGGCTATATAAAGAGCCCTCCACCTACCTTTTTACTTACACCTAAACTCCTTAGAGAGCAAATGCAAAGCATATAGCAAAGAGACTAAGAGCTTGCACCTTGCCCTTTTGAGAGTTCATCATCTTGAAGAGTTAAGCCTCTTTCTTAAAGTGCTTGGGTCATATGGGAGGTGTCAAAAGGGTCTTGTAGCCCAACTTTGATTAGCCCCCATTCCTAGGTTCTTGGAACATTAAGGACAACTATTTTGATAGCCATGGAGCTTACTTAGGTCCATTCATTTATTTGTTGTTAGAGAATAGAGGAGTTTAGATATTTAGCATTGTTAGTTTCAAAGTTTGTATTTATGAATGCTAGCATCTAACCCTTGTTTAATTCTTATCATGATGGTGTTTATGCTTTGTTTTAGCTAAATTGTAGAACTATTTTAGGTGGTAGTTCTTGCTTCATTTGATTTAGCATTAAGAAAAGTATACATGCACACATTTGGCATGCCCGGTGGGACTTACTCCATTGTCCTTTGCACTTAATTTCAAGTTTTTGTAGTTAAGTTTTATTTTTGGTTACTAGCCCTCTTTTACACATGTTGATCTAACTTGTTTTTCTTAACTTGTTTTGTTGAGTTTGCATGTGTTGAGTCTTCCTTGTAGGTATAAAGGAGGTGAAGTGCTGTCAAAATTGGAATTGATGGGAAAATTTCAAGATTTCTCCATGTTTTCATTTTTAGAGCTTACTTTTTCAACATTTTACATGCTAGTTTTGTCAATTTCTTGAAAATTTTCAATTCTTGAGCATGTAGGTTAGTGTTTGATAGTGCTGAGTCTTCTATTTACATATTAATGTGGTGGGTTGCTGTTAAAATTTAATCTTGGTGAGAAAATTTCAAGATTTCATCATGTTTTCATTTTTAGAGCTTACTTTTTCAACATTTTACATGCTAGTTTTGTCAATTTCTTGAAAATTTTCAATTCTTGAGCATGTAGGTTAGTGTTTGATAGTGCTGAGTCTTCTATTTACATATTAATGTGGTGGGTTGCTGTCAAAATTTAATCTTGGTGAGAAAATTTCAAGATTTCATCATGTTTTCATTTTTAGAGCTTACTTTTTCATCATTCTACATGCTAGTTTTGTCAATTTCTTGAAAATCTTAAATTCTTGAGCATGTATGTTAATGTTTGATAGCGTTGAGTCTTCTATTCATATATTAATGTGATGGGTTGTTGTCAAAATTGAATCTTGGTTGGAAAAATTTGCCCATTTTGCAGATTAAGGGACGTTTTTTTTGACATTTTTTGAGTGCATGTCAAGTGCATACCCATGAGCATAAGAGCATATGCGTAACCCATCTTCCGAAGGCCATAACTTTTGCTCCTGAACTCGAAATGACTCCATTTTTTTTGCGTTGGAAAGGTATTGAAGTTAACTATGCAATGAAAACATAAATTTGGGATTTATACTTACAAAAGTTGTAGGTTTTTCTGTTATTTTAAAACTGGTCATTTTCTAACATGTCTAATGTTTTGATGAATGTTGTATTTCCATGCTTACTCGATTTAGACCAAAGCGTGTGTATGCTCTTCTCTTGCACCTTTTGGTGATCTTGAGAATCAAAAACAACTTTGATCTCTATCTTGTTAACATTGGGATTAAACTTGGAAACTTGATTATTCATTTTGCTTAAGGGAATGAACCTTTTACAAAGCATTTTTCAATGGTCCTTTGATTTGAAGTTTTCCATTTCTATATAGTTGGGATAAAGTTTGTGTATGCCTTCTCTTGCACCTTAGGGTGATCTTGAGAATCAAAAGCAACTTTTTCTTCATTTTATAACATTTGGTAAATTGGAAACTTCATCTTTCACTTTTGGTTTAAGGGAATGAACCTTTTACAAAGTATTTTTCAATGGTCCTTTGATTTGAAGTTTTCCATTTCTATATAGTTGGGATAAAGTTTGTGTATGCTCTTCTCTTGCACCTTAGGGTGATCTTGAGAATCAAAAGCAACTTTAGTCTTCATTTTATAACATTTGGTAAATTGGAAACTTCATCTTTCACTTTTGGTTTAAGGGAATGAACATTTATCAAGAATTTTGTATGGTTCATTGATTGAAAAGATTTTCTTTACTTTTTAGTTGGATTATTTGTTGTGTATGCTCTTCTCTTGCATCCTTGGATGATCTTGAGAATCAAAAGCAACTTTTAATCCTCTTTTAAATAATGTGATTTTCTTGGAGAACTACTAACGCTTGAGTGCAGGACCTAAAAACGCTTGTCAAAGAAAGGAGGAACCAAAACAAAATAAAAAACTACTAATACAGTTGTTATACAGGTTGCCAAAAGGTGTTCAAGCAAACCACACCTAATTAAACAAGATAAAAAGAACAACATATTCAAAACACTGTATTGCAGGTTTCAGAAAAGGGTACGTCCCTCTCCGCTCAACTGGAACATAACCCCTTTGGCATAACGCCTTAAGCTACAACAATGGGGGTGGTTCCATGAACCCCAAAGTAGTCCACGCAAGAGGGAACCTTGTGGACGAAACGGGAAGTGCTCCGCACTACCTACTTGACTAGTGATTCCTTTGTGAGATAGCGTTACAAGTTGTCCGTTGTGGCGACCCCAGTGATAGTACACGTAGATGCACTAGTTGCCTACTGTTCTTGAAGGGGGTAAAGTAAAGCCGAGATACTCCCAAACTAGTCAGTGTGAACTTTTTGGGTAAATCACGCTCGCTCGTGGCAACTTTGTAACACCTAGGGTGAGAGAACCACCTAGGAGAATATACTTTGGCCAGGAGCCCACTTTGACCATTTTAAAATAGTGTTGAGTTGTGAACCTTCTTTTTGAGAAACGTGTGACGTATTACTTTTGCCTAGTTTTTACTTGCCTTAGGGCGAGGTGAAACTCTGCCGAAGTGAGGCTAACATTTTTCATCTTTTTTTGATTTACTTCCTTCACATTCTTTTGACACTTTGTTGATCAAAAGAAGGGTGACTACCTTTGTGTTACCAATCGACTGTTTCTCTCACTTTTATGTCCGTTTACGCCCATCCATGTTTGCGGCTGGGTTAGTTAAACGTCTAAAGTGTGCGGAGGCATTTTCACATCATTGGTAGCCATTGTGATCTTGATACCCATGTCAAGGTCGTCATTGTAGTTAGGCGTGGTTCATCACCGCAGACTTCCTTAGAAGAGTTAGCTTGTTTGTATCGTATCACTACAATTTCGATATTTACGTCTTGTTTCTTGTAAACTCGACATAAATACCTATATTGTATGGTTATGTTGCACACATTTTTAACTATTCCTAGCTATACTTTGAGATTTTTAGTTCGGTTCTATTATTACCTCGATTTCAAAGAGTGCTAGGTGTTACTATTTGTGCGTGTTATATCAATAACACCTCGATATCAATACTTCACTTTCTCGCAAAGTGGGTTAACATATCTTGGTGATATTGTTGTGTCATTCACAAATTGTAATTGGCACTTTTTGAGATATAGGTCTTAATCAAGTTTGAGCTCGCTCATCGTATATCTTGATTGGGAGATCGCATTGACTTCTTGTTTTTACTTACGTTTTGTTCATTTCCTTGAACTTGGCATAAGTGAAAACATCTTGTTGATCATCTTTGCATCGCATTTTCATATGGTGTATTTCCTTGTTGATTGGCTTTGGGTTTCACACTCGCATGATTGTTCCTTGTGATTATTCATTCAGAAAACTTATTTTCTAGGACAATCCCTTTTTATCTCATCGATATTACGTCGTCACGATGTCTATTTTCCTTAGACCTTCTTCAAAAAATCATGCACGCATCCCCATACTTACACAATGTCTAGTTGGTTGTCCTTATGCTACCCAAATTGACATGTCACTTCCTTCCCTTTGAAGGAGTTCCATCACACTATCTAGATCTAGACATTTGTGCTTAAAACAACACCAAAAATGACTAACTATCGTGCGGTTCCCCATACTTACAAAAATACAGAACCTAGGTTTAGCAATTCAAATCATAGGATTCCCATCACAACTAAACCTCGTTTGGTTCTTCGTGCTAGAGAGCCCATACGGGTAACTCGTTCCCCACCTTCATCTCATAGTCGGTGGTATGATTTGGACACGTCTGATCCAAATTATTATTCGAGTTCCCCCCACTCTTCTTCTAATTCTAATCCAAACATTTCCTCTTCTTCTGAGGATTCCAATCCAAATATTTCCTCTGACTCTTCTGAGGATTCAGATCCAAACTACTATTCAGATTCATCTAATTCGACTCCTAAGTCATCTAATGCGACTCCTAAGTCATGGTCCTCCCTTTCTTTGCAGGATCCTCTTCATCAATCATCTAATGTGACTCTTATGTCACGGTCCTCCCTTTCTTCGCAGGACCCCTTTTATCAGTCGCCCCAACGACGTCTTCTTCCTTTGAAGATACACGCGACTCCAAATCCCTCCAATCAGAAGTATAATACAATTCTTGAATCGTGGTCCTCTCTTTCTTCTTGTCATCATTCATCTAATGCGATGCTTGTCCTCTCTTTCTTCGCAGGACCCTTGTCATCATTCATCTAATGCGATGCTTGAATCACAGTCCTCCCCTTCTTTGCAGGACCTTCTTCATAAATCACCCCCATGGAATCTTCCTTCTGTGAAGATTCATGTGACTCAAAGTCCTTTGAGACAAACATCTAAATCGACCCATGTGTCGCAATCTACAGACTTTGGACTTAATCCTACTATTTTACATATGACATACCATTGTATAGGTAGGTCCACACCACCTTCTTCTACTCCTGAGACATCTAGCTACACATATTCTTCGTCCCCCACACCATCTTCTTCTATCAATAATCATCAAACATCTTCTAAGCCTTCCACACCAAGTGAACCTATTTCTTCCAATAAACCCCTAGGGATCGATCAACAACTCATACCGATTGATCTCTTTCAGAATGAAGAAACAATCAGGGCATTTATAGGGGCATATGAAGATATTCCTTTAGTAGATTACAAAAAGGGATTCTCTTTAGACTTTGATGCATCTGCATATTGTGAGGAAAAGGTTGATTCCTTTAATCAAGAAATGGAGGAAGAGCCTCAGATCATGCAACTTGATCCTCCTCTTATTCTTCCATCTTCACATTCTTCATTATGTGATGAAACTCCTTGGTCTTGCATAGATCCATGGCCTATCTTCTCATCACCCAATAACTCTTCGTCTATCATAATTCCTCAATCACAATCTCTTGTGGGGTCAGCGCCAAGTAGCCCTTCATCTTCATCTAGGTGTGGGTCACCTTCTAGTAGCCCTCCCTCTTCTATTTGTGGGACATTTTCGAGTAGCCCACTATCTTCGATTATTGGGGCACATCTAACTAGCTCCTTATCTTCTATGTATGAATCACCCCCGGGTAGTCCATCATCTTCTATTCTTGGGCCACATCCCGGTAGTCCATCATCTTACATCTATGGGTCACGTCCTAGTAGCCCTTCTTCTTCTATTCTTGGGCCACATCCTAGTAGCCCTTCATCTTCTATTTATGGGTCACGTCCTAGTAGCCCTTCTTCTTCTATTCTTGGGCCACATCCTAGTAGCCTTTCACCTTCTATCCGTGGCTCACCTCCTGGTAGCCCATCCTCTTCAATTCTTGGACCGTATCCTTTTCATCTATCACATATTTCTTCTATCAATGGTTGTGGCAAGCCCACTACCATTCCTATCGTTCCTATCATCAATCATAAATTTTCGCATTCTTCTCCTTCTCGAGGTCAGAAAATTCAAGCGTCAGCCTATAAGAAACCCAAACAGGTTCATTATCAAGCTCAGGTCAAAACTTCCAAGAGCTCAAAATCCCCCAACAACTGGAACAATCTCAAAGTTGTAAATCAAGCGCGATTCAAGAACGCACATCAACATAACCATCAAGTATGGCGTAAAGTGCATAAACCTCTGGATAGGGAACTCAAGCTTCCGCATACAAAATCCATGTTTCAGGATAAATCACAGTCCTTTGTTGAGTGTGAACTCACCACGATTATCGAGATTGGGGAAAACATGACTCTTGATAAACAAACACGCTTAGTCTCCCTTATCAAGGAAGTCGCAAACATCGTTGTTGGATCCTATCACACAGAGTGACTTTGTTAGTAACAACGGTTCAAAATAATAATATATATATATATATATATATCAAAAATCTAAAAAATTAAAAAAAAACAACAAAAATCAAAGGTACAAAGATCAAACATTGCAATCAGGTGTTGCGTACACATGGATATTTCTTTCTTCCCTTCCTTGCTATTCTTCTGCAAGTCTTCCTACCATTTTCATCCCTTCGGTGATATTTTGGTTAGCTTATTTGCATGCATTTTGTGACATTTATCTCTATGGTATCTGTTTTCCCCTGGTCTTTTATCACCTTGGTAAATTAAAGAACGACTGACCTCATGGAGATCCTATCACATTCAAACATCTAATAAACTTGTTGCGAAGAAATTTTGGACATATTTGTTGACACTAGCCAATGTCGTCATCACAATCACTTCCACCTCCTTCCATCAAGCCATCAGTGGTTCTTAACCCCTTGTCAAACAAGAGAGCTGAAATAAGTTTTCAGAAAGCAAAAGAATCAAACAAAACTCAAAAGCTAAAAGCTACAAATCAAAAGAAAATTAATATATAACTCTCTCTTGGGGTATTTCCAATAATCTCTATCGGGGCTATGGACGCCTGACTGGCAGTAGAGCAATGTTGTGATTAGAATCAAATACATCTCCGTCGGGGCTATGGACGCTTGGCTGGCAGCGGAGCAATGTACGGCTATCCTTTCACCCTCCATTCACAAAATCACTTATCAAAATAAATCATTCCTACACATTGGCTAGGGTCTCTTCACTTGTTGTCTATTAAATCTTCACTTCAAGAGGTAATAAAATCCACGTGCACACACTGGATCTCTATGAGTAAACAGGATTAGTATGTTACCAAGTGTCTTTTTTGGACCTTGTTCAGACTCTTACTCTAGTCCATATCTCGTCTCACGATTTATGCCTTTGGCTAATCACTTCTTCATCACGAGGCTTCTAAGCTACATTCATATCATTCACATCATTCTTCTACTTCGTTCAGAACATCCATGTGTATAAGATTACTTGTTTTCCATGTTTGTGGAAACCTTTGTCCCCTTCCACAAAAATAATCTTCTCCTTCCTTTCTATCATGTGCTTGTAGGCCAACTTACGCTGGGGGCATCCTTGCTTCTTCCCAGCATTTCATTGGTTTACGTTCACCATCATGTTGAACCTATCCATAATGGCCTTGGGTCCCGCTTCTACCTGTGAAGAGTTTACCTTTGAATACTCCCACCTTATCGTTCAAAATTTTCACATCTTCACCTTTTTGGTACGCACGTGGCCTTATGCCCTTGTACATCCCATCTATCACTGGGGGCATCCACGCTTTCTCGTCTTCCTATACATAGTTTCATAAAACTTTTAAAATCAACCAAAACATTCAAATATGTTAGAAAAAAAAAATCATCAAAAAACATTCAAATATGTTTCAGAAAACTTCTAAAAATTGAAAATCATCCTACAAAACGTCACTCTTTGGTTCTCACTTGTTCATGTGTGCGACATGCGGATCATCTTTATCTACCTCCATCAACAAAAGCTAGGCTGCTTACTTCGTCCATACTCTGGGGCACAACGAGTTGTCTGGTACTGTTTCGTAGTGCACATTGCTTTTCCATTGGACCCAAGTGTCCTCCGTTATTCCCCTTGCATGTATCCTTGCTTGGGGCACCATCATCAACCCTTGTCGTTAATTTGCACAGGTCGTAACTAAAGCTCGATAATAAAAACATTATATTATGTTTCTCTGTTAGTTTAGCTTGTTTACTTTCTCGTATTGCATTACATTTTGTATGTTGCATGGAGTTAGGCATCTTTCACTTTCTCGTATTGCATTGCATTTTGTATGTTGCATGGAGTTGGTGTTTTCAGCAATGGACAATCATTCGTAGTATGGCTTTTCATGTCATTCTACCTTTGTCGTATGCTTATATTTTTCATAAGGACCGATGATGTAGTTCCTATGGCAATATGATGACATCAAATTGTTCCAAACAACTAAGTGGCTAGAGGTTAAGCTCTTCTCTCCTCTCATCCATATTTCTTCTACACCACTTCCCTTTCACCCCTAATTCTCCCTCTCCTCGGGGCATCCTGCCTCGTCCCCATTCTTCTGCCTACTTCTCATCTTTTTCGATCGTCGATCGGCTTCCTTCATCACCCCATCGACACTCGAGGGGGCATCTCTCCCTCCTACTAATTTTTCTTCTATCCCTTCAAAATCTCTTCTGTCTACTATCTTTGAAGTGGCATCACTTACGCCACCCCAAAGAGGGGCAAATGTAGACACCTATAATTACGCCCAAGCAATTTAAATACTTAAATTGCGCTAATTATCCCCTTTCTCGCAAATCAACGACATATCGTCAAAATCACTCATTTTCCCTCATATCATCATTAATTAATTACACTAAGCTAATTAATTAAGTTTCCTATCCAACAAATACCCTAATTAACGACCTTCCGTTAATAAATCACCCCTTCTACCTAGACTAATTAATTATTATTAATTAATTAGTCTTCCCCTTCCATTTAACCAATAAATCAATATTTAATTGATTTAATCCCCTTTTAATAGCCTAAATCGTACTAATATTCCTCTAATTATCTTCTATAAGCTTACACCTACCTATTAATTAATCACCTTTGATTAATTAAAATACCCCCCAACTCCCATGACTTGCTAAACATGTATTAAACTCTTCTAAAGTAAGGTTACCTTTAATAAAGCAACCTTATCCATTCCTAATCATGTTTTACCTTTATCCCACATTCATGAGAATGTGTTGAATCCTTTATCCTTTGGGCTATATAAAGAGCCCTCCACCTACCTTTTTACTTACACCTAAACTCCTTAGAGAGAAAATGCAAAGCATATAGCAAAGAGACTAAGAGCTTGCACCTTGCCCTTTTGAGAGTTCATCATCTTGAAGAGTTAAGCCTCTTTCTTAAAGTGCTTGGGTCATATGGGAGGTGTCAAAAGGGTCTTGTAGCCCAACTTTGATTAGCCCCCATTCCTAGGTTCTTGGAACATTAAGGACAACTATTTTGATAGCCATGGAGCTTACTTAGGTCCATTCATTTATTTGTTGTTAGAGAATAGAGGAGTTTAGATATTTAGCATTGTTAGTTTCAAAGTTTGTATTGATGAATGCTAGCATCTAACCCTTGTTTAATTCTTATCATGATGGTGTTTATGCTTTGTTTTAGCTAAATTGTAGAACTATTTTAGGTGGTAGTTCTTGTTTCATTTGATTTAGTACCTCAAGAAAATTAAACATGCACACATTTGGCACGCCCAGTGGGACTTGAACCTAGGTATTCTACCCGTTTTCAGATCTCTAGCTCTAGTTTCTATTTATGAATGCTAGCATCTAACCCTTGTTGCATGGAATTAGGCATCTTTGACACTATTCTCGTATTGCATTGCATTTTGTATGTTCCATGGAGTTAGGAATCTTTCACTTTCTCATATTTCATTGCATCTCCTTGTATGTTACAAGGAGTTGGTGTTTTCAGCAATGGAAAATCATTCATAGTATGGCTTCTTCATGTCGTTCTACCTTTGTCAAACAAGCTTATATTTTTCATAAGGACCGATGACGTACCTCTTATGGCAGATATGATGACACCGAAATTGTTCCAATACACAACGGATAAAACTCAAAAGCTAAAAGCTACAAATCAAAAGAAAATCAATATATATCACTCTCTCTTGGGGTCATTTCCAATAATTCTTCCATCTTACGGCTATGGCATGCTTGTCTGGCAGTAGAGGAATGTTGTGATCTATAATCAAATACTTTCTCCATCGGGGCTATCAGATTCTTGGCATGGACCCCATCGAGCAATCGTAGGGGACTATCCTTTCACCCTCCATTCACAAAATCACTTATCAAAATAAATCGTTCCTACACATTGGCTAGGGTCTACTATCACTTGAAGTGTCTATTACTTACGCTTCACTTCAAAGAGGTAATAAAATCCACGTAGCACACATTGGATAATCTATGAGTAAACAAGATTAGTATACTTACCAAGTGCGCTAATTTTGGACCTTATCTCAGACTCTTACTCTACGTCCATATCGTAAAAAGCACTCACGATTTCCCTCATATGGCATAATCACTTAATTACATCGTGAGGCTAATCTAAGTTACAGTTTCATATCCATTCACATACCATTCTTAACTACCTTCCATTCATAAATCATCCATGTGTACCTAAGATTACTTATTTTCCATGTTTGTGGAAACCTTTGTCCCCTTCCATTTAACCAATAAATCAATCTTCTCCTTCCTTTCTATTATGTGCTTTTAATAGGTCTAAATTACGTACGGGGGCATCCCTGCCTAATTATCTTCTAGCAGCGTACATCTGGGTATTACGTTAATCACCTTTCATTAATTAAAACACTATCCAACTCCCATGGCCTTGGGTAAGCATAAATCTAAACTCTTATGAAGTAAGTTTACCTTTGAATACTCCCACCTAATCCATTGGGGAATATTTTTTCGCCTCTTCATCCTTTCTGGTACATTCACGTGGCCTTATGCCCTTGTACATCCCCTCTATCGCTAGGGGATATCCACAGAGCCCGGCACCTATTCCTGTATATAGTTTCACCTAAAAACTCCTTAGAAAATCAATGCAAAACATTCAAATATGTTTCAAAGAAACTTCTAAAAATTATAAATCATGCCCTTTTGACAAAACATCACTCTTGAAGAGTTAAGCACTCTGTTCATGTAAAGTGACTTGCGGATCTTCTTGATCTACCTCCATCAACAAAAGTCTTAGGTTGCCTTACTTCTTCCGTACTCTAGGACCACAACAAGTTGCCTAGGTACTTGTTTCATTAAGTGCACAATTACTTTGATAATCATCGGAGCTTACCAAGTGTCCATTCATTATATCCCCTTGCATGTATCCTTGAATTGAGGAGTTTACCATCATCAACCCTTGTCATTAATTCACATAGGTCGTATTTACTGAATGCTCGCATAATAAAAACATTATACTAATGTCTTCTCATGATGGTGTTTATGATTTGTTTTAGCTAAATTCCCGTATTGCATTACATATTTGTATGTTGCATGGTAGTTCTTGCATCATTTCACTTTAGTATCAAGCAAAGTATACATGCACACATTTGGCATGCCTGGTGGGACTTGAACCTGGGTTTTCTACCTGTTCTCAGATCTTTGGCTCTAGTTTCTATTTATGGTGTTTTCAGCAATGGACAATATGTTCGTAGTATGGATTTTCATGTCGTTCTACCTTTGTCGTATGCTTATATTTTTCATAAGGACCGATAATGTAGTTCTTATGGCAATATGATGACATCAAATTTGTTCCAAACAAATAAGTGGCTAGAGGTTAAGCTCTTCTCTCCCCTCATCCATATTTATTCTACACCACTTCCCTTTCACCCCTAATTCTCCATCTCCTACCAGGGCATCCTACCTCGTCCCCATTCTTCTGCTTACTTCTCATCTTTTTCGATCGTCGATCGGCTTCCTTCATCACCCCATCGACACTCGAGGGGGCATCTCTCCCTCCTACTAATTTTTCTTCTATCCCTTCAAAATCTATTATGTCTACTATCTTTGAAGTGGCATCACTTACGCCACCCCAAAGAGGGGCAAATGTAGACACCTATAATTATGCCCAAGCAATTTAAATACTTAAATTGCGCTAATTATCCCCTTTCTCGCAAATCAATGACATATTGTCAAAAGCACTCATTTTCCCTCATATCATCATTAATTAATTACACTAAGCTAATTAATTAAGTTTCCTATCCAACAAATACCCTAATTAACGACCTTCCGTTAATAAATCACCCCTTCTACCTAGACTAATTAATTATTATTAATTAATTAGTTTTCCCTTCCATTTAACCAATAAATCAATATTTAATTGATTTAATCCCCTTGTAATAGCCTAAATCGCACTAATATTCTTCTAATTGGCTTCCATAAGCTTACACCTACCTATTAGTTAATCACCTTTGATTAATTAAAACACCCCCCAACTCCCATGACTTGCTAAACATGTATTAAACTCTTCTAAAGTAAGGTTATCTTTAATAAAGCAACCTTATCAATTCCTAATCATGTTTTAACTTTATCCCACATTCATGAGAATGTGTTGAATCCTTTATCCTTTGGGCTATATAAAGAGCCCTCCACCTACATTTTTACTTACACCTAAACTCCTTAGAGAGAAAATGCAAAGCATCTAGTAAAGAGACTAAGAGCTTGCACCTTGACCTTTTGAGAGTTCATCATCTTGAAGAGTTAAGCCTCTTTCTTAAAGTGCTTGGGTCATATGGGAGGTGTCAAAAGGGTCTTGTAGCCCAACTTTGATTAGCCCCTATTCCTAGGTTCTTGGAACATTAAGGACAACTATTTTGATAGCCATGGAGCTTACTTAGGTCCATTCATTTATTTGTTGTTAGAGAATAGAGGAGTTTAGATATTTAGCATTTTTAGTTTCAAAGTTTGTATTGATGAATGCTAGCATCTAACCCTTGTTTAATTCTTATCATGATGGTGTTTATGCTTTGTTTTAGCTAAATTGTAGAACTATTTTAGGTGGTAGTTCTTGTTTCATTTGATTTAGCATTAAGCAAAGTATACATGCACACAACGAGCTTAATAATTTTTTGCTTTTTGAATTTTTTGAGCCTACCAATTTATTTAAACTAAGGTATTGATTTCATGGTGGTGGACTTAATAATTTTTTTGATGAAAATTTACAAGCCTACCAATTTTGTAGTCTTATAGATTCTTAGTTTTTTAAAATAAATTATTTGTTTTTGCTAATAAATTTTAGGGTAGAATTTGTTGGGTTAGATATAAACAATTGATCTATATTATTATAAAAATGTGAAAATATTAAAAACTAGCAATTATAAGTGAAAATGTACGATGGAAATGCCAAAGTGGATATTTTTTAGGATTCATATTGGAAGGAGAGAAATATTGGGAGAGGAAGAGGGGTGAAGATGAAGCGGTTAGATGGTGGAAAAGTGTTGGGGCAACAAAAATAGAAAGTAGAAACTTGGTGTGAAACTCGAAAGTCCAACAACATGACATCGTATATAGAAATCCTTTGAAGGAGAGCAGGGTTGTTGATCAAGATGATGTGGAAATAATTTATAGGTATACATGTGAATGTAAGGAGTGATAGAAAAATATTGCTGAAGTGAAAATGAATTTGTAGTTTTATCCGTAGCATTTAGAGGCATGAAGATGTGGAGTGCAAGTAGTATCCAGAGGAACTGACTTCATGCGAAGTTCTCCCCATCAATGATTGTGATGGCATCAATATTAAACAATCATCGATAAAAAGTGATAGGTGTGGATTGTTGTGGATTTTGATTGGACAAGAGAAATTAATCACGTGCATGGGCCACAACTTTTCCATGGATGAGATTATTCCTCCCCAAGAAATATGTGGTATATGAACTCAATTATACATTAGATATTTCACATGGACTATTTCAATCTCCCTTATATTACTTGCATGTGTGCAATTGGTGCTTTAGATGTCAATTTTCCATTATGTGGACTTTTACCACTTGGCATTCTAATTATGAGACATGAAACATAAAAAATGCATACATATTTCACCAACCCATGCAATTTGATGCACACATTTTTCTTTATTTTCTAATATTATAATGGAAATGGAAGTGACAATGCACAAATTTTCAGTGACCAGATTCCTTTAATGGTCAATAACTATATCTATAAATTTAGTATCAAATCCTCTATCATCTATCACAACTACAATCGTGACGTACTCTCACGTTTTGTAGTGGACATGTTACGAGTTAATGAACTATACTTTGATTCATACATTATATGGTTTGAATGTAAAGATCCATATGCCCTAAATGGTCTATGGTATCTGCGTTGCCATCACAATCGTTGATGGGGAGAACTTCTCATAAAGTCTCTTCCTTTGGATGCTACTTACACTCCAAATCTACATGTCTCTAAATGCTACGGATAAATAGGCCACACCTTTTCTATGGATGAGATTATTCCTCCCCAAGAAATATGCGGTATATGAGCTCAACTATATATTAGATATTTCACATGGACAATTTCAATCTCAATTGTATTACTTACATGAGTGCAATTGGTGTTTTACATGTGAATTTTTTGTTATGTGGACTTTTAACTATGTGGTAAGCGTGATTTAATTTTTATATGTAAATAAGGTTACATGTAAAACCTCAAATAAAATGCCTATAGTGGTTGGTCCACATAGAAATTTGAATTACGAAACTTGTATTCTTCATGTCGGTTGCAAACCTTGTCAAGATAATCGAGCTCGTACATGCAGTGATGATGTACAGTTTGGAGAAAAGAGGCAAGGTGTACATCCTCTCGTTGGTGGCAGTCGACGATCACATGTTCAATCCCACTACTCTTAATGCCATTTTCGATGCCCTCAAAGTGGTCGAACAATCACCTGATGTGGTAACTCTGGTCACGACCAACGCATGCATGCACATCCCTGGCAGGGGTGGCCAATGCTATATATGAGCAAGCTTGACCTCGTCTCATAGGTAAAACACCTTGTGGCGCAATTAAAGACATCTAAATAATAAGTCTTTGAAAAATTAAAAAGAACCAATAACCTACCTATACATATACATGCATATTGTTGGGTTGTGGAGCTAGATTGCTACACATTGAGCATGCATTACAATTGGCTAGTTTACATAGTAATCGGCATCAATTGGTTAACTATTGTCGGTCAGCAAAAGAACCACCATCGGTCAGCAAAGGAACTGCCATCGGTTAGGGAACAAGCATCGGTTACCTGTGTGTGAAATTTTATATTTAACTCACGGGAATTAGATCTAACTTTAGTTATAATATGATTCTAAAGGTTGTAATGCATAGCTATGCTGCCCTAAGTTTGTATATGCATTTATAAGCATGAGATTTAGGGTTGGAAGGTTAATTAAGAGAAGGATTAAGTTAGATCCTTCATTCTCCTAGATTAAGAGGGTGAAGAAGAAGAGAAAGAAAGAACATGTTACATAAAGACAGAGCTTCCATGGAGAGAAGCTGGATAGAAGGAAATAGTAGGTACAACTATGGCATGTACATCTCAACGGTGAGAAGAGGGTAACATATTCTATTGGATTTCCTTTGTATATTTATTGTCTCATTGTAATGGATTACATAGTATGCAAAGAACATAGAATTTCTTCTTGTCGATCCACATGTTGATGAGATCTTGTATTGTAGATCCATGAGATCATGATGTATTGTTGGTCCATATAGATCTAGTCTTATATTTTTGGATCCATAGGTTGTTGTGAGATCTTGTATTCATAGATACATGAGATCATGTTGTATTGTTGATCCATGTAGTTTTAGATATTATAGAGGAGGTTGTCTTCATGTTTGCACAGGTTGATGCAGTGATGGAGAGACAGACTTACTGTTAGGTTAATTATTATTTACCTATATTAATTATGCATTGTATAATTAATTATTTAACTATTGTTATTAATTAATTATTACATTATATTAATTAGTTGTATAATGTTATATGGTTTTACTAACCATATTTATCTTGTTATATTCACGGGTATAATTGCTATGTTGTTATAACAATTATGTCTTTATTTATTTGTGCTTCCCGTATGTATTTTAGAAGCTACTGTATTTTAGTTTGTTGTTGCATAGTTGCAACTTCATATTTTTTATATCCAGGCTATCCAATATGTATAAATATTGTAGCCTGCTCTATTGTATTTTGATTCCATTGATTAATATATTTCACAGGCTTTCGTCCCTGTTTACATTTGGTACCAGAGCAAGAATTTGGAGCTCTGTGAAGCATCAAAGGGTTGAAGGAGAGGTTGCAGAGGAAGGAGAATTTGTGGAGAAGAAATTTTCATTTTAGGAGAGCCAATGTTGCCTCCATAAGCTTCCCGAACATCCATGCATCCCCACAATCTCCTGTGTCCATTTCAAAGAGTTTGGAAGCAAATGTTTTTTTCTCTTGGTGCACCCTGCACCAGGAAAAATTTGCTCCCTTAGGATAGAAAATTAAAAAAAAAATCCCCATTAGGGGTTTTGTCACTAAATTTGGTGGCATTATTAGCCTTAGATAATATTAGCAGGCTTCTACATATCAGGAGGTTTGTAGACTAAATTTTGTAGGTCAATTTGCATTTGGAGCAACCGAGCTGAGTTATCTGCCGAGCTCTACACCAATCCATCATATTAGTGTGTATTTTATGGTTTTTCAATGGCACGACCATTTTGACGGTGACCTATTGACGGCCGAGCCATCCCTCCACATGGCCTACATAGTTTTGCACCATGAACAACAACATGAAATAAAGAGGTGGCTTTCATTGATTGCTCAGAGTTGAGATATGCTTTGGACTTCAAGCCACACATGTGGATAGATCCACATCTACCACTGTAGCAAGCACTCTGCAACACTCCACATAGAAAACCATGACTTATGCATCTTTGCCACGAATCTGTAACCAAAAATAGTGACATGCAACACAAAGTTCAAGACCGATTATAGAAATCCAACATACCTGAGACAATCCTCCACGTAGAATCCTGCATACAACATTCTCCAAAAAACTACAACAAAACAAATGACGCTGAGCTTAAAAATAAACCATACAGACCTGCATCAAAAAAAAATGAGGAGATCATTTTTACTAAATACAAAGGAGGGCTTTTACCCTGCAAACAGGAATACAAAGAATCAAATCTGCAATTTTCCAAGTGTATACCCTAATCGTAGGCACGTGGATCTCTCTTCATGTCAACTCGAAATGATAGTCCATTTGGATTTATTTAAATACAAATGTGTTCATTTCATTAACAAGAGCATTCAGAGTTTGAAGCGGTTAAATTTAAATATAAGTGGGAATTTCGGGTTCCAACCCCACCCTAGAACCTAGTTTTTTAAACAATTTGACTTTGGAGGATAAAACTGGAGAAACTGCCAAAGTTAGAGGTGACCAAATAGATTAGTTACAACTAAATGCCTCTAAACGTTTAGTGAGAAAAACCCTATTTTAGGGAAAAAAAAAATTTTTTTCTCCTATTAGGCCTATTTTTTGATTCTGAGCAACATTTTCTAAAGGGGGATAGCTAAAAATTGCATTTTCAACTAGTTTTTTGTAATTCTTTGCATCAAGGGTCGTATTGGGCTCCGGAGGCCAACAGGGCCAGCAAAATTAATTTTTTTCCTTCCATTCAATTTTTTCCAAATTTTTGAATGTAATTGCATGCTTCAGTATATTGTACTAATTTTTCAGGTTGCCATAGTCAACCGCAAATATTGTAACTACTCAGAAACTGGTAGAGAGTTGTAATCCAAAAAATAGTAAAAATTGGTTCTAAAACACTCATGAGATCCTAGATCTCATTCACAGCGTTTGGTATATACAGTGCCTCTGGGAAGTGCTTACGGGTAAAGTCGTCATGACTACTACTGCACTTAATGCCTAATATAGCTGCAACAATGTCGTCTGGGCATCGACCCTTTAAATCGACGGGGAGTAATAAGGTCACAGTGCACACACTATGAGCCATCCCATCTGTCTGTGAATGATTGCACGACATAAATCCAGACTGAGAAATTATCTGAGTATATAGCAAAGTTACGCGCGTGTATGAGGATATTTCTTTGAGCCGGTGTCAATAATCACACAGACCCCTTTCAGTACTGTCTTGGTACCACGTATTGAATTCTTTCATGTACGTTAACACCTCTTTCACGTACCACCGGGTATATAGAAAGGGCGAGCTTCTTCCACGTACCGCCAGGTATATCAGAAGGGCACGTATATAGAAAGGTTCGGTATATCAGACTGACGGTATATAGATTGGGAGACCTTATACCTGGAGTGATAAGAGCCAAACCCTGTCAGTGATTTCTGCAAAATGGGCACCAATGCCCCCAAATTTTTTTCTTCCAGATTCACAACTACTCAGAGGAAACAACTATGTTGCATGGAAGACTAAAATCAAGACACAACTTGAGTTTGAAGAGATCTGGACTGTTGTGAATGGTACTCTGACCAGATCAACTACTGATACAACACAACAATGATAGTTTGATAAAGCAGATCAGAAGGCCAAACTCATCATCTTGTTTGGAGTGTCTGATGATGTGCAACCCCACATTCGAGATGCCAAAACAGCCAAAGAAGCATGGGATAAATTGAGCACAGTATATGAGGCCAAAAACAAGAATGTCATACTAAATTTGCAGAGTCAGTTACATACACTGAAGTTCAAGCAGAATGAGAAAATTGAAGCTTTCTTAAGAAGAGTTGCAGAGTTGAGGGCTTCACTTCTAGCCCTGGGAGAAGTGGTCACAGATGATGCTCTCATTCCCATTGTTCTGAGAGAACTCCCCTCTTCTTACCACATTTTTGTCACAACACTAAACTTGTCAGATACGACAGTTAGTTTTGACAAGCTGGTAAACCTACTGCAACAAGAGGAAGCCATGCACAATAAGGATGATGAAGAGGAGCAGGCACTTTCTTCACATCAAAAATGGAAAGGAAAAGGTAAAGGAAAACCTAATTCCTATCAAAAGTCCCAACATCAGAATCAGTATCACGGGGACAAACAACAGAAGAAGCAATGTCCAATTTGTAAAAGAGGACATGACTTAAAAGATTGTTGGTATAATACTTACAAGAAAGGTTCATCAAGAAACTCTGGACCTCCACAACAACAATCTCACAAGGGACATTCAAACTACAATCAAGGGAAGAAAAAGGGGAACTGGAAAAGAAGACCCCATCAGCAAGGAAATATTGTTGAGCAAGAAGAACATTCAGATAATGAAGACTTCTTGTACACTGCTCGATCAAGTGAACCATCCACGTCATCTAGTGATGTCTGGTATGTTGATTCGGGAGCCACTCGACACATGACCGGCCACAGAGACTGGTTTACTTCAATGAGGGACACACCTTCAAAAAACCATGTTTCATTGGGAGATGATTCTTCATATACAGTTCAGGGGATTGGGAACATTTCTCTACCCCTTGGTTCACGCAACTGTAGACTATCAGATGTCTTATATGTCCCTGGGTTGACAAAGAATCTTCTTTCAGTCAGTCAACTCCTAGATCACAACTTAAAAATTGACTTTGATAGTCATTCCGACAAGAAAATGTGTTTGATTCGAGACAAATCACGAGGCTAAAAAATAGTTGCAAAATCCTCCAATGTGGGACGCATGTTCCAGCTTGATTTTGTCCACAGAGATGATCAAGCACTTGTGGCTAAGAACTCTACCTCAGCACAGTTGTGGCATCAGAGACTTGGTCATGTTAGTTTCAAGTATCTCGAGACACTTCATTGGTGTAATATGGTACATGGGCTACCATCTCTTCAGAAGGATACAGATAAGTGTCCTCACTACCTAGTAGGAAAACAACACAAAGCTTCATTTCAGAAGAGTACATATCGAGCTCATGGTAAGCTTGATCTGGTTCATACCAATCTTTGCGGTCCGATGCAACCAAGTCATTCTAGATTTCAGTACTTCATGCTATGTGTTGACGACTATTCAAGAAAAATGTGGATTTTTTGTCTTCGCAAGAAAAGTGAAGCTTTTGAAACTTTCAAGAAGTTCAAAGTAGCAGTTGAGAATGAAACTGGTCATCACATCAGAACTCTCTGCTCAGATCGAGGGGGGGAATTCACTAGTAATGAGTTCAAAGACTACCTACAAACTCATGGGATTCGTTGACAAATGCCTCCTCCACACACACCGCAACAAAATGGTGTTGTTGAGAGAAGAAATCGTACTATCATGGAAATGGTGCGATGCATGATCGATGACTCTGGACTTGCAAAGACATTTTGGGCAGAAGCAACAAAGACAACAGTGTATTTGTTGAACAGAGTGCCCACAATTTCTCTTGATGGAGTAACACCACAAGAAGCATGGTCAAAGAAGAAACCATCTATTGCACACCTTAGAGTATTTGGGTGTAAAGCAAGTATGCACATACCCAAGCAAAACAGAAATAAATTGGACATGAAGTCACAAAAACTCATCTTCATTGGGTATAGTGAAGAGACTCTTGGGTACAGATTGATGGATCCTAAGACCAGAAAAGTCTACACCAGCAGAGATGTTGAGTTTTTTGAGAAGAAGGAAGCAAAGACTCCTCCTCTAGACTCACCTGATGTAGATTCTTCACCAGTTGTAAAAATTGAAGCTAATGTTCCCACTGATGATGAAAGTGATGATGGGGATGATGGTGTTGATAAGATAGAACCACGACCCATAGGAATAGTTCAACGTATGCCCAAGTGGTGTACTAGCACATTACGAGATGCAAGAATGGATGCTCCACCGGATACATCCACCCCTGGACCACGAACTCATAGTAAAGCAAGAGAAGAAGTTAACTTTGCTTTGATGAGTAGAGTTATTGAGTCTGATGAGCCCTCTATAGTCCAGGAAGCCCTACAGTCAAAAGCTTGGAAAGATGCCATGGACTCTGAATATCAATCAATAATGAAAAATAACACTTGGCAGCTTGTCGATCTTCCACCAGGGAAGAAACCCATTGGATGCAGATGGATATTCAAAACAAAGTACAAAGCAGATGGGATAGTGGACAAGTATAAAGCAAGACTTAGTAGCAAAGGGGTATGCACAAAAAGAAGGCATTGACTACGAGGAGACATTTTCTCCCACAGCTAAGATCAAAATGATCAGGATGATCTTTGCTCTAGCTACACAGTTTGGATGGAAAGTTCCATCAGATGGATGTAAAAAGTGCCTTCCTGAATGGAGATTTACAAGAAGAAGTCTACATGACTCAACCTGAGGGATATGTTGTACCTGGTCAAGAAGCAAAGGTATGTAGACTCAGGAAATCTCTGTATGGCCTCAAACAGGCACCCCGGGCATGGTACATCAAAATTGATGAGCATCTCGTACAACATGGATTTGTTAGAAATCCATACGATCCCAATCTCTACCTCAAAAAGCAAGGGGGGGAGATTGTGATTGTTTGTCTATGTCGATGATCTAGTCATCACTGGCAGTTCAGTGAGGATGATTGATGCAATGAAGAAAGATCTTAATTGATCGTTCGACATGACAGATCTCGAGATGATGCATTATTCTCTTGGATTGGAAGTATGGTAGAAATAGAATCACATCTTTTTTTCTCAGATGAAATATACCAAGAAAACGCTCTAGAGAAATTTAGGATGATGGATTGCACACCAATTTCTACACCTATGGAGAACATATTACAATTATCTCGTTCAGATCCATCTCCTGAGGTAAGTGCCACTCTCTATCGGCATTTGATTGGGAGTCTCATTTACCTGACCTACACTAGACCAGATATCAACTTTGCAGTGAGCTATCTATCCAGGTTCATGCAGGAACCCAAAGTGTGTCATTGGAAAGAAACAAGGCTGCATTTTGAGATATCTCAAAGGATCAGTGGATCTTGGTCTAGAATACAAGAAGAATGACAACTTCTTCTTGACATGGATATTCGGATTCAGATCATGCAGGTAACATTGATGATAAAAGTCCACTTCTGGATTTTTATTCTTTATGGGATCTGGACCAATATCATGGGGAAGTAAGAAACAACACTTTGTTTCTCGTTCTTCCACAGAAGCTGAGTATCGTTCTGCAGGAGAAGCTGTCTGTGAAGTGATTTGGCTACGTCGCATACTGGAAGGACTTGGAATACCATAGGACAAACTGACCACCATGTATGTTGACAATGAAGGTGTTCTCAAACTTGTTCGCAATCCAGTTTTTCATGAAAGAACAAAACCACATTGAAGTTCAGGTTCATTTCATACGCAAAACATGTGTTGAAGCACAACATCAAACTTCAATTTTTTCCAACATCTGAACAACGAGTAGATATCTTCACAAGTCACTTGCACGTGACAAGTTCGAGTTGTTTAGAGAGTTTCTCTCCTCATCCCTTGAGACAATGCACAATTAAGGGGGGGAATGTTAGGATTAATTATTTTTATCCTAATATTATTTGGTACATAGTTAGATAAACTTACTCAATTAATACTAGAAGCTTAAAATAATTCACACACATGTCACCATCTAATTGTTATATGGTTATATCAACCATATGTAATGATTTGTCTGTATGCAACTGATTTATTACTCAAGCTCAATGTAATTTGGAAAATGGTTCAACAATATATTTGTTTTTATGTAATTTTTTCCCGGATAACATATTGGAAGCTTGTTTATTCCTAGGATTGTAATTTTTTGGTTGATTCAGTTTATTTTGCCACGATTCCGCAACTGTGCTCGAAAACTCGTAAGTCCCGGATGTATTTGACTGTGCAATATCTATGATGAATATTGCTAGAAATCACCTATGATATACATGGACTGTGAATTTTTTACTGTCATGATTGAGATCAATAAAATTATGAAGCATGGCTTTGTCCCTGTATTGATGGTTATACATGGAATCCCAATTAAAATTGTACATGAATTTTCACACTTTTAAGGTCCTTCAATTTTGAACTACATGCTCCATCCAACGATAATGGTGTTCAACTAATTGACATTAATAATTGTGTAAACTAGGCTCAATGTCAAAATAAATATTGTATCAATAGTAGCCATCAAGGATGTCAAAAATATGAAGAAGATAGCTTCCATGATAAGTGTGGAATATTTAGATTTCATTATATGGTTACTCAAAGAAATGTTTGAACATGTCAATAGAGGGCCCACTTTACTATGTACACTAGACTTGATATAATACATCCATGAGATGATAATGAGGATAACAATCATACAACATGAGGCACACATACAAATCTGAATATATCACATTCCACGAAATGCTTAGGAATTGCCTCAGTATTTGGTACAAATATATGCGGATGGAAGAAATAATATAGAAGCCAACTTGGATGTTGTATTTAATCATCATAAATTGAAAATGTATGGTTTGGAATCATTTACCTTGATATAAGTCATTGAAGGATTGTGGTATCGATGATGGCAAGAGAAATATAGACATCAAATCCTATGAGGCTCATTTTCATGCTCTCATGGATCAAATTAAAGAATGTACTAGTGTTCTGAATTTACAATAAATATTTGAAAAAGTTGCTTCAAGGGTATGCACAATAGAGAATTGCATTGAAGCTTTATGAGGAGAAATATTCCCTATGTAAGATCTCCCCACTTCATAACAAAATTTTAAGAATGCTGTTTAATTTAACTAGATTGCCTTCATAACAGATGGATGTAAACTTGTGTGCTTATAATGAATCCTTTATTCAGAAAAGGGTAACTAATTTAACCTAGGGATTTAAATGATCATTGGGGATCAGGATGCAAATGAACTATGTATAAAATAAACTCAGTAAATCTCTCATATATTTTCCCTATGTCGCTTGGATACATCAAAATTGATGTAGCATACAAAATTTTTACATGGATTTGTAGAGAAATTTAGGTCAATACCAAGAATATTTATCAAGCTAGGGGGCATATTGTGAGTGTAGTTTTAGCTATTGATAGCCAATAGAATAGAAGAAGTCATTCCTATGACAAATAGGATGAGTCAACAAACATTTACCAGTTTTAGAAATGTTTTTCGATGGTTCGACATGAAAAAATGGCTAATACATTTTTAACATGATTTGGAACTTGGCATAAGTGAGATCTTGTAGAGTATCAATTTTATTACATCACAGGTAATTATAATCAAGTGTTTACATAATGTGAGAACTGAATATGGGAAGATGCATTGTATTGTTATCCAGGAGAATGTAGAACATTGCTAAATTGCTGAGAGTGGCAGACATCTCATATGTAGGTATATCTTGATGACTCATCTAGATCAGTTGAGATGTTGGGTCTAGACTTATAATAGAACCAATTATCGTTGATTTGGACCATATAGTGGATTCATCCAGGATCATGTAAGAAGTGTCATTGGAATGCAGCAAGGACATGTTGTAGGGATATAAGTCAGGATTAGGTTCTATGACAACTTCTTCTTGTCAGGATCTTGGCCAATATCACAGGGTTATGACATAACATCACTACTTGGTATGGGATCTAGGTCAATATCATGCATGAAATAATACTTGACCATAGAAGCCGAGTATTGTTCTGCAGGAGAAGATTATGATGTGAAAATTTGGCTATTTGCATACTTGAAGGGACTTGGAATACCACAATAATATCATATTCCACCATGTATGTTGACAAGTTATTAGGTGGTTTAATATAACAAGCACTTTTTGCATGTCCATTTTTTCATGAAAGAACACGGCCCTTATGTAATCAAGAGGTACAGGTTCATCCTAATTCATACGGAGGAATGTATTGAAGCACATATAGGTTATTTTCAAAGATTAAAGTATAATGATTGAACAATTTTAGAGTCTCATGATGAGATTTTGTTCAAGATATTTTGTTTGACTTGCAAACCGATAAGAGCAAATGAGTTATGTTTGCACATAGAGTTCCTCTCCGTCAAATGGATTTGGACAATGCAAAATATAAGGGGAGGAATGTTGGGGATAATTAATTTGCATTGTATAATTAATTATTTAGCTATAAAGCTTTAATAATTAACATGGAGATCCAATTAGTTGGTATAATCTTGTGATGATTGATTAATCATATTGGTGCATATCTAGGCTTGTATAACAATTATTAGATCCAAAATCCTTGATGTATTGATGGAAGCCATGAATTTATAGATTTGATGGAGAACTCCATAGTGGTATATATTGGATAAATATGTAGATATAGATATTGATATGAGGAGATGGGGGTGGACTCTCCCATGATTTCATTATTACAGTGGAGTTGATAGATGAGAGATTGGTGGGAGACTACTACGAAATTTACTTGGTCATAAATCGATGTAAAGAAGCTTTAGACCCATGTGACAGGTTTAGATTCACAGGAGATCTTGGTTTGATCAGACTAATACAATAGTTCCTATTTAGTGATCAATATACCTGAGCTACGGTAAGTTTGAGGTTAGTGTGAAATCACAGCACCCCCAAATGATTTCTAAAGATCTGCTTTTCTAAGGCAGAATCATTTGGTGTGATTGTATAACATGGAACTTTTCCTAAGGTGTGGGACCTTACAAATTGGAAAATCTCTCCAGATTAAAGGTTGGTTCCTTATTCCTCTGTTTAGGTGCATACGTGAGGATTTGTAGAGGATCTATATCTATACCTAGTCTAAGACTTACCAAGGAGACAGGGATAAAAGAGTACAGAAATGAGAAATAACTAAACTACCAGGTGATGCACCAAAGGAATGATGAATACTTAGTTTTCCTTCGACACAAACCAATAAAATGCATACAATAAACAAACACAGACAACTAGATCTGTAACGAGAGATCAGATAGAAGCAAAAGAAACAAGAAGGATCTGAGATCGATCACAAACATATTTTATTGCTCTAATAGATTGATACAGTTCATTACAGAATAGCCGAAAGGTAGAAACATAATACAATTTTAAAGGAAGGCCTGAACCCCACAAATCCTTTGCTAGAAGGAGAAGGGAGCCTGCAAAACTAAGAATATCCAACCCTTTACAATGAATCATGTCCCCATATTTATAGAATCGATCTGAGAGAAGAAAAAGGGAGAGAGAAGTGGGAAAATGTGGGTCGAAGCTCAACCACCATTGTTAATGTTTTCTACTGAAATCTGCCCCCAAATCCATCTTTACTGCATCGATCCTCGATTTGGCACCTTGAAGGAAGAGGAAACGACAGAAATAGATCGAATCTGATCTGGTTGTTGAGACTGATGATCCTGCATTGAAAGCTTGAAGACATTTCTCCATTTTTCTTCCACCTACCCTCTCAAAAATTAAAGTTTCAGACTCCCATGGCATAGACGAGGTCGAGATCTTTCCAGCGATATCAGATTTGCAATCTCTCGAGCCCTGAGTCGAAAGATATGCCCTTTTGAAGTTTTGCATCGATTCTGTACAAATAGGTGGGAAAACAACTTGAAAATGGGTCCCTCTTTTGATTGGGATACGTGGCAGCCAGATTGGGATAAAAATTTGGGTCCACGGCCCACAATTTACCTTTTGGCCCTTTGCGTAAAAAATGTAAAAACTCAAAAACCTCCAGCCCCGAAACTCCGTCTGGACACGTGGCTCCTTTTGGT
The DNA here is from genome assembly GCA_019776745.2 of Taxus chinensis. Taxonomy (NCBI): domain Eukaryota; kingdom Viridiplantae; phylum Streptophyta; class Pinopsida; order Cupressales; family Taxaceae; genus Taxus; species Taxus chinensis. The sequence continues at coordinate 15,662,188 of CM034150.1, forward strand.
TGGCTGGGAAATGCGTTTCCATTTTTACCTTTATGCCTTTTGGACAAAAGGAAAATTTTCACTTTTCTTCCCGATGCCCCGCCTTGGCTTTGACTCGGGTTTATATGTTGACTTTTTCCCTCTTGGGCGGAGTCGCGGGTCTTTTTAGAACTTTTACCCCTTTTGAGGCAAAGGGCAAAAAACTAACCTTTTCCCCGACTCCCCACTTTCCCCTGGGACACGCGTCACCCTGGCGCTTGCTTGGGAACCTTCTCTCCTTTTGACCCTTGAATCAGTGTTAGTGAGACACTTGGCAGCCTCCGCCGGCCTGTTAATGTTTTGACTTTTCAACTAACTTTGTCCCCCTTTGAGGACACGTGGAGGCACCGTGCATGTTTGTAAATCCAACCCAAAGTTTTCCTTTGGAGGAGCATCGGGTTGACACTTGTCTACCTCCGCTACTTTGTGGACTGTTCAACGGTCCTTAATTTTTAGACTTTGAGCTACGTGGTGGCCTCGCGCTCATTTGGGTTTCTGCCTGGGGACTGACTCTTGGAAATGCGCCAGGCTGACACGCGGCACTCTCCGCTTGCACTTCTATACTTAACCAATTTCGAAGCCCACCTTTTGACCCTGTTTGACCCTTGGCTACATGGAGGGCTGACGCAAGTTTGAGTCTCTGCCCTGGGTTCCCTTTGTGAATTTGTGCCAAGCTGACACCTGGCACACTTCGCTCTCAGCCGAAGACTTTTCAACACCCCCAACTTTTGGGGACTTTGGACACATGGAAGCCTGGTGCAAGTTTGGACTTCTCCTTTTGGATTCACCCTTGAAACAGTGCCATTAAGGCACGTGGCCCTTTCCACTTCTTCCTCCATACTTAGTCATTTTTTTTCCCTTTTCCTGAACCAATTCGAGCCCGAGGACTTCGAATCTTCACCGTTCTTCCTTCTTCTGGCTTCTTTGTAGCATTGATCCTTATTGTCTGACCCTGCTATTTTATAGTTCTGCCTGCCTGTAACTTGGAGGATGGATTTAAGATGTAGAAATGGCCCGACAGAGTCATTTTCTTTCTGTACAGGGTCCTTTGATCTTTCTTGGCCTCCGCCACTCCATTGTTGAATCTTCTTGCAACCAATTTGTAGGATCTGGATGAGTTTTCTCAGGTTCCTTCAAGTGGGGTCATGATTTGATCCAATATTTCACCCGGGGTGAAATATGGATAACAATTTGGTGACTCACGGGGACATCTTCTTGCTAGATGAAGAGATCAGTTGCCTTGTCGTATCTATTGGGCATGGAGTGAGAATAAGTCTGATACTAATTTTTCCTCTGGTTCATGAGCCTGGCCACTTGCATCCTTATATTTTATAAGAAAATCCTGAAATGAAGATTTCTGAGAGTAGAAAATTGTTTCAACTCCAGGGCTTCATCTATTTTTCTGAATGAACTGCATAAGAGCAACAAAACAACACCAAGACTATGTACAAAATTGAAATCATACATGCTCCAAATGGAACATGCAGAGCGTGCAAAATCACTTAGGATAAAAGCAATCTACGCTACAGCAAAACAATGTGCAGAAGCACCTAGAGGAAAGAGAGACTAAACTAATATGTACAGAGTGGGACTTCTCTTTTAGTAGCAGTTCTTGAGATAGATCCCATTCACTGGGATCTGCAGCTCTTCACCCTCCAATGAGGACAACTGGAAAGCATTGCTACTTTTGCATCTTGTTATCATATAAGGACCACTCCAGATGGCATCAAACTTAGAATGTCTCCCTGGTTTTGCTTGATCTGCATCCCACTTCAAAACCAGGTCTCCTTCCTGGAAAGTCCTTACTTTTACTTTCTTGTCAAAGCACTTCTTGATTGAAGCCTGACTCCTCTCCAATGCTTGAGAGAGCACTCTCTCTAGCTTCTTCTAATTCTATCAGCTCCACGTACCTGACCTCCATTGGTGCAAACTCAGACATTTCTAGTTGCCTCACAAGCTCCAATGCTGGTAACTCAAGTGATATAGGCAACACTACCTCTTTCCCATAGACAAGCTTGAATGGAGAGCTTGCCTGTGGATCTCTTGGGTGTTATTCTATCAGCCCATAAGGCCTGTTTTGAGCTTTGTGTGCCAGGTCCTTTGATTCTCATCCAGAGTTCTCTTGATGATCTTTAACAGATTCTTGTTTGTAGACTCAGCCTGGCCATTACCCTGAGGGTAATAATTTGATGAGGTGCTCAAATAAGTCCCATTCTTGACAGCCCATCCTGTGATTTTGGAACCTATAAATGCTAATGCATTTTCTGAGATGATGGTGGCTGGTACCCCAAATCTGGTCACTATTCCTTCATAGAAATCCAAGATACTAGACTCATTTACCTCCTTGAGTGCCACTGCCTTGTTCCATTTGGTAAAATAGTCTGTGGCTGTTAGGATCCATTTGTGACCCTGGCTTGAGTTTGGATTGATGACTCCAATGAAGTCCAATCCCCACTGCATAAAAGGTTGGTCGACCGAGATTGGGTGTAATGGAAGTGCTGCTAGCTTCTCCTTCCCTTTGAAGAAAGCACAATTCTTGCATCTTTTAATCCATGTATAACAGTCACTAAACACTCTGGGCCAATAATATCCTGCTTTCATGATTTTGAGTGCTGTCACTCTTGGGGAAAAATGGCCTCCAGCTGCTTCAACATGAAATTCTTGTAGCACTCTCTCCACTTGATCTGTCCCAATGCATCTCAGCAGAATACCATTGATGTCTCTTTTAAACAAGACACCATCAATAAGAACATATGGAATGGCCTGTAACCTGAAATGCCTTCTTTTTGCTTTATTCATCCCATGAGGGCACATGGTTTGTTTGAAGGAAATGCACCATGTCTTGGATCCAACAAGGAGCAGGTACATTATTTCTTTCTTTTTCTTGATCATCTTGTAGAATCAGAACAACCTCCTTCTCACTGTTTGTTTCATCTTGTAGAGCAGAGGCTAGCTGCTCACACAAGCCCCTCCCATGGACCAGCTTGGTGACCTTAATCTCAATGTCATATTCCATGACACGAGTAATCCACCCTGCATGTTTCTCATTCAGGTCCTTGCTGAGGAGGAATTCTTTGACTCCTGCATGGGAGACCAATAGTTGGATTTTGTTGTTTGACACCAAATGCTTAAACTTCTTCAGTCCTCTGATCACCGCCAGGACTTGCTTCTCAATGAAGGAATACCTCACCTCATAGTCTTCTAGACTCTGACTGAAGAAAGTAATTGGTTGTTCTGAGTTTTCTTTGTTCTGCTGAACCAAGATTGCAGAGATAGTGTCATTGCCACCAAAGGCATACAATATGAAGTCCTTGGAAAAATATGGATTTACAAGAGTTGGGGCCTGTGATATGGCCTCTTTGATAGCTTCAAAGCTTGCCTTTCCTTCAGCTGTCCATCTGAATGCTAAGCTCTTCTTCAGCATCAGTGTTATTGGCTTAACCAGAGCAGCAAAGTTTGGGACAAACCTTCGAACAAAGTTGATCTTCCCCAAGAAGCTTTGAAGAGCCTTCTTGTGACTGGGCAATGGCAGTGCTTTTATTGCTTCAACCCTTTCTAGATCAATTGCTAGACCTTCCTTAGACACAATGTGGCCCAAAATCTTGCCCTCATGGGCCAAGAATATGCATTTTTTTGGGTTCAAAGACACCCCAAATCTTCTGCATCTTTGAAACACCTACCTTAGATGGAAAAGGTGGTCTGTCGCGTTCTTAGAGAACACAGTGATATCATCCAGATATATCAACACTATCTGGTTGATTAGCCCTTTGAATGCCATATCCATGGCTCTTTGGAAAGTAGCACCAACATTGGACAGTCCAAATGGCATTTTTTTGTATGCATAGGTGCCCCATTTGGTGGTGAAAGTAGTTTTGAATTGATCATCTTCTTTCACCATGATCTGATTGTATCCTGAATAGCCATCTAAGAGAGAAAATCTCTCTGACCCAGACACTACTTGCAAAATCTGTTCCATTGAAGGGAGTGGGTAGTGATCTTTGAGGGAGGCTCTGTTCAAATCCCTGAAGTCAACACACAACCTGATTTCCCCATTTTTCTTTCTGACTGGGACCAGATTTGTAACCCAACTTGAATGCTTGATTGGGAATATGATACTTGCCTCTATTAGTTTGTTCAGCTCCTTCTTCATCAGAGGCTCAATATGTGGGTTGACTGGTCTCTGCTTCTACCTGATAGGCTGAGCAGCTGGGTCCAATTCAATTGTGTGTTGTGCTAGTTTGGGATTGAAACCCCTTAGGTCTTCATAACTCCAAGCAAACACATCAGGGAATTCTTGGAAAAGTTGTATGAATTCATACCTTTCCTGCTCGGTGGCCACCTTGCCAATTTGAAGTGTTTTGTCTTCTCCAACTGGGATTGACTCTGAATCCTCTCCTTTGATCTGCATGTTAGCCTTTTCTTTTCTGAACTGATCATTAGGATTGAAAATGGATTCCAGGGTCACTAAGCCTTTGGGAAGCTTGTTTGTATGCAGTTGTACTATCTGGTTCCCATACTGCTGCTCTAGTTTGTTTTGATTATGGGCCGAGAATTCAGCCTCTTCTTGCAAAAAATTGATGATCTACTGATCATTCTCAAACACCTGCCAGCATGTATTATTATCTGGCACTGCCGGCCTCACAACCACATGGATATGTGGTTGTTCTTTGTCTCTCTTGATGTTGTCCACCACATCAAATGCTGCTCCAACTGCTGCAAGTCTATCAGTAGCTTCATTCTCTTTTCTGGGTATGGACACAATGTTGAAAGCCTTGAAATCTTCCATGAGATCCCATACCCTACTCTTATAGTTCTTGAGCAGGTCATTTTTAACAGCATTTAGTCCTCTTACTTGATTAGCAACCAGCTCACTATCTCCAAACACTTGTAAATTCTTGATTCCTAGCTTTCTTGCCCAATGAAGACCTTGGACTAAAGCCTCATATTCAGCAGTGTTATTTGAGCAAGAAAACTGAAATCTAAAGGCTGAATAATATTTCATACCTCTGGGGGACACAATCATAGCTCCTCCTCCAGCTCCTTGTCTACTCCTTGAGCCATCAAAGAATAATTTCCATACTTCATTGTCATCCTTGTACTCTGGCTTGATTAGGTCAGGAAGAGGATGATTCTCTTCATGTAGATAGTAGACACCCAGCTCAGATTCTTCCATCTCCTTGTAGGGGTCAAAAGCATGTTTTTTATTGGCCCACTCATCTAGAGTCAAATCAGGGATACATCCCAACTTGGTATCTGCTTCATTAGTGTTTAGGAGGTCTTCTTGATCAAAGGCTGAGCAGTTGGCATTGATTGGGCTAGGTACATAGGGTTCAATATGATAGTCAGCAATAGGTTCAGATCTGATTGTGGCCTTTTCCCCATACCTTGTCCTAAAGAGCATGTGTGACCAATCAGCAGACAGGTAGCCTCCAATCTTGGCAGTGAAGTCCCTAGACAGACACAAAGCAAAATGTGGTGGCAAATCTATGATGGACACATTTTGCAAGACAGTTACATTGGGGCAGGCATGTAGAGTGAGGCTCAGGTCTTGGATGATTCCTACAGTGGTCACTATTGTCCCATCTAATTGAACTACTCCTCTAGAGATGACTTCATATTTGAGACCCAACTGATCAGCTATTTGTTTGGGCATCACAGAACTACTAGCCCCAGAGTCAATCATACAATTGTGCACTAATTTGTCTCCAATAATCAATGAGACATAGAATGGAGGAGGCCTCAAGTTCTTACCTTGTTGTTCTCCTTGGTTCCTCTCAGGTTGAACTGCATTGGCAAGCACTCTCTCTTGCTGGTTAGGAGGTTGACTTGAACTTGACCAATTTTGCATGGTAGTTTGCAACAAATCTCTCTACCCTAGAATGGCCAATGACTCCCATAGTGAGATGTTCACACTTGTCTTCTTCATTTGCTCAATAATATTGAATGAGCTATCCTTTTGCTGCCCCTTCCCAGACACATTTCTTTCTTGCACATGGGTTGTTACAACCGGTGCCTGACTGGGTTTGGAAGGTGACTTGGATTGGTTCTGCATGTTGGGAGTTGATCTTGGAACACCAGGACCTTGTGGAGTGGTGGAAGGTTGAGGGTCACCTGAGTTCAGTGGTTGGCCTTCCCCAAGACTTCTCTTTTTGGACCGTGTATTGGCAGCCACACCTTGAGCAGGGGACTGATTCATCCCACAGAAGTCTTCAGCCTACCAATTGACAAGCATAGTCTCTCCTTGAGGTTCACTTTGTTGGACTCCTTGCTGTTGATCTCCCTCTTGGCCAGATTCTTGTGGTAGCATACTAGTTTGCACCATTAGAGCCTGATTTAGAGCACCATTAAAACACATGGATTGGTTATGTGGCTGACTACATGGAAAACACCAGTCATATTCTTGTGCCATATTGTTCTGTGTAGGGACCAATGCCTTTGATGTTGACGTTGTATTTGGATCATAAGACCTGAAAGGCCTAGCAGCTTGAGGTTGTCCTTGATTTTGATTCTGATTTGCAGTCTGAGGTGGTGGCCTATTTTGCTGATACTGGGGTCTAGCTTGATATTGAGCCTGAGGCTGATATGGTCTAGAGCTCTGTGCCTGCTACCTTTTGATGGTTACTAGCTCATTTCCCAGGTTTTGCAGTTGCTTCATCACTTCTTGAAGCTCTTTAGAGGTGTTAGATGATGAAGTGGAAGTTTCAGCTGAACTTTGATTCCTGGGGGTGGGTATAGGAGCTAATGTAGGCATTTGGCTGGTATCTGGGTTTCCTAACTCAGGGTACAGAGGCATGGATGGCCTAGGAGCAATCTTACCAGCTTGAATCAAATGGTTCTCAGCCCCTATGGAAAGGCTATAGGCTGCTGGCAATGTAGTGCCCCCCATTGACTGAATCATCAGAGAGATATCAAAATTTAAAGCCCTGAGAAAGTATAAGAATGCACCTTCATTTGTAGGCTTTACTGCTGTTGGAATCCTATCCCAGGTCCACTGGAATCTGAGGTTGAAGTCTGTCAGCTACTCATTGGGGGCTCTCTTGATAGTTGTTAGTTGCTCCAGCAAAGACAAGTTATCACCCTTCTCTCCAAATTGGTTATGAAGAGCTATGCATAGCTGATTCCAATTTTGAATAGAGCCTGCCTCAAGACTTCTGAACCATTGTGAAGCTTTCCCTTTTAGTGAAGAGGCAAGTAACTTGACTGCAATGTCCATTTCATGAATCTCATGGATTGTGTAGACATTGGCAATATCTTGGACATGGTCACCAGGAGAAGTTTGGTTTTCCCCAGTGAAATATGGGATGCTCTTTAATGCTGCAATAGGGACTGGATTTTGTGCATTCAGGGCAAGTGGACTACTACCAGTGAAGTTGACATATGGATTTGGCTGAGCCATTCTGATCAGTCTGAGCACTCCTCTTGGTTGAATGAACGGTCTGCTGGGAGGAGGTGTTGATAAAGCTCTGACTGGTGGAGATGGAGACCTCTGAATTCTTCTTCCTCTCCTATCTCTACCTGGGGATAGATGCACGTATTCAAATATACCTTCTTTCCTTGCTCTAGACTGGGTTCTTCTCATGAATCTCTCAAGCTTAGGATGTTGAAACCAGTAGATTTATTTCTTTTGGAGTCACCAGATGTACAATTTTAAAGCTTCTTAAAATCTAGAATCACAGCAAGTGTACATCGATCCCTACTGTAATAAGATGGAGACTTCTTAGTCCCACCGGGTGTGCCAAAACTGTTAGTGCGAAATCACAACACCCCTAGATGATTTCTAAAGATCTGCTTTTCTAAGGCAGAATCATCTGGTGTGATTGCATAACATGGAACTTTTCCTAAGGTGTGGGACCTTACAAATTGGAAAAGCTCTCCAGATTTAAAGGTTGGTTCCTTATTCCTCTGTTTAGGTGCATACGTAAGGATTTGCAGAGGATCTATATCTATACCTAGTCTAAGACTTGCCAAGGAGACAGGGATAAAAGAGTACAGAAATAAGAAATAACTAAACTACCAGGTGATGCACCAAAGGAATGATGAATACTTAGTTTTCCTTCGACACAAACCAATAAAATGCATACAATAAACAAACACAAGACAGCCAGATCTGTAATGAGAGATCAGATAGAAGAAAAAGAAACAAGAAGGATCTGAGATCGATCACAAACGTATTTTATTGCTCTAATAGATTGATACAGTTCATTACAGAATAGCCAAAAGGTAGAAACGTATTACAATTTTAAAGGAAGGCCTGAACCCCACAAATCCTTTGCTAGAAGGAGAAGGGAGCTTGTAAAACTAAGAATATCCAACCCTTTACAATGAATCTTGTCCCCATATTTATAGAATTTGATCTGAGAGAAGAAAAAGGGAGAGAGAAGCGGGAAAACGTGGGTCGAAGCTCAACCACCACTGTTAATGTTTTCTACTGAAATCTTCCCCCAAATCCATCTTTACTGCATCGATCCTTGATTTGGTGCCTTGAAGGAAGAGGAAATGGTGGAAATAGATCGAATCTGATCTGGTTGTTGAGACTGATGATCCTACATTGAAAGCTTGAAGATGTTTCTCCATTTTTCTTCCACCTACCCTCTCAAAAATTAAAGTTTCAGACTCCCATGGCATAGATGAGGTCGAGATCTTTCCAATGATATCAGATTTGTAATCTCTCGAGCCCTGAGTCGAAAGATATGCCCCTTTGAAGTTTTGCATTGATTCTGTACAAATAGGTGGGAAAACAACTTGAAAATGGGTCCCTCTTTTGATTGGGATACGTGGCAGCCAGATTGGGATAAAAATTCAGGTCCACGGGCCCGCAATTTACCTTTTGGCCCTTTGCAAAAAATGCAAAAACTCAAAAACCTCCGCAGCCCCGAAACTCCGTCTAGACACGTGGCTCCTTTTGGTTGGCTGGGAAATGCGTTTCCATTTTTACCTTTATGCCTTTTGGACAAAAGGAAAATTTTCACTTTTCTCCCCGACGCCCCTGCCTTGGCTTTGACTCGGGTCTATATGTTGACTTTTTCCCTCTTGGGTGGAGTCATGGGTCTTTTTAGAAATTTTACCCCTTTTGAGGCAAAGGGTGAAAAACTAACCTTTTCCCTGACTCCCCACTTTCCCCTGGGACACGTGTCACTCTGGCCCTTGCTTGGGAACCTTCTCTCCTTTTGACCCTTGAAATCAAGTGTCATTGAGACACTTGGCAGCCTCCACCATCCTGTTAATGTTTTGACTTTTCAACTAACTTTGTCCCCCTTTGAGGACACGTGGAGGCACCATGCATGTTTGTAAATCCAACCCAAAGTTTTCCTTTGGAGGAGCGTCAGGTTGACACTTGTCTGCCTCCACTGCTTTGTGGACTGTTCAATGGTCCTTCTTACTTTTTAGACTTTGAGCTACATGGTGGCCTCACGCTCATTTGGGTTTCCACCCAGGGACTGACTCTTGGAAATGCACCAGGCTGACACGCGGCACTCTGCTTGCACTTCTATACTTAACCAATTTCGAAGCCCGCCTTTTGACCCTGTTTGACCCTTGGCTACATGGAGGGCTGGCACAAGTTTGAGTTTCCACCCGGGGTTCCCTTTGTGAATTTGTGCCAAGCTGACACCTGGCATGCTTCGCTCTCAGCCGAAGAATTTTCAATGCCCCACAACTTTTGGGGACTTTGGACACGTGGAAGCCTGGCACAAGTTTGGACTTCTCCTTTTGGATTCACCCTTGAAACAACGTCATTAAGGCATGTGGCCCTTTCCGCTTCTTCCTCCATACTTAGTCATTTTTTTCCCTTTTCCTGAACCAATTCGAGCCCGAGGACTTTGAATCTTTGTTCGTTCTTCCTTCTTCTGGCTTCTTTGTAGCATTGATCCTTATTGTCTGACCCTGCTATTTTATAGTTCTACCTGCCTGTAACTTGGAGGATGGATTTAAGATGTAGAAATGGCCCGACAGAGTCATTTTCTTTCTGTACAGGGTCCTTTGATCTTTCTTGGCCTCTGCCACTCCATTGCTGAATCTTCTTGCAACCAATTTGCAGGATCTGGATGAGTTTTCTCGGGTTCCTTCAAGCGGGGTCATGATTTGATCCAATATTTCACCCGGGGTGAAATATGGATGTAGATTTTGGGTTATTGATTCCATTTTTGCATTCCATATTCCCTAAATTCTTTGAAAAAGTAAAAAGAACCAATAACTTACCTATACATATACATACACATATGCACAGAATCTTTTAAATATATTATTATTATTTGTTTATTTTTGTTTCGGTTGGGTTTGAAAATTCCGAAAGTGGAACAAAGATGTAGTGGGTCTAACCTCACCTCAAACTTTGATATTGAAAACATGGTAATGAAAGACATATATGGTATTAGTTAGGGATGTGCACATAATTTGATATAAAAAAACATAAATGGCAGTGAAGGAGACGTGTGAATTAGATAGGGATGTTCAGTGAATCGTATTAGAAATGTGATATGATTCAAAATCGCCATTATTAATTGTCTTTGCTGCAAATTGCAAATAAAGTGATTCGCGAGCCACTTGCAAACATGACACTTACAGAGGATAACGTTTTGCATTTTGGAGACTGTTGGTCCGCATTCAAAGTTTATAGTTCAAAAAAGGGGCAATGTCATAATTTTATATTACAAATGGGTTACAACACAGAAATTTTTCATTATTTTTCGTTGTTTCCTCGCATCATCCACCCTGTTTATCACTTTCTCAAATACATTCACTACTTATACCCACTATAAATCTCAAAACCTAGTGGAGTGGAGTGGAGTGGAGTGGAGTGAAGTGAAGTAGCAGATAAGATTAAATAAAAAATCAATAGTTCTGATGACAATGAGTGAAGAGTGGTATGCGGCTCTACAACAAATTGCATTGCATTTGCTCGACGACTCCTCCCCATCCATTTCTCCTCCTCCTACTCTAGTACACCGAGCTACCTTAAACATTGACCGATCTGGTTTGGATTGGGCTCACGGGTTGTGCAACGAGGACGTGACCATGTTGAGGTGCAAATGGCACTAAGCTAGGCCATGAGATCCCTGTCGAGTTGAATACGTCAAAACCCGAGTTAGTGGGCGAGTTATCCACGAGCTGCAGAGTTGAAAAGGCTCGCTGAATCAAAGCGGAGTCGACAGTTGTATCCCGCCGAGTTGAGCAAGGTTGCACGAACTGGTTTGCAGGTGGTATCTCTGAGTTGTGCGGTAAGTGGACCGAGTTGTTTAGATATGTGCGGGCCCAAGTCATGTTGTCTGAGTCGAAAAAGATACACGTGTTAGAGGGGGAGCCACGTGCTAGAATACGGCGTCTAGTTATGCAACGGTCTGAGTCAGTCAGTGAGGTCACAGAGCTCTAGGCAGAGAGGGCACCCGATGCATCCAGCGTATGCAGGTTCAAGCCCGAACAAAGCAAGGTCATAAAAAAACACCAAGGGTCGAGCCAGCTAGCAGAGAGGCCGAGAAAAAATCTGAGTGCAGTCGTGTCAAGGATGACCAGGTCGAGCTTCCACGAATCAAGGCCGAATGAATACCCTGCAGCAGAGCCATGCAACGAGCCAAAATGACCACGCAGAGGCACAACTCGAATCGTAAACCAGCGGTTGAGGTGAAAAAACAAGGCAGGTCAACCAAATTCGTCGAGACTCGAGCCACCAATTCCCAAGCAAGAATCCACGTCACGGAGTGTTTGCGCGACCCCCAATGGTGATGTAGGAGAGAGACCATCCTACGCGTCATGGTGTTGGGCGCCCAAAAGCTGACTGCACAGATGAGATTTTTTGGCTATAAAATTTCAACGCACCCTGTTAAACTTCTCTCCACCGTGTGATTTCTGACTGTTGTCAGACTCAGCCAATCTCATCTCATAGGAAAATGCCTCACAACGTAAAAATCATTTAAAATGTTATTTATGATTTTTTAAAAACTAGCAATCGCATGTGTTTCATGAGATGTGAACGCCGAATGGTATATGTTATTTGATTTTGTAATTATAGGAATATATATGAAGCATTAAATTTAAAGGTGTTATCTCTACATTTCAAATTTGTTACAAATTCGTACATATACATTTGCAAATCTTATATCATGAATACATGAAGACTTCCATACATTCGCAGATTTTATATCACGAGCGGTATCCTTTTCTGGGCAATTTTATTTGCACTAAACATGAATACATTTGATACCCCCAAGGTGATATAACTAACATGGCTAGACATGATTTCATATTGTATAGATTATCATACAACAAATCAGAAAGCAATATCTTAATAGAATTTATTTATTCACACATTTATTTGTTACATTTAGGTTCTCCAAGGTTGGTCATACTGCACATGGACATGGCACTTCACATGTAAGATGACATAATGAGAATCACAGAAAATCTAAACAAGAAATATATAATTCGCTATGGTGCTACAAACACTATTTATAAATGTGTCATGTGTCTACGGTAGTGCGTAGAACATGCCATGGTCTATAGTTGTGCTTGAACATGTCCTAAGTGTCGTTGATGTCATGTGGGGTTGAGCCAAATTCAGACGCAATATTTCTGAAAGGCTTATATAAAAGGAGTTTTGGCCAACAGAAAAGGTCATATGACGTTGAATCCTGAGCTGGGACATCCACAAATCTCGGGTGGACCCGAACAATTGCTTGTGTCGGTTGCTTTTTCCATTTTTCACCTTTACAGTTCTTGTTGTAGCTCCAATCTTGAGCAACTTGAATAAGTGGTAGGTGTTCCATGGTTGTTGGACGAACTTTATATGCATCCAAGAAAGCGGTTGTTTGTTGTGCATCGGCGTCACTTTCAACGACACGTCTCAGAATTTTTTTCCAACATTTAATGACACAAATGGATGGTTGCACATAACAAGTGGCAATTTTTGCAGCATGTGGCATGTTTATTGTGCACTTATGTCATGTTCAACAATGCTTTCTGTGAGCATTTTACGGATCGCGATATGTGCTAGAGAATTTGCGTCTACGTCTCTTGAAAATCTTGATAGCATTTGGTGATATGTTTCTGAACGTTGCTCGGCTTTCGAAGCATATTTTGTAATATACTTAAGAACGACGTGGCGGGAAAGTACTATTTGGCAATCGACATTTTCTCTCCATATGTATATCATTGTTCGATTGTGGATGTTCAATCTATCATCGTTTATGGAAGGGAGGTACTTAATTTTCCCATCACTTTCAACGTGCAAGGAAGAAGTAGGTTGCGTGGCCCAGGGGGCATTGTACCTGCACTGCAGCTATGATTATTTTCTACACAGGCATGTCTTCTCTGAACATTTAGTGCGGCGTTGAACTCGATTAAGAAGTTCTTCAAGGTCTGTATGCAGGGAGGTGGATAGAATTTGTGTTGTATCTAGCAAGCAAGGGTCGTCTAGGAGTGACCTGTAAACAAAATCCAAGCGGTTGCAAGCTGGGCGGGGGTTCCAAGCAGACACGAACTTATCATAGTATTTTTTTGTCACCTTAATAACTGTTGTATCCTCCCAGTCCATTTCGTCAACTTTTGGCACATTTTCGAGCCACAATAAACCGTGGACATGTGTGGAGCCTCTATGTTGCCATTCATATCTGCGAGATGAGGGAACATAAATATTAGATATGTAGTTTGGAAAAAAATTTGAAATAAGTAGATTTGATTACCTATACCAAAAGTCTATTGCTCCAAGTTCCTTCTGCAATATTTCTTCCCGAAATATTGTGAATCTATGATGCAGGTATGTTAATACTCGATGAGGGTTAGAGACAATGTTAAGTGTTCTCCAATGTTGTGCGGCTCGAGGATCTGTTGGGCATTCACCAGGTATAATATTGTGGAGATCTGGCCATTTAGTGTCTGCAACACTTAGAGTGAAGAATAAGGTTGGTGTCTCCAATTGTTCCACCATATCTGAAATCTCGCATCTACTTTTTGCTCAGAATGAATGTGTCCCTCGAAGGCGCAATCCAAAGCTCATTAAGTTGTCTAGGAGGTTGTATTTGGGGTATTCCAGTAGTTTTCTTCGCAGCTCTCCCGCACATGGAACAAAATATGAAAAATAAATTTAAAAATAGTAAAAATGAATATAGAGATTGCATACTATTATTTTGTGTATTTTGACTTTAGAACATTGCCACCTTATGTAATGATTAGTTGAGCTCATATATATATATATATATATATGAATGCTACATTGTTTCTATTTTTATATAAAATGGAGTCAATATCTGTGCTTGCTTCCATTTTCGCAGGGTGCTATTACGAAAAGGATGACTGCGATTGAAGAAATGGATGGAATGGATGTGTTATGCAGTGACAAGACTGGAACATTAACACTTAACAAGCTTACTGTGGACAAGAATCTGATTGAGGTCAGACATTAACTGTGTCCTAATGCTTGAGCTTTATTGCAAATATCTAGACCAGAAGTTAAGTGTACATCATTTTGCTGATAGGTATTTGCAAAAGGAATTTATAAGGATACGGTGGTCTTGATGGCTGCCAGAGCATCCAGAACAAAGAATCGAGATTCCATTGATGTAGCTATTTTTGGGATTCTTGTTGATCCTAAGGAGGTATGTAGACATGGCATGATCTAACCGGCAAGTCATTTGTTTGTCAGATCATATTATACTGATTTTCTGTTTGTTGGCCTTGCTTTTGAATTGCATTATTCCAAAGGCAAGGGCAGACATTCAAGAAGTTCACTTTCTTCCTTTCAATCCAATAGATAAACGCACAGCGCTGACTTACATTGATGGTCAAGGTACAATGCATAGAGTTAGCAAAGGTGCACCCGAGCAGGTACAAGTTTGTTTTTCCACAATAGTTTCTTTTGTTACTGCAAAGAGTTTTCCCTTCATCAAAATGAATCTCATGTGAAGTCACTTGTCTCCAGATCCTCAACCTGACACATAACAAATCAAAAATTGAGCGCAGAGTTCATACCATAATTGATAAGTTTGTTGAACGTGGGCTCCGATCTCTTGCAATTGCATATCAGGTGTAGCTTTGTGTTTTGGGCTTTAGTTCTATTTTAATATTAGCCATGTCTCTACATGTTTTCAACTTGGCAGGAAGGAAATTCCAGGAGGACCCTAGCAATTTGTTGGTCTTATGCCCCCCTTTGATCCTCCATGCCATGATAGTGCAAACACAATAAGAAGGGCTCTCAACCTGGGTGTTAGTGTTAAAATGATTACACGGACTTTCAGGAAATGGCTTCGCCTCTGCCCATGAATTATTATTTTTATCCAACTTCCACAAGCGTAGATATCTGGTGTACACCAAAACCACATTCCCATCATACCCTGTCAAGTTCCAATCAGATATACAATCATGGCAGTATGGTTCAGATTTAGGGTTAAGAGGCCTCTGTGGCGTGCTACTAATACTCCATGTCATGTTTTCCACATTTAGTGTGGCTACACCAGTTTACGTCATTATCAATCAGTTTTTGAGTTCGCTGGTTATAAAAATTAGAGCGAGGCAAAACCAAAAGAAATTGTTGCATGAAAAAGAACATTTTTGAGAGTTCCATTACCTAGAAAAACAAGTGTGATTAAAGGACAACTTTATACACTTAAAATAACTTTACAATTTTAGTTATGAATACCTACTCCTAAGTACCAATATTTTTATACCCGGGATTTCTTCTAACAAACTTTGATCTTCTCATCCCTATTTAATGCAAGTCAAACTTAAAACTGTTTCACATAACCGAGTTCTGCGATTCCTACCAACACTCTCGATCCACATCTGTAACTCAAATCCTGAAATCCCTGCAGTAAACAACTATACAAACTACTTTCCCGAATCATACCGAGGTGTATAAAAAAATATTTATGCATTTTTATTTAATCAGAGACGTATTCAATAAACATGAATAGAAGAAGGCAGAGAGCAAAGTGCCTCCCTGAGAACAATCCGACCACCACATCCGCCGTCAAAAATGAATGTGTCTAAACCCCCGCATCACTGCATACAACAAAAAACAATAAAACAGAGACAAAGCAACAAAAAAACTTACCTGCAGCTGGGCCGAGGTCGAAAAACCAAACTCTGCCCCAGGATCCAACAAATTGCAATGAAAAGTTACGGTTATGAAACCCCGATAGAGTGGTAATGGCATTCACCCGTGCCGCTCGAAAGGCCTGGTCAAAGGCAAGCTCGCATTGGTCTTTGTCTCGACTTCCCGCACCCTCAGACCACTCGCCTTCTCCTTCTCCTCCTCCTCCTCCTTTGCCTCTTCATTCCTTTTCTTTTGATATCCGCCCGGTCTGGTCTAGTTTTCCCTCTCCTCTAAACCCTAATACTTCTTCTTTTACCCTCAGCTCAACCTCCTCGCAGAGTGGACTCTATTTTCCCTTTAACAAGTGGATTGCATATTCTGGACCATTGTTCTTGTGCTCGCCGACGTGGCAACTGTCCTAGTCAGCCACCCCTCTTTACCCCCTGGAAAATTTGTGTTTACAGACAGCGAGTGGGAAGGGGATAAAAAACAGAAGAAAGAGTAGCGTATAAACTTATTTGTTAGAAAACATTTAGCAGAGAATGCAAGGGTCAGGTGGCAAGTTGCAGATGCTAAATTATTTGACGGGGCGAGCTTGTTGAATGCAGGGGCCTCGGAATGGGAAAATTCAGCTTCCAATGCCATTGGTTCTGTGAATTGGCCTAACGCCATCTCCATCGCCCGAATGCTGTCTGGTCCGTTGCTTGGATGGTATGCATATGTTCTCAATAAATATTTAAATATCTTAATTCAAGAGGAATAAATAACAATAAAATACTGAATTTGTTATGTTTTCTCATAGTAGATGGATAATGCAAGACAATATCTTTTATTCTCTGCTAGCCTGATCGCATCAACTGGGTCACGTGGGAACAAGGTTCAAATGTTTCAGTCTTTTAGGATGCCTAGGTTGCCTGCTCTTCCACGTGAATAAACAGCTTGGTTTGCCATGAACTTATGAACAATAAAACAGAGACAAAGCAACAAAAATACCTTACCTGCAGCTTGGCCGAGGTCTTGCATACCAAACAATGTTGTCTGCCGACTCAGACAAAAATCTCGTCTACCTACGCAACGCCCTTCACTTTCTCGGATCCCTCTTTCGCTACAAATTCCTTATTTGACGAGATAACCAAACAAACAGCTTTTAAATTAGGGCAGATTAGAAAAAACAGCAGTTAAAAATAGGATCTCAAAAATAGAAACGAGTTAAAAATTGCATGCAAAGTAAAAATGACGTGCAAACAGCTGTCAAATTTAATCCCGTTTGAAAAACATCTAAAAGGCTGTCAAATTTAGCACAGTTGCAGAAACGTCTGGAGGTCCTCTACCATAGGGGGAACGCCTTCGGCGTAATAATGCTTTTCTTTAACGATAATATTAAATTTGCTTGTTAAAAATGTGCAACTCCTATTTTACAAGAATAATTCATTATTTTGATAGGATCCTATACTAATAGTTGAGGAGGGGGGGTGGATGAGATTGGTGAACAATAATTTCACTTTATTGATAATAATTAATATTTGATTTTAACTTTGACATTCATTTGATTATAACAGGTAATTTCAAACTCAAATTTGATGTCCATTTTATTTGAGAAAGAATTTTTATTTTGTTTTGTTTTTGTTCAGATAAGTCAATTATACTTTCTTGGTCGTACATGGGAATTTGAAGTCCTTATTTCTTACAAATATTTTTAAAACCCAATAGAGTGGTGTAGTTAGACTGACACCAATGATCACTAGCCGATAATGAATTCACAAAGAAAGTAACGGAGTTATTAATCAATGTCATATTCAAACAAGGTTATGACAAGACGGATCATGTTAAAACAAATGAAATTGGTAGATACGGTAGAAAGTAATATACATGAAAGTAATAGATATAGAATATGGGTAATGGACTAGCTAATTCTTATGGAATTGGACTTTTTATATGCTTATTTATTATTGATATAAGATGAGTTGATTGTTATGATATTAGGACACACTTGTATATTTAGTAATTATGTATTTGATATGAAACTAGTTAATTAATTAATATAGTATTAGTTTATTTGTATTTTTTACTGGTATGAGATTTTATTTTATTTTTATTGATGGCAAATAGTTTTGAAGGGACTATACCCTGTTTACAAAGAAGGCCAAAAAACCAGATATAGCAATCAAAGTATCAGCAAAAAAAGGATCAGCATCCAGAATAGGTGTTTGAAATCAACTGTAACCAAAAAGTTACATCATGAGCAAAACAAAACAAGCGTTGCAACCATGCAGCCAGAAAACAACAAAAAAACAGCAAAAACGACGGAAAAGATCGGCGCCTGTAGCGAAAAACAACCTTACTTCTTAGCTACTCTGGTGATTTTAGATTTTATGGTTTGTAGAGAAGTGAAGAGGGCCACCGTAGTCATATGGGTGGGGTCCTTAGTATCAAACTTAGCCAAGGTTTGGTTGCTCTCCTTGGCCGTTCCCCACAAATTCTCTGGAATCCCACTCAGCACAGTGATGCTGTGAACATGTTGTTCCAGAAAATCACCGATAGCATTAAAAATTGCCATACTATGCTCATGGCGATCCTTGGCTCTTCCCACTTGATTGTCCAAGGAATTCAACTTTTTATAGATGTCCTCCACTTGCTAGTTATCTATCTCAGTACCCTCATCAATCTTCCTTTTCCCTTTTTTCTTGGTAAGTTGTGTCACTTCCTCCTTCAGCTTCATCATCTTCTTTTCAAGGTCATTCATTCTTTATATAGTGTTATTTGCTTCGTTTTGTGAGGCCTCTTCATGGCCAACACTGCGTATGTGTAGCAGGTTTTGTGCAACTTCCATATCCTTGCTACTACGAAGGATTCTGCTCAAAATTGGGGTTTCCAGCTTGAGCTTCTTCTATTTTCTGGTATTAGGCTTGGGGGTGGTGGCAGTGATGAGAGTGGGGGTTATGGTGGAAGGGATGTGGGTGGGGGTGGTGGCAGTGATGAGAGTGGGGGTCGTGGTGGAAGGGATGTGAGTGGGGGTGGTGTCAGCGGAGGGAGGGAGAGGAGTCGTGCTAGGGGAGGAAGGGAGGCTAGGGTATTTGGAAATGCAAAGCTTGTGCAACAAGAGAATAAGCCCTTGAGGCAAAGGGGTAGCCCATGTATGCTTTTGGAACTCCCAGATGGAGCGTTTAAGAGAGTTCAGGAGATAGTGAGGGAAACAAACCGTGATTTTTCTACGGAAGTGATTTAGAAAAACCAAATGCTTAGTGGGGACAGTGACATACCTCCCTTCCAAAGATATGTAAGAGACCATCATGCGGGTTATCTCATCAAAGGGTGGTGGAATTGAACTAACCCGCAGCCCTGATGTAACAAACATTAACACCTCGTCCTCAGCAACAAATTTCTTCTCTTCCACCTTTTTGTCGACTCTCTTGCTGAAGAAACGGAGGCCTTCCATCTCCAAACCAGTAGCTTCAGTAATAAGCTCTTCATTCACTGTGATTTTATGTCCGCCATACTCAACTCTGCGGTCCTTCCAATCCATGGCGAATTGAATTGAAATGCTTTGGTCGTGACTTTGAATGCGATCGATGAAATTTGTAATCCCGCCCTGCTTAAGGAGATTCTAGAGCTCTGCATTTGCCTTCCAATCTGGATCACTGCAAGGTTCAATTTGACACGGGGCTTCTCCCATTTTTACCTCTCTGTAGTGTTTTCCCTTCTTGCCTTTTAAACCCTTGTTCGAATTTCTGTATGAAATGTCATTGTGCTTCTGTCTATCTCGGTTATTTAGAATCCCGCACACATTTTGGGTGTGATGAGAGTAGTTCCCGCATGTGTGATCTTTGAGCTTCACTAAAGCCCACTCCAAGTCATCATTATCCTTACTCCACACTTGAGTTCCCATAAATTTCCGCTTGAATGCTGATTTGTACCTTCTCAGGGATGTAAATAGCATCATTCCAAATAGTTAAATTATTATTTATGCCATAATTGGCCAATTCATCAGCAACCTTATTACCTTCCCTGTAAGTGTGCCTAATACGGATATTTTTGAAGTTTTGACAGATAATTATGGATTCCATGATGAAATCCTTGATATTCTAGCTAGGGGGTGAGGATTGATTAAGATGATTAATAATATTAAGTGAGTCTCCTTCCAAAATAATATTCTGTATGTTCTGAGTGTGGGCTATTCTAAGCCCCCATAGAGCAGCCAAGGCTTTAGCATAATGGTTAGTTTGGACCCCCATTTTACCAGCATAGGCAGCAATCAGATTGCCTCTATGGTCACAAATCACTCCTCCCCTACAGCAATCCCGGGATTACCCTTAGAAGCCCCATCAAAGTTTAATTTTTGCCAGTTAAGATCAAGAGGATGCCAATGTATCAGAGACCTGTCAATATTAGGGCGTGTGCTATTCTGAATATTGTCAAATCCAATTTTCTAGTTGGACAAGATATGCTCTTCATTTTCATGATAGTTCTTGTTCTTGGGGGGTTTGAATCTAGCAATGTTCTCTTTGACAACATTAGTGATCTTCATAAAGTTGATCTTGTGATGTTGCTTGATGTTTCTGAAAATGATGTCATTTTTGTCCTTCCATATTCTCCAAATGATATGGGGCATAACCAATTTCCAGAGTCTTCTCACAATACAATGCTTAAAAGGGGGATTCCATTGGGTCCAAAACTAGATAAAGTCGTTCGACACAGCCCAGAGAACTTTGAAATTAGAAAAGGCAATATTCTAGATTTTAGTGGCATATTCACAGTGCACAAGAAGGTATCTGATATCCTCATATTCGTTTTTATAGAGATGGCATCTATTTGGAATAATGAAACCTTTTCTAATCAGCTTATCAGTGGTAAAAATTATGTCCTTAAGTACCAACCAAAAGAAAAAGTTGATTTTTGGTGTGAGCTCAGCCATCCAAATCCTGCTCCAGTTGAACTCGCACTGCATAGTTTCAAAGAAAGAATTATATCCAGCTTTAACAGAATAATCCCCATCAATAGAGTTATTCCATACCAATTCATCCTTGACATCCATTTGACTTAAGGGGATAAGATTCAAATGCTCTTGTAATGAAGACATCATGTGGTTCAGATCATCCCTATCCACAGAGAGTTTTTTCCATTTCTTATTGTTGTCATCCCTGTCAATGTAATCCATGATTATAGTACCATACTTACACTCAAGGTTGTCTTTGAGTGCTCCAAATCTATCAATGAGGCTGCAGCTAGTCCATTTATCTTCCCAAAAATTTATATCTCTGTGATTCCCCACTTTCCATTTGCTTCCATGCCTGATGAAATTCCTGGTCTAAACTAAATTATTCCAAAATATGGAGCCATAGGGAAGGTTCTCTTCTTGAAGAAAAGATATAGTTGTTTGTTGATTAAGGTATTTGGCTTTAATTAGTTCAATCTAGGGTTGGTTCTCCAAAAGCATTCTCCATCCCATTTTTACAATTAGAGCCTCATTCATTTTTCTGATATCTTTTATACCCAAGCCTCCTATTTTCTTGGGAGTACAAACTTGGTCCCAAGCAACCAAGTGATATTTGAATTTATCCTTCATTCCCTGCCAAAGAAAGTGCCTCTGAATCCTCTCAATTTTTTCTCTGAAAGTAGAAGGGATGTTTTACAGTGACATGATATAAATAGGGAGATTCTGAAGAGTACTTTTTATGAGCAGGCATTTGCCAGCACTTGAAAGAATGGCTCCTTTCCAGCCAACCATTTTCTTTTGGAATCTTTCCAAAAGGGCATTCCAGACATTGATTGATACTTTTTTCGTACCAAGGGGGAGCCCCAAATAAGTAGTGGGGAGTGAACTGATTTTGCAGGCTAAAATTTTAGCACTTTTGATCTGCCTATCCTCAGGGGTGTTAAAAAAGAAAATTGAGCTTTTATCAAAATTAATGTCTTGCCCCGAAGCAATTTCATAAAGTTTCAAGATAGACTTTATAGCCTTAGCTTCAAGAATGGAAGCCATTAACAAAAGGATTGTATCATCTACAAATTGCTGATGAGAAGCTATTTGATTAGTGGAAGTGGGTTTAGATCCTTTCAACAATCCATCGATGACTGCTTTATCAATTGTTCTGCTAAGACTGTCTGCCATAAGAATGAAAAGCAAGGGGGATATGGGATCCCCTTGCCTTAGCCCCATTCTACTATTGAAAAAGCCCACCGGTTCTCCATTTACCACCACTAAAAATCTAGCTGTAGTAATGCATGCCTTAACAATTTTTCTGAATTTAGTTTGAAAACCAAATTTTGCCATAACCTTATCCAGAAAGGTCCAGGAGACTTTATCAAATGCTTTATTCATATCAAGTTTAAGGACTATGTTAGCTTTTTTGTTATTATCCATAGAGTGGATAGTCTCATGGACCATAATAACTCCATCCTGGATAATCCTATCTTTGATGAATCCACTCTGTTGCTTTGATATTAAATCATTCATGATAGATTGGAGTATAGTAGCAATGATCTTGGTAAAAATTCAGTAAATCACATTCACTAGACTGATAGGTCTGAAGTCTTTGAAATCTTTAGCATCCATTTTTTTTTGGAGTAAGAACAATATGAGTGTTGTTTAGCTCTTTCAATAGATCCCCGGTTCTGTAAAATTCATTCACCGCCCTGAGAAGGTCATTCGGTTCTGGTATGAGATTAATTAATCACAAAATATTAATTTATTTATATTTTATGGTTTATATGGAATTAGTTAATTTTTATAATATTGATACATTTATATATTTCTAATTTATTTTACATATG
The DNA here is from genome assembly GCA_019776745.2 of Taxus chinensis. NCBI lineage: Eukaryota > Viridiplantae > Streptophyta > Pinopsida > Cupressales > Taxaceae > Taxus > Taxus chinensis. The sequence continues at coordinate 15,684,998 of CM034150.1, forward strand.
TATATGAGATTAATTAATTATTTTGATATTAATATATTTGTATTATTGACACATAATTAATTAATTATTATATTATTAATATATTTGTATATTTATTATCTATATAATTGATACATGACTAGTTATTAATTAATAATAAAATATAATCAATTGTGGGCTATAGGGCCACCATTAGCTTTGAATTTCATTATTTAAGCAGTTGTGGAGTGTATTATTTAGTCCCCGCTTTGGTGAAAGTGTTTTTGGTCATTATTAGACTTTTTCAACCAATCAATGAGTCCAAGTATTTGATTTTGTAAAGGAGGGGGGTGAGGTCATGGTTAATACTTTCTATGGTTAATATCTCTTTAGAGTGTGACTAGCCAACAAACTAGTTTTATTTGGGATGGAAGAAGATGAGTGGTAACGCCATCTAAAGTTTTTAAAATTGTAATAATTACGGAATTTTTTCTCATTTGTCTCCCTGAGCAGAAAATTACAAATTATTTAACAATGTAGAGCCTATGATTTTACCCATGTTTGTTCAAAGTCTTTTGTTATCGGTATTTTTTTTAATATTGATTAAAGTTGGTAAAAAAAACGCAGTTTGAAAAGGGTTATGAAAAATGATATGATAAGAAGCATGTTACATACTACAATACAAATATACAAGCATGGATGTAGAAACATTTCACCGTACATACAAAAACAAGAATACATATAAGAATTGTTATAAGAACAACCAACTAAGTACAAACAAAAAGCTAGTTGCAATATTATCTCATATATTTCAGCAGATCTTGAGTTTGTAATGGCAATATTGTCCCCTTTCCATTCCTTTGACTGGGTTGGAGCTAAATGATTTGAGTTTTTATTTGCTCCAGCTGAAATGTTACCTCTTTATTATTTCTTGATAATACATGTATTTGAGTGGATAAAGACACAATCTAAGAAAATGTTAGAGTAAAGCCTTTAAATTACAACTCCCTAATGAAAATTATAGCTAGAAAAATTTCTAAACATCTGTGATACATGAACATCTCTCCAAGGTGCAATTTTTGGTGTCCTTGATCAATTTTGGTTTGGGATGATGATATAAAGTGTTCTAGGAGGTTTAGATGTCAATTAAGGGGTCATTAGAGTCATGTTGAGGTGTTTGGTTAAGAACAAGCTTTCAAAATTCAAATAGTGCCTTTCCCTCCAAAAGTGTATTTTGAAATCCTAAGTGGGTTCAAGCCATTCTTGGCTTATAATATGAATGTTAGTTTTCTTAGAATGAGAGGAAAGTTTTTTTTAGAGTCTAGAAGGTAAAAATGTCTTGATTTTATGGTGTTGAGGCAAGATAGATGAGCAAGAGTTGGTTAGGGTTAAAATATATTATGAATATGAAGTAAAGCTTGCTTGGAGAGTATTAGTTATCCTATGATGGAGGGAGGCTCTTGGAAAAAGATCCTGAGAAAGGAAACTTTGTGATCAAATACAGTGATGAATGAGGATTATGTTCGTACATGAAGAAATATTGTAATTTTGATGTGTTAGACCATGAATGAGAGTGGATATAATCAAAAAATGTTATGAAACTGGTGAATGGTGATTTCTAATTATTGGTAAGGATCATAATCATGTTTTCTTATGATTTCTAATTGCTTGCATGGGTTTTTATATTGAGGATTGTTGGATACTTCTTAAAAATATGTGTTAGGCAATCTGAGACTTACTTCATACAGATTTGATAGCTTTTTATGGTCAAGATTCCATCTATGGTCTAAGACTGGTAAGAGGACAAGATAAAATGAGTCATTATAGACCTTTAGAGAACGAGTCAGAATTTGAAAGGATCTTCTTGGAATTTATAAATGTTTTAGAGTCCATTAGTCTACATCTTTGTTTTAAGAAACAATAAAGAGAGGATTTCAAATCACTTTGGGATTGTTTTTAATTAAAATATATTGACATCTCAATAAACTCATAAAATACTTTCTCAGACCATGGAGGAAGGTTTTTTTTTAGATGACTAAGTTTTGAAGAGCTTTAAGTCCACAGTCCTTGAAGGTAGGTACAATCTAGATACCCTACTCTAAGAGTTATGGCAAGTCATTCATTAGGTTCAAGACTTTATATACACTGTGACCATGCTAATTTTGAAAGTAAAAGTTGAAGTAGTCATGCACACAGAGAATAGGGAAAATTGAAATCAAATAACTGAGTAATTACTTCAATGTGCATACCAGGGTTGACAATGATATACCCTATCCTGAGGGTTTCTTGCTTAAAATGATAACCAATATGAAGAAGTTATATGATTTTACCTTTAGGGATTATAATAAAGATTGAAAATGTGCTAAAATATGAAGAATACAAATAATTTTGAGGGTTATAATGCAACAAGTTGGTGACTAAGTAGTGAGTACCTGAGCTTGACTAAGAAAATCCAGAATAGAGAAGTTGTTTGGGATTTTTTTCTTGTATATTATTCTAAATCCTTTCTTGATATCATTTGTACAACTGTAGAGATGAGGAATGGAGGTTTGTCATATGTTTTTAACTATCACTAATTGAACTAGAGGTTTAATCCTTCATTGTCTCTTTTGCATGCTTGAAGAAGACTGTATAGTGTAGTAGGAACAACTAATAGTGTGGGTTGATGGGGTAATAAGAAAAAAAGGGAACCATTGAAGATTTATTAAAGGCATACCATCAGTGAGAACTCATTTATTATTTCAAAGGTGATGCAAGACTTCACAGTGGACAGCTAAGGGTAAAAACTCTATTCTAGCACGTTTTCTAAAGATTATTGGTTCATGAAGTGGGCATTTTTACTCACTCCCCGAGCTCACTGGTAAGTTCATTTATTTAGTCTCATAGAAACATTCCTCAACCATCAATTTTAGACCTTGATTCTACATTTTGAAGGAGTTATGCAAAGATTTCTCTTCTCAGGTTTATAGAGAGAGTTAACTACAGTCTGAGCTAGGGCATGTATGTTGAGACCCTTAATCACCTTATTTTTCTTTGAAATGTATAATATATTATGTTGTGGATCCCTTCTTGTGGATTTTGAAATAATTTTGTATTTTAGAAGGTGGATTTTAGATATCTTCATGACAGTTTGAGGTAGAAATGACTAGACACAGTCAACCCTGGTGAAAGGGGGGGTACATTACAAAGGAAGGTATAGTTGCCTTTATTCCTCGAGATTTAAACCTGGAGCACATCTAAAATCCATTAATGGGAATTTAAAACCCTACAGTTTGAGCCTTGATAAAACTTAGAAGTGAAAATATTCATTACAGTCTATATAAACTGACCTACTTGAGGGTTAACAACAACATTTCAAAAAGAGTAGTATATGGAGTTGTGTACATGCAGTTGGAGTTTGAAATTTTTGGAGCATATCAAGATGGATAAGATTGAAATGATGAATCCTTGAAACCCCTTTGGGTTCCTTGGGAAGTGTGGTGGAATAGTTGGAAGCAAAGTGCATGGTTGCGAGGCATAGTAGGCACTAATGAACCAAAAGGAGTAAATGTAAATTTTGATCTTGTTTTAAATGCATTTCTTGATGAATCTAACTGTGATTGAGGTGTGAATATGGTGAGAAGAGTAAACTGGGCCTTGAATGGAAAATATGGGCTTCTACCTAATTGGGAGCCAAACACTATGAAGCTAGAGAATGACAAAGGAAGGAAAGCAGGGTAAGTGACAAATTGAAAGATTGTGGGATTTTTTGGATAGTTGAAATAACAAGAATACATGTTTTTAAAGAAAAGTGTAGTGTAGATAAAATGATATATTTATTGAAAGATAAAATTTTGCAGCTTAAGTTAATTTTGAGCCTAGAAATCAAGACCTTCAAACAAGGAATTAAACCCATTTCATGGAATTGAATATTGCCAACATTGAATGCATGGAAAGGTGTGGTGCACTACATCAATATGGTTTTCCATGAATGAAACAATATAACATGTATAAAAAAATCAATAATCACATTATTTTCGAGCCCCGTTCCAAATAAAGCCTCTTTCCAGTCCAAATGGTGCTCAAATATTGCATGAAGATCTCTAAAAACATATGACCACTGACTCTTAGCATAAGTGAAATTCCAATATAAGTGCTTCAAATTTTTGTTTTTCTGACAAAAAGGGAATTTATTAGGCTGAATAGTCATACATTTCAGTCACTGACCAACAAAAAGTTTGTCATGTAAAATTTTCCATGTCAATACTTGTGCACTTGAATCAGCTTTAGATTTCCAAATTTAAGCACTTGATTTGGCCCAACACTTATGAGTAAATTTGAATTTCCATTTAATATTCAAATGAGGTGTTAGAGACACTTTGGGAAGGAGAGGGACGTAGATTTGATTCAAGGGAAGGAATGGAAAGGGATAGAAGGAAAACCAATACCAATCTTTGAAAAAGTTACACTGAGTTGGAATGCACACTTTAGTTGTTAACTCAATGGGAACTAGAGATTGCATAAAAATCAAGAAGCGCTGAAATTTATTGATAAAGAAATATTTATCTTGGACTTGCCAAGGCAGCCAATGCAAGGTAGTGAAATCCCAAATATCATTGAACTGTTGAATGCCTTTTTTTAATAGATAATAAGCTTGCTTGGAAAAGCTGATAGCAAGAGGTTGTCCTTGGGACTGTATATGTTTGTTCCGCAAGATGGAACATGATACACAACTAAAACCATGTTGTAGTGTAGAATCTTTCCACTTTAAAAATGAACAAACATGTTGCCAAGATTTCCAAATGGATTGAATAAGAAATGAGGCTTTAATTTGAAAGAAAGCAACAAGAAGAATCTGATCTAACTAGTTCTCATTTTGCCATTTTTTAGTTGTCACTGTAATAATTTTGTGACATAGTAGTATTTTCGATGATTAATCACCTTGGATAGACCTTGTGATCCATTTAGCAACAAGACAATGACCATGTGTTTTGGGATCTATAATTCCCAATCCTCCTGTAAACATAGGTTGGATGCAAAGAGACCAAACAGTAACTCTAAAACCAATAGACGCATCCCATTTGATTTATTAAAAAAAATGAATTGCTTTTTTTAAACCTTCATAGCCCATATTAGATGGCATCCAACAAGAAGAATAATACATGTGTGACAAGAAATATTTTATTAGGTATTTTTATTTTTCTAGCCAAAGATATAAACCTTTTACCCCAATTAAAATGTTTATTCTTTAAACTTTCGAGGTACTAATTCCACATATCTAAAAGTGAGACTCCCAAACCAAATGGAATACCAAGATATCGATATGTTTGATTTGTTTCCACTCTCTTGAAATCCACTTAGGGGTATGACATGTTTGTGACATCAAAAACTTAGTTTTGTTTTAAGCTAATTGAGAACGTGACACATAATAATATAGATTTAAAATATCAAGTGTGTTATCAACTTTTCCTTTAGAATTTTTTAGAAATAACATATTGTCATAAATGAAATGAGAGTTTATAAAAATAGTTTTCTGAGGGTTGGAAACACCAAATATAGTATTCAACTTATTAGCTCTTTGCAATAGATAACCCAATGCATCAACTGTGAGTACGTATAAAAATGGAGATAAAGGGCAACCCTGTCTTATAAAGCGATGTAAAGGGAAAGATTTAGATATTGAATTATTAATCATTATGTCAGCATTGACATATTTGATAAAAATGCATGCACATATGTGCGAATTTGGGGCCCAAAGCCCAACCATTGCATAATTTTAAGGATGAAGCTCCAATATATTTTTTCATAAGCCTTATCAAAGTCTACTTTAACCAAAAATGCATTTTTCCCTAATTGTTGTGCCCATTCCTTAGGTTATAAAGCCAAGATCAAGTTGTCAAGTATATATCTTCCTCCAAGAAACCATGTTTTCTCATCTCTCATAATGTCCTAAACAATTAGTTTGATTCAAATATCCAATGCCTTCGCAATAATTTTGTAAGAAGTATTTAATAAGGTTATAAGGCGCTAACCAAAAATAGTATCTTCATTTTTCCCTTTCGGAAGAAGTTTTATTAACCCTTTATTTATGTTTAAATAAAGGATCCTTTTCCAAGAGCATCCAAATAAAGAGAATAAAATCCATATTTGATGTATTGCCACTTGGTTTGATGAAATTTCATCGGAATCCCATCAACACCCAGACTCTTATTATGTGCCCTAGAAAAAAGAGCACGCTCAATTTCTTCTAAGGAAAGAGTTTAGTCCAAAAAATGACTATATCTAGGATAAATTTTATTAGGGATGCATGCTTTAACCATCTCTTCAAGGATTTCATGAGTTTCCTCCTAGTGGCTCTCTTCTTGGAAGAGTTTCCCATAAAGTTCCTAAAACAATTTTGTAATCTTAGAAGGACCTGAGTATGGGAAACCATGCTCATAAATTATATTACAAATTTTCTCTTTCTTATGTTTGTAGCTCAAATAGTTATAGAAGAAGTTTGAGCCTCTATTACGCTCCTTTATCCATTGTATTCACACTCTTATCTTAGCGCCTTGTCCCTTATAACTATCAATTTTACATAACTTTGTTTCAACGGAAGCAATAGAGGCTTGGATCCTAATATTAGTAGGATTAGTGATGAGTTGCTTTCTAACATGTTTTAATTGTCTTTGGATGTATTTTCTTTTCATTTACGCTACTAAGCCATTCTCCTTCCATAAGGATTATAGAAATTTGGTGCAATGAGAAAGGTAATAATACCACCACTCAATCCAAGGTTCCTGTATGCTAGAAAAGTGACATGCGAGCATGAGAATCTACAAGTAGCTCTTCTTCGTACCCGACCTCCTGAGGTCGTGCCGAGACAGCCGGTGGGAATGGAATATATGTGGATATAGACAAGCTAGTTGGGCAATCTTATATCTTCAACACACAATAATGGGATCTGTGAATCTAAGGCAAAGAAAGCTCTCCTAACCTGAATTGGTGTAATGGATCGTTCAGATATAATGGCTGCTCAGAGGCTCCAATCAATGTTGAGCTCTGTCGAGATTCTCTCTATTGGTTGTTGAATACATGGAAAGTTTCTTGTAGGTGCTTCATATATACTTCCTGACAAGGTCATGGAAAATGGTAGTGATAGATGCAGTGGATTTGTAAAAACTATGGGTGATTTTCTGGTCTAGCCCATAAAATGTTGGATTGATTGGCTTCTATATTTAATATGGAAAATTGTGTTATGATATCTGGCAGGAGTGGTGAGGATCTAAATACCAGCATTCGTAAACCGGTGTCAATACTTAACTGACTTGCAGGCCCGTTGGGTTGTGGGACCTGGGGATCACAACCATGAGTTTGTGTTTGTTGTGGACCTGTTATGGTCATGTGAAGAATCAATCTCTTCTTTTGACTATCCAATGGTCATAAGCCTTTTCAGCTTCTATGTTTAGTACCAGGAGTTGTGTGATTCTCTCATAATACCTTACGGGTGTTCTGGAAACTTGTATACGTAACCCTGTATCTATGTCGATGAGAAGGTCTCCTGCGTCTGGCTGCGGAACTAACGGATCACAGCCAAATATTTGTTCTCTTTCGGGTTCTTGTATGGTCATGCGGATATCCTATCAAGGCAGTCTATAGTTGGGTTGACTTGACCAAAATGTGTATGCTTTGTCGTCTTCAATATTCAATTGTCTCAATTGTTCACTAATTGCTTGTTGGTTTGTTGTCATTTGAAAGACCTGAATCCTAAGCCCTTGATCTATATCCGTTAACGTTGTGAAGAGATTCGGCTGAGATACTACCGGTTTGAATACGTATTCCCTGGGCTCTCTGGGTCCCATAATTTTCATGCAAAAGAAGATTAAACTTTAACTGAAACAAGTAAACTAACTATGAAAGATATATCTACACTATGCCTATATTTCTCTTATTTTTGTATTTTCAATGATGCGTTTTTGAACGAAATTAAAAGAGCAGCTATTCTAATATATTCAGATAATGGACAATTAATCTAATAACAGAATTTAAAACAAGCAAGCTAGCCTGATGTAGCTATTTGCCTGTGCAGTTGTGAATTTATCCTAAATATTAAATAACTTAACTAGTTTAATTGAAAGACTTTCAATCCTTCCTCAGAAGTGAGGAATGAATCATAGTTTCTCAGAAACTATCATTCCCCACAGCTTCCCTGACAATATTGAAAGTGAATTTTAACTTGAAATAGAATGATTTGCTACTCTATTTGATATATTGTAACTACAACTTTGATAGCTCAAACCTGGAGTTTACAGAACAGTGGTAAATCCAGTCGTATCATGACTTGTCCCCTCAGTGTGATCTCCTTGTTCCTTCATGTTCTCGTGAATCCTAAAAATGTGAGTGTGATAGTGTCAGCAGAAGAAGATGCTCGAACAATGGCAACTTTGGATATAAACTGAATACAATGCAAGTAAGAGAGGGATAGTGCAAGTGAACAGAGCTTGACTATGCAATTCCTAGCAGGATTTATTGCGGGGATACAACGCAAAATACCGAGAATTCTGGGATCTATTTCTTGTGACAAAACAAAACCTGCAACTCTAAGATTATCAAAATGGATTCTAATCTAGAACTGAAACTACCTTATGCTAAGCTGGCTGTATGGGACAACAATGGAGTAAAATGAAAGTATGAGGATCAAATGATCTCTAAAGCAGAAGAGAGGCTGAGAATTCATACAAAATATAAAACTATTGAAACTCATGCAAGAACTTCAAACAAACTGAATAATCAAACACAGAAGGAGAGGGGCCATTTGCTTGTGGACAAGCTGAGTATTTATAGCATTTGGATTTACCAGAGGGTAAGTCTAAATTGAACTCTTCTAATATTAAACAAAGGGAAATCACTATTTACTGGGTGGCCAAAACATAAATGCAAGCTTTAGTGGTTGAGGAATGCGGATAGAAATTTGAATTTTTACGTTTGACGAAATCGTCGGAATGTTCTAGAAAACATGCACAAGACCACCGCCCTGCACAGGGAGGCGGTTACAGGACCGCCGCCCTGTCCTGGGCGGCGGTCACGGGACCGCCGCCCAGGCAGGGCGGTGGTTCTGTAACTTAAAGACAAAATGCAAGGAAAAAGGGGGCAGAGGTTAGAACAAAACATGCAAAAGCTAGACAAGGCTTTCTAGGATGCAAATGTATACTTGGAGAACTTTTCTGGATTCCGAACACCTTGCGAAGAGATCTGAATCATCATTGGGGTTTCCGTAACCTCTTTCCGGTAGTACAGTACCTACATTTTTGGGTACGTACATATTGCCCCCTCGGAGAAGCATTTTAGCCATGAAGAGGCATAAAACGGTGGGTCCGAGTATGGCGGTCCCAAAATGGGGAGTTAGAAGCTATACCTGACATGCCTGTGTGTCGAAATGTCACCATCCAAATTCCCACTATCTGCAAAATGAAAACAAGGACTCAAGTGTAGATAGATAAAATAAATTGAAAAATAAATACTAAATTAACATGAAATGAGGACTTACCATTCATGCGGGGATGAGAACTTACCTCCGTCGGCGCTCCAACTCTGTGTGAGAACACTCAAAACAAAATTAGAATACTATATATATATATATATATATAATGAACTCATTTTACTATTCATTTGCGCGTGTTGATTTGGTGGTTTTTGAGCTCTGGGACCCACGGTGACCGTTCTCGATGAGAGTATAGTCAAAACATTTGTTGTGAGATCGTGATCATGCCTCTGAGAGCAGGACATCGACCCGCGAAGTCTCAGGTTAGTTCTCCTCAATTTATCGTTTTTAAACCTAAAATATAGAAATGTTAAAATCTTGGTCCTGGGGGGATCATTTTTGAAAATGTTAGTTTTAAATGAGTCTCTAGGGGGGCGCCCATAGGGTAGGTCTTTATTTTAGTTAAAATGGTGCATTTTTGCTTTGTAAAGTGTTTTTAGGGCTTTCGAGCCGTTTGCCGATTCGGGACAGGACCGCCGGGTTGCACAGGGTGGCAGTCATGGGACCGCCGCCCTATGAAGGTGGTGGTTACGGGACCACCGCTTCATAAGGTGGCGGTTACATGACCATTGCCTCAGAAGGCGGTGGTTAGGAAACCACCGCTCTGCACAGGGCGGTGGTTTCGAACAGAATGCAAAAAAAGATGTAAATTTTAATTGTTTTTGCATTTTCGACATTTTTATATGTTCTTGATGATTTTTCCAGTTGGATTATGTTACTAACTTACTCTTTTTCTCTGTTTTGGGTGGATGCAGAAGGAGGAGTACATCAGATGGAGTAGAGAGAGAGTGTGTGATTGGCTCCCAGCAATGTTAGAGGCACTTACTTAGGCAGAGCAGGATACTCTACAGAGGGCCGGTATTTGGAGGATTGCACAGGTCCCTCATGTTGCACCTGCTAGTCACATATTGTGTGACTTATTTTCATACTGGGATGCAGATCAGAACACTTTCTGATTTCTAGGAGTTAGGGGTGAGTGGACTATCACCCTAGAGGACATTTATCACATATTGGGGGTCCTGATTCTTGGGAGATGACTGTCTCTCAAGACAGCAGTATCCAGATCTCAGATGGTTCAGTGGGCCACCTACATGGGAGATGTTGTTGTCTCCATGGGCTCAAAGAAGGGGGTGAAGGTCTGTTCCATTGTTGATTCTCCTATCCCTGTGCTCCGCCAGGCTGTTATGGGTATCTTGGCTTCGCGATTGATTGGGGACAAGGGAGGAGATACTCTCTTATACTGTTGGGCTCCCATTATCGCACAGATTGAGGCGCATGGCCATGTTTATGCTTGGGGAGTAGACATTCTTGGGACCACCTATCATGACTTATATAGGGTGGTCAGATTACAGGGACAGTCATTGAGTCACCCTACTCTAGTTATGAGTTGGGTGTATGAGCGCATCATTCCCTATGGGAGAGGTGTACAAGCAGAGGATCCCGGGGCTGTCAGGGTAGCGAGGTGGACAGGGATGACTGTACTTAGGATGCCACACCAGCCAGTGGCTTCTTTGACTATTACAGACATGGAGGCCACTCCTTATCAGGCCATGGCAGGGTTATGGGGAGAGGAGACACACACACTGATCACCTGCTATACTACCAGTCAGCTGATAGACAGGATGGGGAAGTTGGAGATCCACCCCTTTGACAAAGTACCTCAGTAGTTTGGCCTCCCCTATATTGATATGTTTCCTCCAGTGGGGCCAGTATACAGGTCTGTTCGTGAGGCCAGGGGAGGTCCTAGAGGCCGAGGTTGGACTACGATCACTCCTAGAGTTCCCATTGCAGCTAGGCGGGTGGTTCATGCCTGAGGGGTAGCCGGTGCTCCTCGAGCACCTTTACTTCAGATCAGAGCTGGTCCTGCTCATAGTGGAGAGGGAGATGAGCCCATTGATGTGGACTCAGACTCTGAGGAGTTCACAGGAGAGGAGATAGAGGAGGAGACGGCGGGGGATGAGACTGGAGGTGGGGCTGGTGGGACAGATGAGGAGGATGATAGTGACTCTGAGTGGCATGACACTCAGAGTATCTTGAGGGCCGAGAGGGTAGAGGAGAGTGCAGAGAAGGTGACCCTGATTTCAGAGGAGTTTCCTTCTCGGGACATCAAGGGAGATGATGAGTCCGTAGCAGGACGTCATTTCTTTCTAGATTTGGGGGAGGTTCCACAGTCGGCGGCAGCATCAGTGGCAGGCGCAGATCCTAGAGATCCCACCTGGAGGCCTGGAGATCTGAGTGAGTTACTACTCTTTTCTTGATTTTGTTTTAGCTAGAAATGTTTAGTTGATATTTCTCTTTTGTTGTTTTGTTTGTTTTTGACCTTATTTTGGACAATTTTCTAACTTGTTTATTTCTCTTTTTTATTTGCAGTGACTGCTGAGGGATGGTGAGACTTGATTTGCCAGGTGTGCATGGACACCCTGTTGCTCCCTTCGGAGGGTACTCGGGCTGAGCTTACTGAGGATCTTGGAGAGCCTTCAGCAGGTGGCCGACATACTGATGTGTTTTCCCCTGTCTGGAAGGTGGAAAAGATCATGACCTCCCTTCGTACTGAGTTGGTTGGATATAGGACTGTTGAGTGCTTGATGAGGAGGAGTTGTTCTCACAGTGAGACCACAACTACTGGCCATGATCATGAGCCCTCAGTTCATTCAGAGTGTCATCGTAGCAGGAGTCCTAGACGCGGTCGTGCACCATCTGAGGGATCCCACAGGGATTGAGAGATCATGGTGTCTTTTTGTAGTGATTTTTGGCGGATGTTTATACGAGTGTTTTTGTATTTTCTGGGCTCATTGAGCATTTTGACCATGCCTAGTGCATGATGGCATTGTATATAAAACATGATATATATATATATATATATATATATGTATGTATGTTTTTATATATCTCTTTTAGATCTAGATCTTCTTGTATCTAGAATTTTGTGATTCATTTCCCATGTGTACACTAGATGTTTTTAGAATCTTTGTTTTTATATGCTTTTCAGAATGTATGCAATGGATGACAAGTGATAACAAATGTTGAACATAATGTTTCTCTTTTATTTGTTTTTGTAATGCTGATATGTGATGATGAAAACATATTGTAGTACTGAACTTTTGGTTTCTTTGGGAAATGTTCGTTGCTTCTTCTTATTTTGGAAAAATGTGATGAATATATAGTGATAACGAGATGAACTTGCCCCACTCCTATCTCCACGCAACTAGTAAGATGTGAGGGCTCAACACCAAGAGTTGGGAAGGGTGCAAATTATATGAGTTTGAATGAATGGAAATGATGAGAGAAAGACAAGGTTTTGACAGAAATCAAATTCAGACTTGCGTACTTACTCTTACTCGAAACTACTACATAGTTCAGAATGTATCTTATTTTCCAGTTTATCTAGACTTAGATCCATGGATGGCAACTTGGTCGACAAAATCTGGTTTTAAGGATTTAATCTCTTTGGAATTTAGATACTTAATTTCACTTAATATACTTTGCTTTAAAATATTAATATTCACTAATTTGCGTGAATAGACCCCCTACGCCCTGCCCCATGCTACTAGTAAGAAGCATGGGCTCATCACCGAAGGCAGGACATAGGCGAGTAAGGGCACTTCTTTCCTTTCTCAACCTCACATCACTAGTAAGAGATGTGGGCTCATCACCGAAGGTTGGTGGGGCAAAGAAGTGTGTAAAAATAAAATATTCTATTTGGTTTAGCATTTTTTATTTAACTTGACACTTCTGATTTGTGACTTTGGAGTATCCTTGTTTCAAAGAGATGTAAGAAGGATAGATGTGACACCAAGAAGCTTCTAGAACAGACCGTAGGTAAGAACAACTTAACCAAGTAGAAAAGAATGAGTATGACCAAGTATGCAGGCCTTGGTATGGTTTTTGTCAAGACTTTGTCTGTTGAATTGATGAAATGATTTTGGAACCATTTGATGATATTATGAAAACTGAAGAGATATGATTTTGAATGCTTTTGCCAATATTTTCAGAAGCTTGTAATGAATTTCTTAAGAATAAGTTCCTTGACCACAATAGTTACAAAATGAGTGAACAAAATGAAACAACTAAGTGACTAAATGCAATGTAGGTAGATATAATATACAAATGGTGATGTTGATGACCTATGCGTAAAACCGTTTAAGATGCAAGGAATTGACAGTTTCATTGAATTCCTCACCTTCTAGTGTACATAAGAGATATGCACCATTTCCATAGTCTTTCATGACTCGGTATGGGCCCAACCACTTGGGCCAGAATTTCCTTCCTTCGCCGGTTTTCTTATCAATCTGGTTGTCTAGTCTTAGAACTAGATCTCCCTCATATATTTCTCATTCGTAGACCTTTTTGTTATATTACCGGCACATCCGGTCAGCATAGGCTTTGTGCCTTTGTTCGGCATTTAGCCTAGCCTCATCAAGGCTTTCTAGTTGAGAAAGGCGTGCCTCTCTATAGGCTTCTTCTCCCAAAATCCCTTGTAATGAGATGTGGAGGCTGGGTATTTCGACCTCAAGCGGGAGAACCGCTTCTGCCCCAAATACTAATGAGAAAGGGGTTGCCCCTGTCGGTGTTCTTATTGAGGTTCGATGGGCCCACAAGGCTGGGTATAATTTTAAATGCCAATCCTGTTTATTCTCCTTAACTGTTTTGAGGAGAATAGCTTTTAATGTTTTGTTTGTGGCTTCAGCTTGTCCGTTGGCTTGAGGGTAATAAAGAGAGGCCGTATGATGGTTTATCTTGAATTTACTGCATAACTCATGGACCTCATCATTCTTAAAGGATGTGCCATTATCTGAGATAATGACTTGCGGGACACCGTACCTGTAAATGATTTGATTTAAAATGAACTTAGCGATTACAGAACCTGGTATGGTGGTGAGAGGCATGGCCTCTACCCACTTGGTAAAATATTTTGTGGTCGTGATTATAAAATTATGGCCATCTGTTGACGAGGGGGAGAATTTCCCTATCAAATCTAGGCCCCACGTGGAAAAGGGCCATGGGGTTGCGATTGGTTGCAGAGCTTGTGCTGGCATGTGAATCTCATGGGAGAATTCTTGGCATTTATGGCACTTGCGCACAAACTCTACTACGTCATGTTCCAGAGTGGGCCAAAAATAGCCCATCTGATGTATTTTGTGAGCAGTGGCGTGACCACCAAAGTGGCCTCCACATATCCCACTGTGGGATTTGTACATAATCTTTTTGGATTCTTCAGTGTCAACGCATCTTAAAAGCATTCCATCGAAGGCTTTACGATAGAGCACTTGTTCTAAGATAACATATTTAGCAGCGATAATGCGTAACCACCTTCTTTGTTTTGATGTGGCACCTTCTGGGTACGTATGGTCCATGATAAAATTGACAATGTCAGTGTACCAAGGGCATGTAGAGATGGGGGGTCTGGTTTCGACAAAGTATATGCACTCATCGGGAAAATCTAGATTTACCAGATCACCTCCATCTAATGGATTGTCAGCTAACCAGTCTGCAATGATTTGTCCCTTAACAGATTTCTGGTTTACAAATGTTAATTCAAATTCACCCATTAAGGTTATGAAATGTCCAGCCTTTTTAGATAAAGACCCTTGCGTGAGGAATGTTCGTAAGTGATTTGTCTTTACAATGACCCTTGTTTCTTGGTTTAACATGTAATGTCTTAAACGTTTTGTTGCAAAGACTATGGCAAGGCATTCTCTTTCTGCCTGTGTATAACATGTTTCATAATCAAGCAACATCCGGCTAATGAAATAGACTACACGTTCTCGTTTATCATTGTCTTCTTGAGCCAACATGTAGGCTAGGGAGACATCAGTAGCCCGTGAATATAGGATCAAAGGATGATCTGGTCTAGGAGGCATTAACGTGGGAGGAGACAATAAGAAGTGTTTAACTACTTTGAAGGCCTTGTTACATTCTTCTGTCCAATCAATGCTATAATCTTTCTTTAATAAATTGTTGATTGGATGAACAACAAAACTTAAGTCTGGAATGAACCTTCGAATTGCACCTAGTTTCCCAAGAAATGATCTGATACCAAACTCGTCTGATGGTGGAATCATTTCAAGAACAGCCCGGATTTTGGTTGGATCGACATCAATCCCTCATGAGGATATAATGTAATCCAGAAGCTTGCCTCCTATCACACCAAATACGCATTTCTCTGGGTTTAATGTGATGCCATATTCGATCAATCGTGAGAGGATGATACGGAGTACCTCTAGGTGATCGCAACACTTCTTGGCCTTGGTCAACAAGTCATTTACATAGGATTCCACAATCTTATGAATAAGGTCATGGAATATGTATGTCATTTCCTGTTGGTATGTAGCGCCAGCGTTCTTAAGACCAAATGGCATGACAGTGTAACAATAAGTTCCCCAAGGAGTTATAAACGTGGTCTTGGCTTGATCTTCCTCAGATATTTTAATCTGATTATACGCTGAGAATCCATCCATGATAGAAAAAAGCTCAAATCCAGCTATTGCGTCAATAATAACGTTGATGGATAGTAACGGGAAGTCATCTTTGGGACAAGCTTTGTTAATGTCCCGAAAGTCTATGCAAATGTGTATCTTCCCATTCTTTTTTAGAACAGGGATGATATTAGATACCCATTGTGAATAGTCAACTAGTTTGATGAATCCCACTTCGAGAAGTTTCATTACTTCTTCTTTCACCATGAGAGCCACTTTTGGTTTCATTGGTCTCGACTTTTGTTTAATTGGATTTGCATCCGGTTTGGTGACAAGATTATGTACTATGATATGTGGTGCAATTCCTGTCATTTCTTTGTAATTGAATGCGAAAGCCTTTTTATGTTCTTTGAGGATCTGAGTATGTATTTCTATCTCCTCTGGAGTTAACGAGGATCCTAACTTCAAAAAAATTTGGTTCTTCCTCCATTCCAATGTTTATGTCAATTGTTTCTTTGATTAAGGAAGCGTTGCCTTCTTCAAATTCAGGTGGGGCCGGAGGTAGTTCCAAACTTTCTCCATTCTCTACCTTGTAGATATCGAGATCCTTTTACGGAGGAGATTCTATCATGGGATTTCCAAAATAGGAAGAGGAATGTGGGATTAGGGAAAGATCCACTATGTGATGAGCGAGATGTAGCTCCGCATAGGCGTTTAGATATTCAAGAGTGATTCTATCGTTGTCAAATTGATCCAGGATAGAAAACTCATTCTCAGCTTCTATATGTGTCAAGAGCGGGTTTGTTGGTATTTTACACACCAATGGTTCAGTATGAAGTGATACCATGAAAATTGTATTTTCTAACTCACTATTTGGAGTGAAATGGGAAGCTGAGGTTGCTATTGAATCTGCGAGAAGGTTCTTCTCTCATGGGATTGCTTCGATTGATATGAAGTTGAATCCTTTGGTTAGATCTAATACCGTCATTTTATAGAGTTGTAAATGCTCAGCTCTAGTCTCATATACCTCAGAGACTTGGTTTGCAACTAGTTGCGAGTCTCCTAGCACTCTAATGTTATCAATGCCCATCCTTTTGGCTATGATGAGGCCAAGGAGGAGGGCTTCTTACTCAGCCCCATTGTTTGTACACTCAAAGTTTAATTTAAAGGCAAAAGGTAGGATCTTTCCCTTCGAGAGAAGTAAAGATCACACCTTCCCCAGCTCCAAAATGACATCTAGCTCCATCTAAGTGGAGAGTCCAATATTTTCTTGGAAAAATGGATGTTGGGACATTTCTCATGTCTGTTTCTTTTGCCTCAGTTACTTCTACCATACAAACTTTGTCTGATGGAAGGGAACCAATTCCTAGGGTGTATCCCATACCCATATAATCAAATGGTAGGAGAATGGGTAGATCTTTCTCTAGTAATTAGTCCCTGGGTAGCATATAAATTTGTAGTTTTTGTACTTTTAGTCCCTAATGATATTTTTAAGAGGTTTACCAAGGTGTAGGGCATGACTTGTTAGTATTTTTTCTTATTTATTTACTGAGATTTAAAAATATTTATGGCCACAAAGTGGGACACACTTGTATGCTTTGAATGCCTTCGACTAGATTGGGTGTTAATTTCTAGATTCGTAATTTCGAATTTTGTTGTAGGTATCAATTTTTCTTCTGGTTTTGAATTGATTGGTTTGCTAAGTTGATTCATTGGGAGTTCAAACTCAGAGTGAACACCTGGTCTCTTCTTCAAGTCTGCTAGGTGTATATCAAATGGTTTTGGGTCACCTTGTGCCACAAATATTTTCCCTAGGTGCAAAAATCTTATTTCCTGGAATAACATGGAAGGGATTTCCTTCATGTGGTGTATCCATGGTCAACCGAGGATCATATTATAGTTGGTTTCCCGATCTATAATATAAAATTCAGTGAGGACTGTCTTGGGTCCTAAGGTGACTGGTAAAACTATGGTCCCAATTGAAGTGGCCTTGAGGCTATCATAACCTCTTAGCGTATTTCGTGTTGTGGACAATTTGTTTCTCCATATCCTAGATTTTGAAGAAAAGTGAAGGGGACTATGTTAATTACTGCCCCATCGTCAATCATTGTGCACTTGACATAATTATTGTAAACCCATACCCATAAATATAAGTTTGGGTCACCTCTACGCGTAATTTCAGCATCTGTTGGCATTTTTCTTATATCAAATATAAACTTAGTATCCCTATTTGGCTGCCCTGGAGGGTAGACATCAAATTCTACATGGTTTACTTGTGTTTCAGGAGGAGGAGTGATGTTAATTAAATGACCAAGGCCTAATGCTTCTAAAAGAGTAGCCCTGTGGGTGAGATAGTACTTCAACAAATCCAAGAAGGAAATGTGAGAGAAGGTTTTTGTTAATTCATTAATTAAATCATAAGCACCTATGGGTTTTACCAACATTTGTTGAGTGTTGTCTGGTTCTAATGGATAGTTTGGAACTAGTTGAGAAGAATAATCTTGTGTTCTTGTTATGGTTTCTATGGGTAGCTCAGTATCTAACTCTACCAGGCCAACTATCTTGGTTTGTGGTCGAGTTCCTAATTAGGGTGCGATCGGTGGATTTAATGAAGTTGAGGCTTCATGATCATTATTTCTTGTTATAACACCCTTGTTCATCCCATTTGGATCTAACCTATTATTGTTAGAGTGATTTGGGAGAGGATCGTTAAAGATATTGAGGGGTGCATTTTGAGGGGAAACTTCTCCCTGTATATGTGTTTGGTGTGGGCACTATAGAATTTTCTAAAAACATGTCTATAAAGAGTTGTCTTTGGTCTTCTGGAAAACATGCTGCATGAATTTATTGTAGTCATAGCAAGTCCTAGTATCATGGCCTTGAATCTTGTGGAAACCACAATACAAGTTGGGATTATAGTTTTGAGGTTGTTGATTTAAAACCTGTTGTGGTCCAAAATTTTGATTAGGTTGTTAGTTGTTAGAGTTAAAATTTTGAGGTTGTTGCCTTTGGTTTTGACTCTGATATCTAGTTGGGTTTTGATTTGGACCTTGTGTCTGGATTTTCCATTGTTGTTGTTTTCGTGATGAACGATTAAAATCCACCACGTTGATTGTTGGAGTAAAGTTGTTATTTCACTCATTGTTAACGGGTGGCGAAATGTTTATGACATTTTCCCTTTTAACCTGGTCTATTACTCCATCTGTTGTAACCTCGTAGTTTTTGTTAAGGATTTTGGGTCCTTGATTGGTATTCCCAACATTAGGATAGGTCGTAGAGTTTTGATTGGGATTGATTAATTTCTCATTTGTTCCATATGTCTTACGACCACTATCTATTGCCGCTTGATCAATTCAGAGAGCACTTTCGAGTACTTCATCATAAGTTCTTAGTGGGAACTTTTGGACTTCTTCCTTTAGCTCTCTATTGAGAGAATGAAGGAATAAATCGCATAGTTCCATCTGATCCATGTTTGGAGCACTTGCTGATGAGTAGAGGATTGTACGTTATCTTTGAATAAAATGAGCAGTGGATTCATTGTGTTCTTGTTTAATATGTAAGAATTACCTGATTCCTATTCTTAACAATTTATTGATATCAAAATCCTTGATAAACTCTGACACGAGTTACTTGAATGAGTGTATCAAGGCTTCAAGTATTCTGTAATACCAATCAAGGGCAATATCCTCTAAGGTTTTAGGGAATATCTTAGCAACAACCCCATCCCAAGGGAGTAATTCTCAAATGGTTATGGCATAGGCCTTGATATGTGCATTTGGGTCTCCCTCCCCTTTGTATTTGGGAAAATCGGGAAGAGGTCTTGGAAGCATAACACTTCATATGGTGAAATCTAGAGGCTCTTTTAAATATTCTGAGTAAGTCCCTACCGCATAAGTTTTGACCATCCATGGTGCCTGCTGAGGGGGTGAAGGTGGAATGGGTTGTTGATATGGCATAGCATATGTATTTACAGGGACATAAGAAAATCCTTTTGGTTGAGTGAACATCCTTGGAGAGGAGAACATGTCTCCCTGTGGTGATTTTGAATAAATTTTTAAGTAGGGAGGAGCATTTATCTGGTATTGGTTGTTTGGTGCTAAGCTAGGAGGTATCATACATTCAACTAGAGTGGCATTTGAAAATGCAGTTCTAGTTGGTGTTTGTTGTGGATAGTTTTATGAATGTTGAGGAGGCATGCCTAACATGCTTGTTCCTATAAGGAGGTCAACTTGGCTGGGATGATGTGGAGGGTTGGGGGTTCGTACTTACCTTCTCAACTAAGGCTGAGATGACCTCGATTGGTGAAGACATAATGTTTTTCCTTAATGGTGGTTATTGTACACCTTGAGGTTGTAATGGGATATGGTACCCTGCTATGAATTGATCATTACACTACCAAGTTTCACCGAGATTATTTCCCATAGGTGGAGGAATGGGGGTGTTTTCTTAGAGAAGGGTATCGGGTTGTGTTTACAAATTTCCTATAGGTGGGTACATGTTTTGGAAGCGTTGTTCACTTCTAGCGTAGTGCGCTAAATAATCCTCATCAAAAAATGGGAGTGGATCTGACTGTCTACTTATTTGTGGTCTGAACAAAACCTGAGGAGATGAAACAGATTCTCCAATAAGTGTCATATTGTTAGAGCCTGAGGGCTCTGGTTGTTGTGTTTGTGTAAGCTGATCCAACTCCTCAATTCAGAATGAAGAACTAGAGCTAGTTCTTTAAGGGGGAGTTTTTTATGACAAGTAATTACTTGAATAGTTGTCAACCCATGCAGAAAGTGAGGGTGGCAGTTGTCTATTTGTTTGACCATAATTTTCTTCGAGACCTAAGAGAGGTCTTCCATATGCGTCATATCCTGACATATTCGGGGGGTATATGAATACCTATAGAATAATGGGAGAGAGTGAAGGTGGATGAAAGAAAAGAAAATAAAAGGGGAACAGTTTTTTGCTTCACGTCAGGTTCACCAATTTTGTACGATAGAAAAGTGACATGCGAGCATGAGAATCTACAAGTAGCTCTTCTTTGTATCTGACCTCCCGACGTCTTGCCGAGATAGCCAGTGGAAATGGAATATATGTGGATACAGAAAAAATAGCTGGGTAATCTTATATCCTCAACACATAATAATGGAATCTACGAATCTAAGGCAAAGAAATCTCTCCTAACTTGAATTGGTGTAATGGACCATTCAGATATAATAGCTGCTTCGCGGGCTCTAATCAATGTCGAGCTCTTCCGAGATCCTATCTATTGGCTGTTGAATACGTGAAAAGTTTCCTGTAGGTGCTTCATGTATATTTCTAGAAAAGGTCATGGAAAGTGATAATGAGAGGTGTAGTGGATTTATAATAAACTATGGGTGGTTTTTTGGTCTAGCCTAGAAAATGTTGGATTGATTAACTTCTATTTTTAATATAGAAAATTGCGTTATGATATTTGGTAGGAGTGGTGAGGATATAAATACTAGCATTTGTAAACCGGTATCAATACTTAATTGACTTGCAGACCCATTGGGTTATGGGACCTGGGGATCACAACTATGTATTTGTGGTTGTTTTGGACCTGTTATGGTCATGTGAAGAATCAATCTCTTCTTCCGACTATCCAATGGTCATAAGCCTTTTTAGATTCTATGTTTTAACACCAGGAGTTGTGCGATCTTCTCATAATACCTTACGGGTGTTCTGGCAACTTTTATACGTAATCCTATGTCTATGTCAATAAGAAGGTCTCCTGCATCTGGCTATGGAACTAATGGATCATAGTCAAATATTTGTTCTCTTTTGGGTTCTATGTATGGTCATGTGGATATCCTATCAAGGAAATCTATGGTTGGGTTGATTTGACCAGAATATGTATGCTTTGTCATCTTCAATATTCAATTGCCTCAATTGTTCACTAATTGCTTGTGGGTTTTTTGTTGTTTGAAAGACTTGAATCCTAAGCCCTTGATCTATATCTATTAATGTTGTGAAGAGATTTGGCTAAGGGACTATCGGTTTGAACACGTATTCCTTGGGCTCTCTAGGTACTGTAATTGTCATGCAAGAGATAGATTCGACTTTAACTTAAATAAGTAAATTAACTGTGAAAGATGTATCTACACTATGCTTATATTCTCTTTTTTTGTGTATTTTCAATTATGCGTATTTGAACGAAATTAAAAGAGCAGTTATTCTAATATATTCATATAATGGACAATTAATCTAATAATAGAATTAAAACAAGCAAGTTAGCCTGATATAGCTATTCACCTGTGTAATTGTGAATTTAGCCTAAATATTTAAATAACTAACTAGTTTAATTCAAAAGACTTCCAATCCTACCTCAAAAGTGAGGAATGAATCATAATTTCTTAGAAACTATCATTCCCCACAGCTTCCCTATCAATATTGAAAGCAAGCTTTAACTTGAAATGAAATGATTTGCTACTCTATTTGATATATTGTAACTACAACTTTGATAGCTCAAACTTAGAGTTTATATAACAGTGGTAAATCCAGTTGTAGCATGACTTATCCCCTCAGTGTGATCTCCTTTGTTCCTTCATGTTCTCATGAATCCAGAAAATTGTGGATGTGATAGCATCAACAGAAGAAGATACTTGAACAATGGCAGATTTGGATATAAACTGAATATAATGCAAGTAAGAGAGGGATAGTGCAAGTGAACAGAGCTTGACTATGCAATTCCTAGCAGGATTTATTACGGGGATACAACACAAATACGCCAAGAATTCTAGGATCTATCTCTTGTGACAAAACAAAACAAAACCTACAACTCTAAGATTATTAAATGGATTCTAATCTAGAACTAAAACTACCTTATGTTAAGCTAGTTGTATGGGATAGCAATGAAGTTAGATGAAAGCAAGAAGATCAAATGATCTCTAAATTAGAAAGGAGAAGCATATAAATTCTAAACCTATTGAAACTCATGCAAGAACTTCAAATAAATTGAATAATCAAACACAAAAGGAGAGGGGCCATTTTTTTGAAAGTAAAGCTGGGTATTTATAGCATTTGCATTTACTAGAGGGTAATTCTAAATTGAAATCTTCTAATATAAAAAAAAGGGAAAACACTATTTACCAAGTGGCCAAAACATAAATGCAAGCTTTAGTGGTTGAGAAATGCAGGTAGAAATTTGAATTTTTATGTTTGAAAAAATCATTGGAACATTCTAAAAAGCACGCACAAGGCCACTGCCTTGCACAGGGAGGCGGTTACAGGACCGCCACCCTGTCACGGGCGGTGGTCACAGGACCACCATATAGGTAGGGCAGCGGTTCTGTAACTTAAAGACAAAATGCAAGGAAAAGGGGGGCAGAAACTAGAACAAAACATGTAAAAACTAGACAAGGCTTTCTAGGATGTGAATGTACACTTGGTAAGCTTTTTTAGATTCTGAACACCTTGTAAAGATATTTGAATCATCATTAGGGTTTCCATAACCTCTTTCTAATAGTACAGTACCTACATTTTTGGGTATGTACAGTATACCCCCTCCCACCTTTTCCCAAGAACTATTGAATCTCTCGAAATCTCATTTATGATTGTAGGTCATAGATTAGGATCTTTTACAAGATGGATTTCAGTAGTTTATTTGAAAACCCTATTTACTTGGTTATTTTCTAATCCTTTCAAATGGTCTTATGAGGTAAATGTAAAGAGAGCCATTAATGGTGAGTTTCTTTCATTGAATTAAGCTGGGTGAAACTCATCAAGTCTAAATCTAATCCAAAACTGCAATGCTAGAGCTTGGAATAGGTTCACTTCTAGATAGCTTTCATGGATTAGAGGAACTAATATAGCCTCATGTTTGAGGTTGATTGTTTGTTTTGAACTTTATAATATGCATGTAAATAGGTAGCTAAAGTTTCTTATCTCTAATTTGAAATGGTCATTTTAGTATGTTTGTTCTCAAAGCTTTTGGGGTTTCTTTAGAAGTCACGTTTACATGCATTTTCATACAGCTTTTGCAAACTTTTCATTGCACATAACTTGTATTCATTGAAATGTGTTGGAATGATGAGGAGTTGATCAGTATTTGGAACAAGTTAGACCATACCCAATGATGATGTTCTACCTTGTCCTTCTTCAATGTTCTCCTATCAAAACCAAGAGTGGTGGTAAGTAAAACTGAGTTTTGGAAACATCAAGTCAGAGTCTTTATGCACTAAGAGTTATGGCCCTTGAGTTGATAACATACTATATGAAATGGATGTTATTGAAGTTGGTTTGATGGGATTTGGAGTGCATAGGGGAGTGAGACACACATGCCTGCATTTTTAGAGTCCATAGATAGCGGAATTAAGCATGCACATAGGTTTCAGGTATGATGGGGCAGAACTTAATGTGCCTTCATGACAGGTCTACATGAAATTACTCTTTAAGTTGACTTTTATCAACTCTATCTTATGGGGATTTTATGAAACTTTAGCGACTTTTCATAAGTTTACCTAATTTTTTTATGTTTTCAATTACCTTAGGGAACTTATGCATAAGATGGATTATTGAACTGTAACCTCATCTTGCAGCTTCATGGACTAATGTGTTGCAACAACCCTGAATGGATAATATCAATCCTCCTTAAGACAAGCCCTGGTGTTCCCTCTTATCTCTCCTCATTTGACATTGGTCCTGTTAGAAATGCACAAGATTAGATCTTCTAAACACTTGATAAATATTCCTTCTCATATTCAAGTTGTGAATTTGATGGATCACTTTATCCAAATGCTATGAAGCTACCTCCATCACCATCTAGGATAGCCTCTTTGTTGGTGCCACCATGGATCATGGTTGTTAGATTCAACTAAGTTGTTTCAAAAACTCCATGCCATCTTTTGTATCACTCTGCTAATATGTCTTGTTTTGAATCACTACACCCTTTCCTTATAACCCTTTTCCTGTGAACGGTGATTTACTCAAAAAATTTAATGGGAGAGGATGTGGGCAGAAAAATGGTTGCTATGAGGTTACATCTTCATATGGGCCTGGATTCGTGCAAACTGACCTTGCTAGGGTTTATGGATACGCTTCACAAAAACATTTACACACCACCTTTGTGTTATTATGTCATCCAGTAATAAACCTTCTTTTATTCTCTTACACCTTTTGTACACTCATTTCCTTTTCAGCATAACTCCTTTGCAATCCAACTCGTGCCTCTATATCTACTAGTTTAGTCCATAACTCTACCATAAATACCAAAAATCCTACATGTACCATTGCACCTTATTTACTTGTGTGTCACTTACCTTCTTTCCTTATCTCATAAACCTTTTGTGCTTCAACACTACTGCATGATTCATCAAACCTTTATGGCATAAACATTTTTCACCCTATTGACTATTTTGCACTTCTATCCCTATCCATTATACTGTTAAATCACTTGTGTAATTCTACGTACATTTCCCCTTCATTAGTATATGTGTAATCCTCTGAATGGATGAAAACTCTGAACACAGTTATTCCAACCTGTGTTCACACCCATAACTTAGCCAATATTGTGAAATATTGGTGTCTTGGAACAGTTGGATTCTCTTAGCATCAAAAACCTAGGAGTAATCTAACACTTGAAATGGGCAACTGACAAGTAGATTGTTGAGTGGTACAACTGACACTTCGTACTATTAGAGAAGACATTCTTCAGCCCATAATCTTCATCCTATGAGCTTTTCAATCTAGCCTAGATCACTTCTTTCAACATCTCTTAACACTATTTTTCTACCTCCCTATAACTTACTCCATGTTCTCATCACTAAAGATGATATTTGGTTGAGATATAAACTAGCAATATCTTGATCTCCTCCTCCAAATGGATTCCTCATTTTCATCCATTTATTATTTGAACCCATGTTTGCTTTCAACTACTAAGAGTCATTTTTTCCTTGTACCATCCACCTCCACCTAAGACTTATCCACTTAAAATTTTCTTTCATGATTTTGTACTTTCCTTTTTCCATCATATTGGATATATCTAGGTATAAACACTGGAAAATTTTGGAGTGTAGATACTAAAGATGTTTCATTTCTAAAACTACAACTAAATTATGCCTTAATTAAAGACTATGCAGGTTTTCCAAGAACATTTGTACAGTCCAAAACCTTCGATATAGTTTTGGAACTACTTAGTTCTTGAATTTGAGGTAGAAAATGATCCTTGGCGAAGACATGCTAAGTGAGAACCAAGGAAAATATTTCCACGTTTGTGTGCATGTGAAAAAGTGATAAAGGGTATGCATAAATATGAAATGCAAACATTGAGAAGTCATGGGCAAGGAGGTAGAGTTAAAAAATTGAGTGATTGAAAATTGACAACAAACGGGGTAGGTGGGTGAGTTAGAGGAGGATCCCGCCGAGTTGGGCAAGTTGGAGGAGGAGCTCACCAAGTTGGGAGAGTAAGAGGAGGAGATCACTAAGTGGGGAAAGTTAGAGGAGGATCTCATTGAGTTTGGCGAGTTAGAGGAGGAGCTCACCGAGTTTGGAAAGTTGGAGGAGGAGCTAGTTGATTTAGGGTAGGAGAGCTCGTGTTGTGCAGTGATGTTGAAGGAAGATGAGTCGCATGTGCAACTCAGATAAGTTAGTAAGGAGGGTCAACAAGTAGAAGATAGGTAGGAATGAGGATGGTTGGGTCGCGGTAGTGACCAAGTTAGGAGTGGAGATGAACAGGCGAGGAGTGGATGCAACTTGGAGAGCTCGTGGGGTGAAGTGGCTTGGCAGGTGGTGCTTGGGGACGGATGAGTTTAGGTCAAGTTGAATGGTGCAGGCGGGTTAGGTTTGGACAAGTTTGGGAAGAATATTCGTAAGGGAAATTGATAGATGAGCTTGCATGGCGTGTTGTGTGAGGTAAGAGATCATAAATGTATTGGTGTAAGGAGGAGGGGTGAGGAATGATCTCAGTATGGAGAGCTAAGTCACAAGAGTGACTGAGCTGAAAAGAGAGTGTGGAGCTTGGTTAGGCAAGCCCGAGGATGGGTAGGTAATGAGGTAAGGGGGATAATTTGGGAGTGAGCTTGCAATGGTGACCCTCACAGGGAAAAGAAGTGGGCACTTGAAGGAGCAGCAGTGGGAGGGCTCAAACGAGCTAGGGAAAGGGAAGGGGTGTGGAGAGAGAAAGTTTCTCTAGGAAAGGAAGTGAGTTAGATGGGGTGTGGTAAGGTGATCTCAAACATGAGTGTGGCTAAGCTAGGGATTGGGGTGAGGTAGAAGGGTGAAGAAATGAGTCACCTATATGAATCGGCGGTGGATGGGTACATGGATAGGTTCGAGTGGACGACTCAGGCATGCGGTGAGTCACTAATGTAACTTGTCAGGCATGGGTTGAATGAGGCAAGGGGAATGGGTGGGATTTGGATGGAGGTAGGGCAAGGGGGAAGGGGTTACGACTGAGTTGGGAGGGTAAGGTAGGGGTTACTGTGATATGTATGGATAAGGCTACGTCTCACACGTGACTCAGCCGAGGTAAGGGGAGGCATCGATGGTGGAAGTGAGTTGGGCTCATGGTAGAAGGGTGGTTGTGCTTAGCGGGGTGTCTACAGGGGAGCTAATGGGTAGTAGAGAATGGGTAGTAGAGAATGGTAGTAGAGAATGGGTAGTAGAGAATGGTTGAGACAAGGAGGCCAACATAGATAGGGAAGCAATGGAAGGTGATTCTAGGTCAGTTGATTTACATGCAGAACTCAGAAAGGATGGGTAGGGGATAACTTGATAAGTTAGGGGAGGGGTGCGGGGAATGTTGGGGATGAGGCTAAGTCATAGGGGTGACTTAACTGGGTAGGAGTAGCTCGATCGAGTAGGGGAAGGTGAGAATTTAAAGCCGATAGAAGGGGTTGGCTCGGTTGCATCTACTACTGAGTTGGGAGTAGGACTCAGTGATGGATGTGAGGAAGGGTGTGGAAGTGAGCTTGGGGTGAGTCAATTTAGAGGGAAGTGAGTGGAGGAATCAATGGGCCATTTGAGTGACTCATTGAGGCAAATTGTGAGGTAAGAGGTAGGGGTGGGGTAGTGTAGGGTTGTGATTTTTTTATTTGATTTTTTTGGAATTTTTTGAATTTTTTGGATTTTTTGGGATTTTTTGAATTTTGTGGTCTTTGAAGGGGTAGGGTAATGAGTGCTAGGGATAAACCATAAACCAGTGTTATACATGTCTATAATCAATTAAAGCATACCAACAATAAACATAGAATTTAACCAGAAGATAAAATAAACAAGAGAAAAATAACACTAGATATAACGCGGTTCACCTATTGTGGGCTACGTCCACCAAGAAACAACCAATCTTATTATTCAGTGCTTTACAGAGGAAATACAATGAAGATCTATGATCTTCCACACCTCACATGATGTTCAATGTTTTCTCCTCAGCACCTACTATTTCTTACTCTCCAAGGAAACTTACATTCAATAAATGTAATTCGCCACCTTCTAACCCTAATTCTCATGCCTTTATACATATACCAACTTAGGGAATTACAACCATTAGATCAACTTTACAACAAAGATTAGATCTAATTCCCATGAGTTAAATATAAACATTCACACATAGGCAACTGACGTCAGTTACCCTAACTGATGTCGGCTCCTCCTTGCCTTGACCGATACTAGTCCCAGGTGACCGATGTCGGTTACTGTGTATTCCAAAAAGTTTGTAAAGCATGCTAATGTGAAGAAATTAATCTCCAAAACTCAACAATATCCCACTTGGAGTTAAATTAATGCATTGCACATATAACTCCATCCTTGAATCCTTTTCCTTGGCCCATTTCTCCCTCTTCAAGTCTCAAACTCAAAGACCAATAGAAGTGTAATAAATCTCCAACTTCTCCTTTGCCTACGGCTTCGTTAGCATATCCTCAGAGTTCTCATTTGTATGATTTTTTTCAAACTTCAGTTTCCCATCCTCCAACATTTGTCGTATGAAGTGATATCTCAACTGAATGTGTTTCGTTCTTGAATGAAATTTTGAATTCTTTACCAGATGAATCACACTTTGACTATCACGGTACAACCTACAATCCTCTTGCTCCTTTCCCAACTATTTCATGAACCTACTTATCCATATCATCTCTTTATTAGCCTCTATAGCTAAAAGATACTCAGCCTCTATTATAGACAAGGCCACAACCTTCTACAATCTAGAAATCTAGCTAATTGTTGTCCCACCTATTGTGAATACATATCTAGTGGTGTTTCTCCTACCGTCTGAATCTCCAGCCATATCTGAATCAACATAGCCACATAAAGAATTATTTGACCCTCCATAGCATAACTACATGTTTGATGTCACTCTCAAATATCTGAGAATGCATTGAACTACTTTCTGATGCTCTTTACCTGGATTGGCCATAAATATGCTCACAACTCCTACTTCTTGTGCAATGTTTGGTCTGGTACAAACCATAACATACATAAGACTTCCAACTACTTAAGCATATGCATCTCATGCCATGTACTCAACCTCCTCGTGTGATGTAGGACACTGATCTTTGCTCAATTTTAAGTGTCCAGCCATATGTGTACTTACATGTTTTTCATCCTACATTTTAAATCTTTCCAACACCTTATTGATATAATCCTCCTGAGACAAATACAACTTCATGTTCTTCATGTCTCTGTGAATTTGTATGCCAAGGATTTTCTTTTCAGCTCCCAAATCCTTCATTTCAAATGTGTGAGCTAAATTTTCTTTAAGCTCACCAATGTCCTGCATACTAGGTCCTGTAATAAGCATATCATCCATATATAGTAACAAAATAATATAGCTCCCATTTTAAAGCTTCTTGAAATAAAAACAATGGTCATATTCACATCTCAGATAACCATACTCATGTATGAAACTATCAAACCTCATATACCATTACCTTGGAGCTTGCTTGAGCCCATACAAGCTCTTTTTCAACCTGCACATAAGTTTCTTCTCACCCTAGACTTCATAACCAAGTGGTTGCTGCATATAAATTTCTTCCTCCAAATCACCATGAAGGAAAGTCGTCTTAACATCAAGTTGTTCTAAATTAAAATCTTCTACTGCAACTAAACTCATAATAGTACAAATGGAATTCATTTTAACAACAGGAAAAAATATTTCACCAAAGTCAATACTTATTTTATGTGCAAATGATTTTACCACAAGCCTTGCTTTGTATCTCTTCTTTCCACCCTCTTCCTCTTTGATCATGTAAAACCACTTATTCTACAATGTCCTCTTACATGCTAGCAACTTGACTAAATTTTAATGTCTGATTCTTTTCCAAGGATTCCATCTCCTCATCCATGTCATGCTCTCATTGCAAGTGGGTATCCTGCTATATTGCTTCTTCAAAACACTCGAGTTCACCATTATCAGTGAATAATAAATAAGATAATGAAAGAGTAAATATTTTTGGAGGTCTACTTACCCTTTTTGACCTTCACGCTGAGATCTGGGGTGCCTGGGGCTCATTCTGTGCTTGTTGCACATTCGTGTCAATCTCTGACAGTGACCGAAGCTGGACACTTATAACCGACACCGGTTCCTCTGTAGCCAACGTCGGTCATGTTCTGAGCGATACTAGTCACCTTTACCGATGTTGGTGTCTGTGGATTTTGATTTTAAATCAAAGAATTCATCTTTATCAACAAACTCTTCACCTAGTTCATTCTTGGGTACCAAAACCTGATCCCTATACATTCTCTTTTGATTCCAATCAATGTTACAACTCCTAACAATCTTAGTATCTTCGAAATCCCAAAACCGGAATCTGAAATCACCAGAACCATAACCATAACCAATGAAAGTGCATCTTTTGGATTTAGCATCTAGTTTCTTCCTATTTTCCTTATCAACATGCATAAAATATTCTTAACCAAATACTCTAAGAAAAGAAATAGCTACCTCTTTTTCAGTCCATGTTTCTTCTGGTATTCCACCATCTAGTGCACTTGAAGGCCCGCAGTTAATTAAATATACCACCGTATCTACTGCTTCTGCCCAAAACTTTAAATGCAAACAAACATGTAGTCTCATGCTTCTATCACATTCCATGATTGTTCTGTTCATTCTTGCAGCAACTCCATTCTCTTGTGTAGTTCTAGGAACCATTCTTTCTCTATGTATTTCATTCACTAAACAGTAATCATTGAAATCTTTGTTGCAATAATCACCACCATTGTCAGATCTAAGGAACTTTAACTTTAAATTTTTTTCATTTTCCACAAGGGATTTCCATCTTTTAAAAGTCTCAAAAACATTAGATTTCTGTTTAATACAATAAACCCATACCTTTCTTGCGACACCATCAATGAAAGTCACATAATATTGGGATCCTCCAAGAGAAGCAACCTGAGCTGGTCCCCATACATCTGAATGAACAAGCTCCAATTGTTGCTCCTTTTTTTTTGCCCCGACTTTAAGAAATCTCACTTTCTTCTGCTTTCCAAATATATAGTGCTCACAAAAATTAAGATCTACATGTTTCAAATCTGATAACTTACTCTTTGCCTTTAAGATCTGCATTCCTTTTTCACTCATATGGCCTAGTCATAATGTCACATGCTTGCATCTAAATCTGAAGTAGATAGCATAGAAAAGGAATCATTAACATAGGTAGAAAAATACAATGTTCCCCACCTTCTTGTCTCTTGCTACAACAAGGGCTCCCTTGGAAAATTTCCAAGAATTGACCATGAATGTAATCATGCATCCAGATTCTCCTAATTTCCCTGCAAAAATTAGATTTCTCTTGAGGCTTGGTACATGCCTTACATCTTTCAATACCCATGTATTTCTATTCTTTGATAGATGAACATCACCTTTACCAGTAGTTATTCATGGTTCATCATCTCATAAATAAACATGTTCAAAATTACCGTGAACATAATTTCTGAAATAACCCTTATTGGGGGTAACATGGAAAGAAGCTCCAGAATCTAAAACCCATGATTCTACTTTATTATCCAAGGAGAGAATAATAACATCTTGCATTACCTCGCTTGCAAGGTTTGCCTCTTTACCTTTTTCTGGTATATTCTCTTTGTTTTCCTTGAACTAAAACTCCTTCTTTGCATGTCCTCTCTTTCCACAATTCCAGCAAATTATATCTCTAACTTTGGATTTAGATCTACCATTCTTTGTTCTACCATTCTTCTTTCTCTTGGATATCTCTTTAGATCTTCCCCTACTTTCCACATTCAAATCATTCTCAGATGATGATTCTCCTGTACTTTTCCTACATATTTCTTCATTCAGGATTATACTAACCACATCATCAAACTTTAAAATATTAGAAGCAGGTGATGTATTACTAATAGCCATTACCAAATTATCCCAACTATCTCGAAAATAGAATAAGAATAAAAGTGCTTTGACTTCATCATCAAATGAAATATTAACCGATTTTAATTGATTAACAATAGAATGGAAATTCTCATGGAAACCCGTACACAGAGTCATTCTCATGGAAACCTGTTTGGATCAGGCTGCCCCATTTACCTCTCCAATTTTGGAGTCATGAATGTCTGACAACCATTGGAAATTACCTTGGGTACTACACTCCACATTGATTCTCAAACAACTAATTACACCCACACTACCTATGCCCGGATCCTGGTGGAACTTGACACTGATAAAAATCTTCCTACTACCATAGACCTTTGAGTGCAAAATAGAACTTGGTCACAAACTCTTGATTATGAAGGTCTACCTTTCCGATGTAGAAGGTGTTTTTGGATTAGGACACACCTCTACTGCTTGTGGGATGGAAAACTGTCAACATGAGAAGTGCAACTGGTGGAAAGACGCACTCCCGGAGCACCTGATTTTTGTGGATAGAAAGGATATTGAATCTAAAGAAGTAGATGAATCAGTGTCAACGAAAAATCCCTTTATCCAAAACTCAGATTGTTAGCAACATGAAAAATACACAAGCTATTGAGGGGCAGCATGGAAAATGATAAATATCTCTCTCAGAATAACAACATGGCTGTTATAAATGGGACAAATGCGACGAAGGAAAATACTCCTCCTTTGTCTTCTTCTCCAACCGCGAAGGCTCCATCAGGGTGGGTTACGGTCAACAAAAAGAAAAAAATCTACCACTCTGAAGGGTAACTCTTCCCCTGGATGATTCTCATATCTGCTATTGGTTGGCTGGGTTTCATTGGTCTCATTTTTCTTAGCCGGATAGCAATTTGCTTCCAATGGTGTTGATATGCCATTGTTATTTGTTTGTTGTACTTCTATTATTTTTTTTGTTGCTGCTTTTTCGGTTGTTGGTTTTTACTTTGCAGTCTGTTTTCTGTTTTCGGGCTTAATTGTTCTATCTGGATTTTGATCCATATCTTGTGCTTTAACATTCAATTCTGGCTTCTGAGCCTTGGTGTACAAGGGTATAGTCCTTTTCACAAAACTATTTGCCAATAATAATAAAAAAAACAATAGAATGGAAATCATTCAAATGATTTTACATAGATCCACCTTCTTGCATTTTAGAATTTCTTCATCAAATAAACTTTGTTTAATGCACTTGGTTTTTCATATAAATTTTCTAAAGCTTTCATGAAAATTACCGTGGTTGTTGCTTCTGTTATATTCGAAGCTACAGATGTTGTGAGGCTCAATCTTATAGATCCCATAGCCTTTCTGTCAAGAATCTTCCATTCTTCATCAATCATCTTTGCAGGCCTTGCCTTCTCATCCAACAGTAAATATAAATCTCTCTGATACAAATAATCCTCCACCTGTATCTTCCATAATTAATAATTATAGACGTCAATTTTATCTACTCTATATTTTTTTATCTTATGTCATTACTATACTCCCACTCAATCAGAAAACCCTCTAAGAGTAAATCATGTCAACACACAAAACCTCCAAACAAATCTCGGATACCAATTGTTGGGGTTAAACCATAAACCAGTGTTGTACAAATCTATAATAAATTAAGGCATACCAACAATAAACATGGAATTTAACCAGAAGATAAAATGAACAAGAGAAAAATAACACCAAATATAACGTGGTTCACCCAGTGTGGGCTACATCCACCAAGAAACGACCAATATTATTATTCAGTGATTTACAGAGGAAATATAATGAAGATCTATGATCTTCCACACTTCACAGGATGTTCAATGATTTCTCCTCACTAGCTACTCTTTCTTGCTCTCCAATGAAACTTACATTCAACAAATGCAATTCACCACCTTCTAACCCTAATTCTCATGCCTTTATACATATACCAACTTAGGGCACTTCGGCTATGCAATTACAACCATTAGATCAACTTTACAACAAAGATTAGATCTAATTTCCATGAGTTAAATACAAACATTCACACACAGGTAATCGACATCAATTACCCTAACCGATGTCAGATCCTCTTTACCTTGACTGATACCGGTCCCTAGGTGACTGACGCCGGTCAACCGACCGACGTCGGTTACTGTGAATTCCAACAAGTTTATAAAGCAAGTTAATGTTAAACAATGAAGCTCCATAACTCAACAATGAGGAGTAGTGGAAATGAAAATGATGAAATGCAAAATATGGAAAAGAAATTATGTGTCTTAGAAGGAATGCCACAATGGCAAAAAAATGCAATGATGAAAATATTATGATGATGTCATGTGGAGCAATGTAATGTAAAAATAATGCAAAAACCAACAGATGCCCGAGGATGTTCAGTCTAAGTGAAGTGTATCATAAAAAGACAATTGTATTGATTGTGATGATGCAATGCAAGTGCTATGTTGGCATAGGAACATAACTTTGTGACATGCATGATGGTGAACACATGATGAACGTGAAGATAAAAACCTCGAGACAACAAGTGAGCTAAAACGGGGGCTTGAACAAGGACTAAACCACACAAGGTGACATATTAGCCCTATGACTCATCGAGATCCTGTGTGTGTGAGTGAAAGTTCATTGAATGTTTAAAATGAAGACCCATGATACAGTGAGTGAAAACACAAGCCAACGTGTAGGTATGATTGAAACAGGTGATTGGTGAGTAGTGATATGGAAGGCTATTATAAGCTATGAATTGTTCCATTGCTAGCCATGTGTTTATATCTCCAATGGAGATACATTTGATTCTAATTGCAATATTGCTCTACTGACATCTAGGCGTCCATAGCCTCGATAGAGATACTAAAAAGACCCCTGAGAGAGAGTTTTTGATATTACTCTTTTTTTTCTTCTTTTGAATTTCAAATTTTACTTGATTTTGATTGTTTTCACTTTTTTTCACATGATATTCAAATCTCTTAGGTTTCCAAGTTGTTTAGAACCATGAGAGGCTTAATGGAGGGAATGGAAGTGATGATGGAGATGACCATTAGTGAGTGTCAAAACATAACGCTATGGGGTCTTCAAGACAAGTTGTTAAGTGTGTAAGTGTGTGTGGATCTTGAAGAGGACAATCATTCTTAATTCACTAAGTAAGGAGAGACCAAGTTCAAGAAACTGTAATAGAGACTATTGACTTTAAATACATGACAACAAGTTGATCAACGTGTGCACCAATTTTTTTGAAACAAACCAAAACATGGAATGTGAATGAACTATAATGTGAATGGAGAATTGGAATGAAATATGAATGAAGGAAATACAGAAGAACATCCATGGGCAAGCATTGTTTATTGAAATTTTTAATATATATATATATTAAAGATGTTTAGCTTTGTGAAAGTGGGTGGCAATTATGATAGAGAAAGATGTACAGAGAATTAGGTCATGTTTCAAATAAAAACATGATGAAAAGAAGCGGAGTGTATAGAGCATGAATAATGGAGTAGTAAACCCTAGTGAAATTCCCCCAATCCACGTAGGAACTAGATGAATAAGGGACGTGATGTACATAAGAAAGTGATAGATGAAATAGATGATTGGAGGGATGGGGATGGCGTTGATGATAAGTGAAGCAAGAATTCTGAATAGAAGACACATAATGGTGGTAGGTGAAGAACGTGAGTGTGGGATGAAACACATAAGAAAGGTGATGAATATGTGGATGTGTAAGAATGTTCGGTGGTCGAGGACAAGAGAATATAACAATAGGAAATGATAAAATGTTATGAAACGTGGTACTACGGATGATATAAGGCGGATGGGGTGTGAAAAATATAGTGATGTCCAAAAAAAGTGTGATAGTAAATGGTGTGATCTTGTGATGAATTTGTGTGATGAGACTATGATGACATGAAATGGGTAGAGGCGTGCAAGAAGGAATATGCAATACATGAGAAGGTGGGAGAAAATTAGAATGTTTGGAAAGTGTAGTTAGATGTGGAGGAGGCTTGTGAGGCAAAAGTGTAAGAACCAATGGTTGTGTGATCATGATATATGATGTGTATGAAGGAGGAGGATTTGGTAATAAAAATGGTTCTTGACTGAGTGGTGATTAATGCAAGAAGATGGATGTGCAAGAAGGATTCAAAGGAGGTAAAACAAGACGTGCGAGTGTGGGTGAATTGCGAGGAAGAGATGAAAGAATATGTAGATATAAATGAAAAGGAATAGATGGAAGAGAGTTTGGTTGGGTGAAATATATGAAATATTATGTAATGGAGGTTCCATAAGTAATAAGAGTGCTTGGACAAGTGAATATGAAGGAATTGAGATGCTTGTGGAAGAGGACTCTAAGATAGGTGAAGTGAGGTATGGAACCAAATGTGATGAAGAGCACAATGTAGGTGTGGTGAGTAGTTGATTTATAATTGGATCGTATGTGATTGAAGCAAGTGAAGGAGGGGAAGTGATGGTTGTGAAAGAAGCATATGGTGATGATAACTAAATAGATGTGGTGAAAAAACGAAATACTTCTTCAAGGACAGGGATGAGACCATGACCATAGTGGAAGTACCTGATAGTGGAGATGGATATAAGGATGATATAGTTTAGAAACTTGTTTTGGGGACTTTCATGCCTTTGCATTACATACAACCCTCACCCTCGCCTAATGCTACCCCTTTCTCATCTTGTTCTTGGACAATCCCATATTCCCCCTTAAAATCCTATTTTTCCCCATATCCCATCTTACTCAACATTATCCTATATATTTATCATTATTTTTATCATCCCCATTTATCTTTATATCTTAAAACCCCATTAATCCCTAATCTACCATTAATCCCTTAATTATCTTAATCCTATCAATAAATACCACATTTAATACCCTCATGGTATTTTGATCCTTCCTAAGTTTCCCTCTACCCATTTACTCCCCAAGATATCTTTACTCTTAAAATATCCCTTCGTATGTGTGCAGGGCTAAAATAGCCCGCTAGTCATTACATTCCTATTTCCACCCATTTCTTATCCTATTATCTCCACCCCAGTATGATCCTAACATCTCTTGGAAGACTGCTCGTGTCATTCGCTGGTGACTGACCTAGGTCGTCGGTGACCCAACCCTACATTATTTAAACACACTCACCCCTCCTCTCTAAGGGTTGGAAAATCTTGAATCTCTCGTGCGCTCTGTGATTATTGCTTCCTACATCATCTTTGTATATATTTTCATCAGTTGAATCACTTGGTTATCCTTCCACATACTATTGTTGAAGCTTCGAGTATAGTGAAGAATACTTGGATACATCCTTTGTGTATGTTCTTATTTGTTTTACGGGTTTTTAGGTCTTCTAGGATTTATGCTTAGCCTTTCTGCCATCCATCCTTGATCTCAAACCCATTTATCCACCTTACTCCTTATCCTATATCCCATTTCTACTCCAGTCATACCCTTCTGAATCTGTTTGTCATTGACCCATATCCCACATCTATTGAATCCACTTTATTTGGCATCCTATCCACCTTGTTTTACATCCCACTCACCCTTCTATATCCTAGCCATTTTACCATCATTTTATCTACCCTTTCAGCATTCTTCCATCTATCTTGACATCTCAAAACTAGTATTTTCCCCTGTTTCTACACATTTTGGGATCATCCTACTCCGGTCACCATCAACCATACTTTCTGCTCTCGCGTCACCGTCGACCCGCTCTGGTTTGGACTTATTTTTGGTATTTCTAGTATCAGTTATCATTGTATCTTATCTTAGTTTATCATATATACTTCAGATTCGGTTATCTACATATTTCCATTTCATTGTTGATCATCTACTTTTGTTATCAAAATATGGGTTGACACCCCTTCTAGGAAGCTTTCACTTCTTGGAACCAACTTCGTTAGGCAACCCACCATATCTATCACTATCATTTTTCATGTCTATTCTTCATTTTTGTGTAGGTCATAAAATTATAGTGAGGAATATCTACTTTTGTGCACCCGTACTATCTTCATTGTCATCCACATCAGGAGGTCCCTAAACCCTCCTATTTTCTAAGGTTTTCTTGATTTCTAGTTTAGTTTTCACTAATCTTAAGCAGGAAGCATGAAATTTTGACAAACATATAGATAATGAGTGAGTAGGTAAACATGATGGTGTTGAGTCCAAGATGGGAGTATGTAAGGTGACGGATTGTGAAGTGTTAGATTTAGATGATGAGACAATAAACGTGCATGATGATTGTAAGGTAGTGGGAAGTGAGGAATCAGATGATGGAGAGGTAACACATGGAAAAGAAGTGGGAATAGTATTGTGTGAAGTTAATGGATGGTCATTAGTGGATGAAGGTGGAGGAGATGGTGGTTCAACAACAATGTCCCCATATTCAATAAGGTCTTGAATTATGTTTCAGAGTTGAGGACACAGGTTGGTGGAGTGGCCGTCAGTACAATGGTATGCACATGTGTCATGGGAGAAACACCACAATGGCAGGGGCACTTTGGGAGGGATATTGATGATATTGGCATCAAGTAACTTTTTTAAGAATAGAGGAAAGTGGCTCGGTCAATGGAGTGAATTTTTTAGGGGGTTGGATGAAGCTAAAATCCTTACGGGAATATAATGAATGCAAAAGTTTGGGTGTAGAAGGTGATGAAGTGTGAGAAGGATCCGATTGGATGACATTGTGAACATGGGAGTTTAATGGTGTGGTATTTAGTGAAGGAATGGAAACAAACAACGAGGAGGGAGAACAACCAAGATGGACATCCTCAAGGCATTGTTCCATGTGCATAGCCTTATCAAATCTGTGAAATGGATGAAATTGTAAGTGGCGTGAGATGTGAAGGACACAACGTTTGGAAAAGAGGTCAATGAGCTCAGATAGGGAGAGGGGAAAGGAAAGGTGGTGAGAAAGAGCATGCCAACACGTGACAAATTCAATGATGGACTCACTATGGTATTTTCAAAGCATGTGAAGCTCAATGAGCATTTCTTTGGGTGCAATGTGGATGGAGAAGTGGGATAATAATGTGTCTGCAAGTTGTGTGAATGTGTAAATGATATTGTGTGGTAGGCATGAGTATTAATCAAGTGCGTAGAAGAAGAGCATCGTCAAGTTGAATAAGGTGGCATACATAACAGAAGAGATGCAAGTGGTGTTGAGGGTCGTTAGTGTTATCAAATTTTTCAAAAATGGGAAATTTGAAATTTGGTGGATGGGGATGATGCGTTACCATGGGTTGTATAGGATGATTGCAAATGGAGTGATAATTAAGTGTGGGAGGAAGCCACCCTAGATATTGGGACTCAAGCTTAACAATGCGGTCAAAGAGTTGTCGGTGAAGAAAATTAGGATGTGAATGAAGATGGAAATGAATAGAATCCATGAGGAGTGGTACTCACACCTATGAGTAAGACTTTGAAACATGAGTATAATAAGTCAACAAGATGGTAAGACCAAAAAATCACAGGTCATTCATAGTTGCGACTGGCTCTAGGATAAATAAGGAATCAGAACAGAATGCAAAATGAATGATTTAGAAAGTGATAAATTATTCGCAATTACAACTACCTATATGAAAAATATGGGATGGGAAAATCTAGCACAGTCGCAGTTGCGACTAATCCTAGGAAAATTAGAGCTCAAATTGGATGAAAGAAACATATATGGAAATATCATAAGGGTATGTGAAGAACAAAAATGAGTGCAGGTACGAATCTTAAATAGTGGTGATGTTTGTTCATTTCAAGATGGAATAAAGGGGCTCGTTCTATTGGCTTCCTATAATAGGTTCTCTCCATAAATACCAAGGGTTACCCAAATGAACATCGTACGTTAGAAACTTTTATAGTCGCCGGCTTTACTTTACTCCCCTTTATTAACAAATTTAGATTATACTCCACTCAATCAAGAAAATTGGGACCATCACTAAGGATAATCTTGGCTCTAATCTTCATGGGCATATTATTTAGGTAGGTGGTGGTACCTATTTCGTTGTCCAGTTCCCTCAATGTGCCAACTAATTTTGGGTTCCTGTGGTACTCCTAATAATGAGTTTCTAGGATTATGCCCATGCACTTCCCACTATTATGCGGATGGGTGTTTACCCTTATCTGGACCTGTAATAAAATGTGTAGTTCATTCCCGATTCATTTCCTTAAGAAAAACAATTGTGTTTTTAATTTTTTGTAGAAACAAAGTTATAACACAGTCACAGTTATGACTGCCCTACAACCATATGTTAGGATTTTTTGTGTTAGAAACCACAACCCAATCACAGTTGCGACTGATCTACAACCTGATTTTTTTTACTTTGGGCGGATCTATGAAATCAAGTGTTAGATATACAACAGAAATGTTAGGGAAAACAAAACAAACCGAAAATATAAAACAAAACCTTAAACAAATAAATGTTAGAATCAGAAAATAAAAATAATCACCCACAACCAAAATCACCCCACAATGGTCACCAAAATGAATGCCTAGATTTGGATCACCTACTAGATGGATTAGTAAATATGAAAACCCCAAATCATCTACTTAAAAAATGGGCTTATGATGCCATTGTAAAGAGAGAGACAATTGAGGTTTCTTTCTTTGAATAAAGTGGGTAAAAATGTTCATATTTGAATATAAACCTACACACAAACACACTTAGAAAATGTTAGTTTTTTTTGTGGTTAGGGGACCTGCCTCGGTCATATCCCTAACCATTTCAAGAAGATAAAATAAATTTTATTGATGTAAAATGAAATGACAAGTATACCTGAATCTGATCATGGGATAGTCGCAGTTGCATTTCATCGAGAATCATAGAAAGATCACAAGCCAATCGCAGTTGCATTTCCCACCTATGTTGGAATTTTGCTAGAACGATGTTACAATAAGTTAGATCTATCCTTTGTGCTTCTCCTTTCCTTCTTCATTTCCTACAAAACCAATATATGCAAGCAAGAGAGAAAAAACTCAAGTATAGTCTTTGTCAACTAAGATCTAGGGCCCAATATTTGATAAGAGAGGTGAAATGATGTGGGTGTAGGTGCTTTTATAGATTTGGAATGCATATGGGAGTGTGACACACATGTGTGCAGTGCAATGATAGGGTCCATAGTGCATTGGGAATGCACATAGTTAGGTGTCATGGGACATAATTAAATGTGAGTGGGTGAAGGTTAGTAAATGGGTGGTGAGTTTCCTTTTATCCCCATTTTGTGGGGTTTTATGTTTTTTTGGTCTTTCTGTGTTTTATAATGTTTTTGTGTTTTCGAATAAGGGACCTTATGCACAAGGTATGTTTTCTAGTGTCTACACTAGTGCAACATCACAACTGGGGGTTTTAAAGTGTGATATTTTAAGTTTAAAGGGGGGTTGAGAATAAATATATGTATTCTAGGAAAGTGAGATGGTGTAAAAAATGGGAAATTGTCAAATAGTGTGGTTGAATAATCAACTTGTATAAAGGTACCAGGTTGAGAATGAACCAAATATACATTGTGAGAAATATAAAATCTATCCATCTTTTTAAGTTTCTTGTCCATTCTATGTGTACATTTAGACCATGTGAACCAATTATATGCATGACTTGAAAATATACCATGAAGAGGATCAATCACACCTAAAAACTTATGATAGTAAAGCCAATTCTCAAATTCTTGTTGATTATTTATGGTTGGACCAACAATGATCATTGTGATTCTCCACCATATTAAAATCTCCACCTAAAATCCAATCAATATTAGGTATATATTTAGATATCCAATCCCAAAGAGTAGTTCATTCTTCAACATTATTAGGAGCATAAACATAACAAAAACCAATTATCTAACCATTAATAAAGGTGAGAACCTAGACAAATTTATGAGATGGATCTTCACCCTTATCAATGATATATTTAGACATCTGTGAAGATAGTCCTAACACAACTCCTCAACTTCCATCTTTATGAGATGTTTGTAAGAAGAGAGCATACTTCCAAAGATTATGTAAAGAAGCGTTAAGATGAATGTCACTTAGTTTAACTTATTAGAGAAATAAAATATCAAGTTTTCATTTATTTAATACCTATTTAACTCTATACTTTTGAGGAGGGAGAGATATCCATCTCACATTCTAAGATAATATATTGCACTTCATGGTGAAGAAGGAGAGATTTTATCATCCTCTAAGGGAAACATTTCAAAATGGTTGGAAAACAATATATATTACTCATTGCTATCACTCTCTCTAGTAGCATTTGGTGGGGAACTAGACCTTTGATGAGATCTAGGGGAAGGGAAAATAGAAGAATGGTTGGTGGGATTCAAATAATAAATGGAAAGGGAAGGGGAAGGTGAGCACTCATGGAACGGAGAATGACAAGTATAATAGGGAGGGTAATTAGAATGTTCATCCTTTTCTTGATCAACCTCCAAATATCAGTCATAACGGCCACCTTGTAAGAAATGGGGATCACTAAGATAGATGGTTCAGAGGAAGAGGTGTGGGATGTTAGGAAAATAGTGTTTACATTATTAATATGGTTAGTATGAGTGAATAATAATTACATGTGTAATTATTATCTTTATGAATGTAAGTTAGTTATATGGTTGTTATAACAATTATTTGTTATGCGAGTTTACCACTCATGTATATGGTGTTTGGGTGAGATATTCAAGGGAAAGTAGTTACTACTACTTCCTAAAATATAGGAAAGACATTTCCTATATATATGTAAGTTTGTAATGTTGAATATAATGAATGAATATTGATTTGTAATATTTTACTTTTATATAGTCTGCAAATCTAATTGATGCTCTTCATGGGAAGAATGTGAAAGGGTAGATTTATTTTGAGTAGGTGAAACTAAGGTATTTTTTAGGAGAGGGGGTTTTGCATGAAGAAGTTTTTATTGAGGGCAATATGGAAGAATATGATGGGATGTTAAATAATTTTAGATTTCCTCACATGAAAATATCGTATCAAATGTCCCTCTTTGTGGTAGTAAAAACATGCATTATGATTGTTGATTTAACAAATACTAAAAATTTGTAAAACCTTAATTACAAAGTCACGTAATGAATAAATAACACTAAATTACATATTTGACACAAGCTAGTAAGCTAATGAAAATTGAAACCCTAGGTACAAGAGAGGGAGTAGAAGACTTGGTTGATTTTGCAATAAATCCCGAAATGTGCTGGACAGGAAAACTGATAAACATGAGGAACAAATTGTCACAATTGTGCTTCATAAATTCTAGAAATTTTGGATGATCCTGGACTAGGTCGTCTGGACTGGGTCTAGGGTGCCTAGGCACTAGAGTCTGCTTTTGGGCACCCGTGACTATGAAAATGACCAAAAACTGATTGTTCTTGTGTCACAAGATGGTTTCTCACCTTCGTTTTTGGTCACATATGTGTTACTGGATGATCATTATATTCACCTATAACTTGTAAAGCAAATGATATCCTAAAAAACCCTAAAACACATAAAATCCTAAAAAAAGAAAGATGCAAATGGGGTGTCAGAATGACCCTAGCGGTCAATTGATAGAGTGATCTTACGACCGAGCACTGCACTACATTTCTGACTCCATGTAGTTCTTGTGAAGTGTATGCAAATCGTTCCCTAGGAAGCTCTTGTGCAAAATGCACTTGATAACGAA
This sequence comes from Taxus chinensis, assembly GCA_019776745.2. Taxonomy (NCBI): domain Eukaryota; kingdom Viridiplantae; phylum Streptophyta; class Pinopsida; order Cupressales; family Taxaceae; genus Taxus; species Taxus chinensis. Next base: position 15,728,802 of record CM034150.1, read on the forward strand.
CAATAGCTAGATGTAGCAATGTAAGTAGATGTGTGGATGGAAAAATGAACTTCCCCTCCTATTCATGTATGCATAAGAATGTAGTCCCTTGTCCCTTGAGTGAGTACTAGATGGATGCTTTGATTCTCTTAGAATGCCTTTGGATGCAATCTTAGGTGGTGATAGTATATGCTTAGAGCTTGGTCCCTTATTTTGGTCACATAGCTTTTTATTTATATGATTACCTTGGTCTAATTTCGTAATTTAAAACTAAAAAGCTAACTGATAAGAAAACAACATGCCCAAAATATAAAAGAGGCCCAAAAGAGGTGAAAAAGATACAAATAGGTCGAGGTCACCTAGAGGGGACGAGGGTACCTGGGCGCTAGCGTCATGATTGGGCGTTGGTGTCCAGAGTCAATAAAGATAAAGCAATGAAGATCATACTTGGTTGTGGGGTGTGTAAGACCAAAGATGAAACCAAAAATATAGAAAAGAGGCCAAAGATAGATGTCAATTACTATTTTTCTCGCTTAGGAATCATATGAATAATAGTATGTGATTAAGACCTAAAAATGTACCCAAGTGTGTGATTTTTTGTCTACATTTGCCCCCACTTTATGTTTTTGAGTGAATACTCGATAACATAAAGTAAATAAGAGATGCATACTTGATAACCATGTATATTGATGGCAAAAGTGTGCCGAAGAGACAAAAAAAAGCGTGGAGTGATAAAAATGAAGCGTGGAAGCTAAAGACGAGGAAGTGACCCTAGGGGTGAAGCGTATGTGTTGTTGTTTATACCTGTTCTCTTTATTGTGCTTCCTTAATGTGTGGCTACTTATTGTTATGTATTAAGGACAAACCTGTGAAAGAAGAGTGAAAGAGTAGTCAAGTTTCGTGTTATGAAAAATTTGTAAAAGTATGTAAAAATGGGAAAAATGAGTAAAAAGGAATGTGTGCACCTGATCCGTGACGAGAAAAAAGATAGAAAGTCTCATGAACCCCTATAGAAGAACAAGTTTTTTGGGTGATCTCACGTCACGGAAGAAGAGTATTGAGGAGAAAGATCTAGTGTTATTCTCCATCCCTGACTACTTCACTAAATTTATACACCACTGTAGATGGTGTGATCATGCTTTGTTATGTGTTTTATCCAGTTTGATCCAAGTGGAAACAAGAAGATAGAATGTAAAGTGCTAAAAACTATGCCAATCTGAGAAAGTAACTGTAACTGACCCTAGTCATAGGCACCCAGGAAAGGTTAGGAGCACCTAGTCACTCATGTTTGTATCTATGCATTGGCATCTGTGCTAAACTGAGGACATAAGTTAGAATCTAGTTCATTCTATGACTATATATATGTTTTGTTCCTATATTGCGCAAGCATGTATTGAAGCTATGAGCTTTTCTATGGGGTTATTGATTCACCCAATGTATGCCCCCCTCATTTGGGGTGCATGTGACATCGTTAGGAGGTTTTGTCCCAAAGGATAGGCCCAAATGCTTATATAAATATGATGCCTTGCAGAGGGGAGGGAATGTGTATGGTGGAAACCAAGGCATGTGTAAATAAAGTGGCTAAAAACATGTGTTAGTGCAATCAAGACAAATATGCATATAGAAAAAATGTGTAATCTAATAAGTAAGAAGACAATGTACACCATGAAAAGTGGGTTTCAAATATGGGACATTGCTCACAATGTCGCAAGAAAATCAGGCCGAAGTGGCCAAAAACAAATAAGTAAAGAACAAACAAGACATATGACATAGCCCACAAACAATGACATACACTCAATCAATGGCAAACAATATCAAGTAAAGTAGCAGAGAACCATGGTGGCAAATAATTCTTGCAAGAAAAATGTTGGAAATAAAGCACTCGTTAGCATGGTAGAAAGATAAAACTTATGTCAAGACATGTATATAGTGATAGAGTAGTGTGCTATTAAGAATAGGAAGTAGTATAAAATGAAACAATAACACATGTGATGTGTACAAAAATAGATGCCCCCAAGAGCTTCGGTGGGACTGGTAAGAGGTACAATGCCAAACATCCATGATGCATGTAAGGATCTGGAAGAAATTTGCATTCAAAACTAAAGAAAAAGTGAATGTGCATGTGTATATGATAAAGATAATGGCATATAATGTATCTATCTAACATGAAAATAAAGTGTACATGTAACCAATATAAGCAAGCAAGAGTATTTGCAACTAAGATATGCAATATGTTGTGAGTGTGAATGGAATAGAATGCAAATTGAATGTGATAGGATCAACATTCCCCCCGAGTGAATGTGTATGAATATGAGATGAGGTTCATTTATAAAATACCCCATGACAGTCAAGAATGAACCATAGAACAAGAGTGCATCATCGGGAAATGGTTTGAAGTGTGTGTGCTACAAAGATAGATCAATGAAGCATAGAGCGTAAAGAGTGTGAGTGTGGTGAGGTTAATTTTAGATTTAGACCCTCAGCATTCGATTATGAACCGTGAAACTAGAGTGCATCATAGGGTAGTGTGATGTGGGATAATGTGATGCCAAAGAGATGTGTCGTAAATGCGATTATCTTTATGAATGTAAGTTAGTTATATGGTTGTTATAACAATTATTTGTTATGCGAGTTTACCACTCATGTATATGGTGTTCGGGTGAGATATTCATGGGAAATTAGTTACTACTACTTCCTAAAATATAGGAAAGACATTTCCTATATATTTGTAAGTTTATAATGTTGAGTATAATGAATGAATACCGATTTGTAATATTTACTTTTATATTGTCTGCAAATCTAATCGGTGCTCTTCATGGGAAGAATGTGAAAGGGTAGATTTAGTTTGAGTTGGTGAAACTAAGGTATTTTTTAGGAGAGGGGGTTCACATGAAGAAGTTTTTATTGAGGGCGATATGGAAGAATATGATGGGGTGTTAAATAATTTTAGATTTCCTCACATGAAAATATTGTATCAAATGTCCCTCTTTCTGGCAGTAAAAACATGCATTATGATTATTGATTTAACAAATATTGAAATTCGTAAAACCCTAATTACAAAGTCACATAATGAATAAATAACACTAAATTACATATTTGACACAAGCTAGTAAGCTAATGAAAATTGAAACCCTAGGTGCAAGAGAGGGAGTAGAAGACTTGGTTGATTTTGCAATAAATCCCGAAATGTGCTGGACAGGAAAACTGATAAACATGGAGCACTGCACTACATATCATACCCCATGAAGTTCTTGTTCGTGTGTATAAAAATGGTTGTCTTAGGATGCCCTTGTTCAAGTTTCCCAAATGATAACGTGGGATGGATCTATAATGTAGCAATTTATAGTAGATGTGTGGATAGAAAAATGAACTTCCCCTCCTATGTAGTGTATGTAGAAAATGCAGTCCCTTGTCCCTTGAGTGAGTATCTAGATGGATGCTTTAATTGCTCTTAGAATGCCTTTGAATGCAACCTTAGGTGATGATAATAATGCTTAGAGCTTGGTCCTTTATTATGGTCACATAACTAAGTATTTATATGATTCCCTTTTTTGAATTTCGTAATTGAAAACTGGAAGGCCAACCCATAAGAAAACAAGATGCCCAAAATATAAAAGAGGCCCAAAAGAGGTGAGTAAGATGCAAGAGAGGTCTGGGGAACTGCCCAGAGGGGATGAGCACCTGGGCGCTGTGTCCTAAATGGGTCCTGGTGTATGAGAGTCAATAAAGATAAATTAATGAAGTTTCATACATGGCTGTGGGGTGTGTAAGACCAAAGAGAAAACAAGAAAGAAAAGAAAAGAGGCCAAAGATAGTTGTCAATTACTAGTTTTCTCGCTTAGGAATCATATCTAATAGTAGTATGTGATTAGGACCTAGAAATGTACCCAAAGTGCGTGATTTTGTGTCTACATTTGCCCCCACTTTATGAGTTGAGTCAAATACTTGATAACATAAAGTAGATAAGAGAAAATTTGCGTACCTTGATAACCATGTAGATTAGATGGAAAAAGTTTGTTTAGGAGATAAGAAAAAGTGTGGAGTGATAAAAAAATGAAGCATGGAAGCTGGAAAAAAGAGGAAGTGACCCTAGGGGTGAAGCGTCCATGTGTTGTACCATGTTATACCTATTGTCATTTTGCTTGTGCTGATTTGAAGTTGAGATACTTGTTGAGTTCTTATTAAGGACAGGACCTGTACAAAAAGAAGAGAAAAAGAGTAGTCAAGGTTGTGTATATGAAAAATTTGATCCAAGGTATATGTAGTATGTAAAAAGTAAAAATTGTGCACCTGATCCGTGATGAGTGAAAAATAGGAATGATGTCCTAAAAATGATCCGTGATGTAGAAAACAAGATTGGGAGATCTCATGAACCTGATCTATAGCCAAGAACAAGTTTTTTGGGTGATCTCATGCCACGATAAAAAGATTGACGTTGGGGAGAAAGGTCTAGTGTTATTATCCATCCCTGATTGCTTCATAAATTTATACACCACTGTAGATGGTGTGATCATGCTTTGTTATGTCGATCCAAGTTTATCCAGTTTGATCCAAGTGGAAATAAGAAGTTATAATGCATTATGATTGTGGAGGACTTGTTCCTGTATTGTGAAAACTACTCTGCAAGCTACTGCCAATATGAGAAAAGTAACTGTAACTTCCCCCTGGTCATAGGCACCCAGGAAGGTTAGGAGCACCTAGTCCACTCATGTCTATATCTAGGTGCACTGACATCTGTGCTAAACTGAGGACATCAAGCTTAGAATCTAGGCCATTCTATGTTATATATATGTTTTGTTCCTATACTGTAAGCATTGTACTCAAAGCTATGAGTTACTGTATGGGGTGATTGATTCACCCAATGTATGCCCCCCTCATTTTGGGTACATGTGACATCGCTAGGAGGATTGTGGCCCAAAGGATAGGCCCAAATGCTGATATGAAATATGATGCCCTGCAGAGGGGAGGGAATGTGTATGGTAGAAACCAAGGCATGTGTAAAAAAAGTGGCTAAAAACATGTGTTAGTGCAATCAAGACAAATATGCATATAGAAAAAATGTGTAATCTAATAATAAGACAGACAATGTACACCAGACAAATCAGTGGGTTTCAAATATGGGACACTACTGACAATGTCGCAAGAAAATAGTTCTTGCAAAGCTGAAGTGGCCAAAAACATAAAATAAGTAAAAACAAGACAAGACATAGTGGGTTTTGACATAACCCACAAACAATGACATACACTCAATTAAGCATACAAACAATATCAAGTAAAGTAGCAGAGAACCATGGTGGAAAATAATTAAACTTGCAAGAAAAATAGTTGGAAGTTCATGCAAAGCACAAGCACGTTAGCATGGTAGAAAGATAAAACTTATGTCAAGACGTGTATATAGTCGATAGAGTAGTGTGCTAGTAAGAATAGGAATTAGTATAAAATGAAACAATAACAACTATGATGTGTACAAAAGTAGATGCCCCCAAGAGCCTTCGGTGGGACTGGTAAGAGGTACAATGCCAAACATCCATGTTGCATGTAAGGATCTAAGAAATTTGCATTCAAAACTAAAGAACAAGTGAACGCGCATGTTTATGTGATAAAGATAATGACATATAATGATATCTGTCTAACATGTAAATAAAGTGTGCATGTAACGAGTATAAGCAAGCAAGAGTATGTGCAACCTAAGATATGCAATATGTTGTGAGTGTGAATGGAATGGAATGCAAATGTGAATGTGATAGGATCAACATTCCCCCCGAGTGAATGTGTATGAATATGATATGAGGTTAATTTATAAAATACCCCATGACATGTACTCAAGAATGAACCTTACTACAAGAGTGCATCATCGGGAAATGGTTTGAAGTGTGTACACTAGAAAGATAGATCGATGAAGCATATAGTGTAAAGAGTGTGAATGTGGTGAGGTTAATTTTAGATTTAGACCCTCAGCATTCGAGTATGAACCATGGAACTAGAGTGCATCATAGGGTAGTGTGATGTGTGAGAATGTGATGCCAAAGAGATGTGTCGTAAATGCGCAGAGTATGAAATGTGTCATGTGTATAATGTGAGGTTCATGGATGCAGTATGCCCTCAATAGTCAAGTGCGAACCTTAGCACGAGAGTGCATCATAGGGTAATGATAATAAAAAGTGTATCGTGTTGTGTAATGATGCTCGGAGAGATTAAATATGAAGCATAGAGCATATGAGTAGAAACGATAGACTCTTGAGGATGTTATACAAGAGATGTGTATGATGGGGGGATTTATATTGAATAAAAGATGCCCCCAAGTGTACCCCCATATGTGCCTGAGATATCTATGTGATGATGTGAGAGATACCATGCCATTTTGAGAGAGTGTTATTTGTGTCATGAGAAGAGAGAGGGTCAACACAAAGGTAGGCAGAAGTGACAACATGACCATGCCATGGTGGAAAAGTTTGAAATGTGTCTTGGCCATCAATGTGAGGATTAATTTCTTTGACAAAAAAATTGGAAATGGAAGTGGAGTAGAATGGGGAGGAATCTTGAATGGTGGTAGCTTATGTGGGATTGATAACATTGTAGAAGACTTGAGAGGAGAAGAGGATAGAGTGATGTTGAGAGGAAGTTGCTTAGGCGGAAATTGACTTTCCATAGAAGGAACATTAGTAACAATGGCATGATGCTCATTAGACATAGATGAATCAAATTTAGGAACCCATTGAGATTTAGCAATTGAATATGGGTATGTATTAGAATGTTGTGTGGCGAATGAGATAAAACCCTGATGCTTAAGGTGCTTGATTATTCATTGTAAAGCATAAAAATCATCGTCATGATGTCCATTAATTCAATGGAAATTGCAATATGGATGATATTTTGCAAGTTTATAAGAAGGATAACAATAATTAGATGACAAGTTGATCAATTGATGAGTGGGGAGCTGAGGAACAATATCCTGTTTCTTAGCATTGAGATCAAACTGGAGAGGTGTTAGTAATGGTAAGACTTGATGTTCACTTATATGAGCACATGTAGAAGACATAGAATGAGGATGAGATATAGAAGAAGAAGAATTATGGGCTTCAAAAGCGTCCTTAAGGTGTTGGATTTCAAATTTAAGAGATGTAATCGTGGATTCCATAACCTAAAATTTATCTTGAAATAGAGAATGTAAATCTTGAATTAATTTGAAAATAGATTGATTGGAATTAGGACAAGGAGAGTCATCAGAAATACAATCAAAGATAGCACTGACTTGAGTAGGTGGTGTATCTAGAGGAAGGTAGATTTTGTGTATAGCTCTTTGGAGATTATCTTTGCAAAATGGGTGCATTTGAAGTAATTGAAATAAGCGGACTTGAGGAGCTTTAGAAGCCATAAGAGAAACAAATGAAGATCCAAAAGTGTTTGAATGCAGGTTCACCAAATGATTTTAATAATATTGAAATTTGAAAAACCCTAATTGCAAAGTCACATAATGAATAAATAATGTTAAAGTACATATTTGACACAAGGTAATAAGCTAATGAAAATTGAAACCCTAGGTGCAAAAGAGAGAGTAGAAGACTCAGATGATATCACAATAAATCTCGAAGTGTGCTGGATTGGAAAACTGATAAACATGAGGAGAAAATTGTCACAACCATGCCTTGTAAATTCTAGAAATGTATGATGAGCCTGGACTAGGGCGCCTGGACTAGGTCAGGGGTACCTGGGCTATGGATTCTTCTTCTGGACACCTATGATTGTGAAAATGATCAGACACTAATTCTTCTCATGTCGCAAGATGGTTGCTCACCTTCGTTGTTGGTTGCATGTGTGTCACTGGATGACTATTATATTCTCTTGTAATCTGAAAAGCAAATGATATCCTATAAAACTATAAAACACATCAAATCCTAAAAAAGAAAGATGCAAATGGGGATTCAAATTGGCCCCGACGGTCACTCGATAGAGTGAAATTACGACTGAGCGTTGCACTACATTTTAGACTCTGTGTAGTTCTTGTGAAGTCTGTGTGAAATCATGCACTAGGAAGCTCTTGTGCAAGATGCACTTTGTTGAGTTATGGAGCTAAATGGCTTCACAAATAACATGTTTTACAAACTTGTAGGTTTACACATTAACCGACGTCAGTTGGGTAATCAACGTTGGTCACTTGGGAGAGACCGACATCGGTTACCTATGCGTTAATGTTTTATATTAAAGATGGGATTAGATCCAACCATTGTTATAAAGGTGATCTAGATGGTTGTAAATGCATAGCTAAGTTTCCCTAAAGTTTGTATATGCTTATAAGCTAGAAAACTAGGGTTAGAAGGTAAGAATTATTGATTATTGTAAGAAATTCCTTGGAGAGATAAAAGAGAAGCTTGTGAGGAAAAAGTATTGTACATCTGTGAGAGGTGTGGAAGATTGCAAATCTTCATTGTATTTCCTCTGTAAAGCAAATAATAATAGATTGGTTGTTTCTTGGTGGACATAGCCCACACTGGGTGAACCACATTATATCTTGTGTATTTTTCTTCTAGTTTAATTTCTGTGTTTATTGCTTGTATGCTTCAATTGATTATATATTTGTACAACATTGGTGTGTGTCTAACCCCAACAACTAGTATCAGATATATTTTTTTTAGGGTTTTGTGTGTTGACATATTTAGTCACAGAGGGATTTTTGATTGTGTGGGAGCACAACAACGGCAGAAGATAACAAATACAAAGTAGAGAAATTTGACAGTTGGAATTATCAATTATGGAAGATGTAGGTGGACGATTATTGTTATTAGAAAGATTTATATTTATCGTTGGATACGAGTGTGAAACCTGCAAAGATGATTGATGAAGAACAGAAGATTCTTGACAGAAAAGCCTTTGGGATCTATGGGATTGATCCTGACAGCATCTGTAGCTTCTAATATTACTGAAGCAACAACCACAATAGATTTGATGAAATCTTTAGCTAATTTATATGAAAAACCAAGTGCTTCAAATAAAGTTTATTTGATGAAGAAATTATTTAATTAAAAAATGCAAGAAGGTGGATCTGTATCAAGCCATTTGAATGATTTATGTTCCATTGTAAATCAATTAAAATCAGTTAATATTTCATTTGATGATGAAGTGAAAGAACTTTTATTCTTATGCTCTTTTTCTAGATAGTTGGGATAACTTGGTAATGGTTGTTAGTAATACAACATCTGCTACTAATATTTTGAAGTTTGATGATGTGGTTAGTATAATCCTGAAATGAAGAAATACGCAGGAAAAGTACAGGAGAGTCATCATCTAGAAATGCTTTGAATGTAGAAAGTAGGGGAAGGAAGAAGGAGAGATCCAAGAGCAAGAATAATGGGAAATCAAAGTCTAAGAATGGTAGATCTAAATCCAGAGGTAGAGGAATAACCTGCTGGAATTGTGGAAAGAAAGGACATGCAAAGAAGGATTGTTGGTTCAAGGAAAACAAAGAGAATGTACCAGATAAAGGTAAAGAGGAAAATGTTGCATCAGAGGTAATGCAAGATTCCCTTATTCTCTCCTTGGATAATAAAATAGAATCATGGGTTTTAGATTCAGGAGCTTCTTTCCATGCTACCCCTAATAAGGGTTATTTCAGAAATTATGTCCAGGGTAATTTTGGGCATGTTTATTTAGGAGATGATGAACCATGCAATATTACTGGTAAAGGGGAAGTTCATATAAAATTTCATAATGGAAATACATGGATATTGAAAGATGTGAGGCATGTGCCAAGCCTCAGGAGAAATCTAATTTCTGCAGGACAACTAGGTGAAGTTGGTTGCATGGTTACATTCACAACTGACTCTTGGAAAGTTACCAAGGGACCTCTTGTTGTAGCAAGAGGAAAGAAAGTAGGAACATTATATTTGTCTACGTGTATTATTGATTCCTTTTTTGTGCTAACTACTTCATATTCATATGCAAGCATGTGGCATAATTGGCTAGGCCATGTGAGTAAAAATGGAATGCAAATCTTAAAGACAAAGAGTAAGTTATCATATTTGAAAATGTAGATCTTGATTTTTGTGAGCATTGCATATTTGGAAAGCAACAGAAAGTGAGAATTCTCAAAGTTGGGGAAACAAAAAAGGAGCAAAAATTGGAGTTTGTGCACTCAGATGTGTGGGGACCAACCCAGGTAGCTTCTCATGGAGGATCCCAATATTATGTGAATTTCATTGATGATGCCACAAGAAAGGTATGGGTTTATTGTATAAAGCATAAATATGATGTTTTTGATACTTTTAAAAGATGGAAAGCCCTTGTGGAAAATGAAACAAATTTAAAGTTAAAATGCCTTAGATTTGACAATGGTGGTGAGTACTGCAGCAAGGCTTTCAATGATTATTGTTTAGTGAATGGAATACGCAGAGAAATAACGGTTCCTAGAACACCACAGGAGAATGGTGTGGCTGAAAGAATGAACAAAACTATCATGGAATGTGCAAGAAGCATGAGGATACATGTTGGATTACCCTTACAGTTTTGGGTAGAAGCAGTAGACATGACAATATATTTAATCAACTATGGGCCTTCAAGTGCATTGGATGGTGGAATACCAGAAGAAGTTTGGACTGGAAAAGAGGTAGATCTTTCTTTTCTTAGATTATTTGGTTCAGAAGCTTTTGTGCATGTTGATAAAGAAAATAGGAAGAAATTGGATGCTAAATCCAAGAGATGCACTTTTATTGGTTATGGCTCTGGTGATTTTGGATTCCATTTTTGGGATTTAGATGATTCTAAGATTGTTAGGAGTCATGATATTGAATGGAATGAAAAGAGAATGTACATGGATCAAATTTTGATACCCAAGGATGAACCTGGTGGAAGATTTTGTGGAAGAAAATTCATTCTCAGATTTAAAATTGACACCTACAGGTATTGGTGTTGGTTAGGGAAACCAGTGTCGAGAGCCACAGGACCGGCGTCGACATCCATAATTGACATCGATAGTAAAAGAGTAGGACTGGCATTGGTCACCTAGACTGACGTCGACTACATAGGTGACCAGACATCGGTCACTGTCAGAGGTTGATACAAATGTACAGGATGTACAAAATGAGCCTCTGACACCCCAAATTTCTGTGAGAAGGTCACAACGGGTAAGTAGACCTCCAGAAATATTTACACCTTCCTTATTTTATCTATTATTGATTGATAGTGGTGAGCCCGAAAGTTTTGAAGAAGAAATGCAGGATAGAAACCCACAAGAAGTGGGAGCATGACATGGATAAGGAGATGGACTCCTTGGAATAGAATCAGACATGGGATTTGGTTAAGTTTCAGTAGGTAAGAGAACATTGCAAAACAAATAGGTTTATAGGATCAAAGAACAAGAGGGTGGACAAAAAAGATACAAGACAAAGTTTGTGGTAAAAGGGTTTGCACAAAAAGCAGGCATTGATTTTGGTGATATTTTTTCTCTTGTAGTGAAAATGACTTCCATTCGTATTGTTTTGAGTTTAGTTGCAGCATAAGATTTATACTTAGAGCAACTTGATGTTAAGATGGATTTTCTTCACGGTGATTTGGAGGAAGAGATATATATGCAACAGTCACTTGGTTATGAAGTCAAGGGTAAGGAGAAAATTGTGTGCAGGTTGAAAAAGAGATTGTATGGGCTCAAGAAAGCCCCAAGGAAATGGTATATGAGGTTTGAATAGTTTTATGCATGAGCATGGTTATATGAGATGTGAATCTAACCATTGTGTTTATTTCAAGAAGCTTGAAAATGGAAGCTATATTATTTTGTTATTATATGTAGATGATATGCTTATTGCAGGATCTAGTATGCTAGACATTGTTGAGCTTAAAGAAAAATTATCTCATACATTTACAATGAAGGATTTAGGAGCTGCAAATAAAATCCTTGGCATGTAAATTCATAGAGATGGGAAGAACATGAAATTGTATTTATCTCTGGAAGATTATATCAATAAGGTGTTAGAAAGGTTTAAAATACAGAATTCAAAACCTATAAGTACACCTATGGCTGGACACTTTAAATTAATAAAAGATCAGTGTCCTACATCACATGAGGAGGTCGAGTACATGGCATGGGTTCCATATGCTTCAGCAGTTGGAAGTCTTATGTATGCTATGGTTTGTACTAGACCAGACATTGCACAGGAAATGGGATTTGTGAGCAGATTTATGGACAATCCAGGTAAATAGCATTGGAAAGTAGTCCAATGGATACTCAGATATTTGAGAGGGACATCCAGTATGAATTTATGTTATGGAGGGTCAGATACTTCTTTATGCGGCTATGTTGATTCAAATATGGCTAGAGATTTGGATGGTAGGAGAAGCACCATTGGATATGTATTCATAGTAGGTGGCACGACAGTTAGCTGGATTTCAAGATTGCAGAAGGTTGTGGCCTTGTCTACTACATAGGCATAATATGTTGCAGCTAAAGAGGATAGCAAAGAGATGATATGGATGAGAAGGTTCATGGAAGAGTTGGGAAAGGAGCAAGAGGATTACAGATTGTATACTGATAGTCAAAGTGTGATTCATCTAGAAAATAACTCAACATTTCATTCAAGAATGAAACACATTCAGTTGAGATATCACTTCATATGGAAGGTGTTGGAGGATGGGTAGCTGAAACTGGAGAAAATTCATAAATGAGAACCCTTCGGATATGCTAATGAAGTCGTTGACAAAGGAGAAGTTGGAGATTCACTCCACTTCTGTTGGTCTTCAAGTTTGAGACTTGAAGAGGAAGAAACAGGTCAAGGAAAGGATCCAAGGATGGATTTTTATGGTATAGTGCAGTAATTTATCTCCAAGTGGGATATTTTTGAGTTATGGAGCTAAATGGCTTCAAAAATAGCATGCTTTACAAACTTGCAGGTTTACAAAGTAACTGGCAGTTGGTAACCACAGTCGTTTGGGAGCAACAGACATCGTTTCGGTAACTAGTATCAGTTACCTGTGTGTTAATGTTTTTATATTAAACATGGGATTAGATCTAACCTTTGGTTATAAAGGTGATCGCATGGTTGTAAATGCATAGCTAAGTTGCCCTAATGTTTGTATATGCTTATAAGCTAGAAAAGCTAGGGTTAGAAGCTAAGAATTGATGATTATTGTAAGAAGGAATTATTGGAGAGAGAAAAGAGAAGCTTGTGAAGGAAAATTATTGTACATCTATGAGAGGTGTGGAAGATTGCAAATCTTCATTGTATTTCCTCTGTAAAGAAAAGAATAATAGATTGGTTATTTCTTGGTGGACATAGCCCACAGTAGGTGCACCGTGTTATATCTTGTGTATTTTTCTTCTGGTTTAATTTTTGTGTTTATTGCTTGTATGATTCAATTGATTATATATTTGTAAGTCAATAAAGATAAAGAAATGAATATCAGACTTGGTTGTGGGGTGTGCAAGACCAAAGAGGAAACCAAAAAGATAGAAAAGAGGCCAAAGATAGATGTCAATTACTAGTTTTCTCGCTTAAGAATTATATGAATAGTAGTATGTGATTAGGACCTAGAAATGTACCCAAATGTGTGATTTTGTGTTTATAATTTTTTAAATAAAGTATTAGATGTTCCATTTCAAAACTTGGGCCTATCAATTTAATATTCTTTAGCAAAGATTGATTTAGATCAATTTCCACACAAACCCTAGAATGAAATCTTAGACTATAAATTTATCCTAATTTCGGATACACCAAATTAATTTACCTATTGGCCCACAATATCTCTTAAGAAAGGATGAAAGACAAGATTTAGGTGTGCGGTAGTTAAATCCATATGGGATATCATGAATGAAAAAGGCCTTCAGGGTGAAAATAAAAATTCCAAGTCTGAAGGTAACAAAATTGCCCGCATATAACCCATGTGACATATTGCAGTACCACTTGAGCATGTTCAACATGTTTAAACATACATACAATAAATCATTTCCCCAATCTTCTTATTGTATCAATCTTCCAACCCCTATTTTCCCAATTCATTTCAGCACATTTATAAAAAGTATGATTCCGTTAGTACCCCTCTTAAAAAAATAAGACCATAGTTGTAGTATGACATTCAACAATGAAGTCTATAATATCATCAAGGAGTTGGAATTCCAAGGTTTTACCTTGTCCATCACTAGATTAGCATATCAAAGTCGGTGTCTCCCTAGAATGTCTAATTTTAGCTCTCTTTTCATCAAAATCCCTGCTCTGATCATCAACAATGGCCTTAATTGTCTCCATTTCTTCTGGGATTTTCTCATAAATACTTAAATTTAAGAAATTGTGAGTCCCTAACTCCCTTGAGATCCTTGTAGCTTTTTTTTTATTCTCATATCAGAGGATATTTATGTCTTCACATTTTTTTGTGCCCTAAAATTCCTAAATTCAACCAAGCTCATTGTATGATACTTCCTTCATTACTATAGACACTCAAATTTGTCAATTTGCACTTTAACACCACTTGATTTGACAATGCACTCTTGTGAAAATAAATACAAATTTCCCATTCCTTTCATAGTACATTATGAGGTGTCGTTTCTTGCTTGTTTATCCTTGCACAATGTCATGTCATCAAATTTTGACAATATAATGCATAAAATCCATAAACAAACATCAAACAACAGGTCCCAAACTTCAGTTTTCATAATTTCTACCCTAGGGTAGGGGTATACAATTTGGTCAGGAATTTATATTCGGTCCTAGCCGATTTGTATGGTCTTGTACCAACATGTCCTCTAACATTTCTCATATTATTTGCCCACTTTTTCTATCTACCCATGGTTTTGTATTTCCTTCACACAATTTTACAAAGTTAGTGGAATCAGAGTGGACGGTCTCCTCAAGATGCATGTAATCTAGCCTACTCAGTTTATGACCTCTCTCGAAGCTTCTCACCATCCTTAATTCATGTGTATCTCCTCCAACATTCCTCTCCAATTGTGTGACATATTGAATGACCCATTGAATATAAATATCAATACCTATTTGATTGAAGATTTAATGGCATAAAAGTGGGTGTGTAGGTGGCGAGCAAGGGAATGACTACTATGAGGTACAAATACATTATTTTATTTCAAGAATATTGTTTCCACAAATTCCTTTTGAGTTTTTGTTTTGGATGGTGACATTTACGACACTCAATAAAAATATGGAACATGACTTGTAGAGTTTGATACATATGTTTTAAATTCTCCTAAAGTGTGGAAGGGAAAAAAGATGAAAAAAATAATTAATATAAAATTCCTATATTGAAAAAAAGGGATATAAATTTTTTGTTTAAAAATCCTTTTTTAAAGGACGCAATATCGGTTAAAACCGACGTCCTAGGTGGTCAAAATGGACATATTAAATTCAATTGAAAAGTATGAAGGACTTTCATACATGTCATATACATATACAATTGCTACTAATAGAAAGAGATTTGTGGGGAACTATTGATGGCTATGTGGAGAAACCAATGGATACTGACGATCTCAAAAAATGTAAGGTAAATGGTAAGAAATCCTTGGATACCATTAGACTAGGCTTCTCAAATCCCTATTTGCATCATGTAAACTTAAAGAAATATGCAAAAGAATTCTAGGAATCATTAAACACCTTGTCATATCACAAGTTGGTAATGCGGAAATTAAAATGAAATAAAATTTGTATGGGTTAAAAATGGAAGGAGGATATATAGTATCACAGATTAACAAATTCCATTATTTAATGACCCATTTAGATGGCATAGATTGAACTTGTAAAGGATAATGATGAAAAGTTCATATTACTAAATAACATGCCTAGTAGCATGTCCAATATGGTGTTTACTCTGAGTAAGTTGAATCCAAAACTGGAGTTACTCTGAGTAAGTTGAATCCAAATATGGAGAATATTATATCAACTTTTCTTGATGTAGGAAACAAGGTCATGGAGGAAGAAGAAGTGTTTGTTTCACAAAATAAGATCAAAACTTCTTACAAGAGATCAAAACATGTCAGAAAACACACATGTTTCTATTGTAAGAAACCACGACACCTCCTTTTGAACTGTAAACAAATAGAAAAAGATATCTTTGATGGAAAACTTCATGACAAGGCCATGGTAACTGAAGAAGATCAGGAAGAATACACTTCCCATACTAGTGATGAAGACCTTCCAAGTAATGAATATTTTTTGTACTAATTTATTATACAGTTGCATGTTGTGTTTCCTCACCCCATGTCAAGACTAAGGGGGGAATGTTAAGAAAAATTGGTTTTAGTGCTCACATTTTTGGTGAGCAATTATATTTGTATTAGTTAACTTATATGTGAGAATGAAAATAGGTGTGTGTGAGATATTTAAGGGGAGAGAATAAAGGTTGTTGAGCAACTTATATAAATTTAGTATGAGAGGCTTTGGAGTGGTTATAGTATAATTCATATAAACATGTTATTTTTTATTAATTATATTATGGAGTTTGGATTGAGATTGATTACAATGTGACCATTGCTCACACTTATTTGCAAATTTTTGTCTAGATCGATCTAAAAAAGTGTGATCTACGTGGTTATGGAAGGTATCAAAGTAGTTAATATCTTCATAGGCAACCCTTCCTTTCTTCTCATATTCAAAGGGGGAGATATTGGAGTTGGTGAATAACTTTGATACATTGTCTTCTTCCTTCACATGGGTGTATTTGTACCTCTTTCTACTTCTTCTCTCTCTTACATCTCTATATTAAGTTTCACACACCTAATACTCTAGTTTCTCCTTGGCACAAATTGGGGACTGATCACCCCCAATCCCTAAGTAAGTTCAACAAAACAAATCTCCAAGTACATGAAAATAACTAGAGTTTCTCCCTCTGCAAATAAAATAGGTGTATTCCTTCATTTTTTACATATTTTCATTCCACTTATATACAAATGAAAATATTTCACATTACATGATATATTTGAGTAAAAGCTCAATTTTTTATTATGGACATTGAATACACTTTGTGTTACAAGTTTCATCGTGGATCATGCCAACACCAAAAACAATGGGACAACTGCAAAAAAAATGTTCAAGAAAAGATTAAAAAATTTACACACTCAAGTATATTTTCCTTGAAGCATTTAATTTTCATTCCATACTTAAAGGGGGTGCAAATGTAGACACTCAAATTTAGAAATTTACACTTTAACACCACTT
Organism: Taxus chinensis; assembly: GCA_019776745.2. Lineage (NCBI taxonomy): Eukaryota > Viridiplantae > Streptophyta > Pinopsida > Cupressales > Taxaceae > Taxus > Taxus chinensis. The sequence continues at coordinate 15,745,925 of CM034150.1, forward strand.
TATTTGACAATGCACTCTTATTAATATAAATACAACTTTCCCATTGCTACTTGGTACATTATGAGGTCTCGTGTATAGCTTGTTTATCCTTACACAATGACATGTCAAATTCTGAGAAGAAAATGCATACAATCCACAAACAAACATGAAGCAACATGTCCCAAACTTTAGTTTACATATTTTCTATCTTAGGGTAGGGTTGCATAGGTTCGTTGGGAATTTATATTCGGTATTGGCTAATTTATACAATCTTGAACCAACATGACCTCAAACTTTTTTTTCAATTTCACATTCCTTTTTGGATCTTTTACTTAATCTGGGTTATCCATTCTTTGATAAATCATCCATGGAACCCTATATAAGAAAGCTAATATTACATTATTTACTAACTCGGAAATCATATGACAATGCATTAATACACTCACTTCTAACACTTAGAAAAGGAACTCAGACCTTCCTAAATCTCAAAATAACACATCTACAATCATTAGGAAGCACCCATGATGCAGAGGGGGGAAACCAAATTCTAAAAGCACACCACCAAAGTTAGTCTCAAGATCAAAATCATCAAGAACATGGATTAACTCAAGAACTTCATAATGTGGTATAAGATAAATTTTCTTTACAATATTGATTCAAGGGTTACATTCCATTGTCCTTAGTTTAATTTCATCAAACAAAAATGTTTCAAAACCTTTAAGGAGTCAAGAATTGTTTCAAATCATTCACCCTTATAAGCCTATTAACATGCTACTAGCTCTTCTTAACTTCAAAACTTTTTGTCTAGAATAACCTTCTTAGACTTAGAAAAATATGAATAACATTTTAAGCATTGTTTATCTTTTTTATTCTTCCTAATAAATGTCAAGATCTAACTCACTATACAACTCCTTCAATTTTCCTGCTACTGTTTCCAACTAGGGCTATCCTACTAGCCCTATTTTCCATTAAACCTTATTGTTATGAACAAATTTTAAAGAGTTAAAGGAAAAGAAACCCATTATCAGATACCATTTATTAGACTCTTGCTTCATGCCAAGCTTCAGACTCAAACTCTCATTACACTTCTCCCGGCTCAGTTGTCACCTTTTACAATTAACGCTTTAATTAGGTCTCCCAACTAAAATGCACAATTTACAAGGGAATAATACATTTTCTAGTTTCTAAGGTTGTTCAATAAATTTTATATGGTTTGAATATCCCATTACAACCTCTCACATAACCTTGATAGGTCTTTGGGTCTCATACTTTCTCCTTAATACTTCAAGAACACCATTTACCTAACTTAGGTAACTCACACTTTGATCAATATTCACTTACCATGTTTTTATTTCATGACATGTTTACACTTCCTAATAATTTCTTGACCATTATAGTCCTTCTCCATATGAGTATAACACCTGGGATAATATTAAATTCCTCTCTAGATTGATTGTTCACTAGAACATTATCCTCCCCTTTCTAATAAGAATAAAGAAACAAGATACATTTGTGGAATATTGTTAACCTCAGATGACTGGAAGTATTTCAATAAATTTTCCTCTTAATACATCTTCTTATAATAATCTCCTTTATATGTTTATATTCCTCATGCACATATGAAGGAGACTAGTTTCTTCTAACTAAGTCTTGACTGCAACGAGGAACTTGATTGTAACCATTAGTCATCTCTTTCATTACCATCAGAATCCTCTTTATAATCATGTTTATACCTATTTTAGTCCTTCATTCCCATTATGAAAAAGTTTCAATAAATTTTTAAGGATCATTCTATGAGACACTTCATTTCTTCAAGTTTATAACCCTCAATACTAGGTAAATGGCAGAGTTGACTGTATTTTCATATTTTATGGTACCAAACCTTTATAATTTCTCATGAGACTTCATACTCACTTGTATTTCTCCTAAAAATATTTTTTCACAAATTTTGAGCAATTTTTATTGGTTCCCTTTAAAATTATGCAAATTTCTTTGTTTACAAACTCTAGACAACCACTGTAACATTACTTAATACCAGTAAAACCTTGATTTATCAGTTCACAACTAGATTGTGTAGCAATTTTACTCAAATTTTAGATTCTTTTCAAAGAGTAACATGAATGATTTCCTAGTTAACACTCTATACCCTCCATAATAATGTAAATATGTTCTCCCACAATTCAAACTCCCTTGAAGTTATTTCAAGAATTCATCAACAAGAAAATACTGTACCTCATATATAACACATTACCTCTTTTCCTTTCATGAAATTGGCTTTAGTGTTTCCATATCACCTTCTAAATCCTCCTTCACACTCTTCTCAAGCTTGCACAACCTTCTCATTCCTAAAATCACATTAATTAAACCATATCTGACAAATCTCATCCATTATTCATCAATTATTAACATTTACAAACTTGTTCTCGTGCAACCCTTCATATTGATGTTCTCCATAATATAGTACGGGTTCCTTGAGCCTTCAAGTTCTTTAAAAAAATTATCTTACCCTCCTAAAACCCTACCTACATCTCTCATTCGAATACCTCCTCTAAAATAATCAAAATGAGGTAGTTAGGTCACTAGTTTACCTAGCTTAAATATGGTGAGAGTGACCATAGTTAGAGAAACCAAACAAGGAGCATAAAGACACATGTCTTAGACTTATTAATTCTCCTTTTCATCCATTTATACCATTTATTCAAGCTAACATATCACCTAGACCCCTAAACATGACGTATGGAAATTCAAATATTTGAAATGGTGGTTTTAGAGGGAAACTCCGAAATCACATTATTACAAACCAAAAGGGATCCAAATGGATTAAGATCCATCCCAAAACACCTAAGAGGACCTCCTACACCTAACACAAACCAAAATTACAAATTTTTTGCTTTGTATAAGAAATGATGCTCCTGCATCAGCCCACATCTGGTATAAAGCTTCTTATTAGGTCAAGACAACATCCTCTCCAATTTGAAAGCACTCAAACATCCCTCCTCCAAGTATTTTAGAAAGGGCTAAGGTCAAAGAAATAATTGTCAAATAATTTGACAAATCTATTTGATCTATCTAGGTATCACATGCTAGGTGGATAACAATGTGCGGTTTGAGACCTCTTCCAAGTATTGTCAATGTCGGCAGTGCACACGAAGTGCCCACAACCCAAATAATGTTTATTTTGAAAGAATATTCATCCATGACTAGGGATTGAGATGATGATCATTATGTTCAAAGATCCTTGTTACATTATCAAAAATTGGGGTTTGATAATGACATAAAAATCCAAGTAGGTGACCATCATATGAAGTATCAGAGTAAAAAATAGAGTAGGCCCAAAACTATACAATTTTTTCAAAACCGTATGCTACAGATCCAGAAGGGCTGTAAGGTTCTCACCCGAGATAATTTGTAGTCATAGTTCCAATTCTAAAGCTCCTGCAGGTTCATATCTCCCTATTTCAACATTGACCATTCCCCCAACTTCCCAAAATCATCTATAAACAACTAATTACACTTGTTTCTCTTCTTTTCAAGTTCATATTGTGTATCATATGTATCTAAAGTACTATTTTGGTATTTTATAATTAATGTTGGAATTTAATTAATCAAAATAACTATATTCTCTAACCCTTACATCCATTAAGTGTAAATCTAACCTCACTAAAATTATTTGAATAATATTCATTAATATAAAAAGGGTGTAAACAATTACCACCTTTTCCATAAATCTCTCTCCAATACACATTCATACCATCTTATTGGTAGTTGAATATTTGAGTCCAACTTGCCTTCCCATTATTAAAAATGTTTACTCAAACAAAATATTTTGGGCACATGTTTATGTGGGAGTGTAGACCTCTAAAAATTAGCATGATTTTTTTTGTTTAAATTAAGTGTTTTATTCTATTCATTAGATTTTAGTGGTTTTTGTTTTTCTTCTTTGACTAAACCTTCAGTTTTATTTTTTTCTTGTTCTTTATCTCATCTTAGACTCTATGTTAGAAATGTTCTCATATGTTTTTATCCTTTTCAAAAACATATGAACACTTTTGGGCCATCTTTTGATCTTTGTTGAGTTATAGTGCACATGTCCTCTTTATCATATATTTTTTCACTTTTTGTTCATTTGATGTCATCTTGCACATGAATAAGGTCCTAATTTATATCAAATTGTCTATAATTGCACAAACATTTTAGCTATTTCTATACATATATATCAGATCATTATTACATGAAGTCTAATTACCACAAAAAACAAGGTAAATTTTGTGATAGAAATTGAATGTTTCTCATGTTATTTTTTGATTGAAAGTGCACTTTTATTAATATACACTAACAATACAATGTTAATCATAAAAAAAATGGGAGGAAAAGATCGCACCCTATAATACAAGAAAATTGAGGTAGACATGCCTTGAGAAAGAGACAAAGCTACCTCATAATGACATCATCGTAACATGGAATATAATAAAAGTTTGATTAGGAATCAAGAAAGGGGCAAGAAAGGAAAACATAAATCTAGGACACCACTGTGAACATGACAACCGAAGGTGGCGAAGCGTTGTCAGGTTTGTCTTCTCATCCATTGGTGCCAGAGGGGCAAGTCGTGTTCGTGATGAGATCACACCCACCCTATTGTTATTGTTGTCGTTATGAGTGGAAAGGATAAATGACAAGGGATAGCCTTGGGAATTTCACCTAGTAAAGGGAATCCCAACCAAATCCACCATCACCTTCAATTCTATGAAACACACCACCGCTATGGGTGGGGAAAGAACAATGAGATTTAGAGGAACAACATTGGCATGGAGAAGAGCTTTATTAGATGTTGGAGCGATGTCTGTAAAAACCTCATCCACGACATGGAGGTGGAGAGTAACAATCTGGTGGATCAAGAAGAATCTGACTAACAACACATGGGACACTCCCCAAATGATTTAACACATGTTGAAGGTGTTCCACCTATAAGTGGATATTTTGGCCTAAGTTTGAATCTGATGCGCAACATTAGATCTAGGTTTGGATTTGGCAACAACAATAGCTTTATTATTTAGATAAAAATTTCTATCTATAACATAACTATTGAAAATAACATAGTTTCTATCTTTCCATAAGAAAAATAAAATATCCAATCTCAATATTTGACAATATTTCTTGTATTTTACAGTAGGTTTCTCGAGTCCCCCAATTGGGCCATTTTCTAAGTGAAGAAGTCTGGAGAAAAAGGTTGAAAAAGGGTGTGAATCCATTTCCTGGTAGCCTGCGTATGGGAAAAAAACTGGAAGAGGTGTTTAATAGTCTTGGGTTGGGAAAATGGGGTTAGAAACCCCAAGTGTTTAAGTCTATCTCTGGCTGGTGGCCCTTGATGCAGTAAACACTAAACAAAATGAGCTTTTTTAGTCTTAATATGGGCTTTCGATAAGTTAGAAAAGCATCAAAACCAGACAACATCTCATGATTGAATATTCCAATGGTTGTTTAGGTATGAACCAAGGATTTTTGTGGTGTGAGAAAGGAGTATCCAATATGGGGTTGTTACCAGAAAAAGGGAGTAGTCATCATCCAAGTCCAATCTTTCCATTAAGAAAAACTAGAAGTGATACCAATGTTATGTAAGCACTCATCAGGTATGGAGCTTATGATTTCATAAATAAAATCAACATCATCCTATTTTAGTTAAAATTTGAGTTATGTAGTCTCTCATGGAAACCAAGAATAATAATTTTCACAAAATTGATCCCTAATCATTTTAATACCCTTTTTAAAAAGTCTTAATCATTTGATGTGAGGAATCATGGAAAATTAACCTCATGGATTTTCAAAATGGGAGAGTACCACAAAGAGTGGAGGTTGAATGAAATACTATATCTAAAACCATCCCTAATCGGAACGAGATCAGGTTTGAGAATCTCCCATGTTTTCCATAAAATCTTGACTATAAAAGTGCCCCCAATTTTAACATAAACATCAGAGATAAGAAGACTTTGAAAACCCAACCCCTTCCAAGCTTTTTGACCCAAAGGAGTGCCTTGGGAGATATAATGTTTAAAAATAATTTTCCACGCTTCACTTTCTTCCACACATCAGATTATCCATTTAGCACAAAGGGAGTGACCTTAAATTTTAATGTCCAAGAGGCCACACCCCCCAGTTTCTTTAGGACGACAACATATATCCCACACCACCCTGTGAAAACCTTTATGACTTTCATAATGTGCCCATGAAAAATATCTAAGTAATTTCTCCAATTTTGCATAATATGTTTTCGAAGGAGCCCAACAAGAAGAGTAAAATACATGTGTATCAACAAGCACTATGGAATTTTTTTTCTAGAGATAAGGGCTTGATGATCCATAAGGCATTTTTGTTCTCCACTCTCTGGACCACATATGACCAAAGCTCCATAGAGGTAGTAATAAAAGAAAAATGGAAGCCAAATAATTTGAACTTCGCACCTAGTTGAATCCACATCTACTGATATCCTTGTATCCATGGAGCTTTGGGTGCTAGGGACTTTTTGTAGCACTAAGTTTTCTTCCATTGAATAGAGGATCCAAAAGCTAGACAAAAAGTGTCTAGATAGTCCATGGCATTTTTGACAGGTTTATCTTCTTCTAACAAAGTAAGAAATGAGCCATAAAAAAAGGTCATTCATGAGTTGTTTTTCAGATTGAGGTAGTGAAATTATTTTCACCAAGCCTCAAGCCTTGAGAAGCACTATTAACAAACACGTAACTAAAGCCTTAAATAGGTAACACATAAAGAGCAGGGGCTAAGCGAAAACCTTATTTTATGGATCTGAAAATCCCTAACCAAGAGGACTATAATATATTAATCGAGATGTAGGCTCCAACATTTTTGAAAATATATTAAACAATGTGCAAAAATTGTGGGCCAAACCCCAGATCTTGGAGCCTGAAAAGGATAAAAGATTGCTCAATCCTGTCATAATTTTTTTTTAAATCAATTTTAGTAAATAGGGCTTTTTGATTAGAGATCATATCCCAATTCAAACCTTCCCAAATGAAAATCACATTGTCTAAGATATACATGTGCTTGATGAAGCTCATCTGTTCACTTCTTATTATGATGGGAAGAAGGTTAACAATTCTATTAGCTAAGGATCTAAAAATTATCTTGCATGACATATTCAAGTGAGTGATACGCCTCCAATTAGAAAATTTCTCAGGGTCACTAGGTTTAGGAATGAATGTGATGCTACCTTGATTTATAATTTCTCCCATGGAGTTTTTGATCATAGCTTCATGGTACACTTTGTGTAGATTTGCATCGATAGAGTCCCATAAGGTTTGATAAAATTCACATAAAAATCCATCAAATCCAGGGGATTTTTCAGGAGCCATTTAGAAAATAGCTTCAATAAGATCCTTAATGTATAAGTGATAGTCACTAGTGAATCTCTAAGTATGAGAAAGTATACAGGGAATAACCTAGATGCATTTCATAGTAGCCTCATTACGAGAAGGGGTAGGAGGTTAGGAAACAAAGACTCCATGATATTGATGAAAAAAATCTTGGAGAATGTTTGATAACTTGGTCAACCTAACATTCTCATGTTGGATGGATTTTATTGTTTTAGAAGTGTGTTTGGATCAAATCATGTTGGATGGATTTTATTGTTTTAGAAGTGTGTTTGGATCAAAGAAAGGAAAAGACTCTTTAGATGTTTTATCCCCAATGTTGAGTTGTGGAGTTCAATTACTTCAGTTTAGCATGTAATGGAAACTTGCTGGAAAATACAGTAACCATCATCAGTTAAAGGGGGAACCAGCATCGGTCACCTAGGACCGGCATCGATCAGGCAAGGGAGGAACCGGCAGTGGTTAGTGTTATCCAAAATTCACCCCCCAGGGTAAATTTTGATAACATGCATCAGAATATTCAAGTCTCAGGCAAGTAGGTTGATCCAGGAAAAAATTGTGAAAATCGGCTAAGTCCTAGTCCCCGGGACAGTCGGGACATTTGGGACGTCAAGGCGCGGATCGGCCGAAAAGCCTCCAGGCGGCCCGCTAAGCATTTGGGACAATCGGGCCAGAAGTACGCGGCGGGCACGCAGAAAGCCGGTTTCCGGCCGAAAGAGGAAGAAAAACGACTAACTGCTGAGCGGGATAGTTCGAGACAAGAGTACACGAAGGACCCAAACCGGCCGGTTCGGCCCGAAATGAGAACAAACTTTCGAAAGCAATTGGGACATTTGCGACCATGAGTACCCGAACCGGCGCGGATCGACCGAAAATGAGAACAAACAGTCCGAAAGCAATTGGGACATTTGGACCATGAGTACCCGAACCGGCCGGATCGACCGAAAAGGAGAACTTTCGCACCAAACAGTTTGGGACATCTGGGCCGCGAGGACGCGAACCGGCCGAATCGGGCGAACCGGAGGAATTTGTCCCGCGAAGCACAGGGACATTTGGGGACAAATGGACGCGAACCGGCCGGTTCGGCTGAAATGGGAAATTTCAGCACTCGTGCCAAATGGGACAAGGGGACGCGTGGGATGCGGATCGCCGAAGGAGCCGAAAGCCAATCAATGCATGCCATGTGTCATCGACCGAAAGAGGGACAGGGAAGCCCCATTTCGGGGCGGATCGGAGGTTTTATGTCCCCAAACAGTTTGGGGACATACGAGACATAAAGACGTGAAGGGGCGCGAAGGAGCCGAAAGGGATGAGAACCAACCAGATCACGACACGTGTCACAAGGAGAAGAAAGTCAAAAAAGTCAAAGGGTGAAGTTTCGAGCCTTGGCCCGAACCAATGGGATAGTGCCACGTGTCCCAGCTAGGGCCCACAAGGAAATTTCAAAGGAAAAGCCCGCGGAAAGGTGTAGGAGGGAGAATTATTCAGCGAATCAGAGCCTGCCATGTGTCATCCAGGTGGGCGAAGCGCGGGAAAATATTTCAAAATCCGTTTTTGGTCTGTTTCGTGCCCTAAATCTTCAGATCATCATATCTTTTGACCCAGAGCTCGGATTTGTATGTTTTTGACATCAATGGAAAGCTAGTGAAATCCTCTACATGATTCTAGGGCTAATCTCAAGTTTTGGTGCAGTCTAGAGAGAGAAAAATTGAGAAACGGCTCTGACACGTGGTAACGGCCAGAAGTGACATTTCAGCGGCCAAATTAATGCAGAATGGGTCGCATTCTCCTCCAAATCGGTCAAAGATGGCAGGGTATGGGTTGGTAAGGTATCCCATGCCGTTTTAAATGCATTGGCATTCAATGAGGAATGGGCTTGAACATTTTCCTATGTTTTTCTGTCCCCTGGGCTCGACCCATGCAATGTAAAAAAGCCAGATTTGGCTCAGACATAACAAGTTGTTCATCTTTTCTGCTCTGCCCTCCCCTTCTTTTCTTATCTAGGGTTGAAAATGGAGTTCGAGCCTCCTCCCTGCTCTGTAATGGTGCTTTTTGCCTTTTACTAAGGGAATGATGTTCTGTGCAAACTTCTGGAGCAACAAAACGTGTTTTGTGATGCATCTGTCCATCCTTGCTCGTCTTTTGTTTGTTCTCTTCTTGCCTCTCTTCATTTAAGGTATCTGTGCATGTTTGAATGTTCATTGTAGGTTTGGAGCTGTGTTCATGGAGTTTTGGGACATTTTCTGTGTGAAATCTATCCTTGGGCCTGTGATGCATCTGTCTATCCTTCCCATTGCTCACCTCTCTTTGTCCCATGGCAGTTTTGATAGATGTCCAACATTCTCCTTCTCTGGTGTATCACCATTTTAGTGTAGGCTTTTGCTGTTTTTCCTTTCTCTCTCTCTCTCTCTCTCTCTCAGTCTCCTTGGCATGGTTAGATTAGGATTAGATTAGCTTGCCTGCACTGGAATAGCTTGTGGCAGGTAGTTTAGGAGTAGGAACCAGCCTTCTCTGGAGATTCCTCTCTCATTTTACAATTCCCACGCATGGAGAGAGGTTTCCATGTTGTGCAATCACACTGGATGCCTAAGTGATCAACCTAGAAGCCTGATCTGCATCTAGGGGTGCTGTGATTTTTCACTAACAGTTTTAGCACGCCCGGTGGGACCTTAGAGGTCTTTCACTTCATCTTTTGCAGGTTGGTGTGTTCTTGTGAAGATTTCAGCCTTTGGAGGCACTTGTAAACACATCTGGTGACTCCATCTGATTAGCAACCCATTTCTCTGAGCTTGCAGACCCGTTTCCATCCATTTTCATCCATCTTTCTTTCCATCCTTTTCATTCTTTATACCTTTGTGCCTCATGGTTTTCGGATCCACATCCTCAATGGTCACTATTTCGAGAAGCAAGTTTTGGACATGGTGAACTCCTACAATATATAATATATCTCATGCCCATTGGAGCTGGCATCGTAATGATGATGACCGGCCAGTTGAAGTAGATGAAGTTTGGATCACCAGCCTAATCAACTCGAAAACTTGTACTAATATGGTATGATGAAGGGATACTGTTGTGTTGTAATATCAAAAATGACTACTACTATTTATGTTGGCCTTTATCCATTTGGTAATTTATAAAATAGTTTAGCAACTCATGGAAGCATACCTCAATAACAGGTATGGGAGGAACACTTGATACTGGCTTGTAAGGCACATTGCATTTCTTCTCTAGAAATGATGAGATCAGAGTAAAATCTTCTCAGATGATCATCTTTATTAGAAAAAGAGGACATTTTAATTCGGTTGTCCACCAAAATTGTCTATCTTGAAATCCATCATGTGTAAATTGCTGAACTTGTGATTCTCGTTGCCAATAAACAGAATAGGATTGGACAGATTGCTGTTCTCAAAATTAAGCTATCAAATGTTATTTTCTATGTAATCTGTGAGCTGCTATGTTTTCAAGAGAAACACCCATTTTATTATTAATAACAAAGGATCATATTTAAATTAATACATACCAGGATTCTTGATTAGCAAAGGTGAGAACTACTTGAGGACTTTTGTTGTTCAAGGTAAGAAGTGAATTTAAAATCGCTTCTACCAATCCTTTCTGTTCTTAGTTTGTCCATATCATAGTATTCATGGGACGGAATCTATCTTTCAAATTTCTTTCTTTTATACTATTAAGAAAATTTGGATGTGTAGCAAAACATTGGCGAATTGAATGTTGTAGTAAAGAGTTTAGGAGAGATTGTATATGTCAACTATACTTTTATAGTCAACCAGATAAACAAATTTGCTATTAAGAACACTGATGATTATGACTAGCAAAATATTGGTGAAACCGTTGTAGTTATGTGGAGGCCTGCAAGGCATAGATCAATTGGTTTAAACTTGCTGTTAATGGCGATCCCAAAGTTGGAATCACTGGGCATCCTGTCAACTGATATCTGTCTTCAAGCTTAACAGGAGCCCCTTCCCGAATTGTAGATGTGGATTTGTATGTATTATAAAAATGAGTTTCCTGGAGATGTATATATCTTTATGCTTTGGTGGTCGCAAAAGAACAAATATTAGAGCATCTTCAAGAACATTTGATTAACAAAAAATGGCCAACCTGATCTTATGGTAAAGAGTTTAAGTGGAGATGGTATATGTTTGTATGATTTGACAATCAAGTGAAAGGACCAACTTGAGAACCAAGTCTACATGGAGGAGAAAAAATATAAGGTTCAAGAATGTAATGAATGAACATGGAAAAGCTAATAATGTAACATGACAATGGTGCCATGCCCTGTGTGGGTCAATTTTGGCGGTCTTGTAGTATTATGGTGAAACAGGTGGATAGATAGATGGCTAGATAGAGAGAACGTCCACTAGACCAAAACAGTCTATGGGACCCCAAGAACCAAAAGCATAATCAAGGGAGTGAAGAGGATGACGGAAATGGAGAAGAACCTAGTGGCTAGACCCTAATTCACAAGCCTTCCACTATTCTGTTGCTGCGGATCTTGTCCAAAGATTCTCCATTTTTACCAATGCTTATTGTTTCAAAGATATTGGACATACACACCCCTAGTAGGCCGTTCAAGTATCTAGCTTCGAATGTCGTCAAATACAAATCACTCCATGATATAGTGTTGTTTCGTTTTAACCGTGTTTGATGAGCTACAAACCGACATATCCCCTCTTTCCACTCTTCCTTCGGGATTTTTCACCACCCCATCTCATAGCAAAATTGGTGTGATCATGTTCTTAATTGAGCTATGAGCATCTTCACTCTCCATTCAATTTTTGCCCCTCTGTAGGTTTTTAGGTCATGCTCATACGTGGGGCTTGAACTCAAACATGTATTGTTTTTTTCCTCCCTATTTGTTGTCCACATGTCTAACTTAAACTTTTCCCTTACATAATTCTTTACCTTGGTTGGTCGTTGGACATTCATGTATGTTATTATCTCACTTATCCATCCACATTTTGTTTTGTTTCATCCATGTCCTCTATTCCCATTCAACTCTTCTTGTATTGCTGCCTTTGGCCATCTATCCTCCTCCATGCCCTCTATGTTTTTTATGTTACTTAGGAGACAAATCGTAGCAGCAAATTTTAGTAGGAAAATGCCAATTTCTGCTAGGATTATCCCGTATGGAACTGATGCTTTGATCTTGAATGTACTTGTAATCAAGCATTTTTGGATTCATTCAATTTGCCTCCACTTTAGACCCGATGGATAGACCGGACCGTAGGAAAAATGTTCATTGCATTTGGTGAAACATACCTACCCCTTTTGTAACATATTCTGCAATCATCACAGTCCAAGAGGCCACATATTTTTTGTTTATTTTTAAAAATAAAATTCTATATAGGAAGATCTCTCTATCATTTTGAAATTCGGGTCTGCGATAGTTGAAGATATGTAAACGTGAACAACATGTGCTTGAGTGTGCCAATTCAAACTGCAAAAAAATTGAGTGGCGGTTGTCAATGATGGATATCCCAATCCAAAGCAGCATATAAAATTTTGTGCTTGAATACAATTATTTAGTAGTAAAGGCTATCAAAGGCTAGATTTACAATAAATAATGTAAACATTTACATAGTTTATTAAAGTTGATTTTTCTAAATGGATCGAGGGGAGAGAATGTTTTAACTTTGCCAGGATTTTGTACTTCATACGTAGTCACACTATTGATCATCCATGGGATTTAGGTACGGATATCAAATCCTCCGCCATACCGTCTACGTTTTTGAATGTAAGTTAGGAGACAAATCATAGCAACAACTTTTATTAGGAAAATGGGCAATTTTTGCCAGGGTTATCGTTGTATGGAATTGATTCTTTGATCTTGAATGTACTTGTAAACAAACATTTTTGGATTCTCTCAATTTGCTTCCACTTTAGACCTGATGGATGAAACGGGTAGGAAACCTATTCATTGCATTTGGTGAAACATGCCTACCCCTTTTGTGCATATTCAAAGGGCAATCATCACAGTCCAAGAGACCACATCTTTTTTGTTTATTTTTTAAAAATAAAGTTCTTCTATATAGGAAGATCTCTCTCTATCATTTTGAAATTTGGGCCTGCAATAGTTGAAGATACGTAAACTTGAACCATAGGTGCTTGAATCAATCCAAAATGCAAAACTTTGAGTGGGGCTTGTTAATGGTGGATATCCTATTCCAAAGTAGCATATAAAATTTTGTGCATGAATAAAATTGTTTACAGTAAAGGCCATCAAAGGCTAGATTTACGATATATAATGTAAACATCTATATAATTTGTTAAAGTTGAATTTTCTAAATGGTTTGGGGGAAGAGAACGTTTTGTACTCCATATGTTGTCACATTGTTGATCATCCATAGATTTAGGCAGGATATCAAGTTTTATTGCGCATTTATTGTGTTGAGTCAATTGTTAATCTACCCCTTGGGAAATATTTTTTAATTCTTGTTATTTTAATGTCCACCTCCACTACACATACATCAATTAATGCAAATCATCTCAACAAAGCTCTAAACACTCATGACATTGAAGCAAGTAATGGAGTTTTTTCCTAATGGTATTTCGTGAAGTATGGGTTGTAACCTAGAAACTCTATTACTTGATGTTATTCTTGAGTTGCTTGAATTTGATAAGGTTTGCCAATGATTAGAATCTTTCACTTTGATTGGCTATTTGGTTGGCCAAGTCCCCTCAAACTGCATTCTCAAATAATGGATTCATAACCATTGACAACCCCATGGTGTTAAGCTTGCAGGTGTGCAAAATATGACTAAAGGTTTTTTGTTGTATCGTTTTGCCAATGTTGACCATCGTAATGTCATTTTCAACCATGGCCCATGGTTTATTCACAATTGTCTTGCTTTTTCCGTCTAGACTATAAGGACTTTCAAGTTTTAGAGCAAGCCAAACTCAAATTCTCAGTCTGGATTGAGTTTCAAGGTCTCCCTTTCCCCTTATTGTTGAGTATGGAGCTTAATTGCTTCACAAGAAACTTGCTTTTACATGTTACTGGTTCTGACAGTAACCAGCGTCGGTCAGACAGTAACCGACGACAGTTACATGTGCGACGCAGTTTTTGTTTTTGACAAAAATTATAATAAATCAATTATTTTAAAGATGATTTATTGATTGTAAAATCACAGTTAAGTTACCCAATATATATATATATATATATATATATATATATATATATATATATGCATTGTATGAGGGTAAGTGAGAAGGAGAGAATATATATAGCAATTGTTTTGCATGTAAGCTTTCTTGGTAAGCTAGAAAAGTAGCTAAGTGAGGGAAAAACATTGAACATCCTGTGAGGTGTTGGAAGACAGTAGAGCTTCATTGTATTTCTTCTGTAAAGCATTGAATAATAATATTGGCCATTTCTTGGTGGAGGTAGCCCTACACTGAGTGAACCACGTTAAATCTGGTGTAATCTTTCTCTTGTTTATTTTATCTTCTGGTTATTTCCATATTCATTGCTTGTATGATTGCTTTGATTATATATCTGTGTAACACTGTTATATGGTTTAACCCCAACAAATGGTATCAGAGCTTTGTTTGAGGGTTTTGTGTGTTGACAGATTTACTCACAGAGGGTTTTCTGATTGAGTGGGAGCTATAGCAATGGCAAAAGAAAACAAATACAAGGTAGAGAAGTTTGACGACCGAAATTATCAATTATGAACAATGCAGATTGAAAATTATCTTTATCAAAGAGATTTATATTTACCGTTGGATGAGAAGTCTAGACCTACGAAGATGACTAATGAAGAATGGAATATTCTTGACAGAAAGGCTTTGGGATCTATAAGATTGAGCCTGACAGCATCCATGACTTCCAATATTACAGAAGCAACTTCTACGGTAGAGTTAATGAAATCTCTTGCTAATTTATATGAAAAACCTAGTGCTTCAAATAAAGTTTATTTGATAAATAAACTATTTAGTTTTAAGATGCATGAAGAAGAATCTACATCTAGTCATTTGAATGATTTCCGATCTATTATAAATCAGTTAAAATTGGTTGCTATACCATTTGATGATGAAGTAAAAACACTTTTATTCTTATGTTCTTTGCCTGATAGTTGGGATAACTTGGTAATGACTGTTAGTAATACAACATCTGCTAATAATATTTTGAAGTTTGATGATGTGGTTAGTATAATCTTGAATGAAGAAATCCACATGAAGAGTACAGAGGAATCATCATCTGAAAATGCTTTGAATGTAGAAAGTAGGGGCAGGTAGAAGGAGAGATCCAAGAGTAAGAGTAATGGGAAATCAAAGTCAAGGGATAACAAATCTAAATCCAGAAGTAATGGAATTACTTGTTGGAAATGTGGAAAGAAAGGACATGCGAAGAAAGATTTTTTGTCAAAGGATAAAGAGAACCAACAACCAGACAAAGGTAAAGAAGTAAATCTTGCTGCATCAGAGGTAATGCAATATGCTCTTATTCTTTCTTTAGATAATAGAATTGAATAATGGGTTTTAGATTCAGGAGCTTCTTTCCATGCAACCCCTAATAAGGGTTATTTCAGAAATTATGTCTAGAGTAATTTTGGGCATGTTTATTTGGGTGATGATGAACCTTGCAGTATTATTGGTAAAGGGGAAGTTCATCTAAAATTTCAGAATGGAAATACATGGGTATTGAAAGATGTGAGACATGTGCCAAACCTCAGGAGGAATCTTATTTCTGCAGGGCAACCAGGTGAATCTGGTTGCATTGTTACTTTTACAAGAGACTCTTGAAAAGTCACCAAGGGTGTTTTTGTTGTGTCAAGAGGTAAGAATGTAAGAACGTTATATTTATCTACCTGTATTACTGATTCATTTTCTGCATTATCTACTTTAGATTCAGATGCATGCATGTAGCATAATCAGTTGGGTTATATGAGTCAAAAAAGAATGCATATCTTAAAGGTTAAGAGTAAGTTATCATATTTGAAAGATTTAGATCTTGATTTTATGTGAGCATTGTATCTTTGGAAAGTAAAAGAGAGTGAGATTTCTCAAAGTTGGGGCAACTAAAAAGAAGCAAAAATTGAAGCTTGTACACTCAGATGTGTGGGGACCAGTTCAGGTAGCTTCTCATGGAGGATCCCAGTATTATGTTACTTTCATTGATGATGCTACAAGAAAGGTATGAGTTTATTGTATTAAACGTAAATATGATGTTTTTGAGACTTTTAAAAGATGGAAAGCCCTTATTGAAAATGAATCAAATTCTAAGTTAAAGTGCCTTAGATATGACAATGGTGGTGAATACTGTAGCAAGGATTTCAATGATTATTGTTCAGTGAATGAGATATGTAGAGAAAGAACGGTTCCAAGAACACCACAAGAGAATGGTGTTGCAGAAAGAATGAACATGACAATCATGGAACGTGCTAGAAGTATGAGAATACATTCTGGACTACCCTTACAGTTTTGGGCAGAAGCAGTTGATACAACAGTTTATTTGATTAACCGTGGGCCTTCAAGTTCACTAGATGGAGGAATACCAGAGGAAACTTGGACCAGAAAAGAGGTAGATCTTTCTTTTCTTAAAGTTTTTGGTTCAGAAGATTTTGTGCATGTTGATAAGGAAAATAGGAAAAAGTTGGATGCAAAATCCAAGAGATGCACTTTCATTGGTTATGGATCTGGTGATTTCGGTTTCCGTTTTTGGGATTTAGAGAATTCTAAAATTATTAGGAGTCGTGATGTTGAATGGAATGAAAAGAGAATGTACAGGGATCAAATTTTGGTACCCAAGGATGAACCGGTTGAGAATTTTGTGAATGAAAATGAACTCTCATATTTAAAAGTATTACCTACAGGGTTACACAGTAACCAGTGTTGGTTTACCCCTGACCAACATCGGTCAGAAGAACTAGTATCGGTTACAGAAGATCCAAACTGGCATCGGTTAACAGAACTGATGTTGGTTACAGGTGACCAGCATCAGTCACTATCAGATTTGGATAGGAATGCCCAAGAGGTCCAAATTGAGCCTTCGGTACCCTAAACTCCTGTGAGAAGGTCACAAAGGGTAAGTAAACCTCTAAAAATATTTACACCTTCTCTATTTTATTTATTATTGACTGATAATGGTGAACCAGAGAGCTTTGAAGAAGTAATGCAGGATAAGACCCACATTCAGTGGGAGCATGACATGGATGAGGAGATGGACTCCTTAGAATAGAACCAGACTTGGGATTTGGTTAAGTTGCCAGCAGGTAAAAGAACATTGTAGAACAAGTGGGTTTACAAGATCAAGGAAGAAGAGGGTGGACAGAAAAGATACAAGGCAAGGCTTGTAGTAAAAGGATTTGCACAAAAAATAGGTATTGAATTTGGTGAAATATTTTCTCCTATTGTTAAGATGACTTCTATTCATACTGTATTGAGTTTAGTTGCAGTAGAAGATTTACATTTAGAGCAACTAGATGTGAAGATGAATTTCCTTCATGGTGATTTGGATGAAGAGATTTATATGCAGCAACCACTTGGGTATGAAGTCAAGGGTAAGGAGAAACTAGTGTGTAGGTTGAAAAAGAGCCTATATGGGCTCAAGCAAGCTCCAAGGCAATGGTACATGAGGTTTGATAGTTTTATGCATGAGCATGGTTACTTGAGATGTGAATCTGACCATTGTGTTTATTTCAAGAAGCTTGAAAATGGGAGCTATATTATTTTGTTACTATATGTGGATGATATGTTTATTGCAAGATCTAGTATGCAGGACATTTGTGAGCTTAAGAGAAGGCTAGCTCACACATTTTCTATGAAGGATTTAAGAGATGCAAAAAGAATCCTTGGCATGCAAATATATAGAGACAGGAAAAACAAGAAATTGTATTTGTCTCAGGAGGATTATATCTACAAGGTGTTAGAAAGGTTCAACATGCAAAATGCAAAACTTGTTAGTACACCTATGAATGGACACTTCAAATTGAGTAAAGATCAGTGTCCTTCATCACATGAGGAGGTCAAATACATGACATAAGTGTCATATGCTTCAGCAGTTGGAAGTCTCGTATATGTTACAGTTTGTACCAGACCAGACATTGCACAAGAAGTGGAAGTTGTGAGTAGATATATGGTTAATCTAGGAAAAGAGCATTGGAAAGCAGTCCAATGGATACTTAGGTATTTGCAAAGGACATCTAGCATGTAGTTATGCTATGAAGGTTTAGATATTTCATTATGTGGCTATGTTGATTAGGATATGGATGGAGATCTAAATGGTAGGAGAAGCACTATTGGATATATTTTCACAGTAGGTGGAACGGACAATTAGCTAGATTTCAAGATTGTAGAAGGTTGTGGCTTTGTCTACTACAAAGCATAGTATGTTGCAGCTACATAGGCTAGCAAGGAGATGATATGGATGATTAGGTTCATGGAAGATTTGGGAAATGAGTAAAGTGATTGTAAACTGTTCAGTGACAGTCAGAGTGTAATTCATTTGGCAAAGAACTCAGTGTTTCATTCGAGAATGAAACACATTCAGTTGAGGTATCACTTCATACAGTAGGTATTGGAGGATGGACAATAAAATCTAGAAAAGATTCATACGAGCAAGAACCTTGCGGATATGCTAATGAAACAATTAGCAAAGGAGAAGTTGGAGCTACACTCCACTTCTGTTGATCTTTGAGTTTGAGACTTGAAAAGGAAGAAACAAAGCTAAGGAATAATCCAAGAATGACGTTATACATGTATGGTGCAGTAATTAATCTCTAAGTGGGAGATTGTTGAGTTGTGGAGCTCAATTACTTTCAGTTTAGCATGCAATGGAAACTTGCTGGAAAATACAGTAACTCTTATTGGTTAAGGGGGAACCGGCATCGGTCACCTAGGACTGGCAGCAATCAAGTTTGACTGGCATTGGTCAGGTAAGGGAGGAACCGGGAGCAGTTAGGTCTAACCGGCGTCGGTTACCTTTGAGAGGGTGTTTTAATTAACTCTCGGGAATTATATCTATTTTTAGCATTAAAGTAATTCTATTCATTGTAATCGCATGGCTAAGTGTCATATGTCTATAAACGCCTATATAAGCATAAAAGCTAGGGTTTAAAAGTAAGAAGTATGAGGATTAACAAGAATTAGAAAGAACTTACAAAAATTTGGTGAGAGAGAAAATTCTTGGTGATGAAGCAAAAGCTTGATAGAAAGAAAGTATTGTACATCTGAGAGGTGTGGAAGATTGTAAATCTTCATTGTATATCTTGTCAAAGCTTTGGATAATAGATTGACTTGTTTCTTGGTAGACGTAGCCCACACTGGGTGAACCACGTTAAATCTGGTGTTGATTTATGTCTCTTGTTTTGTATATTTCTTCTGGTAAAATATCCACTTTTATTTGCATGTATGCTTAGATATGATATATTGTCTGTACAATCGGTGTGCTAACCCCAACACCCAATTTGGAACCAATACAACCTAGCTTAGAGTTGTGATCCTCTAGCTTTATATAACTCATCCACTTTGATCTTGTATCTCCATTGAGGAGTTTGGAAATCCTATGTAATTTATGGTATGAATCTTCGTAAGCCCCTTATCTGAAAATGACAGCTTGTTTACCATATATTCTAAGTGTTGGGGTTAACACACTGGTTGTACAGATAATATAAGCATACATGCAAATAAAAGCGGATATTTTACTAGAAGAATTATACAAAAAAAAGATATAAATAGACACCAGATTTAATGTGGTTCACCTAGTGTGGGCTACGTCCACCAAGAAACAAGTCAATCTATTATCCAAAGCTTTGACAAGATATACAATGAAGATTTACAATCTTCCACACCTCTCAGATGTACAGTACTTTCTTTCACTCGAGCTTTTGCTTCTTCTCCAAGAATTCTCTCTTTCACAATTATTCTCACAATAATCATCAACTTTTGCAAGTTCTTCTTGATTCTTACTTCTAAACCCTAGCTTTCATGTTTATATAGGCGTATACAAACTTAGGGCACTTAGCCATGTAATTACAATCAATAGATCTGCTTTAATACTAAAAATAGATCTAATTCATGTGAGTTAATTAAAACATCCACACATAGGTAACCAACGTCGGTTAGCCCTAACCAATGTCGATTCATCCTTGCTTGACTAATGTCGGTCATTGGTGACCAATGTCGGTCCCTCCATAACTGATGTTGGTTACTGTGTTTTCCAGAAAGTTTCATACTACAAGCTAATATGAAGTAATTGAGCTCACAACTCAACAATCTCCCACTTGGAGATTAATTACTGCACCATACATGTACAACATCATTCTTGGATCCTTCCTTAGCTTTGTTTCTTCCTCTTCAAGTCTCAAACTCAAAGACCAACAGAAGTGGAGTGTAGCTCCAACTTCTCCTTTGCTAATGGCTTTGTTAGCATATCCGCAGGGTTCTCACTTGTATGAATCTTTTCTAGATTCAACTGCCCATCCTCCAATACCTGTCATATGAAGTGATACCTCAACTGAATGTGTTTCATTCTCGAATGAAACGTTGAGTTCTTTGCCAAATGAATTACACTCTGACTGTCACTAAATAATTTACAATCATATTTCTCCTTTCCCAACTCTTTCATGAACCTACTCATCCATATCATCTCCTTGCTAGCCTCTGTAGCTGCAACATACTCTACCTCTGTAGTAGACAAAGCCACAACCTTCTGTAATCTTGAAATCCAGCTAACTGCCATCCCACCTATTGTGAAAATATATCCAGTAGTGCTCCTCCTACCATCCATATCTCCAGCCATATCTGAATCAACATAGCCACATAATGAAATATCTAAACCTCCATAGCATAACTGCATGCTAGATGTCCCTTTCAAATACCTAAGTATCCATTGGACTACTTTCCAATGCTCTTTACCTAGATTAGCCATATATCTACTCACAACTCCCACTGCCTGTGCAATGTCTGGTCTGGTACAAACCATAACATACATGAGACTCCCAACTGCTGAAGCATATGGCACTTGTGTCATGTATTTGACCTCCTCATGTGATGAAGGACACTGATCTTTTCTCAATTTGAAGTGTCCAACCATAGGTGTACTAACAGGTTTTGCATTCTACATCTTGAACCTTTCTAACACCCTGTAGATATAATCCTCCTGAGACAAATACAATTTCTTGTTCTTCTTGTCTCTATGTATTTGTATGCCAATGATTCTTTTTGTAGCTCCTAAATCCTTCATAGAAAATGTGTGAGCTAGCTTTCCCTTAAGCTCACCAATGTCCTGCATACTAGATCCTACAATAAGCATATCATCCACATACAGTAACAAAATAATATAGCTCCCATTTTCAAGCTTCTTGAAATAAACACAATGGTCAGATTCACATCTCAAGTAACCATGCTCATGCATAAAACTATCAAACCTCATGTACCATTGCCTTAGAGCTTGCTTGAGCCCATATAGGCTCTTTTTCAACCTGCACACTAATTTCTCCTTACCCTTGACTTCATACCCAAGCGATTGCTGCATATAAATCTCTTCATCCAAATCACCATGAAGGAAAGTCATCTTCACATCTAGTTGCTCTAAATGAAAATCCTCTACTATAAATAAACTCAATACAGTATGAATAGAAGTCATCTTTACAACAGGAGAATTTTTTTTACCAAAGTCAATACTTAGTTTCTGTGCAAATCCCTTTACTACAAGCCTTGCCTTGTACCTTTTTTGTCCACCCTCTTCTTCCTTGATCATGTAAACCCACTTGTTCTGCAATGTCCTCTTACTTGCTGGACAACTTAACCAAATCCCAAGTTTGGTTCTGTTCTAAGGAGTCCATCTCCTCATCTATGCCATGCTCCCACTGACATGGGTCTCATCCTGCATTGCTTCTTCAAAACTCTCTAGTTCACCATTATCAGTCAATAATAAATAAAATAGAGAAGGTGTAAATCTTTCTAGAGGTTTACTTACCCTTTGTGACCTTCTCACAGGAGTTTGGGGTACTTGAGGCTCATTCTAGACCTCCTAGACATTTGTATCCAAATCTGTCAGTGACCAACGCCAGTCACCTGTAACCGACGTTGGTTCTGCTAATCGATGTCAGTTTGGATCTTCTGTAACCGATACCAGTTTGATGACCGATGTTGGTCAGGGGTCAACTGACACGGTTACTGTGTAACCCTATCAGTATTACTTTTAAATCTGAGAGTTCATTTTCATTCACAAAATTCTCAACCGGTTCATCCTTGGGTACCAAAATTTGATCCCTGTACATTCTCTTTTCATTCCATTCAATATCACGACTCCTAATAATTTTAGAATTTCTAAATCCCAAAAACGGAATCCAAAATCACCAGATCCATAACCAATGAAAGTGCATCTCTTGGATTTTGCATCCAACTTTTTCCTATTTTCCTTATCAATATGCACAAAAGCTTCTAAACCAAAAACTTTAAGAAAATAAAGATCTACCTCTTTTCCAGTCCAAGCTTCCTCTGGTATTCCTCCATCTAGTGAACTTGAAGGCCCACGGTTAATCAAATAAACTGTTGTATCAACTGCTTCTGCCCAAAACTGTAAGGTAAATCCATAATGTATATGCATACTTCTATCACATTTCATGATTGTCTTGTTCATTCTTTCTGCAACACCATTCTCTTATGGTGTTCTTGGAACCGTCCTTTCTCTACGTATCCCATTCACTGAACAATAATCATTGAAAATCCTTGCTATAATATTCACCACCATTTTCAGATCTAAGGCACTTTAACTTTGAATTTGATTCATTCTCAACAAGGGTTTTCCATCTTTTAAAAGTCTCAAAAACATCATATTTATGTTTAATAAAATAAACATCATACCTTTCTTGTAGCATCATCAATGAAAGTAACATAATACTGGGATCCTCCATGAGAAGCTACCTGAGCTGGTCCCCACACATCTGAGTGTACAAGCTCTAATTTCTGCTCCTTCTTAGTTGCCCCAACTTTGAGAAATCTCACTCTCTTTTACTTTCCAAAGACAAAATGCTCACAGAAATCAAGATCTAAATCTTTCAAATATGATAACTTACCCTTAGCCTTTAAGATCTGCATTCCTTTTTGACTCATATGGCCCAACCGATTATGCCACATACATGCATCTGAATCTGAAGTAGATAATGCAGAAAATGAATCAGTAACACATGTAGATAAATATAACGGTCCTACCTTCTTACCTCTTGCCACAACAAAAGCACCCTTGGTGACTTTCTAAGAGTCTGTTGTGAATGTAACCATGCAACCAGATTCACCTAGTTGCCCTACAAAAATAAGATTCCTCTTGAGGCTTGGCACATGCCTCACATCTTTCAATACCCATGTATTTTCATTCTGCAATTTTAGATGAACTTCCCCTTTACCAGTAATACTGCAAGGTTCATCATCACCCAAATAAACATGCCCAAAATTGCCCTAGACATAATTTCTGAAATAACCCTTATTAGGGGTTGCATGGAAAGAAGCTCCTGAATCTAAAACCCATGATTCAATTCTATTATCTAAAGAAAGAATAAGAGCATCTTGCATTACCTCTGCTGCAACAAGATTTACTTCTTTACCTTTGTTTGGTTGTTGGTTCTCTTTATCCTTTGACCAACAATCTTTCTTTGCATGTCCTTTCTTTCCACATTTCCAACAAGTAATTCCCTTACCTCTGGATTTAGATCTGATATCCCTTGACTTTGATTTCCCATTACTCTTACTCTTGGATCTCTCCTTCTGCTTGCCCCTGCTTTCTACATTCAAAGCATTCCCAGATGATGATTCCTATATACTCTTCTTGTGAATTTCTTCATTCAAGATTATACTAACCACATCATCAAACTTCAAAATATTATTAGCAGATGTTGTATTACTAACAGCCATTACCAAGTTATCCCAACTATCAGGCAAAGAACATAAGAATAAAAGTGCTTTCACTTCATCATCAAATGGTATACATCAACCGATTTTAACTGATTTACAATAGATCTGAAATCATTCAAATGACTAGATGCAGATCCACCTTCATGCATCTTAGAACTAAATAGTTTCTTCATCAAATAAACTTTATTTGAAGCACTAGGTTTTTCATATAAATTAGTAAGATATTTCATTAACCCTACCGTAGAAGTCGCTTCTATAATATTGGAAGCCACAGATGCTGCCAGGCTCAATCTTATAGATCCCAAAGCCTTTCTGTCAAGAATCTTCCATTCTTCATCAGTCATCTTCGTAGGTCTAGACTTCTCATCCAACGGTAAATACAAATCTCTTTGATACAGATAATCCTCAATTTGCATCTTCCATAATTGATAATTTTGGTCGTCAAACTTCTCTACCTTGTATTTGTTTTCTTTTGTCATTGTTATAGCTCCCACTCAATCAGAAAACCCTCTGTGAGTAAATTTGTCAACACACAAAACCCTCAAACAAAGCTCTGAACCAGTTGTTGGGGTTAGCACACCGGTTGTACAGATAATATATCAGATCTAAGCATACATGCAAATAAAAGCAGATATTCTACCAGAAGAATATACACAAAACAAGAGATATAAATCAACACCATATTTAACGTGGTTCACCCAGTGTGGGCTACATCCACCAAGAAACAAGCCAATCTATTATCCAAAGCTTTGACAAGATATACAATTGAAGATTTACAATCTTCCACACCTCTCAGATGTACAATACTTTATTTCACTCAAGATTTTGCTTCTTCTCCAAGAATTCTCTCTCTCACAATTATTCTCACAATAATCATCAACTTTTGCAAGTTCTTCTTAATTCTTACTTCTAAACCCTAGCTTTCATGCTTATATAGGTGTATACAAACTTAGGGCACTTAGCCATGTAATTAAAATCAATAGATATGCTTTAATACTAAAAATAGATATAATTCATGTGAGTTAATTAAAAAGTCCACACACAGATAATCGACGCCGGTTAGCCCTAACCGATGCCGGTTCCTGTTATCCATATTTCTCCCTCGGGTGAAATATTGGATTGAATCATGACCCCGCTTGAAGGAACCCGAGAAAACTCATCCAGATCCTGCAAATTGGTTGCAAGAAGATTCAACAATGGAGTGGCGGAGGCCAAGAAATATCAAAGGATCATGTACAGAAAGAAAATGACTTTGTCGAGCCGTTTCTACATCTTAAATCCATCCTCCAAGTTACAGGAAGGTAGAACTATAAAATAGCAGGGTCAAACAATAAGGATCAATGCTACAAAGGAGCCAGAAGAAGGAAGAATGGCAAAGATTTGAAGTCCTTGAGCTTGAAATGGTTCAGGAAAAGGGAAAAAATGACTAAGTATGGAGGAAGAAGTGGAAGGGGCCACGTGCCTTAACGACAATGTTTCAAGCATGAATCCAAAAGGAGAAGTCCAAACTTGCACTAGGCTTCCACATGTCCAAAGTCCCCAAAAGTTGCGAGGCATTGAAAATTCTTCGACTGAGAGTGAAGCGTGACAGGTGTCAGCTTGGCGCAAATTTGCAAAGGGAACCCCAGGTGGAAATCCAAACTTGCGCCAACCCTCCACGTAGCCAAGGTTCAAATAGGGTCATAAGGCGGGCTTCAAAATTGGTAAAGTATAGAAGTATAAGCAGAGAGTGTCGTGTGTCAGCCTAGCACATTTCCAAGAGTCAGTCGCTGGGTGAAAACCCAAATGAGCGCGAGGCCGCCACGTAGCTCGAAGTCTAAAAAGTAAGAAGGACCGTTGAATAGTCCACAAAGCAACGGAGGCAGATAAATTTCAACCTGATGCTTCTCCAAAGGCAAACTTTGGGTTGGATTTGCAAATATGCGTGGTGCCTCCACGTGTCCAAAAGGGGGTAGAGTTAGTTGAATTGTCAAAGCATTAACAGGCCAGCGGAAGCTACCAAGTGTCTTAACGACATTGATTAAAGAGTCAAGAGGAGAGAAGGTTCCCAAGCAAGCACCAGGGTGACCCGTGTCCCAAGGGCAAAGCGGGAGTCGGGGAAAAAGGTTAGTTTTTCACCCTTTACCTCAAAAGGGGAAAAAGTTATAAAAAGACCCATGACTCCACCCAAGAAGGAAAAATTCAACATATAAACCCGAGTCAAAGCAAAGGTGGGCCATCGGAGAGACAAGTGAAATTTTACCTTTTGTCCAAAAGGCATAAAGGTAAAAATGGAAACGTGTTTCCCAGCTAACCAAAAGGAGACACATGTCTAGACAGAGTTTCAGGGTTGTGGAGGTTTTTGAGTGTTTGCATTTTTTGCACAAAGGGCCAAAAGGTAAATTACGGGCCGTGGACCCAGATTTTTGATCCAATCTGGCTGCCACATGTCCCAATTAAAGGAGGGACCCATTTTCAAGTTGTTTTCTCACCTTTTTGTACAGAATCAACACAAAACTTCAAAGAGGCATATCTTTCAAATCAGAGCCCGAGAGATTGCAAATCTAATATCATTGGAAATATCTCGACCTCGTTTACACCATGGGATTCTAAAACTTCAATTTTTGAGAGAGTAGGTAGAAGAAAAATGGAGAAATTTCTTCAAGCTTTCAATGCAAGATCATCAGTCTCAACAACTAGATCAGATTCGATCTATTTCCACCGTTTCCTCTTCCTTCAAGGCATCGAATCAAGGATCGATGTAGTAAAGATGGATTCGAGGGCATATTTTAGCAGAAAACATTAACAGCGGTGGTTGAGCTTCGACCCACATGTTTTCCCGCTTCTCTCTCCCTTTTTCTTCTCTCAGATCAATTCTATAAATACGAGGGACATGATTCATTGTAAAGGGTTGGATATTCTTAGTATTTACAGGCTCCCTTCTCCTTCTAGCAAAGGATTTGTGGGGTTCAATCCTTCCTTTAAAATTGTATTACGTTTCTACCTTTCCACTATTCTGTAATGAATGGTATCAATCTATTAGAGCAATAAAATATGTTTGTGATCGATCTCATATCCTTCTTGTTTCTTTTGCTTTTATTTGATCTCTCATTACAGATCTGGTTATCTGTGTTTGTTTATTGTATGCATTTTATTAGTTTGTGTTGAAAGAAAACTAAGTATTCATCATTCCTTTGGTGCATCACCTAGTAGTTTAGTTATTTCTCATTTCTGTACTCTTTTATCCCTGTCTCATTGGCAAGTCTTAGACTAGGTATAGATATAGATCCTCTGCAAATCCTCACGTATGCACCTAAATAGAGGAATAAGGAACCAACCTTTAATCTAGAGAGCTTTTCTAATTTGCAAGGTCCCACACCTTAGAAAAAGTTCCATGTTATGCAATCACACCAGATGATTCTGCCTTAGAAAAGTAGATCTTTAGAAATCGTCTGGGGGTGTTGTGATTTTGCACTAACAGTTCCTCCTTGCCTGACCGATGTCGGTCATTGGTGACCAATGTCAGTCCCTCAATAACTGATGTCGGTTACTGTGTTTTCCAGCAAGTTTCATATTGCATGTTAATATGAAGTAATCGAGTTTCACTTTGATCTTGTATCTCCATTGAGTAGCTTGGAATTCTTATGGAATTTATGGTATGAAGCTTCAGGAGCCCTTTGTTTGAAAATGGTAGTTTTTTTACCATATATTCTAAGGAAAGTAGTTGTTATTTAAATGGCATCAACCTAGCATTCAATAAAACTAGAGTCCCCTATGGGTATGGGTGATAAGTTCAATATTTGTTTGATATGTCCAAAAATTCTATCATGCTTGAGATGATTAATGCTAAGATAAAATGAGGTTTGTGCTTGATTTTACATGGAGAATTGTTCCATGAATATCAAAGTAAATGGTCTAATGGTCAGAGATAATGGTGGTGTCATACAAAACGACATGCTTACCAATAATGATGTATAGGTAAAAGAGGTCTTTCTCTTCCATGAAAGGTTGGTCAAGTATTTGGACCACTCTATCTTGCCCGTGTCTAAAATTGGACCAGGTGAACTATGTATAGTCTGAGTTATGCTTGCAATAGTGATTGGGGTTAGATATTCCAATTTTGTGCCACATATAGAACCAAGATTCCCACTCTCTCACACAACACCACATGGGATGACAACCTTCTTTATCGTTGGGAGATTCATCTATGTTGAAATCGCCGCATAGAATCCATAGGGCACCTGGAAGCAAGTTTGTGAGCCACTGCCAAAAAAGTGTGTTCAACCACATCTTTGGAAGAATATAGGTTTGCAAGTCAAAAAATGTTGGCATGTCAAAATAAAAAAGAGTCCAAACCACCGGATGGGTGGGGTCATAACCCTAAGAAATAATGTTCTGAGTAATATATGGCACAAACAACGTGATGATTCGTCCACCCCGACCAAACTTGTGGCTAGACATATGACAAATAGCGCCTGGGCCAAATGGGTGTGGGTAGCAGATTGAAGTAAAAATCCAAATATGTTAACTTCTTGAATGCAAATAATTTTCATATTTTTAAAATGGAAGGCAGTTGTCCTTGACCAGGTAATGACGGGTTGGTTTTAGTAAGACCATCAAACATTCGAATAGAAAACAATCATTAGGGAAACATCAAGTTGCATGTATCCCTCATCATCAAGACCTTCGAGGGTTGAAAACTAGTTGTTAGAGGTGGAAACCCACAACAAAAGAGGAACAACATCACTTAATGACTATGGCCACCATTTTTCGTGGACATACTCCCCATCTTCAAAAGGGGACATGTTATGGTAATGATAGAGTAAATATTTTTGATTTATTGAAACCACACTGTCATTTGGGAAACTTGCATCCAAATTATGTTGTGAAGGAAGTTTCAAGTGCATGGTGATTTTCTAATAAGTAATGGAGGACTCTGTAAGAGGATTGTGAGAGATAGGCATGAGCATCTTGCTGGTTGGTGGCACATTTTGTTTGGTGGTAGTGGCAGTAGAGCTAGCTCCAATGGCACCAACAGGGTGATAGAAGGTAACATTAGGTTTAGTTGAACTACGGGCAACATTTTTTTATTATTGAAAACAATGGTCTAGCTCTCGTTTGAATTTGGGGTTTTATATTCTTGCTGCATTTTTGCTTGAGATGATTAACAAGAGGAAATCTTAAAGGGAATTCTTGAATCATATGACCTGAGGCTGAACAATGGAAATGACAATTTGAAAGATTAATGTAGAGCACACAATGAGAAAACTGAGTTTATGATATCTAGATGTCTATGATTTCCTTAAGGTCTTTAGCTAGGTCAACCTCGACACAGACACATTTTGGGGTCCGAGCCATGTAAAATTTAGGTTTCTCAAGACAAATCAAGTGGCCCAAGGGTTTGATTAGTTGTTCCACAAATTTCCATAAGAGTTTGATTATTCAAAAACTTAAAAATCTCTAGTCTATTGGGAAAAGATAACCAACGTGTTACATATGAACCATGGGTCATGGTTAACATTGGCTTTACAATCCTCATCATTATTAAAAAAAATCATAAAGACCCCTTGGCGAGGTCTTGAACCCCCTCAAGCTTGACTTCATGGTACTACCAATGATTATGAACCTATTGTTTTAACAGGACTTCAAGGGCAACCCAGTCAAAAAAATAACCAGCCACGGTAAAAGATTCAATATAATTACATGCTTTGGAAAATTCAGGTAGATCAAGAATAACATTAGGCAACAAGGATTTAGAGTCAGAACTATTACCTCA
Organism: Taxus chinensis; assembly: GCA_019776745.2. Classification (NCBI taxonomy): domain Eukaryota; kingdom Viridiplantae; phylum Streptophyta; class Pinopsida; order Cupressales; family Taxaceae; genus Taxus; species Taxus chinensis. Next base: position 15,775,916 of record CM034150.1, read on the forward strand.
TTAAAAACCTCTGGGACAAATTTTCTCACCTTTTTTAGTGTCATGGCTATTCAGATATCCTTCAATGTAAACTACATCAAAAGATGCAAGGGACGATGAGTTCGACATAAATTAAGGAATTAATGTTTCCCAATGGGGGAGTAAAGGCCCAGTTCAACGCAATAAATGCACAGGCAAAAGAAAAAATGCTACCTGGATCTTTAGGAGATCAACAATGTGATACATAGCTATATAGAAGGCTACATGGTAGGGGCGCATGCATGAAAACCATGTACATTATATTTCATAGAAGTTATCTTGATGATTTGTAGTTTTTTGTTTTTCATGTTTTTTTATTTGAAACCTTAAGGAATTTGTTTCATTTTAGTTAGCACAAAGATGGTGTAAAAATGAACCAATTGAGATTTTTTAATAATGCCACGTTTACGCCACCTTTGTATGATTTTTGTGATACCTAAAACCCAATTTTTGCACCAATTTTACACTACAAAACTATTAACAAATAAATTAAAGTTTGTATCTGTGATAAAAAAAATTAAAATAAAATTTCTTGTTTGATTTTTGAGTAAATTTGTAAATTAAAAAAATAAAAAAGTAGCTTAGTGAACTTTGGGTGAGTCGAACTTGGGTTAATGTTTTGTTTTAGGATGAGACACAATTGACCAATGTGTAAACACCAATTGAGGACATGGTCCCTTGATCATGAGGAAATGTTTTGGGGAGGTTAAAACAAAATAATAATAACGATCAACTTGTTTATATTTGGTTATTATTGGTTGGAGTATTATTTTTTAACGTGTCAACATACCAACTTATTCCTTTGACCACCCGAACCATTTGTCATATTATATCACACTACCAACCAACCTCCTCCACTACGCAAGTCTCACTTTTAGGTTGGTAAATGTCCTTACCTAATCACATCTTCTTTTACCCCTATATTTCACCTCTTCTTAGCCTGCACATACTTTCCACTTGTATTTTTTAATAGTCCTTCAAACATCATTTCAATTTCAAATCCAATACGCTCATCAAAGGTTAAATATATATTTATTATACTTTTTCATACTATTTAAATTTCCACCATCATCCTCCAATACCTCCATGTTTTCCTATATTTGAAGGTCTACCATCATCAGGTTTCTTCTAATCACCCAATACTTTCCATCCAATGCCATTACCATCCATGTAGTTGCAGCGGAGAGTCGTGTGTCAAACTGGCACATTTCCAACAGAGTCATTCCCCGGGCGGAAACCCAAATGAGCGCGAGGCCGCCACGTAGCCAAAGCTAAAAGTAGAATTACCGTTGAATTTAGTCCACAAAGTATGGAGGCAGACAAGTGTCAACCTTCGCTCCTCGAAGGAAAACTTTGGTTGGATTTGCAACTGCGCCAGTGCTCCACGTGTTCAAAAAGGGCATAGTTAGTTGAATTGTCAAAGCAATTAACAGCCGTGGAAGCTACCAAGTGTCTTCAATGGTCGTTGATTTCATCACAAGTGTCAAAAGGAGAGAAGGTTTCCCAAGCAAGCACCAAGGTGATGCGTGTCCCCAAGGGAAAGCGGGAGTTAGGGAAAAGTGGTTAGTTTTTCGGGCCCCGTTTGCCATCAAAAGGGTAACAGTTAAGAAAAGACCCGCCGACCTCCGCCCAAGAGGGAAAAATTCAACATATAGACCCGAGTCAAAGCCAAGGTGGGGCGTCGAAGAGAAAGTGAAAATTTGCCTTTTGTCTAAAAGCAATAAGGTAAAAATTGAAACCGCGTTCCCACACCAAAGGACCAACGTGTCCAGACGGAGTTTCAAGGTTTACGGAGGTTTTAAGTTTTGCGTAAAGGGCCAAAAGTTAATTGCGGGCCGTGGACTCCCAAATTTTGATCCCATCGGCTTCCCAGGTGTCCCAATCAAAGAGGACCCATTTTAAGTTGTTTTTTTCCCCGCCTATTTGTACAAAATCAATGTAACACTTCAAGGGCATATCTTTGGTTTTGTTTTTTTGTTTTTTTTTTTTTTTTTTTTTTTTTATTTGTTGTTTTTTTTTTTTTTTTTTTTTTGTGTTTTTTGGGGGGGGGGGGGGGGGGGGGGGGGGGGTTAGGGGTTTTTTTTTTGTGTGGTTTTTTTTTTTTTTGTTTTTTTTTTTTTTTTTTTTTTTTTTTTTTTTTTTTTTTTTTTTTTCTTTCGACTCAATAGCTAGAGATTGCAAATTTGATATCATTGGAAAGATCTCGACCGCGTCTACAGCACCATGGGAGTCTGAAACTTTTAATTTTTAAGAGTGTAGGTGGAAGATAATGGAGAAACACAATCTTCTCGCTTTCAATGCAGGATCATCATCTCAACAACCCAGATCGGGGATTCAATCTATTTCCAACCCGTTTCCTCTTCCTCAGGCGCTGAATCGCGGATCGATGCAGTACAGATGGATTCGGGGGCAAATTTTAGTAGAAAACATTAATACGTGGTTGAGCTTCGACCCACATTTTTCCACTTCTCTCTCCCTTTTTCTTTTCTCCAATCGATTCGCTATAATACAGGGGACATGATTCCAATTGTAAAGGGTTGGATATTCTTATATTGTAAGGATGCCCCCTTCTCCTTCTATCAAAGGAATTTTGTGGGGTTCAAGCCTTCCTTTAAAATTGTATTATGTTCTGCCTTTTTTCCCTCTATTCTGTAATGAATGGTACAATCTATTAGGCCAATAAAATATGTTTTGTGATCGATCTCATATCCTTCTGTTTTCTTTTGCTTTTATTTGATCTCTCATTACAGACTGGTTATCTGTGTTTTGGTTATTGCTGCATTTTATTATTTGTTTTGAAAGAAACTAATATTACATCATTCCTTTGTGCTCACTTTGTAGTTTTGTTATTTCTCATTTATGTACTTTTTATCCCTTCTCCTTGCAAGTCTGAGACTGGTATAGATTCGATACCTCTGGGAAATCCTCCGTAATGCACCTACAAGAGGAATAAGAACCCAACCTTTAATCTGGAGACTTTCCAATTTTGTAAGGTTCCACACCTTAGGAAAACTTCCATGTTATGCATCACCAGATATTCTGCCTTAGAAAAGTAGATCTTATTATAATCGTCTGGGGTGTGTGTTTTGGCACTAACAGTTCCTCCCTTGCCTGAAACGATGCGGTCATTGGTGACCAAGGTCAGTCCCTCAGACTGAATTGTGGTTACTGTGTTTTTCCAGCAGTTTGCATATGCATGTTAACTGAAGTAATCGATTTCACTTTGATCTTGTTCTCCATGATTTAGCGCTTGGAATTCCTTATGGAATTTATGGTATGAAGCTTCAGGAGCCTTTTGTTTGAAAAATGGTAGTGTTTTTTTGTTTACCAATCTTCTAGGAAAGTAGTTGTTATTTAAATGGCAATCACCTAGCCATTCAATAACACTAGAGTCCCCTTGGGTATGGGTGATAAGTTAAATATTTGTTTGATATGTCCAAAATTCTATCATGCTTGGATGAATTAATGCTAGAAGATAAAGAGGTTTGTGCTTGATTTTACCGGAGAATTGTCCATGCATTCAAAGTAAATTGCTAATGGTCAGAGATAATGGTGGTGTCATACAAAAGCCCGACATGCTTACCAATAATGATGTTAGGTAAAAGAGGTCTTTCTCTTCCATGAAATTTGGTCCAAGTATGTGGCCACTCTATCTTGCCCTGTCTAAAATTGGACCAGGTGACTATGTATATTGAGTATGCTTGCAATAGTGATTGGGGTTAGATATGCCATATGTGCCACATATAGAACCAAGATTCCCACTCTCTCACACACACACATGAGGATGACAACCCTTTATCGTTTGGGGGAGATTCTCTATGTTGAAATCGCCGCATAGAATCCTAGGCACGGAAGCAAAGTTTTTGTTGAGCCACTGCCAAAAAAGTGTGTTCAACCACATCTTTGGAAGAATATAGGTTTGCAAGTCAAAAAATGCACATGTGAAATTCAAAAAGGGTACAAATGAGTGGGGTAAAAACCCTAAGAAATAATATTCTAAGCAATCTTTCGCATAAGTATCATCATGACGCCACCCCGACCAAAATTGTGGCTAGACATCTGACAAATAGTGCCTAGACAAATGGCATGGGCAAAAAATTGAAGCAAAAAGCCAAAAAAATTAACTCCTGGCATGCAAATAATTTTCATAATTCTCAAATGGAAGAAACTTTCCTTGACCAAATAATGATAGGTCCATCTAGTGGGCCGCCAACATCCAAAGAAATCCATAGGGAACATCAAGTTGCATTTATTCCATCATCCATCAAAACTTCTCGGGTTGAACACTAGTTGTTAGAGTGGAGAACCCCACAACAAAAGATGAACAGACATCACTTATGACGATGGCCACCATTTTTCGTGGACATACTCCCTCTTCAAAAGGGGACATGGTTAGGGTAATGATAAGTAAATATTTTTGATTTATTGAACACCACCTGTCATTGTGGGAAACTGCATCCAAATTATGTTGTGAAGGAAGTTCAAGTGCATGGTGATTTCTACTAAGTATGGATGACTCTGTACGAGGATTGTGAGAGATAGGCATGAGCACTTGCTGGTTGGTGGCACATTTTGTTTGGTGGTAGTGGCAGTAAGCTAGGCTCCAATGGCACCACAGGGTGATAAGGTACATTAGTTTAGTTGAACTTAACGGGCAACATTTTTTTATTATTGAAAACAATGGTCCTATCTCTCGTTTGAATGTGGGGTTTATATTCTTGCTTGCGTGTTTTGGCTTGAGATGATTAACAAGAGGACTCTTAAAGGAATTCTTTAATCAATATACCTGAGGATGACCAATGGAAATGACAATTGAAGAATTAATGTAGAGCACCACAATGAAAACTGAGTTTAGATATCTATATGCTATGAGTTCCTTAAGGTCTTTTGCTCTAGGGTCAACCTCGACACAGACACATTTTGGGGTCCGAGCCATGTACAATTTAGGTTTCCTCCAAAAAAAAAACTAAATCAGTGCCAAGGTTTGTTAGTTGTTCCACCATCCAAACCACAAATTTCCATAAAGTTTTTGATTATTCCAAAAACTTAAAAATCTCTAGTCTAGTGGAAAAGATAACCTAACGTGTGACATATGAACCATGGTCATGTTAACATAACCTTGGCTTTACAATCCGCATCATTATTAAAAAAAATCATAAAGACCCTTGGCTCGTGTCTTGAACCACCCCTCAAGCTTTACTTCATGGTCACTACCAATGATTAGAACCTATTGTTTTAACAGGACTCAAGGAACCCAGTCAAAAAAATAACCAGCCACGGACAAGATTCAATTAATTCTGCTCTTTGAAATTCAGGGGATCAAGGAATAAACATTAGGCAACAAGATTTAGAGTCAGAACATTACCCTCCTTAAAAACCTTGGACAAATTTTCGCACCTTTTTTATTGTCATGGCTATTCGATTCCTTCATGGAAACTACATCAAAAGATGCAAGGGACCGATTAGTTTCGACATAATTAGGAAATTAATGTTTCCCCAATGGTGGAGTAAGGCCCAGTCAACGCAATAAATGCACAGGCAAAAAGATAAAAATGCCTACCGCCTGATCTTTAGGAGATCAACAAGTGATACATAGCTATATAAAGGCTACATGGTAGGTGGGCGCATGCATGAAACCACTGTACATTATATTTTCAGATAGAAGTTACATTGATTGATTTGTAGTTTTGTTTTTCAATGTTTTTTTTATTTGAAACCTTAGGAATTTTGTTTCATTTTAGGAGCACAAAGATGTGTATGTAAAATGAACCAATTGAGATTTTTTAATAATGCGCCGTTTAACGCCACCTTTGTAATGTTTTTGTGATCCTAAAGACCCAATTTTGCACCAATTTTTACACTCAGAAACTATTTAACAATATTAAAGTTTGTATCTCTTGTGATAAAAAAATTAAAATCAAATTCTTGTTTGATTTTTGAGTAAATTTGTTAAATTAAAAAAATAAAAAAGAGCTTAGTGAACTTTGGGTGAGTCGACTTTGTTAATGTTTTTTTTTAGGATGAGACACCATTGCAGTGTCAACACGCAATTGAGGACATGTCCCTTGATCATGAGGAATGTTTTGGGGAGGTTCAGTAATCAAAAACTAAAAAATTCATTATTAGCTTCAATAAACCCAAGATCAATTTTGCAGCCAGATGTTATTAATAAATATGTATATTACCTACTATTCAAAACATGACATTTTTTAGATGGTCAAAACATTTAGAACACCAAAACTTGACTATTGGAGAAGGATAAATGCAAGGTGAGCATCGTTTTGATTCATTTGAAAATTAAAACATAGTAACTTTCGATTTTTTAACTTTCAAGGCAACTGGTTAAATGGGCATTGAATTTGAAATAACTAAGCGAACTTAACTTCAAGTTTCCAACTGTCAATTGTGCATGTTTATGATTTTCTAACAATTTGTACTCATGTAATATGTGTGGTGTGCCTGTGGAATCAAAGTTGGAAGAAGCAGGGATAAAGCTTTTGATAAATAGTCCAATTAACTCTATGAGGGAGGTGGTTGTGGAGATGCCGAAGTGGAACGACGATCCTTGGAATAATGAATTGCGGGGAACAACGTATTTACAAAAAATTATTGATATTTACAATCTACATATTGTGGTTCATTGACAGTGTGGTGTTTGTTCATTGGACGACATAACCCCTGGTTTTGAGTACTTGATATCTCCATACACTAAATCAACAACTTACACATAATGCGGGTATGAATTTAACCCCTACGGTTGCACTGTGCATTGGTAATTTGGAAAATCAATTAAGTCAGAACTGTGCGCAACACATTGACAATTTAGAAAATTGCCTTAGATGAGTAGGCAGCGCTGGGCCAGTTGGTAAAGCCAAAAGCATTGAAATTTGAAGTTGAATGTTATGAATATTGATTATTGATTATTATATAGTCATCAATGTCACATAACTTCATAAGTTAGTGGATAATCACGCGGCACCATTCCCAAATCCCACGCTCACTTCTCCTCCAAAATTCAAATATATAAAAAAATAAAGCAGTTGATTATATAACCTGGACGTCAATATGACAGTTTGATTAAAAAAATCGCATCCATTGATACGGGCTTAAAAATTTATTGGTTATATTTTACGGCTAAAAATTGGAAAAACATATAAACATGCGTCAAATTTAACCCTTGCTTATCATGATCCGGAGGAGGGTGTCCTTCTCATCCTAGGATAGAGAGGGAAAGAAAATGTGCCCCTCCCACAAGTCATCAAAACCTTAGTTTTAAAGCTAACTCTTTTTCTCACTCATAAACTTAAAAACAGACTGTCAGGTTGCTTTAAAGACTCAAGAAGCTTGTTTTAACCTCATTCCTTCACAAAATCAACCCATGCAGCCATTTTTGATGTTATAAACCTCCAAGCACCCTAAATAACACCATACATGATGTAAATTTGTTCCAGGGCAGCCATGAACATGAAAATGAAGAAAACTTCATAACTCTCAAAGCCGCAATCCGATTCCAATGAAATTTTCTCTGAAGATTTCCATAACAAGGCACCTTCAAGAATATGTTATTGTAAGGTGGATGATTCCCTATATTTTTTACAACAGTAAACCTTAAACTTGTGCCCAAAAGCTACTTTTTCAAAATTTCAGAGTTCTGGCGAACGGATCATTGTGAAATTTGGAGCATGAGATCTTAGAGACAAGCCAAATTTGATGACAACATTTTCATTGAAAACGGAGGGGGGAAAGTTTTATTTCTAAAATAGTAACTATCTAGTGTTGTCACTTACTAAAAACAACAATTTATCTCAGATCAAAGCATTCAAAAAACAATGAAGATAACAAACTAGGCCAAACATGCAATTTTCTCCAAAAAAAGCAAAAAAGCAAAAAATAAGTTACTAAAAATAGAAATTATCAAAAAACAATAAAGAAACACAAAGGAAGGTACTCTCATCATGTTAGGGGTTTCAAAAAACTGAATTCAAGAAAAAAAGCACATTTTATCAAAAAAGCAACTCCTGAACCTTGCCTGCTAAAAATAAAAAGTTTTAGTTTCAGTTGCAGAAAGTTGTTATTATCTCTAATTTTTCTCATCTTATTGATTTTTGCAAGCATGAAGTTCATGTTTGTTGTTCTAGAGCCCATTTCAACCTTGGTATTATAATATCTAGATGTGGGTGACAACGATGTTGCTCATATGGACTTAGAAGATCTGAAGAATCAAATGCTCGGAGGTCCCAAGCAACTGGTGGAAAACAAGATTTTCACGACCAAATTGTATACTACATGAGGTCATCCCATATATGTTCAGAGCATGGAATTGGTGCTAGCATGTTCTCAACACTATGATCCAGAATCAAGAATCATAAGAGCAGATGACAACTCAATACTTCTAGTGCCCACTCTAAAGGAAATTTCACAGTGTATGCAAATCCTATCAAACAACAACATGGTCATCATCATGAAGGAGTTTGCATCGGAAAAATGGTCAAAAACATAATCCTATCTCCAAAGCCTTGCACTGGGATCATGGTTGAAACAAGTAAGGAAGCCTTCTTGTGTACCAAAGACTTTGTCTAGGCATGAATTTCACGAAGGATATTCAGATGCAATCATTCTCCTGAGCAGGGTGATGGGTGAAGATCCCACACAATGTTTTCAAGATTGGATGGCTCAGTTCATCCTCATTGTCATTGAAGGGAAGTAGATGATTGAATGGGGACAAATCATAAGTGATAATCTCCATTATCAATTGCTTCAGTTGTTGGTCACCAGAAAATTCACAATGACATCCTACCTGGTATACATTCTCGCAAGTACAAGATCATTCAGAGGCCTAAATCTCACACAAAATGTTTCTTAAAGGGCTCCCACTTTTGAAAGGTACCCAAAAATTACTATTAAATAAATCAATCATCATTTTTCAATGGTAAATGATGCATTCACCATGTTTTTCATACGGTTGCTGGAAGGAAATTTGTAGCTGAGATTGTCCCCTCAAGCTACAACATTCATCGAGAGATACGGGTCCTATTTCATTCAGTTTTCTACCTTCCCTTACATTAGAGTCTCACGGTTTGACCTTACTCCTCATAGGATTCCAACATACCTTAATGATAATGTTGTGATGTTTGACCTTTGCAAGCAACTTGGCCATGTTAGTGGAAAACTCAAGTACCGTAAAAAGAAAGATGTATCATTTCCTATCTCTCTAGGAATTTTCTCATGCAATAATGTTATTGATGCTTCAAATCTCGAATCTTCATTATCTCCTTTGAACCTATAATCATACACACCAAGGGTGGATTTCAACATTTGGAGAAACCCTGAAACCTTTCATCTTCAAGATTGGCACCATGTTCCACAAATCAAGGATTATTGGGTGAATTTATCAAATGATTTTGAGGTTAGGGAGCATGATCAAATGAGAATGATTGTTGGAAATAAGAGAAAGTTTAAATTTGATTGGTTCAAGGATGGAGTTGAATATGATGGGACTGAATTATATGATCCTGAGTATCAAGCGATGAAGGTCGCGCCTCTCCCACAGGTCTCGTGGAGCATTCGAGAATCAGGAGATATAAATGAACAAACTAAAGTGGTAATCCAAAGATCCAAGGAGTGGTTCAAGAAAAAGAGGATCATACTCATTGAATCAGACAGTCTTAAGACTCTTGTGAGGCAACCATCTCATCACTCAACTTCTAAGGCAAGTGAAGGTACTACGAGCTTTACTCACTCAGAAGAGCTCGTGAAAAGGAAAACAATGAAAATGAATCTCCCCACTACAGGAGGTTACACAAGAAGGAAAAATTCATTCAAGAACCTATAGAAGAACTGGAGCAAGTGGAGATTGATCCACCTCATCCATTGATCCCTCATCGGTCTCCAAGGATCTCCTCCTCTGCAGTTGCGCTAGCTCAACTAGTGCGAGATGTACCTTCTCACTCGGAGACGCAAAAAACAATCATGCCCAATGTTGACTTGAAACAACTGAAATATTCCCATGGGTATAAGAGATGATCAAAGGAGAGAATCACTTAGTTCAACAAGCATCAATGCAAGATTTTCAAGCCATGGCAATGACGGTGAAAACAAAAAATGGTAAGAAATCTCAAATTGCCTCCCGCTTCTTTAGTGGTGCTTCAGGGAATTAGTATGTGGCAATAGTTACGCCAAAGGTAGTCAATCCTATGGGTGATATGAGCCCATCTAACTATGAAATGAGCACCATTCCTCTTGGGCCAACAAAGTGTGCAAAAGATGCACATCTTTTCAAAGAATCTTCTACTCGCCTTCTTGGAAGGAATAAGGAGTATAAGGAGAAGATTGAACAACTAGAAGATAATGTAAGAAATCTCTCATCGTATGTTCAAACCTTCATGGATCGAAATGTCATCATGTCTCTCCTGGATGAAGAATTCACTCCCATTGGCAACATTGATCTGGAATCCATCAGGAGAACGCAAGGCTTCACAATGCAAGCAGGGCCAACAACAAGTGGGTGATCAAAATTCTTGATAAATGTAGGACCTTGCTTTTAGAAATTCTCTCATTGTTTAAATACATGCTTGCAACCACCACAAAGGTAAAAATGAAAAGTTATGAGATTGAAAAATAGAAAAATCATTGGGATCAGGTATTTCCACTGGTGAATAAAATGGGTGAAATCAACTCTTCCACACTGGTAAGTAGAAATGTGTTCAGCTCTACATCTAAAAACATGTCTCCAATCTAGTCCAAAACTCTGATTTCACAATATTAGATGATTGATCATGCTCTCAAGGAGTTAGGCTCTTTTGAAGAGCTCACTTCGAAAATGTAGGAGGACATCAATGTGGAAGTGCATAAACTTGGAATACTTGTAGTAAATGAGAACGCTTCAGTGAATGATCTCATGAAACCATTTGAAGAGATGGTAAAGAAAGAGGTAGGAAACCCATTCTCTTTTGATGAAGACACCTTGGAATCTCTTGCATAGATCAAATGTGTTATCTCAAACACAACAATGAAGCATCAGGCATGGTTCACAAAATGTAAAAGTATCAATGCCACCTCCAAGAATTATGTCAAATCTTTGATTTTTGTACACATTCCTCAAGTGGACAAGGTTGCATCTGCAGTGGTTTAGTTCAATAAGGAGTTCAAGGGAATTGATATCTTTCTAGAAGCGCTCTCTAAAAGTCCTTAAGCAAGCGGATCTCCATCAACAAGTGCATCTTCTTCTTCTGAGTAGCTATCTCATCTCTTCTCTCTTTCCTACCCCTTCCTCTCTTCTCTCATGTTCTATTTTTTCGTTAGGGGGATTTACTTTTCACTTGTCTTATTCATTAAAATGTGACCTATAGTTGAAATTTGTAATGAATTTCCTTCAATTAATAAAAGGGACTCAAATTATTTTCTAGGAATGTGAAAGGTCACAATCTGTAAAGGTTAGTGAAAAGTCATGTGGGGGGTAGGTGAAGAGTCATTTTGAAGTCTATATAATTGTATGACTCCCTCATTCCAAAGGGTTGTCAATTTATGAGTTTATGAGTAGATAGATTGTACACTACAAAGTTGATGTGTTTGTGAGCTTGTGTAGGTATTAAGGGTTTGTGTTGCAGGTTACACATACCCTCGGTGATCTAAGTGTGAATATCAAGCAATCAACAAGAAGTGATAGCAAAACCCTAACGACACATAAGAAAGTAGATTATGACCTTCTACGCAATCACCAACACCCAGGAACAGTCACCAGCACTCGAGTGCCCCTGTCCAACCCCAAGCGCCCATGTTTGGCATTATCCTCATAGCCTTTGTTTTACAAAGAGTAGTTGTGACATAGTTCCAGTTCTTTTTATCACTTTACACCACTTAGATCAGTTCCAGATTGCGCAAGATTTAGCTAAGTCATCTATCTCTCTCATTTTCTTACATAATTGCATTGTTTGAGTGCTTCACATTTGTATATCTATTGTAATTTATCATATAAGTTACTTTCCAATTAGGGTTTAATACTATTGTTATTAAATCATTTGGTGAACCCACTTTTCTTCAAACTTCTTGCCCTAAGATCCCCAAAACCCTCATGGATCCAAAGAGGTCCCTGTACGCCGGAAAAGCGACAAGAGAGCGTGGGAATCTACAGGTAACTCTTCCACGTACCCAACCTCCCGAGGTCGTGCCGAGACAGCCGGTGGGGATGGAATATGCGTGGGATGCAAACGAACTAGTTAGGCAATCTAATGTCTTCGACACGCACTAATGGAATTTGCGAATCTAAGGCAAAGAAGGCCCTTCTAACTTGGATTGGTGTGATAGATCGATCAGCAAGGATGACTGCTCGAAGGCTCCAATCAATATCGAGTTCTGGCGTGATTCGATCTATGGGTTGTGGAATATGTGGAAAATGACCTGGGATAGTTTCGTGTATATCTCCAAATAAGGTCATATGGTGGGTAATGAATACAATTGACTCTATGGACGATTCTATGGCCTAGTCCAAAATTCTCTAGCTTTATTAGCTACTATATCTAGTAAGGACAATTGTTCGATGATGATGGGTGGAAGTGGAGTGGACTAGAATACTAACGTGCGTAGGCCAGTGTCTATATCTGATTGACTTATGGATTCGTTAGGTTGCGAGATTTATGGATCACAACTTTAGACTCTTGGTTGTTGCGGTCCTGCTATGGTCATGTACGAAATCAGGTCCTAATCCCTAGTATCCAGTAATCATATGCTTTCTCAGCTTCTATGTTTAGACTTAATAACTGCATGATTTTCTCGGAATACCTCACAGGCGTTCGTGCAACCTGGATTCTTAAACTAGTATCTATGTCTGTGAGAATGTCTCCTGCATCTAGCTGTGGGACCAAAGGATCACAACCAAAGGTTTGCTCTCTTTCGAACCCTTCTACAGTCATGTGAATGTTTGCCTAGGGTAATCTGTAGTTCGGTTGATTTGACCAAAATGTGTGCTTGGTCGTCTTCTATATTTAACCCTCTCAACTGAGAGCTGATCAGTCGTAAATCTGTTGTTGTTTGGAAGACTTGTATTCTAAGGTTCTGGTCTATGTCAACTATTGCTATGACGAGGTTGGGCTGAGGCACGATTGGCTCAAATACGTATTCCCTGGGCTCCCTAGGTCCCGTGATTGTCATACAAAACAAAATGTAAATCTAACTGTAGTAAAGCAAATTCTAACTATGTGGAATAAATCTAAAACATATATAACTTCTATTTCTCTACGAGACTTTCTAAGAATTTAAGAAAAGTAGCTATTTAAATGTATCTAGAAATAACAACTAAATAACAATTTAAAACAAACAAGATAACTGAGTGTAGTTATTTACCTGTGCAATTTGTAGATTTATTCTAAACAAATAAAATATCTCATCTAATCTATCTGCAAGATTCTCGATCCTACCTCAGAAGTGAGGAGTGAATCATAGTTTCTCAGAAACTATCAATCCTCACAGCTTCCCTGGCAATATCGGGAATAGAATTTACTGAAATGAAGCAATTATCTACTCTATTTGATATGATTCTAACTAGAACTTTGAAAGCTAGAACCTGGATTCCGTAGAACAGTGGCGAATCCGATGGTGTGTGTGATCTTGTCCCCTCAGTGTGATCTCCTCATTCTTTCGTATTCACGTGAATCTAGAAAAGCGTGTAATGCTAGCATCAACAGAAGTAGATATTGGGATAAAGGCAGCTCAGAATGCAGACTGAATATAATGCGAGTAGGAGAGGGATAGCGCAAGAGTACAGAGCTTGGCTTATGCAATTCCTAGCGGGATTTACTGCGAGTCATGCAACATAAAGCATCCAGAACCTGAAACTATCCTGTTTGAAGAGCAAAACCTACAACTTTAATGGCTTCCTAAGCTATTCTACTCCAATGGATTGGGTGAAATAACAGTACTGCCTGCACAAGATGGGTATGTGGCTTACCAACAGTTGAACAATGCTAACTAAGCATGCAAGGAATTAAAACTATGGCTTCTAAACAGAATAAAAGACTGAACTATGAAAATCAGAGCATGAAAGTGAATGAGGGGCAGACCATTTGCTTGTGCACAAACCATTTACTTATAGCTTTTCATTCACCCCAAAGATCAAAACCAAACTGAACTCTAAAACAATAAACAATGGCCAAACACTATTCCAGGGGACCAAAAACATAAATGCAAGCCTAAGTCGGCAAGGAAAGCTGGTGAAAATGTTGATTTTTACGTGAGTCGCGTTAAAACACTTTCTGGAAAACACGTAAAGGACCGCCGCTCTGAGCAGGGCGGCGGTTACAGGACCGCCGCCCTGATCAGGGCGACGGTCACGAGACCGCCGCCCAGGCAGGGCGGCGGTTTCGTCATTGAAGAGCAAAAGGCCAAGAAAAGAGAGGAAAAAGGAAAAACAAAGGACGTGGGGGCTAAGCGGGGCATGCGGGATGTTAACGCATACTCGGAGAGCTTTTTCTGGATCCCGAACACCTTGCGAGGAGACCTGTATCATCGTTGGGGCACTTGTTACGCTATTCCGGTAGTACAGTACCTTACAATTTTGGGTACGTACAGTCCCCATATCCTAAGCACCATATGGCCAATACATGTTTGAACTGTATCTTTGATGATGTTGCTACATAAGCCAAATTTCATGACCTTTACCGAAACCCCAAATGTGATGCTTACTTCCTCCAACCACTTCTTGATTTCCAAAAAACCCATCCTTTTAACTTTCACAACTCTAGCATTTGCATAGTCTCTCCTTACCAAAACTTTACTCAATGTTTTCCTTGCTCTCTTATAGTCAACCATGTTGTTGCACCTTCTCCCACTCCTCTTATAACACATGATATTATTATTGGAAATTCTTTGATTGATTATGTTCTTGGTTGTTATACTCTAGGTGCAAATATTCCTACTTCTCATGTTGAAAAATTACATATGCGTGATGTTATTTCTATTAGTAGTCAAGATGAATGTAAACTTGTATCTTCTACTCTTCCTATTGCTACAAGTTTTTCTAATGAAATTAATGATAGATCTGATATTAATTCTCCTACCACTTCTTTTTATGCCAATGATATTCTTAATGAACTACTTTCTTGTGAGCATGTGTCTGATAGTGATGTAGACTATGTTTATGATCATGAACATGTTAGTAATGATGATATTTGTCTTAATGCTGATGAATGTGCCTTTACTAATCCTCTTTCTTCTCTTTCTGAAGTTGTTACTCATGATGATTCTACACTTCTTATCACGTATTCTAATTCTACTTCTAGCATTCCCACAGATATTCCATGTTCCTCTCCTCCGCTTCCACCTTTTTATTCTTCTTCTACATATATTATTCATGATGATTCTACTCTTACCACCAGTACACTCTTATTATTTCTTCTGAATCTACGTGTAGCATTCCTATAGAGCCTTCATGTTCTTCTCCTCCTCTTCCACCTCTTTCCACATCCGCTCCTTTTTCTGACGTTCCCATGATCACCCACAATGGTAAGATCCAACCTCTTAATATACCTCTTACGTCACCTACCATTCCTTCCCATGAAATTCTATCTCTCGTGTATGCTATTGGCACATTGCAATCTCAAGTTCATACACTCACTCTTGAAAGTAAATCCTATTATGCTTCCATTTATAATAATTCTTTGCATGACAATCCTAATCCTAAAAAGATTCACAATTCTACTTTTCCAAAGGACTTCATCATGCCTAATTTCTTATGTTTTGATGGCACTGATAATCCTTATCTACATCTCAAGCATTATCATTTCGCCATGTCTACTTGTTCTAATGATCACTTATTACTCAAAGCATTCCATCGTAGTCTTTTTGATCATGCTCTTCAATGATACACTCATTTTCCTTGTGGGTCAATTAGCACTTATTATGATATGAAGGATGTTTTTCTTAGGCAATCTATTTCTAACAATGGAACACTTGCCTACTTTGCATCAAGGAAAGAAAGAACCAATTGTAAATTACATTTTATCCTTTAATTCTTGTACGCATAAGTTATTATTTCATCCCATTGATTTAGAAAAGTTATTTATCTTTTGGCGTGGCTTGACTCCTGCATTGAAAGAAAAATTACTACATGATACATGTGAATCTTTTATGTTCTTATGTTACAAAGTTATTGATTTAGAACAATATTTAATTGTTGCACATGTTATAACACTCCCTTGTACCTCTTTTACTACTTCTACATCTACTACGTTTTCTCCTCTTCCATCCATTAAGCATCCTCCACGGTCAATGTCTCCTACTCTGTGTAAGTTTCATTCTTCTCCTCCACCACGTCGGCATGCACCCAAATCTTCTCCACTTCCTACTCACAAACCATTACAATTTTCACTTAATGCAAAAGCTCGTGATGTCTTGCGTGCTTTAATTTATAAGTGCTTAATTCATTTAGCTTCTAATGAGTATCATCCACCTCACCGCTTGCAATGCTAGCATGACCGCCCTTTCTTTAATTTCCACCACATTAATGGCCATTGTGATAATGCATTCTATGTTCTCCACGATCGCTTGCAAAAATTAAAAGACAGAGGTGTCGTTGTTTTCCGCTTGCCCTCTCGTGAGCGTTCTCTTTCTCCTATTCCACATAAACGTGCTTCAACCTCTATTCACTTATCTCCTTCACCTTCATCTAAATTTTTCATCTGTATACCTCATAAGGTTATCATCCATCTAAGGCCTCCATCCAATCCGCCTATGGTTGCATCATATTGTCCTGCACATATTGCTACATTACCTCATTGGCATCCTAAGCCTCTAGCTTCCGCACTTCCTCATATTGAATCTTCTATTCTTGGTCCCATTCCATCTAACATACAATTTCGCACTTATCCTCACACTGTTTTTGCATCACATGCTCCATCTATGCTTTGTAGGTTGTTTAATCTATGGTAGATGATATACGCTTTCCATTTCATTACCCTATCATGCACTCTTGTGTTATGGTTCACACTTGACTGTCGAGGGTATATCACATCAATGAACCATCCCTTTCACACCTCACGCTCTATGCTTCATGATATATCTTTCTAGTGCACATTTACAAACCCATTTCCCGATGATGCACTCTTGTTTTATGATTCATTCTTGACTATTGAGGGGGCATTTATAAATGAACCTCATTCTCACACTAGGGGGCAATCATTCTTTTCCCCCTCTTCATCACAATCACATGCAATTACAACCATTGTTTTATATTCTCTCATCATACCAATACCAACACATCGTTATTCTATTCTCTTAGATTTATCTTTCACAATATCCATTATATTTATATATTCATCACATATTATGTTATTAATTCTCAATCAAATACAAATCCTATTTTAATAATTACTTATCTATTATTTTCCACATTATCATGCTTTTCAAAATCAAATCAACCTTTTCAACAACACATATTAAAACAAAGTGTAAGCAATAATCATCACATCATACACCAATGCACGTCACCAACACATATGATATCAACAGAATCATAAGTTTCAAAATACAATCGCTGGGGGGCAAGCCCTCAAGCATCACTACAACATATACACTACATCATACATCATCCTCGTTATCACTATATACAATAGCGGGAGCTCTAGAACTAGAAGCTTCGTCGCTGATCTCGGCCTCTATATCTATATAGATGACTTCATAATATAGCAATATCGGTCACCTGCTCTATGAACTATATAGCCACATGTAGCTTCACATATTTAGCAAAAAATCACTGAGCTTGGGCTCCTGTCAGGCCCTACAACCTGCTCTAGATCATTAGTCTTGCACTAGTAGATCCTCATATATGCTCACTGGGGGCACATAAAATGGTACACATGCCAAACTGTCTAGACTACTCACTCCACTAGCTCATAACAATTATGGGCATGCTCTACCCCACAGTTAACATCTAAATAATTGGTAGCACTGACCACCTGCACCATGACTCTACATCATCCTCTAGGCACATTCCACATTAATGTGCATATTGATGAAGGTCTACATATCAATGGACCTAAGTAGGCATCTTATATAGCATTCGACCCAAAAATCATCATTAGTCACTACATACTCTTGCTACAAATTCCTACCTAACTAAATGGAAAAAACTAAAAAATACCCCACTCGGATCATAATCCATTGAGTGGCTCTCACTATTGGCATTGTGCTCACTACACCACCTATACGTTGGGGAAATCTGTCTGCCCCTCTACTCCTCCAACTACCATGGTCCACCTGCTTACATCTATATCAGTGGGCCAATACTAGAAACCATAAAACCCATTAATGTGTAACCTACCATGCTCCTTTTATGCTTGTGTACACTTTGTGTTGTCAACCTATATAATGCTACTATAGCCATGTTCACCTCTCTACTACCATTGATGATGTTATAATCACTTTTATAAACTTCTGCAACCGTGGAACACTAGACCCTATACTAATATGAGTATATGTCTATACTAGTGTCCCTATAAAATACTACATCACTACCCTCATATGTCTTTGGGCATCCACTATAGTCATCACCTGTGTTCTTTCTCCTATAATAGGCAATCGTAATATCCTGTATACATCCTCCAGGGTCACCATCATCTCACAAGTAGGAAACTAGAATGTACAAGTATTTGCGTGCCAATGCTTGCACAAAGCAATCAACATAGGCATATTATGAGGCACCTCCCCCAATCTAGAAATATGCCGCAAGCTGGCATGGTCCAATATATCCCACTCAACATCTAACAACCCCAAAGTGAGAAATGTACTCAAATGGCAACCTGCCTGAAACTCTTTCGAGTGAATATCCCTCTGTACAACACAAAAATCAACACAATTATTCCATTAGTACACTATACATGTTATGAAAGTCACTTATCATACCATCAAACTAATCAGAATAACATCACATCACAATATAGTGCCCAATCCCTACTCTGTGACGCTAACATCCAAGAGCAGGTCACGAGCGCCCAGAATTAGGTCACCGGCACTAGGAACTGGGCGTTGGTGTCCCCAATGACAAAAATGAAATGACTGCTTCTACCCAACTCAAGAGCACCGAAAAATACATAAACATATATTTTTTCAAAATTGCCAAAAACAAACATTATTGACAATTTTTTTAAAAAATAATCACACTTACCAACTCATCAGTCATTTGCGACGCTACGACTACTACTGCCCTCTCGAATCTGGTCGAACTCGCTACTCTAACACATGGCATCCTAATAACTCAGAGTTCCAAATCTCAATATATCTTGGTACAAATGAACTACTATTCACTTTTTACTCTTACTATATATAGTAATTCCATTGTTTTCCTATAATATAGTTACTATTCTCAACCACTTTTTCAACTAATACGTGTTTCAATGTTTTACTCATATCTTGAGCCTCGTAACTCTATTTTTCTTGTCATTTGCGCCATACAGATCATATTTTCCTCTCTCTCCATACTATACATATTTCAGCATCTCCTACTTAAATCTAGCACATGTACTATTCAATATCTATTCACATTGCGACTATACTATCCAGAGTTATCTCACATTTACTATTACAATACACCTTACTTTCGGACTGGTGCTCATTTCTCTACCCTTCACCCTTTCGCCAAAAGGGGGCATACAATCAGGATCATACCATAATCCCTCTTAGGTTACAATATAGTCAATCAACACTTCTAACACATTACTAGTACAAATTTCTCTAAACTCATTCGAACAAAGGAACAATCATTCTATACTACAATCAATACTCTTTACTATTTAAAATCTATTCCCTTAAATGACTAAATTTGGGGGAAAAGCACATAAATCTCTCCGTAAGTAATTTACTAAGCACACAATCTCAAAGCAATCTTCTACCATTCAAATCAAATCAATTAATCGGTATAATAAGCATACTTTTAGTATCTCTCTCAGATGACCTAACTTGGGAGCTATATCACAGTTTTCATCACTCCTAGATGACCTAACTTGGGAGTCACTTTACATTTCTATCGCTTTTAGATGACCTTAATTGGAAGCCATCTAATACTATGCAAATTGGAACACCCATTACTATGGGAGCAGGGGCAATGAGACATCATTGTCTTTCCTATATTGCTCTTGTATGGGTTCTTCAATTAGGTACAATACGAAACAAACGTAACTAATACAGAACAACACATAACTAAATTTGGTCTCTATCCATCTGTAGTAGTTGGAAATTTTGGGGATGCAGTCATGGATGTAGAGTAAAATGAGACCTCTCTCCCCATCACTCTTCCTCTAGCGACAGGATGCCCAAAGCCTCCAGTTCACAAACAAAATCAGGTTGGGAATTGATCACTTCCCATCTCTTCAAATCTCCTTCGGAAACAATTCAAAATATCCAGAATCTCCAAATCATTTCAATTATTTTTCCAAGTGCTCCTTATAATGGTTCGCTATCTCTATTACGCCATATGGTTCAAAACGTTGATCCATGGTTTGCCATGCTATAAGTCACAACACTCTACACACACTTTGAGACATGGCTTCTTCAGACTTTATACAGGTATGTTCCTTACTTCCTCTACACTACTTGAATTTCATTCAAATAGGAAAAGGGGGGGAATTTAGACACAAAATCACACACATCTTTTTATTTTACTATGTAATCTGTGTGTTGTTTATATGCATGGATCTTAAGTAAGAAAATTATTCACTGGTGACACAATCCTTTGTCCTTATGTTGGTTTTGATTATTTCTATTGTCTTTCTCTCTCACATTTGTCATTTCTGTACCAAGTTTTGGTCAAGTCACATGGATCCCTATCTATCAGTATTTTTCACATTTGTGATCATTTCTCTCAGGACACCAGCGCTCGTTCTGGACATTGGCACCCAGGCACCCGTGTCCATTTTGGGCACTCCTGTCCTGTTCATTCTTTTTACTCATTTTGACATTTGTGGTTGGCCTTTCTAGCTTTCTTATCCTTATCCCAAGCTCATAATTGGCCTTTTAGGTCACTAGTATCAAAATTCAAACAAGAGATCCATGTATATACACAACATACACTCTATTATTTTGGCTGAAAATTCTAAGGGGAAATCTTATCTACATACTATCACTACCATTACAAGGGACTGCATTTTTGGGCTACATACACTGCATAGGAAGAGGAAGTGCTCAATTTCATATCACACATTTGCATCTTATCTAACCATAACACACTATTTTGGCATCATATGTGTGAGGGCAACCTAAGGACACTATTACAAACACAAACACAAAGAACTACATGGAGTCTGGAATGTAGTGCAATGCCCGGTCATAAGTTCACTCATCGAGTGACCGCTGGGATCAGTTCGACTTCACATATTGCATTTTCATTCCAATTTAATGTGTTTGTGAGCTTGTGCATGTAGATAAGGTTTGTGTTGCGGGTTATTGGTACCCTCGATGATCCAAGTGTGAATATCAAGTGATAAACAAGAAATGATAGTGAAACCTTAACAACACAGAAGAAAGCATATTCTGACATTCTATGCAGTCACTGGTGCCCAGGAACAATCATCAACACTCAAACACCCATGTTCAGCTCCATACGCCCATGCTCGACATTATCCTCATAGCCATGATTTTACAAAGAGAAATTGCAACACATTTTAGCCCTGTTTAGCACTTTACACCACTCAGATCAATTCCAGATTGCATAGGATTAAACTAAGGCATCTATCTCTCTCATTTGCTTACAATATTAGATTGTTTGAGTGCTTAGCATTTGTATATCTATTATACTTTATCATATATGTTACTCTAAAATTAGGGTTTAATATTATTTTTATTAATTCACTAATCCCATACAGGCAGAGGAAATACCTCACTGTGCAGGTTTGGGATATGGTAGTGGTAAGAGAGAAATTGGGGAATGCTCCAAAACAACAGAAGAGCCTTTACCACTAGAGCTCCAAAATAAACCTATTCAAGGTAAAAAAAATATTTGTTTTGATAATCCCACTAATGAGGATGTTATTACTTTGAATATTGGGTAGGCCTCTCAAAGTGTTTACACGAGTGAGTGTAAGTTAGAGGAGGAACAACCTTCTAAACAAGGTGAACATCGCAAAAGAGGAAAGAAAATAGTTTCACCTCGACAATCTTGCACAAGTAAAAGTCCTAGAAAGTCTGGGCAAGGAAAATATTTTGATGCGCACTTCGACTATGAAGGATGGTCAGGTAACATCAAATTTGTGGTCTTTATTTTCATGTACATTTTGTGGATTAAGTAATCACTGTGTGGCCATGGGTTGGAAGAGGAAATCCTTAGAAAGAAGGATTAACAAAAAATTCTCTCATAAGTAAGATACGAGGAATAAAAAAAAAATTATACTCATTGTCAGATGAGTGGACATACGATTGAAAAATGTTGGAAACTCCACCCATAACTTCGTAGGAAGAAAGTGGAACAAAAATCAAAGATCCAATCCAATGCAAACAACTAGACTATTTAATGAAAACCCATATAGGAGTATTCGTGAAAATGGGTTGGTAATACATTTGCTTATATTTTATGGATAACAAAATTTACATACCTAAAAGTTATTTGGCATGTTTAAATTTTGCACCTCGCATTCACATTTTGGTGAAGGAAAATAACTCATTGTTGGAGTTAAATGCGAAGGTAGAAATCATCGTAGAAATCTATTTGGAAGAGACAATATGAGTAATTGGTTACTAGTTGTATCATTTTATTTTCCTTCTCATATACATGTTTAAATTAACATGTTTATTTACCTTGCTTGTATCAGTGACAAGATGGGTAAAGAGAATATCCATATCAATGTTTAAGGTATATAAGCATTGTTGTTTTCTAAATATATATTGGCATTTTTTCCTTCCATTTGGAAATGTATTTGTAATACATGTGTAATAATTTAAATACACTTTTGTAAAACCTTATATTGGGCAATATTTGTAATGGAATAATATTTTAAAATCCATGTCTATTTGGAATTTATACTAAGACCCCATTGAAGGAAAAATTGTACAAGTAAATTTCAATGTTAAGGATGCTAACATGCATTCATGAAGCAATTGCTTTCATTACCATGTATTGTTTTGCATTTATTGATAACAATGTGCAACAAGGAGAATGTAAACATCCTTTCTAGCCTCTAACAATGCAGTGGCTAAGAGAAACTTCCAGAAGATACTGGGACATCGTGAGTGTAGAAAGTCAGATGGAAAAAATAGGAGGGAGTTGTGAAACTTCTTTGTCACCTAGTTATAAGTTATAGTTTGGGACAATGAGTCTATGAAAACCGAGAGACAAAAAAAACTTTTCAGTTCATACTAAGAGACAACCTGTATTGGGAGAGATTTCCTCTTATGATTAAAAAATAAGGAGAAAGACTTTGGCAAAAGGGTGCCATGTACCTTTATCAAAAGAATATGCCTCGTGTAGGAGATATAGCCTCACACAAAGAGATATTGCCGCCAATGATCTGTAATCAAGGTGAGAACAATGCCTTCTGTTGATTTTACTCGTGAGTTACTAGATGGGTTAGAGAAAGAGTTTGTGTTATATAGAAGATAGAAATAGCCAGAAACGAGGAACTTGTACTTTCATTTACTAAGAGTGAAGCTTTTGGTGGACCAAAAGCCCTCTTAGTGGAGAGGTGTGATCCATAGGATCTTTCATCCTTCATATGTTCCCCGAATCTCCCTAAACTTGTTCTTTAGAGAAGAATCCATCGAACGATTTCCAAATCCTTTTAACTAGAGGAAAATAGAGTCCATACGAGGAAGATACAATTTTTTGAATTTCAACTCCAACTGGAAAAATTAAGTGCAAGTTTGCACAATGCTGACGCGGCAGATTGAGAAAGCGCCAAGTGGAAAAATGCGAGAACGATAAATGGAAGAGTTTGCTTGAGAAAAATAATGGTTTGTAACCTACAGTTGAGGTGGATTCCACATAGTATATTGGTTGGGGGCCCAACAGCCGGTAGTGTTCACTTTTTTTCAGGAGGGGGACCTTCACCCTTTCTTCACATTATATTACATGTGATTTTTCTTATCAACCTCATTGAGGTTCACAATATGGTGCACATGGGACTAAGTCCCAAGTTTTGCAAAGTTCTCAACCAACTCACTGAGATGCAAAGTGAGCTAGAAGATTGAGTTGGGGTTGAGCTAACTAAGCTCATCACTGAGTCACATTATCACCACAACATTTCCAACTCACCTTGGCCAAGAATTATCTCTACCATACCGACCAAGTTAGATGGCGAGTTCGATTGAGCCACCTTATCTCATTGCAAATTTATGGCGAGTCACAACTCGAGTCCCAAGGGAAAGCTACCTCAAAGGACCTGGAGATTATACACAACAATACAACCAAGTTTAACAACAAATCACTTGCCAATTCCGCGTGTCAAGGTGGACCAAACCAACCATACATTTTGTGAGGGATCATAATCTAAACAATGAGCTAGCTTACTAATGTCATGGAGGACAAGATAAACATTCAGCTACATGGTGAGTTGGTTGTATTGCTAATGAAACATGTGCCAACATGATTGAAGCCACGTTTAAAACAATACAAAAAATTCTATCTACAGACTTGAGTTATCCCTTCCCCAGTCGACATGGGATTTTAACCCCAAACAATGAAAATACAAAGCGCCTCAGGAGGGATTCGACCCTTGCACCTTAGGATAAAAATATATGAGCCTGACTGATGGACCATGAGTTGATAAACACTGTAAAGGGTGAAAATTAGTGTTTGAAGTGAAGTTGTTGCAAAGTCCTATGCTCTTTATTGAAGGAGTGAAAGCTTGTTGTCTAAATTTTTATGAAGGGATGAAATTGTAGGAAGACAATAGAGATACATTTTCCCAACTTGGAGAATATTCCCATTTTGGTGAGAAAAAATTCCTTTTAGATGCTAGTGTGAGTTATCCTATGTGTCCTCCTCACATATTGGAGGGTCATTTCACATGGGTTAGGTTTAGGGTTTGCTATTGAGTCATGCACTAGGGTTACTCAGCACCCTATATGTACCCTTTTACTATTCATTTATGAGTATGCCAAGACACTCCATTGTATTTTCTCTACATGTGTAAGCGTTGTTCTGTTATGCAAGATTGTTCAGTTATTGATTGATTCTTCTTATGATTACGTTGGAGCCATTACGATTCAACCAGAGTGCAACTTGATCATGGTGCATAGTTTTCGATACGATTCATCAACTCTTTCATGGTATCAGAGCTACATAACTTGTTGTCACACCAAAAGCTCGAGTTGATGGTGGAGAGAGATCTCATCGTGTTAAACAGCTGCTACGCCAACACCCTCCCCACATGATAGAGCCGAGGTATACACCCAATCAAGCCCAACAACATTAGGAGGCAGTGACACCAAAAATTTCCCAGGAGGTCACCCATCCTAGCACTACTCTGGGGTTGGTGCACGCTTAACTACCTGGATATTCACTATCATGGAGGGGTAGATATTGACTTGATTGGGTTCACAGATTCTGATTGGGTTGGTGACTTAGATCATCAGAAATCTACTTTTGGCTACAGTTTCTCTCTTGGTTCGGGTCCTATTAGTTGGTCTAGCAAGAAGCATAATGCAATTGCGATATCATCTACAGAGGTAGAATACAGAGGAGCAGTTAACACTGCCACATAAGCTATTTGGCTACAGGGTATTCTAACAGAGTTTGGCATCCACTTTCGGTGGCCTACCATTATATTTTGTGATAACACGAGCACTATCTCTATTTACAGAAATCCAGTCCAGCATTAACGGACGAAGCACATTGAGATCCATATGCACTTCATACGAGAGCTTATTCATGATGACATCATCGATATTTAGTACATTTAGACAACTGATCAGATTGTAGATTTATTTACCAAGCCCTTCACTGAGATGAAGTTTCTTCACTTACAGTCTCTTCTTGGGGGTGAGGTCTTTTGCAGCTGCTCATCTTCTTCAAGCTATGTAGTCCTTCTTTTCTTCTTCTTCTTCTAGGAAGATTGTGTTTGTATATGGGCACCTTATTAGAGCCTTTAGTTTTCGAGCCCCATTGACACATCTTTCTTAGTTGTTTAGGAGTGTCTTCTCTTTCAGTCTGACTCATAATAACCGCTACCCCCAGCTTCGATGAAGGGGGGGTGTTGGTGTGAGTTATTCTATGTGTCCTCCTCACACATTGTAGGGTCATCTCACATGGGTTAGGTTTAGGGTTTGCTATTGAGTTATGCACTAGGGTTACTCAACACCCTATATGTACCCTTTTACTATTCATTTATGAGTATGCCAAGACACTCTGTTGTCTTTTCTCTACATGTGTAAGCTTTGTTCTGTTATGCAAGATTGTTCAGTTATTGATTGATTCTTCTTGTGATTATGTTGGAGCCATTACGATTCAACCAAAGTGCAACTTGATTGTGGTGCACAATTTCCGATATGATTCGTCAACTCTTTCATTAGAGAGATGATTATGCCTTTCTAGAGAGAGAAGGCATGTGGAGGTCTTTTTTGTGTGGGAAGATGCCATTGTAAAGTTAAAATTTGGTTAAGGATACTTCTTAGTGTTGGTTTGAGACACTTACAGGTTTTATTTCCCACTTCAAAGAATTTGATTTAAGATTTGTGTTTATTTTGCATCATTAATAGGATTGGTTCGTCTTATTCGTGAACCTACAGGCATAGTCTCTCACGGATGAACTTCGTTATCAATTTTTGGAGTTTGTGTCTTTGATTTGCTTTCATTTATTGTTTTTTAATTAGTTAAGATATGTTTTTTAAACATATAAGCTAATTTAACATAATTTACACATTTTACAAGAAATTCAGAAATTCAGAAAATGAATGTGGAATTGGGGGTACAAATTCAATTTATTGATTACACTTCAATTTTAGAGTTTTTAAGTGCCAAATTTAACATAGTTCGTTAATTTGAGATAATTCAGTTAAGTATCCATAAAAATGGTTAACTAAGTTAGTTAAAACTCACCATTTTTGAATCAAATGGGATGGCTTAACTTGTTCCCAAAGTAAAGGATAGGATATTATAAAATCATGTGTGATGATGAGAAGGGGGGATAGAAGAATTATGACATCATGGCCAAAAGGAGGAGGGTGGGAGGAGTTCAACCGAAGTTGTCAACCACTGAAGCCTCTTGTCCTATATCATAGAGATTTATGAGATACTACGCAGGACTTTTTGTTCACAATTATTCAACTTCTAGACTCTAGGAGCACCTCAATCTAATAAACAAATGGTGTCTAAATATGATTTTTTGTTCTTTCTTAGCACGTGGTATGGGAGATGGTCTTAGGGCCTTCTAGCTAGAGAGAAAAGTGAGACCATATATGCCTTCACATTATTCAATCCAAATAATTGATTACGCAAAAGGCATTTGTATAAATGGAACAAACCCGCTCAAATCTAACATATATTGATGGTTGCAGTTATTTAGTGCATAGTCGGTGAATAGATAAATCATGGCCGCTTGTTTATGTGTTGTGGGGAGCTTCGTTAGTGTGTAAATGATACCTTATTTCTTGAACTCGTAGTGCTCAGGGTTGGTGATGAACAACCTACATTTTTGCAATACATCACTCCCAATGTTGTTTTCTTCCTCCCAAAACAATACACTACCTCAGTTTCATCCATTTACAAATTATGTGTTGTGCTCATAAGGCATTTGTGGATGATATTTATAGAATTCATTTAAATGTTCAAAATGCGCACGATTGTACGATGAAGTAAAATACAATTAGTTTTAAGTAAAAATCACCCCTCCATTAAAAGGAAAAGCGAGCTAGTGTTTACTTGGAATAGTGATTTGAAGTATTGTGTGAAAGCTTTAATTTCTATTTCCATTTCTTGGTCTCGCAATGCACTTCCCACCATTACTTTTCCAAATTCTTCCATTATATTAGTGTTGTTTGCATAAATCTTCCAAAATCTTCCATTGTATTCATGAGAGAGTCTCGATAATGATCGCTCAATCTGGTGGAAGAAAATGAGATGTATCAGTCATGAACATTTAAATAAGAAATGTTCTTCCAATTTTGACATGGTTTTGTCCATACACAAACTTTTACACACTCTCATATACCTTACACATGGCACACACATTTTAAATTTTAAAGCTTGATGACTCCGTAGAGTGGTACATTTATCCTCTGTCTTAAGTTAGGCATTTAACAACCAATGAATAGATAAGACATAGACTAGGACAATGTAAGTTGGTGGAGTGACATATCTCACCACTTATTACTTATTTTTCCAACAAAACATTTGATGCAGACCTATTGTTAGATCTAGCCAGAGCACATAATTACGAGAGGAATTGGTGGAACCCATGAGAACTAAATCCAAGTGATTGACACTGATATGGCCATATGCAAATGATCATAGAAGCCAAAGTTATCTAATATTTGCACTTTGACATAATTTTTTCACATTCCTCTCGTTTGGAAAAACAACTATCGACATAATTACTTGTTAACATTACAAAGGCAAAAACTGGTATCATACAATATTGTTCTTGGATAATTCATTATTGGCCTATCTTTTTTTGGTATATATAAGTGAAGGACCCATGTTCATTCATTTGTAGCAAGATGTGAAGAACAATATATCAAGATTTTGTCTAAACCAACCATTTAGAAGCTTAAAGACCACATACCTTTGAATTTCAATAATAAAACACTACATTTTACCTCTAAATGGTAGTGGAATCGGTTTCAGATGTGTAATAACCTATCCAATGTACCTTAATTACAACAAGGATAATGACGACCTTACTTATCTGGTAACGCAATTGAGGAAATTTGTTTTTACAACCCATGTGTTGTAGACACAACGGAGGATTTGTGAATAGTGAGTTTGTTTATATTATTGTGTGGCGAGCAGTAGAATGCGGAACAAAAGATTGACCCCTAGGGTCTTTCCACCCCTAACAGCTACATTTACAACATCCACCTTCAATTAAGCTTTTATGGTTGCCTATGCCCTGCTCTAAACTCTCATTTTGGCCCAGTTGGAAGGAGGGTAGCGTGGGTATGAAAAAGGTTGGAAGGAATCTCATAATAGAACAACACGAAGTATAGATATTATCTCACAAGACATATGGAGGAGTTCAAATAAATCCTTGTGATGTTGTGAATGAGCTCGCCAATATTCCCACTGAAAAGCATAATTGTTCACACAATACATAGGCTTAACATAGGAGTCGACACAAGTTCGAAATGTCTAAATTGATCGAAATCTAAGCTCTTCCAAGGTTATCGAGAGACCATGATGTAATTGAACTTATCATTTCCATTATGATACATTTAAGAGGAACATGTTTATTTGGCACACATTCCTTTGTTAAGTAAGGTTGGGACATCATAAATCATTATTTTCTTAATTGAAAATGAATGCACAAAGCAATTTTTTTTTTAATTTAATTTTTTTCAATTGCTTTTGGGTTTGTAGGTCGACATCGACAACAATACACTATAGTGGGTCCATTCATTGCAATATTAGTTTTTTAATTTTTTATAGGTGATAAATTTGAGAAGATATTTTAACATATATCTCAAGGTCCGAGTAAAATATATTTCATGAGGTGTCCCGAGCAGAAACTTAATAAAAAAGAGTTTAAAGCTTGAGAATAACGTTTTAATTTTATTTTAACCCATATGGAGGGGTGGCTGAGTTAGCATTGTTAACCCGTCAGTAGAAGTTGTAGCTGGGAAGTGTAGACACAAAATCACGCACTTTGGGTAATTATTTAGTCCCGGTCTCATACTACTATTCATATGGTTCTTAAGTGAAAAAGAGTACTAATTAACCCATGTCTTTGGCCATCTTGTATTGTTTTCTGTTGCTACTTTCGATCTTGCACCCATACTTGCCCAGTCTATACTTTTATATTGATCCCCTCTGGGCACCCTGATCCTTTTTGTACTTTCTTCTCACTTTTTGGGCACTTTCGAGCCATTTCAACTTCTTATATTTTTAGTGGTTAGCCTTTTTGGGGTTGATTACGAAATTAAAGTAAGAGAACCATATAAATATAAAGTCATGAGACCATAATGAGGGGACTAAACACTAAGCACTACTATGACCACCTAAGGTTGTATCCGTCAAAGGCTTCTATTGCTCCATTTGCATCCATCTAGCTCCATCACAAGGGACAAAGGTTGGTTCATTTGCATCACACTTCATAGGTG
Organism: Taxus chinensis; assembly: GCA_019776745.2. Lineage (NCBI taxonomy): Eukaryota > Viridiplantae > Streptophyta > Pinopsida > Cupressales > Taxaceae > Taxus > Taxus chinensis. The sequence goes on from CM034150.1 coordinate 15,806,162, forward strand.
GGGAGTTTATTCTATTCCATGCACACATTATTTACATTCTACATATAACTATTTCTCGCTACTCACAAAGTATGACTCGCATAAGAGCACCCAGGGCACAATTCCGTACACACACATCTAGAACTACATTGGGTCTGAGATGTAGTGCAACACTCAGTGATAAGTCCTTCCATTTGGCAGCTGAGGATAATCCGACCCCTTCATACACATCTTTCTTTTTTAGGGTTTTGATGCTTTGCTTGGGGTTTTGCAGGTGATTCTTCTATTGTAGGTTTACCAGTGCTTCGACGATCACACAACGACATTCATGTGACATGAAGTGAACATAGGCGAACATCCAGGGACACCTCAAAGGAGGTTTACAAAGCTTTTTCACATACCAGGGCGCCCACATTATAGACCAAGGCACCCACATCCCTTTTCCAGGTGCCCTAGTCCAACCAGACAACCCGGATCTGCATTTTCTTAGGCTCCTGTGTGACAGTTTCCTCCTCCTATTTAGACGGTCTCCACTGCAACACAATCCCGTGACATCATTGAATCAACTGAGGCCTTTCTAACCCTCTTTGCACATTAGGGTTTCACATTTCATTTACTTAGTTATTTGGGTATTATTTCAGTATTTCATTGTTTCACTTTTTAGTTAATTTACTGCTTCCAACATCAGATTAGGCTAATAATATTCCATTTTAACATAATCATTTTGGTGAACCCACGTTCGAATACTCTTGGATCTTTCTTTCTCTTCCATCATGGCTCTTAAGGTATGTTAAGTCTCTTTGCTTCAATTGATTCAAATGCACCCATCTTGTAAAGACACTCTCCAAAAAACCCTAGAGACTATGTATCTGCCTATCAACATGTTGTCTGCTCAAGTCAACGCTATTTTTGATCGTCTTTCTGAGGACTCTCTTGATTCCAACTCATATCAATCTATTTGCAAATCCATTCAAGCCCTTCATTATTTATTTCAAGATAAATTTCAGACTATGGAATCCACGACTACATCTCTAAAATTTGAAATCCAACATCTTAAGGACGCTTCTCAGGTCCATGTTTGTTCTCCTTCTACATCTCCTCTTCATTCTATGTCTTCTATATGTGCTCATATCAATGAACCTCAAAATTTTCCGCTCCCCGTGCCTCTCAAGTTTGCAATCAATGCTAAGTAACAAGATATTCTTCCAAAACTCATAACTCATCAATTAATCAACTTATCATCTACTCATTGTTACCCTCCTTATTGACTGGCAAAATATCAAGGTCTTCGATATTACAATTATCATCAAGTCAATGGACATAATGACAATGTTGTTATGCTTTACAACGAAGAATCGAGCATCTTGAGCGTCAATATTTTATTTCATTTATTGCACAACGTTATGTTACATGGTCCTCTCCACTTGTTACATCTCAATGGGTTCCTAAATCTGATTCGTTTATGTCTAATGAGCATCTAGTCATCACTTCTAATGTTTCTTTTTCTGTCATTCAAGCGCCACCTATGCAATCTACTCTAGTCAAGCAAATGCCTCTCAAAATTAGTCTCACTCCCCTTCCTCTCAAGGCATTTATGACACTATCAAGTCAACCTAAGCAACATCCTTTAAAAATCAGTCCACCTTCTTCTCTTATTAAGTCTTTTGCAGTGTCATCAATCCCACATAAGCTCCAACCAATCACTTTTGTCTAAGCAACTACTCTTACTGATGGGCAAGACACATTTCAAATTCCACCACCATCGCATGGTCCTACTGTTGCTTCGGCCTACCATTGTGTTGGCCCTCAATCTTATCAAGACACAAATAACACTCTCCCACAATGGCATGGCACCTCTCACGTCATTGCATAAATCACCATCATCGGCATACTTATTCTGTGTCAAGGGGGTAGTGGAGACAAAATGACACTTCATTACGAAGTGTGCAACTTATAATGACATTTTTCAGCAACTCCAAGACAATTTTAACATTGTCTAGTTAACGAACTTGTTTCAAGAGTAAAGACTAACCAAAATTTCAAGTTTTTTAATCAAAATACATAGTAGAAGAGCTAACATTGAGAAACAAGTTAACTTTTTGCAATATCACCAGACAACCTCTTGTATTTTGTTTTATTTGGCCATATTCTTTTTGCGACTCTTGGTCCCATAGACTATTTGGTCTCGTGGACGACATTAAAATCATTCATTCAATCAACGAGCAACTAATCTGCACCGGCAGCTATTATAAGATTTCAAGCTTTCACAATCCATTACGTTTAAAAATACTGCACAGTATGGAATCGATTTAAAACCCTAACCTATCCGTGATCGCTAAAACCCTAATCTTCCCCGAGCTCTGTAACTGTTGAAGACCTGTAATGGCGCCTACTAGAAGGGTGAATCAGATACTTACTATCCTTTCTTCTTCTCGTCTTATGTATTTTCTGGTTAGCTTGAATATTTGTTAATTTGTGTTTGTATTGTGACGCAGAAGAAGAAGCGTACCCATGGGATAAATCCACCGTCAGGTGCGCAACAGGGGGAGAAGGTGCCAAAGAGCTTCGTCATATCGAGAGGCAAGCTGCCGCCACTGTTAAGGCAGCTTCAAATGGACCTTCGAAAGTTAATGCTTCCCCATACGGCCCTTAATTTGAAGGTTAGTATTTTATTGAACCCTATATTTTTTATTTTTTTGAAACCTGAAATTTTTTCGTTGTAAGGTAACAATATATGCCACGTCGGAGGTGTGCCTGTTCCAAGAAAGTCACCCGGCATTTACACCCAGCATCGTTTGTTGGGATACCGTAGATGTAGTGCTTTTTTCAGTTTGATTTCTGTATCATGTTTCCTGAGGTTTTGACCCGGGGTTCGCTTTGGAATTCCCTTCTATTTCACTGCGAGCTCATCCTTTTAGTTGTCACAACGTGATATCTTTTCTGCCGGGTTAACCCCTGCATTGGGGCGTGCGACACCCAACGAGTTGAACGAGGTCATTTACTGAGTTTTATGATTTTAGAATGTCTCCTGGAATTTGAACACGGGGATCCGTAATCCTTTTACCGCTTGAATTTGTCCCATTTGATCCTAAACAGTATTTTTATTGTTGTGTGATGTTTACGCAGATGGGAGTTCTATTAATTTTCAGGTTGTCACCATGATATGCATATTTTTTATGAGTAGTCATTTATCAATGACTTTTGACTCACGGTGTACACGAGTAATCACAAAGTAAGGGGTTCCACAAAGCATACAAGTGATGCAGAGAAAGCCACAACCACCTTGACAATCACAAATTAGATTCATTTATATCAAACCATACAAAATCTTTACTAGCTTTTCAATCAATTTCTAAGAAGGATCATTTCAAAACCTTTGGTTGATGTTTCCAACCATTTCATCATGTTGTAATCCCGTATTACACTCTCAAGATCATGCCCTGCTCATACACAGCTTGGAAACCTAAAATAGAAACACAATCATATGGTTAATCATGTACACAACGTTCCACTTGCCCTTGGCTGGCTTGAAGAGAACTCTTAGGTCTTGTTTTACTAACTCTCAATATAATACTCTCTTGACTTCTCAATACCGAACCACACACAGATATACAAGGTTATCATCTCTCCAATATCTCGCACAAACAACTCTGTGTTCACTTCTAGGACTGACTCCTTAGAATAGACCAAACCTCAGTGCTCATACCTTGCATATACTCATTCCTCTACCTGATTCAACTGTTAGGTTTTCTTAACTTCCTGCTTCACAACTCAGATCTTGTTCTCTGCCTATTATGCCCAGGTTTGTATTGAAGTACCTTGGTCTTAAGGTTTTCTACAATAGCTTGCTTTTATGACCTAACAAGGTCCTTGACTGTTTTCAAGCTCTGTAGGCCTCTCCTGCAATCACTTTTTTTTGAATAAGGTTACTCTTTTCCCTAGGCTATTTACAAACTCCTTTGTAAGACATTCATGCACCAATAGGTTCTGAAATATGCTATGTTTCATGACTTAGAGATCGATCAGATATGTCTCTTTACTTACAATTGACTGAGTCTTCTCAAGATTATGTATTCCTTTCCACTGCTCCTAACTTCAGTAGCTCTTATCTTACACTTGTCCTAATCTCACTAGATAGCATTCATGCCCTGTTGAGTGGTTCTCTGTTCATCTCAAACTCTATCCTCTTCCATTTACCTGCCCTGTTCTGTCTTGCTCAAGACTAGTTGTCCACCTCTTAGTAAGATGCTTGATCTTCTTGACATACTTGCAAACACTTTTCAAACTTTCCTTGTCACCTTGTTACTAAACCTAAAGGAGTTTTCGGTCATACTCCTAAGACCATACTCTATGCTTAATTCCAAATAAGGAATTGTCAAGAACCAGTCCTGTACAGTCCACCATGACCATCATCATGTAATAAGGTCACTTATCACTTTTTAAAACTTCTTCACTTCTGATTCAAAGATTCTGTAGGGTCTCCTTGAACCATATATGCCTTTTCTAGACAACTCCATGTACCACTTTCACTATTACATTAAGAGTCTATATCAAACTCTTATGGCTGGTTCTAGGACTGAGTACCAAGACTGTCAAAGAAAACTTTTGTTTTCTGAGTTCCTAGAGTGTTTCTGTAACTCCGCAAAACCTTGAACATCTGCAAACATCACGATACATCTTCTACATAAGTCTTACTTCATGAAAATGGGACTCCTAGAACGTTTTTCTTTTCAAACCTGCTTATAGACTGATAAAACAGGGTGTAAAGACTGTTTTCCAAGTTATTGCCCCCTAAACCTCAACTTTCCTCCTGAAACTTTGTCAATAGCTTCCTCTCCCCTATATTTCAGTGCTCACAAAATATCAGACCTTTTGGACGGTAGAGATGAAAGTTATTCACCTTTTAGTTTCCCAAATCCTAGTCAGGGTTACACAGACCCGAGAGCTCTCCTTTTTGGCTTATTTTCATTTTCTTAAGTTTTCAAGCTTTGTGAAGGCTCCAACCTATTCTGCAAAACCTTAGCCACCTCCTCCAAGTACTCCAAAGTGTTTTCCTTATCAAATTTTCTTGAAATTCTTCAAATTGGACCACTTACAGTCTTGTAATGACCGATTTTTCTGAGTTACTAGGTTTGTAAGAACTTTTACCAATGAAGACTTCCATACACTCCTTCTAAGCATGCATTTTCACATTTTTCTAAGTAATCCATTCATCAAGAGAGTTAGAGAGTTATATCAATCATTATTCACATAAGAAACCGCACAATAAGTTCTTACCTACAAGTTTCTACCACTCTGTGTTCTTCCCCTGTTTTAGGGTTTTAACATCATTCATTTATATTGACAATACTTCTTAACAACATTCCAAACCTGCAACCATCACAATGTATTCAAAACAACATGATTCGACCTCTTTATTCATAGAATATATACATTGTCTTCATATTTACAAGGTTTATCTTCAAGAATCCTGCAAACTGATATCAACTTGGGTATTTCTCTGGATTCCCGAGCCAGTGAGCCTTCAAGGCTATTCTACCTTCTTATGACCCTAGTAACTGACTCCCTACCTTCCTAAAAACTGACTCCTCCTCTATTCCATTCGAATATCTCCTAATATGCACCAAGATGGAGGAGTTACTAAACTCATAACTACCTAACTAGAGTGTATTTCCAACTACAACCTCACTTGAGTGGGTTAGGAACATTGATTACAAATTATTTGTCTCTTTACAACATTTGCATCATCCTCCTAATGACACCACTAACTCATGACCCCCCTAATACTACTTAATAAATTCAAATATTTAAACTTGGTCTTTTGGAGGGAAACCCCACTAGAACTTATTGCACCCATGGAGGAACCAAAATAAGTTGGGATCCATACAAAAAACACTAAAACTGACCTCCTAAGTTACTCATCATGAAGATTGACATTGAAATCCAAAATTAGACTTTGTATGCTTCTTGGATGCCCGTGCATCAACAAGCTCCTTTAATGCTAATGCCCTATCCAGAGGTGGGAAGGGGGCAATCTCAGAATTGATCGCCGATAGATTTCTATGGTTTCGTGGAAATAGCTGCAAAACTGACCCCAATGCCCTAACCAAAGAGATGGGGGAGGCCATCCATCTCCTAACCAGCCCTTGCTCTGACAGCCCTTTCAACCACGTTCTCTGCCCAGGAGGCTGAAGACATAGATAACTGTAGGCCCTGTTATTTTTTTATGTATCAATTTCGAGGCACTTATCTTAGATTTGTTAAATAGTTTTGCCTATTGAAGGGTTGCACATTGATTAACAACTCCTTCACTTTATCTGCAATTTTTCCGCTGACTGGTGATGGATGGACTTGTGTAGCTACAGCACTGCCTTGGGCTCAAAAAAATTGTTTTGAAAAAAATATGGGCACCAAACTCCACCATATGCCCAAGATATTGTGATTTTTTGATTCCTTCTCCAAGAAAGAAGAAAAACTACTCTGTCATGGTTGAATGGATGTCAAATTCAAGGTTGGTGATTTTAGTCGTCATCTCAACTATTATACTCATTCCTCCCACCCCCACTTGGTTGCCATTGTAGGATACACGGACATCTTCCAGCCTAATTACTGGTTAGGTAATAGTGTAATTACAGGTTGAATTGTCGTGATCTTAATATTTGAGCAAACATCTTGCATTCTTTTTATGGATTGCGTGATCATAGTATTTCCCATTGATAAATTTATTTATTCATATCTTTGAGATTCATAACATTTTGGAATATTTATCTGGAGCCAACCAAACTGTGTTCTAAAGTTTTTGAAGTTTATTTATTTGTTTTGATTTCCATTTTTGAGAGCAGGAAAAGAGAAAGAATACACTCAAGGATTTTGTCCATGTTGCTGCACCTCTTGGGGTAACACACTTGTTGGTGGTATCAAATACAGATAATGCACCTTATCTGAGAGTGGCAAGGTGCCCCCATGGTCCAACACTGACATTCAAAGTACACGACTACTCACTGGCAGCTGACATAGCCCGTTCCCAGTCTAGACCCAAGTCATCATCGTCAGGGATTTTTAAAACTCCGCCACTGGTGAGTTCTAAACGAGCAAGTAAATCTGCTAGTTCATTTTCTTTAAAGTTTATTTTTGTCTTTGATAGATAAAATAGGATGCTTATACATGAGTCCCTGGCCATCGTAAACAAATACAGGAAAGTTAAAACTATTGTAGATCTGGACAGCACTTTTAGCAGTCAAGCTTTCAGAATTAAACTGTTAACAAAAAAACTAAAAAATACAACTTCCAATTCATAGACATGTGTTAGCGAAAAACCTCCAAATTAAGAAATTACACCTTTTTTTTGTTTTTTCAGTTGTACTAATATACATTTTTTTTGTGTATTGGAGGGGGATTAGGTCAACATTGATCCAATTCCTCTCTAACCTTAATCAACTTCAAATTTTGATTTTTATTGCCCTAAACCAAAAACTCTACATGAAGTTCATTCTACATGCTTTGGGATATTACTTGGAAAATTCTCTCCTTTTTATCTGAATTTTTCTATCAAATTATTTCCTGCTCCTTTTGAATTTCTTGTATTTTGTTTTGTAAGATTAATCATTATATGGCTACTATATATAGAAATATTTTGTTGACCTAGTTGGTCATGCTAACAATGTCTATAACAGAGGGATACAAATCATTATTAACGTATACATTCATACATTAGTACGTACTAGTCAACTGAACATTAAGAGAAAATTCAAAACTGGACATAAGTATAGTGACAAGAAACATTGATCTGTAATGTTTTTCATTTCTGTTTGTCATTCGCCAGTTAAATTGGAAACTGAAATATCACTGTTATAAATTTTTCAAATCATGTATGTCGCGCTTATTTCAGATTAAAAATTTCATTGTTAATACTTTTTTTTTTCCAGTTATTGACCCCTTTTCAGAAGATAAATATGAAGGATAAACAAGGACTAATATAGTCCTTACGGAATTTAGTAGTCCTCCACAAAATTGATACTTGGCCAATGAGGACGAGTCCACAGAAGCCGAGGAACTTCCTGATTGGGCATTGAAGAGATATAAACCTGAATTTCCGTGGTGTAGGGATTATAGGAGATGGTCAATGAATAAGCCACTCCTAACGACTTATGAAGTATGTACAGTGTGGAGGTGATGTTATGTGATACAACGCTCAACTGTAATGTAGGTCTTTGGCTCTTCATATTGATGACAATAAATGTTGGGTTAACTACTCCATTTGCACTAGGTCAATTGATATTATCTTCTTGCGGCCCAATGTATAGTTTCGCTGATTGGAATTCTGTGGTCATGGTCTAGTTTAGTATGTCAATGTATGGCATGTATTCCAATTCAAGTATTGTTGAAGAACATGTTTGTACAACCCCAAACCAAACCTTCAAGATGCACGATAATAAGTATATTGATGTGCATCCTTATGCATTTAAAAACTTGCAAGATGCACGATAGTAAGTATATTGATGGGCGTCCTTATGCATTTAAGAATTTTGTTGGTTTCATCAATTATACACATGGGTGTATGCATTTAACATCTCCCAATTGTTAGCACACAGAGTGTGCTAATGACAAAGAGGACGGAATGCCTCGACTTTACCTCATTTTTACTTGGTAGAAACAATAAAAAATAAATGTGCTAGTGAAGAACTTTTTATTAATTATTTATTTAAAGAGAGAAGACAACATTTTTGAGATTAAAATATAGTATATCATGATTAAAACATTTTTTTATTTTTTCTCAAAAATATTGGTCGTCTCCCTTGAAATGGATAATAATTGTTTTCAATAGCCCTTAAATTTTTTTATGACTTATACTAAAACGAGAATGGGGGGAAATTTGAGGCATTTTGTCTGCTTTGTCATTAACACACACCATGCAGTGACAATTGGGAGATGCTAAACGCGTGCACCTATGTGTACTACTGATGAAACCAACAATATTTTCAAATGCAAGGATGGGCATCAATGTATGTATGATCATGTATCTGACGGGTATGTTTTGATACTGTACAATTCCACTTCTCAATAGTATTTGAATTAAAACACATGCCAGATATTGACATTTTAAACTTGACCATGACCATGTAATTCCTACTAACAAAACTGTACCACAAAAAAGTAATTTTGGCTGACTTGATGCAAGTATGGTAGACCTGACATTAATTGATGTCAATGTGAAGATCTCAAGACTTGCATTAGGGATAGTTTTGACAATTGTATCATATAACATCGTTGTCAAAATTTTTGTATCTCACAAGGCGTTGGGTGTGGCTTATATATTGCTCACACGTCATAATCTCGCTAATTGGTGAATTTAGTTTATATATCCTCATTGCCCAAGTTCTTCATAATCTTTGGACTCTTCCCGTTAGCCAAGTTCAATGTATATACGGCCCTGCATATGGGCGGGTTTGTTTTGGTCTTTGATAGTATGTGAATTAAAACACATGCCATGCATTTACATACTAATATTGGAGATCATTTTCACACTAGAAATGGTTGTAGTGTTTTTGCGAACTGATTTATTTTTATTTAGTGTTTTTGCGAACTTGAATTTTGGAGGTTTGTTATTATAGCTAAGTTGTTTTCTTTAACAACTTAGGTATACGCGCAACTTACGCTTGTTTTGATTTACGTGATCATTGTTTCTCATAACTATTGTTTGTTGTGAGAAACTAATTTGTCCAAGCCTAGGTATACGTGCAACTTTAGGTTTTGATTTACATGATCATTGTTTCTCATAACTATTGTTTGTTGTGAGAAACTAATTTGTCCAAGCCTATTTAATAGGCGTTCCCTTTGTAAAATCATGGTGGATTATAAATATATTGAGAGAGACTCGATCCAATATGGTGCACTATGTGGTATTGGTTTGGCATAATGTTTTGCCGTGGTAATGGTTTGCCTGATGAGATCAAGATGACTGAGAAGTAATGGCTTCTCCTACATGGTATTGGTGCAGGAGTCAACATCCATTACTCATCTTGATTTATCCTTAATCATATTTGAAAAAAATATAGGTTTTGAATTTGTAGAAATAACTATTCTGTACTCAAGTTGCAAAAATTGAAAAATATTACATTAAGGAGTACTGTTTGAGTGCAGAGCATCTGTAAAAACATTGAATTAAAGAGTTGCAGTGCTGCAAAGCTACCTTGGTGAGGTGCACTATCCAGCTTAGCCTCTGCATTTAGCCACCTCTGTGACTCAACGAGTTGTGTTACATTGGAAGAGTTTTTGGCCTAACGTGGATATTTTATATACATTGAGCTCTCCTTGTAACTTGCAGCTTGGATCTCCTTCCAGCTCAGCCATACGGCCCCAACTTGTCTTTATCAGCTTGGGCTTGGGAGCATCTACCTATCGGCGGAGCTTCACAAAGATTGGGTCACAATTGGCTTTGCTTGCAATCTCTTCGCAGTTTGTGTTTCTTCTTGCTTCTTGGTTTTGGCTTGAGCACTTTGAAACGTGAGACCTCCATACAGATCGGACACCTCATACGCGAGCTAAACCTCAACTTGCGAGTTGTCTAATGAGTTCCCTGTCTCGGCTACTCTCACAAGCTCGACTCCATCGCATCCATCCCTGGCTTGGTGGATTCACCCTTGTGACTTTCTGACTTAGTCTTCTAATTGACTTCAAATATCCTACTTTGGCTTGGTCTACTTACTCTTGTATCCTATTTGGCAAGGTATATGTGAGTGTGGTGGACCTTTCAACTCAATTTGGACCCTACTGATCTTCCTAGCTTGACTTGCCCTTGTGATGAGCTCGACACCAGTATATGATATCAGACCTTGGCTCCCTCGAGATTAGATCAAAGCTTCTCGCAATAGAAATTGTGCTCAAGCAACAATGGCTGTGATCCAAACTTGCTACATGTCCTTCTCCATGAGCTCAAGCTCGGTGGTGGATCCAATACCCTGCCTTAGTCTCCAAGCAGTGGCCAAACATCTCTTTTCAAAGCAAAATGAAAAACGAAACCCTATAATCACTTGGATGGTGGGTTCTTTGTGTTGTTTTAAGAATTATTTACGAGTTGTGTATAGCATAAACCGAAGATTGTACATAGTAATGTTTGAAGTAATGTATAGATCGATTGGTGATGACTTTTAAATTAGGCATTCTGCTTGGCAAAAATCTCGGGTTCGAAACTCTAAAACATTATTTTCTTTCAAATTCTATGGAAGTTTGAAGGGGATTGTGTGATGGTTGAAGCTTATAACCAAGTTTACTTAGATTGATACTATAGATGCTTGATAGTGCAATTGGTGGTAATACTTTGGTAAGAACGTTGGGTGCTAGAGGTCAAGGGTTCAAAACCTTTGACATTATCCTTTGCTGAATTTTTAAAAAGGAGTTTTTGAGGTATTTTGAATTCCTTTAAATCAAATTTTGTAACAAGAATCTTGGAGAGACTTTTTTTTTTGAAGCAATTTTTCTCAAAGAAGGTTTTTTTTGCGATCAAAAGGGAAGTTGCATTATTTCATAATATTGAATCAAAAGAGGCGTATTTTTGTGTATAAAGAAAGGGTAATTTTGTTTTGCGAGGGTATTTTATTGGCCATTTCAAAGGCCTGACAAGTTAAAAATTGTGCTTAATGTCAGGGACGTTGCCCCTCGACCCTATGAAGGGCGCTGTCCCTCAACCTAACTGAGGGCGCTGCCAATCAACCTCACTAGGGGCTTATGCCCCTAGACCTCCACTCACTGGTCTCTTGTTCAACATATATGGGGTTACTATTTGTAAGGGTACCTTTTTTGCTTGGTGGCTTATTCTCTTGTGTGTGGAAGACCAAAGGGTGAGGTTCGTTTTATAGCAAGAGGTTAGACTTCCTCATAGGTAAACTCTTCTTTGCTTCCCTCTACTTTGCCTTTCTCTCATGGTTTCTTGCTCTGATTTCCGTGTTCTATAGGTAGAAAATGAGATGTTGTTTGAAGTTTGTGTACTTCAGGAAGATGTAATCATATTTGTGGAAGAGAACATAAAACTCAAGAAGCAAAACTCTTTTTTGCATTCCCTTATTCATGGCAAGGATGCCCTCATATTCTCCTTATAGAAGAAACTTGTTAGCCCTTAGCATCAGTTTATTACTATGTACCTACATGTCCCCTCTCCTAGTCCGCATTCAGTCACTGCTCCCGCATCTACTGACCAAGATATGTCAGTATTCGAGTCTGCTCCTGCTCTTGATACTCTTATCGCCTTACATTGCTGTGACCGTGTCTCTTGTTGCTGCAACTTCTGCTATTAGGCCTACTGCTCTTGCTGTTGCACCTTCTGCTTTTGAATCTTATGCCTATTGCAGTTGCACATTTTTCCGCCGAAGGTGTACTCCAAATATATAAAGGGGAGGGCAAGCTATTGCTTCTGACATCGTCTGTACCGTCCTTTTCGTCACAAAAGCCAACAGTCAGGTGCTTCAAAAAATAGGATCCAACGATGTTTGTCCCTCCATATTTCTGCAGCTTCTGCCTTGGTTTTCATTATAACCCTCAACTTTTTAAAATGCTGAGGCTTCCTTATGGAAAACCTTCTGAAAGCTACTTATAATTTCATGGCTGCCGTAGTTTCATCCATCTATTTGCTTACAACTGAAGATGCCGATTTCGTGGCGTTTGAATTGGCAAAATGGATAGGAATCGAAACGACCTTGTTGGGTTTAATCTTGGGCATAGACTCATAATCATAGTCTGATTTTACCGGAGTCGCATGGGAAGTTGCAGCGCAAGGATTGTGATGCTAATAATTATCCCAAAGTTTGAACACAAAATTAATGTCATAGTTTGTACACAAAATTATTTAGTCATAGAAAGTGGAACTTATACCCGGCTTAAAATAGAGCTAGAGTCCACAAAGGGGTGTAGGAATGTAGGTAAGGGTCATTTGTAATGGGCTTAAAAGGGATGTAAACAAAGGTTGTTTGTAAATAGTAATGGGGCATGTGGTAGTGAAAGTGTTGTCATACTTTTTTGCAAGGGCAAAATTCAAATTTGAAATCATGACAACCATACCCTACTGTGAAAATTTTGCTTGTAAAGTCATCCTAAGCCCTCCTTCAGATCATCCTACACCTTGTATCAGGCCTATCCTACCCTTCTAAGTGGTTATATGTGTTGTGTCAACCTGGTCCATAGGTGATTTAGGGATATCAAGTTTATTCAAGCAATTCCAAGTAGGATCCTTCAAGACAAACTTTTTCAAGAAGCTTAAGAATGGCTATTTCTGGGCTTTCTAAGGCTGGTGCACAGCCCCTGAAGCGGAATGAAAGACTCAAATTCATCAAGAAAGTGTATTGAGGAGCTAAGAACATTGTGCAACTGGTTTTGGAAGATTCTGGTAAGTTTCAGAGGTTTTGGGACAAGTTCAACAAAAGCGGGTCTTGGAGGGTGAATCAGCTTGCAGTGCAAATACAGCTCCTGAGCTTCGGGAAGTGATTCCGGGAGCTCCGTAAAGAGTTGGAGGTCAAACGAAATGCTGTCGGAAAGATATTTCAAAGCTCTAAATGATGGTAGTTCCACATCTTTCACAAGACAAGCAATTATGCCCACAGTTTGATTTCAACATGCACAACCTATGAGCCCGAAGAAAACTCCTAGTTTTTACGAGGTTGCAGGCAGAATCAAGGCACGAGACCCCTCCCATTTGTCTTAAAAGGCCATTTCCAGTCAATTTCATATAAAAAAGTGCATGAAAAGACCTCCAGACACTCAAGTTGCGCCTTCGTCAAGTTGTTTCCCAAGGTATGTTCTAGGAGTTGGTCAATTGTTTGGGCGAACACGTGTCACTCCCAGGTCTGAGCGGAATTTCTTGCACCAACTGTCCCAAACGTTTGGGATGGTTGTGACACAAAATTTCTCTAGGCCCCAAGATAGTCCCCTGGTTCATAATATGACCTTAGTTTAGCCCAAACAAGCCATTTTAGCCCTCGTGCACCAATTTCTAACACCCTTCACCATCGAACCACAGAGCGCCACTTGTGAAGCCCATGTGAGGGCGCATTTTGTTGCACCAATTGTCCTAAATGTTTGGGACAATTGGGACACAAAAATGTGTCCTCACCCCCAGTCTGACCCCTGGTCCCCCACATGACCTGAAAAGGTGCTTCGCGGGCTTATTTCCAACTCTCTCCACTCTCTGCCTCAGCCAGTGACCATCCACCACTTGTTAAGTCAAGGAGAGGGTGCATTTTTTTGCACTGGCCGTCCTAAACATTTGGGACGTTTAGGACACAAATTTCCACCCGAGCCCAACCCCTTCCTTGGTCACTGTACAGATGAAAATCGACACGCGACCTTCACCTGCATTCGACTTCCTGAGGTTTTTGCCGAGGCAGCCGATGTGGAAATGTGTGTGGCTAATGAGTGAAATGTGGGTGAAATGGTATGGGGAAGCTATCAAGGCAATACAATGTCTTCAACTCGCAATAATGGAATTTGCTCGTCAAGCGCAATGAAAGCCTCTCTAACTTGTATGGGTTGAATGGATGGATCAGAAAGGATGGCAACACAAAGACTCCAATCGATATTGAGCTCTGCGGATATCCTTTCTACCGGTTGCAAAATTCGTGGGAAGCTAATGGGAGCCTTGTAAATCTGTCTAGACAGAGTCATGTAACAAGCGAAAGAGGTGTGGATTTACAAAATCAAATCCGGTTGGTGGGAGCATTGCAAAATGTGAGGGCTGGTTGGGCTTCCTCGTTTAGAGCGTTCAATTGTGATATGATATCGGGTGGTAGTGGTGATGTAGGGAAAATCAATGTGTGTAGACTCGTGTCAATGTCAGTAAATAATTCTGGCGTGTTTGGTTGTGGGACTGATGGGTCACAACCAAATGTTTGTTCTTGTTCGGCTTCGTGTATAGTCATATGGGCATTTGTGCATCTTGATTTTGCTCGTTGATGGTCATGTGGATGTTTAAATACTTTCAAGGCAATCTATAGTTGGGTTGGTTTGACCAAAACTCAATACGCTTTGTCGTCCTCAATGTTTGACTCTCTTAACTGTTCACCGATTGTTTGTGGATCTGTGGTTGTTTGAAAGGCGTGAATTCTTAGACCTTGATCTATGTCTGCTATGCTATCAAAAGATTTCGCTGAGGCACTATTGGTTCGAATATGTAATCTCTTGGCTCTCTAGGGCACGTAATTGTCATGCAAGATGTAACTGAATTAATCTAGTGAATCGAAAATGAAGCGAGAAGCTGGGACAAAGCATGCAGAGGCTAAGTAAGACATACTAGGCTACAAATCTAAACTGCAAATAGGTTTAGGAGCTCGAACACCTTCTGAAAAGATATGTATCATCATCGGGGATCTTTTTGTAACCGTTTTCTGACAACGTAGCACGTGCAAAATTGGGTGCGTATAGTCACCCGTATGACCCAATTTCAGCCCTTGGCTGTTTTAAAGTGCTTTTTCGCAATATGTCATCTACCAATCGCAGGGTGCCCCTTGTCACAAGGAGGGTGAGGTGCATTTTTGTGCACCATATGTCCCAAACACTTGGGACACGAAATTCTGCCCAAGTCATTTGAAGATTAAAAAACTCATTTTTGCAAAAATTGTGTTGCTTTTGCTTCAACCCGTCCGTGTGTGCAAAACCCTCATTGCCGGAAACTTCATTTAACCTCCATTGCCATTACTTCCGCCACATATTCTTCATTGCATATTCATCCTAATTTTTCCATTGCTGCAATATCCTCCAAACCCCCGCTTTTTCAGCTGTTATCATGTCAAATTTTTACAAGAAGCTTCCATGAGAGAAAACGATGAAATCTAATAACATAACTCATGATCTGTAAGTCGAATGTTGCTGAAATTTTGGCCACATCTCTTCCTCCCAAACGCCTTCAAGCTGCAACAAACAAAAGATTTAAAGGTGCCCCCATTAATTTACAACAGCAAACTCCAAAAATTTGCCAAAAAATTTCTTCAGTTTCCCAATGATTCAAAGAGCGGGTTGAGCCAGAAATTTGACCGCATAATCAAGAAGAAAAGCCCAGATCAAAATTGTCGATTTTTTGGCAATACGAGGTGTGGAAGGCCAGTTACTAAAAATAGTAAGTACCCCATGCTCATACTTACTATAAATAGTAATTTTCTCAAAATAGTAAAACCATTCAAAGAAGTAAACTTTGAAACTGAAAACTAGGGAATTGGAGGCAAAAAAAAGCAAAAACAACCTGCTAAAAATAGAATATGCTAAAAAATGGAAAGGAAACCTCTGTAAGCAATTCTAAACATGATGAAGATTGCACCAAACTGATTCGAAGCCCAAAAAGCAGCTTTTCCCAAAATAACAACACCTGGACCCCAGGGTCTAAAAATAGAAAGTTCCGGCTCCGAGTGTAAAAAGTTGCTATCTCCCTAGTTTTGGCTTATATTCTTGCTTTGTAACATCATGAAGTTCAAATTCACTGGTCTCTAGTTTGTTTCAGTTCTCACATTGGAGTTCTTGAGTGTGGGTGACAACGATGTTACTCACATGGACTTCGAGGATCTCAAGAAAAGAATGTTGGGCGGACCAAGAGAGCCTGTCGAGGAAAAGAACTTCACAAGGGTCCTGAAAACATCATACCAAGTTCAATTGTGTCTAGAAGAAAAGCTGAGCATCACAGGGCGCAACAGGGGGATCCATCACCATCTCTCAGTGAGTTGGGTGATTTGAAACAAGCTACTCGGAGTGAGCTCAATGAGTCAAGGGAGTTCATCAATCAAGTATCAAGGAAGACCATAGTGAGTATTTCCTGTGTCCATCCCGAGCTCACATTAGGAGGTCTTGAAACAATGTTTCTAAACACTCATTTCACGGTCTAGGGTGTCTGTGCATGATCATTGTCGGCAAGATCTTCATGGATGACAGAGGCATCTTCATCCTTGGGAGCAATTCTTCTTTCCCCTCCTTCCTCATTATTTCTCCTCTTCTCTACCCCATTTCTAGTTCTTCGTTGTGAGCAATCACGACGCTCGTCCTATTCATTAATGTGACTATAGTCTGAAATGTAATAAGTTGCCCGTAAATTATAAAAGGGGACATAATCCTATTCCGAGGAACATGAAAAGTCACATATTGTGTAGGACATATGAAAAGGCACATACGGGGTAAATGAAGAGTCTTATGAAATTCTATATAATGTAATGACATCCTCATTCTTAAGGGTTGTCAATTTTGTATGCTCAAGTTGTGGTGAATTTTTGGATGGAAGGAGATTACTACTTGGAGGTATATAAAAGAGATAGCATTCTTTTGGTTTCCCAACATACTTTTCCTCTCTTCCTTTGCATTTTACAACTTGTGGAGATGTCAATCAAGGAAGGAGTTTCTTCTTTTTCAGATGTATGAATGTGTGCAACTTTGTATGCATGGTTTCCTCTCGTCTTTGGTGTCACAAGCATAGTTGTTTCTTTCTCTAATTGTGTATGTGAAACTTCTGATTAACTTTGGCAAGAATCTGATTTCCTACTTGCATGGTTAATCGCTCCCCCCTAATTTCTCACTCCCTTTTCCCCCACTATCTAGCAAATTTCTCCCTTGCAAGCCTTTGCCACGGGTACAGTGGAGTGTGCTTGTTGGATCCCCGGCCTCATAGGCCAACAAGAGATTTCCTTTTAGTTCACTCTCAATAAATGGAGTTGCACCATCCAAGCAGAGGGACATAGAGTCCCAGAGCATTGGCAAGATACCCACCAATTTGCCTACTCGACAAATTTTTTCGCCAACAAAAAGTAATTTTCTAAAACATAGAGATAATAATTATAATGTGGATATTGGGTGGGATGTATTAGTTGAAGAACTGTCCCTATTCATGTTGTTTGGGATGAATAAGGTGTCCAAGTTTCATTGCTTGCTTTTGCTTTATTGTTATGTTGATTTTTTTTTTAAATCTTATAATGTTGTGTTTGTTTAATCTAACAAATCGAAAAATAGTTTAAAATCGATATAAATTTAAAAAATTATAAATAAAATTCATGAAAAATCATGTCTTTTTATCTACTAATATATACAATGGTTTTGAGTATAATATAGATATTATAAAATGATTTTGACGATAATAGGGACAAATAAAACATGATTTGATGGAAATTTTGAATTTATCACATAAACCATGTAATATAAAAATGGAGTGAAAGTAATTTTGTAAAACATAGAGATAGTATTTAATAATGTAGATATTGGATGGGATATATTAAAATTTTATGGGAACAATTAATAGGAGAATGAAGAAAGGTCTAGAATGTGGAAGAACGTCAAAGAAAAGTCTCAGCTCTAGAATACTTGCGAGTCGCGAACATTCCACATTGTTTTGAATTTGAGAATTACGCGAACATTCCACATTGTTTTGAATTTGAGAATAACCCGTGAAAAAAATAAAAATTATATTAAGTTCTTATTTAGGAAAGGGATTTTTACGCCGAAGGCAGACTCCAAGTTATAAAAGTGGGGCGGGGGCAAGCGGTTGATTCTGACACCGCTTGTAAAAATATACAGGATCCGCTGGCGTTTGTCCCTACATCTCTTAAGATCACCAGAAGCTTATTTACCTTCACCGTGCGTCCAAATAGTGCCTTAACGCCTCTCTGCTCTGCAGTTGATGATCTACTCACTCCAGAAATGTAGCAGAATCCCTGCAAATATCAGCAATTACTGTCTTTTTCTCTGTGGTTTTCTTATTTTCTTTCTAACCATTAAGAATGCACTCGCCTCTTGAGTGCGACTGATTTCCATGCCCAAGAACCTATCTCGTGTGTTCGGTTTTAAATCTGCAGCCATTTCTGTTAATCCAAGCAAATACCACAGGTGCACACCCTTCATGATGTCAATGGCAAGTTTTTTTCTCCACCAAACTCTATGTTGTCCCTTTCTGAATTGCAGCAAGGCTGCACTGTCTCTTCTTTCTCAACTAGACATTGCAACAGCTTCTTGGAACGTTGCAGGACCGAGCTCTATACCAATAGCTCAATAGATTTCAGCTAATTATTAATTTCCTTATTTGACCATTATTTAGTAAAGTTTTTTCTTTTGGTTTGGCTTGGACATGTCAGTAATAATTTAATAAAATATCAGAATCTCCATCATATCATGGTGGAGGTAAATATCTAAACATTAAAAATATTTGCAAGTTGAAATATTAATTAATGAATTAAAAAATATTGTATTTGAACTAGTTGATTCTTACACCACGCTCATACAAGTCTGTATCGACAGAAAATCAAATGGTCTAGGCGACTTTAAAGAATATGATCCGATGCACTTTAGGCATTTCATGAAGATAGTGAGTATGTTGGTACCAAATGAACAACAAAACAAAACATGTAAAACAAAATGCTCGAAGATAGTGAGTATGTTGGTACCAAATGAATGGTGTGCTTGAAAATATGCTTGTTCCTCCTCGTCTAGACATGCTCATGGAATGGTATGCTTGTTCAAAGCTGTAGTGTGATTCTTCCACTTAATGCCTTCATCAGTCAGCCACTGTTCTGCTAAATCTTTTTGTTTTTCCTAATCCAGCATGGTTGAGAATGTCCATCATTCGGTCTTACCGTATAGCACAACATCAACGCGGAAAGCTGTAGAAGATTCTTCCATTTTTCCATAGCACTTGCTCCTTCAGGTGCGACTGTTACTTCATTGGATGGTGATAAATTTGTTATTTATGCCCTAAACAATGGTTCAGAATGTCCATATTGCGTCTTAACATATAGCAAACACAACGTCTGAAAGGAATTTGACATTTTTCAGCAGGGTTCTCTTTAAAGGAGACACCTTCAATGTAAAAAGAGGTGGATAATTAATTTTAGAAAAAGGATGATTAATCATTTTTCAGGAACATTTCCTTCTATTTCTGCTACGTATTCCACGCAATCACAATCCCAATCCTTCTTCAAACACCATTTTTTACGTAGGGGATGCTTCTCTGCCCATCAATAAAGTCTTGCGCACTAAATTTGGTGGTGTGCGTTCAATGGGTTGTTGCATCATAGGTAGGTGGGGAATAAGTGTGAAGCAAATGAATCCTTTTTTTTGTTATTTTTAATTTGATTTTAGTATTTTTTGGTTCTTTGTTGTGTTGGACTATATTTCCAGAAAGTGGGTGTTTATTGGAAATGTATAAAATCAAAATGTGATCAACATGAAACCAAAAAATGTCGAGATTTTATTGGATTATTTTTAATTATGTTGAAGGTATTTTTTCCAAAGTATATATAGGGGTTGACATGTTATTTTTGGCACCACTGGTACAGGTTGTATCAACACAAAACAAATGATGTAGGTGGCGTTTTAAAGAATACTATCCTGTAATTTATGTGTTTCATAGAGAAATGCAGTAGAGATATCAACAACATACTTTGTTTGGTCGTTCATGTGCTGATTTATTCACAAATTTCTATGTGGTCCACCTCCGTGCATGAATCTTGATGGTGCCTCTATCTTTTTGCATATGGCGCCACCCACTTGATAAATGTACCAACGACCATGCATGTAACGGGGGTTTTAGACTGATTGAAATCATTTATAATCTCGCCCACATGAGCTTCCACGTTTGGTGGCAAATGAAAGAAGTGTGCCATACTACCATCCTTTATGGGGGCTCGAGCGCTCAATCTGGTATAGTCCCTGGTCAAATTGAGAGGCCAAGACCTTCAGAGTAAATGAAAGCATTATCTTTGGCCTCTGTAATATATTTGGGCCACGACTTATTCAACACAAACGTAACAAATATTCCATTAGAGGTGAGATTTGTAATGAGTTGCATCATAGGATTGATGAGGCCTTGCCCGAGACATGGAACTACTATCGCTTGCACTGCCATTTCTGCTCTGCAATATTATTTCTCCACAATGAGGTCGAACTGAAAATGGTGAGTCTATTGAAACTAAAATACATTTATTACACTAAAAAAAAATTCTTTCTGAATCTGGTCCAATGAATTTTTAAAAAAGACCTTGGATAAAACCTTTAGAAAGCGCCCCCCCCCCCCCCCCCCCCCCGCCCCCCCCCGCCCCCCCACACGTTGTACTCTTTGTTTTTTATATTGGGAAATAGAAATGAAAGTTTTTATTAAAAAATGCAGGACAAATATTTCAAAATATAAATATCGAATTTCTTGGTAAGTTTAGTTTTCATTTTTAATGGGAAAAAGATTTTATTTGTAATGGAATTGTTTGTTTAATTTAAAATACACATTTAATAGGCCATAACATTCAATTTGGAAGGTCTAATTATATGAAGGTGTTTACTAAATGGGATTGGGGGTGGTAGATTCTCACACTTGTCAGGCAAAAAGACAGACAATCAAGATCAAGTGTGGATAGTCATTGGCATTTGGCATAATATTAGTGTCCATATGGTGGACCTAAGAGCTACAAGAATCCTCAACATATTTCTCTCATGTGACAACCTTGTATTGGCTTTTGGCACTTGACTTAAGACCATTTTGGGAATGAACATATGGATTTCTACTTTCCCTTTCAATTTATTTTATGGTGTTTTCTTTTCTTTATCATGTTGAATCCACGATTATTTACTTCCCACATGTTCATTTCCAACTCTCCATTCATGTCCTCATTAAATATCTCAAAAACTTTAATGTCGTCCAATCAAAAAGTTGGATTTTCAACCTCGATCGACATATATTTTCTACTTGTCGCTCATATAATCAGTGAATGTACGAGATCAGTTAAAATATATTATTTTTACTGATGTAAATAAGGCACACGAGGTTGAGATGTCTAGGTGAAGCACATTTAACATATATTATTTGTGAAGGAACAATCTGTTTTGTGGAATAGGTGCGGGATATGCGATTATTTGATTCCCACCTTTAAATTTCCAACATTTCATTCATGTATACTTCTTATAAAATTAAATGCTTTCCAATCGTAAGCCTTAGTGCTATGAAACAAAAAAACAAGCTCGAATGATGAATAAAAGCTACCGTTTGCTGATCGAAAACCTTGATGCCATGAAATAAAAAGATACCAAAGCTTGATTGGAAGATAACATATACTTTGTAGTTATGCTCATGTGATTAGTGTGAATGAAAGCCACAAAATAAAGTGGCTTGCATATAACACATATTCTTTGCATTGGAACAATTTGTTTTATGGAATAGGTGTGGGGCATGCAAGTATGTAATCTCCATCATTTAATGTCCAAATTCCCATTGATATACTGGTTTTATCTACCAAATTAAATTTTATCCAATCGACAACCTTCAAGCCAAAAAAAAAAAAAAAAATACAAAGTATGGCCAATAGGTCATTTCTCTCATATGATCGCCTGCTGGGCGAGCTCAATTATCATCTCTTTTGTGCAACTCCTTCCCTGCAGTTACTCAAGATTAAAATTGAGAAGGGGGCTTACAAAGCTCTAAAAGAATCAAGCGGCGTCATAGGGTTTTCTACCTTTGTCTTAATGTATTTCATCTTTTTTGGTGCCTTGAAGCACTAATTACACTCAAGTGAGTGATGCAACCGAGATTGAGACGATAAAGCGGAACAAAATAGTAGATAATATTTGGATAGGAGTATTCTAAGCCGTAGTGTGGGACATGTAGGTATTTAGTTTTCGCCATTTTATTTCCAGAATTTCATTCTCATCTTTGCCTTATCTAACAACTTAAACACTGCCCTAATTGAAACTGTTGACGTTGAAAATAAAATACAACCCTTATTTTATGGTATTCACTATGTTGCTACCACCAGACATGCCTTGGCACATGCCATCAACTCTTTATCAAATCTTGACCATCATATCTTCCGCAAATCTTAACCATCATCTCTTTGTTACATGTTCGGAATGAACATATGGGTTTCAACTTTCCATTTAAAGTTATTTTATGTTGTTTGTTTTCTTTATCATGTTCAATCCACAATTATTTACTTCCCACATGTTCATTTCCAACTTTCCACTCATGTCCTTGTTAAGCATTTCAAAAAAATTAATGTCTTTTGAAAAAAAAAATGTCGAAAAGGAAAACCGATCTCAAAAAACTTTGACGCTGCTAGGGTTTCATATTTCCCTGATTTAATCTGTGAGCAAACCTAGAAAAGTGCCAAGAACTGTTGGCCATTTTATAGTTAAAGGGGGAAATTTTATTCCATCTCCTCATCAGCCTACCATTAGAATTCTTTGTTGAACTATGAATGTTCTTTCTGATAGATAGTTGTATTTTTGCTATTGTACAGATTGTTTTAGCTGGTTTTGGATCTGAGGAGCAACAGCTAAAGCTGACATCTGTTATGTTTCAGAATATATTTCCGGTCATTGATGTGAATAGTGTAAGTATTAGAAGCAGTCAATTCTATTTGTATTATTCTGCTCCTCATTTTAGACTGCAATTAATTTCTCTTTAATTGATGTTAGGCATTTTTCTTTGAGCAGTCAATATTTATATCTTCATTTATTTATTTATTTATATATTTTGACAGGTAAAACTTTCTTCGTGTCAAAGAATATTATTGCTTAGTTACAACAAGGAGACAAAGCTGATTGACTTTCGTCATTATGCCATAACCTTACAACCTCTTGGCGTTTCACGTAGGATCAGAAAGTTTGTGCAGAACCACCGGATTCCAGACTTAAGGAATCTCAATGATGTGAGTGAGTTTATTACCAAGTAAGACATCTTTCCTTCAGATTTTCCCCCTCGAATCTGAAATTGTACCATAAATAAAGTGTTTTGTCTACTTCGAGTCTTGAGCCTCTCTTTGTACAATCTATTAGCTTTCGCACTAGGAAGCATATTTCACTCAACAGCTAAGGCATGTCTCAAGATCTAAAATCCATAGAAGTATTTGTGGATTGACTGAATACCCAAAATTATGGATATCTTAATATAATATAAGATCTCTTTTTATCAAAAAAAAATTATGGATATCTTCCAGTGATTCAATATATATGGTATGGACTTCTGTCATCAGTTTTAGCAAATTATAAATGTTTGTAGTTCACTGCTTCAGAGCTTTAAGTTTCCGAGTATTCTCCTTCATTTGTTAGAATTGCTCAAAGATTGCTTCCTGGCCTAAGGTGTCCTTTGCAATAGGTAGTTAATCATTGCCAATTGTTTATTAAATATTAATAAGTCCGTCTTTTGATTTTGTCCTCGGTAACATAAAGTTACGACCATAGATTCTTTGAAGTTTTTGCAGTGATAATTTTGTAATTATTTGTAAAGTAGAATGTTGGATACTTTTGTTCAGAGCTTTAAAGTTTCAGAGGGTTTCTGAGTATTCTCCTTCGTTTGTTAGAATTGCTCTAAGAATGCATCCTGGCCTAAGGTGTCCATTGTAATAGGTGGTTAATCATTGCCAATTGTTTATTAAATAAGTCCGTCCTTTGACTTTTTGTCCTTGGTAGCATAGATTCTTTGAAGTTTTTGCAGTGATGATTTTGAAAGTATTTTGAAAGTAGAATGATGGACACTTTTGTGTATGGCCTGCACACTCGAATCCGTTGAATTTTCTGACAGTTAATAGTTAATGTGGACAGACCAAATTATGGATCAGAAAGCGAGGCGGAGGATGAAGCAGCAACTGTAAAACTTGCAACTGATTGTGGTCGAGGTAATCGAGCATCCTCTCAAAGTTCTGTGAAGCTTCATGAAATTGGACCTCGGATGACATTGCAACTTGTGAAAGTTGAAGAAGGCTTATGTTCTGGAGGCATCATATTCCATGAATTTGGTATGTTGATGCATTGCACAGGGTTGTTTTTCCCTTTTTAGAAAGATTTAGCATGTTTTAAAATGGTATTTTACATTTGCATCTAGCTTCACATGAACCAATTTGTTTAGACAAATTCTTTTCTAAAACATTTTCTATAGCACATACTGTATTGTTTTCTAGTGCAAGCAGGGCCATAGATGCTACTATACCCACTATAATGATATTCATGTTATTCTCACATATTTGTACAATTTATATGAGAATGAGCATCTGCTTGTTTACGGCAAGGCTTAAGTTATGGCTTCCACTTCATCACTGTTTCTTCTTCCATTTGGTATTGTGCTCACTTGCCAGGCTCCATATTTTCCTTCCCTGTTCCTTGACGTTTAATAAATTTAGTGAACAAGATTTAATACTTGTATTCAACCATGATGGAACTTCACAATCATAATTCTTAATCAGCTTTTGTTAAGTATTTATCATAATATTTTATTTGTTGGTGTATACGGCACTAACAATAGCTTTGTTTCATCATAAGCACTAGATGGTGGTTTATTTGAATGTTTTATGCATCCACTCAATGTTGTTACCATCTGGATTAAAGTTCTTGCCATTGTTGGATACAGTTAAAAAGACACCTGACGAGATTAAGATGTTAAGAGATAACATAGAACAGAGGGAGGCATTGCGGAAACAGCGGAAAGCTGAGCAAGAAGCAAATGTTCAGCGGAAGGAGTAAGTACGCTAAGATACACAAAAGTGCTGCTAGTTATCAAATGAAAGAACATTAATTATAGAGTTGCTGGTATGAGACATCATAGTCAAGTAGTAAGCCTGCCTAAGGATATCTATTTATTTTGCTTTTTCCTTTCTGTCCAAGGGTTATTATTTGAGGCATATAGTCCAGTGTTTTCAGTAAATTTTTTCAAAAAAAGTGATGACAAAGTAAATCAGCCTTTTGTCAACACAACATCCCTTAAAACAAAGAAAGCAGTTTTATTAATTTATTTATATAAATAAGCAGACCAGATAATTAAAATTTAGCTATTTTTAAAGATGATTAAAAGTGCTGCTAGATTTCAAATGAAAGAAAGTTGTATAAGATGTCATAGTTAAGTAGTAAGCCTTCTTAAGGATATCTATTTATTTTGCTTTTTCATTTCTGTGCAAGGGTTATTTTTTGAGGCATCATATCCAATGTTTCCAGCAATTTTTTCAATAAAATGCGAGGACAAAATAAATCAGCCATGTCAACACACCATCCCTTAAAACAAAGAAAGCAGTTCTTTATTTTATATTACGAAATCAGAAATTAAAATGGACTATTTTTCAAATTTGCGGTAAATCCATAATTTTCTTAAATTCCAAATTATATCAGACCCTTGCTGATTAATTGCCAATCGCTTTTTAAATTATATGAATTGAAGCTATTTGATCCATTTCTAGGCACCTGAAGTTAGTTTTTAGGTGGTGACATGGTGTTACAATAGCTAGGGAGGTAAATAAATAGCTTGAATTGGACAAGGTAGGTGTTAAAAATAACACGTGCTTCTTGATTCAAGTTTAGTTTTGGCAAATTTGTTTGAAAGAGAATAGTGTGTAGATCCCCTTAATTCGTTGTTTAAGATTTAAACTGATGTTTCTGTTGTGAAATTGTAGACTTGCCAAGCAAGCTTTGAAGCAGAAGTCAAATCGGGCAAATAAATTGAATGTTGATGCTGAGGAAGGGGAACAGAATGATAACGACGATGTAGATGATAAAGAGTGGTATCGCCGTGAAGTTGGTGAAGAACCTGATGCAGGTTTCTATTTTCTTTGCCATCTGAGTATGATGTCCACCTTTCATTCTTTATTCTTTATCACTTTGTGTCTTAGATATTTTTGTTATTCCTTTGTGCAGAGTTTTTGACTGGTATTTCCAGAATGCAAGATAAAAACCATAAGGGTTATCAAAACAACAAGGCAAAGCAGGGAGAAGGTCAGCAGTTTGGAAAGAGCATTGCCAAAACAGATGGTCATAAGCAGGGAAAATCCAATAAGGGTATGCACCCTGCCAAGCCAAATAAGGAGGGGTTTTCTAGAAAGCGTCCTGGTCAAAGTATTGCAGATAAAATATTGTCTCAGAAGAGGAAGAGTTCTCAAGGATCTGCACATGCAAATAAACGGAGGAAAGGGGGTAATTAGAGACTGCTAGGATTTCAAGCCTCAATAAGTGAGATTTGTAATATAAATACATTTTAAGGACTGGTCATTTGAACCTGATAACGGATACAATGAAAAACATGTAGTGTACTCTTGATTATCTATGCAAGAAGAATTATTTGGTACAAGCATAGCATATTATTCTTCGTTTATGGAACATACTACTCTCTGAGTGTTAAATGGAATTGGTATTTTTTATCTGTGATTTGATTGCTATTAACATGTAAACAATGGAAAATCTGTATATGCTGGTTTAACATGTTAGTTTCTAGCTTGTCGAGCCATAACAAATTATAACGTAGAACTGCACCTTCTTTATGGTGATAAATTCCTGAACGGTCCAACTCTAATATTACAATTTTATTTTATGGCTGAAATTTTATTTTGAACTAGAGCCACAAGGCCTAATCAAATGATGTCACCATTTTCTTCTGATCACCAAAATATAACCTATGTTTGAGCCCTGCTACTGTATGGGCTTCTTGTGGGGGGAATACATTTTTCTTTGTGATTAGTTGTTCTTAATTCAACACTAGATGTTATATGCACAATTCATTATGAAATTTGTTAATGTTAAAATATATTTTGCTTTTTATTTGGGGCGGTCAAATTCTTCCGTGTCCAATTGAGCTCCATGCGATTGGAAGAAATAATTATGCTGAAGTCGTTTTGTCATAGTAGATGTGGGCGAGCTACTATTGTATCATTTGGTCTCTCTGATGACCCAACGACAATTTGGGGAGAGGAACAAACTCCACCATGGAATATGTGTGGGACATGTAGGATTAAGTGTTTTACTCTGCACAGTGTTTGTCATCTGTTGCCACGCCAACATGCCTTCTGCCACTGTTCCAAAGTCAACCACCCTCTATATGGCTCTGGTGGCAAAGCAAAGCACACCCCAACAAAACACAATGTGAATGTGCTTTAAATCTGGAAGCAAAGCGAGAAAGGTGGTAAATCTGGTCAATTGCCAGGGGGTCAAACCACGCAGACAATTTGAATCATGTCCAAAATAAATTGCGGCACTGTCAGCTCCAAAGAACCAAAATAATATACATTTAAGAGCTATTGAGAGGAAAATGGCTAAAAAGAATAGCATGTCTGGAGCAATAGTTTGGACCTTTCGGATTCCTCTACACGGAGCAAAGCACCCATGCAGATGAAACAACCGAGGGATGTCCCACAGATGTAGGCATCATAAATGCCCTTTTAGTGCTGGCTATAATAAATGCCCTAGGGTTTTTCTGCACATTCTTGGAATAGATGTCTCGTGAAAAGGAAGGTGAAACACAACACTTCGAGAATGACGGTGCCCCTGTTTGAATTTTCAAGCATTTTTTAAAGCGATTCATGTGAACTAATGGAATGAATCTTGGGAGATGTATTGTAGAATGATATTAGTTAAAATTCAAAGCACTTTTTACAATATGGCGATGTCTCGGGCCTTTCCCATTTCTAAAGGTTAATATAGTTCCATTTGGTTTTTTTGTTATGAATTTCCAATTTCCAATGGCTATATTATAGCTTTGTTTTGTTTTCTGCTATGAATTCCCCTCTTCACTGATTCAGAAACGGTGCAATTTATGAACATTGGCATCTTCTTCTTAAGGAGACACTCATTTAACGATTCAAATTTGGGGTACTATATTTTTTCAGTGAATGTTTTTTTTTAGTGTGGCCCTTCTTAAAATGAGCCAAGAATCAATAACTTTCGACTTTGCCTTAAGATTTAATACTTAATAAATTCATTAATATCGTTTGTGTTAAATTGGACAATCTTTTGTATCAATTATTAATATCAAAGTTTTTATTGATCATTAGGATGATGCAACAATCATAATGATCAAGTCACTTCTTAAAATCAACTTACAATTTGATTTTCTATATTATTAATTTGCTGACATATACAATAATTTATCATCGATATTATTTATTATTGCAGTACGTTGCCTCAATGTTGTACACATTGCAACCCCTTTCTCCATGATTCATGAAACAAACAAGTGGTTCATTTGTGGCTTATCAAAAGAAATAAGCGGTTCACCCTCCAATAGTTGCCCCACACCTTTATCACCTCTCTTCTGCCTATAAGGTTTCACTTTCAATCCTTCAACTTTGTTGTTTTCAACAACTCTCATTGGCGCCTCCATTGCACCACTCAGGAGCAATTGCGAGGAGATTGGGGGGCCATCTATCTCATCTATCTATAACCAACCGAAGGGTTGGGACCGATCTCTCGTCTAGTTGGCACCTTATACATCTAGGTGGCGACGACCTACTGAGGTTGTATCTCTCTGGGCCATGAACTCTCTCTCTACAGTGCTCTCCCCTTCGAACCAGATAGTGAGAGAGTTCAAGAATAGGGCACATGGGTTCACGTCGGACTGTGGCTATAGTGAGAGAGTGGTCCCTCTATCTCTATATAGCTGGGAGCGAGGGCCGTTGCTCCTTGCCCCCCACCCTGTATCTATATACATCTCATTACTGATTGCTGGAGTACTGCTTGTTAGTGATTACGATCGCTGGTGGACCGGATGGTGGGACTGTGCAAGAAGAGATGTGGATTCCCGGTTCTTCAGTCCTTGTATGATGATAGTTGCACAACACTACAAAACGAGGAAGCTTACTAAAGATGGCTAAAAGACCATATACATTCATCGACTCACATTGGCTTCTAGAAATGATGCGTTTCAAACAAAATCACAAAGCTAAAGAATCTTCCCACAGGAGCCAACTACTACTTAACCATATGAAACATCAACAAAAGGCTACAAAGAACTAAGATTGGCCAAAACTAAACTCTTCCCATTAGCACTTCAAAATGACCCATACACAGTAGAAATTTTGAATACTCTGTAGGATCATCGTGCCATCTTTAAGACAAACACCCACATGCATGTGTATATTTGTGAAACATTAAAGCAATATAAACACAAATATGTTAATGTAGAATCACTATCAAATATGGTAAGTTTAGATTTGAGGGAGGGCTAATGACCCTCTTTAAAGGAGTAATACAACGAGTGCCTCCAATAAATGTTTCCAATGAGTCGTCCTGCACCCATATTTTCTAGTGTTTTATATAGATAAGGAGGTTTAGTATTAGACTATTTCTAGATCTAGCCCTCTTAAAGATAGGCATTAAAGTAGCTTTTCTAGTAATAGTCAAAGTCAACTAACTCAATTACATAGTTAATATTTGTCTCTATTGATAAGATATTGATGTGTGCACACGAATTTGCTAATCCATATTTACAATTAAATCATAAGATTGTATCTATAACCATATAATAATGTATGGATTATTAGATACATAAACATCCACTGGCTCACATTGAATTTCGGAAATGATGCTTTTCAAACAAATGTACAAAGTTAATGATGGTTCCCAATAGACAACCCACGACCTAACCATAACTAACCTCAACAATAGGCTACTAAGAACCAAAATTAACCAAAACAAAACCAAGCCCATAAGCTAATAGAGCCACGTGCTATAAACTATCAGGGGAAAAATTGCCAAATGTGAAAAAGCTGGATGTAAGTAGACCTCTTCTAGGTCTCTTACACTAGGTCTTCTAGATGTAATTTAGTCACTAGACTATTATTTGAACCTACAAAACTTGTTAAAACCTTAACAATAATGATTTCAATATGATGTAAATAGGTTTACAAGGGTCTTTTTACCTTACACTAGGGCTGTAGCTAGAAACCATCATGAGAAAACTACTAAATGCGAAAAAGTTACTAGCTAATGACTCCAAGCCCAACTGTAGCACAAACAACGCCTTGAGGCCTTCAACTCATAGAGTCTCAAAGTTGGACATGAACCTTTGTTTTGCTAGGGTTAGATCTGATTGAGCATTCGAAAGAACAAATGTCTCTTTGGAGGCCATCCTCTGTGCCTCTTGAAAGGATATGGGTCAGGTAATGTGGGGTCACTTCTAAAAAATGCTCCATAGCCCTCACATGGAGGAGCAAAGGGGTGAGAAGGCTGTAACTTCTCGATATACTCCAACAAGTCTAGCTAACAAGTCTTTGTTCGAGATGCTTGTTTTGCATTCAACTCTATTTTTGCATTCAACAAGGAATTGATGTCCTTAGATAGAGGAGCTACATACTTGTTTGAGGAATGAAAACATGCACTAGATGGCCCTAGGTGCATGAGAAAGGCCTATTGTAACCCCTCCATGGACTTGTAGGAGAGGCTCAAACACACTCTCTAATAATTGTTCGAACAAAAACTAGAGCCATACCATTTGTGAGCTTGAAAATTGCAAGCAAATTGCTCCATAGGAACAACAAAAACATTCATGGTTACTCCCGCCACTCTAGACCCACACATTTCAGTGCAAGAGTCATTTGATTACAAAACCGCCTAGAAAACAAAGGCAATTGGAAGAAAATCCCTTGTACATAACAATGTCAAGAGAGGAGAGGGGAAATTAGTGTCAAATCACTTATAGTGATTGAGCATGGAAGCTCCAACTCACAAGAATGTGCAAAACATCAAATTGGTCTCTAAGAGTCTTCATAGTTTAAAAATTAGCTTCAAGTCCCTTTAGATTTAAAGGCTCAAGCCCCATTGAAATAGATGGGTTAGAAACTAACTTAAGGGTAGGGGATGAATTGATGTTGTGCAGATTTACATACATCATCATATTGAATTGCCTAGGCTACAAATATTGATCCAAATTATATACAATACAATTTTTTAATTATGTAATTTCAGTTATTCATTATGAGTGTATTGCCATAACACCTTAAATGCCATCATTAATATGTTGTCCACCAAAGTCCAAAAATAATTCAGATCACCTATAAGAAAAGACAAAATTGGATGAGGTAGATGGAGAGATAAAGGTAATCATTTTATGATATACAACCGAAGTGGTTTTATGGTATTATATATTGGAGCATGAAGCACATACCTTGTTAAATATAAGGAAGATAACTAACTAGTACATAACAATCAAAAAGTACTCGCCTAAATTTCGTCAAATGTCTTAGCAAATTTTTCACCTAACCCATCCCACAATGAGTCAAAGTCAGAGTACTTCGTTTGAAATATTTCTGTGTGGAAAATGTTTTCTACTTTCTTTTGAAACTGTTGGAGATCATCATGTGTCACACTATAAGCTTAGCATGCCAGAAACTAATCATTGTGGCATTGGTTGCTAATTAGAAAGCTCATTGTGAGTACTGTCATGTTGTTTGTACACAATAAATGAAGCACCAAATATCAACTTCGAGGGCAATAATTTGGAACCAATACCAAATGATATTAAATTTCTAAGAAAACACTATATTTCCATTTATATAAATGCCTTGGAATTTTCTAAATTTTATTGCCCCTCCCACAAAATTAATGTTTGCTTGAGACAAGAATTCGTGTTCCTTAATTAGCTCGTGTGCCAATTTTTTTGTTTCTCCTTACATGATACGTCTATTTGGGAAGGAATTTGTAAATTATAAAATAAATTTGTGCTCCTTAATTGAGGGAGCATTAATCACACTTATAAAATAAGACTCCATTCTCTTAAAGCGACTTTTGAGTTAGTTATATAATTTAGTTCCATGGTATTTTTTTGCTTTTGTGTTTGAATAAATTTGTAATTGAGAAAATAAATTCAATCTTTTTTAATTGAGGGAACATTAACAACTATAGTATTAGAATCATATATAAAGTGTATGATGGAAACGCCGGAAGGGATGGAGTGAAGAATGAAAAAATGAGGAAGTGAAATAGAGGGAAAGGATGAGAGGAGATCAAGAGGGGGTTTGATGGAAAGGGAGGACACTATGTTCCTGTGTATGGTCTTTATTTTACACGTATTATTCACCGCGGTGCAATATGTGTTTGAAGAGGGCAAACTACAAAATGGGAAAATTTGAAAATGTTACATGTTGAAGACCCAACTGAAATGATTGCATGCTGGAGCACTTTGTAGCTTCCCTTTTTAATTTAAAGATGGTGTAATTGTCATGAAATAGGAGATGCATGAATAATCATCAATAATCGAGTTCCTGCAATGGTGGGCCAAACATGTATGGTGTGCAAATGTTGTATATTGAGACTCCATTAATCACGTTAGTCCAATTTGAGCCTAAAGTGTCGAAAATAAAAAAATGCCGAAAACTCTATATGTTAGTAGGTCAAAACCCATTCACATTGCTCTTTCCATTAAAACTTTGTAGTCGTTTTTTTTAGTTCTAATCCTAAGTAAATATGCAATTCACGAAGAAGCATTAATAATTGAACCCCTCCAGTGATTAGTCATATGAGTGACAGGTATATGTTATTTCTTTGTACAACTTGACTATTTGAAACCTAATCAAAATGCTTGTTTCTTAGCCTCAATAAGCGCCACACGATCCGATCCTTTTAAACACATGACAAGCTCTAAGAGAGACAACATTTGATTTTTTAGATAAGACAAATATTAATGGAAAGTTGGAAATAAAAAAGTGCGAAATAAATACTTGCATGTTCTACACATTTCCTTTGTTTAAATTGTAGCACTTAAATAACTTATGTTACTAATGTTACAATTATTGAATCAATCTCGGTCGCATTATTCATGCGAGTGCAATTTCTGCTTAAAAGAGACAATAAATAATGGGAAAAATCCAACAAGTTTCAAGTTCGAAACCCAACTAAAATGCTTGTTTCTGTGAGCACAGTATAGCCCCCCTTTATAATTATAAGCTTGAATAAATGCAGGGAAATAAATGACGTGTGATCAATCATTGAAAATCGAGTTCACATTATTCACGTAAGTGTACTTTACACTTAAAGGTGCCAAATTAAAAAAAAAGGAATCTATCAATACATTCCATGTTCGAAACCCAATTGAAGTTCTTGTTTCTTGATCCGATCCTTCTAGAGTCATGGCAAGGTCAGAGAGACACCACTACCGGCTACACTTATCATGGGGTTTTCTATTATAAATCATTAATGAAAATTAATTCTACTTTTTTATGGGATTGTTCAGAACGCATTATTACTTAATGAGATGTCATTGATGGTTATGAAAATTATAATATTAGATATGTGAGACCTTCACCAAGTTCAATAGAAAAACTATTTGTTATCCTTTCATGTTCTCTAGTTGTTCAGTTGGGGTAGCTAAAGGTCACACTATTGAGTCGCATGGATGAAAAAGGTTGCTAGAGTAGTAGCGGGACCCGACTATTTTTAAATTTTATTTTTTACACGAAATCCACAACATGGAAAAAACCATCCTCAATATCACAAAAAACTCTGTGAATTCTCTCCGTATGTGGTGACAGGGATGCTCTCTCTGATTGTTGATGCCAAAAAATCATAGTCACATGTGCTTTCCCATTGGTCCAAGGTTTCAGGTTCGAGTGATTTCTCTTTGCCAATGCAACGAAACACCCCTAAAGATGGATTTTTCATAAACGACCGCAAAAATGTTGCATGCAATAGCATTTTGGGGATTAGTAGAATATATTGTTCATACCCGTCACCTCTTTGAAGGAGCTTTTGAGCTTTTTATGTATTTGACCACCGATTATTGTGATTGTCATGCAGAGGGCGAGTATGGATTTGGAGTGAAAGGATTGATTGCTGTAGTCACAAAATCATGCACTTTAGACATTATTTATCCTGGTCTCATACTACTATTTATAAGGTTCTTGAGTGCAGAAAGTGCTAATTAACCGCCGTTTTTTGGCCATCTTGTTTTATTTTATTTCGTCATTACTGACCTCTTACACCCATATGCCCATTCAACTTATGTCATCCCCGTGTTATTTTAGCCTCGACTGGGGCGCCCGTGGGCACCTTGGTCCCACCAGGGGCGCCCCAGTCATTTTTGCACTTTCTTGCCACTTTTTGGGCTCTTTCTAGCCATTTGAGGTCTTTATCTTTTCTTGTAGTCGGCCTTTTCAGGGTTAATTATGAAATTAGATCAAGAGAATCCTATAAATATAAAGTTATGAGACCATAATGACGGAACTTAGCATCACTTACTACTATCACTCCATCTAGAGTTGCATCCATATATTGCATTGGAGATCACTTGCATCCACATAGCTCCATCATCAAGGCATAAGGCTAGGACAATTGCATCACACTTCATAGGGGGTGGTATTCTATTCTATTCCATGCACACATACTATTACATTTTCTACATTTAGATATTGCTCGCTACTTCACAAAGTGCGACTGACATAAGAGCACCTAGGGCACGCCATGCACACACTCACTAGAACTACATTTGGGTCTGAAATGTAGTGCAACGCTCAGTTAGTAAGCCCATTGTTGTGGCAGCTGAGGTCAGTATGACTTATTCATTTGCATATTTCCTTTTTTAGGGTTTTGATACTTCTTTTGGTCTTTTGTAGGTCTTCTCATCATCTTGTATTATTGGCGACATCTGGCACGGGATAGTGAATCTGATGTGACACACATCGAGGGTTTCAGACCACCTCTTAGCCCCGTGAAGACCAGTTTCAGAGCTTTTGCACAGATTAGGTCGCCCAGATTGTAGACCAGTGTGCTCACATGTGCCCCAGTCCTCCTCCAGGCGCTCTGTTCTAGCTAGATCCTCGTGTTCCATCGTTTTCGGGACTTCTGCACAGTTGTTCATGCTCCTGGATTTTCCAGTCACACTTGCGACATAATTTTGTCACTTCGTCGAATCAGCTGAGTTCTTTCCTCTTCCTTCTTGCACATTAGGGTTAGCATTTCCTTTTGCATAGTTACTTAGATCGTTTACATACTTTCTTTTATTGCATTTATTTATTTTATTACAACTGTTCATAGCTTAGATTAACTATCCCCATACTACATTAGTTTAGTTAATTTTAGTTAATCAGTTGCGCTGTATCTAGTTAAACATTGAGTCATGTCACTTGAGACACAAGGAGAGTTGCTATGCGAATGCCATTGACTTAGGCCTCGTTTAAGACTGTGGAAAGCCTGACGTAGGGCCTAGATCTAGAAAGTTGAATGTTGAACAAGTCAACATAGATCGAAGCTCGTCAATATTTTCTTAATAAGACAAGTTTAATGTAAGAAATTTAGGACTTCAGAGTTAGCATACAGTTTAGATTTGTTTTTAAGGGCGTTAAATATAGATTTTCCTTAGCAGGCTTGGAATTTCAAATTATTTGTGTCTCTTAAATCAAAATTCGTTGACGGTTCAAGTGGCTGTAAACTCCAATCATTTTTATAGATATTTATATAATTTGTTCATATATATATATATATGTATGTATGTATGTATGTATGTATGTATGTATTACATTTTAATATCAACCACTTAAATTCTCAGCATGTCATTGTTTACGGTTTCCTAAAATGTTCACTCGTAATATACAGTTAAAATAAAAAAACAAACGAATTTTTCACTTGTATAGAATTATTGTAGAGTTAAATGAATGAATTTTATATTAGTTGTCTTTAAATAACTATTGTATAATTTAAGTGAATACCTAAAAAATGTTAGATAATAAAATCCAAATGTATTATTATTATAAATTAGTTCTCCTTTCATATATATTATTTATCAATACACACATTATTAAAAAAAAATCGACAAACTAACAATTTTTTCACATGTATAGAATTATTGTAGGGTTAAACGAATTAATTTTATATTATTTGTCTTTAAATAGCTATTGTATAATTTAAATGAACACCTAAAAAAAATGTTAGATAATTCAATTCAAATATATTATTATTATAAATTAATTCTCCTTTCATATATATTATTTATCAATACACATGCTATTTTAAAAAAAGGGCCTACAACTGTTAATTGAATCTTTAGAGTGATAAGATTCCGGTTGAAAAGACATTGTATGAATCATATAACTTCAAAAGTACCGTATTTGCTGTTTGCTTCTGCATGTATTTGATAGCATAATAACAAACCCACCAAACCGGGTTAAGTGCTCTCCAAACCCAGCGTAGAATATGACCTTTGTCATTTTCCTACACAATAATACATGCACTTGCCTTTGCCGTCCGATTTCAACGCAAAGTTTGCAAATTAAATCTCTGCCATCTGATTTATAAATGGTGTTAGAATCAGTAAGGGCTGTTCCACTGTAGTATGCCTTCCGGCGTAAAAATCAAGACCCCATTTTCTCAAAGGGACCTTAACTGCTATAAGATTAAGTCCCATGGTTGGTTTTTATTTTGTAGAGTAACTCTGTGTTAACGTGAGGCTAGGAACTTTGGTTGCACTTTAAAGAGACGGGAGGCCTATAACGACTATATTTACATCTTGTGGAGGTGTATCAAGTTTGCCAACTAAATATTTCTTGAACTAATATATATGTTTGTTTAAGTATGGACCAATAGTCTCTAACTTGAACCACCTCAAAGACAAGCACCACCACCACCTATACCGTGGACTAATAGTTTGTGAAGAGTAATGGTCTCCGTACGTTCCAACATGAAGCTGATTTAAGAGTTGTTTGAGATTGCATTTTCTGTCAAACATCTCAGTTAAGCACCATTTTAATTACTTTTGTAGAGGATTGCGTTCGCTAAATAACATGCAAAACTTAACATTAAAGTTAAGCACTCCTTGGTCAAATGATTTTAATAGTGCCCTCTAATAAAATAAATTATCATATTTCCTAACTAGGAGTCTCTATATGATACTAATGATACTAGCACTCTAAGAAAATATGGTAAACTATGTTAGTTATACCTTTACCCATTGTTTAGAATGGATGTAAATTGGCTATGGTATGTCATTAACAATTCCATCGCATTGTTGACATCTCAAACATATGCCACTATAAATATCATTAAATTAAGTAATAAATACTTTAAGATAAATTACATTATTTCTACAGTGAGATTTTATTCCATCCATATCATCTTTCTTAGGCTACTTAAAACATGAAAACAAATGATAACGCCAACAAAAAAATTGATGATGATGACGACTATTAACATACTTTAGGTCAACATAATTTATTAGACCCAACAATGTGTTTTTACTTGTTTAAAAGCTTGGTTATTTTTTAATTCAATGTAGGAATAAAAGTTTCAAGCTTTGTTTAGTGTGCTTCATTAAAAACATCGTGCATTGGGTTGCACTGTAAATGTCCTTCTAATTGTCTTATACGATTATATAATGGGCATGTTCAAAGGAAATGTGCTACACATCTAGCACATTCTTTGTTCACAATGTGTCTTAATGAGGGTTTAACACCCGCTAGTTTCAAAACATCATTCACATGAATTTACAATCATGATTATCTTGTATGAATTTGTTTACCTTATACAGGTAGAGAGGATACTTTAGTTTGGAGTTGATATGCAATTGGTACCAAAGTTTTTTCTATCTTTGAATTTTCTTTAAAGTCTAGAGGTTATTAGTGATTGTAATTTAAATGTTGAAGCTTTAGCAATGATCAAGGTTTCAACCATTTCTTCAACAATTTTTACCAACATTTTTTAATTCTAGTAAGTCTGATTGGGCAACGATGAGGAGTCTTAGGAAATGACGAGGAGTCTTACAGTAACCCTTAAAAGATGAAAACAAACGATAAAGCCAACAAAATATAATTGATGATGATGAGGGTTATTAACATTCTTTAGATCAACATGATTTGTAGGATATAACAAAGTGTTTTTAATTGTTTAGAAGCTTGTTTATTTGAAAATTCAATGTAAGAATAAATTCTCCAAGATTTGTTTCCCGTGATTCAAAACATTGTGTATTAGGTTGTATCTATTAATGTTTTTGTAATTGTTTCTTTACGATTATATAGCGGGTAGGTTTAAAGTAAAAGTGCTACACATCTTGCAAATTCTTTGTTCACAAGATGTATTCATAAGGGTTTGGTGTCTATTAATTCCACCATGTCATTTGCACAATTTTACAATCATAATTATCTTATAAGAATTTGTTTACCCTGTATAGATAGGTTGGATACTTTAATTTTGAGTTGATATCTATATAGTACCATTTTGTTTATGTTTTTGAATTTTCATTAGTTTAGAATTTGTTAGTGATCGTACTTTAAATGTTAAGACTAGCAATTATCAAATTTTCAACCATTTATTCAACAATTTTTACCAACTTTTTAATTCTAGTTTATTTGACTGAAATTATTGGGCAATGATGAGTCTATTAAGTCTTAACTTTATCAACTTATGTTTATATAACACTAAATTCATGGTTTCACTCCTAGTATATAGTATTGAGAAAAATGTGCATGATTATATTATTTTTTTAAGTTGATTTGTTTTTCATCCTTAATTTCTTTTGAAAATGTTCTGTTAAACTTAAAAAAACCCATATTTGACTCTTTAAGCTAAAAGCCCACGTTAATTTTTATTTTTAATTCTTAAAATTTTGTTTTTATTTTTAAAATTTTGTGTATATTAAACAAATGAAAAAGAGAA
Source organism: Taxus chinensis (assembly GCA_019776745.2). Taxonomy (NCBI): domain Eukaryota; kingdom Viridiplantae; phylum Streptophyta; class Pinopsida; order Cupressales; family Taxaceae; genus Taxus; species Taxus chinensis. The sequence continues at coordinate 15,845,453 of CM034150.1, forward strand.
CTTACAAATAAATGTATGAAGAGAAATAAATAGAGGAGCTAATAAGGCTTTTGGTTTATTAGTTACATAGAGAACATAATCCATAATCCATAATCCATAGTCTTTAGCTTTGTCTACAATAGATAAATGTTGTTGTGATTCCGTTTGTCCCCCAATTCCATATTCAGGCTATTTCTTATCATTTATATGATTGTTGAACCTTGTTTCTAATTATCTTGCATATCTAAGATAACATCTATGTTAGACAAAAGAGTAGATAAAACTATATTAGTATATCATCTCTTTTCCATTTATTTCTCTTTCCCCTTTTCTCCCGCAATTTCATATTAACACTAGGATATACAAAAAAATGACTTTGGAGGTTGTTCCTAACAAAGTGTCTCATGCTTTGAAACATTCCATGTTATGCATGATATTGCAAGTAGCATACAATCAAACATATTAAAGAAGAATCAAAATGCCCTTTAGATCTATTGTTGAAAAGATACACACAATTGTATAAAGAGGTCCATAAAAATTTACAAGAAAATGCATTTAGTAGGAGGAATCCATAAGATGTGTCCAATTTAGAACACGAGAAGGAACCACAAATCTAGAGAAATTAGCCCAAGTTAGACCAAGGCATGAATGAGTAAAGAGAATGAAATGATTATTTCACAAAGTTTGATTTTGTAAAGAAAAATTAGGTTGAATGGGACACAATTCTTTTGTTTTTCAGTATGCACTTCATGTAGATGGTTATTGGTGTCTAAAATTGATTTCATGGCAGAATTTGATCTAAAAAGGTAGCTATTTTTTTATTCCAGTGGAATTGTTCAAAAGTTTCATTCATACATTGTTAGTGTAACTTTCATTCTAAAGTAATTAGAGTATGTTTAATTCCAATAAATAAGACGGTTTCATTAGTGTTGTGTGTGGATATGCATTTCTTTTCAATAGTGTTTGAGTAATTGTAAGGAAAATATCAATTGGAAGAAAAAGATTTTCAACTTTTAAAATAAAATAAAGAAAAAATCTTAAGATTGAACACATACTAAATATATCGTAAAAACCGTAAAGATACTAAAAAAATCCACACTCTAATATAATTCTATTCCTTTCTAGGTATAAATATTTCTCATGCTTCTTTTCTTTTAAAAATATTCTCTTAAGCTAGAAAACACATATTTAATTCTATAACATAAAAACTTACGTTAGGATTTATCGTCAATTCTTAAAAACAAAATTTTATTTTTATTTGGTGGCTCACTCACTAACTAAATAATAAGTCATATATTATAAACAAAATAAATAAGAACTCATGAATGAATAGATTAAATAAAGATGGTAATAAAGGGTTGCTTTATTAATTAACGAGAGAACATAAGCTTTACAAGATATTTTTGGAATATCTACGTGAGGATAAAACAATCAATTTTGACTATTGTCTATAATGCGTTTTTATTTAATAATTATCTCTCCCAAAAGAGCTGACTGCTTTCTTCTACATTTCACCACTTGTCACGCCATTTAGACAAGTTATTATCTATTTCTCAAGGGAAACATTATCTTCAATAATTTCTCCCTAATGCATTCGATTCAATACATCATATTTAACTACTGTTGTGTAGTTGTGTTCAGAAAATTCAGATTTTCCTTTGCATTGCAATTTGTCACTCGACTTTTTTTGTAAAGAATAATTAATTTATTTTGTTTAACTAGATTTTAATAGTTTTAAAAATATTTTAATTTTTATATTAAGAAATATTTAAAGGTACTCGAGTGAAGAACTAAAAGAATATTTTCTTTAATATAAATGAAACTTCACGTTAGTGCATATTAAATATTTATTCTTTCTATCTTTTTATAGATTTATATCATTTCTTTATATTCAAGTAGGGGAATTAAGCCATAGGTAAATTAGGCAATTGCCTAGGGCGCAAGCAATCAAGAGGCACCTAAATCTAAATATTTTCAATATTTTAAACCATTATTGGAATTCAATATTAATGTTTTTACCTGAAGTCTATATTAATTGACCCTTGCATTGATATTATTATAAAGTAATATATATTCCATGCATACACATAAAAGGTACTAAAATATTTTTGCAATTAAAAATAACAATACATCTTTTTAAGCTCATATAATTTTGTTGGTATTGTTACCCATTCTCTAATGTAGTTCTAGATAATTCAAGTGTGTAATTTTTTCTCAGAAAATGTTCGTGTATTGTTTATAATTTTAATTCTCTATTACTAATGTTTTGAGGGGAAATGTCTCTTTTTACGGAGAAATTAGTAAGCTTGATGCAAATGCCACTCTTCACAAAACTATGGACGCTACCTCAAATTAATTCTATCTATCCAAGGATTATTACTTCTTCTTATTTGATAATTTTATAGGATGTTTTTAATCCTTTTCTATACCAATTTCTTTAAATTAGTGATTAATTATGGTCCTTATGAAAATTATAAAGTATAATAATGTACGTATATTTTATTTATTTATTTGACAGGGAAAAATTGTTAACTAAAATTTTAAGTGGGGCGTCCACTTCATTTATTGCTTAGGGCGCTCCTAACCTTTAATTCGGATATGTATTCAAGACAATTATTCTTTGAATTTGCTTGATTTTTTTTCTCTAAAATGTCTTAGACTTAGCTGCTATATTTATGTAGGTGTTCAAGTATCTCTTTAGGAAAGTGTGTATATCTTCTTAGTAATAAATATAGGGTTTTGTGATTTAGTTTATCTTTCAATTTTTTCTTGGTCTACAACCTTATTTCCATACTCAATGTTTTTTATTTTAAAGCTTATATAAATTTATGTTATGTTTATAATTATTGTTATATGTTAGATAAAAGAGTAGATTGAACTATCTTAGTGTATTACCTCATCTCAATTTATTTCTCTTTTCCTAAACTCAATGATTTTAAAACAAGTATTTCACACTTTAGAACATCCATATTATGTTGGATACTGCGGGTACGTACAATCAAATATATCAAAACATTAACAAGTAGTAAACTAACCTCCAATTATTTAGTTTGTATTTCCTCAAGTTTATTATTATTGTCGAAGATGACGTATATAGAATTTGTTGAATGCAACAATTTCAATTGTTTAGCCAATCATACATAATTAGTATTTTCATATATCTAAATAATTATAAAGTTTGACATTAGAAGAAAATGGAATATTCCTTAGAGTCTTATTTTCAAACATCCCATTTATCATGTCGAAACTTTATTAAAAAATACGCAAATAAATTAATACCATGATTAACTTGTGTTATATACTGATCCAAAATTGGATATCAAATTGCTCAATTAATCTAATTAAATTGTAAGGCTTTCTCAGATATCATGGTAACGAGTATTGGTTACAAAGGCAACACGAGTTCTCATGGAATAAAGCCCCTGGGAGGTCTCGTCGTAGTGAGTGCTCATGGAGGAAGGCATGCTAAGAGGTCTCTCTATAATGAGTGCTCATGGAGGAAGGTCTCGCCGTAGTGAGTGCTCGTGGAGGAAGGCACCCTAAGAGGTATTATCATAGTGAGTGCTCATGCAGGAAGGTCTCACTAGAGCAAGTGCTTGTGGAGGAAGGCACCTTGGGAAGTATCACCGTAGTGAGTGCTTGTGGAGGTTCTAGGTCTCACTATAGTAAGTATTGTTGAATTCCGTAAGAAATCTCGACATATCAAGTATTATAGAAGGGAACCTTGAGAGGTATTGCTAAATCGAGATCTTGGAATATGGAGTTGATGAGATATTTCTGAGGCGAGATCTTGGGAGTAGAATGGGATAACGTATGAAGACCATGAATTACTCATACATATTCTAAATCAAGTTCTATTTTTAATTTCATGTATTTTTTCGAGAGGAATACAATGAAAAAATTAAATATTGAATATGGGATATATTTTTAATGACATCTTGTGGGATATGATTCAAGTGGAATATGAAGCATCACAAGTGGAAATTGAAGCATCACAGGGGGAAGCTGAAGCATTGCGAGTGGAAGCTAAAATGTAATAAAGAGATGGTCGTCGAGCATGGAATATAAATCATCACTTTATGTTGGAATGTCACTTATTAACGCGCCTATATAAGAACACATAGTTTATCAAGGGGTTCAAAGGTGGTTGCTAGTAGCGAGTTCCTTTTCTTGAGTGGAGTTATTAAAGGAGCGTTTGAGAGGTCCTAAGTAATATTATGCAAAGTTAGAGAAAGAGAAATTGAAGCTATGTTCCATAAAGGCCTCTAATGGAAATGACTTGTACAAATTTGTGAATTACACAGTGAAAGGGGAGTGCAGTTTCCTCATCTACTAGAGTTTTTCTAGGATAATTTTTGTCCATGTGTTTAGTCCTTTCTTGCTTCTCATGTGTATGTTTTAATTATACTACACATTTATTTCAATGCTTCATAACTCTATTTTGCATGCAAATGAATCCATTTTATATTCACTTTTTAAGATATGATTCATCAGGATTCATAGGGTCAATGTTCGTGAAGCCTAATGAAAAATATTCATTTGGTTTATGGATCAAATTGGTATCAAAATAAGTTTTCATTTTTTCCGTATGAGGTTTTCTAACACTTTCCACAAGTTATGTTAGTTTGTGTTCTATTTTAGAGTGTGGTTTTGTGTGACTTGTGTTTTAAGTTTATGCCCATTACCAGAGTAAAAAGTCATTGCGGCAAAGGTGACTTGATTCCATTGTAAAATAATATCTCCACCAAGAAGTGGAAGAAAGAAGTGAGAATCATGACTCATTGTGATGATGAGAAGACTTGTAAAATTGAATAACAGTTCTATAATTTGGTGCAGGATATTGCAAGTATTTCTCTTTAAATAAAGAAGTTTGATAAGTTCATGGAGACTCTTATGAAAAATATTTGTGTTGCAATGGAGGTACTGAAAGAAAATGAGGAGGATGCTCCTGAATATGAGAGGATTGAATAACCACCCCTTGCTAACCAAGCTCCACTTCCATTCAAAATCAAGGAAAAGATTGAAATTTAAATGTATGAAGGAGAGGTGAATGCGGAGAGGCTAGACCATTGGCTAGCTCAGGTCAAGGTATACTTTATTTTACATCAAATTAATTAAAATAGAAAAATATCATTTGTAAGGTTGAAGTTATCCAAACATTCATTAACTTAGTTTGAGATGTATGTTCATTATTTGGTCATGAAGAAACTACCATCCCTTAACAAGGGGGAAGAATTTAAAGTTTTGATTAAGAAATAATTCTATCCTATTTATTATGAAGAGGAAATTTATATTTTTTGGAAATATATTAGTCAACAACAAGGGAAAAGCATGCAAGATTATACAATGTTTCACAAGATGGCAGTGTAAATGGGTCAAGACACTTTTGATCATGACATCTCTATGAAGTATGCTAGGGGATTATAGAGCCAATTGAGGAGACTTTTGTTGCTAGATAAACCTAAAGATATCGACAAGGCTTTTTCTCAATCTTGTTATCTTGAGATGGACGAAGAAAAGGGTTTATCTCCCTCTTTAGATGATGATAAGGAAGGTGAGTTGAATAATACTTTTATTTCTAAAAGAGAATGCAAAAATCATTTTTGGCATTGTGATGTGAATGGTTACATTGAGGAGATTTTTTTGGAAGTTCTTGTTGGTGTGAGGTATTTTCCTTGTCACTCGGGGCATTGTCCACCTCACATGGTGAGTCATCTCACTTAGGTGAGGTCATAGGTCTTTAGGAATTATATGACATACGACAAATTCCATCATGGAATTTGTTATTGTCATATGCATCATTGACGTCATAGGAGTTATATTTTATCTTGAGAATTGTAACTCCTTTCTCCCTCATAGAGGGAATGGTTGTCCAGGCACAGGATTTACACCTCATTCCCATATGCACCCTCTTATTTAAATCTATGAGCATGGGTATACCTGTTTTTTCCATGCATGATTTGTGTTGTTTGATTTTTCTCTTGCTGATTAATTGGAGCTTGCTCATTTCTGTTGGAGTGTAACTTGTTAATGTGCATGATTTTTTGGTTGATCATCATAGAATAATCTCATATGGTGTAGGCATCTAAATTTGACTATGCAGTTTTAATACTAAAATTACACTAATTATTCTCTTTTCTGCCATTTCATTATAATTAGGGATTTCCCGCCAATTAGCTAACATTCCCCTTCGTCTTGGTCAATTAATGAAACTTTGTTAATTAAATAGCTTCATATTTCATCCTGGATGCCAATTAACGACACTTTGTTAATTATAATCCTCTTTTAATTAATTAATTAATTAATTAATTATTTCAATCTTCTATTTAATCAATAAACCTTCTTATTGGTTAAATCCCCCTTTCAAACCCTTTAGATTCTACTAATTTCTATTAGCAAAAAATAATACATTGTTTATCATGTAGTTATGCCTTCGTGGCATTTATAGTTTTCCTAAGTGGCTGATCGGTTATCTCCACCCATAACCGATCCTCATTGTCTATATATATATATATATATGTTGATTATCAATTTTTGAGTAAGGCGTTAAATCAATTTTCAGTCATTATCTGCCTTCATTGGTATCATAACACATTTGCTTGGGCGTGTGTGAAGAGGATTTGGTGTGCAGGTCTTTCTTGAGCGACGCTTTTGAGCATTATCTTTTGGCGCTTTCCTTCTTTCGTATCTTCACATTGGTGTGGATACATGTGCTACTGACCTGTGCGTGGAGAACTGTTTTGCGCGTTCTTGAATGACATCAAAGATGTCTACCTTTATTCCTTGCAAGAAGTGCAGTTGTTTTTGTTTTTAATTGGCAGTTTGTGGAGTAAGTTTTCCTGTAGTGGTGACCTATTCCCTACGGGAGGAGGACATGTTGGAACTAGTGACCGGTGACTTCTTTGACCTGTATTTTGAATTTTTTTTTGTCTTTGGCATACAACTCAACACTGATCATCGATGGAGAAGGATGTGGCAACCTGCACAGCATAAGAGAGAGACAAGGTTGAATGATTGAAGAGCAATGACTGCAATCATCCACATTTTGCCTCACATTGCAAAATGTTTTGTGGTCCTTGTATTTGTGGCAATGATCCCTATTGAACATCCTCATGGTGGTGGTAAGTATCAAAATATTGTGCAGGCTAGTACTGTTCGTTGTGACGCTCCACCAGGAAAAAATGTTGGTCTCATTACTGCTAGAACTGGTCGTTTAAGTGGACAAACTACAACAACGAGTGTAAAAAGGATCAGAAGATCTAGAAGTGTTCTAAATTAAATGAGCCTCAAATCCATATCTACTAATTAAGTAGCATGTTATTGGAGGCTGGAGGATACATGGAGGTCGGAAGATAATTAACGTCCTCTAGTTAGTCACCTACGACGTGGTCGCACCATTGCTTTGGTGACAATTTTGTTTTTGTTTGTGTTTGTATTTTGTTATTTGTGATGTTGTTTTGTGGTATGTGTTTTTCAATAAAGATGCAGTCTATTTTCTAGTTTAGTACCTCCTGAATGAAGGACATTGTGAGGAGCAAAAGCCCTAAAGTAGCACTTGGTTCTTGTGTAAAGGGTTTGTGGAAATTTGAGAAACCACTGAAGTGTTTAGTTGAGACATCAGGTCACCTCTAGGTTCATGGTGAACGTGCAGTCGGAAAACCATATGGGTTCGTGGTAATCCAAGGAAACTGAAAACCACTGATGTGTTCTTAGAGATGGATGTGCTCATGTCACTTCTAGGTTTGTGGTAATTCTGTAGGGAAAAACCAAAGTGTCACCAACACTAAGAAGCCAGAAAGATGGCATGCCACCTCAAAAAGTGAGCAGGCTACATGGAGAGTATAATAAAATTTTTATTGTGTTTGGAATAAGGGGGGTCCATGTTCTAGAAATATGATATTTAGAAACAATGTATCAAGGGGGGAATGTTAGAAAAAACTAATACATTGTTTATTATTCAGTTATGCCTTCGTGGAATTTATAGTTTTCCTAATTTACACCATGTCCTTGTAAGACATCTGCATATGATAAGAGTATTTCAATCTTGGAAGGATTGTTGATCAAACAACCATTTCTATCTTCTACTTAGAAAATAGTAGTAAGAGAAGAGCCAAACATGACAATTAAGCCATATTGGTGAGATCTCTTCCTCTTCCATGGAGAATTTCTTTTGATCACACGTAGCTATGTTCAACTCACTAAAGGAGTACCTACAATTACAAAACACATCAAAATATCAAAGGATTGGTTTATATTTAATGTTTAATGTTTGATGCACATTAGTTAATCTTTTCCTTTTTAGCTTTATAATGATGTTTATGTTTTTTATTAACTAAGTTAGGAATCCACTTGGTGTTATTTTACTTTCATTTAACTTAGATTAATTCAATCACATGCATACACATGTTATTAGAGTTGTGATTTGGTAAATGTGTACTCACATTCATTGTTTCCGAATAATTTCAATTTCATTTTTTATCGCTTCTTGTGCAAGTTTTAATCATTTTTTGATTGTGCTAATATGGGTTAACATCTCTTGTTTCAAGTTTTGTGTTGTGTTGGATGTTTGTGCATATGTAGTTTTAGGATTTTCCTAACTAAACTTGGATAGTTGTTGTTATCTTTGGAAGAAAACATGTTTAGGGGATATTTATGGTTGCTAGTTTCTTTGAAAAATTTTCATTTAAAGTTTAGTTTTTTTGGAATTATTTTCTATTTTCTGCACCTACCCCCTCCTTCCTAATACTCTGTTCTATTTCATTCCTACCCATCTCTTCTGCTCCTACCCAGCTCCGTCAATCCCCTTCTTGGCTCGGTGAGCTCCTCCACCTGGATTGACGAGTTCATTTTGTAGTGGCTCAGTTCATGGTTTAAGCATTTGGTTTTATCCTACTGCATTTTTTTGGCTCGACGAGCCCTCTTACCTACTCGGTCTTCTCACCTTGCAACCTCATAACACCCAAAACTTTTAGTGCAAATCAACTAATTTAAGCAAGAATAACACCACATAGTCTAAAGTTGATTGCATAAGCTAAGGAATGAAACATCAATGATAAAAGCTTAATAGAATACTAACTAACATGAATATAATTCAAAACCTAGCTAAAGCATGCCTACTAGTATGTTTGATTAACTAACATAGACCTAAATAGATCAAGGAGCAATCAAATTGGGGGTTTGTTGCTACTCCAAGGATGGTGAGAAGATATCTCTAGCACAAGACTACAATGCTATGCTAGATACCCTTCTACTAACCACAATGAAGACTTTAGGAAAGGATTGAGCTTGGCTATAAATCATATTTTTTATATGATATTCAAATCAAAGCATGGTGTAAAGTTGGAAGATAGTAATTAGTCTTATTTATAGTTTTTCCTTTGAGGAAAAATTGCATCTTAGTGCATGTGGGACTAAAAGTACAAAAAATATTAAGAATGGCTAATCATGATTAAACTTTTCTAATCACAATTAGTGAATTAACAAGTGATTAAGATGTGAGGATCCTTAATCAAACGCTTAGGGTCAATTAGGAGGCTAGGATAAGATTTTGAAGCTTGCTAAGATGTTGTGGATGGAAGTGGGGTGATTTTGAGTGGTTGGAAGAGGGGTTTTAGCCAATAGTAGGGTATATTGACAAAAACAAGGGTAAAATAGGCTTAATTAGCTACTAATCACTAATTCCCTTTTTGGAAGAGGATTTTGACTTACGATTCATTGTAAGGTGGCATCCTGAATGCGAAAGGGGTTAGGTAATTAACAAAGCATTGTTAATTGACCAAAATGGTAAGAAACATTAATTAATTAGCGGAAATCACTAATTATAACGAAAATGGTGAGAATGAGAGTAATTTGCATGTGTTTGGCAATAAGATTACAAAAGTAGAATTTAGGTGTCTACACAACCATATCGAGTTCCCCTTGAATGTCGAGCTCGTCTTCGATTATTTGGTCTCGTCTTAATCTTGACCCACCTAGGTTCTCTGCGTTTCCATACCCCCTGCAGGCTATCATGTCTCGGCTCGTTCGAGCCCTTCTCGTCTATTTCTCTTTGTAAACATGGTCATATTTCCCTGTGCCTGTGTTTTCCCCTACTCGAAGTGTCTTATATTTTGGCTTGCCTGAGTTGGCTTGCCCCTGCGTTTACTCGACCCTCCTGAGGAATCACTTGGCCTCAGATGTATGCATGCCTTCAACCATACAAAGCCATTTCTCCCTCCTACCGTGTTGGTAATGGATCTTCCTTGCTCGGTCTTTGCTATTTTTTCTTGGCCTTGAAATGGCCTTGAGTGACACTGTCCGGTTGTAATGCTTGGCTCAAGCTCATCAAGCTGTCATCTCAAGTCACCTCGAGCTCATCGCCGAGGTCCACATGGTCCTCTTTCATGTCCTTTGAATCGTTTAACTGCCCTTTTAAACTCTCTTACCTTGTTTTAACATTTGCTTACTACGTTTTTTCATTTAGCCTTGTTTATTTTTTAAAACCTTAGTTTAATTTAATACATAACAATATTATTAGATTAAAACTTGGGTTATAAATTTTTAATAACATTTCTCTTAATTTAAAAGTTAGGGCTTATTTGTTTAAAGGAAGAAATTTTTAAGGGGGTCTTTATTTAATCAAGGCAACTTTTTTTGTAATTAAAATTCCTTTTTTAATTTTTAATTATTTTTAATAATTAAATTAATTGGGAAAATTAATTTTAAAATTTAGAGTTATTGGACGTTTCTGACCATGTGGGTGTGTAGTGGCTCTCTTTCACCTTCCGAAGGATTTTTGCATTTTTGGAGGCCTTTTTGACTCATTTTGAGTCATTCTTGTTTGTATTCACTCTTGTTATCACTTGCGGGCTAGTGAGAGTGTCCACCACAGTCTTAAGGAAAATGAGTTTTCTTGCAATGTGAGATGCTATTTTTGACACAACAATTTTTCTCTCGCTTCGTCTTGTTTTCATTTCATTTCATGCTTGTTTGCAGTGTCGAATTGTCGCGATCACTTAAAACTTTATTTTGGCCTCTACACTTGTGCATTTTTATGTCGATTGCAAGGTGAGTGGCCGATTGTTTCATAACACACATTCACATTTGATTGTAATTGTAGGCATCTAAAATTTTGACATGCTCAGTTACGACTAATTTGTCCCGCAAATAACATCATCATACCCATATGATAATTAAACGCAAGATTAATTATTATTATTAATCCATTTTATCAGATTTACCCTTTATCATTTATCTAACATTCTATTTTATCATATTTCCCATTTTAATCATTTATCAAATATCTCAATATTTCATCATTAATCATTTTCATCCATTATTACATCCCATTTTATCATTAATCTCATTAATCCATTATTATATCCTATTATCCTATTTTAACTCTTCATTAACATTTTATAGGAATTTAATATCCTACATCTCATCTACCACCTACTCTACACATCCCTACACCTAGCCTTTCTATCAAATCACATCCCTAATCATATTTATTTAACCTAATCTAATCGTAATATTATTATTTTCTCCACCTCTAAATCTAGAGGCTTCTAAATCTACATGCCTCTCTAACATTATCCTTTCATTGAATTTTTAATTCAATGGAAGCTTCTTCCCTCCATGGAATTTGAATTCAATTTCTAGAATTATCCATTCAAGAATCCTCCAATCCTTTCATCAATTTCCAACCATTGATCCTCATCCTACTTGGATCAATCTCTATCCTTTATTCACCCATCCATGAGCTATAAATTGAGCTCTCCTCCTCCATGAGATCTAGTTGGAAGGTGTATCATAATCCATAACAATCTCTTTGTTCTTAAATCATTCAATCACAATCACCAACCATGACCATTGAGCCCGCACTGACGATACAATTTTTCTGCCACCACTGTTTTTAGAGCCACCAACCGCCACCAACGCCAATGCCAATGATGAAAATTCCTCCATCGCCGATAGGAACCACCAACCACAACCACCGGTGATGGAACAACCACCACCACCGATAAACCACCCCGAAGGGATCGCGCCCAATGGGGTTTGAACCTGGGTGGATCCGGATATAACTGTCCGCCTTAACCGATCCACCAAAACCCCATTGGCATTCAAAACTACATATTTAATCAAGATAAAAACACATAATTCATTCACACTTTATTTGTAGGTTCAGATAAAGTTTAAAACCTATGCACTTTAAATTGTGGGAAGTATCTTGGCATAATCCATAAAACTCATTATGAGGATTACCACAGGAATTCCAAAGTAGTCAAAAAATTGAGGGAACTGGTTGACGAAACGGGAAGTATTTCATCACCTACTTGACTAGAAAAACCCGCGAGGAGTGCTAAATGTTGTCCATATGAGGCCTCATTGATTAATTTGATTGTGGGGTAATGGTCCTTTTTTTATAATTTATTATAAAAAATCATACCTCTATTAGACAAGCTATTGGTGAGTGTTGAGAACTAAATCCTAGGAAGCCATTTGGCATTAGGGCCAACTTGACCATTATCTAATTGTGTTTCAAAGATTCTTTACAAAGAAAAGGCTACCTCAAAGTCAAAACCTTGTTTTTTGAAAAAGTAAAGAGTCCATTGAATTTTGTGCCATGTATCTTTCAACCTAAATCTTACAACGCAAACTTTTTCCTAGTTTCTACCTTGTTATCGTACAAGGAGAAACTCTTCCAAAGCTGTGCAATGCATTGTTCATCACTAATCATAAATTCGCTTGTTCTTTTTTGGCATTATTGGACAAAGGAAAAAAAACTTGAATTGCTTCCAAAATTGTGTCGACTTCTTTTGTACCCAGTTAAATCCATTTATTTTGTGTAATCTTTATGTAAGTGTTTGAAAGAGTGTTCGTACGACTTCATCACATTATTGGTATTCTGTATTGAAATCAATATTGAGGCATCTCACTTATAGAAAAGACCTTGCTTTGATGTCACTTATGTTTCGTTACAGTGCTTGTATTATATCAATTCATGTTTTAATACTTACGTCTTATTTTATTAAAACTTGATATAAGTGTCCAAATTGTATTGTTACAATGCTCACATTTTGTCGATACTCACTGTTATACTTAGACCCTGGTTTTCTCTCAACCTCAATTTGAGTATTGAAGGTGTTTTTATTACGTTTGCTTGCATTGTGCTAATCCATATTTTTATACTTACATCTTGTTTTGTCTAAAACTTGATTTATGTGTCCAAATTATATTATTGCACGTTACTCACATTTGTATCAACCACTTTCAAAACTTAAACCTTTTTTGTGTTAAACTTGTTTTAAGTGTATACCATTTGTGGTGTTATGTTATTCAAAATCGCTTTAACCCCCTTTTTAATGCTTAAATATTTTTTGTTCGACAACTCGATTTAAATATTTAAATTATGGTGTTATCATTATCAAAAACAACCTTTAAGAAAAAATCGAACAATAGGAAAAAAAAAATCATTTACAGTCATTCCTATGTCTGGGACTTCATATATTTCCTTGGTTACCTTCATCATACAATTCACTCTTGGAAAAGTTTCTTTTGCAATCATTATATACAACTTACTTTTAAACAACCATTTTTACTTTCACACTTGTAACTTGTTTTCAAAACCTTGCATTGTATCATCGAAATGTATGTCATGACAATGTCTATTTTTACCATATATTTTCTTTGGAAAATCATGTGAGCATCCTCATATTTTTAAAATGTCTAGTTGGTCTTTGTTACACCGTCTGTATTAATATGGAAATTCCTTAGATTTGAAGGAGCTCAATCATACAATCTAGGTCTAGGCATCTGGTCCCAACCATCCCAACCATGACTAACAATCACATGGTTCTGTTCACTTACAAATATAAAGAACCTAGGTTTCGTAAAACACATCAAAATATGCCCATCATGACTAAACCTCGATTGGTTCTTCACATTAGGGAACCTGTTTTGTTACCCCTTTCTCCACCTTCATCTCATAGACAATGGTATGATTCTGATGCTTCTAGTTTGTTGTTTGATTCTGATTCTGATAATCATTCATATCCTTTTAATCCTATTCATCATCCTTATTCTCTTGATTATTCTAATCCATGTTATTCTTCTGTAATTCACAACTTTTGGTTTAGTGGGTAGTAATCTGGAAACATGATAGCAGACATCACACAAGAATACAATAGACTATGACATAAGGAATAATCAGATGACAAATCTGAAATCCAACTCTAGGATATATGTATTAACATGAAATTGTCTACCATCATTCACCCATGAATTAGACTCTTGATTGTTATCCAACTCCACCAATTTTCCAGGACAATAGTTATGAGAGAAACCTCACAACTACTTTCATCTTGATGAAAGATCCTTAACACACCTTCACAGTGAATCCTTTATTCAAAAAATAATTATTACAACTTTATTCCATGATAAATGAGAGGGGGTGGCCCTTCTTAGTATCGTCTTATCAGAAATTCAGGCTTATCCACCCTATCTCTAGGAAATCTCTTCCGGTTAATCATATTTCCATGCATAAACTCTTACCTTTACATGTAGACTTATCTTTTAAGATAAGATATACCTTATCATCACACATTTCCACCACATTTATAGATATTACAAAAATTCAATATACAAAATATTTATGACATCACTCATATGTCATTATCAAAAATATAATATTTCTAATTCTAAATCACGTAGACCCTACTTATCCATTTACCCTAACTTTGACATTTTAACATTACCGAGACCACTTATGACAAATATTTATTGTTTACCACAACATTCTTATTGTACTTTGGTTGTTACTGTACTATACTTTATTGGCGGCACTATACTGGCAGTGCCGTTATCTTCTATTGGATGCTTCACTACTAAGGTTATACTTAACAACATCCTATTCCTAATACATACATTAATGAAATAGAAATTACGGAGAAAAATTTCACAGTGTCGACAAGCCCTACCTAGGTACCAAGAGGCTAAACCAACAAATAAGAAGGATAACACCAAAAACACCACACTAGAGGACTCAGAGGAACACACCATGCATACATGTAAAACTTGACTAAAACACAAACTAGAACATACCAGAAAAACACATACCAAAAGTGGCATTTCTAGAAATAAAACCTAATTGATATTAGATTTTCTATGATTGATACCAGGTTTCATCCATCGTCTTAAACATGGTCACAACGATCATCTTGTATGCCAAAATTCCTTCTAAGTTAATAATTAGACCGAGGACCTTCCTAGACTTGCCATCTTGTCTGAAGGGAGTCATGGTCGACAAGAGAGGGGACTCCTCAAGGATTTTTGTTATCACATCTTAATGCCCATCATTTTCATGTTCCAAACCCAAGACCACTCTCCAATCTCCCTTTAAGTAAACTCTCTTTATCTACAATGCTTTTTTCATCTCATTTCATCAAAAGACTCCTCAAATGGGGTCATCTTCTATCTGATACCTGGTTTAATCCCAGAATCCATGGTGTCAAATGTCCCAACCGTTAGTTCTTCTTTGTTCTTCTTCATAATTCTTATCGAACACCTGATCCTGAACCGGAGGAGGAGGCCACAATCTTAAGTGTGGGGGTTCTAAGCCCATAACTTTCATTAGCTATCATGTAGTGCATCTTCTATTTGGGAGCAATGGTTAAACCTTACCCAGTTAATCCCGAAGAGTCTCACTATTCTATTGGTCATAGAACTCTTTCCTAGACATTCTCCTTCCCTTGAAACTAGCCTACCACATCCACCAAAACGGACCATTTATGTCGATCTTGTATTGCACATCTCTCCAATGACCCTATGTTTTAGGAGGGCAGCGATCAAAATCCTCCAATGACACCATCGGCTCACCACACCATCCCAAAATCCAAATCTTCTAATAAGGGACACCTTCGATGGGTCTAAATTTCTATAGTGAGGTAGTTTTGATTTTCTATTCTATAAAACAATTAGTACCCACATCAACTACTTGCCCTATCCGACACCCCTAGACTTCTACATTTTCACATAATGCGATTTCAAATTCTAAAGCTTATCATCCACCAAGAACACCTCCTCAGATGAAATGAGACAATGGAAGAGGGAATAGATACCCATAATCCTAGGGCACACATCCTTAGCCCATCATCTTCTTCTATTTGTGGGACACCTCCTAGTAAACCATTATCATCATTTCCATCATCCTAGTATGTGGGATCATCTTGACAACATATCACCCCTGGTAGCCCAATCCCCACTATTGGGTCACGTCTGGGTATCCCTTCATATTCTAAGATTTAGAGTCACCTCCTCAGTATCCCTTAAACTTAATCCTTGGAACTATGTTCGAAATTCCCCATGTCCAAGCTAGTATGCCATCTAGATAAGAAATGCAGAATTTTTTACCTCAAAGAACCAAGGACCTCCATTATTGCTATATCAGGAATCAAAAAGATCTTGAATTACTCTAGGGAACATAGAACAAGAATGGTCTATTTATGATGACAACTACTTCAATGCCTCTAAGTGGTCTTATTTTCATTCTTTACTAGGCTCTAACTGAGTCGATGTTGGCCTAGAATGATACCTAAAAAATAACCAATGAGAGTGAGATCATACCTATTTCTTCATTTGTTCACTAATACAACTGATGAGAGAGAGACATATTGAATTTATCCCATTTTTTGATAATCGGGTCACAGGGACCCTACCCTTTGCCAGGGTATCCAGTTCACCCTTCTTTTATCAAGATTGGATCTAATATCACCCTGATATAAAAATGATGATTTCTATCTTGGGTCATCTTGGACCAAATACAAAATAATTGAAATCGTTTCAGCCACATCCTAGTATCCCTTCGAAAAACAAGCATATAAATATAATAAAACCTAGAATAGAACTAGAGGCACCTCCAGGTTTTAGCATTAGGAATCGACTCCTAGCCAATCTCGGAGGGTGACAATACTTGGACCATATCTTCATCTTTACACTCATCCAAATCCTAGCCACTCGGAGGGTGACTGTAAACAACGTGGCACCATCATTCCTTACACTCCATCCAATCCCTATTCTCCTCATTTTCTAGCTCCCATCTCTACTTTACCTAAAGTTTTGGAGATCAATTGATATTAGTTTCTACCCGGCTTACCAAGGGGACCTGCTTTCATTCACCAATATAAGATCAAAAATATTTATTGACCTGCTCCAAACTCTAGTCGTTATAAATCAAACGGTTGCACTAAATAAACTTTTTGAACGGAATTTGCATCTTCAAACATGTTCACACCAATGTTGAACCATTGGTTAGTGGCACAAACACCATAAACTATGGCCACGTGAACTCAAGCCCTCACATACAAAAACCATTTTCAAGATAAGTCAAATTACTTTCAGTGAGTTTGAATCTCACCACTGGGCGGGATTGAGATAATATCAATCTTGATAACCACCGACTCTGCTCTGAGTCTTCTCATTTCACTACCATTACAAACATGTGTTGTTGGATCCTATCACATGGAGTTAGCAATGTTGGTCCCATTCTTTTCTAGCCAATCACCGACATCTCCTGCCTATATATCGAGGATCAGAATCTCTCCCTTCACCATTTTCCCTTTGCAATGTGCAAAATCAAAAATCAAAATCGAAAAATTAAAAATGAGAAAAACTGTTCAAAACATTACAAAAAAATAAAAGGTACGTATTTTGACCATGTTTCAATTTTTTGTTTTTTGTACACAAGGGCGTTCGATTACCTTCTTTGCATTCCATACGTTCCATTGACCCACTCATCCTACATCCCTTCCAGAAGAGATTTTGGCGATTCTATTCAAACATCAGCTTTTGTTATCCACACCCCATTGTACGAGACATTAAATTTAGTCACCATCTGGGGAACATTAACTTGCAGAATGCCCGTTAGACACTATCATTCTAGCTGCGATTAATACGAGATCTTGCTACTGTGGTCGACCTTAAGGGCATATTAGATCTCCAAAGGCCAATGGCTATTCCTGCTAACACATCCACTTCCACAAAACTCGAGAGGCAAGCCAAGAAGCCTTATCCACGCAGGGCACGTAGAGCTGGAATATGCTTCTTGGAGCTTGGATTCCATCTAACAATGGAAAGAATAGTTCTCCCATATAACCACGACCCTCCTTGTAAAACGTGAATGAGATCTTCCTCAAGAGAGAGGACAAACAGGAAACTCTTTTTAGATAGAGATTAAAAGGTGGTAACTTGCCCCAAATACATCCCCATTTCTTTCGAAACCAGCTTCTTTCCAGAGTCAATATTTGGCCTTCCACCCCCATTCACAAACTCACCCATCAAGGCAAACCTGAACCATTCCTATACATTGGCTAGTCTGTCTACACCACCGAATCAAGAACTTTCAGACAAGTAATGTCATTCTCCATGTGCAAACAGGATCAGATCCTCTGCATGTGTAAACTGGGGCTGTATTATGTTGCCAAGTGTAATTTCGACCTTGCCCATGACTCTTTCTTTAGCCTCGTTCCTCTCTCTCTGATTTCTGCCTTTCTCAACTTTTCATCACGAGGATTCTAGCTACATTTTCCATGTAAGGATAGCATTCACATGGTTCTTCTAAAAAAACAAAAAAAGACATCCACGTGTCCAAATAAAAATTAGAGATATTTTTTGTGACCATGTATAAAACCGAAGAACAGGAAAAAACCAAAACATATCTAACGAGCATCATATTATATTAAGATTTTTCTATTTCCATTTTAAAATAAAAAATTCCAGATAACATGGCGCCACTTTAGTTTAATTTAGTTTAGGGAAGAATGGAAAGTTAAAAGTTAGGAGTAGAATACTGTGTCAGTAGTGACGGCTGTGTCTCTGACTGCCATTCTTTCAAAAGTTATTTACACTTTCATGTATCAGACACGCATGCTCTCTGTATTTTAAAGCGGAATACAGTAAAGAGAATAAGGGCAGTTCTGGGTGGTGTATAATAGCAGTACTTGCACATGCAGTTTTGTATGCTGAGCCACCACAAGCTTTCTATGTCATCTTCACATTATTCTCTTCGGAGAATGCATCAGCACTGCTTTCATGGAACCATTATCTCATCAAACTGCTTTTTTGTACCAGATAAATTACAAAACAATGAAAAACATTAGATTGCTGTTTGAAGGAATATATGCACTTTTCATTTCATTCCCACGATGATGAGTGGTTTTGATATTTGTACTGTGAACTCCGAATTCCACTGTGATTTTGCATGGGAGCTATCACTTTCATTGTAGTGAAAAGCACTGGGACATAAGATTAGAGCAATCATGGCTTTCAACAAGGAATACTTTGACTGAAAGGCAACAATTTGAATGAGCAATCACATCCCTGCACTACTATATGAATTTTTTAACTTTAATTCTAAAGAAACAATTATGCTAATTATTATTATTGGTTCTTTAAGCCCACGAAATAACAATTCAAGCAGTTCAATTAAAAAGCTGATATCGTGGACTTAATTATAAATGCATGCACCAGAGGGAAATGCGAAATTGAAATTGAAATGTCTAAAAAAAAACATGTATGTTTGCACAGTGGATATTGTTCATATTTTATTTATTTATTTTTTATAACTAAAAAGTAATTACAATTTTTACAAATATTTACAGCACAATAGTATATTCTCTGATTTACAAGTCATAGGTCCAAATTTCAAATTTGATGTCTTTCATTCTAATTCATTTTCTACCTATCATTTTACATTCTTCCCCCTCCCTTTCTTCTTCCACTTCAAGCATGGGCTCCTACTCAATCAATCCATTTGAATAATGGCCATCCGAGCCTAATTCAAATCTCAATCGCTGTAGTGTCTTATTCTTCTTCTGTGATCATTTTTATTCTTTTCGAGCATCAATCGACCTTTTCTATCAACCCATCGTCACTCAAGGGGGAATCCTCCATCCTACTAGTTTTTCTTCTACCATTACGAAATTGTCTACTATCTTTGAAGTGGCGTTGCTTGCACTACGCCACATCAAAGAGGAAAAAATGTAGACACCTAAATATGAATATGTAGTTTTAATCCTAAAATTACACTAATTATCATCTTTCCCTTCATTTTATTATAATTAGTGATCTCTTGTTAACTAGTTAACACTCCCCTTCATCTCGGTCAATTAATGAAACTTTGTTAATTAACTAGCTTCATACTTCATCCTGGATGCCAATTAATGACACTTCGTTAGCTATAATCCTATTTTAATTAATTAATTAAGCTAGCCTTTCAATCTTATATTTAATCAATAAACCTTCTTATTGGTTAAACCCTCTTGATTCCAAAACATCTGTCAAATTCTACTAAAACCTCCATCTATATTACTCTCCAGAATAGCTTTCCTAAGCTCACTTGGGATTCTTAATTAATCCTAATAGATTAATTAACTTACCTAATGCTAACTCCCAAAAGTTCTTCTGACTCTGCTAAAAAATCTGTGTCTAATCATGGACTTAATCCCTTTTATCACATATGCACAAGGTTGCATACCATTCTCAAAAACTGTGAAAACTATATAATAGGAACACTCAGTAACACATCGTCCATTTTCTTAGAACACTTTTTCTCCCTTAGCATAAGACTATCTAGGCATTTAGAATATTGAGCATTTCTCCATTGATATTGAGCTAGAATTCTTCATCAGTGCATCCATTTCTAACTTCAAGCTCAGAAAGTAATAGTGAGAGAAGAACCAAATATGGCCTATTAAGCCATTATTGGTGGGAATCTCATTCCTCAAACATTGATAATTTCTTTAGATCACACGTAGCTGCAAATTTGACTTGCTAAAGGAGTATTTTTAGGTTCAATTTCAAAGTTATCATTAAAAGAGTCAGATATTGATTTAGGAATGTTAGCATTTGATTGTTTTCAAAATTATGATGCACATTAGTTAAAGAAGTTAGTCTCCTTTCTAAGCTCTTATCTTGATGGTTCTATGTTAGATTATTATTAAATCTAAGTTAGGAAACTACTTAGGTGTTTAGTTTCACTTTCATTATAGCTTAGATCCTAATTCAATCACATGAACACACATGTTATCATAGTATGCGATAATGGTATATGTATAACACACGATAGAGTTTTTACATCTCAAAAAAAATTCCGAATTACATATATAGATAGTCACTTCTTGTGATGAAGTTTTAAACATTTGTTGATTGTGCTAAATATGGGTAAACATATCTTGTTTGGACTATTATGTTGTGTTGGGTGTATGTGCCTATTTAGTTTTAGGAGTTTGCCACAAGAACATGGGCATTACACTTGTTGATTATTGGTTTGGCAGATACCACACTTGACTTGTTTAAGAGGTATTTATGGTTAATAATATAAGGTTGGAAAAGTCATGATGGCAAGAAAGCTAAAATTTTGGAAGGGAATTAGAGGATAGTTTATAGAAAGGATCCCATTCCTTCCTTATGCTATGCTCCATTTCATTAATAAAAAAATGGACTTTTCCAAGCCAGCTCCGTCAGTTACCCCTTTCCTGGCTCAAGGGAACAAACCTATACCTGGATTGATGAGCTCATTTGGAAGAGGGGTAGATCATGGTTTAAGCACTTGTGAAATTTTAATAAAAATCTAGACTGATGGTTGGGGATCAAACGAGCCCTCTTACCTACTCAGTTTGCTCAGGAAGCAAAGAAATAAAGTTCCCCTAAAAACATCATGAATATTTTGGAGAGATTAATTGGTCTAATTTTGTAATTTTGAGGACTAAGATAGGATTA
Source organism: Taxus chinensis (assembly GCA_019776745.2). Classification (NCBI taxonomy): domain Eukaryota; kingdom Viridiplantae; phylum Streptophyta; class Pinopsida; order Cupressales; family Taxaceae; genus Taxus; species Taxus chinensis. The sequence continues at coordinate 15,867,185 of CM034150.1, forward strand.
AATGCGTTGATATAATCCAGTAAAAACTATCAAGTAAATTAAGAAGCTCGAAGGAAATCCCTACTCAGCTATATCATGGTCTGTGGAAAGAAGAGTCCCATTGGGAAAAGGGGTAGGATTGGTCCCATGCTTGAAATGTCTTAATTAATGAGCTTGCCTGAGATGGCAAATGTCCCCTGCGAAGAGAATCGAAAATTCTAAGAAAAAGAACGAAGCCTCGACTCTATGAAAGAGAAGAACCCTACGTAACAATTTATCTTCCCCCTAAAAAGTTGATAAAATGGGGGGTCCTCAATCGAGTCCCTGCTAAGTTCCCTCGGACTTGGAAGTGGCCTTGATTGACACTATCTGTGGGAGACACCTAGGATATCTACATGAGTAAAAAAAACATTAATCAAGTCACACTACATTTAAGTCTGATCACTCGATATATAGATTTGAACTTACCAATCCATATAATAATTAAATAGCAAATAGTTTAGATTATTAGGAAACAAAGTAAAATATAGTCAGATTGGATGCAGGAAAGCACCAAAAATGCATAGAAATTTATCAATTTATATATCTAGAATATGGAATAAGATAATGAGAATTTTAAATAATGGATTATATCTCATAGGAACCTTGGGATTCATTAATACTCATTAGGGGACTTTTAAATCATATTATCCTATATGGAATCCTATCATTAATAGAAAAAGGAGACATAGATGATTGCTAGATCTAAAATGACCAAGTAAAGGACACATCGCTAAAGAGAGAAAAAAAAGGAGAATCAGAGTAAAGAGATCATCATGATATATGAACCTAATCTAATAGAAAGTCATGGTGTCATGTGAATAAAGGTATGGTACAATAGAAAGGATATAACCACGAATCTAGTAAGGATGGTGTCCATGAAATTACTCCCTATCATTGATCAGAATAATAACAACTAAGCATCTACAATAACCCCATTGAATAGAGAGATTAAGATGAGAAATCCATGACAAGTATAAAAGAATTATGCACTTCTAAGGGGGAATCCGCCACATCCTCTACAATAGGAATTCAAATGCTCAATATGATGATTCAAGTCCAACGTAGATTGATCCTCACTCTCATATATATACCACTCCTTATGCTATAAAATACAATTAGGACTGATCTCTCCATGAGAGCACATCTTAGAAATTCATAAATCAAATGTGGTATGAAATGTTATCCACTCAATCATCCATCCAATCTAGTCTAGGGATCTATCATCCTATCATCAATCATCAAGCAATCATCAAGTAACCTAGGATTAAGGTGCATATCCATGTCCCTCCCACTCAAAAAAAAAATTGTCCCTAATGTTTAAGTAATGTTTGGAGGCTAAGTCACAACAAGTTTAGTCCTCAACATTGCATAATCTCTTAATGATGGTACATGAGGATATTTATCCTCCACATGTAGGTAACTATCAGTGTCTTACTTTCTTACACTTTCCATCTGGATACTCATCGGAGAAAAATGATTATTTGAGACAAGATATTATATCCAATTGGTTTCATAGCTCATTGTCATGTCTTGGAATGATCAAACACTTTAAGTGGATCTTCAATATTAATAGTCCGGTTGTAATGCTTGACTTAGAAACTCATGAGAGATATGTCAGGGAAAGTGTGCCTCGAGCTAAGTGCCGATTGGCTCCATGATATATCCTTCGAAAATGACCTCTGAATACTGTTTAAAAACCACCCTTTCCTAAACCATATGGTTCTATGTGGGGAAGATACTTTTTTTTCTTTCACTAACAATAGATTTTGTAATTATAACCCTTGATTATTCTACAATTGATGAGAGATCATCCATTTAGGTGACTTTACATCAACCATTTCAACTCAAGCATCTTTCCTTTTGAGTGAAAGCACATTAGGTTATAATTCTTGGAAGTTACATTTCTAATCATACCTAAAGGTTAGGTGAGCTTATTAGACTTCCAAAGGACAGAAATCTTAATCCTCCAACCATGGGAATATATTTACATCAAGGGAACTATATTTTGTAATTAAAATTCCTTTTTTAATTTTTAATTATTTTTAATAATTAAATTAATTACGAAAATTAATTGTAAAATTTAGAGTTATTGGACGTTTCTGACCGTGTGGGTGTGTAGTGGTTCTCTTTCACCTTCTTTTTGTATTTCTGGAGGCTTTTTTTACTCATTTTGAGTCGTTCTTGTTTGTATTCACTCTTGTTATGGCTTGCAGGCTAGTGAGTGTGTCCACCATAGTCTTAAGAAAAGGGAGTTTTCTTGCATTGTGATATGCTATTTTTGACACAATAATTTTTCTCTCCCTTTGTCTTGTTTCCATTTCATTTCATGCATGTTTGGAGTGTCAAATTGTCGCGATCACTCGAAACTTTATTTTGGCCTCCACACTTGTGCATTTTTATGTCGATTGCAAGGTGAGTTGCCGATTGTTTCATAACACACATTCACATTTGATTGTAATTGTAGACATCTAAAATATCGACATGCTTAGTTACGACTAATTTGTCTCGCAAATAACATCATCATACCTATATAATAATTAATCACAAGATTAATTATTGTTATTAATCCATTTTATCACATTTACCCTTTATCATTTATCTAACATTCCATGTTTTCATATTTTCCCTTTTAATAATTTATCAAATATCCCAACATTTCATCATTAATCATTTTCATCCATTATTACATCCCATTTTATCATTAATCTCATTAATATATTATTATATCATATTATCCTATTTTAATTCTTCATTAACATTTTATAGGAATTTAATATTCCTACATCTCACCTACCACCTACTCTACACATCCCTACACCTATCATTTCCATCAAATCACATGCTAATCATATTTATTTAACCTAATCTAATCATTTTCTCCATTTCTAAATCTAGAGGCTTCTAAATCTAGAAGCCTCTCTATAATTCAATGGAAGCTTCTTCCCTCTATGGAATTTGAATTTAAATTCTAGAATTCTCCAATCTAGAATCCTCCAATCCTCTCATCAGTTTACAACCATTGATCCTCATCTTACTTGGATCAATCTCTACCCTTCATTCTCCCATCCACAAGCTATAAATTGAGCTCTCGTCCTCCATGAGATCTATTTGGAATTTGTCTCATAATCCATAGAAATCTCTTTGTTCTTCAATCATTCAATATTCAATCATCCAATCCAATCAACCCATCATTCATCAAACATCTAGTAATTAAGTTATCAAGGGGAGGTGTTGTCTAAGAGTCTCCAAAAATCGGAAGCATCCAATAAGAAATCCAAGAGCAAATCCACCACATCAAAGGAGGAGTTATACAATATTATAGGTAAGTGAATGTATTATATTCTCCTTCCTTTCCATCTTGCTCTATCTGAGGTAGTGATAGAGAGTGTTAGATTAGGAATTAATCTATATTTGGTTTCTAATTTGCATGTTGCACTAACATCTCTTTTTCATCTACATTTTGGTGCCCACTGTGGGGCTTACCACCCAAAAATTTAAGTGATTTTTAGTAGAATTTATATTAAAAATAAGATGTTTAAATTTCATAAGTTTTCATTAAGGTTTTGTTTTCGTGCAAATGTGCAACAGGGAAATTGACAATTTCCAAGCACAACAACGATACCCCTATACCAAATTTTTCTAGTCCTATCATTCCCAGGCACCCCAACTCTTTCCAGTAAGTCAAAATGACCTCATGAATAATGTTATACCATTCCCCCAGGTGATTTAGGAAATTCCATTCATTCTCCCTAGGTGATTTTAGGAGTTCATTTGGAAAGCTACAAGAAGTTATGGGAAGGGCTATCACTAGCCTTCCTAGAGCTGGAGCAACCTCACAGAGTAAAGTAGAAGATCCTAAGTGGATGTGGAGGTGATCCAAGTGTATTGGGACATCATGGAGATGGTTCACGAATATTTTGGAAGGTCTCGGAGAAGTTGGGGCAGTTTCACTAGAATTAGGGTTCACATGCCTAGTCAGTGCATAGGCCAAAACAACCATTGAGCTTCAGAAGGTGATTCTAGGAACTCCGGATGGATTTATGAGTTAAAAAAACATATACAGAAAGAGGATTCCAAGCCCTACATGATGGTAAAATCATATTTTTCACAACACCTTGGCTCATAGGGTTTTCAGGTAGTTTTTCTTAGGCACAAGTGGAGTACCAAATCACAATTCCATTTTTTAAGGGACTAAATGGATCAATCAAGACATGAGACCCAAACCATTGGATTAAAAATTCCATTTATAGTTAGGATAATATAAAATTTCACCAAGAAATTCCACCGGGAGCTCAAGTTATCATTGTTCCAAGTTGTCCTCTCAAAGGCAATTTAGGAATTAATCAATTTTCAGGAGGACATGTGTCAGCACCAGGAGCCTGACGGGATTTTATGTCCCTGATGTCCCTAAGGTTAGGTACACAAACCTTGGAAAAATGTGCCCAGCCCCCATGTGACCTCTAGACTTGACATTTCAGGTCCTAGGTGCATTTTTGGAGCATCCATTCGTTGCTGTCAGATCAAGCGCCACGTGTCAACTCTAGGACCACCGTGGAATTTGATTTCCCTCACATCCCTAAGGTCAAGGACATAACACATGGAAAAATTCACCCATGCCTCCATATGGGGGGATTTTTGGTCACCCATGTGACCCGCTTCCATCCCCTCGGTGCTTTAAAGTTGATTTTGGAGCACTTATTCCCTACTGTCGGATCCCGACCACGTGTCGGCATCTTAATCATCATGGAAATTGATGTCCATCACATCCCTGAGGTTAGGAACATCATGGAAAAAAAGTGCGCCCAAATGCAACTCAAAAATTTGAAATTTTTTCTAACTGTTGTCTGCTTCTTATTGCCAGAAGAAAAGTTATAGAGAACACCTCACTCCACCATTGCCAAAGCTTAAACTAGCTCCATCACAACACATTATCCTTCACTCCATGATGTTACATAGGTCTCAAAAGAATAATTTATTGAGATAAGAAAAACAAATGGAGAACCGAGAAGAAGAACAGTGGAAATCCCCATTGCCATAAAATGAATATTTGAATATATCTTGCAGAGCGGTGCACGGATTGACAAACCATATGTTGTTGAGTTCTTCTCTCTTGAAGGCCATTAAAAAATCATTTTCAACTTCTAATTTTTAGAAAGGAATGCTCACATTGAAGAAATTTCACTTCCGTCTCCATGAAGAACAAAGTTCAATTCCTATCAAACTGATCGTCGGATGGAAGTAAAATTTCGCGTGAAGCATCAGAAGCAAAAACCTATCACAATGGAATTTATTTCATCACGAACGGAGAAAAAAACCACACCTAAAAATTTCAAGCTCCATTAATGGCTTGCATGAAATAGTAGTGAAAAAATTTAGTGAGCTACCTCTCCACTTCTTAGGGTTCTAGTGGGCAAAATCGCACGAAAATTGGAGGGAATGATCGTTTAAAAATCTAGTTTCACGTGAACTAGTTTTTGTGTCATGAAACCCCTATTTTTTAGGGATATGGAGGACTCAATTTTCATCAGTGTTCTACCCTGTCACATGAAGAACATCTGCAAAAAATTCAGCGAGCTACCTCTTCAACTCTCAAGGTTCTAATGGGAAAAATTGTGCGAAAATTAGAGGGGATGATCGTTGAAAAATCTAGTTTCATGTGAACTAGTTTTTACGCCATGAAGCCCCTATTTTTTAGGGATATGGAGGGCTGTATTTTTTGTCAGTATTATGCTCATGCTATCAAAATATCAGTTTCCCACTTGTTCAAATGAAGGAGTTACTCAAACGCAGAGCATGGAACCCCAGAATAAAACCCAAAAGTTTCAAGACTTGTTTTGTCGCATCCTAACATCTACGACGCACTTACTAAAAATAGCATGCCTTCCTGCATAGGGGTATGCTACTTCAGGTAATCCACCATTTGAAGAGGATACGAAGAATATGGTAAACACAAAGGGAGCATCACATGAAAGGTCATCAAAAAAGGCCATCTCGGATCGCAATTCACACTTACTAAAAATAGTAAGTTACACTCAAAGAACAGTTTTGGCACAATGTGATGTACAAGGATAATCATTTAGGGGGACATCATTGTTCAGGATCATTCTAGTCATTTTTCACAGGGTATTCGAGATCCATCTTAGTTCATTCAAATTGGCGAGCGTTCGTGAGCTAATTGGAAGGAGTTTCACGATGTGCAAGGAGTTCGAAGATTCAGAATTTCATTGCATTTGGAGATTTTCATTGACAAAGATCAACGAAATTCATCGAGAATGACATATCCTCTTCTTCTCTCTCTCTCTATCTCTCCTCTTCCCCCCAACTTTCTCTCACTTTCAAATGTTCTAATTCTTCGTTGGGGTTTGCATTTTTTGATATGCCTTTAAGTCTCTTAAAAGTGACTTTAGAAACATAATGTAAATTAAGTCACCTTGATTTTATAAAAGGGACTTAAATGTTTTGTAGGAATATGAATAGTCTAAATTTAGAAATAAGGCATATGGAAGGTCACGAGGAACATGATGAGCCATGTCTATTCTATAAATTGTAAAGCCATTCCCATTTTAAAGGGTTGACAATTTATCTTGTAAACTCAAGAGTGCATTGTACTTAGAGAAAGCAAAAGAGATAGCCAAATTATTCCTTCCCCCTTTCTCAATTTCCTCCATTCCTCCACTATGTATAATTTTTGTTTGAGAAATTAATACAAGAAGGAGTTTCTAGCTTTCTTTGACTAAGGGATTTATTGATACTTTGTGTTCATTAAATTTCATTTGGTCTTAATGATGCTTACAAAGTTGTTTCTTCTCATAAATGCACATGTTAGAGTTTCTAACTAGTGTGTGTGCAAGAATTTGATTTTCTACCTGCAACATTAGTTCTCCTACCTCTGTTCTCACTCCCCTTTCCCTATCTACAGAAAAATTCCTCTCTTGCAGGTATCTGCAAGCTTTGCCGTAGGGTCAGTCAAGTGTCCCTGTTGGATCCCCGGTCGAAAGCCCACTGTAGAAATTCACCTTTTCATGTGCATGCATATATGGTAGTTGCACCAGTTAAGTAGAGGGAATTAGATTCCCAGAGCGTTGGCAAGAAATCCACAATTTTTTCCACCTGAATTTTTTTCTTGGCAACAGGTTTACAACTTAAAATTTCAAATTTTCAAAACAGTCATTTGTTTTAGCACATTTTCTCTGCAAACAGCGCATTTGCTTTGCAAACAACTCATTTTATCTGCAAATAGAAAATTTTCTCTACAAACAACACATTTTTTCAGAAACAACACATTTGCTCTGCAAATAATGCATTTGTTATATTTTGGCGCATTTGTTTTACTTTTTTTTTCCTACCTTCTGAGAGCCATAACTTTTGACCCCAAACTCAAAACGACTCTATTTTTTTCCCAGAAAGGTATTGAAAATATGTATGCATTAAAAGTGTTAATTTAGTATTTTAAGATAATTTATTCATGGTTTTAATTTTCCTAAATCTTGTTATTTTAAGTACACATTAAGTTATCTTTTCTTGTTCCAAGCTACTAATGATTTGTGTGTAGCTTCCTACGATTACCAAAGATAAAAATCAATCTAAAAATACTGTCCTTTTTATTTTGAAGCTTGTTTAGTCCAAGACATTTGGGGTTATAATAAATCTACTAATATTTGTTTTTAATCATTAGTCCAAGACATTTGAAGAACCCATTATATAATTTTTAATCATTTTATCTTGCATCCATTTTCTTGCATTTATCATCATTTTTGTATGTTTTCCTTTGTTGTTTGTTCACCCCGAAGGTGAAACCTTGTATGCTCTCCTCTTGTGTCTTAGGATGATCTCGAGGATCAAAAACGACTAGTCTTCTCATTTTTTCTTTTGTATGGGAAACGTGACGTGGAAGTGATATCCACGCACTTGGCATAGCCCTAGTGGTCTCATGACCATGGGATTCATCTCCATGCATTTAGACACACCTTGTGTTCCGACGGGGTATACAAATTCTTGTACACATGTATTTATTGGCTAAGCGCTTGGTTTCTTTAAGAGGTGTAAATTGAGGGTCTTCCATGTCCCAACACCCATGCCTTAGACAACATCCTTATAACATAGACTTGGGTCCCATGTACCGTAAGGTATATTGGGGACTCCCCCAGTGAAGTCATGCATCCTAGACTAGGAAACCTCTTGGACACATATTGAGCTATAGTGCAAAGAGGCCGCACTCCCTAAGATCACTCGCTAGCTGACCCTATATTGTCACATAGGTGGAGAGATAATTTTTGACATCACCGTTGGTGTGTGATATTGAAAGAAGGATATAGCTTGATTGCTAACCCACTTGACTAGTTAGGGTGTATGTTGCATGTTTGTTGTTTGTTTATGAACACCCATAGCCATACCATCATCTTAAAATTTTAATTAATCAAACATTATCATAATCATCCATCCTTAATCACACAATCACAATCCTAATCCTATCACCATCCTTAATCCAAAATATTAATCCAAATCTAATCACCCACACATCTTATCCAACCATGGAATTTGATCCTAACATCCTTAAAACCATCCAACAATTAAATCAAAAAATATCCAAACTTCAATCTTCAATCAACCAATTACCTCCTAAACCATCACCTCCTAACCAAACCCATCCACAATTTCCCCTTCCTAATATTTCAAGTTCTCACCCCATTGATTTCCTCCTTAACGAAACCGAATCATCCCAATCCACGCCATGACCTAAACAACATAAACCACTATCCCCACAAGCTAATTACATAAACTTTGACCACCTCACTAAATTTTACCTAGAACAAGAGGACCTCTTTTATTTCCTTGCTAATCTAGCCACCAATCCCAAGCCCACACAACCATCCCAAACCTTGATCTCTAAACCCCCTATCAACCATCATGACCGACATTTTCCTACCATCAAAACACATACAAATAATCCATCATCATCTAAAATCCCAACTCCTAAATCTAATCATCATACAACCTATCATCAAGTCCCATTCACATATCCACAAAAATCCGAACAACTTAACCCAAACTTATCATCCCCCACGTCTCATCTTAGTCCTTCCTTGTCATCGCCATCATCCCAATTCAATCCCATGGACTTTATCCTATATTTCCCCACAATCCCTAATCCACCATCAAATTTGACCCCTAAGCCTATTTCATCCCCTCCATCACCTATGACGAATCCTATCAAAGCTATCTCATCCAACGTGACTCCTAAGTCACCCTCCTCCTCTTCTACCTCCAATCCTACACCATCCAATGTGGCTCTTATGCCACCCTCATCATCGTCATCCACATATAATGCTATCTTAACCCCTTCACCGCCCAAACCTAACACTATCCTTTCCTCTAATCCTATTTCATCTCCACCATCTCCCAATCCTCAAATATCTAAATTGACTCCTATATCACCAGCTCCCAAATCTAAAAAATCCAATACCAATCCTCTCCCCATCTCATATCCTACCACATCTAATGAGGATCCTATTCCACCTTCATCCCCTAAATCTACCAAATCTTATGTGGTTCTTACACCACACCCATCTCCCAAATCTCCTTCACCCCCAACATCATCCAAATTTAATGCAACCCCCATATCACACCTATCCCCTTCATCTAAACCTACCCATCCCCTTTATTTACATCTACCAATCCTAAACCATATAATCCCAATCCAAAACCTTCTACCTCAAAACCACATACTCAAAGAAATCCAAAATCAACTACATCTACTTTGACCTCCAAGCCCAAACAATCCACTTCAGCCCCCAGGCCTAATCAATCCCCTTCATATTCTAAGCCACACCAATCCAATCGAAATCCTAATTTAAAATCAAGCAAAACATCTCATTATCCACCCAATCCCGCACCTTTACTTCCTATTCCCCCAAAACCATTTAACCCAAACCACTTCACTCATTTAGGAGAATCCTTAACCACCATCTTCCATCATCTAAAAAACTTCAACATGATCATCCATCCCCCAATCAAATAACACAATCAAAACCTTCCCAAACCATCTTGGTATTGGGAACACTATTATTGTGACTTCCATCGCACCCATGGAAATTCGAACAATCATTGCCTGTAATTTAAGTCTTATGTTCAACACCTCATTAACCAAAGAATTCTTATCCTTGTACCTCTCTATCCACCACCTTTCTATCCTAATCTTATCCCTAATCATCACCCATAATCCAAACCCCACTCGACATCCAAACATTGTAATCCATCCAAATCTCATCATACATCCAAACATCCCTCATCGACCAAAAAACAAAACAAATCTCACCTCCCATCCTTTGTTAAGTACGACCTCTTAGCGGATGACAAAAATACAACCCCCAGTCTCATGATGACCTCATGACATCATATTCCCTATGCAATTCATATCCTATAGCCAAAAATATGTTCACTAATATGAAACATCTAGGAAAAGGCTTAAGCATCCATGAACAAGGCATTCACGAACCCATCTCTCTTCATCAAAATCCAGGAAGTTTAGGATTACTGTATAAACCTAAAAATAACAACGTCCCTCCCACTACTCCACAACCCATATCTACCACTCCTCTTATTGATCCTATCATCCCAACTACTCAACCCAATCACAAATCATTTAATCCCCCTAGAAATACCAAACACCTAAAAATGGATTGAGCATATAATTCGTCACCTACACACAAATGTTATTCCCTTCCCACATATCCTCTTTACATCCAATATCCACATTCCTTGATCCATTCTTATCATCACATCCATTTATATCCTCTTCCAATCCATTCATTTTAACACTTGATTAGATTTCTTATAGATGTTGTAAGCTAATAGTACCTACTACAACTGTGTGACCTTGGTCTATCATTACCTCCAACATTTAAACAAAATTGTCCTACTAAAGATCCACACACTTTAACACACTTAATCAACTTGTGGTGAAGACCCTCGGGTGCATCTTTTTACACTCTAGCCAATGTCATCGCCACACTCATTTCCATCCCCCCATCAAGTAACTAGTGATTCTCAAACCCTTGAGAGTTCTCAAGAGAGTGGACCATCTTTATACAAAAAAAATCCAAAAGCAAAAAATCACATCAAAATTAAAAATATCAAATAAAATCTACCTCAAGACTCTCTCTAAGGGTGTTTCTAGCAACTCTACCAGGGCTATGGATGTCTGGCTGGTAGTAGAGTAATTTTGTGATAAGAATCAAATGTATCTATGTCGGGGCTATGGAGGCCTGGATGGTAATGAAGAAATGGATGAATTAACCTTCTGTTCACCTTCTATCAACCTAATTAAATTAATTAATCCTTGTAAATTGGCTATTCTTTCTTCACATACTACCCATTGTGTCTTCACTTCAAGTGGTAATTAACCATCACAATTGCACACACTTTGATATTGCCAAGACATAAGGCTCATATGTTTCCAGGTATTGTTTAGATCTTGGTCACACTTTTTTTTTTATTTCAAATCTTAACTTACAAAATGTGCCATTAGGCTCATCTTTTTTCATCACTAATGTCATTATCCTTCCATCCATTACGTCCACATCCTTTTTCGCTTGGATCGAACATCCGTGGGAAGATAATGATCCTTTCCTTTTCATCTAATCCTCCTCATGTCCCTTTTTAAATGTCATCATCATGACTGAGGGAAACCTTACTATCATCTGTTAGGGGCATCATCCCTTTAAAATACCTCTCACTTCCTATCTACCCTACACGTGGGGAAAAATCGAACGCATCCATCCATCCACACATGACACCCTAATTTAAAATTGGGGGCACACCACATCTATCCCTCAATCCATCTCCCATATACCTGGGGGCATATCTTATCATCTTCAATATCCCCCCCTTTTATCCTATCCCACATCCCTCATCCTATATATCTCCCATCTCACATCCCGTCTAATCCTAACCGATTAACCCATCCTTATCCTATCCAACCCATCCTTTAATCCATTCAACCATCCAACATCAAACAATCCTTGTCCTATCCTTCAATCCTATCAACCAATCCCTATCCAAAATCAAACAATCCTCATCCTATCCTCATGTTATTCTAACCTATATAATTTTCGTCAATCCTTCCTTTTCATCCTACCTAAACACACTTTGGGACTTATAGGAGAAATTTACATCCCACCTCACATCCCTTCTATCCCCCACAAGCTATCCCATCATGAATCCTTTCATCTTACCTAATCTAAACCACCCCCCCCATCCCAAATCAGAAATATGAACATCCAACATCTAATAATCTAAACATACCAAATCCAAAATCTCAACATCCAACATCAAATAATCTAAAATCCCACTTCCAATAATCTCAACATAAAAAATCTAAAAATATAAAAAATCAAAACATTCACAAAACAATAAAAAAATACAAAAATGCAATGTGTGTGTTTTTCTTGTGTGTTTATTTGCATTTTCATTTTGGCCTATGATATGAGGCTGATTTTGTTTCTTTGTATTGTACACGGTTGAATGATATGAACACCATATTTAATATTAATCTTTCTAATGATATGAGGACAAGGGCATTTGACAATTCAATCATCATGGTCTTTATACCTTGGTGCATCTTGCTTTATGCGACATCAATCACATTGCTAATGATGATAACATTGGGCACTTTATGGTAGTAAACCCCTTTTTATCATCATATTTTAACCTTATCATCATCCACACTTGATCCTCATCATCATCCAATTAACTATCTAATCTCCTCATCAATCAATCCTTTATCAATCAATCACTATCCACTTATAAATCTTATCCTCCCACTTCCAACATCCAAAATTCTCCCCCTTTGGTTGGGGAATCTTCTAACATACTATCATAAATCAAAATCGATCATCAAACCCCATTCTTAATCTCTCATCTAAACATCCTCAATCTTCCAATCCTCAAATATAAATCCAAAATCCTAAATCTTCAACCTTGTCATACATCCTTGACTAGGGCATCCAATATCCTATAATCGAACATCCTCAACATCTACTATCTTCAAATACAACATCCTAAAATATGAAATATTCATCCTTTTCATACATCATTGACTAGGGGGCATCCTCAAATCTAAATGCTCTAATCAAAAATCCAATGTATCCTCATCCTCTAAATCCTCAAATATTCCAATATTATAATAATCCCAATCCTTTGATTTCTCAAATCTTCTCGTCCTCTAATCCTCATATTCAAATTATCATCTTCTAATCCTCTAATTCTCATTCTCTAATCCTCTCTCCTCTCCTCTAATACTCTTTCTTTCATATATTCTCCTCCTCTAATCCTCTCTCCTATTCATATAATCTTCTCTCCTATTTTGTAATCCTCTAATCTTCTCATCCTCTAATCCTCTCTCCTCTTCTAATTCTCTAATCCTTTCCTCTCCTAATATTCTAATCCTCTCATCCTGCATCTTCATCCTTAATCTTCTCATCATCTAATCCTCTAATCTTCTCATCCCCAATCCTCTCATCTACTAACTTGGGCCTCTCCTCTTTTCGAGTGGTTACCCGCCTCGTTCCTCCCTGCTTAACCCCTCGAGGGGGCATCATATCACCATCCTAACATATTATCTTATTTTCTTTGAAATTTCATTGCTCCATAATAACACTTCAAAGAGGGGCAAAACGTAGACATCTAAAATGTCGACATGCTTAGTTATGACTAATTTGTCTCTCAAATAACATCATCATACCCATATAATAATTAATCGCAAGATTAATTATTATTATCATTCCATTTTATCACATTTACCCTTTATCATTTATCTAACATTCTGTTTTATCATATTTCCCCTTTTAATCATTTATAAATAACCCAACATTTCATCATTAAATCATTTTATCCATTATTACATCCCATTTTATCATTAATCTCATTAATCCATTATTATATCCTATTATCCTATTTTAATTCTTCATTAACATTTTATAGGAATTTAATATTCCTATATCTCACCTACCACCTAGTCTACACACCGCTACACCTAGCATTTTCATCAAATCACATCCCTAATCATATTTATTTAACCTAATCTAATATTAATCTAACCATTTACTCCATCTCTAAATCTAGAAGCCTCTCTAACCTTCTCCTTCCATTGAATTTTTAATTAAATGGAAGCTTCTTCCCTCCATGGAATTTGAATTCAAATTCTAGAATTCTCCATTCTAGAATACTCCAATCCTCTCATCAATTTCCAACCATTGATCCTCATCCTACTTGGATCAATCTCTACCCTCCATTATCCCATCCGTAAGCTATAGATTGAGCTCTCCTCCTCCACGAGAGCTATTTGGAAGGTGTCTCATAATCCATAACAATCTATTTGTTCTTCAATCATTCAATCATTCAATCTTCAATCATCCAATCCAATCAACCCATCCTTCATCAAGCATCTAATAATCAAGTTATCAAGGGGAGGTGCTACCCAAGTGTCTCCAAAAATTTGAAGCATCCAACAAGCAATCCAAGAGAAAATCCACCACATAAAAGGAGGAGTTGTGCAATCTTGTAGGTAAGTAAAAGTATTATATTCTCCTTCCTTTCCATCTTGTTCTATCTAAGGTAGAGATAGAGATTGTTAGATTAAGAATTAATCTATGTTTGGTTTCTAATTTTCATGTTGCACTAACATCTATTTTTCATCTACAGTAATCAAGACACTAAACTATAAAATTCCGCAAACAGGAGGGGTGAGAATATTGTTCTGGATTGTGTGCATGTTTCCTTGCTTTCTGCATTATCTCTTTCTCTCTCCTCATGATGTATGATCTTCCTGTTTCTTTTCTCACATTGTTTAATTTATTTAAATGGAGATCTAAAATGTTTATGTCATTACGAGATAAAGGGTTATTCCACATCATTATGGGAGTAGAAAAAGAGCCAACATCTGAACCTGAAAAATCTAGGTGGTTTAACTGATGTGATGAAGCCTCAGGTCTTATCTGTATGTCCATCTCTCTAGAATTTCTCTCGTACAAGACCTGATGGAGCCTAGAAAAATCTTGATGATATGTTTGGAAAACAATATGGCATGAGAGCACATGAATTGGACAACGAACTACTAGGGTTAACTCCTAGTAACTTTTATAACCTACACAATTTCTTCCCTAAGTTTGTACACACTTGATTATTGTCGAAAGAATGTGGAGTTGAGAATAAATATGCCCAGTTTATCTTGTATATTATTTTTAAGGTTGGCCTGAATACTCCATCTTTGTTTCTACCTTCCACGCCATGAAATAAGCTCTAGGGAGTACTTGGAAAATTCTCTCATTTGATAACTTTTCATTCCAACTCATTCGAGAACAAGATAAGCTAATTCAAATGGAAGCACTTGAATCTAAGTGACATGCTCTTGCATCAAGTACTGGTAAGGGAGATACGAAACAAGAAAATAAGAAAGAGAAAAATTACCAACCTAAGAAGGAAACCAAGACTAACTAAAACCAAACCAAATCTAACACAAATGCTTCTACTTCTGAAAGTGAAGAAGGAAGAGTGTAAGTGTTCTTATTGCAAGAAGACTAGACATGAGGAGCATCAGTATATGAGAAAAAAAATAGATCACCTAACTCATTTAATTGAGAAGAATAATATAGGTATTCCTAAGTCTATTGAACCAAATTATTCAAAGTCTGAGTCTTCTAAAGGAAATGAGTCTAAATTTGAGAAGTTGAAAGGAAAGGCCCTTATAGCTAGAGTTGCTCCTTCATCGATGTGGATCATTTCTTCCGGTGCCTTGCACCACACGATCTCTTCACATGTTGAGTTTTTAAACATTGAGCCATGTGACATGTCACAAATCACGTTGGGTGATGATACTTTAGTTTCGGTTGTTAGTAGTTGATCAATAGAAGTAGAAGGTGGAACATTTAACCAAGTGTTGAGTGTTCCTGATTCTCTACTAATCTCCTATCGATTTACCAAATCACTCATCTTGACGAAGGAATGTGAGTGGAATTTAATCCTTACTTTGTGATTATTCTTGAGCTTCACAGTGAGTCTACAATGGATGAGGGAAAGGTGGATCATCGGTCACGATTATACACCTTCTCCCACTTTTTTTTTTGATTCGACGCCCACTGCCTTGGTTAATCATGCAGATGAGGTCATTAAGATATGACATGGGAATTTTGGTCATCTAAACTATTGTTAACTTGAAAAATTGAGCTAAAACAAGATGTTCAACGGGTTATCCTGTGTCAAATTTTCTAAGGGTATTTGTGAGTGTTGTGCCCTCAGGAAACACCCCAAAGAAAGTTCTGGAAAAGGAAAATCCTAGAGAGATTCTTGTCATTTGGATCTTGAAAACTACTAGAAGGAGCATGTGTTATTTATAGTGATGTTTCTGACCCTTTCCCATCTTCTTCGTTTACTAGAGATTTTTATATACTTACCTTCATTGATGAATTTTCACATTACACTTGGGGCAATTTTAAGATATATTTTCTCAAATTAAGATATGAAGTTTTCAATCACTTTCAAGACTTCCAGGCTCTTACTGAGAAACAATTTGAAAGGTATATCAAGGTTTTTCCTAATGAAAAATGAAGGAAAGTATGTGAGTAATAGGTTCAAAGATTTATGTACCTCCAAAGGGAAAATGAAGGCCATGATTTATTTGTAACATACAATTTTTTACACCCCTTCACAAAATGGAGTTGCGGAAAGAAAGAACCAAACGCTTAAGGATATGGCCACTTGTATGGTTCACTTTAAATCCCTTCATCCACAATATTAGGCCAAAGCCATGAACGACACTTGTTACATTCAGAATTGTGTTCCACACAAGGTAATAAGAGGGATAACACCATTTGAATCCTGGTTTGGATGTAAACCTGATGTTGAGCATGTTCGTGTCTTTGGATCTAATGTTGTGGCTTAGATTCCTAAAAATAGTTGTAAGGCCTTAGAACCATAGTCTAGAACTTGTATATTTGTAGGGTATTCTGATGGCGTGAAGGTGTTGTACCCTACTACTCATCAAATTTATATTGAGAGAAGTGTGAAGTTTGATGAGTCATCTTTGACTTCTACTTCTCCACCTGTTGAGATCCTTATACACCTCTTTGATTCTAATTCCGATTCTTCTAATGATGATCTTGTTGCTCCTCCTTCTCCTCATGATCCTCCTATTCCTCCTTCTCCTCTCGATCCTAGTGCTAGAGATTGGATAGGGGATCTTTTGTATGAGATATGGAATCATTCAGAGTTCATTGGACCCCACACCTTATTTTCCTCCAATTTCAACCCTCAATATTTCTGGAAGGCTTATGGGATTCCTAAGTGGGATTCTACCATAGATGAGGAATATTACTCACTCATGAAGAATGATACTTGTGATATCACCCCTCTTCTAAAAGGAAGAAAAATTATTTGGTGTAAGTGGGTGTACTGAAAAAAGTATATTTTTGATGGAGATGTTGAGAAGTATAAAAAATAACTTGTAGCTAAGGGATTCTCCTAGGTAGTTAGGGTTGATTATTCAGAAATATTTTCCCCCATAGCAAAGATGAATTCCATTCAACTGACCCTCACCATGACTTCCATGAACAGATGGGAATTCCATCAGATGGAAGTTAAGAGTGCCTTCCTTTACGAGGACTTGTTATCAACTAATTTTGATTTGGAAAAATTATTAAGAGTTTTGATTTTTTTTGAAATTTTTGAATTATCTTTCATCTATCAAGATTTTCTTCATTTTGTTCATCTTGACACCCTGAGAAAATCCCTTTTCATTTCCTCCCATTCCGATGAACGATTCATTTTTTATGCTCACTTCAAGTTCAAGATTAATTAATTAATATTTTGATTAATTTCCTCCTATTTTCTAAAAACAAATGAATTAATTTAATTTGGGGAAAATTAATTAATTTTTTATTTAAAATATTAATTAATATTTTAAAAACCAAAAGGGGAAAAGCTTCCCGAATTTTTTCGTGATTGCCAAATTGGCTCTCCACTTCCTTTTTCTCACTTTTTTGGAAAAGCTTTCATTTCCCCCCACTTGTGTGAAATTCCCTTGTTATTTACCAACACACCAAGATATCATATGAAAAAATATCTCCCATTTTCCCATGTGGAGAAATGGAGGGGAATTGCTAACCTACTTTGCCATTATCATGGGAAAATGGTTAAATTATTCCCATATTCCCCTGTCAATTAATGCCCACTACCCGGAGAAATTGGAGATTAGTTATTAACGGTAAGGAAAAAGAAGCAGTTACAAATCAAGAAAGCTTTTGGGATATTCATAACCTCTCTCTGAGAACTCTACGAGAAAATACATGCGAGAGCAATATTGACAAAGAAGAAGTTTTGAATTTCCCTGTGAAGAAACGTTTTTCAAGAAGTATTTTTCCCAGGATCTTAAGGTTTATATGTTTTCAGGGAGGTGATACAAAAATCAAGGAAACACAAACTGTTCACAAAGGTCACTCACACATGAAAACCTTGACATCATTTTAATAGGTCACATGACATGCTTAGGGAGGTAATACATGACAGTGAAGAAAGCATAAACCACACATTAGCTAGAGGGAGTTGTCCACCCATATCCATTAACAAAGGTCACACAAAGAAAAAGTGGGAGGAGGCAACGCAACCCAACCCCATCAAATACCAGTACACCTACCATAAGGGAGTAAAAAGGCCACATAAGAGTGAAAAGAAAGAAACAGTTCACGCACAACCAGGGAGAAGACAGTCCATGCAGGATAAGAAAGAAAAAATTCACGCAGGCTAAAGACAATAGTCCATGCAAGAGTCAAAGGGAAACACATTTTCCACACAAGTGAAGAAGAAAATGCAGTCACAATCATGCAAAAAAACTGTTCAACAACCCACCCATTTCTACGAAGTTTCCCACGCATTCCTTCCTTGCCAAGTACGCACTCACTAACACGAAGTGACTAATAATAGTTTATCTCGAGCCTACACAAACAAGCTCAAATTTTTTGGCTTATAAATCAAGCCTGACCCAATTCGGTGCTATCAAGCTCAAACTTGAAAAACTAATGATTTTCTATTTTGGAGGTATCTCGGTTTCCAAGGCCAAACCCATAACGTTTTGGCATGATTTATAATTTGATTCCAAGCTCAATTTTTCATTGTATAGCTTGAGCTCACACCCGAGCTCGATCTTGTACCTAAGCTCGAGCTCATTTACCATTTTGAAAAAAATGGTAACCTGGAATTGTTTGGGTTTATATTTTAAAGAAAATAATATTAATAAACAAAGATCCATATTTTTCCTTGCAGTCATGGTGATTTGGAGACTAAGACCTGACACTGTTTTACGTGCTTCCTTGTTATTCCTTCAAAATTCGTAATGGATGAAAATCCTAAACAATCTATGGGAAGGTCAAAGAAATCTGTAGAAAGGTAAAACAAGTCCACACTTAAATACGAATTCCAAGGTCCTCCCACTTCTATCAAATCTGCATATGACAATATCACCGACACCGATCTTGGCCACATCAATGTGACACAATTCTACGATCAGGTGAAAGCTGAGGGGAAAATCATCTTCTCATATAGACTCTATCATAGTGGTTTGCCTCGAGCAACAACGTTTCCTGTTTCAGTGTAATACACTGAGATAGTCATTGTCTGTGCGAAACATTATGATCCCGAAAGGCGAGGAATCTTCAAGGATAATCGCGATCCTTTCCTTTTGATCACACCAGAGTACATCAAAGACTCAACATCCTCGATTTCCCTGAGAATGCTGACATCACTCAATAATCAACACAAGAGTTTTGGGATGAAGTACCCCTCAGATGGACCAAGATGGTCAACAACAATTAGCTAGTGACCAAGAGGACTCATGTTGAATGATTTTCCAAGGAATTATACCACATTGAATTTTTGGAGGAAATCGGTGATATGATCACTCTTCTGAGCCGAGTCTTTGGTCTCCACTCTACCATGATTTTTCACCCATGGATGTATCAGTTCATTTGCATCATCCTCGCAAACAAAGAATTTTTAGATTGGGCCACCATCATTAGTGAAACTCTCCACAAGCAGTCGATCGAGGTGAAGATGACCGGGCATTTATACATGAAATTGTACCTAACCTATGCGGCGGGTAGAAGGAAGCTATTTTTGGGGTTAGAGATGAAAGGCATCATGGGTTCTTCAAATAGTGTTTTCCACTATTATTCGCAATTGATTTTCAAGAATATCTCTCATCAATTCAGGAGAGTTAATGATGCTTTCATCTTCCGCATGACTAGAACACTAAATATGAATCTAGAAGAAAGATTCTCCAAGGATTCCATGGCGGTAATTTCTCAGTGGGGAACATGGTTCATTTAGTTCCCATAATTTTCTTACATTCACATGAGTGGATTTGTAGGCACTCCATGGAAGCTTCCCAAGTATGTTAGTGATAAGTGGGCATTAATGGAGCTTGCACGGTAACTTTTCCAAGTTCATTTTCTTCTCAGTGAAAAACATTGTTCAGGCATCCACTTCCCAATCCAAATTGAGAAATACCAATTCCCATATCTCTTCAGTGCACAACTCATGGAGAAGGAGTTTTATCTTATTACCATACATCCATTTGTGAAGATATCCCAATTTGACATCAATGGATTCATAAAAAAATCTCTCGTAGTGAAGTACCAACACCATGCCACCCTGGAAGACATCTGGTCTTCCTGCTCAAATGAACACAAAGTAAGAAGGTGAGAATTCATTAGTAGATGATCCTACAGATTCAGTAGTAGATGATGGTGACAATTTGATTGATCCCAACTCAAGGCCAAAAATAATTAGTTGGTGAATTATATTCAACATTTGATAAATCCAATATCCTCCACTTTTCCAGTACCTGATGCAGTGGCTGCCCCCAACAAAGAAACACTCAGTCTATCTAAGGAGGTAAACACTTTGGGCCATGTCACTAAATCTGGGCTTTCAAAAATTCTCATCTTTGGGAGAAAGACAATCGAAGCGGTCATAAATCTCCATAAAGACATTAGTGCATACCTAGATCCAATCCTTTCTTTTAAGGAATCTTTTTCTTCAAGCATAAAAAATCTGGATGAGATATTACCTAGTTTGTAAGAGATGACAAACATGGAATCTATAATTCTAGCCATTGAAGGGATCCTTGAATTTGAATGTCGAGAGACACACTTTCTATGGTGTTTACATCTCAAGTCGTGGAAGATTCTTCTCGAAGATTCCATGATTCATTACGAGAGCATATGCAGTGGAGCCTTCACTTCACTTGCCTCAATTCACGTATCCATAGCTGAAATCCCTTGTGATCTTGTGGATGAGCATAATCAGAGGCATTCATTAGAACATGTTGAGGAATAATTCTCACAATTATTTAAGGACATGTACATTCTTTCCGTCAACTTATCCTCTACTTCAATGGAACGTTGTATCAAATTGAGGAATCTGTTTGAGGATGCTCAATTGAAAACAATCAACCTAAATAATATGCCAGGTAGGATTTTGGAATTGCAGGTGTTCTAGGAGGTTGTGCTTTAACCGAGTGAACCTCTTGAAGAAGAGAATATGTTTGATACTTTGGAAAGGTTAAGATCTTTGCAATTGGAAAAGGCCGAAGATCCTAATTTCACCAATGGGATGAGGAGATAACATTCTAGTATCTAACGAAGTGGGAGAGTCCATTTCTCATACGATTGAGATAGGTGGACCCCACTTTAATGGATAAGACACTGGGTCTTGTTTTATGTTTGAAAATTATATTTTATAGTGATGTTATTATTAAACTCGCTTTTAGTAGATTTTTGATCACTTAAGTGAATTCTAATTTCAAGTTACTTTTTAAAGTTAGTTAAAAAGGCAAAGTCACTTAAAGTGCCCTAATTTAATGTTCATGTAAACCCTAACTAACTTGTAACCAAATTTTTTGTTATAAAAGGAAGTTATGCACTCATTTGTAAGGGTGACTTTGAGAGAGGAGAAGAAATACTTTTGTGCAAGCTTTGTTTCAAGAAATAATCTTTGTGTTCTTTTGTGAAGACATTTTAGAGAGTTAATGAAATATGAACTTTGTTTCCCTTTAATTATCTCTTGTAGCATTTGATGTTCTTATGTTCATTAGATGTTAGTATTTAAATATTGAATACTATCTTTGATCTTATTGTCAAAACTATGAATTTGTTGTTATTGTTCACAGTGATCAAGCTCTGATATCTACTTGCTCATGTGTGTTCCCTTTCAGTTATTAATGTTTAGATGATTCAAACTCTACTTTATTTGAGTTAGTTATTCATTGTTCTTATCTATGTAATATTAGACTCCATTTTTACCTAACTATTGTATACTCCTTCCATCCATTCCTTTCCATTTCTTTCCTTCATTCCATTCCATCTCCCTCATTCACACTTCTTTCCATTTTATGTCCCAAAACACCCCCCACATACAATTTTGAATGTATATATGTAAATACAGTTTTGGTTTTCAATAAAAGCAACCTCACCTTCATTGAGGAGGGAATTTGTCCCCTAACTGTTGCATGTCATTTACATGCGTGCAAATCTATTTGCTAACAAGACCCTTAAGAAGAGATATATTTGGAATAACCCCTGGGTTATGTCTATGATTCCTCCCTCATTTACAAGTTAAATAAGTCTCCCTATGGCATTAAACAAGACCCTCAGGCTTGGTATGCCAAGATGGAATCCTTTCTTCTTTTATTAGGGTTCACTAGGTGTCACTCATAGCCTAATGTTTACATTTTGTGGCAGGATGAATCCATGTTCATCCTTGTTTTGTATGTTGATGACTTGTTGATTACGGGTAGCTCTTCCTTGATCATTGATTCTATGATTAACACCTTTGCTAAAAATTTATCCATGACCAACTTAGGTTTGCTTCACTACTTTATAAGGATACAAATTTCACAATATGACTCAGGAATTGTGATTGTAACCTAAGTACGCTCTTGATTTTATAGCTAGGTTTCACATGTTTGATTGTAAGCCATATCTTACTCCTTTCCTTTATGGGGTTAAGTTAGTTGCTGATTGCTCCGCTCCCATAGTCGATGGTACCATTTATCGCCAGTTAGCAAGGAGCTTGATCTATCTGGCTCACACTCAGCCAGACCTTTCGTATGCTGTTGGGATCGTGTCCAAATTCATGTAGGAGCCTTGAGAGATGTATTAGAGAACATCATATCTGATCCTTCACTATGTTTGTGGCACTCATAATGATGGAATTCACTACTTAGGAGCGGCGTAGATTGATCTAGTTGGATTTATATATATTGATTGGGCTGGAGATCTTGATCATTGGAAGTCTACCTTAGGCTAGAGTTTCTCTCTTGGTTCAGGTCCTGTCAGTTGGTTGAGATAGAAGCAGAATGGGATTATGATATCTTCTACAGAGGAAAAATATAGGGGAGAAGTCAACAATGCCATGGAAGTTGTTTGGCTGCAGGTGATTCTGACAGAGTTTGGTATTCACTTTCTGAAACCTACTATCATTTAATTTGACAACATGAGCATCATCTCAATTTTTTGAAATTTGGTTCAACATCAGCAAACGAAGCACATTGAGATACACATGTAATTCATACAAGAGTTGATTCATGGAGAAACCATTGACTTGTAGTATTTTTCAAACTTATGATTAGGTTGAGACATCTTTATTAAGCCCTTCATTGAAGCCAAGTTCCTTCACTTGAACTCTCTTCTTGGGGTGAGGTATTCTATAGTTGCCCATCTTCTTCAGGATTTCTAGTCTTCTTCTCCTCATATTCCTTTCTAGAAAGATTATGGCTTGTACATGGGTACCTCATGAGGCCTTTAGTTTCCGGAACCCATATGACACATCTTTCTTAGTTGTCTATGGGAGATCTTTCTTATTCTGGATTTCCATTCCTCTACCTCAGCTTCAATGAAGGGGGTGTTGGTGTGATGTTTTTACCTTGTCACTTGGGACATTGTCTACCTCACATGGTGAGTCATTTCACTTAGCTGAGGTCATATGTCTTTAGGAGTTATATGACATATGAAAATTTACGTCATGGAATATGACATTGTCATATATGTAATTAACATCATACGAGTTATATTCCATCTTGGGAATTGTAACTCCTTTCTCCCTCATGGATGGAATGATTTTCCAAGCATGGGAGTTACAAAACACTCCCATATTTTGATATATGAGCATGAGTAGACATGCTTTTTCCATGCATGATTTTTTTTGTTTGATTATTCACTTGTTGATTACTAAGAGCTTTTTTTTTTCAATTGGAGTGCAACTTTGTTGATGTGCATGAGTTTCCAGTCGATCCTCGTAGAACAATCTCACAATTCCGTCTAAAAGTGCATCCTTTTAGAAAAATAGGAAGAAGAAAGTTATGGACTTGGTTTTGGAAACCAAGATGGAGAAGAGAGAAAGTGATTCACATACCTTCAAGTGAAGGTATGTTTATGCAATTTTGATGACATGGATGCAAAATAGAAAGCTGATGTTTCTACGATTTTCAATGTAAATGTTTAAATTAAAAAGACAAAGATAGATTATCTTTTTTATTTATGCTCTCAAGACAATTTAATTAGTAGAGATCTAGAGTAGATTTTGAAGTGTAAAATCACCCCAATCCTTATACAATAGGTTGGGTGAAGCAAGGAGCAAAGCTTAATATTTCCAAGCAATTTAATGTCAAATTTGGTATAAATGAACATTTTATTGACAATGTTGCTATGGATGTACCACCTATGGATGTTTGTGGCAACCCCTATAGGTATGAGTGTGATGCAATCTTCATGTGGAGGGAGAATTAATATCAGTTAGCTAAGGATGGGAGGAGATACATTATTCATTCCTATGAAGGGAAATCTTAGTTCTCCTTGGTAAGTTTAGCTCAAGGTAATAAGTTGTTGAATGCTAATGGAAAATGTGTTTTCTCCTTTTGAAATCTAGGGGTGAATTGGTGTAGACCCTGACATGAAATGTATACTTAGAAAGGGCTGAAGTTACTACTTGTTTGTCTTCTATCTGGTTGTAGTCTTCATCATTCTTTGAGGGAATATGAATCATTACACAAGGTGGAACAAATAGGCGAACGTTGGATTTCACAAAATGCACCTCTAAGAGAGGGTATATATGTGGGGAGAAAATTTTATCCATTAGTTATTGAATATTTTAGAGACTTAAAATCCTCAAATTTGGAGAGGTATGATCCAAAATTGGATTTAAAATTCCCCAATTAATGTAATTCTCTTGTAAGGATTTCCAAGATATTGTGGCGACAAGTATTAACTACATAGGTGATGTAAATTCTTATGGAAGAAGCCCCCTGAGAGGTGTCATTGTAGCAAGTTCTTGTGGAGGAAAGCACCATGTGATTTATTTAATTATTGAGTGCTCACGGATGAATATCTCATTATAGTGAGTGCTTATGGAGGAGGGTATTTCCATAACTAGTGCTTGTGGAGGAAGGAGCCCTGAAAGGTCTTTCCATAACAAGTTATTGCGGAGGAAGATCTCATTGTAGCTAGTAATGCATAAGCTCATTAGATATCTCTCTAGAGAGAGTAATGTAGAAAGGCACCTTGGGAGGTATTGTTTAATAACTATCTTGGTATGTTGTTGATGATATATCTCTGATCCGAGATATTGTTGGATCAAATTGGGATAACTTCTGGAGATCACGAATTTCTCATATTAACTCCAAATCAAGTTCTAGTTTTCTGATGTCATGTATTTTTTTGAGAAGATTACAATGGTGGATTCAAAATATCAAATATAAGATATATCTTTGGAGATATATTTTGGGAGATGTTTCTAGTGGAATGTGAATCATTATAGGTGGAAACTAAAGCATCACAGGTAGAAGCTGAAGTGTCACATGTGGAAGTTGAAGTGTCACTAGTGGAATTCAAAGCATCATAGAGAGATGGTCATCAAGTAGGGACTATGAATTGTACTTGAAGGTGATCTAGGAGGATACCCAAAATGAATTGATCGAATGATTTGCATATGTTATGAAACTTATTTCATATAGAAGATCTCGTTGAGATATTTCTGACGCACTTTGAATGAAGTAAAATGGCTGTCACATGCAGAAGATACAACCCATTGAAATTTTTCTCCAACTAGAAAAATAATGGAATAGGTTGCACAAAGATGAGGTGTTGACAAGTGGCATAGAGTGTAAGTAAAATTATTGTTTTTCCTATGATCTTTGACAATTGATGTGGGGCCCACACTAGGTGTCAGTTGGGGTCTTAGTAGCTGGTGGGGTCCACTTTTTGTCAGGAGGGGGACCCTGCTGCCTATATTCAAATTATATATAAAACATTTTTTTATAAACTACATGGAGGACTAATTTATATTGCATGTGAAATCAAGCCACATGTTTTTGTTAAATCTAGTATAACCAACTTGGAAATCTCAAATCTGTCACCACCGAGTCTGATTGCCATGTAGCTGTTGAGCCAAGTTTGACAGTCATCAGTGGGCCAACTCATAAAAATAACCAAACACAACCACCAGTGATTTCAACATGGCGATCTACGTGCCAAGTCCAAGGTGAGCCCTACTTGCTCCAACAAAACAATGCATGTGTGATTGAATCCACAAAATTTACTCAATGATCAATATGGGACAATTCCCTTCCCCTATGCAAAAAGAACAGAAAAATCCTTAAATCCTATCCCATTATACTTGAAATTATAACTGCTCATAAGTAATTCTTAGGGACTAGCCGTTAGGCTAAACACTTAACCTAGTGTATGTGGGAAAGGATATTGATATGATGTCTATTTTCATGGGCTAAATAACTAAAACACAAAGCACTTGATAAGGGATTCAAACCGTGGCCCTTTATAGAAAAAGGATAAGCCTTTTACCATCATAACACAGGCCCAAAAATGTTATTAAAGGGCGAAACTTGTATATGATGGGTAAATTTTAATGTTGCAGGCCCTTTTGGGAGAGTGTGAAGAAATTTGGAGAAATTTTGTTGCAGGCATATTTTTGGATATAAAATCAGGGCATCCTTAGAGACCATGTATATATTTTTAGTAGACCAAAGAAGCATTTTGATGTAATTATTATTGTACAAAGTAATTTTACATCATAATAGATCAGTTAAGAGCTTTTTCAGACTTTGCGACGTTTCCCATATTGGGTGTACTCCATGATCATGTGGTTTACATTGTCTATTGTATTTCCACTTATTTGCTCATTTTTATTAGTTTTTAATACTAATTTAAAAGTATAAGCTAATTTTTTATTGTTTACGAGAAATTGAGAGCATTATTTTAAGTATCAAAAAATTAGGAATTGTTAAGCGAGTCACTTAATTTGGTTTTTTGGATCAATTTGGTATCATAGTAGTTGATCAAGGACATTTTAATGCCATTTTTGGGAGTTTGCAAGGATTTTCATTTTGAATGCTTACCAGGTGTAAATAAAAATGAGGTGAAGGATCACTTGAGAAGTATAATCCTGAGATTGGTTCAAAACATGCAAGTCAAATTTCAGCTACGGAATCTCCTAGAGGAAGAATGGATTCAGAGATGGCCTTTCAACAAGATTTTATGGAAATGAAGAGCATGGTGGAAGAGTTATATTGAGAACAGAAACCAAGACTTGAAGGTAAATCAGAAGAGGAAAACATGGTAAGGATAAAGATAAAGGAGAAGAACCTCCTAAAACTCGCCCATCTCCTTCCAGACCTTCTAGTTCTTTTGTTGATGGCGATAAGAAAATTTCTTATGTTTCCTCAGTGTTGAAGCTTGATGTTAAGTTTGATTTTGTGATTTATAATAGCGATATTAGTGAAAACAAAATGGATTATTGGATCAAACAGATTGAAGGATACTGTAGGGTTCAAAAATTGTGGATGAGGAATAAAAAATTATTTAGTTACTCTCGTTTGAGTGGTACAACACTCATTTGGTGGGAGATTAAGATACATGAAGATATTTTAAAACATAGTAAAGTGATTTCTTCATGGGTTGATTTTATTTCTGCTTTGAAAAAGAAATTTAATCCTTTGTGTTATATGCAACAAGCTACTATGGATTGGAAAATTTTGAGACAAAATAAGGGTTAAAGTGTACAAGATTGCACTTAGGAGTTTAGAAAATTGGATTTAAATTTGGGCATTCCCCTTTATACCCATGAGACTCTTTTAAAATGCATTGGTGGGTTACACAATTATTTGAGACATACTATACTCATGTTTAATCCCACTAACCTTGATGAAGTTCTTGTTTAAGTAACCCACATTGAATCAAGAGGTAAGAAAACTAAGGAAAACTTCACACAGAAAACATGCAAACAACAACTTGAAAATAAAGGTAAAGGAAAGGGTAAAGGAAAACATGCTTCCATGGTTAAGAAAGAAGATGAGAAGCTTGTTTGTTCACATTGCAAGAAATAAGGAAGTATAGATGCCAAGTGCTAGAAGCTCCATCCGAAGCTCAAGCCAAAGAGGTTCAAGAAAATAGGTAAACAAGAAGACTACTGCAGCATTGCAAGAGCTTGGATATGATTCATGTGATGAGACCAAGATCATGGCTATGAGTTTACAAGGTTTATCTTATTCCTCTTATAGCACTAATTCTCACACTTATTCTAATTATAAATCTATGCATGAAAAGAAAAAAAAGAGATTTTCCACATTAGAGTAATCTCTATACATACTAAAATTGATACTCTTTTTGATAGTGGGTCTCAACCTAATATGATTTATGAATAAGTTGTTAAGAAATTGGGACTAAAGACTAAACTGCATCCTAAACCTTACCTTTTGGGTTGGACATGTGATTATTCTAATCCAAAGGTCACTAAAACATGCAAAATTTGATTTGCAATCACCTCTAAATTCATTGATGGGGTAGAATTAGATGTGGTTCTACTTGATATTTTTGGCTTTGTTCTTGGCAGTCCTTATTTGTTTGAAAAAAATGAAATATTCTACAATAAAGAGAATAAATATTTTCTTGCAAAATACGGGATTGAATACATTGTAAGAGCTCGTCGGATAAAGGCAAAGTTATCACTTGTATCTGCAGGATAGATGAAGAGACTTGTTAATGCAAGAAAAAAATTTGTGCTCATGATTGTAAAGGCTAAGGATGATGATAAACCCAAGGATTTGGAAGGTTGTGATCCTAAACAGAAGAATAAAATAGTTAAGGTTATTTATAACTATGATGATGTGTTTTGGGAGCCACAAGGTTTACCTCCTAAAAGATATATACAACATGAGATTAATCTGCAATAGGATGCACCTCTTCCTAATATTGGCATGTATAGGTCGTCCGTGGTAGAGAATGCATAAATAAAGAAAAAAATTCTGGAGTTTCTTGAAAAAGAAATCATTCGGCCAAGAAATTGTCTTAACAGTTCACCAATTATGTTGGTACCCAAGAAAGATGACACTTGGTGGATGTGTGTCGAATACTAGGAACTGAATAATATAACAGTAAAAAATTGATACCCTCTTCCTCATAGTGATTATCACAAAGTTAGACATGAGAAGTGGTTATCACCAATTTTGGATCAACGAAGGTGATAGTTTGAAAACTACTTTCAAGACTAAGCAAGGTCTGTTTGAGTGGCTTGCCATGCCCTTTGGGTTTTGTAAAGATCCTGCCAAGTTTATGTGGTTTATTAATGATGTATTTACGCCATTCATAGATGATTTGGTTATTGTCTACTTAGATGATATTTTTATCTTCAACAAAAGTTGAGAAGATCATGTTGAACATATTAAGAAATTTTTGGATACTTTATGAAAGGAAAAAACATATTTAAAGATGTCAAAATGTGAATTTGCTAAAACATATTTAATTTACTTAAGATTTGTAGTAGGGGGTGGTGAATTGAAAATTGATCCCTCTAAATTTACAACCATAATAAAGTGGCCTAAACCTAATAATGTAACTAAATGTAGAATCTTCCTGGGGGCATTCTAGTATTGGTGGAAATTTATTGCTAAATTTTCAATCATTGCAACTCCTTTGCATTCATTGACAAGTACTAAACAAGTATTTTAGTGGGGAGGCAAGTACTAGAAATCCTTTGGCATGTTGAAGGAAAAGATAAACACAACACCAATGTTAACACTACCTGATTTGCGGAATCCATTCAAAATTGAAACTGATGCAAGTAATTATGCCATGGGTACCATATTGATGCATAAGAGAAAACCTGTGTGTTACCATTCAAAGACCTTCAAAAGTGCAGTAAGAAATTGCGCTACTTATGACAAGGATTTGTATGCTTTGGTAGAGAATGTGAAGAAATGGAAACATTATCTGATGGGAAAAGAGACAATAATCCACATAGATCATTAGCCTTTGCAACATCTTTAGTCACATTCCAAGATATAATAGTCAAGGCACTTTTGTTGGATGTAATTTTTACAACAATTCCATCTTATGATTAGGCACAAACAAGGTACATAGAATAAAGTTGTTGATATGCTTTCTAGACCTCCTATTATTGCATCTATTTTGTTGCGACATAGTCCTTTGATGCCTGAAAGCTATAAGGAACAATATGTTACAGATGCCAATTTTAAGGATGTTTATGAAAATTTGACTCATTGTAAACAAGTGGAAGAATTGACCTATCATCTACATTATGGATTACTTTATCATTTTGGTAAACTTTGTATCCCACAAGATGAAAGAGTTAATTTGATTATGGAAGCACATACTTCTCTTATTTATGGTCATTTTGGCATCAGTAAAATAGTTAGAAAGATATTGTTATTGGCTTCAGATGTATGAAAATGTAGCTAAATATGCAAAAGGTTGTTTTATTTGTGCCAAAAATAAGCCTAGTGATAGAAAGCTGGGCTTATATGCCCCACTTCTTGTAACAACCCGACCATGGAAAATTATTTCTATAGAATTTGTTGGAGGCTTACCTATGACAAAAAGAAAACATGACTGTTTGTACGTAGTTGTGGATAGCTTTAGCAATATATTGGTGCCGTGTAAAAAATAGATAACATGTGAGGAAACTACACATTTGATCTTCAACATTGTCTTGGTTCATTTTGGTTTACCCACATCTAGTGTATCTGATCATGATTCTTGATTTGTCGGGAAGTTTCGGTCAGCTTTGTGGGACTTGATGGATAAAAAATTGAATAAATGTACATGTTTTCATCCAAAGAGTGACGGGCAAACAAAAGTGGTCAACCGTATGGTAGTGCATTTTCTCTAAGGATACTATAGTAAACATCCTAAACTTTGGGATGGACATTTATGTTATGTGTATCATGCTTGCAATCATGCCGTACATCATGCTACACAGAAGTATCCTTTTGAGACTTGTTTTGGTTATTTTCCTAAGTCCCGTTCAGACTTTACTTTTTGATAAGAATCAATGGTGGATGGACGAGATGATGCTAATAAAGCTAAAAGATTGTTTCAGAAGGTACAAATGGTTCATCAAGCTATCCAAGAGTAATTGAAAAAGATCCAATCTAAGTATAAGACTAGGCATGACCAACATTGTGTTGGTCATCATTTTAAATTTGGTAATGAAGTTTGGTTACATATTAGTAAAAAAGACTTTCAGGTGAATGCCAAAAGTTTAAACCAATCAGGTATGGCCTATTTAAAATATTGGAGAAGATTGGTAATAATGTCTTCCTATTATAATTACCTCCATATATGTAGATGTATTCCTTTGTGAATGTTGAAAAATTTAAATTGTATGAGCTACCTGTGATCATTGATTAGGATGAGACTATTAAAGTACCTTATGTTGATGATTTTTCTCGTGAATATCTTGATGAACTGTAGGAAGATGTTATTCTTTGTTAGGAAATAATATTTAGTGTTCATATTAATTGATTATATATTGTATTGGTTTGTGGTGAAAGAATAATGGTGGTTATAATCACACACGTAGAATGGTATTAGTTAGAGATAATAGGGAAAATTATTTGAGCTAGCTCCTTGTTTATAGGATTACAATTCTCTATATATTTGTATGAAGAATTAAAATGAAATGAATCAATTCAACAGTGAGTTTAGTGTGAAAATCTGGTCATACCATTTCATTTGGTATCAGAGCGTGGTTGATCGTAATGGAAAAAGAAAATAAAATAGGGGTTGTCCATGTCTTTATATTTCCCTGGTTTATGGTTTCTAAATCTTGCGTTGAAGGTTCTATGTCTTGAAGTGCATTGATCAGGTCTTATAGTGAGATATGTGTTTTCAATCTGCATTACATCGGATGAGCTTCATGTTGCATGTGACAGCGAAGAGTTCATGCTAGAGTCTAATACATAGCCTGCATTGAATTTGTGCGCCCATTGCTCTTATACTCTGAGTGTGTGAGATTCTTTCTTATGACATACCAAGTGATCAATCTTTGCTGCAGATGTATAAGGTAATCAGTCAATAATGACTCTGTGATTTTAGAGTATGTATGGAAGACCTGGTTCATGATATTTTTGTGTAATGTCAAAGTAGAGGAATGGAAATTCATATCAGAGTGGCGCACTAACCAGTCAGTATTTTTACTGAACATCTGCTATTTTCATGAGTTTGTTCTTGCGTGCATGTAAGATATCATAACTACTAGTCTGATCTACTTCCTACATGTCTTCCATTCTAACCTATATGCATTTGGAATAGAAGCAAACATCCATTTAAATCTGTAAAGCTAAACCATCACCGTGCGCTTAATTTTCTAAATTTTTCCTCCACAACATCATCTCAGTTGGGTATCTCTCGGTGCATGGTCCATATCAAATCTACCCCACGTGCCAGCATCGTCCTTCCTCTTTCAAAGCATAAACAATTTTTGGAGTGTGTATATCTATATAATTACCTTGTATTTCGAACTACGGTCAGATCTTAGTACGTATATGATTCGGTCACATTCTTCAATGTGTATGTGGATGAATACTGCATGAACACCAAATAACCATACAATGATGTGTTCATAACCTTAATTAGAGTCTGAGCACGCACTTTAGGTATTTTCGTTAGCTTTTATAGTTTAGTTCTGTTCTCTCTCTTTTCTTTTAATGGAAACAGATCTTATATTATCTTAATGCAATAAGATATAAAACAACTTTCTGCAAAAAAAAGCAGGTAGTATGAAAGCACGCCCCAAAACTACAAATAAACTAGGCCAAGCTTATGTCAACTAATTTTTGATGCAATTCGTAAAGTATATGTATAGTTTTCGCTTGTTGTTTTCCTAGGAAACCATCAAAACACAAAACTAAGCAGCAACAGTTAACATTCTCGAAGTAGGGGGATCATGATCATCCGGCCAACCCGAGCCTGGGAGGTCCTTGCTGGCGTCAGGAATATCCCAACCACAGGGATTTTCTTCTTCTTTTTCTGCCTCCTCCCGAATGGCAAGAGAGAGGTGAGGAAACTTGCCATCAAGCGACGGTGGCGGCGGGTACAGGTTCCATCCATCAGGCGTGCGCTGCTTGATGCTAACATGCGAGCCCCACTCGAGTTGGCGAGCAGGGGACCTTCAGCCTTGCTGGCGAGCTGGAAGCGAGTGACTCCTTTGGTGGTGAGGGCGGGGCGAGTGAAGAGCCCAGCTGAAGGAACGTTGCTGAGAGCGGTTGTGACGACCAACACGACCATGCAACGAGGAGCGCTGAGATGGCAAGGGTGGCTCTTGGGTGACGTTGCATGGGGCATCGCCCCAGTGCTACAAAAAAGTTTGAAGATGGCCCACTTACAGAGCCACTTTGTTAGCTTGGACTTGAATTTGTAGCAGCACATTGGAGATAACCATAGATTTGTTATACACTGAAAATTGCTGATCAACTTCAAAATTAGCAAAGAAAAATGCATTTCTTTCTTTCCATATCCAAAACATAATTTCCCCTTGAAAACATGTCAAATCTGGGTGAACAATGGAAAAATTTTAGGGTTATCGCCAAGGAGGATGTTCTGCCAAGTAAAACAGTGCGGTTTGAGAGGAAAGAAAAACGAATGTATCCAATTCCAAACAAGCTGTGCTTTCAGAAAAAAGCAAAAAATATGCACAAGAGTTTCCAAGTGGCCACAAAATGGGCACTTGGGAGTCAGGATCCCAATTTGAACAAGTCTTGACCATATGGGTAAGCCTTAGTGTAGAACACACCAGAGAAAGTGAGAAATTTTTGGCTCCACACAGAAATGTCAAATCACCTATTCCATGAAGACAAAGTGGAATGAATGCCCCATCGAGTGTTGAGTTTTTCAACCATCGGCAGATGAGGCGAAAGCCAGTGGTAGCCTTTACTGACCGAGTAGTTGTGAAACTGGGTATCTACATACCACTTCCAATCCGTCCACCAAGGGCAAGAGGGGCACACTGAAATTTTGTGCATCATATGGTCAGGGACTGAATTGAGCACTTCAGTAATGCTAGCTTGATCCTGGTAGGTCGATATCGACTTTAAGCTCATGCCAAGAGAACCCAGATTGAGAGTGTTTACAAAATAAGTCTTGGATGGTGTGAATTCCACACTTGAAGAATTTGAACGCAGGAATCCCCTGAGTATCTGGGAAACACTTATACTGAGCCTGAAAAATTGGCAACCACTAGAGGGAATTATGGTTAATGGAAAGCCCATTACAAAAGCAATCACCTTTCCATTGAAGCCATGGTTTGATGCACTCCCAAGCTTTCCAAATGCTTTTAAGCACAAAAGTGTCGATCACCTTAACAGGAACTGGAGAAATAATGAGGTTGACGAACCCCAATCCTTTCCATACAGGGATGCCGTAAGGTGATCCTTCTATACCATGGCATAAAATCATTTTCCACGCTTCTTGGCCAGGGATGCATCGAAAAATCCATTTGGCGTTGTATGTCAATAAGGCCTAAAACACCAGAGTTGTGGGGAAGGCAATGCATTTCCCAAGCCACTCGATGAAAACCTTTACCAGTGGAGCTGTTGGACCAAAGAAAGGCTTTGAGGAGCTTTTCCAATTTTTGAATGGAGGATTTAGAGGGCACCCAACATGAAAAGTAGTAAATGTGTGTGACTGCCACCACTTTGGAGCAAATTTGGAATTTCCCTGCCAAGGACAGAGGTCTGGTAATCCAATATTCTAATTTTTTGGCCACTCATTGAATGAAATACTGCCATAGCTCAAATGGTGAAGCTTGAAAGGCAAAGGGGATGCCTAGAAACTGAAACATTTCGTCATGTGCAAGAAACTTCCACTCAAAAGAAGCAAGCCAAATGGGCGCCAGGAGGAAAGATTGCTGATAACATTTAGTTTTCTACCATTGAATGGAATAACCATATGCTAAACAAAATACACCGAGGTAGTGCATGACATTACACATATTGGATTCTTTCTCAATGAGCGTGAGAAAGGAATCATCAACAAAGTGTTAGTTGAGCAATTGAGAATTGTTTGCAGAGGGCAGGGAAATCCCCCTGACGAGCCCTTGGATTTGGCATGAGCCAGCAGATACCCAAAACCTTCATCTGCAAGCACATAGAGTGCCGGTGCTAATGGGAACCCTTGCCAAATGGAACGGAATAATCCAAAGGATTCAGAGCTGAGTCCATTGATAGTGATCTGGGCATAAGCATCAACAAAAAACATTCTAACTCTTTGGATGAAATTGGGACTGAACCCAAGCACTTGCAACATGGCAAGGATAAACGGCTATTCAATCCGATCATATGCTTTCTCAAAATCAATTTTAATGAACATGGAAGATTGATTGGATCTGCGAGCCCCTTCCATGCCTTCCCAAACCGCAATGACGTTGTCTAGGATATATTGCCCCTGAATGAATCCAATTTGTTCTGATTGAATCACAATGGGGAGAATACTACGTAACTGCATGGCCAGAGCTTTGGTAATTATTTTGTAGGAGACATTTAACAAAGTGATAGGTCTCCAACAGGTAATTTTATCTAGATCCCCTTGCTTCGGGATGAATTTAATATTCCCCTTGTTAATACCTGCTCCCAATGACTGATTCTGAAACCCTTCAAGGTAGACTTGAAATAGATCTTGCCCAACAAAATCCCATAATGCTTTGTAAAATTCACAGGGGTAACCATCACAACCCGGGGCCTTGTCATTTGCATGAATGTAGCATGGAGGTCATCAATGGTAACCATTCGGTCGCAGAAACATTTTTGAGCTTGAGAAATTTTTCTTGGTACAACAGCCAAACATTGTTCAAGGGTTGCTTGTCTATCGGTAGAGGGTTGTTGAGCCTAGAAAACTAGCTTATAATGGCACACAAATGCTTCCATCATGCGTTGAGGGTCGGTGAGCCAAGTACCACTATCAAAGATAGCCTAGATTTGTTGGGAAGGATTTTTGGCTCTGAGAGAAAGGAAGAATTCTTTTGAGACTCAGTCACCAATTTTAGGCCAGTGCATCCGAGCACGAATCTGAGCTCCTTGAGCGTTGTAGCTATCAACAATTTGAATTTGTTGGCAAAGCGTAGCAACTTGAAGTTGCAACTTTTCGGAGAAGGGGTTTCTCTACAACACCACCACCACGCGGATAAGAGTGGAGGTGTTGGCGGAGTAGGAGCGGCGTCTAATTCGGGCTAGTTATCGGCCATAGATTCTGAGGAATCTAGTAGTCTGAGTCATAGCATCATCCCACCATTGATTCCAGTTGGCATGCATAGGTGGATGAAAGCGCTAATAGTGACTTGGCCAAGAGACTAAGTTCCACACACGCTTGATGTGATTGAGTGTGGGCCCATGCTGCATCAAGGCAATATTAAGAAATAATTGGCCTTTATGAAAAAAAGTGCACTTATCATGCCAAGTGATACGAAATCATATAGGGGAATGATCAGATAGTACAAAAGCAGGCATAAGCTCCATTGGCATGGATTAAATGTTGTCAAAATCAAAGAAATTTTGAGCTGACAACATGGCTTTGTCGAGCCGTTTAAGAACCCGATCTGATCCGCTTCATAGATTAGACTAGGTGTACCACGCGTCAGAAGTGGGAGTGTGAGAAGCATTAGGGTCATAAAACCCAAATTTTTTACGCATGTAAAACCACGCCTCCCTTTCACTATTTGTCCATCTCGTCGACAAGTGGCCGCATTTGTCTGTGGGTGACTCAACCATATTAAAATCACCACTTATGACCCAATATGTGTCGGGAATTGTGCTAGTTATCCACCGCCAAAGATCGGCCCTTTTGGCTGCATCGTTAGAGGAGTATATATTAATGAGGCCAAAAGAGTAGCCGTCGACATTAAATAGGACCCATATGACATGGTTGGTGGGGTCGATGGCATGGTCAATCAGCAAGGGCCACCATTTTGGAGAAAAAGGGAAATTAAACCCCCACGCCCCACTTGATGATTAGTGCAGAAGGCCAAGCTGTCATGCCAGATGGATTTACAAACCATCTATAACTGAAAACTTGTAATTTTCACCACGTGGCTTGTCAGGCTAGAATGTTGGGGGCATTGGCTGGGTTAGAGAAGTGAAAAATGAAAAATTCTTTTGTCATTTTTTGGATGCTTTCAAGCCGGACCCCATGAGGAGTACATGTCATGTTAACCCAGGATTTGAGCATGCCTTCAAAGAGGATGCGCCCCACAAAATACCCAATGAGATAGAATTGTTCCAACTAATTAAAATCAACATTAAAATCAGGAATAGGTAAATCCACATCAGAAGGAGAAACATTACATCGTGAAAGACTTTCGGGACAAACTTCTAAGGACATTTTGCAGGTGATGTCATTGTTCAAAGCTCCATTATCTCCAGCCATGGTTGTAACAACCGGGCTTGAAGAGGGAGAGGTCATTATATAGGGGCACCCAACGGGTGGGAAACCCTAAAAAAAAAGGTATTAATATCCCGCAGAGCCCAAAAAGGCTGCAAAGTGAAAATTTTGAAAGCAAGAAACCCTAGCAAAGATGACTCTAGAGCGCATTTCTAGATTCATTTTGTTCCTTTTTTACTTTATACAATTTCGTTTATTTTATCCCTCTTTATTAGTATGAAGATTTATTACTATGAAGGTTTATTAGTATTTCGTGTCATCCTTATTTTGGTCCATTAACATCATGGATATTTAAACTTGTGTCATCGGTCCAATCTAGTCTTGTGTAAAGAGTCGTCATCAATATAGTGTTGTTGTCATGATAAATGTCTAGCATGCAAAATTGAAAATTTTGGCCATGACAACTAAGCCCCGACTTGAAAATTTCCCCTCCTAGTCATTGTGAACCCTTCCTCTAGTCAACCTGTCCTCAATTTCACCCTCATTATGGCTCAAAGGAATGTACTAACAACATTTTCAAGTGTGTTTAATGTGCAAGGATGTAATCCTAAGGTGATTGAATAAGTCACTGAATTTCAAGGAGAAACAACTATCTTCAGAGGCCTAGAAAGGGCCATTTTTAGCCATTTTGCAACTGGTGAACACCCTCTGGAAGATTGCAAGGAAGACTTAACCATCTAGAATTTTTTCAATATATAAATGAAGTTGTTTAAGAAAATTTATTGAAAATATATGGAGATAATTGATGTCAGGAATAAGTTAAGCAAAATCGCATCATTTTGGGCACAGGAAATAAAGGCTCCAACGGGGAAAAGTCAATTTTTTCGGAATATTATGAGATTTAGGGGAGGATTTTGGAGCTCATCAAATATTAAATGGAAAGGTATTATAATTATATACATGATGGAAACATAATTTTTTTCCCAAGTCTTCAATATTTTTTGTTATAGCTCAAGTCACTGTAGATGCTTCTTCATGCTAAAAGGGTGAATGGTGCCAAAATTAAAATTTCAGGAAGAATTGGACCTTGATAATGGATGGTATGAACTCAAAAGGTGATTTGGAGTCAAAATCATATAAATTTTGACCCCAAAACACCATTTCATGCTCATGGGGCCAAGAAATCACTCAAGGTGTCCTAAAATGCACTTGCAGGGTGACATCAACATTCCAAAAAACTTGAAGCGATATTTTTAGCTCTTGGTGTCCCCTTGGATTGTACTTGAGGTGAAAAGGGGACAAGGGGGACATAAAAGTGCATTCCCCCTATGGATTTTGTGTTTTCATCACTTAAACTTGTGAGTTGAGCGGTTAGGTGAGCATAATGCAAAAATAGACCACTTTTTCATGATGGAAACCCCCTTGGCACAATTTTTAGAATTTTATGTCCCATTGGCTTGTCCCAAATGTAAAAAGGGGATAAAAAAGTGTTCCCTCCTCTCTCATCTATCCCCAAGACACATGCAAAACCTCGGTTGAGCCCTATTGATCCATAGGGATCCAAAATGACTCTCCTTCATCAAATCAACCAGTAACAAAGAAGGAAAATGAAGAAACAGAGGTTCTATCTATATGTTAATAGAACCGTCACTCTGTGCAGAGAGATGGTTACAGAACATTCACCTAACTAGGGAGGTGGTCCTGTAATTGCCACCCACCCAGGGCGGTGGTCCTGTGATCGATAGTCTACATTGGGCGGCAGTCATGTCACTTTCAAACGGAAAATAAAATTCGAATCGAACAGTCCCAAAATTGGAAAGTATGTCCATGTCTCTTCTCATCCACGACCTTTCCCATCCTCCAATACATGGGAGGACATGAGAAAGGCTATAAATATATGTAGGAAGGAGAGTTTTTTATCATTGGAAGCAATAGACTTCGTGAGAGTAAGTGTAAGAGTTATAAGATATCTACAATCGGATCCTCAATTGATAGATATTCAAGCTTGAAACTTTGTTCACTCACCTTCTCTCTTAGAAAATTATACCTGATAGGAATGTGTTTTGTCCTTGAATACATGACATGGCTCTTTAAAACACTTATTGCACTTGTGTTATCACAAAAAATAAGAATGAGGCAGTCTGTTTCATCCAAAAAAGAATAAGTGTTTTAAGGTCTATTTCATCCAAAGCACTTGAGTACAACATGAAAAAACAAAAATATACTAATCCTCACAAGTGGATAAAGCTACTAAACCTTGCTTATTGCTTATCCATGAAACTAGGCAATCTCCTAAAAAGAAATCCCCGCCACAAGTTCTTTTCCTGTCATCTTGAATTCTCGCCTAGTCAACATCAGTATAGGTTGTCATTTCAAACTATTTTCTTCTTGGATACCACATTCCATACTCTATTTTCCCTTTGAGATACCTAGAAATCCCTTTTTTTGCTTGCAAATGAATATCCTTCGTATCTGATTGAAATCTCCTCGCAATTCCTACTGCTTGCATAATAGTAGGCCTATAAGAAATGGTTTACAACAAACTTCCAATCATATACCTATATGTTGTCTGATTCACTTTTGGAGATTCATCTTCTTTGTTTAGCTTACACCATGTAATTATAGGTGGTCTAATAGGCCTAATATCCTCCATTTCAAACTTTTTCAACCTTTCCCTTATGTACTTTGTTTGTGAAATGAAAATACATTTTTCTGATTGGATGATATGCAGTCTAAGAAATAATGATAGCTCTCCTAGCATAGACAACTCAAACTCCTTCATCACATCAAAAAATTCATTATTCATGCTTTCATTGTCTCCTCCAAAGATGATGTCATCCACATAAACCACTACTATTAAATGATGGTCTCCTTTTGTTTTTATGTATAGGTTTTTATCAACAAATCCTCTTCTGAATCCTTGGTCTAATAAATACCTATCCAATTTGGCGTACCAAGCCCTAGGGGC
Source organism: Taxus chinensis (assembly GCA_019776745.2). NCBI lineage: Eukaryota > Viridiplantae > Streptophyta > Pinopsida > Cupressales > Taxaceae > Taxus > Taxus chinensis. The sequence goes on from CM034150.1 coordinate 15,907,901, forward strand.
TTGTTTTAGACCATAAAGATCCTTTTTTAGTTTGCAAACATATTCTTTGTCATCTGTCTACAAGAAGCCTTTAGGTTTCTCTACATACGCTTCATCTTCAAGGTTAGCATTTAAGAAAGACGACTTTACATCCATCTGGTATACCTTGAATTCCTTAAAACTTGCATAGGCTAAAAACAGTCTTATAGCTTCTAATCTAGCTACTGGAGAAAAATTTTCTTCAAATTCCACTCCTACCTGTGCATAACATTTGCCTATTAATCTAGCCTTGTTCCTTGTTACTTCTCCATTTCCATTAAATTTATTTCTAAATACCCGTTTAGTACCAATGACATTCTTATCCTTACATCTAGGAACTAGTACCCAAGTTTCATTTTTCTCTATTTGATCTAATTCTTAATTCATGACATTAATTAAAAACTCATCTTTGTTTTCTTCTTGAATGTTATTAGGTTCAATTTTAGATAACAAATAAGTATTTACTTGATTTAGATTACTTACCGGTTTTCTTCTTATTTGCACACCAGCCCCTTTGTAACCAATGATTTGAGTCTTAGAATGATATTTTTGGATTTTTTGTGAAGTGGATTTTGTATCTTCCTTACTTCAACTTCTTCTTGTTATTCATCTTTCTCAATAACTTATTCTTTGCTCTTAGAGTCCTCATTTTGAAACTTTGGTTTCTTAGAACAAGTATCATCAACATTCATGTTGGTACTCTCAAATATATTTTATAGTCTCTTGTTATAACATCTATAAGATGAGCTCATTCTTGAATATCCTAGAAATATACCCTCATTAGAACTTGAGTCAAATTTTCCTAGGTCATTTTCATCTCTTTTAATGTAACATTTTCTCCCAACTACTCTAAAATGCTTCACATTGGTTGGTCTGTCATTCCACAACACATAAGGGGTTTTGTCATTATTAGTCCTTAATTGTGCTCTATTCAAAATGTAGACTACAATAATGTACTACCTCTCTCCAATATCCATTAGATAGTTTTTAGAATCATTCAGTTTAGTCCTTGTCGTGTCTTAGACTGTCATGTTCTTTCTTTCAACCACTCCATTTTTTGAGGTGTTATAGCTACTAAAGAACTTCGTTCTTATTCCATTAGCATCAAAAAATTCATCAAATTTATTGGACTAGAACTCACCTCCTCTGTCAGACCTCAAACATTTTATCTTTGCACTCTTTTCATTTTCAACAAGAGTCTTAAATTATTTAAACCTGTCAAGAGCTTCTGATTTTTCTTTCAGGAAAGCAACCCAAGTCATCCTTGTATAATCATATTTAAGTAACATAAAGTAACAGTCTCCCTTAATGTTTTTTGTCCTTGTAGGACCACATAAATGAGCATAAATTAACTCTAAAGGTATTGAGGTAGAGTAATATTTTAACTTGAATTTCCTTTGAGTCTCCTTACCATGTTGACATGCTTTGCAAAGTGTATTTTTAGGTTTGGTGATTTTTGGCATGTTCCTTACACATTTCTTGCAGCTGATTTTTCTAATGTTATCAGATTTTAGTTTCCCCAACCTCCTATGCCACATCCAACATTCATCCATCTTACTCATTAAGCACTTCTCCTTCTTTATTTCACTCAGGACATACATGTTGTTTTCATTTCTCTCACCCTTTGGAAACTAGTTTACCTTATTTGAATTTTCTTATGTCAAATCCTTTATCATGAAAGGTAAGTGTATATAATTGACTGTACATATTACTCACACTCAAAAAATTGTGTCTTCAAACATTCTACATAAAATACATTATCTATTTTGGTCTTCCCATTATCTAAACTCAAGGTACCTTTACCTAGATGAATTATCTCAAAATTTCACTGATCATAATGCTTTCAATGAAATGAACTTATTCTTGTCATATGACTTGAGTAGCCACTATCTATATACTAGATCTTATCTTCACTTTGAGTGTGAAGGGTAGTCTGAACAATCAAGGATTCCTCTCTTTTACACTTTTGTTTCTCCTTTACCTTATTCAATTTTTCTTCTTGAATTGACTTCATAATGTGATTGAATGTATTTTTTATCTTCATTATTCTTATCTACAAGATTTGTAGGGTCATACTTCTTAATTTACACCTTGTTTTCTCTTCCTTTTTGAACACTAGGAGCTTCAAACTTCTTGTTGTCCTGATGGTTCATAATGATAAAATATTGCTATATGACCCATATTTTGAAAGTTATAGAAAACAACATCACTCTTACCTCTTGACAGATATGTACTGAGATTCCTTTCATAATCCCATGAAAACTAATTCTTGAAATACCTTCTTCTAGATTCTCCCGCTCTATGAACAAACTGACTACATGCATAACAATGACAATGAAATGAATTAGCATCCATTAAAGCACTTGGCTATCTGATAGATTTTTTATTCATGTTGCTCTTGGGGTTGACCTTATTGTTCATGTTAGCATTCTCCTTAGCTTGAGTAGATTCTTGACTTGGCACTTCAGATCTCTTATCAGTCATCTCTACCTTTTTTTGATCTTCTCTAAATCCAAAACTTGTCTTGTCATTTGAGAACTTCTTATTACTTAGCATGTCATTAAGAATGTTAGTGCTTTTTTCAAACCTCTCAAAGGTATTCATTTTGCTAGTTGTTTGATCCAATTCTATCATCAAGGATTCTATCTTTGTTTTGAACTTGATGCATTCATATTCCCTATTCTTGAGATTTGATGTCACTAACTCAACCTAAGTTTCAAGATATTTGATAATCTCATCATATATATTTTCCATGCTACTAATTTGTTTCTCCTCTAAACCTTATTATTCATTGAAACTTTCAAATGTTAAACTACTTGTTTCTTTGGCCATGAGAAGGACTTCATTGTCAATTTTGTTTGAGTTCTCAATTTTTCTCATTTTGTCTATGAGCTGATCATATTCATCCTTCACACAACCTAACTTGGTATTTTATCCCTCTTGGATTCTTTGGTTGTGCCACTCTTCAAGAAACATATCTACTCCTTAAGAGCACTGACCATAGATCTCCATAACTTCTTAGTCATATTGTGCTTCAAGGATCACCTTCAAGTTGTTAAACGTGTTCCAAAGGACCAAGATCTGATACTAATTTTTAGAAGAATAATCACTGAGAGGGGGGTGAATCAGTGTCTTTAAAAAATTTAACTTTAGTTATCTTTAATTATTACTTAAATTTTATTAACCAATCAATAGCAACCATTCAGCATGCATTAAGAAATATCAGCTCATCTAAAATGCATGAAACAACCATCCATATGAACTATGAAGGATATAGAGAGAGCACATGAACACACCATTTATGTGGGAAACCCTCAAGGGTAAGAAAAACCAATGAAATCATTTCATTATATATACAACATTCAAGATTTAGTGAAGCATAAACTCTACAAGGAACACTAACCCCCCATAATTTATCTAGCACCTAACTAAACTTTAGCAAACACCAACTTACAATGAGGAACCAATCCCCTAATTTATCAAGCACCCACTTGAATTTAACAAGGACCCACTTGTAAGGAGGCACCAACCCCCTAGGGTTTTGGTGAAGCACCAAATCCATAAGGAAGACTAAAGACCAACTCAGTCAACCTATGAATTTTTTCCACCTCTTCTTGTTGTTATCTCAACAAATGATGGACTTATTTGTTCTTCTTCTCTCTTCTTCCCTTATTCTTCTTCATATACTCTCAATATATGATATATCAGTCACCTCAACATGCTCTCAAGATTCTATCACACATTCTAATCCTCAAGCATTCATACACTTTCCCAACTTCTTTTGGAGACACACAAAACTTTCTTTCTTCCATATAACCACCTTTTTTTCCTCTCTCCCCTTATCAGGAGAAACTCAATGATAGACATAAGTATTTAAAATCTATAGGACTTTAATAATTGAGTGAGGGTTTATTAAAAAAAATTATGACATAGATTATTTTCTAAATAAACATTGGCACCAATTGATTAAAAAAGGAAAATGTAACAACTCTCACAATATAAGAAGGATTTAGACTTTCAAACAAAGAAATTACAACAAGATATATGGTTGGAGATGTTTTTAATGCCACAACATATGCTATGTTATCCTTTAGAATAATGTGTTTCCTAATGCTCCATGTCTTGTACCTATTGGATCCTATAATTGTAGTTGAAAAATCAAAGCATAAGAGTTGAACCAAGTTAGTTTGGAATAATTCTAGGAATAAGGAGAGCATATTTTGAAAGGAACATTGTGGGCAAGATACTCTAGTGTCATTTCTATTTTTTACTTCTTGGTCATTGAAGTCCCTTACTTGGCTTAACCTTAGTTATACTCACCAAGGCTATAGTCACTATATCGACGCACTTCTCCATTGAATGTAGAGTGAGGTGGAAAAATTTCTTAATGTTGAACTCTAGTTTGATTGTGTTTAAAGTTGAACTCTACTTCGATTCTAACATAAAAATTATTTGCAAATCTTTCTGTTGTCTAGATCAGGAAATTCAACTTTGGCTACACCCACTCTATTTCAGAGCCACCTTGCCCTTACTCACCTCTTAGTACAATAGAATAAAAACATTGTTTGGTATGTAGGTGGTTGATTGTTGGATTCAAATTGCAATTATAAATGCCCAATCACCTAGTTCATTGGAATCACTGTCTTGGCTTCTATTAACTTGTCTTGTCCTAGGATTTTTATGATAAACTGCACAACATTTAGCGAGTGGGTGCTAGAACACCTCTAAAAATCATGGCCATGGACTATCTTGAGACCATCATTAGGGAAAACTAGCAAGGTTCTTCGTCCTCTCTTTCGATCACTATGTTGGTTCAACCTCTCTCTATAAGAACCTTGCCCATTGCCTCTACCATGATGACCTTCACCACTTTTACACCTAGCCATTGGTAGGCTAAAAACAAAGAGATTTTTCTAAGTACTAAATTCAAAGAGTTGTAGAATCGAAGACAAAACAAAGCAGGCAAATTGTATTGGAAATGATGGGGCGGGGAATGTTTTAAAAGGTTGGATTCTGGTGGCATGTTAGCTTTGCCCACAAGCCCTTCACCACTCTCATTAGTGCTCTTGAAGAAATTCATATTTCACATTCCCTCTTTTTGGGAGTTCCCAAATTCCTGTAATGATTTATTGACATAGTGGGATCAAAGCTCAACAGATTTGATTTTACTGCCAAAGCTCATTGCTTCTAGGCATTCTCTCACCAATCTTAGACCTTGATTTATCTTCTACCATTAGATTAGATTCCTCATCCTAATTGGCATGCCCTCACTAATTATTGGATAAATTTCTTTGATGGGATCCATACCTCAATGTTTGTTGGCCGGTGTGTTGGCTAATTAGCTGAAAGCTTCATTGTAGGTTGATAGAATATTTTTGAATTGTCTGGATTTTTTTGGGAGGCTTGTCTTAGGAGGAAGGTTGCATCCACACTTTGTGAGTTCCGACATGGGTGAGATCAAAGGTTAATTTTAAGCCTTGGATATTTGTTGAGAAATTGGTAGCATTGAAGTATATTTCAAGAGCTTTAGCCAAGAGAATAAACATCTAGGGGGAATGAGGTTCCCTTGTCGAAGGACTTTTTATGCTTTGAAGAAACTTGTGTGTGACATTGATGATGAATTTTTTTTTTGGTGTGAATCTATTCAACTCTTAATCCATTTGTACCAATTAAAGGCGCACCCAAATCTCTTTAGGACATAAAGCAAGAAGTCCAAGTGTTCTCTTGTCTCGGTTTGGATGAAATGAATAAACTCATGGATGGTTATCCCTGATAGATAATTTGCTTCCCATAGATAAAACCTCTGGGAAATTAAAGTCTATGGTAGTACTTTGAGCCTATTGAAAATGGATTTTGTGATTATTTTGTAGATCCTAATGTAGAGGGCAATGGAGAAAAATGCATCAAAGGAGCTACTATTGATCTTTTGGGAGAGGAGTGAAGAAAGTGCAGTTGAGATATTTTAGAGTCCTGGATCTTGTGGATTCATTAAATACAACAATGACATCCTTTTTCACAATGCCCTAAAAGGTGCGAGAGAATCCCAAAAGCAAGTTGTTAGGGGTAATCGGCCTTTACTTCATAGCAAAAACTACAATTATGATTTCATCTCTGGAGAAGTGTTTCATGTGAGACTGAATTTGGGCTCAAATAATCAAACATGGAATGTTCTCCAAGTTTGGCTTGTCCTTCATAGCAACATGTCAAATTTTGATTTCTTTTTCAATGAAGGGTTTCATGGGAGACTAATCTTGGGCTTAAATGATCAGACACAAAATGTTTCCCTAGATTGATTGTTGGGTTGTTGATTTGTCAAAAGGTGGGGTGCAATTCCTACTATTTGACGTTACAATTAGAGAGATGCAATCCACTTGTTAGCTATCTCCCATGGATGGATGAAAGAATTTATTGTTGAAGTTCTTTATACATTGCTCTATATACGTTTGTTGCCAACATATATCCTCCCAAAGATAGATCTTTGGGAGCTTGGCTAGAGTGTCATTTTCAGCCACGAGGGAGAAGCCATCAAGGCCTATGGATTGGATAGAATCATGGATAGCTATAATTTGTCTTCAAACTTGAGTTTCCTAGACAATATATTTTGGGAGCTTGGCTAGAGTGTCATTTTCAGCCATGAGGGAGGAGTCATCAAGGCCTATGGATTGGATAGAATCATGAATAACTATAATTTGGTCTTCAAACTTAAGTTTCTTGGACAAGATATTTACGAAAGTAGGTTCAATATTTGTAACAATAATTTTATGTGTTTTAGTATTCTTGCAAGCTTGAACATATTTAATGTGATGCACACAAATGACATCTCTCCATTTTATGTTTTCAAACACTAATTTGAATGTTTTGGCTCGAGGGGTCCTATATTTTGCAAATGGATATGAGGTTATGGGTACAATCCTACCTAGAGACTTTGAGGGAACATGATTTCTTGGAACAATTTTTGTTTGAGCCAAGAAGAAGATGTTACTGCTATTATGAAAATGCAACACTCCTATTATTCCAAGAGAATTTACCAAATTTTGGTTACAAATTGTAAAGCATGGCGTTGTCTAATTTTAACAAAGCTTTTTAAGTTCTAGTATTTAAATTCTGTGTTAGTCTCCCCACGGTTTTTGAAAGTCAAATGGGATGCATTTAAAGTTACCTTGAAGCACAATCCTTCTGTTGCCAATTGTTTTGAGACATTTTGTAATTTTCCTAATATTACTTCTCGGAAGCTAAGGTGGTTGGACTATAGACATTGAAGACTGCAATGTGTTTTCTTGATAGGATTTGATCCTATAACAAATCTAGTATCATCCCTTTTTAATAAGAGAACACTAGAGGTGAAGGGGACAAAATTTAACCAAACCAACTGAGAATCCTTCCACACTAACAATCACACACAACACCTTTTTTTATTTAAGTGGATGATAATATATTGATTTCTCTCCCCTAAATCATTGTTACCTTCATTAAGACAAGGTCATGTTACCTTTATTTAATCTTATTTTTTATCAATTTTCTCAGGACCCCTCACTGCTTATGGTCAACACCTTCCGCAACTTGTTGAATCATATGAGTTATTGATCCTCAATGGGATTGCCTACTTTCCCAACTCTCATTTCTTCACTTTCCGATTTCATGGTGGGGGTACGAGTGTGGCGGATTACGTCTTCTCTAGCCAAAACTCCTTGTCACTCATCAACGATTTCTCTATTTTCCCCATTCCTCTTGTCGATCATGCTCATCTCTCTTTGTCCCTCTGTGTTGACATACTCTCCCTGTCACCACTCCCCTTCATGGCTTCCCTCGCACAAATTTTTCAGTTTGACAAAGGGGATCCAGACACCTTTTCCTCCCACATTTGACAACTTCTCCCATCTGAGTCCCAAATCGTTTCTCTGGATAATGTCGCTACAAAGTATGCTTGCATGTCTTCCATCATTTGTAAGCTGCCCTCGTGTCCTTCCCCAGCTCCACCCTATCTTCCTCCTCTCCCCACCAACAATTTTTTTTCCCTATGAGCGATTGGTATGACGATGAGTGCAAATCCCTACACCACCCATTATGGCATGCTTTTACCCAGGTCCATCCCTCATACCCCACCTTGAAAACCTCCTACCATTGTCTCGTTTTTCATAAAAAACACCTCTATATCTCCCAACATATATGGTATTTATGTGAGTATCTTTGAAGCTCTCCTAAGAATTTTTGACATACCATTTTAGCTCACCATTCTCCTCTTCCCTCGGAGTTTAGCCCTAGATCCATGTTCTCCCACACTTCCAATATTTATGACAAACCTGGCTAGCCGCATATCATGGTTGATAATCCACCATCTTCTTGCCACTTATTCACAGATAGAAATATCAGAGAGGTAGTTAGAATGATGAATAGTAACATGGTTGCGTATGATGAAGGGTTTCAAGTAGAATTCTTCAAGTATAGTATTGGGGTGCTTAGTAGATTTTTGAATGACCTCTTCAACCATGTCGGCTTGGTTTCATCAAACCATCCATCTAATCCACAATTCAGGCCCCAACGCAGATCTTAACAACTATAGGACAATTATGGTGGGTCATACTTTCTCCAAAATTTATGCTACAGTTCTCCAGATGCAGCTTTCCGAGGAGCTCGAGCGTAGGCACCTTAGAGCCAAGGGGCAAGTAGGTTTTTGTCATGCTCACCAGGCTATTGATCATATCTTTAGTCTCTGGGATATCATTTTGAAGGCATGTCATCACTCGTTGAAAGTGTAATGTTGCTTTGTAGACTTTCAAGAAGCTTTTGAATCGGTTTTGTGTGTGGCACTTTTTCAGAGACTCATAAATATTGGCATTTCTGAGATCCTTTTCAATGCCATCATGCGTCTATATGAGACGATTTTGGGTCACCTATGCACAATTCACGGGGAGTCAGATTTCATTAGGAGTACCATTGGGGTCAAACAAGGGTGTCCCCTGTCCCCAACTCTTTTTGGGATAGCATAGATGAGCTTGAGTCGTTTATCCATGAGCATATTGAGGACAATGATGGATGCTTACTTCACCAGGTTCTGATATCCATCCTTTTGTTTACTAATGATGTGGTCCTCCTGGCTTCCTCTAGAGGGTCTGTAAAGACAGTTGGATGCCTTGGCCTTGTTCTGTGATCTTTGGCAGTTGACGGTTAACCTGGGTAAAACCAAGGAAATTGTCTTCAATGGTTTGAAGACCTCACACCTCCACTTCTCTTTTAGGGGTGAGGATATCGAGATCACCAACACATATACCTATTTGGGTGATCATTTCTCTAGTTCGTGTTTCATTTTGAGACATGCCCTCCAACCTCGAGTCAATAAGGGTTATGGATCCTTAGCCCTCCTCAAGTAACAATGCTTTCGCCACCACTTCCAAGACATCTTCTCCAAAATCTTCCCAACCATTTTTCCTCTTTCCCATACCCAAAAAAACCATTTACGAAGTGGTTAAAACCACTTCTAAATTTTTTCCCCAAATTTTCCGGATCACTGACAATTCCAACAAATCTCCAATGATTATAAATAGGAGTTTCAACTCCTATTTCACGGATCTTCAAAAATATTTTAGACATTTTTGCATCTATGTTTTTGAGCCAAGTAGTGAAACTCTGGCACTCTAGTAATCTCCAAGCCCAACAATAGCATCAATTTTCCTCAAGAACCTACAATACATCAATTTTTATAGCTTTTTCCTCAATAATCTCTCAAAGCAATCAAGAACCAATGATCAACATCATTATTCTTTGTTGACATTGCATAACTTGTCTACATTTCATGGTAAGCCTATTTTGATTTATAATTATCCCTTATATCCCATAAAATTTACAAATTATCAACTTAGACCTATGCTTTCATCAAGTTGTAGACACCTAAAATCGGTATCTATACCCTTGATTGCCCGTGTGCACATTATTAATTTTAAATTAGCCCATCCCCCCTTAATTTAATTAAATGCCCATCTAAGTCCCATTAATTAATTAAGTTACATTAATTAATCCATTAATATCTTGCCTTACCCAACCAACCTTCTATTTAGTGTGCTTTTATCCTAAATCCACCCCCTTGTTTTTATAAGCTTTCCTCCTATCTATTTTTATGCCCTAACTACCCATATTGCGTCCTCTTACTGCCTATATGCTTTAAAGAATTCAACCAACTCTTTAAAAATGCCAAAAATCATGCCAAAATCACAAAATCTAGTCTCATTGGGGAAACTTACCCCACAGTCGGTGGCGACCCAGCCTAGTCACCGTCAACCCTATAAAATTATTCTTCTCTTGCCAAAAAATCATCAAATGCATGCGAACGTCTGAGCTCTCTTGTCTTCTTCACTAGGTCATATGCATGCAGAAACTGATCTTGACCACATGTAGGATGTTCTTCATGAACTCATTACACTCTTCATATGGTCTACAAGACCTTATTCATCCATTACAATCAACCTCTAGCTCACACTTTTCTCTATGCACTCTCCTCTCACAAATAGGTCTAAGTTGTCTTGCTTATATATGTGTCTTAAGCTCAAAACATTATGTAGGTCAACCATGATGCATTAGGTTGGTCATACAAAAACTCAAAGAACATATCGACATAGGTCGATCATGCAAGTATAACAACAAATGGGTTAACCATACTTATAAAAACATATGAAAAACATGGAGTAACCACACCATAGGCTTCTTCTCAACTATCATGACCAAATTATGTCATTTCAATCTCCATCTGCTTGAGTTTTCTCTTTCTCTTCTTCTTAGCAATTCACAATTTCCTCTTTACATATCCATTTTCTCTACAAACGTATATAGGTCGGCCAAACTATAGAACATACATAACATTTTAGTGACAAAAACAGAGACTGTAGGCCAACAACAAGAAAATCAAAAATCTGATTTCAAATTCTTTGAAGGTCCGTCAAACATGATCACAAAAACTTATCCATCAAACTTGGAAATGCATTGCAATAGTCGGCCCACATCTTTGGTCCTAGATAAAAAAAACCATAGACTTTGGATACACTCTGAAGCATTCAATTCAAATTCTGAAGTAAGTAAAACAAACTTCAGATAGACTCCGAAGCATTATAACATACTCCAGACAACACCGAAGCAATACAAAAAACTTCTGAAGCATGGAGTAACCACACCATAGGCTTCTTCTCAACTATCATGACCAAATTATGTCATTTCAATCTCCATCTGCTTGAGTTTTCTCTTTCTCTTCTTCTTAGCAATTCACAATTTCCTCTTTACATATCCATTTTCTCTACAAACGTATATAGGTCGGCCAAACTATAGAACATACATAACATTTTAGTGACAAAAACAGAGACTGTAGGCCAACAACAAGAAAATCAAAAATATGATTTCAAATTCTTTGAAGGTCAGAAAAACATGATCACAAAAATTGATCCAACAAACTTAGAAATGCATTGCAACAGTTGGCCCACACCTTTGGTCCTAGATAAAAAAAAAAAAACCATAGACTTTGGATACACTCTGAAGCATTCAATTCAAATTCTGAAGTAAGTAAAACAAACTTCAGATAGACTCCGAAGCATTATAACATACTCCAGACAACACCGAAGCAATACAAAAAACTTCTGAAGCACTTTGGTTAGACTCTGAAGCTTTCTGGTCAAACTCCAAAGCAAATAGAACAGACTTTGGACAAACTCCAAAGCTTTATCCTTCAATACTATTTCAACAATCTACTCTATTTTAGATTCATCTGGATTTTCTACACCTTGGTCTTCTTGTTTCAACTGACCTGCATACTTTTGCTCATGCATTCTAAATGACCTAAAAAACAAATGGCATCCATCATGAATACCTTGAAATCATCATTAGGCATAATTTGACATCCTTTTTCATCAATGACAACTCACAAAAAACTCTCCACATCACTTTTTGGTATCAATAAGGCACAATCTCGAATTTGACATCAACGATGCATAACACTATCAATATGATATTAATGACAACACTCCAAACTCACATTGAAAAACTTGACATCAATGACAACTTCTCAAAAGGTAAGCCACTTGGAAAACCATCCTTCTTGATGTTGTTGGCTATCCTGAAAAACCATCTAGACCATGAGCAAGCAAAGGAGGTATGATGAAGAGGAAGTGCAATTGTTTTTCTCCCATGTTCACACTAGGGGGAATGTTAGGAAATAATTTTTAGTGCTCATATTAATTGAGCATATATTTTGCATCAATTTTTTGTGAGAGATTAGTGGTGGTTATAGCCACACACATAGAATGGTATTAGTTAGAGATAATAGGTAAAGTTATTTGAGTTAGCTTCTTGTTTATAGGAGAATTATTTCCTATATATTTTTATGAAGAATTCAAATGAAATGAATCGATTTTACAGTGAGTTTTAGTGTGCAAATATGCTCATATTGTTTCATTCTTGAAAAGAGGGTGAGGACTTCGTAAAGAGGTGATGTGGAATATATTCATGTGGATCTAAAAGGAATGTATCCAAGTAAGGAAAAATGGATGGAAATTGAAAGGGTGAGGGAGTTGTACCCTCACCTATTGTCAAAATAAAACCAAACATTTGGTGGGACAAAAGTTTATCAGTAGGGAGGAGTGACCAAGAAGTATCCCCACCTTGAATTAATCAAAATATCTACACATGTTATAAAATTACCTGCATATGAAATATATTGTTTAGATCTTTCTGATGCACTTTGAACTGAGTAAAACGAATGTCGTATGTAGAAGATACGACTTGTTGAAGTTTTTCTTCAACTAGATAAATAATGGAGTAGGTTGCACAAAGATGAGGTGGCATGATGATAGCTTAACAAGTGGATGAATGAGGTGTTGAAAAGTGGTAGAGTGTGCTTGAAAAAACACATGGTATTGGTTTTAGCCTCCAGTCTTTGATGGTCGATGTGGGGCCCACACTAGGTGCCAACTGGGGGCTTAATAGTTGGTGGGGTCCGCTTTTGATTAGGAGGGGTACACTTCCACCTATCTTCACATTGTATAACAAGCATTTTTGCATGTGGGATCAAGCCACAATCACATATTTTTGTTAAAGCCAATATAGCCAACTTGGTGAGCTCAACTATGTCACCGCTATGTCACATTAACACGTAGCAGATGATCAAAGTTTAACAGTCATCAACAAGTCAGCTCATCAAAAACAACCAAACACAACCACTGGTAAGTTCAACGCGATGATATGAGTGGCGAGTTCAAGAAGAGCCTTACGGGCTCTAACAAAATGATGTATACGTGACCAAAGCCAAAAACCTTACTCTATGCCAAAGGCTTTTCAAAACCTATATGTGTTCATGATGTAATCAATATGGGATAATTCCCTTACCCTATGCAAAAAAACATAGAAAAAGTATTAAATCCTATCCCATAAGACTTTAAATTTTAACCACTCACAATCCATTCTTGGGGCCTAGCCGTTAGGCTAAACACCTAACTTAGTGTATGCTGGCAAGGATCTTGATATGACGTCTATTTTCGGGGGGTAAACAACTAAACCAAAAAGCGCTTGATAAGGGATTCAAACTGTAGCCCTTTTTAGTAAAAGTATATCCTTTTATCATCATACCATGTGCCCAAAAATGTTATAAAAGGGAAAACTTGTATTTGGGTAACTTTTAATGTTGCGGGCCTTTTTGGGAGAGTGTGAGAAAATTTGGAGAATCTCTGTTGTAGGGATATTTTTGTAGATTGAATCAGGGCATCCCTAAAGAATGTGCATAAAATTTTAGCATATCAAAGAAGTGTTTTGATGTAATTATTATCAAAGTGATTTTACATCATAATAATCGATTCGAGAGCTTTTTCAAACCAAGAGATGTAGGCCATATTGGGTAAACTCTGTTATTATGTGGTTTATATTGTTTATTGTAAGTTTTCCTTGGTTTCTCATTGTTTATTAGTTTTTAATACTATTTTAAAATTATAAGCTAATTTTTAATCGTTTACGGGAAATTGAGAGCATTATTTTAAGTATCTGAAAACTGGGAAATTATTGAGTGAGTCATTTTTTTTTGCATTAGAATATCACCTATTGATGTTTCTATATAAGTGCACATTGTTATTGAGGAAGGAATTCAAAGGTGGTTGATTGTAGTGAGTGTATGTTATTTAGTGTTGTTTTTAGAGGAGTGTCTAAGAGATGCTAAGAAATATTGTGCAAGCTTGAGAGAGAGAGAGAGAGAGAGAGAGAGAATCACTATTCCAAAAAGGCATGTAATGGTAGTAACTTATAATTTTTTTTGAATTACATAGCGAAAGGGGAGTGCAGTTTCCTCACCCACTAGAGTTCTTTCTTTCTTGGGTTTTTCTAGGATAAATCTTGTGTCCACATGTAGTTGTTACTTTCTTGATTCTCATGTGTTTGTTTTAATTATTCTAGACATGTATTTCCTATTTTATAGTCACTTTATAAGTTACGATTCATTTTGTATGTATCAATGAATCCTAGTGTGGAATATCCACACGGCTTACGAATCAAAACAAATATCAAAGTGGGGTTTTTATTTTTTCTGTAAATATTTTATATCACTTTCTGCAAGTTTTTTCCGTTGTAGTGTGTGGTTTTGTGTCACCCGTGTTTGTAGTTTATGCCCATTACCTGAGTAAAAAGTTCTTGTGGGAAATATGTCTTGATTCCCTAGCAAGAAGATATCTCCACCAAGAAGTTGAAGAAATAAGTGAGAAACATGGATCATTGTGATTATGACGAGACTTGTACAACCGAAGAATGGTTCTACAAGTTTGAGGAGGATGTTGCAAGTATCTATCTTTCAAATAATGGTTGTCATAGTTACCACCATTCTCACATAATTGTGCCCATATAATATAACCTGCCAAACTGGATAAACAACCTTGGGACACATATTATTATATTCTATTAGACAATAAATGTTCATGCATCAACAATTTTTTTTCCTTACATGGTCATAAACAATCGTGTTAGATTGTAAATAGACAATAATGAAAATCAACCCATCTTTTAGCATTGAATTAATGCTTACAAACATCAATCCAAAATACAGATGTGTCCAAATCTTTTGTATGATGTGTGCTTGTATGGACCATAGATGTTAACTTTAATGAATACATCTACAAACATTATTTTGTTTTAAATTGTTGTTCTTGTTGTGTCACCATTTATTTATGTAAAATGAATTTATACGTATAATTTTATATATTAACAAGGGCTGCAATGCAGCTATAGTACCTGCCGCTAATGTTATCTGCTCAATAGGACATAAAACTATTAGTTTTTTTCAGACAAACAGGGATGCCAAAACTATTAATGACAACTCCATTCAATATTCAGGTAGGCTTGAAAATTTATCAACTGTACATACTTTCAGGTATTTACTATTTTCAAAGCTGAGCGAATATCTGTTCCTACTTCCCACTGATCTGCTTGTAGCCATGAACAGTAGAATTAAATTATATTCATGCTTAGCACAAGATTGTCGTTAAGGATCAAGTGATTTATTATAAAAATTCTACACCAAAGAGAGTTATTTATGTGGGTGTTGTGGTTGGAGACTTTGTAAGGTAACGTGATAAAATGTACCAACAGGAAACAATTTGTCTTAAAAAAATTAAATTTTGATCAATGTTATAGTCCCACTTATCAGCTCTCTGTGAATTTCTTGTAAACCAAATAATAGGGTATCGAGGTAAGTGTCATTTCAAATCTATCTACAAATTTAAAATTGCATATCCCGTAATAAAATATGATCACCAATATTCCATAAATATTTCTGCAATAAAGTGGAGAGTGGGGTCGGGGTTTTATTGTGTTTTTATTGGGACTAGGGAGGACTAAAAAAAATTTTATTTCACAAAAAAATATCAACTGTGCATGTGGATAAGATCTCTGACTGCATTGTATATTGACGTCTAAAATGCCCAGAAATGTCTAAACCACCACTGCTACTGCTTAGACTTTGATGACCACAAGTTAATCAAAACCGCTCACAGTGCAGTAGTTTTATTTAGCACACAAACTACTCGTGAGGCACATTGAGCTTGTAAATTTTATCCATGGAATGATAAGTTACTCCTAGACTTGATCTAGCGATGTTAGAGAGGTTGTGTGACATTTGTGACTCAGACACAGTAAGTATAGTATTACAGTGATAGTTATGACGATTCCTCTGGTGAAAGGTATGTATCATTCCCATACATGTCATATTGAGATTCAATGAAGCATATGTGTAAGGATATAAGTGATTGTTACCTCAGAATAAAAAAATGGATGTCTAGTGAATGTGCCATGAACCATATGATCAATATAGACCCAAACGATGGATTCTCTAGGATTGTAGGTACTGAATTTGTGATTGCATGGTAATGCTATTGATAAAAAATGGTGTTCTTATGAGCTACATAAGGACAAATATGATAGTGAAAATGCAGAGAAGTGAGTTCTTGACTTATGTTTACATAAGTTCATGTGTTTGTTACCAGCCATTAGTGGACATTAATATCTGATTAAATTTTTATGGAATCCCGGCACACTATAAAAATTCAATCTCTTACATGTTTCTATATTGGTTATCTAAGAGCAAAGTTGCAGTAGGTCATTGGCGCAGGCCAACTCTAAATGTGTGAATGGATTGGTATGGCTTATGAGATGCACCTTGTCCCCTGAATGGTTTCCTCCTGTGTATTGGGAGTTTCAGTGCCTTGACTTTGGGTGCACTAGGACTTACGGCTATTAGGACTTTCTAGTTGAGGGAAGATGCATATTCTTTTTTACTTATGCTCTAGGATACCGAAATCTGATATGGTAGGAAATAATGTTGGATATGATCAACATGGAAATAGGTCTAGATATGTCCTGGATGGTCCGGATATGGCCGGATATGTCTGCAGATGTATTCAGGTTGTATTCAGGGAAAAAAAATGAGTTTTAAATTTAATTTTTTCAACATTAAAACATAAAATGATCCCACTTTTTTTAAAAAAATCTCTATGAAATCCTTAAAAATCAGCAGAGTATGAATCTTCACGTGATTATCATACCCATCTTGGGAACAATCCTATCCAGGAGGGAACAAGCATAATTGACCCAAAAAGACTTTATCATATCACTTACACAGATATTTAATTTTGGACAAGGAACGATTGTGACGACAAATCTGATTTTCAGTTTTGTGCTTCTATAAAACTAAAAATAAGATTAGTAGCTCTTGATGTACATGCTTGTTCTGATTTAATGATTATGTCAAGCTTCAGACCCTGCTGCATTCTCCCATAAACAAACTAAATCCTAATTTTTATGTAATAATGAAATGTAATATATATCATGACATTTGTGATGCTTCATTTGGCATTATATAAATTGTCAGTAGTGTCTTGCTATTATTATTTTTATATGCATACTATGTGGTTAGTTTCTATTTGTCAGGATAGAATTTATATATTTTTTGTACAGCCGTATCCAGATGGGAATTTCTTTTTACCATGTCCACACAGTGGATTTTTCATATCCGCACCCATATTCAAAATGTATCAGCTACTTAGCTTATGTTTACAGATCTGGTTAGGGCTATTTTTGTAAGTTGTTTTGGATTTTTATAGTTTCTTTTGGATTTACATTTAGTTAAGCTATCCAATCCCAAAATAGCACCACTTCCATTTGGTTCTGTGAAATGATGCTAACTCTTCGACTTTATTTGGGTATCTAATTAATTTGTATGGTACATCCTGAACTACCATATCTATTGTAATCCTGAAACAAGTTTTTTTAACTTGTTGGAAAATGGGCTTCAGTGCTATGAATTCAATACTCTTCTTGATAAATCTCTTTTCTATCAGTAATCCAAATCTTCCTACAAGAATTCATGTTATTGGGGATTGACAATTGTATTGCTTACTCTATAAGGGGAGACTATTTGGGCAAAATTTATATAAAAAACACGTGCAGATGTGAGAGAATGATAAACATTTTCTAGAAAG
Source organism: Taxus chinensis (assembly GCA_019776745.2). Lineage (NCBI taxonomy): Eukaryota > Viridiplantae > Streptophyta > Pinopsida > Cupressales > Taxaceae > Taxus > Taxus chinensis. Next base: position 15,925,903 of record CM034150.1, read on the forward strand.
TAATATTCTTGGTGGATAACTAAAGCCCTTTCAAGAGGATGGAGGTTGGAGTGAATGATTGTCTTCTGGCAGACAGCATTTTGGCCACTCACCGAAATGATTCTAAGTCAATGAAGAGGGTGCATTTTGACAATAGAAGTGAAGGAGAAAACCAGATGAGCTTACTATATGTCTTATGCTCTCATCTTAAATACACAAATGCAACCTTTCTACCGGGTTTTATGGAAGACTTAATGTCTTCCTATTAAAGAATTTTAGTTGATATTTTAGTATCACTTCATAGATCTATGTTTTGCTGAAAATTCCAGAGAATAATCACCATTTTGCTTTCTGTATTATTTGAGTGCGAGGTAAGTTATTTTCTTGTTTAACTTGTAATATTTTTTCTATAACTTACCATATCACCTTCCAATGCATTAAAGGGGAATCATCCAATACGTGAAGTTCTATGAACCTCCTCTGTAATTGCATCCTTATTCAATTTTGGTTGCAAGCCCAAAAATTCTTCAAAGTGAAACTTGAGAAATCTTAGAAAGATTCAAATGGAGCCGACTATTGTTCAAGCTAGTTCATTTTTAAGTTTTTATGTAGAATCATCTTCATGGAAAGAGAACAAAATTCATTGGAATCACATTAGAAGTTAGTAATAGTTCTTATCATATGAATATGGCATCTTTGACTTAAAAATCAGGATGTTAAGAAAAAATGTCCTCTTCATTGAGAGAAAGATTGATTAACCATAGATATTGAACCGTGAACATGCTAATAGCAAAATCCATGTGCTGTGAAGTGAAGAGTGCTTTAGGTACCATCGATACCATCCTTAGCTTACTCTGATACTTCTGAGTGTGAAGATGAAGTCGTTTAAGGCTTAAGATAAGAAATATCAATTTTATAGCAGAGTCTGGTGTATATGGAAAGTAAGCACCAGTTTGAAGCTTGTATTAAAGGGTTAGCACAAACCAAATAAAAGTTCCTCAAAAAGATGTTAACACAATATATTAGACTTCAAACTGACAACAATTGAGTCAATATTAATGCATATCAAAGACAGTATATTAATGTCTAAAGATGGCCAAATAGGTCGTTGAGAAATTACAGCTAGCTTAGAGTAGAGAAAAGGAGTGTTGAACAGATCCCTAATAAACTATAATGAAAAAGACAGAAAATTATTCACCTACAATATGTGAAGCTATAAGATTATGGTACAATATTGACCATTCATGAGTAGAATTAGAGACATCGGTCACACTACCAATTTGAAGAATCTCTCTCCAAGACAAAGTTAAAAGAACATCATTAGGATAATGGGCTAGCTAAGGGTAGCCAGTAGTATTTGTGACCAAGGGTGAAAAAAAATGTTGTCACAATTCTGCATCATAGCTTGGGCCAGAAGAACAGATGACATCATTGCCAACCATTGTGAAATTGACCATGCAAGACATCATAATATCCAGCACAGAATGACCAGGGCTAATGGGGCCTGGCTAGAAAATCCTAGGAGGAAGCAAGGTACTCCTTTTGGAACCTTTCCCAGCTTTCAAGTCTGAGAAATGCCTAGAACAAGAAAAGAAACTAGAAAGCATCGTTGCCTTCACAAATGTAAATGTGGCCAGGAAACAAAGTAGATCCACGATGGCTAGAACGAGACTAAGAAGTCTGAGGGGCCCTAGTGATGGCATGCGAGGTCGAGTTCTTTATTACTCTTTGTTCCTCTTTGTATATGAATCAGTAGCATGCAAAGGGTGCCTGGTGCCCATACCCATCGTGAGATTCACGAAAATGGGCTAAAAGAAACAATCAGTGTAATTGTATTAGAGTATTAAGGCAGAAATAAATAAACCAAACATGGATACTATGAATTGAAAGAAGTCTATGACATGCAATAATGAAAATACCTTTTAGGTACATTTAATTAAGGGCATTAATGCCTCTTCAAATCTCTAAGAACAAAGAACTAACCAATTCCCTTTTATGCATTTTCAATAATAACATTTGCTTAGAGAACTTCATAACATCAGAAAACCCTTTGTTACCGTCATTGCATTGACTAAAGCTTCTGTTACTATTATTGCATTCACTAAATATTAATAACTTAACATTTTATTCCGAACATCTTGATTAATATTCTCCTTGATATTGATATGTACCTCCTCGGTTAATCTTCCTTTTTCTTTTCAACCGAATTGTGGCTAATTCGTTAATCTTTTCACTGACTACAGGACTTTGACACATCTTATGGCCATGCTTGGCACTGCATTATGGGAACAAGCTTTGGATCATTTTTCACTCATTCTCTAGGAGGCTTCTTGTATGTTTTTTTGTGGACAAGGTATCTATTCTCCTCTTCAAAACTGCAGTTGAGCCTTTGGACCAGTAGAATTGCGAAAGCAGTATTTTTGTAAAGGATTTTTAGGGTTAAGCCCTTAAAACACAAGTGATCAATAGAGTGTGAGATAGGTCTGTTTGTATTGGATATCAATTAGAGCAACTTCTTCATGAAGTTGTAAGGAAATCTTGCCTTATTGGCATTATATATATTGGAAACCAGTTGTTCAATGCTAGACAAATATCCACTTCAACTACTAACAATCACTAGAGCTGTATGGTGGGGAGCAGATGATTGTATGGAGATAACTAGTTTGTATTTTTGAATTAGATGCACACATTTCTGTGTTTGCATGGAAATCAAGTTCTTGTTAAATTAATACTGCTGAGTAGGGAGATGTGATGAGAAAGGAAAGGAGGATTTAGGTATATTTTACACGAAAACTAAGGAAGAACAGGAACCTACTTAATAATCCACTATCCATCATGTGTCTGAATTTACATAAACATGACTGATTAATAAAAAAAGTTCATTAAGTGGGATATGAAATCATTTAAATGATTTTCAGAGTAATTACAACACCAAAATGATTATTTTAAACACTGAGAATATCCATCATATAGAGCTGAAGTGAATGGAATAATCTTGACCATGTAAACAAGGATACTTGATCATTGTTGTACAATGCATTTTTTTCTCACTTAAATTGACATATGTATATCATACACCCCACAACAATGATGGCGTAAGTAGGTAGGAAACTAGTACCAAAATTGTTTCAACTACCTATGCTAGGCCACAACCATAGGTAACAAAGTTGAAATACATAAGCCACTTAGCCTGCTGTTGTTTGCATTTGGTAACTGAACAATTAATTTCCTAGACTGGGAAATATTGGCTATGGAAATCACCTCATTGGCACTTGCTACCTTTTCCCTAAACAAAAAAATGCCCTCTCTCTTCTTGTATTCCAGTGGCAGGTGGGACACAAGCCCACTTTGCTTTAGGTCTACATTAATATTAAAGGTCCTCTTAATAGAGAGAGATGCTGATTGCCCCCCTTGAAGGGACATTTCACTTCATCGGTTATTATTGCAGTAGGCCTGGAGTGAGGCGTTCAAGCAGTGAGGTTCATACTTAATCCAATTTGCGAGCCTTTTGAGGACTTGATTACTTAATTTTGGTGCTTGGTTTGGTAAAGGATGACACGTACAAGATGCATATGGATTTTCAGCTCTGTGGTTCCCACTTTAGCAACAATTTGAAGTGCCTTTAGGCAGCAGCAAGGTAAAAAAATTCAGGGAAATTTAAATAATATATGTGACAGACCCAGATAAAATCTTACAAGATCTGGAATCTGGTTCAAAGTATAGGAGATCTTAGAAGAGCCTCTGAACATAAGTATATTTGGATAATGTTGGTATATGCATTTTTGGCTGGCTAAGTTTGTGTCTGCATAATTTCCGCTATGGATTCTTGAAGAAATGGCTTACTGTTAGATAATTTAAGCTTGACATATCGATTACTCTTATATTTCATATTCTTAAAGGAAAAATTGATGGGTCGTTGAGATATCTTAGTTATTATATATTCTAAGCTAAAACAGATCTTTAATGACTGTCAAAGCTTCATAAATGATATTTACTACTATTAAACTATCAAAACATTGAAATTTGAAACTTATCCACGAAAAGGAAATCGCACACATGATGGCTTGCAACCTACAGTTTATAAGCTCCACTGGCGTTTCATGCAGCAAGGCAACTGTCTCAGGCCTGCAGCAACAACAGTCACACATGAAAACCAGAAACCCAAAAAAAAAGTTCGGTAATGAATCAATACTTTTAACCAATGAAACGGATTCTAAAAAAATAGTTCCATAGCAAACAAGAAACATTTCATGCATTAAGACACCTTTCTCCAGCATGCGGAAGGCAGGCGGAAAATACCTAAACCAGATGTCAAATTATTAGGGGCAAAATTTTTTTTTAATGAAAGTGGTCATATCTGCGGCAATGAGCAATTAACATTCCACCAATCATGGGCAACCCAAATAAAATATATGTCCTTAGACTACCATTAATTGCAAGAAACATTAATTGCAAGAAATATTTACACAGACATTAGCTTTTGCATATTCTGCACTCAGTCCCATGCAGATTAATAGCATAATGTGAAAACAATAGTATCCTGCACAGCAGGGACTAATAATTAAGTAAATAACAAGGTTCTTGCGGGGGGTTATGGCGAATAATAGCGAGAATGCGAAAAAGATCGCATCTACAATCTGGCTCGGCAGCGAAGAGCGAAGTAGTCTGGGGGAGAATACACAGAAGGGAGAAGGATTAAGAGGAGCTCCGGGAGGGCATCAAGCTCCTGTGGGTGGCACGACGACAGTTGCGAACAAGCGAAACTTCTGCCCTAACCCTCCTCTGTGTAGGGCGACTACGGCTAGTGGTGTTTCAAGAAGATTCGCCGGAGTGGCTAATGAAAATGTAGTGGGAGGCACGCAGGGCAGTGGGGGTTTCAAACCTGGATTTTCGTTTAAGGATGCCCTTGGTAAATCCAGCGGTAGTATACCTGGTAACCAAGCGTTTTTGGTCAATTTGGCCGAAGAGATCCCTTCGTTGGTCATTGAAAGCCAGGAAGTAGAGGATTACTACCAAAACTTATCTCGAGATGCCATAATAGGCCACTTCAATGGCCTATGGCCTCCTTCTTCGGATTTATATTAATGGATTTTTCAAAACTGGACAGACAAGTGTGAAATTTCTCTTTGTTCCAGAGGTTTTATTGTAGTTAATTATAGAGAGGAAGAGGATTATCAACGTTACATGTTTGATGGACCGTGGTTCTAGGGCAACGCTAGTTTATTTCTGACTCCATGGTTCCCAGAATTCAATCCAAATACTCTTTCAATCTCCAAAACGCATGTTTGGGTTAGACTTCCCAACCTTCCTCTGCATCTTTGGTATGCATTGGAAGATATCGGAAATGCTTTGGGCAGGTTTATAAAAGAAGACTTGGATAGAACTCATTCGGGTCTATGCTCCTTTGCTCAGATGTGTGTGGAAGTCGACTTGAGTAAAGGATTCCCAGTTAGAATCAATCTAAAATTTGATAATTTTCGGCATTCCCAACCTTTGGATTATGAAAACACTACATTCCAGTGTAGAATTTGCAGAAACTCGGGTCATCTACAAGCAATGTGTCCTTTGAATAAAAAGCCAACAAAAAAGAGCGGCTCGACTTCTTCCGACGGATGGGGGTTTGTGGATCCCGATTTGGTGGACGCTACGTCATTCAAGGAGGAAAAATCTGAATCTGAAAATAAGGCAGCGATAAGCGCAGAAAAGGAGACTATGGATATTGTCCAGGAATCTTAGGGGATTATAGTTGCTAGTGGAACAAAAAGAGGCCATTCTCCTGTAAAGTCGGATTCAGATTGGGAATCAGTGTCGGATATTCAGGGGGCTTCTTCAAACCCAGGGGATCTCATGCTGGTGGTTTCATTAGAAAATGGCAAAGTGGCATGAGGTAAAGAAGAGTAAAAAAGGTTGCATGGGTAATAGTGAGGATTACTTCCCATCTTAGGGTGGGAAGTGGTTTTGTTTGGAAAATAATCTTCTGTGTGTTTAAAATCCCAGATAATCCGTAGTATGCTTAATATATAGTTTTTCTATATATGTATCTCTGTGAGTTGGTTTTAATTGTTTGTAGCCATCTGTAGGCTTCTTGGTTGATGAAGCCTATTGTAAATATGAGGATTTAGCCTCAACTTTATGTACAGGTTATGGGTCCCTTCAATCCACATTAACGATAAATTTTTTTTAAGTAAATATCAACAAAATGATAACATCTATTAAAATCACTTTTTTTGTTGAAAAAATCTGCAAGATTTTGTAACTTCTTTTGAATTCCATATCAATGAATCCCTTGAACCTCCTAAGAGTGCAAGTGCTAGTTTAATTAGTGAAATTTGTATATTATCTAATGTCTTGGATTTAATTAGAAATTTTCATATGGATTTTTTATTGTTGAGAGATGACATCTTTTGGTAGGATAAAGAAGTTGGCACGAGAGGGAAAGTACTATGTGGAGGAAAAGTTAGTGGGCATTTTCAAATATTTGACCCTTGAATTTATAGGTAATTCTCTAACCTCCCTTTCTCCCCTCAAATACAATGGTGAGGTATTTATATGTAAAACATTATGTATTGTTTTTAGGCAATTTATAAACATTGAAAAAATATTTTAAGCTATACATGAAAGTTATTTGGGATATGACTTTTCTATATTAACGATTTTACAACATTGAATGATATCTCATTAGACTAGATTTTAATACCTCCAAAGGTGTCATACTTTAGTAATTGGAGTAAATGACCTTCTACATTCCCAAAGGAGTAATTCTGGTGAAAAACAAAGTATGTTTGGCAAGGAGTATACTCTAAAGGAAGTTTTTTTTATTAGGTAATGAGGGTTTTGAAGGCCTCCTAACACTCGTACAAGATCAACTAGGATATGTGGAAATAAGAGATCTCAAAAAACTAATCTACACAAAATACCATGAAATAGCGCTTCGATAATATAACAAGAGAATAGCCAAAACATAGGACCAGCTATCACACCGAACTATCCAAAGACCCAAAAAAACTTGAGGGATATTTTACTGGGTTATTGTAACCATCCAATCTAAAAATGGTTTCATATTAAGGTGATCTAATGTGACCTCGCTTAATATAGAAAACTAGGAATGTAATAATATCAGCAAGCTAGAGAAGCCTTGTAATTTTGAAGGCAACATAAAAATGAGGTAAAAGATCAAAAATGTAATTTTTTTGTTTCCAAGTTTGAATTTTGATAACAACTGATCTCTTTAATACCTAAAATACCAACTCAACATTTCCAAGCACAACGAAAGGTTTCCAAGAACATGAAATTTAAATAAAATTGCATAGAAAATATGAAACTTGAAAAAAATGCATATGAGACAAAGGGGTGTCCCATTGGGTGTGTCATGTGTATGTTAGCTTTCTAAGATATAGTTTTCATCTAAAACATGAAATGAACTTAAACCTACAAGTTTATCCTAGATTAAGCATTACTTGAATATAAGGACATAAAGACTGTGACATTTACAAGGAAAAAGAAGAGAAAACATAAAAACATCTCAACAAAGAACCTTCAAACGTCTCCCACAGACATTGAGATTTGTCTCAAATTTGTGGATATTCATGTTGAACCACATGAATTACAAGAACAACTGTGATAGATTGCTTAAGGACGGGATTTGATGAAGCAAGAGGTCTATTCAAATTTACGTGAGCCATATTTGGGTCTCCTCTTTGTTCTTTAGCAAAAGGGGATTTATTCTCACTTTTGCCTTCAAATTTTCTCAAGTAGAAATACTTAGCTTGAGAATTAGGTGTATTTTGGGAAGGGATAAAGAGGGTTGCTTTTATAACTTCCCTTTTTGGGAAAAATGCAACTCTTAGTGAATCTGGGATAATGAAGATGTAGGATTACGCTCAGTTAATTAGGATTAGGAGTAATTGATCAATTCTAGATCAATTAGTATCCCTAGATTAGCATGTAGAATCTATTTGGTTGTGAATTTAGAGGAATTTAAAGATATTTAGAGATAATTTAAAGTGGGAATTTAATTAATGAAGACTCATTATTTAATAGATGAAGGGGAAATTTAATTAATTAATAAACAAAGAGGATTTTAATTAATCAAACGACACTAATTAACATCTGCAATTAATTAATAATGGATGATTGTTAATCGCTAAAGAAAGAGGGGTGTTAGTGTTATTTGTGCAATTTACATTTAAATTAGTTACACAGATTTAAGGTGTCTACAAAATCAAATTCCATGGAACAAATACAAGGATGCAGATGTATGGGAGGTAGATGAGGGCTGATGTAGACACAATTAGGGAGTCCAATTAAGGGCGGCCTTCAAGAACACATCCCTCAGAGTTAATACATGAAGCAAAATATAAGAACATAAAAACAAAATTTTACTATGGATTCATAAAAGATCTCATAAACATATACCAATCACTAAAGATACAATCTCAACAACATCTTACTAAATACATAAAATTGCAATTGAGTAGTCTCACTTGGAAAAAAAATTCCATCACTAATATGCCAATAACCCACAATTTGTAAATTCTCTCTCATCACCAACTCTAAAATATTACTTTGAGGTTTATTGGTTTGTTTATATATGAATGTTGTTAGGTAAAACTTTAGGTGAAAGTAATTTTTCATTGTTTACTTTTTACCATAGATACCTAGTTAGTTTGTTAATTATTTAATAATATATTTCATATAGTTACAAATTATTATTTGTATTGGATGAACTATTTTGGCAGTACTTGATTTTTGGTTTATTTGTTGAACCTGTTTAGCAAATTTGTGGTGAAACTATGGTTGTGTAATATCTATAAATATTAGGTTTCCCTCCCCATTTGATAATTACATTTGGTATTAGAGTAGGTGCCTGAACAAGCCAAAGAGAAGAAGGAGATTGTTGTAAGGAATATGGACCATTGAGAGAAGATTAAGCAACAAAAGAGATCCACAGAGCCTTTCTGCCCCTTCACAACCCATTCCAAGCTTTCTCTACCCCCTAACCACTCTATGGGAGATTTACAAGCATTTTGAAAGTAATTTGAACTTTTGCAATTTTTCTATGCATTGGGAAAGGAGTCACCTAGGCACTACCTCCTGCACCGGGCAAAATTCAGAAAAAATCAACATTAAAAAAAAAAATCAAAATTTCCTCCATAAGGGATTTTACCACTAAATTTGGAGACAAGCTCCAGATTTAGCACAACTTCCACATTTGGAGGCATCCCATCCATCCCTGCCAATCGAGCTGGGTGCGAGCTCCTGAGCGAGCTAGCTACACACATCTGGGTGAATTGCTTGATATTGGGCAAGTTACATTGTAACTATTGGACGAGCTAGTCATTATAAGGTGACCTTGCAAAGGGGCCAACCTGTGTAGTAAGCTCTTATGTGAGATGATCCTCCACATTTGGAGGCATCCCATCCATCCCTGCCAATCGAGCTGGGTGCGAGCTCCTGGGCGAGCTAGCTACACACATCTGGGTGAATTGCTTGATATTGGGCGAGTTACATTGTAACTATTGGACGAGCTAGTCATTATAAGGTGACCTTGCAAAGGGGCCAACCTGTGTAGTAAGCTCTTATGTGAGATGATCCTCCACATAAGCAACCAAGCCGCATACACACCAAGCAAGCCATAAACACAAAAGCGAGTTACAATAGAACATAAGGGTGAGCCAAGCTAGAACAGGGGCAAGCTGATTGAAGGCACAACGACCCTGATCACCAATCCCTTTCCACCGCATACAAGTCGTTATGCATTGAACAAACTGATCTAAAACCTATACTCACTCAAATGAGTGAACCCTATAAACAAAAAGAAAAGTGTAATGTAATGCTAATGGTAAGACCTCTTCTATTGTCACTTCCATTATATATAGATACAACTATTATTATACCATCTATTCTGCTCTATCTATGTTGTACACTTGCAACATTATAATCGATGTATTTATCAAAGTGACTTTTGAGTGTTTTCTTATCCAAACATATGCTCCCATTAACTCTTGGACGTCCCTAGCATGGAGGCTAAACACACACTTGATAGATTAATTTATGCATTAATATTAAATCAAAACATTTTATTTTATTTTAAGATAGTACTTTGGTAATTGATTATTACGATTTTTTAGTGCAAGATAAGGTACCTTAATCAATTTGGTTGTGTGCATCCAAATGGTGCTCATGTAACTTAGACCATTCAAGGTCCTAGGGCACATATTGGTGGCGAATAAGTTGATTGAGTCATCGAGACAACATTAAGTATATAGATTACCCATGTAAAAAAGACAAAGCACCTTGTATATCGCAATCTTTTTGTTTGTATAAAATCTATCATGTACCTATATTTCGTCATGAATATAAGCTAAACCTTCCGCCTGAATTTCAATCAGTGAAAGGATGCCTTCTAATAATGTATCTTATCCTTAGCCAATCAATTGTCAAGGGCTACTAGTACAACCCATATTAATGATCATTCTCATAAACCCACCGATGTTAGGAACCTTTAAGAGAAGAAATGTGTATAAGTGTTATTGTAAGTACCAAAAGAAATTTAAAATTAGTTATTACCAAGAATTACATAATTGCTTCTCATAGTCATGTCCCAATTCTATAAAGGCTTTCTACTTCCATGCAATTTGTATGGCGCCATATTAATCTACACCTAACAAGTAACAAAAACATTAATAATCATATGCAGTAATCATTGTTGTAAGAATGAAAGTGTAACTACATAGGCTACAACTGCTAAACTGGCACAAGGGGATGAAGCTCTAGGACTTGTCTATGCTAGCAATCAAAATTCTAAATTGAAAACTGTCATCATCTAGTAACATTCCAGCATAAAATGAATATGTCACAAGGTAAATATTTATGGATAGTAGGCTAAATGTAATAACCAAATTTTACTAAGAAAATAAATGTATGTGGTACTTAATTTTCTATGAATATAAGTTTAACTTTTATCAAAGAGCATGACCACCTTTGAAGTTTGTAAGGCATGAACCTGTTTGTTTAATGTCATAAAAGAAGTTTGTAAGGTATGAACCTGTTTTTTTAATGTCATAAAAAAAATGACACAATTACCATAACTTTGTATTATGAATGAACATTTAATTGGCATTAATACAATTTCTTTTACGTTTTAATGCAATAGAAAACCATTAGCATTCAATAAAGGTATCAGAAAGCAATGAATGCACAAGGCCATATAAACTACAATTATGGAATTCACCACAACTTTTAGCATAATGCAATACCCAGTGTTAGCCTTTAAAACATGGATCTTTACAGCACTAAGAACATACAAATAACCAACACTCAAATGTGTTTTACAAGAATTTGATGTTCTTTTTGTAGTTGTAGGCAACTTACATGCATATCTAAGTTCTAGTAGCAATATCACAAGCTTATAAAAGACTTCCCCAATAATTTTTATGGTGGGTGGAGACTTACACAACTCATCCTTTTACTCAAATATTCCCAGCTTGATGGTTTCATATAAAAAAAATTTATGGTGGGTAGAGACTTGCACAACTCGTCCTTTTACTCGAATATTCCCAGCCATGTAAAAAAAATTATGGTGGGTAGAAACTTACACAACTCATCCTTTTACTCAAATATTCCCAACTTGATGGTTTCCTACAAGAATTTGTTTTCAACCAGCACCATGGTAACTAAGAGATCCTGAAATGTCAATACCACAAATATTTGAATCAACTTCTACACAAACTATCTCGTGATATAATTAGTAGGAAATAAATAAAAAGATCAAGATGAAATAAGAACCTCGTTGATATATTCAACTAAGGCAAATACTAAATAAATTCATGAGTTCTCACAATACACCTTAACAGAGCTTTATACACACTATAACACATGCTGAACCCTAGAGTTTCCATTTATAAAGCATATCTACCTATAGTATCCTCAGACAAAATTCTATATCTACGATGTGCATCATATGCAACAGTTGTAATGCTCACATCATAAGTAATTCTCCAAATCCAATAATAAGCCAGATTTATCTTATGTATTTTAATAGTTGAACCAACATCAATCTTAACAATCTTAAAATGGATTTCAAATCAGTAACATATTTTAAAATTAATGTCATCAATACCAAGGTGAAAGCCTAAACTTGGTTCCCACTTTTTGGCATCCATCCACATAGATCCATCCGTTAGTTTTGTTTTGTTTTTTAATTACCGCAAAATATGCATAACAAGCTTTTCTAAGTTTAAAAAAATGTAAACCCAGCAACATCCTATGTCTAAACTCAAACATGTCACTTTTATTCACTTTCAGATAGCAAAACTTAAATATGCCCGAGCGGTGTATGAGAATTTGATCATCCCAAAACCTTGACCACCTTTATGCTCTCCACTAATTACCAATAGAAATTTGGCATTGTTTCATAGTCCCCACCCAAATTGAAATAAAACAGCAATTGCAGTTTATCCACGTATGCAAGCTACTTTATCATAATAAAAAAAGTAGCTCAATGATACTTGTGGAGTGAGCCACTCAACTTATTTCCTTATCCAGAAAAATGACCATTTCATTGTAGAATATTTTTTTGTAAAATCCAACTAAACCTCCATTTTACTTGCCTTTTCCAGAAATATCAAAGTTGCTCTACAAATACTGCATCAGGAGAGTATTCTCGTCACTCGTACACGTTGTCATTTCACTTTCCTATTCAGGTGTATCCAAAGATACGATCTTCTAAGAGTCTCTTGGCAAGAGGCCCTGCAAAGATAATTGCATAAAATCAAAGCACGAACACTTTCCCAAAGTAGAGAAATATTAATGTGGATATTATATATGAGTCTTATGCAAGCATCAAATAAAGATCCAAGTGACATATGGGAACTATAACCTCCTTATAGGCCAGTAGAAGCACGTGTCAAATTAAAGTAACATCTACGAGTTACCTGTTCATGAGATGGCATAATGAATTTGATTGTAAAATAAATCCTTTTAGGAAGTTGAAATGCTATACTGAAAGAATCTAATTGAGTGGGAATTCATCAAACAAAGCTGGAGCAACCATCACAGAATACCTTGAATTCTAGTATAGGAGATGACTAGTCCTGGTAGGACTTCAATACAAATCTTATCTCCCCATACTCTACAGACTTGTTAAGACTTCCATCATCACTCAGATGAGGGTAAGAAACAAAGAGCATGTATAAGCAATAAGTTAATAATTCTTGACATGTTTTTTTCATAAAGATAAATATATAAATTGATATAAGGAGGAAGTACAAAATAGCCTGAAGTCTAAATTGGAAAACACACTTTTCAGGACGAGTCACAAGACTTTCAAAGGCAATATACAAAGAGAACTAGATAAAGAAGCTTAAGGAGTGAATAGATAACAAAGAGCATAAAGCATATAAGAAAGTTCTAAAGACAATTGACTATAGCAGAAAAACGTATACAAAGAAAGATGCAGATTAACATGATTAAATTTTTTCATATCTTTGACCAGTTCTTCATTTGAAGTCATGCTTGGGAAGTCCGCAATGAGATGGTCTAACATCAGTCATTGGGAAATAATTGTTCACACTTAAATTTGTGCCATAGTTCAGGTCATATCATCAGAAGGTTTAGTTAAGTCACATCTAGAGTAATATCCTAAGCCACACTGCAATTCCGTTTCATGCAACCTCGCACTGTTTTAGAAGCCAATACTCCTATAATGTCAACCCACTCAACATCCATTCAAACAAAACACAAAGACTATACAAGAAAAACCACCTTTGATAAAGAGGTGGGTGTACAAGGTAATGGGACCATTCAGAAGTCTAAATATGAATCTGCCACTAGATTGTCAGGCTCAAAAGCCACTATCATTTTGCATCAAATGTATTGCAACAGGGCATCTACAAGAAAATATTCCTGCATGTTACAACATCATATCAATTCACTCTAGATTGAGTTTGACTATAAATTTTGGGAGCAACTATGAGTATAGAGAAGTTCTGGATGTCAGAACATTGGATGTTTCATTAGATGCACACCTGGAAGTTGATCAATAAAAATAGCAAAGAAATTACGGTATTCTTTTGTTCAGCAGTCTTTAGAAACAATATAATAAGAAGTTTACAAATCCCAATAACAAAGTTCAAGATCAAATTACACTTGACAAGGAAAGGCATGTCTTCTCCCCACAGTTGAGAAGCTATTTTTCAAACTTTCACGCCGCAGAGGAAACAATATTCCAGGCAGCTCTTTATCTGTATTTTTTAAGTTTCAGAGTTGTATAAACAAGCAAATGTTTCTTAATTTTTTTCCTTGTATTATTATGAACAAATGAAAGCACCAGAGTTCATGTTTGATAATTAGGTACTTGTGCAAAAGAAATGCGGGAGGAATAGACTTTAGAATGAAAATTTTAAACATCTTAAGCATCAAAACATGCAATTCTACCAAAAAGAGTACAAGTTTGATACTGAGAGCTCTAGCTAAAGGAGACATTAAATCCTATTAATTTACTAACTGCATGAACATAAATGCACTCCATGCAACCTCAATCTTAATGAATCAAACAATTAGTACGGTAGGAGGAGAACCGATATATTGTAATAAATGAATGATTAAGATATACATTAAAACAAGGTTTAACATGCAACAATATAACTCAATATTGTTTAGTAGGATGAATGCTCCACTGTGCATTGACCAGCCACCATATTTTTCATAACATATTAACATCTTACACTATATCATGAAAAGAACTACTCCTTTATTTGCCTGCAAGTAATAATTAATCAAAAGCTATAAGATTGTTCCACATCCCTAGAGGGAAGCTGAATCATTGGCAGAGATGTATTAGTTGTTCATGTATCTTGACCTCAAATTTATTACTTTACATGCATTTTTAAGAACAGATACAACATACAAAATGAGGTCTTCTGGGATGATTTACTGCCGTCTGATGCTTTGGGAAGAAAAGAATTAAACCATCACTTGCAGAGTTCCTTAGAGAATTTATGGCTTCTATTCAAATGCATTTTTAAATTTCTTGATTCTTGATGTTTCCAAGTTTCTGATAGAAATGCATAAGTGATGCAAAAACATGACAATATTTTGATTAACCTCCTCTGTTCAAGAGATCGACTCTGCCTTCGTTGACCTTTCTATAAAGAGTGTTTTATGTAATTTATGTATCTGTCCCTATGGAAAGGGGTGATTCTTAATTCCTAAATAGCCAAAATGACAAGTTGTGTCTGTATGATAAGGAATATTACGCAATCTGAATGAAAAACTTATTGTCTATGATTTAACATACTTGTTTCTTTTTAAATCAAAAATAGAGCAAACTTCACATGAATCATAATGGAAGATATTGGTCGTGAATTAATGTGATTCTGTGTTGGGTCTTCCAGCTTAAATTTGTTGTGCCTTTGAATCGAAAATTTTCTTAATTTTCTCAAACTGAGGAAGCTTTGTATCAATATGGTTAATATCAGTTCATAGATTAATATGCTTATAAAAATGCCTCCACAATCATGATGGATGCTAATAAATTGGTTACTTTACATCAGATGTTTGACTTTTCGAAGATAGAAAATACAAGTTTATTGATTGATGTTTTTCATGTCCTATCCATTAAAAAATGAATTGCTGGTCTTTTTTTATTTTATCATAACAAGCAACGTTCATAAGGATTATCACAGCAAACACCATTTCATACATTTATATATTTCTATGCTTCCCTACAAGCATGTTGCATGCTCATAATCTGGTTTTCTAATTAATACACTCAACTTCACAGTGATAACAATCGCAGATATCAGTTCACAGATTTAAATACTTGTTTCAATATTCTTTCGAATATAAGTTCTTGTTTCTAGGGTTTGACATATAGTTTTTTATTATTGAAAATAGAGGAATTTTCACAGAGATATTTTTGGCAGGAATTTTCACAGAGATATTTTTATATGCATTTCTCTAAACATCTTACTGCTAATAAAATGATTTTTTGAATCAAGCATTTTATGATCCAGAGGTCATTTTATGCTTCAGACATTCCCTAAATCTCTCTAAACCAGTTGCATACAAAAGAGCTCAGAGTCAGCTTTCCAGCGCATTTTGAATGGGCCAAGACAGACGTTGTATGCAGGAGACGCCGTCTGTGCAAGATCAGGTGCAGCTGGCAAAATTGAAGGCACAGGTGCAGTGACAGGTGGGCACTATGCAAGATCGCCAAGTGGCCATTTGCGGAACTGACAAGTGGAAAACAGCAAAAAAGGCAAAATTGGTTTATGTGAACCTCTGGTCTTCGACGGTCAAGATGATCGAATGTGGGACCCACAACATGTGCTGGCTGGGGCCCCAGCAGCCAGTGGGATCCACTTTTTGTCAGGAGGGGGATCCGACCGCCTTGCCACCCTAGTGACACATCATTGAGATGAAACAGCCAATTTGGCCTTACTTGCCAACTCATCACATTGCCAGCTTGGCGAGCTAGAGGGCGAGCTACATGGAGAGTTAGGGATGAGTTTACAGTGCCAACTCGGAGGTAGAGCCACATCACAGGCCGAGCTGGGCGGCGAGCTCCCCTAGCTCAAACTTATTTCTACATAGTCTGTAGAGATCATGCAAGGGGAACGAGTTCAATGGACGGAACATTCCAACTAGTAGGACTGAGTTACATGCCGGGCCGAAGCCACCTCAACACAAATCAGCCAACCAACCAACTCACTGCAGAATCCAATGCAACAATCATCGCGGCCAAGCCGCATACAACGACCCACTCCTACTCAACACGCTGAGCCAAGATCAACGGCGGCAAAACATGCGGGGTGTGACCAAATTCGCGTTGGTAACCCAACCAACAAGGCTTAAAAAAGCCATCTTTTGTTTTCATCACCGTCGATGTGGGATATAGATCCCAATGCCTACAAAGCCGCATGCAAAAAGGTGAGACGTGGTGATGAGGGATTCGAACCCCTCACCCCATGCATTTTAATTTTGTGCCCAACCGGTATGCCACGCATGAGGCGGCTATTTTAAGCACACGGGGTATGGCTTATATCCCCGGATTTCGGGACCCGAGAAGGCTATAAAAGGCCCCTTATGACCTATGGAGAAGCATTCGAAGCCATTTAAACATTGCAAATTGGCATTCAAAGTCCATTTGACTTGTGGAGAGAGATTAAAGACCTTGGAAGAGCCATTCAAGGCAAGGGGAAACAAGAGAGTATTGTGAGGCTTATTGGATAATTGTTTTAGATCCTTATTATTGTTGTTAGAGGTCGGAGAGTCCTTAGTTGCAACAACATTATTGCCCAAAGGGCCGTAGAGAGCTTGGAGATGGTGATTCTTGGAGCTTGTGTTTTATTACGGACATCATATTTGCTCGTTTATCATAGAGAGCCCGTTATATTATATGCCCGTTATTGTTTGATACGAAGGTTGTTGCTCATCATCCCACAGAGGAGATTTGTTGGTCGGGCCAAGGGCCTGTAGTACCGAGCCAAGAGACATCGAGACAGACAGCACTAGAGCCAGAGCCGCAGTAGCCCAAGCCAAAGCTAGGTTGTCCGACAATGCCAACCAAGAGCAGTGAATTGATGTAAGAATTGTATTTTTCTGCATCATTTATATATTGGTTCATCTTTTGAACGGACCCAGAGACGTAGTCCTTGTGGGACGAACTATGTTATCAATTCTGGTGTTGCAATTTTGTATCTTATCTGATCTGATGTGATCTATCTGGCTATCTGGCTATCTGGAGGTCAATAGCCCCATATTGGTGGAATGCCGGTTGGGTCGAGGATTCAATTCATTTCGAACTAGAAATGGCGGGCGCTACATTCGAGTTAATAGTTCTATGACCATACAATCAACGGAGGACTGTGGTGATCATGCAATCAGCAGAAGGTGTGTTTCATTTACTTGCTTTGCAACATACTAAGCCAAATTAAACATAAATTGCGGTAAATTTGGGAAATTTTAAAGTATCCAAGGAGACGGGAAAAACTGAGCCACATAGTCGAAACACCCCATTTTTGGATCATTGTATATCATCCATGGTCCAAGTAACATTGTGTAGGCAGCATAATGGGTGCATAGTGCATCTTGCATGAGTATTAGCCTTAAGCACTTAGTTGTGCAGGCAGCATAATGGGTGCATAGTGTATCTTGCATAAGTATTAGCATTAAGTACTTAGTTGTGTAGGCAATGTAAAGGGTACATAGTGTATCTTTCATAAGTAATAGCATTAAGTACTTTGTTTAATACATTGCTGGACAATTATAGTTGATTATATGTCATTTTGAAAAAGTATCACGAAAGCATAGCCTTTGTAGGTAACGCTTTGATTATATTTATATGGACAGGATTGAAGTAATCAGATAGCCATCCTTGGTGATCAATAGCTGTTATTTTCTTTCATTGCTATTTATTTATTGTTGTTCTTGTTGCTGTCATACTGTTATAATATGTTTATGTCATAATATCAAATAAACCGTTGAACACAAGTTAAGCCTGATGCATGCTACTACAAAGTTGAAATAAACTAATAGATACGTCATACGACTATTTTTGGGACAAAGTTCATTGAGAACTCCATTGCCTTCTTAATCGTTAATCCTTAATCTTTAATTCAGTGTCATTAAATGCATTCTTCTATTACTATATTATCGTAAAAAAGCTATTTAAGCCATGCACGTGGATTGTTGGGATTAAAACCTAAGATTATGGCTTGAACTATGTATTTCATTAGAGTTCATTTACATTCTAATAATTTGATTTTCTGGATTTAATATTTGATACCAAGTTTCCACTTGTCATTCATGCTCCAAGAAACATCAAGTAGAGAGAATTTTTAGAGAACACCACCTAAAAGGATATTTCCCCCCCATGTTTATTGTTTTAATTAATCAATCCATTGGTTCAATTACAGTTTTTATTCACTTTGCAACAGATGTGAAGCTTTTCCCTGAGACAATCATTAGGCCATAGAAATATTCCTAATATCAACTCACAAGTTGTTTGTATTATATGCCGTAAAAAAGAAGTATTAATCCAAAAGTTGTTGAAGAATCAAATATCACAGACAGCAACAGGCTCTTTAAAATGCAAAGACAGCCTCAAAATTAAATTTGAAGATGGTAGATCCTCTAATGGCTCCCAGAAAACATGCCTATATATGAAAAGAATAATAGATAAAACAATATAACAGAGGCAGATCTGTGGTGAAAGAGATCAAAGGAATAAACAAGAAATGGCAGGCACAATACACGGTTCACAGGAAGTAATTGCAGAGAATTATAGGTTGATAGACTCATTATCACATGAACACATTATCAAAAGCCATTCACATTCCAAGGAATGCCTATTCACACCAGAAAAATCTGTAAAAACCCTCCAACACGGATGCATTTTAGTTTCATGAAAAACCCAAAAACAAGATTATGCACAGCCAGCAGCTCAAGCAGTGTAACATGAAATACAGCTTTTTAGAGCTTTTGAATAGTCTTTTTACTTGCTTTCTAAAATAGATACTTCAGAAATGTCCGTAACTAGCTTATTTATTACAGAAGTTAGCTTGCTCCAGATTCCACGGGCCTTTTGGTGAGGAACCCACAATAACTTCCTTTGACACTCTCTGAGACACATGATCACATACCTGGCCTTATATATGACCACAATTCAAGTTTGTAAGTATCATGATCTCACCTTATTGTCCCGTATCTCAGCAACCTTAGTGTTGACATTTATTAGCGTACTGATGATGCGCTGATGTCCTTGGTCCACTGCTCACAAGAAGAACAATGAATTGCATTGGTACAAAGAAAATTTATCAAGTTTTGCCGAACAAATTAGGCGGGGCCCAAGGAACACAGATACTCAGAAAACAAGAGATTCACACTGATTGAAAATTTAAAGGCTGCATCGTAAACTGAAGCGAAGAACATTCCATAGTATCTCCAACACGAATTTTTAAAGACCAAAGCATTTAAAGGACTGTCAATTGATAAAAAGTCCATTCTCCTTGCAAAATTTTTAATGAACCCTTGCCCAACCCCATTGGAAGGGGAGGATATGTTGTTTCTTTCTTTTAGCTGAAAAGGGCGAAAGAAAATTGCAAATCACAAATGCAAGACAGCTTAGACACTTAGGACCATTTGGTATGCACTGATATATGAGATAAACAAATACAGCGGCAAAAGAAAATAATAATTGTTAAATAAGATATATAGCCACCTTAGAAAAATGCCGAACTACATGGTTTTCAGTCAAAGTTAGTTGGCTTTACTTAACTGAGATTTCTAACAGATTCCCACGTTGGATCAAATAAACCTATCCAGATTTTCTACACTTTATTAATATTGAGAAATGGGACTTAGACTGATAATATATAGGCCATAGACTTATTTCTTCAGTTCTTTTAAGCTATGTTAAATAAATTGAAGAAAAACAACAGAGAAAATTAACCGTAAGTAAAGGATCACAAATTAAGTCACATGCAAGAAAACAATTTACAAGTAACTTACGCTTTCCATATGCTAAAGAAAATTTTCCATACCATTAAGAAGAAGCCCTGCCAATGCAAATAAAAGTATTGTAAATGTCTACAAGAAGCATGCAACCTGGAGGTTTGATGGTGATGGTAGCAATAGCACATGAATGCCATTTTACTTACCCTTAAGAAAATTCGCTGATTACAAATAAATCAAACTTGTCATCTCACCATGCTCAGCTATAAGTTGTTTCAAACAGATCTGAGATCCACTGAGATTTAAATGGATCTAGTGGTATTTTAGATGCAAAATAATTGCCTAAGATTTTTTGGGAGAAGGTGCCTTTTACTTAGTCTAAAGCTACAGTGAGTTGCTCTTTAAATCAGTAAGGTGATAGCCCTAGCCTTAATGTTGTGGTATCCTTTGGCGTTACACACAGCACTGCATGAAAGAAGGATCCCAATTGTGTAGACTTTCAATCTTTGAAACAAGTAAAGTAATAGTCCCGCAGTGCAGGTTGTGGATTACTCTATTGTTATACAAAGAGCTCTAAGACAGCAGGGTCAAGCAATGTGCAATATTTTGAAGGCACCCTTTCTTTTTCATGACTCAAACAAGCGTCCAAAGCTTTTGGGTAGCAATATGGTGCAGTCAGATCTACAAAGATGTTATACTGGTCCCGTCTTTCACCATTTTAAAAAAACCCTAGCACAGAAGCTTATAAACCCTTTTTGAGGCCCAAGTGTTGCCCCCATCAGATTGGCACCATGGATGACATCCTTTACTTGAAGGCACTTTCTGCTTCACCCAAGGAAGATGGCAGTGTCCTTTCTGATATTGCTCTCATATGCAAGCTTAATGGCTTTTAGCCCCCTTACCAAACTCTTACAGGTTAAATATCCAAAGGTAGTTAGGCTTTATGGAGAGGGATTTCCTTGCGCACGTTGCTATAAGGTGTTTTTCATCACAATATTTAATTATTTTTTGACAGATACAAAGTGTTGGAAGGTGGTTCTTGGTTTGACAAAATCATTTGCTAATCAAGACACTTCCAGCCTATCCTACCAAACCTTCCCTCATGTATGTAGTAAGGGATGTCCTAGTTAATAATGTTACTCTATCCAGAACTCCTTTCCATCCCAAACAATTCCAAGCAGAAAGTGACTTGTTTCAAGGATATCTGGATGAAAATCAGCTGGGATTTTCCAGAGAATGGTTGATACAGTAATGTAGACTACCAGCAGAAGGGAGAAAGTTGGTGTTATCCTAACCGCATGGGTTGGCAGACTTAGTGTTATCCTGACCGCATGGGTTGGCAGATTTACTGTGTTAGATTTACCCCATGCTTACTTTTAGTGCTTGTGTTCATCTTCTTTAAACTAGTTAGTTACTGTTCCTAGAGTCCTTTTACCCTAGCACTTTCTACTGTAGTTGAGTGTATTCTCAAGTCCCATTTTGAGGTCAATCATGGACATTTAATATAATTTCTTTCTTTCTTTCAACAAAGCCTTGCTACTCAAAATACATGTGCTATCTAACATCATTTTCCCTCCCATTTACTCGATCATAAACATGGAACTCGACCCTCAAACTGTCTCAAAGCAATAAAAAATGCACACAGATTGTTCTGATATCAAAAAATGATGCACTTCAGTTATGTTAGCATATGCAAAGAGAAGAAAGAGTTCAAAGAAGACTGAATGCACACTCAAACAAGTGTGACAGCGTTTATTATATGGGAAGAGGTGGTTACAGATTGGTTGAACCGTTGAACAATTACCAACCGAATGACAACTACATAACTGCATTACATGCTATATAATGCTCTATATTTTAACACCCCCTCTTAATGACTAAACTAGAAACAAGACCAAGTTTGTCCCGAAATTTTACAAATGTCTTAAAGCCCATATGTTTAGTCATTAGATCTACAAACTGTGTCGTAGGTTGTACTTTCAATATCAGCAGTCCATGATTGTGTTGCGGTTGTTGAATGGAGAAGAACCACAAAACAAAAATATGGTCGTGTGAACAAAAGATATGGCAAGTGGTCCACTGGTTCTTTGTTACACGATTCATTGACCAATGATGAATCATCAATGGCTGAGAGTGTCAGCCCCATCTCCAGAGTGTTGGAATCAGAACCTTGAGAGAGGTGGATTGAAAAATTTGTTCTAGGCTTTGTGTAGCCTGTTGGAGTCTATACAGAGACTCAGTTATCCTGCAATTGAAGTCACCTCAATCATGTCCTTGCAACACCATGTGGTGCTCATCCAATCTATCTCAAGAAGAGAAATGTGACCATCTATGTAGTAGGAGTTAGAACCAACTCCACAATAGTAGGAGAAATAATCATCTCTATCTCATCCATCTCGGCAGTGGGAGAAATAACCGTCTCCGCAGTAGTAGGAGTCAGAACCAACTCCTCCTCGTCTATTTGCTAATTTATCCCCCTCTATTAACAAAGATCTTTCACAACACAATGAGACAAACTATGTTCATGCTCTACTGTCCTTCGAGCAAGTGCCTTTGAGTGAGTGGCTTGGCATGCCATCTCATCGTGCACCGTCAGTGCATCTGGAATAGTGGAGTCTCCGTCCACAACAAATTGTTCTACAGAATGAGGAAATCCATCCTCCCAAGGCATGTCTGCCTTCCGTACATCTGGTATAGTGGATACTTCCTCCACAATGGGTGCATGTAGGTTGATTGTATCCAAGTCAACAGATCTGTGAGGAATGGCTTCCTCCCAAGGCATTACAACCTCCTGAACATCCTGTATGGTGGAGTTGTCCTCCACTCGTGCATTCATGTTGATCGTAGTAGGATCAACAAGTTAATCTTGGCCATCTTCCCCAATACCCAAGGGAAATCATCTGCCTTTGTTTCATATCAGAAACCAATACATTTCTTCCCACAGAAATCCACAGAAATAGTAGGCATTTTCAGTTATTTGACGAAAAGATAGAAGATTCTTTTGTAAATGAAGGTACATATCTAACATTCTGTACCACCAATTTATGAGCATTATTCAATACAATGCATATATCTCCTATCCCATCTATTGCAAGTGATTCTCCATCAGCTAGTACTACTGATTCAAAACATATATTTGCAGTAAATGAAACATACCAATCCCTACGACATGAAAAGTGTGCAGACACACCAGAGTCAATGATCTAGCAACTAGTACCATTGTCGTGCAAACATGATGTCATAAGACAACAAAGAGCATGCCCGTCATTTGAATCCCGTTCTTCTGCAACTGCTGCCACGTGTTCCTCGTCACATGGCTTCTTGTTCTGTTGCGAAAGATCATACTTCTGCTTCCAAAAATCCTTCTTAAGGTGCCCAACCTTGTGACAATAATAGCATGTGACATGATACCGAGTGGATGACTCACTAGAATGATGTCTCCACTTTCCTTTTGATTGTGCCACATGTTCCTCATCACATGGCTTGTTGTTCTGTTGCGAAAGATCGTACTTCCACTTTTCGACAATCCTTCTTAAGGTGCCCAACCTTGTGACAGTAATAGCATGTGATCTGATACCGAGTGGATGACTCACCAGAATGACATCTCCACTTTCCTTTTGACTGTGTGACAAGTGCAATCTCTGATTGGTCACAATTAGATTTTATCTGAATTTGTCTCCGCTCCTTTTACAACAAGGTGGGAACTCACCTTGTCAAACATAAGAGTTTGACTTTCAGCCATTAAATGGAGTACCTCCACAAATGACTCATATGAAGAAGGTAAGTTGTTCAGAACCAAAGCCATCATATCATCATCGTCCACCTTTTTGTTGATGGAAGATAATTGGTCTCGAAGGTCTTTCGTCTGAAGTTGGTGCTCAGAACGCGATCCACCTTCTTGTAACTTTACAGAAAAGACCATATTCTTCAGATATAACACCTGACTCTTTTTTGACATCTGATATTTATCCCTTAGATTGGCCCACAACGTGCTTGCCACAGTAGCATTCCACACTTCTGATATCATATCATCCGACACCGATAACTTGAGAAGCAATAATGCTTCCTCATGACGTTTTTCATAATCCACAAAGTTTTGTCGTTGGTCGAGCTTCACTACCTGTGATAATTTTATCACAATCACGAAATTCCGCAAGCGTTAAAATCTTATGGATCCATACATTGATAATTAATGCCCTTTAATTTTTGTGTTTCCAGCAAAGTCAAGTGTAAAATATTTGCCATTTTATCATTCCAAAGTAACGGAAATGATAAAATAATATGACTTACTCCACACTAATAAAATAGTATATTAATTATTCCAGCAAATCACCCCTCAAACTATATTATGCTTATATTAAGATGAATATTATTACTTGACCAATGCCACATGATTATTCCAATGTATTAATTCACCGACCTTCTTTCAAAAGGAAGAACGAGAAACGACTGAGTCTTTCTGCCATGACTTTGCCTCTGCCGAAACGACTCTGCCTCTACCGAAACGACTCTGCCTCTACGACTCTACTTGGTTATCACGTTTCTCCTGTTGACTTCACACGATTGTGCTATTCGACTGATCAGGATTTGCGATTGCTGCCCTTATTAACTGAGGGTCTTCGCCTCCACGAACTTGTGCGTGGCCTCAAGTTTCTGATCCCACGATTTTTCGTCAAAAACTATATTTGTATCTTGGTTCTCAAATGGCTTTACAACTTTGTAGCCCACATTTTTCCTTTACACGACTGGTATTCTGCCCTTCTTCGTCGATTTAATAGTGCTGCTTCAAAAAACCATTCAAAAATGTCTTTGTTCACAGTATTTGCCCTTGTCTGCCCTCGAATCACAACTTTTGGGCCTCGCAAATGCCCTAGTGATTGTTACAGCAAGATGTACTCATGACTAGGAATCTTCGGGTACAATAAGCGGCGAAATCCACAGGATCTTCAATTTGTCTGTACTAGGACTTCCTCCAAGAGCTTCCAATTCGTGCCTTTGAAAAGGCTTCTTTCGAACTCATGAACCGACCACTTTGATATCAATGTTAGCATATACAAAAAGAGGAAAGAATTCAGAGAAGGCTGAATGCACACTCAAACAAGTGTGACAACATTTATTATCTAGGAAGAGGTGGTTACAGATTGGTTGAACAGTTACCAACTGAATTATAACTACATAACTGCATTACATGCTATATAATGCTCCATATTTTAACAAGTTAGGGGGGACAGTTAGAATTTTTTAAGTGATTCTTATCGTTCCACTAGGAAATGTTTATGTTTATGTTCATTTTATATTTTTTGTTCAAGTTGGCTGGGTGTACATAAATATCTGAATACCACACATGCAAAAGGTAAAAGAGCTAAAGTGGGAAAATTGTTAGCAATAAACCCGAGCGGTAGAGTAGGGCACGTTTTGGTAAAGCTAATTTCTATACTATGAAACCTATTTTCCAACAATATTATAGCTGTTCTCTTTCCAGTTTTCATAAAATAAAGTAGTTCAGCTTCAGAGTTTTCTTTCAGCAATTCCAGATATTTGTTTCTTGCATTGCAGTTTCAAAATTTCGCATACTGTCCTATATTCAGATTCCAGACTTTACAGCAGATTTGGAAATATCTAATCTTGGTTTCCAGATCACACTTATTTTGCAGATCCGGGTTTACAGCAGTATTTCAGATGTTCAGATGTTCAGTACTCGCTTCAGCTTTGAAATTTCAGACTAGATTTTATTGCAGATATTTCAGAATCTCATTACTGATCTAGAATTTCAGTTTCTTTTCCTATTCTCCAGCTCACATTTAGATTTTTACCTAGAATTTCAGTTTCTTTTACTATTCTACAGCCTCACGTTTAGATTTTTACCTAGAATTTCAGTTTTTTTTTTCCTATTCTACAGTTCAGGTTTACATTTTTCCTACTCCGAGCCTAGGAGTCTTATCCTTGGTTTAGAACAGTTGTAGCAGCTGCAGATGGGCTCGTAACAGAATGGTGTGCTCTTATTGATGATAGAACACATCAAGCTTATTGGACAAGTTACCAATCAATCGATGGCATAAACAAATAGCCATAGAACACATCAAGCTTATTGGAACAAATTACCAATTAATTGATGGCATAAACAAATAGTCATTCATGTAACAGAAACCTCAACAAAAGAAGTAAAAGTTAACCAAATGTAGTTGCAATGCCAAATTATGCAAACCTGCTTTATGCAATGATGTAGAGCCATAAAAGTCTTGAGCATATGGATCCGCACCAGCATCAATGAGAACTTTTACAACTTCTTCATGACCTGCATATGCTGCACGATGCAGGCTAGTTGCCTGGCCTGATCTTGTTTTCTTATTCGCAAGTGCTCCATTCTGTCACAAAAGTAGAAACTAGAAAGTCTTGTCCTCTTTAAACTCTCAGATATGCATATATGTCAGCCCTTTTATTTGCCTATCATATCCACCTTTTTTTTTATTACCTCCTTACCTGGCCCACATGCCTCTCAATGACATTTACACATAAAAATCAACAGGCGACAGAAATAAAAATTAGCTAATACAGCCTACTTTGCCCTATCCAAAATGATTAACACACAATGAGATGTTCACATAGAATTTCAAATAATGTAGTTCTTAAGAAATAATGCATTCATCAACAGTGATGGAAGATGCATTGCAGCATTCCATTTCAGACATAGAAGCACTAGATTGCATAACATTCTTGATATGCAACACAATGAGGACAAAAGGCATCTGTGGCAGCAACGAAATACATCCCCATTATATTCACCATAATTTATCATAATGAAGCAGCTAATACAGAGGGAAAAGTAACAATTGATCAATTTTTAGGCTGACTCCACAGTCTACACTTGTATGAGAAGATAAAATTGTCCTTATAATATGCCTTAAGTGTTGGAGCATGTATTGTTTGTGGGGTACACAACTATTGTGGCCTCGTTTAACAAACAAACATAGCATCCAAAATTCCAAGTTTTAAACTTAGAATTATCGATATATTATTAAACTTTCAAAAAAACAAAGTAACTAAAGATATTGAATATTAAAACTACTTATTAGTTTGAATAAAGGTGAACTGTTATAGCCCTTCACAGGTATAACAGAATTCCAACCTTATTTATATTCCCATTTGGAGGGAGGTAAATGTTAAGGTGAAGACTTTGATATTTGATATTGTGATATTCCAGTGTAATATTGAGGAGATATTGTATTGGGTTTTCATAGTCTGAAATTGTCAAACATAGTTGTAAGTTCCTCTTGTGATTAATACAATCAGATAGTGCATTTCTATATGGGGTTTTTACATGTAAAAGTTTTCCCCACATAAATCATTTGTGTTATGTGTTCATTTGGTTTCCTATAATTTCTTGTATTTCATCTGTGTTGTGATCCAATTTAATATCTTGTCAAATTTATTAAATAGCCTATTTATCTTTGATCCTACTCATCCTGACATGGTATCAAAGCAAGTTATTACTATTATCTAATAACTTTTGCAAGTTTGCAAATTTGTGAAAATTACCTACAAGAAGTTACAAAGCAATTTAGGGGAGTTTAGAAAGACTCAGGGAAGACTGTTGCAATTTAGAGTATTGAGAAACCTGATAAACTACCTATTGGTGAAATAGTTTGTTGCAGTGTAAATTATTGGTTTTCACCAACGGTCACAAGGCTAAGCCCCTCCTTGTGTATGGGGAGGCTCCCATTATTGAATTTAATCTGTATAAAACTATGGGGTGGCCATTAGGTAGGGCATCACACATGAATACTCCACTAAACGTGTGGAAAAGTGATTATATGGTGTACGAGGGAGAATTAAATTGTGAAGGTAGGTAAGGAAGGAGAGTAGGATAAACAAGGAAAGAGGGTTAATGTTATGGAGTAGACACTATCGGATTCTCACCATTACATCAACCATAATAGGTACTACATTCAATTATAAGAATTCAACCTCAATGTAATAAATGACAAGACTAATAAAGCATAGTACACAATAATTATATTTCATATTAATTGACTTAAGGACATCAAAGTTCCTTTCTTGGTTTTATACAAGATCATCATGTTTGCAAAGTTGGAGTATGCAAGAGAGGATAAAGGAAACATAGAAAATGAGGAACATAGAAGAAAATGTAGCTCTTATTTCTTGATGTAGTACTGCATATAAATCTTCAACAACATACAACAATCCGCAAATTGTCAACCCTTTGGAATGGAGAATCCATTCTAATTTTTAACATGCACAAAATTTCTCTTCATCACCCCCCACATGACTTTTCACCTATCCTCATCACTTGTGACCTTTAAAATGTGACATTTAAAACGTGACATTGATGAAAAGGGAATTTTACAATGCGACATTGAGTCACTTAAGTGAATAAGATGGAAAGAGTGAAATACTACATTCTCATTGAAGGAATAGAATGGTAGTGAGAGAGTGACTTAAGGAGAGAGAAGAAGAGATAGAGATGGAAAGGGAAAATATGGGAAAGCTCTTCTTGATGGAAAATTAGAATATTCTTAGAGAGAGGAGGAAGAGAGATTTTAGAGAGAGAAGGGATGACCAATATGATGAAGATGAGAGATCTTTACCTTATGAATAACTTGTTGAACTTGGAGCACTAGTGATTACAATATCATTCTTTTATGAGATACTGAAAACATTTCTAGAGCATATAATAAGTGTCTTAGAGACATTATTATGAGATCTACATTGTGATGGGAATATGATGAACATTTTTTATTACAAGGAAAGAGTGAGGGTCATTTTCTTACTTCTATAGGCCTTCACAATTCACTCTAGTGATCACAAATAAGCTCCATGATGCTCCAACCTCTTTATACTTGTCTTTTACTTCCTGAAATAGGTATTGACCTTACAGACATAAAAGGATTTCTCTCCTTGATGATACTATAGTTCTATGACCCTCCCTTGAACAAAAATGAGGTGATTGCGCATGCTTCTTCCTTTGAGATGTGATCACACTACCAGGTGTTGAATGATTGTTTAAGAACACTAATCTGTGAATTGAAATAGGTGAAACTAAAATGATTTCTCATTCTCATATACATGGTACTCCAAATGAAGTATCATTCCCCATGTACCTTTTCTGGACCTCAAAAATCCTCCTTGAATGGCACCAATCTTTAGGATTCTCTCATGCATTTTCTTTTTTCATATGCCTCTCATGGGATTAGATGAATTTTTGATCCTTACAACACCTGATGGTCCCTGGATGTAACTCGGTACCTTCACTAGATAATTCTGAATTGTTCCCTGAATAGCTTTGAACACAACGGTAGAGGTCAGGATATGATGATTATCACCTCACTCCTTGAGCATTCACATTTCACTTTTGAACATGATGACTCATTCCCAATTCACTTTCCTGACCAACATGTCACATGAGTGGAAACATACTTATAGTATATGAATACCTTTTTGCTCAATTGCTCCTCGTGGAAATAGTTTTCCTCCTCCAAATATAAGGATTGATCCCTAAAATGGAACTTGAAGGAATGTTTGAGAATGGGTTCCATGTTCTTGACCTCCAAACTGCATTGAAATACTGTGAATGCCACCTCCTTGACTTGCAAGATGTGAGCACATCACCAAGCATTGATTAAGTGTTTAGAAACACTCTCATGAGATATGCATTGCTTGTGGGCTTGAGATGACTGCCATCATCACTCATGGTGAGTTTCTCTTATCATGCCCCTGATGACCATTCCCTTGATGACTTTGAAGTTTCAATGAAGCTCTTCGATGTTTCAGATCCTTCACAGACGCTCATGATTTTCTGATTGTCACCTATTGTCCAAGTGATTATCTTTCACACACATTGATACCCTGATTCATTCTGTCATCACATTTTGATCCACATGATTGTCCCTTTCATGGATGGATTTAACTAGGATGACTCTATTTCTACCATAATTAGGATGATCTAGAACCATCCATACTTATTGCATCAAATTGTGTCATGCAGAGATCACCTCGGAAACTAATGCTTTTAGGATCCTGCGGGGGTTTTCTTTCCTTTTTGGACCACGAGACAACTTTCCCGGATCTTGCGATGATGGCAAAAAGTAAATGAGATAAGTAGAATGGGAGTTGCCACAACTTTCTAAGCTCAATTCCAAGCCTTACTCTTTTTAGCAGGCCCTATCCAAGACTATTATTTTTAGCAATTTTTTCGTAGTTTTCACTTTCTGATGTTTCTTGCTCATTCAGAGTGTCGAGAATGTTGATTACTTGCAATTTTTTACCATTTACTATTTTTAGACATGCCTAGCCATGAATACCTATCTATTTTTAGAAAGTGGCACTTACAAATGTCAGGTTGTAACAAAAATGGTCTTGAAATTTTGTGTTTTGCTCTGAGATTCTATGCTCTAAATTTCAAGGTTTTTTCTAGACTTGGTGGGAAAATGGATCTTCGAAGAGGGAAGAATACTGAGAAAAAGGAATTTTTTACCATTTTAAATGTTTATGGCATGTCTGATCATTAATGGAGGTTAGAAAGGAAATTAACATAGCCAATTTTCGGTTAAAATGATCCAGGCAATTTCATCCGCCAGATCTCCGGAGAGTTAATGAAAGTTTCTTAGTGCTTTTTGTAACCTCATGATGTGGCCATGGTAACTAGTCCGCAACTAGTTAAAAATTCATAAGAGGAACAGCAAGGTTTCACTTTTTTTTTCCATTTTTCCTAGGGGTCTAAAGGGGATAGAGTGACCTGGGAATTTGTGAGGGGCTGAAAATGAGGTTTAGGGGGGCAAATTGGATAACATGGTGACCAGGAGCTACATACACATGATCTGGGTGATGTCACTTTTATGTCCCCTATTGTCCCTTGGGGGATAGAGGGGACAAAGGGGACACCTAGGGACACCCAAATTTGGCATGACTTGGGAGGTCGTTACACTGGTGTCCCCTAGTGTCCCCCTTGCACCGTGGAGGTAAAACGAGAGGGGACAAAGGGGATCAACCTGAAGGCATCAAGGAGTCCAAAGTGTGACTTGGGGGAGTGAGTAAGGTCGTAATTTGGTGTTCCCCTTGTCCTCTTGTCCCTTGGGAGATAGAGGGGACACAAGAGTGTCCAAAGTGTGAATTTTCCATTCTAGAAAAGTAAATTTTGCCTTGTATGTCCAAATTGGGACACCTGAGCTGAAGTTTTCACCTCTGTAGCTTAGGAAAATGCTTTGGGGTCAAATATTATATGATTTTGACTCCAAATCACATTTCAAGATCATTAGAACCATTATCAAAAGCCAATTTTGCCTGCATTTTCAAATTTAGAGCCTATATCATTTTGAACTCAAAGGGGCAGCTGCAAAGTTTTGAAATACCTCAAGAAATCTTTGAGCCTTGGATCAAATTTGATGTTTCCACCTTATAGAGGATTCCAATAGTATTTTTGATGATTTTTTTTTTCCTCCTAACTCCTCCTAGTATCTCTTGAAATCATCTGGAGAAGTTCAGCTTTCATTGATTAGGACATTCATTCCCTACACCTAGAATATCCAATGTTGGCACAAATTACTCTTGGATCAAATTTTCTTTCCTAAACTTTCCTAAAACACTTCGGACACCTTCAATATCCTCCGACATCACCCTTAGATGCTTTAGATTTTCCCTAAACATTCCCGGAGGATGGTTAATTGGCTGCAGAATGGCCAAAAATGTCCTTTTTCGGTCTCCGGAGGAAATTGTCTTTCATCAAATCTCAATGAGATCACTTATCACATCAGGCACCCTTCCCTGCACACTGAAACACACTGAATAATCATGTTAGTACTTTCCTCTAAGCCTAAGTGAGGGTGGGACTGAAGAGAGGCTGGCGAGAGGAAGGGTTCACAGTGACCGGGAATCATAATTTTCAATTATGGGCATAGTTGATATTCTCAAAGTTTCAATTTTTCATGCCAAACATTTTGCATGACAACACTACCCCTATTCAGACCTGAAATTGAAACTAAAATTTGCAAGAAAAAATCGTTTTGCAGTAAATTGCAGAAAAAGCTTGCAATCTCAAAGATCGGCAGAAAATTTACAAAGAAAATTATGCAAGTACAATAACAAAAACAGTAACATACATTTGTTTCTAAGTGCAACCTTACAGAGGCAAGATTCTTGTAGGAGGAGAGCTCCGCTTTAACTCTTAGAAGAGCTCGATGAGCTCCTTGTTGAACTCGGTAGGCTCCTCTCCAACATTGGCACAGAGCTCGGAATCATTTTTTGGCTCAGCTCAAGGTTCAAGCAAGCTCCCTTCATACTAGCTTGGCTCATTGATACTTCACATAGCTTGGTCTCTTCTTCTCTGTCAGCAGAGCTTGACATAGCTCAGTTCAGTGGTAGCAAGGCCATATACAACACAACTTCCAAGTGGTGGGTGACTCCCTTATTCTAAAGTCGTTCCAAACTCTCCTCACAAGACGAAAAAGTTTCTATAGACTGCCAAATCTTTGAACATTTGTGGTCACACAGATCTACAAGGTGACAATGAGAAACAAGAAAAGGATTTGCAAAAATAAGATAGGCTTGTTTATAGCCTCATCGGTCAAGAATCCTCTACAAGCCCTAATATATTTCCACAACAGCAGTGGCAAGTTTGTGAAACGAGGTTATAATCAACAAAATCTTAAAATAATCCTCAACCCTAAAACAAACCAATGAAATCCGCATAGACAAACTAAATCTTGATAGCTTGCTCATTGTGTCAGTTCAATAAGTGGGGCCTATTTGCTTCTCCAACTCGCATATTGATAAGAGTTACGTATATGTATTAAAACATGTATATTTGATTAAATGACTAGTGCAGTTGGTCACCATATATTTTGTTAGAACTTACATTACAAGAGGTTAGGGGTTTAAAACTACCCCCAACCTATTTGTTTCTTAAATTTTCTTTACAAGGGGAAAGAATATTTTTTGATAATTTTTTTGTAAAGTATAGAAAACAAAATTCTTAGTATTTAAATTTTTTTGGAAAAGGCTATTTGATAAAAATTATCGAAAAAATCATTTCTAAAACATTAAAAAAATAGGCCTTATTAATTTTTTCCATACTACGAAAAATAAATTCAAAAATTCAAAAAAATTCTTATAAAGGTCAGAAAATAGTTTTGAAATTTTATTTCTAGGTAGTAAAATTATTTTTCTTTTCCTAGAATTTGTTTACAAAATTTTTATATTTTTTTGAAAAAAAAATTGAAAATTGCTTCTTCAAGCAATTTTAATACAAACAAATCTCAATTGTTGAATGGATCTAATTATAGTATTTGGAAAATTAGATCAAAAGTTGAATTTATGGCTCAAAAACCACGGCTTTGTGTAAACCATAGTTACCTAAGTCTCAAGGACGTGGGGACAGGGGAACAGAGGGACGGGGTTTCCGAGACGGATTTTTTTTTTCCAAATTTTGGGGATGGCTATTAAAATAATATATGAAGATTAATATTTAAATGTTTTAACTTTATTTAATGAAATTTAGGGATTTCATTTGTATTTAATGTATTTTAGGTATTTTCAAGATTATAATTCAATGTTTTTGGTAACCATTACAAATTTTTTATGGTAAAAACATCAAAAAATATTTGAAAGCTTTTTTTAAATAGGGGACGTCCCCTCCAAGTCCCCAAGTCCCCGAAATGTTCGGGTCACCACCAAAATCTAGGGACGCATTCCCGCATAACACTAGTGTAAACGGAATTGAAAAACAACCTACTAGTAGGCAAGCTAACTCAAAAAACTTAAATGCCTTCCAACAAAAATCCCAAGAGGCCATGTCCATCATTCTGTGTAGTGTGAAAGATGAATTCCTTCTCCACATTGAAAATAAAGAATCTCCAATCAAAGCTTGGAAGATTATGCAATCAATGCATGAAGGCACCATGCTTTTTTAAAATCATAAAACTCATGAAGTCTCCTATGAAAGGAGATGAGAAAATTGTAAGCTATCTTGCTCAAATCAAAAACATTAAATCCCAGTTAGATGGTTGCAACTACGACCTAATCCAATATAAACTTCTCTATTTTATCATCCAAATAAACATTCATTAGAAGTTCGAGAACTTCATTTTGATTTTAAACTCCAAATATCAAAATAAATATGATATGCCCAATTTGAACACCCTATTTGCTCTTCTCATCTAAGAAGAAGAGGTAATGATTAAGTTTCATTCATAAGAGAATGCCACTTAAACTCTTTTCTCTTAGAATCAAAAGAATTTTGTTCCTAAAAATAGTGGAAATCAAAATGGTAAACCTAATTTCAAATCAAAATTCAACCCTTCAACAAATATAACAACAAAAATAGGAACAAGCAAAACCTAAACAACAATTATAAAATCACTTTGATGGTAACTACTCTAAATGTGGCAAATTTGGCCACAAGCAAGAATATTGTTATCAAAACAAGAAAAATACTAATAATAAAAACTTTTAAAACAACGGAGGAAAAAAGTTTAACTTCTATTAATAATGTTTTGTTTAATTTTATTAATCATGTTCTCAATTAACTCGCGATAACTTTTATGTTACCTTATTTAAAGACAAATGGTTTATAAAAGATTAATGTAACCTTGTTATTGCCGAAGGCATTCAAAATAATGGTCTCTATATCTTCATTCAAAATAATGGTCTCTATATCTTTAATGGCTTTGCTAATGAAACTTGTCTTTCCTCCTAGATTAGAAATGAAACTCAGTTGTGGCATGAAAGACTTGGTCATCTCAATATTAGGAGTCTTGCTAATATGTCTCGTCAAAACCTTGTAGTAGGTCTTCCGAAAATCAAAACTCGTCATAAAACTTGTGAGGGATGCTTACGTGGTAAGAAACACAATTAACCCTTTCACGAGTATCATTATGCAAACTCCTAACATCCATTAGAGCTAGTTCACAGTGATGTTATGTAAT
This sequence comes from Taxus chinensis, assembly GCA_019776745.2. NCBI lineage: Eukaryota > Viridiplantae > Streptophyta > Pinopsida > Cupressales > Taxaceae > Taxus > Taxus chinensis. The sequence continues at coordinate 15,961,275 of CM034150.1, forward strand.
GTCCCCAAATGGACACTTTAACACTTGTAAAGGATTAACTACAAATCTGATCGTAAAATGCACAATATAAAAATTATTAAGATGCAGATCTGAATTTATACCACAAAATGTGACTTGCCTAGAGGATGGAATTTACCCAAAACTGAAGCAAAATCACTATTTTATCATAAAAAACAAATCAGCTGATTTTATTATTGCAAATACACAAGAAAAGTACCAGATTGGAACCCAATTGAAGGCTGAAATATTTATTAAAATTCTGCAGTTGCACCCTTCACGGACATAGCTGAAAACACAAATTCTTTGGCCCAAAATTTGCACAAAGTGGCTGATCTGATATCTGAAAATTTGATGTTGGAACAGCAATACAGATCTGATCCAAACCAACTCTCAAACACTCCAAACAGCTCTCTATGTGGGTCGCTCCACCATGAACAAGATGGAAATTAAAGGGGAATCACAGCAACAATTATTCTCTTTCAAACCCTTGCCCAAATTTGCAAAATACAGCCTTCATACACAGCTGAAAAACACAATAGAAGAAGAGTTTTTGTTCTTCTAGTCCTCAAGAGGGTTTTCGTCCTCTAGAGATAACTTCAAAGGGTTTTCGTCCTTTGGATTTGTTATGCAAAGCTTACTAGCTCACACCAAAATTTAGAATTTTCATAAAAATAAAAGAGATGCTTTTCCAAGCAAGTCAACTTGCTTTTATAACAAGTCTTGGCTTTGTAGCCACCCACAACCACCAATCATCTTTCTTTTCCTTCATTTAATTCTTTTTTGGCTTTTTGCCCTCTCCTACATGGGTCGCATTTTCCTCTAGGAGGAAATTAAAACATAAAGTAACTTTCTCTTTTATTTTTTTATTTAGTCATTAATAAATTATTATAAGTGCTTATGATAAAATTTCTTTTTATGCACTTTATAATTAATTCATTAAGACCAAGTTTCCCTTTTATTCACCCTTAGTCATCCGGAAACAAAATTGGGCTAAGGGTCTTCGACTTGTTATTTTGGAGAAAGGGACATTTCATGTTAGGGGACCACGTGAGGTTTCTTAGTGGTGCCCTCTATGTTGTAACATTCATTGATAATCACACTAGGATAACTTGGACCGATTACATTAAGAAAAAATATAATGTTTTATCTAAGTTCAAAAAATTCAAAGCCCTAGTTGATAATTCTTCTAATCTAAAAATTAAGAGATTACGAACTGACAAGGGAGGTGAATACGTAAGTAAAGAGTGAAATGTCCCTCTTTTTCGAATAATTCTATCAAAGACCTTTGGCCTATTTTGTCTACCCGACAGCCAAAGGGTGTGCTCAAGGGTGACTTAAGTCACAATAAATTATTATAAAGTGCCTAAAGAAAATAAAATAAAATTATTAAAGCACATATATTAATTTATTTGGCTTAATAGACATAAAATGTAATCCCTATAGTAAATGTGAAGAACAAATATCATTGTAAAGGGGGCAATTATATTTGCATTCTTCCTAGAGAGGATAATGGCGACTTGGCTCAAAGGAGAATAATGAAGTTTAGAAAGAACAAAAAAATATATTAATTTTGTATTCCTCCTAAGGAAATTGCGATTTGGCCTAGGAGAGAGAACCAGGCATAGAAATGATCATTGCAGCTGATTGGTGAAGAAGAAGGTTGCCTTTGGGTCCATTTTCCCTTATAAAGGAGAGATCAACTTGGAAGGGGGCATCTTATACTCATTCTTCAAATTCTGAATTTTATCTTAAGCCTGGTGCTTTTGCATAAAAATACTCTAGAGGACGAAAACCCTCTTGGAGAATGTGAGGGATTTCCATCCAGGAAATTCTATTGTGCTTGCAAGGGATTTTTCAGTCATTTCCAGCAGTAGTTGTGAAGATTTTTGGCAGATTTTGTATCCAGGATATGAAGAAAATCTTGCAGCAGTGATATATTATTTTTCTCTCTTGGAGTTACCCATCTTTTGGCTATCATGGTGTGTTTGAAGACACTCCAAGGTCTGTAATTTGTTGCTATCTGTTGCATTAATTTTCGTGGATCAAAAGAAGGCATTTTCAGTATCTTTGGATGAATTTATAGAGTTATTTCAGACCTTTTTTCCTGCAGCATTCTGGACTGTTTTTCCAGCCTGTGTATGTGCTCAAAAATCAGATTTTTATCCTATAACGAACTGTTAAAATTCTGAGTTCTGTTGTGGCAAGTTTAGGTAGGTTTGGTGGGGATTTCATTAACAAACCCAGTCGCCATGTCTGATTATTAATTGCAGCAGTCTAACTGATTTTTTGTAGGGTCCCAAACCTCATCCTAAGATCTGAACTGAGTCAATAAAAATCTGTATTTTACCTTGGGAAGAAAGGGTTATAAAGTATTGCTTGTTGGTGGGAGTTTCATTAAAAAACCCAGTCACATTGTCCCTCTAATAATCAGATCTGCAGTGTTAAATCCTGGGATATCTTTATTTATTTTGTACTTTAATGTGGGTTTATCTAAAAATCCACCTAAGGCAAGAATAGTCTCATTTGGGGACATTACAAAGAGTTTGATGCATTATGCACTTCCTGTGGAATCCAAAGAGAGTTAACCACTCTCTATTCTCCATAGCAAAATGGGATTGCAGAAAGGAAAAATTGAACCCTCTTAGGAATGAATAGAACCATATTGCATTCTACAAATGTTCCTAAATTTCTATGAATGGAAGCCATGGCTACTGCTATCCATATCCTAAATAAAGTTCCTACAAAAGCTTTGCATCAAACTACACCTCTAGAGATGTGGGCGAACAAGAAACCAAATGTTTCTCATTTTAGGATATTTGGTAGCCCTGCTTCTATTTTTATTCCTAAAGTTAAAAGGAAGAAACTTGATTCTACCTCCTATTCCTGCACTTTTGTTGGCTATGGAGGAAGAACAAAAAAATTAAGAGTTTATGCTCCATCTAAATGTGAGATCATTGAAAACAGAAACGTTCAAATTCTTGAAAAATCATTTTGTGTTCTTTTCTGAACCCTCATATATTCTTGTTCAGTTCATAGGATTGATTCATGTTATAATCTAGATCACATGCAATTTCATTATCATAAGTCTGATTAGGCTTAGTTATTGATAGAGTGAATTGATCCACTATTTTCATAACAATTCTTTTAAAATGAAAATCGTTGTTTAACGTTAATTATTTTTTGTTTTGATCACAGGATGAACAAAATATCAAAAGTAAACTCCGGTTCACGAATTGAATTGAAACAGTTTATATCTCTTCTAATATTCCATCCAAAATATGATGAAATGTCATAATTTGCATAAGGATTTTGAATATATGTTTTGACTTTCCATAGATAAGCTCTCCAATTCCTCCCCTCCTATTTCTCTTGATGAAGAAATTGATGTCCTCGAGGATGATGATCCTATTCGAACACTATGAGTACTAAGTTTGAGGGGGAGACGTCACAAAGTGTTTACCAATCCAAAAGACCTAAATGGGCTCAATCCATAATTCAATATTCATATTCTGATAATCTTAAAAAGATGACTAGAAGTCAGCACATTTGTCATGTTTTAATGACTTTATATGAATGTGAACCCCAATATATCGAATAAGAAAATCAATACGAAAGATAGAGGGAAGCCTATGATGCTCTTTTTTAAAATCAAACTTGGGTGTTTGTTCCTCCAACAAAGAGCAATATTGTTGGATCTTGGTGACTTTATAAAATCAAATACAGTTCCATATGTGGAATTAACAGAGGCAAGGTTAGTGGATTGTGGGTTTACTCAAAAACCCGAAATTAACTATGTAGAAACCTTTGCTCCTTTAGCAAAAATAAGCATGGCTAGGATTCTCCTAGCTCTTGCAGCTCAACATGGTTGAAAAATACACCAAATATATGTTAAAAAGGCATTTTTGAATGATGATCTCAAAGAAGAAATTTATATGACTCAACCTAAAGGTCTTGAAGAACTTGGTAAAGAACTTTATGTTTGTAGATTAAAGAAATATTTGCATGGTTTGATACAAGCTCCTCAAGTTTGGTATTATAAAATTAATTGTTTCTTTAAAAATCTAGGTTTTTCTAATTGCTTCTCTGATGATTTATTTGTAAAAATTAAAAATAATCAAATTATTTTCATTGTTTTGTATGTTGATGATCTTCTTATAACTAGCAAACAAACTAGTTTAATTTTTTAAATTAAATGTACGTAAAAACAATATTTTGAAATGACTAATCTAGGCCTACTTTATCACTTTCTAGGAATGGGTGTCTTATAAAATCATAACTCAATAATAGTTCATCGATCTCAATATGCTCATAACTTGCTTAAAAGATTTAACATGATTGATTGTAAACCTGTTGTACCTATTGAAATTGGTACAAAACTTGATCTCAAATCTACATGTGACAAAGCAAATCTTACCTTGTACAGGCAACTCATTGGCAATTGAATATATCTAACTATTATTAGACCTGATATTTCTTATGCAACAGGGGTTGCTTCTAGATTTATATAGGATCCACATCAAGAGCATTGGAATATGACCAAAAGAATCTTAAAATATATTAAAGGTACAATCAATTATAGTTTATATTGTTTTTCTACTAATGATGTTAAGTTATATGGTTATTGTGATTCTGACCATACTGGTGATATTATGGATAGAAAATCTATTTGGATATGTTTTCAAGTTTGGTACAGGCACTATTACTTGGAACAGTAAAAAATAACTAACAATGTCCATCTCATCTACCAAAATTGAGTATAGAAATGTTATGGAAGCAACTAAAGAAGCCATGTAGTTGAAAAGACTGTTGGAAAAATTCCATATGGATGTCAAACGAAGCACTCCACTTTTGTGTGACAGCCAACGTTGCATAGCTCTTGCGAACAATCTAGTTCGACGTCAAAAAATGAAACATATCAAGATTCATATACATTTGATTCAAGAAAAAGTCATTAATGTGATATTGATCTACAATTCTATCCTGCTGAAGATCAAGTTGCAGATATCTCATAGCCGGAAATAGTCATATGTGATTGTAAGTTCCTCTTGTGATTAATATAATCAAGCGAGTGCATTTCTTTGTGGGATTTTTTCACCTGTAAAGGTTTTCCCTACATAAAATTCCAGTTACGTGCTCATTTAATTTCCTGTAATTTCTTGTATTTCATACTTGTTGTAATTCAATTTAATACATTGTCAAAATTATTAGATAGCGTATTTGTTGTTGATCCTACTCATCCTAACATAAAGGGATAACAAACACACAAATTAAAGCATATAGATATAACAAGGACTCTCAAGTATGTCTTAATCATAAAAAGCAAAGAACAGTCCTTTTGATGTTCTAACCTATAACCTATATGTCATACATTTTCTGAGTTCTCAAATGTCACATGCAATAAAAAAAACAACTTTATTTGTCTTTTTCTTTTACAAACTACACCAAATCAATCCTACACATAGATTATTCATGATGACAGAAACTTCAAACATTTTTTTGACAAGGTCAAAGGCCTAATGTAGAAACACAACCCCAACTGTGTAGTGTAAAGCTCTGATCTCATACAACAATGTCTAAACTTAAAAATCTTACTCAATCTCAAATCTAAAGGAGAAACAGTACAACCGCATTGGTGTTTTAAAATATGGAGTTAGCTTCATTATTGCATTGGGGTTAGTAAAGGCATATTCCCATCAGCAAGGCTTTGAAGCTTGATCATGTAAAGGAGAAACAGTACAACCGCATTGGTGTTTTAAAATATGGAGTTAGCTTCATTATTGCATTGGGGTTAGTAAAGGCATATTCCCATCAGCAAGGCTTTGAAGCTTGATCATGTAAAATGACCGCCCACTTAGAATTTTGTATGATATAATCAGACCCAATCCTTTTTTATTTCAAGAAAATGATAATGCCTTGAAATAAAAAAGGAAAGGATTAAAATTAAAGTTGAGCATGGTAATGGTATGCCTAAAAGCTGCAATCCATGATTTCTAAATTTACATCGAGGTGGTTATCATCAGAACTTAATTTGTCTTCATTAATCTAGGATAAGTGGCATTTAAAAAAATTGTAAAGTTTTCTACAATATGTACAAAAGAATCTATGAATGCGACTACCGATCTAACCAAATTCTAGCCAAGCACACACAACCAAATGATCCTCTTATTACCATCACTAAGAAAAAGTACATTAAGTATTTCAAAGTAAATATTACTTCTAACAATCCACATTAATTTTTGGTGAATATTTACTTGGTTAATCCATAACCCAGGCCATCACAACCAAGAGGTTTGAATATTCCCATCCATAGATGGTTTCCCTTCCTCGTCACTCAATAGCTTAGCACTTGAAGTGGTTGGGAAAGGTGTCCACTTACATTACTCCATTCTAAATCTCCATCCAAATATCTTCTTAAGACATTTAGATTTTGTCAACCTTTTGCCAAACCTCTACACCCAAAGCAATAATGGAGCAGTCCAAGGATTGCCATATAAAAGTTCTTCAAGCCTTCAAGTATTCCATAATGAACATCAGAAATGACCGAATCAGTAACGTACACAATAATCATGGTCACAACTTTGGCCATTTTGAACCTTGATGTATAGATATGAATCTTTTGATGACTTCCAAAAAACATTTTTCAAGAAATATTCATCAATCTTGGCATAACAAGCTTTGAGAGCCTACTTCAACCCGTACAACACCATTTTGAGGCAACACACCAGATGATCTTTGCCCTTTTCTGAATAATCAGATGGTTGCTCCATACACGCTTACTCTTTCAGAATCCTATTAAGGAAAGCATGGTTAACATCTAACCAATGGAACTTCCACCAAATCTGTGCAGCCAAAGCAAGGATGATCTGATAGTGATTATTTTGGCCATAAGTATGAAAGTACCTCCATGATCTATGCCTTAGACAGCATGCCTATATCCTTTGGCCACTAATATGGCTTTGTGCCTCTCAATTATCCCTTCTTATTTATACTTGAGCCATTTGCACCCAATAGATTCATATTCTACTCATAATTGTGTCAAGGTCCAAAAATAATTCCTCTAAATGGATTTGATTTCTTCAGCCATTGCAGCTTTCCAAAGTTGCTTCTTACTTTCCTCCTCAAAATTGGAAAGCTCTTCTGCATTCAACAATTATGCCATTGGTGTATAATTAACTTTTCAAGTCAATGTCTTAGACTGTTCCTTCCCTTCTTGCGAAACGAAGCATTTTTCAAGTACCATTAAGGTATCATTCTCTCCAGTCTCCAAACCCTCAGGCTCACTAGGTCGGGTGTTGAGTTTTCCATGAGTCTAACATGTCATTTTGCTTTGAAGTGTTGAATCTAATTGTTCTATCTATTTTGGCTAGAAGTTGAATTGTGCGGACACCAACATCCTTTCTTCCTTCATCAAAGATAACATTGTGGAACACATGCACCTCCTTTGTCTTCAATGAAGCCTCATTGGTTTCACAATACCTAATGAAAATATGTTTGCTGCTTTTATCATCAAACTTCAGCCTATTGTCCTTTGAGACATGCATATAGGTGGTGCATCCAAATATCACCTAACCTATATGCATCATCTCCTTAATATGCACTGCCTATATGCAGGTCTCAAAGGACAATTCTGAACGATTATTGTAAACCTCTTGTCCTTTTTGACTTAATGATTTTCAGGTAAGCACTTTTTCAATCAGCATTTGCATGGAAGCTTCACAAATTATTTTGACTTGCAATGTCGGCTTGATCCCCTTCTCCTTGCTCGTCATCTTTCATAGCTAATGCACCAAACCTTCTCACTTTCCTCATGGTTATTTAATAATTCTTCACATGAATACATTTGATGCTCCTTTACAAATGAAGCAGCATGACTGGTAATTAACAAACTGCTGAATAGGTCTTCCTCTGAGTCTTTCTCCAAATGACTCACGATCTCTAACATTAATAGGACATGAAAACGTTAGAATCGCTTCTTATACACATTCCAGTTAATGGACAAAAGGAAGCTTCCAGGAAAGATTAACATCCCATGACTGCAGCATTTATTCCCTTTGCACTTTGCAGCGTACATCGCTGGAACTCTCTAAGATATGTATCATGTTGGAGCATCATAGCAATGTGCACATAAGATTGAACATAATAGTAATGCCCATTGTTTCAACTACTGACAAACTATCAGATTTCCTAATACAAAGCACAAAACATTCACCATATGTAGAAACACTCTTGAATGTAGCAAAATGAGCAAATCTTTATTTGAAGAGGAGTTGCATGCATACCAAGGAAAACTCTCAATGAGTTAAAATCTCTTTAGGGGGTGTGAACATGCCATACTTTCTTGTCATTCAGCTTGATACTGTGGCACTGATAAATAGTTAGATTAACACTCGTGACAGTTAATCTTATGGCCTTACAGTGAAATGATAGCTTCGCACGCATATGTATCAAATATTTGCAAAATGAAAATAACATCAAATTAAATGTGTTGTGTAGCTAACTTGAATTAATTAGTACTAATGACAATACTACCATTTTACAAAGATAAACAACTCGTGCCAACAGTTAAGTCATGGGGCCTTCAACCCCAGCACATGGCATCCATCATCTTACATAAATCAACTGCAGTTTTCACCTCAAAGTACACAAGGAAGACTCCGTTCATAAGGAATTTCTTTGTAGAATTTGGAATAACTGCCTTGCCCATGTAAGCTATGTAGTCCAATCCCGAGCATTAGGAAACATAATGGACAAATTTTTAAACATCTAGTGACTATTGTTTCCTTTCTCAAGAATCTGCAGAATAGCTGTTACCATCAGTCTACCCAATACTCGTTTTACAGCAACCACATATTTTTTCAGGAACGAGAGGCTCCGTATCATTCGATGGTCCACCATTTTACAAATCCCAGTTTGCTAATACCACCTAGCCATCTTCTTCACCTTGTTCTAGAGATGTGACTGATTTGCAACATCGTCTCGAAAATTATGACTGCAATCCTTCTGAGTTTCGCTTCTTTCACGGTCCATCTGCTAATGAGAACTCCCTAGATTCTCTTAATGTTGTCACCTACTCAAAATCAGATAAGTCCTTATAAACAAATATCCACTTGCAAACATGAATCCATCCACACTTAATAGCCTCTTGGCTAATACGGCTGTATATAGCTCTAATCTCAGAAAAGAGTTGTTTGTTTCTTGGATGGAAGGTCTATAAATCATCCAGGTTCAGATGAAAGCAACTCTAGCCATCTAGAGAATGTACCTCCAATACCAACAGTCTCACAGCCGAATTATCCCGGATAAATATCTGATCCTAAGCCCCAATCGTAGCTTCAATGCAAACACATTAAGACAGCTGCAAAACAAGTAGGAACACAAGTGAGAACTGATTGATCTGGACAAAGCATTTATCCCACAAATGCAGGAATGCGGGAAAATTGTAATTGCTAAAAAATGTTGCAGTTTTCATGACGTTACTCCATTTTTGTTTACCCTAGTATAGCTATGAGAAGTTTGATACTTTTTGCTTTATAGTTTCTGCCTTACTCTGAAATCTGACAAATTATTTGTTATAGTCTTCATATTTAATGTACCCCTATAAGACTATGGTTTATTGAACTCTTGAAAATGGGCATTAAGACAAATTTCTTTCATACACTCCCCTAGCACCCTAGAGATACTGCTGTCCATAAAGCAGGGAGTAGATTTTGTCCTTATGGAACTACCATCGTGCCATTCCATCATTAGCTGCTCAAGATCAAGAATTGTCTGGGTAATGCAATCCCAACCATATTTGGGTTGCACTGGAGATGCACTTGCACCATAAAGGTACACGCCCACGACCCAAAGGAAAAACAATATGATACCCTAGTATGTCGTCCTCATGTTTCCCAGAATTTTAGTACATCTAACAGGTGCATGTGTACCTGCACCTTGCATACCCCTATCACCTGTGTACCCAGAGTTCAACCATGTGCTTCAGATATTCTCATAAGAAAGTGACTAACATTGGGTACCATATTGCAAGCTGTCATACTCTTGCAGTAAACATAGCTTAGAGGGGATTTTGTTTTTTTTTCATGCTAGCATCTTCATATCCCACATCAACTTTGGAATTTGCCATTCTTCCAATTTTGTTATGGATGTTCCATATCACTTATTGTTTTTCTGATATTGATCTTTCTTGGATCTTATTTCAAATGATAATCATTAGAATGTCAGTTTTAGAACTTGGTTAACCATAGTTCTAGGTTCTGTGTTGACTCTTCTTGTAGTAGCGCCATTCATGAAAAATTATCCAACATCTAAGTATTGCCAGATAATGTCGTCGACCTCACCTGATCAAAGTAGCTGAATGCATAAGTCTAGGTTAGATCCTGTTCTGGTAGCACTGCATAAAGTCAAACCACTGTAAATGCAGGACATTTACTAAGGATTAGAAGAACAAGCACTTAAGCATCTCAATGACATCAAAGACTTAATAGTACATAAAGCAAGATAAGGGCAATGTGACATTGACTATCCAAAATACAGTGACTGTTGAGGGATCAGGCTTTCCATAAGAGTGGTAGCTACAGACAGCTTCGCAAAATCGGAAATAAAATTATTGGAGGTGAACATAATTGATAAATAAGATTCGCAAGTTGATTTCTCCATGTACCTTGTCATACCTAGGATATTATGGCATTGCCCATAGATACATTAGAAGTGATTAGATCTCCTTGTAGACACCATAGGCTCTCCTACCTTGACAACCTGGGACTAGCTACCTAGCAGGGAAGTTGAAACTCATTACTGGTCAATGTAGCAGGTCGTTTTGTGTTTGTTTTTCCTAAAGTTGTTTGCATTTCTCTAGGCACACTCCAGATAGCCATAAAATCCAAATTCCGCCAACGTACCCACATGCTAAAACTCACTCTATCCCTTACGTTAGGTTTTTGTCTGAGAGAATTTTATTTATTTATTTATTAAATAAATAAAGTTGCACACTTTTGAAAAATAGATTGAGCTAAAATTGTAGGATTTTTAGGTTATATGAAGCACTTCACCCCATCATTATTACACATAGACATTTACCCTGAGGGGAAGAATTTTTTTACTAATTAGCTAATTGGAGAAATTTTTCTAGCAATTGCCTGTAACTTCTTTTGTTTTGTTTAATCTATTCTTATGTTTTGTTTTGGTTTTTTTTCTCCAGAAAATTCATAACTAGCCTATTCATAATCTTCCTGCTAAGCATGGGATCTTTCCCCAGGCCTAGGTTTTTGAAAAGCTATCCAGTATTTTTAATTACTAATCTGTCTATAGGCGATCAAAGCTCAGGATTCTTTCAGAAGATTGCAAGAAGTTGCTTGGTCCAAAAAGGTGCAAAAATGGATTTTATGAAAATAAGAAAAAATATTTCCATCAATGTGTAGAGCTCGAAGAAAAGTATGCACTTTTAGAGGAAACGAAACCTATAAAACAGAGCCACATAATGAAAGTTATGGCACATGTAAGTTCTTACTACTACATCTTACCGGACACTTTCCAAAACTAGACAAATTTTATTCTATTCTTATGATCTTCATCACCAAAAATCCAAACAAGGAAATAAATGCAGTCTTCATGTTAGTCACAATTTTCAAAGATGCCTCCCTGCATCCAATTTCCACGCTTCCTTCACGTGATGAATTTTCACGCAATTTTAAAGGCAGAAGTCACAATGCAAGTCACACTTTTGGAAAAGAGCTATCTTTTCATGCAAGTCATAGATCTTTGGAAGGAATAATTTAAGATGCCTATTGGAATTTTGACATTGGAAGGCAGTGTGGGAATTTATTGCCCTACCTAGCAGGTTACTTTTTCCCGTCAAGTCAAATCACTTAAGCTGCCAATGAGAATTTTGGAGGGTGGTAGGTAGACCAAAATTTCTTACCTGCCTGCAGGGTGAAAATTACCATTATGAAAGTATATTCACTTAAGTAAAAGTGGGAATTTCATGCCTGCCTGGAAGGGGTGAAAATTCCCATTATGAAAAGTAAAGTCACTCAAGGGAAAAGCAGGAATTTATTACCTGCCTTGCAGGGTGAAAATTGCTCATTATGAAAGTCAAGCCACTTAAGTGAAAGGATGGGAATTTATTGCCTGCCTTGTAGGGTGAAAATTTCCATTATAAAAGAAAAAATAACTTAAAGCACTGGTTGGGAATTTCTTGCTCTTCCTAGCAGGTTGAATTTTCCAATCAAAAAGGTTTATTCACCCATGCAAGTCACACTTTTTTGGAAGGAAGGATTTAAGCTGCACAATGGAATTTTGGTAGTGGCAGGAAGGTGGGAATTTATTGCTTGCCTTGCTGTGTGAAAATTCCCATTAGGAAATTCAACGCAATTGGATGAGATAAATATAAGTCAAGGATGTATACTAAAAAATAAATAAAATAAATTCATAAAAAATAACAAGCAGAGGTATGCAGACTTGGGCACCCAAATTGAGTGAAAGAGCATGGCTTTTAATTCATTAATTGCCAAAAATAGGGAAAGGAAATTATTAAAAATAGCACGGAGATGGATATATAAGCATGGGGTTGCCATTAATTAGAAGAACCATTTAATTCTTTTTAATGAATTTTGTATCCTGGAAAAGTTTTGGCACCAAGGGAAGGAAGATTTTGCATTAAAGAGTGTTTTCTATTGCCGGGAAGCTTTTTAGTTTTGGCGCATTGGATTGTAATAGCCTAATTTTTGTTATTTTGATTTGTCTGCATGTTGGTATAAGGTGCCCAGGTATTCATCATATGTGCTCATATTAGTGAAAGGAAGTCTCAAATCAATGTCAAACACATTGAATATATCTTCTGAATGAGAAGAAAAATTGTCTAGATCTACACATAAATTGATCCAATTACAAGAGATTCTGGAAGAATTAAAAGAAAAAGAGTTCATACAAAGATTATTCCAGGCATAATGAAGCATGATGAAAGAGAAGTGTCAGGAGAATCATACATTGCTTCCAGATTTTCTGAAATCAATGATACAGACATAGGTCCTGAACCAATCACCGATTTAATTGACGGATCCAGAGATGGAAGATCATATCTTATGCGAGAAATTAAAAGTAGAGGGATTATTCAAGCCTCAAAATTTCCAATCATAACTCAATTTCATGAATATCCCAGCATGATTGGTGGTGATTGCAATCAACATGCATGATGTTGGCAATAGATGAGAAAATGTTGAATTACATGTTCAACAAGTATATTCAATATCAGAACAAAAAGAAAGCGTAGGGTTTTATAGCTGGACAGATATTCTTTCTTCTCTTCTTTCTTTTCTTATTAATTATTTTCCCATGATGAAATTGTGAGATTAAAGTAATTGGTTTAAAATCCAATACTGTTAAGTTATTTGAAAAGGTTCTCTAAGATAAGTGGTAAATGTGCACAATTTTGACTTAAACTTCAGATGTATGTCACTTAGAGAGGAATTCTAGGAGAAATAATGCCAAATGTTTCATTGAAAAGCTTCCACATGTTATAGTTGATTTGAAGTTTCCTATTTGTAATTTCCCTCTATACACTATAAATAGAGGAAGAACGCTATGGGTTAAAAAATAAGAATTTGTAATCAGCATTCTTGTGTTCTAGAACTTTGAGTTGAAACCCTTGATATCTTTCTAAAAGCTAAGGAATAGAGAGGAGGTATATTTCTGGATAACTTTGTGGTTAACGGTTGCATTTGTTTCTTATTTCTTTATAGATATTTTCATGAAGTTTGTATTATCTTAGATCTGGATCTGAAACTTTCCTTTGCTTTGAATTCTACATTTCTAGATCTATTTGTTTTGTCTATGTGCATTTGACCAACTCTATCAACTATTGATTAGGTTGAACATCTTCTTTCTTTTCTTCTCACATTTGATTATTTCCCTCTTCCTACATATATACATTTCTTACAACTTCTTAATTTCTACAAAACTACCTAGCTATGGTTGAGTGAGCTACACAGTTAAAGTAAAACCAACAGATAGATATTAGGAAATATAATTTACAAAATCTTACACGGGAGCCTCACCGGTAAATGAGAGAAATTTATCTCATGACTGCCTAGGTTTTCAGCTGTGCAGAAAATCTAGCCAACACCTCCAATAAAGTTTACCAACTAGAGCCTGAGCCTGGTTAGCTACAGATCTGAAACCTAGTCCACCTTCCTTTCTAGGGTGGCAAAGAATTTTCCATTTTTCTACTGACCACTTTTTCCGATTTTGTGTCCCATTCCACAAAAAGAACTGATAGATAGAATCAATTTTTTTTAAATTGATTTAGGAATATTGAGGATAGATGAAACATAAAATGGAACCGCCTAAAGGACAGCCTTAACCAGAGTCATTCTACCTGCCGTAGATAACCATTTATTGGTCCATTTTTGTATCTTACCATTTATCTTCACAATTAGTCATTCCCAATATTTACTTTGCTTCAAATAAAGCAAAACTCCCTAGGGAGAGAACCTTTTTTGAAATGGAAAAATGTTGAGAATTTTCTCTTTGTGCTAGAAGGAGCAATAGAAGAAAATAATACTAGATTTGTCTTCATTGATTAGTTGACATGTGGCAGAAGAAAATACTTAAGAATTTTTGCCAATTGCTTAGCTTCCACTGTGGTAGCCTTCCCTACCAAAGTAGAGTCATCAACGAACTGAAGGTGAGAAAGAGGATTTACAGAATTAGCAAGTTGCACACCTTGTATTCTCTTATCCTGGCAGGCTTTATTCGCTAATCTTCCCAAACTTTCGACCAAAATAATAAATAGAAAAGGGGACAACGGATCTCCCTGTCTAATACCCCTCGAGGCTCCAAACAGGTTGGTAGGTTCTCCGTTGAGTAGCACAGAGAAAGAAACTGAGGTTAAACAAGCCTCTATCCATTTAATCCAATCCTCGAAAAAACCAAATTTGGCTAAAGCCTGACTAAGAAAATTTTGATCCACTCTATCAAATGCTTTAGATAAATCCAATCTAATAAACATTGCCGGTGATTTCTGGAGTTCCATAGAATGCAAGAGCTCTTGGGCTAAAAAAATTTCATCATGAATTTGACAACCCAGAACAAATCCACCTTGTTCGGGGGAGATAATCTTATATAGAAGAGGTTTAAGCCTTTCTGCCATAACTTTTGTAATGATTTTACACAGAACATTGCAAAGTGCTATAGGCCTATATCCTAAAATCTCTGCCACTCCCTCATATTTCGGAATGAGAGAGATAAATGTTTTGTTTATTTCCTTAAGCATAGTTTTTGATACTCTTGTCTCTTCCACAACACTGAGTAAATCCTGCTTTATGATTTCCCAGAAAGTCTGATAAAATTCAATAGGGAAACCATTTGGTCCTGGAGTCTTTCCTTTGCCCACACTAAAAACGGCAGTATATAACTCTTGCTCAGTTACGGGTTGAGTAAGCTTTTCATTTTCCCCCTGGGAAATCAGCCTACGCAACACATCTAATACTTTTCGCTGACTCTGTAGATTGAGGGGTTGAGCTGTGAACAAATCAGTAAAAAACAAAACAGCCTCTTGTTTCATTTCTTGAAGAGAATATATCTTTTGTCCCCCTTTTTTCTGCAAAGAAGAAATGTAATTATGCACCCTTCTATGGAGTAATGATTTATGGAAAAAAGTAAAAAATTTATCCCCTTCATTTAGCCATTGAATTCTAGATTTTTGCTTCCACATTATTTCCTCTCTGACTTCCCATTATGTCAATTTTGCTTTTAGCAGTTGTTCTTTCTGAATAATCTCACCTGAAATGCCAGTATGACGTATTTAAGAGTTAATCTCTTCCAAATGTTCGAGAATATCAATTTTCTTGGCCTTAATGTCTCCAAACTCGGTCCAATTCCATTTCTTAAGTTTGGTCTTGAGATATTCCAACCTCTTAACAAAGGAATACATCTGAGTCCCATGCCTTGGCTTGCCATCCATCCACCACTATTGAATACATTGTCTGATATTCTCATGTCGCAGCCACATCAATTGAAATCTAAAGGGTGCTTTATACCGAAAAGATTTCCCTATCTCAATAGAAACAGGCCAATGATCAAAGCCAATATTGTTCAGAAGAGTTGCCTTGGGAACAAAATTTTGGAACCACCGTCTTCATAAACAAAAATCTGTCAAGTCTTTCCATAATACAATGTTGACCTTGTCTTTTGTTATTCCATGTCATAATCCCATTTTCAGTTGGAACATCCAAAAGATTTAATGACCACATTTGTTGGGACATAATTGTAGAACTAACATCTAACTGTTTGGTCCCACCTTGTTTCTCTTGTAAATTGAGAATAGTATTAAAATATCCTCCTAAAATAAGAGGAGTCCCTGTACACAGTCTAGTCATATCTGAAATCTGGATCCATTGTTTCTGTTTAGCACTCACTTCAGAGGAGCATATATATTTATAAGCACAAAATTTTGGTCATCCACTTTAGAGTACATATGAGTTAAGAGTCCTCCTTGAATAGCACAAGAGTTCAAAACCATAATAGCCTTTGGGTCCCATAAAGTTATAATACTTCCAGAAGCTCCTTGCGAACTTAGAGCTATATGATGAGCCTTAGGCCATACTCTCTCCGAGATGGCAGCCATTAAATCTATAGAAGTTTTAGTCTCTTGCAATAACACCACAGATGGATGATTAGTGAGAATCATTCTTTTAATCTCTTGAACTTTAGAAGGGCTTCCTTTTAGCCCTCTTATATTCCAAGTGATGATCTTCATGGTGGGGGAGTTTGGAAAAATTGGGATAAATTCCTCACCTTGCCAACAATACTGAGCTTATTGCCTTCATTTTGAAGAGATAACTGGTTTGGTTTACGTCCTAGTTTAATATTTTTATCAATTTTAAGCTTTTTACTTTTATCCTGAGCCACTCCCAAGTTGGATTCATCACTTTTCTTACCCTTGTCTTGATCAAATACAACTAAAGCTTTATCCATATTTTCAGGTTCCGCTACCTGTTGATCTGCATCCAAGAATTATCTTCACCCTAGCTCTGTCCAAGAGGATCAAATCAAGCCCTAAAAGGCTTAAACCTTACAAAAACTGATAAATACCCTTTGGAATGATATCCTTAGCACCATACCCTGTCTAGCACATTCAATCATTAAAAGCATCACATTCCATGCAACTTCTGTAGATACTCACCTTTCACTCCTTACTCAACTTCTTGCTCCATTAGCTATTGCTCAAGAATGCAATTTGTGGACTTTTGGCCTTTTCAATGCTTCCTAGGCCTTCTCCCCTATTTCATCACTCAAAACATAGGTTAGGCAACCATCAACATGATCAAGAATAACTTGAGGCTTCATCTTTCTAAAAACTCACTCTATCTTGCAAATTGTACCCTTAGGACAAGCTTGTTTGGAACGTTCATGCTTAGAGACATCTCTGACAACCCACAAAGAGCTTTCAACTCCTCCCTAGACCTCCTATCATGCTCGTGGTGTATGCCAAGTTTCAAAACCCTACTCCTTCACTAGCTTCCTCAATCACACTTTTCTTCTTTTTGCTCTCAAGGGCCTAACTAGCTTAGGACAGTCTTAGAACCCTCATAACTCCTCGTGTAGATGGATTCAAGACACAAACCAAACATTTTGGAGTACTCATTTCAGGGCTAATCATGCCTACAAAGTTTCAAGAATGATCTCCACGGGCAAGTGTGACATCCTTTGTTAATGCACCTTTCCTATTAGGCCTCTGACTGTGTTTAATCTCCCCTTGCTAGACTGTCAAGAAGATCTCAGGTTTTAACCCTTAGTTCTTCAATCTTTTTGCATAATCCCTTTCCTTGGTCTATTAGAATGATAACATAGGAATTTCAGAGCAAAATCCGTTGATTTAGTGCTTTAAGTAGCAAACCCTAGCAACACCCCTGAACTAGGCTCCTTAGAAACCCGATAAGCCTTGTTTAGCTATAACTTCCACGAAACTTTGATTCAAACCACAAAATTTTAACTCAAGGACTGTTTTGAGTTCCTTAACAAGAATTTCTTACCAGTATTGTCTGTGGAATTCAAAAATGATAAGAATCTCTCAATTTTCCCTTGACCTGCCTGTAAAAACACACACTGTTATGCAAATCTTCCCCCAAAATCACTCAGATCAACAAACTCCTGATGGAAATATACTCTTAACAATCTGAGACCATTATCTACACGTAGTTGAATCAGTCTAAGGCTCTTTGGCATGCTCTAGCACAACTTCCATGGCCATACTACCTCCTACAGACATGCACAGCTTATATTGTGTTCTTTATAACTATTCTAACATGCAAAGGGAAATAATGAAAGATTTAATCCCTAGAACCTGCAAGATCATGAAATATCACCTTCCTACTCACTTCTCCACATGAAACAACCAATAAACTCATCAATGCAACTCATGAAAGCTGCTCACTCATGTCTCTAGCACTGTGACAGTCATAGGCTACTCAAAACAGAGCATTAGATCATATATCACCCTAAGGTAAACACATGCAAGATTTTATTAACATTCATACCATAGGTTCATCTAAGCATTATAGCAAGGAATCACTATTTCTTAACTCAAACCACAGAGATACCTTGACAGACAAGATAAACACACCAAAACTGAGTTTTACATTCATATGTGACTGTATTTCTTCAACATTTTTTTGATTCTTCTCCTCTCCAATCTTCTTCTAACCACAGAGATGATGATTTACTCACTCCTATCCCTCACATATTCGAATTCCCACACATGTAACTCCTATACCTAACCTACAAGTCTCATAATGACTCAAACTGACATTTTGTTTTACTTCCATGCCTCTTTCACATATTATGACCATTTTCACAACTTTTGACTGTATTTCATGACAATCTAGACACTTCACTCACTCTTTCACCTTGTGCCTTCATGACAACCTTTACAATTTCTCTTTGGAGGGAAAGTACAATAATGAGGTAAATTCAAATTTTAACATTCTCAGCACCTTAACAAGACTCATATTTCTCCCTAAGACCTTAGAACAACCTAGGATCATGATAAAAGGTTAATCACCACTTGCATGCTCTTCATTCCCTGATGCTCCTCCATCATGTCCACCAAGGGCAATCCAACTCAACCACACCATTTTTTGTTATCTAATGTCTATTTAGTGCTAGTGCAGGAAACTGGGGTTTGATCATTGCAGAAGTAGACGAGAGTAGTCTGGAACAAGCGAAAATACATGAAGCCATTAAGGATGGAGACAAAGCGACCTAGATTGACACAAAAGCGCAAAACATTGTAGGACATTGTCGTACAACTGGACACTAGTGTTTGAACCGGGCGCTAATGTGCGGGAGGGTTTCAACACTCCATTTCAAAGACAAAGCACCTTCAGCCCTGTCAAATCCTATTTGACCAATGATCCAGATCATAACTAAGCGCACTCATCTTTTGTGACTACATTTAGCAACTTCCTTAACATATACCTGTTAGATTTGAATCTTAGAGTATTTATCTATTAATCATATTAATTTCTGATTTCCCTTTTAAATCACTTTAATTTGGGTGTAATGATAATCATTCAACAATCGCATTATTTTACAGGCCAACACGTTTTTTTCTACCTAGGTTTCAGGAACTCAAGACAAACATAGACAATAGAAAGAAAATAACTAGTGTCCTCCTAAATCAGCCCTCACACCAACACAGCAAATAATAAGCACCCCATGACTTCAAAAGCAGGCAGAAAACTCCAATTTACAGGAAAAGCGGGCTAAATAATTTGACAGTTGTGTTTTCACTAGCACCACCTCTTTTGAACAACAACACAATGATGGAATTGGAATTTGAACCATTCAAAGGATGAAAGATCCCATGGACCTTTACAATTTCAAATTCCCTAGTTTTGGAGGGAAAGTATGCCCAATAAAGATAATAATGAGGTAAATTCAAACTTATTATAACATTCAGATCTGAAGTCTGTTATAATTCAGATTGAAAACCTTCAAAATACACCTCAGAAATCAAAAAGTACAGCACCTTGATGACACATTTGACTCATATTTCTCCCTAACCGACCCAACCTGCAAATCAGAACCTTCAAACCTAGGATCATGATAAAAGGAATTTCTGAGTGAAATCCCCTCTCAATCTCCTGGGGTTTCGTCCGCAAGAGGTAAATTCACAAGGGTTTTCGTCCTTGAATTTCTGATAAAAGCTCAGAGCTCTTAGCAATGCAAAAGATGATTATAAAAATCTGGATACTCCCATACAAGTCGACTTGTTTATTTAAAGGGAGATCAGCCCAACTACCACCTTCAAATCGGCCAATCAAATTGTTTCATTCCCCTATGCTGGTCGCATTTTCCTTTTTGGGCTGATTGGCACATTCTCCCAAAAATGATTCCCAAGGCAAGTCGCATTTTCTCCTTTCTAATACAATTACTTTTAATTGTATTTTGACATTTTAATTTATTATTAACTTTATTATTTATTATATGTGCTTTTCATAATATTATTATTTTTTAGAAACAATAGCACCATATAATACAAATAATAAAGTTATGTCACCCTTAAAAACTCCCCTTTGGCCGTCGGGTAGACATAAAGGGCCAAAGGTCTTTGATTTGGAAAAGGGGACATTACAGTCCTCCCTTCCCGAGATTGCTTGCCCCTAAGCAATCATAAACTGCAACTCTGCATTCTACCCGTTCCAGGATCCCAGACCAACCGAAGCTTTTTTAAGAGCTTCATATGCACTATACAATGTTGCTCAAACACTGCAGAAAAAAACTTATGTAACTTACTTGTCATTAGTGAAACTAGCGTCCTCATGTATGCTTCGAACTTGCCGCACTCTTCATCACCTCCTTGCTGGTCTGTGCTGATATGTAGTGAAAAATCTGCATAGATGTCCTCACGAGATGATTCCTAGTCCCAAACTATCATAGACTTAGCTGCCATTTTATGGGGCAACGTGTACTTGAGTGCTCTTAAGGTGACTTGTTTCCCGTTGTGTTGGAAACTCAGCTCCATAGTTTCCACATCTTGAGTGACTCTTCCCAACGAATGAAGCCATTGCATGCCAAGAACAACATTGTTATCTTTTAAATCCATGACATAGAAATCATCACAAAGTGTATACTCACCAAAGAAAATGCTAACTTGGTTGACCTTCTTCTTGCATGGAAGAGTGAGACCTCCTGCTATATTCACATCAAAGCCTTCAAAGTTATCACATTGTAAACCTTTTTGGTCTACCAAATCTGCATCCAGGAAGTTGTGTGTAGATCCACTATCCAGTAGTGCCATGATCCTACACCCGAACATTGTGCCTTCAAACATGAATGGATTATACTTGGGTGCTCCCGAAAGATAGGTGAGTCTACCGTCATTTGCAATGCCTGGTGTTGGCTGCTCCTGTTCATCCTCGGACTCTTCATCCTCAACCTTTATGAGATGGATTTTGCCTTTCCCAAGACACCTATGCCCCGGCTCCCACGGATCATTGCAATAAAAGCATAAATTTTTCCGGCGAAGCTCACTCTTTGAAATAGTCTCCCTCTTGGGTGTAAACTCAACCTTCAAAGAAGTGGGCTGCTCTTGTTGTTCTGATTGTTCCTCCTTGATGTTCTTCTTTGGGGCTGCACTGGAGTAGTGTCTAAGTCCAAGGCTGTCCGAATGGCCTCATGCAAAGTAGTAGGCTTAAGAGCCTTGACCAATCCTCTCAACCTGTCATGAAGTCTTTCAATGAACAACATCACCACTCGCCTCTCAGCATCTCTGGCACCATCACTGCTATATGCTGAAATTCGTTGATGTATGTATCAATGTGTCCACTCTGTCGAAGTTGTGCCAAGTCCCTATAGTAAAGCTCTACATCCTTGCGATCAAATCTCGCAATCAGCTTCTCACTAAACTCCCTGTATGATTGCAGAAGATCATGTCTCTGTGTGATAAGCCCATGGTGCCACCAATCATACGCTACTCCCTCAAGGTGCAACGTGGCAAATTGGATAGCCTCCTGCTCCTGCATAGGCTTGAGAGTGAGATATGTGTCGAGCTTGTGAATCCATGCTCTCGCACTAATCTTTCCACTACCATCAAATGTGGAAAGGGTCACCTTGTTGGTGGCCTGCTTCAACTCCCTATTCTGCTGTTCTCTAGGCCTCTGTACCTGTCTAGCTCTCAAGCTTTCCCTCCTTTGAGCACAATACTGATGAAGGGGAAGGTAGTCCGAACCTCCTGTGGTAGGGCTCTCCACTCATCCTGCGCTGCCATCACAGTATCTTGAAAGGCTATGTCTTCAAATGGCTCCTCAACTAATGGTGATTCCTCTCTTTGCAGGAATCTAGGCTGCATAGGTCGATCTGCAGTCCTCTTGGGTCTCCTTTCCTCTGTATATCTCCTATCACGTGGAGGGGAACCTCTCACGCTACCCACTTCAGTAGGTACCCTGCTGTGCCTTCTGTGGTTGCTGGCTATGGACGTAGATCTTTCCCTTTTATCATGTCGATTTCTTGTTCTACCCATAATCAAATTCTCCATCAGTTGTCTCATAGTCTACATCATCTCTTGATGGGAATCGATCATATCGCTAAAAAGAGCATCTGGATCAGGTCGCTCTCGTTGTGGAGTGTGTGAATCCTCCCTTCTGTCCATAATTCTGGAACCACTTCCAGTATTCAGATCTGTTTGAATACGAGCCCAACTCCTTGTATAATATTGGTGTGGCCCAACTTCTATAGGCTGCATAAAACAAACCCAAACAAAACCCTCCAGGTGGGAGGATTGATGCTCTGATACCACTGAAAGATCCCTAGATGGATCCTCCTTACACTCTAATGATTTTTAATCAATCAAAAACAGCAAATACAGATTTTTGTGTATTTTATGTCAAGTTCCTAGTGCAGATCTGGAAAGTGCGACTAGGGTTAAAGAGAAACATCAATGTAAAACATGCCCAATAAAGATACTTCTGATTTCTAATGACTGCCAAGATTTTTGAGGGCTGAATTACACAGAAAACTGAACTTATTATAAACTGAAATAACCCAGAAAATCAGATCTGAAGTCTGTTATAATTCAAATTGAAAACCTTCAAAATACACCTCAGAAATGACAAAAAGTACAGCGATCAGTTTACAGTCTGATGACAAACATTTGACAAATATCTTGGATAAAAATACCTCTGAATTCGCTGCCAAAACTGCTTACAATGGACCGACCCAACTGCTGGTTGCAAATCACTGAAAAACACCTTCAAATCTCTTTACACACACGGCTGAACTGAATCTGGAAATCTGATAAATAACACTAGGAATTTCTGAGTGAAATCCCCTCTCAATCTCCTGGGGTTTTCGTCTGCAAGAGGTAAATTCACAAGGGTTTTCGTCCTTGGAATTTCTGATAAAAGCTCAGAGCTCTTAGCAATGCCAAAAGATGATTATAAAAATCTGGATACTCCCATACAAGTCGACTTGTTTATTTAAAGGGAGATCAGCCCAACTACCACCTTCAAATCGGCCAATCAAATTGTTTCATTCCCCTATGCTGGTCGCATTTTCCTTTTTGGGCTGATTGGCACATTCTCCCAAAAATGATTCCCAAGGCAAGTCGCATTTTCTCCTTTCTAATACAATTACTTTTAATTGTATTTTGGACATTTTAATTTATTATTAACTTTATTATTTATTATATGTGCTTTTCATAATATTATTATTTTTTAGAAACAATAGCACCATATAATACAAATAATAAAGTTATGTCACCCTTAAAAACTCCCCTTTGGCCGTCGGGTAGACATAAAGGGCCAAAGGTCTTTGATTTGGAAAAGGGGACATTACAAAGGACATAGGATATTGGGTATTATTCCTCTCAATGTTGTACAGCGAGTCCAAACATATACACAGATTGCTATGCACGGCAAACACTCATCACTCGTCCAACAATAGAGGTAAGATTATGTAGACTTTCATGAAGAAAAAAGTTTGAATTTCTGGTTTCTGGATCCACTATGTTTAAAGAAATAAATTCCGATGTATCGAGTACCATATGTGTACCCATCTTCAGGAAGCAGTCTTATATTTTTCATCTTTCTTCTCTCCATAAAGATGGGTACACATGTTACTCAAAACGTCAGAATTTGTTTCTTTAGAAAAGATGGATCCAGAAACCAGAAACTCAAACAATAGAGGAGCCCAGATATAAGACACGATTAATAATTAAGAACATAACATTAAGTTGTAACCCCCTTATATCTCACCATTAAGACAATACAAATTACATCAAATGCATCAAGTGACACTACTTCTAGCATATCAAGGGCTCTTCCAACATTTTTAATCTTTGATGAGAGTGAAAAGCAGCTATCTATCTCTCACTGGTGAACTATGTCAGCAACTAATGTATGATCTAAAAGATGTCTCTAGGTATACCATGTTGGAGCAAGGAAAAGTTGCACCACTTGGACTTGGCAGTGGCAAGGCAAGCCAATGTGTGAGAGCCAAATTGGTTTAAGTCAACAAGACTTGAGAAAGATCAGGCAAACTCTAGCATAATAAAATTTTCGAAGAATTTTAAAATTCTATTCATTTTTAGTATGTTGAACTTTTCCAGCCAAGTTCTGCCAAGGATTAATGACTTTGACCAGTTTTCCAACATATTATTGAGTTTTTGCCGAATATTATTGAGCTGTGAAACAAACTGAAAATACCAGAAATATTTAGAAACTATAATCTAAATTTTCAAATCAAAATCTAATTGATGAGCTCTGATACCAATGTTATGAACTAAATTCTGAAAACATAATGATAACACCAATAAACTTCCACAATAGGAAGCATTAAAATTGAATCTCTATTCTAATACAACTAATAACAGAATAACCAAAGTTCTCATATGAACCACTCCCTATTGTGAAGACAATCATGAATGTATCATGTGCTTTTTTAGCAAGATCACACAATTTTAACTTAAGAGAAGATTCATATTATAATGGTATCGCCATACTTATAGAAACAGAATCCCTTAGCCTTACATGCCTTTATTAATTTCATTTTTAATAATTCCCTAGAATAGACTTATGTTTTATTCTTTTCCTATTTTCCTACAGCAAACTTCTGTTTTATTATCACCTCATCCTCCCATGATAAATTATTGTCTGTTCACATTCAATAGTCTCTTAATTCAATGGCATAATGTATTCAATCAACAACATAAATCACCAAGAAAAGTTAACATAAATTTTGGTGATATTTAATGATGCATGTAACTGTGGGGCAAAAAAATAGGGAATGTTTGTCTACAAGACTATCATCTGCAAAAGCATTGTCTAAGTTACTATTCATATTTGCAAAGTTTGGCCCAAAGTAGCAAAATCTCATGCTAAACCTAAACTTTTTTGGATCTGCCAAACCCATCCAGACCAAACCACAAACCTGATGATTTTCAATAAAGACAAAAAAGGAAAAGAAATGTTTTTCTTATTACTGAAAAAACAAAAAGAAAAAGAAACTATTTGGAGAGGTGCAAGAGTCCCACAAGTTCTAATAAAAAATAGAACTTGACTCAACTACAAATTTCATTCACCAAACAAAGTGTTACATATAGACTTTCACCCTAACTCATCTTTCCTATAATCTTTCTCACATCCCTATCTTCACTCGACTGAACCTAATCTTAGAGTGAGTTGTTTCAACAACTCATGTAATAACAACTTCACAGTAAATAATTATTTTAACTAAGTACATCACACATTATGTGAGTACTAATAAGCTAGGATTATTTCCAACATTCCCCTCTTAGTACGAACATAGGGAAAGGAAACACTCTCTAAGAGAAGTCGGACAAATCACAAATCGAGACCAATTCTAATGAATGTGAATACGTCAACCAATTCAACCAAGCAAATACCAACAAGGGTAGGGGGAACAGCCTCACTATGCTTCTGTTGCACTACTATGAACAAGGAAACATCATTATCCAAGAACTGTGAACAATGACACAATTATTCACAACAATATCAGTCAATCTGGAGCTTACTGACCTATACAGTTTCAATTTAGTGAGAACCTATGTTACCAGGATTCGCCCCCCAAACTCCTAAACCCCCTGGATATGTACCCAATACGGATACGTCCTGGGTACGGTACTAATACATCCCGAGTATGTCCAGGTACGTCTCGGATACATTTTGGCATACCTAGGACATACCCCCAGGGTTGGGCAGTGGAGGAACACTAAAAAGGTTGATTTTATTTTATTTTGACTCAAACAAACTTCACTTTTATTGAGGACTAAACTACGAGGGCATGGCAACCACAAGGAAACCTGGAGATTGTTTAAAATCCCTTTAGTTTGTTGAAGAGAAAATATTCATAGGATATCAAGAATGTTTGAACTAATTATTTGGGATCATCGCAATTGGCCAAGGAAAGAAGCTATTCATAGCAATTTGGACATATATCAGAGCCTCCGTACAAGTTATTTATGAGATCAAATCTCGGGTGATCTTCAATACTAACAGAAAATTTTGGAACTGCAAATTGCATAGCTTAAAGTTTCAAAGAGCATCCTTTCCCAAAAACTATCAAGGCACAACATTGACTCCTTCCAGCATCTTTAAGGAGGATTAGAAGGTGATTTTGGATAATATGAATGCAAGAACCAACCATTGGACTGACCTCTTTAGTTATCATTGGCAGGTTAGAGTCGATCTCATTAAATAAGTCCTTTAGGAGCTCCCTATACACCTCTTATGGCCACCATCGCAACACAAAAATTAATCTCAAAGGAAATGGATAAAACACAAAGGAATACAATATTCGTATATCATAGAAAATGTAAAATCTTAAGTATATTGAATGTTTTGAACATTGATCGTACTATATTTTTCAAGTTTTGTATTTCTTATTGACTTAAAAATGAGTAAAATGAGTATATGTATAATACATATATAATTATTTAATAATATGTACAGACGTATCGTATCCAAGGGTTTTTTAAAATCGATGTATCCGTGTATCGAACCCGTAGCCTGGCAACATAGGTGAGAACAAATCATTGTTGCAAGTGTGGCATGGGCCTCTACTTCTCTTCCATTTTGCTACTGCAAGTGTGGCATGGGCCTGCACTTTTCTTCTCAAAACTACTCCTTTGATTGGTTTGGCCTCACCAAGCAGGTACAAATCAAGAGATGAAACCCAGATTTGTTGTCTTCGATGAGAGTTGGGCTTCTCACCGAACTCGCGTTTAGAGCCTCTGTACATGATCATGGCCACCTAATCACAAATAGTGTAAAGGGTAGTCATTGTCATTGGACACCATTCTCGACTTTAGTTTCTTTGGCCCAGTTCTTTGCATCATTTGTAATAAAAGTATGTCATCATTGCCACTAATGACTAACGACTCTTCAACTCTTTTTTTGTTTGGGCTCGTTCCCGTTTGCCACTAAAACAACTATCAATCTCTGAGTCAATGGTGCACTCGAGATCAAAATGGACCTCCTACCTTTGTTTCCCCTAAACTCCTACATGTTCAACCTGCTAGGTTAAATTACATGTTTTGAGCATCTATGAAAAAAATCTCCCTACCGGAAGGATTGACACATTTATTCATTTGTAGGTCGGGTTCACCCAAAATTGCGTCCATACAAGAGAGAAATATTTATTTTTGACAACTTACAATTGAAACACAACTAACATGATACTAAACACAAATATAACCCACAAAAAAGTGGATCAGTTAATGATCCCAGAACAAAATTGACAAACTTATTAACATCTAAATATTGACTATATAAACAAAAACTAAATAACAAAAAAAACAGCTAAAATAACAACACCCTATCTATTGACAAGGGTGACAAACATTATAAAGTTAATATACTTAAATCTATATTGAAAAGGCGGCTAAAAATAACCTAAATCACCTACCCATAAATACAACACAAACCAAGTCTATATAGAACAAACACTAAGTGAGAACCTGTACCAAAACATGCTATATACTATAAAATTATTATAGATTGGATGATGTTGGCTTGGAAGCAGAGCATATGGTAGGTGTGCCAAACTTTGGGTCTCAAGGCCGCATGGAGATTGGATTGAGTTAGAGTGTGGGTGACGGATCTGACCTTATGATGAATGACTATAAAGTAGACTTCCACGGGGTAATAATAGATATTCAAATGCATAGATTGATTTTTCGAAGCAGCCATACAATGGATGCACGAGGATTTGATGCACAATGTAGAGATCAACAGTGAACACGGAGTCTCATCAACGATGAATACAAATGAATCTGTTGGTAATTTGTTGATGAATACGATGCAGGGAGGCACAATGATGATTAATCAAAACCGAAGCACAATCCGTATGCAAGGCCACAAATCAGAAATGAAGTGAACAACAACATGCACAAACAACATATGCATACTTGAGGTCATTGAATTTGGAGATTCAAATGCAGCCCATTCCACGTCAAGCATGAGTTCCCAAATTGACATTTAACACCGTCTTGTTACCAACAAGGCTATGAATCAGCATTGCACCTGGATGGATGTGCAACTAGTTGTGGAAGCACTTCTTGTTATCCATTTCTACCCCGTGGTAAAAATGGACAACTTGAGAAAAATGGAATTGGGTAGTTGATGGAGCTTCAGTGATGAATCTGGAAGAAAGCAGGTAAATTTCATGGTTTTTTAGCACTTGCAGTCGTTTGATGGCATTCCCCTCTCTATGGGCTTCAGAAGTCCATACCCAGCCAAAGAATTGCAAAAATGGTTTAAAATGGTAAAATTGGCTTGGGGGCACTTTACTGCAATTTTTTGAACTCCCTAGATCTAAAAACTGAAAAAGGTTTCAAAAATAAGGCAGAGTTGAAAAACAGCTCGACGAGCTCGTGGGCAGGTCAGATGGCGAGTTGAAGTAATGCACCCCCAAATTTGCGCAAAACAAAGCAAATAGTTAAGAGTTTTGCAGACTTTCTAAGCTATTTTACTTCTTAAAAGAAGTCAAGTAAAGCACCTTCCAAAATGTGAGCAAAGCACTCCTAAAACCCCGCAAAGAAGAAAGGTCGAGTTGTATTTCTGTGGATTTGCACAAGTGCATTACTTCTAAGTAGTGCACTTTTGCAGTTAGAAGTAAAGCAATGTGAAAAAGCCGCAGAACTAAGGGAGAGCTAAAAGTAAAGTAATCGGTGAATTGGAATTACTTTGCTTCCCTAAAAAGAAGCCAAATAAAGCAATGTGAAAAAGCCGCAGAACTAAGGGGGAGCTAAAAGTAAAATAATCGCAGAACTAAGGGGGAGCTAAAAGTAAAATAATCGGTGAATTGGAATTACTTTACTTCCCTTACAAGAAGCCAAGTAAAGCAATGTGAAAAAGCCGCAGAACTAAGGGGCAGCTAAAGTAAAGTAATCGGTGAATTGGATTTACTTTACTTCCCTTATAGGAAGCCAAGTAAAGCAATGTGAAAAAGCCGCAGAACTAAGGGGGAGCTAAAAGTAAAGTAATCGGTGAATTGGAATTACTTTAGTTCCCTAAAAATAAGAAAAGTAAAGCAATTGGAGAAGTCTGATGGAAAGGGATGTAAATGGGGGTCGGATTCCCGAAAAGAAGGAAAAGTAGAAGTAAAGGCCCCTAGTTTTCCCACATAACTGCGAAACTTCAAAACATCATAACTTTCAGCTCGGAGCTCTGTTTCGTGCAAACTTGGAATTTCCAAAAAGGTCTCGGAGCCCTCTACGCACCTGCATCTTCAGATTTCAAATTTGGTGAGTGTAAAGGGTCAAAAATTGCATTACTTCTGCTGCACTCAAATGCACAATAATAGCTACCTACCGCCATTAATGAGACATGGTGGCCATTTCCTTCTTCTGCAAGCAAGAGTACATGAGCGATGGGCTTTACAAGTGATCCATGCTGCCTTCACATCAGTTGTTGCAATTTTTGGGAAATGGAGGCATGCATTCAGGTCTCACACATTCTCTCTCTTCTGACAACATATTCTATAAATTGTAGAGGGCACAATTGTAAGAGGTTGGACATTTTTTTGGTGCTGCCCTTCCTTCTTCTCTGCATGAATGTTGTGGAGCTTCTAGCCTCCATGTTTGGGCTCTGTAATGATGAATCTTGCCTCTCTCTGTTGTAATGGTGTATTGTGCATACTCTTGGAGCAATAAAACTAATGTGTTGTGACTGCTTCTCTGTCCTTCCATTGTTTCTATTGTCTTTCTTGCCTTTATTCATGTTTGCAGGTGACTGTGCATATCTTGTTCTCATTGCATGCTTGAATCTGGTTGTGCTTACTTGAAAATGGTGTATTGTGTGTATTATCTTGGTCTGTGATGCATGTCCGTCCTCTCCATGCTCACCTCTCTCTGTTTTCAGGCATCAAGCTTGTCCAGCAACCCCTTTTCTTGGTGCTATCACCACCCCTTAGTGTAGGATTTCCCTTTTCATGCGCTCCCTCTCTCCCTGACTCCTTGAAATTGTTAGACTAGGTGTAGTTAGCTGTTTTTCTTGGATTAGGAGTAGTCAAAGCAGTAGGATTAGGAAGAGCAGGCCGGCCTTCTCTGGAGGTCCATCTCAAGTTCGCAGGTCCCACACTTGAGAGATGGTACCCGTGTTACCCAGTCACACTGTCAGCTCAAGCACACACACTTGACAAATTGGAGAGTGTTGTGATTCAGTGATAACACTTATGTTAGAGACATTGTTTCAATATAAGAATTCCAAATTCCCTAGAGCTATTCAATGCCAAAACACAATTGCTTCCTTCGGATGTGGCAATAAACAGCTGGGAGGATCTAACAAATGTGCTACGGCTGTATTTTATGTGAATGAAGCCAAAACACATACGGCCAATCCAAATTTGTTAATAATGCAATTTCTACCTTGCTTGGGTGCCAATCTTAATATGCAATTTCTGATCTGAATGCACAGTATACCACTTTCTTCTTCTTTTTTAAGTGTTGCCACACCAGCCTATGCTTATCAACATTTCATGCAAAAACTCTATAACCAAAAAATAAATTACTTGAAAACTCCTTACGTATTTTTACTCTATCTCATGAATGAGCGCAATCAGAGAAACAATAAAGTTTCCCTTTAGGATTTTTTCTTTATCAAAACATCATTCCCCTGGCTTTGATACCAAATTGAAAATAGAACTCGACTCAGCTACATAATTCATTTATTAAATAGAGAGTTACATATAGACTTTCACTCTAACTTATTTTTCCTACAATCTTTCTCATATCCCTACCTCCACTTAACTAAACCTAATCTTAAAGTGAGTTGTTTCAACAACGCACGTACAAACAACTTCACAATAATTAATTATTCAAACTACGTATATCACACATTATGCGAGTATCAACAAGCTAGGATTATTTACAACAGTTCTTAAAAACAAAAAACTAAATACAAAGCATGTGAAATCTATATATTATATCTATGTATATTTTTAATATTTCCTCTTTTGCAGATTTTTACACAAGCTTCTTTTATTTTATAGTTTTGGGGAGGAGGGGGAATATCTTTGGATATACACTTTCAAGAGGCATTGCAACGTAATTCAATGGGTGTCTTTGGGTCACAATGCTCACTGAAAAATTGGAACCCTGTTGGGTTATTCATGAGCCAGGCATCTTCACCAATGAACCATGACCATTTTTTTGCGATAACTAAAATGAGGAAATCTATTGGGGCCCTCACCCATGTAATTTAATTGCAAATAGTACCATACATTCAAAACATAATAGAGTTAGAGAAGAGAAGGTGCTACGTATGACTAAGAAGAGATCTGAGAGAAACTCGGGAGAAAGAAGAGCAAAAAGGACGATGTCCTAGTGGACGAGAATTGGCTACATTATTAAATAACCAGTGGAAGAACTCGAACCAAAAAGGAACCAAATATAACCACTGCTGCCACTTAATACATTGAGCAGAGAGAGAAGAGCACCAGAACTTACATGGCAGAGTCTCCAGACAGGTTGCCAGGAATGCCCTTTTAACCACGACTAGTTTTACTACATAAACATTTTCAAAACTCCCAAACTTTTAAAGACGAGAATTGGCTCAAATCAAGAGAATTGGCTCTTTTAAAGACAAGAGAAAGAAGAGCAAGAAGCACGAGGTCCTAGCGGACAAGAGAACTGGCTACGTTATTGCATAACCAGAGGAAGAACTCGAACCAAGAAGGAACCAAATATAGCTACTGCTGCCACCTGACAGCTGCCACTTACAGCAATGAGCAGAGAGAGAAGAGCACCAAAAATTACATGGCAGAGTCTTCAGCCAGGTTGCTAGGTATGCCCTTTTAACCATGACTACTTTTACTACACAAAATTTTTCTAAAATCCCAAACTTTTAAAGACTTCCCCTTTCGCACTTGCTGATATTTATGAAACTGGTAACTATGGTTCGCTTTGTGAATCCTGACTTCACCTTACCAAAATTAACTCCATAGACATTGGAGCCATATAAGCTGATAATTGATATAGCAATGTGGGCTTTTAAATAATGTTAAATACTACACTGGGACCCTATCAAATGAACTGAAAATGGAGTAAATAACATTAGCATCTTAAAGTTGCTGCAAGGGAGACTATCCCTTAATGTTGATTGAATGCTTTATTAATCACATATTAGTAATTTTATGCTAGGCACAAAAATTAGTGAACTGGTTATATTGCTCTGGAAGATGAAATGGGGAAGCTGTGACTGCAATTATTAATCTTAATAAACTTAACTTCTTTATGAATTCGCCTTCAAAAGATGATGTTGAAAGATTGATACAACTCTGAAAAGCAAAATGAAATTGAAACATGAAATGCATACC
The DNA here is from genome assembly GCA_019776745.2 of Taxus chinensis. Taxonomy (NCBI): domain Eukaryota; kingdom Viridiplantae; phylum Streptophyta; class Pinopsida; order Cupressales; family Taxaceae; genus Taxus; species Taxus chinensis. Next base: position 15,994,107 of record CM034150.1, read on the forward strand.
TTCAACAAAATCAAGCAAGCTTGCACATGGCCATTCCGAGCAGCATAATGCAGTGGAGTGTAACCAGATGAATCCTCGGCATTGACATCAACTCCCTTGGAAATCAACCTCCCTATTTGCTCTAAATCACCCCTCACGCATGCTCCCCACAAACTTCGATTAAAATCCATTTCTTCCATGGATTCTGCTACTCCATAAGCATTTTTGCAGCAACAATTGCATTCCTTCTGGTGATGATTATTCGTCTTTGCAACTGCCATGGCTGTTTGTCCTTGCAAGGGAAGACACTTTATCTACACATGAATCATATCATGTTAAATCCTTCATAAATATCCCTCATGTCAGGCTCTAAAGCCTTTCAAACTGTACTATATTATTGTTATCATTAAATTTCTTTGTTTGATGTTATTAGATTAGCACTGATGCCTTAGGTACAGGTACCTCAAGTATGCCATTAAGATTCAAAACATGGACTTACAATTCAATTTTACAATGAAGGCCCTGCATAATGGATAGGAGGAAGAACGGCAAAAAAGGGAAATGATAGACAAGAAAAGAGGACAAAGAAGAGGGGAACAGACAATCATAAAAACCAGACTTTGTTGCAAAGCTTAGATTAAATACAGTCACTCCCAATAGACAAGAAGGGGATCAAAGGGAAAGGGTAACCAACGGCAAGGATGACACAAGGAAATGAAATGAAATTAAAGATTTTAATAACTTCGACAAATCTAAAAGGTCTACGGGACCACCAAGAAAGACAGGGAAAGAAGTGTACACCTTCCTTCTAAAAAGACAAAAAATTAAGGGTCATAAAGGAGAGGATAGGGACATCCATCTGCACACAAGAGAATTGATTGAAAATGAAACCAAAGACAAAAGCTGAAAGCCCTGCTTAACAGGGCCACCCAAGGAGGACACACATCCAACATGCAACAAAACTAAGGGTGGGCTGCCATGGAGGGGGCTACTGCAGTCTGCTCCTAGAATCTTTGCACAGGCAGCCTGATGACAACTGTTTAATACAGGTACAGGAGAAAAAAGGATCTAGCGCAAAAAAAAGCTGGAACTGGCAATTTGTTGCAAGAAACAAGCAGGCTGTGGAGAAGGTGGGCAGGAACTTTTCCACAACCCCATAGATTGGTATTGCCAAATGGCAATACTCATTTTTAACAGTGGGCCTAACAGTGAAGAGCACATGTTTCCATCTTGGAGGCCCTACTCACATCAGGAGGGAGTAGGGCATGCGCACCTTGTAGTCGAAATAGAGTTTTTTCCATTCATTCACTGTAACTTTCTTTATAACCCTCTGCAGCGTTTTCGTTTCTCAGCTTGAGCACCATTGCAATTTCGTGAAGCTTCTGGTCACGTTTTTCACAGGATTTCGTGGCTTTGCAGGGTTCGTGGTTTCACGGTTTTTGCTGGGTTCGTGGTTTCACGGTTTTTGCTGGTTTCGTGGCTTGCAATCTCCACATGGTTTGTGGCTTCACGTTTCTCTGTTTTCGTGGCTCGTGGTCCCCTTTATTCTGGTCACGACTTTCACAGTTTTTGTGGATCGTGGTTCTTTCCTTCTTTCCCAGCTCGTGTTTTTGCTCGTGGTCTTTGTCCGTGGCTCGGTTCTTCACAGGTGTTGTGGGCTCGCGATTTCACAGTTTGTGGCTGTGTTGAGGGCTCATCGTTTCGTATCCCCACCCTCGTGGTCTGTGGGTCGACTTCGTGGCTGTTCACAGCTGCTCACTTTTGGGGCACAGTAAATTACCTGCGTTGATCTTCTATGCACATGGCCACTCGATTTGGGGGACTTGGAGACTCTCCCCTAATCATTTCACCTTTCCAAGCAGTCTACCCTTCCACGATGACTCCCTCCACCCTTGCAGCGCAGTTGGTCTCTGGCCTTGGATCGAACGAATAGGGTCAACCTCCCAAACCTTATTGCTGAGATGCTCAGTAGGTTAGAGACTTTGGAATCTTCCAACATAACTCTTCGAACTGAGGTCTTTGAATTAACTTCTCGGGTTGAAAAGGTTGAAGCGGACAACCTTTCTTTGCGCAGGAAACTTACAGATATCACAACTCAGGCCATTCCAACAGGCACTAATGATCAATTGCACGCAGAAATTTCAGACTTGAAGCACAAACAGGAAGAGATTCAAACCCAACACGAAAACCTCAGGAAACAATTTGATTCTTGGGCACGACTTGTGAAAGGCAAGGACCAAAACACTCCTATTACTGTTGTTGAGGAAGTTGTATAGGTAAAATTGGTGGAAGAAAGAAACAGACGAGCAAGAGAGCTCAATCTCAAGGTAAGAGGGCTGTCCACACACCCTCCTGATCCGTTGGCCCTCGCATCTGATTTCATCACAAACAAGTTGGGGCTGTCAGAGGTGCAAATTGATAGGGCATGGCTTGGTCTCGATTCTACCCTCTTCCTTCGTTTCAAATCAGCTGAAGATAGACTTTAGGCTCTCAGGGCTAAACGAAGACTATTCTCACTTCCAGATAAGATCTTCCTTGATGAAGATTTCACTAGAGCCTAGGTGGCAGAGCTCAAACAATCCCGAGAAATAGTCATGGCAGCCAGGAAGGCAGGTAAATGGGTGGTGATTCAGAACCTCAGACCAGTGATTCAAGACACTTTCCCTCCTGGTTGGGCCTCCGGGTCCAAATGACGGTCCTGCTGGGAGAGGCGTCGTTCCAGGGGCATTTCCATTTCATGTTGGAATGGAAATGGGTCTTACTGGTCTTCACCCGATCTCCTACAGAATGCATTGAGACACTCTGATCTCCTTTTTGTTACGGAAACACATGAGAGTCCCATTCATCCTCTCCCAGACCTTAGGGGGTACTACTGGCTCTCTATTTGCAGGCAGGATACTAGGAGCTCTGGTGGAGTAAGGGGTTTTGGCAGAGTTAGTTGTTTGGTTAGGGACACTCTTCGAGGCAGGATTTCTGTGGCAGACGAGGACTAGTTTGCCCGTTTTCTGTGGATCAAGATTAGGCGGACCCCACACCTTATCCGGGACATTTTTATTACAGTGTGTTATTTCCCTCCTGTCTCTTCTCCCTTTGCCATTGAGAATGGCCCGGATGGGGACCCCTACTTTGACCTTTTTGTTAGCATTTCTCAGTTCTCTGCAGTTGATGAGGTCATCCTTTTGGGTGATTTCAACACTCAAACCAAAAACTCCCAAATTCCATTACATGACAGGGTTGTTGATACTCTTTGTACCTCAGAGGTGGACCTGGGTTCTGTTGGTCTTCAAAGGGAGTCTGATGATGTGGCTGGGCCCTTGACAACATATGACCGACACCTCTTACAGATGGGGGAATCTCATGACATCCTGATCCTTAATGGCATATCTTGTTTCCTAGATTCTCACTTCTTCACCTGCAGACCTCACTGTGGTGGCACTAGTGTAGTTGATTACGTCATGACTACCCTTGACCTTCTTCCATTTATCCACCACTTTTTCGTCTCCCCCATTACCCTTGCTGACCACGCAGCCCTCTCCTTCTCCTTGGAAACCACCCCCCCAAACCCCTAGCCCCCCTCACTGCCCCCCACGTACCACTCTGAGACTCGATGAGGGTGACCCCGTAACCTTCTCCTTTCATCTTCATCAACTTCTCCCCCCATTATCCCTTTTTACTATGTTCCCCACTGATAGGATGTACAACCTTCTTGCCACCGCTATCCACGAAGCAGCCTTGCTTTCCTACCCCCATTCCACCTCCAAGCCCCTTGGTATGAGGACATGCCCCATGAACCAATGGTATGATGATGACTACAAATCCCTTTTCCGCCAGCTTCGCATGGCCTTTACCCATGACCTTCCATCCTTCCCCTCCCTCAAAATTGCCTATTGTAATCTCCTCCGCCACAAGAAGCGTACCTTCATTACTCATAGAAGAAGGGATCTCGGCACTTCACTTCTGCATTCCCCCAACTACTTCATCAGAAACAGTCAGCACAAAGAAGAAAACAATGAAACGGAGGTTCTGTCTTTTAAGTAACAAGACCACCACCCTGTGCAGGGGGCGGTTATAGAACCGCTGCTAGTCCAGGGCAGGGTGGCGGTCCCAGGACCGCCAGTCTGCATAGGGCGGCAAAACTAGCCATTACAGACAGAAAATAAAATTCAAAACGAACAACCTCTGAATTTGAAAGGATGTTCATTTCTCTTCTCCTTCATGACCTTTCCCATTCTCCAGTGCACGGGGAGGACATGAGAAAGGCTATAAATACATGATTGTAGAAGTGTAGAAGATCATCGAAGCATGGGAGCAAGTGAGCAAGAAGTCTTGGTGCTGGAAATTGTATTTTTGTAGAAGAAAGGAGTGTTGAGAGAGAGCAAGCAAGTAACTGAAAGGAAGTGTTGAGATATTATCTACTTCCCTTTCATACTTATTGTAAATTCTGTACCTGTTGATTTGAATTGGCCAATAGAAGTGGGAAGAAAGAGCAATTGCCCTTCCCGACTGGTTTTTCCTCCATTGGAGGTTTTCCAAGATAAAATTGTTGGTGTTATGAGCTTATATTCTTTCCTTTACTACAATTGTTGATTCTAAGCACAATAGTAATTCATTCACTAGCTATCTCTGTTATTTTCTAATAGAAAGTAAACAACAGTGATTAATTTGTGATTTGTGAATAATTCCAAAGTTGAAGAGTTTACAGATCATTTTGGTATCAGAGCTAACAAGTATCCAGGACTGTGGTATTTCATTCTTGAATTTGTATGACAGTGACAAGATCTAAAGGCAAAGAAGCTTTACCTTGTGATCCAGAGATTTCTACAAAGAAGTGGAAACAGAGAATTTGGGGAGAAATGGAGGAAGAGAACTTGGTCCGTAGAATTGAGATGTTGGAGACCATGATGGATAGGATGTTTAGAAGGCAAGAGGAACTTGCAGATTTGCAGAAAGATAGCTTCCGTCAAGCAAGACTCCATGGACTCGGTGGTTCGAGGCTTAGCCGAAAATTTTGGTATAGGCAAGAGCCACCATGAGGAAGATTATGGGGAAGAGCATGAAGAAGAGACTTCTAACACAAGAGAAAAGGTAAAATCTGAACATACTCCTTTTAAAGTTGAGACTAAAGTCGAAATCAAAAGCTTTGAAGGACAAGTAGATGCAAAATTATTAGATAAATTGTTGAAACAGTTAGAAGTCTATTTTAGCATCCATAATGTCACTGAGGCACAAAGGATCACCTTTGTATGTCTCAAAATGGAGGGACATGCTCTAGTTTGGTGGGAAACTCATCTAACTACTTGTGAAAAGAAGAAGCGTCCTATTGTGAAGTCTTGGCAAGAATTTAAGGAATTACTTAGAGCTAACTTCTATCCTATTGGCCATAAAACTGACCAAATGATTAAATGGCAGTATTTTAGACAAGGCAGTGGTCAAAGTGTGTAGGACTATACTACGGAGTTTCGGAGGCAAGCCATGTTGCTAAACATGGATTTGGAGGATGAGGATATTCTGACCAAATACTTGGGAGGACTTCACACTCACCTTCGAAGAAAAGTCATCTCCACAAAGCCCAAGGATCTCAATGAAGCATGTGTACAGGCATACTACATAGATGATGAGAAAAAGCAAGGAGAAGCAGAGCCGAGGGTAAAGCAGTCAACAAATCAGCAGAAAAAGGATTATGGGCAAACAAGTAACAAGAGTAAGTGGAAAGGGAAAGGTAAACAAGCTGCCACTACTTTAAATACTTGTAAAGATCCCAAGAATTTTTGCAAGAATTGTGATATCAATGGTCATACTGACGCTACATGTTGGAAGTTGCATCTGGAGTTACATCCAAAGAACCAAACCAAGGACTCCAAGAAGTCCATGACAGCTGTAAAGACAGAAGGGGAGGTGGAAATCGAAGATGACTCTGATGTAGATGAAAGGCTTGGATGCACGGCCACCAACATGGACAATGAAGAGGAGATGAGTAGACTATTCCAGATCAAAATCCAGATCAAGAGGACTAAGGTAAATGCTTTGGTTGATACCGGTTCTCAATCTAACTTGATTTCTGAGGCAGTTGTAAAGAAGCTTGGTCTTGAGACTTACGAGCATCCACACCCATATCCTTTGGGTTGGGTGAAGAAGGGTGTTGAAATTCAGGTAACAAGAAGATGTAAGGTCAAGTTTGGGATAAATTCCCAATATATAGATGTTTTTGAAGCTGACGTTATTCCACTTGATGCTTTTGATGTTGTATTCAGGAGTCCTTACTTGTATGTTAGGGATGCTATCTTTATGAGAAGGGAAAACTGGTACAGATGGGTCAAGGATGGGATCAGCTACAACATCTGGGCACACCAGCGTAAGACACGGGTTACTATGGTAAGTGCTAACCAAGAAAAATGGATTATTCAGGAAAATCATAATCAGTTTTGTTTACTTTTGTTAAAGGATAAACAAGATGGGGTAGAAGTTTCAGAGATTTCTAACCAAGGAAAACAAGATTTGGATAGTATTATTCAGTCTTTTCAGGAAGTATTTCAGGCTCCTAGTGGATTACCACCAAAATGGGAAGTAGAGCATGAGATTCAGCTATTGCCAGAGTCACCTCTACCGAACATCGGGTTGTATAGGCAATCCTTGCTTGAGAGTACTGAAGTAAAGAAACAACTCCAAGAACTAATAGACCAAGGGGTGATACACCCGAGCACCTCACCATGTGGTTCACCTATTGTGATGGTGCCAAAGAAGGATGGTTCTTGGAGAATGTGCATCAACTACCGTGCTTTGAACAAGATCACCATAAAGAACCGATATCCACTTCCCCGCATAGATGATCTCTTGGACCAGCTTCAGCATGCCAAATTTTTCACGAAGTTGGATCTCAAGTCAGGTTATCACCAAGTCAGGATGAAGGAGGAGTATATATGGAAGACTGCCTTCAAAACAAAACAGGGTTTGTATGAATGGTTAGTACTTCCTTTTGGATTATGCAATGCACCCGCTACATTTATGAGATTGATGAATGATGTATTGCGGGATTTCATAGATTCATGTGTCATTGTATATCTAGATGATATCTTGATTTTTAGTGCCACATGGGAAGAACATCTAACGCATTTGCAGCAAGTCTTGCAAGTTCTCAGGGAGAAACAACTGCTTTGTAATATGAAGAAATGTGAATTTTCCAAACAGTCACTTGTCTATCTTGGGCACGTGGTTGGAGGAGGAGAGCTACGAGTGGATCCAAAGAAGGTGGAAGCCATCACAAATTGGCCAACACCAACAGGAGCCACAGAGACTAGAAGTTTTGTGGGAGCAGTACAGTACATGTGGAAGTTCATTCCGGGTTTCTCGGATTGCAGCACCTCTACACACAGTGGCCGCAAAGAGTAAGGGTTTTGACTGGGGTAAGGAACAAGACAAATCCTTTGAGTTATTGAAATACAAGATTAGTCATGCTCCAGTACTTGCTCTTCCTAGTTTGCAGCAGCCTTTTGAAGTAGAGACAGATGCCAGTGATTATGCTATGGGCGCAGTGTTGCTTCAAGGAGGTAAACCCGTATGTTATCATTCTGAAACCTTCACTTCAGCAGTTAAAGGATATTCAGTATATGATAAAGAAATGTATGCACTAGTTCAAGCAATTAAAAAATGGAAACATTATTTGTTGGGTAAAGAAACTATTGTGCACACTGACCACAAACCTCTCCAGTATTTGCAAGCACAGTCTAAATTGCAGCAGGCAAGGCACTACAAATGGATGGGGTTTCTTCAGCAGTTCCATCTAGTGATCAAATACAAGAAGGGTAGTACAAATTTGGTGGCAGACATGTTGTCTAGGCCACCCACACAGGAAAAGTTCTCCTGTTTGGCCACTATCTCTCAGATCGAGCCCTTCACGAAGGAAGCTTACGGAGAAGCATATGCCCAAGACAAAGACTTTGGGGTAACATTTCAGAAGTTGCAGTCCCAAGGGGCTGAAAAGATGGGGATTGAAGATTGTTATCTCAAGGATGGGCTGCTCTACCGATGGGGGAAACTTTGTGTGCCTAAAGAAGAAAGACTTCTATTGATGAGGGAAGCACATACCTCGAAAGTAGCAGGAAATTTCGGTGTTGGTAAGACCCTAGCCCACTTGCAAAGGTATGTATATTGGCCCAACATGCAAGAAGAAGTATCAAAATTTATTCGTGGATGTAAACTTTGTTGTACTAGCAAGCCTAAAACTAGGAAGGAAGGTTTGTATATGCCTTTACCAGTACCTACTCGTCCGTGGGAGGACATTTCTATGGATTTTGTAGGAGGATTACCTATGTCTAAACATGGCCATGACTATCTCTATGTTGTTGTGGATAGATTCAGTAAAATGTGTATTCTTATGGCATGTAAAAAGACAGTAAAAGCACATGAGGCAGCAGATCTTTTCTTTGCTAATGTATGGGTGCATTTTGGTTTGCCAAAGTCTATTGTCTCTGACAGGGATTCTAGGTTCTTGGGGAAGTTTTGGACTACTTTGTGGGACAAGATGGATACCAGGTTACAGAGGAGCACAACTTTCCATCCACAGACAGATGGACAAACAGAGGTGGTAAACAGGACTTTGGTATAGTTGATCAGAGGGTATAACAGTAAGTACCCAAGGACTTGGGATGAGTCCTTAGCCTACATTCAACATTCCTATAACCGGGCAGTACACACATCCACTATGAAGTCACCATTTGAAGCATGCTTGGGATATCTACCTACAAATCCGCTGGACATAGCAGTTGGACAGCAGGATGAGGAGGATACACGAGACACAGAGGTGACTAGAGCCAACAAGTTCATTGAGAGGATCCGGAAAATCCATCTCAAGGTCAAAGAACAGCTAGAAAAATCTCAAGCAAAGTACAAAGCTAGGCACGATCAGCATAGGAGGGAACACAAGCTTCATGTTGGAGACAAAGTTTGGCTTTACTTGAGCAAGGAGAGACTACAAGGTCAAGCACGGAAGCTCAAGCCACTACGATATGGACCCTTCACCATATTGGAGCAGGTTGGGGAAAATGCTTTTCGACTTGATTTACCATCATTCATGAGGATGTACTCTGTAGTAAACTGTGAGAACTTGCACCTATATGAGCCATCCATGCTAGATGAAGATGAAGAACTACAGTTGCTACCTTCCATTGAGGATTGTGTCTTGGACTCATGAGGTGAATTGGAGGAGGATGTAGTGCTACAGCAGAAGGTCAGAGAGACTAGAAGAGGTCCACAGGAGTCTTGGCAGATTGGACTGAAAGGAAAGACACCAAGGCAGGCCCGGTGGTACTCGAAGGAGCAAGCGAGGGAATTGTTCCCTCATCTACTCCCCCACTAAGCTTTTGTGGGACCAAAAGCCTCCTAAGAAGGGGAGGTGTGATCCATAGGGATCCGAAATAACTCTACTTCATCAGAAACAGTCAGCACAAAGAAGAAAACAATGAAACAGAGGTTCTGTCTTTTAAGTAACAGGACCGCCACCCTGTGTAGGGTGGCGGTTACAGAACACCGCCTAGCCAGGGTGGTGGTCCCAGGACCACCGGTCTGCACAGGGCGGCGGTCCTGGCCATTACGGACAGAAAACTAAAATTGAAACGAACAGCCTCTGAATTTGAAAGGATGTTTGTTTCTCTTCTCCTTCATGACCTTTCCCATTCTCCAGTGCACGGGAGGACATGAGAAAGGCTATAAATACATGATTGTAGAAGTGTAGAAGATCATCGAAGCATGGGAGCAAGTGAGCAAGAAGTCTTGGTGCTGGAAATTGTATTTTTGTAGAAGAAAGGAGTGTTGAGACAGAGCAAGCAAGTAGAAGAAAGGAAGTGTTGAGATATTATCTACTTCCCTTTTTGACTTATTGTAAATTTTGTACTTGTTGATTTGAATTGGCCAATAGAAGTGGGAAGAAAGAGAAATTTCCCTTCCCGACTGGTTTTTCCTCCATTGGAGGTTTTCCAGGATAAAATTGTTGGTGTTATGAGCTTATATTCTTTCCTTTACTACAATTGTTGATTCTAAGCACAATAGTAATTCATTCACTAGCTATCTCTGTTATTTTCTAATAGAAAGTAAACAGCAGTGATTAATTTGTGATTTGTGAATAATTCCAAAGTTCTAGTTCTGCACCCTACTACTTTCAGGACATATGTTTTGGATGGGTCACACTTGGAGTCCATCCAAGTTATACGCCATGTGTTATCCATTTGCAGCTATCTGAGTTTCTTGAGCAGTATCAAGAACCATATAGGAGGACATGTGTACCCTCCATTAGACACTTTTGTTACCAGACTACTGATTATCATGCTCACCCTCTTTTTTATTGCATTTCAGGAAGCGCGTCACCGTTGGCATCCAGAGTCTTGTGACTGCAATATGTGGATTTTCATATAAGCCTTTCACTTAATGCCTCCATGGGAGGTATTTAAAATTACTGCATGATCTTAAACTACAAAGATGTATTTAATTGAAAATGATGCCTTCTTGTCTCTCATCACCTGGCTGTAGTCAGGATGTCTTGGGTCCCCTTCTTAACACAATTATAATGGATATTCCTAGCCCTCCCTACAATGCTACAGAGGATGGTGACGATGTTCTTCTAAACTCGTCTGAAATAATTTCCCATAATTTGTATTTGTATTGATTTGTTCATAACTCAAGCACAAAAGAAGAGGAGATTAAACAGTTCTTTCTTATAAATGGTCACAACACTCCCTTCACTTTATCATGGACAGAGATCAACCATTCTCCAATAAATGAATACACCACTGAGGTTTTTTCTCCATGGATTTTCCTACTTTTGTGATTATAGATAGGTGTATAGTCAACCTGGATTAAATCAAGGTATGCATGAAAGAAGTTCAAATGCATGAATATGTCCTACATTTGATGCACTACCAAGATGGTCGATTTGGTTTGCACCCTAGGTTCCAATATTTATTAATTAACCTCATAATGCGTCATAAGATCCAGTCTGCATCTATTTTTTTATGAAACAAAATATATAACATAGGGGTACGGCTCCCTTGCGATCTTGGAGAGACAGTGCTTCCATCACCATTTTCAAGACACTTTTTCCAAGATGTCTCTCTCGGACTCTCTTCTGAGACCCACAGTTCTCTATGGTTCTGAGGCTTGGGGTCCCTCCCTGCTCGAATTAGATTGGGCTTCTGTTGAGCCTGTTCAGATCCTTATGCTCAGACGGATCATCAGGTGTAAAGAGATTGTTCCTCGTAATATCATCCTTGTTGAGATTGGGGCTCACCCTTTCAGACTAGAGGTCATCTTTGGTCTCGTCTCACTCTTGCACCGTATCAAGGGACCTTCAAATTCTTCCATAGGCAGAGATAGGTACATCTACCTTTCCTACCGTTCTTCTGAGGCCATTTCTCTTTCTAACCGTAGTGGTCGTGTTCATTGTTGGTATGCCGGGGCCTCTCGTCTCCTTGGATCCATTGGGATCAACATGGACCATTTCCTCCCTTTCAAGTACTCCATGGATGCTCCTGCTTATCTCCTTCCAGGCAAGTAGGACCTGCAAAGAATCATCCAAGATGATATTTACCGACAATTCATTCAGATTACTTGGACCAACCTCCGAGATGAGCTACACCCGAAGATGGCCTCCTACGCCAATCACTTTCTCGAAGTCAATAATGGACTCATCATTCGACCCACCTATATCTCCCGTCATTGGATGCATGCTCTTTGCATCTTCCTAGATCAGTTCAAAGTTCGTTTTCACGGGCTTCAAGTCGAGAGCGATCACCAGTTGGATCGGGCCGAGAGGATCTACCAGTTTTGCTCCCTCCAGGAGATTGAGACAGAGGAACATTTCATTTTCCGATGCCCCATCTACTATGAGATCAGAGGGAGGTTTCACTGTCTATTTTGTGAACGTCTAATGTTCACGACCTTCTTCTAAGTATTATGATCAGAGGTGTCACGTTCTCTATTTACAGGAAGCCCTTAAGCTCCATGACGGGGTCCTCCATCCACCTTCTAGGGAGACCACTACTAGATGGATCACATCTTTCTTTGTTGTGCTCCCGAGTGAGAGGGGCACCAAGCAGAGACCTAATCCTAGTGGGGACCCTCATTCTAGATCTGTCAAGACCAGAGGTACTTCTTCCTAGGCCAGAGATTTATAGACTCAGACCCGGCCAAGGGCCCCTTCTCATAGGCGTTAGACCACCAGATTCACTTAGAGAGCTCGAATCTCCAAGGTTCATAGGCGTCTCAGACAGCTTCCAATTCCTGACACCATACATCAACACATCACTAAATTCCTTCAAGCTGACCTTGGGCGACAGTCATGAGGGTTGGTGTCGAGGCCTTTCCCTCCACCTCCCTTTCTTCTTCTTCGTACTCTCTTTCTTCTTCTTTTATTGTTCTCAGAGACCCATTTGGGTTTTCTCCGCTGCTTCTAATTTGCTTTGTATGGTGCAGTCCCATTGACCTATTTATGTGGTCACTTGTTGGACATTTAATATAATTATCTTATCTTATCTTATAGATTCCTGGATTTCCTCTGTCAATGTTAATTGTTGAATATTATAATGGAATAAAATCCTCAACTAATAGGATACGCTACTTTGTTTGTAACATGTTTGAAATGCATGGAACCGGTTTTCTCAAAAAGGCTCTAAAATTATCTCAGAAACACTAGCCAATAAAAATCTTGTGTGAGCCCCATGGAGAGGGTGATTCAATAAAATCTGAAATATTTTACTGAAATCTAAATTTAGAAAACTGCTATAATGATGCACAATAAGATACAAATGCTAAGCAATTTTTAGACATGTAATTTATGAAAGCATTTATGAGAACCACATGGGGCACTTACCTTGATTTCGCTTATCTCGAAGTGTATCTGGACTAGAAGAACTGATGAAACAGTAACTCAGGATGTCGCAACCGCAACCAGAAAAATGGAGAGGTGTCGGGAATGTCGGGACACGGGCGCCTAGGTAGGGGCGAGGGCGCCTGCGGCCCCCCTAGACCTCTGTGGGGCACTGGAGTCTGCTAAAAAGGTCGGAACCTGATTTCGTCACTATTACTAGGGTTTCGCACTTGTTCGTCAATGATCACCTGTATGTCGCACTTGGATCACCAAAGTACCTGTAAATCTGCAACACAAATAATCTCCTGCAAAACCCTCAAACTACATCAAATCCTAATAAAAAAGATGTAAAAAGAGGGATCGGACTGTCCTCGGCTGTCAAACAAGTGAACTTACGACCGAGCGTTGCACTACATCCCAGTCCCAATGTAGTTTTATGTGCCTGTGTGTGCAATAGTGCTCTTAGGTTGCCCTCTCACCAATGACGCCAAGATGAAATATCCCTTGTGGGATACCACGAAATGATACACAAAATATAGAAAAAATTGCAGCAAGTGAAATATTGGCTTTTGCAGATTTTTAACAGCTAGGGCAGTGAATTGAAGAAAATTGATATCTCTCAAAATACTCACTCAAATCACTTGAAATTTTTAGGAGAGCTTGCTAATATTATAAAGAACATAAAAAAATTATTTTAGGAATTTTCTAAATAATAAAATGCTGCCAGAAAATTACAGAAAGCCCTAAACTGTGGTAAAACTTCAAAAATTCGCAACTTCTAAAAATAGCCCTGAAAATAGCACCAAAATGACAAGCTAGGGTAGATCTCTCACTACCAAAGAATGCGCTGCTAGCTAAAGATGGATGTCTCACCACCGAAGCTAGGGTCCTTGTGGGATTTGACTCCACAAGCTGTAAATTTGCAAGCAGCAGTTGCACATGAAGGAAAATAATTATGTATGCAAGAATGATCTTCCCTTTTTCCTCCCAACTCCTTATATATTTTTCCCCAAGGCAAAAGAGCCCCAAATAGCCCAAGTCACATTTTTCCTTGAGAAGGACCAATAAAATAAAAGTAACTTCAATTACTTTTCCCCTTTTAAGTTGACATGGTCCATAAGTAACCCCCAATGCAAAATTAAAACATTAAGTGTCATGTGGCCCCTTCCTAACAACAAAACATAATATCTAGTCCCTCCAAAACACTTTACGCTCATGTCAAACGAAGAATCATAACAAAATGGACTAGATATTCATACCCAATAGCTTTCAGCGTCCATAGCCCCTCGGGTATGACCAAGGCTTGGACTCGAATTTTTGAGGTTTTACCACTGTTTAGGGCTTTCTGTAATTTTTTGACAACATTTTATTATTCAGAAAAATCTTAAAATAATTTTCTTATGCTCTTTATAATATTAGCAAGCTCTCCTAAAAATTTTAAGTGATTTGAGTGAGTATTTTGAGAGATATCAATTTTCTTCAATTCGCTGCCCTAGCTGTTAAAAATCTGCAAAAACCAATATTTCACTTGCTGCAATTTTTTCTATATTTTGTGTATCATATTGTGGTATCCCACAAGGGATATTTCAATGGTATCAAAGCAGTTGTTTCTCCAACCTGTTGGGTTGAAAGATGGGAGACAAAGACAGTGAGGACATGGGTGTGGATCTGATGAAACAATTGTTCACCAACATGGTAAAGCAGCAGGAAACTACTAATCTCTATTTGAGTCAGCTCACTGAGAGATTAGCACAGGGCAGAATTGATACTCATACGGAGAGAGGAGAAAATAGCACTATGGGGCAACAGGGTCACAGAGGTGAGAGTGGACATTCAGGGCAGCGGTCTCCCCGTTCTTCTACCAGGCCTTTGGGGCTTCACGAACCTTCTTTCTTGAAGAATTCAAAAGTTTCACAAGTACGACAGCCAATAGATATTTTGGATGAGGAGTCTTGTTGGGAGAGGTACCAGACCTTGAGTGAGGGCTTTTGTGACAACATGCCACTCCAAGAATATTGCAAAATGAAGATTGGCAGCATGCCCAAGAGAAATCATCAGATACGAGTACCAGAGTTACAGAGGAGATTGGGACAGATTTCCATTCCACACTTCGATGGTTCTAAGAAGTGTACTGCACAATCTTGGGTTCAGAAGTTGAAGACATACTTCGACTTGAATCCTATGCATGAGGAAGATTCAATTAAGTTTGCAATCTTATATCTTGAGGGAGACGCTCATGATTGGTGGCATCATGGATTGATTACACAGGGACACATACACATTACTACTTATCCAAAGTTCACACAGAGGCTAGTGAGCAAATTTGATAGGAAGGACCCTGACAGGTATTTTAGGGAGTTGACTCATTTGAGACAGACCGGTTCCCTCGATCAAAATATCGCAGATTTTCAGAGATTATCAGTCATGGTACTTGATGTTACGGAGATGAGGTTGATTTCACTGTTCACAGTAGGTTTGACAGATGCTCTCGTTGGGTTTGTGAAGGCATTTGAGCCTTCTTCTTTGCATGAGGCTATTAGGAGAGCTCGCGATTTGGAGTTATCCTCTCCTAAGTTGAGGTTTCCACCTCGAGTGCAACCTATGGTTTTTCCTTCTAGATCCGATGGTTCACAACTGAAGGTACCTCCACCTAAGCAAGATGCGGCCAGGAGACCATTCATATCTAGGGAGGACAGAGATGAGTTGAGGCGAAAGAAACTATGTTTCGATTGCCGCACACCTTGGGTTCCAGGACATGATTGCAAGGGTAGAGGGAAGGCCCAATTCATTAAGGTCTTTGAGGAGAGTGATGGTGATAAGGAGTTGGACACACAGGGATTAGAGGCTGATGACGATGAGGCATTGGATAGTGCAAGTGTTAAGCAGGATAGCGAGACTTTCCCCTAGGAGACTATCGCCACTTTGTCTAGTACCCCGAGGTACAAGGCATTTAGAGTTAGGGGAGTTTTACAGGGACAACGAGTAGTGGTACTCATTGATAGTGGGGCAACCCAAAACTTTATTGATGCCTCATTGGTTGAGAGGCGGGGATTACAGACAGAGGATTTTGAGGGTTTCAACGTGGTTGTAGCCAATGGAGAGTCTATGAGGTGCACACGGCGGGTTCCCCATTTGAGCATCGCGATGGGTAACTATACAGTTACTAATGATTTCTATATTATTGCTATTAGAGAGACCAACCTAGTGCTTAGAGTACAGTGGCTCCATTCCCTTGGTGAGTTTCGAACTAACTTTCAAATGATGGAGCTGAAGTTTAAGTCCGAAGGGAGGAATGTGATTTTGAGGGGCTTATCTTCAAAGGCACCCCAGGTTGTTACAGCTAAGAGGATTGAGAGGATTTATAGGCACAGTGGGGTGGATTGGGCAATACATTGTTTGGTTTCGATCAAGAAATCAGAGGATGGACAGCATGAGTATCGTGTGGATATACAGGGCTTAATGGACAGGCATAGTACAGTTTTTCGTGACATACCTCCAGGCATACCTCCAGATAGGGGATTTGAGCATGTGATTGAGCTCGAGGATGCTAGACCTGTGGTTACTTCTCCTTACCGTCACCCCAGACGGTTTAAGGATGAGATCGAGAAAACTATCCATGAGCTCATTGATATGGGGCATATTAGACCGAGTTCCAATCCTTTTGCTTCTTCGGTGGTATTGGTGAAGAAGAAGGATGGGACCATGCGGATGTGTATAGACTACCATGCCTTGAATAAGAAGACAATAAAGAACAAGTATCCAGTACCACGTATTGATGAGTTGTTTGATGAGCTACATGGTGCAATCTATTTTTCAAAAATAGATTTACGATCTGGATATCACTAGATCAAAGTCAGGGAGCAGGATGTGCATAAGACAGCTTTCAGATGCCATTACGGTCACTTTGAGTTCTTGGTGATGCCCTTCGGATTGTCTAATGCTCCAGCTACATTCCAATCTTGCATGAACCATGTGTTTAACCGCCACCTGCGGAAGTTTGTATTAGTTTTCTTTGATGATATTTTGGTCTACAGCAGGACTTGGGAGGACCATATCAGGCACCTTGGTAAGATATTGGGGATATTAGAAGTTAATTCGCTATATGCGAAAGCTTCTAAGTGTGAGTTTGGCATGAAAAAACTTTTATATTTGGGATATGTGATAGGTGGGGGAGTAGTGAAGGTGGAAAGAGAGAAGATACGGGCAATTTTGGATTGGCCACAACCTAGGACGTTGACACATTTGAGAGGATTCTTGGGGTTATGCACATACTACAGGAGGTTTGTGAACTCTCGGTTGACTGTTCCATTGACCGATTTGACCAAGAAGGGGGCTTTTGCTTGGTCAAAGGCAGCACAACAGGTTTTTGATCACCTCAAGGGGGTGATGAGTTCATGTCCCATTCTCGCATTGCCAAATTTCTCTCGCCCGTTCATTCTAGAGTGTGATGCATAAGGAGAGGGTGTTGGGGCAGTTCTCATGCAGGATAGGCATCCCATTGCCTATGAGAGTCGGAAATTGAAATCGGTGGAGAGAGGGTATTCAATTTACGACAAGGAGATGTTGGCCATTATGCATGTTTTGGCCAAATTCAGACAGTACCTTGTGGGTAGTAAATTCGTGGTTCATACGGATCACAACAGTTTGAGGTTCTTCTTGGGGCAGAAGGATCTCAACGATCGCCAGTAGAGATGGGTGAACAAGGTACAAACCTATGACTTCGACATAGAGTACACTAAAGGTAAGAATAATATTGTTGTTGATGCTTTATCTAGGAGGCCTTACCTTACTTCTATGCTTAGTTCTATGTCTAAGATTTCAGCGGATTGGAAGGCTCATATACGTGTTGAGTATTCTAAAAATCAGTTTGCATGTGAGATTAGGGATGGTATTATACAGGATGACCGATACAGAGTAGTGGATGATCTCATTTTCTACAAGGATAGGATTTTCCTAAGATGAAGGAGAAGATCCTTCGAGTAGTACATGATACACCATTAGCTGGGCATCCTGGGTATTTCAAAACATACAAGTTTATTACGGAGAGATTTGCATGGAAGGGGATGACGGACGATGTCCTTATTCATGTCAGAGAGTGTATGGTTTACCAGCAAACCAAATCTAAGCATTCTTTTCCAGCAGGATTACTTAAGCCTCTTTCCATTCCCTAAGCATATCTATGGACTTTATCACAAGGCTTCCCTTAGTGCATGGGCATAGCTGCATTTATGTTGTAGTTGATCGGTTAACTAAGTATGCTCATTTCTTTTCCCTACCCAAGGGGCATGAGGCGGCAGATGTGGCTCAAATTTTCTATACAGGTGTTTTTAGGCTACATGGGTTGCCTAAAAATATTGTCAGTGACCGGGATAAGATCTTCATGAGCACCTTTTGACAGGAGATTGACTCCTAGTACTAGCTATCACCCACAGACGAATGGGCAGACAGAGATAGTCAACAAGTGGATAGAGGGCTACTTGCGGAGTTATGTGTCAGGTCATCATCGGGCATGGATTAGATGGTTACACATGGGTGAGTATTGCTACAATACCACCTATCAGATGAGCATAGGCATGACTCCCTTCCGAGCCTTGTATGGGTACGACGCTATGACATTTGTGGATTTGGTATTACCGGATAGCCGAGCTCCTAAAGCTCGAGATTGGTTACAGGAGAACCAGAATATTCTGAAGGCTCTCAGGGAGAACCTTCAGAAGGCACAGAATCAACAAAAGGTATATGCAGATCGGCACAGGATAGAGAGGTCTTTTGAGGTTGGGGATCTGGTATTCCTACATTTGCAACCATATAGGCAGTCCTCACTGAAGCAGAAGGGTGCAGAGAAATTGAAACCACGGTTTTATGGTCTGTACCGGGTAGTTCGACGAGTTGGGGCAGTTGCATATGAGCTAGACCTACCAAAGCATAGTAAGATACCTAATGTCTTCCATGTTTCGTGCCTTAAGAAGGCACTTGGGCAACATATTGTACCATCTACAGAGTTGTCGCCACTGGATGAGGAGGGGAAGAAAGTGTGAGAACCAGAATCCATTATTGAGGTGAGACAAAGGAGGCTTAGGAGTAGAGTGATCGTAAATCTGCAACACAAATAATCTCCTGCAAAACCCTCAAACTACATCAAATCCTAAAAAAAAAAGATGCAAAATGAGGGATCGAACTGTTCTCGGTTGTCAAACAAGTGAACTTACGACCAAGCGTTGCACTACATCTCAGTCACAATGTAGTTCTATGTGCTTGTGTGTGCAATAGTGCTCCTAGGTTGCCCTCGCGCTGATGACGCCAAGATAGCGTGCGGTAGCTAGATAGAATGTAAATGTATGGATGGAAAAATGAACTTCCCCTTCCTATGCAATGTGTATGCAGAGTAATAAGCCCAAGATGCAGTCCCTCTAATATATAGATAGATAACCCTTGATAGAAATTGTTCGCCCTTATAATGGTATATATGTTGTGTTTATATAGGGATCTCTTGCTTGAATTTCGACACTAATGACACGACAAGCCGACTAGTACCTTGGGATAGGAGTAGAAAAACCGAAAGACCGACTACAAATGTCAAAAATGTGTACAAGAACAAAGAGAACACGGGCGCCCATGATGGACAGGAGCACCTGGGCGCTAGTGTCTAGTCATGGGTGCTGGTGTCCGGAGACAACTAACGACAAATGTGTGACGACTAACAGACAGGGATCCTTGTGACCTAAGCAGAAATGGGTGTAGAAGTGAGATAAGTGAGAGAAAAAACAATAAGGACACTCAAAGCGAGAAGACAGACTAGACAGTGTGTCATCAGTGAGTACTTTTCTTAAGCAATATCCATATATAAAACAACATACTTGGCGGTATAGTAAATAGTAGTAAGTGCGTGATTTTGTGTCTACAGAGGGTTATCACTCCATTTCTTATGCTTCTAGTGGTCCCATGAAAGCTGATCAATTTGGAAAATGGAGCCATTTTTTATGGTTTCCCTCCAAATTATTTAGCTGTCATTTTAGAGGGAAACCCCTAAAACCTATAGTGTTGCTGATAAACCCCGCATTCCAGAGGACCATAAGTTCGCCTGCTGAGAAAATTTAGAAACCCCACTTCATCAAACCACTTGGTAACAGTCCAAAGAGACAAGAAAAACTTTTCCAGAGTTACGAAAGGCTAATCGCTGTAAACAGCAGCAACTAGGAAAAAAATCTCAAAATAGCATGAAAATCAGACATAATTAAAATCATGAAATAACATCCATCAAATGTGGTGTAATGGTAAATGGATATCCAAGTTCAGATCCCACTTGGTGTTATGGCAGCCCACCCCCACTAATGTGAAATGGACTAAGGTCTGGGCTGGGGGCGATAATGATCACATGTACTCTAACCAAAAATTTAAAAAATTTAAAAATCAACATATCTATTGATCGAAATAAAAATGAAGAAATGAAGTACACGGATGGTCGACAATTTTTAAAAAACAAGCATACAGCAAATATGTTGAAAAACTGTAATTTTTTTAAAAACAGATTCACCTTGACGATAAAACATTATGAATACTGATAGTAAAATAGGCCAAATAGACCATTAATTGTTCAAGTAGGTTAAACGAATAGTCCGTGCACTCAAAACCAAAATTCTCCAAATTTATCTACAGAAGCAACACTTGTACAAATTCTAAATCCATAACTCGCCTATTTTCCAAAATCTTCAAAATCCATTGCAAAAAGCTAGTGAAGATAACTCGCCTTTCGATAATATTTAACCTCCAAATCTTTTCTCGAATGCTCTTTCGGTCCGACGATCTTTTTTGCGAGCAGAATTGATCGTCAGAAGACAGTTCTTTTTATTACTTGAAGAAGGTCATCGAAAAGAAATGCTCGCTACAGGCTGTTTCGACCCTTCGACTATACCAATTTGTTTAGCCCTATAAAATGAAATAAACTTGTTTTAATTACTTCGGTCTAGTTTAATGAAATGAAATAAAATAGTTTTAATTTTTTTTTAACTCTTTAAAGACTTGTGGGTTTAGTAATATTTTTTAGAATGATGTTTTTCTTTTTGTTGAATTGAGTTAGTATTTTTTTACATCATTTTATTTTGTTTTCTTTAAATAGTTTTACTAACAATAGCACGTGGAATGTCTGATGGAAATGTCGAAGAGAATGCATCGAAGAATTGAAATCGGAGGGGTGGAAAGAGAGGCAGAGGAAGGACTAAAAAGGAGTTTGAGGGAGGTGAAGTCAAAGGGTGGGGAAAATATTGTGGGGAACCTATAAGAAAATTTTATTTCCTATAACCATGGGTCATTTATGGCGATCATTAGCTATTTTATTTTTGTTTATTTATACAGTGTTAAGGATTTCGTTTGGGCAACATTTACTATGTTAGAAAAAACTTAGACATGAATGTAAACTTGGAATTGAAAAGGCAAGATTTCAACCTGTAAGCCCCATTCTCCCCATGTCACTTGCATTTTTCACTTGAGTACAATTTGCATTTAAAGGGGTAAAAATAATAAATCAGGAAAATAGAATAGGTTTTAAGTTCGAAGCAGCATGATGACTACCATAAAATGGGCTTTTAAGTTAAAAGAGGCCAACCAGATATGTCATACACCTTTTCCATGTATCAAATTGTTCCAACCTGAGTAACATCTGCCATTTTTGGTTTATTGTACCTTTTCGATCGTGCTCACAATATTCATGTGAGTGATGGAAAATAAGAAAATGTGAAAAATTCAATAGGTTTTAAGTTTGTAATCAAGTAAGCTTTACAAAAAAAATATTTCAAGCCATCAAGGTTTTTTATTAGACAATGATTAATTTGATAGACAAGACATATAAATGAATGAAATGTTAGAAATAAGAAGGTGGGAATTAAATACATGCATATCCCACAATTATTCCATAGATCAATTGTTCCTACCCAAAAAATATCTTATCCTTGTTTTCAAATTAATCGTCTCAATCTTGGCACTTTTTTTACAAACCCCGAATCCAATATGATCAGCACATTCAGACATAATTTCCATTCATGTCTCTGTCAAGTCTAACAAATTCAATTTCATCTAATCAAAAACCTTGACATCGTAAAAAAGTAAAATGAAAAATAGCAAAGCTTGATTGGCAGGTAAAATCTTCGTGTCGCCCATATGTCCATCCACTAAATAGGCTCAATTATCAATGGTTTTTCTGTATTGATTATTTTTCTGCAACTACTGAAGCTAAAAACTGAAAAAGTGTCCCTACAATGTGCTACAAAATACAAGAAGTTTGGTTGGGTTTCGAACTTGGAACCTATTGAATTTTATCCATTTTTTATTTTGGCCCCTTTAAGCTCAAATTTCACCCATGTGAATAATGCATGCGAAATTGAGACAATTAAGTTGAACAAAGATCGAAAATATTTTTTTGGTTAGGAATAATCTAATCCATGGAATAAGGTGGGACATATACATATTCAATTCCCACCTTTTTTATTTCCAACATTTCATTCATGTTTACGTCTTGTCTATCAAATTAAATGTTAACCCATTGAAAACTTTCATCATATGAAATAAAAAATACAAAGATTGATTGGAAAATAAAATATGTCTATTTCTTATATGACCAGCCGATTGAGGGGCTCAATTATCGACGATTGTTTGGTCACCAATTATTTTCCTACAATTATTTGAGCTTACAGTTGGAAAGGGAGGATACAATGTGCTACAAGAAACAAGCATTCTGAAGGGGTTTTGGATCCAAAACCTATTGAATTTTTGCCAATTTTTAATTTTATGCTCTTGGTGAGACTGGATCGACAATGTGGAGCATAAATAACATATATTTTTTGGTAGGAACAGTCTCGTATGTGGAATAGGTGATGTGGATATTTAATTCACACCTTTTTATTTCTCATTCATGTCTACATGTTATCTATCAAATTACACGTCATGCAACTTAAATCTTGATGCCATTAAATAAAAAATAGCAAATCGCGATTGTTTGATAAAATGTCCCTACCATTGATATGCTCAACCACTTGAGGGGCTCAATTATCAATGATTATTTTTGCATCGCCTATTTTCCTACAATTGCTTATACTTACAACTGGAAAGGGCGGCTACAAATTGCTACAAGAATCAATTATTCCGATTGGGTTTTGAACCCGAAACCTTTTCGATTTTCTCCTTTTTTGATTTTGTCCTCTTTACAAAATTTGAGTTGATAAAGTGGAGAACAAATAGTTTACCCCTTTTTTGGCCACTTTAAGCCCGGAAGATCATTTTATGGCAATTATCGTGTTGCTTCAAATAACAAACCTATTGGTTTTCTCCAAAAAAAAAAAATTGACCCCCTTTAACTACAAATTGCACCCACATGAAAAATACAAGTGAAATGGAGATGGCGGTGCATGCAGGTATTTAATTCGCACATTTTCATTTCCAAGTTTACATTTATATCTTTGTCTTATCTAACATACTAAAAGTCATCCAAATGAAAGTGTTGACGTCATTAAAAAAAAAATCTAGCAAATAACAAAAATGACTCGTGGTTGAAGGAATAAAAAGTTTCGTACAGGTTACCTGTAACATTTTCCCTGTCCTTTGACTATACCTTCCATGAACTCCTTCTTTACCCTTCTTTCTACTGCTCTTTCCACCCCTCAAATTTCATTTCTTTAATGCATTCCCTTTGACATTTCCAACACACATTTCATTTGCAATTGCTAATTAGTTAAACGATATTCTTTGATGGATAAAACATCACTTTTCATATGGAACGTAATTCATTCTGAGCTTTGAAAGACATCTCTTGATCACATCTCTTTTTGGATTCTAAATAGTTATGACAGGTTCTGACATCCCAAATGGGTTCTACATACTCATGGAAGACTTGAGTAACAGAAACCTTTACAGAAGGTTTATTAAGCTCTCTGCTTGCAAAATCTGCAAGCGCATTGTTTTTACCACTTATGTGCTCAACAGTGAAAGAGAAATTATCGAACCAAGATCCCCATCTCTGTGTTCTATTGTGTGCAGATTTGTTAGCAAGATCTCCTCCTTGAAGCCTAGCCATGAAATCTTTCAGATTTGTTCTCAAAATAAAACTATCATTTTTCACAAAGAACAAAAAGGCTTTTATCGCCTTTTTGGCTGCAAGAATTTCCTTGTGAGAAGAATGATACTTTAGTTCTGATCCTTGAAATCCACCAGAAGCATATCTGCAAACCTTCTCCTTATCAAATTATGTCTTCTCTTTCAAAATCGCGCCCCAATATGAATCACTTGCATCTGATTCAATTATCTTTTTTCCTGAACCAGGTAAAGCCATTGGGGGTAAATCCAGCACATGTTTCTTTATCCTTTGGATGGCTTTCGTCATCTCCATATTCCATAGTGGAGCATTTTTCCTTAATCTTTTATTCAGCAAAACTCGGTCTGCTGCAATGTGCTTATAGAAACCAGCAACATAATTAATACAACCAAGGAACCTTTGGAGTTGTTCCTTATCTCTGAGTTCATCTGGGAATCCATGTATCTTAGAGACAACATGTTTTTGCATCTCTATTGAACCATCTTTTATCTTAATGCCAAGAAAATCTATTTCATCCTTAAAAGTTTCCATTTTTGAAATAGAAAGGCATAAACCATTTTTATGAACTGTGTCATAAAATTTCTCAAGATGTTCAAGGTGCTCTCTGGGTGATCTTGAAAAGATCAAGATGTCATCAATGTAAACAATTAAGAAATCAAACAGGTCTCTAAAGATAGTATCCATTACCTTTTGAAAAACTGATGGAGCTGTCTTCAATCCAAAAGGCAGAACTCTCCATTCATATTGTCCTCCAGGGACAACAAACGCTGTCTTGTAAGTATCTTCGGGTTTCAAGAATATCTGCCATAAACCATTTTTTAGATCAAATTTAGAATAAACTTTAGACCCTTTGATTCTGTCACTAACATAATTAATGAAAGGTCACTATCCATTATTATGTCCAAAAAATTATCAAGTCGTGAAACCCAATTCCATCTCACCTTGTGATTATTTGAAAATAAAATTTTGGTAAATGTCAATTTATTCATTCCTTGAGCTTTAGGTGTTTTGGTTTGAGCTGCACGTCCCTTGGAAATTGTTACAACTGTCGTGTGCAAAACTTGTCTCTCTATGTTAATGGAAAATTCATAATCGCTATGACAATGGCAACAGAAGAATTGGGCTGCATGTCATTTTGGCTTTCCTTTCAATTTCATGTGGTCTTTCATCACTCTTTCTGTCCAATTCTAACAACACTTTTTTCTTCCCTCCACAAATGCAATTATTATTAAAGGGAAGCGGTTACGCTTTTATGTCGCTAGTGGTCGCTCAAAGTTGAGAGATAGATTTAGGAATTATGAATCCACATGGAAAATGGCAGCAGATGGAATCCTCTATCCAAGTCCTGAAATAGAATCCCCTGTATTGCAAAGATTAGTACGGTGGTAAAATACTTGTGATAGCGGGAGTGCACGAGTTTGAAGAAAATCCATTTGTGCGGAGATGTGCACACTGCGATCCATTGCTTTATGAGTTCACGCAAAGTGCATGGTCCACTTGGTTTTTTTTTAGGCGTTACCTCTATGGGAAAGATTTTTGAGGACATTTATGGGACTGTGTCAAATTTGACGGCTTAAATGATGGTTTTGCTATTTTTAATAATTTTATTTTTGTTTTATTAACAATTTTATTTTTCATTTTTTGCATGTTGTGGATTTGTTGTTTTTTAATTGTGTCGAGTATGCACTATGCAAAAGAAGGAGGGGTTGACTCGTTGCAGCAAGTCTCCACTATTTGTCTTCATCTTCCGTTGTTTCTTCGTTTTCACTAGGTGAGATGCCCTTTCATCTTTTATTTGTCGGGCATGGTACTGATCTTGGTTTGGCCTTCCTTTCCCATTCCCCTTCATTGTATTTATTATTAAAGGATATACGGGTGTTTATTTTCAGTTGATCTCCTCGGTGCTATTGTCTGCGAAGAAGGGAGATGAGAGTGTGTGATCGATGGTTCTAAGTGTATTCTCAAGGAGTTGAAGGATCTTCAGAAGGATCCCCCCACTTCATGTAGTGTCGGTACGTTTTCAATCTATGTTTTTTTCATCTTTAAATGAACCACTTCATGTAGTGCCAGTACGTTTTCGATCTACTTTTTTTTCGTCTTTAAATGAATTGACGTAGGTTTACATTGTATTTGTGTACATAAGTCCCTGTGTACATTCTCTTATATCACCACCTATTATTGTGCCAATTTTCAAGGAAACACCCTCTTTTGGTTCTTTTCTACCAGGAACTAAAAGATGGTGTTTCCTTATGTTACAACCATCCATAGACAACAGAGACATCTATGTATGCATATATACTACGAAAAAATTGTTAGAAGATTTGAGAAAATGAAGAGATACGGGAAGGCACGACACACTTTAATATGTGTGTGTCCGTCATTATATTAAGGAAAAGGGAGTTACAATATAGTTACTGCAAGCATATCCCCTCCCAGAATATCAGAGACCTACAAGAAATAAAAGAAAGTAACTAATTGGTGCTCACAACGTAGAAATTTTGTAACTAAACAAAATATAACTAAAATTGTAGCCACCAAATACCTTATAATGCATAGCAATAAGCTTGATTTTCATTAAAAAGGGCTCAAAATGTCATTTAAGACAATTGAAAATGTTAAGAAGTTGGCATTCATTCATTTGTGAATACTGAAAAATGAACCACAATTGTAACTTAACGGATGAATAACAACAATAGTTGTAACCAACGATCTAAGATGGTTCCAAGGTATTTCCTTCATAGAGAAGAGATTCCTTGTCAAGTGAAGGTGGAGAAATCTGTAAGATTACTCCTGAGCACTGAAGAAAGAAAAGGGATGAGAAAACATTCATAGAAATTGAAGGAGATGCCTACATAATCTGTCAAACTGGGTTGGACTCTACCCGAATCCTAGAAGCAAACTTGGCCCTTTATGGAAGTAGAGAAAATTAAATTTGTCCATCAATAACAATGAATAGATCTAAAATAACGAAACCTAAAGACCTGAAAAAAAAGAGGAGGATTGTACCCAATTGGCAAGGCTTCTGCATGGCAAACAAATATCAGAGATTACCGGATAGAATTGCAAGCCCTTACAAAACCTAGCAAATCTATCATCATAATGAGCTAAGAAACATCATGCAAGACCCCAATGCATAATAACAAACTGAATCACTTACCATTTCTCCACTACTGCAATGCGGACCTTTGAAATGTAGCCCTCAAATCCAAAGCTCTCATAGCCTTTTCTGTGTACCTTAATGTACAGAAGTCTTTATGTGTTCATGTTTAGTTCAAATAAAATAGTCCACAAAACACTACCACTCATGATATAAAGTTTGTAAATGTATATGTATGAATTTGTAAAAAAATGAAATTTAGAGATAGAATATTTAAATGTAATGCTTCATCTATATTTTTACACTTACAAAATCAATCCGACCCCTTATCAACATCAACTTCAAAAGTAATAACTAACCCTCTAAATTAAATAACATATATCATTCGACGTTCACATTGCATTGTGCACATGCGATTGCTAGTTTTAAATTCAATGGAAAATATATGCGCTGGAAGTGTCAACTAATCGCCCTACTGTCAATTTGGATGGTGTTGATGAAGTCGTACTTTCAATGTCTTTGCAAACATGATCCCAACCATACATAGTCTGACACAACCCGCAATCTAAGTGAGTAGACGCCTGTGGCGTAATTATGGAATCAACTCTTCAAATTTCCTTAGATGTGGTTCGAATGTATGTGTACTTTAGGCATTCAAAGGATGAAATTATCCTCCATTTCAACTACGTTAATATTGCATAAAACACATCTTATCTTCCCACGGTTCCCTAGATGTTGTCCATTTTTCTATCTCGCATTTGAACCTATGGGAATTAATCCTTAGTAAGCAAATAGGTGTATCTAGATTGAGTCATTAATTGCTAGCATCAAATTTGAAGAGAGAGCTAGTCGAAAGTAATATATGAAAGTGTTTAAAGTCTTAGAAGCAATTATGTAGTAAAAACGCATATTTTATTTGGGATAGTAAGGTAAAAATAATTTACTGACTAAATAATCTATATAAATGAATGAATGCTTTTACTAATGTCTCTGAGACCAAACACTCTATGGGATGAAGTGTAGCATGACACATGTTCCAAACCAACAAAATTCCATTCATTTTAGCTCCCAGGGTTAGCTCACTCGGCCTTGGCCACTGTGGTAGATGGCCTTGGTCGTGGGTTTAAATCTCATGATTAACCCACAACATGCATTGAGGGCTCTATATATGTTGCTCCAAATAAGGTTCATCGGTGGTACTCGCCTTGTGTTAGAGCTTCACTCATCGAAGCTCTGGTTCACTAGGTATTCATTGATCCATTTGGATTACCAAAAAAAAACATTCCCTTTTTAATGTTGAGATTATAAAATTACATAACATTTTCAATGTTGAAATTATAACTATTCAATGAATGGAAGTATATAAGAAACCAAGATAATCAATTACTGAGAGAAAGGGATAAGATTCTAAAGTAATAAGGAAATTAAGGTAGATTTCCTCATATCAATACATCAAAACATTTTAAAATAAATATGTTTAACATATTGTAATGGTTTACATTTATTGAAAACTTGTCATTTAGACGTTAAAAAATGTTATTATTATTGTAATTGTATATAAAGACCACATGTGTAAAGGTGATGGAAAGGCCATTTTTTACGTCCGTAATGACTAGCTCCATCTCAACCTTATTTAATTGTGTTTAGACTATCACATATATCTTAGATAGATTTTTCTAAGAAATGTTAGGATGAACAATCTTAAGGCACTTATTTTGCCTTTTAAAGGGTTCTATATTGATTATGTCATCACCATCCTTTCTACAAAATTCACATTGACTAATGATAAATGGCCTCAATCTAGTTACACCACTATGTCAGGCTCAAAAAATATTTCTAGAGAAAAATTAATGGGCTCCAAACTCCACATTGTGTCCAAGATATCACTATTTTTATTTGCCTTCTCTAATAAACGAGGGAGATTACCTAATGATGACCAAGTGAACATAAAACTTGAGGTCGACCATTATTTGTTAACATCTCACAAACGTTAGAGTCCACCACCACCTCTAGTTCCCATTGTAGGAATGTCTTTCGACGTAATTTCAAAGCATTATGGAGTGGGTATATCTAGAATAGGGAAGGAGATATCATTTCCAAACTAATAGTGACTCAGTGTTTCCATGCCTTATTTAATTGTGTTTCAACTAGTATAGATATATTAAATATATTTGTCATAAAAACAACAAGTTGTATCAATCTCAAAGTGCCTTTACTTCCTCCTTCCACCCTGTAATTTATCACTGTAATTTCACCTCTTAATTGGAATTTCACACTATTATAAGTTATGTCCCTCCACCCCATGATATATTTGTTATGTCCACAACACACCCCTAATTTCTCAAGTGAAATAAAGGAACCCCTTGGTCTTTTCTCAAGGTAGTTCATATTGTGCACCAAATTATTTTTCCTAGCGTGCAATCCTTATTTGCAAGCATCTTGGTATGCCTCAACTTTTTTCTCATGCGCTCATATTGCCTTATACCTTTTAAACCCTTCATATAAATGTTTGTTCTCTAATCACGCAAGGAGCTTTCATGCAATCCAAGCATGATCGCCCATACACTTGCATCATATTTCTTAAGTGTGCACCATCACATAATTCCTATTACACAATGCTCCTTAGCCTCCTTGTCGGCTCGTGTAATATCCATGTTTAGTCTGAAGTATATTACCCCCCCTCAAGTTCAAACAAGCCTTCTCACAATCTTATTGTGTAGCCATTCCAAGAGTCTTGCGACTAATTTAACAAAAATAAACTATTTAAGTCTTCTATGTTAAATTCATATATAACCTACAACAGTAGATATAATAGTAATATAACAATGAAGTACAAATCTTATCTAAGCAATAAGCAAAGTAAGTAAAAACCTAAGTGCAATGAAGATTTAGAACACTTAGTTGATTTCACAATAATCCTAGCAATGTGTGAAGGTGGAATACTGACAAAACAGAAGTGCAGGATGTCACAAACGAGCCTAGAAAAATGTAGGAGTGCAGGAGAAGCAGGTACCAGGGTGCCTGGATTGGTACTATGGCGCCTAGGCACTAGGATCCCTCTCTAGGTGCCAGGGTCTATGTAGAAGCTCCGGAAAGGGATTTTACAGGGTCGAAAACTTTTCTAAAACCCTCGTTGTATGCCGTTATAATGTCGCACTATGATCGTTGATGTCACTAATAACCTAAAATAAAGAAGTCCACCTGCAAAACCCTCAAAAGCACATCAAATCCTAAAAAAGAAAGATGTAAAATGAGGGTTCTGACTTTCCTCAAATGTCAAACAAGTGATCTTATGAATGAGTGTTGCACTACATCTCAGACCCAATTAGTTCTATGTGTGTGGGTGCAGAATTGTGCCCTAGGAGGCTCTTATGTGTGTCGTACTTGATAATGAGCAAGTAACTAGATGTAAAAGATGTAAATAGATATGTGCATGGAAAAATGAACTTCCCCTCCTATGTGTGTGATGCAGAATAACCAACCCTTGTCCCTTGGATGATGTTAGATGGATGCAATGATGTTCTTAGATGCTCGTGAGATGTAACCTTAGGTGGTGATAGTAGATGCTTAGAGATTTGTTCCTTAATTTGATCTCATAACATTGTATTTATATGATTCCCTTGTTTGAATTTCATACTTGATCATTAAAAGGATGATCCCTAAGAGATAAGGATGCCAAACAACTAGAAAGTACCCAAAAAGAAGCAAGTAAGATACAAAGAGGTCTAGGGCACCCAAAGGAAATGAGGGCACCTAGGCGTTGGCATCCCACCTCTATATCCATATCGAGGGGCCTTGTACTCTATAACTTCCCTGAAACTAGATGGGCGTTGGTGTCCAGAGCTAGAGAAATTGAAGTATCGAGGGTCAGACTAGGCAATAGGGTCTTTGAGGCCAAGAGGGAGAATAGAAAGGAACCTAAGGCCAAATATAGTGATCAATTAGTACTTTTCTCCCTTAGAAAACATATGAATGCAATGCATGTGATTAGGACCTAGAAATGTACCCAAGTGCATGATTTAGTGTCTACATTTTCCCCCACTTTATGTTGGTGAGCGGAAGCTCAGTAACATAAAGTAGATAGAGATGCATACCATATAACCATGTAGATCGATGTAGAAGAGTGTGTTGAGACAAGAAAAAGTGTGGAGTGATAAAAAGTGAAGCGTGGAAGCTAGAGAGGAGGAAGTAAAAAGTGATAATGATGACCCTAGGGTGAAAGCGTATGTGTATATGTGGTGTTGTACATGTTGTTGATGACTTGCTTGAAGTGTGAGTGTTGTGTGTTGATATTGACTATCGCTTCCCATAAGGACGAAGTTGCAAAAGAGAAGAATGAACAAGCAATAAAATATGTGTATAGAAAAATTTCAATCCAAATGTATGAAATGCATGTAAAAAGTGTGAAAAATGTTGAAAAGTAGAAAAAGGAACATGTGCACCTGATCCGTGATGAGTGAAAGAGATAGAAAGGATCCTAAAGATGTTGATGAAAAATGAGTTTTTTGGGAGATCTCACGCCAGTTGCACTGAATGTGACTTTTTTGGGTGATCTTATGCTACGACAGAAGTAGTGTAGGGAGAAAGATATAATGTTATTCTCCAACCTTTGACTGCTTCCTGAAGTAAAAACACCACCGCAGATGGTGTGTACAAATTCAATCCAATACGAATGCCAAGTGTTGAAGGACTGTCTGCCGTGTAAAAATCCTCTGTGCCAATGTTGAAAATTGTGTTGAACTGAAAAATGTTGTGTATATGCTCCCTAGTCTCAAGCGCTAAGGAAGGGACAGAAACGCCTAGGTACCCAAGTCTGATTCTAAGCGCTAATGTCTGTGCTAAAGTAAGGACCCAAGTCTGATATTGAGCCTTGTCTAAGACTATAGACTGTGTTGTCTCTATACTAAAATGTGTCTGCGCACTACTAAATTGGGTGACTGATTCACCCAATATATGCCCCCCTCATTTGGGATGCATGCGATGTCGTTAAGAGTATGCCGCCCAAAAGAAGACCTCGTGTTGAACTGATATAAATGTGTATGAGGGAATGTGCTTGGTAGAAAGCAAGGCACATGCAAATAATGGCTAGGAAACAAGTGTTAGTGCAAATAAGCATGTATATAGAAAACAATGACTAAGATAGAAAACGAGAAGACAATGTAGGCTGCAAAAAGCAAGTTGAAAACATGGGACATCACTCACGATGTTGCAAGACAATTAAGGCCACAGTGGCCAAAAGCATATATTTTGTACACAATATAAAGCATAGGGCAAAGCCCGCAAACAATGGCATACAATGACATACAATGGCAAACAAGAGTAAGCAAATTTTAGATAACCATAGTGGCAAATAGATTCCTGCAAGAAAAATGTTGCACATAGATCACTCGTTAACATGTTAGAGAGATAGAAAGTATGTCAGAGTGTGTATAATATAATATAGTAGTGTGCTAGTAAGAAATGAAACAATAACGCTTGTAGTATGTACGAAAGTGGATGCCCCCAGGAGCCACTATGGGACTGGTGTGAGGTACTACGCCAAGCATCCATGATGTATATATCGATCTGTGTAGGGTCTACGATCTTGTAACACCACTTTTCCCCACACCAGGAAAGAGTCGATGACTCCATTTAACATAACGACAAACTGTAACATTCCCATTTTAAGACACTAGAACAAGGAATTCTTTTTTTGTATAACGTTCTCTGCTCTAAATTACATAATTCAGAACACATGTTTCAATTTCTTGATAATTGTTCTTTGTTCTAAATGACGTAATTTAGAACACACAATGATCTTTAGGTCAATGTTCTCTGTTCGCATCTTCATAATATGGAACACACATTCTATGCCATTCAATCATGTAACAGATAACCATATGCTGCTGTAATGACTCGAAGAACTACCGATTTCCCATTTTATGGCTCGGAGTTTCGTCGATCTCTCATTTCATTACTCGGCTACTTACTGATCCTTCATGTTAATCCAAGCATTGTATACTAAGTACACTTGGTTCCCTTTACCGTTTTTGATCATTGAAGTGTTTCATTTTAAGAGGCCTATCTGAATATCTGTTACCGATATTCATCTGAAATCCTGCTTCTTAAACCAGGTGATTAGGACAACGCAACCAGCAGCTTGCGATACTTTGGCCAAATATTTTCACATGCTTAGCATGATCATATTCCTAGACGTTTTACACATCAATGGAATATGTCCTTCACCGCACTTCGTCTGTTATCTAGAATGGTCTTTTCTGACTTTTGTCAGTCCTCTTGTCCAAAGTTGAACTTAAACCCGAAGTAAAACTAAGGCCAAGTCCAAGCTTATGTAAACCTTGATGATTCAATTTGGAAGGGTGTTGCAACATGTCAGCTGCAACATTGTGTCGTCATGAAGGCCCAGCCTTCATAAAGACACCATATTGTAGCTGGCGTGTGCCAACATCCCACGGAATCCTCCCATCAAGGATTACACATCCAGCTATAAATTTGTTTAGATTCTTAACTTTAGTATTTTAAGATTAAGTTTCAACAACCATGTTGACCCTCTAACCTCACTGTTCGTTACAGTTGCATAGATAAGAAAGAATTAAATTGTCTCATAGCTTAATATACATTCACCCCTCCTTACCGAAGAATTGCATATTTCCATCTTAGTTCTTTAATTAAAGCTTCAGACTTACAGTCCACTACAGCTTAACGAAGTAAGATCAACTTATTAAGCTTAACCAAGTTTTATTCGCAACTGATTTTAAATTCAGGATTCCATTTCATTAGACGTCATTTGAATGAGGCCTATTCCCAATTGAATGTATTCATTTATTCACTATAACCTTACTTCAATTAAGGTTTGTTATGAGGAGATATGATTCCTCATACCGAATATCCTTTTGACAAGACATCCCAAGGAATATTAACGATATCTGAATATAGAATTCAATTGCCCCTTTATTAATATTCATTAGTTTATAATCTAATTCTGAATATTATTTATGCAAGAGTTCATATTTATTTTACTCTTTTACTAATGTCAATTTAAAATCCAAATTGACCTAAGTATTAATTAATTGCACGTTCCAACTTAAAAGTTGTATTCAAATAAAGAATAGACATTATGTCCCTTTAAATCTAACAACCATCATTTGAATAAGTACAAATTCGACGAACAAAATTATATTCTCAATCATATTCAATCAGTTCCAAAGTGGTACAACCGTTAAAATAACAGACCTTCCCCTTTTTCTCATTCCTCAAGATTAAAATTTATACATTTTACAAGTCCACATAACTGGACTTCATTTATGCCAATCAGCATTAACAATTCAAAAAGAAAGAAGAATACAACTTTTTCTTTTTCCATTTCCTTCGGAAAGATTGATAAAATCTCTAAAAAAAATCCATCCTTTAGATAATCAAAGGAAACATCATAAAACAACATGTCTTCATGATTACCCACAAAATTCATCTGCAAAAGTTATTAGCACGGGTCAGTTCATTGAACTGGGCATGTGAAGCACTTATCAGTAAAATGAAGTGCTCTTGACTAACTGTCTCAATAAAAGAACTCTGCTTTTATGAAACGTCTCAAAATTGAGATGGACATCATCTACGAATTAAGTGCCGATAAGGATGAACAATTTAATAACCCAATCCCAATAATTAACATCAGAATTAGACAATAAGATTAACCAACAACTTTTTCCCCAATAATTACAGTAAACACGCAACAATTTATTCCCATTTCCTTACTATTTTCTTCCAATAACGCAAGAGTTCATTCCAGATTTAGACAATTACTGCCGAGAGTATTTTCTCTAAATAGTCCCAGATCAAAAGCATCTGTAAGAACTGGTACATATATTTATATTGTTGTTCTAATGCAATTACTATCAATTCCATTCCCTCATTATAGATGGGACTTCAAAGAAAGAATTAACTAAAATTTTTAAATACAACTCCTTCACTTTTATACTACTCATTTAATTTCCTCCAATTCAAATGCAGAAGAGAAAGGTAGTCATACACCGTGACAACACTTGTGTTACTTGCCAAAATTCAACAAACAGCATAGTACTCTTTCAATTCAGAAAGGGGAAAAACAACAGATAAAATGCAGTTGCTTACGCTGAAGGCAGTCAGAAATATATTCAATATCAGATAACAGAAATTCAAATTGGATAAGAAAAGAAAATAAGTATTATTTCTGATTACCCACTCAATAATCTCTTTCTTTTAATCACAATTGAGCTGGACGATTTAAACAAGAAGAGATAACAATCAACGGTAATAGTCAAGGAGAGAAAACAATTAAAGTCAATAATCAACTGAAAGGAAGAAGATTTGTATTACCTCTTTTCATTACTTAGCTGAGTATCAACTATTTAGTGCAGACCGGTTTCCAATAGGGTAATTCCTTCTATACAAGACTATTTCAGTATTCATAACTTACTAACTACCATTCAAGGAAGTATTCCAAAATTCATTTTGCATTAGACCCGCAAGTATCAATAGCAACAGAACCTCCAATTAAAATCGTTTCCATTAATTATTCACCAAAAACAGACATATCCATCCAGGTATGAAACAAGTAAGAGTGTACAGCAAGGCAACATGATCACAATTTCACCGTAATAATTAAAGAAATCATTTTTCAACCACAAGAGTAAGAAATCTACTCAAGTTCAGTTTCAATGAAAACAATGAAGAATTTTAAATCCACAGATTATATATATATATATATATATATATATATAT
This sequence comes from Taxus chinensis, assembly GCA_019776745.2. Lineage (NCBI taxonomy): Eukaryota > Viridiplantae > Streptophyta > Pinopsida > Cupressales > Taxaceae > Taxus > Taxus chinensis. The sequence continues at coordinate 16,029,873 of CM034150.1, forward strand.
ATATATCATTGAGTTCAACAAAGAAACAAAATATAAATTGTATGCTCTACCCAGTCCATTCAATAGACAGACTACTCTGTTCCCATTTAGATAAGAACTTCTTTCTAAACAGTCATACATGAGTACCAAGAACAAATAGGTAGAACATCATATCGATATAGAACAAACAAATGTAAAGATGCTACTATGATCTTACTGTCCCTAGGAGGATTCACACTACCATACGCTTTAATATGACAACAAAAATAGTTCACATAATAGTCTTGTCAAGTATTCTTATGGTTTTCATAACCATTTGCGCACACAAAACATAGAAAACAGTTTGCACATCACTATCGCCTTCAGCAAGATCAACCCATAATGGACAATAAAACCCAACTACCCATTACTTTTAGAATTCAAAACAGTAGAGAGGAAACTCGTTTCATTTACCATTTCAACAAGAAAACACCCATTTTCTCCAGTATGCATCCAAAAATTACCCAAATCGCATTTGATTTCAAATGACAACTCAAGTAAAATATCACATCTAACATATCAACATCTTATTCTTACAAAAACACCCAATTATAAGAGCAGAGTTCTTTTAATGAAGATGCTTAACAAAGAGCAAAGTTGTTTAAAGAGAAGAGCCCAACATGCTTGTATTACTTCTGGTTAGCTCGTGGAAGGTCAAGTTCGAGCTCCTCCCGTGTTCTTTCCTCCAACTTCTTATTCAACAGTTCTCTCAACTACTCCTTTATTTACACAGATCCATAATCATTCGAAGGCAGTCGAACATCAATGGCCAAATCACAAATTTGCAAGCTTGAAAGAACCACAATTGCAGAGCAAAAACTGGAAAACCAAAATGAACACCATTACCCACAAAAATTCCTCTTTCTTCTTTCCAAGGCGGGCGAGTGTCAAAACCAAGATCAAAAAATGCATTGAATGCATTACTTTTTCCTCTTTCCCCACGTCACCACCGACTCAGGTTTGGCGGGCCTTTTTCTCACAATTTTGCTTGTAATTCGAATTTAGTAGCATGGTTAATTAAGAGCCTCCATCTTCTCTGCTCCTGCCAAACTTGGCGTTTAAAACTTCAAGGACATCATTTAATGTTTTCATTAAAGTTTAAAACCTTCCCTTCTTATCCTTTCATTGCTATGTATTCATAGGCCCCTCTTAGGGTTAGCAATAGTTTAGGTTACATTTTCCATAGTTAGGTTTCCATCTAGGTCGCAAATCATTAGGATTTGCAATAATTTCCATCCTCTTAATTTATAAAATCCTCATAGGATAATTTTTTTTAGGTCATAGGTTAAAATATAACCCATAGTTTTTTTTTTAATTAATAGGTTCCAAGTAGGTTCTACCGAATTATGTTCAAAACCAGTATAGTGCAGGATGTTCCGTCCAATGCTTAACATATACCTTGCCAATCTTTATATCCAACCCCTTTCTATCTTACGCTTTCCAGCGTCATAACTTGTATGCATTCAAGAATCAAACCTTACCGTTGGCTACATGGTGCCTAGTAAGCATACTCGTACTTGATTCTTTTTAAAATTTGCAACAATTTCCTGTTCGGTTCCAGAATTCAATCGACAAGACTATAATAAAGAAGGTTGAAGCATACCTTGGATCAATGAAATTGATTCAAGGTGTGCTGTCCCATGATTATGAGTTCATCAAGTACAAAAGTAATTATGTTAGTTCACAACTTTACAAACACAAGTTATAATGACCTCCGTCCCTAGTAAACAAAGTTACAGTAAGCAAGGGTTTAGATCAGTAACACATTCTTTTTTAAGATTAAAAGATATATCTTAACATAATAATCCTCATTTCTACAGTTGCAACATCACGAAAAGAGGTTATCATAGTAGCTTCTAAAAATCAAGACATTACACAAACAATCATACGCAAAACGACACTTTCTACACCAAACTATATTACGTGAAAAGACTTTCCACATAAAAGAAACAACGACATATTAGCATTTTTTTAAAAATGTAACAACTACATAACAATTTAACTAGAAAATTATTTTTTAAATAGAATAAGAAAGAAAAAAAATCCATTTCAACATTCGAAAGCAAGTCATTATGAATGATAGATATTAATAACCCAATTAAAAATCCTAATATTTTACCATAGTATAATCCTCCTAATGTCCTTTAAACACTTACATTTAAAATGCATTAACTACCTATTTAATAAATTACATTTATATCTATTACAAATATTCATCAAATTATTTCCATTATCTTTATAAATATAAAAATAGTTAATAATATTTTAAATTATTTAATGCTAAACTAAAAAGATATAATTACTTTTTAAAAAATAATAATAAATAAAACATTGAATATTCAAATAACTCCAACGTAAGTGCTTTAGTTTAAAAGTTGAAGTTTTAATTTATTTAGCCATACATAGGTCGTGGGTAAGGTAACATATATAGGTATAGGTTTATAAAACCATTGTATAAGCCTTTAGTAAGATGTCTCCTATAACGGTTAGGAAGGTAATATGGGTAGTTAGGTATGTAGTTTATTAAACATGGGTTTTAGTTGTGATCACATATAGTCTCCCTAAACCCTGGACATTTATAAAAAAAATGAGCAATCCAAATATAGTCATGAACTAATCCCATTTTTATATGATAGTTTTATGACAGGGACATTGAATGCAAGAAGAGTTTGTGTACCATTGATAATGCGAAAAATGGTGTCAGCTTTGTTAGGGTTTTACTTGTGGTACCGTCATACTGCGGCATTTTCGGGCACAACAGGAATTTATTGTTGAATAGTTTCTCCTAGGGTTCACTCACCCTTTGGGCGTCCCCTATAAGATGACCATCGCCATCTTCAAACCCAGTTGTTACAACCATTGGCTGGAGATAGTGGAGCTTTGAGCAATGACACCACCGATGAAAAACTGACCCATGAAGTTCCTTTTCTGAAAGTGTTCCACGAAGTAATGTTTCTCCTCCTGATAAGTGGTTTTGTCTCATTCCTGAATTTAATGTTGCATTGTCAATGGTTACAGTAGTTTTGGTCTCATTGGATATTTTGTGGGTCGCATCCCCTCTGAAAGCATGCTCAAATCCTGGGTCAATACAGTCTCGACTCCCCATGGAGTCAAACTAGAAAGTGTTCAAAACATAACCAAGGGTTTTATCTTTTTTGCTTTTCTAATCATGTCAATGTTCCCAATATTCTGGCTAAGCAAGCCACTTGGTATGTTCGCAACTCTCTGCTTGTTTTAACCCCATGGCACAAGGATTTCGTGGTATCTGAATATACCGCCATTAAAGTTCCCGTCTGAGTTGAATTCCCTGGCCTACCCTTGCCATGCATGCCTTTTTTATCACAAATTTCCACTTCTCTTGGTCGGGTGGTCTACCTCAAAGCAGATAGGTTTTACCATGCTCACCCACAGAAGCATGTTTGCGTTGAAGTTGATCTCTCTCAAGATCTGAAAGAATTTGTAGACATTCAGATGGGAGACAAACACTATTCTCAGCGGGTCAAGTATATCAATTTTCCTACCACTCGTTTCCTTTGCCAGGCCTTTGATCATAAGATCAAATATTGTCCTCTTTATGTCCCTCGCAACTGCCCTGTGGCCAAAGCAGCTCCTAAACCAGTCAAACCCCAGGGTTGGCAAGTTTTCGGGGCTAGAGAAACAAGAACAAATCCCAACAATCTAAGGCCTCTAGTTCCAATGGCCAACAAGAGCCACCTGTTAAGAAACAACCCCATAGTACACACACTAAAGAGCCAATTGTTGCTGCTAAAGAATCAATTATCGCTGTCAACTCTACTATCTAGTTGCCAAAATATTCCAGCACGCCCCAAGCAGCTTCGGTTCTCATGAACTAGACAAATTTCATTTACAATGCTACCATCCCACAATCCTTACCACTACTCTTGCCAAGCAGTTTACAAGGGCCCTCCAAAAGGCCCTGAATCCCTTCCCTCATCTCTCGGGGCTATAGCACGGCTTGTAGCATGGATTCAACCGAAGCGGAGTGTAACATCAAATATGTAGAACGGAAAAAAATTGAGTTGCAAGATTTTTTGCAGCGTAATACCGCTCAATTCTTGCAAAACCAATATGATGCCCTTGATGGCTTGGAGGAGGGAGACATGGATCTTGACCATCATTTCCCATGAATTTTCTATCTTGGAATGTTCGGGGTCTCACAGATACATGTTGGTTTTCAGTTGCAGATGGTTTATAAATCCAATTATGGTTTTGAGTTGCAGCTTGGCTTTTTGTAGTAATCATGAAGCATGTCGTGGGGGTTTAATTTTACTTTTTGCACCCAAATGAAGGCCCTTGTTAATTAACCATGGCATGGACCCCACCAACTATGCCATATGGGTCCTATCTAATGTTGACAGCCACCCTTTTGGCCTCATTAATATTTACGCCTCTAATGATATAGTCAAAAGGGCCGATCTGTGGCGGTGGATCGTCAGCTCAATTCCTGATGCATATTGGGTCATATGTGGAAATTTTTATATGGTTGAGTCACCCACTGATAAATGTGTCCACCTATTGATGAGGTGGACACCTGGCGAAAGGGAGGCGTGGTTTTTTATGCATAATAAGTTTGGGTTTTATGACCCTAACGTCTCTCGCTTTCCCACATCAGAAGCATGGTATACTTGGTCCAATCTTCGAGGAGGGACATATCACATACTTAAACAACTCGACAATGCTATGTTGTCAGCTCAAGATTATTTTGAGTTTGATAGCATTTATTCCATGCTAGTGGAGGTCATGTCTGATTTTATCCTTTCAAATCACTCTCCAATAAGATTTCATATCAATTGGTAAGATACATGCCCTTTTTGTCATAAAGGACAATTATTTCTTAATATTTCCTTGATGTAGCATGGACCCACAATTAATCATAGTGTGTGGAACTTAATTTCCTGGCCTAGTCATTGCCAGTGTTACCATCCACCTATGCATACTAGTTGGATTCAATGGTGGGAGGACACGATGACTGAGACAACTAGATTCCTTAGAATCTATGGTAGACATCTGGCAAAAATTCAGCGCCCCTCATACTTCGCTAACACCTCGGCTCTTAGCCGAGCGGTGGTTACGCTTCAAGGCGATCCCTTCTCTGAAACTCTACAACTTCATGTCGCAAAGCTTCACCAAAAAATTCAAATTTCTGATAATTACAATGCCAAAGGAGTGCAGATCTGAGCCTAAATGCACTAGCACAAAATTGTCGATCAAGTCTTGAAAGAATGTTTTCTTTCCCTCATAACCAAGAAACCTTCTCAGAAACTTTGAGCCATCATGGACGGCAGCGTTCGGGTTACCGATCCTCAACTTATGTTGCAAGCCTTTGTGCGCCACTACAAGCTTGTGTTTCAAGCTCAACAACCTTCCGTAGCTCGTCAAATTGCTCTTGATCAATGTCTTGGTGTTGTGTCGTGCAAGTTGTCCAAGGCTTAGAAGGTGATATGCGACTGAATGTTCACCATTGAGGACCTCTATGATGCTACCATGTAGATGGCTAATGATAAAGCTTAAGGATGCGATGGATTCCCCTACGAATTCTACAAAACCCTTTGGGATTTGGTCATTCATAACCTTTTTCAAGTTTATCTCAATGGTTTTCAGAACCAATCTTTAGGACCACAAATCAACAAGGGGAACATCAAATTCATCCCTAAGCAAGGAGACCAAGAGAAAATTACTTGTTCGTGGGCGATCACCCTGTTAAATGTCTCCTACAAAATCATTGCTAAAGCTTTGGCTATGTGGCTTCACAATATCCTCTCGGGTGTTATTCAACTAGAGAAAACATGATTCATACAGGGACAATACATCCTGGATAACATCATTGTTGTTTGGGAGGGCATGGAATGGGATCACCAATCCAATCAGTTTGTCATGCTCATAAAAATTGATTTTGAGAAAGCTTATGATCAGAATGAATGGTTGTTTATTCTTGTCATGCTTCAAGCCCTAAGCTTTGGCCCCATCTTTATTCAATCTGTTAGTATGCTTTTTGCAGATGCCTCTGATCAACTCACTATTAATGGCATTAGCTCAGAACCCTTTGGGATTTTTTACTCTATTCGCCAAGGCTTCCCTTTGGCTCCTACACTTTATGTGCTAGCTATCAAAGGATTTGGATAATTACTAGCCCGCGCCAAATCTCAGGGGTTTGTTAGGGGAATCTTGCAACCTTCTGCGCCCATTTCTCAAATGCTAAATGGTCATTTTGCAGATGATTCCTTTCTTACGCTCATTGAAGATGAAGCCAACATTCACAATGTCATGCAATGCTTGGATACTTTTTGTTTAGCTTCTAGCTCCTCTATTCAATGGCAAAAAATCCAGTGCTATCAACAATCCTTCCTTCCTGTGCCAGATTGGCTCACCACTTTTGAATGGAAGGTTTTGGCTCATGGTGAAATTTTTAAGTTCCTGGGTATTCCTTTTTCTTTTCAAGCCACCTCAGTCGAGCTCTAGCAATATGTTATTCAACGGGTGGACAAAAAATTGGAGTATTGGTTTACCAGACCTTTTATCATTGGCTGGGAAATTCTAAATCTGTTCCAAAGTTCTTGTGGCCACACATGTGTATTCTTCATCGTGTAGGGTTCCTTCAAAAGCCTCTATTCAGAAGCTGGAAAAACTGCTCAAAGCCTTTTTAAGGGCTAATGTCGCTACTGGCAGAGGATTTCATCATGTGGCTTGGGAGATATGTTGCCTTCCCCGCAATTCTAGGGGGCTTGGCCTTATTGACATTCAACGTCAAGGGCGAGCACTTTGTGTGAAATGGATTGTTAGAAGTATCACTGGCTAAGAAGCTTAGAAAGTTCTAATACGATGTGACATTGAAGAAGGCTCACCTTACGGCCGCCCTGTGTTGAAAGGATTGGGGTTTATCCATCTGCTCATATCCCCAGTGCATGTCAAAGTAATTAGCACTTTTGTTCTTAAGTGTATTTGGAAAGCACGGGAATGCATCAAACCTTGGCTCCTATGGAGAGGTGGCAAATTTCATAATGGGATTTCTGTTAATCATCAATCCATCTGGTGGTCACCGTTTTTTCAAGCACAGGATAAGTGTTTGGCAGAAGCTCAAATTTTTTAAATGCGAAAGTCACACCATTGAAGACTTATTTTGCAAATATGTGCAATCTTGACTCCCTTGGCTGGAAATTAAAACTTATTTTTGGATCTCCAACCGGGACCAGGATACTTATAATGTGGTGATTAGCTCGGTCCCTGACCACATGCTACACAAAATTATTGTGCATTCCTCTCACCCTTAGTGGATGGACTAGAAATGGTTTGTGGATACTCCATTTCACAATTACTTAGCCAGTAAAGGCTACCATTGGCTTTCACCTCATCTGCCCATGGTGGATAAACTCAACACACAATGGGGAATCCATTCCACTATGTCCGCCTATAGTAGGCAATTTGCATCTGTTTGGACTATCTCTGTGGAGCCCAAGATCTCCCACTTCCTGTGGTGCATTTTGCACTAAGGTCTCCCTATCAGAGCTCGTCTTGTTCAAATTGGAGTTCCGGCTCCCAAATGTCCATTTTGCAGCCATTTGGAATCTACTCTACATCTTTTCTAGTTTTGTCCCAAAGATCAGCTTGCCTGGAAATGGATTCATTCATTTTTCTTTCCACTAAGACCACATTACTTTACTTGACAACATATCCTTTTGGGAGACAATCCCAAGCTTCTACATATGTTCACCCAGATTGGCATGTTTTTTAGATGGGAAATTCTTTTTTGGATATGGAAAGAAAGAAATGCTTTTTTTCTTTGCTAATTCTGCAGTTGACCAGTATTTTTCCATTTATAACAAATATATGGTGATATCGAATGTACTGTTACATATAAAATTCTAGGAAAAAAAGTCACGCTGGAGGTGGACCACCTCCAGACCCTGATGCGTCGCTAGGGGGAAGCCCTGTGTAACGTTGCATGTGTGCCACTGTGTCCAACTAGGTGCTCCCCACTTCCTGGCCATGGTGGTCGGCGTAGCCGTTCGCAACGACATGTTTTTAATCAGGCTCGGCCTTCCCTGGGCCCTCTTCACCAAAGAAGTTACTCCCCAGCTCGTTGACATGGCTAGGGGTCGCCACGACCTCACCAACATAAGATTCCTTTGCCATCTCGCCAGCAAGGTTGGGGGTCATTGGCTCGCTAGCTTGGGTGGGGCTCTCCTGTTGTTGTGGTGTAGCACATTGTCGATGGATGGAATCCGCCGCCACCACTGTCTTTCGACAAATATCCTCATGTCAGCCTCGCCATCCCCACTCATGGAGAGGCAGACCTAGAAGAAGAAAATCCTACTGGTTGGGATCTCCTAGATGTTGTCAAGGATTTACCTGGCTCGAGTTGGCCGGATCATCATGATCTACCCACTTTGGGCATGTTTGTTGTTACTGCTTGACATGGTTTTTTGTATACTTCTAGGCGCTACCTAGATTTTGTGTTCTCCTAGGCTTGGCCTAGTTTGTTTATTGTTCTCCTAGGCTTGGCCTAGTTTGATTATTGTTCCCATAAGCTTGGCCTAGCTTTGTTTATGGTTTTGGGGCGTGCTCTCATATCGCCTACTTTTTTGTTGGAAGTTATCTTGTATCGTATTGAATTAATATAATATAAGACCTTTTTCATAATAAAAATTGAATACAACGTTGTTGGCTAGATTTTCTACATAGCTGAAAACCTAGGCAATCATGAGATAAATCTCCCTCATTTACCGGTGAGGCTCCTGTGTAAGATTTTGTTAGTTATATATCCTAATATCTATTTGTGGGTATTACTTTAACCGTGTAGCTCATGAACCATATCTATACGATTATGCAGCAAGTAAGCAGTTGTAAAAGAAAGGAAAAATCTGTAGAAGAGGAAAATAATAGGAAACAGAAGAAAGTAGAGAGGATGTGCAACCCAAGCAATAGTTTACAGAGTTGATTGCATGCACAGAGATTAAAACAAATAGATTATTAAGCACAAAATTCAAAGCAAAGGAAACTTTTAGATCTAGATCTATAATAACACAAAGTTTATGAACATATCTAGAAAGAAAGTAAGCAGCAAAATGCACCGTTGACACAAAGTTCTCTGGAAATCTCTTCTATATTCCTTTGCTTGTAGAATTTGGAGGTTTCAGCTCAAAGTTTGGAACACAAGAATGTTGATTACAAATTCCAATTCCTTTAACCCGTAGGTTCTTCCTCTACGTATAGCACGCAAAGGGAAATTACAAATGAGAGACTATAACTGAACTAGATCATAAACAAAAAGTAAAGAGAACATCTAGCAATCATCTTCCTTTAATCCCTCTCTTAGTGACATGCATAAGGAGTTCAAGTCAAAATTATGCACATCTATCAGTTAACTCAAAGAATCATTCCCAATAACTTAAAGTAATGGTTTTTAAACCAATAACTTTTAAGTTTGCACTTACATCCAAGAGACATAAGAAATAAGAGAAGAAAGAAGATCAGCTGTAAGTCCTACACTTTATTTTTTTTTGATACTGAATATACTTTTCGAACATATAGTTCAGCAATTTCCCATCCGCTTTAGCCACAGTTTCTTTCTCTGTCTTGAACTGCAGCAATCCTTCATTCAAAACTTGGATGCTCGCTTCCACCTCCTTCAAACTAGGCCCGAACTTCTTAATGTCTGATCACAGCGTTACCAACTTACTTATTGAATTCATCATGAAAGGTCTAACAGCTTCATCAATCCTCTCTTGAATCATTAGAAGAGAGCCTTCCAAGGAATCAGGCACTTTTTTGGGAATGGTCCTTTTGTATGAAGAAACGTTCCCAACCACTTCCTTGTTGGTGAAAGCAATTACATTGCTTGACAGTGACGATTCCATATTCTCGAGCACCCGCATTCTTTTCAGCATAATTCTGAAGATCTCCAAGTAGAAAGAGACTATGAATTCAAGCTGCTTCCCCTTTTCAACCGATCCATCATGCACAATTCGTTTTGTAATCAAAACCTCCTTCGACAACTTATTTATCTCAACCAAAGTGCCCAAGTTACTTTCAGCCATTGTATTCATATCTACCGTGCTTGTCACTAATTGCTTCAGCTGAACTAATCCATCCTTCATAACCTTTAGACGAACTGGCACCTCCCTGAGTTGTACAAAATCTTTGCAAATGATTTGGCTCTTCCATTCATCGATAGCTCTAACTTGGTTACCTGCATTTTCCACTTTCTACATCAGATGATCACTCACCTGCTCATTTGCTGAAATTGGTTGAGAGAAAGGTTTGGAAACTTTAGCAATGATCTCGCACAATTGGGAAACTTGCTTTTGAAGTTCAAATTTTTTTGCCTTCTCTTTGTCAAGCTTAAGGAAAAAAGAATTTATCAGTGTCTGCGTGTCTTACTTTAATCCTTCAGTAGTGGTTTGACCTATCGACACTTTGGTCACTATTATATCTGTTGTTGTAAGCTCGCTCTTCTACTTTCCTTTTGTTGGATCTGATACCTCAACGAACTTTTTCCATGATTCTTCATTAATCAACCTTGAAGTCGCCTTAGCAACTTTAGGTCTTCTGTCTTTTTCACCCAAACTGAAGAGCAGTTGCAAGTCATGTTCCTCCAAGTTGATCTCCTCTCTAGCTTCCAGGACTGACTGTGAGGCCAACCACTTTGAGAAATGTCTTCTCAGATAATGAGAATTCGTTGAATGCTCCACCATCTCATGCTTTGATTCCTCTCCATCTGAAACTGCTACAATTTTTTGAGTGTCATCTTCTAAGTTGTCCAAAGAAAATGATCTTTCAAATTCTATCATCTGTAACTTTGGCGTTTCTTCAAGAAGAGGTGAAGATCGGAGTGGCTGAGGAGAGAACACAAATGTTTCTGGATTCAACGGAGGAATGAAAATATCTTACTGAGGTTCACAAGTTGGTGAAGTGTGGTGAGTTGCTGGAGAAGTAGGAACTAGCACCATAACCGTAGAAGTGACCTTTTCCTATGTATGAGACTTTTTCTGCACTTTAAGCTTTTTAGGCATTCTACTACTTTCTCCCTCATGCTTCCTTTTGATGGAGTATCCTACGTTGAGGTTTCCTATGATCTAATTCATCAAAGCTTCATCAAGGTAATATCCCTTTGTCAACAACCCGTTCGAGGTGTTGACCAGAACCGCACCAGATCTTTCCTTGATCGTGTGGTAGCCACCAATTTTCTCCTGAAGAGCAGCGCTATCCCCTCCCATCTGGTGGTATGAGTCAAGTAACATAGGCCCATCATCTATGAGATCCGTAGGTATCCATGGTAATCCATATTCAAACACTTGTCGCACCGATAATCTGTTGAAGTTTTTCTTTCTAACTTTGTACTTGCTTTTGCACTTCATCCAGAAGTCTTCCAACGAAGGCACATGTAAGTATTCCTGGGAGATTGTCTTCCTTGTTACCCCATATGGATCGAAGTTTAACCATGCTGAGAAGAACTCATGCTCCCACTCAGAGAACATCTCAACTTCAATTCCTCTGGCTTTGTGAATACTCTGGCAGTTGTAATAGCCCACTGTGATCAGAAAGAAGCCTGCAGACTTGTGCCACTTTGATTGTAGGTCATGCATCTCCACGAGTTGTCTACACAGCTCAATGATGACTAATTTGTCACTTGAATATCTAGGCAACTTGACTGCTACTCGTAAAAATCTAGTTACCCTGAGGTATGTAAAGTTTGTAAACTGGATGAAGATACAACCATGCTGGGATATAGCTTCCCAAGCTTTCTTGCTCACCATGTTGGTCTTCAGATCACTGTTCAACTTGCAAAGGAATTTGTAGAAGAATCCATCATTGACCACCTTGTAATATTTCTTACATCCAGGCACAGTCAGTTACGGGTAGCACTCAAAAATAGGATCCTTCGAGAGTACGCCCCATCTATCTATATTAGAAAAGATACCCTGCAAAGTTGTTGCATATACCAGGTAGGAAGTTATCTTGAAGCTGTATGTCTACCACACACTTCAGAGCTACTCACCGATGTTGTAACTAATGATCTCCACCCAATTGGTTATTGAATCTACTTTGTTCATCTCAATGGTCCTGATGAAAGCATACATCCGTGAGCGGAAGTTGTGAGTGTTAGCTTATCCATTTATCATGCATAACAATTTGGTAATATCATCCACTTCCTGCACCAGATTGGATCGTGGAAGAGTCCTCGGGAACTTCGATGGAGATATGGGCTTCTTCATATCCCTGTTGTTCATTATGCCCACACAGTCTACTTTGTGATTCTCCCATATGTTGTCAGCATCCAACATGCTGATTGTAGTCACCACCGGTCGTGTTGGAATCTTCAGACAATAATTGATAACTTGTGCGTCTAGCCACATTATTGTCTTTCCTGCATCATCCCGGATTGATCTGGATAGTGGATGGTACAAACTTGTACACTCCATGATGAATTTAGGCAACTAAGTTGTGACTAGGAATGTTGAAGCTCGAATGATTCCACTGCTCTTTACTGTTCACATGAGAGATGTCTTTCCAGCCTTGGATCTGTAAATCAATTTAGAGAGGAGTTCGGGGCCTAGATCCGTATCACCGATATCAACAAATTTGGAAGCAATGCATGATTCCACTTATCCTTATCTTTCATCCCACTTTATCATGGTCAGAGCAATCTTTGTTTGGGCAACTCTTTTTCTTTTTATTTTGTCATAATTCTTTGCAATTGGTGCAGATCTGGGAATTTCTTCAGATTCAAAAGATATATTCAATGTACCTGACATTGATTTGAACTTCCTTTCACTTATATAGGCACCTGTAATGAATACGTGCAATTAATTCAGACAAAGACGTAATCCAGAGCATAAACACCTGATTTTTATCACAAAAATCTGCATATAAATCTCGTTGCCCTAAAATTTAAGGCTTTGCTTGCATGCAAAGCAAGCATAAATATTTTTAAATTCACCTGGGCACCTATACCAATATGTAGATAATTAACCAAGCTTCAATCAAGCTCCTCCAACCCTAGGCGCCAAACTTTGAAGCTTTCCGATAATGAAAAACACTTTTTTATGTAAAAAATCCTCTTTCCTTGGGTGCCAAAATAGTCCGGGCTGCAATCCTTTCCTAAAATAATTAATTACTTCTTTACTATGGCAGCCCATGCTTATATAACTCTCAACATTCTATTTTTAATAATTGCCCCTCCTATTCCTGGCAATTAATTAATAAACAAACATGTTTATTCATCCAACTTGGGCACTTAATTTTGCATGTTGTTGGCTGCCATTAAATAAAATTTATTTATTTATTTTTAGCATGCTACCTTCAATTCACTTTGGCTTATCCTCATGCATTGACTTTCTATTTATCCTAGGCGCCAAAATTAGGAATAAAAGGAATTAATAAATGCCATTAAAAGCATTATTCAATACCCAAAGGGGTGGCACTTTTTAGCATGGGTGATTTCTAAATTTAAGAAGTCAACTTTGATGTGATTATTCACCCTACACTGTAGCTCTAAAAATCCCTTCATTCACTTAAGTTGTTTGACTTCCAAAATGGGAATTTTCACCCTACAAGGTAGGTAATAAATTCCCACTTGTCTGTTGCTTCTAATTTTCCCACTGCAGCTTAAATGACTTTCCAAAAAGTGTGACTTGCATTAAAATTAGCCCCCTCTGAAAAAGTGCGACTTGTTTGGGTGAATAAAACCTTATGATGGAAAAAGTTAGCTTGATAGGCAGGCGGAAAATTCTCATCGGTGCTTTAAGTGATTTTTGTATTATTTTATAATAGGAATTTTTACCCTGCAAGGCAGATATGAAATTCCCGCTTGCCTGCCGCCTCTAATTTTCTCATCGCAGCTTAAACCTATTCATTCCCAAAAAGTGAGACTTGCCTGGGAGAGGCTTTTTGTGCATGACTTCATCATTTTTGGTTAGAAGCTTGCATTTTTAGGCTGATGCCTTCTAGCGTTGTGTTGGTAAATGATCTCCAGATGCTTCGGGCAATTAAACAGACTATAATGGCGAAAGAATTGACCTAGGGGAATTTCATAGAGAAATCGAGGAGAAAACCGAAGAAAAATGCAAAAGAAATAAATAAAAGTGAAAAACGTTGCCAGAAGTTACAGACAAAGCTCATGATTCATTTATGATAAAAACCCTATTGATATATGTGAATATTGGCATGCGAAACTTCAACAGGGTTCAACTGGAGCACAATTTACTTCAAACGGGGCACTATTTATTTAATAAATAATTAAATAAAAATTTCTCACAGACAAAACTTGGCGGAGGGATAAAACGAGTTTGGGCATCTAGGTATTTGTCGAAATTGGCTCATATGATACATTGGGAATATCCTAACATAATACAAACATCTTCTGGCAATAAAAACACAAAAAGACCCGTTATTTTAAAAAAAGAATGATTTTTTTTCAAATGGGTAGTCCTAGATTTCGGGGTGAAATCTGAGGATACCAAACTTTCTTATTTAAAGGTGTACAGGGACATAGAAAATTGTATTTTTATGAATAATAAAGATGTAAAATATTAATAACACAATACCGAGGACAATAATAAGACTTGAGCCAATAGGAAAATTCAATTTCCTATTCTCATGGAGTATTGTCTCCTTCTAATATACCTTAGGTAAATTAATTTTACAAATCTTTTCACTATGTGTTTCCAACACTAAAACAAAATAATAAAATATAATATAAGTCTATTCATTAAAAAGAATTAAAATAAACACAAGCATTAAATATTGAATTTATAAACTTAATAAAAAGTAAACTCTTCTCAATAAATTCTCCTCAGCTATTTTATAACAATATTTTAATATACATATTCTAATATATTAAATACTTGATAAACATAAATAAACAAAATAGATATTATTATTATTAATTTAATAAATATTATTATATTGTATAATTCATAGGTTTTATTTATTTATTCATTTGAGGAATTTTAGCTCTCTACAAAATAAGAGTTTAACAATTTTTCCACTCAAGTAAATATTGACTTTAATATAAACTTAGATTTATTTTAAATCAACCAACCACAAAACACCTATGTAAAATTTATTTTATTTTCTGGAAATCAATATACAGAGAAGCAATATGACACTGTATAAAATAAATTAGCAATGCAATATCACTGAATATAGTTTCATATCACAATTAAATTAAATATCCATTCCAACAAAATATTACAAATAAAAGAACCATAATATTTTACTCCTTTATTTAATTTTTTCCGTAATTGCACAGTGTACAACCAAAATAGAAGGAACTTATCTCAATCTAGCAATGGGATTTGTTATGCTCAATTCCCAGTCCACTTGGATGTAAGCACCAGAACCATGGCCACATTAATGAGGGGAATAAAATATGCTTAAAATCACAAACTGATGCCCTGGCCAGGAACCATCTGGGGTTGTACTCTGTACCCCTGATCAGAACTCCTCTAGAGCCCCTCCCTCCTGCCCACAGCCCTGCTCACAAACCTAGCTTCCCTAGAAAATATCTACAAGCTCTTTGAAATTTCCAAAAAACTTTTTCTTTTTTCCCCCGGGAATCCTCAACAAGCAATTTAAATAATACTTTGCCCAATTTGGTTGCATTACCAAAGGTTACAACAGTAACTTCCAAATTACAAATTTACAATTAGTTTAATGTAAATAATAGTGTCCCGGTAACTTCCAAATTACAAATTTACAATTAGTTTAATGTACATAATAGTGTCCCAACAAGTTCCTCTCCAATTAAACATTTTCACTTTTAATTTTGGAGTTACATAACAATATTCCGAAGTGCTCATAATAATTATTTTATTTATTTTTCAACAAATATCATATCGGGCATTTTAGCACATCACAACAACTAGAAATCAAGTGAACGCGCATGTGTATATAGAAAGATAATGATATATAAGATATTTGACTAGTATGTGTAATAAAGTGTACATGGAAGCATAAGAAAACAAGAGTAAATGCAACAAAAGTACGTAATATTTTGTGGATGAGATGGAATGGAATGCAATGTGAGTGTGATAGGAGCAGTATGCCCCCCGAGTATGGATGTAAGCATGAGTGAAATGAGGTTCATTTATACAAGACCCCTCAACAGTTTAGAATGAACCATAGAACAAGAGTGCGTCATCGAGAAATGGTTCAAACGATGTGTTGTATGCGAGAAAGAGTCAAATGTTGGAGCGCAGAGCGTAAATTGTAAAATGATGTGATGTGTAAGCTTGAATGTGGCATTAGAAGAATTGATCGTGAAACTAGAATGATTGATGATGTAGCATAGAGTGTAGATCATAGAATGTGTGAATAAGATGTTAGAAATTATTATTTATGAAGCGTGAAGCGTGAATTGTAGAGTAGTGTTGCATGATGTGAAAGCTAAAGAGAGATGAATTGATTGATGTAGGAGGTATAGAAAAAAAATGATAGCAATATTGATTATGAGCGCAGAGCGTAGGTTGTATAATAGCATATCGTTGTGTGCTAGAAATATTGCATAAGCTGTTAGAAGGATTGGTCATAAATGTGAAGTGTATGATGTATGATATTGTGATTGAGGTGAGGTTCAATTCAGATTAGACCCTCGGTAGTCGAGTATGAACCATGTATTTAGAGTACATCGTCGGGTAGTGAGACGTGTGCTAGAAAGGTTTCATTAGAAAGCGTAGAATGTAGAATAGTATAGTGTGATGCTCAAGAAGAATGTGCTAAAATGATGTAAATTGAAAGTGTATAGTGTGTTGTTTGAGAATGCAACACTAGAAAGATGTATGTTGAATGTGTTGAGTGTGAAGATGTGTAGTGTGCAACGTAAATGTGTAGAATTTTTAACAATAGGAGATGCAGAAAGAGTGTAGAATGTGTAAGTGTAGAAAGCGCAAAGTGTGTATGATGTATAAAAGATATAAGATGTCGTAGGTGTGTAGTGTGTTAAATGTGTAGTGTGTGAGGTTCATGTATGTAGTATGCGCTCAATAGTCAAGTGTGAACCTTAGCATAAGAGAGCGTCATAGGGTAATGACGATACAAGTAGTGTATCAAGTTGCACAAGATGAGCATCTAGAAATGTGAAGTATGAGATATAGAGATGTGATGATAGAAATGATATGCACCTAACGATGTAAGGAGAGCATGATTCCCCCCAAGTGTATGATGAATAACAAGATCATGTAATATCATGTTAAAGATCGTCATGTTATTATGGTCAAAGTCAAATGGAGAAGCATCAAAAACTTGGTAAGCAATAGAATTAGGCCGATAGATTAAAGAGACATTGAGGCTTAAAGTGTACATGCCCATACCATATTCCTCATTAGTGAAAGGAGGTAATGGACATCCATGTGCATACCATCAAGTAGGATTTTGTGTGTATCCAAGAAATGAATCGTTGTAGATGCACACATGACCAAATGGCATAGGAAACGAGATATCAATATGATCAGGGTCTAATGTGCCCCCAATGTAGTCAAGCCAAGATTTCCCCAATGTAAGTGGAAAAGAGGGAGGAGCTCATGTAAGAAATACTGTGAGGTGAAAGATATGAAGACCATAAGCAGCAGTAATGGTGATATACCCATGAAACAAATGAGGATCATGGGATGGAGGAAAGAGATCATCAAATGAAAATCCTAGTCGATTCTAGCCATCATGTGTACATATAGTGTTGTCGCAAGTAGGATCAAATGAAATATGATCCCAACAAGAATCATTCATGAAAAGTGTACATGTAAAAGGAGGACGTGCCAACAATGGTGGCACATGAGAATATATAACAGGTGGAACGATGTCCAATGTTTGGATCGATAAAGTACCATAACATTTGTAGTAGCATGAGGAGGAAATGATGTGGATGGAACAACGTCTAACATGCAAATAACATTTTCGAGTGGTGGAAAGTGAGGCGGAGAATCCATAGGTTGTGGATCATTAGTAGTAACATATAGTAGAGTAGGGAGTGTAGTAGTGGGATCATGGTTGCAATATTTGAATGGTTCACGATCACTAGCAATAGTGTATTCAACACTCTCATGTAAGAATTTTACACATTGATGCACTATAGAAGGTACTACTTGTATGGCATGAAGCCATGGTCTACCAAGTACGTAATTATACTAAACTGGGAATTCGATGACAAAGAAAACTGTATGAAGGGTTTTTGGCCCGACAGTGGCAGTAAAGTGATATGGCCTATGTATAGATGAACAAAACCATCGTATGCGTGAAGAGAAATAGACGAAGGACTGACATTAGCAATTAAAAGACCCATAGCCTCAATGAAGGAGAAAGTGCATAGGTTAAGCTCATATCCATTATCGACTATAGTTCGCTTGACACCCACATTATGGATGAAAATCATGATGTATAAAGGGGATCATTGTCAAAAGCAACAAGGTCAACATGAGGATTAGCTCGAAAAGTAATGTGCAGAAAAATGCATATGTGAATGTATTATAAACTATGTCTAGATGAATATTAGAAGAAATGGGAGTAGTATCCAAGAGAGTGATTATTTTAGCTCTTAATTCATGATGGAGGAGCAAGAAATCATGAATAGAAATATCCATGATGAAAGGATCTTAGAAATATGCAAGAAACTACGAAAGAAAGATCCTAAGTGTGTTCGAAGAGGACAGGTTCACCAAATGATTTAACAAAAATAAACTATTTAAGTCTTCTTTTTTAAATTCATAGATAGGCTACAACAGTAGATATAACAATTAATATAGCAGTGGAGTACAAATCTTATCTAAGCAATAAGCAAAGTAAGTAAAACCCTAAGTGCAATGAAGAGTTAGAACACTTAGTTGATTTCACAATAATCCTAATAGTGTGTGAAGGTGGAAGACTGGCAAAACAAAAGTGCAGGATGTCACGACTGAGCCTAGAAAAATTTAGAAGTGTAGGAGAAGCAGGGACTAGGGCACCTGGACTGGGACTGTGGCACATGGGTGCTAGGATCCCTCTCTAGGCGCCAGGGTTTGCGCAGAAGCTCCAGAAATGAATTTTACAGGGTCAAAAACTTGTCTGAAACCCTCGTTGTCTGTCGTTATAATGTTGCACTATGATTGTCGATGTCGTTGATAACCTGCAATAAAGAAGACCACTTTTAAAACCCTCAATAGTACATTAAACCCTAAAAAATAAATATGGAAAAGGAGGGGTCGAACTATCCCCAATTGTCAAACAAGTGATCTTATGACTAAGTGTTGCACTACATCTCAGACCCAATGAAGTTCTATGTGCGTGTGCATAGAATTGTGCCTTGGGAGGCTCTTGTGCGTGTCACACTTAATAGCGAGAAAGTAGCTAGATGTAAAATATGTAAATAAATGTATGCATGGAAAAATGAACTTCCCTCCTATGCATGTGATGCAGAATAACCAACCCTTGTCCCTTGGATGGTGATAGATGGATGCAATGATGCTCTTAGATGCTTGTGAGATGCAACCTTAGGTGGTGATAATAGATGCTTAGAGCTTGGTCCTTTAATTTGATCCCATAACATTATATTTATATGCTTCACTTGCATGAATTTCGTAATTGATCACTAAAAGGATGACCCCTAAGAGATAAGGATGCCCAACAACTAGAAAGGACCCAAAAAGGAGCGAGTAAGATATAAAGAGGTCTAGGGCACCCAAAGGGGATGAGGGTGCCTGGGTGCTAGCGTCTTGGCTGGGTGTTGGTGTCCAAATCCAGAGAAAGTGAAATATTGATGGTCAAACTGGGTAGTAGGGTCTGTGAGGCCAAGAGGGAGAACAAAAAGGAACCTAAGAGGCCAAATATAGTGATCAATTAGTACTTTTCTCCCTTATAAAGCATATGAATGCAATGCATGTGATTAGGATCTATAGATGTACCCAAGTGCATGATTTAGTGTCTACAGCGACCCCCTTTTTGCTTCGTGACATTTTTGCTTACCATATGATTGTGCAATCCCATTTTGGGACCTATGAGTTTGTCCTTTCTACATTGCGCAAGTGTTTAATCCTCGTGCAATCCAATATTCATGTTGTGTAATTTTTTTACTCACTCTTGTGCCAAATACTTAATGTCCCAAAGCCTTTCTAATTGCACAAGAAATTGCATGCACAATTGTATGGGAGGAGAAGTTTGGATAAAATTATAGTTATGAACGTGCACCCTAAAAAACGTGTAATCTATCATGCAAACTTTTTCATTAAAGATATTATGGGTGGCCACCTGCACCCCTCACACACATATCAAAAAGACTTGTGTGCAACCATTTAAATGAAATGAAATGAAAGATTTTTAATTACATCCATGAGACCAACAGGTCTATGGGACCACAAGATAGTACCAAACCGCCTTAGACCAAAGTGGGCTTTTTGACCTCTTTTAGGAGGTTGTTCCTCTGTTAGCTGATTTGTGACAACATTTCACCCACGTTCTTTATTCTATTTTCCTCAAATAGTTCCACCATGGACCCACTAGTTAGGATTTCCTCAAATTGTGCACGTATTTTAAGTATCCTTGCTATTTGTTTAATTGAGTGCAATGCTAATTATCTACTCTAATTTTGTGTATGCAAGATAAACCCCAAAATTACATAAGGATGGGATATTTCATAATAGAATTTGCAAGGTTATAGAAGCATTTTGTAAGGTCATTGTGCATAAATCTTAAAATATGCTCCTCCAAAAATGGGGAGGCAAACATTGTACAACGCACATTGAAGGATGTATTAAATGATGAAAATATTGAGCCTATCAGTATAATTCAAAACAACCAGAAATCACGAAATTGTAATTATCATCTATTTTTTAGAGGATAAAAATATTTAAGTTGGTAACATTCTCCCAAAACACACCATGTTAGAGGTAGATAATCAACTTAAAAGAATAATTTGACTTATGCATCCCTGCATGCCACCCTGCAGTGGAATCTAGAAGTCTAAGCAAATCATATCCAAGATTATTTTTTGAGTCTTCACAAAAATTAATGAATATCTTCTCCCTTGTAGAGGACATGCTCAAATGTCACACACATCTAAAAGGCCAACTTAGCATTCAATTTTATTGAACCGTATATTTACCATGTAATTAATTTGTCAAACTTGGGCTATAAAAAAGCCTACTACCATTAGTACTTGTAAAAATTGTTAATCGCCTAAGTTTTCCTATAAATACCTAGATCAAACACTTTATAAAGGTCCTAGAATTTGGTATAGAAGAAATTCTAAGATTTAGTATGCATTTGCCTTATTTCGCTTTGTTTTCCTTATTTCTAGCCTAAGTTAGCAATTGTACATGTTTTATTTCAGTTTAAATAAATGTTAGAGGATCCTCTTTGTTGTTTGACTATAATATCCTTCGATTCAATGACTATGAAATCAGAGTGCGTTGTCTAATGGTAATTTATTCCTTCCCTCAAACTCTTGCACCTATCGGTGTCTTGATTGATTGCATGTTAGTCTGAGCATGGGAATAGTTTTGACAAATTTTGGTGTTCAAACGAGTTGTAGCTTCTCCTACATATTTGCTACTTACTTCTCTTTTCTCCTTTCCCTACTCATCTTTTGCACTTTTTTTATGCAGCTCTGTTAGAAGTATAATTAAAACTTGTAATTTACACATAAAGCTCATTCTCTATATTGCAAATGATGCTCATAGCTAAATATTCATGATAACGGTTTACACACAATAATTGGGCTATGAATGAATGTTAATAAATTATTCCTTGCTTGTGCACAACATCCTTCAAAATGATCCTTTGTGATTTATTTTGAAGTCATTAATTTCCCTTAGATAGGCACAAACCAACAAACACACTAGTGAAAAATATTCCACAACCACCATCCCACCTTGAGTTATTCCCAACAAATCTTATGTCCTCAAAACCCTGGTATAATTGAACCTTGGGGAGATCCCCACACGCACAATCCATTGCATAATCACTATCCTTGTGTGTGTGCCCTCGTTTTTAGAGAGGTAGATCCCTTCCCATCTACACGAAGCTCTATCTAGGTTTCCCATGTTTGTGCGCACCCCTGTCTTCTTCCCAACATCAACACCTTTCTCACTCGAGAGGGAGATAGAGGTGTGTCACTCGTGGAGATAAATGTTATTGCTACTAAAAGGAGGGCATATTTTTTGTTACATATATTCTATTTATAGTGCTCACATGTTTATGGTTTGATATTTACCGAATGGTAAATATTATGTACTTATAGTAAGGTAGTATTATTGTTGGTTGGTTTGTTATTCATATGTATATATTGTTATAACAAACAATATAATACACATAGATTATTATTGGTTAAATGTAATATTGTTAGAAACAATATTACTTGAATAGGTTTGTGAGTTATTATAGGGATTTGATGATATTGTGCTGGAGATATGAGCTCCAAAATTATAGGAAAGACTTTTCCTATATAAATGTATTGTCCCATATGAAATAATATAGTGTGTGAAGATTATTATATCCAATGTTAAATATGTGCAAAGCTCTACCAAATATTTCATTTGGTATCAGAGCGACTATGGGTCTGCAAGGGAAAGTTGCACTACAATTTGTCCCTATGGATGGTTGTAGTTATAATGGTAATGTCTCTTGTGAATATATATTATCTTTGTGTTGTAGGAGATATGTTGTTTTGAATCTTTGGAAAGAACCACAGAAAACAAAGGTCGATAAAACAACATATACATCCTTGTCCAATTATAAAACTAATTATGTACATTGGTTGAATGACATTCTATGCATTGAGTTTACTCTTTATCTACATCATCATTTCACTAGCACAACTCCACTTTGGTGTGTTCCCCTTATTTATGAGACTAATTTCATTTGTTCTATGTGCATCTTAGGAGTTTGAGAACTCATCGGTGTCTCATTGTGCCTTGCCACCATCTAATCTCAAGATCACATTTTTCCCTTATAAACCGCTTTGTAAAACTTGGACCTGCCTCAACCCACATCGCATTGGATCCTTGATGAAATTAATTGTGCATTGAATTTTTGCATTGGATTCTATATTATCTCGTCTCCCACAACACAACCAACTTGATTGCCTTGCATCAATCTTCCAAATTGCAAGAAAATTTGTAAGACCCTTCACCTTACCTTTCTCCTTACGTTAATAAAGTAATAGATGTGAAAATTGCATATGATTTGTAAGTCATCCCGTAATATATTAAGTATTATCCCACATGCATGGGTAAAAAGTTAATTTCTGGAATATAAAGGAGTGCTTAGGCCATGAAATGTATCCACGATTATTATTGTATTGAACTTGCTCAAAGGAGGTTGCCCCCTTAAAGTGGCATGTGATCTTAAAGTTATTTGAGTTATTTTCCAAAGTTCATTTCATTGTTCATTTATTTTCTGAGTTTATAAATCTGTGCAGAAGGATCCTCACATCTGGTATCATAGCACTTTCTTTGCCTTACGGGTAGATTTTGGATAATTTTTTTAGCAAGGCTTCTTAGGAGTTGCAATGTATTTTCTTTTACATTTGTCTTCTACATATTTATTGTAGGTTCAGATAAGGGTAAATACCCATCCGCATAACTATCGGTACTTGGGCATAAGCCCTAAAACTCATTTTGAGTACCACAAGAATCTTGAAGTAGCTGACCCATTGAGAGGACTTGCCAGTGAAAAGGGCATCGAACCATCCTGATTGAGTAGATTACACCCATGAGGTAAACCAAGAGTTGTCAATGGTAATGACACCATCCTGATTGATTAAGGGTTAAAGTCTGTGACCATAAATTTTCTGGTGAGCATACTCATTCATACAACATTGGTAGAGAGAACCCTTAAAACCCTTAGGTAACCTAACCGACTAGGGCCATATCCAACATAATAGTTTAGCGGATAAACAACAAAGTAGTTAGTTGAGAAGCGACTATCAAAATTAAATAAAATCAGTTTTTTTTATATATTTCATTTTATAGCTCCATTGACTCTCAAAATTTGTTAGAACCCCTGAAATTTCATCTTGTGTGTTTTCTTCCTTGAGGGTCCATATCAAAATTCCACTTTTATTAGCCTGAAATCTCAAAAATTGATTTTTTCAATTTTTGCCATAACTTCTTTAGTTTTCCTCTGATTTCTTTGAAAATTTCAATAGTGTTCCTCTCCATTTTATGCTCCTTTGTCCCTCTCAGAAAAAGTTCCCAATTTTTCCATTCTAATTCCAAAATTTCCCTTGCAGTCGTCAATCCTAATCAGGAGGTTCCAAAAACCTATTAAAATTCCATTTACCCCTTTCGCTTGAATTCGCATAAAAATGTTCCATTACTGACAATGTCTTAAAACACATTTTTATATCCATTGTAAAAAAATCAAGTTATCATTTTCACACATGTCAACGTAAAAAACACAGAGGAAGAAATCATTGTCTTGAAAGCAAAAATGTTTGAACTCACACAAATGATGTAAGGACTAAATCAACAAAATGACATCCTCACTAATAAAATTCATATCGAGTCCACTTTGGACCATAGTTTCTCTGCACCAAATATGCCACGCAGCCCCAAGATGGATTTCCCTCACTTTAATGGGATGGACCCTACTAGATGGATATACAAAGCAGAACAATTCTTCAGTCTTCATAATACATATGGTGTGAACAAGGTACTCATTGCTTCTTTTCACTTGGAACAAGAGGCCCTACAATGGTATCATTGGTATTTCAAATCTCATGATGAACCAAACTAGACGCGGTTTGCATATCCCTTTCTAGAGCAGTTTGGCTCAAGTGCTTATATGACTTCACAAGTGCGCTCACTAAACTCCAACAAATAGGCTTAGTCCATGACTATAAGACATAATTCAAAAGATTGGTCAATCACACATAAGGTTTGTCAGATGATTTTTTCAAGATTTATTTCAATAGTGGCCTTAAGGAGGCAATGCGCTTGGAAGTCAAAATTTTTAACCTCAATTCCATGATTGAAGCATTGGGCTTAGACAAATTGGTGGAGGAAAAAATCACAGCACAACGTTGAACTTTTGATTTCCCTTCTTTCAAAAACCTAGTCACTTTGTGTGCTCCCATAGTGCCTCTCCCAAAGTCATCCCCAATCAAGAGTCTTACTGAAGCATAAATGTAGGAGCACATAGAGAAAGGCCTATGCTACAATTGTGATGATAAATTCACTAGAGGACATCAATGCACGAAACAAAAATTGTACCTCCTTGATGTTGAATCACCCCCCAAATTAGATAATTATGAATATTCCAAGTAATTCTAAGAAGAAGATTCACCATCGAATGAAACCCCTCCTCAAGATTCTTAACCAAAGATCTCACCTCACACCCTGGAAGGAGTCACCACCCCTCAAACCATGAGGGTAAAAGGGTATTTTAAAAATATTCCTCTAACCATCTCAATTGAATCAGGTAACACACATAACTTTATTGATCCAAGCCCGTCCAAACACGTAGACTACTTTATTTACCCTTGTCATATCTTTAAATGTATGATTGTTAATGGTGGTAATTTGCCTTGTAATGGAAAGTGTCGTAATGATAATATTACGATGGGAGATTATAATATTTGCTATGACATGTTTGTCCTCCCCCTGGGTGGATGTGATGTTGTTTTGGGAGCTTAATGTTTGCGCAAAGTTGGACCCATCCTATGGAATTTATTTGAACTATGGATGTAGTTCTATAACAATGGGATAAAATACACCTTAAAAGGTCTTTCTCCAATCTCCACCAGTATTATTAGTTCCCATCGTATGGAAAATCTTCTAACTAAAGGATCACATGGGGTCATTTCTAAGTTGTTTTCCATCCAGTTGAATCTATCTACTTATTCCAACACCCTTGCAAATTTACAAGCTATTTTGTACAAACATGCTCTTGTCTTTACCGATCCTAAAATATTGCCACCTTCACTCCTGGAATATCACCGTATTCAGCTCCTCCCCATAAGCGCTTCTCCCAACATTTGGCCCTACAGGTATCCTTTTTTACAAATGAAAAAAATTCAAAAGCTCATTCAGGAACTTCTCAACGCAGGAATCATTCGCCCTAGCACCAGCCCGTATTCCTCCCCAGTTTTACTTGTCCATGAAAAGGATGGCTCGTGGTGTCTTTGCATTGATTTCATAGAACTCAACAAAATCATGTTTTACCATTTAATACATATTAAGCATAGTGATCTTATAATGCATGAAAAACCATTTATAAGAATATGAACAAGAGAGAAGACACATATATGATTGGGAAACCCTAAAGCCTCAAGAGGAATAAAACCCACTAAAAAATATGAAAATGGACTACTATGTCCTATAAATGATTATAAAAGATAAAATTTGGCTGAGCATCCACTCAACTTGGAGCACCAACCCCAAATAATTTAAGCACACCTACTTAACTAGGTTTTAACAAGTACCAACTTGCAAGGAAGCATTAACTCCCTAAGTGAATCAACACCAACTCAGCCACCTCTATAATATTTATTCACCTTTTCTTAGTTTCTTGATCAAAAAATGGTGACCATATTTCTTCCCTTTTTATCTTGACCACTCTTCAAACTACATGTTATGTTTCTTCTCTCATCAATCTTATTCACCTTGATATACACATGTAAAAATTGACTTTCATAGGATGACCACCTTATTTATATTTAACATAAATCATCTTCCCATGGTCTAAATTACCTCCTAATACTCAAACATGTACTATATTTAGCTCATTCACCCTCACACCCCTGGAATAGGCCTAAAATTGCATTCCATATATATACATGATTTATGTACATATACCACTTGGTCGGCCATAAAAACCTAAAGCCAGTTAGGTTGACCCTAAAATAGTTCTTAGAAAATCTTATAAACATGAATTAATCACAACTTAAACCTATTTTGGTCTGTTAAAACTCAATCAGTCCTTTTTTTTTTAGTCTCATGAAGACCTAATTACATTAGGTTTGCTTACATAACAACACAACATGATCTTCTTGGGCTCACATAGCCTTCTCCAAAACTCAAAATGCTTTCAAATATTTTTTATTTTAACTCTACTAACCTCCACCATGCTTTATTAGCTCTGCACCTCGCATTCATGCCATGAAATCTCCTTAAGAAAAAAACTTTCAAATCACCTTAGAAACTAGTCATGAGAAATTAATCTCATAGGATCACTTAGAGGAGAGAACCTATCTAGAAACCACCATAGACACGAAGAATGGGTCTCTAACATCTTTTTCATCCATTTATTTCATCTTGGTCAATGCGTACCTTTTGAGAGCTACATCAACTTCTTGACAAAAAATGTTTGTACATACACATTTTCTCTCTCATCTGACTAACCACCACCACTTGGAGGTACCTGGGAGAGTTGACTACATGATCCAATATTTTATTTGGAATTTTTAATCCATTATAAGTTGTTTTGAAAATAATCTTTCCTATCGAGTCCTTATAAGGGTTTTAGGGAGGTTTTTGACCAGTTTTGGTGTTAGCGATTGTTCATAAAGGATAGGGCTTATAATCCAAAACTAATGTCTAGAATTCTTAACTAGGACCCTTTCCCATCTCTCCTAAACAAATCAGGTTTACATGTAGATTTTTACATGTGCCTATGAACACTTGAAATTGCTTCTCGGGTTTGAAACCCTCATTCTGTGAGCTCGAGAAGGCCTAAAATGCACTTTCTTGAAAAATCCTTCAAACCATGACTTCAAACTACATCAACATACCTAAAACAACTTATCTTACCTCTATCAAGGCTCACATATGCATTATTTCTCTAAAAATTGATCATCATGACTCATTAGGTCAGGCAAGGTTTAGGAGGGGTCTAGGTGTAGACCTAGAATGGAGGTTTTACCCCTCAAGGTGGACACTGAGTGACTTACCACCTCACTACCATCCTAAAATATTGATTCAAACATCTTTCACATGCTTATGACCATCCATGCCTCTTCTGTCTCTCTTCATGCCTCATGACTAGGCTTCATATGCACTTGACCTTAACAACACTTCTTCAACAATGACCTGCATTTTACAAGATTGACCTTGAAAACCTTCAAGTTGTCTTCAAATTATCTTTCTCCTCAAGATGATATCATCAACCTTTGACATCAATGATAGTTGTCTCTTTCTCCTCAAGATGACATCATCAACCTTTGACATCAATGACTCATCAACCTTTGACATCAACAAGGCACATCATTAACCTTTGACATCAATGACAATACTCAACAATCTCCCCCTTTGTCATTGATTGACAACCACTCTCAGAAACACTATGGAAACCACTCTATTTCTCCCCCATTTCAAACATTAGACACCATTACCCCCTTTGAGATTAATGACAAAGAGATACACGTAACTTCTTGGATCACACCTAGAACTTACCATACTAGAAGCATCAACAAAACATGCTCCCCTATCTCCATGCATACCTTCTCAACACTATTTTATTTCTCTTAGAGCTAAAATATCACCTGATTATCTCCCCCTAAGTTATTGACTTCCTTAATGACTGCTAGGAATCGAAATTACACCTAACTCATATCTTAAATGCTCAAATGTTGTCATTAAAAGTGGCTTGGTTAGAATGTCTACAATCTGATCCTTAGTAGATACATACTCAAGCTTAACATTTTGTTCACTAACCTTCTCTCTTAGGAAATGATATTTGATGGGAATGTGCTTAGTCCTTGAGTGCATGACTAGATTCTTTGAAACACTTACTACACTTGTATTGTCACAATAGATGGGAATAGGATTGTCATACTCCACCTTGTAGTCTTTTAAGGTCTCTCGCATCCATAGAACTCGGGTACAAAATGAATATGTTGTAAGGTACTCAGCCTCACAAGTAGATAAAATCATTGATGCTTGCTTCTCTATTATCCATGAAACTAGGCATCCTTCGAAGAAAAAATCCTCTCCACTAGTTATCTTTTTGTCATCTAGACTCCCCACCTAGTCAACATTTGTATAGGAGATGAAGGTGAACTCCTTGCTCCTTAGGTATCACAACCCAAAATCCATAGTCCCCTTGAGATAGCTTAAGTATCCTCTTGACTACTTGCAAATGGTTTTCCTTTAGATCTTCTTCAAATATTCCCAAAATACCTATTGCTTGCATGATATCAGGTCTAGAGGTAGTAGTATACAACAAAATCACAAACATTGACCTGTATGATGCTTAGTGCATCTTTAAAGACTTATCCTCCTTGTTTAACTTACACCATGTGATCATAGGTGTGTTAAGTACCCTGAAATCTTCCATCTCAAAAAAATTCAACATCTCTCTTATGTATTTGGCTTGTGAAATGAATATACCTATTTCTGATTAAGTGATTTGTAATCCAAGGAAGAATGATATCTCTCCTAACATAGAAATTTCAAATTCCTACTTCATCACATCTACAAATCCCTTGGTCATGCTCTCATTATTTCCACCAAAGATGATGTCATCCACATAGAAAACCACTATTAAATGATGATCACCTTTTGTCTTTATGTACGTTGTTGTCTGTAACTCCTAGTTTGAATTCTTGGTCTAATAGGTACTTGTCCAATCTAGCATACCAAGCTCTAGGAGCTTACTTTAGACCATAAAGATCCTTTTTCAGTCTGCAAACATAGTCATTTTCATTTGATAATGAGCCTTCATGTTTCTCTATGTATACCTCTTCTTCCAAGTTCCCATTCAAGAAGGCTAACTTGACATCCATTTGATATACCTTGAACCCTTTGAAACTTGCATAAGCTAGAAACAGTCTAATAGCCTCCAATCTTGCTACAAGAGAAAAGGTCTCCTCAAAGTCAACTCCTTCCTACTTGTGCATAACCCTTGCATACCAATTTGGCCTTGTACCAAGTGACTTCTCCATCTTCATTTAATTTGTTCCTAAACACCCATTTTGTGCCAATGACATTCTTGTCTTTAGGCCTAGGAACTAGTTCCCAAGTCTCATTCTTTTCTATTTGGTCTAACTCCTCATTCATAGCACTTATCCAAAACTTGTCTTTACTTGCTTCTAAAATGTTCTTAGGTTCAATCTTAGACAATAGAGAAAAATTTGATTGGTTAAGGTTACTTACCAGGTTCCTCCTTGTCTGCACACATGCATCCTTGTTGCCAATGATTTGTATTTTAGGATGTTCTTTCCGAATATGTCTTGGAGGGCCTTTTGAATATTCTCTTTCCTCAACTTATTTATCTTCATCATATATCTCTATAGCTTCTTCTACATTCTTGGATTCCAAATTCTTCAAATGTGACTTCTTAGAATAGGTCTCATCAACCTTCACATTGGTTCTTTCCACTATCTTCTACAATCTCTTATTGAAGCATCTATAGGTTGAGCTAACTAATGAATATCCTAATAATATTCCTTCATCCAGACCTTGAATTAAACTTACCTAGGTCTTCCTCATCTCTTTTGATGAAGTATTTGCCTTCTCCACAGCTCTAAAGTGCTCCACATTAGCAGGTTTGCTTTTCCACAGCTCATAGGGGGTTTTTATTTCCATTAATCCTTATTTGTCCTCTATTCGAAATGTAAACTACAGGTGCGTGCTACCTCTCTCTAGTAGCCATGTCAGATAGCCTTGACTCATTTAATATTGTCCTTTTTGTTTCCTGAACTGTCATATTCTTTCTTTCAACTACCCCATTCTGCCAAGTTGTCATAGTCGCTGAAAATTATCTCCTTATTCCATGATCCTCACAAAATTAATCAAATTCATTTTGACCAAAAATATCCTCCTCTGTCAAACCTTAGACACTTGATTTTTACATTCTTGTCATTTTAAACTAGAGCCTTAAATTCCTTAAACATATCTAGAGCTTTTGGATTTTCTTTCAAGAATCATTAACATTGTCCTTGCCATTTCTTGAATTGTCCTATTCTTTCTTTCAACTACTCCATTCTGCTAAGGTGTCCTAATTGCTGAAAATTGTCTCCTTATTCCACGATCCTCACAAAAGTCATCAAATTCATCTGACCAAAACTCTCCTCTTTTGTCAGACCTTAGACACTTGATTTTTACATTCTTGTCATTTTCAACTAGAACCTTAAATGCCTTGAACTTATCAAGAGCTTCCAAATTTTATAACCTACAATGAGTCTTTTGCAGTTGGAATTAGGTAAAATAATGCCCTATCCTTTATGAATGATTGCTAAGAATTTAAGTGGGTTTAAACCCTTGTAAAACCCTAGTATTGTAGCAATAGAAAAAATATGAAATGTTTGGCCATGTAATGACTTGGGAAGGCTAGTATGAAGATTCAAGCATTGTATAGAATTCATCATAGTATCATTTTGGTGGTGGTGGCATACTCCAGGTGTGATGGTAAGCTACAACAAAACCTCTATTTTGTGAAGATTAATAGGTACATGTATGTGTTGCAGGGTTCACGAAGCGAAACCAATTGATTCAACAAGTTTGGGATGCATTCTAAGTTCTAATGAAAATAATTGGATGGGTTCTATGAAAAAAATATGTGAAACCCTACTTCCAAAGGTTCATACTGCTAATGGTCTAATGAGGTCAAAACTAATCATGGAGGTTCAAGAGGGTTTGTGATGAAATGCATATTTTAGCAGTGATATATGAGCATGGATAGATTGAAGAGGTTTTTTATGATGTTTTTGAGCTCATGGTTCGATCAGATGAGATGTTTTCATGTTAAATCTCTAATGGCCTAATCAAACCTATTAGACTTGTCAAGAAGGTGGTAGGAACATGTATGCAAGTGTGAAATTTTGGGCGTGAGATATGAATGTACTTACATGAACATATTGGTGGATTCCCTAGTGAAGTGATCCAAGTAATAGAAGTGCTTGGAAGTTACCCTAGAGGTGTTATAGCTTAATGAGTAGAAGATTGGTTCTTGAGTCCTATATGTAGATTTGAGCAGTGTTAGAGAAGGAGGCGTTATGGAGTGTTATGCCCTGGATTGGAAGTTGGTATAAGTTGCATGAGCTGCCTGAGGATGAGATATTTCTAGTGATGTGCAACATGTACCATGAAGATGTGTTTTGAGGTGTGAACCAACTTGCTTTTGAAGAAAGACATATTAGGTGCATAGACCTAGTAGGTGAGCTTGTCCAATGGAGTGGTCCATGTTGAAGATGAAGGTTGTAGAAGTTCTTGTGCTTGTAGATGGTGTTGAGAGGTTATTGGTGACTTGCTTGAATCTAATGGAGTCATGATGAAGTTGTTATGTGCCCTTTAAGTTCAAGAAGTTGTCGTTGGAATGAAGACCTAACTATTAGGCCTTATTGAACAAGTTTTTTGTGTAAGGATTATGGCAACCTAAAGAGTCATGTAATATCATTTGATTATGTTTTTATATTGACTATTCATGTTTTATAATACCAACCTTGCATGGTCATAGGGTCCTTTTCCGACCTATATGGTTTTGTGGCATGAGTCGTGTATATAAAGCAAAGTGTATTTGATCATTTGAGCTAGTGAGTAGAGTGGAGAAGATGGAGGTTTAAGTGAGTAAGAGGAGTGTGTGAGAGTGTTGTAAGGGCTCTAGAGTAGAGCAAAGAAGAGGTGTGAGAAGGTGAGAAGAGTTTAGGAGTAGAGCTTCAAGGTCATTTGACCTAATCAACACACTTTGGTGCATACATGAGGTAAGAGATAGAGAGAGAGAGAGAGAGTAGTTTGAGAGGGTTGAACAAGTGATCACAATCAATGGGTTGAGAAACAAGGTCATCAAGTGATCTTCATATTCAAGTGGCTAAGTGGGTGCTTGGTCATCTTGGGGGATTGTAGCTTCCTTGTAGAGTGGGTTCTCTACTAAAATACGGGTTGGTGCTCCTTATGGGGTTGGTGCCTCACTAAATAAATCTCTTGTGATGTGTAATATTCACAAGATTCCTTTGTGTTGATTAATATATGCATAGGTTCAGTGGGTTTTCTTCCCCTTGAGGGGTTTCCCACTTTATATATTGTGTCATTGTGTCATTTTCTCATGTGTATGTTTGAATGTGCATGGTTTAATCATCTTAATTCTTAAAGGTTTACGATTGTGCATGGATTTATCATATTAATGTTTAAAGGTTTACAATTGTGCATTATTAATTAAAGTTTTAAAGGATTGATTCACCCCCCTCTCATTCATTGTGATTCCAACATAAATAAGAACACACATTTGTTGAAAAAGGAGAGTTTTTTCATTAAAAAGATGAATCGTTTTTCTATTGGCAATAAAGTTTTGTTTTGAGCTAAGGTAGTTGTTTAGAGTTTGCATATATGTTTTTTGAAGCCATTGAGGTTATTATGTGTCTAAAGGCCCTATGAGGTTATGAGTGGTTTATATTGAGATTGTAAATTCCCTATTAACGCTTCATAATTAACGAAGAATGATAGTTTGCATTAAATGTACTTTGGAAGTCTTTGAAACTACAAGGCGAGGCTTTCATTCACTTAGAACACCCAACTTTAACTGCATTAAGTGGTATCAAAGCTAGAGAATGTTATTAAGGAATGATAAATGACACATGAAGTGTTTGTGGAAAAAAATTAGCAGCTAGAGCATAATAGGTGAGATTTTCATACGTACAAAGGGGTGAAAAATAAGTGAGAAGAGTGGTAGAAGTTCATTTAAGCTTATATGCAGGTTATGAAGTATTGTAGATGTGAAAGAGAGAGTCTAAGAGGTGAAATAACATCATTGAATCTAAGGTACATGTTGTAAATTTTAAAAATGTGTCAAGGAGAAAGAGGATGTGTGTAAGAGTAATTTGAATCTCATAAAGAGTTATTGCAATTGGATAAGTCCTACAAGTTTTTAAAAATCATTGAGAAACATTGTGAAATTGTTAAAGAAGTGTTTACTATTGAAAAATGGATTAAAGAAGTGAACGCATTCATTGATTAACATGAAATTTATAGACTACGCAAGAATTCTTGCCAAAGAGAAAGAAACATTGAGAATAAGTATGAGACTCAAATTTGAGCCCAAAAATAGGATGTGAAAGAGAAAATTAAGATGTACAAGTTGTGAAAAATAAGTTCGCAGAGAAAGTGAGTGAGAATAAGTGTTAAAAGGTCAATCATGAATGAGAGCTTGAATAATATATAGGAAGAAAAGTGAGGCTTTTAAAAGGAAGTTTGAGAAGTTGAATCAAAGTTATGAAAGAGGAGCTTGCTTAATATAAACAAAGGAGAGATGAATTTTCCATCAAGGCAAAAAAGTGTTGTTTGAAGATTAAGGTAAGTAGGAGAGGCCTTGAGAGAGCCTAAAAGAGTGAAAAAGAAAATGAGAAATTCATGACAATAATGTATTGTAATGTGTAAACACTCAAATTTGGTAATTTTCACATTGGCAATCCTTGATTTGACTATGCACTCTTATTATGATAAATGTTACTTCTTTATTCATACTTAGCACTTTCTGACGTCCATTGTTTAGCCTTTTTATTCTTGCACATTGACATTTTGACAATCTCTGAGAATTCAAAGAATAAAATCCATAGACAAACATTAGTTTACTAGCTCCAAACTTCATTTGGCACATTCCCTGCTCTTGGTCAAGACCGTATAGTTTGGTCAGGGTCGTACCATATGGTCCTAACCCATTTGTATGATCTTGGATTGACATGTCTTCCAACTACACTTTCAATTTGAAATCTTTCGTTGGGTCTTATACTTCATCTGGGTCAACCTTTCTTGGATAAATCATCTACAAGACCTTGTATAAGCAAGTAAATGCTACCTCATTTGCTAACCTAGAACTCATAAGGGAATGCACCAGAGCACTCACTTCATACACTTGTAAAAGGACTCGAAAGCTCCCTAAATCTCAAAAGTGCACATTTATAATCATTAGGAAAGCACCCACATCATGTCTGAAGCTACAAAATAAGTCAAGGCAGCCATATCTCTTATCTAAAAGAATCCAAACATCCTCTTTCTAAGTATTTGAGTAAGATCTAAGTGAAAGCAAGCATGGACAAAGCAAGTGCTAAATTTGATTGATATATCTAGATATCACATGCTAGGTGGATAACGATGTGTGGTTCAATGCTTTTTTGGATTAATGCCAATGTCGATAGTGCACGGGGGTTACCACAACCATATTGATGTTTTTTTTGCAAGAATATTCATCTGTGGATAAGGTTTGAGGT
The DNA here is from genome assembly GCA_019776745.2 of Taxus chinensis. Lineage (NCBI taxonomy): Eukaryota > Viridiplantae > Streptophyta > Pinopsida > Cupressales > Taxaceae > Taxus > Taxus chinensis. The sequence goes on from CM034150.1 coordinate 16,065,013, forward strand.
AATGTGTAGTCCATTCAAAGACCTTTGTTGCATGTGCAACAACTAGGTTTTGACAGTGACAGATAAATCCAAGAAGGTGAACAACCGAGAAATTTACAAAGGCAAATTCTATTGGTGTGAGGTATTTTTTTCACCTTTTATTTAGTTATTACACATTTTCCACCTCGCGTATGGCGAGTCATCTCACTTAGGTGATTCATAGGTCCATTAGGGAGTTATATGACATATGACAAAATTTTTCATACTTATCATACGCGTCATTGACATATGGGAGTTGCATGTTATTCCTAACATTGGAAATTAATCCATCATGGGATTATGACATGTCAAGACATGGGAGTTACACAACACTCCCCATATGCACTCTTCCTTTTGATCTATGAGAATGAGTAGACCTATTCTTTCTGCATGAGCAATTGCTTGTGGTTAATTTTATTGCTGGTTACTTGGATCATTTTCTCATTTCCATTACATTGCAATAAATTTGATGGGCACAGGTTCCATTGATCCTCGTGGTTTACTCTCACATGGTATTAGAGTTGCGTTATTTCAGTAAACATGTTATTGGTTCATTGCTAATTACTTCTGGTTTCATGGTTTATCATCTTCTTGGGTAAGTTTATTAATCCATCATTGTTTTGTGCATTTTGGTACTATTTTGGGTTCATTTTTTGGAGTTTGTTGGTTTTTTATGTTTGCTTTGGTGTTTGTGCAGATAGGTGTTTTTCGGCTAAAACTGGCTATCCACAACTAACTTTGGTAGAAAAATAGATTTGGAGGTATTTATACTTATTGGAATTTGGTTTCTAGTTTTCCATTTGGATCTATTTTGGGTTTTTTAGTTCCATCCCTGTCATCTCCCTCCTCCGTTTTGTCTCTCAGGCTCCTTTACTCCTTGTTTTACTCTTGGAACTCACCCCTTCCCTAGTCTGTTATTAAGCTTTGTTTGGGCTCTTCAACTAGCTCAGTTGAGCCACCTCGGTCTTGACCCCTCCTCATTCCATCGAGCTTTGTACTGAGCTCCCCACAAGTTCCTCAGGCTCCTCTCATCCAACTTGGCTAGGTTGAAAATTTGGAGAGCTCTGTATTGAGCTTATTTCTCTGTTATACGGGTTCATTTCAAGCTTGTTTGTTTCCTCCAGCCCGAGATATTTTCTCTCAACTTGGCCCTATACCTTATTAAACTTTGTTTACCTCACTCTCCATAGGTTTTTTCATGGTTCACCCCATTCGTACTCATTTCTTATTATCGAACCCCTGCAGCTCACTGTTCAGGTGCCCGAGTTGCTTGAGCTCGGCCCTCTCTCCTATCCCTATTTGAGCTCTCATTGGGTTATGTGGGCCTAATACAGGTAAAGTGGGTCAGAGAAGAAGTGGATTCCTCCCCCCTCCCTATTCCAGCCCTTGCTCACTTGGGTTCATCTTTTCTCGGCCTTGGTACCTCCTAGATTACCTACACGACCTCCCTACAAAACTTGCCCAACTTCCTCCCTTCGCAAATCATCTCCACCATTGTAAAGTGGCTTTGTCGTGCCTTCCTTTGCATACATTAGAACCATCTATTTCTTCTGATTCACTCGTCGAGTCAAACTCAGGTAGATTGCTTCGAGCCCCTCTCCTTTTCCACTTTACACATGCCTTTGACCGCTTTTTAAATTAACTCTTCCCTCCCTTTTAAACCTAGCCCATGTTTTTTTGAATTAAAAGCTTTGTTTTTTAGTTTTAAACCTTAGTTTTTAAATTAGAACTTAGCTTTTATTTATTCAAAATAATGTAAGGTTTATTATTAATAGGGAAAGTTTGTTTTTAAATTAGATCAAGGAAACCTTATATTTTCCAAGGACAACATCAAATCATTGACAAATTATTCGTTCTATCTCCCACCGGGCATGCCAAAAAATGTTTTCACTTTGAAATGCACCCTTTGGAGAACAGAATGATAACTACCCTTTCAATTGACAAAATGGAAAGACTCCTAGGTTGTGGGTGACTTGTATGTTGGAGTGAGTCTCTAGAGAGGGTTGGTTCCCCTAGTGCAACACCTAAACTATTTTTCTATTTCTAAGACTTCTCTATTCTACCAAAACCAACAAGGAAAAGGGAGAATGAAAGAAGAGAAAAAATGAAAAAGATTCGATAGACCAGAAGTTTTTTAAAATCTTAGACTTATTGAAATCTCACAGATGGAGCACAAGAGCTATGCACACCATACACTAACTACAAGTGACTATATCAAAACAAAAGTGTTTCATAAAAGGGTTCTAAGTTGAGTTGTGACAAAATAAAGAAGGGACAACAAATGGATCCACAAAAAAATCTTGCATACATCTGGTTAAACACAAGCTATGACTTATAAATTGACACAAAATTGCACGAAGGCATGAAGATTAAACTGTTAAACCAAGAATAAACATGTATCATGAAGATAAACTTGGTTTAAAACAAAATATACACTAAAAAAGATTGTAGAAAGGTAAAAACAACTCTTTTATTGCTCCAAGAGGTGGAATAAAGCATAAAGAATCACTGATCATTTTCTCACTCAGAATACTGAATCACTTCAAAAAACATGAATGAAGAGTCCAAGATACTTTTTACAATACATTCTGGAGTTTTATAGAAAATCTAAGAGAGGTGAAAGAAGGAAAACCCAAACATGCAAGTGTGACTCGCAAAAATAGGAAAATACATGTGTGGTTTGTCTCCTTGCTCCAAAAATATCTCTCTTTGAGTTAAGGGCGTGCATTTTGATTTATTGTCTTTCTTTTGCTCTAAAAATAGTCTCCATACTTTGTTTTTATCCAATTCGCCTAAAATAAAACTTACACTCCCAAAAAAAAAGCTTTTCCTCTACTTTTCCATGTTTTTTTATATTATTAAACCTTTTGGAAGATGAATCAACTTCCCTTGCATGCTTTCATATATTTTTAACTCTACATGCTTAGTTTTTGACAAACTGTGCTAAAGATAGCATCTTGTGTTTGGGTAAAAACAAAAAATAATAATTTCATGGTTAGAATGGTTTCCCTCATTCTTAAAAGCTTTGATAATGATCTTTCACATATTTCTAATCTTCACATGCTTCTACATACTCCAATTTTGCTTTTTGGATGGATTTAAGAGGTTAAAAATGAAATCTAGGTTGTTTTTGGGTCACACGAAAAACTATTTTATAATTTTCCTTTCTATTGCAGATTTTTCTGAGGACTTTTATTTTCCTTTGTACCGCAGCTTGACATGGCCACTTTTCCATGCATTGCAGCATTTGTAATTTACTCCCATATCCTTTATTGTTGGTTTTGACAACTTTGCAAAAATTCCTTAATACTCCAAGTCCTCGGGACACTGAAATTTCAAGTTTTTTTTGAGTTCTTGGATCTATCATCCAAATCTGTCTAAGTTTGAAACTTGAATAAGTTGTACAAATAAGCATGGAGCTTATTTGGAAAACAATATTGTTGGCATTTCAAACTGAATTTGATTCCAACTTGATTTGGCAGAATTGCACTTCTAAAAGGCATGCATGATAGTTTCTTTCTTATTACAAAAGGGGTAGGATAGTTTAAATTTTTGCAAAAACCCAAGTTTATCTGTAACTAGTGGTTTGTAATGAATAACTCTATGAGATAAAATTTGGACACTAGACTGAACCTTTGATCTCCATAAATTAAAGCTTATTTGAATTTAGTTTTTTTTCATACATCTTACAATTCCATTTTAAGTTCAATCTTTTGTGAAAAGAAATATCAGGTAACAACTTGAGATAAAATATTTTAAGTGGAAATTGATTAAATCTAGCGTCATTCAACCATTGTTAATCTTTGATAAAATTATAAGGATTTTTCATAGACATATTAATAATAGGTTCATCTTTGACCAATGATGATCAGGGGATCATTTTTGAAAAAGTTCCCTAAACATCCCTAAATGGTGTCAGTGCATAAGATCATCTCGAGATCTTTCCAATGACTATGAGAACGTGACAAACGGACATCGGGAGCTCTAGTTATGTCTGGTCAAAGTTCGGTCAACGAGAAAGTCAACTCTAGTCAACTAGTCAATAATGGACCAATCGCACTGCGACACGTGGCGAAAAGGCAAAAGGGAGTTGTTTGTTGGTTTTCGATCACTGGTCTTCGACGAGCGTAAAAATGGTGCACGGGAATAAGAGGCTCAACTTTTATTACGGAGGGGAGCCCGGCCGCCGTGTGGACTATGGTATTATCGTCGACGTGGTGGGTCCACAAGCCACCACGTGGCTTGCCACCACTCGTCGAATTCGCTCGATTTGCCTATCGAGGGTCGAAAAGTGGTATTTATTGCCATATTTCATTTGGAATGTCATTATATTGCTTGGGTCGAAATTATATTATCTTGGTAAGTCCATTGTTCCATTCCACGCATTTAATCCAAATCCATTTTACATTTTCCACGCATTATATTTGGTTTAACCTCCAAGCATTATTCAAGGCGCCTAAAAATACTGTCTATACATAGCCATGCACATCCTTATCCAAAAAACAAATAAACCCACATTCCAAGCGGCTAAAATGGCTCACAAGCCAATACAAAAGCGCCCCCTTTGCATTATTAAATACCTCCCTTCATCCACGCACCCACAATGTGGGATAAACCTCTTGAAATCCGCCTAAGGAGAAGGAAGTGGAGCTATGGGGGGGATTTGAACCGTGGTCTCCATGGTAAAAGATAAGGGCTTTGACCGCCGCGCCACTTGTTTAGAAATAACATAAAAGGAGCTTTATTGTATTTGAATAGCATTGGGACAGGTTTGTGTAAAGCCAAGAGGAGGCAATTTTAGAAAATGCCATTTTTGAAGGCCTTGCACTTAGATTGGGCACTCGGAGTAAAAAGATGAAATGAAGGAAATTCTGAGACGATTCCAAGAATGTAAGATTTGATATTTTTTGTTGATTTTTAACCTATTTTTAGAAGATTTGAATGCATATTTTAACATGGATCTATAAGACAGCTAGTTGGAAAACACAAATTTCAATGCACTTCTGGTCCGAATTGTGACTTGGTGTAAACATGAAAAATGTTCAGAATTCAGATATTATCTTAGATATATGATTTGTTTTCATAGAATGTTTTTAAATCTCCATTTTAGGTGTTTTTCTAACACAGTTGCAGGGAGATTACATTGTGAAAACACTGTAGGAGCCATGGATCGTTCTTGGGACAATTTCTACTATTTTTCAAAGTTCTTGGGACATTGATCAGCTCATTTGCAGGTTGTGATTCATTATTGGTTGTTTTTAAGAGTTATTTTACTTACATTTCAATATTATTAATGGATCGGTTCAATCTGAACCTGGGGACGTAGGAATTTCCGAACCCCGTAAACAATCTTGTTTGTTATCTGAATGTTTTCAGTTCTGATTATTTATTTGCTACACAAGTTTTCCGCACTTCTATGGATGCATAATAATCAGAATTTAATCAATTTTTGGAGTTTAGAATACTTAAAATTGGTTTTAAAAAATCACGATCTTTGGAAACTTTTAAAAGTGAAAAAATACAACACACGTTTTCAGATCAAATGAGATGATAAAATCAATCATAGGCTTATCATTTTCAACAAGATGGAACACATTCTAAATTGTTATCTAAGGTAGCCATTCTATCGTGAAAGAATTCCAGAGGTTCTTGAAAGTATCAATTACTTTATTAAAAAAAATTGAGCCACATAAAGTACTCACAAGAGCCAAATGACAACCATCAACAATTATCAAACAATTCCACCGAACCGAGGAATTGGGAAAACTTAGATTGTGCCTTAGAGAAGAGTCTTTCCACATAATTAGCTGAGAATTTTCTTGTCATGTTTTCCACAAGTTGAACACTAATGGGGAACCTTGGATTTTAAATAATGTATCATTTATTAATCTATCATGAAGATTGATATGTTTCCATTTGGCTTTTACCGTTGCTAACTGAATTTAGTGTTTAATTTTTTTTTCCAAGGTTCATTTCCAAATAGAGCCCTAACAATCCATTTGGAGATAAGACATTTTCCTTGAGTCTAAGGATCTATAATACTTATCCCACCCTTATGTTTAGGTTGAGTACAAGTCCAAGAGATCATAAATGTGCCTTTTTGACCATCTCATTCAGCCCAAATAAAACATATAAACTTTTGAATCAATTTAGAATAGCAAGATTTGGAAGACATCTAAAAAGAATAATACACACGAGTAGCCAAAAAGATGTTATTAAAAAATTGAATACACCCAACCAAAGACAAAAATTTAACCTCCCAACAGTCAATATTTTAATTAAATTTGTGAAGAAACCAATCCCACATCTGAGAAATAGTTACTCCAATGCCAAAGGGGATGCATAAGTACCTCACAACTTCACCATGTTTCAGTTGTTTCCATCCCTAGAGAATCTAATTAGATGGTTTTTCCACTCTAGTTAGGATGAATTCAATTTTATGCAATACAAGTTTGGAGCTTGAAGCCATGCAATATATATCAAGAACTTGCAAAACATTATTATTTTCTTATTTATCATTTTTTAGAAAAAACATGATGTCATCAGCAAAGTGAGAGTTTATTTCAAAATATTGATGTGGTAAATCCATTCACTTTATTTTCTAAGGGAATGAAATTTTTGATACATGTATCCCATAACATCAACTACAAGTGCATAGAGAAAGGTAGCTAAGGGAAAACCATGATGAATTGAGCAATGAAGATCAAATGAATCAGTGAGGGTTTCGTTAACTATAATTTGTCTAAAGTGTCAACAAAGAGAAGTTTGATATAATTGATTAATCTTGTTCCAAAACCCAGCCAATGGAGAATTTTAAGTATAAATGACCACTTCATCCTCTCATAAGCTTTATCAAAATCTAGTTTGAAAAATATGGAGTCTTTTCTAGAGTAAGATGCCCAATAAATAGATTTTTAAGCTAGAACAAGATTGTCTAGGATGAATCTCCCTCCTAGAAAAAAAGTTCGTTCAGATTTGACAATATCTTTATCCACTAGATTTATCCTTGATGTTAACAGCCTTGGCTATGATTTTATAGGCAGTGTTAAGCAAAGTAATAGGATGCCTACTAGCCACAATGTCTTTACTAATTCCTTTTGGAATCAATTTAATAAGACCACTATTAATAATTCTCCCCAGTGAACCAATATATTTGGCCTACAAATACAAATGATAGAAATCATTGAGTATAATTGGCCATAGTGTGTGGAAAAAATCCATGGGAAGTGCATAAGGTCACATGCTTTTATATTTGGCCATTAAAAACAACTCCCTTTCAATCTCCCCAGGAGTGAGGAGGTGGTCAAGACCTTGGCTAAATATTACTAGCATTGTAACTCCTCACTCTATCATGGGAGTATGACATGTCCAGGCATGGGAGTTACACACCACTCCCCATATGTACTCTTACTTTTGGTCTATGATAATGAGTAGAACTTTTTTTTGTATGAACAATTGCTTGTGGTTAATTTTCTTGTTGATTACTTGGAACATTTTCTCATTTCCATTGGAGTGCAACAACCTTGATGCGTATAGGTTTCATTGATCCTCGTGGTTCATTCTCATAGATTTAGAGTAGGTCCAAGACCATACATAAGGGGATGGACCATGTAGTACGATCTTGACCTGATGGTACAATCCTAATCTAGGTGCAGTCATAATTCTAGTCTAGGTTGCAAAGGTGTGTTAGGTTCAAATCCCCAGTTTATCTATTACACATTCCCATATCTCTCCATAAATCAATAGAGATCAACTAATTGCCTTTATGCCTCCATCTCGTGCTTTCGATTGCATGCTAAGTTGATTTGTGTATGCAAATTGTTTCTATCTAATATGAGTAGTAAATTTGAATTACTTCTTGTATTATATCATATTTTTTAGATTTTTAAATCTACTCTAATATATCCTACACCTAATTAAATTGACCTAAGATTTAATTAAGGGTTAAACATTGTGGTGAACCTGCTTTTGATCAAACCCTTCATCTAATCTAGGATGTCCTTAGTTCCTTGAGTATTATGCCTCCTAATCTCCAAACCTTAGATTCCATAGGGTTCCATATTTATATCCACAATTGATTTCTATCTATTATCTTCCCTAAACTTGATTTGAATAAATTTACCTAGGGTTTCATAGTCAGTTCTACCCTATGGGTCATTTTTTAGGGCTCTTAATTGCCAAATCACCTTTTGTATCATATCTCAATAATGATAAATTTATTTTAAAATTCCTTTGAGGTTATTTTTAAATTTTACATATTTAACAAAACCCTCTTTTTATTTTCTCTAATTTTTAGCACAATTTTCAGAAATTCAAAATTACTAATTTCAATAATTAAGGAATAATGAAAAAATATACACTTTTGGAAATATCCCTAGGAGGTTCTTTATTTTGCATAATCAGATTCAAAAATACCTCATTTCATTTTGTAAAATTCAAATTCTATTTCGAGATATGGTCATTCATTTTTTTCACAAATCACATTTTGGCCAACCCTCATCACTAATCTTGGGTCACTCTTGGTGCATGATCCTTATCATCTTTCTAAGCTTGCTTCTTCTATTATTTGGTCATGTGTTGGATTCTCCTTCTTCTCTTGTTGACACCAATATCCCTCGCTATGTTAAATTTATTATGTACAATACCTTGGTTACACATGTTCTTCATGACAAAGGATCAAGCCTCAATGTCTGTTGTATCTCTTTCATACATGCTTTAGGTTTATCAGTTGCAAATCTATCTCCTTCTAATTTTTGTATCCATGGATTTGACAATATCCCTCAAATTGATTTTGGTTCCATCACTCTTATAATCACTATTGGCTTGAAAACCTTTCCTTTTACAGGTACAGGTTCTCCAAGGTGGTCATCTCTTCAACACTCTACACAACATTTTAGGCATCTTCTTCAACAATATATACCTATTTATTTTGAGGCACATGCTTAAATATGGTTTTCACACATGCCTTAAAAAAGAGGGCATCTATCAGGGTTTATTTTACACTTTCAGCAGAAACGAGACATAATTCTAGGGGTAGATGCAGGTACAAACATAGTACAAACACTTAGAAATGCAATTACACACAAAATTTTGGAAAAACACGGGGTCAAAATCATATTGTTGGCATGTGAGTACCTGTTGTGGTGTCAATGATGTAAAAGGATCATTAATGAAAAAAGGAGGATAATTAGGAGTATAAGATGTTGTTTGCAGTGATGGTGACATGGGAAAACAAGTTGTAGCATGGTTGTAAGAGTGGATAAGGTGAGACTTGTTTGGTTTAGTAGGCCTAATCACGAGGCCTAGTCAACGTAGGTGACAATACATGGAGGATAGAGTTGCATGGTGGTTTGAGGAGTATGGTAAAGGCATGTAAATATTGAAGAGAGTGTTTTGAGACACTCATGACAATTTCAAAGTGCAGATACAAGTTGAGAACATGGTCGCAGGTGCTCATTTAGACCTATTCTAGGTGCTTGGAGGCCTAATGGTGCATGCTCATAAGTTTCAGAGCCATGTGAGTCCATGAGGGCATGCATATGAGTGAGACATGATGTATCAAGGTTGCCAGGGCCTTTTTAAGATATTTCTAGATGAGGTATGAGGTTCACCTACTCTATTTTGATTCGAGCATGCCTAATTCCTAAGACCTGGCTATGCAAGTCACGATGGTCAAGAAGATGTAGGCCTATTTATGTCAAAGAGAGCATTGGAGAAGTTGATATAGGTTTTCCTAGTGCTATGGATCAAATTTCAAGTTGATATGAAGAATTTTTTGCAAGTTATAAGGTTTTTGGTCATATCGAGCTCAAGAGAGTGCATTTTCCAGCTCGAAGTGAGAGAAATATTCTTGGTTGGCACATGTAATGTTTACATGGGACCTTGAACCTTTCATGGATGTTGAAAAATGGAGTTTATAATATCCCAGAGTTGGAATGAGGTTAAACGAGGGTTTATCTTTTATGAACGAATGTTAAGAAGGTAAGTTGGTCAAAAACCCTTTATAAACCATAGTTCACTAGAGATGGAAGAAATATTCTTAATTTGAGCTCTGGATGGATTGTATCATAAAATGTGATGATTGGAGGATGGAGAGGAATATCTCAGCTTTCAGATGGTGATGGTTTAGTGTCATGATTGTTTGTGGATCCTACTCAAATGAGCTAGTTTCCATGAAAGTTTAGTTTTCTCTCATATTTTCATTAGAACCTATGTCCAAATTGCGGTTATGAGTTTTTGGGGAGAAATTCCAGATGTTTAAAGTGATTTTAGAGCTTGGTGAAGTGATTTGGAGGTTTGGACAAGTCAAAACACGGAGACTAGTTTCAGGGCTAAATGGTAGTTTTAATAGTCGTGGAGAATGGAAGTGCTTGGACACTTTTGGTCTTGGTGATGAAGGTTTATGACCTTGGAGGTTTTTTAAACAACCAATATGATGTGTTTTATTATTTGGTTATGTTATGAAAATCAATTTTGGTGGCATGGTTGAGGTCACAAGTTGACCTAGTTTGACTGGTTCAGGACAACAGTGTTTTGGTCTAAAGATTGGTCTGGAAGACCAATATTTTGGATTGGTTCATGATTCCTATCCATTGGAGAGTGAATAAGGATGAAATTTTATCCTATTCCATGATTCTATAAGTCTTGAAAGTGTTAGAAAGTGTGTTAGAAGGTCAAGATTGCAAACTAGTTTATGGGTAGTTCAAGTTCCTTGAAGGTCAAATACGTGTGGTTGGCTTTGTTGGTTTAATAACGATGTATAACATGATTAAATATGTTCTTCAGGTCAATGTATTTCCAATGAGTGGTTTCATGCCATGGTTGAAGTGTTTTTTAGATGCTAGGTCTTTATCTTTGAATATTGGTCAGCTAGAGGCGCTTGGAATGAGTAGAAAATAATCCTACTTGGTAGTGATATGAAGAAAATTAATGATGCCAAGGTTTTCAAGATGATGTAATATGTTGTGATAGTGTGATTGACATGTGTGGATCCTTTTGAGGCATGATGAATCTCTTATGTGTGATTGGAGTTCATGGAGTGTTCGGTAATGGAGAAATTAGTCTTTTAGGCGTAGTTGCATATTATGGTTGTCTTGGTGCATTGCCGATCCATATGGGTCCTTGTTATGATTTTATATGATGTTGTATGTCTATTTTTAATTTGGAATGACCGACCGTAGGAGTCATGGTCGACCTAGTAGTTCTTAGGAAATGATTCATGTATTTAAGCGAATGTATTTGTTCATTTTGAACTAGTTGTATAAGAGGGAAAAGTGTGAACCTAAGAGAGAGTGTGAAGGAGGTTTAAGGGAATCAAGACAAAGATAAGAGAATGTGTGGATATATGAGAGAGTTGAGAAGTATATCAATAAGGGAAAGAGATATAATCAGCCCATGAAGAAGCAATCATGAGCGAAGTAGGAGAAAGTGAGTTTGAAGAGGGTTTTGAGAGAGTTGAACTAAAAACACGATCACTATTAGTTGTAGCATAAACAATTCTTCAGTGGTCTTCATCATCAGGTGGTTGAGTGGGTGCTTGATCACATTAGGGGTAGTAGCCTCCTTGTATAGTGGGTGTCATACTAAATAGGGGTGGGTGTTCCTTGTGAAGTGGGTGCTTCACTAAACAAATATTGTATGATGTGTCATATTCATGCAAGTCTTTTGGTTTGAGTAATATAATCAAAAAATTTAGTGGGTTTTCTTCCCCTTGAGGGTTTCCCACTTATATTTGGTGTCTTGTGTCCTCTCTCATTATTGTGTATGGTTGATCATGCTTAATGTGCACTAAATGGTTAATGATTGTTGATGTGATGCTTTGAATGATATATGCAACTTAAAGGAATTAAGTATAGGTTTTTAAGAACTGATTCACCACCCACCTCTTAGTTCATTGTGCTTCCAACACACATACTTTGGTCAAGACCATACGGTACGTGCTTGACCCCCATATGTTTCTGACTAAGGGCAATTGTTACAAGTTTTTCAACATTTTCACGTTTTCACATGTTTATACATATTCTTCTACAAAATTTGACATTCAAATTACACACTTCAAATCAGTACAAGGGGTGTGAAAATTTTCATTCTTTCTTCGCATCAACACTCAGTTTTAGGAACCTTGGGGGCACGGGTCTCCTTCCTAGTTCAACATTGTTAGCACATTTTCAACATATTTTAGTGTTTGTTTCATTTCATACTTGGTTGTTCAACATACGGGGATAGTTTAGGGGCACCTATTCTCTTTTGTATTGTATGTCCTTATTACAAAATTGGGTCTAAATCTATTTTCAATAGTGTGATCCATGGGGTTATGGAAGGCAATGAAGTAGCTAAGGTCTTCAGGCGTAGGATTTCCTCTCCTATTACAATTTAAGGGGAAGATATTATAGTTGTTGAATAACTTTGATAAATGGTTTTCTTCCTTTGTGGGGGGGGTGCATTTGTACCTCTTTCTTCTTCTTTCTCTTGCCCATTTCCATGTTGGGTTGTATGCACCTAACACTTTAGTTTATCCTTGACATTAATTGGGGAATGATAACCCCTAATACTTCAGTGAAGTTCAAAAATAGAAATATTCAAGCAAAAGCAAAGCATGCGAATAAATGTGTATTCTTTCCTTGTTTACATTTTTTCGCTTTACATATATGCAAATGTAAATATTTTATGTTACAATTTCTATTTGAGTTACGATCAATTATCTATCACAGAGATTGACTACACTTTGTGTTACAGGTTTTATCACAAAGCATGCCAACATGAAGCACAACAATGTAACTGCAAAACAAACATTTGAGAAAAGGTAAAGTGTGTTTACACATAATTATAATTTCATTTAAGCGTGTAATTTTCAGTTTCGTTGTCCATACTTTTAAGAAGTTGAAAATTTAAAATTTTGAGGTTAAGTGCCTTTTCTGTTGGCTGATGAAAAGCCAAAGAAATTGAGAAAATCTACGTTTTTGGGTCATTTTGTGTGTTTTTCGGGCCTGTCAGACATTTTTGTCCCGTGTGTCCCAAGTTTGGGTGTTCCCCGATCGGCCAGTTTACCCGAAGTCTGTTCTTTTCGGGCCCGTTGGAACTTTTTGTCCCAAATGTCCCAAGTTCGGAAGTTGTTCCCTTTTATCGGCGAGCCGCGTACTTCTTTCGCGTCTCGCATGTCCCAAATGCATTTGTGCGTCTTTTCCCCGCTTCGCCCGAATCGGCCGGACCGCGTACTTCGCACTTTCGCGTCCCTCATGTCCCAAATGAACCAAGTGCCATTCGTGCTAATTTTTCCCGCTCTACCCACTTTTCAAATTGGTAGATATGTATTCGCCTCTCTCTCCTAAACGGCTATATAACGAGCCCCTATGTGTTTTACACACTGCTTTCATGCTATCTATTGTTCAAACCCTTGCAATCTAATTTCCTACGCGCGTATCCATTTCCTCTGCATTCCATCCCAAGTCTAGCTTGCAAGCTTTGCTCTCTGAGTTACTATCAACATGAAGATCAAATTCCAGGGGCAGGAACAAATTTCACCACTCGAGTCTGTCGTTCCCGATATTGGGGACAGTGAAGTTCGCCACCTTGATTTTGGTGATTTTTGGTCAAGGATGACAGATGTGAACCCATCACCAATGGCACAGATGATTCATGACAGTATTCTGGATTTCACTGGTGATTTCCCTATCTCGGTGTAATGTGCGGACACAGTGCTCGCATGCGGGGCTCATTTCAACCCTGATTCGAGTGAATTAACAAACATACACGAGGAGCTCATTGCCAAACTTGACTCTGCCGCCATTGGCACTGCACTAAGGATTCCAGAAATGGATAATGCCATAGTTGTCTCCCAGAATCAAGCACAGGCCCTTTTTAATCAAGACAGTGATAACTATAAGGCGCAGGTGGCGAAGTCCTGGCTAAAAAACCCTAAGAAGGGGGCATCTTGTCTATCCAAGACTCTTTTCCGTGTAGACTTTAATGAAGAATTATCAGATTTCATAATCCTACTGGCTCGGGTTATGGGCTTACCCTCTACTAATGAGTTCCATTTCTGGATGTGCCCGCTCATCAATATGGTGTGCGAGGGAACTCAAAATATCAACTGGGCAGAAATCATCAGTATGAACCTAGCGGAGAAGCTGTCCAATGTACAGCAAACAAAGAAATTCTATATGACTTCATACCTGATGTATACTCTGGCGGCATCGAGGCAATGGTTTGTATTTTCTTACATTGATGCCCACAAGGATGATCCTGTGTATGCCTACTACCCGCAGTTCACCCTAGAGACCAGCAATCACAATTTCAGAAGGGTGAATGATGCTTTCACCATGTACATGGTCAGACTTCTTGAGGGTGACACTGCTAGAAGATTTTCTGACGAAGCCATGAGTCTGATATCGCACTACGGTGCTTATTTTATCCAATTCAGAAAATTTTCCTATATCAGGCTTGCTGGCTACGAGAGCACTCCTCTTAGGCTTCCTATGTTCTGCAGTGACAAGATGGCCTTGATAGAAGTATGCAGGCAATTGGAAAAATTGCATAGAACCTGCAGAGACAAGAAAATTACTGGTTTGCACTTCCCCATCTCTTTGGGAAACTACACTTGCAAAACAGCCCTGGACGCACAGAATATAGAAAGAGCCCTGGCTCCCATTACTGTCCATTTCTTCAAGCCCAGAACTTGCTTCGACTTGAAAAAGTTTATTGAGCAGAATATCAAGATAACCTATCATCATAGGGCAGACACAGAAGACTATTGGGCTGACTGTGCTGATGATTTTGAAGCCAGAAGGAGGTATTATGGCAGGTTTTCTCTGCAATTGATCCAAGAACTCAGCTTGTACCAAGTTCCTGAAGGACTCAAGGATGAAAACTCTGATCTATACTCATATGAGTATGACAATGTGGTCAAGCACACTCCCTTGGAGGACTTGGATTGGTTTAAAAAGGAGAAAGATGATTTGGCTGAGATCCTGGCTCCAGTCTTAGTCAAGACTAAGATCTGGTTTGATAGAAAAGTCTGAGAGCTTAGGAGGCACTCAGGGGAATCCTCCTCCAAGGATGCTTCAACACCCAGGAGGGAAGCATCAACTCCCAGATCAGAAACACCTGTGCAAACCCCTCCTGCCTCATCAACTCAAGGACCTGCAGCCTCTACTCCTTCCTCATCCACCCAGGTATATCAGAAGAAATTCAAAGAAGTTAAGAAGGAGCCTGTGGAAGAAGATCCCCTGAGGAAGCATGCAGAATTGCCTTCAGGACCAGAGAACATTATTGTTCTCAGTGAAAGTGAAGAGAGTGAAGTACCATCTCCTACAAGCGCCCCTGAAGCCCCAATAGATAAGGACAAAGAGGCCCAGAGCACTGAACTTCCAAGTACTATTGATTCCTCTACACCAGTTGTCTCAAGCGCCCCACTCATGTCTCAACTCGAGACAACAGCAGTACAAACCTTGGGTGCCATGAGTTCTCTGTCTCTTGGTCCTCTTGCCCCACCTGCTTCTTCCTCCTCTTTTGCATGGGTGCAGCCTCTCGTCGACAGCAGGAAGAGAAAGTCTTCCTCCTAGAGCTCAGGACCAAATTTTGATGCTGTGGCAGCCTTGTTAGGCACTACTCCTCCTTCTCGCGCCAAGAAAGCCAGGATTACCTCCAGGATAGTATCTGATGCTCAGGGCTAGCAATTTCTAGAGATAGCTAAGCCTACGGTAGATAAATCAGAACAGGATTTGTAGGCATCTGACCTGGAACTCTCAAGAATTCCCATGGGAGAGTCTACCCCTGAAGGTGAGATCCATAATCTTCAGGAAACAGTCACCAGAGTCATTGGGAGGGTAGAGAAAGGGCAGCAAACCATAGAACAGTTGGAAGAACAAGCCCAAATTCTTACAGGTTTCATCAAATCTCTTTTGTCCAAGGACAAAGTTTTGGACCCTACCCCATTGACTACTCTTCCACCACCTATAATTTTGAGCCAAGATGAGGTACAAAGTATCAAAGCATGCACAAGTATTCCAGTCTATGGAAGAGCTATGGAGGCCATGGTGGAAGATATGCTTGTTGCAGGATTAAACTTCATCGATGAAGCTTTCAAAATCCACGGAAAGGTGAACAACTTGCAACAGAAGCTCTCCTCCACTATTGGGATCATAGATAAAGAGCTTAAACTTTGGAGCAGTTGCATAGTAGACCTCCACCTCATGGGACAAACAGATGAAAAACATTTTATTGGCAAGTAAGGTTTTTGATGATGCAAAGGATAATTTGTCAAAGTCCTGGGTCTACAGCGTGGAATGGAAGATCAAGGTCCTGGAGGAGGCTTTGGGAGAATTGAAGAATAGCTGGCAGAAGGGTGAGGCTTTCAAAACACTAGTTGTATCTGCTTTCAAAGATATACATTGTCATCTTCAGGATGAGACTTCTAGTGTGCCTCTTTCCTTATAAGAAATCAAAGCTCAATATAGAGCTTTTGTCAAAGGTAATCTGTTCAAGGAAAGCTCCATTTCCAAAGAAAAAATGAAGGAGATCTGCTCTCTTCAATCTGCCATTGAAGAAGCAAATAAAGATTATCATACTCATGTCGAGTTTGATAAGGAAATGGAGAAGTGCCTCAGATTTTGGACTCAGTCTACAGCCAACACGTCAGTCCCTCATGGCAGAGACATAGCCGAGGCGTTGAAGAGATTCAGGCAATGGATTTTAAAGTCAGTGGGTCCCTCCCAGTCATAAGCACTTGTCTTCTTCTCCTAATTCTTCTCTTCTCTTATTCTTTCTCTCGAATTTATTGTAATAATTAGTTGGGGTATTGCGATTGGCAACCCTTTAACTAATCATTAGTTAAAAGAAGTAGTTACCGAGAGTAACTGATTTGTAAACTATATAATGGCCTCTCCTCGCCATTTTGAAGGAGGAAGAACTTGGCTTATTTTCTGAAAGTGTAAATAAATCATAAAGAAATCAATACAGAAGGACTTTTCATTCTTTGTCTATCTGGTTTCCTTTATATCCCTAAGCTATTCATTTAATCTTGTTAGATCATTTGTCTGTATTATGTTGAGAAGCTTTGTATTCTTGCAGATGTTATTTATAGAACTTTGTGTCTTTTCAAATTTCATCTTACTAATATGATACAAATGATCTTGTTTCAATTCACTGTACCCTCGCATGCATAAGGAATTACTCTGTCATCTATAATTCTGAATGGTGCCTTTCTGCTCGTTCTCACATTCTCAAGTCCTTTTGTAATTGATGATCCTTATAGAAAACACTTTCATAATATCCAAGTTCCACAAGAAAATCATGTTTTGTGTATGTGTACAAGTTATGTAAAAGGAGGTTGATGAAAAGAGGAAGACGTTTGCCATGTGGTGTCCCCAGATTTCACTCTGAAATCTGAGACTACCCCATGTTTAAAATTTTCATACTTTTAAAATAACGTGTCATTTTGTGTTTTTATTGCCAGAAGATCTTTTGTTGAGTCCTGTATTGCGTTAAGATATTCCCAGTGAATCACATGAGCCAATTTTGACAAAGACCCAGATGTCAAAACTCGTTTTGTCCTTTTGCCAAGTTTTGTCTGCAGGAAAATTATATTTAATTGCCCAACAACCCTTCTAATGTTTTGGTTTGCATGACGCTTCATCCATGGCTAGGGGTTTTAAAGGCCCTGACAACTATGAATTTTTGAAGTAAATTGCGCTATGATTTAACCCTGTTGAAGTTTTGCATGTCAATATTCACATATACCAGTAGGGCATGCAAATTTTCACTAGGAATGGATCCTGGGATTTGTCTATGACTTCTGGCAACATTTTTCGTTTTTAGCATTTCACTTGAAATGAGACTATGTTTAAAATTTTATACTTTTTAGTGGGTCGTTTGTGTTTTTATTGCGACAGAAGATGTATTGTGTTAAGATATTCAAAGTGAATTACATGAGCCAATTTCGACAAAGACCCAGATGCCAAAACTCGTTTTATCCTTTCGCCTAGTTTTGTTTGCGAGAAAATTATATTTAAATTTAAAGCCCCGTTTGAAGTAAATTGCCAGTTTAATCCTGTTGAAGTTTTGCATGTCAATTTCACATATATTAGTGCGTTTTCACCAGGAGTGGGCTTTGTCTAGACTTCTGGATGTTTTTCGTATTTTATTTTTTTTGGCATGTTTTTACTGTGAAACCTAGGTCAATTCCTTTGCCAGTGTCTGTTTTAGAGTATCTGGAATCATCTAACTTGCCATGTCAGAAGGAATCAGCCTCAGGAAGTCAACTTCTCTTTAAAAAGATGAAGTCATGCACAAAAAAGCCTCTTCTGGACAAGTTACATTTTTTGGGAATGGATGGATTTAAGTTGCAGTGGGATTTTTGGTCGCAGCAGGCAGGTGGGATTTTTGTACCTGCCTTGCAGGATACTTTTTCCCATGAAGGCAAAATCACTTAAGTTACGATGGGAAAATTAGAGGTAGCAGGCAGACGGGAATTTCTTACCTGCCTTGGAGGGTGAAAATTCCCATTATAAAATAAAGAAAAATCACTTAAGGCATTGATGGGAATTTCTTACTTGCCTTGCAAGGTAAAAATTCCCATTATGGAAGTCAAACAACTTAAGTGGATGAAGGGATTTTTGGAGCTGCCATGCAGGGTGAATAATCCCTTCAAAGATGACTTTTAAATATAGAAATCGACCTTATTCAAAAAGTGAGACCCCTTTGGGCATTAAATAATAACTTTAATGTGATTTATTAATAGTTTTTCTTCCTAATTTTGGCGCCCAGGGATGGGGAAAACTCAATGCATGAGGAGAAGTCAAAGAAGATTGGAAGAGGAAGGCTAAAAATAAATTAAATTAATTTATTTAATGCAGCCTTGAAGCATGCTAAAAAGTGTGACCCATTTGGTGAATAAATAATATTGTTTGTGGCGTTTATTAATAGTTTTTATTCCTAATTTTTGCGCCATGGAGAAATAAAAGGTCAATGCATGATGTGAAATCAAAGAGAACTGAACGAAGGAGGCTAAAATTAAATTAAACTTATTTATTTAAAGGCTGCCATAAGCATGCAAGTTTAGGCGCCCAAGTTGAAAGAAAAAGCATGTTTATTTATTAATTAATTGCAAGGAATAGGAGAGGCAATTATTAATTATAGAATGTTGAAGGTTATATAAGCATGGGCTACCATAGTGATGGAATAGTTAATTATTTTATCAAAGGATTGCAGCCCGGACAAATTTGGCGCCCAAAGGTTGAGGATTTTTGCTCAAAAAAGTGTTTTTCACTGCCGGAAAGCTTCAAAGTTTGGCGCCTAGGATTGGAATAGCTTGTTTTATGCCTGTGTAATTATTTTCATATTAGTATAGTTGCCCAGGTGAAGTTGAAAATATTTATGCTTGCTTTGCATGCAAGCAAAGCCTCAAATTTTAGGGTAACAGGCTTTATATGCAGATTTTTATGATAAAAATCAAGTGTTCATGTTCTGGTTGCTGTCTTTGTCCGACTTAATTGTAGATATTCATTACATGTGCTTATATAAGGGAAAGGGAGCTTAAATAAATGTTAGATACATTGAATATGTCTTCTGAATCTGAAGAAATCCCCAGATCTGCACCAATTGCAAAAAATTCTAGCCGAATAAAAAGAAAAAGAGACAAAGATTGCTCCAGCCATGGCAAAGTAGGATGAAAGGGTGGGCTCTACGAAATCATGCATAGCTTCCAGATTTGCTGAAGTCAATGATATAGACACAGGCCATGCACCTATCACCAATTTAATTGTCAGATCTACACAAATCGATCCAATTGCAAAGGCTTCCGGCAAAAAATCATCCTCTTGTTTCTGACACAGCTCGTGTAGAAGTCAGTGCATGGAGAATTCCTTCCAGGATCTTGTGCATGTGCTCCCGATCTTCCAGTTGAAGCCTCCATTGAATTCACCTGTACTTTCCTTCACACAGAGTGCTTTCCAGAATTTTTAATTGCTCATATGCAATTACAAAAAATAAAAGGTGATGAGTTTTGCCTGAATTATTTACGGAAAACATTGCATTGATGCATGTACTGGAGAATAACTGCAAAATCTTTAAGGACAAGAGGGAAGACAAGTCAAAGGCAACACCCGTAAGCAAAATCATAGTCAACCACTTCCAGATCCAGTTTGGTGAGAATCAAAGGCAAAAGAAACAACTGCATGAAGAATATGGAAAAAGGAACAAGACTAAAAGTGTTGCAGCTTTCTTCTAATCTCTTTTCCCCTTTCTTCTTCTTTCTCTTATTTCCTCTGAAAATTTAATTGAGCCATCAATTAAATTATAAAGCTTAAGTGATCGGTTTAAAAGCCATTACTTGAAGAAGCCAATTACTTGGAAATAGGTGGCATACATGCGAAATAGAAGGTTCTATTTTCAGTTATAAATCATGCATGTCATGCAAAGAGGAATTCGAGGAGGGAGATTGCCAATTGTTTCCTTTCTGACTTCCACATGTGTAAGTTCACTAAAGGATTCCTATTTGTAATTTCCCCTCTACATGTTATAAGTAGAGGAAGAACCTATAGGTTAAAGGATCAGAATTTGTAAGCGGCATTCTTGTGTTCTAGACATTGTGCTGAAACACCTGATAGTTATTTGAAGTAGAGGAATAAAAAGGAGCATATTTCCAGAGAACTTTGTGTCCACGGTGCATTTTGTTTCTAACTTTTTGTTTTAGATCTATTCATAAACTTTGCGTTATTCTAGATCTAGATCTGAAATTTCCCTTTGCTTATAATTTTGTATGTTAATATCTATCTGTTCTATCTATGTGCATGCGATCAACTCTATAATCTATTGATTGGGTTGCACATATTCCCTCTTTCTTTCCCGTTTTCTGCTATTTTCTTCTTCATCAGATATTTCCTTTCTTTAACAACTGCTTACTTGTTGCAAACTATACAACTATGGTTCATGAGTTGCATGGTTAAAGTAATACCCACAAATAAATATTAGGATATATATAACTGAAAAAATCTTACACGAGAGCCTTGCCGGTAAATGAGGGAGATTTATCTCATGACTGCCTAGGTTTTCAGCTATGCAGAAAATCTAGCCAACACCATGATAAGAAATATAGAGAGAAGTGAATTAGCACTTAGATATTTTCACAAGAAAGAGATAAAAGAGCAACACAAGGGTGGTCATTATCAATTCATGACAAAGATAGTGAAAATCATTCAATAACTTTAGAAGATGCATCTTGTTTTGGAATGTATAGAAGGAGAGAATGAATATATGGAAGATGTAGAAGATGATGTTTACCTCTTGAATGAAGATGAAGAAGGCATCTTGAGAGAGGATAATGTCAATTTTTTTTAAGAAGAATGAAACCATTTGATAGAGTTTGTTGGAAAAGATAAAGTTGTGGGAGAAGAACACATACATGGATAAGTTAAGGAAAAGATAATGTGCTTGAGGGACACAAAAATTCAAGAAGATAAAAGAATCATGTTGACTCAAGAGAAAGAAGAAGTGGACAATCATGATCCCATATTTGAAAAAGAGGAAGGAGAACATGATTATCTATTATTGGAAGAAGAATTAAGAGTGATTGAGGACTTATTTTATCCTCGTATTGGCACATTGGAGTTGGTTGCAAACACTACAAGAATTGTAACACGTGTAAGGAGTGTCAACAAAGAAAATATGGAGAAGAATCTCGATATGGAGGATGTATAAGAGAGAGAAGTGTTGAATATGATATCAAACCATGAGAGGAGAGAGGGTTTAATTTTAAAATCAACAATGGTGAATCTAGAGTAGGAGAAAAAAGTGAAACTTAGAGCATTTAAAGAGCTCTAGAAGGAGCCAAAAGAATGAGTATAAGAGAAATGAGTCTCTTTGCAAACATGAGAGATGAATAGTTGCAGGGAAGTAAGGAAATCCTCATTTTGAAGTATGAAGTGATGAGAAAAGTCTACACAAATAGGACAAATGAAGATTTCCTCTTGGTAGTCATAAGAGAAGGTGTGAAGAGATAAGGAAACCTCATTTTGGAGGAAGAAATGACGAGGAATGTTTGAAATGGAAACAAAGGAGAAAAATATTTCTTTGAAACATTAGAGTAAAGAAAAGGATGGAAAATGAAACAAAACAAAGAAAGAAGTGTTATAGAGGAGTCCAATTGAAGGGGTTTTCTTGCCTCAATTTTTTAATTCTAAGTGTGTTTTATGTTGTGCATGTGCAAGAAATAAAGAGAAGTAGACAACACTATTTAAAGTGCATAAGAGTGAAGAAGACAAAGAGTCACTAAGAAGGTTCATAAGAGGTGAAAGAAGAGATGAGCTATATGAGTTCACAAGATATGAACAAAGAAACCACGTGATAAAGTGATTGAGAATGTTGAAAATGGGTACTTGGGAAACTCATAAGAAGAGGTGGAGATGAGTCATGTGAACTCATGAATGACATAGCAACATAGCGTGGGAAAAAGTCTATTTTGACTCTCAATAGTGAGAAGAAGTGGATGAGTGTCGAGGAACACATTGATGTAGGTGTATAATAAGACAAGGCAACTATTATAACCTTCAAGAAAGTTATTCAAGCTCTTAAAACTTGTAGGGAAAGAGAGAATAGTTAGAGCTACTTTTGGAGCTCTCAAAAAGTAGAGCAAGAGAAGTAGAGCCATGGAAGCTCTCGAAGAATGTAGAAGAAGAAAACATAGAGATAGAGCTACTTTGGGAGCTTGGGAGAAGTTAAATGGAGTCATTAGAGATTTTAAATGACACAAAGATGGGAAGAAAAGAGATTGCAACAGTTAGTATGAAAGAGTTGTAACTAATGAGTTACCAAGACCATGAAGGATTTTGTTGGAGGTGGAAAAATGCAAGTGGGTTTCAAACCATGAAGATGATTAAATTGTATGTGAGAACCATTTGGAGGACGTGGTTGGTGTATGAAGGTAGACATAAATCCATCAATGCCATATCAAGAGCAAAAGTGAAGACAAGAGTAGAGAAACTAGAGGAAAGAAGAAGAATTGGTATTTGAAAACCATTTGGGTGAAGAGAAAGAGAAGGGTTGAAAGGTCAACTGAAAGTCGAAAAAAAAAGTAAAACACAAAATATCAATAGAAACCTTAGATTCGCTAGATGAAGGATCCTTGGATGTAATTCTCTGCAACGAAAAAAGTAGTTTTACCACACTAAGTCTATTTAAGTAGGAGCTCAAATTCTATTACCACAATGTGTTTGATACAAGAGCATCTTGGAGAAGGGGGAATGCTGTAGGAGCTGACCGAAGATTTCTTTCTGTAGTTTTGGCACAATGTTAGAAATAGGGGAAATTATATCTACTAATAATTGTATTTTTTGTAATAATCCACTCTTTGTGGGATAGGGGAATAAGTACCATTTAATCAACTATTTATAAAAATAGAAATTCAAATTAGGATTCTTTTACTTGCTGGCCATTTTGGCTATAAATAATAACACATGTTTGTTGAAAAAGGAGATTTTTTTAAATTAAAAAAGAAGAATTTTTCTATTAGCAATAAAGTTTTATTTTGAGCTAGGGTAGTTGTTTAGAGGTTGTATATAGGTTTTGTGAAGCCATCGAGGCTATTATGTGACCAAAACCCCTTTGAGGTTACTATTGTGTGTATTAAGATTGTAAATGCCCCATCGAGGCTCGAGAATAAAAAATATATGAAATTTTGTGTTTATCTGTTATGGATGTCTCTGAAGCTGCAAGGTGAGGCTCCCATTCACTTGGGACACTCAACTTTGACCACGCCATCTTCGAAGTATTAGTATGTAGGTAACACTCAACCATCGTAGAGTGGCAGGTGCTAATCCAACCCAAAATTGTAGCCTCTTTTCAAGAATTTCATATTCAAAGCAAGTAAAAGCTAGGGTTTGGAAAAAGAAGAATCTATTTCAGCATTGTCATAAATAATCACAACATTTCACATCCATAGACCAAAAGTATAGATCCATCCAAACTTGCTCAAAAGATTTGAATCTCATTCAACTTGCCCCAAACACATTCGTGGCTACTAGATAGATTTGCACATGGTACCGTCCAAGAAAAACATGTTCAAACTCAATATCTTACATTTTCAAACCCGTTCATAACACAATTCTGACCCCTAATTATTCCTAAGTGCCTTAAAAACCGTTTTTAGCTCCTATCCAACATATGAGCACTATGCTCACCTTCTACAACCTTGTCTTGACGATTTCGTTTAATTCCCACACCTTACTTGATGTTTGATTAATCTTAGAGCGATTGAACTATTCAAATTCTCAAGAATCACATAAATCAAGTTATATTAAGACTGTCACTTACTATAATATGATTTTTTTTCCATTTTTAATTTAATTATACACGTGATGTGATTTTATTAAAACATTTAAACACTTATTCACTTGTACATGTTCTTTATATGTTTGCAGGGGCACAAGTTTATATATCCCAAGACAAAAGAGCTTATATATTAAGGCACATAAGTGTGGATGTTAGTCCTAGAATATTCACAACCCTACATTGTAGAAATCAAGGCTTCTCTCTCATTTTGGAATTTGTTTTAGTATTATTCTAGTGTTGACTTCAAGAACTCTCAATAGGTTTCAAAACAATTAAGGTAGCTTCTACGTATCTACTTGTTTGCTTTACTTTGATATCTATACTCATTTTAAAGCAGAGCATTTATACATACCTAAAAATGATACGGTGGTGATATTATATAGTTTTAGTGTAAATACATTGATAAAATTCTATCATAACACCCTAAAACTTATCGTTAATGATTTTTGTAATAAAATTTAATCATTATTTACAAATAACTTTATTGAAAAGCCTTCTTTTAAAGGGGCCTAGATTTGTTGATCAATGGAAAAAAATATCAAGTTTTTTCAAAAGGATTCAAATTCTTTCATTAAAAAGGCCATCCTACAAAAATTAAAGCGTGTGTAACTCTAAATGACTCAACTAAATTCGGTTGACAACCGGAATGACTCGACCAAACTGTTACCATATGTATATAGGATACCGACTAACGAGTATATGTTATAAACCTTTTGTAGACCCCGAATCAAACCGCTTTCCATCGTAGACTATAAAAATAAGTAGACATTCTTTCTTCTCTTTTTCGATTAAAAAATCCCATGGAAGGCGTTGATTCTGCACTACCAAAGGAATAAGACGTGCGCGATTAGGAAACGCATTCTCCTCCTCCTCCTCCTCCTCCTCAACCCCACATAACGTAACAATTTAAAAAGGAGAAGATGGCGCAGGATAAAAACTTATGCAGATCAAAACTCCAGGCTTTAAAGGATTGCCATGCGAAGTTTTCAGGATCTGAGAGACAAATGTTCTGCAAGCACATAAACCATGCCCTGGGAGTCTGTCTCATTTCTACAGCGTGTCCTTCACAGGCGGAAGCCGTTCAAAACTATTGCTCCACTGCAGGCACTGCCCTCAAACGCAAACAATGCAAAGAAGCCCAGATCAGCCTTGAGCTCTGTATAACTGCCCATCAAACTCCCTAACGAAAATTTTAACAAATCGTCCAAAGGGAAAGTAATCACCGTTTTCTTCAATGTAAATGTGTAAGTGTTCCGACCCTAACCTTGAGTTCACAAATTGTTATTAGGGTTAAAGATTAGGTTTCTTTCGAAGACTCGGACGAGGAAAAGTTTGAAGATTGATTTACTTCATGTGCAAGTATACAATTTCTTTTGAATTTGTAGAATCGAAATATATATCTTCGTAGCGAATATGTACTGAATTTTCTTGTGCGGTAAATCTGACCATGACCTAAGGGTTACATCTTTTGTCAAATTCACGTAGCTAGTTGAAATGTGGGGTAACCACCCCGGCCGAAGTTTCTGTCCAATTCACCCAGCGACTGGGATGGAGTCTTTTACCCAATTTCAGCACATAATCTTGTATACATGCCGGATATTTAATGAATTTTTTTTAAATTTAGTCGATTTTCCTTGTGGCATAAGCTTATTACGTGACATTGGAGGGTTATCTCTTCTATTAAATTTACCTACCGAGTTGAAATGTAAGGTAGGCAATGGAAGGTTATCTATTCTTACATATTCGGCGAGTTGGATGTATTTTACACTATTTCAACACTTATCATGTTTTCACAAATCTGAACCAGGGGCTTGGTTATGAAAGCCGCTATACTTATACCACTTTAGGTCATCCCATTCGACTGCACTGAAAATTTTATAAGTTAGTAGTAATTCATAAAAAAATGGCAAAAAAAATGAAAGCAAAATTTGATATTGAATGTAAAAGAAGCTCATCCTATATATTTGCAGGAAAATATATATTGATTAATTTATTTTTTGAGAAAATGTACACAGAATAGCAAACTGATTATAGGTAAAAGAAGCGCAGCCTATATATTTGCAGAAAAATACCGATTGATTAATTTAGCTTTTGAGGAAATGCACATAGAATAGGAAATTGGTTATAAGTGGTTTAGAGTGCCTTAAAGACTCATATTTTTCCTCTTCGAAAATAATGATTCATCTTTTCACAATGATAAACAAGGGAATATCAAAAGATCTGTTCATGTGGCACTGCATATAGAACAAATATCTTGCAAATTCCCCTAAAAAAGCATTAATTGACACAGATTTTAGAGAAATAGTTTTCAAAGATACAATATATTGTTTTTTGTTAAAGCAGGTATTTTAAAATATATGTTTACCCATTAACCATTTTGTGGTTGTTACTTGTTACAATCTACTGTAGATTTTACGTTGTATCATCTATAGAATATCAATCTTGGTTTGCTTATAAGTTTATTATCTGATGATCAGGTTTATCCAAACAGGCTGAAGGTATCAATAACATTATTTCCAGAAATGTAGGTTTCATGGTGCTTCATTCTTTTTAAGATGCAGTTCTCATACCTTGCAAGTGGCAATGATTATAGTAGCATTTAACAAAAACACTTGCTCCATCATTTATGTAAAGGAAAACATTTGAAACAGAGAGTGTAAGCGGCGAAACAACTCTGTTGAAGCTTAGGTACAGGTTATAAAGTCGTACAGAGGTGTCAAGGAGCAAGAGGATGTGTGCAAGAGTATAGTGGAACTCAAGAGAGAGAATGAAGTGTTGGAAGATGCATAAGATGATGTTTACCTCTTGAATGGAGATGAAGAGTACCTCTTGAGAGAGGATAATGTTGAAAAAAAGATTTGTGTAAAAGAACATGGCCATTTGAAAAAGGTTACAAGCAAAGATGAAGGTTTGGGAGAAGACCGCATGCATGGAGGAGGGAAAGCAAAGAGAGTGTGCTTGAGAGGTACACAAAGTCAAGAATAAAATAGAGTCATGTAGACTCAAGAGAAAGATGAAATGGGAAAGCAAGGTCCCATATTTGATGAAGAGAAAGGAGAACATGATAATCTTTTTTTGGAGGAAGAGTTGAGAATGATCGAGTTATTTGATACTCACAGTGGCACATTGGAGTTGGTTACAGGCATGAAAAGGACTGCAACATGTGAAAGGAGTGTCACCAAAGAGAAGAAGGTGAAGAATCTCATTATGGAGAATAGAGAAGAGAGAGAGAGAGGGGAGCTGAACATGATATCAGTCCATGAGAGCATAGAGGGTCTGATTTTGTAATCAGCCACGGTGAATCCAGAGGTGGAACAAGAAGCGCAACTTGGAGCACTTGAAGGAGCTCTAGAAGGATCCAAGAAAACGAATAGAAGAGAAACATGTATCTTTGCAGACACGAGAGAGGAAGAGTTGCAGGGAAGCAAGGAAATCCTCATTTTGGAGCATGGAGTGATGGGAAAGGTATACAAAAACAACAGAGATGAAGCTTGCCTCTTGGAAGGCATAAGAGAAGGTGTGAAGTGAGAAGGAAGCCTCATTTTGGAGGGAGAAATGAGGAGGAATGTCTGTAATTGCAGCAAAGAAGAAAAACATGTCTTTGAAAACATTAGAGCAGAGGAAAAGGATGAAAAAGGAAGCACAATAAAAGAAGAAGTGCCATTGAGGAGACCACTTGAAGCGCTTGTCTTGCCTCAAATTTTTTATTCTAAATGTTGTTTATGTTGTGCATGTACAGGAAATAAAGAGAAGCAGAGAACACTATTTAAAATGCATAAGAGTGAAGAAGAGGAGTCACTGAGAAGGCTCATGAGAGGTGAAAGAACAACTGAGTTATATGAGTTCACAAGATGTGAACAGGCGTAGAAAACACATGATATATTGCTTGAGAATGCTAAAAATGGGTTACTTGGGAAACTCGTAAGAAGAGGTGGAGATGAGTCATATCAGCTCATGAATGGTGGAGTAGCAAAGTGTGGAAAAGAATCTATTTTGACTCTCTATAGTGAGTCAGCTCATGAATGGTGGAGTACCAAAGTGTGCAAAAGAGTCTATTTTGACACTCAATAGTGAGAAGAAGTGGATGAGTTTTGAGGAACACATTGATGTAGACGTAGAAGAAGAGAAGGAAGCTATTATTGCCTCCAAGAGATAAGATACAATATTCAAGCTCTTGAAACTTGTAGGGGAAGGGAGAAAAAGTTAAGAGCTACTTTGGGAGCTCTTGAGAAGTAGAAGAGAAGTAGAGCCATGTAAGCTCTTGAAGAATGCAGAAGAAAAAAAAAAGAGGTAGAGCTACTTAAGGAGCGCGAGAGAAGTGAAATGGATCCATTAGAGCTCTTAAATGATGCAGAGATGAGAAGATAAGGGGTTGTAGCAATTAGTGTAAAAGAGTTGCAGGTGATGAGTTACCAAGGCCATGAAGGATTTTGGTGGAGGTGGACAAATGCAAGTGGGTTTCAAACCATAAAGATAAGCAAATGGTATTTGAGAACCATTTGGAGGAGGCGGTCAGTTTATGAAGGTGGGCTTAGATCTACGAATGCGATAAGAAGAGAATAAGTTAGGAGAAGAGTGGAGGAAAGAGAAAAGAAGAAGAAACAATGTTTGAATACCATTTGGGTGAAGAGAAAGAGAAAGAAAAGGATTGAAACTTTGAAAGGTCAACCAAAATTTGGAAAAGAAGAAAACACAAAAGATCAGATGAAAACTCAAGTTTGTTGGATGGTGTCATGTCCCCTTTTCGAAATTAATTTAATCAGAGGACCCATAGCCTATTTCTTATTTCCTGTAGGCTAAGGGATAAAGTTAGGGAAATGATTTAATAATAATATCTTAAGTGGTCCTAAGTCACTTCAATTTTTATAACATGGTAAAATGGTAAAATGACACTTATGTATTATTATTATAAAGGGGGCCAAAAAGTAATATTTTATTAAAGTGTTTTAAATGCTTTTAGGGTTGGAATCAAAAGGATTATTATAAAAGGAGGAACCGGGCTCAAAAGGAAGGATTATTATTCATTTCTTCTTGAACCAAACCCTATTCCAAAGCTCAAGCCTTTGTGTTCATCTTTTACACAAGGACGAAAACCCTTTAGTGTGCAGGATTGGAGGACAAAATCCCTCTAATTCTAGTTGTGGTGATTCCATCCAGGGATCATATTTGTGCTGAAAATTGAGATTTTATTCCATTTTCAGTTTGTTGCAGCACTACTACAGTGATCCTTACCTTTCCGTCAGATGTATTTATGATCAAATGTTCAACGTAGATCTATAATGAGTGTTTTCTGTTGTATGTCCATAGTAACTTGCATTGCACTAAAGTATTTATGTCTGTGTTATTTCAATACCTAGCTGTCTTGTCATCAGTATTCAGCTCATTACAATAAAAGGTTTCAGTTACATTGTATTTCCAGCTTATTGAAATAAAGAAATCCATGGGGTCTTGGTGTTACCAATAGGGTTTAGAATATTGATCTTGCATGTTACTGCATATTATGTTAT
Organism: Taxus chinensis; assembly: GCA_019776745.2. Taxonomy (NCBI): domain Eukaryota; kingdom Viridiplantae; phylum Streptophyta; class Pinopsida; order Cupressales; family Taxaceae; genus Taxus; species Taxus chinensis. The sequence continues at coordinate 16,094,859 of CM034150.1, forward strand.
GGATACCCGATATTGGAAAAAGAATTCACAATTTTTTTTTCAGAGTTTATAAATAATTGGAAAAGGACATTTTATAAGGAGCCTTGGTTGTCTATCCTTGTATCGAAACTCGTGGTTTTACCACTTACTGAGTCTGTTTGAGCAGGAGTTCAAATTCTCTTACCATGGGTGTCTGATGAGGAAGCATCTTGGAGAAGGGGAGAATGATGTATAAACTGTTTAATGATTCACCTTTCTTCCTGTAGTGTTGGCATGATATTAGAAATAAGAAAATTTGTATCTACTAATAATAACAATTGTTTGTAATTGCTGAATCTTTAGATTTAGAAAGTCAACTTAGGATTTTTTTTTTACTTATTGATCATTTTGGTTGTAAATAGCAGCGTATGTTTGTTGAAGGAGAGTTTCTAAATTAAAAAAAGTTGTTTTTTTTGGTCATAAAGTTTCGTTTTGAGCTAGGGTAGTTGTGAAGAGTGTGCGCATAGGTTTTGTAAAGCCATTGAGGCTATTATGTGTCCAAATACCCTTTGAGGTTATTAGTGGTGTGTATTGAGATTGTAAATGACCTATTGAGGCTTGAGAATTAACAAAGAATAAAATTGTGTTAAATCCACTCTGGAAGTCTCCAGAGCTGCAAGGTAAGGCTCTCATGCACTTAGTACACTCAATTTTAACCGCATCATCTTTGAAGTATTGGTTCGCAGGTAACACTCAACCATCGTAGAGTGGTGGGGGCTAGTCTAACCCAAAATGCTAGCCTCTTTTTAAGGCATTTCATCTTCAAAATAAGTAAAAGTTACGGTTTGGAAAACGGAGCTATTTTAGCCTTGTTGTAGATTATCACAACATTCCATATCCATAGACCAGAAGTACAGACCCATACGAACCCGCACAAAAGAGTTGAACCTCAATCAACTTTCCCCATAGATATTTGTGGCTACCAGACATATTTGGACCTGGTACAGTCCTGAACAAACATGTTCAAACTTGAATCCGTCTTCCATTTTCAAACCTATTCATAGCATAGTTCTGACACCTAATTTTCTCCGAGCACCTTAACTATTTTTTTGGCTTCTGTCCAACATATGAGCACTCTGCTTCATCTTCTACAACTTTGTCTTGATGATTTCATTCAATGTCCACACCTGACTTGATGTTTTACTATTCTCATAGTGATTGAACTATTCAAATTCTCAAGATTTACATAAATCAGGCTATATTAAGGCTGCCACTTATTAGAATTTGATTTATTTTTCGAATTTAATTTAATTATGCACTTGGTGTGATTAGATTTCATTAAAACATTTATTCACTTGCAGGGGCACATGTTTCTATATCCCAAGACATAGGAGCCTATATATCAAGACACATAAGCGTGGATATTAGTCCCATAGTCTTCGCAACCCTCCACTGTAGAAATTAGGGTTTCTCTCTCCTTTTGAATTTTATTTCAGTGTTATTCTGGTGCCGACTTCGAGAACTCTCAATAGATTTCTAGAAAATTGAGGCAGTGTAATGCGTCATTCTCAGCGCTAGTCCTCTTTGAAGACCTTGAGCCCATTCCACTTCCCACGGGAAAAAAGGGAATGAGCAAGGGAAACTAATGTCATGTTTTCAGTTTTTTTTGTGAGCTTTACATTCTTTTTTAGTAATTTTCTAAGTATAGTTAGGTCAGTTGGGTAAACGAAAAAAACCAAATGAAAAATAGAAGAAAAAGGAACTATTATGCCCCCAAGGAGGTTGGTCTTATTTAAAAGGTTTTATTTGGTCTTTGGCGTCATATCTATCTATAAAAATGGGTCGCTTGGCATGCAGGAGGTTATGCATATTTTGGAAATTATTTCTCTTGGAGTTGGAGCATGTTTGTTTTCTCTCTCTTCCATTGAGGACAAAAACCCTCTTGGAAATCCTATTAAGAACAAAACCTCTCAATAGTGGGCTAGTTGGAGGATGAAACCCCTTGAGCTTGCAACACGGTGATCTTATAAAGAGTTGTACGCAGTTTTAAATGCGTTTCCAGCCCTCTCCTAGGGCGGTGACTTGCCTTAAGGTGGTGTTTGGGGTCTTCTAGGGCACGAAAACTTCTAATTCAGCCATCATTGTGTTTCTCCTATTTTTAGCAGCTGGAATCTACATTTGTACTTCAATTTGGGGCTTGGAATCCTTCATTTCCAGCCATATTTGTAAGGGTGTTTACTACTGTTATTATATTTAATTAAATAAATTCCAGCTGGGGTTTGAAGGCTCATTTCTTGGTTTATATTTGTTCTAAAATATTTCTAAAGTTCACTACATGCTTTGGATTGTGTAAAAGATGCATTTGGAGAGATATTGCATTTTTCTTGTAGCCGTTATAAAAAATAAGACTGCTGTACCTTGCTGTCATATAATTCAGTTCGTTGTCATAATTTTCTGTTCGCTATCTATTGGGGTTTGTGCAATTTTCCTTTTGTTTCAGTTAGAACCTGGAAATGGGCATTACAAGCAGCTCCTCTGTATCCACTTGTCTATTTTACTTTGATATGTATACACATGCACATTAAGTAGGGCATTTCTACACACCTAAAAATGGTACCATGGTATTATTATACATTTTTAATGTAGATGCAATGATCAAATTTTATCACACGCCCCTAAAAATTTACCATCAATGTTTTTATTTTTTTTATAGTTTAATCATCAGTTATAAATCGTGTTTTTGCAATACCTACCTGTAGAGGGGGCCTAGATTTGTTGTTTGTAGTTGTATAAGAAAAATAATATCAATTTTTCCACATAGATTCAAATTCCTACAAAGAGAGGTCACAAGTTCGGATCCTGCAGAGATAGGGCATGTATGCCTCGTATTTTAAGTGGAGTTAGGTGCCTCCTACATGCTAAGTGTATGGTGACTCATCGACTTGACACTTGAATGACCAAACTGACTCGATCAGATTAGCTCAGGGACTAGAATGACTTGACTGGGCTGTCGTCATATGTATATAGGGTGTCAACTAATGACTATGGCTAGAACTTGTAGACCCAAAAACAAGCCACTTGACATTCTGGACTATAAATGGGCCTTTCCTTTTGTTTCCTTTACCAAGGGCACATGAAGTCTTCATCCCAATTTCAAGTAGAAGTCGTATGTTAAATGTTGATCCCACACTAGCATAGGAATAAGATGTGTGCGATTAGACAATGCATTCTCCTCCTTCTTAGCCCCACCCAACCTAAAAAAGGAGAAGGAGCAAAACTTATGCAGATAAAAAATCCAGGCTTTAAAGGAATCCCATGCGAAGTTTTCAGGATTTGAGAGACATGTTCTGCAAGCACATAAATCATGCCCTGGGAGTGTATCTCATTTCCACAGTGTGTCCTTCACAGGCCGAAGCTGTTTAAAACTACTGCTCCACTGCAGGCACTGTCCTGAAATGCAAATAATGCAAGGGAAGCCACATTAGCCTCAAGCTTTGTATAACTGCCCACCATACTCGCTAACCAAAATTTCAACAAATCGTCCAAGGGGAAAATAATCACCGTTTTCTTCATGTCAATGTGTCAGTGCTACGACCTTTAATCTTTAGTTCACAAATTGTTATTAGGGTTTAAAATTAGGTTTCTTTCGAAGATTCGGTTGAGGAAAAGTTTTAAGGATTGATCTACTTCATGTGAAGTTTACAATTTCTTATGAATTTGTAAAATCAAAGTATATATCTTCTTAGTGAATATTTACTGCATTCTTTTGTTTGGTAAATCTGCCTGATGGGTTTAGCTTATACCACGACCTAGGGGTCATATCTTTTGTCAGACTCATGTAGCTAGTTAAAATGTGGGATAACTGCCCTGGCACAAGCGTATTTTTTCTGTCATATTCACTCAATGAGTAAGATGGGAGTTTTTTACCCAGTTTCAATGCTTAATCATGTATACATACCGGATATTTAATGATAATATTTTATTTTAGTCTGTTCTCCTTGTGGTACAAGCTTATTATGTAACATTGGAGGGGTATCTCTTCCCTCAAATGTAGGGTAGGCAATGGAAGGTTATCTATTCTGATTGATTCAATCAGCGAGTTGGATGTGGTTTTTTACCCTATTTCAACAATCATGTCTCCTTTGAATCTGAACCTGGGGCTTGGCTGTAAAAGCCCAAATACTTTTACCATTAGAGGTCATCCCATTCAACTGTGCTGAAAATTTTATTAGTAGTAATTCACTGTGTACTGTATTCACCACATTTTTTCCCAAAAGTTTGAAATTCACCGTATCTCAAGCAGCAGGAAAAAATTCACTGGAATCCGTGAATTAATTCATGCAGCTGGCGGATGGTGAATTTTCTGGTCATTTGTGTTCAAATTTTGTTTAAATTCGTGTCGAAAAGTGTTGAAATTCGTTTTTTAGGGTTTTTCGAGTGTCTTTCTTGAAGCTCAACGTGGTCACCCAAAAGCCTGTGCTGGTCAAGATTTCCTTTCCAGCCTGTGCCGTTGCTGCTGTGCCATTTTAACTGGAGTTGACGTTGAAGCTTCATCCACAAAGCCAAAGCTGTCTCGACATATGTATCAATGTTTGTTTATTTATTTTATTAAGTATTATTTTTTAATATAGTTAATGTTTGTTTATATATTCATTCCTTTTGGTAATCTAGAATTTTATCAATTTTAATTTTATTGTTATATTTTTATGATTCATAAAGTTTATTTACAAATGTGATATTATATTTCTAAATAGAAATTTGAAATTATCTTTCGTTTTTAAATATTTATTTTAAATGTATATTTCTTATAGTTGAATTTAATCATGAATTTTATTGTCGATTTTTTTAGGACCAAATTTTTCACGAATTTTACCCTTGGTGAATTTGAACACGAATTCGAATGTGGTAACTTAGATAATTCATACAAAATTGGCAAAAAAATGAAAGCAAATTTTGATATTGAATCTAAAAGAAGCTCAGCCTATATATATGCATAAAGATAGAGATTGATTAATTTAATTTTTGAGAAAATGCACACAGAATAGCAAACTGGCTATAGGTAAAAGAAGCTCAGCCCATACATTTTGTGGAAAAATAGTGATTGATTAATTTAGTAATTGAGAAAAAGCACATAGAATAGCAAACTGATTATAAGTGGTTTAGGGTGCCTTTAAGCCTCATATAAAACTCTTCAATGTTTATGATTTATCTTTTCATGATGATAAACAAGGGAATATCAAAAGATCTGTTTATGTGGCACTGCACATGGAACAAATATCTTGCAAATTCCCCCAAAATAAGCATTAATTGAAACTGGTTTTCGAGTTAAATATTTTTCAAAGATGCTATATATTGTTCTTTGCTAAAGCAGGTATTTAAAAGTAAATTTCTACCCATTCAACATTTTGTGTTTGTTACAGTTAACAGTAAATTTTATGTTATATCATCTATAGAATATCAACCTTGATTTGCTTATAAGTTCATTACCTGATGACCAGGTTTATCGAAACAGGTGAAAGGCATCAAACACATTTATTTCAGAAATGTAGGATTCATGGCTCTTCATTCTTTTCAAGATGCAGTTCTCTTACCTTGCAAGTGGCAATGGTTATCGTAGCATTAAATGAAAACACTTGCTCCACTATTTATGTAAAGGAAAACATTTGCTCCATCATTTATTTATTTTTCAATTTATTTTGATCGATAAACTCCTCTTTCATTTCATCTATTTTCCTTTGGTCTGCACAACCTGCAATTTTTTTGTAATCCATGGAATACCCAACTTCCTACCTTTCCCGTGAGTTGAGTGTTTGTGATTAGCATGCATTCTATGAGGTTGTGAATAGAAAAATATGAATTTGCTCGGTTAACATATAACATTTCATATTAGATTAGGTTAATATATAAATTTATAATGCTTGATATTAGATACCGTTTAGTAGAATGGTTAATAAATTTAAAATAATAATATTTAATATTAAATATGTTAATAATAAAATTAATTATTAAAAGTATTCAATATTAGATAATATATAACATTTGATATTAGATAATTTAGTAATTTAGTTATGTTTTAACTTAGCATTGATATTTTTGAAATATAGATTTTTTATTTTATCATTTTGTATTTGCATTTTCATGTTAAATTTAAATTGAAATTTAATTTATGTTGTAACAAACTTGGATGTTTTTTTTTGCTAAGTGATAACTAGGGAAGGGCCCTAGATCCGCAAAAAAGAAAAGATGAAATTTCCAACACGTGTTAGTCCTCATCGGGTTCAAGAATCAAAATTTAAAAGGCACATTAATATGCGAAAAGGCTGCAAAAGTAGTTGAAACTTGAAAGTCACATGGATAGCAAGATTGCCTTGCTCATCATTATAAAGCCAACTCCACAACTCTGAAAGATCTCATCACATATAGGAAAACTTCCAATCATAACATCAACTGTGTGCGCTGTATAAATGCTTTAAAAATCAAAATGTCTATCCATTGGCAAAAAAGGATCTTCCCATCAAATTACTTCTCTACCGCCATTCCTGATTTTATGAAAACCACGGACGTGTGCTTGGTGGTCATGTTATACATCCATCAAAGTGATATCCTTTTCAAGCAGAAACAGAGCAAAAGTCACTCCCCAATTCTTGGAACAGAAACAATTACATTTAGCAGTCTAAAACCATCTTCAGCATACACATATTGCGGGTGCAAAAATATGCATTTTTAGACTGATTTGCAGGGTCTCTTGCCTGTATTGATGTAACTAAACATAATCTAGTTACACTTGAAATATAACTTTTTTAATTTATAAATATTAGTTTAATTTAAATTTAATCTAATGTATAAATTTGTTTATAATGTAAAATTGATAATCATTATAAATTTATTTATAATTTTATTATTTATTTCATTTAACTTATACTCTAGTGTATAATGTCCTTTCGCATGGTGGAAGTAGTTCAAGACAAAACTATGGTGCCCTGCCTTTTCTGATGAGACAGTAATACTGTATTAGTTTATGTTTGTGTGTATGTATAGAAAGTTACATATTTTTGAGAATTTTCTCAGCTTGTCTTATGATGGTTTGAGAATTTTCTTTTTGGGTTGATTCACCTGAGAGCAGCTGCAATTTGCACACACAGATATTGTCTGTAGCCCATTATTTGCACTACACCCACTTCGATCCTCATGTTTAATGGAGCATCTTGCAGTTTTTCCAGTATGCGATGTTGTGTTTGAATATGTGAAGATTGTTGTGTGAGCATGAAAATTTGCTCCCTGTGATAGCTTGGTTTGATTGATTGGCTTATGCTTATTACTCCCACACACAATTGTTACTGTTAGACACTACCCGCCAGAGTCTGAACTTTCCATCAAACAATCTCCTGCCTGTAGAAGGGGTGATGAACTGTGGACCTAAATTAAAATCCCCTTCTTGCTTTTATCAGTGGGTACAATGATGGGATTTGGATGACAGGCTCAAATTTTACATAGATGCATGCACCTTCTGTCTATGCATTGTTGAGTATGTAGATGATTCTGGTGAAATCTGTCTTTATACAGACCTTTGTTTCCTTTCCCTTGTGGTTGATGTATGTGGAGACAAAGCATTTGAGTATGGATTATTGTTTTTGCAGTTGATTAGAAAAGATGTGTGAAGGGTCCAGGGAAGGTACGATGGTTTAAAACTTTAATGCACTCACATATATTTTGCAGTGCTCTCATTTCATTCTTTATTGATATGAAGAGATAGAATGCTGTCTGGTCTTGAGCTTTCACATAGTATCTTATTGAAGGCTACAGTGATGGCATGGCAGCATATGGCAGCACATTGCACACATGGTCTGTTTTCAGTCTTGGACCTTTCCTGCGTGGTCGATGATGATATAGTCATGGTATTTCTCTCAGTGATGGTTTTGATGAACCTGCCCATCTACTTGGATAATGTCTCACAATCCGATTGTGGCTGTTCTGCTGTTGTGGCTGCTATTTTATCCACTGTGGATTGTTTCCTGGGTCTGAACTTCATATTCTTTTATTTTTGCTGGGTCTAGGGCCTTCTGCTAGTCATCATCAAGCAAAAAAATAATCTAGTGTATAAATGTATTTATGTGCGTACACTGTATATATGCATGTACTGTATATTTTTAACTGTATCAATATCGTATCTGTGTCTGTATCTGATACCACACTGTATTCATGCAACTCTGGTCTGAACTAAAATATTTTTCTTACTTCTTTATGGACCAGAGGATTGTTTTGAAGTGCACTAAATCAGGATTATTGTTAGTAAAACTTAAACATGCTTATGGAAATTTTTACTGAATGCTCCTGGCCTATGCCTATCAAAGTGGCTTCCATTTAACTGGGTCTATTTGAAGTTGGTTCAGACTATAACTTATAATTCATGCTGGTCAATGTCTCCTCCATGTACCATACAGCCTCTCTATTATTTCATTAAATCAAAATATTTTTCTTACTAAAGTAAAACAGGGCCTCTATTATGGGGATGATACTGCAGAAAATGGAGTTAAAATAAATTTGTTTCAAGCCTTCCTATGAATCCAGCGAACTGATGAGCTGATAACGTACTGACTTCTAGTTTTATTTTATTATAGTAATATGTTCCTATACAAGACTAAAACCAATATTCAAAATGATGGAGCTACAAACACTTCCAGACAGAGGCTTAGGATCTAGACAGAAACATCATAATAGACATACTATTACAGAAGATAGCGTAAAAGCAGACGACACAGCAGTAAGCAAGTGACAAATTATGCACTGCCCTTGTCATCAGGATCCAAGTCTCTAGAGTAAGAGAGGTCTTCATATCTTGTGGCAAATTAATCCCCAAGTGCTGAATAATGATTCTCTGAATCTGCTCCATAACCTTCGGCCTTTCATTCTTCTCATCTAGAAGATCAAGGGAAGTCCTAGAGTGGGAATCCACGTAATCTTTAGTATATCAGTAATTGTAGTACACAACAAAAATGAGGAATCGACACCAGCCGCAATAGCTTTGGGAATTCTGTAGCCAAAGGGTGTACCTTCCTATTGGTCCTAGCCTAACCAGGATGAGGCATCAAGATGCAAGTGTTCTCTTGGAAGATTGTTTGTCCCAATTTATCCGAATCCTGCCTCATTCTGGAAGATTATGAAAGCCAATTCCTCATGCAAGGGCTCATAATCCTTTGCCAGGATCAGCATTGAAATCTTCCTCTAATTTCTCCATCTTTAAATTCGCTTAGAAAGTCTTACTCTTCCTCTTCCTATACCTGCATTATTAGGTTTTGAAAGTGAGTTCTTCCTTATTTCCAACTGAAATACCATTTTTTTTCTTTTTCCAGTAATGCAGCCAATCATCCATTGGCATGGTTTCCTGTCAATTTCTGAGGCGCATTATCATTTCAGTCCATCCAATTATGCTTGTACTCCATATTCTGCTCTCTTGAGTTCTCAGGTATGCCTTGTCCTGGAGATGGCATGGATAGCAATGTAATACAGAAATCCACAAATAGGAAAATAAAGAGCAGAGAATTCCCCCATAGTCAAAGTCTTATCAGAAATTCAAGAAATTTTGTCAGCACAATTCTGCAGATGCTTCTGTAACACTTCCAGCCTTTCTTCAAAACCATTACAGCATAATTGACGAAAGGCTTCAAGCTTCTGCAATGCATAATGTTAAGTGTAAGGAGCCCTTATCTGTCTTCTTCGTATATGCATCCTGATGATGGACCACAAAATGTGGTTTGAAAAGTCCACCATTTAAAAATTTTCATTTGTAATTATTCCGAAAGTTGTGTTTGCGTAGTGTAATTGGCATAAAGTATCTCGTCCCTGATCCCACCATCGAGCTTTAGAATTTAGCAGACTGAGAAAAAGATGAATGGCAACGAGGAATGTAAAAATGGGTATGGAACTACAGTCCATTAGGCAGTTCACACAACACCAAATACCAACGACGGTTCGCCACCCCATTGTAACTAATGGCAAGCATGCATGTGAGCTCACAAATGTAGATTCGCACTACTAGCTTAAGCATCCTGATGATGGACCACAAAATGTGGTTTGAAAAGTCCATCATTTAAAAATTTTCATTTGTAATTATTCCGAAAGTTGTGTTTGCCTAGTGGGGAAAAAGAGGGAAACATAGATATGGAATAACTAACAAAGTGTTGATAATTCAAAGTATAAAAAGGAATGGATGAGGGTGTAAAGTTTGAAGGGACAGATGCGGTATAAATATTTGTGTAAAGAAGGTTACGAAGGAGATGCACTGCTATCCACTTTCTTTGCACTGAGGATGACACATTTCAATCTGTTGATTCCGCAGTATGTCTCTTTTTTAGGGAAAGTGTGAAGTAGTATTCATTGCCGATGACATTGCTTGTAATTTCACTATTTGAATCTTTGCCTATAGACAATAGGTGGAGGTTGTTAACTACAACACCCATGATTGACTCAGTTATCTCATCAAAAGCAGTAACTAATTGAAGTTCCCTTGTTGGGTCCTTTAGATCGATCTTGAGTGGATATCTATACTCATAGTTATGAACTTGTATGTTGCAACTCGAACAAAACCATAAACCATTTCCATTCTCTCACACTTTTTTTTGGCATTGTTTTTCACCTTCTTGAAGAGGAAATGTTGTGTTAAAAAATTGTCCATACTGATATTTGTGATTTCTTTGAACTGAGGATGACATATTTCAATTTGTTGATTTCGTGGTATGTCTCTTTTTTAGGGAAAGTGTGAAGTAGTATTCATTGCCGATGAAATTGCTTGTAATTTCACTATTCGCATCTTCATCTATAGACATAGGTGGAGGTCGTTAGCTACAACACCCATGATTGAATCAAATGTCTCATCAAAAGTAGTAACTAATTGAAGTTCCCTTATTGGGTCCTTTAGATCAATCTTGAATGTATATCTATACTCATAAGTCTAAACTTGTACGTTGCAACTCGAACAAAACCATGAACCATTTCCATGCTCTCGTACTTTTTTCCTACATTGTTTGTCACCTTTTTGAAGAGGACGTGTAAAACAATCTGTCCATGTTGATATTTTATGATTTCTGTAGTAACCATGACCCATTCATTTCCCTCAGTGTTCCCCATTTGTACGACCTATGAAATCGTTGTTACAGAGGTCAAGATTTTTAGAGGGCCCGAAAATTTGCTTGTGATAGAGGGCATCGGATGGGAGTAGTCATCAGTATCAACCCAACCATGAAGTGTAGTAGTTTCTGAAATTGGGGGGTTGACGTAACATTTGGTACTTGAAACAATGTCAACTGAGGTCCCATCGAAACTGGAGACGCAAACAACTTTCACGGCAAGGACTAGAAGACGTTGTAGATAAAGAATGTCTTCAAGTTCTTTGCTTATCTCATCTAAATGTTGTCCCCACAAAGTGACAATGAAACTGAATCCTGACATGTCCTTTAATTGTAGAGTTCTTCTGTTTGTTTCAGATTGGTCATGCCTATGAATAGTTGAGAATGATGACATTGCAAAAAGAATTCCAATCAAATCAACAGAAGAACCGACAATGTTTGCAGGTATGTCATTGATTTTGGTGAAGAGAAAGTGATGCGAAGGTAGTGTATCCTCATTTGCTATGAGAGGAGTTATGGTTGAGGACAGTTGCAGGAAAATCTCCAAAGTATTGTTCAAATGTTTGTAACATAGTTTTGCATCAGCAATCCTCCCAATCCTGCCATTCGAAATTGTATGTATGTAAGATATGTGTTAGCTCAACTCAACCTGGTTCTTATCCTTCAATTCGATGTGAATATAATCTCAAATCTATAAAGTATAGTAAAGAAATTGTGTGGCACAAAGAAGTCCTTCTGCCCACTACATTTTCAACTCAACATATTCTAGACAACCAACATTGGTAGGAATGCCTACTTAGATGGAATTTAGAGCCTGAAAATTCAAAGAAACAAAAGAAATAATGAAGAATAGACAAAATTATAAGAAATAGTTTGGCTTGTATGATTTTTCTCTAGATACAATTGAGTGAAAGTGTTCAAACCTTGAATATTTACAATTAGAAAAAAATATAGAAAAGTAATGAGGGGTGGATAGAAATGAATATAAATGAGTATTGTATTTTACGAGTTAACATGTTGATGGTTTAACCTAAACAGGGCTTACTACTTCAATTATGACAAAGAAATCCAAGCTCAACCAGAGTGGTGATTTTGGTTTCCATTTTTGGGATTTAGAGAATTCTAAAATTATTAGGAGTCATGATATTGAATGGATAAATGGCGGATCTGATGACAAGGAAACATGGCCTAAACACAAGGAAAGGGCAAGTGGATAGAAAATATGGCACTATTCTTTCCCCAAATTATTGTAAATAAGTAGATGAGCCCAATAGTGAACTTGAATTTTAAAATAAAAATTTATTAGGGGTCATTGTGTAGAAGGTTCTCATAACAATGTTTTTTTGTCAGCAAGAAACAAACTAATCAAGACAATGCATTTGCAAGATAATTCAACACCCAATCTTTTACAAGGAATAAATGTTTTGCATATACATAGGTACAAGGAGATTTTGTTACTTGAGATCAATTACTCACAAGAGGAAAGTTATGTAAACATATTTAAGACTTACTAATACAACAATGCCATGTTAGAAACAATAGTTTAGACAACTGGTAGTCTAGAGATCTATAACTCAAGTACCAAAGAAGAGGTTCTCATGTGCACAGTTTGATGTTATATGCGATACATTGATCCAGTGTATCTACAATCCATGAAGCTCAATATATAATGAGGGAAATGTCTCGTAAGGAAGGGTATATGATCATCAACAAGGTTAGTACCCAAATAAACCTTGAAAGAGATGGTAAAAAAATATTTCTACAAGGGGTACTGGTAAGTAATGGGAAGTGAAGGTGAGCCAATTGTTAACAAGTTGTTAGATATTTTCTAAGAATCTGGAAAATGGAGGAATCCTCTTAGATGCAATAGAGAACAAATTAGGCCTTGGGTGCTTATGAAACCTGCCCTTACAAATTAACACACTACCATCATAATTGTATCTAGTTGTTTCTGAGAGATAAGCCTTGATTTTGAAGAAAACATTGAAAAAGATCACGACACTTGTTGAGAACAGTTCTTCATATTTGCTAATGAATTATTAGGAAACAAAAGGATTATTCAAACACCAAGACCAATAAGTTGGTTACTGCATACGAAATAAAAAGAGAAACTCAGACAATTACATAGAACTATAAAAGAAGGTGACTTATGCTCCATTTATTGTATAGACAAATGTTGCCCATCAAAATATTGATAAGTAACTGGTGCTATTATCACTGGTATAGGTTTCACACAAGCTTTCTTTTACCATTAGGTTAGGAAACAAAATTTCTTAATTGTTTTATGATTGTATTTTAAAACTACTGAATATGGCTAGTGAAAAGGAGGCATTTCATCAAACACGTCGGGTGCCCTGTTCTAAATCTTCCATTCTAGCAGAAGTTGGGAGGATGCTGGAAAAGATTGTGGAGTCCGCTTGTACCCTTGCCGATTGCATTTTTCAGAAAGATATGAAGGCCTTTCGAACACAACCATTTTTTTCATCTCATGTGATAAATGAAGTTCATGAGGTCACATTTGTTTCAGGCATTTAGTCAAACAACTCGCATGGCACCACTTTGTGTGATGGAGGACATGAGAACTGGTAGACAATGGACACCTCCGAAGAATAATCTTTGATAAGCTTACATGTCTTGCAATTATAATTGGTTTTTTGTCAATAAAATGTATGACAAAATTTTTCTGGAGTAATCATTTTGGTTTTAGGATGTCCAGCAAAAATGTTTACAAGGTGAATTGATAGATAATTTCAATTTGTCATCTACTACAGTTTTTATCTTTCCATCAGTTTTTTAATTTCCCACTTATGTTGCAACTAAATCAGGTGATAAAGGTTGAATATATCTTCAACAAAAAATTGCAAATCCAATATGAGAAAGCAAAGGAGGAATTGAAAAGGGAGAAGAAAAGTGTGGTTGGATGAGTAAGTAAGCTATATGGTTTCTTTTTTTATACAGGGCATTAATCATCTTACAAAAAGAGGAAGCAACACTATATGACAGTGGCCTCACAGGCAACCCAAACACCTGGGACTTGATATCAAAATTTATAGGTATAGATCTTGCCAAAACAACAAATATCAACCACTAGTTTAAAGGCATCCATTTATATATCTGGTGGCATCTTATAGACAAATGTCACAGCTATTGGTGGAAAGGGTCTTCCTACACATAGCCAGTCCATAAAGGGGCATCGGCAATCCATTGGTGCTCATTTTACTAGTGGCAAAACCCTCATTTTTCATAGCCTCGGAGTTGATGATTTCTAACAATTTCTGCATGGTTTTTTTGAAAATTCGAGGGTTGGTGTTATCTTCAGCGCTGCAGATGTTGGAGACGCCAAGATCCACCCCCTGATAAAAAAAGTATGATTCTTGTAACGTAAAAAACCATCGGATATCAAAGTACTAAGCAAAGAAGTAGTCCTACATTTAGAATTTTATGATCATTTCCACGGGTATGTATTTTAGAAAAATAGATCCAGTTCAACTATGTTCAATCCATTTTATTTCATACATTTATTTACTCTAGGGGTTTCAGAGTTGGTACAGTTTGTTGATACTATAAACAAGCATTTTAAAGCCGATGTGCTTGTATGTAACCTGAATTTTACAATATGTGCAAAAAAAGGTAGATCAACTACAATAGCCCATAAAGATATTAAGGAATATTGTTCTAATTTTAACTTCACTGTTTTTACTCACAAACCACATAATGAAACATGGAGAGTATTGTCAATTGAAAATGATATTATTCGCCTATGATATAGGTATAAAGTTTCTGGGTTTATGATGGTTTGCGACCTTCTTAATGCTTGAAATATCAATTGAAACAAGATCGGTCAAAAAGCCTTCTCCGCAATACCCTTGCTCTACTTCGGTAGCATATTTCCTCTCTAAAATATGAAATAAAATTAAAGAATCGTATAAACAGCCAAAATTTACCAAATATGCAATAAAGATCCTACAAGTAGTTCATTCTCGTATACAAAAGTATTCAAAAACATTAAACCACTTACAACTTTCAGACCAAACGAGAGACATAGAACTAAGTGTCGTTTATTTGTATTACCAAAAAAGAAAACACAAACTGTAACCAGAAAAACAAAATCCAAAAAAGTATACCTGTTAAAATTAGAATAAAGTACAGAATGTTTAAAACCCTATAACAGCGGTCAAAATTTCCATTCTTCACCTCATGTTCTGCAGAATCACAATACGAAAACAGTCGTTCAAGGACAAGTCGTTTCTGCACTGGGCAAGCCCATACACGGCGTTTGCCCCCTGCCCATACGAAAAAAAAATTAAGACAAAGTGGTAAAAAGAGATTAAAAAAAAGTCGAATCTATCGAAATGTTAACATTTTTCAATAATAAAAAGTTAAAACCTTTTACTTAACAGGAATTTTCTTATGACCAAACCTATAGTCGTGAAATTGACGGCTATTTTCAACCAAAAAAAAATCTATTACGGACCTATTTTTCCTTCTGTAATGATTAAACCAAAACCAAAAAACAAAAAACCTCCTTACGGAAAAATTTATCTACAGTACCTCAGCTTTAACGCTCCCTCTATACAAATCAAATCTGTCGAATCTGTAGCGTTTCGGCAGCGTTTCTGTGCAAATCGGCAGCTGAAAACCTGAAGAAAAGGGAAATCCACCTCGACTAAATTTCTTTCTCAAGCTACTCCATCCCTTCCGGGCGATAGATTGATATGAGGTAGTGGCAGCGGGAGAAATTTGCGGCGGCGGCAAAAACACTAATCTTTATTCGTCTAAAGAAGGAACGCAGGTAAACAAAAAGTAAAAAATGCGAAAACGTCCAGACGACCGTCAAACCGTCAATTTTAATACATTCACATAAATGTCCAGAGGTCCTTTACCATAGGGGGAATGCCTTCAGCGTAATTAGAATTGAGATATGATATGGTATTTTTTTTTATGATATGATATGATATGGTATTGGTAACTCTATAAATGGAGTCTTTATGTGATAGTTTTCGAAGAAAATAAAAATTACTTCCCTCTTTAATAGAAGGATGGATTTATTTTTTGTTTTGGGTTGATGAACAAGTTTGATGATCATATTTTTTTAGTAGTTTGTTAAATAAGATAAACAAATTAACAATTTAAGTGTAAATGGCAGTACACATATCAAGTAATCAAAATATACGTGCATCTCAAATAATCAAAATACACGTATAATAATATGTTTGACATTATTTAGTTAATTATTTTTACGCAGAGGTTATTTTGATAAGATTGATCACACACATGATTATATAGAGTAATTTTATTTACACTTTTTCTATGGTAAAATTTTAAAATAAGAGTAATATTCAGAATCCTAAGATTACACGTGTTTTGGATAATTTTTTTACTATTTATGTGATTATTTTAATACTCTTGCATAATGAATAAGTTTGACACAATCTAAACTATTTAGTCATTACAAATAGAATATGATTGTGATTAAGTCTAGATATGAACTTAATCAAAATCACCGAGTATTCATATGGTCACTAGTGAACATAGAATGCAAGTACCAAGAAAATAAAATTCTACAGCTTATCTTCTCATAAATATCTCAAATTTAACATTTTTAATCTTTAAGTAATTAATTCCAATAGAAACTATATTATCATCCAAATATATTCAAGGCTAAACAACATAGTGCCATGTTTAGCCTCCTAAGGTATATTCTTGCAATCCATCTCCTTAATGTCTCACATCTAATGCTCTCCATCCAAGATGAATTTTGGGATATTTTGTAGACAAAATTATTATGCACTATTGGAATGCTCCCTACCACCTAATCTAACCTACAGGGAAGCTTCCTATTCAAATTTCACTAAGGACAAGAAAAGTTTGTTTGTGTGGAAGTACAGAGGAATTTTAGAGACTTCATCTAAAGAGAAGCCAAAGATAATCCAAAGGGTAAGATAAATTTGACTTTAGCATAGCAAAAAAAATAGTGTTACAGGAAGATCACATTTGCAGTCATATTTTTCTCTACGTCATTTCTTTTGGTTACAAGAATTGTTTGTACTTCGGTATAAAAATTTGTTTTTATGTAGGGAAGAAGAATAGGAAATCTATGCGAGTTTCTGGGTTGGCTACAACGATCTGAGGATAAATGTCAAGGCAAATTCATTGCTCAGTTGGAAGACAGAACCGAGATGGCCATCCAACAGGCCAAAGCCACCAAACTCATATGACAGAGACGGGGATGCAAATAACACTTGAGATAGAAACGGAGGAGGCAAATACCTGGGGCGGTGATGACTGCTGACGATGGAACTTGAAATGAGTGGAATAAAAAACAACTCGCTATGTGCCACTTGAACGATTAACTTTGAGAACTAGGTATTATCTCAGCTAGGTGTTGGTGGTTTTAATCGCTGAGATCAAATCTTTCAACCACCATGAAAATTCAACGCCTGCAATCCATTTCATTATCTTGAACCACAACCGCTCTCACATGTGGAATCCATTGGATATTTCACAAGATGAGTATAGATGCGAGGAAGCTCTCGTTCAGACGAATTCATCGTTGGTGGTAGGCAAGCAACTATGAAGTTCCTCGCAGTTCATCCCATCAATGGTCCACAACCTGCTACATTGTCCTCAAGGAATTCCATGTGTAATGATGTAGACATATGAACATGAGACTTAAGTCCACTCCGCACTTCTATCAAATGCTATAAGGGATTGGGCGTAGTACTAGGAATAAAGTTAGTGGATGTGTCAGAGAAAGAAAAGATAGAAGAGGAGGGCAAAGTGGAACATAAGTTGACGTAATTGGAAGATGCCACTATACCATCTTAAATGTAATCGGCCTTTGATTGGGTATAACATGAATGTCACTTGGAGGATATATTTGTGGCTAGTGTGGAGACACAAATACAACAATGAATAGCTTGGAAAGACTAAATGAAATAATCGTATTACAAAAAATGGAATGTATAGTAATACAATGAAGAACAGTAGTAAATATTTCAAGACACTCAACATCGGTGAGGGTTTACAAACTGTCAATAGCTCCAAGGCTTGAGAATTTTCCCCTTAGATTATATCTTTATGGAAGCCTCTCAGATGTAGTTCAAGGTACACACATTGGGAGAGGATTCGAAAGAGATCTGTTACACTAACGAAGCAAGAAAAAAAATGGTACTTGACCTAATTGCTTGATCATGTCCAAAATCTGCATCTTCATAATTTTTTTTCTCCAAAACGAGTGCATCCCTCGAAGGTTTGTCCTAAAATACAACACACTCTCTAGGAACCTATTGTGTGGAAAAGTATATAAGTAGTTTTACAAAGTTACACATTAATAATTGGTGGGGATACCATAGCTTGAAATTTTATCTCATGCAATACTATAGTTGAGTCTCCTGGCCATCTATGATGCCATGTATGAGGTTCAACATTAAATTCATCTTAATTACCGTGGACACGAACCTAGAAATGGGCTTACTATAGAATGTCTATCAAATGAAAAGCGTACTTCATGTAAGTTGGAATTCTGGGTCATGTGCAATTACATTATGACACATGTGATTCCCATACTAGATAACAATAGTTAGAAAATCCATGTAAATGTAGGCATCCTATGTTGTATATCATTTATTGGTGAAAGTTCAAGTTCAAGATGCCAAATTTTGATGTAAGGGATGTAGTGATGGCCATGCACAAGTAAGAATGTTGAGATCTCCTCTTCATATGTACTTGTTTTACGAATTGATGACATCTGAAATATTATGATTGGGCCGCCGATTCGAGATGATTAGTAGGGAAGAATCATAGGTCTATCAATTGTGTGTATTGATCTTAAATAAATCTCTGCGGCTATTTAAGGATATACACTCTAGTGTGACCATGTATTAGATCCCAAGGAGGAAAGGGTTTAAACGATTTATGTTAATCAAAAAAGTAAAGAGCATCACCATTCATGGGAATATATGTCTATAGTATTGATCATTGGGAAGGTTTAAATTATAGGGATCTTTGTAGACATAAGACTACAGTAACATAGAATTCATACCTAATTGTAAGTTACAGGTACCTTGTACAGGTTTATGTTTGGAAGTACACAATGTGCTAATCTCACAAGATGGTACAGTGGATAGTGCTCATTTGGTTATGGAGGACCTGTTTTTTGGGGAAATTAATGGTGTAGTCCCCTAGTATTTTTACTACCCCCCGCATGTAGTCCTATCTGAAGGCTTGAAAGGGATTGGATTTAGGACTAAAGAGTGGATCAATATTTCTTCCACCTAGGATTAAGAGGAGGGTCAGAAGTGCATGGTTAATGTTTGGGGTCCATACACGTTCCATAACTTAGAAACATAATTCCTGTTGATGGGTATGTAGGAACATTGGAGGAGATATTTGTGGACAAGTATACAAGCCTTCAAAATTCATGTTTTCATGTTGGGATAGTTTTTTAGAATAGATAAGAGTAGGAATAATGGAATGACAAACAATAGAATCTATCCTAATCTTCAAAAACAAAAATTGAGTTTGTTACATGGGACGACAAGGTTTAGGGTATGTCAAAAGTCCTCCGCCGTAGAAGCATTAAGGGGTGGTATCACCAGACATTACAATGTGAAGGTCTACCCATTTTGTAAGTTGCACAAATAGTAAGGAAAGGAAATTTTGTGGATTTCCAAACAACTTGCTATGGCACGCATGTCCAAAACTAACACAAAGCATAAATAATGATTTGTCCCCAGGACGAGTGCGTCCCAAGAAGGTTCATAACATACGAAAAACATGACAAGGTCTAAGAAACCCAAGTAGATAGAAGCAGATCACGATTTTGGTTGATTGGGAGTGAAGAACGATGTAGTTGGTGGGATACCATGCTTGAAATTTTGCCTCATGAGCATTATAGTAATTTCCTAGATCTTGTGATACAATATGAGGTTTAGCAGAAAGTATCTAAACTATGGATGTGAACCAAAATGAGCATCCTATAAGGGTATCAAATGAAGAGTGTATTCATGCAGTTGGACTTCTATCATGTGTGATTGTTTGAAAATGTATTTCCCTTCTGGAAACAAATTTAGAGAAGCCTTGGAATGTAGGAATTCTATGTTATACTCAATTATTGGTGAGAGGTCGAGTTCAAGATGCCAAGGTGAATGGATTTTGATGGCCACGTACAAACAAGAACTATGTAGAATCTCCTCTCTTCGTATGTACCTATATTTAGAATTGATGACTAAAAAAGACAATGATTGGGCCATTGATTTAAGAGATCTAGAAATAATCAAGGTCACCAATTTCTTTGTATGATATGCGGCTATTTAAGTAAGATCTAGTGTGACCATGTTTAGAAAGGAGGAAAGATTTGTAGATTATATCAGACAAAGGGGAAAGAACATCACCATTGATCTAAATATCTCTATAGTATGATCATGGGAAGGTTTAAATTACAAGGATTTGTAGACACAAGACCTAGTAACATAGAATTCATACCTTGTCCTCATCCCCCCCCTTTCTCTTCTTCCAATTGAAGGCTAGCTTATGCGGCTATATTTTTCTTATTCTCCTCTTCCTTCCGCTTCTCCTCTTCCTTATTTTTATTTTATGTATCTTTTTTCTTATTTTCCTCCTTTCTCTTGTCTTCACCCAATTTTAGTTTAGCCGCTGAGGTCCTCTTTTTTATTTTTTCTTCCTCATTTATTTGTCACTCCTCAACTTGTTATTGATTTGCAAGGTCTTTTATTTAATCCCTTCACGGAATTTTTTACTATGCACTTCTAGATATTTATCTAAAATATCCCTTTTTTTTCTAATCTCATTTTATGCCTTCTTAAGTTTCTCTAAGGCCCCTTTTTGTTCCTATTGTTTTAAAAAAGTTTTGTTGCATTGTTTAGTCTAAAACAATTCTTTTTGTAGTTGTTTCATCTTTTCTACCTCTGTGGGTGGAAACTTAGTTTGGGCCAAGAATTTAGTTAATTCTATGTCTTGTTTTATTTAAGTTGTTCATGTGGATTCCCTCCTTATTTCGAGGACTCAATTCTATAGTAAAGGTGGAAAAACATTAATAATGTCTTCAACATTGTCGGGGACCTTCTTAATATTATTCATAATGCATTTAATAATCTATTTTTTCTTCATTTTTGGATCTCGATCATACCAATTCACAACTTATACTAGACCTCATTTTTGTATACATATTTCTAATAGGTCCACAACATCCCACATGTATTATACAATTGTCTCATCTTCTTAATCATCATATGGTCTCCATTTATATTATTCAACTCCTTAATCTTCTATAAACTCTTATTCTTATTCTTTTGGTCCTTCTAGAATAACCCCTATTTTGTTTACAACCTCATTTTGCATTGTGTGTAAAATTTTCTATTTCATTAGTTTTGTGGGCTCTTTATTACTTAAAATCCTTTTTTCTAGTTACTTTTGAGAGAGTCTAGGTGACCCCCCTCATAGATTTTTTTTAGAAAGGGGTTGAACTCTAGTCTATGTGTATCCTATATTTCTGTTTACATCATATGGTAGAGTACCTATTTGTTGTATTTTTTACTCGACTAATTTCTCCCTAGTCATGAAGCATCTAACCTCAAATTGTTGTTTTGGTGATCTTTGGCCGATCCCCCAACTTAACTTTATTTCCTTCTTTGTTGTATTTTCTTGTCCTTACCTTTGTGGTATATCTACTTCAATGGGCCATGATGGTTTAACCCCAAGTTCTTCAGGATTAAATTCTTCTTGGAATGGTTGTGATTCTCTAGGGGCACCGCCACACACACACACACACACTCTCTCTCTCTCTCTCTCCACGTTTCCTCTATAACTTCATCAATGCTTGACGATCATCATTTTCTAGGGACCACCAAGAATGTCCTTATTACAAAAATTGCAATGTTTATTTTTTCATCTGATACTTTATATGGTAGTGGGGATGTCTTCCTTCTCATAATTGGCCATTATTCTATCTATGGCTAGCTACCATAGCTCTTATGCTTTCTACCCATTAAATTACTGATGTGACATAGTTTATTGCGATCATAGTCTCCATGTAGTTTCTGATTTCCTCAATTGTAATGGTTATATCCCACTAAGCATTCCATTCTTTACTTGAAAGTGTATTTTTGAATTACATCCTTAAGCGTAGAAGGAGGGAGTCATGGGTCATTCTTACCTTCCTTTATTTGGTTGATTTCACTTTTCAATTCCTCTAACAAAATTTAACACAAGTTATACTTGAAGGTAGTGTAGACCATATTATAAACAACTGTAGCACTTAAGGGGTGTGAAAAATATTCTCGTTTTGTGTGATGTTCCTTGCATGAATATGTTTTCAATGTATATCCGAACACTATATTTTGTATTGTAGTGACAGAAACTCATCCTTTGTTGGTAGTTTTACCTAAGAGTCTCGTGACATCCTTTCCTCTAGTGGCATCCTTTTTTTCTATCTGGTGAACAATGTAGACATCCCTCATCAATCCAATCACCCTCTACATCACATCCTCAATAATTTGGTAAGTCCACTCTAAATATAACATTCCATTTTGTATTCTTCTCAGTAATGATTTGATCAATTTCTTATCCAGAAGAAAGAATGTGAACCTACTCCAAACATCCAATTTCATACGTAGGGTTGTTTTAGCATTTTATTTCCATTCCTCTTTGTTCTATGATTCACCTTTGTAATTTTGGTAGATCTTTTCAAACTTAAAACAAGAAACTTTGGTTTCTCACAATCATAAACTCACTTCTTCTATTATAATTTATTTGGAACATTTTATTTATTGATAGAGATTACATTTATAGGAGAGAGTTATCCTTATTTGATGGAGTCGACCTTTATCCTCAACAAACATTATATCCCAACGATATATCTTATAATGACCCATTATTCTCTCCTAATTCTATCTACATGATTTGTTCTCACAAATCACTCAAACAATAAGTTATATGAGTTGTTTATTACAAATCATTTACCTCACCCTAATTTATTTATTATCATATTGTTGGAGAAATAATTTTTCACAAGGATAATTTAGGGGCTTTCGACAACGCTCTGGGACTAGGTCCCTCTGCTTAGAAATAGGGCAATTCCATTTATTGAAAACAAGGAAATGTATACACTACTCTAACCATACGAGGGTGGTCTTATGACCGGGGATCACACATGTATACTTCACTAAACCCATAACAAAGTGCGTATACAAAGTACAAGGGAAAAATTGTGTGAGTACATAGAAGAAGGAGAATGTGAGGAGGGTGTTTTAATTCAACAAATAACATACACAATTTATTGACACAAAACGAGAGCATTCCCAAGTTATCAAATAGAAGACACCAATAAGAAAAGCAAGATGAGGAACACAATTAACACCAAGTTCAATTGCATTATATTCATTAAAAGATACAATATTTTCCTGTTTGTGCAAAATTAAAATGCTCTATTAAAGTATTAGTTGAGATGGAGAGGAGCATATCAAGCAAGAAATAGAGGAAAAATAGTTTTCTATAGAAGAGAAAATATCGATCCTTTGATATGACTAGAGAGCTTCCTTAAATAGTCTACTTTGTGACCATTCATATTCCTACATGAGTATTCACCTTCTTTTCTAGAATAAGAAACTTTTACTTTAAGAAAAGTACTTCTACAAAAGTGTAAAAGAGGCAACTTTAGTTGCTTTTTGGATAAGTTCATTTATCAACGAAGAATTAGAAAATCTTTGGACTTCCTTTAAGAAAAACAACCTGCAACATGTAGGAATAGAGAGAGGGAAGAAGAACATCAATAAACCGGTGAAGCTCGTGAAGAAGATCCTTTGATGCGACGAACTGGAGAATTTTCAAGACTTCCCATAACTGCGTTGAATTTGTGTACTGCCTTAGAAAATTCTCCTTCGCGGGGAATGGAGGTGTTGGAGAGGATATCTAACAAATTATCTGTTGCACTCTGAATGATCTTACAATGTTTGAACCACTTGGGAATATTCTCGACAACATCGGAGATAGCTGATTTGATTTCAGCAAGTGTGTCCATGAGTTCATCTTCGTAAGACCATGGATCACATAGTTCTCCTCTTACAATATCTTTGAAATGTTTTCAAAGCTCATTAGATGATATTGAGCTCGACTGCAATTCATGACACCTCATCTTGCTAAAAAACTTGTTGAACTTTACTTTGATTTCATGACCCCGATTCTGATGATACAGGCAGTCCTCCATGGCTTCATACAAGGTCCTCATCTTCTACTCAATGGTCCTTACCCAGGTGTGAGAGAAATTGTCTTCTTGACTCATGAACACTTGCCTCGCACAATGTTTTGGGGTTGAAAACCCCCATTTTGTGAAGAGTCGGGAGCAACTTCTTGTAGTGATTTGCTTCCACCTTGATTGTAACAAGCAAATATTCTACTTTTTCCGTCGACAAGGTAAAATTTTTGAAAATCTTGACCATTTCAGGGAGCAGATCACACCCTTTCTGCACAATAGAATCGATCCATGAATTCACCATCTTTCCCAGTTTACCCATTCTCTTGAATTTCTGTATAATATGAGAGTCAATCTTGTTAAAGGGAACAATAAACTCGAAAGGAATGAGTGGAGGCGCATCTAGATCCATGAAGGTTTGAACATATGAGGTCAAAGTATGGATTTGGCTCTGCAACTACTCCTTAGTTTCCTTGCTCTCTCTGGTTTGAGCAACAAGTCTTGCAGCGGTCTGTTCAAAATTGTGAATTTTTCCCTCTGGTCTAAGCTCACCAAGGGAATATCATGTCATCTCATAATTTGTTGTCCTCATCTCTGCTTCGTCCTTTTCAATGACGGGTCAAGAAAAATCAATAAAATGTGATCATGAAGCATTAGTAATGAGCCTAGAGGTCATCTTAGCTTTCCTTGAGCGAGGGGAGGGATTATAAATCTCATAAGAGAATTCAATTGCTGGTGTCTTAGCTTTGGCCCCACTATGCCGAAGGTTTTTGTTACGCTCCTGTACCTATGGGAAGACTGTATCTAGAGAAGACGATGAGGCATGAGCCACAGGGCTGGCAACAAGGGACACTAGCATTATAGATTGAATACGTATAGGAGAATAATTATGAACACTTTATTCATGAGGTTGAATAGCCGGTGTGACCGATCGGTTGAAAGAAAGTGCTGACAACCCCGGATACTTATTCTTGCTTCTTGCAGGAGAGAAAAAAATTCCCCGATCTCAAGGACATTTGTGTTGGGCATTTTCACTGATAAATTTCTTCTTGTGGGTTTAGGTGGATTCTTTGGGACGACCTGCTTGTCCTGAGGATGATCCTCTACCCTCGGGGTTCATGTTTCTCTTATGTATACCTTCCGTGTTTCTTCTTTAACGTCCTTATGAGACAAAGATGGAGGAGTAAAAATTATCTCATGAATCTTTTTGAAGAGCCATTGTCTTGACCTTTGCGAAACTATGATGGAGTGGGTCCATATATCGACAGGTTTAATCTTGAACCAATCAACAAGGGGAATTGGTTCGAACCGCACCTTTTATAAGTACTCAGGTTTTAAAACACCACTTCCATCATCCTGGATATCCATTATCGCCCAATCAATCTGAAAGTATTTCATCTGCTACATAGTTAACCTTAAAAATTCTCTTTGCCTTACTTCGATTTCGTCAACACGATCCTCCAATACTAGTTGATGAAAAATATTGAGATTTTTGTGTTCTCATTTCATGTATTGCTTATTGTCAAAAGACTGTATGGGGGAATAGAAGAACAAATTGAAGGATCCAAAGGAGTAGTCAAAGTTACTCGCATCGATTGAATTCTCACGAGTATAGATTCCCAGAGAAATTGGTAATGCCACTCCTTTTATCTTTCTTTCACGGCACCAAATGTGCACTTGTGATAACCATTTGCAGAGTTCAATCAACACCAGCTTATTACTTGGATACCACGGGAGCTTCAATGACGCATATTTAAATCCTTCAACACTGAGATATGAGAAGGTCTTGAATTGGGTAAAGTAGCTCCCATACTTACCTATTAGTGTGTAAGCTTTAGCTGAGAATCTTTGATTAAAGTCTCCATCCATTTTTTTGATCAGATACGTGACAAAAATGTTGTTTACCCTTGCAAAATTCCTTTTGTATTCCTTCTATGTGAATTGTGGGTAACTTTGGTACCCAGGTGTATTCTTCGGAAAATTCCGTTGAGGAGTGAGTCTGGGCCACTTTGTAATTCTGCAATGGAGTAAACAAAGTACGAGGTCATTGTGAACTTTCTCATGCTTTCTAGGTTGATGAGATGGGAATGCAAATCAACACTAATGATCTGATTCTAATCAACTACCTAAGATGATTCCGTGGCTATCACAATGAATTGAGACATCTGAGGTTGAAATTCCCTCATCAACGGTTCCCCCATACACATGTTGAGGAACATGATACAATCAGATATTTCTTCCTTGAATTATTCCCTACGAAGAGTTTTTGGTACTCACAAGAGCTTGCGCGGTGTTTTCAACCAGTTACCCACGAAAATTCCCTGCAAGCACAAATCTTTCCTTTCCCATTCAGAAAACGCATCTTATTTGGTTAGCATCACTGTGTTCTTAGGTATTGGAATACTTGAGCATTTTGAGATCCCTTCTGGTGTCAGCATAACTATGATCGAGCTATCGTCTCCAGTTATAGACAGTCTTTCTGGTTCGTAGTTCCTGGTGTAGGCTAGAATGAACTCAGAGTCTTCGAGTGCAAGGGGGAAACTGACATCTTGGTAAAATACACTTCAAAATATCATATCTACCAAGGATTTGCAAATTCCTTCTTCCATTCTCTGCTTCAGATCATTGAAGTCCAAGTGCTCTACATTGTTGTCTCCAATGTTAAGATATTAAGATATCAAAACAAAGACGGGATCAAAGCCAAAATAAACGAAATTGATTTTTTGAGTTTGAAGCTTTAATGGCTTAGGAAGTGATAGGAATCACTCAGTGTGAAGGAAAATGGATTTCGTAACCGTTTTTGAAAACTTGTAAATTTGTATGTATTTTGGCACTACGGGCTATTGATTTCGTACTTTGGGTAAAATTTGAGCAAATCAAATCCAAATTGAGTGTGACTCGATTCATTGAAAATATAATCCCAAAATGAACAAGTGCTCTGGATTTGGTTTGATTATCTCATTGGAATTAGTGGGAAAATGGAAAACAGGTTCTGGTTATGAAAAGGCTTTGAAAATGACGAAAGTGAGGGGAAGGGGAAAACTTTCATCCATTCATTCCATGAGAATTTTTTTATATTCTGATCTCTTCTTGGGATAATTTTGAATCTCTTGGGTAGCGTAACAAGTTCTCCAAGTTTCAAAGGATTCTCTCCTGGAGTTTGAGAGAAATAACAAGATCAAATTTGCAAGAGTATGGGGTTTTGAAGGGTTTTTAGAGTTGTAGGATTATTTTGCATGTATCTTTGGATTTTTCTCATCTTGGTATCATGGGTAGAGACTAAAAACAACAAATTTGGTCATAATAAATATCTATCCAAGTTTCAAGTTGACCCTTTGTGTGATTTGAGAGAAAATTGTCTTGCAAATTTGGGTTTTTTCAAGTACCAAAGCCAAGTTTAACCAAAAAACACAGTACTCAATATATTTTTCATGGAGTTTTCATATGGTATAAGTAATTTATTTTATTAAATGTGTTCCTACTAGGAATATATTGTCCAAATTTAAGGGGAAACTGAGTAAATAACTAGGAGTTATGAGTAACATAAGATCTTGGAAGCTAGGGCATCAAAGGAATGTTTTTGGGTTGTTTGAATGACTACACCAACTTGGAGAAGAGATTCAATGGATGAAACTAAAAAATTTAGTTTATCTTTTGAATTGTGTTGTATTTTTTTCACTTTTAAAAGTTTCCAAAGATCGTGATTTTCTTAACCAATTTTAAGTATTCTAAACTCCACAAATTGATTAAATTCTGATTATTATGCATCCATAGAAGTGCGGAAAACTTGTGTAGCAAATAAATAATCAGAAAACTGAAAACATTCAGATAACAAACAAGATTGTTTACGGGGTTCGGAAATTCCTACGTCCCCGGGTTCAGATTGAACCGATCCATTAATAATATTGAAATGCAAGTACAATAACTCTTAAAAACAACCAATAATGAATCACAACCTACAAATGAGCTGATCAATGTCCCAAGAACTCTGAAAAATAGCAGAAACTGTCCCAAGAACGATCCGTGGCTCCTACAGTGTTTTCACAATGTGATCTCCCTGCAACTGTGTTAGAAAAACACCTACAAATGGAGATTTAAAAACATTCTATGAAAAAAAATCATATATCTAAGATCATCTCTGAATTCTGAACACTTTTCATGTTTACACCAAGTCACAATTCGGACCAGAAGTGCATTGAAATTCGTGTTTTCCAACTAGCTGTCTTGTAGATCCCTGTTAAAATCTGCATTCAAAGCTTCCAAAAATAGGTTAAAACTCAACAAAAAATATCAAATCTTACATTTTTGGAATTTTCTCATAATTTCCTTCATTTCATATTTTTACTCTGAGTTCCCAATCTGAGTGCAAGGCCTTCAAAAATGGCGTTTTCAGAAACTGCCTCCTTAAGCTGCTTTACACAGACCTGTCTCCCTAGTATAAGATGAAGCGAGCTTGTTTATAATGCGCCCAAGCCTCTAGGTGAGTTGGTTGGCAGGATTGGTCACATGAGGTCAGGGGATCAAATCCCAGCGGCCTTCTACCATTTTGCCGTGGATTTTTTTGTATTTAATGGGATAAAATCCCATTTTGTGTCATTACGTGAGCCGCTTTAAAAGGATTTGCATTTTAAATGGGATTAAATCCCAAAAAGAGGTGGATTTATCCCACATGTATTTTTAAGGCTTTAAATAGCCTCTCCCACCCAAATGAAGTGGTTAAAAGCCACCCATGGGCATAACCACCCCCTCCAACAGTAGCTTCACCTCCATCCTTCCACATGGAAACATCCCGCAATATGCGGCTGGGGTTAATGTTAGGTAGTTTAAAGAATGTTATGTATGGCTTTAATACTAATGTATAAACATTAATATATATAGTGGTTTGGCATATATGTGTGGCATTTGGAAAGTGGACTTACCAAGTAAATATAATTTCGACCCATGTAATGTGGTATGGAAATAATTAACTCGGTAATAATATATATATTCCACTTGTCGTCTCCCGATAGGCAAATCGATGTGAATTCGACGAGTGGTGGCAAGCCACGTGTTGGCTTCAATCGATAGTCCACACGGCGGCCGGCTCCCCTCCGTAATAAAAGTTGAGCCTCTTGTTCCCGTGCACCATTTTTACACTCGTGACCGGTGATCGACAAGCCACGTGTCACAGTGCGATTGGTCCAATATTGACCAGTTGACCAGAGTTGACTTTCCCGTTGTCTGAACTTTGACCGAACATATCTAGAGCTCCCGATGTCCGTTTGTCGCGTTCTCATAGTCGTTGGAAAGCTCTCGAGATGATCTTCTGCACTGACACCATTTAGGGATGTTTAGGGAATTTTTTTCAAAAATGATCCCCTGATCACACCTCCCCACTGAGAAAGGCTTTTTGTCCACAAAAAGCTGTGTATCAACCCACAAAAACATGCTATCTCTTCCTGCATTGCACAAACACATACAAGAACCCAAAATAACATTATAGGTTAAATAAATGCAAATAGTTGATTAGCTAGTCACATAACCGATCAGATAATAACACCCAATTAAGCTAGTGTTCAACTGAAACGCTGCAACCCTGTCAACTCTACGCACAACTGTGAACTGTCATACCCCACTGTAATGCCATCACAAATAACTGACCAGATAATAACACCCATTCTATTACGGAAAGCTAGTGTTCAACTGTCACTTTGTGATATGGCCGATTACCAAAAATTACAATTCCATAACACATATCAGTATACAAGACATCTAAACTGCCCAAAATTAGGCTAGTGCCCACTGCCCATCTGAAACTGTAACAACTGCAAGTATTCACTATCAGAATATAATAGACTATCAATGCCCAAAAATAGCTATAGTCAACAACTGAATCAACATGAATATGCCAAAACACTGTATCGCCATCACAAATAATAAGTCAGATAATAACACCCATCTATAACGGAAGCTAGTGTTCAACTGACACTTTGTGATTATGCTGATTACAACTGCAAGTTTCAAATTTAGACATGCTACTGATGCCTATCCCTGCATAGTGTTTTCAACAATGGAACTACCAACCAATCTGAGAAAACAAAACATGAGTATGATGAACCTATCACTCAAATCTTCTCTTCAGCTGTTTCCATTCATTTTCAAAGCTTAAATATCAACTTAGGAACAAATCCTTATCAATCAACAGGAATCCCTAAAATATAGCTCTGAAATTTTTTTTTGCTTGCCTACTATCAACAATTTACTGTAGTGCAAATATAAAGTTGAGGAGTGTTTTTCCAAACCAATCACTTGGGTTTTTCCATTTTGGTTGTTTTACCTTCTCAGTACCAAAATGAGTTTTAGTTAGGTTTAGCACTGTTGGTTTTACAATACTGTTCTTTTTAACAACTTTCCAATTTTGTTGTTTAGAAACAAACCAACAAACCTTAACATCATGACCATTCCTATTACAATGGGAACAAAATTGAACTTCCCTATTTTTAGGAGTCTTACCCATTTTACCATTCTCAGAACTCTGTCTACGAGAATGATTCCCCTGTTTAGGAGAGGTAACATTCTTGCCATTTCTCACCTTTCCTTGGTGAGATTGGTCTTTAGCACCTGCCTTATCATTCACAAAAGGCATTAACTTCTTAATCAAATTTTTCCTCTTCCAACAATATGCAACAGAATGATTAGTACCTTCACAAAATGTGCAAGGGAAAGCATATTTCTGCCTACCAAAGCTATATTGTTCCAACTGAAAGAGTGTATTAGAAGTTTTAGGATTTGATTTTCCCTTAGTGCTATTTTTAGTGTAAGTGGAAGGAGGTGGAATCTGATTACCTCTTTTACCTATTTTCTTACACCTTTCATTGTTCCTCCTGATGGCGGAATCCTGCAATTC
The DNA here is from genome assembly GCA_019776745.2 of Taxus chinensis. Taxonomy (NCBI): domain Eukaryota; kingdom Viridiplantae; phylum Streptophyta; class Pinopsida; order Cupressales; family Taxaceae; genus Taxus; species Taxus chinensis. The sequence goes on from CM034150.1 coordinate 16,126,036, forward strand.
TAGTGGCATAGATCCTTGGCTGTTGGAAGCTTGTCTTCCTTCAGCTACTTTGGAACTTTCTCCAATTTCCATTTTCCCACTAGAATAACCCAAACCTGCAAACCGAGGCTGATCCTCTACCTGTATTGGGTTAGCATCACCTTGTCCATTTTTACCAAGGCCCTTTCCGTTAAATCCCATCTTAACCATTAGCTTAGACCCAATTCCCTTAGTGTGTTTTTCAAACTGACCCAAAGGAATATCTGAAACTGAATGAGAGGAAGAATTAAAATGTGAACAACTTACAGTGCATTCTTCTGTCATAGTACCTGCATCTGATTTGGAAGGCATTTCCTTCTTGTGTTCACCTTGTTGCAGCTTTTCCAAGAGGGCATCCTTGGTTTCGTATTTCTTCCTACAACTCTTTAACAAAGCCCATCAACTTCTTGCTCTCTTCAAACATCTTGTTGACATACTCCTCTTTCTTGGTTATAGAGGATTGTGGCTCAGATTTTAACCGCACTATTTCCTCTTCCAAGGAATAAAATTTATCTCTCAAGAAAGAGTTTTCTTCTTGGAGTTGGCGGTTTATGGCTTCAAGCTCATCCAGTTGCTCCTGTTTGGATGACTTGCCCATGATTCCTCGTTCCTGCAAACACAACCTGTACTTCCAAAACTGCACACTGCAAAAGAAGATTAACAAGCCCCAAAATGTCTGCACACTGAAAAGTGAAATCAATACTGAAACTGAAGCCAAATTTTCAAACACAATTAGAAGCTAATCCGGCAATCTAACTGCTCTGATACCAAACTTGATCTGAAAATGTGTGTTGTATTTTTTTCACTTTTAAAAGTTTCCAAAGATCGTGATTTTCTTAACCAATTTTAAGTATTCTAAACTCCAAAAATTGATTAAATTCTGATTATTATGCATCCATAGAAGTGCGGAAAACTTGTGTAGCAAATAAATAATCAGAAAACTGAAAACATTCAGATAACAAACAAGATTGTTTACGGGGTTCGGAAATTCCTACGTCCCCGGGTTCAGATTGAACCGATCCATTAATAATATTGAAATGCAAGTACAATAACTCTTAAAAACAACCAATAATGAATCAAAACCTACAAATGAGCTGATCAATGTCCCAAGAACTCTGAAAAATAGCAGAAACTGTCCCAAGAACGATCTGTGGCTCCTACAGTGTTTTCACAATGTGATCTCCCTGCAACTGTGTTAGAAAAACACCTACAAATGGAGATTTAAAAACATTCTATGAAAAAAAATCATATATCTGAGATCATCTCTGAATTCTGAACACTTTTCATGTTTACACCAAGTCACAATTCGGACCAGAAGTGCATTGAAATTCGTGTTTTCCAACTAGCTGTCTTGTAGATCCCTGTTAAAATCTGCATTCAAAGCTTCCAAAAATAGGTTAAAACTCAACAAAAAATATCAAATCTTACATTGTTGGAATCTTCTCAGAATTTCCTTCATTTCATCTTTTTACTCCTGAGAGCCCAATCTGAGTGCAAGGCCTTCAAAAATGGCATTTTCTGAAACTTCCTCCTTCTAGCTTTTACACAGACTTGCCCCCAATGTATTAAGTGGAAGCGAGCCCATTTTATAATGTTTCCAAGCCTCTAGGCGAGTTGGTTGGAGGATTGGTCTTGGAGCGATGAGGTCGGGGGTTCAAATCCCACCTCCTATCATTTTTTTAGGCGGGTTTATCAAGTGTTTTAATGGGATTAAAATCCCACATTTTTATTGGATTTGCATTTTAAATGGGATTAAATCCCAAAAGAGGCAGGATTTGCATTAATGTTTTAAGGCTTTAAAAAGCCTTTTCCTAGTGGCATTGTAAATGAAGTGGTTAAAAGACCACGTGGGCATAACCGGCCCCCTCAACACCGCTTCACCTCCATCCTTCCACGTGGAAACATCCACGCATGGGTTAATGCCTAATACCCACGTGGACATAACCAACATGTTGGCTGTTATTGTAAAGAATGCATTGGTAGCTTTAATACTAATGTATAAACATTAATATATAGCGGTTTGGCATATACATGCGTGGCATTTGGAAAGTGGACTTACCAAGATAATATAATTTCGACCCATATAATGTGTGTATGGAAATAATTAAATATATATTCCACTTGTCATCTCTCGATAGGTAAATCAATCGAATTCGACGAGTGGTGGCAAGCCGAGTGGTGGCAAGCCACGTGGTGGCTTGTGGACCCACCATGTGCGATAATATAATAAAAGTTGAGCCTCTTGTTCCCGTGCAATAATTAACTCGGTAAATAGCATATAGATTCACTTGTCATCTCCCGATAGGAAAATCGAGCGAATTTGACGAGTGGTGGCAAGCCACGTGTCACAGTGCGATTGGTCCAATATTGACCAGTTGACCAGAGTTGACTTTCTCGTTGTCTGAACTTTGACCGAACATATCTAGAGCTCCCGATGTCCGTTTGTCACATTCTTATAGTCGTTGGAAAGCTCTCGAGATGATCTTCTGCACTGACACCATTTAGGGATGTTTAGGGAACTTTCAAAAATGATCCCCTAATCACACCTCCCCACTGAGAAAGGCTTTTTGTCCACAAAAAGTTGTGTATCAACCCACAAAAACATGCTATCTCTTCCTGCATTGCACAAACACATACAAGAACCCAAAATAACATTATAGGTTAAATAAATGAAAATAGTTGATTAGCTAGTCACATAACCGATCAGATAATAACACCCAATTAAGCTAGTGTTCAACTGAAACGCTGCAACCCTGTCAACTCTACGCACAACTGTGAACTGTCATACCCCACTGTAATGCCATCACAAATAACTGACCAGATAATAACACCCATTCTATTACGGAAAGCTAGTGTTCAACTGTCACTTTGTGATACAACCGATTACCAAAAATTACAATTCCATAACACAGATCAGTATACAAGACATCTAAACTGCCCAAAATTAGGCTAGTGCCCACTGCCCATCTGAAACTGTAACAACTGCAAGTATTCACTATCAGAATATAATAGACTATCAATGCCCAAAAATAGCTATAGTCAACAACTGAATCAAACATGAATATGCCAAAACACTGTATCGCCATCACAAATAATAAGTCAGATAATAACACCCATCTATAACAGAAGCTAGTGTTCAACTGACACTTTGTGATTATGCTGATTACAACTGCAAGTTTCAAATTTAGACATGCTACTGATGCCTATCCCTGCATAGTGTTTTCAACAATGGAACTACCAACCAATCTGAGAAAACAAAACATGAGTATGATGAACCTATCACTCAAATCTTCTCTTCAGCTGTTTCCATTCATTTTCAAAGCTTAAATATCAACTTAGGAACAAATCCTTATCAATCAACAGGAATCCCTAAAATATAGCTCTGAAATTTTTTTTTTGCTTGCCTACTATCAACAATTTACTGTAGTGCAAATATAAAGTTGAGGAGTGTTTTTCCAAACCAATCACTTGGGTTTTTCTGTTTTGGTTGTTTTACCTTCTCAGTACCAAAATGAGTTTTAGTTAGGTTTAGCACTGTTGGTTTTACAATACTGTTCTTTTTAACAACTTTCCAATTTTGTTGTTTAGAAACAAACCAACAAACCTTAACATCATGACCATTCCTATTACAATGGGAACAAAATTGAACTTCCCTATTTTTAGGAGTCTTACCCATTTTACCATTCTTAGAACTCTGTCTACGAGAATGATTCCCCTGTTTAGGAGAGGTAACATTCTTGCCATTTCTCACCTTTCCTTGGTGAGATTGGTCTTTAGCACCTACCTTATCATTCACAAAAGGCATTAACTTCTTAATCAAATTTTTCCTCTTCCAACAATATGCAACAGAATGATTAGTACCTTCACAAAATGTGCAAGGGAAAGCATATTTCTGCCTACCAAAGCTATATTGTTCCAACTGAAAGAGTGTATTAGAAGTTTTAGGATTTGATTTTCTCTTAGTGCTATTTTTAGTGTAAGTGGAAGGAGGTGGAATCTGATTACCTCTTTTACCTGTTTTCTTACACCTTTCATTGTTCCTCCTGATGGTGGAATCCTGCAATTCTAGTGGCATAGATCCTTGGTTGTTGGAAGCTTGTCTTCCTTCAGCTGCTTTGGAACTTTCTCCAATTTCCATTTTCCCACTAGAATAACCCAAACCTGCAAACTGAGGATGATCCTCTACCTGTATTGGGTTAGCATCACCTTGTCCATTTTTACCAAGGCCCTTTCCATTAAATCCCATCTTAACCATTAGCTTAGACCCAATTCCCTTAGTGTGTTTTTCAAACTGACCCAAAGGAATATCTGAAACTGAATGAGAGGAAGAATTAAAATGTGAACAACTTACAGTGCATTCTTCTATCATAGTACCTGCATCTCTTTGGAAGGCATTTCCTTCTTGTGTTCACCTTGTTGCAGCTTTTCCAAGAGGGCATCCTTGGTTCGTATTTCTTCCTGCAACTCTTTAACAAAGCCCATCAACTTCTTGCTCTCTTCAAGCATCTTGTTGACATACTCCTCTTTCTTGGTTATAGAGGATTGTGGCTCAGATTTTAACCACACTATTTCCTCTTCCAAGGAATAAAAATTATCTCTCAAGAAAGAGTTTTCTTCTTGGAGTTGGCGGTTTATGGCTTCAAGCTCATCCAGTTGCTCCTGTTTGGATGACTTGCCCATGATTCCCGGTTCCTGCAAACACAACCTATACTTCCAAAACTGCACACTGCAAAAGAAGATTAACAAGCCCCAAAATGTCTGCACACTGAAAACTGAAATCAATACTGAAACTGAAGCCAAATTTCCAAACACAATTAGAAGCTAATCCGGCAATCTAACTGCTCTGATACCAAACTTGATCTGAAAACGTGTGTTGTATTTTTTTCACTTTTAAAAGTTTCCAAAGATCGTGATTTTCTTAACCAATTTTAAGTATTCTAAACTCCACAAATTGATTAAATTCTGATTATTATGCATCCATAGAAGTGCAGAAAACTTGTGTAGCAAATAAATAATCAGAAAACTGAAAACATTCAGATAACAAACAAGATTGTTTACGGGGTTCGGAAATTCCTACGTCCCCGGGTTCAGATTGAACCGATCCATTAATAATATTGAAATGCAAGTACAATAACTCTTACAAACAACCAATAATGAATCACAACCTGCAAATGAGCTGATCAATGTCCCAAGAACTCTGAAAAATAGCAGAAACTGTCCCAAGAACGATCCGTGGCTCCTACAGTGTTTTCACAATGTGATCTCCCTGCAACTGTGTTAGAAAAACACCTAAAAATGGAGATTTAAAAACATTATATGAAAAAAAATCATATGTATTAAGATCATCTCTGAATTCTGAACATTTTTCATGTTTACACCAAGTCACAATTCGGACCAGAAGTGCATTGAAATTCATGTTTTCCAACTAGCTGTCTTGTAGATCCCTGTTAAAATATGCATTCAAAGCTTCCAAAAATAGGTTAAAACTCAAAAAAAATATCAAATCTTACATCGTTGGAATCTTCTCAAAATTTCCTTCATTTCATCTTTTTACTCCGAGTGCCCAATCTGAGTGCAAGGCTTTCAAAAATGGCATTTTCTGAAACTGGTCCTTATCCTGGCTTTTACACAGACCTGTCCCCCTTGTTTAAATGGAAGCTGACCCATTTTATATCCTGCACCCAAGCCTCTAGGTGAAGTTGGTTGGGAGGATAGGTCTTGGGAGCATGAGGTCTTGGGTTCAAATCCCAGCGGTCCAGCCATTTTTTTGGCGGACTTTATCCCTTTTAGGGATATAAGAATCCCACATTTCCGCTCAATGGAATACAGCATTTTAAATGGTAAGGCTTATACATTAGAGAGCCATTTAAAAAGATAAGGCATGGATATCCCCCATCGGGTTGTTAATGTTTAAGGCTTTAAATAGCCTTCCCCCCATGGGAAGTGGTCAAAAAGACCACTCACATGTGGGCATAACCGCCCCCTCCAACTACTTCATCCTCCATCCTTCCACATGGATTGTTTAACAACCCGTGATACATAGCATATGTATTGGGTTAGGTTGGTAGGATATTAGAGAACTTATGTATGGTTTAATACCAAATGTATAAACATTAAAATATATAGCAAAGTTTGGCATGATATGCGTGGCATTTGGAAAGTGGACTTACCAAGTAAATATAATTTCGACCCATGTAATGTGGTATGGAAATAATTAACTCAGTAAATAATATATATTCCACTTGTCATCTCCCGATAGGCAATTTGATCGAATTCGACGAGTGGTGGCGAGCCACGTGCTGGCTTGTGGACCCACCATGTTGGCAATAATACCATAGTCCACATGGCGACCGGGCTCCCCTCCGTAATAAAAGTTGAGCCTCTTGTTCCCATGCACCATTTTTACACTCGTCGAATACCGGTGATAGAAAACCAACAAACAAACTCACTTTTTCCTTTTCGCCACGTGTCGCAGTGTGATTTGTCCAATATTGACCAGTTGACCAAAGTTGACTTTCTCGCTGTCCGAACGTTGACTAAACATATCTAGAGTTCCCGATGTCCATTTTTCGTGTTCTTATAGTCGTTGGAAAGATCTCGAGATGATCTTCTACACTGACATCATTTGGGGATATTTTTGGAACTTTAAAAAATGATCCCATGGTGGAGTGTGAGATGAAGAGATGGAACACATGGTGGAGGGAAAAATGAAGAGGTGAAGATTTGAATGCCTCATGCGCCATATGCACACTTTTTGGGTGAAAAATCGTTAAATTTTTTCCCAAGGTTCATGGTAGAGTTTTGGTCTCACCATGCTCTTGGATGGGTGCAAGAAATGCCATGCTCATCACACCTTCAAACCTCTTTTCCTTTGTTTTCACTTGAGTGACATGTATGCATGTGGGGGGGAATGAACCAATTGAATACTGGCACACTTTTTGGGTGCATGAGTACTCAAAAACTTTACCTAAGGTTCTCGGGGGGTCAAAAAGTGCGCCCAGGGAGAAATCTGGGACCAACCACAACTCAAAGTACTTGCCCAAGTCCAAAAAGTGCATCTCCAAGCCTTTTTATTATGTTTTGAGGTTGGGGAATTGACCAATAGGAGGGAGGTGAACTTTTGGAGTGCATGTGCAGCTAAAAATTTCTCCCAAGGTGCATTATGGGTTAAAAAGTGTGCCTAAGAACCTTGTGCATGCTTCGGAGCTTGGTTTGGACCCTTGATAGGCTCCTAGATTTACTTTCTTCACCCCGAGCTCAAATTTCCATGGAGTTTGGCCGTAAAATATATCAAATTGCATGTAAAATGGACAATGAATGCAATGAAAACATTTATAAAGAATGAAAATGTGATATTCAACAATTTTTACCTTTACCCATTGCTTTGCCTTGGGTAGTGCGCCAGTGAGCCACAATGCAGAAATAGTTTCTAGTTAGTGTGAGCCAAAATGACTTATGGATCCTAAAGAGTATTTAAAATACCCCATATTGAGACTTTAACATGATTCCAAATCCACCGAACACACCCATAATATTTTAAGCAAGAATATTGTGCAAAATAGACACCTTGCAGTAGTGTCTAAAGAATTTTTCTCTTTTGATGTTATTACAAAATTATAATAAGTCCATCGTGAAGTGGGATCTAACAGATTTATAATACCTGGAGTAAGATCTCCCAAATATTCACGAGGCTCCTGGAACATCCCGCTGAACTTGAGTCTTTAACACCGCCTGTATGCTCATTCTTCCCAAAAAGTACATGCGAGGAAAAATTTCCCAAGACCATTCAGAAGCCTCTAGATTGATTCCTAAGTTATGTCATCACATAAAAAAATTTGATACCTTTATGATGACTATAACTAGGCCTTCCATAATGCTCCAGGGTTCCCAGAAACATCCTTTGAATTTGATCTTTGAAAAGAAGTAGTTTCGACAACTTTGACATTTTTGGCTACTTGGACAAATTTTAACCAGATTGACCCGAAAGGGGAAAAATTTCAATTGGGTTATCATATAAAATGCAATGACATTTTACATTCCAACACATATGCAATAATATATAATATTCATTCTAATATTTTCTAATAACCTCAACCAACATTTCCCTATCTACCTCCATGTGGGTAGGATTATTTTCTATGATATTGGAAAGTATATACTTCTACGTATTTTGGTAGGGACAAAATTTATGTGGTATAGAGAGAATGCTCCTATGAGATCCGAGAGAATATATTTCAAGGATTACTTTTTGATTATGGGCTTCTATATATTATGCATAGGAAGAATATGTGGGCTTTCCATGTATTTCATGCCGTGATATCCCATGTGTCTTTTATGGTTGTCTCTTCTTCTTCTTATTTATCCTTTGGCCTCCATTTATTTTATTCCACTCCATCTTTAGTGAAATCATCTTATTATTCTTTTGGTCCTTCTAGAATTATCTCCATTTTGTCTTAAACCTCATTTTTCATTATATTTCTATTTATTCATTTTAAGAAATTTGTTGGCACTTTATTACCTCATGTACTTTTTGTTAGTAGTGGTCTCTGGAGTCACTCATCAAGACATGTTATAGTTATAGTCTAAGATATTTACTATGCTAATTCATTTACAACTCTTAATACAATGGGAAGTAAACTACAACAAACATTGTATATTGTATAATATATACATGTCAGGAGATATAAAATGAAACCATACAAGCTAAAGAGATGGATGCAACATAAACTGGAATTGTATTACTATAAAGAGATAACTAACCATATTCAGAGCATAACTCAAAATCAAACTTAAAATTAGGATCAACCTCCTGCACATTGTGATTATATTGTTTTATACATTCTAAGGTGACTTCTGTCATTCCAGTCCCTTCATATTATCTTTTATTTCTATAGGATCTCTTCACATTCTCTTCTTAGGATAGAGGAGCATTTTATGTCTACTATTTTGTCTTATATAGAATTTACACATACATTGGATATTGTGCAATTTACATAAAATTACAAAATAACTCAAGTCATATTTTAGGCCTTAATTGATCCAGAGGATAATCTAGGTGGTCAGAAGTTCCCTAATTCTCCCTAAACCATTACAGTACAAAATAACACTTCGATAAATTTCCAATGCCTATTGGAACACATGAATCATACATTGTATGCTCCTAATACTGCTAGTCAAAGTTCAGGGTCAAACTGGGTCAACAGGGAAGTGCAAGTGTACAATATCATGGCTCATGCACATAGTCTATTTGTGTATTTCAGAGTTGATAAAAAATGATCGTGGACATGTTTGGTCTATTTTTATTCTCCGTATTTGACAAGCATCCAAAAAAAATGGTTTTCAATAATGAGGTCCACTTTTGTTTTGGAAGGGGACCCGATTGCTGTGATATATTAGTGTGATTAAAATTCTTCCAACTACACTATAGTTTATGCCACAATATTTCGTGTCTTATTATGCTGACACGTGGGAAGATAGAATTTGGAGTAATCCATGAGTTATTCCAACATACTCACCATTACCACCACTTACCTGCCAACTTGAAGGTGAGGCGCTTCAACAAACCAACCAACTTAGCATTTCCAGCACAACTAAGTCATTTTACCAAACACGGTGAGCCATTTCAAACCAGTCCACATTGCCAACGTGGCCAATCCCCTTAACGGTCACAATGAGCTTGTGGGGGGGACGGGGGGATGCTAAACCCATACTTAGAAAAACAATGGGCTATGTGGCAGCATCCACGAGTACATTAAACAGTCTAAGGCTATTTTAAGCATGTTTACCAACATCTCCCACCGCATGTGGGACTTTAACAAAACCCACATACTAAAAGAAGGCTATGGAGTTTTGAACTAGTGACCCTCAAGAAAAATATCAAGCACCCAAACCAACTTGACTGTTTGTCTGTTTTAGCCCATTTGGAGGCAATTTCAGGAGTTTGATAGAACTAGAAAGATGTTCAGAATTTCCAGATGACCAACATGATATTTTTAATTTATTGATTATTATTCATTTGACATCATTATAAAGCATTTTTGACTGCTTTTGACGTAGAACAAAAGGGAGATGATCGTGCAAGTGCTATAGGAAGGTGGAAGACATTGCTAATCGAGTTTAGAGTCTTTCAAAGGTCTATTAAGCCCATTATTGCATGTTTAAGGATCATTTTTATTGTGAGTTTATTAATTATACTTGCAAATTGATTTATTAATGGATCAAATGGTGTTATAAGCTATCTCAAAGATGTAGGCCGATCAATGGGTGAACTTTGTTATCAATTTGGAGTTTTGTGTTCAATTTTGCATCAGTTTATTATGATTTTTTGTAGATTCAAATAAGTTTTTGATATGTTTTGGTGTAATTTAACAATTTTACAAAATTTATGGGAAATCATATTTGATCGATTTAAATGTGTAACTGGAAACACTTAAGTTTATAATCAAATTTACAATTCAGTTATTAATCACATTTAAAATGTTTGGATCAAATTACAATCAATTCCTATTTAATAAATTCAAAAAAATGATTATTTTTAAAGTATCCATTTTTAAAACTATTTATACATGGGTTTAATGTTAGTTTATGGATACAATTTTGGTATTACAGAAGTTTATCAACACGATTTAAAAGTGTTGTTTTCCTATGGTTAACAATTTGGTTTGAAAAATATTTTGCAGTTGGTTCAATTGTGTGTGGAATACATGAGCAAGTGAACTATGGGAAAGTTTTCAAAGCAGGAGAAGTTTGATGAGCTTGAGGTATGTAATCATCAGGTCCATGAAGAGAATTATTTCCAATTTTTCTCCTTGGAAGAGGATATTGTCAGATTGAAATATGATTTGTAGGCCAAGGAGGAGCTCTTGGCAAAAATACAAAATGATGTGTAAATGAAGTATTTTTCTTCCACATAAAATACAGGAATCATGATAGATGAACGCACCATAAGTTTTTCACCATATAGTACTTCCTCCCCTTTAGTTTCAGATATTGCTTTTGGTAATATTGAAAAACACACTAAGGGCATTGAATCTAAACTTTTATTTAAAATGGGATTTAATGGAAGAGGCCTCGATAATAATGGCCAAGCTATTGCTAACCCAATACATATATATGACCAACCTTGATTTGTAGGTTTGGGTTACACTAGTGAGAAAATGTGAATTGGAGAGAGTTCCAAATCAGCTGAAGGAAGACAAGCTTCCAACAGTTAATTTTTTTATGCCACTAGCTTTACAAAATTCTTCCAGGAAGAGGAATAAGCCATCACAGGTTGATGAGCAGTGCAAGAAAAAAATTAAGGTATTGAGATTCCACCTCCTCTTTATTACACAAAACATAATACTAAGAATTGGTATATTCTAAAACTTCTTATCCTCTCTTAAGTTTGAACAATATGGTTATGCCATACAAAAAATGTGGCATGATTTTCCTTGCAATTTTTTTGGGTTAAGTAATCATTCTATTGCTTATTGTTGGAAGAGGAAATATTTCTGCAGAAGTTGTTGTCTTTTGTGAAAAGTAAGGAAAGTGCTAAAGACCAATCTCATCATTCAAATGCAAGAAATTGAAAACATAATCTTCACCCTATAAGAAGGATATGATTAAACAAATATGGAATGAATAGATACCTAACACTAATTTCAATGTAGCAGTGAAATGAATATGTAATAATAATAAATCTGACCCAAGCAAATTAAGCTAGTAAATATGAAACCCTTGTTGCAAAGAGGAGGAAAGGAGACTTAGTTGATTCACAACCAAATCTGGAATGTGCCGAAGTGCTGACTAGGTGAATAGAGAGGGAGAAGTTTCAGACAAAGCCTCAGAAAAATGTGTGAGCTGACGATGCACCTTGACTAGGAAGAAAGGGGCAGGGGAGCCTACGGGCACCACCGACCAATATTAGACACCTGTCACTACCAAAATTCTCAGAAAACCATCTTAGATTGGTCATAAGGTGTTATTTTTCATTTTTTTTTGGTTGCTAGTATGTCACACAATGATCGTCAAGGTCGCTGATAACCTGCAATGAAATATTGACCTACAAAACCCTCAAGAGTGAATCAAATCACAAAAATAAAAGAATGAAAATGATGGGTCAGACTGTCCTCAGCTATCAAACAAGTGATCTTACGACCGAGCATTGCACTAAATTTAAGACCCAATGTAGTTCTAGGTGTGTGTGTGTGTGTGTGTGTGTGTGTGTGTGTGTGTGTGTGTGTGTGTGTGTGTGTGTGTGTGGAATCATGCCCTAGGTGGCTCTTGTGCGTGTCGCACTTGATATTAAGCAAATAGCTAGATGTAGAAGATGTGTGCATGGAATAGAATTAAATTCCCCTCCCATGAAGTGTATGTAGTAGAATGTTGTTCCGTCCCCTTGAATGGATGCTAGAATAAATGCTTGAATTCTCTTGAATAACCTTTGGATGCAACCTTAGGTGGTGATAGCTAATACTTAATGCTTGGTCCCTTATTATGATCACATAACTTTATATTTATATGATTCCCTTTCTTGAATTTCATAATTAACCCTGAAAAGGCCAACTACCAAAATATAAGATGCTCAAACAACTAGAAAGGACCCAAAAGATGTGAATAAAGTACAAAGAGGTTAGGTGTGCCCAGAGGGGATGGGGGCGCCTAATGCTGATGTCCTAGCTAGGCGTTGGTGTCCAAACTCAGAGAAAGTGAAGGTTTGTATGTCATACTGAGCAAGAGGGTGTGTAAGACCAAAAGTGGTAACAGAAAGAAATAAAATATGGCCAAAGACATGGGTTAATTAGTACTTTTCTTACTTAGTAATCATATGAATAGTAGTATGTAATTAGGACTAGATAATTACCCAAAGTGCATGATTATGTGTCTATAGGATAAGAGGATTTTTTTCTCTCATTATCAGATGAGTGGGCATTAGGTTGAAAAATGTTGGAAACTTCATTCATCACACTATATTGGAAAAGGAAAGGAGAAGATGGATTATAAACCTAATGATACATTTACAATTAATGAAGTTATTAATTCACCAACAATTATTGAGACAACCTAGGATCCATCTATAAATAATCCACAGATGATCCCATTCAACTTTGACTTGGGTGGTAACAAACCATTGGTTTTGATGGATAGATTGGCAGAGCTGATATTTTTGATTAGTTGTCATTTACTTCAAAGCATACTTTTGTGGGATTCCTGTTGTATGCAGAAAAGATATTTTCCCATATGATTTTAGCTTTGAATCTAGTTTTTAGAATCACTTGTAGGGAAGAGATGAGTGACATGTTTAACATGATCAGATTTTTCTTCTCACATTAATGATTGCCAGATTGCATTGTGATATTGACAACAAATTTTTCATGTTCATTGGGAATATTCAGTATGCCTAATTTTGGATTTACATTTTAAATAAATCTATTGTCCTTTGTGTGCAAAACTATAGATGCATATAAGACCCATTTGGGCACCATTTACAATTTCTATTAATATAAAAACTTGTTGTATCCACACGTGATATTTGCACATCTTTTAAGACCCTCATTTTTGGGAATTTATTTGTAACTGTCACATGTGGTTACAATTAGGGTGTACATTTATTACACTAACAAACTGGTTTGTAGTTGCACTTGGTGATCTTTTGTAGTGGTTAGTAGTTTCATCGATTTAGAGTGTGACAATTGTGAATGTAGTTTGGTTCTATCCCCAATTCCACATTAGATAGATATTTCATATTCACTAGAAGTTTCAGGGATTCAATCAAAATCTTTCCTCTTTGTATGGTGTTGTGTAGTCTATTGCATAACTGATTTATTTCCATGATATTTTGTAGTGATTATCCACTTTCACTAGGCCAATTGGACACTTGCTAAGAAAGTGTTTTGTTGTCTATTTTACACTGATCTAATTGGGTGATATTATAAGGATTCCATGATTTGACAGCTTCACAATTTCATTTGGATAACTTGATGTATGACACTGTGTTTTCTATTTCATACTGATCTATTTTGGCATTTGTAGTATTGACAGAATCACAAGGATTCAATTGTACACTTGTTGAGAAGAATTTTGTTGTCTATTGCATACTAATCCATTTTTGTGATAAACATTTCAATATTATGTAATTTTAGCCACCATACTATATTATGGTTTCTGTATGTTGGTGTAATGCAAAGAACCATTTAACATATTGAATGAGTGACTTGAGTTTTGGGGAGCAAAAGGTTTTTATTGAAGAGGTGTGACCCATAGGACATTATGGGTGGTTAGAAGTTCCCTAATTCTCCCTAAACCATTACAGTATAGAAGAGAACTCCGATATATTTCTAATGCCCATTAGAATGTGTGAATCAGACATCGTATGCTCCCAATACTGTTGGTCAAAGTTTAGGGTCAAACTAGGTTAATAAGGAATCACATGTCTATACTACCCTGGCTCGTGCACAAAGTCTATTTAGGTATTTTAGAGTTGATCAAACATGATTGTGAACATGTTTGGTCAAGTTTTATTTGTTGGTATTTGAAAAGTGTGCAAAAATTTGGTTTCAACAGTGATTCCACTTTTGTTTCGGAAGGGGACCTGTTCGCCGTGATATATTAGCATGATTTTAATTTTTCCAATTACACTATAGTTTATGCCACATTATTTCGTGTCTTGTTGTGCCGACAAGTGGAAGGATATAATTTGGAGTAATTTGTGAGTTATCCCAACATACTCGCCATTTCCACCACTTACCTTCCTGCTCAAAGGTGAGCCGCTTCAATAAACCAACTCAACATTGCCATCATAGCCGATCCATTTCACCCAACACAACGAGTTGTTTCAAACCAACCCACATTGCAGACATGGTAGACCCGCTCAATAGTTACAATGAGCTTGTGGGGGATTTTTTAACCCCATACTTAGAAAAACAGTGGGTTATGTGGCCGCAACCATGAGTACATTAAACAATCTAAGACTATTTTAAGCTTATTTACCAACCTCTCTCACTGTATGTGGGATTTTCACCAAACCCACATACTAAAACAAGGATTTTGAGGTTCAAACTCATGACCCTCAAGTAAAATATTAAGTTCCCAAACCAATTTGACTACAAGTTGCAAGTAGTTATGAAGGGGGATTTTTCTATTTAAACAAGGGTTTTCAGATGACTGTTGATTTAATAAAATCTGAATATTAAATCTAATTTCAGAGTCACTATGGTAATATACAACATAATACAAATGCTAAGCACTCTAAAGATGTAATCATATAAGAAAATTAGAAATATAGGGCACTTATCGGAATTTGCAATCGATATCAAGGTATGTTGAGCTAGAAAACTGATGAAATAGGAGGGCAAACTGTCGCAACTGAACCCAAAAAATTCTGAAATTGATAGAACAAGCTGGATTAGGGCACCTAGACTGGGTCACAGGAATCTGGGCATTGAAGACTACATCTGGGAACCCATGATCTGCAAAAGACCTTAGAATCTACTTTTTCTTGTGTCACTAGGGTTTCACACTTGTTCGTTGTTAATCACCTGTATGTTGCACTTGGATTGCCAAGCTACCTGTAATATGAAACACAAACCCTATCTACTTGCACAAGCTCAAAAACACATGAAATTGGAATAAAAAATATAATATGTGAAGTGGACTGACCTCGACGGTCATTTGAAGGATGAACTTATGACTGAGCGGTGCACTACATTTCATAATCCATGTAGTTCTGTGTGCTTGTGTGTGAAATAGTGCTCCTAGGTTGCCCTCGCACCAATGATGCCAAGATAGTGGGCTAAAGCTAGATAAAATGCAAATGTGTGGGATGGAATTCAGAAATTCCCCTTCCTATGCAATGTATGCAGAGTAATTATCCCTAAAATGCAGTCCCTTTGATAGTATGTAGATATGCTTGCCCTTTAGAATCGTCTGCCATTATAATGGTATGTATGTTGTGTATATATAGGGATCTCTTGTTTGAATTTTGACACTAGCGACACGACATGTCGACAAGGACCTTGAGATAGGAGTAATAAAACCAAAAAGGCCGACCACAAATGTCAAAAATGTGAACAAGAACAAAGAGGACATGAATGCCTATGGTGGACAGGAGCGCCTGGGAACTAGTGTCCAAACTGGGCACTGGCGTCCTAGGACAACTAATGAAAAATATGAGAAGACTGATAGACAGGGATCCCTGTGACTTGACTAGAAATGGATGCAGAAGTGACAAGTGTGAGAGATAAAGACAATAAAAACAATCAAAGTAAGGAGATGGACTTGGAAGTGTGTCAGCAATGAATACTTTTCTTACTCAAGATCCATACCTATAACAACATACTTGGTGGTATATTAAAATGGTGGTTAGTGTGTGATTTTTTGTCTACATTTCCCCCCCTTTATGCTATTTGAATGACATTCAAGTAGTGTAAAGGAAGTAAGGAACATATCTGTGAGAAGTCTGGAGAGGCCATGTTGCAGAAGTACGTGCGGAATAAAAACTTATAGTGCAGAAAAATATGGATCAACGTGTCAACCCACATGGCGTAAATAGAGACAGCGAACCATTGTAAGGAGAACTTGGAGAAATTGATTATTTGATTTAGAGAATTTTGAGATTTTTGGATTGTTGCCAATGGAGATTTGAAGGGGTAGGGAGTGATAAATTCCCAACCCAATTTTGTAAAATTTTGATCAAGGAAGGATTTGGGTGTCCTGTTGTCAGAGGAAGAGTGTTTGGGAGAGAGGTCTAGTTTTACTCTCGAACCATGACTACATCCTCAAGAGGTCCAACCACTGCAGACATATAAAATACCCAATTTAGTTCCATTTCGATCCATGATTGGTCTCAAGTTGAATAACCCATATAAGAGCGGTATAGGAAAGGAAATGACGTCTCATTTCCCCCACTCCATGGGTGTCACGATTTTGTACAGTGCTAGATGGATTCCAATTTAGGTCATCTGGAAGTGACGTAAAGTGATTCCCATGTTAGGTCATCTGGGAAAGATAGTAAAAATGATGTAGCTCCCAAGTTAGGTTAGCTGGGAGAGATAGTAAAGTATGTTATGCCGTATCGATTGAAAGATTTGATTCAAATGTCTAAAATATTGCTTTGAAATTGGATATGTATGATAGATTACTCATGGAGATATTTTCTCATTTTCCTCCCAGATTAGGTCATTAGGGGGGAATAGATAAAAAGTATTTGAATAAATCAATTTGTTCCTTTTCTTGAATTACGTGAATTTTTTCCGATAATGATGTATTAGGAGTATTAAATGATCATATAGTAGCCTAAGAGGGATCGTAGGGTGATCCCAATTATATGCCCCCCATTTTGGCGAAAGGGTGAGGGGTGGATATAATGAGTGTTAAGCCGAAAGTAGAAGCAAAAGGATGGAATGATGACCAAGAGGTAATATAGAAGATGTCGTAAAATAGTATATGTGCGAGATTGGAATATATCATTATGCAATGCGAATAATGCAATGATATGAAAAATTCTAAACCGACTGTCACAAATGGGGAAGAAAATGGAGCAATGAAGCTCAAGATATGAGCGAAACCATGTGTCATGTATTAATTGGAAGAATAAGTATGACTAGTAACTATAGTGGATGAAAAATTGAAAAATGTTATATATGGTGATTATAAAAAGTGAATAGTAAATTCATTTGAACCATGATTGATTGAGAATTTGATCTCTAAGCTTGCAAGTATGCCACAAATCAGGGCATTGAGGCTAACTAGGTTTAAGAGAGTAACGACAACCGTATCGTCATAAACGACGGATGAAGTGGTCAGTATGATTGTTTTTTAAAATTGTGGTGATTTTTTTGACTTTGTTGGTTTTTGCAAAATTTGAATTTTTGAGCATTTTTGACCTGGGTGGGAGCGGCCAAGGTGTTAACGTCCTTCAGGATGCCATCTCCTAGTTCTAGGCGTTGGTGACCTGTTCCTAGGTGCCTGCATCCTGCTCCTGGGCATCGATAACCTAGGATAGTGTTTTGATGCGTACTGTGGAATATATGAATTTGGTTGACTTTTCGTAGTTTGCGTGGTTGTTTTTATGTATATATGAGGTACTAATGTCGATATTTTACTAGTGTTTGTGTTGTGCAGAGAAATATACACTCAAGGGATTTTTGCGGAGGTCAAAATTTGAGCACATTATTGACTTTGGGCTTGTATGACGCTGAGTGGGACATACTAGACCATGTCAGCCTGACGCATAGCGAGATTGGGGGAGGTACCCCATAATATTCCTATGGTGACTGCATTGTACGAGTGGTGGTGTGTAGTTACATGTACGTTTTGGTTTCCAAATGGGAATATGACAACAACCCTAGAGGATGTATATCATATATTGCGATTACCAGTTGTGGGCGAGAGAGTTCAGGGGATGGCTGTAGTGGATGCTCAAAGGCAGATGAGAGAAGTTAGGTGATACTTTACAGGGACATGGGTACAGACTAAGACACACATTAGTCTAGATGCCATATTGAGATCAGGTGTTCTGTGGTTACGGAAGTTTATTGCATTTGTGATTGCTTCATTTGTGGTAGTAGAGGGTGGCAGATTGGGCATATTGTATAAGATGCATAATATTTATCAATGCATATTTGCTTTGTTTATTACTATATTTTATCGAGTTTGATCATACCTTCCAATCTAATGTAGACTGGCTCTATCATTTACCAAAGAGTTCTATTACCAAATGGGATGATATGCAATCAAAATTTGAATCTAGATTCAAACTAGCTGAATATGCTCATTATTTTCTTGCCCAATGGTCCCAGTTGAAGAAAGATCCCTTTGATCCCATAGGGGAATTTTTGGCTAAGTTCAATAGAATTCTCTACAAGGTCCCAAAGCTTCCCGACCTTCTGAGGATAATCAACTAAGATTTTTCATGAATGCACAACTACCAAAGGTCAACTTCATGTTAAGAATAAATCTACTTGCCACATCAGAGGAGTCACAAAGACTTACAGTTGAGGTAGAAGATGACCTGATAATGTATGGAAAGATAAAAAAGGGTCTAAGCAAAGAGAAGGGTCAAAGTTTAAATTATGGAACCACAAACTCATTAGTACAAAAAATGGATAATGATGTTCTTTCTCTTAAGAAGAAATTGGCCCAAGCCTCCATCTATACGGATGTCCCAAAGAAGAATGTTTCAAATAAGCAAATGATTGGTCCAACACCTAAAATAATTGCTCTAGAAACACCTTCTATAAATGCAACTTGTGAAACTGTTGAGGAGGAAGAAGAACATGTAGAATCAGAACAAGAAAGTGAGGACACCAATTTCCTAGAGATTGAAGAAGTGGATGATGATGCACAAATTGGATTCCTCGAATATTCAGAATGTGAAGAAGAAGATGATGAAGATGCACCTAGCTTCTCATGTGCAGTGTTCACCCGCTCCCAAATCTCATGAAAGGAAGTTCCTCCACCACTACTTCGAAAAAGAAGAAGACAGATGATCCTCCAATGGTGGCTTAGCAAAATAAAATAATCAATAAAGGATATCCACTTCCACCTTCCATGGAGTCTACAAAGGAGAATTTGGATCTCGTGGAAAGAAAGAAGCTATCTATTGTTCCAATTAAGTATCCCAATGCTCCTCTTAGTTCTAATTTTATTTCTGCAAAGGCTGCTCCTTTAAAAACTTCCAGTGTTCCTACAAAATCATCCACTGCTCCCTAAACATATACTCCCATTGCTAAATATGTTCCAACTTCAAAGGTAGTACCTCCTTCAGCCCCCAAAGCACTCGTTTTCCTTGAGGTGTATACCTCATCTCCATCCACCTCCTTTGACATCATAGAACATGTAAACAAATCTAAAGTTTAGATTTCCAAATCTTAATTCTTGCAAAGTCATTCGAAACAATTTGATAGGCTTGTCTATTATATCAAAGGTATTAGCTCAAAGCATAATATTATGGTTCCTAGTTCCAAAGGACTACTACCAACTCCACCTACTCCTCCATCTCAAAATATGATTTCTTTGAGTGCATCCAAGACCAATAAAGTTGAGTGAATCTATCTCTCCCTTCTTATTAAAGGCCATCCGTTGAACAACTACATAATAGATTCGGGAGCTTCTGATAATGTGATGCCCATAAAAGTTTCTAATGCTCTTGGATTTACCTTGACATGGGCCAATGGTTCTTGTTACTCCATGGAGTCCAACAAATTACCACTTGTGGGGAGAATTAAGGATGCACGGGTGGCTCTCGCTGGAGTTCCAGATAAGAAAGCATTGTTGACTATTTTGGTAGTAGATATTTTGACATCATTTGGAATGTTGCTAAGTAGAAATTTCTTCTAGGAGTTGGGAGGTGAAATCCAAATGGATTGGTCTTTTGCAACCATTCAGGGGTTTGATCTTTTCTCCTTTCGTGAGCCTTCTCACCTCCAAGCCCTCCTCTTAAGGCGACTTGTTGGTATTTAGGGAATACCCTGTTAGTGCTTTCACAGTGGACTCCTGATTTTAGCCCCACTAGCCATGTTTCATTGAAAATTCTAGTTTGGATTGAAATTTCGGGGCTTCCTATTCATCTCTGGTCTTTCCTTCTGGAGATTTTCAAACCCATTGGCAGGGTGATTTTCCATGAACAAGAGCATTTTTTTATGCTTGTCTAAACAAGCGTGTGTGTGTGTCGAAGTGGAACTTGCGAAAGATTTGTGGGACCACCTATATATTCAAGTTAGGTACCTACATATCTCTCAAAAGGTGGTTTGTTTCAACCTTCATAACATGTGTTTTTGTTGTCAAGCCCCAGACCATTGCATTTGCGACTGTCCGCCGCTAGCTCATTCCAAGCCAACGTTGATGCAACCCATGTTTTCCAATCCCAAAGATGACCCTCCAATTGATGGTTGGACTATGGTTGAGAATAAGAAGGGATCTGATGTGACACCCACTCCCGTGGTTCCAACTACACCCTCTCCTTCCCCCCTCCGTCCAAGGATGAGTCAGTTTCTGAGCCACCCCGTTTGTCAGTTTCCATTCCTTCCAAACCCTCATAGAGTCAGGTTATTCCTTCAAGTTCAGAGAATATTGGGAATCTTGGTTCAACTTCTCTTCCTTTGCGATGCTCTTGCAGTCCACCACAAGAGGTGTCCCATGACGTGCAAGGGGATAATGAGGCCAAACACCGCTCCATTCAAGTTGAGCCTTCTAATTCAGACCAGATCCCATCTGCCAATAATTTTTCCATTCTCGGTTCAGAGGATGGTATACCGGACGGGCATGGGGAGTTTGACATGTCTGATTTTTCATGAATTTCATCTCATGTAATGTTCGGGACCTTACAGAGCCCTCTCAAAAATACTCTGTCAATTTAGCATGCTAATGTATCGACAACCTAGATATTATTTGTTTGTAGGAAATTAAGATTTTTGGTTTTTTACTTTAGAATACTCTAACTTGTATTGCTCCATCTTTTTCACATTTTCATACTTAACACTTTGATGGCAAAGGTGGTACGAGCATTTCCATAGCGCTGAAATTCTTGGCCTTAATCACCTCCTTGGGCCAAGATCCTTCAAATTGGGTTGTGTGGGTGATTATGGCTATTAATGATCTTTCTTTTGGTATTCTTAATGTTTATGCTCCTAATGATGGCTCAGGAAAGAATGAATTTATGCAAATGGTTAGGGTAATAACTTAACGTTTAGCTTATTAGTTAGTGTATGGTGAACTTTAATATGATAGAGTATCCAGATGATAAATTTTGCACCCTTGCTATGTGCTGGTGTGTCAGGGAGTGTGCGGCTTGGTATTTCTATAAAAGATTCGTTGGGGACTTTTCTGATCCTTTGCTTAGATGATGGTAGGAATTTAAAGCCCAAGCTTGGCATATTTGGACCAATCTTCAAGAAGGATATGATCTAGGTATTAGAAAGGCTTGATTGTGAACTTATTTCATATCAACACACTTATTTTGATTTTAACACGAAATGATCCTCCATTGCTGTCAAGGTGTGGTTAGATGTTTTTTTGTTAGATCATCACCTGCTTACATTTAAGGTTATCTCGCATGCGGGGCCCCTTATAAAATCCCATTGAATCAATTCCTTCTTAATGTATCTTTGCTGAGTCATCTAGCGGTGGTCCTACTTATTGTCTAAGGTTTGGAACATGGTACTACATCCGTCATTTGCTGCTAAATCTAGATCACATTGTGGGAGGGGGCGATTCAGCTTCACCACCCGTTACCACTGCTGTTTCAGAAAATAGGTTGCTCGTATTCCTAAACGTGTTGAATTGGCTCTGCACAAAGAATTCAGAAGGATCTCGATTTTACTCAAGTTCAATCCATTCAACATTCCTCTCTAGATATAGGATGCCGTTGAAACCTGGGCACAAACTCAAGCTCATTAAATCTCATTCGGCCCATGTAGTGCTACAAATCTGGTTGATGCAGCATTGGCTTAAGGTGGGAGAGAAAGTTTTAAAATACTTCTTCAAATGCCTCTGAGCCAAGAATGCTCGTCAATAGATCAAAATCTATCCATGATTCAAATTAGCAGATTCACAGAGCTGTCCCAGAGATCTCAAATACCTTTTTTGAGAATTATTGATTAGTCTTTCAAGCTCAAGAGGCTAATAATGAGCGAGATTCCAAACTCTGCAACAATATATTGATGCAGTGTCAAACAATCTTTATCCTAAAAAGTGGAGACCTTTACAATGCTCATCTTTCTTTGGAAGAGATCCATACTGCTTTGTTGTGCCTATCTGATGAAAAATCTCTAGGGCTCGATGGCTTCCCTTGTGAATTTTACAAAGATAGCATAGGTCATTTACTAGTCTTGACCTGCTTCGTGTCTATAATGAAGCTCTCCAATCCAATTCTCTTGGGAGTTTCATCAATCAAGGAAACATCAAATTCATTCCTAAAGTTGGTGATCCTAAGTAGATAACAAGTTTGCGGCCTATCACCCTGCTAAATGTTTCTTATTAAATTCTTGCTAAGGCTTTGGCTCTTTGTATAACTGATTTATTGCCTAAAATTGTTTTCCCTAAGAAAACTGGTTTTGTCAAAGGCCGGTACATTCTGGATAATACTTATCGCAGTACGGGAAGGGATGGAATGGGCTTGGGTTTCTCTAACGACCTTTATTTCTCAAAATTGATCTTTCAAAAAAGCTTATGATCGTATCGAATGGCCATTTATTTTTCTTATGCTCAAAGCCCTTGGTTTTGGACAACTTTTTTAGGTCGGCCGTCAGAACTCTAGTTTTCTAATGCATTAGCTTGCCTAACCATCAATGGTCATCAATCTGTTGTGATCGACCTCTTCCGCTATATCAAACAGGGGTTTCCTCTTGCGCCAACCTTGTTTGTTTTAGCTGTGGATGTCTTAGGCTATCTTATTGCTCATCAGGTTGCTCAAGGTCGCATTCAGGGGATTTTCCTTCCTGACAATATGACGTAACTTATTAATGGCCATTTTGCAACGATGATTCCTTTCTTACCACTTTTGAATCCAGAACAAAATGTGGCCACATGGTCTTTTATTTCCTTAATACGTTATGCCTTCCCTCTTGCATCTAACATTCATATGGCTATGACGTTGGGCTATCCAAAAAATTTGTTTACCTATTCATGGATTGGTTGAAAACTTACCCATAGAAGTGGATTCAAATAGGTGATTAATTAAAATTCTTGAGCATTCCTGTTTTCTTTTGGTAGCAACTCCGACCACACTATGGCAGCATATTATTAACAAAGTTGAGCAT
Source organism: Taxus chinensis (assembly GCA_019776745.2). Taxonomy (NCBI): domain Eukaryota; kingdom Viridiplantae; phylum Streptophyta; class Pinopsida; order Cupressales; family Taxaceae; genus Taxus; species Taxus chinensis. The sequence continues at coordinate 16,149,792 of CM034150.1, forward strand.
AAGGTTTCTCGGTGGCCTTCCAAATCACTCCCGAGACTCTTGTTGGAAAATTCTAAGTGTGTATGTAAATAATCTTGCTAGCCACCTATGTATATTATTCTTGCATGTTTGTGCCCTTCCCGTGATTCATTTCCAAAATTTGTAAAGCTATTACGGGACTATCTTTGGTGTAAACGTTTTGGCTCAGTTGGCTTTCATCAAGTATCTTAGAGAGATATGTTGTCTCCTTTGTGATCAACATGGTACGAGAATCATTGATGTCTATCAACAAAGTGTGGCCTTATGTTTTAAATGGGTTATACAATGTCTATTAGGAGATCTTAATCCTAGAAAATGTTTGCTTTAGCAATTCATTACTTATGGTGCTCCAGTGTATGGTAAAAAATATTGGAACAACATTGGTTTACACACCCTTATTATCACTAGGAATCCGATAAGAATTACTAGTACATTTTTTACTAAAAACATTTGGATATCCTTTGAGTCAGTGAAACTATTGATACAATAAAATGGCAATGGATTTCACACTGGGCTCTCTTTTAATTCTTATAATAAGTGGTGGTATTGCATTATCACTGATGATAATCTTCCGCTTGCATAAAATCCAGGCATCAAATCTCTTTAGATTTCTCGCTAAAGGAATTTAGACAATTCAAGATTTAGTCACCCAAAAAGACTAGGTGCACTAGACCTTTAGCTCAAGAAAAAATTTAATCTTGCCAATTCTGAATTTCCTGCCGATCTATAAAATTTAGGAATTAATGGCCTGATGTTATGATTCCACAAGCTAGGTATTAAACCCTTGGATATTTGGTGGCATGATTGACAACGGAATCATTAAATTTCATTCCTCTGCTACAACGTTGGAACTACTTATAAAGATTTTGAGCCCAGTATCACCTTGTCATTGTCAAATTTAATGTGCATTGGGTTCTGCATTCTACACATTACACCTAGCTTCGTCTGTCTTTCCCATGCTTGAAAGTCTCTTCTTGAGCCAAAATTTAATCATACCCTATGTTGTCTTATTTATTAGGGCCTTTCTGTTGAAGAACGTCTTAGTCACATTGGCATCTCTAATCTTAAATGCTTGTTCTGTTCCAGACCTGCATCTTTTAAACATTTATTTTTGTCTTTTCCATCATGTTCGGACTATATAGAATTGAATACATTTTTCTTTCTAACCCTACCATCTTGAATTCATTCACTAGTGAGTTTAGCTTTGTTCTGACATTTCTGTCCATGGCCTCATTATATTGATATTATATGGCACTTGCTTAGAGTTTGCATTCTATGTCATATTTGGAAATATCGAAATGCATTGATATTCAAGAATAATCAATTTGTTGCTTTATTTTCCAATAATGATAAAGTGGTTATATTGTCTATTGTGCCCATATAGATTCAAGCTCAAGTTGAAAATGTTTTGCTTGAGTTTTCTCATTTACAGGAATTACACGCACACTGGGGGAGTCTGTCAAACATTTTGATTTGGCTCCCCTAGATCCGTTACCACCGCCACCTCTGCCATCTCTGCCTCGGTGGCCGCCACCTGCAGGACCGCATTACAGAAGCTGCTCTCGCAACCATTACTCCACCTCTCCTCGGGGTCGACCTTTAACTCCATCCTCCTCTAGATTGGCTGGAGCCCTCCTCTGAGGGGAAAGGGCGTTGTTAGTTCTCTGCGGTGGGGCTCTCCGCCGCCTGACATGTAGACTATCGCTGGCTCTTCGCCCTCTGGTTGGGGGATTATTGTTCCATTGCAGATGCAGATGCTTGACCATGATGGTTGGTAGGGGGATCCTCCCTCGGCCGAGCGGTCCAGTGGAGTGTTCATCCCTCCCCGGGATGATCCTCCTCCTCCTCCTGGAGCGACGACATGTGCTAGTGTTTTCTGATATGTTGTAGTGCTTGTGCTCTTTGGTTGCCCTATAGACTTTTTTTTGTTGCCTACGTGAGATTTTGTGGTGTTTTGTGGGACCTTGAGTTTTCCGATCGCCCGTGCTAATGTAACTCTCTTTTATCAATATTAATGTAAGGGCAGTTCCAATAGTAAATTATTATTAATATTAATATTAGCAGCATTTTCAATTTAACACAAAAAATAGTGGATAAGGTGCTCCTCTTGTATTCAGAAGATTAATGGGCGGTTAACAAAGGGTGAGAAGAACATTGGAGAGGAATCGAACAAGGGGCGCGAATGTTTCCAATGTTTTTGCACAGATACAACGGCATTGCTACGGTAATATATATTTGTTCATATGTTATCCTATAGTGGTTGCCTCGGTTTGGGTTCTATAAACAAGCACAGACAAGTGGGATCATTTTCGTCTTTCCATGGATTTGGAAGGAAGCACGGCCATGGTTTTGTTTGTTCTAGATACAAATTTAACTCCGAAATGGTCAAATCTTATGGGCGCTATGGCTATGAGTATGATGATGACGATGACATGGGTTTTGCGGACTTTGATTCTGATGGGGGTTATGCGGGCGATGTAAGTTCACTATTTTCTGTACCTGCTCTGTATTCTGTTTTTGTTGAATTTAACGCTGGATGAATGGGTCATTTATGGGCAATAGTGAGGTGGGAATTTAAGTGGGATGATGCATTTATACGTTGGTGTAATGGAGGGCGCTTGCCATACAAATGGTCTCGTTGAGGTGGGTTACCATTATTTTCTGGGCTATTATCATTCTGTTTTTGGCCATTTCTCAGGGTGTCTACAGGATATGATGGGTGTTCTGGGTGTGATTCCTTCCTGCTTGTTTTTCTTTTTTGTTTTGGTTGGGTATGGTTACCTGTGTTTATCTTTTCATACCTGAATATAATGCTAGCTTTTTAATTAAAAATAACTCTTCCAAGTGCTGAAAGATTTGGAGCCATATCTACAGCAAAATGGTCCTATGAAACACAAAAGTTCTAGCTGTGAGCTGCAATTTTCCTGGACAATGCATTTGATCAAAACATTTCTCAAAAAATTAACTTAACAAACTTCCGTTTGGCCAAAAAAGTTTCCCAAATTCTCAGAGGAAGAGCTGAAAACTTCTACCCCTTCTATGGAACTGCATCCTTGGCGCTCTTGGTGGCCTCTTTCCCTGCCTGACATTACAGGTAATTGGAAAGGCTATATTTACCTGGAGACACTAGGGTCTGGGTATGAGTATGGAGATGCCATTTCAAATCAGGGTACAGGAGCAAATGAATAAGGGCATGCCTATATTATATACAAATATTGTCACCAAAAGAGATGATTATGGGAACGGGGTCCTCGTCCATATACCGAAGTTTTTTTCAGGGGCTTCTTTTCAAAAAGAATGACTGTATAAACACAATCAAGGATAAATCTAAAACTTTTGTGATCTGATTGGGGTTTTATAAAATCACTGCATATAGCTTCCACACGCTATTATTGAACTGATCATATTTATAGAGAATAATTCAGAATTAAGCTGAGTAACTTATTGTACCAGACTGATAACAAGCGTGAAACTAGAGTATACCGCCATGAAATTGAGGTTAACAACAAGTTTGATTTCAATGCTTGTCTTTTTTTGCATTAAGAATGTATACGAAAAGAGGTGAAATAGTTAGTTTTTTTTTGTGCTCTCGTAGCAGTAAAGGAGAAATGGCATGTTTCTTTGAATGCCTTTTCTTTTTTTTGCACTTGAAAGTTGAAAGTATAGAAAAGAAGATGTGTGAACTGGTTATTGAGAGTACGCACAAGGGAAGGATTTGTCTGTTAGGGTTAGTTTTACTTTGGGAAATGTTTATAGTGTTCTCAAATGAGGATTGGGGAATGATTCTGCAACAGCATGTCAACGATATATTAAATTATTATGCTGTAGATCATGCTCAGCGGGTTCTATTCAGTCCCCTTTCTCCTTGAGGTTCATTGATTGCTGTGTGTTATGTAAGTTCAAGAATGTAAAAACAGGTATTTTTTCATCTGAATCGAACAGAGGACTAATTTTAACTACCAATTTTTCAATTTGAGCTGCAAGTTTAAATATGAAACCAAGCAGTATGAAGGTAGTACATTTTCATTTTATATCAGTATCTGTGATAAGTTTAGTGAAGAAAAAATATTTTTTTGTCTAAGGATTTTGTTGCTGGCAATCGAATTCTTGTAGTTAGATGGAATGATAAATCAATTTTACTTTGCTTGTTTTGGATGCCCGTCTTAATCAAAGGAAAAAGGAAAAAATCATCAGCTCAGATGCATGCTTCATGTTATATTGAATTATCAGCTGAGCAGGTTAGCTGTTTGTTTCTGTCATCAGTATCAGTAAATGCGGGTCACAAAGTTGATTTCTCCATTCATTGATTGCTATAGTCTATGCTCATGGTAAATGCTTGTGTTGAAGATACTGGCTATGGACAATTACATGGTGAGTGTTGGGAATGGAGATGCAATCTAAAAAGTTCTTGTGACTGATACAGCTCACACTGTATGAATTGTGGCTCAAGGCCCAAACAAGAGAAAATCAACCTATTTACTTCTAGATTTCTTTCCATTTTAGAGATGCATTAGAATGATAATATAAATTTTAAGCTCTCGCCTTCATCGAATGCATCTGTCATAGTATTGAAAGATGCTGTCGGTTTTGTTTCCAGAATAATTGTGTTCATTTTTCCACCTAACTTTTTTTACCATCTTTTCAGGATCTTCTACCAGAAGAACTCAATAACTTGAATTCTGAGGATGTAAAGTCAGCGGAAAAAACCTCTGTTACTAGGTTGGCAAGGACACATACAGGTCTAGCTTGCCCTGAAAGAGAACTGAAGCAGGGAAAGGGAAAGACAAATGTTCTTTCAATGAATAAAACAAGATTACCTATGAAAGGTACCTCGAGGGCTGATTCATCAGCTCTGCAGCCAAGCTCTTTGAGCTTATCTCGGGAGGAATGGGAGAAGAGAGCCATCGAGATCATTCAGCAGCAGAAACTAAGACGAATTGCAATGGAAAAGAAGAAAGCTGAGCAAAAAATTATGCTTAAAGCTTCCAAGTCCGAAGGTGTCAGTCCTCCTATGAGAAGTATTGCAACGAAAAAGAAGAATAGCAAGCAGAAAACTATGCTTAAATCTGCCAAGTCTGAAGGTGTCAGTCCTCCTATGGGAAGTATTGCAACGGAAAAGAAGAATAGCAAGCAGAAAACTATGCTTAAATCTGTGAAGTCCAAAGATGTTGACCCTCGTACAGAAAGTATTGCAATGGAAAGGAAGAAAGCCAAGCATAAAGTAATGCTCAAGTCTTCCAAGTCTGAAGATGTTGGCCCTCTTATTAAAAATATCGCCATGAAGAAGAAGAAAACCAACCAGAAGATAATGCTTAAATCTACCAAGGCTGAAGATGTTGACATTCTTACAGGAAGATCCATAATAATTTGTTCGACGAGTGCAATTTCGAATGAAGAGGTATTGCTCAAAGCTGCTCGCCAAATATGATATATTTTCATTCTTGAATTTTCTTTCAGTCATGTGGAATACCATTCAAATATGTTCTTGGCAATTCTTGCTTGTTTGGAGGTTGAGGACTGCTTTACCTTGTACTTATTAGCAGGTTAAAGCAGAGAAGGATATCAAGTATCATCAGATGAGAAAGCGATTAGGGTGTGAAGCAAGATGTGAACCCTTAATTCAATACTTGAGTAACTTGGGCTTTAAGGAGGCACATTTGGTTCGAATTTATGATAGGCGTAGACTTGCCCTACACATAAAAGTAGAAGCTGTACAGAAAAGATTGGATTTTTTTGTAGGCATGGGTGTAAAATCTGAGGACTTGGTGAAAATAATTACAAGGCAACCTAAAATTTTGGAGTACACTATTGATGGTAAAATAAAACCACATATTGAATTTTTGCTAGGCTTGGGTGTGCCTGCTTCCCGATTAGGAAGAATACTTAGTGCAGCTCCATCGTTACTTTCATATAGTGTGGAGCTTTCTCTGAAACCAAAGGTAAAATTTTTAACTGAGGAAGTTGGCATTGATCGAAAGAAGTTGGGAAAAGTTGTGGTCCTAAGTCCCCAAATTTTGATTCAACGTGTAGAAGACTCAATGAAATCTAGGCTAGACTTCCTATCAGAGGAGCTTGGAGCTTCGAAGGAAAGCTTAGTGAAAATGGTCACAAAACATCCACAGCTTCTCCGCTACAGCATTGAAGATGGTATAAAGCCAAGGATTGAGTTCTTGAGGAGCATTGGCATGAGTAAAGCTGATATTGTGAAGGTTTTAACAAGCCTCACCCAGGCAAGTTATCAATTCTTTGACTGTTTGCCTGATTTTTTCGGAGGGTAAGCTTTATGTTCTCAATATTAATTCATTACTGTTATGTTTACCTATTTACATTAGGATTGTGTGGTTTTGTTTATTTTGTTCACACTAGGTTGTCAATACGATACTTGATTTGCAGATATTGTCCCTTTCAGTGGAGAAAAGCTTGCGTCCCAAATATCTATATTTAATCAAAGAGCTGAACAATGGAGTTAGGTCATTGACAGCTAACCCTGCATATTTCAGTCTTTCACTTGAACAACGCATCTGGGCTCGTCACAGATTCTTGACTACCTTGAAGAAGGTACCAAGTGGTCCTTTCCCACTGAGTGCTTTGCTTGTTAAAGATGATTCCTTCTGTAAGCAGTGGGCTAATTCTTCTCTTGAAGAGTACGAGGCATTTCGAAAAGAGTTGATTCTAAGCAAGTTGAAAAGGCAGCTTTTAAAGAAGTATGGTGCTCATCTGTAAGGAAACCCATAGCAAACAGAGAGTGTTACATTTGGTGATGTGACTATCCAAGCCCAACTGCCAAGAGTTGAGAGAAACCATTCTAAGATTACTTTCTGAAATACAAGCCAAGACAGTCTTGCTGCTTGTTGGGAATAAGGAGACCGTTTACATTTTGGATCAGTCCTGGAAACTAAAATATTCTAAATATGTTGCTTTGCAAAAATGAAAATTCTTCTTGATGATTTATCTGAAAGCTCAAAGCTGCAACTTGTTACGTTGATGTGAGTTGCTATGCTCATTGGCAGTCTCATCAAATAATTGTTACATTTCTCCTTGTTTGCTCACAAGGAAATGTTGTCACGGCATCTCCGACATTAAGTCAAGTGGCATATGGGTATATGTTTGCATTTGCTGACTAGTATTTGGTGTTGGCTTTCTGGCTGTGGGATAAACTGCAGTTTCATGACTAGTTGGTGATTTTCACCACACTGCACTGTTGAGTCGCCAACTTGCAGTTCTGATTTGTCTTCAAGAAAGAAATTCATGGATTGGTTGTAGATCAACGTGATAATTGTCTAACAGTGAACCAAGCCTTAAAGATTGTCACAGTTAATTGATTGTGCAAGAGTGGCCCCTCATTGTAAAACAAAGTATCCAGAATCACATTTAAAAAGCTATTCTGGTTTTTGGTTTTCGATTTTCTATTCAGACGGATGGCCCTGAAAGTACTGTGTATCTGGTGATCACCACCTGAATGGTTCTTCTTTAGATGGCCAGGGAAAAATTGATTGGTTGTCAGTTATTTTTGAACATTATCAAGAATGGGTCTAGAGGAGTTTACACAAGGGGGTTCTCATACACCAAATCGGTGTATCACTTGGCAGTGACCTGAAAAGCTACCTTTATCTTTATATCCTTGTCGCTGTAGACCTCACCGGTCTAGAGTGGAATTTCCATGGAAGGGCATTGAGTTTATAATTGTAAGTTTTGTAAGAGATGAATTTTGGAATGACCATTAACACAATGAGGCTTTATGAGACATGTTCGAACTAGAGAACATTTTCATCTAATTTTTGACAACATTAGTGTTGTTTAGGGAAAATGTTGAGAGGTTCTGTTTTAGATCACCATCTTTTGTTGGTTTAACTCTTGCATGGTATGGACTGGCAAGAATGCATATAAAATGCTCAAGTTTCTTACAAATAAAATTTCTTGGAAAATGTTGAGAGGTTCTGTTTTAGATCACCATCTTTTGTTGGTTTAACTCTTTCATGGTATGGACTGGCAAGAATGCATATAAAATCCTCAAGTTTCTTACAAATAAAGGTTCTTCTACATGCTATAGATTTGCAGATGGTTGTGTTATGATTAGGAGTCACTGTTGAAGATTCATACCAGTGAACACTGATGCAGCAGCTAAAATGGTACCGACAGAAATGTAGGAGACAGCTAGAAAAGTGAGTAAACTTTATTACATCCTTTCTTCCCCCAACATCCTTTCATCCTCATCTTTGGCTTCATCTTTCACTTTATTTTCCCTTCCCCACTTACCACCTTTGTTAGATCTCCTGTCATATAAACCCTGTCTTCCTCCCCCAATCCCCACTTTTTTGCTCTCTTCATTCTCCACATCTTCCCATATTAAGACTTCATTCCCCTGCAATATCTCTACTATTGTCATCATCTTCCTTCTTATTTGTCCTGATCCTCCTATATCTTCTTCTTTTTCATCCTTCTCCACTTCACCCTCTTTTTATGTTGCCATTATCCTTGTCCTCATCTTTGGACTCATTCTTATATCCTCATCTCAAGCTTCTCCACCTCTCTTTCTCTACACATCTATCACCTCAGTCCTTTTCACATTCCTTACACTTCTCCGCTCAGCTGCATCATCACTCCTCCCCTTTCCATCACCCTTGTTCAAGACTTCATTCCCTTGCGATATTTCTCGTCTCTTCTTCATCTTCCTCTCTTTACTCCCACTCTCACCATTATTTCTTTTAATGCTCCATTTCCCTGTAATAGCTTCATCATCTGTATCTATTCTTCCTCACCCCTTTCCCCTACCACTACCATGGACGCATACTCCTTCATGAACTCTTGGTTGACTGAAATTCTCTCACATCTTATTCCACTCACTCCATCCATCAGTTTCCAGCTTCATCTTTTCAATCAGGTTCCCGTCACTCCTCTTTCATTCCAAATTTTTGTTCCACATCACCTTTTCCTCTTACACTTGATTCTCCAGTTCGCCATCTTCATATTGTCTCAAATCAGGTACCTTACCCCTTTGTCCCTAATCATTTTCTCCATCCCCTCTCCTCTCCGACATACCTGTCCATGTTGTTTGTTGCATGCTCATATGTGTACCAGATCAACACCCATCTTTGTTTCTTTGTCTTACTCACATTTCATTCCTTTCATTTCTCTTAACTTTCTTCTTCATCTTTTTCCTCTCTTAACATCAAGGCTGATCTCATATTTTTTGTACCACTATCCCTCAAATTTTTCTTCCAATCATTACCTTTAGCCTTCTTTCCATTTTCTACTAGCTCGCCATACCATTCACTCCATTGTCATCCCCTCATTCATTCCAATATGATCATCAAATTGCACCCTACCTTTTATGCATCTCCATGCGATCTGTTCCATACTCATTAGAACATCGCACTACATTGCCACCTCCTCTCCTCATATAATTCTCTCCTTGTTTGTCTATTGCATTCATTTCTCCTCTCCCTAATTCCATACTACTCTTTCTCTCACCCTTAGCATCAAGCTTAATCTTCGACACCTTCACTATTCATTCCCTCACCTCACTCATTTCACATTCACATTTTCATCTTCATCAACCAAGCTTATTCATGTCTTCCTCACCCTATCCATATTCGATTAAGTCCCTCAACACATCATCACAATTATTGGTCCTATTTTTCCCACCTTTTTCTTATCTAACATCAACGTTGATTGAATACATCTCTCTTGATAACTCAACCTACTCCATTCATAACCTTTCCATTTTCGTCTTCATCCACCATGTCTCTCTCACAAGTTTCATCTTAATCTCTATCTCATCTTTTTGAGATACTTGTCTCTTCCATTTTTGCCAACCCTCTTGAGGGGGCATCATTATATCCACCCTTAATCACTACACCAAATATTTATTTTTGAGGAGACCATTATTACATTCATCATCAATCACTTTTTGTTCTCAAAATTAAAAAAAAAACTCTACTTTTTGCTTAGAGAATACTTAGTCACTTCTCAATCCAAAGTTTTGTTCAACTTTGTGCTTCGAGAAGAATCCTTTCAATCACCAATCATGCCATTGGGGGCATCACGTCCTGAAATAGGCACACCTTGTGAAATCAATCCTATCAATCCCTTCACACAAATTGTTGAAGTGGTCCATCAATCAAAATTTCTGAGAACCGATCTATCTTTCAAAATCAGTCTATCGATCGCTTCACACTACTTGTTAAAGTAGCCCATCAATCACTATTTCCAAGAACCATCTATCTTGTAAAACCAGTCTTATCGATCTTTTCACACAACTTGTTGAAGTGACCCATTGATCAACATTTCCAAGAATCATCTATCTTGTGAAATCATCTTTTTGATCCCTTCACACAACTGTTGAAGTGGCCCATAGATTAACATTTGTAGGTCCTTGCCTATTTCTATCAATTGTACCACTAGAGGCATCTCCTTTCATCCATCTCTTTTGTCTAATTTCTTTGAAAGGGTGTTACTACGCCAGCACCCTTCTAAATAGGGAAAATTTAGACACAATTATTCTATCACCGCATCAATTAATCAATTTCTTCATCCAATAAAAATCTTATAAGTGATTAATAACTACTTAATCAATTATTAGCTAATCTAATCACATCCTACTCACCAACCATATCATCTCTACCACATCACCATCCACATCAACTTTTCATTATTTCCCATGTCCCTTACTACCTAATAAAACAATTCGGTCAATTATCTATGTCCCCCACTATCAAATAAAATAATTCAATTAATTGCCTAGTTCCAAAGATGCCTCACTATTCATCTACTATGCATGATCCACATTCCCTCCATTTTGAAATGTGACTCAGTATTCATTACCCACCTTCCCCCAATTTTCCAAGACACCTCACTATTGACCACCTACCTCCCTCTACTTTCAAATTTATCATATTCATGCATTGTTAATCATTATTCACCTCCTGATTTCTCATTATTATTAAGAGAGATTAATTAGCCCCTTTCATTAATCAAATCCTGAGACCCTATAAATACACCCCTTATCTTCAATCTAACACACAATTCATGAGCATAACTCCATTATACCATTTCCCCCCTTTGATTTCTCTTTAATCACTTTGTGCCCAAATCCTTCCTCTTCATTTTGCAAAACAACACAATGTTGTCAGACTAGTCTTCCATAATGGAGCATACGTTGGGGCATCAACATCTAAAACATCTACATGCAAATCCACTTGATGACCTGAATTAAGATGTATGGTAAGAATTAGCATGCTTGATTTCATTTATGATGTATTTATCCGATGTCTATTTGCATTGCTAATCTTCATTATCGTTTTACTTTGACAAATGTCATTTATCACCTTTAAAGGGTTAGGTATTTGTTTGAGGTAAATCCCCTAACCAATTAAAAAAACTAACATTTTTCTCTAGTTGTTGATTTGCAGATTCAGATTCAGATTCAGATTGTGAAGATGCTAACCTACTTTATTAATAGGAAAAACCTCATGAATTCCCTCTCTCATTGAACTATAGTAACATAAGCACATTTTATTTAGTAAGCTGATTTTGAGCTAATTTTATTGGATATATCTAACACATCTTACATGGTGGCTCAACTTCCATGCATATAGGGAGTAAGAGCATTACAAATAGATTATCTACATAATTAGTTCATTCTCAGATTTTAGTTGAGAATACCACGCAACAATTTCTGGCAGTAGAATTCATCATTGCATCCTCTACACCTACTAGTGTTCTGTGACTCCCTCATTCTCCACCTCAACAAACAAGTCCACCTCCTTCTCCCACTTTTGCAAATGATAAGGTGCATTCACCTTAAAAGGATCAAGATATCGTTGTTGCAACCCCTTCGACACAAATCATTGTACCTCTACTTCAAACTGCCTCTCTTGTGTATAAAAAGCACACACCTTCACAATAGGTCTCATGCACTAAAATTTTAGATTGGTTGAATGAAGTGGTTCAGAAGATTTAAAGAGATTGTGCCACCTCAAGAGGTTTATTTTAGTGCTATTTCCATTGCTCTTGCTATCTCTTACTTGGAAAATAATTACAAACGAGTTTATTAGATAATAACAGATTACCAAGGAGAAATATATGTAGAGATGACACTTCCTCCATTTAGCAAAAAAGAGGTAGTCATAGTTCAAGACTATCATCTCTCCAAAGAGCACCTTGAGAAAACTACGTGGGAAGGCGTACAGAAAATGTGCAATCAACTATTGCCACACTTTTTGAAAAGTTCAATCAGAAAAAAGCAACTAAAGAACAAACATGAGTAAAGGTTGATCAACTTAAATCTATTGTTAAAAAATTAATCAAACCAATTCAATCCTTTGTCACTTCTTATCCTTCTTTACAAATAGTTGAAGCTAGCACATTAACCATAGCTAAAGAAATAGGCCACATGGGAAAATAAAAAAAAGAATTGTTAGAAAAGTTAATTGAAAAGATTATGACTGATTGATATTGTTGTGCTGATTTACACAAATGTGTAGTTTAAAATTGAAGCTATAAGGCAAGTTAAGGATTAAAGATGAGACTAAGGTTAAACACATTAAAATACTTCTTACCAAAGTTGGAGGTGATTCCAAAACTAGATTCAGATGTCCTAGTTTTCAAAGGAGTTCTAAGTGACGAGGATTGAGGTAACCAATCAGAGTTCCCAGGTGCCGCCAAGTTTTGGATATAATGTCTCGAGAAATTCAAAGAATCATGTATCAAAGGGGTGAAGGAAAGTAATCACAATTTGGAAGTGATTGAAACAATTCCATGTTCTTTCTACGATGACTTTGGCTCTTACTTCCATTACAAACTATCAAATATGAATTTAGTCAATTATTTAAGAAAAAATCAAATTCAGGATCTACTTTTAATCTTGACTCAATTCAAAGATTCGTCAAATATCAGAATATTAAAAAAAAAACAAAAAATATTTAAATAAGCTTTGACGCATGTCTAACCAAATGGTAGACATAATTATTGAATGTTAAATCAGTTATTTACAGTCAAAGTGTCTAGACGAGGGTAAAGTAAAGGAGGTCTTGAATAATTTTGATGTATTTCAATTGTCCCAACAAAAGCTTATTTTGAATGTTGACAAGGAGGGAGAAATTCAATAAAAAGACGAGAGGGGGTGGGGGTGGGGAAATCATTAGTGTAGTGCCCACATTTTATAGCTCCAGTTATCTGTTGGTTCCTTTATTTCTAGACATGTTTTGATTGAGACTCTGATAGACGTTGGACATTTTGCTATGATATTTTATTCTCTTGGACATTATGGCATTTTGGGCGCATAGCGCCAATTGGATTAGATTCATATACTGATATATTTCGTATGATGTGATGACAATAACATGGTTATATGATAGACTTATCAGTTAGATGTAGTCTCTTGTGGTTAATCTGATTGATGATATAGTGTTTTGGATTTAATGATGGTGATTTTCATGCTAAACTAAGTATATGTCGTTGCAATTTTAATTGTGGATGATTCATGGCAAACTATGTGGATAATTGTATGCATTGCACTATCAATTGTAAATTATGTTCGGACATTATAAGTTTGATTGAGATTGTGATGTATAGATGATGTTTATTATATTGGACAGGTGCGGTTAACGTGTGCAATGAGTGTGCAGGTGACAGGTATAGGAGAGCATGGGTTTTAGGGCAACTTTAGGGTGGATTTGAAATCAATGGCCAAGATTGAATTAGATCCTAGGGCTCTCATTCAACCCTACTTTTCTTTAAAACATGACTTTTAATGGGAATGTAAAATAAAATTAAAAAGGGGGGGAAACAAATTAAATTAAAAAGGGGGTGTGTGGTAAAATTAATTAAAAGAGAGAAGACTAATTATTTACAAAAGTGTAAATTTTTTATTCATAACCCTAAAGAGATTAATAGGTTAAAATAATTAAAATTTTGCGGGATGGTATTAATTTATTTCGGGAAAATAAATAAATTAATTAATTAATAATTATTATAAATTAATTATTAATGAGAGAGGCTTAAGCAAAGCAATAGTAAATATTGATCACTTCAAAAAAAAAATTATTAATTAACGTTTTCCACAACTTTAAAATATATATATATATAATAATAAATAAATAATAATAATAAAATAATAAAATAAAATTATAAATCATTTTTATTTATTTATTTATTTTTACCTCGGGTTCAGGATGGCACCCAAGAGGGGACGATTGGCTCGAGGTTCGGGACGTAGTGCACCTACGCGAGAGCCGCCGGCCCCCGATTTTGGGCCTCAGATATTGGAGACCCTACAGCAGCTGATAGGCATCGTACAGGAGCGTCTTCCCCCACCACAGGTGCCGAGAGAGGAGGACATTCAGTTAAGAGATGAGGAGTTGTTTGGTGAGGACGCACATCCAGAGCCACCTGAGCACGACATTCCGAGACGAGAGAGGTCACGCAGCCCTTCCATCCTTGGCGAGAGGGTGGCCTCGTTTCGTCACAGCCGTTCACACAGCTTCGAGGGACCTTTTGGAGATATGCGACCCCTCTCACCTGTTAGACCACACACGTCAGGATCGAGACACAGGTAGTGTGATTCGAGACCTTCTTCGCCTGCAGCCGCCTACGTTTACTGGTTCGACAGATGGCTTTGGGGCAGAGTCCTGGCTCCTTAGCTTGGATAGCTGCTTTGGCTTGCACTCTCATGAGAGCAACGTCAAAGCCAGGTTCACCATACACCTCCTCCGAGACGCAGCAGGCATTTGGTGGAGGAATGAGGAGCGGAAGCTCCATTTGACTCGAGATACAGTGACATGGGAGTTGTTCGAGGAGCGATTCAGGGCCTGGTATATGTCAGAGCATTTTGTGCAGAAGAGGATCGATGAGTTTCACGACTTGCGACAGGGTTCTGGCTCAGTGGCGCAGTATGAGAGCAGGTTCTTGGATCTCTTGCAGTATGTAGACTACCTGCAAGACGAGAAATTGCAGGTAAACAGGTTCATTCGGGGCCTGAATGTAGATATAGCAGGAGCTGTTAGGATGTTATCTCCTCCCACGCTCGAGAAGGCCATTGAGAAGGCCTACTTGGCTGAGGAGAATAGGACCAAGGCTCAGGAGCACAGAGAAAGAAACAAGAGCAAGTTCCAGGACAGGATTCAAGCATTCCAGAGTCAGAGAGCACGGGGAGCAGTACCACCCCCTAGAGGAGGATTCTGGTCTTCTCCAGCAGCATCGAGAGCTCCTCCACACCCATCACAGCAGACACAGCATCAGGGACACCAGCATCAGAGGGGTAGACAGACTCAGAGTTTTCAGTGAGGTGGGTCTAGAGGTGGTTTTGGTGGGTCTAGAGACAGGAGGCCAGACACTCATCACTCATAGCCAGCCCGCTCGCAGCAGTCTGCTAGGGTTGGACCGGTAGGTTTAGTTTTTCAGAGCACAGGAGGGACCCCATCTCAGAGGGGTACAGGAGGATGTTTTATTTGTGGGGCTCCAGATCATTATGTGCGTATGTGTCCGCACAAGCCCACTACTACGGATATGCAGAGAGCTCCTAGATCCGAGCAGACGGTGGGTGACGTGGGACGCGCCCATCGTGTGTATGCAGCGGTTGACAACCACCAGGCTGAGCATCAGGCCACAGTCATTGAGACGACAGGTACTATCAGGGGTATTTCTGTCTTAGTACTTTTTGATTCAGGTGCTTCAGATTCCTTTATATCACCTTCTATAGTGGACCAGTGTGGGCTAGTGGTGGCTAGGCAGCCAGATAGTTGGCAGGTTGAGTTGGCCTCTGGGGCTAAACTCGCCGTGGACTCGTATGTGGAGAGTTGTGTACTCGATTTGGGAGTCTTCTCCACTACGCTTGACCTCCGAGTTATTCCTTTAGGATCCTATCAGGTAGTGTTGGGTATGGATTGGCTCGAGGCTCATCGAGCTAAGGTGGATTGTAGAGAGAAGGTCATTGAGTGTCAGGATGATTTGGGTAGTGCAGTTGTGATTTCAGGGATGCAGAGACCCATTTCCTTGCGTATGATCTCGGCTAAGCAACTCAAGCGGAGCATGCGTAAGGGTTGTCAGTTGTTTGCTATCACTATCAGTGATCGTTCGGAAAGTACTCCAGAGCATTCACCCCTTGATGATCACGCAGTTTTGAGGGAGTATGCAGATGTGTTTCTAGGAGAGCTTCCAGGTTTACCACCTAGTAGAGAGGTGGATTTCACCATTGACTTAGTGCCTGGATCTGCACCAGTTTCTAGGGCACCCTATCGGATGACGACTTCAGAGCTTCATGAGCTCAAGATTCAGTTAGAGGAGTTGTTAGAGAAGGGTCTCATTCGCCCTAGTGTATCTCCTTGGGGAGCGCCAGTCATATTTGTGAAGAAGAAGGATGGTTCTCTCAGGCTTTGTGTAGATTTCAGACAGCTCAACAAAGTCACAATAAAGAACCGTTATCCACTCCCTAGGATTGATGACTTGTTTGATCAGATGCGGGGAGCTAGAGTGTTCTCCAAAATCGATCTCAAGTCAGGATATCATCAGTTGCGCATTTCAGATGCAGACATTCATAAGACAACGTTTCGCACACGTTATGGGCATTATGAGTTCACAGTGGTTCCATTTGGTTTGACCAATGCCCCAGCTGTCTTCATGAGCCTCATGAATGGAGTATTCAGGACATTTCTGGATCGCTTTGTCTTAGTGTTCCTTGATGACATATTGATTTATTCTCGTTCCGAGGAGGAACATGAGGAGCATTTGAGGCAGGTACTTCAGGTTTTGAGAGAGCAGAAGTTGTATGGGAACTTGGAAAAATGCAGCTTCTTTCAGACAGAGATTCAGTACTTGGGTCATATCATATCAGGCGAGGGTATCTCCGTAGATCCCTCTAAGATTCAGGCTATCTTGGATTGGCCAGCACCCACATCAGTCACTGAGGTGAGGAGCTTCATGGGTTTAGCAGGGTATTACCGCAGGTTTGTGCAGGACTTTTCTAGGATTGCTCACCCTATTACTTCTCTTCAGAGGAAAGGGAAGAAGTTTGATTGGTCAGAAAAATGTGAGCAGGCCTTTCAGTTGCTTAAGGAAAGGTTAACCACGGCGCCCATCTTAGCAGTTCCAGACCCAACAGAGGATTTTGTTGTTTGCACTGATGCATCACTAGAGGGTTTGGGAGCAGTTCTTATGCAGGAGCGTCGGGTTATTGCTTTTGAGTCTCGTAAGCTCAAGGACTATGAGCTTAACTATCCTACTCACGACTTAGAGCTTGCAGCAGTTGTTCATGCACTTGTGCGTTGGCGACATTTCCTTTTGGGTAGACCTTTCATCTTGAGGACAGATCATTGTAGCTTACAACATATCTTCTCTCAGCCGAACCTCAACGCTCGTCAACGGCGTTGGATGGAGTTCCTATGTGAGTATGACATGGAGGTGCAGTATATCAAGGGAAAGGAAAATGTTGTTGCAGATGCACTTAGTAGACGACGGCATGTGCTTGCTTCTTTGACACTGCAGTCAGATTTGAGAGGCAGGATACTTGAGCATCTTCCAGAGGACAGGTTTTATGAGGGTGCTAGGCAGATGTTGGATTCTCAGGGTTCTTTTGAGGGCAGATATTCAGGATGCATGCTAGAGTCAGATGGTTTGCTTCGGTTCCATAGGCGCATTTATGTGCCTAAGGCAGGTGATCTGCGTAGTTTCATCCTTACTGAGGCTCATCGAGCCCCATACGCAGCACATCCAGGAGTGAAGAAGATGCATGCCGATTTGAGAGAGTTATATTATTGGCCAGGTCTTCGTCGGGACATAGCAGATTTTGTAGCACGTTGTCTTGAGTGTCAGAGAGTCAAGGCAGAGCATTCTCATCCCGCAGGACTTTTATACCCTCATGACATTCCCGAGTGGAAATGGGATGTGATCTCCATGGATTTCATAGTAGGACTTCCTATGTCCTCTTATCGTCATGATGCTATTATGGTCACAGTGGATAAGTTGACCAAGGTTGCGCATTTCTCGCCAACCAAGGTCACCTATAATGCACAGGCCATCGCCAAAGTGTTCATGGAGGATATTGTCAGATTGCATGGGATTCCGAAGATGATCATTAATGACAGAGACACCATCTACACATCAGTTTTCTGGACTTCTTTTCAGGAGGCCTTGGGTACACAGATTAATTTCAGTTCGGCATATCATCCAGAGACAGATGGGCATACAGAGAGGGTTAATCAGGTGTTAGAGGACATGTTGAGGATGTATGTGATGGACCAGCAGAAGAAGTGGGAAGACTATTTGCATTTAGTTGAGTTTGCCTACAATAACAGTTATCATAGCTCCATTGGCATGGCTCCCTATCAGGCTTTGTATGGACGACCTTGCAGGACACCTTTGAGCTGGGATAGACTTGATGACAGGATTATTTTGGGGCCAGCTTATCTTCAGGATTTAGAGCAGCAGGTTGTTCTGATTCGGCAGCGTCTTGAGCAGGCTAGAGCACGCCAGAAGGCGTATGCGGACACCAAGAGGATCGATCGTCACTTCTCAGTGGGTGACAAAGTCTTCTTGAGGGTTCGTCCTCATAAGAGTCTGATCCGTTATGGAAAGGGTTCTAAGCTATCACCTCGTTTTGTGGGGCCTTTTGATATTCTTGAGGTCATTGGTCCAGTTGCCTATCGCCTAGCTTTGCCACCACGCCTTGCACGGGCCCACGACGTTTTTCATGTTTCTGTACTACGTAGATATGTACCAGATGTTTCTCATGTTTTGGATTGGTCGGCATTACAGGTAGAGGACGGAGGGCAGTGGAGATTGGAGCCCGTACGCATACTGGAGCACCGGAGGTTGGCCCTTCGGGGTCGAGATTTGGACCAGGTTAGAGTGCAGTGGGATCGATATGACGAGTCATCAGCTACCTGGGAGGATGCTACACCACTGAGGGCTAGATATCCCTATCTCTTCCAATGACTTCCAGGAGGAAGTCTAATTCTAGGAGAGGGGGATGTAGTGCCCACATTTTTATAGCTCCAGTTATCTGTTGGTTCCTTTATTTCTAGACATGTTTTGATTGAGACTCTGATAGACTTTGGACATTTTACTATGATATTTTATCCTCTTGGACATTATGGCATTTTGGGCGCGTAGCGCCAATTGGATTAGATTCGTATACTGATATATTTCTTATGATGTGATGACACTAACAGGGTTATATGATATAATTATTGGTTAGAAGTTAGTCTCTTGTGGTTTATTTGATTAATGATATAGTGTTTTGGATTTAATGATGGTAATTTTCATGCTAACCTAAGTGTATGTCGTTACAATTTTATTGTGGATGATTCATGGCAAACTATGTGGATAATTATATGCATTGCGCTATCAATTGTAAATTATGTTAGGACTTCATAAGTTTGATTGAGATTGTGATGTATAGATGATGTTTATTATATTGGACAGGTGCGGTTAATGTGTGCAATGAGTGTGCAGGTGACAGGTATAGGAGAGCATGGGTTTCAGGGCAGCTACGCAATTGTGCACAAGCGGCCCACGGGCTGAGTCCTAACCATGCTAAATGTTTGAGGCCTTAGAATAGATGTATTTAATTGGGCACCATGGGTGAACCCCTCAATTGTAATGTAATTATGTTTTGTAAAATTAATTAGGTTTAGGGTGTGTTTTATTAAGTAAACTAGCTTAGGGGTTAATGATCTTATCTTAAGTTAAGTGTTGGTTTTGGGAAGTGTGTGTGTGTTGGTAGAAGGGATTGGGGACCACATGTGAACCTTGGGTGGACCCCACACCCTCTACCCTTGTGCCCAAGCATGCCAAACCCGAAATTGGGTTATTTTGGGTAATTTTAGGGACCCCTTTTGAGTTTGGGGGTTCCCTTAGCATGAAAATGGGCCCTTGGACCCTACCTAATAGGTAGGGGGGCCTATTTCCAAGGTTTGGAGGGAGTTTCCCTCCCATTTAGCCCTCTTTAGTCACCATCCATGTAAGATGGTTGGGTTGTGTGAAAGTGTTAAAAGTTGCTCCACTTTGTTTTATTTTAGTTTTTAGTATTTTGGGTGAAAAGGGATAAAAGGTGAGTTTACTCTTTCTTATTTTGTTTTTGGAATCTTTGACTCTTGAGAGGAGAGGGGGTGACACTTGTCACTTTCCCATTGGTGAGGAAACTTTTGGGTTCCTCTTTTTATTCTTCCTCATGTGGGAAGAATGGGTCTTCTTGGTTCATTTTTTTTTGGGAGCACTTGGAGAATTTTGGGAGCTTGGGAAGGGAGCTTGGACAAAGGGGAAAAGCTTAGAGTCTTGGAAAGCATTATTAGAGGTAGGGTTCTTAACCATTTTTCTTCTTAGTTTTGCTTATCTTGTAACTATGTTTGATCAATGAAATAGTGTGTGAAATGATGTGTGTGAATGTATGATGAATGTAGTTGTTGCTTGTTCTTATTGTTTTCTTGTGTTTTCTCTCCACCATCATTTGGATTGATGGTTTTTGGAGAATGTAGGGGAAGAGAGGGGATTTTCCTCTCAAACCTCATGGTTGTTGGTCAAGCCATGAAGGTCCCTTCTCATCCCCTCATATGGTTTGAGGTGGGAGAAAGGTTCATATGGCTTGAACCTTTCCCCATTCTTGGTGAGGAAACCCTTTGGGTTTGAAAATCCTCCCAAGAAGGATTTCTATAGCATAAGGAGGAATAAGGAGGATGTATGATTAGGAGGTATAAGGAGTTTTGTATATATCTGTATTTATTGGTGCTCCTATGGTTGGACACCTTGATTTGGGCATCCTTCTTCCTCTCTTCCCCCTTGTGAGGTTGACCTTGTTCTCCTCATGTTGTGGTTTTCATTGTATAGTAGGTCTAAGTGGTTGAATGGTCTTATGTTTTCTCTTGTTGTGTGTTTAAATCCCCATTACTTGTGCACATTGTGGAAGCTAGTTCCTCTCTCCCATGGGCTTGGGGGAGGCTAGCATGACTTCCAACCATGGAAAGACATGTGATGATGCCTATTGGTTGGGTGGTAAACAAGCCATGATTCTTGTAGGAGCATTGGTAGTTGGAGCTCAAGTTGGAGATAGTAGAGCCTCTTGCCATCTTGGTCTTCCTCATCTTTTGTGGACATTGCCATCACTTTGTAAATGAATGTGGCTTGTCAAGTCTATACACTCTTGTAAAACCATTATTGTACTTATTGCTTCTTGATAAACATTGGTCTTTACTAAGGAAAGTTTTTATTTTATAGTTGCAAAATCTTGTAATATTGTCATTTGAATTCATAATGAAACCATGAACTTTTTTATTTTCAATGTCTTCATTTGGAAAGATTTGTTGTTTAGAAATATGCAAAATATATAGTTATGCAATATACACTTGAAAACTTGAAATATTTAGTTGTGCATTGCATATAAAATAAAATACAAAATTTAGTGTGCTTGCATTTTATTTTTTTAAGTAAAATTGACTTGGTCAATATTTAATATAGGAAAAAATTACTTACTTTTGGTTGTAACCATATTTTTTGAAGCCATTTTTGGGAACGTTTTGATGGAGACAAATTTGTGAGAGAAATTGAAGCTTTGTATTCATTTTTTTCAAAGGGAATACAAGACAGATATTGGAACTTTTTGTCTCATGTCTTTATTTTGATTTTTATGTGTTCTTATGTCAAATTTATGATCATTCCCTTCTACTTTTCAAGCATATAGGTCCAACATTTTTTTATGTTGAATCCATTTTTTGCATACTAAATTACATTTTATGTTTTCTCTTTCTTTCCCATCCTTTCTCCTTTCTCCCTTACTCCTTGTTTTCCCTCCTTTCTCCATATTTTCCACTTTCACAAGTTATCATTTTTGCCAGGAATGAATTCCCAAACCCTAGAGGATAGATGGAATAGACATTGCATATATATAGTTTTGATTTTCAATGAGAGATCCCCCCCCCCCCCCCCCCCCCCCCCACACACACACACACACAATAAAGGATGACTTTGTCCCATAACACTGTTTTTGAAAATATTATTTTATTTTGAGAAAAATATTTCACCAATAGTTTTTGGTGCCCCACTTGTTCATATATGAAAACCCACTTAAAAATATGAAGTTTTGTATTACATGGCTATTCAGGACCCCTATTGTTACAACCAATTTTTGGGTGATTATAAAGCACATAAGAAGACATTTCAAGAAACTTGAGAGATTTTGTTTGGAATAACCATACAAGTAATATTGTTCAACAAAGTGAAGATGATGTCACTCGGATAAAAGGAAATAAAATCCCCAAAGGTTTGGTATCCTTATAAGAGTTATTTGATACACATAATTAGTTCATCAAGAGTAAGCTTCATGATGAACATCAATTTTGTGTTGATGTTGAGAAGGTAAATATTGGTACACATGAGAAACCAAGGCTACTGAACATTAGAAAATGTTGTTCACCTAAGGAAAAAAGTAAGTTTGTAGCCTTTCTCAAGAAGTACACAATTTTCTTGACCCAATCTTATACTAATCTAAAATATTTTAGGCCTAGGAAGATGCATCACAAGATTCCTTTGAAGCTTGAAACATCTCCTTATAAGAAAAATCAAATACATTGTAATATGAACATTGCTAGGACCATTCTTGCAAAGTATAGAAGATGTTAGATGTCAAGTTCATTTTTCTACTCCATTTTACTTGGGTCACTAACATAGTCCTAATGTGGAAGAAGAATGGAGAAATTTGAATGTGTGTTTACTTTCACAATTTGAATCAAGATTCTTTGAAGGATATTTATCCTCTACCCATCATGGATCAAGGCCTCCAGGTATTCATTGGGTTTGAAATATTATCTGTGCTTGATATATTCTTAGTCTATAATTAAATTGAAGTGGCAAGAAAAGATTAACATAAAGTTTCCTTCAATACTCTATGGGGTACTTTTTCCTATAGGAGAATTACATTTGTGGTCATTGATGCAGTGACTATTTTTTTATAGGCCATGAAACTCTACTTCCATGATATGAATATTAAAATAACAGTGTTCTATCTGATGAGCCCCAAAAACGGACCATCTATACAAGTTTTAATATTCTCTTCTTTGCATAAAGGATCTAAATGTAATTTCTAAAATTATGATTTATTTAGGATAAAATAGGAAGTATATGTTATGGTTATTTCTTTAGAAATCATGTTGTTATTTGCTTTGTTAACTATGAATAATGAATCTTGGAAAAGAATGTGAAATTGTACATATGTAGCCTATAATACGCTATGAATAAAGATTGATGGATTTTGAGCACTAAGTACTACCTACAGAAACCTCGGAAATCATCATATCATCTCCGGAAGTAATCTGACACCTTTTACAACTAGCGCATGAGTTCATTAGAAAATCCTCAGAGTTGCATATAGAAAAGTGTCGAAGATCATTATTTCGCTACAACAATACCAAATACATCATTCCGATAAAGCATCAATGTCGGAGATCATTACAACAACTTCAAACGTAATCCAACACCCTTTATAACAACTCCAAAGGTACTCTGACACCCTTCATAATAGCTTCAAAGATCGTTATTTCTACAATAGCTCTAGAGATCTTCATTTCATTATTACCATATCTATGCAGATTGCCACAATATCTCCGGATATCCTTTGTCCATCTTTGGAGATGACCAATAATGCATTACTATCTATCTTGGGAAACTATTTCTATGACATCTATTTATAGTATTTCCAAAGATAAACATTTATGTAAATATTGAGATATTTGTGGCATTATGATAATGCTATGAATGTATTTGTTGTTTGAGGAAAAAGGAAATATTTATTTCCAACAAAAAATTAAAGGAGAATCAAAATATCCATATTATCTTTAGATTCTCTTCACCAAAAAAGAGAGAATATATTTAACAAAATCTTGCCATAATATTATATTTTAGTTAGATAAGATTTTCATTCTAATAAAACAACTCTTTTCATATTTTGTGGAAATCGAAGCTATTTTGTGATAGATTAGAATCTAGGATTATGATAGGATAAAATCTTAGTTGTTGAGATTTTGTTGGTACCTAAATAAAGTGTTGGTTGGAAGGATGAAATTATAAATGCAGCCTTCCATGTACAACCATGTAACTTTTCCATTATTTTGATTGATCAAAAACATAATTTCATAACATTTAGTTTTACTTAAAGTCCTCATATGAGGAATGAGTAAGACCTATCAGAGTGTACGAGGATTCTTGCTCAACGAATACACTATGTAGTTGTAAGAATTGATAAATCTACTAGTAAGATGTAATATGAATGTAAATCACAATCACTCAACACAAACTCAATCAATAATATGATCAATTGTATTCACCCACTGAATCCTGAAAAGCTCACAAAAGAGGTGAACATATACGAGAGTGAATGTGTAACTCCTCCCATAATAGTGGACAACACTCCATGAATAGGATTGGGATTTGCAATCCCAGAATAGCTAATCAAATGATCAATCAACCTAATGTAACTCCTATGACACACTAATCTAATAATGAAAGTTAAGTAACTCCTATGACATATGACACCTAGATACATGACACATGTCACTCAAGTATGATATTTGACACCTATGCAAGTTTACACATGAGAGAAACGATACTCCATGTGTGTAGGAAACATTCTAAGTATATAAATAAATACAAGGAAAATAATATCCTACACCAATACCCCCTTAAGTGTAGCTTAGGTGGGTAGAAAAATTGGGTCCCAGAAACAAGACTTGGTGAGGTACCCATGTACAATGAAAATATATTATTAAATGCAGAAAAGGATAAAGTGAAAAAATATCCCCCACCTACCCCCCCCCCCTAACAAAAATAAAAAAATAAAAAAATAAAAATAAGAATACACGAATTACATAAAATGTCTCTCTCAAAGAAAATCCCCCCTGGACGTACATAGAGAATCTCCAAGAAAATAGAGAGAGAAAAAAGAGGAGATGTATAGAATCCCCCATAGATGAGTGTCAATGGTGTGGTCTTCCACTTGAAGACTGAAGAAGGTCCATCTACATTGAACAACGTTTCTTTCCTTAGGAAGAACAAAAAAGGTGCACTGAAATTCTGCCCAATCCATGAAGGAAGTTGAAGGTAGTAGTAAAAATAACTTTGAATTTGGTCCATGATTGAAATGTGGCATATGTCTAGAAAGAGTGTGTACAAGAATTGATGGTAATGCCACTGATTTAGATCTATTAGAGAATGGGTATGGATCAGTTTTTGAAAGAATGTCCATATGAAACGAGGGCTTGATAAACCTCACAATGGTAGAATGGGGATCTACAAACAGAGGTGGATCAATGATGATCTCCAAAATAGTATAAGTGACTGATATCCACGTAGGGGCACTCCCATCAATGGAGATGTATAAATCCTCTAAAGTAAAAATGAGTGATGTCTTTACAAATGGAAGAAAATATCCTTGTACTGCGATATAAATAAAGTCTGAAAAGAAACATTTGAGGTCTGTCAGAAACTTGTCCCAAAAGGATTTCTCGACAAAAAGAAGAGAAATGTATGACATGAATATATCATTAACACAAGAATTAGGAGTAGTAGAATATTCCTTACACAATGAATGTGGATTGAATGCAAATGCCATGAAAGCATGTGGAACACTATGGAACTATGAACATGTTTGCCTAGTGTTTGATGGATCTCTAATGGTGAGAAATTCAAGAGGAGATTCAATATTCTCTAAAAGGTAACTAGGAAAGGGAGGATATGTATCCTCATCACTATTCATGTCATCAGAACCAGAATAATAGTTCTCATCGTCATGACTATGAATAGGTGAATTTGTATCAACATAATTATCATCACATGAAATGGGGGTGGAAACAAAAGTCTCAGAAGGAGTAACACTACAAGAATTCTACACATGTAACACCAAGACACATTTTTTGGTGTTCATATCTATTTTTTGTAATATAACACCAATTTGGTATCATCCTATAAAATTAACACCAGGACACCAAAATTTTTGGTGTTCATATCTTTTTTTTTGTAATATAACACCAATTTGGTATCATCGTATAAAATTAACACTAGAACACTGTACGTACCCAAAATTATATGTATTGTATTGTCGAAAAGAGGTTATGGAAACCCCAATGATGATTCAGATATCTTCGCAAGGTGTTCAAAATCCATAAAGCTCGCTGAGTATACATTTGCATCCCAAAAATCCTTATCCAACCTCTACATGTTTTGTCCAAACCATTTCTCTCTTTTTCCTTGCATTTTTGTCATTAGTTACAAGACCGCCTCCCTGCTAGGGCGGAAGTCCTGTAATCGTCACCCTGCCATGGCGGCGGTCCTGTAACTGTCGCCCAAGACAGGGCGGTGGTCCTGTAACCGCCACTTTGCATAGGGCGGCGGTCCTAACCACATTTTCCAAGTGGCGCTTGCATTTCTCAACCACTCTTGCTTGCATTTAAGTTTTAGCCGCCTGTTAAATAGTGGTTTCTCTTTGTTTATAATAGAGGAGTTCAATTTAAACTTGTCTTATGATGATTGCAAATGCTATAAATAAACATGCTTGCACTTAAGTAATAGGGAGAGAGATATGGGGAATAGATATAGAGAGACAAAAGTTTAGGATTTAGGGAGAAGCTTTTGATCAGAAGATTTCTTTTCTTATCTCTTCCAGGTTTGTTTATGAATCGTTTCATTACTACCTGCTGCATAGAAGAATCCCACTAGCATGCATTAGAACCCTGGACATTTAGCTACGCCTCACTGTATACCTACAATGATCCTACTAGGAATCGCATAGGCCAAGCTCAGTTCACTTGCGCCATCCCTCTCCTACTTGTACTTCGTTGTGTTTCTCTGAAGCTGCTATTGCTCATTGTTCAAGTACCTGCTATTTATCATTTTGTTTCATCACTTCTGCAACGAGCCTTCTCGGAATCGCATAGGCCAAGCTCAATTCACTTGCGCCATCCTTCTCCTACTTGTGCTTTGTGCCATTTTACCTTCAAATTACCATTGTCCCAATGCCTTCTCTCATCGATGCCGCTATACTCCTACTCTTTTTGGATTCACGTGAACACACAAGAACTAATAGATCACATTGAGGGGACAAGCTACAACACGACTGGATTTACCTCTGCTCTGTAAACTCCAGGTTTAAATCGTCAAAGCTATAATTAAAAACATATCAAATAGAGTAGTGAATCATTTTATTTCAGTTAAATCTCACTTTCAATATTGCTAGGGAAGTTGTGGGGAATGATAGTTTCTGAGAAGCTATGATTTATTCCTCACTTTTGAGGTAAGATTGAAGGTTTTCAATTAAGTTAATTAGCTGTCTTTCATCTAGATTCACACATTTACATAGGTGAATAACCACACCGGGTTATCTCGCTTGTTTAGTTTTAGTATAAAATTATTTTAATTGTTGTTTGTAATTATAATGTTTCAATCATGTATTTTTTTTAGATTAGTTTCCCTTTTAGCAGTAGTATAAATTATTATTTTCAGTTTAAGTTAATTCAGAGACTTCAAAACTAAATTAACACTTAGATCCTAGTTAGGAGGATAAACCATAGGGAATTTACACTACCCGTTCATAGCCTCTAAATCTCCCCTTTGTCATTCCAGCTACCAGGAGATCACACTACCAGATATTAGTCACTGATCCTCCCATAGTTAGCTTTAGGAAAGTTATTTGCTGATTCTCATCCTCACATGTAGCTTTTCTATCGTAGAAAATTGACCATAATCCCGGCTGTGACTTCATCTAAGTCACCCGCATTTCAAACCACTGGCTGTCTTGGCACGACCTCGGGAGGTCGGGTATGGGGAAGGTCACTTGCCGATTATCATCCTAGCATGTCACTTTTCTGTCGTACAGACACCAATTTTTTTGGTGTTCATATCTATTTTTTATGTAATATAACACCAATTTGTTATCATCATATAATTTAACACCAATATAATAATGTTTGTTTGTAAGATGATACAAAATTGGTGTTATATTTTGGTGGTAAAATTTTCTTCTTATAATTTAACACCAAATTTGTAGTATCTTAACACTAATAGTAGTTTATAAGGTAATCATTATTATTATCCAAATGTGCTCGTGAAAGGCCAATAAAGGATTTTTAAGTAGGTTATTCCTTTGTTGTTAAATGTGTTAAATTCTTGTTGTGAAATAATTGAACTATTTTATATATTCAACTATATTTAATATATAGTTTACATATAAATTTGTATTAAAAATAATAGTCTTATTTTATATATACAAGTTATATGTGACAGTTATTTCAAATAGTTACAACTATTCTACGGCTAAAATCATAAAAAAAACATCTAAACGACCATCAAATTTAACCCATGAGTCAATGACGTATTATATATACTTAGATTGTACAGTAGCTTGTAATGTTTTGTATAGGATATTAAAAAACATTTTTTTCTTGTTGTTTTGTGCCTAACTTCTTTTTACCATGCCTTTGTTATAAGTACTCCACACAAATTTGTGTATGCACATACAATTATTAGTATTTTTATGATTATTTAGGTATATATAAATGGTAAATTTTTCATTAATAAAAAATCAAATGTAATAGTATCCAAAAATAATAATTTTGAGGCATATTATACGTCGAACTAGGATTTGGAGGGAATTCAAATTTGGGGCCAAACACTATTTTGGAATTTTGGAGGGAAGCTAGATTCGGGGCTTAATACAATTTTGGCGTTTTGGGGGGAGATTGTTTTGGTGTTGGAGGGAAACATTGTACATTGGAGGCATTTAGGGAAAAAACAACTACTGATATTTGATGTAGAGGATAAATTTGGGGGCATGATATTGTTTTGGCATTGAGAGGTAGATTGTTTTGGCATTGGAGGGAAATATTCCAGATTGGAGGCATTTAGGGAAAGAATAAGGAATGACATTTGCTGCATGGGCTAGAACTATTTACAAAACTTAGATTTTGTAAGGGCATCATTTTTTGAAAAGAAATTTGACCAGTATGGAGGTTATAAGGAGAATAAAATTGTAGACATTATTGCCTTGTGGATCAACAAAAACAACTAAGGTATGTCTCAGCTTAATATTATTGAACTCTATTTTCAACTTCTTCTCCTCCACGGGTTCTCTTTATCTCCTCCTCATAGTTGGTCGGATTGCACACACTCTCTTTCTATTATTGTAAGGTTCTATGTGTGGATCTATGGTCTCCATCCATCAACAAAAATTATAGGAGAATGTCAAAACTAATAACAATGGGCAGAACTCATGTTTTTGAACAACGTTGTTATATCAAGACCTTCTCTTTAGATGCCTTTGAGTGTTGAGATGGGCCTAACCCTTTTCAAAATTTGAATTTATAGCATAACTGAGATTTTTCTACTATGATTTCCTTTTTTTCAAGAGAAATGGTAAACTTGAGGCCTTTACACAGTAGAAATTTCATGTATCATTACCACTTCCCTTAGATATTAGTATTGGTGAAGCCTCTAATAGGATATCTTTGCAAATAACCAACCTTGAACTTGTGTGGATTTCCTCTTGATTCTCCATCAATGTTTTATTTAGAAATATTTGAAGCTGGGAGGAATCACTTAGCCTATATTTGATTTTAGTTTTTTTATACTTGCCTCTTTACTGATGGAGCTACATTCAACCGATGAATCATGAGTACTCTGTCTAGTACTGTAGGGTATCCTAGATTAGCTTTTAGATAAAGAATTTAACACATATGATATTACTACTTCTTAAAGAACATCTTTGCAATAGGTGAAAAATTTCTATGAAAATTTGATGTAACCTCACTAGGAGGTCAGGAGCAGTTGTTTGTTAAATTTGGGGTTCTTGGTGTTTAAACATTTTCTTCTCATGTGACTGGCCTTGAAAATCATATCACTAATTTATTAGGGTCTTAACACCTTCCCAAAAAGGAATCTCATAGTTCCATCCATCTTCCCTTCGCTCCATGTCATGGGTATCTATGATGGTAATTCAAAATATAATTTATACCATTCCAATGGTTGTATGAACAATAAACAATAACAAATCAAAAGAAGATAAAAGAATAAACAAATCAGCATACAAGATGATTTAAATATGGATCTCAAATTGAAGCATAGGTATTTATTTCTGTTTAAGTGAACTTGTACATATCCCACTAGATCTCTTGAATATGTGTTGGAGGACGTACCTTAGCTTTAAACTGGCATAATGTATGCTTGTTTGCAATAAATAATTCTAGCATCATGTTTCCAGTTCTTAAATCAACTCTAGTTTGAAAAAATGTGGCTCAACAATCCTGATTTCATCAAAAAATATGATACATGGTGGATCAAAACTCTATTCATTCTTGTGCTATCTACCATACAAATTTTATGAAAAAACTAAAATCAAGCACCGAAACAGAACATAAATTGGTAATATTTTTGAGATAGGGAATAATATTAATACTCAAAGAAGCCTCCTAGAAGTCAATATGTAATATCCCCTTTTCCAAATTAAAAATAATTAATAATATTTTAAATTGGGCCCAACCAATTCTTATTTTAGGACAAATTCATATTATTATTATAAAACAAAGAGTGTTTTTAATACTTTTATGAGGTCAATCTTCTTAAGGGAAGATTAAAAAGTGCATCGGGCTTCTAATTCATCCTTGACACCAAAAAAGAGGATATAAAGGTGGATCGAATGGCCTAAGAAAGGTTATGCATGCTTATTTCGAAGATTGATATCTTGGGTTTGTGCACGACATGCTCTACTCTTCACTGAAGACGGAGACCTTTGGTGTGGCTCAACTTTGAGGAAAAAAATCCTCATTGGATCCTAGTGGGGACGAAACCCTCAATAGTCATGACACCTGGAGACAAAAATGCTCACTTGTTGCATTGGTGGCTTCATACGGGAGTCACAAGTGGACTTAATTGGCAGATTTATGGAATAAAAAGGTGTTTATTTGTGCTTAGGGAACTCCTACTTTAGCTAAGGCGTTCTTTTGGGAGTTACCACATTTATTTTCAGCTTGATCTACCCATTTGGATATTTCAAGATCACTTTTCAGTGGGTTTTCATGGTTGGAAATTTGTGATTTCACTTGTATTAGTTAGCTTGTCTCTTAAAGATCATTTTGAACATTGGTTTGTGTTGAAAATCCAAGTATTTATGGAGCTATGTATTTTTGAAGTTTCCGTTGTACTCGTACTTGAAATAAATTTACAAAATACATATTTTCTCCAGATTCCATCTTGATGGATTTATTGAGTATTTGGAATATATCTTTGTTAATTTTCATCCCATACTACATGTGAATAATTATTCCTAAGTGATGGTATAGTTCACTTCCCTAAAGGGATATTAATTAATGGTCTAAGCTGATTTTGATAGCCTAAAAGTGTAATTTCCAATTCACTGCTAGGGTTTCTAATATTGTTGGATCTGTTGTCATAAAAAATCAAATTATTTTCAGTCAGGTGTTGGTGTATTTTTAGATATGATTCCTAGGGTTTGTGGCCGAACCCTCATTTTCGGTTTAATCCCTAGAAAGGGACATTATATAAAACGTAAACAAGGGATCAATAAAAAATTGAATAAAGAAGAATGGAGATTAAATCATGAGTTGGCTCTAAAATAGAAATGAGAAGAATACTTGTTTTTTTGATCCCTTACCCTATGTCATAACTTAGACAACCTAAATAGGATCATATCAAGTGGATAATCTCAATTTATTTTCATGATAAGAAGTTTGGTGCTTCTATGATAAACTCTAGTGCTTTTATGATAAACTGTACTGCTTCTATAATAAACTCTTACAATTTTATGAAAAATTCCGTGTTAGGTTGTGGAGCCTGTTTTCACGTGAGAAAGTGTTGAAGAATGTACACTAAGAGTACTGTACACTTTCCATAGTTGTCTCACTCGGGGTTCAGGGCCAGGCCGGGCCACGAGCAGGGGTCTAGGGGTAGTTAAGCCTCCGGTAGCATGGATTCAAGGGCGCAGCCCCCAATTTTTTTTTGGCCATAAAACGTGCCTGATATATTGGGAAATGTGCTTTTCTAATATGGGTGGGATTTTTTGACCCATAGGTTTATGGGACGATTTTGGCCCATGGTTTTAATACCCATGGTTTTGTAAAACTGCTTAAGCAATTGTCTACTTATATGGTTTTATGCATATGGTAGGGATAATGTAACATTGCAGATGTGTTTTGAATTCGGGTGTGAATTCTATAGAGTTTGTTGAGCATAGCTCCAAACAGATCTGGGTATTGTATTGAGAGAGCGGTGGCTTGTAATAAAATATGAGCAAGTGATTCTTGGTGGACGTAGCCCAAATTGGGTGAACCACATTAAATACTGTCTCTTTGTGTTGTGTTATTTTATTCTGTAACTTTTATTTGAGATCTGTAATATTTTCTGCATATTAGTTTCTACTGTTGTGATTCTGTGAGGGATTATTCCGCATATTTTATCCCTTATTTCCTAACAATTGGTATCAGAGCCTGGTTTGGTTTGCTGAAGTTTTGAATCATAGGGAAAGTTTTATCTTGAGTGGGAGCTATGACAGATGATGGAAGATCTAGGGTTGATAAATTCAACGGGAAAAATTTCAGTCTTTGGAAGATGCAGATGGAAGATTACCTTTATCAGAAGGATCTTTATATTCCGTTATTTGAGAAGGTGAACAAACCCTCGAGAATGACAGATGTGGAATGGGATTTTCTAGATAGGAAGGAACTTGGGACAATCCGGCTGTGTCTTGCATCTTCGGTATTATTTAATGTTTCAAAGGAAAAGACTACAAAAGAACTGATGGATGCATTAGGGAAGTTATATGAAAAACCCTCTGCCTCTAATAAGATATTTTTAATGAAAAAGTTGTTTAATATGAAGATGTCTGAGAATGGTTCAGTAGTAGATCATTTAAATGATTTTAATACGGTTGTAAATATGCTAGCTTCGGTTACAATAGAATTTGATGAAGAAGTTAGGGATTTATTAGTTATGTGCTCTTTACCTGAGAGTTGGAATAGCTTGGTAATGGTGGTAAGCAACTCGGTTCCAGCTAACTCAAAGTTGAAGTTTGAGGATGTTGTAGGGGTGATTCTAAGTGAGGAAATGTGAAGAAAAAGCTCTGGTGAATCTTCTACTTCATGGAATTCTTTGACAGTGGAAACTAGAGGGAGACAGAAGAATAGAGGAAGCCGTGGAAAATCAAAGGATCAAGAAAGGTCAAAATCCAAAAGCAAGATAGTATGTTGGCATTGTGGAAAGTATGGGCATGCAAAGAAGGACTGTTGGGAGCTTCAGGACAAGAAGAAACAAAAGGAAGAAAACAAGGAGGCAAATGTGGCAATGGGTAATGTATGTCAGGATGCTTTGATTCTTTCTTTGCACAATATTACTGAATCTTGGGTTTTAGATTCAGGGGCTTCTTTCCATGCTACTCCACATAGGCATTATTTTGTTGATTATGTTCAAGGAGATTTTGGGCATGTTTTTCTTGGTGATGATGAGCCTTGCAGCATAGTTGGAAAAGGTTCTGTTCAGGTTAAGATGTAGAATGGGAATACTTGGCTATTGAAGGATGTCAGACATGTGCCTACATTAAGATGAAATTTGATATCGGCAGGGAAGTTGGGAAGTGATGGTTGTACTGTGATATTTACAGTGGACTCTTGGAAG
The DNA here is from genome assembly GCA_019776745.2 of Taxus chinensis. Classification (NCBI taxonomy): domain Eukaryota; kingdom Viridiplantae; phylum Streptophyta; class Pinopsida; order Cupressales; family Taxaceae; genus Taxus; species Taxus chinensis. The sequence goes on from CM034150.1 coordinate 16,183,464, forward strand.
GTTACCAAGGGTGCTCTTGTGGTGGCAAGAGGTAAGAAGGTTGGAACCTTGTATTTAACCACTTATAGCACTAATGTTTGTAATCTTGTGGCTTCAGAAGTAGATACAACATTGTGGCACTATAGGCTCGGTCATATGAGCCATAAGGGCATGAAGATCATAAAGAAGGATTTTCCTAGATATACAGAAACAAGTTTGGAGTTCTGTGAGGACTGCATATATGGGAAACAGAAGCGAGTAAGGTTTCTCAAGGTTGGACCTACAAAGAAAGAGAGTAAGTTAGAGCTGGTGCACTCTGATGTGTGGGGGCCGGCTCAGGTATCATCTCTTGGGGGTTCAAGTTATTATGTTACTTTTATTGATGATGCAACAAGGAAAGTTTGGGTTTATTGTATTAGAAACAAATCTGATGTATTTGACACTTTTGTTAAATGGAAAGCCTTGGTAGAGAATGAAACAGGTCTTAAGCTAAAATGTCTCAGGTCAGATAATGGAGGGGAGTATTGCAACAATGAATTTGATGATTACTATTCTAAGAATGGAATCCACAGGCAAAAGATGGTTCTAGGAACTCCACAACAGAATGGGGTGTCAGAAAGGATGAACATAACAATAATGGAATGTGCTAGGAGCATGAGGTTACATGCAGGACTGCCTCTTTCTTTTTGGGCAGAAGCGGTGAGCACAACTGTGTACTTGATAAACAGAGGACCCTCAAGTGCCTTGGATGGAGGCATACCTGAGGAGGCTTGGTATGGTAAGAAAGTTGATTATTCATTTCTTAGAGTCTTTGGATGTGAGGTGTTTGTTCATATAGACAAGGATGATAGGACCAAGCTAGAGGCTAAATCAGAAAAATGTACTTTCATTGGTTATGGTGGTGATGACTTTGGATATAAATGTTGGAGTATTAAGGAACAAGAAAATCATTCGATCTAGGGATGTGGTATTTAATGAGAAAGTCATGTATAAGCAGCAGTTGCAGGAAAACAGGGAAAAATCCAAGAAAGAATATGTAGCGGTAGAGGATCTTCCGGATGGAAAAGTGACACATGAATCAGTCTAGGAACCTCCTCAACAGGAACCCCAAACTCCTATATTGAGGAGGTCTTCTAGGGTAAGAAGAGAACCTGAACGTTTTTCTCCTTCTCTTTATTATTTATTACTCACTGATAGTGGAGAGCCAGAGAGCTTTGATGAAGCAATGTAGGTAGATGCCAGGAAGAAGTGGGAGCAAGCCATGGATGAGGAGCATCAGGCTCTCATGGAGAACCAGACATGGGATTTGGTGAAGCTACCCGAAGGCAAAAGAGCATTACAAAACAAGTGGGTGTTTAGAGTCAAAGAGGAAGAAGGAGGAAAGAAAAGATACAAGGCCCGGTTGGTGGTCAAGGGGTTTGCATAGAAAAAAGGTATAGATTTTGATGAGATTTTTTCTCCTGTAGTAAAAATGACTTCTATTAGAACTGTTCTTGGAATAGTTACAGCAGAAGACTTGCACTTAGAGCAGCTTGATGTAAAAACTACATTTCTCCATGGTGATTTGGAGGAGGAACTATATATGCAGCAACCAGAGGGCTATGAGGTCAAAGGTAAAGAGGAGATGGTGTGCAAACTGAAGAAGAGCTTGTATGGCTTGAAACAAGCTCCACGTCAATGGTATAAGAAATTTGATAGCTTCATGATGGAGCAAGGTTATATTAGATGTCATTCTGACCATTGCGTGTATACAAAGAAATTTGAGGATGTCAGTTATATTATCCTGTGTCTGTATGTGGATGACATGTTGGTTGCAGGTAAAAACATGCAGGAAATAAAAGTACTCAAGAAGCAACTAAGTGAATCCTTTGCTATGAAGGATTTGGGGGCAGCCAAACAAATCCTTGGTATGAGGATATCTCGGGATAGGAAGGAATGAAAGCTGACTTTATCTCAGGAAGAGTACATTAAGAAGGTCTTAGAGAGGTTTAATATGTAGGATGCTAAACCGGTTGGGACTCCTTTGGTAGGCCATTTCAAGTTATCAAAGGAGCAGTGTCCCAAGATAGAGCAGGAGAGAAACCAGATGTCCAAGGTACCTTACTCATCAATGGTTGGTAGTTTGATGTATGCCATGGTGTGCACTAGGCCTGATATTGCCCATGTAGTGGGAGTGGTGAGTAGATTTATGAGTGATCCAGGTAGAGATCACTGGTAGGTAGTAAAGTGGATCCTTCGGTATTTGAGAGGGACCATGGGGATAGTTTTGTGCTACAGTGGATCAGACACCACTTTGTGTGGTTATGTAGATTCAGATATGGCTGGAGATGTAGACAGTAGGAGGAGCACGACAGGTTATGTTTACATTGTAGGTGGGACAACAGTGAGCTGGATTTCACGACTACAGAAGCTGGTGGCTTTGTCAACCATAGAGGCTGAGTATGTTGCTTCCACAGAGGAAAGCAAAGAAATGATTTGGTTACAACAATTGCTTGAGGAGTTGGGGCATAAGCAAGGAGGAAGGAAAGTTGCATAGTGATAGTCAGAGTGCTATACACCTAGCTAAGAACTCTGCTTTCCACTCTAGGATGAAGCATATACAGTTAAGGTACCATTTCATCAGGACAACTTTGGAGGAAGAGAAGTTGAAGCTGGAGAAGATCCATACCAGTCAGAATCCTGCAGACATGATGACCAAGGTGGTCACAAGGGAAAAACTGAAGTTGTGTTCAGCTTTGGTTGGTCTTCACAGAAACTAGTGAAGGGTTGAGAAGCTTGCTCAGAGGAAAACTAGTCTCCAAGTGGGAGATTGTTAGGTTGTGGAGCCTGTTTTCATGTGAGAAAGTGTTGAAGATGTACACTAAGAGTACTGTACACTTTCCATAGTTGTCTCGCCGAGGGGGGTTCAGGGGCCGGGCCTGGGGGGGCAACCCCCTGGTAGCAGGGGTTAAGGGGTGCAACCCCCAAATTTTTTTTTTTGGCCTTAAAACGTGCCTGATATATCGGGAAATGTGCTTTTCTCATATGGGCAGGATTTTTGACCCATAGGTTTATGGGATGGTTTTGGCCCATGGTTTTAATACCCATGGTTTTGTAAAACTGCTTAAGCAGTTGTCTACTTATATGGTTTTATGCATATGGTAGGGATAATGTAACATTGCAGATGTGTTTTGAATCTGGGTGTGAATTCTGTAGAGTTTGTTGAGCATAGCTCCAAATAGATCTGGGTATTGTATTGAGAGAGTGGTGGCTTGTAATAAAATCTGAGCAAGTGATTCTTGGTGGACGTAGCCCAAATTGGGTGAACCACGTTAAATATTGTCTCTTTGTGTTGTGTTATTTTATTCTGCAATTTTATTTGAGATCTGTAATATTTTCTGCATATTAGTTTCTACTGTTGCGATTCTATGAGGGATTATTCCGCATATTTTATCCCTTATTTCCTAACATTCTGGTACACTTATGATAAACTCTAGAGCTCGAAAGGGGTTCATTTTGATCCTTTCTTGAGTCATATTTTATGTTTCAAGGTTTGAAGATCAAATAGGGGTTCCTCTGAAGTCATGGGGACTCACTTTTGGCAATGTTGATATTTATGAGTTGTAAGGAGTCAAATGTGCATCTAAAGTAATCAAAAGGACTCCCAAAAAGGGTCAACCATAATGAATAGGTGTATTTAAAGGTAAACATATAATTTTTAGTAGATCCACGTGGATTGAAGCCATTCACTGCATTAGTAAGACCACATGGAACAAAGAGATTTCACAGGAAAAAACAAACCAATTTTAGGACTGTCATAAAACTATTACTCTTCCTAGCCTTTTCAAGGTTCCTAAAAGTTCATGTAAGTTTTTAAGACCCCTAAGATGATATGTTCCAAGTTTCAAGTCCTAACTCAATTATCTTGGGCATTGTCAAGCAAGGAAAGTGGAAAAATTGTCATCTCCAACTACAAGAGAAAACATGGAAATGAGGAGGAATTTCATGAAAATCATGCCCTTCCAATCACTTCTAGAGGCTATCATTTTTTTACATGGTTTTGAGACACTAAGGAAGTTTTATACCAATTTTGGGAGCAAACCAAGGTTTTCTTAGGCATCAAAATCATGTCATAATTTAGGTTTGGTTGACACCTCAATTGTGGGTAGTTTTTCAGATTGTCATAAATATCTCAAGCTTCCTATCATTTCCAGGGATCCTCAAAGTTTTTGTATGATATTAGAAACCCCAGGATGATATCTTATAATTTTCATATCTATACTCATTTGTCTTCAACCTCAAACACTTTCCAGAAGCCAAAATTTCCATGAAGAAAAGTGTCAGGAAGAAACTGCCATAATGATGTTGACTAAGTAATTGTGCTAACTCCCCATTATGTTGAGTAAATTTGTATGAAAACTAAGGAATGGTGATTTGGATGATAATAAATATAGACAATAGGTATTTTAATATCATAAGGAAGAAATATAGGGGAATTCCTTTGATTTTAGGAACATATGATTTTTTTTTGGTCAAGGAACACACTTTCAAAAAGTGAAGAGATTTGATGACTCAACCCATTTTCATCTCCTTATTTCTCGCTTTCTTTTTCAATGCATTGAAGAGACATAAATTTATTTTTTTCTATCTGATCTACTGATATTCACTTATATATATATATGATTGTAAAAAGGACTGAAGGAAGCCTCTACTTTTGTGTAGCAAAATTATGCTCTTTTGAAGACTATAACCCATACTTTTAGCCTTGAAATACAAAATAATTGATCTCGTCTCTCTCATTTGCTATCATATTGTGTAGGTTTTTGAGTTTCAGTTGTGTCTTGAGGATTATCATTATCTTTTGGCCAGTTTCAAGGTGATAATTCTATCTCATGCCTTATAGTTTTCCAAGGAATATTAACAAAACCTCTCCCTACTCTTCAAAGGTAGAAAATATTGCTTGAATTACTCCACAAGATTCTAAAGATTATCCAATATATGAAAAATATTCACATAATGAGACTTCAGTGTTTTTCAAGAGACTCCAACACTTTTGTAAGAGGCTTTGACGCTTTGTAAGAGACTCTAACAATTCTTTAGTGGAGTCAGAAACTTTTTTAAGAGACTTCGACACTTCTCTAGTGGAGTATGACGCTTTTGTAAGAGACTTTGATGCTTCTCTAGTGGAGTATGAATATTTTGTAAGAGAGTATGATGCTTCTCTAGTGGATTTTGGTGATTTTGTAAGAGACTCTGACGCTTCTCTAGTGGATTCTGATGCTTTTTTGAGAGACTTCGATGCTTCTCTAATGGAGTTCTATAATTTTGTAAGAAACTCCAATGCTTTTCTAATAGATTCTTGCACTTTTGTAAGAGACTCTGAAAATTTTCTAAGATACTTAAGTGCTTCTCTAGTGGACCCTGACACTTTTCTAAGAGACTTTGATGTTTCTCTAGTGGAATCTGACACTTTTCTAAGAGACTCTGGTGATTTTGTAGTGGACTCTGAGTTACAACTAGTGTAATTGTAAGTAATAACAACTACCTTGAATTGATGTCTTATTAACAAGAGAAAATAAAGCCCAAACACTAAAAAATTAAAATTCTTTCCATCTTGGAATATGATACATGTCTACTTGCAATGATTGTTCAATTATAAAATTTTATTTATACTATGTTGTTCATCTGGGTATATATTAATTTTCACGTGTTGTGTGAAATAGATTGTATACACATAATCAATTTCCTAAGCATACAAGCTTGTAGAAGAAGACATATAAGCTTGGATTAAGTTCTGCATCATCACCTTCCAAAATTTCAGTTTTCTAACCTATATTTGGCTGAAATGGATTTATATTGGCTATAATAAGTTCATATTTGAATGGTTTTATGTCATTTATTGCAAAACTTTAAAGTTGAGTCAAGCTCAAGGATTGAAAGATGAATAATATCATGAGTTTGATGAGGCCGAGGATTCTAGGAAAAATGTTACTCAATATCCATGTCCATGTACCTCTTGCAAAGGTGGAATAGTTAGAAAAAGGGAAGTCATTCATGGGCATATAATCAATTATGGGAACTCTAGAGCTATCCCTTGGCTTCAATCTGATTATCTTGATGACTTTGATTATTGTATGAGAGGTCATGATGAGGTAAAAAACATAGATGAAGGGATGGAAATGAACAGATTGGTGAATGATTATTTGCAATTACCTCACAAATAAAATGCAACTCATTTTGAGGGTGACATAAATTTTAAGGATAAGGATAAAATATTATGGGAAATTTAAATGGATCAAACTTCAAAACTCACTTATCCAGCTTGCAAACTAAGTATTTTATTAGAAATCCTAAACATTCTAAATTTACAAGTGGTTCATGGATGGACAAATGATAGTGTGGATAACTTGCTAGCATTTCTACATGATTTATTACCTAATGTATATTCATTGCCAAACACATGCTATAAATGTAAAGCTTTGATTTCTAAGCTAGGATTAGGTTATGAAAAAATTGATGCATGTATGAAGGGTTGTGTGATTTTTTGTAAAATACTTGCAAATGAGATCCATTGTCCAATATGTGGAGAAGCACGGTATAAAATAGGTTTGAAATAAAATGATCCAAGAAAGGTTCTTTGTCACCTCCATCTTAAAAAATGTTACTTTGAATGTATATGTATCTAGAAATTCTTGAACATATGTAATGGCTACCCAGAATAAGATCCATGACGGAAACCAATGCCATCTTGTTGATTCTCAAATGTGGTTGTAATTTGATAATAAATGGCCTAATTTTGCACAAGAACAATGAAATATAAGGATTGGGATGGCTTTAGATGGTGTGAACCCATTTTCAGATATGAACACTATTTGGTCAACTTGGCCAATATTTTTGATAAATTATATTTTTCCTTCTTGGTTAGAAACCATGCCATATTTCTTAATGCTTTCGTTGATTATACCAGGGAATAAAATGTAACTTCAAATATAATAGATGTTTATTTGGAGCCATTATATGACGCGTTAAAATAATTGGGGAAGGGGTTGATGCATTTCAATATTTAAGGGATGGTTCTTGTTTGAGGTTCACATTAAGGGCATTATTAATTTTTAGAATGCATGACCTTCCTACATATGGAACCTTATCTAGGCTCACTATTCATGGATATAATGGATTTCATGCTTGCATTATCAAGTCATTTGTGTGACACTCAAATGATTTAAATAATTACATTTATTGTGGACACCATGCTTACCTTCCAATAGATCATCCATAGCATCAACAAAAATCTCGATGGTAATGAAGAGTTTCGTCGATCCCCATTGGAAATAATAAGTGAATATGTTATTGAGAAGTCTATAATAAGAAAGAAATTTATGGAATTTGGTGGCTTTTTCATGGTAAATATGATCCGGTAAATGATACACGTGTAAAAAAGTTGTATATATTCTACAAGCTTCCATACTTTACAGAATTCCCTATTAAACACACAATTGACTTCATGTATTGTGAGAAAATGTTGCTTGGGTTATTTTGGAAACTCTTTTTGATGGGTATGATATAGTTTTAGTACAAAAAGACTTGAAAAAAATAAATATTCATCGAAATATTTGGGTTGAAAGTATTAATAATGGGAAATTCAAAATTCCACACGCTCCTTATGTGTTAATAGAGACAAAATGTTTACAATTCATAAGTTGTTGTTTCAAACATGGTTTCTCATGTTGACATGTGGTCCTAATAGGTGTTGTCATTGATGAAAAACCACAATAACAAAAAAATGAATGTTTTTTAGGGTCATATGATGTTTTTGATGATGCTAACATGATGGTTTAGATGTGTTTTAGTATAATAAGATTCAATGAGGTGTATTTGCTCTTGCAAGCCTATACATGTGCCTAGGTGATGTTGCATTGAGGTAGGAGATTATTGGATGCTTGGGAATAATTTTTAAATTATGGATAGCATTTTTTGATGGTTCTTGGATGCACTCAAAATAGTGGTATGATGCAGATATAGGTGGTTCACTATGTTACAGGTGCTCATTAGGAGCTGGTATGACTTCCTGGAGGTGTGACAGTGTGGTTTAGAAGATATATGAGCTCATGGAAGCATGAATTAAGGTTTATCATGGAATATGAGGTATTTTTTGGTCCATTTTTATAGGTTTTATCTGTTCATTTTTTGCATTCTTTTAGTTGACCCTAGCTTCTATAGTGAGGATCTAACATGCAAACATAGGTAAGTCTTAGTGACTCAAGATATTGAGGTATGGAATTGATAATTATGATGATTTGAGATAATAGAGGGATGGTTAATAGTGTTCTTAGAAAACATTTAGGTTCCCATGATGTGAATTTTGTCAAGATATGATTGATTTTGTGAGCCAGGGTCAAAACAAGTGAAAATCAAGCTCGAAGTGAACTTCTGATGCTCATTGTGAATAGTATACTTTGCATGGGACCTTGTGGATTTCAAGGATTATTATAAGGTTAGTTTATAAGGTTTAACAAAAATAATCAGGTTTTTTATCGTCATGTTTTTATGAACGAATGTTAAGAGGTCTAAAACCCTAGTTAAACCGTAGCTAGGAGCAGTTGATAGAAAGTGAAGTATTGTGACCCAGTTTTGATTGATTCATAAAAATTAATGATTATATGTTGTAGAGAAATCCTCATTTGATTTCCAGAAATGTATGGTTGAGGTCATGGATGAGTGGGCCCCACTAAAAATATAAGTTTTTGAAGAAGAAGGTTTTAGGACAAGTGGTCCAAAGGAGTAGCATAAAAATTGATTTATCATGATTATTGGGAATTTTTATTGATTACCATAGAGGTTTTAAGAAATGTTCATGAAGGTTCATGGTGTTTCGAGGTCCAAACAGGTTGACTAGTCAAAGGGCAGTTTTGGGGTCTCAAATAGCAAGGTCTAGTAAAATGGCCATAACATGAGCTAAAGGTGGAGTTTTGAGATGATTCAAGTTGTTTTGGAAATTTATATTTAGATATATATTTCCAGTGATATATGTATTGACTCATGATGAGGTTATTTGGATAGGGTTTCCAAGGTCATTCTTTGAGTAAGAATATTTTTGGTAGTTCAAGACAAGATCCGTTTCTGGTGAAAGTTTGATGTTGTTTGAAGCATGATATGGATTGGGTGATGCCTTTTATCACCTAGAAAGTGAATAGGGATTCATTTTTCATATAAATAATCATTTTTGAGGTATTTAATGTATTTATAATTTATTTTATGAGCTAACCTTTGGAAACAATGTTTTTGGCAGGTTGATTTGGTGAAGGAAAATGTTGTCGTGGTTTGAAGTGAAGGATGATTCATGACTTATAAATTCTTATAAGTGTTATAAAGGTTCTTAATTTGTTTTTAGTGGTCACATGTAATTTTTTGGTTTAGTAAAAGAGATTTTTTGATCATTTGAAGTTTCCAGGGTGTTGAAGGGTGCAAGAAACTATTTGTTTTGAAGATTTGTAAAAGGGAACTAGGCCCAGTAAATGAAATAATTTGATTGGTTGATATTAATGTATATTATGTATGAATGGTATTAAATGATATTTTATCATATTTAATGGGTTTTGGGTCATGAAATGTATTCATTTGATGTAAGGGCATTTGAAAGATGTGTAATGGGGTTTTGAGCCATTTTTGGCACATGCAATGAGTGTTTTAGCTAGGCCGACCTATCTTGGGTAAAATTAGTGACTTGCATTGTATATTGATTTGAAATTTATTCCTAAGAATTTATGGGTTGAAAATTATCATAAGGACTGATCCTTTTTGGAACCCAAAGAATGAAACATATTTCTTAAATACTGTGAGGTGCTTTTTCTGAACTATGTTAAGGTGAAGAGGAGTGCGACCTAGGTGAATTGATTGCAGGTTGAGAGAATTCTTTTGAGGCTATCTATTGCCATGTTGTAGGTTGAAGGAATATTGAGACATGTGTCAAGTATGAGCAATTGGAGTAAGTGAAGAAAGTTAGAAGATTTTCAGTAATGGTGACCTAGGGTTTAGGGTTTGTGAGCTGAATTGTGATATCCATCAGTTGTGGAAGCAAAAAATATGATGATAAAACCTATGTTTCAGGTGGTTAATGGTTTTGAGTCATCATATTGTGGGTTGTAGCCTCCTTGTGGGTCATGCTTCTAAATGTAGGTGTATTTTTAGAAACTACTAAGCTAGGGTTATGCTCCTTGTGAAGTTGGTGCTTGACTAAATGATGTTGTATTTCTGTAATATAAGTATTATTTTCAGATGGTTGTTTGCTTCCCCATGATGTTTTACTACATATTTTTTTGTGTTGTAGTGTTATTTATTAAAATAGTGTTAAGTTGCATCATCTAATGCACTTTTATCATGGATGTATATTATAAAAATTAATCATGAAATGGTTATAAAAGTGAGTACAAAGTAATGATTTATTAGTAGAAGGTGTATTGTATCATCATAATTGTGTCCAAGAATTGATGTGTAGTGTCCTAGAAAAGTCTACCTTATTTCTTCATACATAATTATTTATGAAATCTAATTATGCCTATTCAATGTGAGAAATTGAGAATAAGAATTGAAATTTACTCAACCATCTAAGATGACCTCTATCAAATTGTTGCAATTTTAGATATTCATTGGTGTCAATGCCTTCTTGATTATCATCTCTGAAGGAAGTAAGTACATGTTAGGAGTCTTTGTGTTTTTTGAGTCTATGTTGACAGTTGTCTAGAGGTCTTAGTATTATCTTGTGTCTGATTTCAATCCAAGTCAAGTTCAGTTGACTATGATGACTTACAAGTACTCAAGGTATAGTGTAGAGTGAAAGTGAAAAGATTGCCCAAATGATGGAATCCCATCTGAAGTAAGTACATGTCATCTTAGTAAAGTTTGGGAACTCCAAGAAGTTGTAATTGTAAGTAGCAAATGTTCCTTCCAGTTAAGTATTCCTTGTCATGCTTTAGGTTGTTATGAACCTTGGAAACTAATTGAGATAAATTTATTAAATTGAGAGTTGTTGTGAAAGGTTCTAAGATGGCTTATGAGTGATATGAATTCACAAGAAATGTTGAAGATGTAAAGATGGTGATGACTTGCAAAAACATGTCATTCATGGAGATTAGTATTCATGAGTCTAAAGAATTGTCAATGTGCAAGAGATGAATACATAAAAATTGTCTCCGGGTATAGTCACTACATTTTCCAAATTGAAGATGATCTCAAAAGTTGAACTACGGATATAATGTGAGTCATTAGTTGTTCTTAAGTGAAAAATACAAGTTACAGTTGATATAATGGAACATTAAGATCATGAAAGGCATATAAAAGCTACACAAGTTTGAGTAGAAGTATCTGTTATACAAGAATTATGGCTACAGGTTTCCACAAGGAGCTCTTGACAAGTTGCATTGATCAATATAATGAAAAAAATAGATCTTTTGAAACTCTGAAGATATATGTCAAAAAAGGTGACGGTTTGTTGAAAACCTATTTAGGATTTTAAAGGGGTCTCAGGCTGATATCATTGTCTTAGAAGATAATGAGATAGTCATAAATTTGTAAAGAACAAGGTATGAGTGATGACAATGAAAGATCCATGAAATAGTTTCAATTGTTTTCAGTACATAGCTAAAATAAAAGTGAACACATATGAAAAGCATGTATTTGATGTTATTCATGATTGCAATATTTGTTAAGAAGTGGCTTCTAAATTCATTTTTTGGGAACTATGTAGAGCAAAATTACAGATCTCAATAGGTTAAAATCCTTAGGTGTATAAAGGTGTAAGAAATTGTTTGTTAGAATCAAGAGATCTGAGATCAAGTGTGAATGAAGATCATATTTTAGGGAAGATATTGCTAAATAAGATGCATCTTTGATCTAAGGTAAAACTCTATGAGTTAGGTAATTTCAATGACCTATAAACTAATAATCCATGTTGATGAATGGTCTGAGAAGATAACTCAAGTGGCATTAGATTTCTTTGGTAGTTTCATGATAAAGTATGAAGGCACTGAGAATACATGTGGAAAGCATAATCATACAGTTGAAGAAGTTCACTAAAATGACAGGTCTTAACAACTCTAGGGGTATGAAGATGCATGTGATTTTTGTTATGTCCTAAAGTCCTCGGTCAGGATGAAATTTTTGAAGTCCAAATGGTATCAACAAAATTTAGGGTATAAGGATCTCAACGAATGTAGTTTGACGTAGTAAAAAGAATTTATCAATAGGTATGTATCATGAATCCCTTTCTCAAATGCTATTGATATCTTGAAAACTATAATATTCCTTTTTGACAAGTAAGCTTGAATAAAGTAATAAGTCCTTTTTGGGTCTGAGAAGCTTTCATATGAGAAAGTGTTCTAGTTGAGTCACTATGTTTTTTTGTCCTTCAATGATAGATCAAGCTATCAGGTATTACAGTACTAAAGACTATGGTCTAATGTGTGAAAATGTTGTTCAAGGTGTGTATGATGCTCTTTAAGATAGGGGGAGTGTTTGATTTTATCTTCTAGAGAGTGAAAAGAAGTTTTCAAGACCATTCAAGGTGATGAGGTATGTTGGTTTCTTCTTGATATTTTTTGTAAAGGTATGTCTAACTCAATCTCAGTTCAAATATGACTGTTAGAAGACTGAAAAAGTGCTTTTGGACTTAGAAAAAGTGGTAAAGGTGATTTCTTATGCCTATTTAATCAAGGAAATTTGTTTTTGAGCTATCCATTGGTGATAGAGGTCTTAAGCCTAGGGGGAGTAAATTATTTGGTTAGAGGCAAAGCTTGGTTGACCTCTGGATGCATGTTGAAATTGTCATTTTTGCTCTAAGAAGTTTGTTTAGTTCTCTAAGTTTCTATGGTATGAAGAGTAAAATATGCATTGTAGATGCATGTCTTAGGCCTAGAAAGATGGATTTTAGTCAAGAAAGGTGAATGTATGATGCTTGATGATGTTTACTACTGACATTTTTAGCATGATTTCAGATGTATGACTTCAGATTATAGGCTGTTACAATGTTTCATGAGAAGTTTAAAAATAGGGTTAAAGGTGAAATTGATGTGATTTTTGCATGCCTAGAAGGTGAAAATGGTGTTTTAGCTACCAAAAAAGGTGAGATCTTTCTTCATTTCATGCTTCTTGATGATTTTCATATGTTTTAAGTGTCTTTCCCAGGGGGAGCATGTTGTTTGCATGCCTTAAAATGAAGGAAAAATCAATTTTTGAGAAAAATAAAAAAATGGAGCTAGTTTGAGACCTTTGGTTGATGTTTCCTAACCAAAACATGGAGGTATGAAGCTGAATGAAGGTGAAGAAGGTGAGGTTATAGGTATGCCTTTGTCATTAATGTAAAAAGGGGGAGAAGTTCACAGGTGTTTTTCATCAATGATAAAGGGGGAGATTGTTGGCATGTGGTCCAAATAGGTGTTGTCATTGATGAAAAACCACATTAATGACAAAGTGAATGTTGTATGATGGTTCTATGATGATTTATATGATGATAACATACTGGTTCATATGTGTTTCAACTGATACAGTTAGATTCAGTGAGGTGTGCTTACTCTCTAGCAAGCCTATACCAGTGCCTAGAGATGTAGCTTAGAGTGTAGGAGCTTCTTGGATGATTGGGAAGCATGTTGACATGATATAACATGATTTGAGGGTTCTTGGGCACTCACAATAGTGGCATGGTGTAGATATTTGTTCACTTGTTACAGGTGCTCATTGGGAGCAGGTATGACAACTTTGGAGGTATGAAAGTGTGGTTTGGAGCTATATGAGCTCATGGAAGCATAATTTAGGTGTATCATGGACATATGAGGTATGTTTGGGTCATTTTCAGAAGTTTATGATGAGTTATTGCATTATTTCAGTTGACCCTAGCTTTTATAGTGAGAATCTAAACATGTAAGCATATGTAAGTCTTAATGACTGGAGAGATTGAGGATATGGTATTGATAATTATGATGATTGGAGATGTTAGAGGGATGTTTCATAGTAATTCAGAAAAATTTTAGGTTTCCCATGATGTGAATTTTGCAAGTTATGATATGACAATTTATGTGAGACAGGGTCAAGAACAAGTGAAAATCAAGCTCGAATTTGAACTTTTGATGCTCGTTGTGAATAGTGTGATTTTCATGGGACCTTGTGGATTTCAAGGATAATTATAAGGTGATTTTATAAGGTTTAAAAAAATAATGAGGTTGTTTTATCGTCACATTTTTATGAACGAATGTTAAGAAGGTAAAGTGGTCTAAAACCCTAGTTAAACCCTAGCTAGGAGTAGTTTGCAGAAAGTGAAGTATAGTGACCCAGTTTTGATTGATTAATCAAAATTGATGATTTGATGTTGTAGAGGACTCCTCAAGATTTCTATAAATGTATGGTTGAGGTCATGGTGATGAGTGGGCCTCACTAAAAATAACAAGTTTCTAAGAAGAAGGTTTTGGGACAAGGTGGTCGAAAGGAGTAGCATGAAAAATTGATTTTGAATGATGATTGGGAGTTTTTATTGATGTCCATGGAGGTTTAAAGACATCTTAATGTAGGTTCATAGTGTTTTGAGGTCCAAATAGGTTGAAAGGTCAAAGGGCAGTTTTGGGGTCTCAAATAGCAAGGTTCAATAAAATGGCTACAACTTGAGCTAAAGGTGGATTTTTGAGATGATTCAAGTTTTGTTGGAAATTAGATTCAGATATATTTTCATTGATATATGGATTTACTCATCATGATGAGGTCATTTACAGGGTTTATAGGTCATTCTTTGAGCAGGAAATATTTTTGGTAGTTCAAGACAAGATGTGTTTGGTGTAAGTTTGATGTTGTTTGAAGCATGAGATGGATTGGGTGATTCTTGATATCACTTGGAATGTTAATATAGATTAATTTGGAATCAAATTAATCATTTGGAGGTATTGAATGTATTTATAAATGTATTTTATGAGATAACCTTTGGAAATAACATTTTGGCAGGTTGATCTGGTGAAGGAAAATAGTTGTGGTTTGAAGTGAAATATGTTTCAAGGCTTACAACTTTCTTATAAGTGTTCTAAAGGTTATAAAATTTATTTTTAGTGGTTACATGACATGTTTTTCTCTTGTTTAAGTGATTTGGTGATCAAATCAAGTTTCTAGGGTGCTGACAGGTGAAAGAAATAACTATTTTGAGGTTTGTAAAGGGAACTGGGCCCAGTAAATGAAATAATTTGATTGGTTGATATAATTGTATGACCATATATGAATTTTAAATGATATTTTACTCATATTTAAATGTTTTTGGGTCATGAATATGTATACAAATGTAAGGGAATTTTTAAGAATGTGCCTATGGGGTTTTGAGCCATTTTTGGCACATGTAATGAGGGTTTTGGCTAGGTTGACCATTTTGGGTAAAGTGAGACTATTGTAATTCAAAATTATAAATTCTATATAGTTGTATGGGTCGAAATTATCATGAGGTACCGAAAAAGTTTGGTTTGGATTGAGGAAAAGCATATTTAAGTGCTTGTTTGGTTCATTTTTGAACTAGTGCTCTTAGAGGGGAGGTGTGTGACCTAGAGGAAGATATTTTAAAGGTACAAGAGAGCATGTTTTGAAGGCTGAGGAAGAGAATTAAAGGTTGAAGATATGTTGAAGACATGAGACAAGGAATTTAGAGAAAAGAGAAGTGAAGAAAGAGCAAGATATTGCAAGTTTAAAGACCTAATTTGTGAGTTGAAATTGTGATCTCCATCAGTTGTGGCAGTAGAAAAACAGAGATCAAAGATATCTTAAGGTGGCTTAGTTAGTGCTTGGTCATCTTTAGGGGGTTGTATCCTCCTTTTGGAGTGGCACTTCACTAAATTAGGGGTTGATGTTCCTTGTATTGTTAGTGTTCTACTAAATTAGGGGTTGGTGCTCCTTCTAGGGTTGGTACTCTACTAAATTAGGGTTTGGTGCTCCTTATGAAGTTGGTGCTTCACTAAATTAAATTTGATTTGTGTAATATAAGTAGATTTTTAGTGAGTTTTCTTCCCCATGTCTAAAAATAGAAATCATAGGGCTATGCTTTGTGTTAGATCCTTCAAAATTTGATTATATGAGGTAGGAGATTGTTGAAGTCATTTGTTTGTTAGAATGTGACTTTCCACCAAAAATATTTAGTATTTTTATGCATCTTATAATACATATTGAGAAGGAACTTTAGTATGTCGAGCCATTAAGAACAAGATGGATGTATCTTATAGAACAATACATGAAGGTTTTGAAAAAAATGTCCGTAACAAGGCAAGACCTGAAGGCTTCATGTCTGAGGGCTATATAATACAAGAAGCCATTGGATTTTACACATAGTATATGAAGAACTTTACAAGTGTAAATCAACATGTATGAGATGATGAAGAAGAGGAAATAAATGCAAGTGAGTTTCTAGAAGTAAATGAGACTCATTTTGAGCTATCACATAATAAAAGAAATGTGATACATTCCTATGTTCTTCCAAACACGTCTACAATGGAGAAGTGGTACAGGGGAATGCATTCTCTATTAGTGATGTTTTTATTATTTAATTTATTAATGTAATTATTTTCACTCTTTTATATTGAGATTTTGGCAATCTTATACAATGATTATGTTTGTAGGAAATATAGTCAATATAAATAAATGGGAATGCCTCTTCCTCAAAAGTGTAGACAAGATGTATTGGTTCAAGAATATTCACTTTCATCCTTTGATGAATGGATTATTGATGCAATGAATCAAGAAAAAGAACAGGTTAAAGATATACCTATGGGGGAATATGAGATTTTAAATCCTCTATCAATCATGGCTTCCAAATTCAGTGGAATGTGGGCATATGGCAATAATTTTAGAGTGGAAGACAAATACCAAGGGAAGGAAAATTGTAATTGTGTTATCATTGTTGAATTTCAACATGGTTCTCATAAGAAACTTTATGTTGGTATCGTAAATGAGATCATTCGAATTGATTATGGGGAAAATAACCCCATACTATTGAAATGTAAATTGGTAAAACCATCTGTAACACACCAAAATGCATATGAATTTATACTTGCTAATAGTCACCGATTTTTATGATCGATACATGAACCATGTGTGTTCCCTTCTCAAGTCAAATAAGCAAGTAATGAATCATGGATTGTAACATGTCATTCAAATAGAGTATCGATCCAAACTTCATTTAATGGATTTTGACTCATTGCACAATGGAAAATATGGTGATACATTACAAAAAACATTGGAAGTTGATGATGATGAGTGTTTCACCGGATTCTTAACAAGTTAATGAAATAGATAGAGGGTAATATGCCAAGGGGGAATACCTATTTGTGATGTCGGTTGAAGGTTATGCACACATTTTTATTTCTTGATCCAATGCTGATTACGAGAGCTCCCTTTTGGATAAGAGGAACTACTTATAAAATGCAAAACAATACCACCAGATAGAGTTAAATAAAACGAGTGGACTGCCTAGCAGAAGCTAGATCTGGGAAGCGTGATGCTTCCTGAATAGGATGTCAATCCACTTTTATATAGCAATATTAATGCTATCCAAAATAAAAATGAAATAAAAATATTATTGGAATTGAAATGATTTAGGTATCTCGTGCAAAACAAATAAGAAAGGTCAGATAAAAGGTGATTAAGGTCAAAACAGTTGAGGTGATGGGATGGTATTGGGTTGTAGGTCTTGTATAGGCTCTGTGTAAGATTTGGTAAAGATTAGGAGTGATTCTAGGCTATTAGGGAATGGGTATGAGCTCATTGGTCTGAGGTATGTTGCTAGACACAGTAGCCGATGTCGGCTATGTGACCGATTCTGGTTTGGCAGGATGATCGACATCGGTTATCTAATCGGCGTCGGTAGGGGCAGTTAGTGAAAGGCTCTTCGAAACTGGTTTCCAATATCTCTGTGATTGCTGAGAGGTTGGAAATGGTGAATGTGAGGTTGTAAAATGGCCTTAGTGAGTCAGGGATGACTAGGAGAGGGTGAAGATAGGTGAAAGGGCTAGATATGGTAAGGTGATAGGTTGGTGGGAGGAAGGAGGTGTACGAATGTACACAAAAATAAAATTACTGAGAGGAATGATGATCTTACTGAAAGAAAATAGAGATAACTAAAGAGATGTTAGGAACTTATTGAAGAATGGGTCTGGAGAGTGCAAGTGATGAAAAAAATGATGGTAGAGATATGGAGAAAAGGGATGTCATTTACATGTCATGGAAGTTTGAGCCTCATGCTTCTCTGTGTGAATGTGTGATTGTGAAGAAGGTGATGGATGTCGATGGTTGTTGGTAGTGCTCCCGAGGTGCTTTCCTTTACCTGGGTGCTTCAGAAATTTGAGTGCTCCAAGTCTCTATTCATGTGTGAGATCCTGAATCAAATGACCAACCTCAGCAAAGGGTTTTGGAAATTTATTTAACCTAACTGATGATGGTTAGGGGACTGACGTCGGTTGAGATATAACCATTGTCGGTTAAGGTAGTAATATCTAGGTTGGTCAAAAATAGCCTAATTGTTGCTATTTTTGGCGTGGTCTTCAATCTTTATCTAAGTCTCGAGTGACAGATCACGGGAGGATAAGTAAGATTCCTCTTAGGTTTGTTAATAGGAGTTAAGTCTAGGTTTAGACTAAGTCCTAGTTGGTTAAGATAGGCTTAGACTTGGTCTTAGGTCATTAATGGGGTTTGTGTGGGTCATGGAGTGAGGTGGCTAGGTGAGGTGAGGTGTTCAAGTTAGGATGTTAATTAAATTAATTAAGGTAATTAATTCAATTAATCATGTGCACTATGGGATATGAATAGGTAAGGTATGGTTAATTTAATTAAAAATGTTTATAAGGGTAGTATGACCTAATTTTGGTGTCTACATTTTGCCCCTTTTTTTGTCACGTAGCTTTTATTAATAAGTGACGTTGAAAAAAATAGGAAGTGATTACCCCATGTATGGGTGAGAGAAGGGGTTTCCCCAAGTGTGGGTGAGGTGATCCCCCTCAAACTGTGGAACTAATAAGGTGGTATCCCCCTCAAAGTCAGTGAGTGATGTTTGATAAATGTATAGTTGGTGAAAGTGAAGGTAGGTGGGTTGTGGGTAAGGGTATATGCACATTGGGTAAAGGGTAATGGTCAAATAAGGTAATAGGGAATGGGTAAGGGTCAAATCAGGTAATGGGTAAGGGAAATTGAACACACGCACACGGATAGACTATGAAACGGTACCAGGTTAAAGAGCTTGCAAACTCTACATCGTCCAAGGTCGATAGGTTTATCCAAACAAGGTTGAAGTGATTTAGGTATCATGGTACATGATATGGTCTAGAAACATAACTTAGGTTAGGTGTAGGAATGTTTAGGTATGATCTGGTACACTAAAGGTTTGGTCAGCGATAAACGAGATAGTCAATAGGAAAGGTATGATTGTTAGGCTAAAACAATGATAGGTAACAACATCGTAAGGTATAATGAGTACACAAGTTCAATGGTCACAAAAAGTAGGTTAGGTCTAGGTAAATCAGGTCGTGTGCATGGGTAAGGCCAAGGTATAGGTAAAATAACAAATCCCTAAACGTAATTAAGGAATTATATGGGTAGTTTAGGCTTGTGGGTAGGGTACAATTGGTATTTGGTACTGGAAAAAGGTATGTGGTAGTAATGAGTTTGGTCAAAATGGGTAAAAGGGGGTGTAAATGGTAATGGAAAGTAACCGATGTTGGTTAAGGTCTGACCAACGTCAGTTTAGTAGGAAATGACATGACCGATGTTCATTCATGTCGATTTGGGTATAAAAAATTAAATTATGTGTTATACGTATTCCACTTTATCTTGTTTCATTTGGGAAAATGATAAAGCAATAGTGCTTCCATAGAAAGTGACAATATGAGACTCTAAGCTAAGGTAGATGTTTCTAAGTGGTGAGAGGAGCTAGGTAGCTAGGTCCACAAGGTCTGTTGGAGGTGTGTGATTGGCAGAGAGATTCAAGGTAGATTTTTTTCATGACAGAGGTGGGAGAGGGTTTGGGTGGACCACTAACCGCATGTAGTGACCAGACGTGCCACCACGTAGGAGACACATGATGATGAGGTAGTGGGTGCATTTCTTAACTTGTTGATTTGTATCTAATTGTGTTTTATAATGAAGAATTTTTGGGTGGGAATATTAATTTTGAAATGTGGGTGAAAAATAGATGAAATCTGGGAGGGGGATGAGGTCAAATATAGGCTAAGTAGGGGGAGAAATAAATGTGGGGTGTAAGTGGTTGGGATTAAGTAGGGTTGTAGGTTATTTTTGACAATTTTTAAGAAATAGATGGAGGGGGTTTCATTTTTGGGGGTTGCGACAAGAGATTGACATTAGTCAAGGTTTGGCCGACGTTGGTTGGCTATAGCTGACATTGGTCAAGACTAAGGTGACTGACACCGGTTAATTAGAACCGATGTTTCTCAAAGAGAACCGATGATGGTCGAGAGAGACCTATGCACCAGTTAGGGTGAAAGAGGGATAGGGTAAGAACGGTTATGTATGAAAGGAAAAGAGGTCAAGAAGGGGCAAGTAATGACTGGTTTTAGAGGCATAAGGGTAAAATATGATATTTGGCTAGATGGGATAGGTGAGTAGGTGAAATAATGTGAAGATAATGATTCATGAGTGTAAAGGGTAGGATGTTGGTATGTGAATTAGGTAAATGGGGTAAGCATGATTGGTGTGATTGGGTATGGTTTTGGGGTTAAGACATTAATTGGAGGTAGTGAGGTCTTAACAATGTTGTGTTTTATTGGATGTAGGCTAGGGACCAAGCTACGTATGAGAGACAGAGTACCACCTATGTTGGTAGAGATGTGGTCGAGTGTGACTGTAGAGGAGTGGGAGCATATGACTGATGTTGGATTGATTGGGATCTGAAGCTATAGGTGTGTAGCTCAAGATCCTATTTTTATGGTTGCACTCATTAATAGATGGGATTCAATGACCAACACTTTTCATTTACCGACAGGTGAGATTATTGTCACCCTAGAGGATGTATACAAGATCCTACGGCTACTGATAATGGGTGAGTGAGTGTATTCTATTTCTTTAGAGGCCTCCATGTGGATCCTATAGTGGTTATGTTTGGGGAGACAATGGACAATCTGAGGTACTACAGTGTGAGCCTTAGCTATAGAGAGATGTATGCAGCTCATCCCCAGGAGACGAGGTTGGTTGTTTTGATGATGGAGGCAGTATGTTGTTTCACCCTACCAAATTTCGAGGGTGGTAGATTCCTACAAGCATTGATGGGTGTGCTCCAGGATATGGTGGAGGATCGGATCTATTTTACATGGGCACTAACATTCCTGGTGTAGCTGTATAGGGAGCTGTGGGCCTATGTGAGATTGTGGTGGTTTAGTTTGTGTTGCACTTTTCTTCTACATTGCTGGGAATATGAGAACATCATATGTGTACATCCAGTTGGTTTTCGCCAAATTTATTGGTTCGGGGGTGGCTTGGTAGAGTCAGATATAGATGGTGGGTACCAGTTGGTGGGAAGCATAGGGTTTCTAGGGCCACACATGATGTTTCATATTACAGGTGATTGTTAGAGGGATTGTCTAGTGTGGATATTGTTTAGAGGCCATATGTTGGCTATCCCTCATACAGGGACATGGCAGAGGAGTTAGAGGAGTTACAAAATGCTGAGGTTGATTTAGGGGCGTCGTTCCAGTGAGCATGAGTTGATTCCTATAGACATGGTTAGATGAAAATTTAGGCTGCCATAGGACATGCCTCCACCCTTCCCACAATATAGAAGAGATGACGTGGAGAGACCTATGTCTCCACCATGACAAGTGTGCCTATAGGGAAGGAGGAGTAGGTAGTAGATATACAAGATTGATGATGCAGGGTTCATCAATAGATAGACATAGTAGTGGTGGGTGGCATAAATATGAGTGACACAAAAAGGTCAAGGTAGCTATAATTAGCTACCATCACAGTATAGATTGATACCTTTCAGGGTTAGCTGGCTTCCCTTTCAGGCACACATTACAACTTTATAGGGGTATATTTCTAGGATCAGAGGCATAAGTTTCCATTTGACAAGCAAAGGTAGTGGCACTACAATCCCATGTTAGCACAGGGATAGGTTCCCACATAGGATGGAGATGGAAATGGGGGACATGTGATCACCTTATAGCACATAGGTAGTAGGTGTGCAGGGCCATTTGGCCACCACACAGGCTCAAGTTGTGGCCCTACAGGCCTAATTTGTATCACAAAAACTTCCACATACATAGGGACAGGGTCCCATACTACAAGAAACTATGTGACAGGACAGAGTCCCATGGTACAGAGGAGGAGGACAGGGAGCTCGTAAGTTCATGATCCAAGGATAGCCCTAGCAGGATAGAGATCATAGTTTGTTGTGATACCAATGGAACCACCTTAGATGATGTCAATGATGAGGTTTAAAATATCCTCTAAATAAGGCATGATATTACCAGCATCATCTGACTAACCTTCTAAGATAGATGTCCTTTCTTATGGTGAGTATAAGGCACAGTAGGTAGTGAGTAAGAGGACTAGATCCCACACTCATAGTTATAAGAGCATAGGGGACCAAAGAGTTTAGAGGTAGGGTCAGGGAAAGCCTATGAGTTCACATAGGCCAATCCCAGGTGAGAGGTAGGTAGATATTAGGCCAAGACCCATGCTAGGTGGGGAGGTGCATGCAGGTCGCCAAGTTGGAGGTGAGGAGGAGGAGACAGATGAGATAGGCATGGATATCAGATGGAGTGTCGAATATTCACCTGATATGATTGGTGTATTGATTTTTGATATATACCAGGCCTGTGTGCTGATGATAGTGAGGATGTACATGAGACTTTTGTGATTTTTATTATTATACCGGCTTACATGCCAAAGATAGTGATACTGTATCTGAGAATCTTGAGATACTTTTATTTATTTTTCGTTGTGTACATATGTATTGATACAAAAATCTTTTCATTGATATAGATGATTATTATGATGGTGATGTGTATGTATTAATGATGGAAACTATGTGAATTAGGCATGTTTGAGGCAAGGTCATGTAGGTGCATGGTTGAGTCAGGTATTAGGCATGGTTAAATTTAGGTCATTTAGGCATGGTTGGTTGAGTTAGGTCATTTAGTGGACTTTGATAGACATGATTGTCAGTCTAGGTGAGTTAGGCATGGTGTAGTTAAGGTTTTTTGGTATTTGATTTAATTTCCAAGTTATTGGTAACATGGGAAATAAATGATAATGTATATGTATGTTATGGTGTATATTTCCAAAAAATTCAATATCATGGAAATGTGAAATGATGGATGTATGCTATGATGTTGTTAATAAAATGGCAGGTATTTACAGTTTGTTAATTGTTTAATTTCTAAGTGTTTGTGAAAAAATAGAAACTAAGTAACGTGAAATGTTAATTGAAAACATGGGTGGGAAAATTGGTTAGGGTAAAGAGTGTCTGAGCTAACCTCTAAGGGCCCCATGCCCTCTGAGTGCTACCTACATAGCCCTAGAAAAAAGGGGCCTCAAGCCGATGTAGTTCTCACATAAGCTAGGGAAAAATAAGATGAGGTAGTGGAATGGGTGGGTAGGTTTTATGAATGATTGATTCTAGGTCATTTAAGCTTTGTTGGGTTTAGGTCATTTAAGATTTGTTGGGTTTAGGCCATTTTAGGTATGGTTGAGTTTAGTTTATTTAGGCATGATTGATTTTGGTGAAAGGGGAATGCATCAAACATAGGTATCGATGGTCTATTCCTGTATAGGATAATCAATAAGTAACTAAGAAGTTTAATGGTAGGAGGAGACAAAAGAGCCCTGTAATTGATGAGAACCCTAATAAGTTCACCATACCTTAGATTGGATTATGAACAAAATACCCTTAAGGTGTTGCATTATTGACTATGCTAAGGGTGAAGAAAGTCACATGATAATGAAATTTCATGTTTGTGGAAAGTGCCTTGAGAAGGTAGGAAATTAGGGTGAAAAGGAAATGAGGCGAAAATAGTTGGTTTTTAGCATAACCTTGTGTAGGATAGTTTGCCTTATTGGAAAGAGACCTAAGATAAAAATAGGCAATTCCATGATGAAAAATTTATCATTTTCTTATTTTTGATATTGTTTTGATAGATTGATCGATGCGAGAAGTCTATG
This sequence comes from Taxus chinensis, assembly GCA_019776745.2. Lineage (NCBI taxonomy): Eukaryota > Viridiplantae > Streptophyta > Pinopsida > Cupressales > Taxaceae > Taxus > Taxus chinensis. The sequence continues at coordinate 16,207,596 of CM034150.1, forward strand.
AGGGATGATTATTTAATCTCCTTAAGGTATTCATGAAGCTTGTAAATGTGGGAAGCTTCTGAATATTTTATTTCATTTTATAAGAATAGTCCTCTTTTGATGAGAGATTAAGTACAATATGGCTAGCTTTTTATAATTGTCCTTTTAGGTAGAAGTCTATTTATAATAGCTAGTTAGAAAGAATAGATGTCCTTTTTGAGGGACTCATCTTTTTTCTAGAATTTTGACTCAAGGATTTGAATCCCATTTGAATTTTGATATTAATTTTTTGTTAGATTATTAAGTCATGGACAAGGCTATAGAGAAAAATGGGATCTTGGTTTGAAGGTAAAACCATAGCACACAGACACTAACTATGTAAGAGAGAGTTTACATGATGAACAACCATGGGATTCCATCTTGAAAAAGATGAAAATTATCTATGAGAATCATGCCATGAGTAGGGACTTGGTACTCATATTGAAGATAGGGCTGAAAAAGTGATGGGGAATCACGTGATTCTTGTTGAGTCGTGGATCCTTAAAATAGTTAAAATGGAAGGGTAATGGTGCTCAAGGGATGAGCATTAAATAGATAGAAGGTGATAAAGGAATTGATTCAACAATAGAATAGTCAAATATGTAAGGTGTTGAGGGGATCAGGTTTGGGTTTTCCATCGAGTGAAGATAAACGATAAACACCTGATCCTTAAATATGAGTAATGATATAAGGTCCAAGCCAATTAGGACCAAATTTTCTTTGTTTACTTTTCTCCTCTTTGGTTACATGTTGATTTTCCTTCAGGACGAGTTCACAAACCTGAAAGGTTCGTTCATGGACTCATTTTTCATAGGTACATTTGATACATTTTTGGTATATTTGGAGATAATCAATTGCATCAAGATGACGCTCATCTAATAACTCAGGTTGTGCCAAATGGTCCTAGTGAAATTCATCATCATTAAGCATCTCTTTGAGTGAGATATAAAGAGACAAAATTCAGACTTCAAGAGGTAGGATAGCCTCTATACCATAGACCATAGAAAATGGTGTGGCCACAGTTGAGGTACGTATACTAGTACGGTAAGCCCATAAAGTAAAAGGAATATGTGTGTGCCAATCCTTTCCCATATCATCAACCACTTTCATAAGAATTTTTTTCAAGGTTTTGTTCGTTGATTCAACTTGGCCATTTTTTTTTGGGTAGTAAGGTGAAGGAAAACCAAGTTGAATGTAAAAGGTGTCACAAATTTTCCGTAGGGTTTTGTTTTTGAATTGTTTTCCATTATTAGTGGTGAGGTGGTGAGGGACACCAAAGTGACAATTAATGTGATGGTTGATGAATTCACAAATTTTCTCATATTTTATAAAGATGAGGGGGATGGATTCTATCAATTTAGTGAAGTATTTGGTTGTAGAAATAATCCATTGATGGCATTGTGAAGAATGAGGATTGATCTCTCTGAAAATATCCAAACCCCATTGAGAAAAATTCTAATGATCTTGTGTGACCTATAAGGGATTAGCATGTTGTTGGAATTTCACACAATGTTTGACATAGTCACATCAATCATGGTTGAGGGTGGGGAAAATAATAGCCTAGGCGAAGGATGTGTTTGGTGAAAGCTAGGCCCCTGAAGTGACCTCCACAAATTATGTCATGAAATTCCTTGATGGTATAAGGAATTTCAGAACTTGTAAGGCATCATAAGAGGATATTGTCAAAGTTTTATAAAGAAGGCCACCCATGATGACATAGTGAGATATACTTTTGAGAAAGGCATGTTACCCATTACGAGTAAGGTTGTGAGGTATAATTGACAGGGAAAGGTAGTATGAAAACTACTTATACCAAAGGTCACATGGTTCAGGTGTAATGGTCCCAATGATGTCGATGTCTCGAAATAAATAGGAATTTGATTGTAACCTTTGTACTGTGATAAATATTTTGGAGTCGGTAGGAAAAGTGGGTATTTGTAAGTAACAGGCCATGGTATCCACAAATTTATTAGTGGAACGGGGTGGTTTGAAGTTCATAACGGTCAAAGGTAGTCAAAAGTATGTCTACATGATTCTTATACTTTTGAAGTATTTCTTTATGACATTGGTATATACCATTAACTTGGTTTACAACCAACTGAGAGTCACCTAAAATATTAATTGATTAAACATCTAAGGTGATGTCAACTTGAAGACCTAGTATGAGAACTTCATATTCAGGCAATATTATTAGTACATTCAAAATCTAGTTTGAAGGATAATGGCATAGGATCACTATCAATGAGGGATGAGTATAACACTTACACCACCCCCATGCTAACATTTGGAGCCGTCAAAGAATAAGGTCATTTGGTAAATTTTATCATCCAAAGAGAGGGTAGCAATGGATTCATCTGGAAAATCAAAGTTAGAAGATTGATTTCTAGAGAGGGGTGCGTCTATAAGTTGCTCAACGATAGTTTTGCCTTTGGTAGATTTTTGATGGACGAATTTGAGGTCTAAGTCTACGAGAAGCATAATAAAACATGAAACACATTGATGTTGGTAGGGTTTGGCATACCTATAATGTAAGGGGTCAGTATTGGTGACTACAAATGTTTTTTGGTTGAGTAGGTAATGTTGAAGTTTAGCAGCAACAAAAACTAAGGCTAAGCAGAGTTTTTTAGCATGGGTGTATCTATTTTGATATTCTAGAAGTAGTACGACTTATATAATAAACCACTTGTTCCCTATGTTTCTCATCGTGATGAGCAAACATGACACCCAAGGAATGATCCATAGCAAAAATGTAAAGATAAAATAGTTGGGTCATCCTTAAGAGGAATGAGAAAAGGTGGTTGAAGGAGATATTGTTTTAATGCATCAAAGGATTTTTTACATTCACCATCCCATTTTAAGTTTGAGACATCCTTTTTAAGGAGATGATGAAACGAGTGGCAGTGGTCAGAAAGCTGTGAAATAAAACGACAAATAGATTGCAACTTACCTTACAAAACTACAAAGTTGTGAGAAGGTTAGTAGGTGGAGGCATTTCAGGTAATAGCCTTTATTTTAGCGGGATCAAATTCTATACCACGTAAATAAATGATTAAAACAAGGACCTTTCCCGAGAGAACCACGAAGACACACTTCTTAGGTTGAAAGAAAACACAATACTTGATGAGACACTCAAATATGACCTTAAGGACTGTAAGGTGTTTCAGCTTGATGTTTGGATTTGGAAATAAAATCATCTATGTAATCTTCCAATATACGATGCATGATGTCATGAAAGATGTAGGTCATAACCCGCTGATATGTAGCACCAACATTTTTAAGGCCAAAAGACATGAGACAATAGCAAAAGTTCCCCCAAGGAGTGATGAAGGTGGTTTTATTTTGATCTTCCAAGGTAAGTAATATTTGGTTATAACTCGAGAAATGATCCTTGACTGAAAGAATCTCATGTCTGATGGTAAGATCAACTAGTTGATTGATACTAGGTAGTGGAAAGTAATCTTTGGGGAAAGATAAGTTTAGGTCATGAAAATATGTGCAAATGTGAAGTCCCCCTATTGATTTTGTGACAGGAAAAATGTTAGAGATCCATTGAGGATAATCAATGGGTAGGATGAAGGAAATCTAAAATAAGGCTGCTGAAGTTCTTCTTTAACAAGAAGGGAAATGTGAGGTTGTATTTTCCAAAAATTCTATCTTTATAGGTTTAGCTTCAGGGATGGTGAAAATATTGTGGACCACAATTTTTGGGTCAATACCAGGCATATCAGTGTAGGACCAAGAAAAATCATTTCTATAATCTTGGAGGAAAGAAGTGAAAGGTTTCTGTTCAACAATGTCTAAATATTGACCTATCTTTAGAATGTGTGGGTTGTCCTGAGTGTTTTAATATTGATTTTGATGGTCGATTCATTTAACATGGTTTACGTCTGTAGAAGGAAATGACCAGTGAATATAAGAATATTCCGCACCAAGGTAGGTGAGGATAGACTCATCATCCTGACATTGAATGATGTTAATGTATGGTGTATCATCATCGATCATGTTAGGATATAGGAAGGGAAGAGAAGAGGGAGTCTTGTCATCATGTTGATAAGCTCAGAGGTCCCAAGGAAATGGTGTTCACGAAAAAAATTTAGGAGGAATAGATTCAGGATTTATAGACTCTATGGGTGAAGGTGGTGATGTTGGTGAATGGGGTGGAGAAGGTTTTTTCATCCTTGATGAGGTTGATGCATGCCTTCTTGGAAGATGGTTTGGAAAAGCTAATACCACTATGGTCTTTGTCTTTAGGTGTGGTACGATGGGATAAGACATATGACGATCCATGTTCATAGAACCCAAAGCCAAAGCCTTTCCATTTACAATGGTGAAGGAAAGTTTGGGCAAAGAGACGGTTAGAGATTGGAGGTTAGATGAAAATGGTCATGTTTGGGAAGGTGGCTCAGGTGAATAGGTGAAAGTGTCAAGTCCCTCATACGTTAAGTTCGTGCGAAGGTGGGGAGGACCATAACGGAATACCTCTCCTATGCGATGGTTATAATGAGGATGTTGGTGTAGGTTACCATACTCTTGTGGAGTAATGAATGTGTTTTTGTTGTACAAGCGGTATTCCCCCAGAGTGAGGCATTGAAAAACACCTTCTAAGGGATTGGTATTAGATATGTGTGTAGTTAGAATAGATGAATTAATAAGAAATTAGGAAGAAGAAGGATTAGTTGGTTAGGAACTAGATGGGTTAGTGGATGGGTCAACTACAGAGGCTATAACAACAGTGAGAATAGAAGAGGTAGGCACATGTGAGGTAGTAGACAACATCTGTGGATGGGGCTGTGGGTGAAGGAGAAGTGGTGGCAGTGGTAGATTCCTTAATATGTATAAGAACATCATTAGGTCGGTACAACATGTCGCAGGTTTTGAATGGAGAAGGGTAAGTGGGGATGGTGTAGTTATGTCCTTCATGTTCAAATTTTACACAACAATGTAAAGTTTAAGGAACACAACCCATGACACAGATCCAAGGTCAGCCAAACAATAGGTTATACTAGAATTCCCCTTCTAAAATAGTAGAATAATTCTTGAACAGGGTACAAGGGCCCACATGAACGTGAAGAATAATGGTGCCAAGGGTGGAAGTGATGGCGTCATTGAAGGAGCACAACATAACTGGTTATTTTGTATGTAATTGGTAGGGATGCACATTTTCTTGTATGCATGGGAGGAAATGATATTGATGTTGGCACCACATCGATCATAACATGTCGAACATGTATATTATTAATATAGACAGATATGAATAGAGAAGGATCGGGATCATCTGATTGGAGAGGTAAAATCTCCTTATTAGAGAAAATGAGGGCAACTACTTGATGGGTAGTAACGGGGGTAGAAGAAGGAGGTGATTTTGTAAGAGAGGCCACATGGTGAGGGGTGATAAGGGAGGTTATAGGTGTGGGGTCGTTAGGTAAAACCTTGATGGATTGAAAAACTTCCATGAGGGTTTGTCGATGTGATTAAGAGGTTTGGACGAGATCGTACAAAGACATTTTTAGAGGGGATTGGTGTAATTGTTTTAACATTATATGATGAGTGAACCCATCAGAAATAGGGTATGTGGGTCCTCGAATGGTGATTTTTAGTGTGCAGGTGCAGATGGTATGTTAGGTACTAGGATTAGTGGATGGGCTGGTTGCTTTTACTTTCCCTTTGTCTTTTTGAGCACGAGTGACAACTTGGATCATGTTAACCTAAGGAAGAGATGTAGATGGGGAAGGTGTGTCATAAAATTTATAGTGACATGATGGAAAAAATCCTAATAGGGGATATGAACCTTGTGAAATGAGTAAAGCACACTAGCATTTTGGTGGGGTTTTTGGCTAACTCTCTTATCTGTACCATATTAATCTCAAATCGTGGAGGAGGGTAAAATGGTTATGGAGGTGGGGATGCGGGTAATTGAATAAGAAAGGGTCAAGAATGTATGTGATTAGGTGAAGATGGAATATGGGTCCTCATCAAGAAGATCATCATCGTCAAAATTTTATTCAGGAAGACATAATTGGAGGAGAACGATTTTCAGAGCCTTATAACCTTCTACATCATGTCTTAGAACATGATGGTAGACACAAATTGTAGTTTCGTCAAACCCCTTTTGTTTGGGTTTGAGTGGGTTGTAAGGTCTAAGAGGTGGTAATGTGATGATTGAGGTCTCTAAAAGGTTGGCTAAAATGTTGGCATAATAACCTGTCCAATGGATCACAGTGTGAAGTGAGTGTGGGTTTGGGTGAAGTTGTAGCAGATGATTGTGGTGGAAGAGGTGTTATAGGAGGTGGAATAGGTTTGACCACCAGTTTAGTAGGTGGTACTATCTTAGGTTTTGATGGTACCTTACTTGGGTAAAGGTGTGGTAGATGAACTAGCGATAGAAGGTGTTGTGGGTTTAACTATTTTTTGGAGGGTAGTGGGTTTCTTCAATTCCTTGGATTGCACCTTCTTGGGTAAAGGTGAGGTAGGAGTACGTGATGCAAAAGGGAGAATGGATGATGGAAGAGGATGGGTTAGCCATGGTGATAACGGAGGTGTGGTAAAGGTTTCTGGTAGAGGCTGGGTGGAAGGTATGGGTTGAAGAGAAGGAATTTCATAGGTAGTGATGGGGTTATGGTAGCTCGTGGGGGTATAGGTGGTAAGAAATATGTGGGTGATGGTGAAGGTTACATGTAGGTCGATTAGGTTTTCTATAATAAAGGATTGTGATGAAGAGGCAGGATGCATGTGCTTTTGATTTGCTTTGAGTAGGAGGTTTCTTGACCAAGGTAGATGGGTGAGGTATGAGGATAGATAGAAGGGGTGAAGGTGACCAGAGGCATGGTGGGTGAACCTGGTGTATGTTTCCTAAAAGATTGGGTTTTCCTTTTAGGTGGAGGAATAGTTTTGGTGTGAGCTTGGGAGGATGTGGATAAGTCCAATTTTATGGGTGGATGGACAAGGCTTGATGTCGGCATGACATCCAGGGTAGTGATAGGTCTGGATATGGGAGAAGATTTAGGTGCAGGTAGGTTCTTAGGCATATGAATGGGTTTTGGTTATGGTTAAACTTTCAGATGTAGGCAAGGGTGATGAAGAAGAATCAATTTTAATAGTCATGGTCATGGTTGATTTGGTTTCTTGAAATACCTCTCGGATATATCATGGAGGTATCAATAACCAACATCTTTATTTGGGTTGAAAAGGGTAACAGAAGGCATCCCTAAATCATGGAATTATCAACCTAATCTAGGCGGTCGGCTAGGTGTGAAAATGGTACCATTATAAGAGGATATGTCATTGGTTTAGTGGCAATCCCTGTAAAATATATATGTGAGACAAATTTTTAGTTATCCTTGGACTTTCTAGGTAAAATAGCGAGAGAAGATCAACGAGATCCTCGAATGCTAATGGGGAATTGTCAACAAATTGAAATGGCGCATCTAAAGGATTCTCCATGGGTAGAAGAGATGGAAGCTGGGGCGAGGTAGATTATTGTTTCAATGGAGAATAAAATGAGGATTATTCTCTCATGGGTCAGATAATTAATACCATTGATATTTCATAAGGTTGCGAGGTAGATTGTAAAATAACATCGAAAAAAATTATGAACTCCTCCATGGGTGAAGGGGAAGATGAAGTGGAACTCATCTGTGGGTGAAGGAGTAGATGAGATTAGCTCTACCATTGGTGAAGGAGTAGATGAGGAGCTTGTGGAGTAGAATGGCTCTTTTTACATAAAGGAGCTCATGTTAGAACCTCCTCGAGGGGATAGGAGGAAATTAAGGAATGGTTAGTACAACTTCAAAAAAAACTTGAAATTCACAAACATTGCTATCATTTGTTGAATGTTTACCATTTTTAATAGATGATGGTGTATGGTTAGGGAAAAAATTCTTAAAGATATGCAAGTTTTGATTTGCCGATGCATTTAGGTTGTCCAGGATGAGATCTCCATTATCTAACATTTCCTAGATAATGTTCTTGAAGGTTATGCAATTACCATCACTAAGGTCTTTGATGCGATGATAGTTACAATAGTCATGTTTCTTATACCATGTAGTAATAGGATGATTGGGTTCAAAACCAAGTATGTTGTTTTATGGGTGGAAGGGTAATATCTCTGGCCTTTGAGAAGTTTTTCAAATACCAGGGAATAAGGCTTGTCAATTGGAGTGTACTTCCGTTGCTCCTGTCTGAACTGAAAAGTTTGAATGAGAGAAAGATTGGAGGAAGGTTTCTCTTGGTTAAATGGATGAGATGGACCATCTTTGAGAAATACCACATTGGGATATCCTTTATCTTTCGAACAATTTTTTTGGGGTTTTATAGTAGAAGAGGCATCATTCAATTTTAAGGCCGTGTTTTTGTTAACTAATTGAATTTTCTTCTCTTTAAAGACTCGAATTTGAGGTTTTCATGCCATGGTAAATGCTTCATTGAAGGTATGGAAGGTTTTTCACTTTCAGAGTTTGTGAGATGTGCCTAGCACAATCCTCTAGTGAACAAATCTATAAGCTTAGCTTGAGGTAACTAGAATGTTAATTGGTTGATAAGGCTTTGCCAGTGAGCAACAAAATCTATGATAGATTCATCGTTGTATTATCGTGTTGAGTATAGGTCACTCATGGTGATGTTTTTTATGACATTGATTAAGAAATGGTCCAAGAATTCTTGAGCCACTTGGTTAAAGGAGTAAATGGTATGTCTTGGTAAACAACTATACCAATCTAATGCGGGTCATAACAAGGACATGGGGAAAGTTCGGAGGATTAAAGAATCATCATGGGTGATTAGATAACATCCATGTTTTAACGACCACAAGTATTTGTTTCGGGTCATCTTTACTATTGAAATAGTTGAACATGGGCATTTCCCAATGTATAGGGTATGGGAAAACGGGGATAGTTGGATAAATAGGATCATTACAGATTTCATCATAAGTTAAGGAGTTGTGAGATCTATAAACTGATGCTTTTAATATTTTCATCTTTTCAATAATCATCTTATATCAGGTCATTGGTGGGTTGTGATGATTGGGAACCCCCTATAATATAAGGAGGTTGATGATGGATGTATGATGTGGATGACATCCTAATATATGGTGGTGCCAAGTATGAGAACTATGAAGGGGGAATAAATGTAGGTAGAAGGTATCTCGAATAGGTGATAGAATGACATTGGGGGTTTTTGGTGATATATATAAGTAAGTGGGGTAGTTGCAATGAATCTTGTGGTAACTTGGGTGTAGAGACTAGCGGGATGGAAAGGAATGAGATTTTGGAATGGGGTATGGTTTGCTGACACCATGGGTGGTTGTGATGCAACTGGTACATATGGGGTAAACAGTGTAGATGGGGCTATGCTTAAGGTGTATGATGAAAGAATAGTTGTCACTATGGGTGCGACAGATGTCATAGGTGTAACAATTATAGAGGATGTGGGGTCCAGTTGAGACACCACAGGTAGTAAGGTGGATAAAAGGTAATGCCCAGACTAGTGGTAGATGACACATAAGTGGGGGAAAGGGTAGGAGGGATAGAAACGGGCATGTAGTATACCAACTGTCCTGAGGATTCTCAGGTAGATGAGTGGGTGAGATAATATTGTAGGGAAGCGAGATTATGGATCAAAGAGTCTTGCGAACTCCATGTCACTAGTACCAATGGTGATGGGATGAGTTGGATCCATAGGCGAGATGATAAAAGGAAGTGACGAGGCTATGTGGGAGTGGCTCAAGGCTAGCATGAAACAACAAGGGTGTTGGCTTGGCTGCGAGTCAAAAACATGTGAATTAGCGTAGACTGGGTAAACTATTATCTGTAAATGACACATAAATATATAAAAAATGGAGGGGAATAGATTCTGGGAGGTGAAACTTGTTGGTGTTTTAATTAAAAATTAAAACAAAGGAACTGAACGACAGTTAGGTTAACCGATTATGGTTACATGGTAACCAATGATGGTTAGGGAAACTAATACCGGTTACTGTGGGAAATCAATGGCTTTGCAAATGAGGCAAAAAAAAGATGAAAATGAAATAAAGAAGGTGTATCTGATTAGTGATTTTAAAATCATGGGGGTATTATGATGTCTTGAGAACTTAAAAAAGAACAGAAGATGTGATGAATGTTGTTTTTGGGTAGAATGACCAAAAATAGCTAGAAACCGACACTGTCTAGGTAAATCAATGATGGTCAGATGTAAACCGATGATGGTCATTGGACTGACGCTGGTCACTGTGAAATTTGAAGAAAAAGTAGAAAATTTGATTTCATGAATTAAGTTAGATGGAATATTAACCTAGAAGCCTGAGTATGATAGTACTTGACCTTGACACACATCAGAAATAGTTACAATACACCAACTATGATGGTGGAGTGTGAAAGGAATAAGGATAAAATGAAGAACGAATACCCCCATAACTCAAAACAAAAATCAAGAAAAAGCTAGGAAAAACATGAAATCCTATTTAAGTGAATTTTACATGTTTGAGCTTATGATATTTTAATATTGACTTTATGATTTCAGAACAAATTTTTTTTGTTGGGAATGCATCTTATGAAGAGGTAAGTATCTAAGGGTGGTTTTAGGTTATGTTTTTGTGGGGGCGGTCCTTTCTCTGATTTAATGAATGAACAGAGAAACTAGCAAGTTGTGCCCACTATGAATCCTCTGATTGTGTCATCATTAATAGCTTCTTCTATGTAAGGTGTTGTTTAAGAGGATGTGTAAATTATATTTGTTTAGTTTGGAAAAGAGAGAGAAAGATAAAGTGCTTCTACGATTCAATTATATCAACCATCGGTTGAGCATGAATTCCAACATATAGGTTGTCCCTTAATTTTTAATTTGAGATAAAAATTCAAGAACAAAAGTATGAAATGTAAGTATTTTATAACCCAAAATGAAATGTTGATAGTCGATGTAAATAGAGAGTGAATAGGAAAGAGAATGAATTTCACTAATGCAGATGCAAGAATAAAAAGAATGATTCTTTTTAGTCCTGAAATACAAATAATTAGACAAATTAGACAAATTCCCAAGGAGAAGATTTAATGTTGAATTCCTTTCCAAAAGAAAATAAACATACAACAATTCCCTAAGAATGAATAAATGCAAGGAACCCCATATGTGTCTCACTAGGTGTGCCAAAATGTTTCACCAAATTCTTAACAAGTTAATGAAATAGATAAATGCTGATAGGCCAAGGATGAATACATGTTTGTGATGTCAGTTGAAGGTTGTGCACACGTTCTAATTTTCCTGATCCAATGTTGATTGCAAGAGCTCCCTTTAGAGCTAGGAGGAACTTCCTGTAAAATGAAAAACAATAGCAACAGATAGAGTTAAATAAAAAAATGACTAGAATGCCTAGCAAAAGCTAGATCCAGGAAGCATGATGCTTCCTAAACAAGAAGTACTCAATCCACTTTTATATAACAGTATTAATGTTATCCAAAAGAAAAAAGAAATAAAAATATTGTTGGAATTGAAATGACCTAGGTATCTCATGCAAAACAAATAATTAAGGTATCAGATAAAAGGTGATTGATGTCAAAATGGGTCAATTGATGGGCTGGTATTGGTTTGTAAGTCTGGTACATCCTTTGGGTAAGATTTGGTAAAGATTAGGAGTGATTATGTGCTATTAGGGAATGGGTATGAGCTCATCAATGGTCTGACGTATGTTACCATCCACAGTAATCGACATCGGATGTGTCACCGATTCTAGTTTGGCAGGATGAATGACATTGGTTGGCTAACTAACATTGGTAGGGGTAGTTAGGAAAAAGGATCTTAGGAACTAGTTTCCAATCTCTCTGTGATTGCTCAGAGGCTGGAAATGCTGAAGTTGAGTTCGTAAAATGGCCTTAGTGACTTAGGGATGACTCGGAGAGGGTGAAGATAGGTGAAAGGGATAAATATGGTAAGATGATAGGTATGGTGGGAGGAAGTAGGTATATGGATGTACAAAAAAATAAATTACAGAGAGGAATGATGATCTTACTGAAAGAAAATAGAGATAACTTGAAGAGATGTTAGGTACTTACTAAAGAATGGGTCTTGAGAGTGCAGGTGATGAAAACAATGATGACAAAGATCCGGAGAGAAGGGACATCGTGTACGTGCCATGGCAGTTCGAGCCTCCATGATTTCTCTATGTGAATCCATGTGATTGTGAAGAAGGTGATGGATGCCGATGGTTGTTGGTAGTGCTCCCGAGGGTGCTTTCCTTTTCCTGAGTGCTTCAAAAATTCAAGTGCTCCAAGTCTCTTTTCGTGTGAGATCATGAATCAAATGACCAACCTTAGCAAAGGATTTTGGAAATGTATTTAACCTAACTGAGCGACGGTTAGGGGACCAACGTCGGTTGAGGTATAATTGGCATTGGTTAAGGCGGGAAAATCTAGGTTGGCCAAAAATAGCCTGATTGTTGCTATTTTTGGCGTGGTATTCAATATTATTTCTAATTCTCGAGTGATAGATCATGGAAGGATGAGTAAGAGTCCTCTTAGGTTTGTTAATAGGAGTTAAGTCTAGGTTTAGACTAAGTCCTAGTTGGTTAGGATAGGCTTAGACTTGGTCTTAGGTCATTAATGGGGTTTGAGTGGGGTCATGGAGTGAGGTGGCTAGGTGAGTTGGCTGGGTGAGGTGGTCAAGTGAGGATGTTAATTAAATTAATCAAGGTAATTAATTCAATTAATCATGTGCACTATGGGATATGAATATGTAAGGTATGGTTAATTTAATGAAAAATGTTTATAAGGGTAGTATGACCTAATTTTGGCGTCTACAATGAGGATGAGATTAGCGGATTCAAAGAAGTGACTTTAGATCTGAATGGAGAGATTGAAATTGATGTTGAGGAGGTTAATGAAATAAATGGTGATGAGGATGAAACTAAAGCAAATGTATATATAACTAATGAAGAGTTCAATTCACATGACACAAAAGATGATGATGACCTTCTTTTCTAAATTGATTTTTTTTATGCTTTTACTCATCAGTACATGCATAATTGAATGGGTATCAATGTACATGAAAAATATATTTCTAATAAGGGAGTTATTTTTTCCTAAGGGAAATTCAAATGTATGTGGTGCAATAACCATTAATTATGTTCATATTGATGTTTCTTAGTTTCTCTTTTGGTACCCTTACTATAATATTCATCTGGGCATTTGTTAAAGTCATATAATGAGTATTGGATCTCAATTCCTAAAGATATTACAGAGATAAAACAACTTAATTATCTTGATACTAAATTATCTTATTTTTGTTACATTTAATTGATGTATCTTTGTTATTGTCTTATTAGTCACCAATTTCAGAAAAAGAATGCATAAAATGAATGACTATGTTTTTAATTTTATGTTCGTGTGTGTGGTGTTGTTCAAATTAATGAGGGATGAAAACATGATTGTGATGATGAAAAATAATGGATGACTAATTATGAGCATCTCCATATAGTGAAAATGTGAAGGAAATAATTAATATTTAATGTCACTTAGTATACCAATTAACAACTCCAAATCCTTAATGTATATCTCCAATATTTTGAATCTCATTTACATTTATTTATATTTAATTAAAGTATTATTGTATACCTCTTATTTTTATAATAATTTTTTATGTAATCTAATTTGCAGGGAAAAAAGTGTCTACAAAAAAGGGTAATAATAAAAAACATCTTGAGGAAATTGCATCTTCTTAGAAAACATGCATTTAAAAGAAAAGATTCAAGAAGGGAATGATGCCAATGAACATGTTAATTTAAATGTTGAACATGGACCAATTTTAAATAAATTTGTTGACCCCAAACTTCTAAATCAAGTTGTTAACCCTAATTTGCGAGCATTATATGAATAGTTGAAGCAATTGTATAAAAGAGGGGGAAATAATCATAATGGTCTCATGACACCTGCTGTAAATAATCAATTGTCAACTCCCCTTATAACAAAAAATAGATGCAATATAATAAAAATAACTTGTCCACAACGCCTTTAATGGTTAATCAGGTTCCTTCTATAGATTCTTTAGAGAGGTTTGTAGTTGCAACATTTGAAAATTTCAATGTAGTTGAGTCAAATGAGCTACATGCCCATGATTCAACATTGAGTCATGGTTCTGATCTATAATTTTTTTTATAATTTATCAAGAGTTATATAGGGCCACATTGAAAGAATTAATTAAAGAGAAAAGAAAAGGAAATTCCCTATGTGATTGAGGTGAGAGACGAGGTTCATGTAGGAAGACATGCTGCAATGTGGACCACAATATTAGGGGTGTAAGCGAGGTAACATTTGGATGTTAGCGTTGAATCATTATCACAAAAAAAACAAATACATGTTGAAAGGAACGATAAGAATATTGTTCCAAGCCATGATCTCAGATGATAATAGCATGCCACATTAGATTTGCAAAGCAGAAGAGCTAAAATACCATATATGGAAATCCATCATAATCCATAATGCTCATTACATTACAATAGAATGACTTGAATTATTCAATAAGAAAGATGTACATATAGGAGGAGGGAAGTGCAACTACTACATAAATCAGTGGTGAAGAACTCCCACTAACTGATACTGGTAGTTAAGTTAACTCCAAAATACAAGTAAGCTAACTCCACACAACTAGTACACCTAAGCAAGCTAACCCAACAAGTGTAGGGCTAACACAAGTGTAAGAATTATCCTAATAAATAAATAAAAGGATAAATAATAACCTACACTAACACATGTAGATCTTGTTATTCAAAAAAATGGAAAACACATTTGATAGTATTGGTGGGGTGGTATCACTCAAATGCTATAGATACAAAATCTGAAAAATCATAAATAATTATAGGCATAAGTGCAAAAAAATGATTCTTGAAGGAAGGGAAGAAAATTCATCATTGGATCCAAATATTTGGAATGCATTAAAAGAAGGTATGTGTTCTATGGATTTTTTGGAAAGAAGTAGTAGGGGAGAAAAAGAAAGAAATTCCATGACATCTCAATGCACTTTTGGAAGAGTAGGGGTGAGAGTAAGAAGAGAAAGATTTGTAAGTTTTTTTAATTCTTTACTTATTTTTTACCTTTTTCTACCGAACAGACCCGGTCATGCATTAGGTTTAATTGGTGATAAAATGACATGATTTTTGACCAAATTTTATATTTTTTTTAGGAGGAGCAACATGATAGAGTACCTAAAATTGATGAGATACATTTATTGACAAAAGAAGATGCTATGAAGACTCAAATGATGCAAGACATGAGAAAATTTCTTCCTCCAACAATTTCATTAGTAAAAATCCCTGAAGTAAAGATGTTATGTTAGATTCCATAAACATATTTTTTTCTATTAATTAGTTTTGAAGAAAATTTTCTAAAACCCTTCTCAAATATTCCAACACAACTAATACACCTCTTGGGAATTAACATATAATCTAACACATCTAAACATGTTTGAATGGTATTATAATCCAACCCTTCTCAAGGCATCCAAAACATCTAATACAACTTATGTGTTATGCCATCTGAAAAATGCAAATGTTATATATAATGAGATGATGAAAAGGAATTCATATTCACCTTCCAGAGATTGGTATATGCTAAAATCCAATAAATACAGTCACATTTTGTTATCTGGTTATTTTGATCAAATGAGGGTTATGGAAACATTTTTGAAAAAATGGAGGTATTCTCATCTAAGATGACTGAAAAAATGGACACACTTTCCTCCTTAGTTACACTAATTATTAGTGTTTGGGATAAAAAAGACAAATATCCTAATCCTTGAGAGGTAAAATTGAATAGTTGTCATCATTATACACATATTTTATATACAGGAATAAGATTATATACGACTCTTCTCATTTTAATCATTTCATCCATTTGCGATATAAGGAAATCATGAAAATATATGAAGATATAGGTGGAGGAAAAGGTAATGATCGTGATGAGACCTATATCGTCCATGCTAACACTGAGAAAAATAATTTTGTAGAAAAAGATGGCATGGTTAGTATATTGGACTTAATCTTGTGTATATGAGTTTTTGTTTTTCACTTATTATTTACTTCAAATATATTCTAATATTACTTTTTTGTGCTAGTGCTCAAAGAAAACATCATTTATAGTGGGAGATATATTGGAAATGATAGATTAAATCACATCAAATTTTGCAGGTCATGGAAGGATAAATTCACTTGAGACATGTCATGGAGAGAGGTTTGGTACAAATGATGTTAATGTTTTTATACTAAGAGTGTTGATAGATGTTCCTCTTCCTTACAAGGACAAGCTAGATGGTTGCACCAATTTATCTCAAAAACAATGTTCCCTTTTAAAATGGCCAATAGATTATTGCATATGTATTTTATACAAGACTTATAAAATCTAGCTGATGAAATTGACCTACAAACTGAAAAATGACTCCTATTTAACTGACAATGTTTTGTTTCTTAGCGAAATTGATTTGCATCTAGTGGTTTCAGATAACTTTCTAGTGGAAGAAATTTTGGAAATATATTAGTTTATTTTTGATAGTCTGAAAAGAATCTATGCCATGATTTTTACTATCAGTGTTCTACATTCTCTTTGTATATGTGGATTTCATTCTATTAATTTCTTCAATTATTCTACCTTTTTGTTTTTAATTTTTTTGGAGGATGGTGAAAATTATGAGCCTATTAAAGGAAGTGATTTTTTAGTCACTTGAGTTGCATTTCAAAACAATTAAGAGTGAAAGGAGTAGACTTGGACAACAATCATTTTCTCATTCTATAGGTTTAGTTTTATTTTGGTGAATTTATTGTGACATAGTCTAGCAAGAATGAGATTTAATCCTAAAACACTGCATGTTATAGAAATATTTATTGGCTTTTGTTTTAGACCATTTTTGTTTCTTACCAATTTATAAGTGAAATGACATTGATTAGTGTATTGATATTATATTGAGTCAGTGATATTTATATTTGATCTTAAAATAGATGAAGGTAATGGAGAGGGAGATGAAGATCTAAGTACATTTTGAAAAGAGTTTAAGAAGGTATTTGAAAGACAATTTGGGTTAGAAGGTGATAATGGGGACAAAAATGTATGTTTTTCCACTCTTATTATAATTTTGTTTTGATCATTCCTCCCAAGATTTAGGCCTTATTATTTTGATCTAATTAACTCTGGAACTTATGTGATAGACTCTGGAGCTTATGTGATAGACTCCAATGCTCCTTAAATGAAATCCAGAGTTTGGATGATAAACTCTAGTGCTCCTTAAATTAACTCTGAAGTGATCAAATGATAGACTTAGGATGCTCCTCATATGAACTTTGATAGTTGGTTGATAGAATACAGAGATGGTTAACTCCCATCCTAGGATGATGGAACTTATCTTTAAGATCAAATTGGTATTTATGCATGCTTTATACAATGTCAACTTTTATACAAAATATTGGGAACATAATGTAGGTAAAAAGGAGAAAAAAGGCTATTTTGGGGACTTATAATCTCCTCCACACCCAAACTCATGCAAGTACCTTTGCAAACTATTCTTGTTCTCTTTCTTTGTCATGGAGTTTCATCAAATCATACTCAAAAAGATATATTGACCAAAGATATTTTTTAATTTCTGCACCCTTTATTTTTTCTACTTTTATGTTCCCATAGAGTGAACTCAACTAAACCTTGGTATTTGTGGAATTGATTGTATTTATTTAATCAATTATTGTACCTCTATATTTTTTAAATTTTTGGAGGATGGTGAAAATTATGAGCCTGTTAAAGGAAGTTATTTTGTAGTCACTTAAGTTACATTTTTAGACAATTTAGAGTGAAAGGAGTAGACTTGGACAACGATCATTTTATCATTCTATAGGTTTAGTTTTATTTTGGTGAATTTATTGCGACATAGTCCAACAAGACTAATATTTAGTCCTAAAACCCTACATGCTAAAGAAATCTTTATTGGATTTTGTTTTAGACCATTTTTGTTTCTTACCAATTTATAAGTGAAATGACATTAATGAGTGTATTGATATCATGATTGAGTAGTGATATTTATATTTGAATATTTCAAGATGAATATGAAGGTAATGGAGAGGGAGATAAAAATTTGAATACATCTGGAAAAGAGTATAAGAAGCTATTAGGAAGACAATATAGGTTAAAATGTGATAATGGGGACAAAGATCTATGCTTTTCCACTCTTCCTATAAGTCTGTTTTGATCATTCCTCCCAAGATTTAAGCCTTATTGTTTTGATCTGATTGACTCTGGAGCTTATGTGATATAATTTGGCACTTATGTGATATACTATTGCTCCTCAAATGAATTTTGGACTTGATTAATGATACTTTGGTGCTCATAGAAATGAACTCCAAATCTCGGTTGATAGACTCTGGCACTCGGCTGATAGACTTCTGTGCTCCTCAGATGAACTTTGCATTTAGTTGATAAAATCCAAAGATTATTAATTCCCATACTAGGTTGGTGTAACTTAACTTTAAGATTGAAATGGTATTTATGCACGCTTTATACAATATCGATTTTTTCACGATATTGGGAACATAATGTAGGTAAAAAGGAGAAAATGGATATTTTGGGGACTCATCTCCCCCACACCCAAACACATGCAAGTCCCTTTGTAAGTTATTGTTCTTTTCTTTTTTCATCATGGAATTTCATCAAATCATACTCAAAAAGATATATTGTACAACGATTTTATTGACTTCTGCACCCTTTATTTTTTCTTCTTTTATGATCCTATAGAGTGAAGTCAACTAAACCTCGATATTTGTGGATTTGATTATATTAATTTCTTTAATTATTATACCTTTTTGTTTTTATTTTCTAAAATATGGTGAAAATTATGAGCCTATTAAAGGAAGTGATTTTGTAGTCACTTGAGTTGCATTTCAAGACAATTGAGAGTGAAAGGAGTAGACTTGGAAAAAAATCATTTGTCATTCTAAAGGTATAGTTTTATTGTGGCGAATTTAGTGTGACACAGACTAACAAGTCTAATATTACTCCTAAAAACTTGCATACTATAAAAAAATTATTTTGTCTCCAAAATAGGGTACCAAGGGTTTAAACCCTTTCTTAGTGCTTCACAAGAGTCAATTTGTAAATCTTAGGTCTCAATGAGTTAGATAAAGATTTAAAATATAATCTTTCAAATGACAAGGAGTATATAAACAATATTCAGGATAGTAAATATTATTTTTTTGTTAGATTTTATCTCAATGATGGTATCAATACAATATACATTACTTACAATACAAATTCTACAAGTTTTCAATATATATTTTTAGATTACATGATACATCATCCAAAGATAGACATGTTTATAGAATTAAGCTCTCCTCAAATGAACTCCAGTGCTCACATGATAGAATACGATGCTCCTTATATGAACTCCAGTGCTCAACTGATAGACTCCAGTGCTCATTAGATGAACTTCAATGCTTAGCTGATAAACTCTGGCGATTAGATGATACAAAATATTGCAAGTTATTCCTATTCTATTTCTTCATCATGGAGTCTCATCAAATCATACTCAGAAAGATAAAATGGACAAATAGTTTTTTCTCAATTATGTAACCTTTATGTTTTCTAATTTTATCCTCCCATAGAGTGAAGCAAACTTAACATTCCCCTCCTTGATGTTTCCAATTTGGTGTAGGATATAAGAGTATGGGAGGCTTATACCTCATTTCTATCCATTATTTCCAAAATTATCTCATGAATTACATCATGGATCTTTCTCTTTTGGATATCCATGTTAGAGAAATAGGGGAAAGCACTTCTCTTCTCATCATGTAAACCTCCATGGAATCCCATCTCACTGTATAGCTTATGAATGCAACAGTGAATTTCTCTGTGTAAAAATGTTGAAAGTCATAAATTGTACCTTCCATCTGAAGCAAATATTGTTCTCCTACATTTACAATGTAGATTAACTGACATAATGAACTCTAATAAAATATTTGGGCTTGGGGAACTCAAACCTCATGAGTAATCAGGTGCCTGTCTCTAAACTAGTGAAAGCTTGTTGTTCCTTCCTCCATATGATTTGTTTTTGAAAAAGATATATAAAATCTATTAGCTATACTTATCTAATGTATACATTTATCTTGAAACTAGTGATGCGCCCCAAAATGTAACCATACAAGAAGAACTCACACAATTGATTAAGTTCATCTATTGTGTTGGTAAAATATGTTTTCAAGAATTGTACTTCAGTTTCTAGCTCATGAAGTAATTTTTATTGAATTCTTGACATTTTCCACCTGTAATATTTTTCTTTTAGAAACAAATTATAGATTGCAAATGGTTTTTTATAGGCTACCAATGCTTATCCATACTGAAAAACAAGAAACAATACTTCTACTAATTCTTTATTTTCCTAATGGGTCTTTTTCAGTTCGCTTCTTAGAATTTTTACCTGTGATTTACTTGATTCCCAAATATTCATAATTTTATCATGATTCAAGATGTTTTTCTTATCATTTTCAATTATAATGACTATACGAGAGATTTACACTGTAATAGATTCCACTGTTTGATTTAAATCATAAATTTGAGTGTGTTTTTTTGAAACTCAAATTTTTAATTCCTTAAGTACTTTCTATAGATTGGAAATGTTGTCTTCATTTTCATTATTATTTTTCTCTAATATTTGAAAAATTTGAGTCAATTGCAGAATATTGTGGTCTTTTTCACTAGTCTCTTGCTTTAGAGGAGTTGGACCTTATTTTGTACTCACTAACTTAGTATCCTTGTTCTGTAGTTCATATTTTGAGTCTTGAACTTTCTTTTACAGTTCAATAAATTTCATTTGTTTCTTAGCTAAAGATTGTCTCAAAAATTGAATTTCTTGTTGTTATTGTTTGATCAAAATATTTTTTCTTGAAAAGGTTAAGGATCGGTGTAGCTGTTGCTCCCATGTTAGACATTGTAATTCAAGCCCTTATTCCATTATTATTGACTTTCCTTTGTCTATGTGTAAGGAAGAAGAAGGTTGAAAGGAAACTATTTCTAATTCCATCTCTATACATCTTTGAATATCAATGGATTATGTTGTCTTTTGAACATTCGTAGTACCTTCCTTTTCTTGTTCACTGATGGGATCTACACTTTATTACATGTCTGCATGCCTAGGTGATTCTTGATAGATTGGAGGATGTCGATTAAATGATTCTAATATTTCTACAATATTCCTATATTTGAGTTCCTCTTCCAATTAATCTACATGGAGAATTAGTTTTCTAATCCTTTTATGTTGTTCTTTAGGGGCAAGTTCTTGTAGGGATTCTTATCTGTTGCATTTTTTTTTCTTATGGCTTTTTCTTGAGACATGTTCTCATGTAAGAAACCTTCTACTAATTCTCACAGTGGAGGAATGAGTGGTAGTTATTTCCTTCTCATCTTCTAACAACATAATAACTTCATGTTGTTCCTCTCTTTCCTCCATAATTGAAGGTGTTTTGAAAGTGGTTTTGTTATGAATCATCCTTTTTCTTATAGGTTTTTTAGGCTTCCTCATTTTTTTCTTAGAGATTTATCCCTCAGTAACATTAGAAGGCAAGGTCTCAGGAGAAGTACCAGTTTGAGCCTGACCCTTAGTGACCTTTTTCTTTGACTTATCTATACTAGGGGGAAGGGTTTGTTTTGCAGTATGTTTTACTTTCTTCTTTCACATTCTCTTGTTTAAAAAATTCTTCCATAATTCTTCCCCCTAGGACTATTTAAGAAATTGGTGTTAGAAAATAAGGTACTTTAGGCCATGGTGTTTTAATGATTTGATTCACTAAACAAACCTAGGGGCCATTATTTGTATTGAGTCATATAAATAGCTAGGTAGATTGATTTTCCACTCAAGTTTACTAGTTGAGTGTCTTAAATAGTTTACCACTCTAATTGTACCCCTAGAATAATAATATATTTCCCCTCACAAGTGATACACTTAATTATCCATTAGGCTACATTATTCCATGGCTGAGGTAGAGTATTTGTAATTATGCCCTCAATTTAATTTTTAGTATTTACAAACAAAGAAAGCATTTTTTCACCCTCTACATGAAATATTTGCAAAAGATCAGTATAAGTAGGTCTAGCTTGAATTCTCATACTTGTATTTGGGATTCCAGTCAGTTCACTTATTATTTTAGGAGTCACTGAAATCTTCACATTTTTGACCTTGGTATGAAATTATTCAAGATTGGCCACAACATCTTCTACAATATCTTTGTTGAATCCTTGTATTTTCTCAAAGAATCTCATCCATACGGATTCCCTAAATATGTCCATAGCTTCTATGCTCTTTAACAATTCCTCAAATCCTTCAGGTTCATAGTTACATTTTTTCCTATTTCTTCTTTGGATTTCAACTCTATTTTTTAATTTTTGGCTTCAAAACCCTAGAGAAATTGTATCTTCTAGAGGGACTTGCAAAGATATAGAGAGATATAAAAGGAATTATAGAGATAAGCTTTCCCTAAAAGGAATTACCAACTGGCGATCGAGGAACTTGAGCACCAAGGTTTGGGTGAAATGACAGAAAACAACGTTCAATGATGAGCTAAGTTTATTGATGTGCCAAGTCTAACAATGGGTGAAATTATAGTAATCATGACTGAATCCACCATGTTATCAAATCAAGTGAGCGCACGAAAAATAAATATGCAAACATTTTTATACGGATTGTGAAAGAGTTGGCGAGAATCGTATTGAAAACTGTGCACCACGATAAAGTTGTACTTTGAAGGAAACATAATAGCTCTAGCATAATCACAAGGAGGAATTGATCAATCAATGGAAGAGCTTGCATAACAGAACAAATCTTGCACATAGAGAAAAGACAATGGAGTGTCTTGGCATACTCATAAATGTCAAATGAAGGGATACATATAGGGTGCTGAGTAACCCTAGTGCATGGCACACAAGAAAAACCTAAACCTAACCCATGTGAGATGACCCTCCATATGTAGGGAGGAAATATAGGATCCCACACACTAACACCATCCCTTCATCCAAGCTGGGGTAGCGGCTATGATGAGTCAGATAAAAAAGAAGAAACTCCTAAACAACAAAGAAGATGTGTCAATGGGGCCCGAAAACTAAAGGCTTGATAAGGTTCCCATATACAAACACCATCTTCCTAGAAGAAGAAGAAGAGAAGGACTATATAGCCCGAAGAAGATGAGAAATTGCATAAGACCTCACCCCAAGAAGAGACCACAAGTGAAGAAACTTAACCTTAGTGAAGGTCTTGGTGAATATATCTGTAATTTGATCAACTATTTAAATGTACTAAATGTCGATGATACCATCATGAATAAGCTATCATATGGAGTGCATATGGATCTCAATGTGCTTCGTCTGCTGATGCTGAATTGGATTTCTAAAAATTGAGATAGTGCTTGTGTTGTCACAATAGATAATCATAGGCCACTGAAAGTGGATTCCAAACTCTGTTAGAATACCCTGTAGCCAAACAGCCTCTGTGGCAACGTTAATTGCTCCTCTGTATTCTTCCTCTATAGAAGATATTGAAATTGCATTCTTCTTCTTGCTGGACCAACTTATAGGACCTGAACCAAGAGAGAAAATGTAGCCAGAGGTAGATTTCCGATTATCTAAGTCAACGGCCTAGTTAGAATACTGTGAACCCAATAAAATCAATATCCACCCCTCCAAAATAGTGAATGCCATCAGTATAGGTGCCAGCTAATTTCCAATGCAACTCATGTGGCTCTTGCATGAATTTGGAAATGATCCCAAAAACATAAGATAAATCTGTCGATAAAGGGTACCATCAACTAAGGGAGTAGAGCAATCAGAAACCAACTTAACCCCGGAAAGAAAATGAGTAGGAGAATACTTGTAATCAGGCATTTGAAAATGAGCAAGCAAGTCAAGAGCATACTTAGGTTGTAAAATCAAAATTCTTGAGTCAGATTGTGAAATTTGGATCCCAAGAAAGTAATGAAGCAGACCTAAGTCAGTCATGGAAAAATTGTTGGCCAAGGTGATCTTCATATAATCAATGATAGAGGAAGAGTTACATGTGATCAACAAGTCATCAACATAGAGAAAAAGAATGAGTATGGAGTCATCTTTCCATAGAATATAAACATTTGGATAAGAGTGACACCTAGTAAACCCTGATGTAAGTAAAAAGGAGTCCATCTTGGCATACCAAGCCCAAGGGGATTTTTTAAGGACATAAAGAGACTTATTTAACTTACAAATGAGGGAGGGATCATGGACATAACCTAGAGGTTATTCCATGTAGATCTCTTCCTCTAGGTCACCATGAAGAAAGGCACTCTTAACATCCATTTGATGGACTTTCAATCTGTTTGCTGCAGCAATGGCTAGGGTCAGTCAAATAGAAGTCATATTCACAACCAGAGAAAAGGTTTTCAGTATAATCAACCCCAACTATCTGGGAGAAACCCTTAGCTACTAATCGTACTTTAAAATTTTTGACATCTCCATCTACTCCATACTTTGTTCGGAACACCCACTTACACCAAACGATTTTTCTTCCTTTCGGAAGAGGGGTGAGATCCCAAGTATCATCCATGGCAAAATCCCACTCAGGAATACCAGAAGCCTCCCGGAAAGACTGTGGATCAGAGCAAGAGGCAAAGAAAGAGTGGGGTTCAACGAAATCTAAGCAAGTATGTCTCATATATGAAGTATCTCCAACTAAATCTCCAACACTTTGCAAATTTTTCCTAGCCCAAAGAGGATGAGGAGGATCAGGCTCTAAGTCGGAATATTCGTCACTCAAGTGAGAAGGGACATAGTCCTCGTTATCACTACTATCAGAATTAGAAGACTCAAGGATCTGATGGTTGAGAGGATCAGGAAGAGGAGCACTCTCAACAACATCATCATCTGATGAGTCAAAATATGAATCAGCAAGTTGAAGAACCTCAATAGGTAGAGAAGTAGAAGTTGAAGAAGACTCATTGAAATTAACACTTCTCTCAATACAAAGCTCATGAGAAGTAGGATTCAATAATCAATATCCCTTCACGCCATCATGATACCCTACAAGGATGCAAGGTTTGGATTATGGTTCCAATGCCTTACGTTTCTTTTTGGGAATCCGAGCCATAGCCTTGGGTCCGAAGACTTGAAAGTTCTCAACATCAGGATTGTGTCCAAACCAGGCTTCAAAGGGTGTCATCCCTCTTACTGCCTTGTGTGGAACACGGTTCTAAATGTAATTAACACAATTCACTACTTCAACCCAATACTGTGGAGGAAGAGACTTTGAGTGAATCATACAAGTGGCCATCTCTTTAAGAGTACGGATCATTCTTTCTACTACTCCATTATGTGAAGGGCTGTAAGTAATTGTATATTGCAAATAGATCCCTTCAGAAGAACATAAATCCATGAACCTATTGTTTACATATTTACCTCCATTTTTGGTTTGAAGAAACTTAATAGACCGTCCCTCCTGTTTCTCAATAAGAGCCTTAAATTCCTGAAAATTTTCAAAGACTTCAGACTTAAGCTTAAGAAAATATACCCAAGTATATCGCGAATAGTCATCAATTAAGGTCAACACATAAAGAGCTCTAGTAAATGAAGGAGATGGAAATGGACTAGAAATATAATTGTGAACAATATCCAAAGGAAGAGTAGCTCTCCAGGATTTTCCTTTGTCAAAGTTCTTTTCAGGATGCTTTCCAAGGGTACAACCCTCACAAAGACCCTTAGAAAAATTGACGCGGGGTAACCCATTGACCATTTCATTTTGGCTCAATTGTTCAAGGTAGCGATAATTTAGATGTCTGAAATGCTCATGTAATAGCTTACTAACCTCATTTTCATGAGTGAGCAAGGCAGTGGGAATAGAATTAGAAGTAAAGTGGGAAAATGTATACAACTGTGAATGGTGATCCACCTTTCCCTCAACCATTGTAGTGTCATTGTTAAGCTCATGAATAATCACCGAGTTATGACCAAATTCCACTCGCATTCCTTCACCAAGGTGAGTAATTTGGTAAACCGATAGGAGATTAGTATAGATATCAGGAACACTCGACACTTGGTTGAATGTTCCCCCATCCATCTCTACCGATTCACTACCAGAAACTGACAATATCGTATCATTACCCATTGTGATTTGGGACATACCACAAGGCTTGATGTTGGAGAACTCAACATGTGAAGAAGCCATGTGGTGCGAGGCACCACAATCTATAATCCACGTCGATGAAGGAGAAACTTTGGCTACAATGGCCTTTCCTTTTTTCTTATCAGATTTAGAACCTTTTGCAGTAGAAGACTCAGCCTTCAGAGAATTTTGTTTGATAGACTAAAGAACACCTATTTGATTTTTCTCAAGTAAATGATTAAGGTGATCAATTTGTTTTCTCATACATGTATGCTCTTTATGACCAGGCTTCTTGCAATAGGAACACAAATACTTGTCTTTTTGTGCTCTAGGCTTAGAAGTTGAAGTGTTCGTGTTAATTTTAGTTTTGGTCTTGGTTTCCTTCTTAGGTTGATCCTTTTTTTCTTACTTCTTTTCAGTCTTCTTTTCCTTGCTAGTAATTGCTACAAGGACATGTGACTTAGACTTGAGAGACCCCATTTGAATGAGTTTTTCATATTCTCGAATGAGTTGGGATGAAAAACAGTCAAAGGAGGGCATATTCCAATCCTTGGCCAAGGTAGCTTTTGTAGCGTAAAAATTTGACACAAGGACAGAATATTCAGGACCTAACTTAGAGAGAATCGACAAGATTAGTTGAGAATATTTCTTCTCTACTTGACATTCCTTTAACAACAATCTAGTGTGGAAAAACTTAGAGAAGAATGCTTGTAGGTTTTCAAAATCACTAGGATTTAACCCTAGTAGTTCGTTTTCCAACTCATGCGCTCTCATGTCATCTTGTTGTCCAAACATTCCATATAATGTTTTCAATTCAGAATTAGGTGTTTCTGACTACTCAATGTGGAAGAGCAAGTCAGGAGAAACGAACATGCAAAGAAGACCTAAAGCTTCATCACTATGGTTTAACCACTTAGAATTTTCAGGGTCGTCATTTGGTTCAGTCTCAGTTCCCATGGTAATGTGGAATAACCCTTTACCCCTTAGTTTCATAATTATTTTCAATCTCCATTTGAAGAAGTTGAATGATGTAAGCAAATGAATTGAAAGTGCATCCATAGTGAAGAGAGAGAAAGAATGCAAAAAAGAAACACAAGAATCACAACCACCCATGACAATATAATAATCCCCCTACTTTTGGCACTTTATAGTTTAGTGCATTGAATACAATCGGGTCCAAGCGTGCATCTGGAAACACTTGGTAACTCGCCTTGCAATCAACCTAATAACGCGCAAGCGAGGAGACCACAATCATGTTTCGTGGAGCGCAACAAAGTGACACCGTACACAAGCACAATTAAAAAAAACTAGGAAGGAGGTGAAATTAAACCATGGTTGTGAGAAAAAATGTCTCACGTCGCGAAGAATAGCCCCTTGTTACAAACTATGGCGGATGCGCTCACTAGTCGCAAACAATAATAAGGGTAAAATATAATGTTTTAGATGAACTCAAGATGAGTCCGGATGATCTTTAGAACGTCAGAAAGGCACGCGGAAGACAAAGAGGTGCTCAGAGTGTTACTACACACTTGAGCGCATGATTAATAAAAAAATCGACAATAACGCTTAAAAAATTATCGTTTAGAAACGTCCAATTTAGCTAATTTTAGATCTTTTGGAGTTTTTTTAAAAGACGATAAAAAAACGTTAATTGAAAAGTCAATTTTTAAAAATTATTTACTAATCGAAAAAGAAGGTCAATTTGAAATTAATAAAACTATATTTAATATAATTAATTTTAAATAATAAAAAACTAATTAAGATTTAATCTAAATCCTAATTAAATATTTTAAATACTTTCCTTTTTAAAGAAATTCAAATTTAAAACTAAAAAAAATCTATTAAGATGTAACAAATTTAAATGAAACTAATTTAAAAAAAACTTACGGTTATTTGAAATAAATAAAATTTGTAACCTTACCAATTTGGAAACTTGCCCATGAAAGGATACACTGGAATGAAATAACTAAAATTTAGATCAACTTACCCAAAAAAACATACCGAAAAAGAAAACACCAAATTGAAAAGAAATTAAACTTACCAAAGATGAGTTGGAGTTTGTTGTGGAGGGAAACTTATCAAAAAAACATGCGTTCGAGCTTAGTTCACTGTGGTTTGAGTGCAGTTGTGTTGGAGGGAGGATCTGCGGTGGCTGGTCGTGGTAGTGGTAATGATGAGCGGTAGAGGGGAGACTGTCATTGGAGAAGGGAGGAGTCGTAGGTGTCACTGCCACAACAACAACAACAGACAACAACAACAACTCACGGCCAACAACAAAAAACTAATCACAGGCCACAACCATGAAAATTTGTATCCTCGAAACCTCGACCACGCAGATCACGAACACACAGGGAGGTACACATGGCCACACCAGATCTGAGCAAGAAAAAAAAACGCAGACCAGAGCAAGAAAGCAGGATGTGAGTTTTAGCTAAGTTTGTAGAGTTTACTGAATTTGTAGAGCTCATTTTTGGAGTTGTAGCTCACAGGCATAAACAAAAAATGCAAATACCAATGCAACCACCAATTTTAAACCTGGATCTCTGCAAAAAAAAACATGCAAACACCAAAAAGGAGATCTAACAAAATTTCCAGTTTAATAATTTTTTATTTTTTATTTTAAAAACCAAAATAAGGAACCTCCCTTTTTTTACTGATCTACTAAATTTAAATGTAGCTAGCTAAATGTAGCTACTAAACCCCTAAAAACTTGAGGAGATCTGAACATACATGAAGAACACAACAAAACAAAAAAATTTCCAAGAGCAACTTGTTAAGAACGTTAGCAATAAATTTCCAAAATATAATGATTGAAAAACTTGCACGAGGAGAAAAAAATAATGAAACCAAGAGTAATCGCAACTTAGATGACGAATGCACATTTACCTGATCTCAAATCTGATACCATGAAAGATTTGGCAAGAATCGTATCGAAAACTGTGCACCACGATAAAGTTGCACTCTGAAGGAAACATAATAGCTCCAGCATAATCACAAGGAGGAATCGATCAATCAATGGAAGAGCTTTCATAACAGAACAAAGCTTGCACATAGAGAAAAGATAGCGGAGTTTCTTGGCATACTCATAAATGTCAAATGAAGGGATACATATAGGGTGCTGAGTAACCCTAGTGCATGACACACAAAAAAACCCTAAACCTAACCCATGTGAGATGACCCTCCATATGCGTGGACGACATATAGGATCCCACACACCAATAGATTGTCCCTTTGTGATTATTGGATATAAATATAAAGTTGATATTGTATTTCAAAATAACTTAATAATAAAAAATAAAAATAATACTTAAAAATTTTTAAACATGCCTTTGATGTTTAAAATGGTTTCATGTAGTACTTTTTAAAAATGCACCTATGAATTGTTATGTTTCATTTAGGTAGTATTTTTTTACATATCATGAAGCGGAGCTAATGTTATCTTTTTTACATATCATGAAACTAAATAATATTCTAATTCTTAATGTATAGACAGTTGCATAAGGCTTCACATTCGTTGGCCATGATGTTTGAGTTTGGTAGAATATGTTGGCTTCCAATCACCTAAATTCTTCAAATAACTACATGAATTATTATAACGTAATTAAAAGTAGTTGGACTTTTATGGAGTATAGTCATTGAATTATGTGTTTTGGCCATATATTGTACCATTCTATGTTAAGGATTAACCACATTTAGGCACCTTTTTAATTTATTTTCTCATTTTGATATTAATAAAATGGTTGTGAACTTACATATAGGCACAAGATTAAGCCCAAATTAATTTTGTAATTATTTTATAATATTAATCAAAAGCACACTTTGGTTCCATTGACAAATGTGTAAATACTAAATAATTAACACAAAAAACTAAAAAATACTAAAATTCAGGCATATGCATCAAATATGTATAATAGTAAATAATTAGCACAAAAAAACCCAAAAAATTACACAAAAAACACTAAAATTCAAACATAAACATCAATTTGTAATTCAACAACATTGGTGTTAGTTGTTGTGTAACACAAAAAATCTTACACCAAAATTGGTCACAAAAATATCACAAAATTTGGTGTTGTATGACCTAACCAATTTTTGTATTTTTGGATTTTGGTGTTATCCAACAACTACCACACAACTAACATCAGTGGTGTTGAATCACAAATTGGTGTCATATACCTGAATTTTAGTATTATATTACCTAAAATTCTTGTAGTGTAGGAACTAAAAACTTTGAAGGGTCTCCAGATAAGGTCTGAAGAATAATCCAAAAAGTATTAGCACTCCATGTGCTCGATATGATAGTGGAGAGGAATGGAAATATACATCAAAAAGTGACCAAGAACCATATCACATGATTTGATCCAGACTTCAAATTGATTTGGGTCACTAAGGGAAAGTATTTGTCCTTATAAAAAATGAATACAGGTCTTGTTGAGTAAGAAAATGTTCCATTCTCAAACGTCATGGTACATAATTATCCCTACAAAGTAGAAGTGATAGAGGATGTGATGCAGATCGGGTCCTACAAAGAATAAGTCTTTGAAGCACACCTTCCATCCTGCACCCATAAATGAGAGCAATAAGTGCAATAGAGTCACAAGTGACAAATACATGCTCATATGGATGTCAAACTTGGCCAAAAATGTGTCTGCAGAATGTAAAAATGATGAGTGTTATGAGTGCAATACGTGATAAAAAATACACTTAAAACAAAGAGACATTAGACTTAGCTAAAAATGTGTTTATATGTGATTATAACCCCCCTGAAATTTGATTTTTAATCCTCGTTTTGGCACTTTATAATTTTAATGTGATTACAAAATAAATAGTCTTGTTGGAATGGGAATGAAAAACACCACTTTTGAAAAAAAAAATCAATTCTAAATTCCTTATCAAAAGTTACAATGGAATACATTTTTCACTATTATCCCATTTTGTTCATTTACACTTACAAAGTTAATTTCTCTAAAGGTTGTTACATATAGCACCAAATTTGGTGTTGTTATATTTTAGTGTTATCCAACAACTAACACCAGTGTTTATGAATCACAAATTGGTGTTATATACCTAAGTTTTAGTGTTATATTACCTAAAAGTCTTATAATGTAGGAACAAACTCTGAAGGGTATCCCAATAAAGTCTGTCAGAATACTTCAAAAAGTATTAGGAAAATCTGTGTGCTTGATATAATGGTGGAGAGGAATAGAAATATACATCAAGTGATCAAGAACCATGTCACATGATTTGACCAAGCCTTTAAGTTGGTCTAGGTCATTAAGGGTAAGCACTTGTCCATATAAAAATGGATACATGTCTTGTTGAGTAAGAAAATGTTCCATGCTCAAAGTTTGTGGTGCATAATTAGCCCTACTAAGTAGAAGTGGCAGAGGATGTGATGGAAACCAGGTCCTATGAAGACGATGTATTTGAAGCACATCTTCCATCATGCATCCATAAATGAGAGAAATCAGTGCAATAGAGTCACAAGTGCCAAATGCATTCTCAGATGGATGTCGGACTCGACCAAAAGTGCATCTGCAGAATGAATAAAATATTATTGGTATGAGTGAAATAAGTGAAACAAAACACAATAAAAACATTGAGATGTCATACTTAGACGAATTTTTTTTTATATGTGATTACAACCCCCCTGAAATTTAAGTTTTAACCCTCATTTTTGCACTTTATAATTTCAGTGTGATTACAAAATAAATATGTTTGTTGGAATGGGGATGAAAAACAACTACTTTTGAAAAAAAACAACACTAGTTATGAGTTTCCTGTCAAAATTTCTAATGAAATACATTTTTCGCTATTATCCTATTTTGTTCATTTGCACTTACAAATTTAAATTCTCTAAAGGTTGTTTTTAGAAAAAAAATGGTAAAGAGGGATGTTTGAACACTTGATCTCCTACATGAAATCTAAGGCATTGTCCAAGGTCGAGCCAAGTGGAGCAGATGGTTTTGAACTATGTGGAGGTCGTGTGGTGGGAAAATTTGGATGGGTTTGTCATGAAGGCTAGTATAAGAGGACCCA
This sequence comes from Taxus chinensis, assembly GCA_019776745.2. Lineage (NCBI taxonomy): Eukaryota > Viridiplantae > Streptophyta > Pinopsida > Cupressales > Taxaceae > Taxus > Taxus chinensis. The sequence continues at coordinate 16,239,768 of CM034150.1, forward strand.
TAGAAGTAGGGTCTGATACTCCTACATGGGCCGATCTTCAATAAATGCAACCAATAAAAATAATAGGTTTCCTTGGTAATTGAAGACTATTCGGGAAAAAATATAATCTTTGAGAAGGTATAGTCCAAGGTCAAGCTGAATCAACCAATGGTAGAGATGCCTAAGAGGTCGAGGGAATATTTCCTTCAGTGAAATATCAAGTCTCATAGATCCACCATGAGATAGGGTTGATCCGTGTTGAATGTAGTTGCAGTTTTTTACAATTCAAACAATGCATAAGGGTCAAGGAAAGTCAAGAAAAGTTGATCTGATGTGGAGTAGGGGTTGAATCAGGACATGGAAAGTTGGGTAGATCTAAATCACATGCAAGTAATATAGGTGAGTTATTAGTGAATTTAATTTGAGTGAGACCATACATCAAGTTGAGATGATGATGGAGAGATATGTATGAACCTACAAGACACACCAACCAAGGCTCTGCATACACCCACACAAACACTAGGTCTAAACACCCAAAACATGCTCCCTAATTTTTTCTACAAATCCCAAGGTTTTTGAGATTTTTTAAACCCCCATAATTTTTGTAAACCCTCAATAATGAAATTAACAAAATTTGCATATAACCTATGTAATGATTAATGAAAATCAATATTTCAAACTAAAAATTGAAATATGTAAATAGACAAGCATATACCAGACCTTCTCTAATACCATATTAGAGTGTGCAAAGATTATGGATCAAAGAATGCACTTTGTATTTACAATAATCAATACATTTACTAAAAAGATGCAATATGAATGTAAATCACAATTACTCAACACATTAACTCAATAAATATTTTGATCAACTGTATTCACCCACTGACTTCCAAAAATCTCACAAAAGAGGCGTACATATATGAGAGTGAATGTGTATCTCCTTCTATAATAGTGGACAACACTATATAAATAGGAATGAGAGTTACAATCCTAAAATAACTAATCAAATGATCAATGAACCTAATGTAACTCATATGCCACACTAATATAATAATGAAAGTTAAGTAAATATTATGACATATTATACCTTGATATGATGCATATTACTCAAGTATAACATATGAAACCTAAGAAAGCTTACACATGAGATTAGGGGTACTTCATGTGTTTAAGAAACATTCCAAGTATATAAAAAAATACAAGGTAAATGATATCCTACACCAACATGGCCCACTCATTCCAAGGAAGAGGACAAATGTGTTTGTGTATGTTTAGATTAATAAGTTATTTTTCCTGTAAATATGTTATGTGTTTTTCAATTCTCGCATGTGTGAAGTAGGAAAGATTATTTGCCAAGATTTCTTTCCTCTATTACATATTGCCTTCAAACACCAACCATGGATTGCACTATTATGTTTGTGGAGCCTATTTTCATGTTAGAGTGTGGTACACCTTCTATGTGTTACACTCGGGTATTTTTACAGCGGTCCCGATCACCGGTGAGCAGGTCAGGGGGTTCAGGGGCGAAGCCCCTGAAGCAAATTTTCATGGGTGGTTTATCAACCCATGGGTAATGGGTAACCGTTATGGGCTATTTTTAGGCCCATCGTTTTTCAGTACCCATTGTTTTGATACCCACGGTTTTTTGCCCTTGGTTTTGATACCCACGGTTTTGTATCAAACTGCTTAAGTAGTTGTCTATTTATATGGTCTTATGCATATGATAGATGTACAAGTAAATGTATTGTAGATGTGTTTTGAATTCGGGTGTGAATTCTGTAGAGTTTTTTGAGCATAGCTCTAAACGGATCTGGGTATTGTATTGAGAGAGTGGAGGCTTGTAATAAAATCTGAGCTAGTTATTCTTGGTGGACGTAGCCCAAATTGGGTGAACCATGTTAAATCTTGTCTCTCTGTGTTGTGTTATTTATTCTGCAATTTTATTTGAGATATGTAATATTTTTTGCATATTAGTTTCTACTGTTGCAATTCTCTAAGGGATTATTCTGCATATTTTATCTCTTATTTCCTAACAATTGGTATCAGAGGCTGGTTTGGTTTGCTGAAGTGTTAAATCGCAGGGAAAATTTTTAGCTTGAGTGGGAGCTATGGCAGATGAAGGAAGATCTAGGGTTGATAAATTCAACGGGCAGAATTTCGGTCTTTGGAAGATGCAGATGGAAGATTACCTTTACTAGAAGGATCTTTATACTCTGTTGTCTGAGAAGGTGAACAAACCCTCGAGTATGAAAGATACGGAATGGGATTTGTTGGATCGGAAGGAACTTGGAATGATCTGGTTGTGTCTTGCATCTTCGGTATTATTTAATGTTTCAAAGGAAAAGACTACAAAAGAACTGATGGATGCATTAGGGAAGTTGTATGAAAAACCCTCTGCCTCTAATAAGATATTTTTAATGAAAAAGTTGTTTAATATGAAGATGTCTGAGAATAGTTTAGTAGCAGATCATTTAAATGATTTCAATACGGTTGTGAATATGCTAGCTTCGGTTACAATAGAATTTGATGAAGAAGTTAGGGCTTTATTAATTCTGTGCTCTTTACCTGAAAGTTGGAATAGCCTGGTAATGGCGGTAAGCAACTCAGTTCCAGCTAACTCGAAGTTGAAGTTTGAGGATGTTGTAGGGGTGATTCTAAGTGAGGAAATGCGAAGAAAAAGCTCTGGGGAATCTTCTACTTCAGGGAATGCTTTGACAGTGGAAACTAGAGGGAGACAGAAGAATAGAGGAAATCGTGGAAAATTGAAAGATCGGGAAAAGGTCAAAATCCAAGAGCAAGATTATATGTTGGAACTGTGGAAAGTCTGGGCATGCAAAGAAGGACTGTTGGGAGCTTCGGGACAAGAAGAAACAACAGGAAGAAAACAAGGAGGCAAATGTGGCATCAGGTAATGTATGTCAGGATGCTTTGATTCTTTCTTTACATAATATTACTGAATCTTGGGTTTTAGATTCAGGGGCTTCTTTTCATGCTACTCCACATAGGCATTATTTTGTTGATTATGTTCAAGGGGATTTTGGGCATGTTTTTCTTGGTGATGATGAGCCTTGCAGTATAGTTGGAAAAGGTTTTGTTCAGGTTAAGATGCAAAATGGGAATACATGGCTATTGAAGGATGTCAGACATGTGCCTACATTAAGGAGAAATTTGATATCGGCGGGGCAATTGGGAAGTGATGGTTGTACTGTGATATTTACAGCTGACTCTTGGAAGGTTACCAAGGGTGCTCTTGTGGTGGCAAGAGGTAAGAAGGTTGGAACCTTGTATTTATCCACTGATAGTACTAATGATTGTAATCTTGTGGCTTCAGATGCAGATACAACATTATGGCACTATAGGCTCGGTCATATGAGCCATAAGGGCATGGACATCATAAAGAAGAATTTGCCTGGATATACAGAAACAGGTTTGGAGTTCTGTGAGGACTGCATATATGGGAAACAAAAGCGAGTAAGGTTTCTCAAGGTTGGACCTACAAAGAAAGAGAGTAAGTTAGAGCTGGTGCATTCTGATGTGTGGGGGCCAGCTCAGGTATCATCTCTTGGGGGTTCAAGTTATTATGTTACTTTTATTGATGATGCAACAAGGAAAGTTTGGGTTTATTGTATTAGAAACAAATTTGATGTATTTGACACTTTTGTTAAATGGAAAGCCTTGGTAGAGAATGAAACAGGTCTTAAGCTAAAATGTCTCAGGTCAGATAATGGAGGGGAGTATTACAGCAATGAATTTAATGATTACTGTTCTAAGAATGGAATCCGCAGACAAAATACGGTTCCAGGAACTCCGCAATAGAATGGGGTATCAGAAAGGATGAACAGAACAATAATAGAATGTGCTAAGAGAATGAGGTTACATGTAGGACTACCTCTTTTTTTTTGGGTAGAAGTGGTGAGCACAACCTGTGTACTTGATAAAAAGAGGACCCTCAAGTGCCTTGGATGGAGGCATACCTGAGGAGGCTTGGTATGGTAAGAAAGTTGATTATTCATTTCTTAGAGTCTTTGGATGTGAGGTGTTTGTTCATATAGACAAGGATGATAGGACCAAGCTAGAGGCTAAATCAGAAAAATGTACTTTCATTGGTTATGGTGGTGATGAATTTGGATTTAAATGTTGGAGTATTAAGGATAAGAAAATCATTCAGTCTAGGGATGTGGTCTTTAATGAGAAAGTCATATATAAGCAACAGTTGCAGGAAAATAGGGAAGAATCCAAGAAAGAATATGTAGTGGTAGAGGATCTTCCGGATGGGACTGTGACCCATGAATCAGTTCAGGAACCTGACTCAACAGAAACCCCAAACTCATACAGTGAGGAGGTCTTCTAGGGTAAGAAAAGAACCTGAACGTTTTTCTCCTTCTCTTTATTATTTATTACTCACTGATAGTGGAGAGCTAGAGAGCTTTGATGAAGCAATGCAGGTAGATGCCAGTAAGAAGTGGGAGAAAGCCATGGATGAGGAGCATAAGTCTCTCATGGAGAACCAGACTTGGGATTTGGTGAAGCTATCGGAAGGAAAAAGAGCATTGTAGAACAAGTGGGTGTACAGAGTTAAAGACGAAGAAGGAGGAAAGAAAAGATATAAGGCCTGGTTGGTGGTCAAGGGGTTTGCACAGAAACAAGGTATAGATTTTGATGAGATCTTTTCTCCTGTAGTAAAAATGACTTCTATTAGAAATGTTCTTGGAATAGTGGCAGCAGAAGACTTGCACTTAGAACAGTTAGATGTAAAGACTGCATTTCTCCATGGTGATTTGGAGGAGGAACTATATATGCAGCAACCAGAGGGCTATGAGGTCAAAGGTAAAGATGAGATGGTGTGTAAACTGAAGAAGAGCTTGTATGGCTTGAAACAAGCTCCACGTCAATGGTATAAGAAATTTGATATCTTCATGATGGAGAAAGGTTATATTAGATGTCACTCTAACCATTACGTGTATACAAAGAAATTTGAGGATGAAAGTTATATTATCTTGTGTTTGTATGTTGATGACATGTTGGTTGCAGGTAAAAACATGCAGGAAATAAAAGTACTTAAGAAACAACTAAGTGAATCCTTTGATATGAAGGATTTGGGGGCAGCCAGAAAAATCCTTGGTATGAGGATAACTCGGGATAGGAAGGAACAAAAGCTGACTTTATCTCAGGAAGAGTACATTAAGAAGGTATTGGATAGGTTTAACATGCAGGATGCTAAACCGGTTGGGACTCCTTTGGCAGGCCATTTTAAGTTATCAAAGGAGCAGTGTCCCAAGACCGAGCAGGAAAGAAACCAGATGTCCAAGGTACCTTACTCATCAGCAGTTGGCAGTTTGATGTATGCTATGGTGTGCAGTAGGCCTGATATTGCCCATGCAGTGGGAGCTGTGAGTAGATTTATGAGTGATCCAGGTAAAGAGCATTGATAAGTAGTAAAGTGGATCCTTCGGTATTTGAGAGGGACCATGGGGACAATTTTGTGCTACAGTGGATCAGACACCACTTTACATGGTTATGTAGATTCAGACATGGCTGGAGATGTAGACAGCAGGAGGAGCATGACAGATTATATTTACATTGTAGGTGGGACAGCAGTGAGCTAGATTTCACGACTACAAAAGCTGGTGGCTTTGTCAACCATGGAGGCTGAGTATGTTGCTGCCACAGAGGCAAGCAAAGAGATGATTTGGTTGCAACAATTGCTTGAGGAGTTGGGGCATAAGCAGGAGGAATGTAAGCTGCATAGTGATAGTTAGAGTGCTATACACCTAGCTAAGAACTCTACTTTCCACTCCAGAATGAAGCATATACAGTTGAGATATCACTTCATCAGGACAACTTTGGAGGAAGATAAGTTGAAGTTGGAGAAGATTCATACCAGTCAGAATCCTGCAGACATGATGACCAAGGTGGTCACAAGGGATAAACTAAAGCTATGTTCAGGTTTGGTTGTCCTTCGCAGATGATAGTGAAGGGTTGAGAAGCTTGCTTAGTGGAAATCAGTCTCCAAGTGGGAGATTGTTATGTTTGTGGAGCCTATTTTCATGTTAGAGTGTGGTACACCTTCTATGTGTTACACTCGGGTATTTTTACGGCAGTCCCGCTCACCGGTGAGCGGGTCAGGGGGGTTCGGGGGGGGGTTTGGGGGCGAAGCCCCTGAATAAAATTTTCATGGGTGGTTTATTAACCCATGGGTAATGGATAACCGTTATGGGTTGTTTTTGGGCCCGTGGTTTTTCGGTACCCATTGTTTTGATACCCACGGTTTTTTGCCCATGGTTTTGATACCCATAGTTTTTTAACCATGGTTTTGATACCCATGGTTTTGTATCAAACAACTCAAGCAATTGTCTATTTATATGGTCTTATGCATATGATACATAGAACAAGCAAATGTATTACAGATGTGTTTTTAATTTAGGTGTGAATTCTTTAGATTTTTTTGAGCATAGCTCCAAACGGATTTGGGTATTGTATTGAGAGAGTGGAGGCTTGTAATAAAATCTGAGCAAGTGATTCTTGGTGGACGTAGCCCAAATTGGGTGAACCACGTTAAATCTTGTCTCTCTATGTTGTGTCATTTATTCTGCACTTTTATTTGAGATCTGTAATATTTTCTACATATTAGTTTCTACTGTTGCGATTTTGTATGGGATTATTCCGCATATTTTATCTCTTATTTCCTAACATGCACAAGATAAATGATAAGGAAAAAAATAACACTCATCATTTTAGCATAATTGCAAAAGAACACAATACTATTAGGGGATTATCTTTCAAAATTGTTGTTATTTCAATTTTTTCATTTCAAAGTAGAAAATTATAATTTTTTTTTTGGAATTAAAACTGTAAGACTTGATAGGGACTTTCTTTTGTCTCATTTATTTCAAAATTTGATTTAAGGGAAATATTATACAATTTTCACTTTAATGAGGAATTATTTGGTGACAACAAGTATTATCTCTGTTAGAGTAGGTATTTACCTTAGCTCATGTTCACCTAGGTACTTTATTTACCTCATGTTCACCTAGGTACTTTATTTACCTTTATTGTATTTATCCCCACCCACTTATGTGTGTGGATATTTCTTTTATATTATTTAGATATTAGGAGATATTATCTAGTTGTTAGGTATAGTTCTTTCCTTGATCTATGGTATTGACTATATCCTTGATGTTTAGTTCTCTCCTAAATCTATGTTCTTAACTAGTTCTTTGATGACTAGTTATTTCCTTTATTTATGGCTTGATCTATGAGCTTGACTTCTTAAATTGTTATTCCGTGCCTATTTAAGCAAGTCCCATTCTCAATGTATTGCATTGAGTTCCATAATAATATATGATATTGCTACTCATTTGTTTGTAAGGGTTTTATGTAAAGCTATTCTAGGGAATTACTTTCATCTTATTGATCATTGTGTTTGATTAGTATCTTCTTGGTTTGTATAATCTTGGCTTCCTTTACGATGGAGATTGTTATCGTTCCTAAATCATATGTATCAGCTAGCAGGAGATTTTTATGAAAAATGTTGGATCCGAGAAGGCCGTCGACTGTAAACTTGTAAGTTTTATTTTGCAACATAAATTCACGTGTATATTCATATATTTGGGATTTGGTCGTATGTTGTTGTTGCATGCATTTTTATGGAAAGTAGAGGCTTACCATTGGATCCAGAAGGTGTGAAATTTTTGGCAATAAAGGCTCGAATGTAAACTCGACCGTTATTGCAAACAATCATTTATTGCCCATTAAAATCTTTAGCCCTTGGTCATATGGTATGGTCATATGAGGGCTTAAAACTTGTGATTTCTACTAGTAGGTGCTTAGCTTCAGCCCCCTTTAATTTTAATTATGTGGTGAAGGCAACAACAATTTATTTTGTTTTAGTGGCAACTAAAATAAATAACATAACAAAATATTAAAAAACTTGTATCTTTTGATTGGTAACTCGGTTTTGAGTGTTGTTTCTTGTTCATTTCTAAAATGCTCTATTTCATTGGAATTATTTATTTTAATACTTGCAATATAATTATAAAGTATGAAATATGGAGGAGTGTTGTAATCAATTGTGGATGCAATTTCGGTTGAGCCCGACCTCCTAAATTTTTGGGAGTTGCAGTTTGTACCTATAATGGGTTCTGAGAATGATATGCTTTTCTCTGAAGTATGTGGACTTCAAGAAGATATTGTAAATTTTTTGGAATAAAATAGATCGCTCAAGAAGTGAAATTCTCTTCTACAATCACTCATTCATGATAAGGATACAATAATACACTCCCTGCAGAACAAACTTGCTAGCCTACAGAATCACCATCAAATTGTGGACAACCATATCCATGGTCCTAGTCCACTTGCAATTGTTGCTCTTATACCCACTGACATTGATCTGCCAGTCTTTGAGCCTGAACCTGCTTTTGATGCTTCTAACCCTGTGAGGCTTGTTACTATATGCTCTTCCACATTTGTGCCTATTACAGTACCACATGTTGTGTATCCTACTTTTTCTCAGTTGCATGGCCTTTTTAAGAAGCATACCACTGCATTCGTTTCTCGCATGCTCCGTTCTATGGGTCTCACTAGTGGAGTCATTGGACAGACATTCACAGGGTATTCTTTCCTCTATTCCACATGTTAAGTGGAATTCTTGTCATGACATCTGGTTTTCAAGCAGATACTTCATTGGGATCACACATTGACAAAGATTTTTTTGTTCACTCGAATCTTTCTGAGAATCATGAGCAACACATGAGTTCTGCACCTTCACTCAGGCTTGAGAAACCTAAGATTTTAGCTGTCAAACATGATCAACCTGATACACATTCTGATATTCTTTTGTATGCACCCATTGTGTATTTTGCACCAAGTCATATGCAAGCATCTTCTTCATCCATCCGTGTTGATTTGGGGTGGATATTTGATCACTCGTGGCGGCGACATAGGAATTCGTTGAGAGGAATCTACAGGCGTGGCTCCTCCACCATTCGGCCTTTTACTCCACTTTCTATTACCTTCTGCATTGTGATGATTCTTGTTTTAAGTAATTTTTCTTTAGCAGGTGTAGTGTATCTCTCTTGTTTGTTGAGAGATTTTGTATTTATATTTTCGACACTTTTGACATGTTGACAGTCTCTCTTGTGGGGGAGCTATTTTGGTGGAGCCCAGTGTTAGTTTGTCAGTGTTCGAGTAGTTGTTTTTCTAACTCATATAGATATGTAGCATCACTCCACCCATTCAACAGTATGGGAGGGTGTGGTGCTGATCATGCTTTTTCGGGTTTCATGTCCTTACTTTGTTACCTTGGATTTTCTTGGATCATGACACTCTGGATTTTGTATCCTTGCCTTTTTGTTTTGGTTTTTATTCTTGGATCGTGGCACACCTATTTACAGCACTTGATCGATTTATGTTTGGTATTTTTTTACACTTTCGACATCACTCCGTTGACAATCTCCTTGTATGGAGCTATTTTTTTGAATCCCAGTGTCAGTTGTTTTTGAGTTCTATGATCGAGTAGTGGATTCAAACCAAACTTCTTTAGAATTGTATGAGTTTTTTGAGCTGAGCTTCTTGGGATGCCTTGGAGCGGGTTTTTACTCTCTTTACTTTGTTGTTACTGGTTTAGGGTATCTTACGGTGTCCCTTTTCCCCAATTATTGTACATGAATACCTTATCAAGCCTAGTTGTCGGGACTCATACTGTGGACATGCCACTTCTATTTTGGCCCCTAGCTTCACTTGAGGGGAGTGTTAGAGTAGGTATTTACCTTAGCTCATGTTCACCTAGGTACTTTATTTACCTTTATTGTATTTATCCTCACCCACTTATGTGTGTGGATATTTCTTTTATATTATTTAGATATTAGGATATATTATCTAGTTGTTAGGTATAGTTCTTTCCTTGATCTATGGTATTGACTATATCCTTGATGTCTAGTTCTCTCCTAATTCTATGGTCTTGACTAGTTCTTTGATGACTAGTTATTTCCTTGATTTATGGCTTGATCTATGACCTTGACTGGTTCTTGGATTTTTATTCCTTGCCTATTTAAGCAAGGCCCATTCTCAATGTATTGCATTGAGTTCCATAATAATATATGATATTACTGCTCATTTGTTTGTAAGGGTTTTATGTAAAGCTATTCTGGCGAATTGCTTTCATCTTATTGATCGTGGTGTTTGATTAGCATCTGTGTTCTTGGCTTGGTACGATTTGGTTATCGTTCCTTTCAACCTTATGGGGATTAGAATGGAAATCTTGCAAGAGGAACTATGATAGATTTAGATTCGAGTGAATTCCTTTTCTGTAAGAGTGATTTATTTTTAATAAAGAGTGATTTTATTTCCAAGTGTGAATTTAGTTTTTTCCTTTCATACATGTTTTCATGCTAAATTTATAGCATGAAAAATTGAAATTTTTGCCATGAAAACTAAGCCCACACTAAAAAATCCTTGAACTAGGTAATGTAAACCTACCCTCTGGCCAATTTCTGACTATGTAAACCTCATCATGGCTAAGAGGGATTTGATAAATAGATTTTTGAAGTGTGTTTCATGTGTAGGTAAATTGATGGGAAGCAATTCATTGATTCAATTTGAAGGAATTGTTCCCAGAGGCCCGAAAAAGGCCTATTTTTCAGGGTTTTTGCACCTAGTAAGCACCCCCAAGGAATGTACCAAAAAGAGATATTGCATCCAAGAAGTGCATGGTAGAGATATGAGATCATTAGAGGGATTTTACTAAATTTATGTAAGGAAAAACAAGTTTAGGAACAAGCTATGTAACACCAGGCTACTTCTAACACGATGCATGGAAATGAAAGTAGCAAAAATTCTAGTGGGCTTGTTCTAAATGTTGCAGAAACCTCAAGATATTTTTTAAAGTGAATAAATACTCATAGGAAAGATAATAATTCCTAATTCATATTGCAAAAGGTTTCAAGAGATTCTACCGTCTAGATTTCAAGGTATTGGTGTAACAATGCAGATGAAGATCCCTAATCCCAGTGGGGATTCAAATGATAATTCCGAAAGTTATATGGAGATTTTATCCCTGATTAAAATTTCAATGTGACCTATGAAATTCCCTCTTCACTCATAATTTGTTTGTTGTCATTTTCATCTTCATATTTTTTGTCTCAATCTCTTTCATCGACGCTGGTGTCCCCGAATTTCACCTTGAAATCTAGGACTACCCATTTGAGAAAATTTCTTTCGTTTTAAAAAAAACGGGTCTTTTTGTGTTTTTATTGCCATAAGATGTATGTATTACATTAATATATTCCCAGTGAATCATATAAGCCAATTACGAAAAATACCTAGATGCCCAAACTCATTTTATCCCTTCGCCAAGTTTTATCTGTGTAATTTTTTTATTTAATTATTTATTAAATAAATAATGCCCCATTTGAAGTAAATTGTACTCCGGTTGAATCCTATTGAAGTTTTGCATGCTATTATTCACACATCTCAATAGGGTTTTCACTTGGAATGAATTTAGAGCTTTGTCTGTGACTTCTGGCAATGTTTTTCACTCTTATTTATTTCTTTTGCGTTTTTCTCTGGTTTTCTTCGTAGTTTCTCTGTGAAATTCCCCTAGGTTTGTTCTTTGTCAAGTATAGTCTTTTTAATTTCATGAAGCATCTGGAAATCATATACGGGCACTACACCAGAAGGAATCAACCTCAAAATGCAAAATTTTGACCAAAAAATATGAAGTCATGCACGAAAAGCCTCTCCCAGACAAGTTACATTTTTTGGAATGAATGAGTGTAAGTTGCGATGAGATTTTTGGTAGTGGCAGGAAGGGAATTTATTACCTGGGGTACAGGGTACGTTTCCCATGAAGTCAAAGTCATTTAAGTTGCGATGGGAAAATTAGAGGCGGTAGGCAGGCGGGAATTTCTTACCTGTCTTGCAAGGTGAAAATTCTCATTATAAAATAAAGAAAAGTCACTTAAAGCACTGATGGGAATTTTCTGCATGCGTGGCATGCTAACTTTTCCCAACAAAGAGATTTATTCACCCATGCAAGTCACACTTTATCAAAGGAGGTTAATTTTAATGCAATTCGCACTTTTTGGGAGATGTTTAAGTTGCAATGGGAATATTAGAGGTGGAAGGAAGGTGTGAATTTCTTACCTACATTGCATGGTAAGAATTCCCATTATAAATTAAAATCACTAAAAGCATCAACGAGAATTTCTTACCTGCCTTGCAGGGTAAAAATTCCCATTGTGAAAGTCAAACAACTTAAGTGAAAGAGGGGATTTTTGGAGCTGCAGTGTAGGGTATAAATTCCCATCAAAGTTGACTTCCTATTTTTGGAAATTACCCTTGCTAAAAAATGTGACCCACCTTGGGTGAATAACAATGCATTTAATAATATTTATTAATGGTTTGTTCACCCAATTTTGGCGCCATAAATAGAAAGAAAGTCAATGCAAGTGGAAGAGCTAAGGAGAAGTCAAGGATGAATGCTAAAAATAAATAAAATAAATTTATTTAAAAGCAACCAGTAGCATGCATAATTGGGTGCCCAATTTGGGTGAATAAACATGATTGTTTATTAATTAAATTGCTAGAAATAGGAAGGGCAATTATTAAAAATAGTATGTTGAGGATTATATAAGCATGGGCTGCCATAATGAAGAAGCAATTAACTAGTTTTACAAATGATTGCAGCCCGGGCAAGTTTTGGCGCCAAAGGAAAGAGGTTTTTGCATTAAAGAGTGTTTTTTATTGCCAGGGAGCTTCAAGGTTTAGTGCCTAGGGTTGGAATGGATTGATTCTTGCTATGATAATTATTTACATGTTGGTATAAATGATCTGGTGAATTAAAGAATATTTTTTCTTGGTTTGCATACAAGCAAAACCTCAAATTTTAGGGCAGCAGACTTTATATGCAAATTTTGGTGATAAAAATCAAGTATTCATGCCATGGTCTCCATCTTTGTCTGAATAAAATTCCAGATATTCATCACAGATGCTCAAATCAATGTCAGGTACATTGAATATAATTCTGAATCTAAATAAGTTGTCAGATCTGCACAAATGGATCTAATTGCAAGGGATTCTGGCATAATTAAAAGAAAAATAGCTCAGATAAAGATTGTTCCATCCATGTTGAAGCATGATGAAAGAGAAAGATCAACAAAATCATGTATAGCTTCCAGATTTGTTGAAGTCAATGATACAGACATAAACCCTAAACCTATCATTGATTTAATTGATAGATCCAGATCTTGTGCATGTGCTTCCAATCTTTCAATTAAAGCCTTCATTGAATTTATTTGTATTTGCATTTACCCAGAGTGCTTTCCAGAATTTAAAATTACTCATATGAAATTAAAAAATTAAAATGATGAGTTTTTTCTGAATTATTTACGACAAACATTGCACTGGTGCATGTACTGAAGAAGAATCGCAAAAGTTTCAAGAATAGAGGGGAAGATAGGTCAAAGGAAATACCCGCAAGCAAATCACAATCATGCATAGCTTCCAGATCCAGTTTGGTGAGAATCAAAGGAAAAAGAGTCAACCACATGCAAAATATGGAAGAAGAACAAGATTGGGAGGGTTGCAACTTTCTTCTTATTTTTTTTCCTCTTTCTTTTATTTTCTCTACAAAGTAATTGAGCAATCAATTAAAATATAAAAATTAAGTGATTGGTTTAAAAGTCATTACTTGAAGAATTCAATTACTTGGAAATATGTAGTAGACATGCGAAATAGAAGGTTCTATTTTTTAGATATAAATCATGCATGTCATGCAAAGAGGAATTCTATTAGGAAGATTTCCAGTTGTTTCCCTTTTCATAGCTTCTGTATGTGGGAATTCATTTAAAGATTCATATTTGTAATTTCCCTTTATACACTATAAAGAGAGGAAGAACCTACGGGTTAAAGGATCAGAATTTGTAATCAACATTCTTGTGTTCCAGACTTTGAGCTAAAACCTTTAATAGTTTTTTGCAAGCAGAGGAATAGAAAAGAGATTTCTCGAGAAACTTTGTGTCAACGGTGCATTTTACTTCTTATTTCTTTCTAGATCTAGATATGAAACTATCATTTGATTTAAATTTTGTAATTAAATATCTATTTGTTTTATCTATGTGCATGTGATCAACTCTCTGAACTATTGATTGGTTTGCACATCTACTCTCTTTTCTTCCCGTTTCCTATTATTTTCCTCTTTTGCAGATATTTTCTTTCTCTTACAACTACTTACTTGCTACAAAACTGTTTAGTTATGGTTCATGAGCTACATACTTAAAGTAATACCAACAAATAGATATTAGGATATATAACTGACAAAATATTACATGGGAGCCTCACCGATAAATGAGGGAGATTTATCTCATGACTGCCTAGGTTTTCAGCTGTGCATACAATATAGTCAACTGATGCACAAGCTTGAGCAAAATCAAAAGGGGGGTAAGTTTCAAATTGCAGGAAGAATTGGCTCATGAAAGTTGTGGGAATTATCTCATCAAAACTTTTTGATTTAAAATAATATAATTTTTTCCTAGGTAACTCTAAGGGAATCTCTCGGGGTAAAAACTCACTCTCTGATGTCTATTTTTAGTAGCTGTTGGTGAATGTGGGGTTTCCAAAAGTGTGCATGGATTATTTTCACACATATGATGCAATTTTTCACCTTTTCACTTGGGGAAAAGGTGCATTAGGTGCAAAAAATTGTGCCACCAAGGAGAGAGGATGTGTTTTGGAGCTTGCGTCGCTTAAGAAGTCATTTTTATGGTTAAGTGAGTGTTATACACTCACAAGTCATTTTGGCCCCATATCCATGTTAGGAATGACCCATGGCACATGTGGAAGGCCTTGTTGTACCTTTAAACTTGGTTCAGAATTGCATGAGTGTAAAAAAGTGTGCCACCAAGGGAAGGATGTGTTTTTGTCACTTAAGTGACAACTTCATGTGTTATGTGCATGTTTTCCACTCACCACACTTGTCCCCCTCCTGATGTTGACTGCCTCTATGGCACATTTTCTCCATTATTTTTCACATTTTCACCTCATGTACCCTTACTAAATGTGGTAAGGTACATGAGAGCTTCCCAGACCCATTTAGAAACTTTTAACCCCACTCCACCTATGAGTCTCTAGTTAACTCGGGTTAAGTCAAGTGATGGATTAGCTAGGTTTATGAGTAATGGAAGGTGTAAAGCTCATACTTAGTCATTTCTCACTCACTCTTCATATTTTTAACTCCCAAATTTCATCCTCCATTGATATTATGCTACTGAAATTCCCCCAAATCCCTCATGCTCAAGAACACACTTTTTCTCATATCTCACAAACTCGTGCTCCATTTTCCATGAGATTTAAACTTAAGGTTCCTTGAAAAAACTCCTTTAAGGGGAGTGTTTTCATGCCTCCATTAATAAAATATTATATTTTCTATATCCCATTGAAATTTTTAGCCAAAAATAGTCATTTATCAGATCTAGACAACTCCAATGATTGAAATCCCCTGAAAAATTGGAGCAAAGGATTGAAATGAAAAACATAAACTTCTGCAAGTGGTTTCATTCGAATCCAACATCGAGAAGGAAAATTTAAATTTTTATTAAGTATTCATGGGAAAAATTACTAAAAATAGAAATTTTGAAAAAAATGTGCATTTCAAGTACCTCATCACATTCCCTCATGATCGAGACATTCAAAATTGGCAAGATTGACAAAATTGACAAAGATTAGCTAAAATGGGACAATATTGATGAATATTCTAAAAATAGTAAATGGGTGAAATGTGATAAAAATGTTCACATGTCATTCCTTCACTAGATTCCTACAATGGTTTCATAACTAAAATAAGTCTTCCGCTCAGGTTTCAAGCAAATTCCCACATTTCCCAATGTGATGAGCATAAAGTGCCAAAATTAGAAAATGCCAAATTTTGTCTCAAAAGATATTTCAATTCATTTCACATGGAGTGCATGGTAAAAATATGGATGAAATTGGTTTTGATTTCATTCTTCTTCCCTTGCTTTGGATTTAGAATGATTTTGTCTCATGCTTCACACATCATCAGTGCTCCTGCAAAGGTAGAATCAAGATCTTGGTTGTGTGAACAAAGTGCATCTAATTTATCCCATGTGAATGGTTGATCATGAAGACTTGCTAGTGTCTCAAGGATCAAAAGGATTTTCCCAATGAGGGAATTCATCTTCTAGTGTTATCAATGGTCTAATTCTCAAATATTCACCACTCCTCTTCTTGGTGTATCTAGGCAGTGTGTAGAAGTGCATCATTTAAATAATTCAAAAGGGGGAAAAAAGTTCAAAAGGTCTTCATCAGAGCTCTTCATCAATGCATCATTGTGGAGGGTCATCATGGGTCAGGTTTTAATCTTCAACCTCTTCAGAGTGGGTCTTCATCGAAGGCGGAGGCATCTTCATCCATGGTTTGGTTTCTTCTTTCATCTCCTCATTCTCTCTCCTCTTCTCTCTCCCCTTTTCTAATTCTTCGCTGTAAGCAATCATTATGTTTTTTCTTATTCACTTGAGTGAATCTCTAATGTTAAATGTTAAAGTACCTTTTAAGTTATAAAAAAGGGACTTATTTTCTCACATCGTAGGAATACAAAGAATCACAAGTTGAATAAAGACACAAATGGTCATGTGGGGAGTAGATGAAGAGTTGCATTGTAAAGCTATAAATCAGGAGAGCCTCCTCATTACAAGGGATGGTTATTCTTGTTTATTAGCTCCCATACTCTCTCTAGGAACAAGTGATAAAATTTCCTCAATTGATTTTGCTTATGTTTCCTCTCCATCTCAGCTATACTCCATGAACATGTACTTGTTGAATGTTATGCATTGAGACTTTGTACGTTGTGTGTTTTGTTCCTTATCAATTGTCATGGTGTCTTCTCATTAAATTCATGGATAATGTTTTGGGTTTGAAATAATAAACTTTGTTGTACTATTTATTGTGCAAAACCCCCTCTTTTCTATTCTCTTCACACATATCGTTTAAGCTTTTCCCTCCCTTGTATTTTCTACAAGCACTTTTTCATAGGTGTAGGGAAGTACCCATGTGTGATCCCCAGTTGAAAGACCACCCCCAGTTGATAGAATAGTGTACATAATTTCCCTATTTTCAATAAATGGAGCTGGCCTATTTGAGCAGAGGGGCCTAGTCCCATACACTATTGGTTAGAGACCCCTGATTTGCCCACCTGACAAATTATTTTTCCAACAATACAAGAGTCAAATTAGATTTTAGGATTTAGTTTCCTACAAGGGTGAGGGTGATTTTAAATTTCAGTTGTGTGACTCTAATTTCTTGTACTAAGTACTCTTACAAATAGAAGAATTCTTTTCTTTTAAATTTTGTTCAAATTCAGTATGGGATATCTTAGTAAAGCCAGACGTGTTCATTCCAAAAAGAATGTTGAAAATGTTATGTTAAGAATAGAAGTAAACTTGATGCGATTTATCTTAGCAATTTTGCTAGAAAAGAAATATTTGTTAACAGTCCTTTTAGAATTCATTTTCTGCAAATAGAAGTTAGAAAAATTACATTGAAAACACAAAAACCCCATGATAGTAACCTTGTTGTGTAGAAAAATAAAAGATTGGTAACATTCTAAAAGGGATATAATAATGTTGATGCAGGATTCTAAGTTGACTGTTGTAGGTACGGAAGTTACAAATTAGAAAGAGGATGAAAAAATGAATGAAAATGATATGAAAAAGATGTTGATTTGTTGGTGACTATAAAACAATGGCTGAATTCAATGGGTTTCCTTCAAATGAAGATAGTTTTTCATCTGCTCTATCCCATGTGACATAAAATGAAGTACTTATTTTAGCACACACAAAACATACCATAGCTATGAAGGTATATCCTAACCAGGTAATTTTTTTTGTTTGTTGAGAGAACAATCTACCATTAATAATTTTATGAAAAAATTAACAAACATTCGCTTGTGGGGCACTTAGCCTATAGCTGTCAAATAACCCAGGTTGAAGTATGCCAATCTTGTAGGAGAGAATTTCAAGATATATGATGTTTTCTTTGCATAATCTTTGTGGTATGGGGCAATTGAATGCCATACCTTGGTAACAAGTTGTCATGATCAATAATGTGGGTGAAAACTCATGCAAATGCACTCATCAAGATCTGTCAGGAGCTCCCAAAAGCATGTTAGAAAGTGCATGCCTGAGTCAGGATTTCCGTTTGCTCTTCAAACCCGAAACATTGGGATGACCCTGCGGTGAATTGGTGGGGAACTTAGCATATAGAGCCAACAACCCAGGTTCAAACCCTAGCCCCCAGGATTTCATATCCTGATTTACCAGCAACATAATGGAGTGGGGCATTTACATGTCACCTTGGGGGTTGTGGATCAAAATCCTGTGGTGAACTGGTGGGGTGCAATTAGCCTATAGAGCCAAGTAACCCCAAGTTCAAACCCAACCTCTTCAATTAAATTTTCCGATGGGGTTTAAATGGTGAAAATGAAAGTCTAAGTCAACCATAATAAAATAATGCTTGCCCAAAGATGAACAAATCCCCCTGATGGTTTCTAGAATCCTCGCTCAGATGGTGGTGGGAGTGGTAGAGGTCGACAGTCACTACTGGTTGTGTGCTTGCCCACCCGTTGTTGGCAAATCCTCCCCGAGGCATGATCCTCCTCGGAGGCTGGTTCCTCTCGTTGCTAGATGACAGTGCATTATCCTGCTCACTGCTGACACCGGTGGCTCCTCCTCTCTCGCTTCTCCTCTCACTGTTGACGCTGGTGGCTGCTCCGCTTACGGATGCTGCTCCTCTCGTTGCGGTCGTGGCTACTCCTCTCGCTGCTGACACTTATGGTTGCTCCGCTTGCTGTTGATACTAGTGGCTGCTCCTCTCACTGCCGACGCTGGTAGTTTCTCCTCTCACTTCCTTCACTGACAGTTTTCTCACTCGTTGTGGTCGTAGTCGATTGGTCGTTGCATCTTCACTATCGGTTTCATGGCTGCTTCAATTGGGTTCCTAATAAGTGGTCCCCTTCATTGTAACCTAGGTTGTGGATCCTTTCAAAAAAATCCTCAATTGTACAAGGATGTGGGTCCTTTCAACACCCTCGGTTTACCCTAAATTCCAAAAAAAATATTAAGGGAGAAAATCATGCAAACATTTGTTACAATGGGTCTAAAATATTTGGACAATCAACTAATTCTATTTTTGTTGATTTTGCTAAATTTGTACATTTTCATGCAAAAATATTCTATTTCAGTTTTGTTTGGAAATTTTTTTATCATTTCAAATGGAAAATTCACATCATAAAAATATTGATATCAATTAATCACATCATTATGGGAAATTTGATTTGATTTACAAATAGAAGATTCATGAAATAATCAATTTCCAAATTACATGTGTTGGTTTAATGAGAAAATGGTCATCAAGATCTTATTAAAAGTCAAATATTTTTGCATATTTGGATTCATCTAAAAAAATTATGCATTTTTTTTTCAATCATCTCATTTCGAGTCTATGTGCAAAAGTTATGAGCTCCATATTATCAAAAGTTTAGCATAGTTGAAACTTGAGAGTACGTTTTTGACCTTTATATGTATGGAATAATGTATTTTCAGTTGGTAACTACCCCAAAACTATAATCGGTTTCTTTTTAATGATCTTATGAAGGAGAAAACACTAGAAAAAGGATGATTCAATCAAATATTGTGTTATTTACTATTGCAAAAGAAATCTTGAGTATACATGCCAAGATGTTTGATGTACACAAAGAGTTATTTGTTATAAATAGAGGCATGTAGATTTCATGTGCAGATTAAAGGACAATCAAGACAACTAATGAAGGGAAAATCAAGATTAAAGTAACAATTGACTTGATTGTTGTTATGAGAACCTTGATGAATTCCTATGCCAAGTTGTTGATAAAGAACACAAAAAAATTAGATGCATGGAAAAGTGTGTAAATTTTATTTGTAGTCAAAGGAGAACTATGACCATCAAAACTCAAAATTTTAGGTATGCTTTCCAACATTTTGTTAAAATTTTATATTAGGAATTGTTTAGCATTTTACCACCAAAAACTATGTATTAAAATGTTAAAATTTTAAAGTCGTTCTTGAAAGCCACCTCCCAGCATTAACATCCAACAATGCTAGATTTTTAAGTGTTCATAGTTGTTCTTAGTTATGAATTTCTTGAAAATATAGCTTTACCTTCCCTGTAAAAATAACAATTAATTTTTTCTACACATCTCATAAATAAAAGTATTTGATGGCATTTCATTTTCATTCCACTCATATTTAGGAAATAGTTCAAACCATATCCACCAATCATAATAATATAACTTATTTGAGGTAGTTCTTATTGTCTGCAATAAAATTTCATTATAAATAATATTAATTCTTTTCATATTTATAACATAATTTTCCTTTCAAATCTCATATTGTTTGCATTAACACATTTCTTGATATTGTTGATATTATCTTGTATGGAAATGTTTTTATTTCAAGTTTTGAAGGATAATCTCATGAGCGCTCTTGAATATCACAATGGATATATTTATGTCTATGAGAAGATAACACCATATTATGAGTTGTCTTGGGAAAAACTTGACAAGTAGTATCAGCATGCATCTACCATTATGGTCAATCATTATTGGTCATCATTTCAAAAATCAAAGAGGAATAAATGTAAAATATTGTGCTACACAAGGAAAATTTTATCTATACATTTGAATATGGTGTAAGAACATCATATAGCCTATCTCTAACTTCTTTCATGCCATCAAAATGCGCCAAAAAGTTATTGAAAAATAATGAAAACCTTTGGGCGTTGTTGGTGGTCTTGGTTTGAAAATCAACTTCCTAGTATACCAAGTATAGAAAAAACCTTGATTAGAAAAGTAGCATGTTGGCTAGTCAAGGGAACTAGTAAAAAAAAGGAAAAGTTAAAAACCAAAAATGACGGTTTTTCCAATCATGCAATAAAGTAATTGGTTTCTAGCATTTATGCTCCTCTTTTTCAGCATTATAATACTTCAAATTTTATCAACGTTTTCTCATGAATTTTCTATTTTTTTTACATTGACGAGGCAAGGATGACTAAAGTTATGCCAAGGTAATATTGGATCGATGCAATGTCTAAGTATGAGACATGTATGAAGGCCAGAGGATGCGTACAAGGTGTGTGTGGAACCATGAAAGAAGAATTTGAAAAGGTTGAAACAATGTGTGAAGGTACACGTGGAGGTATGAAGAAGGTACACTCAGAAGTATGAAGAAGCACACACAAAGGTTTACACAAGGGAACATTAGAGTTAGGAGATAGTTGGATTCCCAAAGCAGGCTAAATATAGACAAAATCAAAAGTTGGCGTGATCATCAAGGCAAGCTAGAAATAGACAAAAGCATGGATAAAACACAACCAGAAGAGGATAAAGAACATTTAGAACTAAGAATAGACATGGGTTATGTATGGACATGAATAGATCTATTTATAGCGCATGTGATAAGATTAAAGAAGAAGCTATTTATAGTGTACAAGGTAGAAGTAGAGCTTCCAGGAATAAAGAAAACCGGTTTTGGAGAACCATAGGTTGGAGTCTATTTTCTGGAAAGTGTGAGTTGTGGGAGCATGTAAGCTATGTATAGGAGTAGTGTAATTTTAGATTAATGCATGTCAAGTGGTGAAGGACAAGCTCCCACCCTATATATAGTTGTAAATATCCATCTAAAGGTGTGTTTGATGTGTGAGGATCATTATGAATCTGGTATTATTTTGAGTCTTATGTAAGTGATAGAGCTTGTTATGTATTGGGATCCATATTATGATTCTGATTGTATATCTTGATGAATGAATGAATGATCAAGCTCCTTTATGGTATATCATCTTTGCATTTGTTATGAATTTGTGATGTATATATTTTATTTTGCATGCACGTATCTTGTGATATCCTTGAGTGCATGAAATACATATTAATAGCGAAAAAGAGAAGGGACCTGGTAGAGTTGCACGCGCTTCGGTTGAGCACTTAGAATTATGGTTGGGTGATGTGTTAGCGTACATGACTATGTCGTGCTAAACCTAGACTATGGTGTGGCATTTTGGTTCCATTTCTAGGATTTTCTTTCACTTTGAATCTTAATATGTGGTGCACATATGGACTTTCGACTATCCTTGGAGAACATTGAGCGTTAGCTACACAAGGGTGAAGAAGATTTTACACAAAGATACAACACCAATGTTAATTTCAATCCATGTAAATGGGTCAAAGACAACTAGTATGATATGCTATATGAGACATTCTTAAGCTTCTTTCCAAGAGAGTTACATGATTGGTTGGCAGCGTATGTGGGGAACAACAAGAGTTGATTGGGGAAGAGATAAGTGTGGAACCAGAACAAGTATCAAGAACTTCCTCTTTCCATTAAGATATTGATGATTGAACTCGGATTGGATAACCTACCCATGGATAGCTAGAAAAAATTAAGCACAAGGACAAGAAAAGGGGTTGGAAAGGATGGTGTTGAGCCAGTTGGACATAGAGAGAGAATAAATACTACGCATATATAGTGATGTGTGAGAAAGGATGGTTAAAGAGGCATTGAGGCAGAGAAGAATAGGGATAGGCGGTAGTGTTTAGAACCTTGAGGAAAGCAAGGGACCATATGATTATGTCCCTTTGATATTGGGAAAGCGCATAAGGACCCTCTCAACATCTGGTGGAAGTGAGTCTAGTGAATATTTAGGAGCCATTGCCACGCATCTAGACCACCCTGGAACATTATCCCTTACGCATGGTACTCAAGATTAAGAAGTTCGTATAGAAGATTATCATAGTGAGGGTGAAGAATGTGAGTGCAATCAAGGATCACCACGTTGGGAATGTGACATAGGTAGGAGTGTATTAGTGTCAAAACATGAAGCACGCCACATAAAAGAATCACACATAACAGCGGCCTCTGCTACCTAGCAGGCTTTACTAATAGGTCAAAAAAAATTATTCGGGAGAAGTATTGTAGGCACAACAAAAGGATAGAATGTTGGTTGACCACTCTCTGGAAGCAATATAGGCACAACACTAGCACAGAGTGTTGGCTTGCAAACAAGTTCTACCACTAGCAAGCATACAAGAGTTCTAGTGACGGGGGACTCAGGAGGCTCTGGTCCTCCCCAAGTGGAGGCAATCCTGGTGGAATTTTAAGGTCAGGATATGGTCCTCCCTTAAGGGGGGAAATCCAAGACAAGGAAATACCCCTCCATAAAAACCTCTCATTTTATATGAAATGTCACTCCACTTTCCTTAGTACAAAGTTGTAGGGGATGTAGTTGGATATGTACACAAATTTGAGATCTTATGGAGAACCAAAGGGATCACTTCTTTGGATAGAAAGGCCCATCAATTTGTGACTACATTACAAGGCCATGCACACGGATGGTATAAAAAGTATGATCCACATTAGATGGTAGTGGATTTCAAAACCTTGTGTGCTGCCTTCTTGGAATAATTCCATATACCTGAGTTTAAACAATAGGGCAGCAAAAATATTTTGTCAAATTTTTTGTATGATGTCCATCAAAGTCAACATGTGCAATGGTTCATGGGTGGATTGTTGACACCATTCAGACGAGTGCTATTACATAATATGGTTACAAATATGCGCAAGGATCTAGAGGTAGCACAACGCACTAAGGTGGTTGGAACCCTGGTGTCCCCAAGATTTCACCCTGAAATCTAGGACTACCCCTTTTAAAAAAAATCATTCTTTTCAACATAACGGGTCTTTTCATGTTTTTATTGCCAGAAGATGTTTGTATTATGTTAAGAATTCCCAATGAATCATATGAGCCAATTTTGACAAATACCCAGATGCCGAAACTCATTTTATCCCTCCACCAAGTTTTGTCTGCGGGAAATTTTTATTTAATTATTTATTAAATGAATAAAGCCCCATTTGAAGTAAATTGTGCTTCGGTTGAATCCTGTTGAAGTTTGGCATGCTAGTATACACACATTTCAATAGGATTTTTACTAGGAATGAATTCAAAGCTTTGTCTGTGACTTCTGGAAACGTTTTTAGTTTTTATTTATTTTTTTTGCATTTTTCTTTGGTTTTCCCCATGGTCTTTCTATTTAATTCCCCTAGGTTCATTCTTTGACCTATATAGTCTGTTTATTTTCCTAGAGCATCTAGAGATCATTTACGGTCGCTGCACTAGAAGGAATCAGCCTCAGAAAGCAAACTTCTGACCAAAAAAGATGAATTCAAGCACAAAAAGCCTCTCCTAGGCAAGTCACACTTTTTGGAATGAATGGGTTTAAGCTGCAATGAGATTTTTGGTAGTGGCAGGCAGGTTGGAATTTCTTGCCTGCCTTGCAGGGTACTTTTTCCCATGAAGTCAAAGTCACTTAAATTGCAATGGGAATATTAGAGGCAACAGGTAGGTGGGAGTTTCTTACCTGCCTTGCAGGGTAAAAATTCCCATTATAAAATAAATAAAAATCACTTAAAGCAGTGATGGGAATTTTCTGCCTACCTAATAGGCTAACGTTTCCCACCAAAGAGGTTTATTCACCCATACAAGTCACACTTTATCAAAGGAAGCTATTTTTAATACAAGTTACAATTTTTGGGAGATGTTTTAATTTGTCAGTGGGAATTTTGGCAGTGGCAGGTAGGCGGGAATTTCTTACATGCCTTGCAAGGTAAAAATTCTCATTATGAAAGTCAAATAACTTAAGTGGAAGAGAGGATTTTTGGAGCTGCAATGCAGGGTGGAAATTCCCATCAAATTGACTTCTTATTTTTAGCAATTCCTCTTGCCAAAAAGTGCGATCCACCTTGGGTGAATAACAATGCATTTAATAATATTTGTTAATGGTTTATTCACCCAATTTTGGCGCCATAAATATAAGGAAAGTCAATACAAGTGGAAGAGCTAAGGAGAAGTCAAGGATGTATGCTAAAAATAAATAAAATAAATTATTTAAAAAGCAACCAACAACATGCAGACTTGGGCGCTCACATTGGATGAATAAACATGGCTATTAATTAATTAAATTTCCAAAAATAGGAAGAGGCAATTATTAAAAATAGCATGCTGGAGGTTATATAAGAATGAGACACCATAAGGGGGAGACAATTAATTCTTTTTAATGAGGATTGCAGCCTATAAATGTTTTGGCGCCAAAAGGAGGATTTTGCATTAAATTTTATTTTCCATTGCCAGGAAGCCTCTAGTTTTGGCCCCTAGGGTTGGAATAGCTTGATTTTTGCTATGATAATTATCTGTATGTTTGTATATGTGCCCAGGTGAATTAAATAATATTCTTTCTTTCTTTACATGTAAGCAAAACCTCAAACTTTAGGGCAGTAGACTTTATATGCAAATTTTGGTGATAAAAATTAGGTATTCATGCCATGGACTCCATCTTTGTCTGAATAAATTGTAGGTATTCATCACAGGTGCTCAAATCAATGTCAAGTACATTGAATATATCTTCTGAATCTGAATAAGTTGCCAAATCAACACAATTTTTTCCAATTGCATGGGACTCTAATATAATTAAAAGAAAAAGAGCTTAGACAAAGATTGTTCCAGCCATGATGAAGCATGATCAGTAGAATCATGCATAGCTTCCAGATTTGTTGAAGTCAATGATACAGACATAGGCCCTGAACCTATCACTGATTTAATTGACAAATCCAGATTTCATAATTACAAAGGCTTCCGTCAAAAATTTATCCTCTTGTTTCTAATGCAGCCTGTGTAGAAGTCTATGCATGAAAAATTCCTTCCAGGATCTTGTGCATGTGCTCCCAATCTTCCAGTTGAAGCCTTCATTGAATTTACTTGTATTTGCATTCACCCAGAGTGCTTTCCGGAATTCAAAATTGCTCATATGCAATTAAAAATCAAAATAGTGAGTTTTGTCTTAATTATTTACGACAAACATTGCACTGATGCATGTACTAGAGAAGAAATGTAAAAGCTTTGTGGATAAGAGGAAAGACAAGTCAAAGGTGATACTTGTAAGAAAATCACAGTCAGATGCTTCCAGATCCAGTTTGGTGAGAATCAAAGGCAAAAGAGTCAACCACATGCAGATTTTGGAAAAAGAACAAGACTGGGAGTGTAGGAGCTTTCTTCTAATTTCTTCTTTTTCTTTTTGTTCCTCTTATTTTCTCTGAAAAAGTAATTGAGTAATCAATTAAATTGTCAAATTTAAGTGATTGGTTTAAAATTTGTTACTTCAAGTTACTAGAGGAAGTCAATTACTTGGTAATAGGTAGCATACATGTAAAATAGAAGGTTCTATTTTCAGTTAAAAATTATGTATGTCGTGCAAAAGGAATTCCAGGAGGAAGATTGGCAGTTGCTACCCTTTTCTATAGCTTTTGCATGCAGGAATTCATTAAAAGCTTCATATTTGTAATTGCCCTCTATACACTATAAGTAGAGGAATAACCTACGGGTTAATGAGGATCAAAATTTGTAATCAACATTCTTGTGTTCCAGACTTTGAGCTAAGGAATAGAGAGGAGGTAGATTTCCGAAGAACTTTGTGTCAACGGTGCATTTGTTTCTTATTTCTTGTTAGATCTTTGTATAAACTTTGTGTTATCTTAGATCTGGATCTGAAACTATCCTTTTCTCTAAATTTTGTATTTCAAGATCTATTTGTTTTATCTATGTGCATGCAATCAACTCTGTGAACTATTGATTGGGTTGCACATCTTCTCTCCTTTCTTCATGTTGTCTATTATTTTCCTCTTCTACAGATATTTCCTTTCTTTTATAGTTGCTTACCTTCTGCAAAACTATCTAGCTATGGTTCATGAGCTACATAGTTAAAGTAGTACCAACAGATAGATACTAGAAAATATAATTGACAAAATCTTACATGGGAACCTCACCGGTAAAGGAGGGAGATTTATCTCATGGCTGCCTAGGTTTTCAGCTGTGCAGAAAATCTAGCTAATAGTTTTTAGCGACTCTACTAGGGAACAACACAAATTAGCAGATATGAGATTTCTCTTAATAGTTCCCTTTTACATTCTAAGTTCAATCTGGTAGAACATCCATTCACGCGGTCTAACGGAGCTTAAGGAAGGATTGACCATTTTTATAGATTACATGAGCAGTTTAATTTCAGTAATCCTCCTCAAGTTAGAAGCCACAGATTCAGTCTTTCACCAGGAAGAAGAGTTCAAAATTCTCCAGATCCGGATCGTGTCCAACACAATCTAGTAGCCGATATTATTCATGAAGTCTATTATCAAAGAAAACATGCTCCTTTCATGATGTTGAATCAACCACTTGCCCCTGCAAAACTTGTTCCATGGGGTGCAACCTTTAGACCTCTGAATCTGAATCCTCCTATGCATGATCTACCTAAAGTGACGAGAAAGAATTTTCCAAAATTCTTTGGAGATGGAAAACAGAATCCAGATGATCAGTTGGCTGTGTTTTCCATATCATGTGGAGTGCTTGCAGTCAAACATGAAAATGTATCTGTCAGACTCTTTATAGAGACTTTGCATGACTTGGCTAGAGAATGGTTCTATCGGATAGATCCTGACACCATAACCAAATGGGCCACTATGAGAGATGCATTCCTGAAAATATTCAAACCAGCTGAAGATTTCAGTACCTTGATAACTTAGCTCACTCAGTTGAAGAAGGAGCCACATGAGCACATGCAGGATTTTATTGCTAAATTTCAAAGAATACTTTACAAAATTATGGCATCTGCTTCTCTGAATGATGAGAATCAAAAGGTATTCTTCATCAATGCTTTGCTTCTTGAAGTGAGCTATCAAATATGAAGAACATGTCCTACTGACTTGTTAGCAGTGCAAAACATGGTGGTTGAAATTGAAGATGACCACATCATGGCTTGAAAAATAAAGAGCAGCACTTCTAGAGCTGAAAGTTCATCTTCTGCTACTACATCCGATTCACTATTGCAAAAGTTATCAAATGAGATGATGCAGATGAAGAAAAAAATGGCTCAAATGGCTCAGGGCAATAATACTGCCTCTGCTTAGAATTTCACAACAATAACCAAAACCACATTGCTGGTTCCCAAAGATTAGAAATTAAATCTTCTCCCAGAAACAACATGGAGATGAATGAAGAAGACCAGGAAGTTGAAACTGATCATCTCAAGAGTGATGATTTTTTAGGTCCTATTGGTGACTCCAACATTAATTACATAAACTACAAATCTGAACATGATGATGAGAAGCGTCATGAAGATGATCATGGTCATACATATGCAGTATTTGCACGATCACAAACTCGTCAAGCTTAGGCATTAGCTGACGAACAAAGAAGGGGCAGCCCTTTACATTATTCTTTATCTCCCAGAGATAAGAATGTGAGTTCTTCATCTCAACCATAAAAAGAAACTCAAGTATCTTGTAACATCCCAAAACTTCTTGCAAGTTAAATTAACTATGGTTAAGTCTAAACAAGATTAGACAAGATCATCATTAGGTGTAAAATTCATTTGGTTTGTCGTATCATGACCCACAGCTTCTGTTACGGGGCATGACATTGCGAAACGAATAACCCCGCAGGGCCGCACCCACCTTGATGATCCTTCCTAAAACATGATTAGGCCTTAATCATAGGTAAAACAATTCATTAATGATAATGAATCTTTCGGTTATTTTATTTTAATCGGTTTGGTCGTCTTATGTTTTGTTCAACTTTTGCAGTGACCGTGATGAATACTGCCTCTGGTTTATTTGACAATGCTATAGCAAACCAGCTTTGCGAGAATATTCGAATTATTATTATTTACGAACTTGGTGATTTTTCATTTGATTGAATATTTTATATGGAACATGGGAATTTGAATAATTATTATGATAACATATTATTGGCAATATGTGGACTTATATTATGATGATTAATTTTACCATTAAAGTTGGGTATCAATTAAAATAAAAATTAAAAAAAATGCATTATTAATTTGTGAAATTATATATTTAAATCCTAAAAGGATTTGACATGTAAATCAAAAGTTAAAAATAATAATAATAATAATATTTTAATATTTAAAATCTGAGAGTTTTGAAAGGGACACGCCTTCATTTGACACCAAGTATGTGGCATGCATTGACGCATGAAACAACATTGGGAAGCCCACAAATTCTCCATCATAGTATAGTTTCTTCATTATACTTTCTTTTATTTCTCCTTTGTCTGTTTTCATTCTTCTCTTCTAGAATACATGCGTGAGTTTTGGAGGAAAGAAGGATTCAACTTGTTGGAGCGGGAAGAGTAGAAGGTTGCCGATTCTGGGTTTACTTCAGGCATGAATATCTTCTCGCTTCTATGCAGCATTATTTGTAAGTAATGAGGAAATGCACATTCTGTTTTAAATGACAATTAAATGAATTTTTGGACAGCTTCTGATTTAATTGCTTCGAAATGAAATTTAAAAAATAAATTGATGGATTTTTTATTCTCTTAAGTTTCCTTTGTGTGGTTTTAGCTAAACCTAGAAAAAAATGTAGATGGGTGTTCCTAATCAATTTTTATTTTATTTTATTTTCTATTTAAATTTGTTTTTTGGAAACCAAAATCGATTTCTACTTTTGGGTTTTATTACAGTCAAACAATAATTTATTTGTATGAGCAAAGTGATTTCTGGGTAGTGTGAAAAATGTTTTTATCAGGTATTTCATCATTTTGCCTGATATATTTTCTTCCGGATTCTAATAATTTCTAAATAGAAAAGAAATTAATGCTGGAATAAACTGATTTGGATATGTACAAGTTGATTTGCCTGTAGGTATAATTGATTATCTGATTGAAAAATAAATTTGTGTTAATAGTCTATGTAAGATGACTTAGTTTTTCTTAAATGATTTCGTTACTAGAAGTGTTAGAAACCTATTGATGTAATTCTATGAAAATAGACTTCAAAATTATCAATCCTGTGGTATGTGGGTCAATTTGTTTTGTTGATCTGTTGGTTCCCTGAAAGAACATGTTAGAATGATTTAATAGAGGTGTTTTTACACTTTTTAGTTGGACTGTTCCTATAAATATATTTAAATGCATTTTGATTGTTTGAAAAAATTTTTATTGTGTGTTTTATAGAGCTGCTAATTACCTAGAGGGAATATGTCTAATTGGTATTTGGAAATGATGATTTCAGACAGTTTTGTTAAGCTGCTTGTTGATTGGAAGGTAAAAAAAATAATAGTTTAATCTGTACCATGTGAAGCATGATTTGCTTGTGGTTTAATCAGAATTCAGATGTTGAATGATTATGGTTTGATTATGTCTTGATCCTTGTGATTAGAATGAAACATGATTGCTGAAATAGAAATTGGTTGTTCTATTGGTGTATATTCATAGTTGTATCTTGATGTAGTACATGTAATAATACATTCTCCGTTGTATTACCATGCGTTTGTTGATAAAATAACTTGTATATCATTTCGTATTTTATTAAATAATTGCATCAGAAAATGGAGTTAATATTCATGCCAGTTCATTTTGAACTGACAACATACTGCTCCTCTAGTCTTGCAGGACAATTAGCCGTCATGTTCGGATATACGGAAAATCATGTCTTGTGAAGTTTATTCGTAGCATGGATCTAAATGAGATACTTGGATTTCAATTTGTAGAAGGATGATATCCCAGAATTTTGACTAAATTTATTGGGATCTTGGACCCATTGTTAATATTCAAACCTCACTATGTGAGAGTTACCATAATAGTTATATATTTCGCCTTAACGGCATATGTGATTTATGATTCTAATAAAGAGATGATTGCCTTGTATGAAAGAATATCTTAATATGAGCAAATGATAAATATTAGAAGTGAGAAATCTTACTTATCATAAATTGATATATTTATTTATTTGATATTTGTTAATGTATGAAGCCGATAGTTGGGTAATTATTGTAACAATAAATTGTCTTTAATTTCTAAATTAAATAAGCTATTTAGTGGTGTAGATAATCGAAGGAATAATTAAATATACATCTTTTAATATATATTTAATTCAGCCTTTTGGTAAAATTGGTAGGAAAAAAGAAACTAAATGGGAAAATAAATAGATAAAAAGATCCATTTGACATATTAAGGGATAAGTACATGGAAAATGCTAAAATAGATACATTTTAAGCGTAACAAATGTACTTATCTCATGATTATCCTAGTTGGCCTTTGGTATTTATCTCGATATAAACTCTTGCAAGATAGGTTAAATTGGAAATAAAGTTAATACAAACTATAAGATCTAGATAAACATGAAAGGGATAGTTGTGAGGTGGCGGAAGACTTAAACTCATAAGACTAGTGTGTTGTCTTGAGTTTAGCTGTAACCTGCACGGCGGAAAAATTTGGCCAAAGTAATGCATTGATGGTTGTGCATTGTCTGATCACCTAGTCCTCCAATTAAATTAAAATTTCCAATAACCTGATCATGGGAAATTGAACACTGAACATGAGGTAGGCAATGGTTAGATACCAGAATATGAAGTCAGAAAATTAACTTCGTGGTAGACCCAAGGACTTTCACATGGTTCCCATGACTTGAAAAAGGTTGGGCCAAAATGCTAGGAAGCATTGTCACTCGAAGTAGTGGTGAAGGGAGATCGTGGAGATCTGGATACACCCTTCTTAGCCATACGTGGCTTATACGAAAGTTATTAGATAGATTAAAAGAACAAATTTGATTTAAAGAATTTGATTAAATAAATATGTATGAATGCAGCTGTGTAATCTATTTTTATGTATGTTTAAAAAAAATATCCCCATTTTCCTGTTCTAGTAATTTTGAGCGTTACATTTTGGTATCAGATCCAAAGGCTCAAACACTTGGACACTAATGGGAGACATGTTCTAATAAAAATTATCCTCTTTTATAAAAAGAGGAAACTTTGGCTAGGCCGGCAATAAGAGCTAATATGGCGAGTGATAGTGGGGTAAATATTGATGACGTGCCGGATAATATGGCTACTAAGTTAGAAGAAATCCTCAACCTTTTGAATGACACTCGAAACCGAGTTGCTGCCATAGAACAACAAGGTCAGGGTGGTGAAGAAGATGAGGATCATAGGGATGATGAGAAACATGATGATCAATTCGAGCACCTGAATGAAAGGGAAAATAAGAAAGAAAGGTTGGCTGTTGAGTTAGCGAGGGATATTAAAAGAATATCCCCAACTAAATTTGATGGTACAACTCTTGGGGATGGCACTGAAAAATTGGCTATCCGAAATGGAAAAGTATTTTGAGATTAGGGACTTTTCAGAGGAGACAAAATCAGTATGGGGAGCCTACCGATTGTCCCAGGAAGCATCTTCCTGGTGGGATAACCGGAAAATGGAACTAGGAATTAATTCTTGTATGATCATGCGGGAGAAATTTAAGGCCTACTTCTGTCAAAGATGGCTACCTCAGCTATACTTTGACCAAAAGATGGTAGAATTCCAAAATCTGACTCAAGGAAGATACTCAGTTACGGAATATTGGGAACGTTTCACTCGATTTTTGAAATATGTTCCTATGTATCAAAAGGATGAAAAGTTCAGAGTGAGAAAATTTATAATGGGATTGAATCCTAGCATTGGTGGTGAGGTAGATGTTCATGGACCTAATTCGATGGAAACAATATTTGAAACAGCTATCAAGCAAGAACAAAAGCTGCTAAGTATTTATGCCTCTAAAGAGGAAAATAGAAGGAAATATAGCAGTTTTCAAACACCAACCGCAAGTAAACCATCATGGAAAAAGGGAAACAACAAGTTCAGGCCTGTTAATAAAAGAGGAATAGTGTGTAGAACTATTGTGAATAATAAAAATAATGGGAAATAAGGAACAAGTTTCAGCCAGAATAAGATTGAGAGAAAAGGACCTCTGGGTGGATGTTTTAAGTGCGGTGGCAAACATTTCGCTAACAACTATCCGTAAAGAGGAAAATGGAATAACCAACAGAAGGGATCTACTGCAGTAAATAAAGAGGGGCAACAACATAATATTTATGCTGCAGTCCATAATAAGCAAGCAGAAAAGCAAGTGACTCCCATTGAAACCTCAAGTAAGATTTTTGGAGAACCTGTTTCCGTTTTATTTGATTCCAGTTCAACAAAATGTTTTGTTTCATCTAAATTAGCTGATAAACTCAAAATAAGAGTTGGGTACATAGAACACACTTGGACTATACAGTATGGAAATAATGATGTACATAGAGTGAAGCAGTGTTTGTTAGAGGAACCACTAGAATTACCTAAGTTCATAACAAGATTAAACTTGTATGTGGCACCTCTTGGATCCTATGATGTTTTCATAGGTATAAATTGGTTAAGTCAACATAATGCAACCTTGGATTGCTTAGGAAAATGTGTAACCTACTGCGATGATCAACAGAAAACAACGAGTGTTCAGGGTGTTAAAAGAGAGTTTGTCACTAGGCAGATTTCCGCCATGTAGCTGAAAAAGGCAAAGCGAAAGGGCTGCCATCTATATGCAGTAAAAATATCAAATTCGGGATAGGAAATTGAGCTTGAAATTGAAGCATTTCCCATCCTAAGGGAATTTAGAGATGTGTTTCCGAATAAGTTTCCTGGACTTCCACCTAAGCGTGAATTTGACTTCACAATAGAGGTCAAACCAGCAACGGAACCAATTTCCAAGGCACCGTACAAAATAACAACAACCGAATTAGTTGAATTGAAATCTCAATTACATGAAATGTTGTCATTGGGTCTGATTAGACCAAGTATATCACTATGGGGTGCACCGGTTATCTTCGTAAAAAAGAAGGATGGGACCCTCAGACTTTGTATTCATTACCGAATGCTCAACAAGGTAACAATGAAGAATCGGTACCTGCTGCCCCGAATTGATGATCTATTTGATCAAATGGGGGGCACAATTTTTTTTTTCCAAGATAGATCTCAGATCCGGTTATCATCAACTGTGAATCAAGGATGAAGATATCCATAAAAACACTTTTACGACAAGGTATGGGCATTATAAGTTTACATTTTTTCCCTTTGGACTAACAAATGCACTTGCCGCTTTCATGAACTTGATGAAAAACATGTTTAGGGAATTCTCAGACCAATTTTTACTTATCTTTATTGATAATATATTAATATACTCCAAGAATGAGGAAGAACATGATGAACATTTAAGGATTGTGTTGGGAATTCTCAGAAAACATAAATTATATGGAAACTTATCTAAGTGTGCTTTCTATCAATACAAAGTACAATACTTAGTTCACATAATAAATAAAGAGGGAATCTCGGTGGACCCTTCAAAGATCAGTGCCACCATGGAATGGCCAGCACCGAAGGATGTGCATAAAGTGAGAAGTTTTATGGGTCTAGCAGGCTACTATTAGAAGTTCGTAAAGGACTTTTCTAAGTTAGTGGGACCTATCACTTCTTTGTAAAAGAAGGGTAAGAAATTTGTTTGGGACATTAAGTGTGAAGAAGCCTTTAAGGAGTTAAAAGGTAGACTCATAAGTGCTTCGGTGTTGAAGATTCCAGATCCAAACGGGAACTTCTCGGTGGTAACCGATGCTTTAGGGGAAGGTTTGCGTGGAGTATTACTACAAGATGGGCATGTGGTAGCTTTTGAAAGTAGGAAATTGAGGGTGCATGAAGTAAATTATGCACCACATGATCTTGAGTTTGCTGCCATTGTTCATGCGCTGCAGGTATGGAGGCACTATTTGCTTGGGAAATCTTTTGAACTCAAAATAGATCATCTTGTGCTCAAATACATCTTTACACAGCTGAATCTAAATGCAAGGCAGCGAAGATGGCTGGAGTTCCTAGAAAATTATGACTTTGAAATAAATTACATTAAAGGAAAAGAGAATAGAGTGGTTGATGCCTTAAGTCACATAAATTATATTGCTGCTATAATTACATTAAGAACCCAATTCAAAGATGAAGTAAAAAATGAGTTAACCAATGACCCCTACTACAATCATGTTAAAACAACTTTAGAAAAAGATCCGAGGGACAAAAGGTATGATTGTTTCAAGCTATAAAAAGATGGGATTCTACGTTATAACAACAGAATATATGTACCAGAGGGTAAAGAACTCAGAAGTAAAGTCATGAGAGAATTGCATGATGTTCCCTGCTCAAGACATCCAGGAGTAACAAAAATGATGGTGAACATCAAAAAGCAATACTTTTGGGAAAAAAATGAAAAGTGATCTGATTCTTTATGTCTCACAATTCCTGGAATGTCAGCAAATAAAGGTTGAACATTCACATCCAGTAGGATTATTATATCATCACAATGTGCCAGAATATAAATGGAAAGTTGTAAGTATGGATTTTATCCAAGGTCTACCTATGTCCCAAAATAAACATGATGTTATACTTGTAGTTGTAGACAAGTTAACTAAAGTGGCACATTTTATAACAAGTAATTTAAAGGATAATTTACCAATATTGGCAAAAAGGTTTGTGTAAGAAGTTTTCCAATTACATGGAATTCCAAAAATAATAATTTCAGACAGGGACTCAAGGATGACTTCCAGATTTTGGTAGACTTTGTATGCTGCCTTAGGGACAAAAATGAACATAAGTTCTACCTACCATCATGAAACTAATGGTCAAACTGAAAGATTAAATCAAGTGTTGGAATATTTACTAAGAATGTATTGCATGGATCAGCAATACAAATGAGAAGAGTATCTTCCCTTGGTTGAATTTGCCTACAATAATGCCTACCATTCTTCCATTCAGATGGCTCCTTTTGAGGCCTTATATGGTCGTAGGTGTAGAACACCAATAAGTTGAGATAGTCCTAAAGATAGAGTACTAATTGGACCTAAAATGCTGTCAAGAATGGAAAAACAGGTTAAATTAATCCAAGAAAGATTGAAAGAAAGCACAAATAGATAGAAAAGTTATGCATATTTAAAATGAATTGATAGAAAATTTAACGTGGGAGATAAAGTTTTTCTTAGGGTAAAACCTAAAAAGAGTTCCATTTCTTTTGGCAAATCAGCCAAACTATCTCCTAGGTTTGTAGGACCATTTGAAGTCCTAGAGGTTGTTAGACCAATAGCCTACAAGCTAACATTGCCTCCTGCTCTATCCAGAATGCACAATGTATCTCATGTATCCTTGCTTAAGAAATATGCACCTAATTTAACACATGTACTTAATTGGGATTCATTGTAGGTTCTGGATCTAGCGGTAATCACGGTTGAGCCTATAAGGATACTGGAAACCCGCAAGTTGCACTTAAAAAACCGTGAGGTTTCACAATGTAAGGTCCAGTGGACCAATATTATGAAGAAAGTGCCACTTGGGAGAATCTGGAAGATATCCATACTACTTTTCCGCATCTGTTTAACTAATTTTTAAGAATATATTTTTGTTATAGTGCTAAATTAAATTTTTCTGTAAAGAGGTAGATAAGTAAATCCTGTAGATAAGTTTACAACTGAATATTAGAACTAAGGTACTTTTTGATGAATAGTTACTATTGAAGATTTTGTAATGAACCTGGAAAATATGTCGTTTAAGCAGTAATGTGTTATGTCTACAGATTATGTGACTAATTTTCTAGATATATAAGGGATCTTGTGACCTTTATGATTCAGCTGAAATGATATTGATACAAATTTTAAGCTGATTTGAAATATATTAATGCAACAAATGAATGATGGGTTTAGTTTTTCTACTTATCCTAAAATCATTGAGATGATGATTATTCTAAGGGGTGGAGTATGTAACATCCCAAAATTTCTTGCAAGTTAAATTAACTACGGTTAAGTCTAAACAAGATTAGACGAGATCATCATTAAGTGTAAAATTCATTTGGTTCGTTGTATCATGACCCACAACTTCTGCTACAGGGCACGACATTGTGGAATGAATAACCCTGCAGGGCCACACCCACCTTGATGATCCTTCCTAAAACATGATTAGGCCTTAATCATAGGTAAAATGATTCATTAATGATAGTGAATCTTTCGGTTATTTATTCTGGTTATTTTATTTTAATCGGTTTGGTCGTCTTATGTTTTGTTCGACTTTTGCAGCGACCGTGATGAATACTGCCTCTATTTTATCTGATAATGCTATATCAAACCAGCTTTACAAGAATATTCGAATTATTATTATTTACGGACTTGGTGATTTTTAATTTGTTTGAATATTTTATATGGAACATGGGAATTCGAATAATTATTACGATAACATATTGTTGGAAATATGTGGACCTATATGATGATGATTAATTTTACCATTAAATTTAGGTATCAATTAAAATAAAAATAAAAATAAATGTATTATTATTTTGTGAAACTATATATTTAAATCCTAAAACGATTTGGCATGTAAATCAAAAGTTAAAAAGAATAATAATAATAATAATAATAATATTTTAATATTTAAAATCTGAGAGTTTTGAAAGGGACACTCCTTCATCTGACACTAAGTATGTGGCATGCATTCACACATGAAGCAACATTGGGAAGCCCAAAAATTCTCCATCATAGTATAGTTTCTTCATTATACTTTCTTTTATTTCTCCTTTGTCTGTTTTCATTCTTCTCTTCTAGAATACATGCGTGAGTTTTGGAGGAAAGAAGGATTCAACTTGTTGGAGCGGGAAGAGTAGAAGGTTGCCGATTCTGGGTTTACTTCAGGCATGAATATCTTCTCGCTTCTATGCAGCATTATTTGTAAGTAATGAGGAAATGCACATTCTGTTTTAAATGACAATTAAATGAATTTTTGGACAGCTTCTGATTTAATTGCTTCGAAATGAAATTTAAAAAATAAATTGATGGATTTTTTATTCTCTTAAGTTTCCTTTGTGTGGTTTTAGCTAAACCTAGAAAAAAATGTAGATGGGTGTTCCTAATCAATTTTTATTTTATTTTATTTTCTATTTAAATTTGTTTTTTGGAAACCAAAATCGATTTCTACTTTTGGGTTTTATTACAGTCAAACAATAATTTATTTGTATGAGCAAAGTGATTTCTGGGTAGTGTGAAAAATGTTTTTATCAGGTATTTCATCATTTTGCCTGATATATTTTCTTCCGGATTCTAATAATTTCTAAATAGAAAAGAAATTAATGCTGGAATAAACTGATTTGGATATGTACAAGTTGATTTGCCTGTAGGTATAATTGATTATCTGATTGAAAAATAAATTTGTGTTAATAGTCTATGTAAGATGACTTAGTTTTTCTTAAATGATTTCGTTACTAGAAGTGTTAGAAACCTATTGATGTAATTCTATGAAAATAGACTTCAAAATTATCAATCCTGTGGTATGTGGGTCAATTTGTTTTGTTGATCTGTTGGTTCCCTGAAAGAACATGTTAGAATGATTTAATAGAGGTGTTTTTACACTTTTTAGTTGGACTGTTCCTATAAATATATTTAAATGCATTTTGATTGTTTGAAAAAAATTTTATTGTGTGTTTTATAGAGCTGCTAATTACCTAGAGGGAATATGTCTAATTGGTATTTGGAAATGATGATTTCAGACAGTTTTGTTAAGCTGCTTGTTGATTGGAAGGTAAAAAAAATAATAGTTTAATCTGTACCATGTGAAGCATGATTTGCTTGTGGTTTAATCAGAATTCAGATGTTGAATGATTATGGTTTGATTATGTCTTGATCCTTGTGATTAGAATGAAACATGATTGCTGAAATAGAAATTGGTTGTTCTATTGGTGTATATTCATAGTTGTATCTTGATGTAGTACATGTAATAATAAATTCTCCGCTATATTACCGTGCATTTGTTGATAAAATAACTTGTATATCGTTTCATTTTTTATTAAATAATTGTATCAGAAAATGGAGTTAATATTCATGCCAGTTCATTTTGAACTGACAACATACCACTACTCCAGTCTTGCAGGACAATTATCCATCACGTTCAGATATGCGGAAACTCATGTCTTGTGAAGTTTATTCGTAGCATGGATCTAAATGAGATACTTGGATTTCAATTTGTAGAAGGATGATATCCCAGAATTTTGAATAAATTTATTGGGATCTTGGACCCATTGTTAATATTCAAACCTCACTATGTGAGAGTTACCATAATAGTATATATTTCGCCTTAACGGCATATGTAATTTATGGTTATAATAAAGAGATGATTGCCTTGTATGAAAGAATATCTTAATATGAGTAAATGATAAATATTAGAAGTGAGAAATCTTACTTATCATAAATTGATATATTTATTTATTTGATATTTGTCAATGTATGAAGCCAATAGTTGGGCAATTATTGTAACAATCAATTGTCTTTAATTTCTAAATTAAATAAGCTATTTAGTGGCGTAGATAATCGAAGGAATAATTAAATATACATATTTTAATATATATTTAATTATCGGTAAACTTGGTAGGAAAAAAGAAACTAAATGGGAAAATAAATAGATGAAAAGATCTATTAGACATGTTAAGGGATGAGTACATGCGAAATGCTGAAATAGATACATTTTAAGCGTAACAAATGTACTTATATCTTGATGATCCTAGTTGGCCTTTGGTATTTATCTCAATATAAACTCTTGCAAGATAGGTTAATTTGGAAATAAAGTTAATACAAACTATAAGATCTAGATAACTGTGAAAGGGATAGTTGTGAGGTGGCGGAAGACTTAAACTCATAAGACTAGTGTGTTGTCTTGAGTTTAGCTGTAACCTGCACGGTGGAAATTTTTTTCCAAAGTAATGCATTGATGGTTGTGCATTGTCTGATCACCTAGTCCTCCAATTAAATTAAAATTGCCAATAAATTGATCATGGGAAATTAAACACTGAACATTAGGTAGGCAATGGTCAGATACTGGGATACG
Organism: Taxus chinensis; assembly: GCA_019776745.2. Lineage (NCBI taxonomy): Eukaryota > Viridiplantae > Streptophyta > Pinopsida > Cupressales > Taxaceae > Taxus > Taxus chinensis. The sequence continues at coordinate 16,279,592 of CM034150.1, forward strand.
AAGTCAGAAAATTAACTTCGTGGTAGACCCAAGGACTTTCACATGGTTCTCATGACCTGAAAAATGTTGAGCCAAAAGGCTAGTAAGCATTGTCACTTGAAGTAGTGGTAAAGGGATATCGTGGAGATCTGGATACACCCTTCTCAGCCGCACATGGCTTACACGGAAGTTATCAGATAGATCAAAAGAACAAATTTGATTTAAATAATTTGATTAAATAAATCTATATGAATGAAGTTGTGTAATCTATTTTTATGTATGTTTTAAAAATAAATATCCCCATTTTCCAGTTCTAGTAATTTTGAGCGTTACATATCTGAATCTACTCCTTCTTTTGACATTATTAACCATACCAAGAAAACTAGAGTTCAAATGTCAGAAGCTGAATACTTGAGAGCCTTTCCTTAAGTAGTTTAATAGGCTAGTCAAATATGTACAATCACCAGGACAATCTAATACATCAAAAGGAATTTTGCCGAAGCCCAAAGATACTCCTCCCTAGAACAACACTGCAGTTGTTAAATCCTCACCATCTTCTGAAAGAGTGGAACCATTCTATGTTTCCCTATTGCTTAATGGTTTCAAGTTAAGCAACTGCATTTTAGATTCAGGTGCTTCTGAAAATTTCATGCCAACTAAAGTTGCAGATGTTCTTATGCTTACCCTAACGAAGACCATAAGAAGTTATTATTCCATAGAGAGACAAGTCCCTTTAATCAAACAAATCAAAGATGCACAAGTTGTTCTGGAATCTTTCCCTGAAAAAAGATTAAAGATGACAATCTTAGTTGTAGTTATTCTTGTTTCCTACAGGATGTTGCTGAGCAGAAACTTTTGTAAAGAGCTAGGAGGAGAAGTAAGGATGGATTGGTCCTATTCTCATAATCCTATCAAAGGAATAAATAAGAAGCTGGAGCCAGAAAAGAATTCCAAGTACACGGTGACAAAATATGAAGTTCCTAGATCTCAAATTATTTTTCAGGGGTCTAACCATGGTGTATACTTCTTGGAAATGGATAAAGGTGTTCCAGAGGCAAAAATTCAACTAGAGCCATCATAAGAAGAGGAATAAGTTTGGATGTTGGATTTTAAAGCCAGTTGTTGTTCTTTTGGATCAGGAGCCGGTGTTTTACTAATATCTCCAGATCATGAGATATTCCCATACTCCCACAAGCTAATGTTCGAGAACACCAACGATATGACGGAGTATGAAGCATTGTTACTAGGAATGGAGCAAGATAAAATGAAAGGAGTAAAAATCCTCAAATCCCAAGGAGATGCTGAACTTCTAGTAAAGCAAGTTTGAGGGAAAAATCAAGTCAAAAGAGATGAGCTAAAGCATTACAGAGATAAAGTGCTTTCTTCCACACTTAATTTTACAGCCTTCTCTATCGAATCCATTCCAATAAATCAAAATTCCAAGGCAAACTCTTTGGCGGTCAAATCTTCACTATTGAATCTGGATAGACCACCATCCATATTTAGACAAGGAAACTATAAAGTGGAGATTGTCTACCACCCTAAATTCCTTGATAATGTTGAACAGTGGTAGACTTTCAATGATGAAAAACAAACATTCGTATGTCTAGAACAAGAAAACTTTGACAGGTTGTGTGTTGAAGGTAGTAAATCACCACCATGAAAAACAATCACAGACAAAACTGATCCAAGTTATGATAACAGTAGTGGAGTAATCCAACCAAAAGGTAATAAAATCCCCAAGGGTTTAGTTTCCTTAGTGGAGATTTTCAACAAGAATGATCAGTACCTGAAGAAGAACAAATAATATGGTGATAGTTTTTCCTCAGAAATGCAACTGGTAAATTTGGGAACGGAAGAAGTTGATGAAAACTTACTCACCACAGAGAGAAGAAAGGATGAGACACCACAAGATGAAGTTGATAAGGACTTGCCAAAGGTTTTTGAAAATAACGCCAGAGAAAGGAAGTTCGAGATCAGAGACTGGGTACTCTGGTGGGACAAGAGACTTTGAATTGGAAGCACATAACATCAAGTAAGGTGCACACGTTCAATTCTTTTTCATCTTTTAACTATTTTTCATCTGATCGTCTTGTGCACGATGCATTATAGTTAATGAAGAAAATAAATCTAGGGGATAACATGAAGGTAAAAGATCTCATCACTCAGTTATATGATAAGATTATCCCAAGTGGGCGCACTAATAGATGTGCATGTGTGAATGAAGGTGCAAAATTAGAGTATGATGAAACTCTTTTAGAGCGCACATGGAGGGAAAAATAAAAATGAAAGCTCGTCTACCTAGTTGATGATGAAGAGGTTGAAAAGTTCTGCAGATGTTATTTTTTACAATATGCAATTTGTTTTTGGGATTTGGTATCATACCAAAGAGATTAACAAGATTTAAAGGTTTTCCTTCAATTTTTCAGAGAAAAATACATATTTTTCATGCTCTTTGATGGCCTCTTGGCATTCATGATGCCATTCCAAATTGATTACAAAAATACCCATTTCCAAAATATCAAGAGTCTTACGGGGGGATTTGTTTTATGCTTTACAAGTTGTAAGCATGAATTCCATTCTTGAGTCCCCACATCCTTCCTTGTGATATCGCGAGCTTCCTTTGCAACTCAGTGTGCTCTGTGCAAACTTTCAATTTCACCCTCAAGCCCTACGCCTACAGTCAATAGATTCAACACTACAACCAATCAACACCGACTATGTGACATAATCTCAAGCATTCAAAATAGACACATTACACAATTCTAGCTCTCCTCAAAGGTTTTGGTCTCTAAAAAAATAAACTTCTGGAATTAACCATGTTGTATATACTATTAGGTCTGGGTGAGGGTCAATGCAGGTCAAAGACATACGACGGGTAGGTAGGTGGCCACATGGTGCCAATCCAACAGACTAGTAAGGACACATGTCTCCATTCTTGCAAATTTTGGGAGCAATGGCCTCCGTGGACATGAAGTCCCTAAAATGAATGTAGGTAGATAAAAGACGTTAGTTTTGGGAATCATACACGCATTTCAAAGGTGGAATAGGTGGATGATCCCACAACCAATCAAACGATGCCACCTGTGTGGTATGAAAGACAAGGAAAAGAAGGACACACATGCACCATATGTGGTAAAGGAAGTATCAATAAAAAATAAGAAGTTGCACATGTCACACGACCCATAAAACTTCAAAAGCGCATAAATTTCTCCATAGATCTCCAAATAAAGTGAAATTGGTCTCGTTGGAAATATCTCCTCGAGCCCTTCAATTTGATATTGTCAGATTCTATATTTGATGGAATTTGGTGGATTAAATATAATAAAATCATTTGGGAATTAAGAAAGTTGAATTGCAGGTAGCTCAACCACTGCATTCGATGAAGTATGGATTTCATACCTTCTTCTGCAAGTTGTTAACATGGGGAATGGTTCTAGAAGGGTGTCAATGCTTATTTTCAATTAATTAATGCTTAATTGTTGGTTGTTGTAACTTTAATCTAGGTCTTCTCTTTCTTCCCTCCTCTCTCTCTCTCCCATTCTTCTATAAATTGTAAGATGATGAGCATTTATAAAGGTCGGACCCTCTCGAATACAAAAGCTTCATTTAGAGTGTTTCCTAAGTGTTTTGAGTTGCATACCTCATATTTGGAATTTTTTAAAATGTGTTTATACCTATTTCCTTCATTATAATGGATTGTGCATCATTATGAAGCAATAAAACTCATGTTTTGTCACTATATTCTACCATGGCTTGTGTTCTATTGCATTTCTTACCTCTCCTTTCATTACAGATATGTTGTGTATGTTTCTTCACTTTGCAGAGTCTATTTTGTTGAGTTTTGCATGGAAAGTGGAGATAAAGTGTTTATTTGATCAGTGGCACTCTTTTTTTCCCTCTTTGTCATCATTTCCTCCCATTTTTCACTCATTGAGAGTGTTTTTCCCCCTTTTCTTGCTGTTATCACCTCCCTTTAGCTTACAATTTCCCATTTATGCATCTCTTTCTAACTATGGTCCTTTGGATTATTTAGTTTAAGATTAAATAGATTTTTTCCTAATGTAGGAGTTTTTTAGTATTTGGGTTAGGTAGAGGAACCAACTTTCAGTGGAGGTTTTTTCTCATTTGCAGGTCTCACACCCTGATACAATCCCATGTTGCTCAAAAAATTTGTTAATATTTTGTGAACATTCAAAGGGTACATTTTTTGGTGACAAACAATGTTGGCACACTTGGTGGGACCAGTATTGAAAGTTTATATTTCATCTTCATTGAATTTGATGTGTGTTTGGTGATTTCTAACCTTTAGAGGATTTTTTCAACACATCTAGCGACTCCCTAGCTCAAATTTTCTAGTTTAAAAAGTCTGGTATCCTTTATTTTTCATGAGAACAGTGTAAACAAGACAAAGTGCAATAAGTGGTGAAGCTTTTGAATATTTACAATTGTCACCAAGGAGAAGAAGAAGAGGTAGAACATTCCAAAGATCACCATCTCCTCGAAGAAGAACCCTTTATACTCCTCCTCATGGTAGGCCTTTCTCACTTTCTTCTAGAGTTTTAAGACCATTTCCTTTCATGGATCATCAAAGGAACTTATTGTTAGTGTAAAATCACAGCACCCCCAAATGAGTCGTCAGATCTACTTTTCTAAGGCAAATTCATTTGGTGTGATTCACATAACATTGAATTTTCCCCAAAGTGTGGGACTTTGCAAATGGGAAAACTCTCCAGATTAAGGTTGGTTCCTACTCCTCTGTTTAGGTGTATGCATGAAATTGTAGAGGATCTATCCTAAATCCTACTCTAATTTTCCAAGGAGATAGAGTTAAAGAAGGGATGCAAAGTAAATAAAACTTATGTTGATCTACTTTTCCAGCTTCCTGTCCAGATGAGTGTATGAGTAATCAAGAAACACAAAACCACTTCGAGTATACAAGGGCTTAGTACCTTGGAGATGGAGATGGATGATACAGGCATAAATAAAATAGATGTATGATATCAAGGAGCTAGATATGCAAAACTAAACCAGATAAGATTAGTTCACAATATGCGGGGGTTGCCCGAACGATGCCAGTTCCAAGAGGATTTTGACTCCCTTGGAGGATGTCAACCCCCGTGTCAGATAAGATAATAATAGATCGTGAACAATAGTTAAAATTTCAAGCAACTGAAATAACAAGAGTACTTAGCTTACGCTCTACTATGGAGATGAACTAGACATTAAGATGGTACGATGATGAATTAAGGCAAAGATTTCTCCTTCAAATGGGCAGAACTTAGTTAAGATCTTCCTTCTCTTCTCTAGGCCTAGGTATCTCCAGGTCTTCTTAAAAATATATCCTCCTCTCCCTGAAATATGGGGGAAAACCCCATATTTATAGTTTAGATGTGAGACTAAAATGCAAGTTAAATGATACCTAGGGTGGAGTAAAGTAACCTGAGTTAGGGATATGATGTGATCACGTGGGGACCACAACTTGAATTATTAAATGGAGTGGGGAGCATGATTGACATCATGGGTGAGATAAAGATTCCATTTAAAAAGAAGGTGTCAGATGGGTGCAATTTAATACTCATGAATTAAATAATTTGTGAGAGATGGGGGATGATGCAAAAAATTGAATTATCAAATGGGTCCATATGGAGCCCATTGATAATAAATGAAATAATGTGAGAAAATAGATAGGATTTTATTTAATTTAAGAGAAAGAGATGTGAGAATGGAATTAGCATGCAAGTAAGTTGTCGGAGGGGTGTTATACCCAAAAATAGGTGTCTACATTTGCCCCTTTTTTTTGAGTGGTCTATGATAGCAGACCACGAAACAAAAACAAAAAGGGTTAGATGAAAGATATGTCCAAGGATGGATGAAGACATGACCAAAGGCAAGATGCCCTAGGTAAAAAATGATTGCAATAACAATAAAAAAAGTATGTCGGTGACTCCAATATCACATTAGTAGAGGACAATTGCGGTCTCAACGGAGACATACGACAACGTTCTGCAAACCCGTGAGTGGGTGAAGACCATTGCAGTATGGATGTAAAACAAAATGACTAACGGGTCATAGGAAAACATCAAAATATGTGTAACTGAATGCGAAAGATGTGCGCAATCCTTTGTCTACGAGGAATCGTGTGCAAAATCATGCGTCTAAAAAAGGGACGTGGATGAAGATAATGATGCCCCAACACAGGGCACAAGAAAGACACAAAGTGAGTTATATGAGTTGACAAGTATACGGATGAAAGGGTGCCCCAACATAAGACATATATATATATATATATATATATATATATATATATATATATATATATATATAATAATAATAATAATAATAATAATCATAAATGTGGACAAGATGAGTAGATAGGATAGAAAGGTGAGATAAAATGCCCTAAAAGGGTAATAAATATGATGACAATCATGTTTCATAGGAAATATGTATAAGTGTTAGAAAATTAGAAGGTGAAGAAGACAAAGAAGTCTCATTTCTTCGGCAAGTTTGATAGAGATACTTTTGGGACAAAACAAAAGCAAAACAAATATTCAAGGAAGAGAACAAGCTTAAATAGGTGATGGCCATTATGGTACCTTCTAAGACAAAAATGTCAAAAGAAGATGGGCAGATATTCTTAGAAATGGATATGATGAGGTCCCTGCGAGAGGATTGATGAAGATAAAATATGTGACAGGGTTCTCAAAAAGAGAAGAGGTTAATGTGACAAAGAGAATAAAAAGAAGGGTAATGAAAGGGATAGATGGCGATACATAAACGGAGAAACATTGGCATTGACTGTGAATGCTAGATGTAAGGGAAGTTGAGAAAGAGAAAAGCGAATAAACCGGAGGATTGGTTGATTATGAGAAGAGAAAGAAAGATTGAATATGAAGGTGACAGGGGTATGGAATAGAGGGACGAAGATGTAGGAGGAGAAAATAAGGAATGAAAGGGGAGGAAGAAGATAACAAAGAAAGATTATAGAGAAAGGGGGAAATGAAGAAGGACAAAAAAAGAGAAGACAAGAAAAGAACAAAGTAGAGGATGAAATTATGGAAAAGGGAGAGTTATTCAAGACAAAAGGCGTGATGAAGATTGGAAAAGAGGAAAATAGAGAGGTAATGGAAAATAAAAGAGATGATAGATCAAAGAAAATTGAAGGAAATAGATCATAGTGAGGAAATCAAAGGTAAAGAATATGGAACTGACCGCATGGAAATGCATGTGGATGATCAGATGATAAAGGAAATGGGATAATGGTGAAGAGTCAGGTTTTCAATGGGGAAGTAAGGAGGAAGAGCGAGGTAAAATGGGAAGAAGTACAATGTAGAGGAAGTGAAATAAGACAAAGATCAAAAAGGAGGAGAAGACAACGAAGAAAATTGTGTAGAAGGAAGGGAACCAATAATGAAGGTATTTGGTAAAGAGTGAGAAGCATAAGGAACGTAAAGAGAAAATTGAGGAAGGGAATGACATCGATTGGAAAAGAAACAAAGATGCATGAGATGAGGATATGCTGATGACGAGAAAATAGAGAGAAGGTGTATGATGCAGACAGTGAAGAAATTGGCAAGGAAGAATGGAAGATAGAGAGGTGGTGAGGAAAATGAAAGGAAGGGATAGGAAAGGCAATGTCAGTGAATGAATGTTAGGAGAAATCCATCGATAATGATCAGTAGGAAAGGATGACACAAAAGATAAGACAGGGTAGAAAGTAAATGAAGAATGAGAGGGGGAATGCCAAGGAAAGGACGTTAGTAGAAGTCCTCTGATAATGATCAGAGGACACAAAGGAAGGAAGGAATGAAGATAGAATGGAGGAGGTCAAAGAAAAGGATTCAAGTTATGTAGAATGGGGATGAGTGATTTTTAGGAGAATTCCACCGATAATTCTAGTGCAGAAACAGAAGATGATGATGAAAGAATTGGAAGATCAATGACAATGATGGGTAAACATGGGAGTAGATATGTGGGAGAACTCTAGAAGACGGAGTGGAAAGAGTAAAGAAAGGAGGGATAACGATGTGTAGAAAGATGAAGATGAGGAGAGGATGCAGTGGATGATAATGAATGAGAGATAAATGAAGAAACAAGTCATGAAATGAATGGAGAAGAAACAGTTAAGTAAGATTACCTAGCGACTGATGATGGAGATGAAAAAGAGACCAGTAGGAACTGGTGTTTGTGATAATGAAAGAGGAGGTGAGAGGATGTGATGATGGGGAATGCCGAGAAAATGTAGATGGAGAGAATGTGGGGTAGTGGGGGAGTGCATGATGACAATTCATGCTTAAGAGGTAATCTTAAGTAAGATTGCCATGCCACAGGAGGATTTAAGTAAGATCACCAAACTGACAGTGACGATGTGGAAAGAGAAAGACAACATTGTATTGGATGCAGGTGTGGAATGATTGGTTGGAGTGAATGGATATGATGAGATGCGGGAGACAGAAGATGAGGAATAGATGATGGGATATGGAAGGATTAGACGGCCAACCATTCCTAAGATAAACTCTTAAGAAAGATTTCCCTACGATGGGGATGGTTAAGTAGGATCACCAAACCAAAGAAGAAGAAGAATGATGAAAATACTGAGTAGTGTATACCAAAATGGAACAAGAGATGAAAGGAGGTGATATCAAAGTGATAACAAGGAAACAAAGGAGTGTGACATGAATGGATGGAGGAACATATGCAATGTAGATGGAGAGTGTAAGGGTAATCCTTAACTGGGATGCCTACGTGGCGGTACTGATGATGTAAGAGTGTTAAGCGGAAAAGGAGGAGTGGAAAGACGTTTGTGGTGGTGATTGTCGTTTGTTGAAAGAGGAAATGGTGGAGAAGCTTCTACAATGGGTGTATCCAAGGAAGACGATATACTTTAAGTAAGGTTCTCTGTCTATATGGATGGTTAAGCATGATTGTCAAACTGAAATTAGAAGAGTAAAAGAGAAACTCAAGAGGAAAGATGAGTAAGATATCTGGCGTCATGCAAGGGGATAGAAAGGTGAGAAGGATGATGTGGAGACAAATGGTGATGAGTGGACATGGAGAGCGAGGAGCAATGGATCAAAGATGATGTTGAACATGTTGAGAGATAAGGATCTGTAGGATAACAAACTTGCCTTGAGAAGGATCCTTAATTAGGATTCACAAACTGCAACGCCGATCAAGTAGAATTCACAAACCAAAAATTGTATTTGCAAACGCATTCCTAGAGATGATGGATAGATATAGAACCCATAGTGTGAAATTTGATGTGATTTTTATAAAAGATGGTCTAGATGAGATGAACAAAACATAGTTGTAGCAAGGAAGTACAAGGAAACTATGTTTCGAATTGGATTGGAGATAAACAAGAAAGGGTTACTGATCAAGGCACTACACTTGTAGACAATAGCAGGTGTTAACACATAACCAACAATAATTAGTTATACCAAAATATCATGAGGGAAGTATGGATGAAAGACGCTTATAATTCTAATATTGACATGAAAAAGGGATCGAAGATGTGAATTATACGCGGGAAGAGGGATCTCCAAAAGTGGTGTTCCTTAATTTTATGCCCCAGTTCTGGAAAAGGGAAAGAAAAATAGCATAAAGCCGATCAATACAGGAAGCTTTCAGAAAATATTGATAAAGAAAGGTTGATCAATGCGGAAAACATACCAGATTCCATAATAACAGAGTAGCCATCCTTTGAGGGTATGGTCTCCTTCATACATAATATGGATGACAAAAAATAATGTGATAGCTGTCCTTCAAGGGACCAGTCTATTTCTTTTGATTTTGATTGGATTTTGATTTGTATACTTTTTTTTAATTTGCATTAATAATTGTCCTTCAAGGGATCAGTCTGTTTTTTATAACTTTGATTTTGCCTTTACATACATAAGTTTGAGTTTCACATGGGGGAGAGATGGGAATAGCTAAGTAAACCACTTACGAGGGGGTAAGGAATGTACAAGAGACACCCTGGACCCTTCGCATGGCTGCAGTAGGAGAATGAGAAGGTGACAGATGTAATGGTTACAGGATCACATCAAAATAGTGAAGGTGGACTACATAATTCAGATTATTACAATGACAAATGGAAGAGGCTAAAGATGGCAGGACAATCTATGCATGTAACTAAGTTATCATTGGTAGATATGCTAACAGTAGATTGATCGCAAGTGCAATGCATTAAGAGGTTCTATTTCTAGTTTACCACCACGAGAGGGAAGATAGTGAAGTTGCAATAAGATGAAATGATAGCCAAGCAAGAAATAAAACTAACATATGACCACAATGGTGGATGACAATAAATGATGATGCCCCAAGAGAGACATAAACATAGAAGTACAATCATGGCCTCAAATGAGGGCTTAGTGAAATAAACGGTGTCTCAAAAGAGACGCACATATAGCCACAATGGTGGACTTCAAAATAGATGGTGCCCCAGAAGAGACAAAAATATAAAAAAGGTCCCTCAATGGAGAGACAAACATGGCCTCAAAGGAGGGATTAGAAGGAGATGAGGATCTAGATATAATTAATTTAGATTGGATGGATGTGAAGAAAGTAAAGAAAACAATGTCAAAGAGCGAAGTCCCCTAGTAACAAGGGATTTGTACGGATGATGTGTTCAAGGGCGAGGGAAGGTTATTCCCCTAATGAGTTAAATATGAAGGAGGTAAAGGATGTCGAAAGAAATTAGATGAGATTGTTTTAGATTTGTATGGGGTAAACAATCAGAGACCACAAGTGTGCTTAGTAAGATAAACGACATTGATAAACAATGGAGGGAATTCCTTAGGAGGAAAGACATGGGTTGGATGGATATTAAGGGATGATTTGGATGGAGGGATCATGGGATATCTGACAGATGGGATATGGATTGGATTCAAGGTAGATGGAGAAGGAACTTTTCCCTAAATGAGGAAGTCATCTTTCTCAATAAGGTTGTGGACGATTGACCGAAAGCCCTTGCAATGTTCGATATCATGACCTAGGGTATGGTGATAAGCATAACTACAATTAGAATTGAACCATGGTGGATTGGGACCATAAGGATTAAAGGATTTAATAGGAGGAAGTTTGATGGCATATGTTCAAGTTAAATGTCGAAAGATATCTAAGTATAACCCCATTGAAGTGTCATGGGGAAGGTAACTTTTGTGGGTTTTGATAAAATGTCTCAACTTAGTGTTAGGAGAAAACGTAGATGTAGATTGGATGTGTGAATTTTGTGTTTTGGAGGACAAATCAAATTTGGTTGAAGGATGATAATGTTTGGATGTGGATTGATTATTGCAAGATGTTGTAGATGGAAATACTAATCCTGGCATAGATGTTATGGCATTGGATTATTGAGAAGAGGGAAAACCTGAATGTTTCTGAGGATGCATAGGGGACTGTCGAGGATGTTTTCCCCGAGCCTTAGACTTCAACTGAGAATATTTACCTCTAGCAGAGATGACAATAATTTCAACCGGAGGATCTAATAGTGGTTGTGTGGTTATTAATGGAGAAAATGTCCTAAAACAAGACGAGGACATTAATGAAGAAATAGGTGTTTGTATGATGCGATTAATGATATCTATGTGAGACATGGATTGTTTCAGTTTGGGCATCGAAAGATATGATTTTTTAGAGGGATAAGGTAAATCATCTTTCTTTGATTTAGGTGGATATGTTGGTACAGTAGATGATTCAAGGGGTATATTTGATAGGGTTGCAAATCGAGAGGATTGGGTTGGTGTGATAGAAGGATTAGATAAAGAGTATTGGGGTAGACTAGGTGATGTGGCCATGGGCAAGGTTGTCAAGGTAGAGATAGGTGGACTTGTTGACATGATATGTATAGGGGTCGTTGGCATAGATAAAGATGTAGGAACTTTTGGAATATGTGGAGATGTGAGTGATGTGATAACCGATGGAGTGGACCTTATGGGTAAGGGTAATGTAGCAAATGCAGGAGAATTTTCTGATGTATAAGTATAAGAGATTGGTTGTTTCATAAATGTTTTGAGGGGTGAAAATGATATGTTAGCTAATGAGGTTGATGTCAAAGGCGGGGTTGTAAGGGTGTATGTAGTAGAACTGAGTTTTTTTGGGATGGTTGTGAGTAATGTAGGTGTAGTAACAGGTGTATTTGAGGCATATATGGGTGAAGAAATAGATGGGAGAGATAAAGGGATATGTGTGGATACGAGTGGGGATGAAATAAATGCTAAGGATGAATCTAATTAGGTATATTGGGATGTATTTAAAGTGGCAGAAATGGATTATATAGCTGAATTTGATGTGGATGTGGCAAGGATAATAGAAGGTACAAGTTCAGGACAGGTAATGAAAGTTGATGTGGGTGTAACTGGTTCTAAATAAGGGATGGGAATAATGTCCACTATGGGAACATGCAGATTTGGCAACAAGATGGGATCTTGATTGACAGTGTCAACCATACAAGTGGTTGATAGTTGAGATGTAAAGGGGGTGACGTGATTTGTTGGTGGTTGGTTAGTTTGCGTAGTGGAGGTATCAATTTGGATATCCCCTTGATTTACGAGTTGTTGGACACAATCTTTGAAGGAACGACATCTCTCAATGTCATTACCTTTGACTTGATGATATTTACAAAAGTGGGCCTCATGATACCAAATAGGCTTGGCTTGTGAGTTGTCAATGGGTTGTATGGGAGGAAGTTGGATGGAGTTTACACTCATCAACTTATCAAATATAGAACTGTATGATTCTCCTAAAGGAGTGTAGTTGGTTGTTGAGACCATGTGCTTAGTGTAAATGGGGATGAGGGTTCAATGACCACAATGTTGGCCGCAGTATTGAACTTGTCATTATATGTGAATGGTTTGGTGGATTCAATTTTTGATTTAGTTGAACTTAGTTTAAGATGACCCTACTCAATGGCACGGGTTTCAAGCTTGCGAGCCATTGTGAAAGCTTCATCAAAGGTTTGGAATGATTGGATCTATAAAGTGGATGGTATATGTTTAGAACATGAACGTGAGAATAAGTCGATGATTTTTGTTTGCGGGATAGTGAAGGATAGTTGGTTTATAATAGCATGCCATCGTGCGACGAAGTCGGCGATGGGCTCATTTTCATACTGTCGAATGCTATATAGATCAGCCATAGTGGTTTTATGTGCGATATTGATAGAAAAGTGTTCTAAGAACAACTATGCAAGTTGAGTGAAAGAGAATAAGGAATGTTATGGGATAGTGTTGTACCAATCCAACGCGGGACCAGAAAAAGACATGGGGAAAGTGCGAAGAAGTAAATCATGATCATACGTAATAAGACCACATGCATGTTTAAATGCGAGGAGATGTTGTTGGGGATATTCTTTATTGTTGAACTTATTAAATGTAGGAAGTTTCCAATGAGGGGGATAGGGTTTGATTGGAACCGACGGATGAATCAGTTCGTTATAGATTTGTTCATATGATAAGGTGTTCTGGGGTGGTATGGTAAGGGTTTCTAAACTAGCTAACTGATTCATTAAGGTGTGAATTGAATCACTCAAGGTGTTGTAAGGTTGAGATTGGATTGGTTGTGTGGTTTGAAAAGTAGTTTGATAAGGTGAATGATAAGTTTTTGGGTGTGTGGGTGTTGGGTGAAGCATCTGATAAGATGGTTGATAAGTTTGTAGATAGGATGTTTGCAGAATGGTTTGATAAGACAGTTGATTAATTTGTGGATATGTGGGTGTTTAGGGAGTTGTTTGGTAAGGATGAACATGTGTCATGGGTTGAGATTGTTGCATAGGTTGACTTTGAATAATAGGAATATGGTGCTTTCATTGAAGCTGGGTAGGTTGTTGTGGTAGATGATAAGTAGGGATATGAGTGTTAAGGGGTTAAGACTATTAGAGCATAGGATGGGTAGGAATGTAGGTATTCAAAGGTTGATATTGTTTGATGGGCATACTAGTGGCGGATGAAATAGAATTGACAAAAAGGGATGTGGGTGGAATGTGATCCACCAATTGAGGAGATTGGGAGGGTTGAGAGATTGTAGGGGATTTTTGGAGTAAGAAGTCAAACATGGGGTTAGGAGGAGATTTGAGTGTATTTAGAGGAGCAAGGGATGGTGGTGCGATTTATTTAGGAAGACTGGCTTGACGGGGGAAATGAGGGTTGGTATCAAGGTGGGGATAATTTTATATGACATGGTTCTCCTGAGATGAGACCTTGGAGACTGGAGATTGGGTGACTGGCGACGTGGTTTTGAGTTTAGTATCTTGTCGGGTGACATCGTAAGAGGAAGTAACATCATTGGATAGAGCAGATTGTTTGTTTGTCTCGATTCAAGAGAGAGTTACAATAAGTGTGAATTAGAGAAACATCTATTTATATATGTTGTTGACAAATAAATCAAGCATATTTTTTTTTAACATCATGATTAATTTAGAGGATGTGAACAGAAAATAAAAGCATGTAAGGAAGGTGCCTAAAGGAGTCTAATGCTGGTTTCAGGAATTTATGGATTGGGAGATGTATGAGATGGTTGCCTGTTGGGTGTTTAGGTCCCAATCACTTAACCAGGTGAGAGGAACATTTTGATGTGTTAACTATGTTTGTGCAATCTCAGGCAGTGTGTGATAAGTGAAATGCAGAGGGTTACATCCTTTACTTAAGCTATGTAATCAAGCAAGATGCAGAAGGTTCATTTTAAACCAAAACGAAATGTAGCATTCAATGTATATAGACACTTAGGAAAGGGAAAGTTCAATGCAGAAAAGAGAAAAATAGAGAAAAATGAGAAATACCTGGAGAATCACTTTTCCTGGTTATTTAAGTGCATGTGATAGTGATGTATTTTGAGAGCGCCAATTAATGGCCTGAAACACCCGGGTACCCTAAAATGGCACCTTTATGTTTGCAGATAAGGTCAATAATGTGTTTTGTACGGTGTGTTTGATTTGAACATTGGTCTTTGACAACATGATTTAATGGTTGCAAGGTCGTGAAGGTCCCCTGCAAAAGCAAATAAATCGATTAGTGAGAGATAAAAAATAAAAATAAAAATAATGTCTAACGTAGAAAAATAATGAATTTAATTAATAATATACAATAAGCTACCCAAGCTAACTGATATACAAGAGAAGAATATATACAAAATTATAGACAAATAGAGCGAATAAAACTAATGAAACAAATTACAACATAAAATAATGAGATTGCCGGTTAGACATATGAAAACAGAAAATAAAAATAAAAAAATAAGTCAATCAATTAATCAATAGATAAGAACTGAAGAAAGACACAAAAAAATGATAAACAACAATCTCGAATGACTGGTAGGGGAACTGAGGAATGACGAGGGGACAAGAAGGGACGTGATTGGAGAGGGAATTGACGTGAGATGGTGTGGACAGAAAGGGAGGTGGGGGCAATGAGAGGTATGAAGATACGCTGAGGAGGTAAGTGAGGTGTCAGTGGGTCAGACTACACATGGACGTGGATTTCACATGTACAATGATATGATGGGAACGAACAACGATTTAAACGAGAAATTTATAATTGGCTATGATTCTATAAGCTTTGTTTATAAATACAATGGAAAAGATTGTAAAGCAATTTCTTAAAAAGGAGACTATACACGCATGAAATTACACTTCAATACTAAAATACATTGTTAATAACAGACATTCTTTATAATTGTGTTCTAAAAAAAAAAAATAGAAACCAAGTGTGGCAAAGAGGTTGCACGGTCACTATCAAGAAAGCTTGCATGATATGGAAACTGAGCTGGAGACAGTAGGGTAGAGGGACGTGACAACCACTGCACACAAAGCTTGCGTGAATTTGAAAGATATGAAAGTGAAATACATGAACTAGACAAGAGAGGCGACGAGGGAATAGATAGATTCAGGGAACCAAATAGTTGCGTATTGAAGCAGGATGGTTTTAAGTAGATTGTGAGTAATTTTAACTTGACATGTAAATCAAAGACATAATAATTAAATTTGATCAAGAATGATATTGCTGCCAATCGTGATTTTACTAAGAGGACAGGTAAGTTGTATGTGGCCGTGGAGACTAGAATGGAGGAGGAGTGTTGGGAATGAACCGCAGCTAGAGAGTGGGGTTTGTGTGGGATGGAGATCCGAGGAGAGCTGGCTGGAGAGTTATGAAGAGTAAGGGAGCTCGTGAGGGAGAGGAGATGGGAGAGCAGCACAGGGCAGGGAGTTGAGATAGGACGTTGGTAGGAACTCAGTGAGGAAGCCGTGGGGGGGAAAGGAGACAGTGAGGCAGCGTTGAGGAAAGGAGGAAGGTAGCTCGAGGCAGTGGAGAGGGTGAAGGAGGTCGGTGGAGATGGGGGATAAAGGATGCGGCCAAGGCAGAGGAGGTGAGAGGATTGTGAGGGCGGAGGTGGCGAAGTGGGAAGAGAAGTGTGGACAGGAGATGGGATGGGAAGAGGAGAGTGAAGCTCGTGGGAAGAAAGATACAGGTGGAAGGAAGATGGAGAACACCGAGGAGGGAACGAGTGGGTGAATGGGGAGGGGTGAGGTAGTTGAGTTAGTTGCGAGTAGAGGGGCGTTGGTGAATGGTTGGGAGATGAGGGGAGATCAGGTTGACAAGATTGGGTGCGGTGGAGTTTGTGGTGCGTAGGGAGAAGTGGATGGTAGCTCGGGTGAGGGAGAGGTGGCGAGCTAAGTGGGAAGGAGGAACGTGAGGTCGGGAGGAGTATGGTGGCTCAGGGCAAGTGAGGATGGAGCTCGGGGGTGAAACAAGTAGAGGAGATGGGAATGGAGAGGTGAGGTGGAAGATAGGGGCTCGACTAGGAGAGTTGAGTGGTGGGAAGTGGAGAGGAAAGGAGATGGCCGAGCCAGAGAGTTGGAGAGGTGAGGAAATAGTTAGGGGGATGGGTTGTATGGGGTAGTTTAGGATTTTTTTTCTTTTTTAATGTTTTTTAAATAATTATTACCATTGTTTTGTTTTTAATTTGATTTTTTTGGTTGATTTAAATAAATAAATATTGTCTATTAGGTTTTAAAATAAATAACTATAGATCAGTATAATTTGAAATGCAAGATCATAATTAGAAATTAAGATCTAGATGAATATATCAACATATTTTATTAGGTTAAAGCAACGAACATTGAAAGTAAGAAAATATTTATATCTATTATACAACTAAGATCGCAAATAAAAGCAAGACAATAAGATTAGTTTCTGGATTTATATCCCATGCGGGTAAACAAAAACAAAGAGCAAGTACCTCCGAGGTGACTTAAATGATGGATTGTACTAAAATGAGATCAATGAATATTAAGACCACGCAAACAAGCATGTTAGAAAGGATGAATAAAATAACAAACAAAACGACCAGATCTAGGATTTGGTCTCACCGAGCATGCCAAATGTTGATTTGCGTTTCCAGTTTCCTGTCCAGATGAGTGTACGAGTAATCAAGAAACACAAAACCAAATCAATTATACAAGGGCTTAGTACCTTGAAGATGGAGATGGATGATATGTGCGCAAAGAAAATAGATGTATGATATCAAGGAGCTAGATCTGCAAAACTAAACTAAATAAGATTAGTTCACAATATGCGAGGGTTTCCCGGACGATGCCAGTTCCAAGAGGATTTTGACTCCCTTGGAGAATGTCAACCCCCGTGTCAGACAAGATAATAATAGATCATGATTAGTAGTAAAAATGTCAAGCAACTGAAATAACAAGAGTACTTAGCTTACACTCTACTATGGAGACGAACCAAGCATCAAGATGGTACAATGACAAATTAAGGCAAATATTTCTCCTTCAAATGGGCAGAACTTAGTTAAGATCTTCCTTCTTTTCTCTAGGCCTAGGTATCTCCAGGTCTTCTTAAAAATATATCCTCCTCTCCCTGAAATATGGGGGACAACCCCATATTTATAGTTTAGATGTGAGACTAAACTGCAGGTTAAATGATACCCAGGGTGGAGTAAAGTAACCTGAGTTAGGGATATGATGTGATTACATGGGGACCATGGCTTGAATTATTAAATGGAGTGGGGAGCATGATTGACATGGTGGGTGAGATAAATATTCCATTTTAAAAAGAAGGTGTCGGATAGGTGCATTTTAATACTCATGAATTAAATAATTTGTGATAGATGGGGGATGATGCCAAAAATTGAATTATCAAATGGGTCCATATGGATCCCATTGATAATCAATGAAATAATGTGAGAAAATAGATAGGATTTTATTTGATTTAAGAGAAAGAGATGCGAGAATGTAATTAGCGTGCATGTAAGATGTCAGAGGTGCGCTATACCTAAAAATAGGTGTCTACAACTTAAGCAACAAAGTGATACACCAAAAGAGTGATGAACAATTGTTTTGCTGATAGACAAAAACCAGAAGAATGTAACACAAAAAACATGCACAAAATAACCACAGTTGTAATGAAGGATCAAAAGGCAACAATTAACACATAAAGGAATGAAGATCACCCACAGAACATGTATTATTGCTCTCACGGCTTGATATGATGCATTACAATAGTAACAAGGAAAATTTACGTTTACAGTCTATATGGGAGGTCTGAAAACTCCACGAATTCACTTGCCAAGGGGAAGAGGGGAGCCTGCAAAACAAAATAATGTCCAACCCTTTACAATGAGTCTCGACCCTACTTTTATAGATTCAACATAGAGGAGAGAAAGAGAGAGAAGCGAGAAAAACAGTTCCAAGCTCAACCACTGTTATTAACACCTCCTGTAAAATTTGCCCCCAAATTTATCTTGACTGTATCAATTTCTTATTCGGTGCCTCGAAGAAGGAGGAAACGATGGATCAGATCGAAATCCGATTTGGTTGTTGGGGTAAAGATAGATCCTCCATTGATGGCCCTGAAGACATTTCTCCATTTTTCTCCCACCTAACCTCCCCAAACTTAAAGTTTCAGATCTCCATGGCGTAGACAAGGCCAAGATATTTCCAACAAGCCTTGAGTTGAAATATATGCCCATTCAAAGTTTGTATCGGATTTGTACAAAAGGGCGGAAAAACTGGTTTAAAAAATGTGCGCCCTTTTCTATATGGGACACGTGGAGGGCTGGCACTTTTTCAAGGGCAACCTCTATATTTTTCTCTTAGAATGTCATGGGGATGACATGTGGCTTCCTCCGTCAGCTTGCTCAATTTCTATGTTTTTGGCCAAGTCCTTAACTTGACGGGGTCATATTTCTTGACCAGGGACACGCAGTGGCCTGACGCTTGTTTGAAAATCTCCTTCCAACCTTGCTCTCAAACTAGCGCCATTTGGACACTTGGCACCCTTTACTGGTCTGTCTCAGTGTTTGACTATTCAACCTGACCTTGTACCCTTTTGAAACGGGGTGCGTGGAGGCTTTGTGATCCCTTAGAAAACTACTTAGGGTTTTGTTTCTGAAGAAGTGTCGGATCGACACTTGGAAGCCTCCGCAGGCTCTTAGAATTTTCAACGGCCATTCTTTCTTTTTGGACCCTGGGCTACGTTGTGAACTGGTGCTTATTTGAGCCTCTGTCCTTTGAAACTTCTCTTGGAGATGCGCCAAATTGATGTGTGGTAGCTTCCACGGCGCTTCTATACTTAGCCTCTTTTGGAGCCCCCACCTTGTCTACCTTTTGACCTCTGTTGACCATTTTCTACGTGGAGGGCTGGCGCAATTTTGAGCCTCCCTTTTTGGATTCAACTTTGGAGAAGCGTTATGCCAACACATGACTCTCTCCGCTGCCTCCTCCATACTTAGCCAATTTTTGGACTCGTTTTGAACTGTTATGAGCTCGAAGACTTTGGATCTTTGTCATTTCTTGTCTTTCTTGCTCTTGGTTTCTTTGAGACACTTCTCCTCTTTCCCTGACCTTGTTATTCCATTTCTGAGCCTACATGTAACCTGTTAAATAGATTTAAGACATGGAACCACTCGACAGAGCCGTCTCTTTTCGTTATTCATGCATAAGTTTGTCTGGTCCTTTGCATGTCCTACCACTCCATCGTTGAGTCCTTCCTATGACCTATTTGTAAGATTTAACCGTGTTTTCTATGGTTCTTCCTGAGCGGGGTTGTGGCTGATCCAATATTTTACCTGAGGGGTGAAATATAGAAAACAATTTGGTACTTCTCAAGGGTATCTGCCTGCTAGATGAAAAGACCAATTGCCTTGTCACATCTGTTGGGCATGGAGTTAAGGATGACGGTCTGATACTGATCCTGCCTCTGATTCACGAGCCTGACTTTTTGCACTCTCAATTTTCATAAGAAATCTCGAAATTATGGTTTCTGAGAGTATAAAATTGTTTTGACCAGAGGCTTCATCTGTTCTGGATGGGTTATGTAAGATCAAAAAAATAGCACCACAACTATATACAAAATTTGAAATCATATATGCTCCAAGTAGAACATGCAGAGTGTGCAAAGCACTTAGGAGAAATGCAACCTAAACTACAACAAGATAATGTGCACAAGAACTTAGAGGAATGAGAAACTAAATTAATATGTACAAGGTGGGAACTTTCCTTCTAGTAGCAGTGTTTAAGATAGATTCCATTCACTAGAATCTGTAACTCTTTACCATCCAATGTAGACAATTGGAAAGCATTTCTACTTTTACATTTTATGACCATGTAAGGGCCAATCCAAATTGCATCAAACATGGAATGTCTTCCTGGTTTTGCCCGATCTGCATCCCATTTCAAAACTAGGTCTCTTTCCTAGAAGACCTTTGCTCTTGCCTTCTTGTCAACGCATCTCTTGATTGAGACCTGACCCTTCTCCATTGTTTGAATTGAATGTTCTCTAGTTTCTTCAAACTCCATCAACTCTGCATACCTGGCTTCCATTGGTTCAAACTCAGACATCTCCAACTGCTTCATGAGTTCCAATGTTGGTAACTCAAGTGATATAGGCAACACTGCATCTTTCCCATAGACAAGTTTGAATGGAGAGCTGCATGTAGACCTCTTGGGTGTTTTTCTATCAGCCCATAAGGCTGCTCTGAGTTTTGTATGCCAAGTTCTCTTATTTTCATCTAAGGTTCTTCTGACAATCCTTAGCAGGTTCTTTTTGGTAGACTCAGCTTGGCCAGTAGCCTGAGGGTAATAATTTTATGAAGTGCTCAAGTAAATCCCCTTCCTAACGGCCCATCCAGTGATTTTGGAACCTATGAATGCCAATGCATTGTATAATATAATGGTGGCTAGTACTCCAAATTGGTCACTATCCCTTCATATAAATCTAGTATGCTAGACTCATTAGCTTCTTTGAGTGCCACTACCTCGAGTCCACTTGGTGAAATATTTTGTTGCCGTCAGAATCCATTTGTGGCCTTGGCTTGAATTTGGATTGATGACCCCGATGAAATCCAATCCCCATTGCATGAATGGATGGTCAACTGAAACTGGATGCAATGGAAGTGCTGCTAGCCTTTCTTTGCCTTTAAAGAATGCACAATTTTTTACACTTTTTGATCCATGCATAGCAGTCACTAAACACCCTGGGCTAATAATAACCTACCTTCATGATCTTGAGTGTTGTCACCCATGGAGAAAAATGGCCTCCAGTTGCCTCATCATGGAACTCTTGTAACACTCTCCCAATCTGATATGTCCCAATGCATATTAACAGAACGACATTGATATCCCTCTTGAACAAGATGCCATCAATAAGCACATAAGGGATGACCTATAGTCTGAAATGTCTCCTTTTTGTTTTTCTCATTTCTAGAGGACACATGCCTGTTTGAAGGAAGTGCACCATTCTTTGAGTCTAACAAGGAGTGGGTACATCATCATTTTCTTCCTCTTGACTATTTTGTAGAACAAAAACAACTTCTTTTTCACAGTTTGCCTCATCTTGTTCACTTGAGGATAGTTGTTCACACAATCCCTTCCCACAGACCAACTTAGTGACCTTGATCTCAATGTCATAATCCATGACACGAGTGATCCATCCTGCATGTTTTTCATTCAGATCCCTGCTGAGAAGGAAGTCCTTAACTCCTGCATGGGAGACTAACAATTGAATTTTATTGTTTGAAACCAAATTTTTAAACTTATTTAACCCTATGATCACTGCCAGGACTTGATTTTGATGAAGGAGTATCTCACTTCATAATCTTCCAGACCCTAGCTGAAGAAAGCAATTGGTTGCTTTGTATCCTCTTTGTTTTGTTGTACTAAGATTGCAGAAATTGTGTCACTGCCACCAAAGGCATATAGTATGAAATCCTTAGAAAAATATAGATTCATGAGAGTTGGGGCTTGTGATATAGATTCTTTTATGGCCTTAAAACTTGCTTTTCCTTCAACTATCCACCTAAACTCCAAACTCTTCTTCAACATCAAAGTTATTGGCTTGACAAGGGAAGCAAAGTTTGGTACAAACCTGTGGACAAAATTGATTTTTCCTAAGAAGCTTTGAAGAGATTTCTTATGGCTTGGCAATGGAAAGGATCTTATTGCTTCAACTCTCTCTGGGTTGATTTCCAAACCTTCCTTTGACACAATATGGCCTAGAAGCTTGCCTTCATGGGCCAAGAATATGCATTTTTTAGGGTTCAATGATACCCCAAATCTCCTACACCTTTGAAACACCTGCCTTAGGTGAAAAAAGTGGTTTGCTGCATTTTTCGATAACACATTAATGTCTTCCAGATAGATCAGTACTATTTTGTTGATCATCCCCTTGAATGCCATATCCATTGCCCTTTAGAAAGTGGCTCCGACATTAGACAATTCAAATAGAATTTTTTTGTGGGCATATGTGCCCCATTTGGTGGTGAAAGTTGTTTTGAATTGATCATCTTCTTTCACTATGATTTGGTTGTACCTTAAGTAACCATCTAGGAGAGAGAATCTCTCTGATCTAGATACCACTTACAAGATCTACTCCATTGAAGGGAGTGGGTAGTGATCTTTGAGGGAAGCTTTGTTTAAGTCTCAAAAGTCTACACACAACCTAATCTCTCCATTCTTCTTCCTGACTGGGACCAAGTTTGTAACTCAACTTGAGTGTTTGATTGGAAATATGATACTTTCCTCTATCAACTTATTTATCTCTTTCTTCATTAGAGGTTCAATGTGTGGATTAATTGGTCTCTCCTTTTTCCTGATGGGCTTAGCAACTGGATCTAGTTCAATTGTGTGTTGTGATAGCTTTGGATTGAACCCTTTCAGGTCGTCATAGCTCCAAAAAAATATGTCTGGAAAATATTGGAAAAGTTGCATGAATTCATACCTTTCTTGCTCGGTGGCCACTTTTCCAATTTGAAGTGTTTTTCCTTCTCCAACTAGAATTGACTCTAAATCTTCTTCTTTGATTTGTATATCAGCCTTCTCTTTTCGAAATTGATCATTAGGATTGAAGATAGAATCCAATGTCACTAAGCCTTTGGGAATATTTTTTGTATGCAACTACACTACTTGATCTCCATATTGCAACCGCATTGATTGATGATCTGTCAATCATTCTCAAACACATGCCAACATGTGTTGTTATTTGGCACTGTTGGCCTTACAATTACATGGATATGTGGTTGTCCTTTGTCCCTTTTGATGTTGTCAACCACATCAAATGTTGCTCCAACTATTGCAAGCCTATCAGCAGCTTCATTCTCCTTCTTTGGTATAGACACAATGTTGAAGGGTTCGAAATCCTCAATGATATCCCATACCCTATTCTTGTAGCTTTTGAACAGGTGATTCTTGACAACATTTTGTCCTTTGACTTGATTGGAAACCAGTTCATTATCACCAAACACTTGCAGGTTCTTGATTCCTTGTCTTCTAGCCCAATACAATCCATGAACCAAATCCTCATATTCTACAGTGTTATTTGAGTAGGAAAACTAGAAATGGAAAGCTGAGTAATACTTCATACCTTGGGGTGACACAATCATAGTTCCACCTCTGGATCTTTGCCTACTTCTCGAGCCATCAAAGAACAATTTTCATACTCCATTGTCATCCTTATATTCTAGCTTAGTGACATCAAGAAGAGGATGATTTTCTTCATGCAGGCAGTAGACTCCTAGTTCATATTCTTCCATCTCCTTATAGGGATCAAAAGCATGTATTTTGACCACCCATTCTTCAAGAGTCAGGTCTAGGTTACACCCTACCTTGGTGTCTGCTTCAGAAGTGTTTAGGAGGTCTTCCTTATCAAAATCCGAATAATTTGCATTGATTGGGCTAGGCACATAAGACTCAATGTGATAATCTGCTATGGGCTCGGATCTGATTGTGTCCTTCACACCATACTTAGTTCTAAAGAGCATATGTGACCAGTTAGCAGACAAGTAGCCTCCAATTTTGGTAGTGAAGTCCCTAGAAAAACACAATGTAAAATGTGGTGGAAAGTCTATGACTGATACGTTCTGTAATACAATTAAATTGGGGTAGGCATGCAAAGTGAGGCTCATATCCTTGATGATTCCAATAGTTGTCACTGTAGTCCCATCCAATTATACTACCCCTCTAGAGATGACTTCATACTGGAGACCCAGTTGATCAACTATTTTTTTGGGCATTACAGAACTATTGCCCCAAAATCAATCATGTAATTATGCACCAATTTATCCCCAATGATTAATGAAACATAGAATGGAGGAGGTTTTAGGTTCTTACCTTGTTGCTCTTGGTGGTTTTCCCCAGGTTGAGTTGTATTGGTGAGAACTTTCTCTTGTTGGTTAAGGGGTTGATTTGAGCCTGACCAATTTTGCATGGTAGTCTGTAATAGATCCCTATGCCCTGGAATGGCCAGTGACTCCCATAGTGAAATTTTCACACTTTTCCTCTTCATTTTATCAATGATATTAAATGAGTTATCCTTCTGTTGCCCCTTCCCTGACACATTTTTTTCTTGCACATGGGTTGCTACAACCAGTGCCTGAGTGGATTTGGAAGGTGTCTTAGATTTGCTCTACACATTGGGAGTTGTATTTTGGATGCCAATACCTTGTGGAGCGATGGAGGATTGAGGATCTCCTGAGTTTGGTGAATGTCCTTCTCTAATATTTCTCTTCTTGGACCGTGTATTGACAACTATACTTTGAGGATTCTGATTCATTCCACATAAGTCTTCAGCTTTCCAATTGAAAAGCATAGTTTCAGTTGAAGGTCCCTCTTGTTGGTCTCCTTGTTACTAGTTTTCTTCTTGGCTAGGTTATTGTGACATACCAACAGTTTGCACCATCAAATCCTGATTTAGTGCACCATTGAAGCACATCGATTGATGGTAAACACCAATCATATTCTTGTGCCATGTTATTATGTGTTGGAACCAATGCCCTTGATGTTGAAGTTGTGTTTGGATCATATGGCCTAAAAGGTCTAGCAGCTTGAGGTTGTCCTTGGTGTTGACTTTGAGTTACAGTCTGGGATTGTGGTCTATTTTGCTGATATGGGGGGCTAGCCTAATACTAAGCTTGAGGCTAATATGGCCTAGAACTCTGAGCCTACTGTCTTTTGATGGTTACTAACTCATTCCCCAGGTTTTGAAGTTGTTTCATAATTTACTGAACCTCCTTTGAGGTGGTAGATGACAAGGTGGAGGCTTCAGCTGAAATTTGACTCCTGGGAGTTGGTATAGGAGCTATTGTGGGTGTTTGGCTGGTACCTGGGTTTTCTAATTTGGGGTATAGATGCATGGATGGCCTAGGAACAAGTTTTTCAGCCTGAATTAAATGATTCTCAGCTCTTATGGAAAGGCTATAGGCTGTAGGTAAATTTGTGCCCCCCATTGACTGAATCATTAAAGCAATATCAGAATTTAAAGCTCTAAGAAAGTATAAGAAGGCACCTTCATTAGTGGGCTTTACTGCTACTGGAATCCTATCCCAGGTCCATTGAAATCTGAGGTTGAAATCTGTCAACTGCTCATTCAGAGCCCTCTTGATTATTTTCATTTGCTCCAACAAGGATAAGTTATCTCCTTTTTCTCCAAACTGGTTGTGAAGAGTTGTGCACAGATGGTCCCAAGATTGAATAGAGCTTGCTTCTAGGCTCCTAAACCATTATGAGGCTTTACCCTTGAGTGAAGAGGCTAGTAACTTGACTGCAATGTCCATCTCAGTGATCTCATGGATTGTATAGATGTTTGCAATATCTTGAACGTGGTCACCAAGAGAAGTCTGGTTTTCCCCAGTGAAATATGGGATGCTCTTCAATTCTACCACTAGGAGTGGATTTTGTGCATTCTGAGCGAGTGGGCTGTTATCGGTGAAATTTACATAAGGATTTGGTTGTGCCATCTTAATCGGCCTGAGTACCCTTCTTGATTGAAAGAACGGCCTATTGGGAGGAGGTGTCGATAAGGCTTTGTTTGGTGGAGATAGAGACCTCTGGGCTCTTCTTCCTCTTCTCCTTATGTTTGGAGACAAGTGTAGGTGTACAAACTGTCCCTCTTCTCTTGTTCTTGACCTTGTTTGTGTCCTTCTCATGAACTTGGAAAACTTAGACTGCTAAAACTAGTAGATTCTATCCCTTTTGGAGTCGCCAGATGTGAAGTTCTTAAAAGCCTTTTAAAATCTAGAATCACAGCAAGTACACATTGATCTTACTGTAATGAAGATGGAGACTTCTTTCTCCCACTGGGTGTGCCAAAATTGTTAGTGCAAAATCACAACACCCCCAAATGATTCATTTCTAAGTGAGCGCAGAGCCTCCACGTGTCCTGTTTCAAAAGGGGACATGGTCGGGTTCAATAGTCAAACACTGAGACAGACTAACAAAGGGTTCCAAGTGTCCAAACGACTCTAGTTCAAGAGCAAGGATGGAAGGAGGTTTTTTAAAAAGCGTCATGCCACCGTGTGTCCCCAATCAAGAAATATGACCCTGCCGAGCAAAGGACTTAGCTAAAAACATAGAAATTGAGTAGGTCGACGGAGGAAGACACGTGTCATCCCCACACCATTCCAAGAGAAAAATATAGAGGCTACCCTTGAACAAGCACCAACCCTCCACGTGTCCCATATAGAAAAGGGGGCCCATTTTTTAAACTAGTTTTCCTGCCCTTTTGTACGGATCCAATACAAACTTTGAAGGGGTATATCTTTTGACTCAGGGCTCAAAATATTGAAAATATGACACCGTTGGAAAGATCTCTGCCTTTTCTACGCCGTGGAGATTTGAAACTTTAAGTTTGGGGAGGTTAGGTGGGAGAAAAATGGAGAAACGTCTTCAGGGCCATCAATACAGGATCTATCTTTGCCCCAACAACTAGATCGGATTTCGATCTGATCCGTCGTTTCCTCCTTCTTCAAGGCACCGAATAAGAAATTGATACATTCAAGACAAATTTGGGGGTATATTTTACGAGAGGCATTAATATTAGTGGTTGAGCTTGGAACTATTTTTCTCGCTTCTCTCTCTTTCTCCCCCTCTGTGTTGAATCTATAAAAGCATGGTCGGGACTCATTGTAAAGGGTTGGACATTCCTTTGTTTTGCAGGCTCCCCTCTTCCCCTTGACAAGTGAATTCGTGGAGTTTTCAGACCTCCCATATAGACTGTAAACACAAATTTTCCTTGTTACTATTGTATTGCATCGCATCAATCCGTGAGAGCAATAATACATGTTCTATGGGTGATCTTCATCCCTTTCTGTGTTAATTGTTGTCTTTTGATCCTTCATTACAACTTTGGTTATTTTGCGCATGTTTTTTGTGTTGCATTCTTTTGGTTTGTGTTTACCAGCAAAAAAATTGTTCGTCACGCCTTTGGTGTATCACCTTGTAGTTTAAGTTTTATTAGCTTTGCATCCCTTCTTTAACTCTGTCTCCTTGGCAAATTAGAGTAGAATTTAGGATAGATCCTCTGCAATTTCATGCATACACCTAAACAGAGGAGTAGGAACCAACCTTAATCTGGAGAGTTTTCCTATTTACAAAGTCCAACACTTTGGAGAAAATTCAATGTTATGTGAATCACACCAAATGAATCTGCCTTAGAAAAGTAGATCTAACGACTCATTTGGGGGTGCTATGATTTTTCACTAACACTTACCTTTTTTTATTTTCAGTGGTGGTAGTCCTATAGCTTTAAATTCCTAGGATGATATACCAGTGTCTTCCCTAAAGAGTATTCCCTTCTTCATTGATGAAAATAACACTACCCTTGCTGACCATATCTAATATATTACTAATTTATGTGCAGTCCATTTTGTTATTGATGATGATGTTAGATTCAAGTTCTTAGCTTCATCCTTTAAGGGAAAATCACCTCAATGGTACATAAGCTTAGGACCTTCTTCCATTCGCAATTGGGATGAGCTTAGCACAACCCTTTGTAATTAGTTTGAAGAGAAAGTAGATAATATCTCCTTGTTAGGGAAACTAACAACAATCAAGAGAGCTCCAAATGAACTCATGGCATATTTCAATTACATATTTCAAAAAACATAGGAAATAATTCTAGCTCTTCTAAGACCTACACCCCAAGGTGTCTTTCTTTATTCCTTAAGAGCTTTCAATTCTTATGTATATGCCATTGTCCAATCTATGGGTGTAATTCAAATACCTTATGCATATACAATATCCATTAGGGATAAAACTTACTTAATTCAAGATGGAAAAATATCTCCAATATTTCCCATGCCCTTATTTCTTGATTTACTTTAAACTGATCAGCCCTCTTTAGCTCTTATTCCCCAATCAAATACCCCATTTGTTGCTTCCAATTATAATTCTAAAAAAAAAATGATGATGATGATACTAGAGTTGTGGTTAAAATCATATCTAATGATTTTGTGTCCTTAAGAGACAACAAGCTCAAACCTCTAGGAATTTCTCAAATTATAATCAGGGACAATCCTCAGGTCAAAATTTCAATCAGGGTTATAAAAAATAAAGGCATTCTTATCCAAATCAAGGTTACATAATGTTAGTACCAAGTATATAGTGATGGTTCGTTGTATTACTGATCATTTACCCAACTCATAGACAAGTTGGTGTAATTATAATCAAGGCAGTGTCTAAAGTTGTATGCAAAACGAGAAAGAAAATCTTATTCAACAATAAATATTCCTAAGAAAGAAAACTGAAATTAAACATGCATAAAAAGGAAACACGCAACAAATAAATTACTGAAATAAATCTGCAGTAAATAAACTATACTAAGAAATAACAGAAAAATCCTCCTCCATGGGGAAGAGTGGTTTTTGGCCATTCTCTTTCCCTTCGGATTTGGAGCAACTACAAGTAAATTTTTAGAACTGCACTTGTATTGATTCAAAATTGATTTACAAAATATTCCCTCCTTTCCAAGTATATGGAAGAGGTATTTATAGACATTACTCCTAGTTTACTTAGTCCACACACCAAGAACTAACTACCTAATCTTGGGCGGATTTATTCAAAGCAATAAATCCTAAAAAAACTTGACTACAAAAATCCACTTATCATGGAGAATATTTCTAAAAATTATCCTTTTAATCTAAGAACACAAAGTGGAAGAGTTTATTCAGAGCAATAAATCTTAAACAAACTTGACTACAACAATCCACTTATCATGGATAATATTTCTACAACACATCCCTTTAATCTAGGAACACAAAGTGGGAGAATAATTATTCAACATTCCTAATACTATTCCATTATTTTCTCATCCTTGAACCATGGAGAGAAAATGGAGGACTGTTAAGTCCGTGACTTTGAATTCTTCTTGGAACACCACATGCATGCATGACTTTGGATTGCCACATGTTTGGATTTGTATTCTTGGTTGATGACATGGAAGTAAAGAGTGGGCTGAATAGTTCAGTGCTCCTTTACATTACTTTGGAACAAACCAAAAAAATTTCACTAGTTGGGCATTTCAATAGCTACGTGAAGAATTTTGGCAGCTAGGCATTTTAGTAGTTGCGTGAAGACTTTCAGTAGTTGCAATCAATGAACTTGGAGTAGAGTTTCTTATGACCTGTTTTCTACACACTATTACATTCCAACTTTAGAAGAGATATCAGAAAATAACAACAATTAGATTTCAAATAGATTTCTAAAGAGATGATAAAATAAATCCTATATTCTACCTTAAATATGTTATCCATTATTAGAACTACATCTAAATTCACTTAAAATATTGATTTTAAAAGAGAGAATAAGAGTGCTTTTTGGTGATATAATGGGACATATTTTGGTCTCATCATGTAGTTTCCTCTTCAAACAGTCACTCCTCCACAACTTCACAACCCCAGCTCAAGCAAAGCACTTCTTCCAATGCAAAATAATGTGATATATGATTTTGAGTGGTGTTATCCATATGATAAGCCCCATAATCAATATGCTTGTGAGTTTGGAATGAATTATTTGAGGGAGTAATTTTTTATGGTGTAAACTCCATTTTGTCAGCAAGACAAGGCCATGATTTCACTAGAAATCAAAGAAAAAGAGGCACAATAGGATCCTCCTAAACCAAATTTCATGTTCTTTGG
Organism: Taxus chinensis; assembly: GCA_019776745.2. NCBI lineage: Eukaryota > Viridiplantae > Streptophyta > Pinopsida > Cupressales > Taxaceae > Taxus > Taxus chinensis. The sequence continues at coordinate 16,309,988 of CM034150.1, forward strand.
ATCTGATGGTTTCTATGTAGTTACTCAAGCTGTCGATAATCTAAGTATACCTCAAATTAATGTTATTGATAATAAGAGGTCAAAAAAGATATCTTTGGACACCCAAGCCTCGTCATCTTATAATCAGTACAATTCTCCTTGTAAGGGGAAAGAAATTGGGGCTAGTTCAATTAAGGACAAGTTGCTTAATTTTTCTAGCAAGCCTAGCTCTACAAAGGAGGTTACTTCACAACCAAAGGAACTTGTTACAACCATAAAATCAAGAAATGAGAACATCATACCTCAAATGCACAAATCAAAAGGATTCCCTTTCAACATTGTTGATCAAATGAAAAAAACAAATGTGAATGTCACAATGTGGGATGCCCTTTCAATTTCATCTCAAAGGGATCTCATGCATGAATCTCTCAAAAAACTTTCTCATCATGAACTAATAGTTCAATGAATGCATCGTAAAGTCAATCTATGCCAAGAAAGAGAATAACAAGTAAGCAAAATCAAGAAACCCCCACCCTTTTTATATGTCCTTAATTGTAAGTAAACACCTAGTCCAAAATTGCATGCTAGATTTCAGTGCTAGCACCTATGTAATGCCTATGAAAATTGTTGATATTTTAGGCATTCAACATGAACCAGTGTCAAAAGGTGTCCTGCAGATTGATGGCTCAATTATTGGAATTTTAGGAATAATTAAGAACCTTGAGTTAACCCTCCATGCTTGTCCAAGCATAACCATAGCTCAAGATGTTTTAGTCATTGACTTGGCTCCTTTATTTTCCATTTGTTTGTCAAGGGATTTTACAGCCAAAGTGGGTGGTTATTTATCTTTTGATTGGTCTCACATGCTATTAATAACTATATTGGTACAAAATTCACCATTAAATATGAACCAATCTCTACATATCATGTTGAATCCTATGATTTTTTTCCTCCTTAATTCAATTATATGATAAATGAAGATGAAGATTGTGAACCAGCAACTACCCAGCAACCTATTTCTCCTAGTTCAAATCCTAACCTCTTTTTTTATGAATGGTATAAAGTGCATTATGAATTTGATCCATATCAGACAGCACTGGAAACCAGTTTGGGAACTTATTACATTCGTTAAAAAGGCTTCACAACTCCTTCACCTCTCAAATAAGAAGAAGAAAATGTTATTATACCATGGAAAATGTTCTTTGATGGCTCAAGAAGCAAAAATGGGGATGGAGCTGGTGTAGTTATTGTCTCTCCTTCAAACAAGAAGTTATTTTTTACTCATAGGTTTCACTTTGCTTGTTCAAACAATGTGGCCGAGTATGATGAATTGATTCATGTCTTGGTTATTGTAGAAAAGAAACAAATTAAGTATTTACAGATCTTTGGAGACATTGAATTGGATATCCACCATGTTAAAGGAAAGTTTTCCACCAAAAAAAAGCTTCTTAAAGCTTATAGACATAGAGTTTGGGAGCTCTTGGAGATTTTTGATCCTCTCAATCTACAATTGGTTCCTAGAAAATTTAACAAAGAAGAAAATCAGATGGCATCCATTAGATCATAGTTTTCACCAGCTGAGGGTCTCATCCATAGAAATGAACATGTAAAACTGGTTTTAAGACCATAAATTCCAGATAATGAAAATAGTTGGAAGATTTTTTATAATGTTGAGAAAATCATTCAATTTATTCAAAATGAAGCTACGCTTTCTCTAGAAAGACAACCCATATTTCAAAATAGTTATGGATGTCAAATCATTCAGTATAGGACCAAAACATTTCCCAAAGGATTGGTCACTCTTGAACACATGTTTGGTCATGATGATGAATTCAGAGGTGAGGGAATAAATATGATGGAAAAAATATATTATAAACCAATTGCTATTGCTAAAGATAAGGAGTTGTTTCTTGAAAAGTTATGTGATGATTCTAAAAAACAAGCATGTATCTTCTTATGTCAAGAATGCAATGATATATTCTCTTGGAACTATGAGGATCTTAAAGGATTTGATCATAATGTTATCGAGCATGCCATAGATATAGATCCTAATTCAAATAAAATTAGTCATAAGAAAAGGTGTGTTAATCCCAAGATAGAGCCTCTCATGAGAGAAGAGTTAGCCAAACTCATTAAGTCTTGTTGGCTAGATTTTGCACAGCGTAAAACCTAGGCAATCATGAGATAAATCTCCCTCATTTAATGGTGAGGCTCCCCTGTAAGATGTTTACTTATTTTGTAGGGGTGAATCCTAATAAATAATTTTAGGGGTTTTACTTTAATTCCCACATCTCGTGAACCACATCTGGGAAATTTTGCAAGTAAGCAGTTGTGATTGGAATATTTGCAGAAGGGGGAAATAATAGAATTTGGGAAAGAAGAAAGGAAGATGTGCTTAATCAACCAATAGTTAAGAAAGTTGGTCTCATCCACGCAAATTAAATAAACAGATAAATAATAGCATTCAACAAAACGATAAATAAATGACTTCTAACCTAAATATAAGATAACACAAAGCTTATCTAAAACCTTAAATAAAAGTGATCAGCAAAGCACCGTAGACACAAATTCCTCTAGAAAATCCACCTTTTATTCAATCCCAAGCCTTCACTACAATCACACCAAGGGTTCTAGCACAAAATCTGAAGACTCAAGAATGCTCAGATTACAAAAGCTCTTGCTAAAAAAGTTATGCTAAAACCAATTATGATCCTTTAACTCGTAGGCTCTTCCTCTATTTATAGTGCATAGAGGGAAATTACAAATAGGAATATTTCAATGAATTTTTGCATGTGGAAGCTATGAAAAAGGAGAAAATTGGAAATCCTTCTCATAGAATCCCTCTTTACATGACATATGTGATTTACAACTGAAAAAATTGAACCTTATATTCTGCATGTTTGCAACCTATTTCCAAGTAATTGAATTCTTCTAGTAACTTGAAGTAATGGCTTTTGCACCAATCACTTAAGTTTTACAATTCAATTGACTACTCAATTAGTTTGTCGGAGAAAATAAGAGAGAGAAGAAGAGAAGAAATTAGAAGAAAGTTGCAACACTCTCAATCTTGTTCTTCTTCCATACTTTGCATGCTGATCCAACCCGTATTGCACTTCCACCTCACGAATGATTTGAATGATATCTCTGCCTTGAATCTAAGATGCTTTTTATCCTGCATGTGGTTGATTTTTTGCCTTTGATTCTCACCAAACTAGATCTGGCAGCAATTGACTGTGATTTTTCTTGCAGGTGTTGCCTCTGGCTTTCCTTACCTCTTATCCTTGAAGCTTTTATAGTTCTTCTCTAGTATGTGCACCAATGCAATGTTTTCTATAAAAAATTCAGAATAAAATCATCACCCTTCATCGTGTTTGACACAACTTTAGTCTGAGATCCTATTTTTTATTTATACCATGAGCCTTTACAATTATGAGAGGTAGATCTATTTGTGCAGAAGTTGTAATTGCTCCTCCAGATTCTAAAGATATATTCAATTTATCAGATATTGACTTTGCTTTCTTCTCACCAGTATAGGCACAAGTGAAGTGTTCCTTATGCATCACAACTGGATGCTTCCCGGCAATTAAAAATATTTTTTTAATGCCTACAACCTCTTCCTTTGGCGCCAACACTTATCAGGGCAGCATGCTCCACACAAAATAAATAATTGCCTCTCACTTATGGCATCCACTTCTTATTAAGAAACTACGTGATAATTTTACTAATTGCTTCTTCTTATTTTTAGAAATTTCTAATAACACATTGTGATTTTTCTCCTCCTTTGGTGCCAACACTTGCTAAGAATAATAAAAAGAAATTACTTATTTAGCATGAAATTATTCCGAAGTGGTTCACATTTTTTGGCTAATATTTGTGTGGAAAAGGTGAAGGCAAGGCAATGTTAAAATTTAATCTGCGGGGTAGCTCTAATTTCCATACTTTTCACTTAAGTTATGGCGTTAAATTCCAACCTGGAAGGAAGCTCCAAAAAGTGTGACTTGCATAAGGGAATTAGCTAGCATTTGTGTGAAAAACATGAAGGCAGGGCAACGTTAAAATTCAACATGTCAGTAAACTTTAATTTTCACACTTTTTAGTTAAACTTGGCGTTAAATTTCAACCTGGAAGGTAACTTAAAAAGTGTGATTTGCATGGGCTCTTTCACTTAAAATTTTGCATGAAAAATCATAAATCATGTCAGCATTAAATTTGGACCTACAAGACAACTCTTATTTCCACGATTTGCACTTTTTAAACATCTGAACCAACCCCTGCATCAAAATCTGTGGACTTCGGACTTAATCCTACTATTTTACAGAAAACATACCATCGTATAGGTAGGTCCACACTTCCTTCTTCTACTCTCGAGACATCTAGCTCCACATCAACATTTTCTCCTTCGTCCCCACGTCACCTTCTTCTATCAATCATCATCAAACATCTTCTCAATATTTCACACCAGCTGACCCTTTTTCGTCCAATCAAACCCCCATAGTCAATCAACAACCCATGCCAATTGATTTATTTCAGAGAGAAGGAGCAATCATGGCCTTTATAGGGGCACACAAAGATATCCCTCTTACAAGTTACGAGAAAGGATTATTTTTAGACTTCAATGCGTCTGTTTATTGTGAGGAAAAGGTTGATTCCTTTTATCAAGAAATGGAGGAAGAGCCTCAGATCATGCAACTTAATCCTCCTCTTATTCTTCCATATTCACATTCTTCATTACGTGATGAAACTCCCAGGTCTTGCATTGATCTATGGCCTATCTTCTCATCATACAATCATTCTTTGTCTATCACAATTCCTCAATCATGATCTCTTATAGGGTCAACACCAAGTAGCCCTTCATCTTTGTATAGGTGTGGGTCACCTTCTAGTAACCCCCCCCCTCTTCTATTTGTGGGACATTTTCAAGTAGTCCACTATCTTATATTCTTGGGGCACGTTTAACTAGCCCCTTGTCTTCTATGTATGGGTCACCCACGGGTAGTCCATCATCTTCTGGTCTTGGTCCACATCTTAGTAGCCCATCATATTACATCTATGGGTCGTGTCCTAGTAGCCTTTATTATTCTATTCTTGGGCCACATCCTAGTAGCCCCTCATCTTCTATTTGTGGATCACCTCTCGATAGCCCATATTCTTCAATTCTCAGACCATATATTTTCTGTCCATCACATTATTCTTCTACCAAATATTGTGGCAATCCCACCATCATTTCTCACATCAAGTCTAAACGTCCATGTTATTCTCCCACTTCCCGGGATCAGACAAGTCATACATTAGCTTTTAAGAAACCCAGAAAAGTTCTTTATCAAGCTAATATCAAAACACCTAAGAGCTTCGAATCTCCCAACAACTCAAACGATCATAAAATCTAAAATCAAACACGATTCCAGAATGCACACTAACGTACCCATCAAGTATGGCACAAAGTGCAGAAACATATGGATATGGAACTCAAGCTCCCACATACAAAATCCATATTTCAAAAAAATCACAATCATTTGTTGAGTGTGAGCTCACCATGATCATCAAGATCAGGGATAATATTACGCTTGATAAGAAAACACGCTTAGTCACCCTTATTAAGGAATTCACACACATCATTGTTGGATCTTATCACTAGAGTGACATGGTTGGTCCCAATCTCCCAAAACACTAAAAATCTATTTTAAAAAAGCATAAAATAATTCAAAAATATAAAAAAATGAGAAAACATTAAAACATTATAAAAATGAAATCAAAGGTACAAAGATCAAACATTGCAATTAGGTATTGTGTACACATGGATGTTCTTTCTTCCTTTTCTTTCATATTCCTTTACAAGTCATCCACCATTTTCATCCCTTTGATGTTATTATGGTTAGCCAATTCGCACACATTTTGTGAAATTTATCATAATGGTATTTATTTGACCATGGTCATTTATCACCTTGGTAAATTAAATAATGACTGACCTCTTAGAGATCCTATCACAATTCACATTTATAAACTTGTTACGAAGAAATTTTTGATATATTTCTTGACACTAACCAATGTCGTCATCGCAATCACTTCCATATCCTTCCATCAAACCATCAGTGGTTCTTAACCCCTTGTCAAACAAGAGAGATGAAATAAGTTTTCAGGAAGCAAAAGAATCAAAATCAATCAATCAAAAAATAAAAGCTACAAAGAAAAGCAAATTGATATATAACTCTCTCTTGGGGTATTTTTAATAATCTCTACCGAGGCTATGGATGACTAACTAGTAGTAGAGAAATGTTACAATTAGAATCAAAGGCATCTCCATCGAGGCTATGGACACCTGACTGGCAGCAGAGAAATGTACGAATCTCCTTCCATAATCCATTCAGAAATCACCTTTCAAACTAAATCATTCTTACACATTGGCTAGTGTATTCAATTGTTGTCTATCAACTCTTTTCCTCAAGAGGTAATTCATTTCCACGTGCACACATGGGACATCGATGAGAAAACATGATTAGTATGTTACCGGGTGTTTTTTTGGACCTTGTTCAAACTCTTACTTTAGCGCATGTCTTGTCTCGTGATTTGTGCCTTGGGCTAATCACTTTTTCATCAACCGCCTTCTAAATCTTTTCATAGCATCCTTTGTTCTTCAGAAAATTTTTAGAACATCCATGTGTATAGTATGGCCTCTTTTCCATGTTTACAAACACTTTTGTCCCCTTTTAATAAGACTATTTTCTACTTCCTTTCTCTCATGTGTTTCTTGGCCAGCTTACGTTTGGGGCACCCTTGCTCCCTCATGATTGAACCTATTTTATATTGGTCTTGACCCCCCTTTAGCACGTGAAGAGTTTTCCTTTGAATATTCCCATCTAACTTTGGGGGCAATGTCACATCTTCACTTTTTTCTTGTACCTACACGTGGCCTTTTGCCCTTGTACATCCCATCTATCGCTAGGGCATCCACATTTCTTCATTTTCATGTACATAGCTTCGAAAATTTTTCAAAACACAAAAACATTCACATATATTTCAAAAACGCCTAAAAATACAAAAATTATAATTTTCAAAAAACATAGAAAAATACGAACACATAAAAATTTAAAATTTCTCAAAAATCCTAAAAATTAAAAAAAAAATCAATTTTTTTTGCAAAAATGGGTAAACAACTCCAAACGGCTCAAAATTGTGTCTTGCGCATGGTATTTATTCCATTTCTTGCTAGAATTTTCACATGTTTTTGAATCAAATGACTCGCAAATCATCAAATTTACAACCATTTACAAATCTTTCATGCTTGATTCGTCGATACTCTGGGGCACATATTTTTGCCTGATAATGTTTCATTGCGCACAACGCTTTATCACTGGACCTTATGTCCTTCATCATCTTCCCTTGCATGTATCCTTTCTTGAGGCATCATTTTCAACTCTTGTCGTCTATCATGAACATTTGGGGATCTTCAACTTGATAACAAAATATTTGTGCAACCGTCTCAACCGTTGTGGGTTTGAGTATGTGTGTTTTTGTTAGAGTAGGTATTTACCTTAGCTCATGTTCACCTAGGTAATTTATTTACCTTTATTGTATTTATCCTCACCCACTTATGTGTGTGGATATTTCTTTTATCTTATTTAGATATTAGGAGATATTATCTAGTTGTTAGGTATAGTTCTTTCCTTGATCTATGGTATTGACTAGATCCTTGATGTCTAGTTCTCTCCTAAATCTATGGTCTTGACTAGTTCTTTGATGACTAGTTATTTCCTTGATTTATGGCTTGATCTACGACCTTGATTGGTTCTTAGATTGTTATTCCTTGCCTATTTAAGCAAGGCTCATTCTCAATGTATTGCATTGAGTTCCATAATAATATATGATATTGTTGCTCATTTGTTTGCAAAGGTTTTATGTAAATTTATTATGGCGAATTGCTTTCATCTTATTGATCGTGGTGTTTGATTATCATTTGTGTTCTTGGCTTGGTACGATCTGGTTATCGTTCCTTTCATGGTATTAGAGCTGGAGATTGTTGTTGACATCCATCTGTAAGTTATATTTTGCAAATAAATTCATTGTATATTCATTTATTTGGGATTTGGTCATATTTTTTTGTTGCATAAATTTTTATGCAAAACAGAGGCTTCCATTAGATCTGGAACGTGGGAAAACCCTAAGATCAACTATAAACTCGATTACTTTTGGAGGCAATCATTTTTTTGGGTTTTTTTGTATTACTGCAAGGAAGCACACCGGTCTACCTTGGGATTCGTGTCGTGAAGGAAAAAAACGTGGGATTATTTTTTGGGTATGTTGGATTTCTGAAGATCTATACAGGGCATTTTCCTATTGCAGCGAATTTATCTCGGTTTGTGTAGTAAGGTTTGCGAATCTTCCTTAGCCCTTGGTCGTATGGTATGGTCATATGAGGACTTAAAGCTTGTGATTCCTACTAATAGGTGCTTAACTTCAGTGCCTTTTAATTTTATTTGTGTGGTGAAGGAAACAACAATTTATTTTGTTTTAGTGGCAACTAAAATAAATAACAGAGAAAAATATTTAAAAGCTTGTAACTTTTGATCGGTAACTCAGTTTTGAGTGTCATTTCTTGCAAAAGTGCTTGTTTTTCGTGCTCTTTTCATTGGAAATATTTATTTTGAGACTTGCACTATAATTATAAAGTGCCAAATATGGAGGAGTGTTGTAATCAATTGTGAATGTAATTTCGGCTGAGCTCGATGTCCTAAACTTTTGGGAGTTGCATTTTGTATCTATCATGGATTCTGAGAATGATATGCTTTTCTATGAAGTATGTGGACTTCAAGAGGATATTGTAAAATTTGTGGAAGAAAATAGATCGCTCAAGAAATGAAATTCTCTTATACAATCACTCATTCACGATAAGGATACAAAAAAACACTTCCTACAGAACAAACTTGCTATCCTACAACATCACCATCTTATTGTGGACAGACATATCCATGCTCCTAGTCCACTTGCAGCTATTGCTCCTGAACCCACTGACATTGATCTATCATTCTTTGAGTCTATTCCTGCTCTTGATGCTCATACACATATGAAGCTTGTTACTGCATGCTCTTCCACATCTGTGCCTATTATAGTACCACATGTTGTGTATCCTACTTCTACTCAGCTGTATGGATTTTTTGAGAAGCATACCACTACATTCAGTTCTTGCATGCTCCATTCTATGGGTCTCACTAGCAGAGTCATTGGCATACATTCATAGGGTATTGTTTCCTCTATTCCACATGTTAAGTTGAATTCTCGTCATGACATTGGTTTTCGAGCAGATACTTCATTGGGATCACACATTGACAGAGCTCTTTTTTTTGTTCGCTTGAATATTTCTAAGGATCATGAGAAACACATGAGTTCTGCACCTTCACTCAGGCTTGAGAAACCTGAGATTTCAGCCATCAGACATGATCAACCTGACACACATTCTGATGTTCTTTTGCATGCACCCATTGTGCATTTTGCACCAAGTCATATGCAAACATCTTCTTCATCCATCCGTGTTGATTTGGGGTGGATATCTGATCACTCATGGTGGTGACATAGGCATTCATTGAGAGGGCTCTATAGGTGTTGCTCCTCCACCATTAGGCCTCTTACTCCACTTTCTATACCTTATGCATTGTGATGCTTCTTGTTTTGAGCATTTTTCTTTAGATGTAGTGTATCTCTCTTGTTTATTGAGAGATTTTGTATTTGTATTTTTGACACTTTTGGCATGTTGACAGTATCTCTTATGGGGGATTTATTCTGGTGAAGTTCAGTGTTATTTTATCAGTGTTCGAGTAGTTGATTTTGGGCAACTCATACAGATTTGTAGCGTCAATCCACCCATTCAGCAGTATGGGAGGGTGTGGTGTTGATCCTGCGTCTTCAGGTTTCGTGTCCTTTCCTTGTTGCCTTGGATTTTATTGGATCGTGGCACACCTATTTGCAGCAGTTGATCGAATTATGTTTGGTTTTTTTTTTACACTTTCGGCATCACTCCGTTGACAGTCTCCTTGTATGGAGCTATTCTGGTGAAACCCAGTGTCAGTTGTTTTTGAGTTTTGTGATTGAGAAGTGGATTCAGACCATAGTGCACACCAAACTTCTTCAGCATTGTATGAGTTTTTTGAGCCAAGCTTCTTGGGATGCCTTGGAGCGGGTCTTTACTCTCTTTATTTTGTTGTTACTGGTTTTGGGTACCTTGCGGTGTCCCTTTTTCCCAGTTATTATACATGAGTACCTCATCAGGCCTAGTTGTCGAGACTCATACTGTGTACATGACACTTCTATTTTGGCCCCTAGCTTCACTTGAGGGGGGGTGTTAGAGTAGGTATTTACCTTAGCTCATGTTCACCTAGGTACTTTATTTACCTTTATTGTATTTATCCTCACCCACTTATGTGTGTGGATATTTCTTTTATCTTATTTAGATATTAGGAGATATTATCTAGTTGTTAGGTATAGTTCTTTCCTTGATCTCTAGTTCTCTCCTAAATCTATGGTCTTGACTAGTTCTTTGATGACTAGTTATTTCCTTGATTTATGGCTTGATCTACAACCTTGACTGGTTCTTAGATTGTTATTCCTTGCCTATTTAAGCAAGGCCCATTCTCAATGTATTGCACTGAGTTCCATAATAATATATGATATTGTTGCTCATTTGTTTGCAAAGGTTTTATGTAAATTTATTTTGGCAAATTGTTTTCATGTTATTGATCGTGGTGTTTGATTAGCATCTGTGTTCTTGGCTTGGTACGATCTGGTTATCGTTCCTTCCAGTTTGTACTTGTTTCCTTGTTAAATGAACTTGTGTACTTCTCGTGTTGCATTACTTTCTGTAAGTTACATTAAGTTGGTGTTTTCAGCAATGGACAATTGTTCGTTGTATGGCTTTTCATGTCATTCTACTTTTGTTGTATGCTTACATTTTTAATAAGGACCGATGACATAGATCCTTGGCAAAATGATGATAAGAAATTTGTTCTACACTGGATGCAAGACTAGTTCTTCCCTAGCCTTCTTCCTCTCTCTCTTTCTTCTCGATCATTCTCCTATTTATATTATTTTTCTAATTCACTTGGGGCATCTTGCCCCTACCCATTTTTCTATCCATTTCTCTCATCTTTTCGATCGTCAATCACCTTCTTTCATCACCCCATCGACAATCAAGGGGGCATCTCTCACTTTTACTAATTTTTCTTCTACCCCTTCAAAATTTTACTTGTCTACTATCTTTGAAGTGGCGTCACTTACGCCACCCCAAAGAGGGGAAAATGTAGACACCTGTAATTTAGCTCCAGCAATTTAAATACTTAAATTGTGCTAATTATCCCCTTTCCCGTAAATTGATGACATATCATCAATATAACACATTTTCTCTTCTATCGTCGTTAATTAACTACATTACGCTAGTTAATTGGCCCTTCTATCTAGCACAACCAACAATTAACGATCTTTTGTTAATTAAACCCCTTTTTACCTAATTAATTAATTAAGTTTCCTCTTCTATTTGATTAAACCCTTCTTATCCCCTAAATCATACTAATTATTCTTCCAAAAAAGCTTCTATAAACTTGCTCACCTATTAATTAATCATTTTGATTAATCAATAAATCCCCTTAAACCCCATGAGTCAGTAAAGGACAAAGTAAACTCTCCTAAAGTTGACTCAACCCCCTTTCAACCATAGTCATCCCCAATTAACTCAACCTTGCTATTATCCCACATGTAAAGGGATGCAAAACTTCTTTTATCCACTGAGCTATATAAGGAGCCCTCATTCTACGTTTTTACTTACACCTAAATGAGCATAGAGCCTTTACTATAGCCATTTACCATCTTAGAGAATTCTTCAATTAAAGGAGATAGCTATCTTCACTTCTTCCATTCATCCAGCCAAGTTTGAAGTCATATGGAGATATGTCAAATGGTCTTGTAGCCATAGATTGACAAGATTCCATTCTTGAAACCTTGGGATTCAAACATACAATCAACCCTTTGATTGCTAAGGATCTAAATAGGTTCATTTCATTTGATTAACATTTAATAAAGATAGAGATTAATGGATTAGCATGTTAGTTTGAATGTTTATTCATGTTCTAATGCAAAGATGTTAGTAGATTAGTCTTGTTCAAGATCTAAGCGTGATGGTGCATAGATTTTAGTTTAGCCTTGTTTTAGGACTACTATGTGTTAGTTCTAATTCTCTTTGCATACTAATTCTTGCACACAACAGTTTTATTAATAAGGAAAAACCATGTCACAGATCAATGGTAGGGATGTAATATATAAGTATTTCATAGCCACAATTAAACAAATGAACTCTTGTACAGGCTGAACCAACCTATGTGTTGTCACAAAACCATACGGGAATACTATTACCAAATACAAATAAAACTAATAATAATAGTTATAACATTATAACCATATAACAAATAAACAATGCAAGTTACCTAAGTAACCACATAGTATACTATTCTACCACAGTAAAACAATACACTAAATACAATGCATAATTACAATATGTTTTACCTAACAATTGGCTCATTCAAATGCAAGTTATGGGAAATATCTATGGCCTGATTAAGATATTAGAAGCAATCTTTTAAGCTTATTTTGGGATAGTTCAAAGCAGCAAATTTATTATGGGAATTGTTTTTTTGCATGAAGTTATTTCATGTTTTATATTCTTTGTGGAAGTAGTACATGTCAATATTTATATTCCTTTGTGTAAAAAACCAAATTAATAATTTGGTCCGAGTTCTGCACAGTGAAATAATAATAATGTTCTATATCTATTAATCTCCAACACAATACAAATTTATAGGGAGAGGATCTCCTTAAAATAAAGAGTCCTATGAAACCTCCACAAAAAACTTAAACTTAATTTAGGCGAACTGTTTCAACAAATAAAACAATATTATTCTTACATGTATGCACTAACGAATATATACCTCATAAATGATAATTCCTATCATTCCTCCCCTTAGTGTGATCATGGGAAAAAACACCATCTTCAACCAAGCAGCATGTCATTCCGTAGTCTGCACATGGTCTCGATCCTCAACACTGATTGTGGGAACTACATCATCCATGAATATGGGCCCATCAACCTATCCAGGTGAATACATTAATTAGGACCCATCAACCAATTCACATCAACCATCAAGTCAATATGATCAAGAACACTTCATGCTATAGTATCAAAGGTAAAAATCTCCACATCATCATCATCACAGGGGAAACATAAACATTGTACTGCACACAAGAACATGGATGCTCATCTGTTATTATTCATCACACACAACAAAAAGTGTCACTAAAGAAGTTTGCGGCCTCTGAGGTAGTGACAAACTCGAGGACACTGATTTTACTCTTGCCTCTGTTGCCTCCATCCTCTAGTCTCATGTTGTTAGCTCAACCTAATTTGCATATGAAACTCAACATTTTCCACATTGGGTTTATTTGTATAACTTCCCCCCAAAATATGAAATACTTTATTTTTCAGACGTCATACAACACAGAAAATACGAAGATAAATTATTATTTTTTAAATTTTTTACCCCATATATATATATTAACAACACAACTTTTACAAAGACATTTTTTGACAATTGAGTAGACAATAATAACTTGAAAAATGACTACTCTAACTCTAGACTCATTTTATTTTTGGCATTCATAGGAGTACTGGATTTTTACGCAGGAAGGCATGCACCAGTTGAATTGGACTTCGCTGATTCGGACACTTTTTTGAAATTGGACGACATAGATTTATTTTTCAAACTTGCGTGGAAATCTGACGGGTGCATGTATTATTGTGCAGGAAAATGACAAGTCTGGAAAGGCCATATGAGGGTTCTGCGCTGGGTTTGGAGAGAATTTTGGTGGGTTTGTTGATGTGGGTTCACCGTTCATCCTCGCCACTCAACATTTATTATGCTGCCAAATACATGGAGAAGCAAACAGTAGATACAGTAATTTTGAAATGACGTGGCCATTGTAAATTCGTGGCGATTGGCAAGATCTATAGAGAGAAGGATGGCTTCTTAGAGTAATTCTGATTTTTTTCTGATCTGTTTTCTTGCTGTACTCATGGTGGTGGGCGTTATGGGGAACTATTCTCCTTCCTCTGCATCGGCTATCATACGTAAGGCGTGCAAGACGGCAGCCGATAGAGACTTCTGTATTCAGTTATTATCCTCAGCTCCATTCCAAGGCAAACATGAAAGAGCTCGCCGGCATAGCTGTGCAGTTGAGTTTTAATGAAGCTCAAAAGGTTTCAACTTATGTCGTAGGAATGAAAAAAATAGAGAAGATGAGAAGTTTAATTTCCTCGCAGGCTCTTACAGACTGCGTGGAGCTTTTCCAAGACACAGTAACTCAGCTCCAATCTGCATTAACAAACTTAAATGGCAAGGGCAGGAAAATGTCTCATATATCTGAAACGCGGCTTTTGCTGAGTGCGGCGGGGACTAATACAGAAACCTGCATCGACGGCTTATCCGAGGATCATTCTTCTCGAAATATCCCAACAGTGCGTCCAGTCATACTTGTCATTTCCTGTGCATAATAGTACAGGTTACGCTAACCCAAGTTAACGGCTTTGGCAACATCTCCGTTCAACGCAGTTCCTCGACACATTTTATTTTCCTTACTACTGCAACTATCCAAGATTCGTTGGGGCGCTTTGCCTGGCTATATTCATGGATTGGAGATTTTTATGTGTGCTGCTACTGCTGTTTGTTGTGTCTTGCTCTGGTGAGTGGTTTTGTGTTTTTGGGTAGGATATGGTTTATGCATCTATACATTTTAAGTAATGGTGAATCAGATCTATGTGTTTTTGGGTTTTTGCTCCGATGATTGTAGATTGCAATGCCAGAACAACTGTGAATGTTGCTCCATGTGGGGATGTGTTGTTTATGTGTTCTAGAATCTAATCAAGGAGTCCTATCCCAAATGTGTTGGTTTTTAGCAAATAGTTGAATATGCCCCTCAGTTGCCCTTCAACTTGTTAACAGATAATGGTGGAGCCAAATTCAGGCTCATAACTCTTGCAAGTCTAATAGATGCTAAAACCATTGCCTGCTGTTTAGAGGGATCTTTGTGGTATGGTATGGTTGTACCCAACTTGTGATAAACCATTGCCATTTCCCCTGTATTTCCTGTGACTCCAGTTTAGGGAAGTTGTTCACGGTTCCTGGTAGCTTTTTGATGATCCATTTTGTTATGAAGCTTTTATAACATCAAAATGAGAAACAAATCTGCACTTTCCAGCTTGGATTATTTACATGGTGTTGTGGGCATGTGTTTAAAACTGACAGCTTGTTTTCTCAGTTTTGTTTGTCAGGAACTAGTCATGGACATGGGCAAATAGAAGCACTTTGGCTCAAGAAATCTCTCCTAAAAGAAAACTGGCTTGAATGGTACAATAACAAAACCTAATGATTTTGGGGTGGGCAATCCTTATGTAACCACATCCATAACTCCTGTAACAGCACCCACAAAGCCCACTTTCACACCAATTCACCCCAACGCCCCTTGTTACTACTACCACCACTACCCCTGGTTTATCCCCCATCACCTCGGGGCAGAGTTGGTGTGTGGCCAGGACCAATGTTCAAGACAAATCCTTGCCGACTGCTCTGGACTATGCCTGCGGACTTGGAGGTGCTGATTGCTTATTGCTAAATGGTGGCCAATGCTATGAGCCAAATACTATCAGAAGAATAACAAGGCACCTGGAACCTGTGAATTTTCTTTATCATAGCTGAATTTTGTTTACAACCAGACAAGGTTCTTTTCTCGTCCATATTTGTATTATCAAGGAGAATAATTTTGTAAACAAGGAAATTAATGCAAGAGTGAAACATTCAATAGAGCAGGAAACTTTGAGAAACTTGTAAAGACCGTGCAGCTTGCCTGCCAAACAAGTATGTAATTAAATTAAGGCTAATGTGTCAAGAATGTGGAAAAAATGACTGTAGATGGAATAGATGTTAAGAGGATTTGGAAACCCCATTCTATTTATAAATGTGTATTTTGAGTTTCTTTTGTGTTATGGAGAGTTTGAGAGTTGAAGCACTTTATAGGGTGCAGTTAGGCTGTAAGAGAAACTCATATTAACAGAATTTGGCATATCTGGAACTGTTCTGCCTTGGGCGTCTTGGATGATATCATTCATTATTACTTAACATAAGCTAGGCTATTTTTTCAACGTGGGGACATTTTTAGAATTTATATGAAAATAAAAGGCAAAACATATGGATTTTATTTCAGGATTTGATCTGATTTGTTGAGCACTGTTAAGTTGCAAGAGAAATTCTATTAACATAATTTGGCATATCTGTAATTGTTGTGCCTGGACGACCTGGATAATACCATTCATTAATAGTTAAACATCAGCCAGGTTGTTGTTTCAATGTGGGGAAAAAATGTAATTTTGGTGAAATATAGAAGACAAAACATAGGCATTCCGTTTCAGGGTTTGATCTGTTTTATAGTTAAAAGGGGCCTTTGCGTAATGTTTGGGGGCAATGCATTAAATTAATGTCGTCTATTTTGTATCTTTGATCACAGGCTATGGCACTTGCATGTACACCACAGGATCCAGGTATGTAATGGATAACATGGAAACCCATTAATTTTGTTACTTATTACACCTTTTTCATGTGTAACATGTTGGATTTCTAAGACTTTCATATTCGCTTGTTTCCCATTATTTTTCATCATCTTTATTGACACCTCTTGAATTCGTTACAGCACCAACAATACTCCAACAACTCCTGTAACTACTCCTACAACTCTTAGCACTACTCTGACAACTCTAATAACTACTCTTGCACCCCCAACGACTACTACTCCGGTATACAATTCCACCACTCCCGTCAGTGGCATCACTATCACTCACCCTAGTGGAATCACTACCACTCCTCTTGGCATTATTGGAGGCATTCCCACCAGCTTGGGACCAGCCAGTTCATTGAACAATACATATAGTGGCTCCTCATCATCCTTAAAAACATCTGGGTTCAACATTTACATTCGTCATGTCTATAAGTGTGGCTGTAATACTTGGTTAAAATGGGTCATGTCCATGGAAGGTGATTTGGAAGTCAAAATCAGTAATGAGGTTCCTTCCCTGCTCTTTCTTATAATCTTTATGTATATTTATACCTAATGTAATAATAACGACAGCACTAGAATAAGCTTTAGTAAGTTTGTGATAGACTACATACATGATTGGTGTGGATGGGCCTATAGAATTCAACATTGATTAATAAACCTACATACATGATTGTTATGGATGGTCCTATTGGGTAAAACTTGCTCTTTTAGATGAATGAATGTATATAAATTATTTGAATGGCGTCGTCTGTCTTGAGGGTGTTCCACTAAATTTTCCTTGTACAAATCCATTTTGTTCTAACGTCTTCAATATTTAATATATGATATTTACTCTCTTGGTAACTTAAATTAAACTAAATTAAGACATGTGGATGACTTTGGACTTCATATGACGGAATTAAAGTAGATATGGAAGTTGGAACCCTTCTATTTGGATTTAGATTACCAAGTGTTCCGCCGTCAATGAGAGGTCCCTAACTTTAGGAAAACAGATGTCAGCAACAAAAGAGGAGATGATAAGTAAACGATACGTGGAAGGGTGGTGCCATTGGGGCATCTAGTGGAATTATATAACCCCACATGGTTTTACATCCATAGCTTCGGCACATGAATCCTAGAAAATGGCTCTTTGTTGCAACTCTCTCTCATGGTTTAGTTTTAATGAAAACAAACCAACAGATTTTAACTTTAACTGCAACTTCCACCTCCATTAACAGTGATCCATATGGTTGGCTTGGTTAGTGAAGCATTATGCTGGAGGATTACATATCGAGCCCCTCCCACTACAAATTAGTTAGAATTATTAATTACGCAATCCTTCTTTGTAAATCGGAATAGACGATGCATATTCGTTTGAACGCCATTGTACATAACATTCATTATCATCCATGTGGTAATAGAGGATAAGTCGGGGTCAAAACTAATTGCCTATAATAAAACTGATTTGCAACCGCTTCCTTCTCTCGTGTTTGTGTCCATGTGATGTGGTAGGTTGAACAAAACCGATGGCATAGGGCTTGTTACTACATCGGTCTTCCCTGCCAAATTCTTGATTGTGCATGTTTTTTACTTCATGTGGGTCAAGGGTTCGATTCTTAGGGAAAGGACCATAGCTTTCCTCATATGACAATATATTCTTCTAATCTCCATACTGCTACTGCACGCAACATTTTTGCAGTCGTTTATGGAAAATCCATCTTTAGGGGTGTTTCATTGCATTGGAAAAGTGAAATTGGTCGAACCTAAAACCTTGGACCACTGGGAAAGCACCTATGACTATGATTTTTTGGCGTAAACAATTAGAGATTGCATCCCCGTCACCACATATGGGGAGACTTCACATAGTTTTTTGTGATATTGAGGATGATTTTGTCCATGTTGTGGATTTCGTGTAAAAAATAAAATTTAAAAATAGTCGGGCTCCCGCTATTGTTCTAGCGACCTTTGTCATCCACGTGACTCGATAGCGTGACCTTTAGCTCCCCTGACTGAACAATTGGACAACATGAAAGGATAACAAATAGTTTTTCTATCGAACTTGTTGAAGGTCTCACAAATCTAATATTATAATTTTCATAACCATCAATGACATCTCACTAAGTAATATTGTGTTCCGAACAATCCCACAAAACAATATAATTGCTTTTTATTAATGATTTATAATAGAAAACCCCAAGATAAGTGTAGCTGGTAGTGGTGTCTCTCTGAGTTTTCCATGACTCTAGAAGGATTGGATCAAGAAACGAGAACTTCAATTGGGTTTTCAACATGGAATGCTCACAGAAACAAGCATTTCAGTTGGGTTTCAAACTTGAAACTTGTTAGATTTTTCCCATTATTTATTTTGTCTCTTTTAAGCATAAATTGCACTCACATGAATAATGCGACCGAGATTGATTCACTAAATTGTAACATTAGTAACATAAATTATTTAAGTGTTACAATTTAAACCATGGAAAAGGTGTAGAACATGTCGATATTTATTTTTCACTTTTTTATTTCCAATTTTCCATTAATGTCTATGTCTTATCTCAAAAATCAAACATTGTCTCTCTTAGAGCTTGCGTGGAGCTTGCCATACGTCTAAAAGAATCAGACCGTGTGGCACATATTGAGGCTAAGAAACAAGCATTTTGATTAGGTTTCAAATAGTTGAGCTCAACCAAGAGATAACATATGCATGTCGCTCATATGCCTAATCACTGGAAGGATTCAATTAGTAATGCTTCTTCGTGAATTACCTATTTTCTCAAGATTAGAACTAAAAAAAATCGACCACAAAGTTTTAATGGAAAGAGCAATGTGGATGGGTTTTGACCCTATAACATATTGAGTTTTCGTCATTTTTTTATTTTTGGCACTTTAGGCTCAAATTGCACTCACGTGATTAATGGAGTCTCAATATACAACATTCACACACCATAAAGGTTTGGCCTACCATTGCAGGAACTCAATTATTGATGACTATTCGTGCATCTCCTATTTCATGACAATTACACCATCTTTAATTTAAAAAGGGAAACTACAAAGTGCTCCAACAAGAAATCATTTCAGTTGGGTCTCGAACATGTAACCTTTTCAAACTTCCCCATTTTGTAGTTTGTCCTCTTCAAATGTATATTGCATTGCCATGAATAATACGTGCAAGATAAAGACCATATAGTGGAACACAATGTCTTCTCTCTCCATCGAACCCCTTCTTGATATCTCCTTATCATATCCCTCTATTTCAGTTCCTCATTTTTTCATTCTTCACTCCATCCCCTTCGATGTTTACATCGTACACTTCACATACATTGCTAGTTTAAACAACGATATACTTTTATATTGATTGACCAAATACTCTAAAACGACTAATGATGTGGTGATGGAGAAAACGATATCCGACATGTAGACTTTATCATATGACATATACATTAGACTCAAAAACAATAAACAATTATATGAGGGACCAAAACATGAACAATTTTGACTTACCACATAAAACGTGATATCCACCTAAATGGTCTTTTCAACAATTTATTTTTTTATAAATATGGCAGGGACGTGGAATCTGCAGCAAATACAGATAGAGTTCATGAATCAATAGGTTCGTCTACCTTTAGATCACCGACATCAGTTGTCAATACAAATGCAAAGTGGAGGAAATGCGCCAAATGCAGAGTGGAAAATGCAATCGAATCCAAAAAATGTAAAATCCTTGAAGCCTAATTAGTTTTTAAATACCCCTCAGCTTGTGCAAATCTGCAATCGCCTGATTCACCCCTCATGTATTGAACAATGTGTAAAATTCTTCAAAACAAATCAGTCTACTATCAGATTGATGAATCCGTAGAAGCTATACGACCATTATACAAATTGCGCTCAGTCTGTTGATCCCACCTACAAGTGAAAAGCTAATTATAGACGGGGATACAATATCCGATGTCTGAGTTGAGAGGGTTGGCATTCAATGCTTGGGCAAGAATTATCAACAAAGACTCCACATTTATGCACAACGGAAAACATACAACAGTCATTAATCTTAACTCTTGCTAGATCTACTTCAAAGAAGCGTATGGATTCTTCTAAAGAATCTCATGGCTATATACACCATGTTCTGATACTAAATAATAATTTGGTTTGAGTTTTTCACGGTGAAATATTAATAATGCTCTATATCTATTAATCTCCGACACAATACAAATTTATAGGGAGAGGATCTCATTAAAATAAGGAATTCTATGAAACCTCCATGAACAAATCAAACTTAATTTAGGCAAAATGTTTCAAAAACCAAAACAATAGTATTCTTATATGTACGCACTAACTAATATATCCTTCATAAATGATAATTCCTACTTAATAAATAGTATGAGAATCTCCCCCAAAAGAACCTACTCTTTTCTTTGAATAAATAAATAGATTAGCACGAGGATTCCCACATAAGAAACTATGTCTAAAATCATATAGAAAGAAGAGAAGGACAACAGGGAAACCTTCACATAGGAACCTGCTGAATAATTATTAAAAAAAGAAAGAAAGCATTAGGAGGGGCTCCACACAAGAACTTTTCTTTGGGAAGAAAAATAAAATCTGAGAATCTTTCATTTGTTTTATAACTGTATAACTTGTGACCATCATTTTTATAGTTATGTTCATGATAGAAAAAGAGTTAATCTTTTCATGTTATGACTTCTAAAAGATAAGAAAAGGAAAAAAAGCATGCCTATACGGTTCAAGAAAAATAAATAGAAGCATAATTTATAGAAAAAATTGATATTGACATGCATGAAGACTGGTATGATTTTAGGCATGGGGGACATGATGAGCCCCAAAAACAAATCATTCTATATAAGATTTAATATTCTTTTCTTTCCATAAATTGTAAATCTAAATGTAATTTCTAAACTTATGGTTTATTTAGAATGAAATAAAAAGTATATATCATGGTTATTTCTTTAGAAATCATTTTTCATCTACTTTATTAAGTATGACTAATGATTCTTGGGAAAGAATAAGAAATTGTGCATATGCATCCTATAATAAGCTATAAGTGCAGACTAATGGATTTTGCGCACTAGTTACTACCTATAATAGCCTCAAAAATCCTCATATCATCTATAGAAATACTTCGGAAAATTTTACAACTAGCGTAGGAGTTCATCAGAAAATTTTTACAACAGTAGTTATGGATATCATTTATCCAAATCTAGATATGGTCAACAATGCATTATTATCTATCTTTGGAAACTATTTCTACGACATCTATTTATAGCATTTCCATAGATAAACATTTATGTAAATAGTAAGATATTTGTGGCATTCTCCTAATGTTATGAATGTCTTTGTTTTTTTAAGGTCTTTGAGGAAAAATTAAATATTTATTTTCAACACAAATTAAAGGATAAACAAAATATCCAGATCATATTTAGATTCTCTTCGCCAAATAATACGTAGAAGATATGTGAGTAAATCTTGCCATAATATTCTATTTTAGTTAGACAAGATTTTCATTCTAGTAATATAGCTCTTTCCATATTTTCTGGAGATTGAAGCTATTTTGTGATAGATTAGAATATAGGATATGGATAGGATAAAATATTATTTGTTGAGATTTTTTTGGACGTAAATAAAGAGTTGGTTGGAAGCATGAAATTATAAATGCAACCTTCCATGTAGAACTATGTAACTTTTTCATTATTTTGATTAATCAAAAACTAAAATTCATAGCATTTAGTTTTGTTCATTAGTTTTAGTTAAAGTCCTCTTCCGAGGAATGAGTAAAGGACCACTCATTTCAAGGATGAGGAATGAATAAGGGACCACTCATTTCAAAGAAGGGAAAAAATGTGTTATTGTATGTTTATATTAATAATTTATTTTTCCTATAAGTATGTTATGTGCTTTTCAATTCTCGCATGTGTGATTTGATTTTCTTGCACGTGTGAAGTAGAAAAGATGATTTGCCAAGATTTATTTCCTCGATTGCATATAGCCTTCAAACACCAGCCTTGGGTTGACAAAAATTAATTGATGAGGAAAACAATTACACTCATCATTATCTTAATTTTGATGAATAAGATCTTATATTATATTAAAAAGTAAAATGATACAAGATCATTCACAAAAAAATTGGGCGGTATGGAAGCACACACCAAAGCCACGAGTCCAAACTAGGCACACAAAAATCCTAGGAATACATCTGATTACACATTATCACTAAACAGAGAAGTAAAGGAAATTAAATTGCTGCTGCAAATTTCTAACTAGCACGGGGTGGATCTTGATCATGCCAACACAGGTCCTTACCACTATTTGGCATGTCCCATCCAGATTCAGGTTGGCTACCTTCTTCAGTATCCTCAGCAACGGCCCGAGTGGGAGAGATGGCGAGAGCCATCATTATTTTAATTTGATTTGAACATATTTTCAAAAAGTAATAATATCATTATGAACATCTTGAAAGAGTGTTTCATAGGTGTCATTTCTATGACATATTTCTTAATCCTAAGAATTCAGTGTTTTAAGTAATAGAGGAAAAACTTCTTGGCCATGTAATGTTGAAGGAAGGAACCAAGATAGATTTAGAAAAATTTAAGTCTATTCAAAATTTTTTGTTACCCATAAGCAAGTTGGGAGTTCGCTCCTTTAAAAATGTCATTTTTTGAGACGATTTGTGCCATAATTTGTTAAATTGACTAGGCACATTACTTCCATGATTAACTTGACTAAACAAAATTTAAATGAAGTAAATAAGGAAAATAATATTTTGAGGATATTAGGTTGTTATTGCTAAAGATTCAATTTTGGTTTTCCCTAACCAAATAGACTTCATTATTTACAACTATGATTCATAGCATACTCTGTATTCCATCCTTATTTGAAAGAACAACAAAGGACTTGAGTTACCAATCACCTTCATGAGTTGTGGATTGAAATATCATGAGTTTAAATACTCACATATAGAGAAGAATGCATATGCAATGGTGAAGGAAGTCAAAAAATTTCACTACTACATTCTCAATTCACACATTAGAGTGCTAGTTCTTTGTTCTATGATTAAATCTATCTTAACCCAATAGAAACTCAAATATCAGAGATTCGTATGGATTGATAAATTCAAATAGTATGAATTGAATATCAAACCCACTAAGATAGTTCATAGGAAAGGTTTGTGTCAACTTATTGTTGAGAAGGATCCAAATTCCAACCAAGAGGAAGACAAATATATTGAAGACCTACCTTTAGTATTATTTTTGGGCAACAGTGATGAATGGTATTCCAACATTTCCTATTTTATCACATACAGAGAATTCCCAAGTCATCTCATCCATAAAGAGAAGAGAATTTTCAGGCTCAAGTAAGCAAGGTATGTATTATGGGATAACACTATTTTAAAGAAAGGCATTAATGGTGTGTTTTTGTGTTATGTGGTTAGGAAAAATAAGTAAGATTACTCAAGGCATTTCATAATGAATATTTTGGAGATAAATTCTCTTATCCTCTCACTATCCACAATATTTTTCAAACCTAATACTATTGGCTCATGATTTTTCATGGTTCTCAAGAGTGGGTAGCTAAGTGTGAAGCACGTTCAACAATTCATAGAAAATCCCAAGCTTGCAATACTACCTCCTCAACTTGTATTCATTGAAGAACATTTTCTTTTAATTTTTTTGGCTCGAGAATGACCAAAGCATAACATGTATGCATTACGCGTACGCGTTATGCCTACTATAAACAAAAAAAAGAGGCCCGAGCCTCTATCATTTTACCTCCCTCAAACGTGAGTTTCAGAGCTATTTCGTGCCCTCACATTTTTTCATTCAGCTGGATCTCAAGCTCAAAGGATCATTTCTGGATAGTCGGGAAGATCTGAATCGATGATGGTGCCATGGAGAAGAGGTAAGCACAATTATTTTCTCAAAATTGCATTGAAATATGATAATTATAGATTAAAATTTGAATTGAATACATATTTTTTATTGTTACAGTTAGAGGTCGAGGGAATCAACCACAACCAAACCCTGTTATTCCTGACATCCCTCCCGACACTCCCACAATTGCTCAACATCCCTCGGGTAGTCAAGAAGATTTAGCAGCCCAAATAGTTGAAAACAAAATTGAAATTGAGGATTTAATCAAAACAATGAGGGATGCACAATCTACAAACCCCCACCGTGCCTCTCTTGCAAACACATTAGAGGCATTGCTTGTTCAAATTGACGTGGACAATGGGGCAAATTGATCATTGGACAACTTACAGAGAGGGTTGTAGGGTTTATTATTCCAACAAATTGTCATATGTGGATGTAAAGAAAAAATAAATTTCAAAAGAACTCATATGTGCCTTATTCACGGACCCCCACACTAATTTTCCTGTTCTGTTGACATGTAAATGATTTCCCATCCATTGGTGCAATAATAATTTGATTAAAAATAATTTTTGGGACCGATGGTGGATGGTGTTTGATTTTCCACCTTGTAATAACAACGAGGTGCCACTATACTTTCTGAGGAAACTCTATTGCGAGTTTATCCTCAACGAGATCCCAAATTATTTTGATTTCTGAGATTTCCAGGGCCGAGGAAAAGGATCTGCATAGGATCGACCAGGTGCACAATGTGCACCTATTCAGCAGGGTAGATTCCCCACACAGAAGCCCCCTCACCCTGAGATTGTCCCTCAAGCAGTGAAGGAGACAATAGAGATTGATACACTCCACGCACTTCAGGGGCTATCTGTGACCCTTGTTTGACATACGAGGGAGATTTCTGAGCCAGATGCTCATGGAGGTACACAGAGTATTCCCTCAGGGAGTACTAGCATGAGGCCACATTTTTGCTCGTCATGTGGTAGCATATGTTTGGGGCCCGAGGAGGACGATACTTTCATGCGTACTGATTTTGGTGCACCTGGTGCTAGGGGTGAACACGATAATGTCACTATGTCAGATGTCCTTTTGAGTGAGACATTTGGATTACATTCATCGGTGTCACCTTCGCAGGTAAATTTGTTATGTTTTGTTATGTGTGTTACAAAAAGTTTGGAGTACCTGATTTACTTATATATGTTAAATTTTTGAAATAATTGTATTTGTACATGTACATGCATTGATATTACAGCGCGCGGGAGGTGCATCTTCATCCCGACCACAGGCGGCGAGCACCATGCATACACATACATTCACAGAGGTAATTTAGAATGTTAATTATGTAAAATTTTCACATACATGTGTGTGTGTGTGTGTGTGTGTGTATTAGTATATATATATAGTATGTATATATATATATGTATGTATGTTCTTGTATATCCATCTAACTCACGTGATATACATGTTTGATAAAGATGTTGACTTCACTAGACACCCCACCATCTCTGCGACAAGTAGATAAAGGTGTTGCCGCTGTGATTTCATCTACGCAACAACTCACTGAGGTATTCAAACAACATGTAAATTTTGTTAAATTTCTCGTGTAATTCATATTATGTTAAATTACATGTTAGTAATGTCTTTCATTGTAGAATTATTAAATTATGTTAATAATGTCCTTCATTGTGTGTATGCAGGAGTTACCTGCGATAGGTAGCAGCCCTGTTCATTTGATTCACAGGCGTGGCGGGGTAAAAACAATAGTTCTATATTGATAAAATTAGTTAAAATATTGTCATTATGTAGATACATGTACTTAGCTCTATTTTTGCTAATTCTGATGTTAGATTTTCTGATCTTATGTGTATGTAGGGAACTTCAACCCCCTCCATTTTGACTTTGAGGGCATGGACTCCTCCATCTCGTCGTCTTCGTACCCCCGTTCGTACTGCAGGAGCTCCCGATGACTCATCTGAGCGTGAGATGCAAATTCGGCGTGATCGAAAACTTGCGGTAAGTTTGTGTATTTATGTAAATACTTTCATTCTAGCATGGTCTTAAATACATGTTGAAAACATATATAAATTAAGTTTTGACAAAAAAACATTGTTTGCATTTACAGGCTCATCTACAGGTGAGTATTCAGTGGAAGAGGACTCGAAGCATGGGCTCGGATGATCCAAAGTCATCTCATGGATCTCCATCTTCATCTAAGGGAGGGCCTTCTTCGAGCAAGGCCAAGAGAGGGATAGATTTTGATGAGTAGGAAATATATATGTCTTACATGACATTGTTTTTGTATGCCTATGTGCATGGCATTGTATGTACGCCTATATGGCATTTGAACTTGATGGTATATGACCTATTTGGGCATTTTTGTATTTATTATGCACATTAAAATACTATTTGGAACTTGATAATTTTGTATGAGACCTTACATTTCTGAGATTATTTTCGCATGAATCTAATATGATGTGCACTTGACAATATTTAAGACATTATGGATTATTTTTTCATTTATTGGTGATGTACATGTACTAGCATTTTCAATGTATAATATGCATCAAACTTTGGAAATCAATATTTATATAATGTATGTATATAAAGAGTTACCTAATCTGAGTAATTATTCATTCAATTTATCAATGTGTATATGTGTATTTACCTTACTTGCGCTTCTTCTTGCTCATGGTCTCTTTGTACTGGTTCCTATCTTATCATGCACTTACTACATTCTTCTATGCTTCGTAGTCTTCTCCCCTGTTAAAACACCCGACAGTCGTCACAATTTGATGCCTTTCATCTGTTGATATTTTGAGAATGTCTCTCCATATACATTACTCCAATGCTTGAGAATGTCTCCAGATGCAATGACATTCTGATTCAGACACTCAATGATTCTTGATTGTCTAATCCTGTCCAATTCGTGTTACTACCTTTAAATCTGTAGGCATTTCAAGTTATTTGGAAATCACATCACACCCTTCACTAGGCTTGATGACTACCCCTATCCTTTTTAAGGTGCTTTTGAAAGCATCCATGGGTTTATCATAACATAAATTATCAATGAATGGAAGGTCACTAAGCCGTAGGCTAGCTGACTCCCATCCAGAACTAAACAAGAAAGATTTACTAGGTGATTGATAACTCCCATGTGTTCTTAGACATACCCCTATCAAATTCATTCTTAAGCCAATCTAGTCATTCAGGGCTCTTAAGCGACTACGCCCGGACGGGGTAGCCCTACACTGACTCAGACTGCACTATTTCACGCGTTTGCAAACAATAGCACAATGAGAGAACCAGATGGAGACAGAGAAAACTGTGAGAGGATTTCATAGAGGGCCCCAACGTGGAGGTCTCAGATCTGACGAGATGTCTCTAGGTGCCACGGAGTCTGAGAAATCACCCGTCAAAGATATGGCGTGTTTGGGCCTCAGGGCTCTTAAGCGACTACGCCCGGACGAGGTAGCCCGAAAGCATGGGGAGTGTAGGGAACCAAAATGAAGCCTCCACTAGCATTCACCAGGCCACCCCGATGTGTTGGCATAGTTGGTTTGGTCCCATGAGCTTCCGTTTGCAAACTACAGCATCTGGCAGCCCTACACTGACTCAGACTGCACTATTTCACGCGTTTGCAAACAATAACACAGCGAGAGAACCAAATGGAGATGGAGAAAACCATGAGAGGATTTCATAGAGGGCCCTGACGTGGAGGTCTCAGATCTAACGAGACATCTCTAGGTGCCATGGATTCCTGAGAAATCACCCGTTCGAAGATATGGCGTTTTGGGCCTCAGGGCTCTTAAGCGACTACGCCCGGACGGGGTAGCTCGAAAGCACGAGGAGCATAGGGAACCAAATCAAAGCCTCAACTATCGTTCACCTAGCCACCCCAATGCATGTTGGCATAGTTGGTTTGGTCCCATGAGCTTCCGTTTGCAAACTACAGCCTCTGGCAGCCCTACACTGACTCAGACTGCACTATTTCGCGCGTTTGCAAACAATAGCACAACGAGAGAACCAGATGGAGACGGAAAAAACTGTGAGAGGATTTCATAGAGGGCCCTAACATGGAGGTCTTGGATCTGACGAGACATCTCTAGGTGCCATGGAGTTTGAGAAATCACCCGTCGAAGATATGGCGTGTTTGGGCCTCAGGGCTCTTAAGGGACTACGCCCGGATGAGGTAGCCCGAAAGCACGGGGAGTGTAGGGAACCAAAAAAAGCCTCCAATAGTGTTCACCTGGCCACCTTGATGTGTTGGCGTAGTTGGTTTGGTCCCATGAGCTTCCGTTTGCAAACTACAGCCTCTGGCAGCCCTACACTGACTCAGACTACACTATTTCAGTGTTTGCAAACAATAGGACAATGAGAGAACCAAATGGAGATGGAGAAAACCGTGAGAGGATTTTGTAGAGGGCCCTGACATGGAGGTTTTGGATCTGACGAGATGTCTCTAGGTGCCACGGAGTCTGAGAAATCACTCGTCGAAGATATGGCATGTTTTGGCCTCAGGGCTCTTAAGGGACTACGCCCGGACGAGGTAGCCCGAAAGCATGGGGAGCGTAGGGAACCAAAAAAAATCCTCCAATAGTGTTCACTAGGCCACCCAGATGTGTTGGCCTATATGGTTTGGTCCCACAAGCTACCATTTGCAAAATACAACATCTAGCAGCCTTACACTGACTCAGACTACATTATTTCGCGCGTTTACAAATAATAGGACAGCGAGAAAACCAGATGGAGGTGGAAAAAACCGTGACAATATTTCATAGAGGGATTCAACATGGAGTTTTTGGATCTAACGAGACATCTCTAGATGCCACGGAGTCTGAGAAATCACATGTCTAAGATATAAGGTGTTTTGGTCTCAGGGCTCTTAAGGGACTACGCCCGAACGAGGTAGCCCGAAAGCACGGGGAGCATAGGGAACCAAAACAAAGCCTCCAATAGGGTTCACCAGGCCATTTGGATGTGTTTTCCCAGACGGTTCGGTCCCAAAAGCTACCGTTTGCAAACTACAACATCTAGCAGCCTTACACTGACTTAGACTACACTATTTCACGCGTTTGCAAACAATAGGACAACGAGAGAACCGAATGAAGATGGAAAGAAAACCATGAGAGGATTTAAGAATAGAGTGCCTAACATGGAGGTTTTGGATCTGACGAGACATCTCTAGGTGCCATGGAGTCTGAGAAATCACCCGTCAAAGATATGGCATGTTTTGGCCTCAGGGCTCTTAAGGGACTACGCCCGGACGAGGTAGCCCGAAAGCACGGGAAGTGTAGGGAACCAAAAAAAATCCTCCACTAGTGTTCACCAGGCCATACAGATGTGTTGGCCTAGATGGTTCGGTCCCACAAGCTACCGTTTGCAAAATACAACATCTAACAACCTTACACTGACTCAGACTACACTATTTCACGTGTTTACAAACAATAGGACAACGAGAGAACCGGATGGAGATGGAGAAAACCGTGAGAGGATTTTGTAGAGGGATTCAACATGGAGGTTTCAGATCTAACGAGACATCTCTAGGTGCCACAGAGTCTGAGAAATCACATGTCGAAGATATAAGGTGTTTTGGTCTCAGGGCTCTTAAGAGACTACGCCCGAACGAGGTAGCCCGAAAGCACAGGGAGTGTAGGGAACCAAAATGAAGCCTCCACTAGCATTCACTAGGCCATTTGGATGTGTTGACCTTAGATGGTTTGGTCCCACAAGCTACCGTTTGCAAAATACAACATCTAGCAGCCTTACACTGACTTAGACTACACTATTTCGCGTGTTTGCAAACAATAGGACAGCGAGAGAACCAAATGGAGATGGAAAAAAACCCGAGATAGGATTTTGTAGAGTGCCCCGACATGGAGGTTTTGGATCTGATGAGACATCTCTAGGTGCCATGGAGTCTGAGAAATCACCCGTCGAAGATATGGCATGATTGGGCCTCAGGGCTCTAAAGGGACTACACCCAAACGGGGTAGTCCGAAAGCACGAGGAGCGTAGGGAACCAACACGAAGCCTCCACTAGTGTTCACCTGGCCACCTCGATGTGTTGGCGTAGTTGGTTCGGTCCCACGAGCTTCTGTTTGCAAATTACAGCCTCTGACATCCCTACACTGACTCAGATTACACTATTTCGAGCGTTTACAAACAATAGGACAACGAGAGAACCGAATGGAGATGGAGAAAACCACGAGATAAGTTTGTAGAGGGCCCCGAGGTGGAGGTCTCAGATCTGACGAGACATCTCTAGGTGCCATGGAGTCTGAGAAATCACCCGTGAAGATATAGCTTGTTTTGGCCTCAGGGCTCTTAAGGGACTATGCCCAGACGAGGTAGCCCGAAAGCACGGGTGGAGGAAACCACCAATGTTCAATGATTTTTCCATAGGATGCAACTATGTAGACTATGAACTTAGTTTTGTTGGGGAGACCACCAATGTTCCAACTGTTCATTTTGAAAGAATGAATATCTTCAATCAAACAGAGAATGAAGAGCCTGAATTTTTTTGGACATTACAAAAGGTTGTTTGTGCCCAAAAAGAAGCCGAAGGCCATATAAATTTTCAGTCTTCAACTTTAGATGACAATGAACATCGTGAAGAAAAAAATTAGGTGAAGATGTCACTATGATTCAAGAAGAAATGCCTCCTGAAAGTCATAAAGAGTCAATTTGATTACCCAAAAACATCTGGAAGAACTTAAAGAGAAGATACGAGCAGAAGAAAAGGAAAAATGGGAAGCGTGGAAGGATCACAACGTAAATGGAATGGAAGATCTATGTGATGTTGTCGATAGAATCATGGAAAATCTTAAGGACAACATGCCAAGTTGATTATTTTTATTAATCCCAGTTGCTTCAACTTCACAAATCAAACCAGGTAGTTCCAAAAGTAACATATTGGCAAGAAAAACTGCAATGAAGTATTGATAATTGAGCCTGAAACTCTGTTTAGAATTGTAATTTATTTTTTGATTGAGCATTCACCCATAGTTTCTTTTTTGAAGGAAGAAATTCATTTTATATGTGAGAAATAGAATGCTGATTTAGTCTATTACTTTGACTATTTAGGTTAGATTTTTGTAGTCGTTCAATGAAAGTTTGAATCTCTTCAGTACTAACATGGAAAAATTTTCAGGGCCCTATGAAATCCTCTCGCGGTTTTATCCATATCCATCTGGTTCTCTCGTTGTCTTATTGTTTGCATACGCACGAAATAGTGTAGTCTAAGTCAGTGTAAGGCTACCAGATGCTATATTTTGCAAACGGTAGCTCGTAGGACCAAACCATCTTGGCCAACATGTTGGGGTGGCCTTGGTGAATGCTAGTGGAGGCTTTGTTTTGGTTCCCTACACTCCCTGTGCTTTCGGGCTACCTCGTTTGGGCGTAGTCACTTAAGAGCCCTGAGGCCCAAACATGCTATATCTTCGACGGGTGATTTCTCGGACTCCATGGCACCTAGAGACATCTCATTAGATCTGAGACCTCCATGTTAGGCCCTCTACGAAAGTGTATCATAGTTTTCTCTGTCTCTGTCCGGTTCTCTCATTGTGATATTGTTTGCAAACACGAGAAATAGTGCACTCTGAGTCAGTGTAGGGCACCAGAGGTTGTAGTTTGCAAACAGAAGCTCGTGGGACCGAACCAACTACACCAACATGTCAGGATGGCCTAGGTGAATGCTAGTGGAGGCTTCGTTTTGGTTCCCTATGCTCCCCGTGCTTTCAGGCTACCCCGTCCGAGCGTAGTGGCTTAAGAGCCCTGAGGCACAAACACGCCATATCTTCGACATGTGATTTCTCAGAATCTGTGGCACATAGAGACGTCTCGTTAGATCCAAGAGCTCCATGTCAGGGCCTCTACGAAATCCTCTCGTGGTTTTTTCCATCTCCATTCGGTTCTCTCGTTGTCCTATTGTTTGCAAACGCACGAAATAGTGTAGTCTAAGTCAGTGTAAGGCTGTTAGATGCTGTATTTTACAAATGGTAGCTTGTGGGACCAAACCAACTAGGAAAACACATCCAAATGGCCTAGTGAATGCTAGTAGAGGCTTAATTTTGGTTCCCTATGCTCCCCGTGCTTTCAGGCTACCTCGTCTGGGTGTAGTCGCTTAAGAGCCCTGAGGCCCAAACACGCCATATCTTCGATATATGATTTATCAGACTCCATGGCACCTAGAGGC
Organism: Taxus chinensis; assembly: GCA_019776745.2. Taxonomy (NCBI): domain Eukaryota; kingdom Viridiplantae; phylum Streptophyta; class Pinopsida; order Cupressales; family Taxaceae; genus Taxus; species Taxus chinensis. The sequence continues at coordinate 16,342,652 of CM034150.1, forward strand.
ATCTCGTCAGATCTGAGAGATCCATATTGGGACCCTCTACAAAATCCTCTCACGGTTTTCTCCGTCTCCATCTGGTTCTCTCGCTGTCTTATTGTTTGTAAACACGTGAAATAGTGTAGTCTCAGTCAGTGTAAGGCTGCCACAGGTTGTATTTTGCAAACGAAAGTTCATAGAACCAAATAAATTACACCAACACATTGGGGTGGTCTATTGAATGCTATTGGAGTCTTCATTTTAGTTCCCTACGTTCCCCGTAGTTTCCAACTACCCCGTCCGGGTGTAGTCGCTTAAGAGCCTTGAGGCCCAAACACGCCATATTTTCGACATGTGATTTCTCAGACTCTGTGGCACCTAGAGACATCACGTTAGATCAAATAGCTCCATGTTGGGGCCCTCTATGAAATCCTCTTGCAGTTTTTTCCATCTCCATCCGGTTGTCTCCCTGTCCTATTATTTGTAAACGCAAGAAATAATATAGTTTGAGTAAGTGTAGGGTTACTAGATGTTGTATTTTGCAAACAGAAGTTCATGGGACCAAACCAGCTACGCCAACATGTCAGGGTGGCCTATAAAATGATAGTGGAGGCTCCGTTTTTGTTCCCTATGCTCCCTGTGCTTTTAGGCTACCACATCCGGGCGTAGTCGCTTAAGAGCCCTGAGGCCCAAACACGCCATATCTTCGACGTGTGATTTCTCGGACTCCGTGGAACCTAGAGATGACTCTTAGATCCAAGAGCTCCATGTCGGGGTCCTCTACAAAATACTCTTATGGTTTTATCTGTCTCCATCCGGTTCTCTTGGTGTCCTATTGTTTGTAAATGTGTGAAATAGTGCAGTTTGAGTCAGTGTAGGGCTGCCAGACGTTGTAGTTTACAAACAGGAGCTCGTGGGACCGAATTACGCCAAAACATTGGGGTGGCTAGGTGAACCTATGGAGGATATGCTCCCCGTGCTTTCGGGCTACCTCGTCCGGGCGTAGTCACTTAAGAGGCCTGAGGCCCAAACACGCCATATCTTTGAGATAAGATTTCTTGGACTCTGTAGCACCTAGAGATGTCTCGTCAGATCTAAGAGCTCCATGTTAGGTCCCTCTATGAAATCCTCTTATATTTTTCTCCATCTCCATCTGGTTCTCTCATTGTCCTATTGTTTGCAAACATGTGAAATAGTGCAGTTTGAGTCAGTGTAGGGTTGCCAGAGGCTTTAGTTTGCAAACGGAAGCTCGTGGGACCGAACCAACTACGCCAACATGTCGGGGTGGCTTGGTGAACACTAGTGGAGGCTTCATTTTGGTTCCCTACACTCCTCGTGCTCTCAGGCTACCCCGTCTGGGCGTAGTCGCTTAAGAGCCCTGAGGCCCAAACATGCCATATCTTTGACATGTGATTTCTCAGACTTCGTGGAACGTAGAGATGTCTTGTCAGATCCAAGAGCTCCAAATATGGGCCCTCTAAAAAATCCTCTCGCAGTTTTATCCATCTCCATCTGGTTCTCTCGATGTTCTATTGTTTGTAAACGTGCCAAATAGTGTAGTCTGGGTCAGTGTAAGGCTTCCAGATGTTGTATTTTGCAAACGGAAGCTCGTGGGACCGAACCAACTACGCCAACACATTAGGGTGGCTATGTGAATGCTAGTGGAGGATTTTTTTTGGTTCCCTACGCTCCCCGTGCTTTCGGGCTACATCATGTCCGGGCATAGTCGCTTAAGAGCCTTGAGGCCCAAACACGCCATATCTTTGACATGTGATTTCTCAGACTCCGTGGCACCTAGATACGTCTTGTCAGATCCAAGAACTCCATGTTGGGGCCCTCTATGAAATCCTCTCTCAATTTTCTCCATCTCCATCTGGTTCTCTCACTGTCTTATTGTTTGTAAACACATGAAATAGTGTAGTCTGAGTCAATGTAGGGCTACCCCGTCTGGGTGTAGTCAGTTAAGAGCCCTGAATGAATAGATTGGCTTAAGAATGAATTTTATAGGGGTATGTATAAGAACACATGGGTGTTATCAATCACCTAGTAAATATTTCTTGTTTATTTTTGGATGGGAGCAAGTTGGTCTATGACTTAGTGACCTTCCATTCATTGATAATTTATGTTATGATAAACCCATGGATTCTTTCAAAATTGCCTTAAAAAGGATATGGGTAGTCATCAAGCTAGTGAAGGGTGTGATGTGATTTCCAAATAACTTGAAATTCCTACATATTTAAAGGTAGTAAAACAAATTGGACATGATTAAACAATCAAGAATCATTGGGTGTCTGAATCAGAATGTCATTGCATCTGGAGACATTCTCAAAATATCAATAGATGAAAGACATCAAATTGTGATGACTGTCAGATGTTTTAACAGGGGAGAAGACTACAAAGCATAGAAGAATGTAGTAAGTGCATGATAAGATAGGAACCAATACAAAGAGACCATGAGCAAGAAGAAGCGCATGTAAGGTACATACACATATACACATTGATAAATTGAATGAATAATTACTCCGATTAGGTAACTCTTTATATACATACATTATATAAATATTAATTTCCAAATTTTGATGCATATTATACATTGAAAATGCTAGTACATGTACATCACCAATAAATGAAAAAATAATCCATAATGTCTTAAATATTGTCAAGTGCACATCATATTAGATTCATGTGAAAATTGTAATGCCCACTTCCCTGTGACACTTAGTGGATTATCATTTTGAGTTATGCAGACTTTTGGATATGGACATGACTTATACTTACGTTGATTAGCATGATGTTTTGTGAATAGATGCATTTGGGTTATGATTGGATTTTGTTTTCAGTATGATCTACACTGACTCATGGATAGACTATTGGATACTGATATTATTTTTATATGGATATATTGCATGTGTTCTAACATTGGATTTCTTCGCCATGATAAGTAGAATGTAGTTGTTGAATTTACATTACTATAACTTTGGATAATGATGGAATGCATGATTAAGTTGTGATTTAAACCTTGCAATAATGGATAATTGAATTACGTATAGATGTTAATAAATTTCATGCATATGGTTATTTTGGACATTTTGACATGGCCGCAAGGCCGAAGGAGGTATTTTGTATTTTGCAGGAAACACAACATGATCACAACCTAAAGGGGGATTGGGAACCAAACACAACAGGATGTCGGGTGGTTACAACTTTTGGTCGTCAAGGCAACTAGTGAATTGTATTGTGTTACTTTAGTTTTCTTTTTTTAATGTTGTTAAGAAAAATATCCATGAGGGGGAAATTTTCTAATGTGACCAAGGGGTTAAGAACTTTAATACCTTGTTTTAACTTGCTTTAGTAGGTGATTTCATTTGTGATGTCTTTTTTTAAATTACTTTTGCTAAGTATGTTTAGATTAATTTAACACCTTGTTTTAATTTTTAAGTTTTGGAGGGAAGTCTATTGGGTGTAATTAATTTTGATGGTTGGCTCCTTGAGCCTTGTGTTTTCCTCTTGTTTTGAATGCCTGTTTTGAGTGTTGACCACTCCAAGTTCTTTGAATCTCGAATTTGAATTTGAGGGCAATTTTGGGGGACTTGTGGGACAAGTTAGACTTGTCCCACACTTTCCAAAACCCCTTACCAACCATATCTATGGGTTGGGAAGCCAAAAAGGGGATTATTTATTGTTTTGGGAAGGGAAATGTGACTTTGGAGTGCACTTTTCTTCCATTTGCATTTAATTGTGCCTTAAGGCACATGGGAAGGGATAGATGTGGAAAGAGATGTCATTCAACCCAACCACCCATTTATTGTGTTTTTGGGAATTGAGTTGACTAAGGGAGGTGGTCTTGAGGATGTGAGATGTGGCATCCTACATGGAGCCACATCATCCTCACCCTCCCCTTTTGTCTATTTATGGGAACTTCCTCTCTTGTTGAGGGGGTTGGAGGTTTTTGTTGAGGAGTTCTTTTTTATTTTCCTTGGAAGAGAAAAGAATTAGGGGGAAAAGAAAAAAAAGGAGTTTGGACTTGCATGCTTGGATTGTTTTTTGGAGGGAGCTTAGACAAATCTTCTTGGTTTAGGCTTCTCCAATGGAGAGGTAGGAAACCTTCTCCCTTTTGCTTTCTTATTGTTGTTGCTTCTATGCTTAAAATTGTAGAAAATGTATGTTTACCTTTGTGTGTTGTGGAAAAATGGATAGAATGCTTAAGGTGTGGTGTAGGAGAGGTCTATGGGAAAAACTCATGAGGGAGGCATAAGAGTAGAATAGGAAATTGTGGAGGGAGTTTGAGAGGGATGCCCATTTTGGGTAAGAATGTCTACATTCTTACCTTGTCCTTGAGGGAGCCATAAGAGGAGGGAGGTATAAGAGTTTGGGAGGAAAAAGGAGTACTTGAGGGAGGCATAAGAGTCTTAGGGGCTTGAGTTTTATTGTGGAGGGTTTGGATGGGCATATCATTTCAATGGGGAGGCATAAGGAAAACTTTCCCATAGTTCCTTCTCTTGTTGGCTTGGATGAAAGCCTTGTTATGAAATGTTTTGTGTTATTTGTGTTTCCTTTTGTTTCTTTTATTTTAGCTTTGAATGTTGTGAAGAAATTTGTATTGTGGAAGCAAGTGTTGTTGCCTTGAGTTGGAGACCACCCTTTCATTGTGTTGTGTTTGGGGCTCGGGGGTCAATGGAGGAGATTGCTTCTCTTCTCCATTGAGTTTTGGTTGGGAGGAGAGTGTTGCCTCTCCCCTTATTTTGTTGTGAATCAAGCACTATGGAGGAGCCACTTTGTTGATATTTGGAGCACAAGAACCTTGTTGTTGACAATGTAAAACCACCATGTAATTACCCACCTTGAGTGGAGGAAAAATGTAATATTGCTTTGTTTTCTTTAGCTTCCATTATTGTAAATGTGTTTCCACATGAAGTAGGATATTTTGTAACAAGATTTTGAAGGAAAGTTGCATTGAAATGATAGTATTTCTTACTCTAAAATTTATTGGAAATGTTGTTGAATTCTTTCGTGGAATGTTGGAAAGAAATTACAAAAGAAAATATATTAAAATTTTGTTTGAGTACTTGAAAGTGATGTGTTGAAAAGGTTGGAAAAATAGTGCATTATCCCTTCTTTTATACTTGATGGCAGGCCTCGCAACTGCCCAAACAAATGTAAAGTTAGTCTTGAAATCAAGACCAGTCAATCACCCTTAAATCATGTCTAAGAGAATAACTGCTAATATAAAAAAAAAATGATGATACGTTTCAGTAGAAATGCCTGATAGACAACTTGATACACAAAGCACTGACTGTCACAGAGAATATTTAAATTGTTGCAATGCTTGCAAAAGCGAGTTTTGTGGTCGTCTATTTAAGAGTGTTGCAATAGACAAGCAATAGTTGTTGGTATAAGAGGTCCATAGTTGACAGATGGCATATTCAGAATTTATAGCAACACCTTGCACATTTGACACAAAAAAAACCAATCTCGGCATCAGTAAAAACCAGGGCCACAAAATTTCAAAGGAATGAGTTAACACGATTTAAGTGCAGCGTCCACAGTTACACTTAATGATTGAAATATCTTCCAAGATATACCATACCTTTTGACAAAAACGACCTGAACAAGCAATCCTATGAATGTAAAGCTCATGATTGTTGGGAAGATCATAGTTTATCGCCATGGAAACCTGAACTTTATAAAAGGTTGAATGTAAATGTACTTCCAAATAGATAGAAAGAACAGAGGAAAGGGCCAAGGATAAGAACTTGCCTGCTAAACAGCTGGCAACTTATTTGGACAGGTCGTTGTCTTCTTTTTAAACGCCCTTCATTGTTCTAAATCGTATTGATTAAATCTCAAAAAGGAGAATCCCAAAAAAAATTGAAGATACATTCAATGCTGAGCAGATAACAACATAGATGGACGACCTGTTTGTTGTGCGCCTTCACTACCTGACTGTTTCACGGTACAGGCATGATTGTGGAATCCCCGCCGAGCACACACCTTGCAGCATCCAATGAAAGTGGAGGTAACTCTCCATTTTCCCACGCGCTGGAGCTCATTCATAATCTACACCCTCTGTCCACGCGCCTGTAAATACTCCTCTAACAGAGGGAACAATGGGCTGATGCAATGAATTATAGGATTGCAAATCAGAATAAAATATTTGAAACCTACTGCCACTTGGGAGTCATTTGCACACCAAGGGGGGGGAGTTAAATTGCATGATAAGATGGTTGAGCCACCCACCCTCTCCGACCAGGATTTCCAACTAATTCCTTTTATTGTGTCTCTGCGTATCATTAAGGAAGTATTGGTCCAGAAAGAACCGCATAAAAAGAAGAGCTCAAAGTCCAAACCCAATAAATCAATAACTGCAGAGTTAATAGACTAAGCTTTGCACGAGTTGGATGATAGGCTTTTGACAATATGTATTTAACTTGTGAGCTGTGTGGATTGAAACGGAGTAGCTAATTTTGGCGAGGGTATTTAGGAATTTATTGATTACTTCTGAAGGCTAAATCATTTGTGTGATATTTTTATTCTTTACTTTTCATTGTTGCTTGTATGCGTTCCTTTCTTTGCTCAACATTGTACTAAAATTGTAGCCGTATGGTTGTAGTTAAGTGCTGGTAGTTTTGTGAGGTTATCATTCTTCGGTCGAGATTAGATCCTTGTTAGTGCATGAGCCTTATATTCTTGACTTTTTATGAATCCCTTTGTTCTCTTTTCACAAAATAAATAAATAAATACGACTAACCTACTTTATGAAATGTGATCTCGATTAAATACTATATTATAGCCACGTTACATTCTTAATGCAAAAACAAACAAAAAAAATTTGGAACTTCATAGCTGGCAATGAAATAGGCATCTTGGCTAAACTTCTTACACCAATATGATTAAGTATAAATTAAGATTCTTTTATTCCTCATTTCTAACGCTTAGTACACTTAGTTTGTATAAGAGGAATGAATTCTAATCATACACCCTTCAAAAAAAAAAATTCGCATTTTCGGGACGTTTGTTTGTTTGCGGCGTCGTCGTCGTCGTTGTCGTGAGTGTGGCGTCGGCTATTTCGCGGCGTTACACATCTTCTTTTGATGCTTTCGTTGTCCTATTTTTTGCAAACACATGAAAAAATGTTGTCTAATTTAGTGTAAGGTTGTCCATTGCCAATCATGTGAATAATATAGGTGGTTCATACAATATAGGTGGTGAAATGATAATTTTAATAAGATATTTTTAGCTATATATGTGGTGAAATGATGATTTTTGTTTGTTGTTCCTTTCTAATATTTAATTTCTCTTAGCTTCACTTGGCTTTGAGAATAATAAATTCTCTACTGACAGTGCCAACCATGTGAAGGTGGAATATTTTTTGGCACCACTAACCTGCATAAACATGTTAGTAAGTAATTAAATAGAATTTTAAATCATACAAAAAAAAATTTAAAAAAAAAATTAAAGTAAATATTAAAATTAAATTCATGAAGAACATACCTTTGCAAATTCAATCCAATGAACTGCAAGAATCAACTCTACTCTTGACAGTAGCAATAATTGCTTCATGATCCTAATTCACAAACGTTTCACATAGATTCTTGTTTAATGGCCTACCTCCATATTTGATCAATTTAATATTTGTTGCAAGAACCAAATGTGAATAGTGAAGTATCTTTCTGATGTACTTCATAGTCTTCAAACAACCAAGTGTTTGAATTTTTGATAGGATATTGTCGAAGCCAAGTTCCAGTTACTACCACTGACCCAATGGGATACTCAAGTTCTTCACCATCAATTACTATGGAAGTAAATTTTTCCCCCTCTACACAACGACACAAGAAGCAAGATGTTCCCTCTTCATTAAATTCCATCATAATAACTACTAAAAACGTGCCCTATGTATCACAAAGTAAAACTGTTCAATTCAAATTAAAAATACATCAACAGTTGACCATTTAATAATTTATAAATCTAAAACATGAGCATGTACATATATGTATGTACCTTGTTGTACTAAATCAAAGACTTGGTCAAAGTCAGGTGATTGTTTTCATTTGATCTGAAGACACTACAAGTTGTAATACTCATGGAACTTGATGTGTGTCAAGTGGAATTAGTGGTCTACAAGTCCATTCATCCACCCATTTTTATGACTCACATTCATTCCACAGCAAAATAAATGCATGATATAAAAAAAATGCCATGTCACCTAGTATAAATAGTCCAAGCATTTACATCTGAACTACGGAATGAGTGCATATCACTTGATCTGTGCAACTATCATACATATCTTCAAGGTTTTGCCAGATGTTGTTCCTCTATCAACCAAAAATATCTATGAACCATTGATCTCTCTTGAGATTCATGAACTTTAACTCTTCTCTTGTAAGTGTTCTTTTCACACATGTTGTTACACCAATCAACAATGTTTTTTACATCTGTAAATTTAGCACCATTCTTGAACTTTAACTCTTCTCTTGTAAGTACTTCTTTTCACACACGTTGTTACACCATCATGCTCTCCTTTTCCATGCCCCGCCTCAGTAAAACTCTAGAAATGCTGTACATTTGTTTCTTTGTGTATCTTTCCTAGGCAATAAAACATCCGTCCATTCTTGAATTGTGATGTGTAGTTGTCAAACCAAATGTAATGTTGATTGAAACTAATGTTCCTCTCATTCAAGTTCACATAAAAGACCTGGAAACACCCTTGCACATATTCTGTAGAATTTTCCCGATCATCACTGATGTATAAATTATACACTCTTAATAATTTTTTATCTTGCTCAGTGCTTTCTGGAGAGTGCATGAATGTTATATGCACAAAACTAGTAACTTGCACTGAGTTATAATATTAAGACTAAACCTCCATTTGTGTTTGCAATGTGTAATTTTTTGCGAAGTCAACTACTGAAACAATAGTACTAAGTGAGAATGTGTCATTTCTTAACTTGAATTGTTCATCCAACCATCGAGCTCTATGTGTGTTCCTTGCATACTCATAAACAAATTTCCTCTCTGAATTTAACTATATATTCTGATACAGGTAATTATTTTGTAACAAGATCACACCTCTTAGATTCTTTTCCATCTTTTAATTGATATGCCACTGATTTATATTTGGTGAAATCAAAACCAATTCTTTTCCTATTGAATTTATACTCTCCTTATGGATACAACTTTTTATATTTGGCAAGCCACCACATACATTGCATGTTCCATCCAAACATGCTTTTTATAAATAACAAATTGTCCAGTTGATTTTTCAAAAAATATTTTCAGAATAAATTCCGTTGAATATTTTGGTGGGACATTTAATCCACACTCCTTCAATATGATGTTAGTATGCAAAACACTGACGTATTTGACAAAAAAAATTATAATGCATTGATAAATTCAACATGATTCCTACAACAACAAGTCAGTATGTGAGTGAATGATTTTCACATTAAATAGGATTTGTTCATTTCAAATAATCTTTGGCTATTGGTAATTTGCAGTATTATCATTCTTAAACTTAGAGAAAAAGTGTGTTTAAGTCATATCCAAGAAATGTTTTGCACACGATTCATGATTATGAGAACATATTCTTCTTTTTAGTGTATCTCTTCTATTCGGTGACACTCTTGTGTTCTCATTCAAAAATTTTACAATTAATTATTTTATAATAGCATATATATTATTATCATTCTTCATGGAAGTCTGCTAGAGAAATCCCAATAGTCAGTGTTATTAACTGACTCAAGACGTTTATGTCTCTCTATTACTTTCATTAGTGTTTTTCTGTTTAGCTTCAAAGCACTTCTTGTTTTTCTAATCAATTGTTTATTAACTATTTTATCACTTACTATACAATTAGTAAGTGCATATCGTGTAGCATTACTATCTTTGGTGCGTAACTTTTTCCACCTACAATTTGGTATGCTTTATGTATGTTTTCAACAATTGATGCATTTTGATCAGCAACATTATATGTTCTATCAACCCCAAGGTCTTCATTATAGGTCTCATCTTAATTAATTTTATCAATGTAACAAATAATTGACATATTTTTGTGTCATTTAAATTCTCAAAGTAATTATCCCAAATTCCACTAGCTTTTCTTCTCGTATTTCATTCAGAACATTTTGTTAGGCATTGATTTTATAATGTTTTCATCAATTTCAATTAAGTCAATTGGTTTTCTTGGCACGAAATGTAAAGATAGGTGTTCTTAGAGGTGAAGATTTGTTAATAAGGTTACTTTCTTCATTCATTGTTTCCATATAAATTTTGGTGTTAACATTTGGATTCTCAGGTAAAAGATCAACAATTGGAATCATATCATTTTTTTCATCCATACCAACATTATCATTTAATTCAATATCATTATTCATTGACAAAATCATTATTCTCTATATTTTCATTATGTTATTTCATCCTCAATTTTCTAATACATTAGCTACATTTAATATAGCATATGTACCTTACCTTGCACGAAATTTTTGCATTCTCTTGCAATTTCTTTATTCTCATCTCTTCCAATTGCTCTGGTGTATTTTTGTTAACTTTTATCTTGTCCTTAGCTTGAATTTTGTTGCCCATGATTAGAAAAAATTCAACTAGTGAGGTAGGGGACAAAATGAACTACTAAAAAATCATGTGCAAGTGATGTACATAAAACTACAGACCAGACAGAATGGATAGTAGAAATCCCATGAAAGAGATGAAATGGAAATTGGGGGACCACAATATATTAAACAACAGCATAACATGTACATGTTACATAACGCGTATGTGTTTTGCATTTTCTCTTTTCCCAAGCCATGCCTCAAGGCTTGGGATCCGGTTTGGATCCCCAAGCCTGAGGCATGGACCTACACAAACACAACAAACATCATGTTTTTACAAGAAAATGTAAAAATACCACTTCCTCCATGATAAATCAACATAAAACAATCGATTCATTTTAAAAAAATTATACCACGACATAGAGCAGAGTTTCTTCTTTCTAAAAATATAATTTTTCAAATTTTCTGACTAATATAAGGTTTCCATATTATTTATTTTCTAACTATGCCTTTTTATAGCTATTTTTTGAAGTTTAAATATGTTTATCTTTCATGGTGTATCTTTTTTTTGGGTCATCGAAATTGAAAAAAAAATTATACTAGCACAAACTAGGCTAATTCTATACATATTCAAAAAAAAAAAATCGATATTTTTTGAGGTAGTTAGGGGGGCATAGTCGGAGCTCCATTATTTTTCAAAACATAAAATTTTTGTACTAGAAAAATCATTAAAAAAAATATATTTGCTAAAAAAATCTAAAACAAAATCTAGCACAAACTAGATGCTCCTAGCTATCTTTCTACCAAAGGGTTTTCAAAAATACTAAATGGTGCTCAAAAAATGGTGGGGGGCATGAAAGTCACTCTATTATGTTTTTTTAACAAAAACAAGAGCATTTGTTGGTATTTTAGTTATTTGACCCACTTAAAATTATTTGTTTTCAATAAAATTTAGTAGCTTAGAAACTAGACTCAAAATTCTACGATTCATATTTACACAACATCTTCCAATTTTGAGTGTAACTATTTCAAAAAACTCGTACAAGTTGAATTTTTTTTTTCAGAAAAATGCGTCCACTTAAGACCCCCTTTTGGCCCCCAACTTGGTGCACTTACCCAAGTATTAACAACTACTCCAAAGTAGTTTGCCTCTTGTATCAAGGATGACGTTCATTGTTAGTGAATTTGGAGATCCGAAGATTCAATTGGCGATGCAAGACTTCCCTATTTATGAATCTTTTGAATTAGCTAATTATGTTCTATAGATAAACTATAGCTCATGCTTGTATATGTGGAGGCATTACCACTTAGAGTTATGTTCTAGATAGTCTAGTAATACAGAACCATTGTGACTAATAGGTTCTGGTAAGTTGAGATGTAACTAGAACCAAAGGGATCCTTTTCATGAGAAACTATATGATGCTTTCTTGTTTGGATTCGATGGTAACTGAGATTCATGTTAATTTAGGAAGATTGAAAGTATTTGAAATTAACAAAGTATGATCTCATCACACTCCAAATATTAGGAGGATTATGCCTGAGACCAATGATCAAATGTATCCCAGTGAATTTCTGCAGAGAGAAAAATAGGGTACGTATTAGCATTGAAATTATTGGACAGGGGATAGGTAAAAATAACTTCGACAAGTGTTGCAAGGACTTTACACATCCCCTTTAAGTAGGATATGTTGTCGTAGTTCTAAATATTAGGAACCCCTTGAATCTTACAAATGCTTCTCTTTGGTGAGTAAATTTGACACATTGTCTTTAAGTAGGAGGAATTAACTTGTCCGTGCATATGATGAGTCCAGGTCTACCCTAAAGAGGATATTATAAAGCATACATTGAGTTGGTAGTTTGAAGACCATGAATTTACATGTAAGGATAGTCTTGGGAGGAATGGTAGCACATGTATTTAACCAAATACATTCCAGTGTGATGGCATCTTTCCGTGATCATACTAGAAATTTTGACAAGTGATATGCGTGTATTTTAATTTGTCTATAGAGTAGCCAAGATCCTTCTTGAAGTCTAGTGAGGTAAGAACAGGTGCCTGATTCTTCTTTTATGAGAGCATGTTCACTTTGACTGTAGTGTGTTAGTCAATCTAGATTGAGATAAAATAGAGGTGGATCATCTGCACAAAGCAAGATGGCTCACATAGGGATCGATAGATGCTATAGGGAAGTGAAATGAAATAGTGAGCAATTTGTGGTAGGGTATGGTATGAATGAAGAGATATTCACATTGACGATGGATGCTTTCCTCTGAGCCATGTAATGTGGAACTCTTCCCCAAAGCATATGAGGAAAGGCGACTGTTCATAGTCGAACACTACTTTCTACATGTGATGAAGTTCTACGTGGTAGCGAGACGATGTCCACGTATGAGTTATAGAAAAGGAACTTTGCTAGGTACTTGAGAAAGTGCTTCAAGAGGATCTCATCCATCATAATTGATTTGTGTAGTAGGCTGAGTTCATATGGGATTCCTCATGAACAGATCCAAAAGAAGGGGTAATTAGGCATACTTTAGAATTTTTTTCTCAGTTTTTACCCCATCAACCCTGCAAGTTTCACTTTGACAAGGGCTTCAACGTTCACCATATGTAGGAATAATGTTAGATACCATCATCCATATAGGATATTTATCTCATAGGAGATAGTTGTGCTTTTGGTAAGGTTTTCTCAAATCCCAAACACCATCATCCTTATGGGAGTTTTTCCACATGATTTGAGGTTGGCATCTATAAGAGGGGAATTTAAACTTGGAGAAGCCTAATTTTGAGGTACAATAAGATATATGACTATGTGATTTTGAGGCTAGTATGATGTGAGATATTCAAACTCTATCACCACCTAAGTATGATATGCCTAATGTTATTCATGAGCCCGATTGTGCTTTCATGATGATAGTCTTTCATCAACTACTGAATTAGTCATAACATTCTACTTGCTTTTTATAACTCTCACCTAAAGTTCATGATTAGGCATGGGATTAGAGAAGACCTGAATGGAGAGACTAGAGAAGTTAAAGATGTTCCTTGGCTTAACAGAGAAAATATTACTAGACTTATTCATTCTCCTATGAACTTATAGAAACATGTTTGAGTAGGATCTCTAAGTTATTCTTACCCAACTTGTATATACCTTATCCAGGAGTATTTGGATTCACAAGAAATATTGGATTACCCAAGATACATTTTAGAGTGATTTGAATAAATACTTGTTTCATCTCATGGAACTCCTAATAAAGTGGCACAAACTTAATTTCTTACCGATTTCTTGTAGAATTCTATTCTATACATGTAACATTGTTAGTGCAACGAAAAAACTATTTGTTCCACACAATGTTGTACTTAGTCATTTAAAGTTTTCCCTAATGTGCCTTCCCAGGATGTGTAAACCTTTATTCCTTGTCTATATGTCACATAATACTCATTACTTACATGTATAATCCACAAATCATTGTGCATGTCATTGAATTCTCCAAAGTTGATTTTGTGATGCATTTTGGATGTGGGAAAACACTTTTCACTTTCATAAATTCTTGCATTCCTATAATCACCACTAATTTTTCCCATTATAGTCGGATCTAAATTTAACATGATCTCATGCCAAGTATCAATATAGTTAGATGGAGGAATATGTGGGCCTTGATGTGTTTTCTATGGATAAGGATCAATTAAATAACTAGGTTGACTCGCTTGATTGATGATGGAGATTTCATAGGACAGTAACCTGCACACTGGATAGGAAAATCAATGAGTGATTTGTAAAGCATTCTAAGTAATTTTTGCAAGTTATCTTATATGTACAAAGGTATATACTTCTCCCACCTATGTCACAAGATATGTTATATAGTGAATAGGGCATGGATTTATGATCATGTGAGGTATCTACTTATTTTTGAGAGATCAAGATATTTGTCTTGTTATGGGTGCTTTCCAACTTGAGTCAAGTGAGGTTCTACATAAGCTTTGGAAATTGCACATGCTTAGGATAGGTCACAAGATTAGAATTTTTATAAAAATTCTTAAATATTGTTTCATAAGAATTATCATTAGAGTTCAATTCCATTATTCACGAGTATGTAATATTTTCATCATATTAGTAAAAGGAACGTTATTGTTTCAATGTTAAGAGTTGTGTATGAAATATTGCTTCAGTGAGATCTATTTTTGACTAATAAATGTGTGAGATCAATACATTTTTCTAAAAAACTATGTGTGTTTATTGGTATTGAAATTTCAGATCAAACCACATGCTCCATCATCTCTTTTCTCATCCTGATGATGGATCATGTGGTTTGATCTGAAATTTTGATGTCAGTACAAAATACACAATTTTTTTCAAAAGCAATTGTCTCATTCATATGGACTATGGAAATTTTCTCTCTGTACGAAATGTTTGGTTAAGGTATCACTTTTATTAAGACTCCTACCCATGAATACACCTAATGTCATATATCTACATAAACATGGAAGCCTTCGGTTTGAAAAATCTCTTATACCAATCTATCATCAAATATTCCATAGTTGTTGGTGGAATATTTTTTCAAGGACAAAATGTGAGTTTTCATCACCACTCGTGGGACAAATTCCCTTGAATCTAGGGGACAGGAAGGCTCCTAAATTTATTGAAATCTGTAAAAAACTATGTATAATAAACTAATATTCTAGGTGTCAAGAGGCCGAGGAATATGCAACAACACCCTTGTTGTGACTGCAATGCTAGACTAGAGAGGGAGAAATTTGTATATCATGTGAGGAGAGATGAATAAGAAGGGGAATTGTATTGGTGAGACTGCAGAAAAATTTCATCAACTAAAATTTAGAGGTGATTTTAGTTTCGAAAGAACAACACACCATCATGAAAGATAATAGAAATATATAATACAAGACAAATGAAAAGCCTCATTGAATAGATATATACATTCCACCAAGAAGGCATAAAGTCCTTCAACTTCTTAAAAATGCCAACATGTTCTTGGTTGATTGAAAAGATGAGAATGGAGGAAAATTTCTTAGGTAGGAGATAAAAGAATACACCTTGCTAGAGAGAGAAAAACTTGATCCCTTGGAATAGAGATATCCTTACAATTGATATCCAAAGCTAGTGACTCGTTGCATTCCCATGTGACCTTTTGAATTAAAGTGCACTCTCAACAAAGAAATATAAACTTTAAGTGACTTAAATCACTTTTACAAAATTTGTTTCACAATGGGAAAATAGGATGTTAGAGAGAGAAATAAGAAAGAGAAATTGTGATCAAAAGAAGATACATGATGAAGTTATGTTCTTCCTTCATTGTGAAGATGAATGTTGTGATTGAATATGATCTTTCTCATTTGCTTATCTATTGGGCATGTCTTAGAAATGATGCTCTACATCTTTTCCAGGATGATCGCTTTTTGTCAAGTATTGAAATATCTCTTTCAAATCTTTATCTTTGTGAGCAATGGTAATGAGAAAATCAACTCTTTGTCACAAACATGATTTTCTATCTTCCACATGAGCACACACCCATATTCACCCATCTTATAATAATCATGAAGCATGCACTCACACCACACATGCCCTAGATTTCATGACCATGAGCTCTCTTGGATTTGATGGTATCGAAAATTCATGAGAATCCTCGGTGACAACTTGGCAATCCCTTGGATGGAAACACTTCCTCTCAGTGAGATGGAACCAATAAACTATTGAATGCACAATATCTTTATGAAGAATGCAAATACTTTCTTTCCCGTCTCCTGGATGAAGGATGGTGAGGAGATCAATAATTCACTAGAACCATGGTTTTCATCACAAAAGTCTTCAATTGATTCAAATAGATGTTTCATGCTCAATAGTCCTCTTGTGCAATATAACTTAGTTTAGAAAATGAGTTTTCCTTCTTATCTAGGTGTCTTCAATAGTAATCAATGATGTTTTTAGTTGTGATGTGGATGTGGTTAACGTGGATGAAGGAATAATCCAAATCACTTGTGAATAGATTCGTTGAAAATGTTATTGAGAGAAGAAGTGATGCTCCAATTTTGGGACAATTTTCTCATCCAGATCAATGGGAAAATGCAAAATCCAATTAAATGGCCAAAATACTATGAAAAATTCAGTCATCTATATATACAAAAATACACCACCTCATCATGCAATAGATAGCTCAAATGAAGTATTGTTTTAAGAGGAACATTTGCTCCAAATTTTAAGCAATTTGACTTGCTGAGTCACTGGGATATTGTGAAACAATTTTCAGTTGTTTTGGGCACAAAAAGAGTTTGTTGGATGGAAAATTATTCCTTGAAAAAAAACTAAGCCATTATAAATTGGAATGCTCTCTCCATTCCAAATGATCAATTTTTTTCTCTCTCTAGCAAGTTGTATTCTTCTATTTCTTACCTAGCAATTTTTCTCCATTCTCATCTTGTCACCCAGCCGAGCACGTGATGAAATTTGTAAGAAGTTGAAGGACTTTGTGCCTTCTTTGTGGAATGAATATATATCGATGAGGCTTTGTATTTATCTTGTATTATCTAGTTCACTATCTTGCCATGATGTTGTGTTGTGCTTGCATGTTTCCTCCAATTGAAAATGGAATCATCTCTAGATTGTAGTTAGTGAAATTTGGGTTTAGCTCACTAATAAAATTCCCCTCCTCATTATTCTCCACTCACTCACCTATATATTCCCTCTCTCTCTTATATTTTTTTGTAGTAATGATAATGATGTTTCGTCACATTCCCCGGTCTATGACCACCCCGAGAGATAGTTTAGTGTATAGTTTTTCTAGTTTTGAATAAATGGGAGCCACCCCATTTTGAAGCGGAGTGACTTAGTCCCATTAGAATTGATGAAACCCCCATTTTTTCATTGAAAAAAATATTTCTCCGACAGTACGAAAAATGAAAAAAAAAATCATTACTAGTGTCTCTGAGCAGAGTGTTTTGATTTTGTGACCAATTTTAGTTTCCTAAACACTTCAAACTACTCGAAATTATGTAAGGATTGGTCTTCGGTTCTAAGGTAATAAACCCATTTTTTTCATGAGGAATAATCAACAAAGAGTATGGAGTACTGAAACCCAACATGACTATGTATCATATGTATGCAAAGATTGGTGAGCAATAAATCTAACTTTACAAAAGCTTGAAAGGTACTTTTCCCAAATGATGATCAATGTTGTTTTCCATGCATACAACTGGGGAATTTATTTCTTGAGTGGAAGAAATCCTCTCACCATACTGTAGTGGTTAGGTGCAAATAGGTTGCCAAACTCACATGCACATATCTTATGTGCCATAATTGTGTTGATTTTGAAACTTTTGCATGAAGTGCCTATTTTTCCTAAAATAAAAAGTTGGAACATTCTCCCAATGCCAAAATCCCATGCAAATTTTTTTGAGCTCTTGGTGTTATATATGATAAGACACTTATTTTGACCTCTTTTGTTGTTAAAATCCACTTTCAGGTTGTGCTCTAGTAGTTAATTGAGAGAGAAATTTCTTGGTGTGTCCAAGACATGTAGGAGATATGTGATTTTGCAATCAAGTAACTCAAGAGGTAATGAGATAATTGCAATTCATTTAACAATATAGGAAATATCATCACCCAATGAAACATGATTTTTTTGAGTGCATTTTCTTAGCTAAAACCTATTGTATATAGGTAATTTTACATTGTTTACTTGTTATCATATGTAGATTTGTTTTACTTGGGTAATTAGTTAATTAATTTATATTATAGTTATATTGTTATAACTATTATGGTTGTTTTATTATTATATATTTTTACTGTTGAATCCATATTGTTGTTTTTATCCATTCACGTATGTAATTTGGTTTCACCATCTAGTTGTTTGTATTCAGTTGTACAATGCATATAATCATTGTAGATCTCATGTGCTGTACTGGATTTGCATATTAATAAGATTGACCAGGATTTCGTCCCTATCATCCCATACACACTGCAGTTCAAAACAGGTCTCTGCATCTATTTAAGCAGCAAATTTGGTGTTTTTATGTGCAGTGGGAAAGGAGGAGTCACCCAGGCACTTCCTCTTGCAGCATGCAGCAGGAAGCTCCCAGCAGACTCAAAAAAATAAAAAACAAATCTCTAACCAACGATCCACATCCACCAACATGGCGAGCTAGAGCCTTGCATCGTGCAAGTCGAACCAAACTTGAACCCTCGCTCTCTCGATCCCTGCATAGCACAACGAGAAGGGGGTGAGATGAGTTCCAACCAAACTTTGATCGGGCCAAGTTGTTCGACATCAGGCGAATTCTCTATGAACAGATCCCCACTCCCATGCCAACCCTGCAAGATCATGCATGCACACTAAACTTGGTAGCGGCGAGCTCTCCAAAACAAAACAGAGGCGGCCACAAGAAAAAAATCAAACAATAAGAAAGTCTGACCTAACGCTAATCCAACCCAAATGTGTTGGGTGGTGAGCCAATAGGTGAGTTGGCACTTTTTATTACGCCGAAGGCGTTCCCCCTATGGTAGAGGACCTCCCGACGTTTCTGCGACTGGTTTTATTTTGACAGCTATTTTGACGTTTTCCGTATATGATTAAATTTGACGTGCGTTTACACGTTTTTATATTCACGCCCTAGATTTTTCAGCGGCTCGCGACGGTGGATGCATAAATATATAATTGTTTTACAGAACGATAGGAATGGCTGCCGACAATGTATTTTCTGGGCGATCTGTCATGCTTCCTGTCTTCTGCTACACGGAATTTGCAGTCGAGATTCTTGTTACAGGTAATTTATTTCAACCTCCTTTTCTCAATAATGTTTATGGCAACAACTCTGATCCATTTCGCAGGAGGTTCGTTTGCATACCTGAGGATCGAGCTGGGAGAATTGGCCGGCTTTATAGTGGCAGGAAACATAATCATGGATCTGCAGTCGCTCGATCCTGGACCTCTTACTTTGCGAGCCTCTTGAACCACTCACCGGATGACTTTCGCATTCACATGAACCTCCAGTCAGGCTTCAAACCCCTGGACCCCATAGCCGTTGCAGTCCTCCTCTTCGCCGGCCTGATTCACGGCCGACAACCTGAAACAGAAATTTTAAAAATGCTTGGCTAAGAAATTCTTGAATGAAATTTAGGAATCCCTAAAATCAGCACTATGGAATGTAAAGCGGTTTCAGCTTTGAGATAGTTCCATATAAAAAAGAAACATTACCTCAGCACGACCAACAATACTCAGCGATCGATTTCAATAAATATTAAACGTTCGGGTAAATAGATTTCAATACAAACCTGATGCCAATATCACACCATCGATTTGTCTTTAGATTAGCAGAGAAACGGAAGAGTTAGGGCTGTGTTCCCATGAGGAATTCCGATCATGTTGAGCAGCTGCAGACGCCTTCTCAGAAAAACCAACATAAATCACCTCCACTCCGAAAACAACAGAAACCCTCTTCCCTTTTACCTATTCTATTCAGCCAAGCCATGGCGGGATATAGTAAGACACAGTTTCACAGCGCAACGAGACGCTGTGAAGAGAATAAAAGAAATAGTTTCATCTTACCGACATTGGCTTCTCCCCCCAGAGGTGAAACGCAGAAATGAAGAGATGGAGAGGAATGTGCAAAATATTTATCATGTACTTCGTTCCAGGGGACCTCAGGCTATGGAAAACGCACTTGCCCAGCTCAAAGTGGGATTGACGGAAGAATGTGTTATCAAAGTATTGAAGATGCTTTGCAATGATGATGTATTGTTAGGTTTAAGGTTTTTTGATTGGGCGGGTCGTCAAAAGAATTATCGTCATACAGGGGCTGCCTATTATGTCCTTTTGAAAATGCTTTCTCAAGCCAAATCCACGAAGCTGATGTTGGATTGGCTGGACTCCTTTCAGAAGCAAGAAAATGCGAGGGGTTATAGATTTTACGAAACTTTGATCATGGGGTATGCTCTTGCAGGTATGGATAATTTTAAGGAAGTTTACATGTATAGAAGCGTATAAATCCTGGCAGATTTTTTTTATTATTGAATTGATGGTTTTATTTTTCCAAAATTTGTTAGGTAAGGTTTCGTTGTAATCTTAAAATTATTTTTCCAGTTTCCTTAAGATTCTATAAAAATACTGGCAAATTCTTCGAGCTAAGGAATAGTATTATGTAGAAATCGAGGCGAATCCCTTAAGATTTTATGGCTTTGTAGACATTCAGGGGAATCCCTTAAAATTTTATGTGTTTTATAAAAACATCTAGCAATTTCAGAATTTCTTCAAGAAAAGAAATAGTGTTTTGTAGTAATCGAGGCGAATCTTCGCTTTGAAATATTGTTTTGTAGTAATTGAGGTAAATCTTATTATTATTTTTTTTATCAGGTGTTTTGGTTGTATATCTTTATTTTTTAATTGAAATATTATTTTGTAGAAATTGAGGCGAATCTTAATTTCGAAATAAGATATTGTTTTAGGCAAAACATCGATTTCAAATGGTGAATGCTTATGGAGAAAAAATGACAAAAATAGGCAATTGGTGAATATTAGCCACAGACATTATCTCTTTGCAGGACGATCCCATGCAGCTCTGCAGATGTTTGGAAGAATGAGGTTTCAGGGATTTGATTTACAGAGAATTGGATACAATGCCCTGTTGGATGGATTGGTTGACGAGAAGTGTTTTGATGTTGTAGATGTCATTTGTAAACAGATTTCCATTTCAAGGGGGCATGTTAACAAATCTTGTTCCACAGATTGTATAATGCTGGGGAATCTCTGTAAACAGGGGAAGCTAGATGAGGCCAGGCGGTTGCTGTGCAAGATTAGGGAGAATGGATCTGCAGTTGGGATATTTATTAGTGCACTTTGCAAAGAAAAGAGGATCGATGAAGCCCGTGATTTGGTCGAAGAGGTTAGGAAAGAGGGACAAGTAAGTTCAATTTCTAAAGTATATGATGCGTGGATCAGAGGGCTTGTGGAGGAGAAAAAAGTAGATGATGCACTGCAATATTTTGAGGAGGCGAGGGCTTCACAAAGTTTTGTTCCTGGAGATTCCTGCTACAATGCACTGGTAAGTGGTCTATTGAAAAAAAGTAGGCTGGAGAAGTTTTACAATTTGCAAAAAAATAGGCTCGAAAAGGTCCACAATTTGTTGAATGAGATGAAGAAGAAACTTATTTTTCCAGATAATTGTACCATGAATGAACTGGTTTGTTTCTTTTGCCAAAGAAAAGGCATGTTAGATATTGCACTGGTGTTATTCAATGGAATATCAAAAATGGGCTCTTCCCCAGGTAATGCGACATATAATGCACTTATCAGCGCCCTTTGCAGGGTGAGAAAGCTGGACGAGGCTCACAGAATCCTACAAGATCAGATAGCCACTGGCTTTACCCCTTCTAGACAAACTTTTTTTGACCTTGTCAAATCTTTTGACAAAGTTGGGAAATTGGATGAAATGCAGGATGTCATTGATGCGAGGATCAAAAGCCAGAATGTGCCAAGTGATACCCCACGTGGCACACTCATTTCCGTTCTCTGTAATGTTGGTAAAGTTGATGACAAGGTTTTGGTCCCAAGAAAAATGAGGAGGAAGAATGTACTTCTGAACAAAAATACTTATTCTGTTTTAATACTTGGCTTTTGTGTTGCGAAAAATGCAGAAACGGCTTCCAAGTTGTTACTTGAGATGCAGGAATATGGTCACCATCCAAGTCGCTACATATTCAGAACTGTGATTAAGGTTCTGTGTGAAACAGGCCACTCAGATCGGGTTATTGAATTGTTAGATATGCATGTATCAGGTTAGCTCCCTAATGTCAATTTATACAATGTCTTTATAAATGGCATTTGTAATGCAGGCCACCCTAATATTGCGATGCTAGCATTTAAGAAGATGCATGAGAATGGATGTTCACCCAATACCAACACCTATGTGGCCTTATTAAATGGCTACATGAAATGTAACGAGTTGGTTGATGCATTGAATTTCTTTGAATCACTACCTGCAGTTCATCCTCCTTGCACTAGATTGTACAGTGTCTTGATTAGTGGCTTTTGCAAGGCAGGTAAAGTGGAGTTGGCACTTGCATTTTGGGAAGAGATGACTAGCAAAGGGTTGATCCCTAAGCTTGAATGCTGCGAGGATCTTATTTATGTTTTATGCAAGATAGGCATGTTTAATGCAACACTAAAAGTTTTTGGTGACATGAAGGAAAAGGGTGGCCGCTCCTCTACTTATATTTACAATGTGCTCTTGTTGTATAGCTTTTTACGAGAAATCAACTGGTCCAGAGTGATTTTTCAAATTCTGTACACACAAGGATCTCATCCTATTGCAGGCATGTTTATTGGTGGACTTTCTAATACATGGAAGCTCAAGTCCATTTTGCAAGAATTGATAGAGCAAACTTTTGTGCCTAACGTTTTTACTTTCAACATACTAATTGGAGCCTTGTGCAAGGAACAAAACATGCAAGCAGCTTGCAATTTATTCAATGATATGTTGAAGAAAGGTTGCACTCCAAATGTATGGTCTTATGATTTTATTGTGCATGGGTTATGCAAGGCACACAGAGTAAAAGAGGCTGAGGCCTTTATGAATGAAATGATTGAAAAGGGATTCCAACCCAGTGTATGAACAGATAACTTATTCAGGGCATTGATAAACAAAGGCAATTAACTGGCATGTGAAAATACCTGGAATGTTTATTAGGGTTACAAATTTATCTCTATTTACAGGACTGATTTAATGCATAATGGCATTGATTTTAGGACGGCTATTGAACTGCAGGAATGGTGAAGAAGGGTTTTGCAGCGATTGAACTGTCAACGGGAATTGGTAGGTGTAAAAGCCAACCCCGTAACATTTGCCAGCATCCTCCCAACCTGTGCCAAAATGGGAGCTTTAGAACAGGGTATGGCAATCCATCAAAGCATAATAGAAAGCAGTGTTTTTTTCAACGTTGTAGTTGCAAGCGCCCTGTTAGATATGTACGCAAAATGTGGAAGCATACACAAGGCATGCAAACTGTTCGACAAAATGCCTCAAAAAAATGTGGTCTCGTGGAATACCATGATTGGAGGATATGCACAAAACGGGTTTGTTGAAAAAGCTGTTGAAGCTTTTAAGCAAATGCATCTGTCAGGCGCAAATTTTGAAACAGAGCTTCATATCATAGAGGGACTGGTCACTGTGACTCTACTTCATTTACTGTGGTATGACTTCCCAGCTGATTAAAGTGGACCAAGCCACAGAGATGCACTGTTGGGTGCCCACAACACCATCTCCCACAAAACAGAACTTTGTTCTGATTCATGGATTTGGAGCCAATGCAATGTGGCAGTGGCATCCACAGATTAGGCCCCTGCTGCAAAATTTCAATCTCTATGTGCCTGACCTTATTTTCTTTGGCAAATCCTATTCCACAAGTAGTGGGAGAAAAAGAGTTTTTTCAGGCAGAGGCAGTGATGAAGCTTTTTAAACAATTGGGTGTGGAGAAATTTCATCTGGGTGGGATTAGCTATGGTGGGTTTGTGGCATATAGGCTCGCTCATCTATTCCCTCAGGCAGTGGAGAGAGTGGTCATTATTAGCTCTGGTGTGTGCATGGTGTATCAGGAAAAGGATGAACTTTTTAGGAACAATAATTACCTGGCTGTGGCTGACATCCTTCTGCCACAGACTCCTGATAACATGAGGTTGTTGATGAAGTTTGCCATGTACAGGCCTCCTAGAATGGTCCCCTCATTCCTTCTCCAGAATTTTATAAATGTAGGCACATGTTTATAATTCCTTTTCTATTTCAAAATTTTACTCGTACCATTGCCTCAAATTGAATAGTCAGTATTTATATATTTTATCAATGCGGGACATTTATTCAAGTCCTTTACTTTAACATGTTTTTTTTTTCCCTATTCTAAGTTTTACTACTGTCTCAAGCTTTAGTCGGTCTATCTGTACTCTATGTATTTCAGATGGATAGGCTCTTCCAATTATTGTTTTTTATAAAACCCATCATAGTCTAAATATTTTTTTTGCAATCAAATAGGGGCGGTTGGACCATGGTGACATCCGCATTTGTTTCATGTCGAAAAGTTTTCGATCTAGGATTTCCATTATCAGCTTTACTGTAATCCCTGCCCATGTCTTCTGATTACAAACAGGATACAAAATGTTGAGTAAGCACACATCTAAATCAGAACCTTCTTTGGTTTATTGCATTGCATTTACAATTGATCATTATGTGTGCAAGGTTGACCTTCTTGGCCATGCTGGCTATCTTGAGGAATCTCTAAATTTTATCATCAAAATGGCAATTAAACCCATGGTCATTGTGTGGAAATGTTTGTTGGGTGCTTGTAGAGCACATAAGAATATAGGGTTAGGATCATTTACAGCGACTCTTCTTTTTGAGCTTGATCCTCAAAATACTACAACTTATGTTCTTCTGTCAAACATTTATGCAGAAGTGGGCAGATGGAGTGAGGTTCAAATGATAAGAAGATTGATGAAAGATAGAGGAATTCAAAAGAAACCTAGGTGTAGTTGGATTGAATGCCATAAAATGGTACATGCTTTCTGTGTAGGAGACACATCACATCCACAAACACAGGGGATTTATGCAAAGTTAGACGAATTGTGTTGGGAGATGAAGGCAGGAGGATATTTCCCAGATTCAAATCATGGACTGATTGATGTGGAAAAGGAGGAAAAAAAATTATTCCTCTCCCACCATAGTGAGAAGGTGGCAATTGCATTTTGATGTTTCGTCTCTGTACACTGAAAATAATGCTTAAAGATGAAATGTTTGACTGATCATAATGAAGAAAAATGGATCTGTACATTGTAGATTCATAAGAATCCAATAAATATCTAACCTTCTAATTAAAATGGATTTTTGAAGAATCTAACAAGTGTATTTTTTTAATTTCGTATAGAATCATAAAAGAAGACAAAAGCTAGACTGGGACACTCGGCTAAAGATTACTAATTGTGCTACAAAAGGATTAGCATATCTTCATCATGATTGTAGCCCATGCATTGTTCATAAGGATGTGAAGACTTGTAACATTCTTTTGGATGATAATTTTAAGGCACATTTGTCAGACTTTGGCATTGCCAAGTACATTTCCTCGGCCAAAACCCACACCTGCACCTATGTTATGGTTACCATTGGCTACATTGACCCTGAATATGCAAGAACATCAAGGCTTAATGAGAAATGTGTTGTATACAACAAGGACATTTTCATTCATGTACAATAATACAAACTTGTTGGCTTGAAGTATCACACTCCTTATCAACATATTAATGACAATACAAAAAAGTCTTTTTCAACAAAAAACTAACCAAAAAATTGATGCAATCACTGTCTCAAACACATTGCAACACTAACACAATTTCACCCAAATAGTTAACTACCTTTCTAAATCAAATAACATATACCGTTCGGCGTTCACATTGCATTATACACATGCGATTGCTAGTTTAATGAAGTTTAAGTACAATAAATTCCCTTGTAACTCACAAGCGCTATATGCGTCGAGTTCGCTAGCTGAGTTGTGTAGGACATTGGACGAGGTGAGGTCGAGGAGTCGATCTCCCATCCCTCTCTCTCATTTTTTTATTTTTTGGTGAAAATTTGAAGGAAAGATGCCAAATTTAGCACAGAACCCCTACTAAACCCAATAGTTGTACCTAAATGCCCCTCTAAATTTAGCTAAAAAACCCTATTTCAAGGTAAAAATAAAATTCAAAATTGCTCCAAGAAGTGATTTTGGGAAGCTTTAGGAAAGGGGAATTTCCTAAAAAGGCATTTTTTGTTGCTTTTTTTTGCAGGTTTTGTGAATTTTGAGTCGTATAGAGCTTCAAAGGCCACAAGGGCCCCGAAAATAAATTTGCTTTTTCCTACCGATCAATTTTCTCTACCCAAGAGATTATATTCATTTTTTAGTGTATTGTATTGCTTTGAATTATGTTATCGAGCCATTTAGTTAGGAAATTCTAACAACCCACTATGGCCAACAATGTTCCAAAGTTCTTTTTCCCTGACTCACAGATGCTCCGTGGTGATAACTATGTCGCGTGGAAGACCAAAATTTTAACTCAACTCGAGTTTGAAGAACTATGGCCTATTTCAGATGGTTCTATAACTAGATTAAAGGCAAATGCAACACAACAACGTCAATTTGACATGGCCAAATTGATCATCTTGTTTGGAGTGTCTAATGACGTGCAACCAAACATTCAAGATTTTAAAATGGCCAAAGAAGCGAGGGACAAATTGTGCACATTGCATGAGGCCAAGAACAAGAACAGTATACTAAATTTGTAGAGTCATTTACATACGTTGAAATTCAATCCTAATGATAAAGTTGAGGCTTTCTTGAGAAGAGTTACAACATTGAGTGCTTCACTTTTAGCCCTGGGAGAGGAAATATTAGATGATGCTATCATTCCCATTATTTTGAGATCACTTCCTCCCTCGTACAAGAATTTTGTGACGATAATCAATTTTTAAATCAGATCATCAGTTTTGAAAAGTTGGTGAACTTGTTGCAGCAAGAAGAATCAATGTACAACAAGGATGAAGAAGAAGAGAAAACACTTTCTTCTCATCAAAAAGGGAAGAAAAATTTTCATTCTCCCAATAAGTCCCGAAAACAACATTAACAAGGGGAAAAAGAAAAAGAAAAAGTGTCCTATTTGTAGTAGAGCACATGATTTGAAATATTCCTGGTACAACACATATAAGAAAGGGTCATCTAACACTTCCAGACTTAATAATCAACAATCTCAAGATGGAAAATATAGCTATAAGAAATAGACATACAATAGGAACTAGAGGAAGAAACCCCATCAGTAAGGCAATGTTGTTGAATAAGAGGACCACTCGAATGATGAGGAATTCTTGTAAACTACCCATTCCAGTAAAACAACCACATTTAATAGTGCAATTTGGTAAGTTTATTCATGAGCCACTTGACACATGACCATACACAGAGACTGGTTCTCCATAATGAGAGACACACCCTCCAAAAATAATCTCTCGTTGGGTGATGACTCATCCAACATTGTCCAAGGTATTGGGAACATTTCTTTACCTCTTGGTTCACGAAAGTGCAAGTTATCAAGTGTATTGTATGTCCCTAGTTTTACGAAGAATTTTCTATCAGTTAGTCAACTTCTAGATCACAATATAAATATTGATTTTGATTGCAAATATGGTAAGAAAGTATGTTTGATTAGAGTTAAATCCATAAACTTGAATTTTTTTACAAGAGCTTCAAATGTGGGATGAATGTTCTAGCTTACTTTTATCTAGAGAGATGATCAAGCACTTGTTGTTAGAGATACCTCCTCTGCACAATTATGGCATCATAGACTTGGTCAAAATATGACATGGTGAGAGTATTTCCATATCTCAATAAGGATGCCCTCATAGGAAAACAAGACATAGCCTCATTCCACAAGAGTACATATTGAGCTCCATGTAAGCTTGATTTGGTGCACACTGATCTTTGCGGTCCAATGCAACCTAGTCATTCTGGATTTCATTATTTCATGATTTGTGTTTATCATTATTCTAGGAAAATATGGATTTATTGTCTTTGTACTAAATAAGAAGCTTTCAAGAATTTTAAAAACTTCAAAGTAGCTATATAGAACAAGATTGGTGTAACGCTCACTGGAAAATGGGGATATTTTTTTTAAACATACATAAAAAAAATAGATTACGCAAGTGCATTCATACAGATTTATTTAATCAAATTATTTAAATCAATTTTTTTCTTTTGATCTATCTGATAACATCCATGTAGGCCATATGTGGCTAAGAAGGGTGTATCCAGATCTCCATGATCTCCCTTCGCCACTACTTCGAGTGACAATGCTTACTAGCATTTTGGCTCAACCTTTTTCAAGTCATGGGAAAAATGGGAAAGTCCTTAGGTCTACCACGAAGCTAGATTTCTAACTTTGTATTCTGGTATCCAACCATTACCTACCTCATGTTCAGTGTTCAACTTCCCATGATCAGGTTACTAGCAATTTTAATTTAATTGGAGGACTAGGTGATCAGATAATGCACAACCATCAATGCATTACTTTGGCCAAAGTTTTTCGCCGTGTAGGTTATGGCTAAACTCAAGACAACACACTAGTCTTATGAGTTTAAGTCTTCCGCCATCTCACAACTATCCCTTTCACAGTTATCTATATCTTATAGTTTGTATTTACTTTATTTCCCATTTAACCTATCTTTCAAGAGTTTATATCGAGATAAATGCCAAAGGCCAACTAGGATCATCATGAGATAAGTACATTTGTTATGCTGAAATGTATCTATTTCAACATTTCTCATGTACTTATCCCTTAATATGCTTAATGGATCTTTTCATCTATTTATCTTCCCATTTAGTTTCTCTTTTCCTGATGCTTGGTTTTTTTAACCTTAAATGACCTTTTACAACAATACTCTTCCATTCTCTATACAACAGGATTTACAATCTTGTCATATTAATACAAAGTTTACCGAAAGGAAGAATTAAATATATATTAAAACATGTATATTTAATTATTCATTCGATTAGCTAAGCCACTAAATAGCTTATTTAATTTAGAAATTAAAGACAATTGATTGTTACAATAATTGCCCAATTATAGGCTTCATACATTGACAAATATCAAATAAATAAATTTAACAATTTATGATAAGTAAGATTTCTTACTTCTAGTATTTATCATTTACTCATATTGAGATATTATTACATACAAGGTAATCATCTCTTTATTAAAATCATAAATTACATATGTTGTTAAGGCGAAATATATAACTATTACGGTAACATTCCAATAGTGAGGTTTTGAATATTAACAATGGGTCCAAGATCCCAATAAATATAGTCAAAATTCTAGGATATCATCCTTCTACAAATTCAAATCCAAGTATCTCATTTAGATCCATGATACGATAAAACTTCACAAGACATGAGTTTCCGCATATCTGAACGTGATGACTAATTGTCCTACAAGACTAGAGTAGTGGTATGTTGTCAGTTCAAAATGAACTGGCATGAATATTGCCTCCAATTTTCTGATGGGATTATTTAATAAAATATGAAACGATATACATGTTATTTTATCAACAAACATATGGTAATACAATAGAGGATGTATTATTAAATGTTTTTCATCAAGATACAACTATGAATGTACACAAATAGAACAACCAATTTTATTTCAGCAATCATGTTTCACTCTAATCACAAGGATCAAGACATAATCAAACCACAATCGTTCAACATCCGAATTTTGATTAAACCACAAGGAAATCATGCTTCATATGGTACAGATTCAACTATTATTTTTCTTACCTTCCAATCAACAAACAACGTAACAAAACTATCTGAAATCATCATTTCCAAATACCAATTAGACATATTCCCTCTAGGTAATGAGAATCTCTATAAAACATACAATAACTTTATTTCAAAAAATCAAAATACATTTATATATATTTATGGGAATAGTCCAACCAAGCAGTGTAAAAACACCTTTATTAAATCATTTTAACATGTTCTTTCAGGTAACCGACAGATCAACAAAACAAATTGACCCACATACCACAAGATGATAATTTTGAAGTCTATTTTCATAGAATAACAATGATAAGTTCCTAACACTTCCAGTAACGAAATCCTTTGGGAAAAACTAAGTCATCTTACATAGACTGTTAACACTAATTTATTTTTCAGTCAGGTAATAAAATTATACCTACATGAAAATCAACTTGTAAAAATCCAAATCAGTTCATTCCAGCATTAATTTCTTTTCTATTTATAAATTATTAGAATCTGGAAGTAAATATATCAGGAAAAATGATGAAATACCTGAGTAAAAACAATTTTCACACTACCCAAAAATTGCTTTGGTCATTCAAATAAATTATTGTTTGACTATAATAAAACAAAGAGGCAGGAATCGATTTGGGTTTCCAAAAATCAAACTTAAATAGAAAATAAACTAAAATAAAAATTGATTAGGAACACCCATCTGTGTTTTTTTTTAGATTTAACTAAAACCACACAAAGGAAACTTAAGAGAATAGAGAATCCATAAATTTCCTTATTATATTTCATTTCCAAGAAATTAAATTAGAAGCTGTCAACAAATTTATTTAATTGCCATTTAAAACAAAATGTGTATTTCCTCATTATTTACAAATAATATTGCAGAGAAGGGAGAAGATATTCATGCCTTAGTAAACTCAAGTCAACAACTGAATCTTACTCAAGGCAACAAGTTGAATCCTTCTTTCCTCCAAAACTAGCTGGTAGTTCCGAAGAGCAAATTATGAAAGCAGACAAAGGAGATATAAATTACATCATAAAGGAAAACTATACTAATAGTGGTGAATTTCGATGCCTTCCAAGTGTTACAGAAAGTATATTGCATGCTGATGCCACATTACTTGGTGTAATGAAGGCGTGTCCCAGTTCAAAGACTGAAGCTCAGAAAATGATTTAACCATTATGATTACCCTACTACAATTTTGATTTACATGCCAAACTTTAGGATTTAAATATATAATTTCACAAATTACAAAAGCTATGATTTTTTTTAATTGGAATTTTAATTGATACCTAACTTTAATGGTAAAATTAATCATCATAATAGAAGTCCACATATTGCTAAGAAATATGTTATGTAATAATTATTCAAATTCCCATGTTCCATATAAAATATTCAAACAAATGAAAAAAAATCACCAAGTCCGTAAATAATAATAATTCGAATATTCTCGTAAAAAGATGATTAAGGCCTGTCATGTTTTAGGAAGGATCATCAATGGCCCTGCGGGGTTATTTGTTCAACAATGCCATGCCCCGCAACAGAATTGACAGTCAAATGAATTATTATACTCCTCACAACGTGCCAGAATAATCATTGTCTAAGATTATAAGATAAATAGAAAAACTAAACCCATCATTCATTTGTGGCATTAATATATTTCAAATGAGTTTAAAATTTGTATCAATATCAAGTTAATCATAAAGGTCACAACATCCCTTATATATCTAGAAAATCAGTCACATAATCTATAGACATAACATATTACTGCTTAAAGACATATTTTCTAGATTCATTACAAAATCTTCAATAGTAACTATTCATCAAAAAGTACCTTAGTTCCAATATTCAATTGTAAGCTTATCTACATGATTTACTTATCTACTTCTTTACAAAAAAACTGAATTTAGAACTATAACAAAAATATATTCATAAAAAACATTCAAACAGATGTTGGAAAAGTAGTCTGGATATCTTCCAGATTCTCTCAAGTGGCACTTTCTTCAGAATATTGGTCCCACTAGACCTTACATTGTGAAACCTCACAGTTTTTCAAGTGCAGCTTGCAGGTTTCTAGTATCCTTACAGGCTCAACTACGATTACCCCTGGATCCAGAACCTATAATGAATCCCAATTAAGTACATGTGTTAAATTAGGTACATATTTCTTAAGCAATGATACATGAAATACATTGTTCATCCTGGATAGAGTGGGAGGCAATGCTAGCTTGTAGGCTACTGATCCAACGACCTCTAGGACTTCAAATGGTCCTAAAAACCTAGGAGTTAGTTTGGTTGATCTGCTAAATGAAATGGAACTCTTTTTAGGTTTCACCCTAAGAAAAAATTTATCTCCCACGTTAAATTTTTTGTCAATTCTTTTTAAAACCTAAAAATTTTCCATTTCTATTTGTAGGCCTCTTTCAATCTTCATTTGAAGTCCTAGATTAATTTAACATGTTTTTCCATTTCCGACAGCATTGCAGGTCCAATTAGTACTCTATCTTCAGGATTATCCCAACTTATTGGTGTTCTACACCTAAGACCATATAAGGCCTCAAAATGTTTCCATCTGAATGGAAGAATGGTACCTTATTATAGGAAAATTCAACCAAGGGAAGATACTCTTCCCATTTGTATTGTGGATCCATGTAATACATTCTTAGTAAATCTTCTAGAAACTTGATTTACTCTTTCAGTTGAAAAACCATCAGTTTCAGGATGTAAGGTCCAGAACTTATGTTCATTTTTTTCCCTAAGGCAGCATACAAAGTCTGCCAAAATCTGGAAGAATCCTTGAGTGACCCCTATCTGAAATTATTATTTCTGGAACTCCATGTAATCGGAAAACTTCCTAGCACAAACCTTTTTGCCAGTATGGGTGAATTATCCTTTAAATACTTGCTATAAAATGTGCCACTTTAGTTAACTTGTCTACAACTACAAGTATAACATCATACTTTATTTTGGGACATAGGTAGACCTTGAACAAAATCCATACTTATAAGCTTGCCACTTATATTCTGGCACATTGTGAGGATATAATAATCCTGCTGGATGTGAATGTTGTCAGCCTTTACTTGCTGACATTCCAGGCATTGTGAGACATAATTGAATCACATCAATTTTCATCTTGCAATGTCCGCCATCATTTTTGTTACTCCTGGATGTCCCAAATAGGGAACATCATGAAATTCTCTCATGCCTTTAACTTTTGAGTTCTTTACCTTCTGGTACATATATTCTACTGTTATAACACAAAATTCCATCTATTTCCACCTTGAAACCATCATACCTTTTGTCCCTGGGATCTTTTTCTAAAGTTTTTTTAACATGATTGTAGTAGGGGTCATTTGTTAACCACATTTTTGACTTCATGCTTTGAACTGGGTTCTTAATGTAATTATAGCAGCAATATACCCCACACCGACCTTGAGGCATCCCATATTCTCTTTTCCTTTAATGTAATTTATAAAAAGGTTCATAATTTGCTAGGAATCTTTTAGCCATTTTTATTCCTTGCATTTAGATTGGTTTGTGTAAAGATGTATTTCAGCCCAAGATGATAACTGTTTTGAGTTGCAAAAGGTTTTCCAATTTAATAGTGCCTCCATACCTGCAGTGCATGAACAATCGTAGCAAGCTCAAGATCATGTGGTGCATAATTTACTTCATGCACCCTCAACTTCCTACTTTTAAAAGCTACCACATGGCCATCTTGTAGTAGTACTTCACCCAAACCTTCCCCTGAAGCATCGGTTACCACCGAGAAGTTCCTGTTTGGATCCAGAATCTTCAACATTTGAGCACTTGTGAGTCTACCTTTCAACTCCTTAAAGGATTCTTCACACTTGATGTCCCAAACAAATTTCTTACCATTCTTTTACAAAGAAGTGATATGTCCCGCTAACTTATAAAAGTCCTTTATGAACTTCCAATAGTAGCCTGTTAGACCCATAAAACTTCTCACTTCATGCACATCCTTCGGTGTTGGCCATTACATGATGGCACTAATACTTGAAGGGTCCACCAAGATTCCCTCTTTATTTATTATGTGGCCTAGTATTTACGTATTGATAGAAAGCACACTTAGATAATTGTCCATATAATTTATGTTTTCTGAGAATTCCTAGACAAAATATTTAAATGGTTCATCATGTTCTTCCTCATTCTTGGAGTATATTAATATATCATCGAGAAAAATAAGTATAAATTGTTCTAAGTATTCCCTAACCACATTTTTCATCAAGTTCATGAAAGTGGAATGTGCATTTGTTAGTCCAAAGAGAAAAAATGTAAACTCGTAATGCCCATACCTTGTTCTAAAAGCAGTTTTATGGATATCTTCATCCTTGATTCATAGTTGATGATAACTGGATCTGAGATCTATCTTGGAAAACACTGTTTGTGCCCCCATTTGATCAAATAGATCATCAATTCGGGGTAACGGGTACCGATTCTTCACTGTTATCTTGTTGAGCATTCGGTAATCAATACAAAGTTTGAGGGTCTCATCCTTCTTTTTCACAAAGATAAGCGGTGCACCCCATGGTGATATACTTGGTCTAATCAGACCCAAGGACAACAACTCATGTAACTGAGCTTTCAATTCAACTAATTCGGTTGTTATCATTTTGTACGGTGATTTGGAAATTGGTTTCGTTGCTGGTTTGACCTCTATTGTGAAGTCAAATTCACGCTTAGGTGGAAGTACGGGTAACTCATTTAGAAACACATCTCTAAATTCCCTTAGAATGGGAAATGCTTCAATTTCAAGCTCAATTTCCTGTCCCGAATTTGATATTTTTATAGCATATAGATGGCAGCCCTTTCGCTTTACCTTTTTCAACTACATGGCGGAAATCTGCCTAGTGATAAACTCTCTTTTAACACCCTGAACACTCGTTGTTTTCTGTTGATCATCACAACAAGTTACACATTTTCCTAAGCAACCCAATGCTACATTATGTTGATTTAACCAATTTATACCTATGACAACATCATAGGATCCAAAAGGTGCCACATGTACAAGTTTAATCTTGTTGTGAACTCAGGTAATTCTAGTGGTGCCTCAAACAAACACCGCTTCACTCTATGTACATCATTATTTCCATATTGTATAGTCCAAGTGTGTTCCATGTACCTAGCTCTTATTTTGAGTTTATCAACTACTTTAGATGAAACAAAACATTCTGTTGAACCGGAATCAAATAAAACAGAAACAGGTTCTCCAAAAAGCTTACCTGAGGTTTCAATGGGAGTCACTTGCTTTTCTACTTGCTTATTATGGACTGCAGCATAAATCTTATGTTGTTGCCCTTCTTTATTTATTACAGTAGATCCCTTCTATTGGTTATTCCATTGTCCTCTTTGCGGACAGTTGTTAACGAAATGATCACCACCACACTTAAAACATCCACCCAGAGTTCCTTTTCTCTCAATCTTATTCTTGTTGAAACTTGTTCCTTGTTTCCCATTATTTTTATTATTCACAACAGTTCTACCCACTATTCCTCTTTTATTGATAGGCCTGAATTTGTTGTTTCCCTTTTTCCATGTTGGTTTACTTGCGGTTGGTGTTTGAAAACTGCTATATTTCCTTCTATTTTCCTCTTTAGAGGCATAAATACTTCGTAGCTTTTGTTCTTGTTTGATAGCTTTTTCAAATATTGTTTCCATTGAAGTAGATCCATGAACATCTATTTCACCACAAATGCTAGGATTCAATCCCATTATAAATTTGTTCACTCTAAACTTCTCATCCTTTTGATACATAGGAACATATTTCAACAATCAAGTGAAACGTTCCCAATATTCTGAAACTGAGTACCTTCCTTGATTCAGATTTTGGAATTCTGCCATCTTTTGGTCAAAGTATAGCTGAGGTAGCCATCTTTGATGGAAATAGGCCTTGAACAGCTCCCACGTGATCATATAAGAATCAATTCCTAGTCTCATTTTCCGGTTATCCCACTAGGAAGATGCTTCACGGGACAATTGGTAGGTTCCTCATACTGGTTTTTTCTCCTCTCAAATATCCCTGATCTCAAAATACTTTTCCATTTCAAATAGCCAATTTTCAGTGTCATCTCCAAGAGATGTACCATCAAATTTAGGTGGAGTTATTATTTTAATGTCTCTCGCTAACTCAACAGCCAGCCTTGCTTTCTTATTTTCCCTTTCATTCAGGTGCTCAGGTTGATCATCATATTGCTCATCAGTCCTATGATCCTCATTATCTTCATCACCCTGACATTGTTGTTCTAAGGCAACAACTCGGTTTCGGGTGTCATTCAAAAGGTTGAGGATTTCTTCTAACTTAGCAGCCATATTATCTGGCACGTCACCAATATTTACCCCACTGTCACTCACCATATTAGCTCTTGTTGCCATCTTAGCCAAAGTTTCCTGTTTTTATAAAAGAGGATACTTTTTATTAAAACGTGTTTCCCATTAATGTCCAAGTGTCTGAGCCTCTGGCTCTGATACCAAAATGTAACGCTCAAAATTACTAGAACTGGAAAAAATGGGGATATTTTTTTTAAACATAAATAAAAATAGATTACGCAGTTGCATTCATATAGATTTATTTAATCAAATTCTTTAAATCAAATTTGTTCTTTTGATCTATCTGATAACATCCATGTAAGCCATGTGCGGCTGAGAAGGGTGTATCTAGATCTCCACGATCTCCCTTCACCACTACTTTGAGTGACAATGCTTACTAGCATTTCGGCTCAACCTTTTTTTAAGGTCATGGGAACTATGTGAAAGTCCTTGGGTCTACCATGAAGCTAGTTTTCCAACTTCATATTTCGGTATCCAACCATTTCCTACCTCATGTTCAGTGTTCAACTTCCCATGATTAGTTACTAGCAATTTTAGTTTAATTGGAGGACTAGGTGATCAGACAATGCACAACCATCAATGCATTACTTTGGCCAAAGTTTTCTGCCGTGCAGGTTACAAAAAAAATCAAGACAACACACTAGTCTTATGAGTTTAAGTCTTCCACCCCTCACAACTATCCCTTCATAGTTATCTAGATCTTATAGTTTGTATTTACTTTATTTCCAATTTAACCTATCTTGCAAGAGTTTATATTGAGATATATGCCGAAGGCCAACTAGGATCACCATGAGATAAGTACACTCGTTACGTTGATATGAATCTATTTCAACATTTCGCATGTACTTATCCCTTAATATGCCTAATGGATATTTTCATCCATTTATCTTTCCATTTAGTTTCTCTTTTCCAGATACTTGGTTTCTTTAACCTTAAATTACCTTTTACAACGATACTCTTCCATTCTCTATACAACAGGATTTACAATCTTATCATATTAATACCAAGTTTACTGAAAGGCTGAATTAAATATAAATTAAAACATGTATATTTAATTATTCCTTCATTTAGCTTCGCCACTAAATAGCTTATTTAATTTAGAAATTAAAAACAATTGATTGTTATAATAATTGCCCAATTATTGGCTTCATATATTGACAAATATCAAATAAATAAATATATCAATTTATGATAAGTAAGATTTCTCACTTCTAATATTTATCATTTTCTCATATGTAGATATTCTTTCATACAAGGTAATCATCTCTTTATTAAAATCATAAATTACATATGTCATTAAGGCGAAATATATAACTATTACGGTAACTTTCTCATAGTGAGATTTGAATATTAACAATGGGTCCAAGATCCCAATAAATTTAGTCAAAATTCATGGATATCATCCTTCTACAAATTAAAATCCAAGTATCTCATTTAGATCCATGCTACGATAAAACTTCACAAGATATGAGTTTATGCATATCCGAACGTGATGGCTAATTGTCCTGTAAGACTGGAGTAGTGATATGTTGTCAGTTCAAAATGAACTGGCATTAATATTAACTCCAATTTCCGATGTAATTATTTAGTAAAATATTAAATGATATACAAGTTATTTTATCAATAAACACATGGTAATACAACGGAGAATGTATTATTACATGTTCTATATCAAGATACAATTATGAATGTTGACCAATAGAACAACCAATTTCTATTTTAGAAATCATGTTTCACTCTAATCACAAGAATTATGACATATTCAAACCATAATCATTCAACATCTGAATTCTAATTTAACCACAAGCAATTCATGCTTCACATGGTACAGATTCAACTATTATTTTTCTTACCTTCCAATCAACAAACAACTTAACAAAACAATTTGAAATCATCATTTCCAAATACCAATTAGACATATTCCCTCTAGGTAATGAGCAGCTCTGTTAAACACACAATAACTTTATTCCAAACAATCACACAACACACACACACACACACACACACAACAGTCCAACTAAGCAATGTAAAAACACCTATATTGAATCATTTAAACATGTTCTTTCAGGTAACTGACAGATCAACAAAAAAAATTGACCCACATACCACATGAAGATAATTTTGAATTCTATTTGCATAGAATAACCACCATAAGTTTCTAACACTTCTAGTAACGAAATCCTTTGAGAAAAACTAAGTCATCTTACATAGGTTGTTAATACTAATTTATTTTTCAATCAGGTACAGGTAAATCAACTTATACATATCCAAATCAGTTCATTCCAACATTAATTTCTTTTCTGTTTAGAAATTATTAGAATCCGGAAGTAAATATATCAGGCAAATGATGAAATACCTAGTAAAAGTATTTTTCACACTACCCAGAAATCACTTTGCTCATACAAATAACTTATTGTTGAGTGTAATAAAACTCAGAGGCAGAAATCAATTTGGGTTTCCAAAAATCAAATTTAAATAGAAAATAAAATTAAACAAAAATTAATTAGGAACACCCATCTGCATTTTTTTCTAGGTTTAGCTTAAGCCACACAAAGGAAACTTAGGAGAATACATAATCCATCAATTTCCTTTTTAGATTTCATTTCCAAACAATTAAATCAGAAATTGACCACAATTCATTTAATTGCCATTTAAAACAGAATGTGTATTTCTTCATTATTTACAAATAATGCTACAAAAAAGGGAGAAGATATTCATGCCTGTAGTAAACCCAGAATCAGCAACTTCTTACTCTTTCCACCCCAACAAGTTGAATCCTTCTTTCCTCCAAAACTCACGCAAGTATTCCCGAAGAGAAAAAAATGAAAGCAGACAAAGGAGAAAGAAAAAAAATTATAATGAAGAAACTATACTAAAATGGAGAATTTCCGGGCTTCCAAGTGTTACTTCATGCTTCAATGCGTGTCGTGATGCCACATACTTGGTGTCAAATGAAGGCGTGTCCCTTTTTAAAACTCTCAGATTTTAAATATTAAAATATTATTATTATTATACTTTTTAACTTTTGATTTACATGCCAAATCCTTTTAGGATTTAAATATATAATTTCACAAATTAAAAATGCATTATATATTTTTTTAATTTTAATTTTAATTGATACCTAACTTTAATGGTAAAATTAATCATCATAATATAAGTCCACATGTTGCCAACAATATGTTATTGTAATAATTATTCGAATTCCCATGTTCCATATAAAATACTCAAACAAATGAAAAAAAATCACTAAGTCCATAAATAATAATAATTTAAATATTCTCGTAAAGCTATGATTAAGGCCTAGTCATGTTTTAGGAAGGATCATCAAGGTGGGTGCGGCCCTGCGGGGTTATTTGTTCTGCAATGCCATGCCATGCAGCAGAAGCTGACGAGTCAAATGAATTTTTATACCTAATGATGATCTCGTCTAATCCTATTTAGACTTAACCATAGTTAATTTAACTTACAAGAAATTTGGGATGTTACAATTGGTCATAAAACCAAATCTCTCCCCTCAGATCAAGGGGGGAATTCACCCGTAATTATTTCAAATCCTTTTTATAAGCTCATGGGATTCATTGAAAGATGTCTCCTCCACATACACTGTAGTAAAATGGTCTTTTTGAAAGAAGGAATCATGCTATCATGAAGATGGTGTGATGTACGATTGATTATTTAGCACTGGAGAAGACATTCTTGGTGGAAGCAATGAAGACTGTAGTGTACCTGTTGAATAGAGTACCCACAGTTGCTCTTGATGGAGTAATGCCACATGAAGCATGGTCAAAACAGAAGCCATCCATTGCACACCTTAGATTATTTAGGTCTAAATATAACATGTATATTCCCAATCAGAAGAGAAAGAAGTTAGATATGATAGAAGAAAGATACATCCTCATTAGATATAATGAATAAGTTCTTCGGTATAAACTTAAGGATCCAAAGACCAAGAAATTCTACACCAACAAGGATGTTGAGATTTTTTAGAAGAAAGAAGTTGAAGCTCCTTCCACATACTCACTTGATGTTCAAAGTAATCCTTTTGTGAAAATAGAAGTTGATGTTTGATGAGGCCATAAATTGGCCATAAATTACCATTATTTTATCCTTGCAAGTTACCTTTGGAAGTGGATTTAAATGTAATCTAGGAACTTATAGTTTGCTTAAGATATAGTATAGGATATATATTATTCATTCTTTATAAATATTTTGTTATCTATCTTGTTGACTAATCCTATTGATTATTTGGGAAAAGATGCAAAGTCTTGTGTATACAGGCCATAAAGGAAAGATAATGCTAGTATTGGAAAAAAAATAGAATTTATCATGAACAGTACATTTAAAATCAAATCTGATTTCATATTCAGATTCCTATCGAAAAATTATGCAATTTCAAAAAAATAAACATCTCAATCCGAGGTCGTATGCAAAAGTTATAATTGTTTTAAGTTAGTTGCGGAACTCGCAGAGTTAGCTGCGGAACTCACAGAGTTAGGTCCGGAACTTGCAGGTTTAGTTCTGGAACTCGTAGGTTTAGTTCCGGAACTCACAGATTTAGTTCTGGAACTTGTATCAATTGAATTACAGTTATTTCTGGAACTTTCAATTCATGGACAAATCAGATTTAGTTCCGGAACTTGCAGATTTAGTTCTGGAACTTGCATAAAAGGAATGACAACTTTAGTTCTGGAACTTGCATCAATGGAATGACAATTTTTTAGGGATTGTGAAAACTCAAAGATCCTAATGGTAAATCTGATAGAGGTTTTTTTCATAGCAATGTGTTTAAAAAATAACCTCATTCAGATTTGCTACAAGTTTTGCCAATGAAGAGAGATCTAACTTTTAGTGAGTTGTAGTCCGAGCAAATGTGTATCAGACGAGCACTAAAAGTTCTATAAACAGAAATAAAAAATTCAAATGGAAAATCTGAGAGAGGTTTTCATTCATAACAATGTTTTTAACAAAAACCTCATTCATATTTG
Source organism: Taxus chinensis (assembly GCA_019776745.2). Taxonomy (NCBI): domain Eukaryota; kingdom Viridiplantae; phylum Streptophyta; class Pinopsida; order Cupressales; family Taxaceae; genus Taxus; species Taxus chinensis. The sequence goes on from CM034150.1 coordinate 16,383,831, forward strand.
CTACAGGTATTACCAATAAAGAGAGATCTAACTTTTAGTGAGCTGCAGTCCGAGTAAAAGTGTATCAAACGAGCACTAAAAGTTCCATAAACAGAAACAGAAAATCCAAATGGATAATATGAGATATTTTTTTGTTCATAGAAATTTTTTTAACAAAAACCTCATTCATATTTGCAACAGGTTTTACCAATGAAGAGAGATCTTACTTTTAATGAGTTGTTGTCTGAGGAAAAGTGTATTAGACGAACGCTAAAAGTTCCATAAACAGAAACATAAAGGTCAAACAAAAAATATGAGAGAGGTTTTTGTTCAAAGTAATTTGTTTAACAAAAAAATCACTCATATTTGTAACAGGTTTTACTAATGAAGATAAATCTAACTTTTAGTGAACTGCAGTCCGAGGAAAAAGCGTATTAGACAAGCATCAAAAGTTCCACAGTCAAAAACAACAAAGTCAAATGGAAAATCCAAGAAAGGTATTTGGTCAAAATCATATTTTGAGAGAAATCCTCCTTCCAATAATATATAAGAATAAAATCATTATGATTCGTGTTACTGAAAAGCAAGGAGAAGATTTGGGAGAAAATCTTCCTAAAATAAGCAAGATAAGATTTGACTTCAATAATATCTCTCTCTCCATATTTTGTGGAGATGGAGATCTTAGTTGTTAGGATTGGAATAAAGATAAGATCAGATTGTATTTCATAAAATAAGGAGTTGGTTGGATGCATGAATTATAAATGCAACCTTCCGCACTAATATATGTAATTTTCTTTCTCCTAAGAAATAAAGATTTGTTCTTTCCTCTCAAATATTCTGTAGATTTAAAATCAGAAGTGTGATTTAAATCCTCTTCCAAGAAATGAGTTGGCCACTCATTTCAAGGAAGATGGATATGTGTATTTATTTTTATGTTTATTCATTTGTTTGTAATTCATTTGTTTGTATTGTTTTTATTGTTGTATTGTGAAAATTCAGTCTGTTGTGAACCTATAGGTGTTTCGTTTAATTATGTTTATTTCCAATTCAAGCAATTTCAATTTATGCAAGTGTGTTTAAATTCCTGCAAGTTTGATTTCCTTCATGCAAGTGTGATTTATTTTATGCAAACTTTATTTCTACAAGTGTGCCTTTATTTCTGCAAGTGTGGCTTTCAATTTTTACAAGTGTGATTTATTTTATGCAAGTTTAGTTTTTGTTTAAAGGAGGTATTTCCAATATCTTCTTCTCTTAATGCATACAACCATCGGACACCAGCCCTGGATTGACATTATTAATGGCGAGGATTGACGACCCTCATCAATGTTCCCAAAGATGATGATAGTGATGATGGGGATGATGGTGATGATTTGACAGGACCACGACCCATGGTAACATCTCAATGTATGCCTAAGTGGTATACAAACATGATTCAAAATGCTAAATGGGATGGTCCTCAAAAATATCCGCTCCTAGACCATGGAATCATAACAAAACTTGTGAAGAGGTAAATTTTCCCTTAATGAGTAGATTTGTTGAATCTGTTGATCCATCTACAATTCAGGAATCCCTATAGTCTAACCTTTGGAAAGATGTCATGGATTCTAAGTATCAATTAGTGATGAAGAATAACACCTAACAGCTTGTTGGTCATCCACCAGAGAAGAATCCTATTGGATGCAGATGGATTTTCAATACCAAGTACAAAGATGATGGGACCATTGATAAGTACAAACCAAGACTTATAGAAAAGGGGTATCCTCATAAGGAATACATAGACTAGGAGGAGACATTTTATCCCAAAACTAAGATCAAAATGAGCATGATGATCTTTTCTCTAGCTGCACAATTTATGTAAATTTCACCAAATGGACATGAAAATTGTCTTTCTCAATGGAAACTTACAAGAAAAAGACTACAGGACTCAACCAGAAGGTTTTTTTATACCTGGAGAAGAAACAAAGGTATGTAGACTTATCAAATAAGTGTATGGTCTTAAACAAGCTCCCTAGGAATGGTACATCAAGATTGATGAGCATCTCATTCATCATGTATTTGAGAGGAATCTATATGATCACAATCTCTACCTCAAGAAGAAAGGAAGAAGTATTTTCATTGTTGTTGTATATGTCAACGATCTTGTCATCACTAATAGTACAATGAAAATGATTATAATGAAGAAATATCGTAATCAATTGTTCGACATTAAAGATCTCGATCTCATGCACTATTATCTTGGTTTGAAAGTATGCAAGAAGGAGAATCATAACTTTGTTTCTTAGTTGAAATATACCAAGACTACTCTCGAGAAAATCAGGATGATGGACTGCACACCGATTACCACACCTATGGAGACAAGACTTTAGTTGTCTCGTAAAGATCCATCTCCACTAGTAAATGAAACTCTCTAACGACAGTTGATAAAGTGTCTCATTTACCTAACTTATACTATACCAGATATCATCTTTGTTGTCAGCTATCTTTCACAGTTCATGCAGGAACCCATAATTTTCATTAGAAAGTAACAAGGTGGATCTTGAGATATTTCAAGGGAACTATGGATTTTGGTCTAGAGTACAATAAGAGTGACCATTTCTTCTTTACTGGATATTCATATTCAAATCGTGTAGGTAACATTGATGATAGTAAATCCACTTCTGGATTTGTATTATTTTTGGGGTCTGGTCCAATATCATGGGGAAGCAAGAAACAAAACTTTATTTCTTGATCTTCCACAAAATCTAAATATCATGTTGTAGGTGGAGTTTTTTTTATACTTGAGGGACTTGGACTACCACAGGAAAAATGGCGACCAGGTTTGTAATGCAACCAAAACTTGTTGAACAAGAAAATTTTCTCATTTGCTATAGCAACTTCCAAATCCTCCCTCCAGATGACAAATCACCTTCACTACCATGTCTAGGATGGCCTAAAACCATAACAGATGTACTCATTCTATAGTGATCATCCACCGTAGTGGGAAGTTGATACCAGTCAAATCAGTTCCTTAAGAGAAAAGTGAACGTTCTCAAGAGGACAAACAAGTCAAAATTCAAGATGCCCTTCCACGCTATTTGGGAGGGATAGAGACATGTTGTTTGTTCCAATAGCTGCATGTAGGATACCTCTAATTATTCCCAAGAACTTGTTCACAATTTTAAAAGCACAGAAAGATGGTGACAATTTATAATGCAACAAAAACTTTTTGAACAAGAAAAATTTTTCTAACTTGTTTTAGTAACTTCCAAACCCTCCCTCTAGATGATTAATTTCCTTCACCACCACATCTATAATCAACAAAAACCACAAGGCATGTACTCATTTTTTAGTGATCATCCACCAGAGTGGGAAGTTGGTACTGATCGGATGAGTTCCTTAAAATAAGAATGAGTGTTCTCAAAAGGACAAACAATTCAAACTTCATGCATTTGTTGCACACTATCCAAGAGGGATAGAGACATGTCTTCTATTATGGTATTATCATGTGGGAGCCCTGTAATGATTCCTAGGAGATTACTCATGAACTCATAACAAAGAAGATGGTGACCAAGTTTGTAAAGTAGCCAAAAAAATTGAACAAGAAAAATGCTATTCAGGTGTTGTAGCAACTTCCAAACCATCTTGTCAAATGAAAAATCACCTTTTCCAACACGTTTAGAATGGACCAAAACCCCAAGGCACATATCCATTTCATGGTGATCAGCCACTTGAGTGGGAAGTTAATACCGGTTGGACACATTCCTTAAGAGAAAAGTGAACGTTCTCGAGAGGAAAAACAAGTTGAACGTCAAAAATTCATTGCGTGTTATCTGAGAGGGATAGAGATGTGTTGTTTTTTCTAGTAGTTGCATTTAGAATTCCAGATTCCCATGATCTCACTCAAGAAGTCAAAAATACGCAAAGATGGCGACCAAGTTTGTAACATAGCCAAAACTTCTTGAACAAGAAAAAAGTTTCTCATTTGTTGTAGAAACTTCCAAACCATCCTCTAGATAATGAATCACCTTCATCACCACATCGAAAATGGACCAAAACATTGGAGTGGGAGATTGGTACCGGTCAGACGCATTCCTTAAGATAAAAGTGAATGTTCTCAAGAGGACAAGAAAGTCAAACTTTGGACAGTCGTTACACACTATTAGGGAGGGATAGAGATGTGTCATTTGTTCTAGTAGTTGTGTGTGGAATCCTTGTAATGATTCCTAGGATCTCTCTCATAAACTTGGAAGGATGCAAAGATGGTGACTAGGTTTGTAATGCAACCAAAACTTGTTGAACAAGAAAAAAAATCCTCAGTTGTTGTAGCAACTTCCAAACCATCCCTCTAAATGATGAATTACCTTTTCCACCATGTTTGTAATGGCCCAAAACCCCAAAGAACATACTTGTTTCAAAGTGATCGACCACAGGGGTGGGAATTTGGTATCGTTCAGACATGTTCCTTAAGATAAAAGTGAATGTTATCAAGATGGAAAGAAAGTCAAAACTTTTTACAGGAATTACTCGTTATCCGGGAGGGATAGAGATATGATATATGTTTCACTAGTTGTATGTGGGAGCCTGTAATGATTCCCATAATCTTCCTCATGAACACGAAATCATGTGAAGATGGCAACTGGGTTTTTAACGCATCCAAAACTTGCTAAAAAATAAAATAGTTGTTCAGTGTTGTAACAACTTCAAAACCGTCTCTCTCAAGGACAAATGGTCTTTTCCACCATGTCTAGAATGGCCGAAAAACCCAAGGAATGTAATCATTCCACAATTATCGGTCACTGGAGTGGGAATTTAGTATTGGTTAGACACGTTTCTTAAGAGAAAAGTGAACGTTCTCAAGAGGTCAACCAATTCAAACTTTAGGTAGTTGTTACATGTTATACGGGATGCATAGAGACATGTTGTTCATTATCGTAGTTACATGTGTGATCCCTCTAATGATTCCCAAGAGATCCATCATCAACTTAGAAGCACGCAAAGATGGCAACTGGGTTTGTAACACAACCAAAACTTGTTAAACAAGAAAAAAGTTGCTCACTTCTGGTAGCAACTTCAAAACTATCTGTCCAGATGATGAATCACCTTTTCCACCTCGTACAAAATGGCCCAAAACTCTAAGGCACACACTCATTCTACAATGATCAGCCACCATATGTAATGTCTCTTTCTGGGGCTGAACTACAAAAAAAAGGAATTTACACAAACCCCATGTGAAGTAAACTCATATTTTTATACCAACCAACTGGAATTAGGAACAACAGTCAGATTTTTAGAACATAAGCAAGGAAAATACAATAATTCATCAAAATACCACCATTCACAATATCTAAAGTATATAGAGGTAGTTCAAGAATATTTTAAAAAATTATCAACCAAGAAATTAGCCTCTAAACATCATGTATAGAAATGGATAATAAATCATAGGGCAGAGTACTGCTTTCCATAGTGATAAGCCATCCGAGTGGGAAGTTGTTACCAGTTGAATACACTCCTAAAAATGAAGTATAAAGTGAACATTTTCAAGGATGTCAAACAAGTCCAACTTCAAGAAACCATTGCATACCATTTGGCTAAGGATGGATATGTGTCATATATTCTATTAGCCACTAATCTCAGATCCCTCTGAGATTTATCACAAACTCTATGAATCAGGCAAATATGGCAATTTCAGGTTTGTCATGCAACCAAACCCTTGTTGAACAAGAAAAAGTTGGTCCAGTCTCTCTGAAGCACTTGGAACAATTGATTGAAGGTTTTTTTTTCTTCAATTATCAAAGAAGGGTTTTGTCTTACTTGAGAAGCCACGCCAAAGTATTTCCGCAATCTAGTGGAATGGAAATAGAGAAGTCAACCCAAAAACCAAGAAATGTAAAATTATTAAAAATATGTATGCCCAATTGGATCCCAAACAACTCCTTATATGTCCTTTTGGTGACTCCAAACCCCATGAGGGAGTTTCCCCATAACCAACCTCATAATGAAGTTATTTTTTTCTTTTGTGTCTTTGCCTTTACTCCTCCAACCCAACCGACCTAGCTAATGAGATAAACCATGAAAGAAAATGGTAAATACTCAGAGAAAACTAAAAAACATGAACAATTACTTCCCATGTTCACCTTCTTTCATCCTATGGGTAGTGGAATGAGCTAGAATTCTTCTAAATTGATTAATTCGAAAAAGGGGGCATTACATCGGAGGAAGTTGGTACCAATCAGACGCGATCCTTAAGAGAAGTGAACGTTCTCAAAAGGACAAGAAAATCTAACTTTGGGAAACCATTGCATGCCATCTAAGAGGGATAGAGATGTCTCTACTATTCTATAAGTTACATGTGAGATCCCTCTAATGATTCCTAGGAGCTTGCTCATAAAATTAGAAGCTACGAAGATGGCGACTGAGTTTGTAATGCAACCAAAACTTTTTGAACAAGAAAAAAGTTTCTAAGTTGTTGTAGAAAATTCCAAACCATCCATCTAGATGAAAAATTACCTTCACCACCACGTCCAGAAATACCCAAAACCCCAATACATGTAATCATTCCATTGTGATGTACTAGTGAGGGCTACAAATGTGTCATCTATTCCATTAATTGTATGTTGGATCCCTATTCCCATTACTAACACCTAGATATGATATTTTCAAGATTATAATTATTTCAAGCAGATTAACCTCTCTAATCGAAGTACCAACCATGTGAAGGTGGAAGCTCTTCGGGTACCACTTACGTACATAAAATGTGTTAGTAATGATTTGGAATGAAAATAAATACATAATGATGAAATCAAATAAATCAAACTATATTAAATCACATATTGGCCTTGTTAATTCAACGATTCAATGTGATTAGCCCTAATCTTGATTATATCAATAATAGATCATGGTTAGACTAAAATACTCTCCACAAATTTTGATTACATGGCTTGCCCTATATTTTATCCATTGAACATTTGTAGCAAGAACCAAATTTGAATAATGGAGTATCTTCCTTTCGGTTTCATAGTCTTCAAACAACCATACATCGAATTTCCTTATCAGATACCGCCAAATCCATGTTCTAGAAACAGCCATAGAGTAAGGGGGTACTCAATTTTTTGTCCATCTATGACTCGGGAAGTCGATTTATTTTTCAATTCTACACACCAACACAAGTAATAATTTGTTCCCTCCTCATCTGCAATCACTTCATATACATGTCCTGCATCAATAAAAATATAACATTTTTATTAATTTATCACAAATATTTAGAATATAGCATGTATAAAATTCTAAATTATACTTGTCTAATTTAAATGATTTAATTTACTTATATGCCACACAAATTTGAAGGATATTGTACCTAGTTAAACTAGATCTGATACATTGTCAAAATCTAGTGACACTATCATTTATTTTAGTTGTAGTTTTATTGGAGGCCGATATGTGTCGATAGGAGTTAAAGGTCTACATTCACATTTGTTAACCCACTCTTTTAATTCAAAATCATTGCAAAAAAATTCCACACCTGCTAGGCAAAAACATACCATTTTCCTCACATAAATTGTCCAAGAAGATACAATAGAGCTACGAAATGAGTGAAAAACACTCCAACCTATTACCATGAAACAATTTGATATCTTGCCAAGTTTTCATCCTGCATCAATTAGAAAAATCTATGAACAATAGAGTTCTTTTGAGAACCATGAGAAAGTGTATTGTTGCACCACACAACACTGCTTATTGCATCTTGTAAATCTACACCATTTGCATACTTCAACTCCTCTCTTGAAAGGGCTCTTTTCACACATGTTCATACACTGTCATGTTCCCCTTTACCATGGTCTGCCTTAGTGAAATTCCACATATGTTGTACACCACTCTGAACATGCATCGTGCTCAACTCATATAATATTTTTGCATTCTTGAATTGTGATGTACAATTGTCTCACCAGATATAATGTTGATTGAAACTAATTTTTCTTTCACTCAAATTAGCATAAAATATTTGAAAGGGTCTTTGGACATACTTTGAAGAATGTGATCGATCAGGACTAATATAGAAATGATACTCTCTCAGTATATTTCAATCTTCTTTTGTACTGTAGCGTGCATGGATAAATGTTATATGCACAAAAAATGCACCCTACATTGAGTTGGAATACTATGACTGAACCTCATTCACTAGTTTAATTGTGTAGTTCTCTGAAAATTCAACCACTAAAATAATAGAACTAATTGGAAATGTGTCTTTGCTTAAATTGAACTATTCATCTAACCATCGATCCATGTGTGTGTGTCTTACATAATCATACACAAGTTTCTCTCTAAGTTCGCCCATGAAATTTGGAACATGTATTTGTTTAGTAATTAGCTCACACCCTTTTTTATTCCTTCCCATGTTTTAACAAATATGCCATGGAATTATATTTTTTAAATTCAACTAATTATTTTTCAATGTCAAGTGAAGCCTCCTCATGAAAACAAATTTTCATTTTGACATTTCACCGCAAGTGTTGCATGTACCACCAAAACACGTCTTGTTATAGAAAAATGGTCCCTCTGCTTTGTGACAAAAAATGGTGGGAGTAAAATCTCTTGATGATAATGGTGTAATATGCAATCCACACACATACAATAAAATGTCAGTATGCAAATTACAGTGTATATGGCGAAAAATATCATAATGCATAGAAAATTCAACATACATCCAACAAGTGGTGCGTGTGTTATTGATTTTAACATAGAATGGTTTTGTCATCTCGAAATATCTTTGACTAATCTTAATAAGTGGACATTTCTCTAAAAACTTGGTATAAAGTTTTGTTTGTGTTATATGTAATAAATTCTTTGGATGTGACTCACGGTTATGCATATTAGGCCTTCTTCTAAGTACATCACTGTAATTAGGGCACACATGTGTGTTATATTTCTAAAATTGTTGGATTCTATCTTTTAATGCATCAACTAAAACTTTACCATGGGACCCTACTAGAGAATGCCCATAAGTCATTTTTGTTGGGGTCATCTAGATTTTCATGTCTTATAATTGCTTTAGTTGGTTTTTTTCTGCTTGTGTTTAGTGTTCTACTTGTTCACTTAACAAAGATTTTTTGTTATTTGTTGCTTACTAAACTCTATGTAATTATTTGTCGTAAAACATTACTATCTTTCATGCATCTCGTCAAACCTGCGGATTGGTATGTATCTTGTAAATTTCATATCATCTCTTTGTTTTGACCATCAATATTAGACATCCTTAGCCCAAGGGTGTTCATAGTAGGTCTCATTTTCCACAATTTCTTCACAATCACAAACAATTGACATTTATAGTGTCATTTAATTCAGAAAAGATATTACATATTCTATTAGCCTTTCTTATTAAATTATGTCTAAACATTTTATCAACCAATGGTGGCAAATTGTTTTCATCAATTTCAATTAAAAACTTAGGTTTCATATGCATTATCCTAGGAGGTTTTCTTTGAGGTAAACCTTGTTCATTTTTTGATTCATTATTATTTTCTTCATGTGATGTTTCTATTGAATTATCTGCATTGTTACTTCGTTTGATTGTTCCATTATATGATCTTTATTATTCATTTCTTCGTTTGGTTTTCTTCATAGTTAGATTGTTCATTGTGTTTTGGGGATGATATTTTCAACACTATCAAAATTAAAAACTTCAAGTTTGAATGTGGACTTGCAACATAATTTGGCGTGACATCATAAATGGAATTTGGACTTAAAATTGCATGAGAACCTTCATCAATATTAATCATTACTTCTAGTGATGTAGAGTTCATTTCAACATGATCATCAGAAATTATCACATACTTGTAGTTTCTCGAACTCCCTGCATTCATTTTTTTGTTTTCTTATTGTCCACTTATATTTATTCAATTGTTTTCCATTTCAATTTCTTCATCCTACTATTGTGAGACCCACTACCCATGATCCTTAATTGAAAAATATACAAATATGAAATTTTTAGTATTATATACAATCAACTAGACAAAACAAAAAGAAATTTAATTAGAATAGATTCAGGTTGTTAGAGATAAAACAAAAGAGAAGTAATTAGAATTGGATCAAAATGGTGGAGACAAAACGTAAGTGATGTAAGAAAGCATAAAGAATATGTCAAAATGTATGTTTGCATTGTATAATATTATAAAAAATAGAGTTGGGTCATAATGTTAGGACCAATTGAAAAGAGCTTTGGGATTTAGGGCTATATTGGATACAATACATAACATGTACATGCATTCATGCTATACAATGCATAAGTGTTATAACACATATGCGTTGTTTTCATTCACTTTCCCAGAGTATCCCTCTAAGATTGGAAATGCCTCGGATTTCCGAGCCAAAGGCTTAGACCTTTTATTTTCCTGCGTGAAATGATTTTCATATCAAATTTTAACTTCGAACATGGAATGCGTTATGTATTTCATACACAAATGTCATCAAATCATGACTATGATGAAGAGAAAATCATCCTCTTTCTGATGATACAAGTTTTTTGTTTTTATTACTATAAGGATATTACTATTAAATATTTGTAAATGTCTTCTTATGCCATTATATCAAAATAAAATGCATGTATAACTTTATGTAACTTTTGATGTATGTATCCCAATTTGGAAAAAATGACATTGTCACATAGTAGATCTAATTATATGCACATTAAAAAAATCTTGATTTCAATTAATTTTGAGGTCGTTATGTGGGGTAAATGCTCAACTACCTATTTTTAATCAAATTCAAGACCTATTTACTAGTAAAATTCATTAAAAATATATTTACAATAAAATTTTAAAATATATTTGTAACATAGTAGATAACCTTATCTAACTTTCTATAGAATGATTTTAAAAAATACTAAACGATGCTAAAAAAAAGTGAAGGGTGGACGGTCAGCTATCAACTATGTTTTATCTTAAAAAATGAGTACTTTGAGTTTTAACAATTTCTACCACCTATACTTCACCGTTTGCAAAACAAATAACGATTTGAAAACTAGACTTGAAATGCAACGATTCATGTTTTTATACCTTATTCTAATTTTTAGTGTAAGTACCTCAAATAATCAACGAAAGTATCAGTTTCTCAATTTTTGGGAAAACATATCCACTTAAGACCCCCTTTTGTAACGCATCTTCATGCATGTACCCTTCCCTCGAATTCAAACCAGAGTTTCCAAACCTAGATGCCTTTTGTTTGACTAACTTTTTGCTTTGTCTCATTGCTTATCTTATTTATTTGGATCTCGAAGGGTTTACATATGATTTTGTATTTAAGACTATCTTAAATTGCTTTCTGGAACATTTTCATTGCTCTATAACCATTCCAAATCATTTTCCAACTGTTGGTTTTCATTCCATAGGATTTGAGGAGTCATGAAGTGGCAAGAACAAGGAAATTATTAAGAATTTAATGGATGATCGTGAAGTGTTTTATTAAATACCTTAATGATATATTATTCATGATTATGCAATGATGCCTTGATCCTTGAATATGTTATGAATATTGAGGATCAAATTAAGCTTACGAATGTTGCAATTGAGCATCGACTTGGCTTTTACAAAGGTCTGGTTCACTGCATAAATTCCCCAAAAAATATCTTTGTCCGATTATGATCAAATTTGGAGCCTCTTTTCAAAAAATTTAATGGGACTCAGTCATGCTTCATGAAGGAAAATTTTGTGTTCATATATGACCCTCGTGGTCAATAGTTACTTCAAGGCAATCAAAAATGGATCGTTTGAACTCCAAATGCTCCAAATTCAATGGTTAAAATCATGTGAAGAGTTTATGCATACTTTCCAATGTCACTAGGAAAAGTCATTCAAGTCATTGAAGCTAATTAATTAATTCATTTCTTGAATTAATTAAAACATTGTAATTGCGAAAATCATAAAGTGAACTTGGGCTATGTCAACTTGAGTTAAGAGCAGGTTAAGTCATAAAGTAGTTATGTAACTATTTTTTGATGAGTTTGCCTATATAAGGCCAGAAATGCAATCGTGCAGGGAGATCTCTTACTCTCTTTTTATTTTTGAATGCTAGAGGAAAATTGTTGCAAGTTCTTATGTATATGATTTCCCCTAGGTTTAATGAATATATGAATGCAATGATGATGAGTTCATTTCTCCCTATGGTGTTAATGTTTTTCAATTATAAAATTGCGCTTTAGTATTTATAATTGAATGATATCATCAATGTTGTTTTTTCCCCTTGTTATATGTGATGACCTGATACTCAGACTTTATAGTAAATATTTGTGTCCGTGGACTTTGTGCAATATCTGTATGGTTCAAGAATCGTGAAGACTTTTTGCTTCTTACTTTCTAAACTTGTTATTGCATTTTGCCCTTCATATTATTTTGTGTTTACGTTTGATTTTTCTCAGCAACCCTTTGGGCAGAATAATGTCTGTCTCCAAACTCATTGATTTCAGTGTATGTATGTCCCTAACCCAAATTATCTATTATTTCTAAGCATTTTTATTATTTATTTTTTTGTATGATCTAAATATTATATTTATATAATTAGATCTAAATCCATATAACATTCTTTCATCTTTATCGACGTTGCGGTCTTGGTTTGTATCAAATATATTTGGAAATTTGTGAGCTCTAATTCATCATATATATTATTGCTCGATTATATTACAAATGTCTCCTGATATTCAAGTTGTTGCAATCTATAATGAGGGTTTGTATTTATTTGCAAAGTATGGTACAGAAGGAAACTGGTGGTTTTTTTCCTATATGTACTATGTAGTTTTTTTTGAAATAGATAAGGATTTTTAGTTAGCACAGAAAGTTTTCTATTACTACAATTTATTTCTTGTTATTTTTTATGAAAAATAAAAACTCGTTTGATTTTTTTCTTTATATGGATGATATGAAGTGGGAAAATTCAATATATATATATGTGTATTATAAGTGTACGCTAGTGATGTGGGAGTCAGTCAATTTTGGTGGTTGTAGTATGAAAAAACAAAAAAAATGTTTGAATTTTTTCTTTTATTTATATGGATGATATAGAGTGGGAAAATTCAATATCTATGTGTACTATAAATGTACACTAGATATGTGGGGTTCGGTCAATTTTGGTGGTTGTATATTTCACCGGAGTATTATTTGCATATAAATCCATCACATAACACCACATACTAATGTACTTATAATAAAGATGAAGGAAACCTCGATTATTCAAAATTACATGGTGTTTATGTGTTAATCAACTTTATACTAATCAAATTTAATTGGTAAATTGTGTTATTTTTATGATGCAAACCGGATTAGTCAAGGGTGAGTTTGTGACCCTGCCCTATCATCTCATTATATTTATATGTGTATTAATTTTTCATAAGTGACAACAAATTATCTCCTAAGCAAATCATGTTTCCCTTCACCCAAACTTGAAATCATAAAAAAAACTTTTGATGAGTTTGATCATACATGTTGGACTACTTAGCCCTTTCTTTTGTGGAATGCTTGTTATTAGTTAATCTAGGTCTCCTATTATCTTTGTTCAGTTTTAAATTGATTCAAAGATCAATCATGTCATGCATCAATAAGAATTTTTCTTAAATGTTGCAATTGTAAGTCCATATACCCATACATAGGTGTGAGAAACCATTAACTTCATTGGACTTACAAGATGTCCCTACCATAATTATTTTTTTAAATAAAAGCATATATAGCTTTAACCTTTAATAGTTAGACCAGTAGATAAGAGAAACTTCAATAATCTCGATTTACATACATAAAGTTGCCTATATTGTATGCAAATAAGTCACTTCCAAATAAATTAATAATAAAAATAAATAAAGTCATAAAATATTACACACCATTTATTACAAGTTTTCGAGTAATATAAATATACAAAACAATTTAAATCATGTTTTTAATATTTTTTAATTACAATTAAATTCAAAAAAAAAAGATATAATCATAAACAACTTTTCATGCTAGTTTCAATAACTTGTCATGTTAATCTCTTTAAACATGTCTCATTTTAAAACAAATTGAAATGTGATTGCACATGTCTTGTCATAACCACACAATATAATCTCAATTTTAAAATGAATCTTACATTACTCCATGAATAAAATCTATTATGAATATTACCTTTTATATCTCACCATATCAAATTAAAGATCAAATTAGGAAAAAAAAAATTGGACTAGTTAATTTTGAATTTATCATTTGATTTACCATTGCAAACCTTTGAAAACATAAAAACAATATACCTTCTCATACATTGATGTCATACCACGATCAATGCCATTTTTTTCCTTTACATGTACTATGCATTCATGTGTCTTGTAATATAGTGGTTGTTCACATGTTCAATATTATATTTTTGTATTGCTATATTTAGTTAAGACCAAATTTGTAAATTTTTATTCCATATTAATGTCTCTAAATTGGGCATATAGTTGTTAAAAAAACATATGCAATTATTACTATAAGTCAAACGGTGTTTGTTCCTTTAGAAATGCAATATAGATCCATAGAAATTACACTCCACCATGTCTACAATATTCTTTATAAACTAGTAGAATGTATTTACTTATACAAGATTATACATATCAAGGCCTTGGTAAATATAAATGATGAGTCTTTCCTAAGGGGTTGCAGAGCTCAAGCTTAGAGAGACCAAGGTTTGATATCTAGGGGGAGCATTTTTGTGTAAGTGGGGGTTTACGACCTTGATGCAAAGGCTAAACCCCAAGTGACATGTATAAGGTAGCTTATGTTGAAGTAGGTCATCAAGTCAAGCTTAGAAGTAGGTAATGGAAGCCCAGACTTTGGATGCCTTATGTGGTGAGCTTGGTAAGGGGGCCGAAAATGTCCAACCCCTGAAAGGTTGGCACGGTAGTATGCCCTGGGTTTGGAACTCAAGAGAATTTTCATGGTGTTTGTTCATGTCTTCTCAATCAGCCAACAAGTAAGAGTGATGAGGCCTCATATTGGGAGCTCATGGTAGGTTATTGATTTGGGGCTCAGATGTTGAGCCTGAGCATAAGGTGGGAAAGTACAAGGGATAAGATTTGTCCCATTGAATTTTTACTCTTTGGCAGCACTGACATAAAAAAATGAAGGGCCTTAATCTTTGACCATGAGATAGACAATGCAAAGCTAAGTGAGAAGCTTATATGATGAGGGAGTTTTACTCTGTAATAGGTGAATCCAAGAAGACATGTCATTGATAGGGGATTGACTCTCTGTAGAGGGGTCGATCCTAGCTAAGAGCCAACGCAATTCTACAAAGAGCTTGCGGATCAAGAATTCGTTGAGGTGGGTAAGGAAACTTGTGGACCGAGGGACGAATAGAAGATCTCAGTTGTAGTGGGAAAGGCCACTAATGTGGTGTTCAATCCAGTAAGGAATCTAAAAAGGCCATGAATCCTAGGCTAGGAGACCTTGGCCTTCTTAGGAGGCCAAGTTGACTAGGGATAACCTTATAGGCTAGGTAAGGTAATGTGATCCTTACAGGTTGTCATATCCTTTAAGAGGAGCATTTTTTAACCCAATTTTGGCTAAGTATGTATATATTTGGTGAATTATAAAGCATTTTGGTTTAAGGATGGGTAAGGCACAAGACTTGGTAACATTTTGACCCCTTAGAATGGTGCGTTTCCTAGGAACGCTAGAAGGGTTAACATTGATGTGCACAAAGAATGGATGAAGAGTCAATAATTGACACGCGAGAAATAGGAATGAAGCTACAATATTTGGCACATGCAAGAAGAGGAAGAATCTTTGAAAGTTGGTGCATGTGAGACCTAAACAATGTTGAAGGCATATGTCACGTGGAAGACTCAGACGACATTAAGGACACCTATTATGTGAGGCTCGAGCTTGGTGGCAACATAGTTCATGCAATATTTGAACATCTATTGAGAATATTGGTGTGTAATACATGGGGTCTTTGAGAGCATGTTGGAACCAAACAAAAAATTGCGCTAGAAGCGGGGAATGTTAGGGGAGAGACATAGAACGAATCATGCAGTGCTAAGTAAGGATCTTAGGATGACACAAAGACAAGGGACCAGCGTGTATGACTAGTACAAGTTATGTAAACCAAAGGCATACGTAAGCTCAGAGACAAGCACATAGATCCCAAAAACAAAAGAAAATGAATGTAAGCCATTATAAGGTACCTGGTGTAATTAATGTTGTAAGATGGTGAAGGGAAACACCCCACCAATATAAATACCCCTTTTCTTCCTTATATTGTTGTTGGAAAAAAGGGGATTGTTGGCGATTGTGGCTTAGTTGAATGATAAATGCCATTGTGATATTGTTCGTAAATTTAAGAATTGTTGTTATCAATATTCATGAGTTGATTATTGCACATGTTTGAGCATTGAATCGTTATATGTGAGTATCTTGTTTCTAAATTCATCATGATGCAATCATAACCAACGTGAATTGGTCCCCTTTTGTGCCTCGGATTAGCACACAAGGTTAGCCTCCTTATGTGATGTGTCGATGTGAGAGCCTTCAGTGTGTTGAGTTGCACTACATGTCACGTAACACCTACACACAAACCCTATTGATAGTGGACTAAGAAAAACACTCAATATTTTGGTTTTGTTATTGGGACTTGTTGCACTGAAATGACATGATGGTATTGAAAGACGATGTTTTATCTTAGTTTGGAGAATATTGAATGTTGGTTGGAGTGGATCAAAGAAGAGTTCATGTGGAGATACCTGAGCTAAGAGGGTTGTAACCAAGGAGATGGGTGGAAAGGCATTTAACTGATGCCTTGCATGAAACCTTCTTTAGTGAGTTTTTAGCACACTTGCATGCATGGTTGGTATATTATACAACACAATGAGGCCTAAACTTGGGTCAAAAGTAGCCATGGACCAAAAAATGTTTGTAGAGACTTGCAAAACTAGACATAACATGGAACCACATAGTAAATGTTTGGTGGAGTGGAGCACTTCTCATTTACATCCTAGAGTACATTGTCTGTACTTACTTCTACTCTAAAGAAGATTTCCATTTCCTTTATGATCCATGAAGGACCTACGTAAAGCACATGTCAAATGTAATTAAGAAGCTTATGGTGGATCATGGTATTGAAAATATCCTCATGGCCAGCAAATTCTCTACATACATGCTCATCATGGAAGGTTGGAGAGGGGAAGCACATGATTGAATGTGAGATCAACATGAATTCATTAGGTGAGTGGGAACTTAGGTGACAACATTACAAGGAGGCTCGGTAGAAGGTTTTAACCAGATATGCCTTAGACGAGGGAGATTTAAAATTTGGAAGTTCCACAAATACCCATGATGATTTGGAATGACATGATGATGACCCCCACAAAAAATAAGTATTCCTCAAAGAAGAAAGTGCCCACGTCATTGAAAGAGAGTAAGCTATGGCGAATGTTGAGATTTAATGCAATGTTGAACGCACCATTTCTCAACTTGATGTGCATGCTCATGTGATCATATCCTCTAACATATAAGGCATCGTGAGTATTGAAAGTGAAAGTGTCGATGAAAGTGGAACCCGAGGAAAATTAGATGAAGTAAAAGAAAGGGAATCTTTAGACCGAACAACACCCTTTGTTTTACAACTAGTTACACTTCATAAGCCACCAAAAGGAATACCAATCAAGTCTCTAGTAAACCCAAATAACATGTGAATGTTTGAAATGATGTGTAGTGGGTCAGTTAACCAAGTCTCTTATACTTCTAGCTTGTTTGTTCCAAGATCCCATGAACTTTTTGTTGAAGGTGTCGAATTCATTCTACAAATTTGGTCGCCTTATCCATTTCATTTTTGGTATGGGAAAATTCTTCTTCCAACTTGAAAGACACTACTAGAGTAAAGGGAGCCAATGGCTGGAATCCAAGACATACCTGAAATGGGATTAGCTCGATTGTAGCTATGTTGGACATATACAAGAATTTCATCCAATGTGCATGGATGTTTGGAGTGATACATACGCAAAAGATACATAATCATACAGTTGACTACCTTTGTTTGCACATCAGTCTAAAGGTGGAATGCAGTGGACTTGTTTAGTTGTGTCCATCATGGACCATAGTGCTGAACAAAATACCCCCACAAACCTAGAATCTTGATCTGACACAATACTTGTTAGAAGGCCAAAATGAACCCAAATGTTCTCAAAGAAGAGCTTTGCAGTCTCCTATGTTGATATTTTATTCTTGCAAGGTGCCAAGATTGTCATTTTTGAGAACATGTCAACAACCACAAAAACATGGTCATGGCCATGCCTGGTGGAAGGGAAACCTTACATGAAATCCATTAAGACAAACTCACATTACATTTAAGTGGTTCAATACAAGGTTCCAACATTCTTACCTCTTGCCACCACAAGAGCACCCTTGGTAACCTTCCAAGCGTCCGCTGTAAATATCACAGTACAACCATCACTTCCCAACTGCCCTGCCGATATCAAATTTCGTCTTAATGTAGGCACATGTCTGACATCCTTTAATAGCCAAGTATTCTCATTATGCATCTTAACCTAAACGGAACCTTTTCCAACTATGCTACAAGGCTCATCATCACCAAGAAAAACATGCCCAAAATCTCCTTGAACATAATCAACAAAATTATGCCTATGTGGAGAAGCATGGAAAGAAGCCCCTGAATCTAAAACCCAAGATTCAGTAATATTGTGCAAAGAAAGAATCAAAGTATCCTGACATAAATTACCCGTTGCCACATTTGCATCCTTGTTTTCTTCCTGTTGTTTCTTCTTGTCCTAAAGCTCCCAACAGTCCTTTGCATGCCCAGACTTTCCATAGTGCCAGCATACTATCTTGTTTTTTGATTTTGACCTTGCCCGATCCTTTGATTTTCCACGGTTTCCTTTATTCTTCTGTCTCCCTCTAGTTTCCACTTTCAAATCATTCCCTGAAGTAGAAGATTCACCAAAGCTTTTTCTTCACATTTTCTCGCTTAGAATCACCCCTACAACATCCTAAAACTTTAACTTTGAGTTAGCAGGAACCGAGTTGCTTATCACCACTACCAGGCTATTCCAACTCTCGGTAAAGAGCGCAGAACTAATAAAGCCCTAACTTCTTCATCAAATTCTATTGTAACCAAAAATAGCATATTTACAACCATATTAAAATCATTTAGATGATCTGTTACTGAACCATTCTTAGACATTTTCATATTAAACAACTTTTTCATTAAAAATATTTTATTAGAGGCAGAGGGTTTTTCATACAACTTCCATAATACATCCATCAGTTCTTTTGTAGTCTTTTCCTTTGAAACATTAAATAATACAGAAGATGCAAGACACAGTCGGATTGTCCCAAGTGTCGTCCTATCCATAAAATCTCATTCGACATTTTTCATGCTCAAGGGTTTGTTCACCTTCTCAGACAACAGAGTATAAAGATCCTTCTGATAGAGGTAATCTTCCATCTGCATCTTCCAAACACTGAAATTCTGCTCGTTGAATTTATCAACCCTAGATTTTCCATCATCTGTCATAGCTCCCACTCAAGATAAAACTTTCCCTGCGATTCAACACTTTAGCAAACTAAACCAGGCTCTGATACCAATTGTTAGGAAATAAGGGATAAAATATGTGGAATAATCCCTCAAAAAATCGCAACAGTAGAAACTAATATGCAAAAATTATTATAGATCTCAAATAAAAGTGCAGACTAAAATAACACAACATAAAGAGACAGTATTTAACGTGGTTCACCTAATTTGGGCTACATCTACAAAGAATCACTTGCTGAGCAGTTTTTATTACAAGCCACCGCTCTCTCAATACAATACCCAGATCCATTTGGAGCTATGCTCAACAAACTCTACAGAATTCATAGCCGAATTCAAAACACATCTACAATGTTTACATTATATATCTATCATATGCATAATACCATATAAATAGACAACTGCTTAAGCAGTTTTACAAAACCGTGGGTATCAAAACCATGGTCAAAAACCATCCCATAAACCTATGGGTCAAAATCCTGCCCATATGACAAAATCACGTTTCCCGATATATCGGGCACGTTTTAAGGCCCAAAAAAAAATTTGGGGGTTGTGCCCCCAGACCCTCGCTCGGGGCCCGGCCCACAACCCCGGCGAGGATACATTAAAAAGTATACAGTACTCTTATTGTACAGTCTTCAACAGTTTCACACATGAAAACAAGCTCCACGACCTAATAGAGACCTTACATGAAATCCATCAAGACAAACTCCCATTGTTTTCCTGGAATTGGCAGGGGTGTGTAAAGGCCCTAATTTCGATTGGTTGGTGATGAGGCCACATATTGGAATGTTTTGACCCCATATAAATCCTTTTTTGAAGCATCTTGCACGTACAGTTTTGAGACTTTGATGTCCTCTTGATGGTTGATATGAGATAAAGTTATGATTTTGCATATATTTAGTTTTATATGTTCATTAAGATTTACTATACTTATTTATTTTGGTGAATCTTGTCTCTTGTGCAAAATGATGTTTCTGATGTCTTCATGAACAAAATACAAGATGCCATAAGCTTTTGAAGTAGTAGGCCCTAGCCCATAGCAACTCTAGTTGTGCTCCTACAACAACCCGTAGCAACTCTGGTTGTGCTCCTACAGCAGCCCGTAGCCACTAGCTGGGAAATGCTAAGAGAGAATCATGGCATTCAACAAACAATGAGGCATCGTGAAATATATGGAGCTGAGCATATGAAGCTGGAGAACGAGTTAACCAAGTGGCAACATTGTTTGGACAAGTCTAAGAAGTCTTTGGGTGATTTATCTTACCCGTAGCAAGCTCCAAGCCTACCCGTAGCATCTTCCAGAACTATCTGCAGCAACAGAGCAGTATGCCCCTCCAGCTACCCGTAGCCAAAGAGAACTTATCCAGCTCACACCGCAGCATAAGACAAAAAGTTCCAGCTATCCTAACGCATCATATGTAATGATATGGTTATTTTTTTAAGTAGTTTTGTAATTAGTTCCTATCATGTAAATAAGGTAGGAAATAGTTGTCTTCACTCAACAAATATGAAACCGAACAATTATAATCTGTTTGAGTAGTTTTTTTAATCATATTCCTAGTATAGAATAAGTTAGTGATCTGTCTATATATATTCAAATAGAAATGTGGAGAACTGAGAGGGAGTAATAGATAAAAGAATGAAGTGATAGTTGTAGGAGAGAAGCAGAATTGTAAATGTGTGAAGACATAATATATTAATGTGAGTTGTGCTCTTGCAATCTCTTTGTTGTAGCAATCTTTAATTGCTTTAGCTCAATAGATGAATCGTTTAACTTCTTGAGTAGTTCTATAAGTTTCTAGGGTAGGATCGGAACTCACTTCTACATGAGGAAGGGCCCCTCGGAAGGAATTGCAGGGAAGATCATATTCCTCCATTTCCTATTTATGTTGTGTGGATTGATTATCAGTTTTTCATTTCTAAAAGTTAATGAGTGCATAGTGTGTTGAGTTTTAGATCTACAGATCAGCAACCTCCATAGTTTACTTTCCAATTTGCATAAGCATTACTTTATACTCTTTGATGAATTTCTAGCCTACAAAGACTTCACTCCAAAGTACTGTAGCATATATTTTGCAAGCCCTTTGAAAAGCTTACGCCCCTGGGTTGAAATCTAATGAATAACAGGGTATGAGACCTAATATCATTGGTTGATTATTCTGCACATCATTTTGGCACCGTTACCGGGAAGGTGTCCAGAAAGTACCATAGAAGTGATTCAATTTCCCGCTTTCAGTCAATTCATGATTTCATTTCCCGCTTTCTAGAATAACCATTCATGCTTTCTAGAATAGTCGTCCTATTTTTTTTAGATCATCTTTCCTTCCTATCATTTCAAAAGCTTTCTAGGAGCTAGAATTTCTGCTTTCTAGGATAAAATTGTCATTACCGCATTACTCAATTTTTGCAACTAGCATTAAGAACCAACCCCCTCATATATTTGGAAAAAAAAAGAGAAAAAAATAGGAAAAAGTAAGAGAGAGCTGGAAAATTTATGCATAGAGAACGAGACGCGTTCGGAATATCTTTGCCAAAGCAAAGAAAAACTGCTGCAACAAACGAGCCACTTATCTCCCAAGACAAGGATTATACTTCCACACAAAGAAGAAGAGTGGAAGAGGAGCTGCAATGTATTCAAGAAGAAGAACAAGAAGCAGAGAAGACCTTGGCTGTGCTAGTGAAAGAAAGACAAGAGGAGGATTCGAACGAATCCCATACTCCACGAGGAGAAAGAACACCAGAATACCTACTCAATTCAGCAAGTTCTGCTGCAACTACTACCGCCCACCATACAACACCTCAAGTATCTGTACATTATTGTACCAAGGGGGAAGTTGATCGGGAATTCGAGGACATTATTCTGAAATCTCTTGGGATCCATATAACAAGGAAATATGCCATGGATCGAGCATCAAGAAATGAAGTTGAAGGTAGAGAACCTGCTGCCCCCACTTTTGAATTCCCAATTGCAGAAACCACAGAAGATACTCCTATGAAGAATATTCCACCCTCATCCCTCCCACACTTCAGGGGGACGTCCAATGAGGATCCAGATACATTCCTATTTGAGTATGATGTGTTATGCCGAAGCTACGACTACCGAATGGATGAACAAAAGCTCAAGCTCTTTCCAGCCACCCTGAAGGATGCAACACTAAGATGGTTTATGGGACTAGGGGGAACACAGTCAGTAGTTGGGATGAGATGAAGAAAAAGTTTCTGACCAAATATCAAGAATATGGCAAAGGTAGAAACTTCAGAAGAAATGATATATTCCACATGACTCAAGATGAGGATGAATCTTTGGAAGACTACACGGAGAGGTTCACCTTCACTCTATAGAAGCATAAGAAAAATAATCTCAGCCCAGACATGCTCAAGATGGTATTTCTGAAAGGAATCCAAGATGACTACTTGGAAGCCTTAGACCTCATGAGTGGAGGAGATGCATCTCAGCTAACCTTCGAAGAGAGACAACAACTGGGGAAGAATTATTCGAGATCAACGTTGAGTAAACTTCAGAATAACAAGATGCTACTAGCATCAGCCAATGGGATCTCTAAAGCTGATGTAAGTAATCTACTATGGGACATGAAGATGGATATAATCAGCCACATGGCCACATAGTTGGATACATTGCACACCAGACAAAAACAACAAGTAATGGACCAAGCCCTTACGGTCTACTGCCCAGATTGTCGGAAGAAGCAAGCTGATTGCAAGTGTCAAGTCATAAAGACAAAGGTAGCAAGCATTACATTTGAAGAACCAAATTTTTTAGCACTGCATGCTATATGAGGATATGAAGACCAAGTTTTCTACGTGGCACAAAGGAAACCTTGGCAACCAAGGACAAACTATCCAGGTATGGGATCGAATTCACCATTTTCACAATCATCATTTTTCAATCAAAATGCAAATAACATGCCCAGCTGGAGTAATCCCTGGATGCCCCCAGCCCCTCCCAACCCACATTGGCCTATGCAACAACCATATAATCCCAATCAATGGTAGCAGTATCCCACTCCACCCTGGAAAAATCAACCATGGAAGCCACCACACAATCAATGGAAAAACTAGCCAACCCAAGGTCCACAAAATCTTGCAAACCCATGGCAGCAACCATGGAGAGGGACAAACAACCTTGGGGAAATCAGCAAGGTGGGTTCCCACAACAACCACAACATCCTGCAATAATGCCAAACACACAACCAACAAGACCAGCTCAAATACCTGCTCAACCTGTGCCAAATCCTGCCAATAAGTTGGCTCAACCAACATGTACTGCTGAAATAACACAGTACCCCACTTATACAGTGGACATCAATGAAGTCCATCTGCATTTAGGAAGAACTCTACCACCTCCAAGTCCGCCCATAATGAAAAAACCCCACAATATCCATTCCATAGTCTACACCACAACCACAAGAGGATCCTGAACCAGCCAATAAAGAGAATGCAAAAAAAATATCACCACCCTTCCCAAAACATCTAAACCTTCAATGCACTCCTATTTAACCTGAGTTTGATATCCTAGGGTAGCTGAAGAATGTTTTTGTAAAGATTCCTTTGTTTTAGGCCATTAAAGATGTCCCCTTTATTCCAAGGTAGTTAGATATTTGTGCCTTCGGAAATCTAGAAGGAAGAAGAAGGATCCTAATACAGTCCATGTCATTGGAAAATTGGCAGAAATCATGCTGAGAGGAACGCTACCACAGAAATATGCAGACCCAGGTTGTCCAGTTGTCACTGTTCAGATCAATGGACAACAAGTCCATAATACCTTGATCGATCTGGGAGCTGCCATCAATGTCATAACAATGGAAACAATGCATAAATTAGACCTGTAGCATATTCATCCCACATCTACAATGCTGCAAATGGCAGACAGATCCACAGTATGACCTGAAGGAATCATAGAAGATCTGGTCATATCAGTAGATTCATGGGAGTACCCTGCAGATTTTATTGTATTGCAGCCAAAAAAAAACTTGGAGGATATCCTCTGATCTTGGGTAGGCCATGGTTGGCCACCACAAATGCATTAATCAGTTGTATATCTGGAAACATGCATATTTCAAATGGGAACATCACCAAGTAATTGGTTTTGTACCGACCAACACAAGTATCACAAGACAAGGACTAACCTGTCTAGATTGAAGAAGAAGAAAAGGCACCCATTTGCCCTACTTTAACAATAGATCATGCATGCACATTGGCAGATCTAGAAGAGGATAGCATCATCTCCAACATATTGCAAAATAATATCAAGTAGAACAATCCACTCTTGAATAATTTCCTTGTATTCATTGTCCCTTTTTCTAATCTATGGTCAAAAGAAGAACCAGCTGAAAGTGATCAAAGGATCTTCCATCAGCTGCTGCCACACAATCTGCAGCCACATGTGATCAATCAGCAGCATAGAGAAAATGACAGAAGACACAAAAGCCATAGAAATAATGTCAAGTAAGACACTCCACATAAATAACAAATTAAGTGTGGAAGAAGAAAGAAAATTGACAGCCATATTGCATGCAAACAAAGGAGCCTTTGCATGGGACTATGAAGACATGCAAGGCATCAGCCCAGAAAAGTGTACACACCACATTTACATCAAAGAAGAATGCAAACCCATATGCCAACCACAAAGGCGGATGAACCCAGCAGTAAAAGAAATAGTCAAGGCTGAAATACAAAAACTCTTAGATGCAGGATTCATTTATCCAATCTCTGACAACCGTTGGGTTTCTCCATTAGTCATTGTACCCAAGAAAGGAGGTGAGTGGCATATATCTATAGACTATAGAGAATTGAACGCAGCTACAAGGAAGGACCATTTCCCACTGCCATTTATTGATCAACTGCTAGATACACTTGCAGGAAATAAATACTTTTCATTGTTAGATGGTTTCAGTGGATACAATCAGATCCACATTGCTCTTGAGGATCAAGAGAAGACCACATTCACATGCCCATGGGGAACATTCGCATATGTTTTCCTACCATTTGGATTATGCAATATGCACCTGCCACATTTTAGCGAGCAGTCCTTAGCATATTTTTAGATCTCTCACATGACTGTGTAGAGATATATATGGATGACTTCACCATCTACGGAGACACATTTGAGGTATGTCTGAATAACTTAGAAAAAGTATTAATACACTGTCAAGAAAATCACCTATCCCTAAGTCATAAGA
Source organism: Taxus chinensis (assembly GCA_019776745.2). Lineage (NCBI taxonomy): Eukaryota > Viridiplantae > Streptophyta > Pinopsida > Cupressales > Taxaceae > Taxus > Taxus chinensis. Next base: position 16,409,525 of record CM034150.1, read on the forward strand.
AATGTTTCATGCTCATGGAGGAAGGGATAGTGCTAGGACACCATGTCTCTGAAAAGGGGATCAGAGTGGACCCAGCCAAGATTGCTATCATCAAGGACCTGTCGGTACCACAAAAACAAAAAGATGTACGCAGCTTCTTGGGTCATGTTGGTTACTACCGGAGGTTCATCAACAATTTCAGCAAAATAGCAGCCCCATTGTTCACCTTGCTAAACAAAGATGTTGAGTTTGTATGGACTCCCGCCTGTAATGAAGCATTCAATCTACTGAAGCAGTTGCTCATATCAACCCCCATATTATGTAGACTATACTGGGCATTTCCTTTTCACATACATACAGATGCCTCTGATACTACACTAGGTGCAGTACTAGGATAGAAAGAAGGCCATCTCAACTATGCTATCTACTTTGTAAGCAAAAATATGCAAGCAGCAGAGCTAAACTACACGGTGACAGAGAAAGAATTCTTGGCGGTTGTATATGCAATCAACAAGTTCAAACATTACATCACAGGCTATCAAAATTTCATACACACAGATCATGCTACCATCAGGTACCTCATGAATAAACCATCGGTATCTGGAAGAGTGGTAAGATGGCTTCTCTTGTTGCAAGAATTTGACATTACTATACTAGATAAACTAGGGAAGGACAACGTTGTAGCTGACTTCCTTTCAAGATTACAAAGCAATCAAGAGGATGGCATAGTGGATGACTCATTTCTCGATGAGCACCTCTTCGCCCTTGCTATCTCTACACCTTGGTTTGCTGATATAGCAAACTACCTTGTTTCCGGACAACTGCCACTGCACTTTTCCTCAAAAGAGAAGTGTGCCTTGATACGGAAAAGTGGTAAGTACTCTTGGATTTCTAGTTTTCTCTTCTATACTGGACCTGATTGTGTAATAAGAAGATGTCTACGAGAAGATGAAGTAGTTGACATTCTCAAAGCATGCCATGACGAGCCATGTGGAGGACACTTTGCAGCCAAAAGAACAGTAGTCAAAATCCTGACTGCAGGATACTACTGGCCTATGTTGCATAAGGATGCAAAACAGATATACAACCCACTATGATAAATGCCAACATATGGGGAGGCCTACAAGGTTAGATGAGATGCCTTTACATCCTCAGCTGCAACTAGAACCTTTTGACAAATGGGGGTTGGACTTTGTTGGGCCCATAGACCCCAAATCAAATAACAAAGAGTACATCCTTGTATGTAAAGATTATGTCACCAAATGGGCTGAAGTAAAAGCACTAACACATGCTCAAGATGAGAAAGTAGCAGTTTTCTTAACGAAGAGATATTCACAAGATACGGTGTACCAAGGGAAATAGTTACAGATCAAAGGCCACAGTTTACTGTTGATCTCATTGCTAACCTAGTGGAAGAATATACGATAAGACACAAGAAGTCCACACCATACCATCCATATTCTAATGGTCAGGTTGAAGTCACGAACAGAGAATTAGAAAATATCCTGACCAAAATAGTTAATCTATCAAGAAAGGATTGGGAGTCCAGACTCCACAAGGTTGTATGGGCATACAAAATCACATGGAAAACAACTACTGGCTTCACACCATATGAGCTGTGTATGGGAAGAAACCAATGATGCCAATAGAATTTGAACACAAAACTCTGAGGACTACAGTAGAGCTGGGAATTGATATTTCCGAAGCACACAAGCAAAGATTGATGCAACTCAATGCTTTGGATGAGTACAGACAACAAGCACTTCAGAACACATAATTGATACAACAGCAGTGAATAGGATGGCATGACAGATACATCAAGCCTAGGCAGTTCACACATGGAGATTGGGCCCTACTGTTTGATTCAAAATACAAAGACCACAAAGGAAAATTACAAACAAGATGGCTTGGGCCATACGAGATCGAACATGTCTATGACAATGGTGCAGTCCAATTACGAATAATTGATCCAGTAAGATTCAAACTCCTGGTTAACGGTCACATACTCAAAGTATACAAGAAACCCTTATCAAAGGAGCAATTTTCACAGCAAGTGTAGCAGTCCATGCAGACAAACCCTCATATTGACCCACCAAGTTCAAAGGAAAAGGAGATTGATGAGGAAGGAAGGGAGGATGATCTCTACCTTCCATGGGAAGAAGATTGAAATGTTGTATATGAACCTTAATAGGGCCATAATAAACATCCTGCTACAGGCAGTAGCAGGATTAAAAAAAAACCAACAATGAAAACCCTTTTTGGGTGTTGTTGGTAGATTCTGGGTAGAAAACCAGCTTGCTGGCTGCTCAGAACTGTAGAAAAGGGCCTAAATGGAAAACCATCTCGCTGGCCATTCAGGGGCAAAAACTATTAAAAAAGGATAAAGTGTGTAGTTTTCAAGAAAGATGGGAATAAAATCACCTCAGCCAAACTTGCTTAAGTTGTTGTGGGCTCCTCAACCAGCTGCTACGGGAAACCTTCCAGTTGTTGCGAGCTTCTCAACTAGTTGGTACGGGAAACCCTCCAGTTGCTACGAGAAACCTTCTAGTTGTTGCGGGCTCCTCAAATAGTTGTTGCAGGCACTTTCTAAAAGTACTACGGGTAGAGTTTGGACAGCCACAGGCATATTCAGAAGGAGGTCAGGAAAAATTTGAGTCACAAATAATTACATAAAGTAGAATTCATGCTACAGGTACTCTTTCCCTTCCTGCAAACATTCCTTGCTTGCTACGAGCAACCCCTTGGTTAAATCAGGCTACCTATTCAGTGCTACGGGCCACCTCATGGTTGCTACAGGCAAAATTTAAGAGTGCAGCAGCAAAGCAGTGCTACGGGTAGTCAAGACAAGGGATGCACAAATCCACTCCAGAACTTGCAGGCATCATACAAAAGAAGAAGGAATGTAAGTTTCTAAAAATCACAAGCATCATGCAAGGAGGTATCATTTTTACAGGTTTTCACATATTGCAGATGCATAAATAGAAACAAGGACCTCCAGCCAAGTCCAAGAGGAACCTCATGTCTGATCTACATAAGCATAAAAATTGCATAAACAAATTCCAGAAGAGCAATCATTTTTCAGATGATCCTTGCAATCAAATTACTCATTGGAAGAAGTGTTGCACGCCAAACCCTTGGACAAATCATATTCCCATAAATAGGTGTCATGTGGAGGACAAATAGGTGACACTAAGGTAAAAAGGTAATATCTACAAGTAGTAAGTATTTATTTCTTGAAAAGACATGTTAAAATTAAATATACGCCTTAATCATTTACTCTTTTTCTATCACCATCATGAGGGGACATTAATAAGTTCCTTCAGCAATAAATATATGGCACGCGTGAAACATTTTTTTCACTCGGGACGAGTGACAACTGTCCGGGGGAGGAGGTAGGATTGGATCTCACTACAGGTAGACTTAATTACCCTCAGCATAAGAACTGAGGAAGTAATGATGCACGCCTCGAGTGCAGGGGACAATTAAAGATTTCCCCTGAGATGTAAAACAGAAAAGGGTGACAATCAACATAGAGAGAAGAAAGAAAAAACTTGTCTACAGAAGCTATGGGAGGAACAATTGTTCACAGAGAGCCCACCGATGTCACACCCTTGAGAAATAACCCTCATTGTTGGGATATATTTGAACGGGCTGGATGGACAAATTACTTCCAGTTGCTAACCGAGTACTCGAATGAGAGAGCAGAGCAATTTGCAAGCACATTCGACGGATAGCAAGCCACGGTAGCTAGCATATCATTTCCAGTAACAGAAGACTTGATTGGGCAAGTGACAGGACTCCCTCAAAATGGAGAAAATTGGGAGGAGAAACCCAATGCACAACAAATTAGACAACAATTCTTCCAAGGGGAGCAATACAATCAGACAAAAGGGGGTATTGAGACAAGAAGCCTACCTGAGGCCTAGAGAGAAATTGTTACATTCATCATCAAATACTTCACATGCGAAGGAAGGTATTCCCTACTCTATACAATGCAATTTAAATACTTAAATCACTTGAGACATGGAATAGTAATAAATGTCCCAAACCACTTGCTGAGTAGCCTAAAGAAAATGGCAAAAGAATATCAGAAAGGGTGAAGAACACCTTGTCTCATCACTGTCTGATCTGGCTAATCACCAAGCAAGGCCTCCAAAACATCCAACCTAGGATTGATTTAAACCAGGTAATAGGGAATCCAGACCAGCCACCTGCAGCATCAGAAGAAGAGAAGAGTCAAGAAAAAGTTGAAGAAAGAGTGGAAAAAGAAGAAACCCCTGAGAAACAGCCACAACAAGAAAGGAGGACAAAAAGAAAGCATATCATAAGGGTCCCTAGGGAGAGAGAAGAGGAGTCTAGCATACCCGTAGCAAGAAATACTAGGAGCTCTGCTGCTACAGGCAGAAGAAGGAGGAGGCTCATCATTTCCTCAGAGAAGGAAACCACAGAAGAGGTAGGGAGTAAGAAAAGTAGCCCTCAGAAAGAAACAAATGCCTCTCTATCTACAGAATCAAAGGGCTCTGTCTCCAAGAAGATGAAAGGTGTAGAGGCAACATCACCTGCTAGAGAGCATAACATGCAGGAAAAGGAAGAAAAACCCCCTACACCTATAGTAGAGGAGGCACCTGAAGAAACTAAGACTACCTCAGCACCTAAGAAAAAAGGAAAAGAAAAGGTAGTAGAGGAAGTTACCCCCAATAAGGAACAAAAGAGAAAAATAACAGCTGTAAGAAGATCTCACAGGATAAGGAGGAAAAGAACAACACAAACAGAGACCATAGAAATCAGTGAAGAAACACCTCCAAAGAAGAAAAAGGAAGAAGTATTTATCACAAAATAAGGTTTTGAGATAGTAAGAGAGATGGAAAGTTCAGAAGAAGAGGATAAGCAAGAACAAATACCTCCTGAGATACCATAGCAGAAATAAATTGAAGAGGTGAAAAGTGAAGGGAAATAAGAACCTGAATTCCAAACTCTGGAGCAAGCAGTGGAGGAAATCAACATTTTGAGAAGCATCATAAGAAACCTGGAGGGAACAAGAGGATTGGATGCCCTGATAGGAGCAGCAGAAGCTTTGGAAAAACTGCCATGGAAGAAGAAAAAGAAGAAGAGCCTGCAGAAGAACCTGAACCTGAACCTGAACCAAAATATGAAGGTAAATACAAAGGAGGAAAGAATGAGTCCTTACTCCAAATGTCTCATATAAAGCATAGAAACAGCCTACAACAGAGCCTGAGGTAATACATTTTGACCTCACTTCTGAAAATATCTATTCAGTTGGACCTAAGGATGACCTATATACATTCTTAGAAGAAAATTTTCTTGAAGATTATAATGTTTTTCAAAGGCTAGTACAAATATTTAAAGGGCATGTTGAAGCAAGGCAGCAACATGACACATTGGTGGAGAAGGTGGAAAAACAAGAAGCAGAAATAGAGGGACTCAAGATGAAAGTAGAAAATATGTATGATCTTTCTACTAGGATTTTAGAATGCAGACCTCCACCACGAGTATATGCCCTATATCTGCAGGAGAAATGGTTGCATTTCAGATATGAGAAGGTATACAATAACCTTCCCTATGTTGTGGATGACCCCAAAACATTCTTTAACATGTATAGAGAATCTGATCCTGACACTCAGGCACAGCTGAGTGAGTTTTATATTCATAACTTTGTTGTTCCTTCTAATGTAAAGTGGAATCCTAAAATGTACCTGGGTGACATACTTCTAGATGCCTTCACATCTTACCTGAAAAATGAAAAGAGAAGGAAAGAAGAGGCAGATGAGTATCTAGAAATGGAAAAACAATTTGCCTTAATGATAAGGGGAGAAATTGATTACCTTGAGGGCATTGTAGAAGAATGGCCAGAGTTTGTATCAGAGGATAGATTAGCTATATGGGTTAGGAAAAGGCGGATAGCTGTCCAGAACCGATATTTGATATTCCTATATAAAGAAGGTAAAACAGCTTATGTATCGTGCAAATCATGATGGGATGAGTTGCCCACTATACTAAGAAATAAAGAGCCAAACTCACCTGCAAAATTTAAGCAGGCCTTAAAAAGGGTGCATGATTACATAGAATTGGTAAGAATGAAAAAGGAAGGATGGATAGGATTGAGGTTTCATCCTCCCATCTTCTGGTATCCCATTCCAGATTGGAGGGAAATAGTACCTTTGGATAAAGAAAAAGAAATAGCCTTATGGCATGAACTTGGGATAAGGGGAGGTCTCTATGGATATGGCCAGATAGGTAATCAAGACCCCTATGACTACAGAAAATATTGTGCCCTCAAGATGAGCCAGCTTGCTCAAGGACGAGCAAGAAGCTAAATTTGGGGGTGTGATGAGGCCACATATTGGCATGTTTTGGCCCCATCTAAATCCTTTTTAAAGCCTCTTGCACATACAGTTTTGAGACTTTGATCTCCTCTTGATGGTTGATATGAGATAAAGTTATGATTTTGCATATATTTAGTTTTATATGTTCATTAAGATTTAATATACTTATTTACTTTGGTGAATCTTGTCTCTTGTGCAAAATGATGTTTCTGATGTCTCCATGAACAAAATACAAGATTCCATAAGCTTTTGAAGTAGTAGGCCCCAACCCGTAGTAACTCTAGCTGTGCTCCTACGCAGCAGCCCGTAGCCACTGGCTGGGAAATGATAAGAGAGAATCATGGCATTCAATAAACAATGAGGCATCATAAAGTATATGGAACTGAGCATATGAAGTTGGAGAATGAGTTAACAAAGTGGTAGCATTGTTTGGACAAGTCTAAGAAGTCTTTGGGTGATTTATCTTACCCGTAGCAAGCTTCAGGCCTACCCGTAGCATCTTCCAGAACTACCTCAACAGAGTAGTATACACCTCCAGCTTCCCCAAAGAGAACTTATCCAGCTCACACCACAGCATAAGACAAAAAGTGCCAACTATCCTAACGCATCATATGTAATGATATGGTTATTTTGTTAAGTAGTTTTGTAATTAGTTCCTATCATGTAAATAAGACAGGAATTAGTTGTCTTCACTTAACAAATATGAAACTGAACAACTATAATCTGTTTGAGTGGTTTTTTTAATCATATTCCTAGTATAGAATAAGTTAGTGATCTGTCTATATATATATATATATATATATATATATATATTCAGATAGAAATGTGGAGAACGGAGAGGGAGTAATATATATATATATATATATATATATATATATATATATTCAGATAGAAATGTGGAGAACAGAGAGGGAGTGATAGATAAAGGAATGAAGTGATAGATGTAGGAGAGAAGTAGAATTGTAAATGTGTGAAGACAGAATATATTAATGTGAGTTGTGCTCTTGAGTTCATTGTAATCTCTCTTTGTTGTAGAAATATTTAATTGCTACAGCTCAATAGATGAATCGTTTATCTTCTTGAGTAGTTTTGTGAGTTTCTAGGGTAGGATCGAAACTCACTTCTGCACGAGGAAGGGCCCCCTCAGAAGGAATTGTAGGGAAGATCCTATTCCTCCATTTCCTATTTATGTTGTGTGGATTGATTATCAATTTTTCATTTCTAAAAGTTAATGAGTGCATAGTGTGTTGAGTTTTAGATCTGCATGTCAGCAACCTCCATAGTTTACTTTTCAATTTGCATAAGCATTACTTTATACTCTTTGATGAATTTCTAGCCTACAAAGAATTCACTCCAAAGTATTGTAGCATATATTTTGCAGGCCCTTTGAAAAGATTACGCCCCTGGGTTGACATTTAATGAACAGCAGGGTATGAGATCTAATATCATTGGTTGTTTATTCTGCACATCAGTTGGCTGGGAAATCGCATAGGATGTACAGGACCTGATGCATCTAGTAACATCATGATGCAACTTTGGTCAAAATAAATACTTCTATAAGAATTTTATTGTTTTCTCTACTCCAAAGTGGCTTGGAACCCTACTGTAGTGAGCCTCTCAGATAAGTTTGTGATGCTTCTATGTAGGAACATAGAGGTGTCCCATGTGGCATAGAATCCCCTCCTGTAAATGATAATCTGAAATATTTTTTCCATCCCTCGGCCTTTGATACATGTTAGAAAACTCAGAAGCATGTGCATACATTTGAGGCCACTCAGATGTCTCATACCCACATGAGTCAAAGATTGTTATCAAGGAGGCGATCGGGAGTCGACTCAAACAATCAGTAATTAGTTGGCACTTAGATTTTTATGAATGATGTTTAGATGGAGTTATTCCAGATATGTGGACCACCTCTAATGATGATCATTTTGTAACTTACATTAGGTTTAAATGAATTGCAAAGGCTTATGATCTGTGTGTATGATTGTTTCTGTTTCTAGAATGTAGTGCTTCCATTGTTTACATACTTGCACAATGACATACAACTCCTTATCATGTGTTGGTTACTTGTGCACCATATCAGCGAAGGTCTCACTTTGGTATGCTATTGAATGCCCATGTGGGCTGAGGACTGCTCCAAGTGCATATTCTAAAGCATTTGTTTCTATCTCAAATTATTGTTGTAGATCTCGCAAGACCAAAACGGGTGCAAAGCATAGCCTCTCCTTCATTCGTACAAATGCCTTCTATTGTTCCTCTTTCCATGTGAACTTTTCTTTTACTACTCCATGTGTTACCTGATTCAAAGGCCATGAAATGTGAGAAAAACCAATACAACCCTGCGATAAAAATTGGCTAGTTCAAAGAAACTTCAGAGTTCAATGGCAATCTATGGTTTCGGTCAGTCTTGGATGGCCTGAATATTTTCCAGGTCTAGAAGAACACCGCCGTTGTTGATGATGTATCCCAAGTATTGGATACTCTCCATGCCAAAGGAACACTTATTTATGTTGGCATTAAACTTTTTCCGACCCAAGGTCTGAAGAACTTGTTGGACATGTTGAGCATGCTCCTCCCATATCTTACTAAAGACCAAAAAATCATCTATGCACGCGACCACAAATGAATCAATGAATGGTCACAGAATTTCGTTCATCATCCTCATCAATGTTGCAGGTGCATTTGTGAGCCCAAAAGGCATGACCAACCATTCAAATAATCCCTCCTTAGATTTGAATGCAATTTTCCAAACATTTGTGGGATCAATGCAAACTTGGTTGTACCTTGATTTCAAATCGACCTTCATGAAAAATTTAGCTCCCCTGATTTGGTGTAGGAGATCATCAATTTGAGGAAGTGGGCATTGGTTCTTTACTGTAATTTTTTTCAAGGCTCGATAGTCAATGCAAAGTTTTCATGTCCCATATTTCTTTCGAGCAAGAACAATAGGACTTCCACAAGGTGATGCACTTAGTCAAATGTGCCCCTTTTGAATCAATGCCTGAATCTGACACTTGATTTCCTCATTCTCAAGTACAAAACACTTGTATAAGGGCCCATTCGGGAGTGGTGTTCCAGGGACCAAGTTAATGGTGTGTTTTACCTAGCAATCTTGAGGCACACATGTCGGTGGTACGAATGCATCTACGTATTTAGATATCATATGATCCATTTGCTTCATGTGTATAGTTTGGCCTTGTTGTACTGCTCTTATGGTTGTTGCAACTGTTTTCTTCTCCTCATAATGTATCACGAGTAGGAAAAAATTCCTAGTTTGAGCCAAAATTTATTCCTTCTAAGAAAATGTGACTTGCACTAGGAAGACAATTTGGAGGGGAAAAGACATTTAATATGAGAAAAATATTAAATGAAAGCAAGAGAAAATATTAAATGAGGAAGAGAAAATATTAAATGAGAGCAAGGGAAAATATTAAATAAGTGGAAAACATTAAATCAAGCAAGTGAGTGAAAACATTTAATGGAGGAGAAAGGTGATTGGTTTCATGTGTGGCCACTTTGGGTCACTTCGTTCCTTAGAAGGACAACTCGACTTGTATTGGAAATATTATATGGTCATTTGATAATGTATGAATTGTATCTAAAGCTTGGAGCTTTTGCATAAATATTCTAAGGACGAAAACCCTCTTAGAGCATGTGAGGAATTTCTACAGAGGGAATTCCATTGAGCATGCAAAGATTTTTAGTTATTTTCCAGTAGTTGTTGAAGGGATTTTGCATATTTCTATATCAAGGGTTTGAAGAAATATTGCAACAGTGTTAATATATTTATCTCTAGTGGAGCGACCCACTTTTAGTCAGATATGGTATGTTCAAAGTTGTTTTACGATCTGATTTTGGAAGCTATTAATAAAGTTGGATTTTAGTGGTTGAATTAGCCCGTTCTTTGAAATTTTGGATGCTTAAAAGTGTCATTTTCAGCTATAATCTATTGCAGATTTCTGAGCATTGTTTCAGTGTATTTAATCTCTTAAATTTTGAGTTTCTCTTTTTGCATTGGCTATTAAAAATTAGAAAATTAGATTTCACTAAATAGATATATTTTTTATTGTTGATTGGTGTGGGGTTTTCACCTAACCCTGGTCACACTTCTCTTATTTAATTTTGACCTACATGATAATTTTTTGGAACTTTGTCTACAAGTTGCATTTAGTGTTTGGGATTTCCTAAAATTTGTTTAGGGGTAAAAATATGTCCATTGGGGACATTACAGTGGTATCAAAGCTTACTTTCCTCTAACTTGTTGGGTAGCGAAAAGGTCAGACTATGGCATATCAGAAAGATCTCAAAATGGGTTTTATAAAGGAAATGTTCATTAACATGGTAAAACAACACGAAACCACTAACCTTTATTTGAGCCAGCTTACACAGAATTTGAATCAAAGAAAATTTGAGGATAATAAAGTAAAAGGTGAGAGCAATAATTCAGGGCAGCAATCTCCTCATTCATCTAACAAGTCTTTTAGTCTTCACGAGCCCTTTATCTTAAATATTTTGAAGCGGCACATGTGGGTCAACCAACAGAGGTGATGGATGAGGATTCTTGTTAGAGGAGATACCAATCTTTGAGCAAGGGTTTCAGAGATAACATGTCATTTCTAGATATTGGATGATGAAGATTGGTAGCAAGCCCAAAAGAGACCATCATATGTCAATACATGAATTACAAAGGCATTTGGGGCAGCAAAAAAACTCATTTGAAGAACCAATTAAAGATCAACATGATAAACAAGGGGAAACCATTAGTGGGAAGCAAATTAAGGAAAAGGAATGGGAAAGAAACAACTCCGAAATAGAAACAAGGAATGAGTTAATGAGGAAAAATGTATGCTTTGATTGTAAGGACCCATGGACACCCAATCATTGTTGCAAAGGTAAGGGATCTATCCACTACATTGAGATAGTTTCAGATAATGCAAAAGAAGAAGAAACTTCTATAGAGAAAGGTATAATTTCCATTGAGCAAAATAATTACATTAGTAAGGAAGAAACATTGCTTGTTGGATGCCAACTTAGAGAAATTATTTCAGCTCCAAAGGAAGCAAATGTTGATAGTAGATATGAGAAGAAATTTGTAGATGCAAGCAAGGAGGATGTAATGAAAACTCTAAAGAAGTGTGAGGAATGGAATAGAAGAGCTAAGGCTACTAGATTGATAGCCGCTCAAGAGAAACAACACTTATAAGAGTTTAAGGTAAAGAACTCTTCATTATTGGCAAGGAAAAAATAAATCATGGCAAATGAGTTTCAAGGTAAAACTTAATTGGTACTTATTGATATTCCTTTGGTTTCTAATGATTGTATGTGGCAAAGTGAAGAAACTTCAGATTTGGATAAAGACAAATCAGATTCACAACATAGTGAAGAATTTAAAGGAGGCTTTATGGACCAACTTGCACATGAGGAAGAGCCTCCCATGGACACTTATGTGAAATTGTGCCCTGCTATAATTTCCAAACCAGCAACTTTTGATCAGTTTTTAGATACTTTCAATGGGACCTGTTATCCAAAATTCACCCCCCAGGGTAATTTTGATAACATGCATCAGAATATTCAAGTCCCAGGCAAATTGATTGATTCAGAGCAAAAATCAGGTTTCTAGGGTCCCTTCAGGAATTTTTCTAACTCTCCTGTCTAGGTTGAAAAGAGAAAGCTCTGAAAAAAAAAAAAAAAAGTTGTAGAAGGCAAGTAGGTTGATCCAGGAAAAATTGTGAAAATCGGCTAAGTCCTAGTCCTAGGAGCAATTGGGACATTTGGGACATCTAGGCGCGGATCGACCGAAAAGCCTCCAGGCGGCCCAAACAGCAAATGGGACAGTCGGACCAGAAGTACGCGGCGGACGCGGAAAAGCCGGTTCGGCCGAAGGAGAAAAATGACTAACTGCTGAGCGGGACAGTTCGGGACAAGAGTACGCGAAGGACCCGAACCGGCCGGTTCGGCCGAAATGAGAACAAATAGTCCGGAAGCAAATGGGACATCTGGGCCGCTAAGACGCGAACCGGAAGAATTTGTCCCACGAAGCACAGGGACATTTGGGACAAATGGATGCGAACCGGCCGGTTCGGCCGAAATAAGAAACTTCAGCACAAGGAAAACTGGGACAAATGGGACGAAGGGACGCGCGGGACGCGGATCGCCGAAGGAGTCGAAAGCCAATCAATGCATGCCACGTGTCATCGGCCAAATGAGAGACGAGGAAGCCCATTTCGGGCGGATCGGAAGTTTTTGTCCCAAACAGCATTGGGACATCCGGGACAAAAAGACGCGAAGGGCGCGAAAGAGCCGGCAGGACCGAGGACCAATGAAATCATGACACGTGTCACAAGGGAAAAGGTAAAAAGGTCAAAGGGCGAGTTTTTGAAGGGTCAGCCCGAACCAATGGGATAGTGCCACGTGTCCCAGCTAGGGCCCACAAGGAAATTTCAAAGGAAAGCCCGCCGAGAGGTGGAGGAGAGAGAGTTGCTCAGCGAATCAGAGCCTGCCACGTGTCGTCCAGGTGGCGAAGCGCGGGAAAATATTTCAAAATCCGTCTTGGTCTGTTCCATGCCCTAAATCTTCAGATCGTCATATCTTTTGATCCAGAGCTCAGATTTGCATGTTCCTTATATCAACGGAAAGCTTGTGAGATTCTCTACACGATTCCAGGTTCAATCTTGCATTTTGGTTCAGTTTGGAGAGAGAAAATCAATAAACGCCTCTGGCACAAAATAACAAGTAGAAGTAATGCTTCAACAAACAACTTTAATGCAGCAGACAGTTTGCCGCTTTTGTTTAGACAGCCCGTCGTTTTACCAGGATCCGCCGCTTCTGCCATAATGAGATGAATTGAATGCAACCTGGAGGCGGTTGGGGTAGATTTGGCTTTCCCCTCTCTTTTCCCTCTCTCATTCTTTCTATATATTTTTAAGAGGAGCTTCTTTTCAAAGGTTGAACATTTTTTCTGTTTTGCCTCTCCCTTCTTCTCCTCAGGCGAATTTGTGGAATTCGAACCTCTCATTTGAACTGTAATACCATTCTGCCTCATGACATTCTGTGGTGTATTGTATCAATCTTTGGAGCAAGTAATGCATGTCTGTGGATGATTTTCAGCCCTCTCTGTGTTCATCTTTTGCATCCTCCTGGTCTTTCACTACAGGTTTTGTCATCTGTGTATGATCTTATATCACATTCAAATGGTCTGTGTTTACTGGCAAAATAGGTGTTCTTCATTCCTCGGTGCATCACCTCTATTAGCTTAGATTTATTTTATGCATCTTCTTACCTTGTCTCCTTGGCAGATTAGATTAGGTTTTGAAAAAACCCTCTGCATATTTCGTGTGCATCTGAACAGAGGAATAGGAACCAGCCTTCTCTGGAGAATCCGTTCTCATTTTTCAAGTCCCACACTTGGAGAAAGGATTCAATGTTATGCAATCACACTGGATGCCTAAGTGATCAACCTAGAAACTTGATCTGCATCCAGGGGTGCTGTGATTTTGCACTAACAGGACCTTAGGCAACAATGTTGGGGGCAGCTCAACATATGTTTGTAAACACTTAAATTCGGTATATCTACCCTTGTTTTCCTGTGTGCACATATTTTACCGTGGTCTTAGCTAGATCCTTTAATTCATCCCCCTTTATTTAACTAAATGTACACTCAAATATCCTATCACCTTTAATGCCCATCCAATTCCACGGGGGGTTCATTATCTAGGCAATATCCTAGCACGTGATTTCATAATGAGGTAATTAAAATTAATAAAAATAAATTCAATATACCGATAGATATAAGGGGTGAAAAGGTTTAATTTATTAATATTTTGAATCGGGTATTGGGGATAGGTTAGAGAAGTGGGCCGAAGCAAAGGGAGGTTTAATTTTAATATAAAACTAAAACATTTGAAATCTAGTTTTTAAAACTAAATACCTTAAAATTGCAAGTTAAGGAGTGTGCTGATAAAGTTACATTATAATCTCTTTTTGAATAAAGAAATCTCAATTAAGAGATTCTTAACCAATAAATAATAAGATGGTAGAAAATTAGGACTAAGTATATTTTTTAACACAAGTGATATTATTTCACCATCTTAATTATTTGAAGAACCATTGATAAATGATTAAAGCTTAACATTTTTAAGGTAATTGGTAATAGGTCTTAAATGGCTTCAAACTTCTTTCAAGAGAAAATGCATATTAAAAAAAATGAGTGAGAAATATGATATATTTTTTGTTTAATATATTAGGGTAGCAATAAAAAGGGGTAAATAAAATTGTCCTGGAAAAATGTGTAAAGTACATGGAAAAAATAGGGGGTATTTTCATTCTAACAATATAATGGGAGGGGGCATTATATATTGAATAATTAAAGGTTAAAACTAGTATCAAGGGTATTCTTTAATTCCCTTCAAATGAACGTGCTATACCATACTTTTACTAAGTGAACCCCCATTGTCCAATTCCCATTAATTAATTAATTAATCAATTAATATCTCATATGCCCTAACAAACCTTCTATTTAGGATTATTTTATCCTAACACATACATCCGCTTGCTTTTCTAGTCTTTTTAATCTTCCCCATATTTATCCCTTAACATCCCTAAAAATCCCTTAGCCGCATATATACTTTAAAGCACCCTTTCTAACTCCTTAAAAAATCCTAAAATCTTGATCAAAGAATAAAAGCAAAAATATTGGGAAAACATTCCCCATAGTCAGTGACGACCTAACCCAACCCAGTCGTTGTCGACCTTATTAAAAATAAATTCTTTTCTTTTTATTCTTCAATTAGATGTATGTGTATACTTCAGATATTTATTGCGACCTGTGAACTCTTCCTCATGCTGTGAGAATTCCATGCAATAGTTGTACATACCTTCGATATCATCCTTTCAGTATGTTTTTATCACTCACGATCATCCTTCATGAGATTTATCATCATATATGTGTTGTTTTTCTGCAATCTTTATCATATTATCTTCGTATTTTTATTACATGTAATGTCTTTTAGGTTAAGATCATTTTTTGCAACACTCAAAGATCACTCGAACAGCCTTTTACTCCAAGTTATCTTCACTTGCAAGTTTCCCATTTCCATTCATTTGGCCTTGGCCTTATCCAAACTTTGCTACAATCATTGTCTACCCATGTTTGGATCGCCGTCGACCTACCCTACTATCACTGAGTTATATATCATCAGATCCTTCTTTCTAGTGCTTACCTTCACTCTATGCCATCCTTATCAGCCTACTAGATATAGTTATTCTGCTATTTTATTTTCTATTTCAAATTTCACTTTCCTACATGTACCCTAGTCGCCATTAACCCGAGCCCAGTTTACTAATCCAACCTTCTTTATTGTCATTTCCTGTTACTACTTTCTGGAGTTTTCTGCCTTTAGTTCTCTTTTATAGTGTGATTTACAGTATCCATATGCTCCGTGATTTATACATTTAGACCATTGTAGGTCTATGTATTCAGCTCATATTCCAAATCTTCACTCCTCAGATCACCATCAAATCTGCCTCTACATAGATTTTGGGTCACCTGTCAACCCATACCTAGGTAACATGTAATTTATAGCTATTTCAAATTAATCAAGTTTTAAATAAATCTCATTCATCTTCTCAGATTCAGTATTGTCTTTTGTTTTTAAATGCTATCTAGTTACTTACCACCTATCTTTACTTAATTTCTATTATCAAACGGGGGTTGACATCTACTAAGGAAGTTAACACTTCTTAGAGTCCGCTTCGTCGAGAAGCCCCCCACATATCCTATCTAATCCATTTTATTGTTTAGTGGTTCTTATTCTTCAGGTTATCAGCTTGTAGCAGTCAAGGATCCATCACCACTTTGTGCCCTTTTCCATCCACATCACATCACGTTAGAGGTACCATAAACCCTCCCATCATTTCTATGAGTTGCTAGTTTCTTTAGTAGCTAACTCATTAATTTGAATACGAATGATAAGAAACTTTTGTCCAACATTCCTAGCATGCCTGGTGGGACCACCCTTTAGGTGATCCCTTTGTATTTCTATTTCATATTTTCTGCTTCATCTGTCTTCTACTAACACTGCAACACAAGGATTCACTTTTTTCTTGCTCGTTGGGTTCAGTCGCCTGGATCGCTCTTCGCTTAAAGTTAAGATAAAAAGGAAAATCTTTATCCAGGTATTCCTCATATTTTCCCTATTTTATCCTTTATGCATCATATTTCCCTTTCTTGTGTGTGTCCTCATTGAAAGATCGCACTTTGTTTTGGTTTAAAAATAATATTTCTTTTTTGCATTCTACTTTATCACATAGCTTAAGTAGGGGTTAACTTGTTGCATCTCACATTTTCACACACAACCAGAACATCACGCATATAAACCACAAATCTAAACATCATCCTACCGTAGTTGACTAATTGGGATTTCATCACCCAATAGGAAGCCTCCTGAGACTTTCCTAGCCATAACAAACCTGAAACCAGACATAGATTGCCTCCTCCTAGGTACCTTGTTATCCATCCCCTTTTCTTTTTCACACATTCATAATCAAAAACATAAAAATAATTGTTTTCTTGACTTGTCTGATTTAAAATGGAACAAAAATTTTCCTCAAATAGTTCTGCACAAAAATACACCATGACCCCTATCCCATCCAAACCCTTGGTTTCTCTAGGCCTTCTTCTAGCCCTATCTATGACTTCTTACATCATAAACCTACCAACCTCTCAATCACGTCGACCAGTGGATCCTGTTCCACCTCCATCACCTTGTATCATCCTTGCTTCATCTGACATCACCATGCCCATCCAATCTATTGACATTACCATCCCTCATATATCAGATCCTCCCATCCAATCCCAACCATCCTTCCATGTTCTTATTTCTCCACATCATATGTCTCCCCAACCAATCTGATCTTCATCACTTGACATCTTTAATCAACCATTCCCTAATCCACCACTAGAAAATTCATCTTCACCTTCTACACCATATCAATTCAACCCATTTTCAATCAACACCATACACCAGACACCTCCCTCCACATCTATTTTATCTACCTCATCATCTACTCCCATCCTAGATATTGTGCCTATGCCTCCTTCAAGGGATATCCCCACATCAACCATACCCACAATTACATTACCTACCACCTTAACCTCCACCACTTCTCTTTCATCTACATCTAGTCCTACTCTTACCACATCCGCATTAGCATTATCTGCACCTGCCTCCTTATCCACACCTATTATACCTCTCCCATTATCCACACCTATCCCAAGCACACCCATCACTACACTTATATCTACTACATCCACAAATCCACCCATGTATACCTTAACATCATTATCACATATTTCTTTACCAATGCCCACATCATCCATTTCATCCCACTCTTCCACACCTAACTCCTCTAACATGTACCATTCCCACATCTACATCCCCCATCACATCTTCTCAATCCACATCGACATCCACAATGTCTCTTGAAACACCTAAGACAAACACAAAAGACATTCATACCTCTTCTACAAAACCCCTCATTTCTACATCGACCCATCCACAACCTACATCATCTCCCTCTCACATAGACCTAATCAATCGCATCATCCAAACACCTCTCTCTCTTTTCGTATCCATGCCTATCATTAATTCCACACCCACATCTACCTCATCCACTTCATTAGATTCTCCCACCTTATCCACATCTACTCCACCTTTTCCCATCATACCATCCTTAGAATCCATATTGGTTCCTCTTTCCGTGCTCTTTCCTACACCTGACCCTATCGACCATCGTGACCACATCTTCATTATCCCCCTCTTCTTCCACACCACATTCATCGTTTTAATAATATTGGAGAGAACGTCAACTTTCAACAACTATAGGTGACCCTCCCATCTCATCCACACTATTAGAACCTCCTTCACAGAGCCAATCCCCATCTTCCTTAGACCAAATCATGCAAAAATTACTTCCCTCATTAGCCACAACACCACCTTCAGATCCGCTGGTTGAAATCATTTTCATCCCTGCCAAGGGTACTCCTCAACAATCCAAATCAAAAAACCTTGGCACCCTTCCACAAATGATCCCTTGTGCGTCCTCATAAAAAGATCGACATTCCTCCAACCAAGACCAAATCTACATCCTCCATCTTGGGGCCACATCCATCCATCCTAGGACCACCTCCTTCATCACAATCAATCAACCAATCCAAATCCAAATAGTTTGATTCCCTCCTAGGACCAACTCCTTCATCAAGAACACCTCCACCTCCACCTACCAATCAATCCAATCCTAAATCATCCAACCCTTCTTCTTCCAGAGCACCAATCACAACCAAAGCACCAAGATCTCGAAACAATCCACCCTCATCCTCGACATCCACATCATCTCACAAGATCCCTCCTAACACATATATCAAATCATATGTGGAAGTCCTCCAACATTTACTCCAAACTTCTGCCATCATGCTTCCACCCATCAGGGCCTTTGACCCAAACTATCTGAAGCCCTCATGGTTTAATTCCCACTGCATCTGTGCCTATCATCATACACTGGGTCATGACACCAAAAATTGTAAGGCCCTTCAGACCATCATCCATAACCTTATTGAGAGGGATGACCTTCTTGAGGCTTCTTCCTCTTCTTCTACCATTTCATCCATGACCAATCCAATCCCTGTTTCTACATCCCCATCCATCCAAATTACCGAGCCTCCTCATTTTTCCACATCATCTTATATTATCACTCTTCCACACATCATTTTTCCTGATGAGGGTCCTCCCTTATTCATTGATTATGTTTTCCTTGCTACACCACCTCTAACATCCATTTCCTACTCTGACATCCATTTCATCTCTTCTGACATCCATTATCTTATCCATATCCCTCTCGCTGGGGGAGCATCCCCTTTCTCATTGATCCTTTCACGTCTTCTTCCTAATCCATGCATCCTATCCCCATGGCTCTTTTGACTCTAGGGGGACTTCTTTCTAGGATCAGTTTGCTTGCGGATTAGTTCCTCTCCATACTTGACATCATCTTATCTCATCCAAACTATCTTCATCTAATCTTATCATATTTATCTATCTATCATCTTCTCCTCTTGTGACCACCTACGTGGCCATATATTTACTTCCCTTAGGAGCACCATGGCTTCACCTAAAGACCATCGATGTGGCCATATTCATGCCTATCTTAGAGGCACCATATCCTTACTCTAAGTCCACTTTTGTGGCCATTATTCTCACCTCCTCATTTCTGAGGTGTTGCACATATTTTATAATCTTTATCCAATTCATCTCATTCAATCCTATCTAAACTTATCTTCTCCATACTTTTCCCTCTCTTGGGGGACCATTTACTCTCATCCTATGGCCATATTTGTCCCCTCTCTTCCACTCATTCTATAGTCCACTTTCGTGGCCATAGTTGTGATCCCCTTGGGGCATCATACTTTCATTTTAAGTAAGCATCTCTTCCTCTCGTTAGGGACGCATATTTTCCTCGCTTCCTTAATGGAGTGCATAGTTTTCATCTCCACTCATCTACAACTCTAATCATATCCTATCCTAACGCGAATTTAACGTCAATGACCTCATCATCACAACACACCACTCTAGAAAGGATCCAACACGGAAAGTTTTCCCCTAACTGGATTGGACCATACGTTATCACACACAAGTATGGGTTAGGAGCCTATATATTGGCCTCCCTTGATGGTAAATCAGAGGTTGAACCTCTTAACACATTGCACTTGTGACCATTCTACTATTAGCACATCTACTAGTGCTCTTAGTCATATCTTTAGATCATTCCTCCATCTTAGCCTCTTCCATCTCTCATTGTGATGATTTGGAATTATGTGGTTTTCCATCACTTCCTAGATGTGACCTTAAATATGGGCACCACGGCTCTTCCCATAGCATTTTCCTTATGGATAGGTTCTCCCTTCTTGGTGAGACTATGTGATCATTACATCCATCACCCTCTTATTCACCTATTGGAACCATGCAAAGGTCCAGGGTTATCTCTTGTACATTCATTTCCCCTCTTAAGTAGTCTAGTTAGATATTCTTAGCTCTCCCCCATGTAAAAAAAAAATTCATGGATGCTCTTGTCTCAAAAATCAAAGTTATTAAAAATAGATCGGTCCCTCAAAGGAAAATTGTTCATGTAAAAAGAAAAAAAAAATAGAAGCATGAAAATCAAATTCAAAAATCAAAATCAAAATAAATAGGTCGATCCCTCGAAGGATGGCTATCATAATATTTTATTGCCATCATTATGTATAAAGTAGACCATACCCTTGAAGGATGGACACTCTTTTGTGTTATGGCATTTAAAGGCTTCCCGCATTGATCAACCTTCCATTTTATTATCATCCTAAGAAAGCTTCCCACATTGATCAACTTTCTTCTAGAAAACTTCCTGCATTGATCAGTTTTTCTTTCTCCTTCCCAGATCTGAGGCAAAGCTTCACTTTTGGAGAATCCTCTTGCATAGTCTTAGGGAACACCAATTTTGGAGAACCCTCTTCCCATGTACAAGTTACATCTCAAACCCCTTTATTGTGTGACACTAGGTGTATGAGTTCATTTCATCCATTTGCTTCCTTATGATCTTTTGTATGACCTAACTATCATTGGTTGCATACTAACATCTGCTTTGGTCACATGTGCCTTACATTACCTGGATCCCCATTCTTGTTTACCTCCAATGCAGTTAGAGGACATATTTTCCCCCACATTCCTTGATATGACATAGTGTTGTTCACACCTATAGGTCACCACCATTGCATTATGTTATATCCTTAATCCTATCACATTTATCTTTCATTCCTATTTTGTTCTACCACAAACACATCTCTCTTATCTCAATCACCTATATGTTATCCATCTATCATACAAATATCTACTGTTACTTATGTTCATATTTAATCACATTCATTTTAAAATAATTTTCATTAAAATTACATTTTACCATATACATTCTATCACCACAATTGAATTTAAACACAATACATATAATCATTCTTCATCCTCAACACATTTATATCATCATTTTATCCATACACATACATATCCAAAGTAACCATATCACCATTAACATCACATTAACTATTTCATCATACATTATAAACTAAGATCAAATATAAATAAATGCACATATAATCATCACCATCACATCACAAATCCATAATTCATCACATCCTATAATAAACACATAATAATCCATGACAAAATCATATATATATATATATATATATATCAAAAAATGTGTATCAATACATCATAGTTAGCCTCTAAGGGCCCTCTCTCAAAGTAGATATATTATCAAAATCTGTAAACTGTACATCTGAAATCCTCAAATCCTCTCCTCTAGGGGTAGGTACAACACATGATCCTTGTGCATCACAACCACCCTCATGGCCTCCCTCCATTCATTGTGGTTGAGCCACACTCGTCGTGCTCCTAGATGACCCCCCTCCTCTTTTCGTTGTCCTCTAAAGATGTTCCCAGTAGCGTAGTGTCTTCGGCAGCTTCTCGAACAAGATCCCCTCATAATACCTAACCTTTGTGACTAGCGCTCTATACCTATCCATGAAAATCATGTCGGGAGGTGCAATTTATCCCGACCCCTTTGGTGCTGCCTGGGCGCCACTAACTGACTTTGTCGTCAATATAGTCGATAGATCTCCAAAATGGGCCATGTAGGCCTCCCTCTGTTTGCGGTAGCGGTCTCTATCCTGGACAGCTCAGTCCCTCTCCTGTGTGATTGTGTCCCTCTATTTTAGAGTTGCATCTCTCTCTACATGCGTTTGATCCCTCTCCACCCTCATCTGATCTAACTCAGCATGTAATCGTGCCACCTCCTAAGACTCTCCAACACCATCATCTCCGCCGCCTATAGGAACCACCTCAATCTCAACCTTCATCTCCTCATCCTCCTCCTCTCCTCCCTCCTTAGCCACCTAAGTTGCCCATGTTGCAGTATCCCAGTCACAGTATCCCACTCCCATGCTTATATTGGCATCGTCATCCCACGGCACAGCCCCCTCCTCCACTGGGTTTGCATAATAGGACTCGATAGTCTCTACCAAGCTCCTCCCTCCTATACAAAATCGGATCCTGAGGCACCATCTGTATGACTCCAAAATGTCGCCACACTCGATCAAATTGAACAACCTCGATCATCTCCAGTTGTCTCCCCTGTACCCACCTCGTCCTCCTCATCCCTACCAACTCTGTGTCTGCACCATGCCATGCAGGGAACTCTTAGTATGGCCGACATCTAATCTGATCAACATCCAACTCAGCCAACCTATCAACATACCAGTCCACCCTCCTCTCACTCATGTCTTGGAAGGCCTGATCATCCCTCCATCTCAGGAATCCTACTGCAAGCTCTATATGGTCTCCAACGACCCATGGTAGCCCTGGTGGCCGGACCACTACAATGTCTTCATAGGCCCAACAGTGTAATATGAAGCCCACATCCAATCCTGACCTCCTACCTACCCTGTACATGGATAGCTCGTGGTAAACCTGAGCCAACAAGGTAGTCCCAAAAGAAAATATTGTCTGGTGCTCCACTATGTCTGCCACCACACTAGCCAGTGTCCATGGAAACCGAGCTCCTCCTGAGACTGGTAAAGCATAGCATGACACTGACATCATAACAAAGAAAATTAATCGGTTGCATGGCACCCCAACCTCATACCTCAGCTCATAAGAAAAATCCCCTGAAGAAAATCTGATATGGGGCACATCGGCTCCAAATAGTCATGTCAACATTGTTATTCTGCTATCACCTGTAATGGGAACTATATGCCCCCCTGAATAGACAACCTGAGGATGTGGTATACATCCTCCAGGGTGATTGTCATCTCCCCTGTCCTAAACCAAAATGTCCATGTCTATCAATCCCATCTCTCCACTAATACTATCATCAATCCCACATCCCATGGGATCCTCTGGTAGTGCATGAATCCACCCAACCCCACTGCTTCCAAGTGATCCCACTCGACATCTATCACATCTCCTCTGATCTGCTCATATAGATTCGACACTCAATCTCTCAAGTATAGGGTCTCTTTGGCCTGTAATCACAAATAAAACATGCATACATCAGATCCACAAATCCAAAATCCATTCAAACATGCATTAAATTGCATCATCTAAAATCCAATTTACTCCTAAACCAGCCAATCCAACCCTGGTCGACGTCGACCCAGGTCGGGTCGACGTGTTTAGGGGTCGATCGACACACCTTAGGGATGGATCGACATCGACCCATCTGGGTCACCGCCGACTGCCCTTAGCGTCATCCACTTTTTATAAAAAAATGCAAAAAAAATAATAAAACAAAAAAAAACTTAAAAACAAGCATGGGTTTTGTTACTCACCATCCTCCGCACCCTCTTGTGTTTCCTCACTGCTCCTGCAGCCTCCATTTTGCACTTTTCTCTTTAATTGCTCTAATCTCGATCATCAAACTTGCATGTGAAAATGAACTTCGTCGACCAAATCTTGGGCTTATATAGCCCCCAACACCTGGTCGTCGTCGACCCCTTGGGGTCGATGTCGATTGGCCTCATTCGCCATCGACTAACCTTTGCAATAATTATGTTGAGTTTTCCCTCATCTTCCTTAAATCCTTTCCTTTGGGCATTCTTCACAATTCCACCTTGGTGGCCATATCTTTTTCCCCTTTAGGGCATTCTATTCCATTCCAATTCAAAGTCCACACCTTTGTGGCCATATCTATTTCCCCTCCAGGAATTTTTATACATTTAAAGTCCCACCTTTGGGCCATATCTATTTCCCCTCCAATTTCAAAGTCCACATTGTGGCCATATCTATCACTGGAATTCTAATCACAAATTCCATTGTTGTGACCATATTTTTTTTTTCTCCGGGCATGTTTATACTCTCAAAGTCCACTTTTTGTGCCCATACTTACTTTTCCTTCAGGCATTTTACCTGATGATCCTATCCAATCCGCACACAAAGTCCACCTTATGGCCATAGTTATTCCCCCCTTGGGGCATTTTTTTTCGTTTCCCTATTTGCCTTCGTGGCCATATTTGTGCCTCTTTTGGGGCACCATTGTTTTTCATCAAAGTCCACCTTTGTGGCCATACTTGTCCCTCTTTTAGGGCACCATCTACGTTCTCAAAGTCCACCTTTGTGGCCATACTTACTCCCCATTGGGATATATTATTTCACCACCCACTTTTTCATTTTCCCTTCTCGCCCTTTTTTCATGACCTGTGTTGGGGAACCATAATTTTCATCCTCGTCCCTTGACAATGCATACTTATTCACTCGATTCCTCATGTACAAAGGATTGCGCATACATTTCGCATCTACTTGTGCATACTTTTATGTTTTCCTATGACACATTGGCCATTGTGGAGTGCATCCATACTGTAATGATCTTCACCCATTCACTGGCCCATAGAACATTGTTGTTCGTCTCCGTTGAGACCACAATTTTCCTCTACCGATGTGATATTGGAGTCACCACCATAGTTTTTATTATTATTGTGATCCCTTTTTGCTTGGGGCATCTTTCCTTGGTAATCATTTTACCCATTTTTCTTCACCCACCCGCCCTTTATCATCTACCTTTTTCAAACACGTCATCGATTTCCCTTGGCATCATCAATCCCCCATTTGAGGGGGAGCTCATCATCTACCTTTCGTCAATCCTCATTTACCCTTAATCTCTCATCATTTTTGTCTCATGGCTTGCTAGCGCAAACCACTCAACAAAAAGGGGCAAATGTAGACACCTAAATTCGATATCTCTACCCTTGTCTGCCTGCATGCACGTATTTTACCATGGTCTTAACTAAACCCTTTAATTCATCCCCCTTTATTTAATTAAATTCCCACTTAATTATCCTATCATCTTTAATGCCCATTAAATAATTAATTCTTATTAATTAATATCTCATATTCCCTAACAAACCTTCTATTTTGGATGTTTTTATCCTAACACACACATCCCCTTGTTTTTCTATCTTTTTTTATCTTGTCTATCTTTATCCCTTAACATCCCTAAAAATCCCTTTCCTGTCTATATGCTTTAAATCACCCTTTCAATCCTTAAGAAATCCCAAATCCTAATTAAAGCACAAAAGTAGCCCCATTGGGGAAACTTTCCCCGTAGTCGGTATTGACCTAGCCCCATCGTCATCGACCCTATAAACCTGAGTCTTTTCTTTCCATAATCATTGGATGCATGCAAATAATCGATTTTTATTGTGACTTGTGAATTCTTCCTCATGTCTAAGCATTCATGCAACAGTTAAAGACCTCCTGGAAATCATTTCAACATGCTTGCATCGCTCACGATCATCCTTTGTGAGATTTATCATCATCTTTGTGTTGTTTTATGCAATATTTATCATATTATCTTCATATTGTTCGCGTCTAACGTTTTGCAGGTTCATACCAGCTTCTGCAACATTTAGAGTTCCCTTAGTAACCTTTTCTTCCAGTTTCACTTGTTTCACCCATTTCATCCTTTAAACCTTGACTTTATCTAAACTTGGCTACAACTGTCGTTGACCCTTTCGGGTCGTCATCAACCCGTCCTGCAATCACCGATTTCTATCTTAGATTATTCTTCAATGCTTATATTAACTGTGTCATCCTTCTCAGTCTACCAGATCCATTATTTTTCTCTCCTGTCACATCAAAATTCCCTATCCATACCCTGGTCGTCGTCGACCCGGGCCCAGTTTGTCAATCCAACCTCCCTTACTGTTATTTTATGCTACGTTCTAGAGCTTTCTACTTCTGGTTCCCTTCTGCATGTGACTTACAGCATCCACAGGCTCATGTTTTGCATCTAGACCCTTGTAGGCCTGCATATTCATTTTACTTTCCAGATCTACCTTCCCAGGTCATCATCGACCTGCCTCTGCACAGTCTAGGTCGTCGTCAACCCAAACCAAGTAAAATTTAATTTACAGTTATTTCAATCAAATCAGTTTTTACATAATTCTCAGTCATTTCTCAGATTCAACAATAAATTTTTTTCTGCATGTTATATGTTGTTTCATACTTTACTTCATTTTCTTATCATACGAGGGTTGACATCCGCCAAGGAAGTTAACACTTCTTGGATTCGCTTTGTCGAACAGCGCCCGCATATCCTATCTAATCCATTTTCATGTTAGTTTTTCTTATCTGCAAGTTATCAGTTGGCAGTAGTGGGATCCATCATCACTTTACACCCGTCTCCATCAACATCATACATTAGAGGTACCATAAACCCTCCATCATTTTTGAGTTGTGTACTTTCTTTAGTAGTTAACTCGTTAACTTGAAATGAACGAGAAAATACCTACAAGAATGTCCATCTTGAACACACAGAGGACATTGATAGCATTGAAAGGTATGAAGAGCATAATAATGTGTCTTATTTATTGTTGCATATTCCAATTTATTTCCATCATGAGATGCATGATAAAATAGAAGGTGAAGTCTTCCATATGGAGTTTGTTAAATCATTGTTCTAAGTATATGTATATGAGCATCTTGTGAGCGATATATGGTGGCAAATTTTAGTCCACTTGACAAGTACATGGGCCAGGCTTATGGATCACTTCAGTATGTTTTGTCTCTTGTGCATAACACTTGGGAAAACCAAAGTTTGGAGTTGTTTGAGGGAAAGCAATTTTGGGAAGGGAGGACTATAATATCCCCTTCCCAGTCGAAGACCCTTAGCCCATTTTGTTTATCCAACGGCTAATGAATGAAATAAAGGGGGACTTAAGTTAAGAATACTTTATTATAAAGTGCAAATAAAATAAAATAAAATATTATAAAGCAATTTTAATAAAATATTATGGACTTAATAAAAAAATAGAAAAGTGAATCAAAGGAAAAATCACTTAGTAACATTGTTTATTTCTAGAAAAGTGTGACTTGCACTAAGGAGGCAAAAGAGCATAAAAAAAGCCAAAAGGTTAATGGGCCAAAAGTTATTCCTTCTAAGAAAATGTGACTTGCATTAGGAAGGTAACTTGGAGGGGGAAAGGCATTTAATATGAGAAAAATATTAAATGAAAGCATGAGAAAATATTAAATGAGGGCATGGGAAAATATTAAATAAAGTAAGTGGAAAACATTAAATGAAGCAAGTGGGTGAAAACATTTAATGGAGGAGAAAGGTAATTGGTTTCGTGTGTCGCCACTTTGGGCCACTTCCTTCCTTAAAGGGACAAGTTGACTTGTATTGGGGATATTCTATGATCATTTGATAATTTTTGAATTGTATCTAAAACTTGGAGCTTTTACATAAATATTCTAAGGATGAAAACCCTTGGAATTTACCTCTAGAAGATGAAACCCCTCTTAGAGCATGTGAGAAATTTCTACACAGGGTATTCCATTGAACTTACAAAGATTTTTCAATATTTTCCAGCAGTTGTTGAAGGGATTTTACATATTTCTATATCAAGGGTTTGAAGAAATATTGCAGCAGTGTTATTCTTTTTATCTCTAGTGGAGCGACTCACTTTTAGTCAGATCTAGTTTATTCAAGGTTGTTTTAGGATCTGGTTTTGGAAGCTATTAATAAAGCTCGATTTTAGTGGTTAAATCAGTCCATTCTTTGTATTTTTGGATGCTTAAAAGTGTCATTTTCAGCTCTAATATATTGCAGATTTCTGAGCAGTGTTTCAGTGTATTTGATCTCTTAAAATATGAGTTTCTCTTTTTGTGTTGGCTGTTAAAAATTAAAAAATCAGATTTCAGTGAATAGATATATTTTTTATTGCTGATTGGTGTGGGTTTTTCAACTAACCCTAGTTGCACTTCCCCTATTTAATTCTAATCTGCATGATAATTTATTGGAATTTTGTCAACAAGTTGCATTTAGTGTTTGGGATTGCCTAAAATTTGTTTAGGGGTAAAAATATGTCCATTGGGGACATTACATATTGATGTATGCAAACTTCGTCTCTTCTTGGATGTAGTATCGTAACCCACTGCAATATTTGAGAATTTAATGCTTCTCAGTGTCCCGTGCACCCACTTTTGTCAATAGGGTATGAAACTCATTAGTGTGTTCATGTACCGTTTGATCATGAGGTTGACGCAATTGGTGTAATTTCTTGAACTGGTCCTCATAGGTCTTCACTAGATAATATTCTTCTCTGATGGCCTCTACAAAATTGCCCCTTATTTTTGGAGGTTTCGTATCGACCGTTACATAATCATCATCATACTCTTGCAAAGAATATTATTCCCACCATCTTTTGACATGAAGGGATGCTTTCAAAAGTGCAAAATTTAGCTTTTCACCATCACAAAAATTATTGACAGAAGATCTAAGTTGGTCGAGCCATTTATCTAATTCATCAATGTCAAATTTTCCTAAAAACTGTGAAATGTATAAATTTACTTATACCTTGAATGATGTCGGGCCCCCAAAGGTCCTGCTTAGTGTGGGTGCAGTTCTGGAGGTGGGGCCGGTTACAGGGACGACCCAAGAGAGGACATTAGCAAATGGTGCCATCATTACCCTCCTTCGCTTCTCAAGAGCTTCATCAAGCAATTCTTTGAAGGCATATCGCATTTCCTCTTGTGTTTCTTGAGGTCATTTGGAATGACAAGGAAGATAATCTAAAGGATCGCGAGTCTGGACACCGTGCTTCTGGTATTTTGACCTCATGCGTTCTGACATGCAAGAGTAAAAGAACCTGCTCTAATAGTATTGATCTAGATTGAAGTGCAACCTAACGCATAACACATTAACCATGAGGCTTAATGTGCTATAACAATAAAATTCCCAATGAAAGAGCTATAAACTTAAACAAATATTATTGCAATTACAAATTGGCAAACTCCATAAGAGAGATGTATGTCAGGAGATCTCTCTTTATTCAAAACAAGCTACTTTATAGCTATACAAGGAGAACATGAAAAAAACTACTAAAAATAGAATATGAAGGGTTCCGGATGGGAACCAAAAAGTCATCCTACATTGAGACCATTTGTATCCACCTTAGGGATGGATTCGAAAATATAGAAGTGGAAAAATCTGAAATCTATCTAACTATTACTATTTTTTTATCGGTCCCCTTTGTCAGGTTCATATCTCCTAGCTCGTTGACCTGTTTTGTGAACTGAAAGAAGCATTAGAAAGAGAATGGAATAAGCATGGTGTGAGAAATTCTGACAACGATTACACTTCGTTTCAACTTTGTTATCATTGAGACTCCAGAAACACTCCGGAGACCCCCAAAATTGCAAAATACTAAAAGTTGTTGAAAATTGCCAAAAATAGATTTCTAAGACTTTCCGAAAATAGATTTTTGGAAACCATGTTATGGATCAGTTATGCACATCATGTCTAGAAGTGGTGGTGGAGTCAATACCTCTGGAGCAGGCCAAACAATGGGAACACAAAGAAAAAGGAGGGTTAATACCACCACACAAGTTACTAGAGCTCTTGTGGCTCAGATATTTTATGAGTTGTCTTTATATCTCCCATAGTATCATGGAGTCAAAAACATAGTCGAGCACATACACAAGTGTGACCCGATCTGATGAGTGAAGTGGATCACTTTCTTTGAGCACAAGGCAAGCCAGTTTTCCACTACCCTCTTGAAATAGACATATACTTGGTATCATAAATATGACCCATGACAATTTGTGGTGGACTATGACCAATAAAAGGAGGTTTTCTTGAAGGAATTTGATATACCAAAGTTAGAGCAGCAGAGCATCTCTGCTCTGAAGAATATTAGGTAGGATTTGACTAAGAGTGTATGCACATATGATGTGTGATTCAACACATTGATCTATAAGTTATCTTATGAGATTCATCACGTGCATTGTTCCCATTGGTTCGTTAGAGGCTTTTTACTACCTTTCTAATGTGTACTCTCGCATTACACATTTTTACACCCAAGAAAGAACTTTTTCTAGTTGAATCTAAGACAAAAAAAAATAATCTAAAACATCCATGTGAATAAACAATTTAAATAAAAGGCCAACTTGTTTCTCCAAGTAGAATGGGTTGGATTTGAAATTTCTTTTCTTATAACCTTAGCAAATCACTCCAATTGATGCTCATTGTGATTGGTATGATGGTAGTGGTGGTGTAGGAAGAGATCGGTAGTTGGATGTACTTTGGAAGAAGAATAATTAGCATATTTGAGGTTGGTTCAAGGAGGTCACAAGACTAGTCTAGAAGCACTTGTATTCTTTTTGTAGGTAGCAACAACAAAACAAGATCCTTGGGGTATTTTATACAAGAAGCAATCACCCTTGGGCATGACATTTCTCTCTCTAAATCAAAAAATTGTAGCAACGGTGTTCTCTAGAAAATGCTTCGAAGTTCCATAGGGACTAGCAAATGAGTGTTTATTTTTAATTATTGGAAAATCCTATAGGAGATTCAAATCTTAACTCAAGATTAAAAACTAAATATATGTTCAAGATAAGATCACTAGATGGTGAACTCAAATGTAAATGGGTAGTAGTGATCTGGGCATTAAAAATGAGGTAAAACATGTGCATGGTCAAAAATTAGGATGAAAAATCACACATGGGAAAAATGAGATAAGCTCAAAAATTAACGGAGATGGAATCATCAATGTTAGCAGGAGGCATCTATGCAACAACCATGACGGGAACGATACCGCCACGACATGAGACAAAAACCGTTATGGCAGGGAACGGTACCACCATGGCAATAACGTGTTGGTTAAACAGAGGAGGTGAAAAGGAGGGCGAAGAAGCAAATAAAGCCTTCAGGAAGAGTATGGAGGAGTTGAAGATGGGAAAGGGGGGAGGAAATGGTCAAAAGGGGGTTGTGTAGTGGTCTTGAGCATTTCAAAACTCTTGTCATGTCTTTTTGGAGATCCTTGTCTTCATCATTGGGTATTTTAAATATTACACCATGTAAAATGGGGTGCATGCAGTTCCCCATTATTTGACTTTATGGCCAAATGGATAAGACACTAGTTTGTTAAACACCAAGAGATTTTGAAGTCCAAGTTATGCCTTGTGTGTGCTTCATCCAATCCAAGTCACCTCCTCAATCAAGGCCAGTTTTTGTCACGGAAAAACTTGGACCATCTGAAATGTTCCAATTTGTGCTCAATTGTGTAATAACCACCTAAGAAACAAATTTTGAGTATACACACCCCATGTTAACAATGTCATCTTCACTAGTCTCATTTTGGTCCCGACACCATTTTGTTGATCCATCCGGTCATCAAATTCTCAATAGTCTTTGTTAAGTCAGTTCATGTTTCGTAAGGTCAAATTCATGTGTGTGTTCTAAGTTGGCATGTCTGATGCAATTATTCAAAGTATGTTAAGATGACAAAATATATAGCAACTACCATGCGACATAGTTCTTAATGGTTCTCTGCTTGCACTGAAATTAAATAACAAAAAAGAGATGTTATCATGGAGTGCAATGATTTGTGCTCAAGTTATGAATGTTGAGATAATGATGAGGACAAAAAATGGAGGCCTACAGAATGCACGAGAATTGCTTGATAAAATGTTCCTCATAGAATGTAGTTTATCGAAGACATCACAATGAGATACATCCTTTAAGTCAAGTTCTTAAGGCTCTTTTATGTGTTGCCCTCAACTTTTTTGTTTCTAAGGCCCATCCTAAGAGCGTCCACGCATTTGCGCTTTGGCCTTACATTGGTTCTTAAAGCTCAATATGGGTACGCTTTTCCACCAATCAGTTCTTAAAGGGCCTTGTGCGAGCGCCCAAGGATCCTATAACCTTCCTTAAGTGTGTTTAAGCCCTAATGGGTTCTAATATACCTTCAAAGTGCACTCATGTGCCTTAAATAAGTTCTTAAGCACCAAAAATGATGCACCCACCATTTGCATGGTTCCTAAAGCACTTGTAAAGTGTGTCGAGCATATATTGGTTCTCAATGGTATTAATTAATGTGTTTGCGGTAAGGTTATTTACATATGTGCATAAAGAAAGCACCCAATCATTTTTGAGGTGTCATTGGCATGAAATAGTTTTCTTGGGCACTTTAAGGTTTCAAAAGACATGGGAACATGCGTTTGACACTTGTACTTGGTTCCCAAACACTTCAAAAAAAATTCCCATGTTTTTAAATATTTTTTTTGGGATAAAGATATGTACTCATGACAATTATAATAGCTCCTAAGATTATGTAAAGAGTTTTTGGGAACATCCAAAACATGCTTCCATATGCGCCTTTGGCACTATATGCATTCCCAAACACACATAAAGGTGGGATTTGGCATTTTTTATCCACACACATCAAAAAGTTCACCCAAGGAGTTTTAAATGATTATTTGAATCATTTCAAACATTAAAATATTTTTGTATTCCTCCTCCACGTAGCCCCCTTTGCTCCAACTTTTCCCACACCCTCAATGGATGAAAGTGCTCATATATTGTGTTTTGCATTTCCAAACGCTCTCAAATTAGGACCATAGTTTCATCGCCTAAGCACCTTCCATTTGACAACCTTCTTATTTTGTCTCATTGCATATCTTATTTATTAAGATCACAAAGGTTTACAGAAGATTTTGTATTTAAAACTATCTAGAATTGTTTCTACAACATTTTCAACACTCTATAGGCATTCCAAATCATCTTCCCAGTGTTTATTTCATTCCTTAGGAGTTGTGGGGTCATGAAGTGACAAGAACAAGGAAAATATCAAAATTTTAATGGATGATCGCAAAGTGTTTGATTAAATGTATGAATAATATATTATTTATGATCCTGCAATGATGCCTTGCTCCTTGAATATTCTATGAATATTAAGGATCGAATCGAGCTTGAGAATTTTGAGGTTGAGCATGGACTTGGTTTTTACAAAGGGTTAGTTCACTTCATGAATTCCCCGAAAAATAGCATGGTCTGATCACGATCAAAGGTAGAGCCTCTTGTCAAAATGTTACTTTAGGGAAATAAAAAAAATCATTTGAGCTCTGAATGCTCCAACTCCAGTGATTAAGATCATGTGAAGAGTTTATGCATACTTTCCAGTGTCACAAGAAAAGTCATTCAAATCATGGAATATGATTAATTAATCCATTTCTTGTATTAATTAAAATATTGTAATAGTGTGATTCATAAAGTGAACTCGGGCTATGTCAACTTGAGTTAAGAGTAGGTTAAGTCATAAAATAGTTATAAAAGTATTTTTTGGTAAATGTGTCTATATAAGGTTGGAAATGTAGTCGTATGGGGAGGTCTTTCCCTCTATTTTTCTCTTTGAATGCTAGAGGAAAACCATTGCAAGTTTTTCTGTATATGATTTCCCTTGGGTTCCATGAATATATGAATGCAATGTTGATGAGTTCATTTCTCCCTATGGTTTTAATGTTCTTCAATTATAAAATTGTGTTTCGTTATTTATAATTGAATGTTATTATTTATGTTCCTTTTTCCCTTGTATGTGATGCCCTGCTACTCATATTTTGTGTTAAATGTTTGTGTATGTGGACTTTGTGCCATATTTGTATCGTTCAAGGATCATGAAGACTTTGTTCTTCTTATTTTCTGCATTTGTGTCATATTTGCATCGTTCGGGGATCATGAAGACTTTGTGCTTCTTACTTTCTGCATTTTTTATTGTATTGTGTCATTCATATGTGAGAGAGGGTTTTATTATGCGTTTACATTTGAGTTATCTCAGCAGTCCTTTGAGTATTCTGTTGTGGATTTCTCACTTTATCCATCCTCTCCTTTTTCTTTATTTTCCACATTTTCAATTCCTTTGTGTTTTCCAGTTAAAAGAGCCAAAAATACAAAAAAAAACATTATGCGAGGGAACTACCCCTCTCAAACGCAAATGAACATAACCTTGTCGATAGGTGATATTCATTAATCATTGAAGACTTTATGTCACTTCCGATGGGTGAATCAAGATCACACACAACAACATAAAATCTTACCAACAAGTTACTTGTTATGTCGGTGGTGTTGTACAATTGCAAGGTATTGGCTAGTGGAATGGCAAGTTCAAAAAGGAGACAAACACAAAGGATCCAAAAACAATTAATAACAAACAATTTAAGAATCAAGAATACAGTTCCGTATGAAATCATCCTTGTCAAAATAGGCACTTTCCCCTAGAGGCAATCGTTATGACTAGGTGTTTATGTTACTTAAAAGTATAAAACATAAAGACTAACATGTAGCATACGGCTACAAGAGACGAGCACAAAGGAAAGAACACATGGATGAAACAAAACTACAAATGGATGATTAGATGTGAGATCACCTTAGATGAATACCTAAATTTCAACAAAGATAAAAAAACTATGTGAATGAAAAGTTTAGAACATTGATGTGGAGGAAGGATAAAAGTAGGAAACATCAACACTATATTACAAAGTTCAACCCAACATATGAACATTGCGAAAAAGCATATTTAGGCGTTGATATTAAATGGAGGCAAAATATCATCATTGCTTGATTAAGGACTAGTTCCCATATGCTTAGATGTGATATAGGAAGATTGGCAACATCTAAGGAACTGCGAGAATATAGGAATTATATTTTATGTACTACATAGAAAGTCGAAACGGAGCATTTAATCCTTGAATTTCCAAGGTAGAAAAACATCAAAGCCAAGTATGAGAAAATTGTAAGAGTATGTTCCATGGTAGAGATAGTTGAGGAAAGAAAAAACAAAGGTTTGAGGGAGATGTTAACTCAAATTAGTAAGAGGAGGAACAACCTTATAAAATCTACCACTAATCTCGCAAATCTATAAGTAGGTGGTGTTTTTCAATGGTCCCATGCAACATTCAGTCTTGTGGACATAAATAAAATCATTTCATTTTGTTTCATTATTGAGGAGGGGTGTTGGGAAAGCTTCCCAAACCTACTTAAAAAATATGTCATGTTACACCTAGAAACAATCAAAGTAAGGAGTTAGCAATCCAAACAAAAATGGAAAG
This sequence comes from Taxus chinensis, assembly GCA_019776745.2. NCBI lineage: Eukaryota > Viridiplantae > Streptophyta > Pinopsida > Cupressales > Taxaceae > Taxus > Taxus chinensis. The sequence continues at coordinate 16,444,809 of CM034150.1, forward strand.
AATGTTAGAGTGAAATAAAGCTATGGTGTAAGCCATGGGAAGAACTATAGCTCTCACCTCATGCAAGGCTCTAAATTTGCAAATGAGGTCACTTAAAGGCTTGGAATGCCTTTTTGTTCAATCCATAAGGATTTATAGGGCTCTTTTAAGGTTTTGTGAAATGAAGGGTTGGAATTTAAAAACCTCAAGGTGGAGATTGAATCCTTCACCCTTTTAGAGGAAAATTAAGTTTGAATCCTAGGTGGGGTTGTCTATTGTTTTATTAAAGCTTCTAATGTGTAGTATTTTAAAGGGGATGTCATGTAAATGACATCCCTAGATATGTGCTTTATTACTTAAAACTCACTTGGACCTTATAACATGATCCTTTATGTTAAACTAGACATGACCTTATAAAGTGCTCATGTCGATTTGGCTAACCCTTGTAAAGAGCATTGTGACCTTGTGGCTTGTATGAGATTATCCACTAACCTTATTTTAGCAGTCAATTAAACCTTCTTGTTGTTGCAATTACCCACACCTTGTTGGTCATTCAACCATAGCTATCCATTTATCCTTCTCGTGTGTTCAAAGTTTTAGTTTTGTCACACATGATGTTTTTCTTGCCATGTGTTTGTGGATACCTCTGTCTGAGCTTAGAGGAAATAAAACTATCATTTTCACCTTTGTTTTCTATATGAAAATTTTGGGCATGACACCCAAATTACGACTCAACCTATATACCAATAGCTTTGTTTGAAAGACAGACTTTTACTTTGTTTTTCCCTTATAAGCATGGGAGAAGCTGATACTTTGAAAGGTCAAGCTAATAAGAAAAGATTCTTCCAAGTCTTAAGTCTCATATTGTCGTCATGCTAAATGTCTAGCATGCAAAAATTAAAAAATTTGGCCACGAAAACTAAACCCCCACTTGAAACCTCCTCTCCCGGTCATTGTGAACCCTTCTTCCAACTACCCTATGAATTGTTTCATCCTCATTCTAACTGAAATGAACATGTTAACATGGATTTCAAGTGTGTTTCATGTGCAAGGAAATATATCTAAATGGATTCATCAAGCTATTAAGTTCTAACATTGAACAGTGTTCCCCGGAGGCATTAAAAGGACTATTTTTAGCCATTTTACAAAAAATTACCCTTTGGAAGATAAATGCAAGGCCTCAGCCCATCTGGAGGTTGTGTAGAAGATATCCATAGCAGTTTCAATTAATATAGTGGAGGCATGTGGTGTCGGGATCCATCCAAGCAAATGTAGGGTCATTTTGAGTACGGGGAATGCAAGCTTCAACAAAGAATGTGACCTTGTCCTGAAGGTTTCAAGAGTTTCGGAAGGAGTTGGAAGCTAAACAAATAGTCAATGGAAAGCTCTTAGAGTCCACTACACGGTGGATATATCAGTTTTGATCCTTGGCCCCACAACTTTTCGTGATAGTCTAGGTCATTGCCACTACCCCTTTGTGTTAAGAGAGTGCTTATGCCTAAAACTCGAATTGCAAGCAAAATCAGTGTTTGAAAATGGTTGGAATGAACTGATCGAGTGTTTTGGAGTTAAAATCATATAAGGTTTGGCCTCCAAACTCCAATATTTTCTCTCAGGGGTAAAAAACAACTTCTAGATTCTATTCTCGTGTTGGTAGGGTGACAACAGCATGTTTTTTAACCTTGAGTGCACTTTTTCACCTCTTATGTTTCTTGTCCTTTGTCCTTTGGTGCAAGGAGACAATAATGTGTCCCCTATTGATGTGTTATTTTGTGTCACTTAAAACATTGCAACTTGACTCCTAGGCTTGTTTCATAACTCAAAAACATTACCCCTAGGCATAATTTTTCACCTTGGTTGTCTCTTGTCCCTTGTCTATTGCCCCTTGGTGCAAGGGGACACTGGGGACACAAAAGTGTGTCCCCTTGTGGTGGATCGAGTCCCATCACTTAAAGTGACAACTTAAGTTGCTATGAAGGCTATAATGTGTGTTTTAACTCACCTCGTCCCCTCATCATGTGAATATACACCCATGACACACTTTTCAAGGTTTTTTTGTCCCTTGTCCCATTGTACCAACATCCAAGGGCATGGTAGGGAGACAAAAATGCACCCCACCTCTCCTACTAAGCTTTGGTTACATGCAGAACCTCTAGGCAGCCCTCGAAGACTCATTTTCAGCCCCTCCATCTCCCTCGCATGTTTCCCCACCGTGACACTTGGCACAATTTGGTACAAAGTGCACTTTGGTGTCCATGTTGTCCCCTCACCTTATTTTTCCCCTATTTTGTGGGTGTAATTCACCATATAACCCCCTACTAGCCTAAGTTAAGCCTGGTTGAGTTTAAGGTGAGTTAAGGTGCACAAAGGAGTGAAATGGTTAAGTATAAACACTTAGTCAATTTTGCAATTTTCAAATGCATTATTCTTCCCCCTAACTCCAATCTTACCCCCATTCATGATCTAATTGCTTTTTTACAGCCAAAATAAAATTTCAACCATTGCATTTGCCTTTTAAAATATGCAAAAATATGGCAATTAAAACCTCTGAACATTGGAGCAGAGTATCCCAGAGAAAAACATAAACTTTTGAGACCATTTTCATCCCATTCCGACATTCAGACGACTGCCAATAAATAGTAAGTTGTACCAAGTCCTCACATTCTAAAAAATAATAAGTTTCAGAGACGAGCTACTTTACATGTCACCATCACTCCTTTCAAGACAAAAACACTCAAAAGTGACGATTTGAGAAACTTGTCAAAAATAGACATCTGGGGTGGTACCTTCTTGTTGTCCTATGTTTTTGCATAGGCAAAATTCACCCGAAAACAAGACAATTATACCCTAGTGTTAAATTTTTCGTGTCATACCCTTTCAGACACCCCACAGATCAACCTACCCCTCAGTGTCAAGTCTAGTCATGCCCTCTAGGGTTCTATATGTGAAATTCTTCAGACCTCTTAGGTGATTTAGGAATAAGCAAGATCATTCAAGTATGTTGGAGCAATGGTTTGCAAAGTGATTTTTTGAGCATGCTTAGAAGGGGCTTTCACCAGCCTTTCTAAGTTGGGTGCACTATCATCGGAGTCGAATAAAAGACCAATATTCATCATGGAGGTGTATTTAAGATTCCAGAACATCAAGGAACTGATTCAGGAGAAAATTGGAAAAAATCGGAGGTTTCGGAGCCAAGTCACTGAACGTTGGTTTTTGAGGCTTAAGCAGCTCACATCGAAAAAAGCACACTATCTTCAAAGAGTGATTCCAGGAGCTCTGGGAGGAGTTAGGGATCAAACAAGATATCATTGAAAAGCTCTTTCGGTCCCCCACATGGTGGAAAAAATAGACCATCTTCAAGTACCATACATTTCTCGAGCCATCTTTGTCTTCCCATGCACAACCGTAAATCCCAGGAAAGAAGGAGAAATTTGGAGGTGTTACAATCATAATCACCATTCTTCTCAAAAGGTCATTTGCATGCAAAATCCTATAAAGAAGCACCCACAAACTCATCTGGGAGCTCAAGATATGGCCTTCGCAAGTTGGCTCCCAAGGTACGATCTTCATACTTAAGAAAAATTTTGTTGGGACAGGTGGTAATACCAAGTGAAGGCACATTTTCATGTCCCCTTTGCACCTTGCCAAAGGGACATGAGGTGCGAAAAATTGCGCCCCACTCCCATGAAGCCTTATGGTCACCCATACAACCCAGAAACCTCCTCTCCAGCCCCTTTGACCATGTCGACTAACCCCTACCTAACTCTGCATGTGTGACACTTGTCACTCTCAAGGCAAGGCGCATTTTCTTGCACCCTTTACACCTTTCCCAAGGGGACATGAGGTGCAAAAAAATGTGCCCCACCCCCTTCTAGCCTCCAAGTCACACATGCAACCATCTCTCAACTCCCAGGTGTTTCGTTTTAACCACCTCCTCAACTCAACAAATTAAAAGCCACCACTTGTCCTCATGAGGACGAGGCACATTTTCTTGCACCCATTGCACCAAAGCAAAGGGACGTACGGTGCAAAAAAATGCACCCCACCCTTTTCCCTCTCATTTCACAGTATTTAGACATGAGGACTTATACAATTTTTCCATTCTCACCCCCAACATTCTCCATACGTTGTTGAAATGCTATCAGATTTTCTCCAAAAATCCATACACCATTTTTGTTGCAAAAACAAGATTGTTAATGCTCTCATATCTTGAAAACACAAAAAGCACAAAAAAAATCTGGATTAAAACAGAAAAAACAAGATTTTTCGCCCGAAGGGTCTTCAAAGCCCGCGAAAGAGATTCACTCATATCTAAAAAACATGTGCACGAATCAACATGTTGTTTTTTGCAATCATTTAGTTTTTCAGAGGCCATTAGAATCCATGTGGAAGATTTTGCAAACACGCCTCGAACTTTTTGCAGCAAAGAAACCCCAATTTCCCACGGCAAAATTTTTGAAATTTAAAATCTCCATTTTAACACACTGGGTTGACTTGAAATTCTTGAAGTGCATTGTAGAGAAAAAACCCATATCGGGAAAGTTCATTTCATCGTGAACCGAGGACCAGAAACCCACTTTTCAAAAATAGTAAGCCTTCATACATGGGTGTTTGTTATTTTTAGTAAGTCATCCCAAAAAAGCAATAAAGGAAAAAGCAGTGTACACAGGGGCAATCACACAATTCAATCTCACCGGTGCGGTCAAAAAAGGGTAAAAATCATTGTTTACTAAAAATAGTAAGTTTCCTATATATGCACTTACTATTAATAGTAAGTCATACCAAAACAATAGTTTTTACAGGAGTGCACAAAAGGATAATCATTCAGACTGACATCAACAGTTGGGATCCAAAAAGGTGAATCCTAACACTTACTAAAAATAGTAAGTTCCCTTTTCCAAATATAGTTAGTGTTAAGGAACCATAAAGCTCAATTTCAAAGCATCAAATCAATCTCAGCTTCAGTCATCAGTGTACCCATGAATGAATACTCTTCGATGTCATCAATGGTGAATTCATTAATGTGTATTGCTTGCTTTCTCAGTGTGTATGGGTGAATGCATAATTCCAAGGTCAATTTTTGTCACTAGAACATGGCAATGTCACAACATATCATCATGAGCATGGTCAGCGAATCATCTTAAATCCATATCCATATCACGATGGTCCAGGTTATCAGTGTACATAGGGACAATCACACAAGCCAATCTCACTGGTGCAGTCAAAAAAGGGTAAAAATCATTGTTTACTAAAAATAGTAAGTTTCCTATGTATGCACTTACTATTAATAGTAAGCCATACCAAAACAGCAATTTTTATAGGAATGCACAGAAGGATAATCATTCAGGCTAACATCAACAGTTGGGATCCAGAAAGGTGAATTCTGACACTTACTAAAAATAGTAAGTTGCTTTTTCCAAATATAGTAAGTGTCAAGGAACCATGAAGCTCAATTTCAAAGCATCAAATTGGTTTCAACGTCAGTCATCAGTGTACCCATGAATGAATCTTCTTCGTTGTCATCAATGGTGTATTCATCAATGTGCATTACTTGTTTTCTCAGTGTGTACGGGTGAATGCATAATTCCAAGGTCAATTTTTGTCACTAAAACATGGCAGTGTCACAGCATATCATCATGAGCATGGTCAGTGGGTCATCTTAAATACATATCCATATCACGATGGTCCAGGTTTTCTGTGTATTATCTACGAGGAAGAGATCATGAATCATCACTGACTGGGGCAAAGTGTTCAAAGTTGTTCAAAGGAGCAATCTTCATCAGTGTGGAGGGTCATCATGTCAAAAATATTTGCTCAAAGTCCATGATTGCATCAAGGCATTCAAGCAGATCATCGCGAGGAGCGAATTTCCTTCATCCCTTCCCTAATCTATTTCTCCCTCTTCTTTCTCTCTCCATTCTAATTCTTCGTTGGGCTTCATCATTGTATTTCGTCATATTCACTTAAGTGATTTATTTTAAAATTGTAAAAGTATTTTCTCAAAATTATAACATAAATACTTAATTAATGGCAAACGAAAGGTCACAAGTGGAATATGGAAACAAAGAGTCATATGAGGGAGGTGACAGGTCAATTCACGTGGCTATAAATTGGGATGGCTTCTCCATTCCAAAGGATCCAAATTTTGAGGAACTTCTACTCTGTAGCATTGTGAATTGTGGTAGCTTGATTGAAGCTTTGTATTCATCACTACACATGGAATAAAGGCTACACTTCTTCTATTTCCTTTTCTTGTTGTAGTGCCCACATTTTAGGCACCCAAATACAACAGTAAAATACCAGGATAATTTTTTTTTGACTTACATTGCTCACGACACACAACACAGTAAGGGCTCCAAGTACAGAACTCGACACACATGCGACAATCACATAAGTCATCGACTAACATAGACACATGCAGGCAACATCGACATGTCGATACCACACTCTTCCCAACGAACAAATGCTAGCAAAGACCCAACCACGAGAAACGTGACTATAGGAACGGCGAACCCACGATATATCATTACTTTAAATGTATTTTAGTTACGGCTAACTTTCCAAGATCCTTATTAGGTAATCATGATTTTCTCCCTTTTTCCACCTACATGTCCTGAAAATTCGTTTCGCAGTTCACTTAATGTTCAATCATTTAATTTGCGCTTTACCCTTATGACAGATCTTCATAACTACATAAGTATTTTCCATATTTCAGATTTTATACAAAGTTCTAACTCTCCCATTCTTATGTTAAGATTTGGCTTCCCAAAATGCTTATTCAAAGTTTAGAATTTAACCTCGTTACACAAGTGAACCTAACGTGATGTCCGGATGAAATTTTGGGATTAAGGAAGACAGATTTAAATAGCTTTTTCCCCAAGAACATCCATCGATCACGGAATAGTTATTTCGCTACCATTATTATTATAGTTCAGCAATTTGTTGAATTCCGAATTTGATTTTTATATGTATATCTTTTGTTTACTCGACATTTGGTCGCACCAAGACAATTTATATTCTTTGTAACACGTGAAGTTGCTTAAATTTAGTCATAAGGACTCCAAAATTGACCTTAATCATAATCTCCAATCTCGTGTGCAACATTCATATAATACGCTTTTATACCGCACTAAGGTCTCGTTCTTAGCATCGTCTTAAAACAAAAGAGTTACGACAACACTTGTCTGACATAAGGAAGTACAAGGCTAGGAGCATTAAAACTACACATAATCACAAGTGATCTATGTTCACAAAGATCACATATCCCTGCATTACATGTTTCCGCATAAGAAATATTCTTTATTCCTTAATGCCATAGAATGACATAACAAGGGATTATGAGACAAGAATTCAGTTTCTAAGGTTCCCTAAAAACAACATCTTTCAACACAATTTCATATGCAAGAAATTAGATTATGGTTTTCAAACCACAAGTGAACATCCTAGTCAACTAGGGTTTAGTTCCATTCCAAATTTATTTTTTTTACCTAGGGCTTTATGCTCTCTTAAAGACTAGATTAAGGTTTCAAACATATTCACCCTATAAGCCCTCTGTAAGAGATCAAAGCACTCTATTGTCACTAGCCAAAGATGGCACCTATAGCTAAGAGGATCTATTCATAAGAAAAATTTTAAGTTTTAGAACCACTATTTCCCTAGCTCCATGATGTCATCTGGATCTCACAAGAAATTCATTCGATGTAGAGGATTTATTTGACTATGTTGCTCATATGTGTCTAGTTTATGTCGATGTCACTAAATGTACCTATTGAGACGATAAACCCCTCTTCTTGGGATCTTATTTGCCTAAACCAAGATGCTCCATCGAGTGAAAAGGTTAAGTTCGTTCTACTGATTTAAATTTCTTATAAGGTAAAAAGGATCACACATGCAGGCAAGTTAAGCACGAATATTTTATTAAGGTTCAGTGTTCCCATTAAAACTCTTTATTACGTTTACAAGGTAAGAAGGTAACCCAATGATTAATTTAATCGTTTATTGAATACTGAGAAAGTACTACAATATATTAACTTCAAATTTTCAATTTACTATGTATAATTCAAACCCTTTTTGCCATACACAACTAAGAAACAAATTGAACCGGTGACTAGATACACATTTCCTAAATATCCCTAAAACTAGCATATCATGCATGTTATCAAATCTCAATTATAACTTTTTGATAACAAGAGACTACATTACACAGTTATTCATTTTACAATGACCTATAAAAATTACAATAATAATAATTAAATTACACATCATCTTTTTGTCGTCATTCTTCCATCTTGCAAAACCCACGTGAGCATGATATCAGCAATAAATCGTTGGCATGGCATCCACCCTAATTAATCATAATTATCATTTTTCAGTTTCCCATTTACATCTAACAATTATTATAATTTGCAATCGAAATAAAAAAGGTCTAAAAACATGTAATCATTGCATTTCATTTTTTTTCATTTTATAAACCCAGGAGAGAGAAAGAGAAGGGAAGAAAGAGAAAACATCGTTTTGTCAAAAGTTCCAATACACAACAAGTTTCATTATAGTGTTTTAAACAGTTATTTACGTGTGTTAAAAGTTTCCAGGGTGATTTGGCAACCTTACGAGGGTTCGCAGCTTTCTACTTTTACATTTTCTCACTAGCTATAATTCGTACAAAACGGGCTCGGAGGCTAAGAAACTGTTTCCAAAAGTTACCTTCCAATGAGAACGCCCTCCACAATCAACTTTCTACGTGTTCCCAGATATACCAAGAGTTCATAGCAACTGACGGAATTGAAAAAGAGCGCACGGTTTGCGTTTGGCGGTTAGCTCTTCGGGGCCACTGGTCGTAGTTCACCCAGTTGTAAAATGTCAAAAGTTAGCTCGAGGGCCCAGAAAACCGCAGTCCAAAACGATGTTTGATGGAGGAAACACGCAACAAGACATCTCCTACTAGTTCCCCTATATAAAGAGAATTCCTCAGAGTCAACGGAACTGAGAACTAGAAAACCATGTTCAAACGGCGACAAGTTTTCTGGAGCGACAAGACGAAATTGGACCAGTTTGACCTCATCCAACTACGACCGAAGGCCTACAAAACGGCTTCGCCAAACTATCCCGAAAGGTGCCCTTTCCTATGTTGAATGTTCCATGCATTTGTCTAATATAAACGCTAGAGGTTCGCGAAGACGGAACGTGATTTCTCTTTCCGAGTTTCAAATGGTGGTCCAAAACGAAAGTCAACTTTCTAGTTTTAACAACTCTCTACTGTTGTAAATCGATGAAACAGGGCTCCTATAAGAGCGTCAAAAGGATGTCGTGTGATCGTTTCGAGTCAAACCAAAAATCAAGGCGACTCCTTGTATACCAAAGTACACGAATGAAACTTTACATCTCGTTTCCAAAGTTGCGAAGGGTACTTGGTGAGTCTCCGAAAATAGCAAAATTTAACTATTTTAAGCAAGAAGAAGGCCAACTTAATCAATGGAGAGTCAAATTTGTCTGGTCGATAAAACGATATTGAAGCAATCAAAAGGGTAAGAGTTTTCTAGATCATCTCGAAGCGAGGGTGATAGTTCGTGGTTTAAAGTAGGCGAGTTATAAAGGCTTCGAGAGTTGCGACACGACACTTTATTGTTTTGCAATAAGTTGAAGGAACATTTAACTGTATTACAAAAAAAAAGTCATAATTTTAAAATTCTATTTAGTTGCAAAGGAGAACTAAAACACGAAAATTATGAGAGGTAAGAGAAGAAGAACCATGCCTGGAGAACGAAGTCGGTCGAAGCCGCAGGCTTGGGTTCAGTCTCTTGCTTGGCACTTCGCCAACTAGACCACGAGCGTCCCCAGCTCCACCATTTAACATACATGTCTTCTGGATTCGACCCACCACTTGCTGAGCATGATCAAAGGGTTTCTTATTGTTGTTGTTTGGATAGGATGAGATCTTCCTCCTTTTGTGCGTAGCCTCAAATCTTGCAACCATTAGACCAAGATTTTTGAAGGCGTTTAGTCAAACACTTCACCTGCCTTAAGCATTCCTCCACATTTTGCACATTCTCATGTGCTCAACAAAACCAGCAACATAATGATTAATTTTCGGCATGATTCTACAAGAGGCACTCATGCCAACGAAGTATTTACAACCCTCATGCATTGAACGTGCATCGCTGAAAGCCAATTAAACAAAAATGAAGCTTACATGGTCAGGGTATGTTCCATAAGACCACATCTCTTTGAGGCATTCTGTCAAACAAATCACAAGCCATTTTACACATCCATCTTGTGCATATGTTGCCATCATGGCATTCTAGGAGACAACATTTCTTTGAGGCATTTTATCAAACAGTTCAATGCCTTCTTAACAGACCCATTTTTTTTTGTTTATCCTGCTATCATTGTAGCCCAGGAGGCCACATATCTTTCCGGTATTTTGTCAAACAGTTCACACGCGTTGCGTAAGCCCTCACATTTTGCAACCATTTTGTGCATATCCCGAAATCATTGCAGTCCATGGAACTGCATTTCTGCCACGCATTTAGTCGAACAGGTCGCATGCTTCCACGCTTTACACACGCATCTACTATGGCACTTGCAACTGCAACATCTAACAAGGTTCCAAAGCGTTTTTTGGCCTTGATGGGAGCTCACGCAGGCCTGGGCGCGGGTTGGAAGAGTGCTGGCTGCGTTGCAAAAAGAACAGACACAAAACCCCTTCGTTTTTGCATTGTTTTCCACGCAGGTGTGAGTGGCACGGCCTGGGCGCATGCTGAACGTTTGTGGAGTCTGGCTTGTCTGAATCAAAGTGTTTGCATGAAAGTTTCCAAGGCCATTTCAGCAAACTCATTTTTTTGTGCACAGAACCTGCGCCCCAAGCCAGCCGCCCATTCCAAAAGCAGCGACCAAACCCTAGCGCGAAGTTTTGGGGCTTTTTCCGCCCTTCTTCACTTGCCCTAATCCGCCCCCACAAACACAATTATTTTAAATTTTAGTTCTTTTATTTTATTTTTATTATTATTATTTTATTTATTTTTATTTTTATTTTTATTCCTTTGCGTACAACAACCCACACAGCGAGACGAACAAGACTCCCCTTCTGCCCCAGAGGCGTTCAAAACTGAACGCAAGAAACAGACCGACCGCGGCGTCACGACAAGAGATTGTCTTCTCGCGCGAAACGAGGCGACCAATCCATACGAATAAAATCGCTTATCGATAATCAACAATGAAATTGGTAACACATCGACGATCAACTGAAGAAGTTATCGTCCATCGATAGTTAAAATACTAATATTGTTATCATTATTATTATTATTATTATTTACTTATTATTATTATTATTACCACTTAAGATGATTATTAATCATACTACAAGTCTGACATACCCGCTCGACAAAAGGGTAAACAATAATACTATCAAATAGAGGCCAATCGTCAATTAAATTAAAATAACATTATTATCACTATATATTATACATATATAAACGTAATTACTATTCACATTGATAATGACTATCGGCCCAGCTTTACCAGGCGACAACAAGGTCCTACTTCAATTAAGTCCACGAACAAGACATTACACAGTCCCCACACAAAGGTGTCGATAACGACTCGAGAGAGCAAGGAGAGGAAAGGTGCTAACACATCACTGAGACCAGGCCAAGGTCAACAATGGTCAACGAGAGCCCACGCACACAAGTCTCGCAGGATTAGTAACAGGGTCGGCAGGACAGGGACTAGGAAACATTGAACGGGGCATTACATTGTTTTTCCTCTATTTTCGTCTTGTATGCACTTTATAAACATGGTGATCAAAGAGAGCTTTGTATCTTCGATGAATGAGCCTCAAAGAACTTTGTGTCTATGTGGGTTTTGTTTGTCTCACTGACCGCTTCATTGTTGCTTTCTTATATATTGAATGTTGAACTACTCTAGTTACTAGGTGTGAGCTCTACAGTTTTTCTACTCACGGCAGCAACTCCCCTCCTAATTTCCCTCCTTCTCCCTAACTCATAATTTTCTCCCTTGTACCTCATACAAACATTTTGCCACAAGTTCAGTGGAGTGTCCTTGTGTGATCCCTGGCATATTTGGCCAACCAAGAGCATTTAGATTTGGATTAAATTAGTTACATTCAATAATGGGAGTTGTACCATTCAATGCAGAGGGGCGTAGCCCTGTGAATGTTGATGTAAACACCTAATTTGTCATATCGACAAATTTTCTCACCAACAGTTTTGGTGACTCTACTGGGGAAGAGATTTGCCCAAGTGCACCCAAAAAAGGATCTCTGCCCAAAAAATACAAAAAATACAAAATGAAGGGGAGGAAGGAGTACTTGAATGATCAAAAGCCTCTCCACAATCCTGATTGATAAATCTACACTTTTCAAGATTCAAAAAAGAAGCAACTGAAGTGGAAGAAATCATGGCATACGAAGAAAGAGAAAAACCCCAACCCATTGTTCCATGGGGAAGGAATACAGGTCCACTTGCTCCTGCACCTCCTCTCCATGATCTTTCAACATGTTCCTGCAAGAACTTTCCAAAATTCAAAGGTGATGACATGCAGCTTCCTGACGAGCATGTAGCAGCTTTCATCACCGCATGTGGTGTGTTGGGCGTCAAACATGAACACGTAGATATGTTAGATTGTTCGTGGAGTCATTACAAGAAAAGGCCATTGAATGGTTCTATCTCTTACTAACAAGGTCTATCACTTGTTGGGACGATATAAGAACCAAATTTGAAGCCAGATATAAATCTACAAAAGACTGTCAGGATCTCTTGGTTCAAATGGTACAGATGAAGGAGTCTCCAGAATCTATGAGAGACTTCAGAGCTGAATATGACCAATTAAGCAGAAGAATCCCATAAGACGCCTTACCTTTAGACAATAACCTGAAGAGATTCTTTATCAGTGTTATGCAACCTGAAGTTGGATTCTTTCAAAAGATTACAACCTAGAAATTTGAAAGAAACACAAGATTATGCTATTGAAACAGATGACGATCTAATCTTGTCTGGTAAGGTAAAGAATCCCCATGGTAAACAAAAAGGTCAAGGTTCGGGTTTAATGACCATTGACCCAATGATTCAGAAAATGGCTAATGATATGCTTGTTATGAAAAAGCAGCTCTCTCAAATCATAGGAGCACCTCAAAGGCTCACCTTGGAAGCCCCACCGGTCAATGCAATATGCGAGAACTATGAAGACAAAGAAGAAGAAAGTATTGAATCTGAAGAGGAAGGAGAAAGTGAATATGTTAGGATCAGGTTTTGTGAATGCACACTTGATGATGAAGAATCCAGTGATAGTTACTCATACGCAGTTTTCACCCGATCTCAAAAGGAGAGTGAAGGCTCTTATTCCATTTCTCAAGTAAAGAGATTGAATCCTCAAATGGCGACTCCAGAAAAAACAACAAAAGGAGGATCATCAAATCCTGCTTCAACAAGGACAACTGAGAAGAAGCATGAAGCCACCCCGACCAAGAATCCTTCTACCTCTTTAAGTCCCCTTTTGCTTCTCTTGGAAAATCAGTTTCTAAAAAACATCCATGTCAATGTTGTCATAACCCATGATTTTCCCACCACCTCTTCGTCCTTAGATATCATTGACCATTTCAAAAAGTCCAAGATCCAAATGTTTGCATTTGAATACTTAAGAACTCATCCCAAACAATTAGAGAGACTCATTCAGCATGTCAAAGGAAGTAGCCATGTCTCTGAAGATGCCTCCACCAAAGAACCATCGCGTGCATCTCAATCCACTCCATCCATGAATTGTCTTGCCTCCACACTCGTCGCTTCTAAGAAGGTAGAACCTTTCTACATAGCTTTGTTTGTCAATGGATATAAACTAAACAATTGCATCATTAACTTTGGTGCCTCGGAGAACGTCATGCCCGCAAAAGTTGTTAAAGCTCTCGGTCTCTCCCTTTCCCCTACGTTTGGTAAATGGCTTTCCATGGAAATGAAACGAGTGTTTCTCGCTAGACAAGTCAAAGATGTCGAGGTAGCATTAGTAGATTTCCCTGACAAAAAAATCACAATGAGGATCCTTGTAGCAGACATGGCCACCGCATACGGCATGTTGTTGGGCTGAAGCTTTTGCTGGGATGTTGGAGGAGATATGCAGTTGAATTGCTCACACACCACCATCCCAGTCAACAGTAAAACAAAGAAGTTACTTCCCATTAAAAAAATGAAGTATATTGTTCGGCGGCCAAACGACCCAATGGCAGACACCCCCTGCCAAAATTGCGAATTTGGCAACTTCTCCATGACCTTCGAGGAGGATCTTGATCTACCCTTGTTGGTGGAGGAATGTCCAAGCATCACAGAGCCAATCAAAGGACACAATGAAGAGTTGATGAAAGTTGAGTTTGAAAAGGTGTACTTTTGTGGGATGAAGGTATAAATGAAGTTGCTCTGATGGATGCTGAGGTTGGTGACGGGAACCTTGACTTGCAACAAAGCAATCTCGAAGTGATGAGAGATGTGGATCAAGAAGGAATGATGTTCAACACCTTCTTAACATATAACTTCAATGTTTCAATGATTCTCCCAAGGATTAATATGAGTCTTCATGTGACGAGTGTTCCAGTGAGCTCGAAGGCTTCTCTTTCTCATTGGAAGAAGATGACAAGGAACGCAAAAAGTTGGTAGCATACCTTCACCTCTCAAACTTGAAGTGGAGCATACCCAGAAAAATGATGATATCACTATGGAAATGGACTTCTTGGTTCTCGGCGATCAAGAATGAGAAGATGGTGATGACGACATTTCAGATCCAGTGTTGTGCTCATTCCCTTTTTGCAAGGATGGAAACATCCTCAACTAAAAATGGAGAAACGGATTGTTGCTTGGTCATAAGACTGATCTTGCTCAAAATGGAAACCTTCTCAATAGACTTCAACCTTTCAATTATCACTTCACTCAAGAGATTGATGCCCCCAACATATGAATAAAGGGTGAAGCCCAAAATGGACAAGGAAAGAAAGAAGAGGACACCTTTCATGATGTGTGCCCAATCTTTAGTTCATTCTCTTTTCAAGAGGATGATGCAATGCACATAACACATTGCATAAGGAAGCATATGGCAGAAGACTCGAAGCATGAGAAAGGTGACTTCATGGAACAATTAAAAAACGGAGAAAATCAAGAAGAGGGACATGATGCCAATGTTCATAAGACATCCGCTAAGAATCAACCTATGAAAGCGGTGGTCACGAAGCAGATGCATAATGAAGAAAAAATGTCTTGTAGTGAAAATGAAAATGGCAAGTCAAGTACAATCAAGAAATATCTTCGTGGCAACGGAAAGAAATCGACAAGTGGAATGAACCGAAGAAGCAACGAGAAGCCAAGGAAGGTACGTCAAAACAACAAAGGTGGTGGAATGAATAAGCAAATCATCAAGTGCACTAGCAATCAAACTAGATTTCTCAAGAAGCTGAGAAGAGGTTCATACTTCAATGAACCTATCAATGGATTTGCAGAAGAATGGTGTTTAGTGACACCCGTTGACGGGTGAGTACTTAATTCAAGTTCGCACTTCAATGAAAGCGGGTTGTCCCCTACTTGTACATAGGTGATTTAGGTTGTTTCCATTGTTGTTGTGTGTTTATTTTTCCGTTGTGTGTTGTTTTCCCTTTTGGTGTTTCCCTTCTATTTGTTCGTGTGTGTGTGTGTGTGTGTCTATGTGTGTTCAATAAAGGAAGTTGTGTAGCATATCTTTCTAATGACTCCATAAAGCGCAATGGATAAGGCACTAGTGCACAAAGTAAATCGAGATTCTGGGATTCTCATGTCATGTCCTCATTGTACTCGATCCATAACATGTCCCCAAGCTAGAGCCAGTTGTTGTTCTGTGTTTTTGCATAGACAAAATTCACCCGAAAACAGGACAATTATACCCTAGTGTCAAATTTTTCATGTCATACCTATTGAAATGAATGGAAGCCTTTTAATCTTTTATGCATGCCTAAGCCTAGAAATCACTATCCCTAAACACACTCCCACCATAAAGATAAATGGTCTTAGCCTTTCAGACAAAAAAAACTTCTAGAATATTGTTGACAATTACGAAATATTTAGGAGATTTCACACAACTCATAATCTTCTTCCTCCAATGGTTTAATAAACCAAATTTCTTCGTTAAACTATTAAAGAAGGTTCAGGTTAGCTAATTGTGTGCATTAGACATGCCTAATTTATATCCAGTGTTATGTCCTAATGATGGTTCATGGAGTGTGATCCAAAACGTTAACTAAATAATTCTTACACAATTATTTCCATAAGCTCTCATTACTTATCTATGGACAATGAAAAATCAAATCTCCAATGTATAATTTAACAAGAAAGTCGCAATGCAACTAGTTCTTGCCTAATTGATGAAGAACTAATAATTTTATTATGAATAAAAAAGATTAGAGGATGAGGAAACAAGTCTTTATCTTGCCTAAGCATTAAGTAATGTAAATTGATTCAAGTGTGGGAAAAATACAAAAAAAAATGAGAGCGTAGATATATGTGTGTGTATTCTAAACTATTTTATAGACCATTTGACTTTAATATATATTACATTGTTTGAGGTGTCATTTGGTGGAATTTTTGAAAAAAATTTAATATAGATTGATATGCCATGTTGTAGATAATTGTTTAAAAATTCAATACTCTATACACATCATAATTATTAATATATGATGAGACTTTTTTACTATATTAAATAAGTATATACAAAAATATGTAAAACTAACATTGAAAGCAATGTATGATTAGCATATTTGCATAAACATAAATGAAGGGAATATTGTGTAACAAGGAGCGATGGAATATTTTGTAAGAAGCACCTATGTAATATTCCACAATTTTTAAGTCCCAAACTTGTTAGTTGAAACAATACGTCATTTCTAGCATTTTCATTAGTGAAATCTAAGAACTTAGATTAATACTATGTAACCCACCTTGACAAGGATTAATAATCATCCATGGATAACCATTTTGAGGTGAAGTGGACAAGCTCATGGAGGAGGATTGTCTCATCCATGATTTGTCCCACCTTCCACAAAACCCCATTGTTCATCCACAATGATATTTGGAAGTAGCTTATTTAAGCAATGAACCATCACCTTGTTGACTATCTTAGTTGATCTCCCTCGAGAAGATTGTTTCTTCTTATTGCCAAGATTACAAGTGAATCGTGCCAGTAAAGGAACAAAAATGAATCAAATAAGACGTGCCAGAAAAAAAGCAAAGAACCAACTAAATATTTTTATCTTACTAGGTCGAACCATTTTTCCGAATGAATAAAGACCATATTAACATGTTTCACCAAGAGATCTTAAAACAAAGTTCTATTTTGAATTTGTAAATTCTAAATGAGGTTAGATTTTACTAAATTGTTGCAAGAAATCTCAATTCAATAAAAGATAACAATAAATATACTAGCCAATTTTTTAGAGCCAAATGCAATCCATATTCTATTTTATGTTATTTTATATAATTTGCCACATCCCAAAGTTGAATGTACCAGAGCTTAGTTGTAAAGATCCTTCAACATAATAGAATTACAGCTTTCAGTGTTTGTGTTTCACTTCATTTTTGTTTTAACAATACTTGTAATCTTCATCACACACAGTACTAGTTGGTATTTGTTTTCTCTATCTTTCATGGTTGACTGATATGTGCAAAGAGGCATGTCGTTTGTAAGTTGCTGAGAGCACAATTTTAAGCCAATATTGTAAGATGGAAATCGATACAGACTATTATAATGGAGCCGACCGACCAATTCTTGTCACAAGAAGATGAAACTGAAGAAGACCTTAGCAGTCTAGTTAATATGTTTACCGTAAATTCCACAATGGATTTACAAGAAGAAATAGAGCCACTTCCAGAATGGAAACTGACCAAGATCTCCTACGACCAAGTCTATGATAACTAATATGCTTTTCATCGTGTTGTTGCATTTGCTTTTAAGACTAGGAATTAGTCATTCAAATTTCTCAAACAGATGAGCATGAGTATGATAATCCTTTAATTGATCCCAAAGATATTAAGCTTTTAAAAGGTCAAAATTCTTATAAGTTTGTGCATATAGCATGTGTCCAAATTGGTCTCAGCGCTTTATTCCATCGTGGGCTCAATGCTTCTGTCATATGTTGTTTATTAGATTGGAGACAATAGATTTTAGGATTCTTTATTAGTTACAGTCCAAGCTAGTTTGCATAATGATCCTCTATCTTTTGAAGTTTTCTCAAATAATCATGAAGGGATTCATAAAAATAATCTTTTGAAACAATTATTGGGTTTGCATCTTTCTACCTCTAGTATTCATATCACATATTCTAGCATTCAAGAATAAAGAAGTATTATTGAATTTATCATCAACCATGCCTAGAAATTCATTAATTAATGCAACAATAAGGGCAATAGTACCATGTTTTAAGATTTCCTTTCAATTGGATAAGGAGTCTTCCCATTCTTTGATAATTTTGATGAATCCATTTGCAGTTGTTTGAGTTGTATCATGCGGATTCTTATCCCACTGGGTAACCTAAGTGTTAGACCAAGCAATCATTCTATACACCATTTCTTTTATCTGAGCAAGATTGTTGCACCTAATTTTATACCAACTAGATCCGAGAGTCTGAGTACGGACAGTATTGTGTAAAGACTGAGTGGTATGAGAGGATTCACTAGGGTTGTAGATGTTTTATGCATCTTCTGGAGTAAGTTTAACCATGGAAATATTTCTAAATGAAGAGGGTAAGCTTGGTTTGGACTCATTGACTTTTTTAACCACATCTAACCAAGAGATTTGTTTACACCAATTAGGAACTACTGGCTCGGGTGGTTTGATGAAAGAATGGAATTTTTCTAATTGCTTATAAATAATTGGGACTGGGTCAACACACTGATATATAGTGTCAACTTTACTACCTTGCTCAATAGATTCTTGATGGATGATTTGGATTTGGTCTGACAAATGCTTATGTCAAGTGGACGGTTTAGATCATATTTCTTTTTGGGTATCGTCAATAATCTTTACTATAGGATTAGTATTTTCAACAACCTTACAGATTTCTAAAGATAGATTAGGAAGATCAACTACATGTTGAACTATAGAGTCGTAGAGTAAGAGATTTTTTTGTACATGTTGGATTATGGATTCAACAGAAGCATATACTTTTTGCATAGTAGATTGAAGATTATCTACCATATTATTAAGAACATAGATACAAGCTTCAAACTCACATTTGTTATAAAGATCCATTACTTTGAGGGTCTTCTCTATTTCAAGAAGAGTTTCTCCATGTTTATTTGAATTTGTGTGAACAATTTTGACAACCTTGTTCATCCAATTGAGCATATTTGAGGACTCTAATGGCTCAATATCTTTATCGACTATTTGCTGGTACCAAAAGGTGGCCTTATGTTTCTCATATGCTGATGAGCTTTCTGTAACTTCAAGAGGGAGATCTGAAACAAACCTTTTCATATTAACATTAGCAATCATATTGATCATTAGACCATTCGTAGGAATATATTGTTGCCTTATCATTTGCTCACAGTCTTGATACCATAGATAATCAAAATTGGGATCATGGATAAGACTATCATGGCTACAGACAAAGACTTTTTCTTTTCTCTTTTGCTCCTTTGGAGGTTCAGTGGAAAAATATAAAGAACTAGATATAGAGGAAGAGGCTCTAGATAAAGAGGAGGAAAACTCCTTGTGAAAGGGCAGGGAGTCTCTATTACTAGATTTTGAAACATTAGTGGCATTCTAAAAAGAAGGTTGCCCTTGACTTAGACCTTTCTTAGAGAGAGTTCATTCTTTTAGAACCTTGATATCAGACTAAGAAATTAATCCCGATTCTATTTTGTGAGATTCTAAGTTGACATGGCTCACCAAGTTGTTGCCCTTAGTTAAACCATTTTTTACTGTAGAATGTAGGGTATTAACAAGGCAATAAATAACTTTATAGTGGACGGCAAGAGGACATGAGTCGGGCTCCATATCAATACCAGAGGTAATAAGATGCAGACACAATACTTGTTTTAGATTATCTTTATGAATCCCTACATGATAGTTTTGGAAAACCTTAAAAGATAGAGGACCATTATGCAAACCAGTTTAGACTGCAGTTAATAAAGAATCCTTAAAACTATTGTCTCCAATCTAATAAACAACATATGACATATGCATTTAGCCCGTGACGGAACAGAGGGGTGAGACTTATTTGGACACATCCTGCATGCACAAAGTTATAAAATTTGACCTTTTAAAAACTTAATGTCTTTGGGATCAATTAAAGGAATATAATAGTCATGTTTATCTATTTGAGAAACTCGAATCATTGATTCTCAAATCTTAAATGTAAATGCAACAACAAGATGAAAAGCAGATAACTTATCATAGACTTAGCCGTATGAGATCTTGGGTAGTTTCCATTCTGGAAGTGGCTCTGATTCTTCTTGTACATCCATTGCCAAATTTACCCAATTTTTATAACAAATTGATTTTATGCAAAAATTAGGGCAGCGACCTGTTTTAGGTCCATAAAACCCTCAACGACCTAAGTAGAATTCAGATTTTAGCCTTTCCCACACAAATCTTCAAAAATACATTAACATGAATCACTTGATGAATTCATGCAAAAAAAATATTTCAACAATAAATTACATACTGCAAAAATTAATTATTGCTCAAACATAGTCAAAACTTCAAATTTCTATATCTTCATAAATACTTATAGATAAAATGCAAATGATAGCTCAAATTGACCACAAAAATATCAACCATCCAATAAAATTAAAATCAGATATTTCCAACCACAAAAACCCACTGAAAAGTGTTCCCGAAAACTTCAAATGCGTAGATCAAGATGGAAATGAATGTGGCTGCCTCAAAGAACTATGCCCTAACATTTATAGAAACCCTTGACATTTTGAAATTCTAAATTTTGAAGCTTCAATGTAGGCCCTAGACGAAGTCACCAATGTAACAAATGAGGGTTTCCATCCCCAAGTGTTGTGACTATTGAGGGTTTTCATCCACAATAGGATCCAATGAGGGTTTTCATCTTCAAAGGGTGAAAATGAGAGCTCAATGCTCTAATTTCCAAAAGAGAAGTATATAATTCACAAGATGTTGATTACAATGAACCCCAACATTTGCTTTTATAGCTTTTTCTTTCCTTTCTTTGTGGAGCGCTCTATGTAGGCCTCTTTATTTCTTTGTTGACATTTATTTTTTCCTCTTAAAAAGGGACCTCTCCTTTTTAGTCGACTAAAAGTAATGAAAATAGGCTAAGGGACTTTTTTCTACTTTAGTATTTAAAAAAACATTTTATTTTAATAATAAAATGATTATGTTGTCCCAAAATGAAGAATTGACCAAGCCCAACTTAAAATATTATTAAGTATTTTTAATTTAGAAAAGGGAACATTGCATCAGTCCAGATTCCACGAAAATATACTTATAAGACAATCATTCCTATGTCTACCAAGCCTGAAAAGAAAAACAACAATGAATGGATTCATAAGTCCATTGTTTTATGTCAAAGTAATGTTAATGACATTACTCAAAATATCAGAACAAATCTATGCTCTGAAAATCTCCATGCCTTCATCCACCAAAAACAACAATTTTGTAAAATTGATTGTCTTAACAAACAAAGAAGGCAAAGAAGTATTTCCCAAGTTCAAAGTTCGTCATAAGGGAATGAATCCTAATGATCATGTTGAATGTGAAATAGAAATCAGCAATACACTGCAAAGAGAATTCATCCAGGAATCTAACTCACCAAGGGCTTGTGCAACTTTTTATATCAACAAAAGAAGTGAACAACAGCGTGGAAAGAAAAGATTGGTATTGGATCATAAGCCACTAAAAAAATTCATCCAAGCAGTCCAACATCTAATTCCTACTAAAGATGATTTGTTCAACAAATTAAAAGCATCAAAGGTTCGACCTCAAGAGTGGTTTTTAGCTAATATTTCTTCATCCTGAAGACAGATTCAAAATTGTCTTCATTGTTCCATTTGGACTAAAGACATCACCTTTTGCATTCCAAAAGGTAATGAATAAGATTTGTGGTCCTCTGTCAAAACTTTGCTTAGCATATATAGATGACATTCTCATCTATTCTACGTCTCCTAAAGATGACATAGAACATCTTAGTAAGTTCTATGATGTTGTTTACTATAATGGTTTATGTCTCTCTAACTCCAAGATGGAAGTCTTTAAAGATTCCATTCATTTTCTTGGTTTAACCATTACATGTGGAGAAATTCAAATCCAAGAGCATATTGTGCCGAAGATCCAAACATTTCCAGACCAGATTATCGATTTGACACAACTACAACGATTTCTTGGATGTGTTAATTATGTTGTTGGCTTCTACCAAAATATTGTTACAGATAGAATTCTTCTAAATAAAAGACTTGAGAAGAAACCATTTCAATGGACTCCAGAGATGATTGCAGCAGTCAGAAGAATTAAGCAACAGGGACTATAGCTACCACCCATGACTCTTCTTGGCAATGGGTTAAAGATTATTGAATCTGATGCTAAAAATGAATTTTGGAGAGTTGTCTTAAAAGAAAAAGAAGACAATGGCAAAGAAAAGTTCGCAAATTTGTTTCTAGAGCATTCCATGGTTCAGAACTAAAATATCACTCTGCACACAAGGAAATCCTCACATCCAAGAAAGCAATTAAAGCTTTCATATTTTTTGTACAGTTTGAAAAATTTATTCTCAGAATTGATCTAAAGGATTTTATGGCCAAACTGAACAAAGGAGATCCCTCATATAAGAATGCTTTCAACAAACTTCAGAGATAGGGAATGTCGTTCGACAATTATGAGTTTGAGGTCTAGCACATCAAAGGTAAGCAGAATGCTCTTGCATATTTTGCCAGCAAAGAATTGAACCAAACCAAGAACATCAATGTCAATGAATTTATTAGCCTTGTTTGGTCTTGTTCTAATTCTCAGCAAGCCATAGAAGTGCTAAGACAAAATGATAGCCAAATGTCTTATGAAGCGCAACTCCTTGCTAGGAATATTATTTTTGTTTCTCCTTATGTCATGTCTGAGGTTGCTATCTCACATGTAGATCCAGAAATACCAGGAGAGAATTTTCTTTCTTTACAAAAACCTATGGTATTAAACACCTTGTAGCAGAAATAGAGGCATTACAGATATGTGGAACCTCATCCAGAAATATTCTTGTTGAAGGAATTCGCCTAAGACAATTAGTTTCAAGGCCAAGAACATTAGGGAATTTTGAATTCTCTCCGATGTGACTTGAAGGCCATCCACTTCAAACTGACATCTGGAACAAGCCCAACAAAGTTGTAGATCAAGGATATATTGTCAACCATTTCAAATATTTTCTCACTAAATATCTCCCCACAAAAGTCTCTGATCATCCTCTCCTCTAGATGCATCCTGACATTGTCAAGAATATTTTAATAAATTGTAATATACCATGGTATGTAAAAGAAGTATATTATGTCAAATCTAACCATGTGCAGGAAAATCATCAACATTCAGATGGACAACTTTGGCAAAAGATCTATCTTCATCACACCGTGAATCTTCATCCTCTTGCTCCTAGTCACTTCTTACGGATCCCAGATCAGTACCTTTTCCCATCATGAAGACACATGTCGGTAAATAATGATGTACTCCTATCTCCTTCTTCTGGTATGAGCACAATACAAGGGACCTACACTTCGTCGAAAGAGGAGAATCATCCAACTCATCTAACAGTGATGAGGAACATCAAGTCTCTTTCAATCCTTAAAAGTATTTTTTAGTGTGTTATGTTGTCAAGCACATTGACAATTTTTGTCGGCCATATACGAAGACATTTTACCTTTTGTCTATGTCATAATCGTGGTAGGCCAATAAATTTTGTGAGTGGATTTCTTTGTCTTTTAGGGAATCTTTTGGCTACCCAGGTAGTAGGTTTCCAGTTTCCAGGTTCTAGTAAAAAGATATTGTCCTATAAAATGTGGCGAAGTTTTCATTTAGTACATCGAATAAGTGGAGTCTTGGGTAAGTGTCTCAGGTCTAGAACTACTAAGTTGTCTAAGAATTGTAAGACTGTAAAATTCATGATCTAGGGTAAATCTGAAGTTTTAGCTTCAGCATGCCTTATAGATGGTTGAATATATAGTGTGATCTCTATATATTGTGTAATCTGATATGTATGTAAAGTCTATTTTTCTGTGTACTTTGGTACTTTCTTTTCAAGCATTTTTTACTTTTTCCAGAATATTCAGTCAGGCTCCGTGGGAGAACGAATAACCTTTAGGAGGGGAGAGGGCACTAAAAAGCCCCCCACTCACCAAATCATTTTTCTTTTTTTCTCTTCAAGGATTTATCAGTCTTAGTTAAACCCCAAGGTCAGACGAGAATCTCTATAGGTAACAGGGGAGGGAGACGTTGTGGGGGCACCCCAAAGGTGTCCCCTTCGTCTCAAATGTGGCCCCATATCCCCCCAAGGGTACACATCCCTGGGGAACCAAGGGTTACAAACGTGACATCATAATTAGGAAAGGTTATGCATGCCATCCAATCCATTTGCCTGACATTAAAAACTAGTATTTGCTCATAATCATGGAAAAATGTCTTATACGTTGCAGGTGTCTAGTAATTGTCATACAACAAACTTACGATTAGCTTGGAAAAATGTTTTCTAGCACATCCCACTCAATATAAACAAAATTTATGGGTTACATGATAGAATTGCAAGGACGTCTAACTCCTGAACATATTTATGGGTTACATGATAGAATTGCTTTTGATGAATATTCAAAATCACGTCATCTCAAGAAAAGGATTTTCATAATGTAATTCGGTATTCTTCATAATGTAGCATATTGTAATGTACCAATATACTCAATAATCGGCTGCATAGATGCACAGATACGCCATGAACACATTACCTTTTTCTTTCTTTCCGCCATTTATAAACTGGTCCAGATGTTGGAACAACAATTTCATCGTCACGGAGTTTCCTTTTTCTGCCTTTCCCCTAGAAGAACAATTTATAGGAGAAATGTGTCAGGATATGTATTGGGTAATTAAAAACAGCAATTAGATTGATTAACACAGTTACCATGAATCATACCATCAACTCCTTCCGCAAACTCATGTCCCTAACCATATTCTGCATCTCATTTACTCTTTTCTTTCTTTCCTCTAGCTCCTTATATGCTGCAGCTGTTTTCCTACAAAAAGAGACTGTTATTTACCCAGGCATTCTTTCACCATTATGAAGACAGTCAGTGAGAATGCCAACACAGAAAATCTAAAAGGGTTAGGAAATCAGATTTCAGATATTATTCAATAATAAGGAAATGATTAACACCACTACAATCTATGCATTGGTAGGTTCCAAGATTCTACATTAAAATATCACAGTTGCCTATACACAATGCACATACATGTTAGCAGTCACAATTAAATTTTTTAATCCTAGACTGTTATTGCATTTTGATAAATCAACCAGAACATGTTAGGTTAACTACAGTTATTATTTTCTTTATGTTAGGACACATTCCAAAACTCGTGGATCCAATCCATGTTCCTAATGCAAATTTTACTTTTTAGCTGGGAAACAAAAGTAGCTGGAGTAGAAAATAGGAGATTGAATTGTTTACAAATACATTTAAACTCGGTTTTTTATCAGAAAGGTCAATAGTTGCTTGTAAAACTCGTGGATCCTATCCATGTTCATGATGCAAATTTTATTTTTTAGCTGGGAAACAAGAGTAGCTGGAGTAGGAAATAGAAGATCAAATTGTTTGCAAATATATTTAAGCATGGTTTTTTAACAGAAGGTCAATGGTTGTTTGTAAATGTATACAACCACATCGCACCGGCAAAAGCCTCCACATGGCCCTAACACAAACACATATCACCTTCACCTTCCAACAGGCAATCGGCATGCCATTCTCCTGGCTCGCACCCCTGCCTAAAAACATATCATCTACCTTTCGTGCCACTTTAAGGAGAAACCACTCTTGTCATGCTGCTTTCATAAACCCAATCCACCAAACATACAGAAAAACCCTAGTTCCTGACCAGTAAAAAAAGAGGACATTCACAACAACAATCGATTCCTGGCAGCACAGTTTGCAATTACAGCAGATCGACACTGGTGATACTCACAAGTGTCAAGAGGAGGGACAATTCAATGTGGTGGGAAGAGTGGACAAATCAAATGGCGATCTGCATATTCTTGAAGGGGTATTTCTTTCCACAGTGAATGCACTTTAGAGAACTAATCAGATCCCAGCATCCAACTTGCATTTGCATTTAATTTTCTGACAGATTATTCAATTCTCAGCCCCTATCAACAAAAGAAAATTAGGTCTTTTAACAATTCGACCTGCTACCCCATATGAACTTGCAAAATGATAAAGCAGAAGTAATTTCAAGTTCTCATCTCCTCCTTACAACACACCACCTCTCAATAACTTGCACAAGCTCTGTCCGTGCAACTTTTACACCAGAGCCCTAGTCTACAAAATTTAGTTATACATTCCCATCAGAAATTCTGCAGATGCACCTGCAATTGCTCGAAACCAAAGGTGAGCAAATATTGTCAGAGGGCAAACTTCAGCCTTGCATCCAAAACCAAAATTTAGCTATACAATCCCATCAAAAATTCTGCAGATGCACCTGCAATTGTTCCAAGCAAATATTATCAGAGGAAAAAAATCAGCCTTACATTCTCGGCTTCGGGCAATTTCTTCAGCACCAATGCCATCCACTCCACTAAATCCTATCAAATTGGATGAAGAGGAACTACAGAAGCAGCCAGTGAAGATGGTGATGCAGCATTCTCACATTTCAAATTCCAGCAGGTACATTCATTACCCTATGGGCATTTCACTCCACCTTCTACAATCCATAACCTAGGTGTTCCCTCCCAGGCCAGTCTTCCTCCCCTCTCGCCACACCCACATAGCCATGTTCAATCCCTATATGAGCCAAGTAATTTGATTCTATTAGTTTATAGCCCCTCCCACTCTTCTACAAACAAACAAACATTTAATAATCCCTTGGCTCATCTTTCCAGTGGATCTTCCAGCCCTCAAGATTCCAATCCAGTTCAGGTTTGGGTTCAACCTGATTCATTAGTACAGTGATTTTTTATTTTTTATTGTCTTGTAAACAGCTTGGGTTCGGCCATGCAAAAAATATATTTAAAATATAAAAAATATAGCCTAATAAATAGGAAATTAGTAACACTTACCACATAGTATGCATATAGACATTCTAGCCTTAAAAATAGGGCATTCTTATTTTTGTGTTTCACTTGGTTTTCAGGGTTTGAAAGAGTTTTTTACAATGTTTTATTTTTACTTTATGTTTTTTTTAGCAAAAATGAAAAAATAAGGCATGTTTTGCCTTGGGTTCTGCTCGGATGTGCCCTCGGCAGCCTGGATTAGAACCCATGAAGAACTAGATCCGTAAACCGTATGCAAGATGTACCGGAGCTAGGTCATATTGCATACCTATGGGAATCGATGTCTTAGCTAAAAACCATGGCACACGAGGCCACTCCTAACTTCTGGATGCTGCATTTGTCAACAAAAATGCATTATAATGCCAACCCATCATGTTTTTCTGGAGCCTCCACCCATTGTGCTACACAATTGACCATGCTATGGGAGACCATTCTGTTTTACACTCAATTGGCCAGGGAATCAAAACCCTCATCACTGAAATAGAAGAGCCAAGGCCAACAATCCACCCTAGAAGTGCCGGTTCAGCATTTTCATGACTGATCAGCAGCGTAGGAATATTGAATTTACTGAGGAAGTCAAATTTGGAGAACTGAATAGGAAGAAGGATGTTGATTAAGCGGCTGTACCAAATGTATCTGGCCTGTGGGCTAAATGACACGCTAGCCCTGCCGACAGATTGAGAACAGCTGCAACATACATTGGGCTGCATGTGGTCTGTCTTCCACAGGGTGACTCAGCATCCAAGCAGCAACATCTGACCTGTTCGTGATGCCCTCCTGTGTTGGGGTGTAACCCTAATCAGAATTATCTCAATCTGCCACAGATCTTTTTATGGTGCATTGGTCACTAATAGCTATCTTACAGTGGTACAGCACTCACATAATGCAACTTTTAGGCTCTAGGAGGTACATTCAATCCCCTCTGAAAGCATTTTGTCAATGACAGCTATTTGAAAATCGGGTATTTTTATAGTTTGTTGCTCACTGTAGCTATGTTACAGTGGTGATGCAGCATTCTCACAATTCAACTTCCCGGCTCCAACACACATTCAATCTCGTCTGGGTATTTTACTCCATCTTCTGCAACACCTAACCCAGGTCTTGCTTCCTGGGCCAGTCTTCCCCTCCTCTCCCCAGGCTCATGTTCTCATTGGATCTTCCAGCCCTCCCCTAGATCCAGAAACTCTGGCACAGGAGGCCACTCCTAACTTCTGGATGCTGGTTTTGCCACCAACAATGCATTATAATGCCAACCCATCAAGTTCTCAAGGAGCCCCCACCAACTCTGATAAAGCAACAGACCCTGTAATGAGCGAACCTTCTGCTTTCCACTCGATTGGCAAATGAATGAAAACTCTTATCACCGAAATAGACAAGTTCAGTGGCAAACAAATCCGCCCTGGAAAGGGTTTTACAGCTCATTGCTGTGACTAATCATCAACGGGAGAAGAAAATTGAAGATAAAGTCATTTTTGAATAACTGAATAGGAAGAGGGATGCTGGTGAAGCGGTTGTACCAAGTGGATCTGATCCCTGGGCAAAATGATATACAAGCCCTGCAGACAACTTGGGCACGGCTACAGACACGTTGGATCGAACACAATCTGTCTTAAAACCCGGTGTCTCAACACCCAAGCAGCAGCAAGTTGCCTACCAGTGATGTCACTACTGAGTTGGGGACTAACCCTACTCAAAACTAATCTTCTGCCTGAATCTTCTTAGATATAAATTCATATGTTATGTTATATAGTAACTTTTGTCAACTACGTAGCAAAAAACTTGTGCATGATAGCTATTTGAAAATCAGGCATTTTAATGGTTTGTTGCTCACTGATAGCTATGTTACTGTGAATGCAATCCCAAATAGCTACATTCGTCACTATTTTATATTTTTATAGTCTGGTTTGGTAAAGCTCACGCCAAGAATCATATGCCCAGACAACATTCAATCCTAGGTGAAAATATTTTCTAGAAAAGACTGCAGAAAATCTTAGTATTTGGCAATGTTACATGAGAACATCTCCCCTACATTTTGGTGATGTCCCAAGCGTTTCAGGGACTTGGACGGGATGTCCCAATTTTTTTAATTTTTTTAATTTTTTAAGTAATTCTAATGCTTTTACTTTTAAAAAGCTCTTATTTCTACCAAAAACATTGAATTCTAATCTTGAAAGTATATTAAAAATATTAAATACAGTTTAAACTTTAAACCCCTAAATTTCATTGACTAAAGTTAAAATATTTATAAATTATTTTAAAGTATTATTTTAATAGATGTCCCCAACATCTGGGAATTTTTTTGCCCTCCCGGAAACCTTTTCTCCATGTCCCCATCCCTGAGCCTTAGGTAACTATGGTATTTAGAAATCAAAGCAGTATGTTGGCATTCTCTAAGTAGATTACAGCCATTGTAATGTAAATATCTTTTAAGTTTTAATATTTACAAAATATAACCTTGCTTTTTATCAAAAAAAAAAGAAAGTAGCAGCAGTAAAAGATATATAAAACCCCAAAGCTTTTCATCATAAAATAATTAGCCATTCCCACAATATCAGCCTATCCTTCCAGCTAATAAGTGGAAGGCAATCTTAGCCTTTAGGAATCAAAGCAGTCTGCTGGCATTCTCTAAGCAGAATTTAACAATTGTAATGTAAATATCTTTTGATACTTTTAAATATAACCTTGAATTTTATCAAAAAACAAAGTAGCAGCCATTAAAGATATATAAAACCCCAAAGCTTTTCGTCATAAACACAATCATCCATTCACACGATATCAGCTTATCTTTTCGGCTAACAAGCTGCTAATAAGTGGAAGGAAAGCTCACTTTTTTATACGCCTTGGCAAATCAGAAGGTACAATTGCCTTTTCTTCTGAACAATCAACAACTGGATCCAGTTCCTTTGCCTCCTCACTTGGATACCAAAAAATATGTTTAGGAAAATGATTATCATGAGTTAATAAGCAGATGCTGGATGCAATTATTATCAAAAAAACATTTTAAATAAATATTCTAGAATAACAATTATTCAAATAAAATGTTATAATGTTTATTACCAACCGAAGTAATAATCATAATCATTGCAAGAACAAAAATATTCAAAACAAACACTGCTTGAGAAATATAACTGAACTCATCGAATTGGACAATATAAAAATTGAAAGCGATCTTGTCAAAGAAAGGAAAGTAAAGGTCCTTTCATAGTCCACGATGCCAAGCGACCTGTTTCTGAGTCTACATTTCGTGTTATGTACCATTTTCAAGAAATAAATTCTCATTCGTTAATTAAAGCCTTTCCATTTTATATTCTATTTAAAATAACACAACATAATTCATAAAAAATAACAACGAAGCATTTTATTTATAATTCAGCAAATACATAGTTCACAAAACAATTTAATCTCATTTGAATTAAGGTTCGAATACATATCTTGTTTGGCTCTTTTGAAGCCAATCCTTTCAAAGTAGATTTGGAAGCACAGATAGAATTGAAGCAAGGAGGAACCAATGCATACAAAGCATTACATAATGCACAAAATGCATTACATGAGCTCTGTCCAGGACAATTTCAAGGGTGTACACTGTACACCCTATTGGATACACACTGTGTACCCCCTCTCTATGCCTTAACACAATCTCCTTGTCTTTTGCTTCTCACCTTGAGTTTCTTTTGTATTTTCTTTATTGCCATATTTCCATACCCACATCCAAGAATTCCAAACAATATTTATAACACAACCTCCTTGTCTTCCACTTCTCACCTAGAGTTTCTCTTTTCTATTTTCTTTCTTGCCATATTTCTATACCCACATCCAAGAATTCCAAACAATATTTATAGCACAACCTCCTTGTCTTCCGCTTCTCACCTTGAGTTTTCTAGAAAACATGCATGATTTAATCAATAAAAAAAATAAAACATTGCACATTAAAATAATAAAACCAAAGATATTGTATTTCATTCGGGACTTCTTATTCATGATTGATGAGTTACATATATAGATCAATTAACCCCGACAATGGTGGAGTCAAACATGATCTTCAATCCCTACATAATCTCAACCCCATCTCCTAATATCTCTCTAACATCCCTTAGTTATCTCAACACACTAACTAATCCTAAAAATACCAACGTGAGTTGTTTATACAACAAACTCACAACTAATATATAAAACCTATATTATTAATATGAGATATGTTTTCTCATATTTAATAATATTACATTTTATTTATTCACCCATATATATTATCTCCATGATAATATATATTACATTAGAACATTAACCTATGTAAACAATATAATATTCCTAACATTCACTCCCCTATTGTTTACATTATTACTTCCCTTACACTCCCCTAATGTGAACAAAGTAGAAAAGAATAGTTACACTTTCTCTGCAGCTTGCACACCCCTGTTTGCTCATGATCTTGGTACACATATGGACCTCAGTCCAAAGTAAGAACCCCTGTTCATGAACCTCTGTTCATCCCCTTCAAGTATCATAATGCTGACTTTGTACTTGTGTTTTCTTCTTTCTATTACAACATTACATCAAGGAGGTTTATAAAAGGAAATCACAATTGAACAAGAATTTCTTTCTGTTCTTATTATAAAACACAAAACTGAAATAAATTGGTCACCAAATCAGTATCGCGGCCTCATCGATGGTGCCTGACGAGAGGTCGCTGATCAACCTCCTTCCTCCGTTGCCTCGGGCCTCCATCGAGAAACTTTACGCTATCTTCATACTGATATCAAATCTGGAATTAAATACTCCTGAGTAATTTCTACCATTGCTGTGAGAAAACAAAGCTAATGTAAAATATCACTATGCAAGGATTATGCAACATTCATCTGAATTGTGGTCTCAAATTCCAAAAATTACTTCGGACGTCAAAATCTCTTTCACGTTTTCTCCTAAACCGTGATGTGGGTTCGGCTGAAATTTTAACAGTAGTCTACTCCAATATGAATCTTAAAACCCATTAAAAATCGTAGAGACCCAGATCGTAAAAACAAACTTATGACCTGATCTTTACACGGGAATGATTGAATCCAAAGCCACAAATGCACATCCACAAGATTATAACCCATTAAAAATCGTAGATACCCAAATCGTAAAAGACAAACTTATGACCTGATCTTTACACGGGAATGGATTGAATCATTTTATTTATTCACCCAAAGCCACAAATGCACATCCACAAGATTATAACACTGCTCAGATACCAAATCTAGAAAACATGCATGATTTAATCAATAAAAAAAATAAAACATTGCAACAGTAAAATAATAAAACAAAGATATTGTATTTCATTCCATATGGGACCTTAAGATATTGTATTTCATTCGAGACTTCTTATTCATGATTGATGAGTTACATATATAGATCAATTAACCCCCGACAATGGTGGAGTCAAACATGATCTTCAATCCCTACATAATCTCAACCCCATCTCCTAATATCTCTCCAGCGAATTTCCAGGTATGAGGATTTTAATTTTTATTTGTATTGTTTTTTTTTAACTTTTATTAAGTTTTTTGTGTTTTAGTTTATTAATAAGTTAATCTCAACCCCCATCTCCTAGTATATCTCTAACATCACTCAACTAATCTTAAAAATTATTTTTATTTGTAAAAAATGCAGGGATACATTGCTATACCTTAGTTATCTCAACACACTCAACTAATCTTAAAAATACCAACTGTGAGTTGTTTATACAACAAACTCCACAACTAATATATAAAACCTATATTATTAATATGAGATATGTTTTCTCATATTTAATAATATTACATTTTATTTATTCACCCATATATATTAGGAGTCCTTATTTTATTCACCCATATATATTATCTCCATGATAATATATATTACATTAAAACATTAACCTATGTAAACAATATAATATTCCTAACAAGTTTCTCCTTTCTATTTTCTTTCCTGCCATATTTCTATACCCACATCCAAGAATTCCAAACAATATTTTTAACACAACCTCCTTGTCTTCCGCTTCTCACCTTTGAGTTTTTCTTTTCTATTTTCTTTCTTGCCATATTTCTATACCCGCATCCACGAATTCCAAACAATATTTATAACACTCAAAAGCCATTATAACTAATACACATTTTCACATCTTAATTAATGTACATCATTACATTTAAATAATATACAATAAACCCACATTATCGGGTATTCACAAAGTCCTTTTTCATTTGACTTTTAACCCTTTTTTACATATAGTTTTATGTAACTTTCTTTTATTTTATCTTTTTATTTAACATTATCACGCTACGGGAAAATAGTCACATAACAAGTGGTTTACAGCATATGGGACTACCTTGTACTCCCAATATGTAGGAGGCACCTAAGTCTTCTTCAAGTTCAAATATGAGGCATACATACCCTACCCCTTGCAGGATTCAAACTGACCAGAACAAGACAGCTGTCCCTTTTGCCTTTGTCTTCAATCTTTTAATATACAAATCTTCAAAAAATTATGTACTATAATAATATAATTTAAAGATAAGCAAACACAGCTAATCACTAAAATTACTTGGAAAGAAACTAAAAGATAATATGATTATGATAGAAGATAGAAAGGTGTGGTGAAGAAATGCATAAACACAAATATTCCTCTTTATAGGTCTTAGTGTTTTCGGAGTCTTGCAAATTGTTCAGCTTTGCCTTCACTACCAGGTCATGAATATAAGATTAATAATCCATGGGTGCATAAGGCATTCATCAATGATATCATGCCTCTCGAAGGGAGACTGTCTCAATTAGGTAGGAAAGAGATAGAGGGAACAGGAATAAAGAAATGGACAGGAATTGATCTCTAATTTTTATCAGATAAATTAGCATGCATTTAGGCAAACTGTTGAAACATTTACTAGAACAAGGTAAATTAGTTTGTGATAAGTGTATATTTCTTATACAATGTGGTTTGTTATGGGCTAAAGCTTATTAAATCAGTCATCAAACAATGCATTCCACGTTTGAGCAATGAAATAAAATAGCATAAGAGCAATAATCCACACCTCCAATAATTTGTTTTTCTTGCATGCTGTGATTTCAACCAGCAGCATCTTTGACTGCTGCTCGCGAGAAAATGACAGGGAGTGTGCAGAAAAAGGCAATTCTGAATTGCGTAAGAGTGGTGCTTAACAGCCTGTTGGCATCTCAATTGGATTTAAGGAGGGATGTTGAAGATCTGCAGTGCATTGGTATGATCAAAAGGCATTGCACATGGTGGCTGAGCATTTGAAGCTACAGCAGCACTGTGAGAGGTGCGCATGGTGTGGCAGTGGTGTGGGTCTGCTAATTTGAATGGATGTCGGATCTGCTAGAGAGGCAAGTAAAACAGCAATGTGAGGGCATGGGATTTGTTATAGGCATGGGAATTGTTGTGAGCACGTGAGCCAAGGACCTAGCTGTGAGGGTGTGGGAATGCACCTAGAAGGAGATTTATTAGTCTTGGCATCACATTGCAGGTCATGACATAATACTGTAATATTGAGATTGGTTTGGATGGTGTTGATGGCATTTGAAGGTATGGCCCCTGAGCAGATCTGAAAATAAAAGTATATGGTGTGGACGTTATTTTATATATTTAATTATGTTTCAAACTTTAAAAATTTAGGGTTACAAACTTTATAGTTTTTAACTTTAGTATATACCAATATATTTCTTTATATTCAGCGGTGGATCAGGTTAATTCCAAACATTTTGATACAGTGTATGTTTTTAGTTAGATTGCCTATAGGGCTATATTTATATTTGAATAATTTGCGGCTGTAGTTTTGTCTTTACATTTTCAGTTTGAGAGATTTTTAGTTTTTGCGGGCTAGGCGGTCTAGTTGTGTGGTCAACAATGGCTAGTATACAACATTTACTTGTGGCCAAATCTCAAAAATTGACTAGGAAAAACTATAGTTTGTGAAGTCGTGAGATACTCACCATATGTGAGTGGAGAAGCCTCAACCAACTTGTGTTAAAACGATGAATTGAGACCAGCTTTAATTCTTCTACAGTTCTTGGTTGCAGACGCATTAATACCAGAAGTACAAAATGCCACTATATTATCAACACTATGGATAAATCTAGAAAAAAAGTGGCAGATGTCAAAACCTGGGCAAGCATTGTATCTTAAGAATCTCTTGTTTTGTACTAAGTTGCAGTAAGGATAATCAATCTTTGAATACTTGTTGTGATCGAAGGTTCTTGGTGATATTAAAATTGTTTCCTATAATGTACTTATTATAGGGCTGAAGATGTATGAGTGTTTTTGGACACTCAATTTTTGCAGATCATACTAAAACATATTGCTGCAAATAAAAACAAGTAGCAACATCTACAATTGAGACAAAATAAAGTCATCACCTTTGCACATGTGATTTGCATTGACCAACACACATCAAATTGACTCACTTTATTGATTAATTACTTAATTGAACTATTAAGGTGAGCTTCATAAACACATAGATTTAATTATAAGAATGGTCAAGAAATTAGGATGAGAATTCAAACTTGTCTTCTCGTCTACCTATGACCAATCAAGCTAAACTACTAGAATGGTCATGGATTTAAGATGAGAATTCAAACTTGGCTTCTCATCTACCATCCAACTACCAAGCTCACCTACTAGAGTGGTCCATTAAATCACACTAAGTAAAGAATACAAAACAATAACAATTTCAACAAGTGATGAGATGTCTTCTCTTGAGAAACCAATGGATGATCAAGATATGGTAGCTTTGGTTTTACAAAGCTTGCCGTCATCCCATGATTCATTTGTTGAGTCCCTACATCTAATTGTAGAGACCTCAGCACTTGATTTTGAGAAGTTATCAACACTTACTTTGCAAAAAGAGCCGATATAGGATCCGGCCACAACATCAACATCAAACACTACAGAGAAGATATTCAAAGTACGATCCAAAGGCAAAGGCGGGCACAACACTAGCATCTCATCAAATGACTCCTTCAAAGGTGCTAAGACATCCAAGAGATCAAAATTGATATGTTTTTACTGCAATGGACCTGAACACTTTTAAGAAAAACTGTCAGAAAATTGGCTTGCTGAAGAGGATCAAAGCATGCAGATGTTGCTAAAAATGATGAAGAAGAGGTGACAAGCGAATTTGCATTTGTTGCATCTTAACCTCACGACCAGTCAGCCGAGTCCACAACCTGGTAATTTGACTCAAGTACATCCCGACATTAATGTCACACAAACTGGTATGTAACTTTTACTAAAAATAAGAGTAGAAGTGAATATGCCTCTTCAGGTGATGGTTGGAATCACTATGTCAAAAGACGTGGAGGTGTTCGTGTCATATTGAACAATATGATGAGTTATACTTTCAAAAATGTTCAATTTGCTCTTGATATGAACATAAATCTTCGGACTGTTAGTGACTATGTTGCCAAGGTTCGTTCCCCAGCCCCCCGAACCCTGCCTGATACGTATCCGGTACGAATACGGGTACGAGTACATGGTGGGTACGTCCGGGTTCTTCCCCTGGACATACCCACGGCGAACCCAAGCTTAAATAAATCTGATTAAAGGGTGTCAAGAGTTTGCAGGCTGCAAGCAAAGCGTTCAAGGTGGCGTCATCGGCAACGGCCTATAAGTAGACATTTCACAGTGGTGAGCCCATTGCCATTCATATCGTGACATCCGCCATTTGCAACTTTACTACTAAGAACCTGTTCGGGAGGAGGAGCCCTCACCGCCAACGAAGAAGCAAGCTTCCAAATATCTTTGGAATATTTAGCTTTTGCCCCTTTAGGTTGCGATTTAGGTATTTAGTTTTTAGGTTTTTTTAATTTTAGTTTCCTTTATTAGTAATTTTTTAACTTTTCATTACTTTATAGTTCATTTAAAAGTTTAGTTATTTTAGTTTTAAAATCATTTTATTCTATTTCATTATTTAACTTTTTACTTTTTAATATTTGTAATGTCCCCTCTTTCCGCATAAGCTTGGACGAAGACCTTTGGCCCTTTATGTCTACCCGTTGGCCAAGGGGGAGTTTTTAGGGTGACATAACTTTATTATTTTATTATATTGTGCTATTGTTTCTAAAAAATAATAATAT
Source organism: Taxus chinensis (assembly GCA_019776745.2). Taxonomy (NCBI): domain Eukaryota; kingdom Viridiplantae; phylum Streptophyta; class Pinopsida; order Cupressales; family Taxaceae; genus Taxus; species Taxus chinensis. The sequence continues at coordinate 16,482,157 of CM034150.1, forward strand.
TATGAAAAGCACATATAATAAATGATAAAGTTTAATAATAAATTAAAATACAATCAAAAGTAATTGTATTAGAAAGGAGAAAGTGCGACTTGCCTTGGGAGGCATTTTTGGGAAAACATGCCAATTAGCCCAAAAAAGGAAAATGCGACCAGCATAGGGGAATGAAACAATTTGATTGGCCGACTTGAAGGTGGTAGTTGGGCTGATCTCCCTTTAAATAAACAAGTCAAATTGTAAGGGAGCATCCAAGATTTTTATTATCATCTTTTGCATTCTTAAGAGCTTTGAGCTTTTATCAGAAATTCCAAGGAGGAAAACCCTTGTGAATTTATCTCTTGCGGACGAAAACCCCCAGGGGATTGAGAGGGGATTTCACTCAGAAATTCCAACGCGTTGTTCATCAGATTTCCAGGTTCGGTTCAGTTCAGCCGGTGTTTGTGAGGAGATTTTGAAGGTGTTTTTCAATGATTTGCAACCAGCAGTTGGGTCGGCCCATTGTAAGCAGTTTGGCAGCGAATTCAGAGGTATTTTTCATCCAAAGATATTTGTCAAATGTTTGCCATCACACTGTAAAACTGATCGCTGTACTTTTTATCATTTTTCTGAAGTGTATTTTTGAAGATTGTCAATCTGAATTATAACAGACTTCAGATCTGATTTTCTGGGCTATTTTGGACTGTAATAAGTTTCAGTTTTCTGTGTAATTCAGCCCCTCAAAAATCTGGGCAGTCATTAGAAATCAGAAGTATTTTATTGGGTGTGTTTTACATTGATGTTTCTCGTTAAACCCTAGTCGCACTTTCCAGATCTGCACTAGGGACATTGACATAAAATACACATAAATCCGTATTTATTGTTTTTGTTTGATAAAAAATCATTGTAGTGTAAGGAGGATCCATCTAGGGATCTTTCAGTGGTATCAGAGCATCAATTCTCCCACCTGGAGGGTTTGTTTTGGTTTGTTTTATGCAGCCTATAGAAGTTGGGCCACACCGGTATTATACAAGGAGTCAGGCACGCCTGAATACTGAAGGTATTCCCGGAATCATGGATAGAGGAGAAGGAGCACACACTCCTCCACGACGTGAGTGACCTGACCCAGATGTTCTTTTCAGCGGAATAATCGATTCCCATCAGGAAATGATTCAGACCATGAGACAGCTGATGGAGAATTTGACTATGGACAGGGCAAGAAATCGGCATGATAGAAGGGAAAGATCTATATCCATAGCTAGCAGCCACAGAAGGCACAGCAGGGTACCTACAGAGGTCCCCTCCACGAGATAGGAGATATACAGAAGAAAGGAGACCCACGAGGACTGCGGATCGACCTATGCAACCTAGATTCCTACCAAGGGAGGTGCCACCATTAGTTGAGGACCCACTTGAAGACATAGCCTTTCAGGATAAAGTAATGGTAGCTCATGATGGGTGAAGAGCATTACCGGAAGAGGTACGGAACGTCTTTCCCCTCCACCAATATTGTATGCAGAAAAGGGAGAGCTTGAGAGCTAGGCAAGCATAGAGGCCTAGGACCCAGCAAAACAGAGAATTGAAGCAGGTTACCAATAAGGTGACCCTTTCCACCTTCGATGGCAGTGGAAAGATTAGTGCCAGGGCATGGATTCACAAGCTTGATACATACCTCACTCTCAAACCTATGCAGGAGCAGGAGGCTATTCAGTTTGCTACTCTACACTTGGAGGGAGTGGCATATGATTGGTGGCACCATGGGCTTATCACACAGAGACATGACTTACTACAGTCATATAGGGTGTTTAGTGAGAAGTTGATTGCCAGATTTGACCACAAAGATGTGGAACTATATTACAGGGATTTGGCACAGCTACGACAGAGTGGGCACATTGATTCTTACATCAACGAATTTCAACGGATTGCAGTAATGGTTCCCGAGATGCCCGAGAGACGTGTGGTAATGCTTTTCATTGAGGGACTGCATGACAGGATAAGAGGGTTGGTCAAGGCCCTTAGGCCTACTACATTACATGATGATATCCAGACAACATTAGATTTGGAGACAACTCCCACTTCTTACCAGACTAGTAAGAAGCCATTCACAAGCTCCAAGCCAATTCAGTGTTCCACTACTCAGCAGAAGAGTGTTCCCCCTCCTAGGATGGATTAGGAGACTCGGAATGAGTTGAGGAGGAAGAAACTTTGTTTCCATTGCAAGGACCATTGGGAGCCTGGACACAACTACCTTGGGAAAGGCAAGGTGCATCTTATTGAGGTTATCTCAGATGTAGAGGCAGATTCTTCAGCAGATACAGATGTAGAGGACAGTGATCATGGTGCGCATGAGGAGCAGCCCCAAGTAGAGCTAGAAGATGGAGATATACCAGGCTCAGGTACTATTGCTTCGCTTTCTGGAGTCCCTAGGTATCATCCCTTTCGTTGAAAGGAGTGCTTAAGGGCCAGGGAGTGGTTTGCTTGATTGATAGTGGCGCTACACACAATTTCCTTGATGAGGGATTTGTGATGAAGCGTGGATTACAGGTTGAAGAATTTGAGGGGTTCAGTGTACGAGTGGCAGATGGCTTTGCTCTAAGCTGCACTAGACGGATTCCACAGCTTAGAATCCAGCTAGGAGACTACACATTGACAGATGATTTTTACATAGTTGGACTTGGAGAGATAGATGCAGTTTTGGGAATCCAGTGGCTTCAGTCTCTGGGGAGATATGTGCACGACTTCAGACGAATGGAGCTAGAGTTTGTCAGATGGGAAGAAGGTTGTGCTACGAGCTCTTTCGGATGGTGGGCCTAGAGTTGCTTCAACACATAGGATGGAGTCTATTATCAGTCATGGAGAGGTTGCATGGGCAGCCCAATGTTTCATTTCATCCAAATCTTCTTCAAATGGTGGACAGCAGTTGCATACAGATATTCAGACCATAATAGATAGGCATGGGCAGGTTTTTGGTGATATTCCTCCAGGAAGACTGCCAAACAGAGGGTTTGAGCATGTCATAGAGTTGGAGGAGGGTGCCAAGCCAGTAATCACTACACCCTATCGTCATCCTAAGAAATTTAAGGATGAGATAGAGAGGACCATCGGGGAACTTCTTGATATGGGGCATATCCGTCCTAGTTCTAGCCCATTTGCTTCTTCGGTGGTGTTGGTGAAGAAGAAGGACGGGACGATGAGAATGTGTATCGACTACCGGGCCCTCAACAAGAAGACAATCAAAAACAAGTATCTCATCCCTCGTATTGATGAGCTTTTGGATGAATTGCATGGGGCCATTTACTTTTCGAAGATTGATCTTCGATCAAGATACCATCAAATTCGGGTTCGAGAGGAGGACATCCTCAAGACAACATTCAGATGTCACTACGGGCATTATGAGTTCTTGGTGATGCCATTTGGTCTCACTAATGCACCTGCCACTTTCCAGTCATGCATGAACCATCTCTTCAACAAGCAGTTGAGGAAGTTCGTGCTAGTTTTCTTTGATGATATCTTGATCTACAGCAGGACATGGGAGGATCATTTGAGGCATTTAGATGAGGTACTTGGCATTATGGAGATTCAGTCTCTATTTGCTATGATGTCCAAATGCGAGCTTGGACTTACTGAGATACTATATCTGGGACATGCCATTGGGGCCAATGGGGTCAAGGTCCATCAGGAAAAGATACAAGCTATGCACGATTGGCCTCCACCTAGGAACATATCAGAGTTGCGGGGATTCCTAGGGCTATGCGGATATTACCGGAGATTTGTGAGGGGTTATTCAGATATTGCTGCACCATTGACAGATCTCACAAGGAAGGGGGCATTTTGATGGACAGATGAGGCACAGATAGTATTTGATGAGCTCAAGGTGGTGATGAGCACATGTCCAATCCTTGCTCTCCCGGACTTCTCTAAGCCATTCATCTTAGAGTGTGATGCTTCGGGTTCAAGTATTGGTGCAGTCTTGATGCAGGACCGTCATCCCATTGCCTATGAGAATAGGAATTTGAGGGAGAACGAGAGGTTGTATTCCACCTATGACAAGGAGATGCTCGCCATCATGCATGCATTGGCGAAGTTCAGACAGTATTTGGTGGGAGGGAAGTTCGTAGTGAGGACCGACCATAACAGCTTGAGGTACTTCTTGGAGCAGAAGGAACTCAATGAGAGGCAGTAGAAATGGGTCAGCAGGATTCAGGGCTATGATTTTGACATCAAGTATGTCAAAGAGAAGAAAAATGTTGTGGCTGATCTATTCTTTAGGGAGGTATTCAGGTTACATGGGCTTCCAAAGAATATTGTCAGCGATAGGGACAGCAGGTTTATGAGCACATTCTGGCAGGAACTCTTCAGGTTGGCAGGCACTGAGTTGACTCCAAGCACTAGCAATCATCCGCAGACAGATGGGCAGACAGAGATTGTGAATAAATGGATTGAGGGGTACCTGCGCAACTATGTTTCAGGACAGCAGAGAGCATGGGTCAAGCAACTTTATTTGTGCGAGTATTGTTACAATACTACGTACCACATGTCCATTGGGATGACCCCTTTTCGAGCTTTGTACGGTTATGACGCGAGATCCTTCGTGGATATGGCGTTTGGAGATAGTAGAGCTCCTAAGGCTCGAGAGTGTTTACAGGACAGCCAGGATATCCTTAAAACCCTTAAGGACAATATGCAGCATGCCCAAAATCAGCAGAAGGTGTATGCAGACAGGCATAGGATTGAGCGATCATTTGAGGTGGGGGATATGGTCTTTTTATGGCTCCAGCCTTACAGACAGAGTACTCTTAAGAAGAGTGGAGCGGAGAAGCTTAAGCCTCGCTTCTATGGTCCATATAAGGTGGTGAGGAGAGTTGGACAGGTAGCTTATGAGTTGGAGTTACCTTCTGAAAGTAAGATACACAATGTTTTTCATGTATCTTGCTTAAAGAAGGCATTGGGGCAGCATGTGACCTCTTCAGTAGAGTTACCCCCCTTGGATGATGAGGGAAGAATGGATTTGGTTCCTGAGGGACTTCTGGATTGGAGGAAGCGAAGATTGCAGAACAAGGTGATACGGGAGTACCTAGTTCGTTGGAAAGATTTACCCTTGGAGGATGCCACTTGGGAGGGTGAGTCTATTCTTCAGCACCCCGCCTTACTACAGTTGCTTGTGGGCAAGCAACTCCGGGGAGGGAGGACTGTAATGTCCCCTCTTTCCGCATAAGCTTGGATGAAGACCTTTGGCCCTTTATGTCTACCTGACGGCCGAGGGGGAGTTTTTAGGGTGACATAACTTTATTATTTTATTATATTGTGCTATTGTTTCTAAAAAAATAATAATATTATGAAAAGCACATATAATAAATGATAAAGTTCAATAATAAATTAAAATACAATCAAAAGTAATTGTATTAGAAATGAGAAAGTGCGAATTGCCTTCGGAGGCATTTTTGGGAAAACGTGCCAATTAGCCCAAAAAAGGAAAATGCGACCAGCATAGGGGAATGAAACAATTTGACTGGCCGACTTGAAGGTGGTAGTTGGGCTGATCTCCCTTTAAATAAACAAGTCGACTTGTAAGGGAGCATCCAGATTTTTATTATCATCTTTTGCATTGTTAAGCGCTTTGAGCTTTTATCAAAAATTCCAAGGACGAAAACCCTTGTGAATTTATCTCTTGCGGACGAAAACCCCAAGGGATTGAGAGGTGATTTCACTCAGAAATTCCCAACGTTGTTCATCAGATTTCCAGGTTCAGTTCAGCCGTGTTTGTGAGGAGATTTGAAGGTGTTTTTCAGTGATTTGCAACCAGCAGTTGGGTCGGCCTATTGTAAGCAGTTTGGCAGCGAATTCAGAGGTATTTTTCATCCAAAGATATTTGTCAAATGTTTGCCATCACACTGTAAACTGATCGCTGTACTTTTTATCATTTTCTGAAGTGTATTTTTGAAGATTTTCAATCTGAATTATAACAGACTTCAGATTTGATTTTTTGGGCTATTTTGGACTGTAATAAGTTCAGTTTTCTGTGTAATTCAGCCCTCAAAAATCTGGGCAGTCATTAGAAATCAGAAGTATTTTATTGGGTGTGTTTTACATTGATGTTTCTCTTAAACCCTAGTCGCACTTTCCAGATCTGCACTAGGGACATTGACATAAAATACACATAAATCTGTATTTACTGTTTTTGTTTGATAAAAAATCATTGGAGTGTAAGGAGGATCCATCTAGGGATCTTTCAATATTTTATAAAGTTTAAATTTAAAATATTAAATAAATGATATTAAATATAAAATTACATCTATTAATATAAAATATAAACTACATTTATAATTTAAATATATTTTGAATATATGATATTATAAATAAACATATTTAAAGATTTTTATATTTTAATATTTATAATTTTATTATATTTATAATAAATATTAAAAAAAATCTAAATTATAACAGTCGAATTTAATAACAATTTTTTCTCCGAATTTTATTGTTGTCGAACTTATTATCTTTGCCGAACTCGAATTCGAATACGAACCTTGTGACTTAGTTTAAATGAATAAAATATTAAACCCTAAACACTTCAAAAAGCTATAAAAAGCACTCACCCCTTCATTTGAAATCACAAAAACAATTCATTGTTGGTTTTTGCAAGTGTATGAGCAAAGAGCCAAAGAGGAATTGAAGAGCTTCGACGAGGTAAACATTGGAAGGAGGTTTTGTTTGGACTCCACCATTGTAAGGAGTAAAATGAGTATATGTATATAAATATATGTACGGACATATCCAAGACGTATGGTACCCAAGGGTTTTTTAAAATTGACGTATCCGTGTATCAAACCCATACATGTACTTGTATCCTCGCAACATAGAGTGAGATAACAAAGAATCTACTCTTTCAATGGAATTTCAAGGCAACAAATGTATGGTCACAATTCTTCATGACAACAAGGCTATTGTGATTGGCGTTGGTGAGAAGGGATTGTATAAACTTATTGATCCCAAACAACAAATGCTCATGCACTACAACACTAGAGAATTACAATGTACTTTGGCATAAGAGCTATGGCCATCTAAATTAGCAAGACCATATCGGAGTATCCGTAAGAATCGCTGATAGAAAAACAAGTGCACACGTAGTTGCAAAAAAAACGAAATAACTAACAAGCATGAAAGTGCAGAAAAATAACTCAATAAACAACAAAGTCAAGATTTCTCCAAATACATTGCTTGAATAGCTCATAAATGAAGATGTGCATATAGGAGAGTGAATGTATAACTCTTCCATGATTAGTGGACAAAAAACCCAAAATAGAACTGAAACTCACACACTTGACATGGTCAAACAAAGAGTAACACCTATTTAGCTAACAATGATGGCCAAGTGTAACTCTTGTGACTAACTCCAAGTGTAACTCTTGTGACTAGAACACCTAAGTAAGCTAACTCCTAAAGTGTAGGAATAATCCACATAAATAAATAAATGGAATAAATAATATCCTACACCAACAAACTAATATGGTCAATGGACTTCCATCCATTTTGCAAAGTTTGAATGTGAATTCAAGATGTCAAATGGGAAAAAAGAGTCAACACACATTTGATACTCATAAGGCATAGTGGGCCAAAGGAATCTTTGGATCTAGTACATGTGATCTATATGGTCCAATGAAGACACCCATTTTGTCTAGAGCAAAGTATTTCTTGTTAATGTTTGATGACTTTTCCAGGAAAATGTGGGTCTTTTTTTTGAAAAATAACCCAATTTCTTTTCTCATTTTGTAGCATGGAAAGCCTTGGAGGAAAAACAAACAACACTAATATGGCTAATCTAATTCCATCCATTCAATAAAGATTGAATATATGTTCAAGATGTCAAATGAGAAAACAAAGTCAAACACCCATTTGATACTCATAAAAGCATGGTGGGCCAAAGGAGTTTTTGGCCCCAGTACATGTTGATTTGAATGGTCCAATAAAGACACCTATAGTGCCTCAAGCAATGTCTTTCTTCTTGTTGATGTGTTTTTCAAGAAAATGTGGGTCTATTTTTTGAAAAAATAAGCTATAATGTTTTTTCTGATTTTGTAGCATGGAAAGCCTTGGTGGAGAAACAAATAAGTAAAAGAGATCAGCTCCAAGGTCTGATAATGGAAACAAGTTTGTCTCAAAGGAGGGTATGCACAAACATTATACTATAATCTATTCCATACACTCCACAATAGAATAGAACCGTGTAAAGGAGGAATATGACGATTATGGATATGGTGAGCAGCATGGTGCGCAGTCGGAATGTGTCATATTGGTATATATTCATAACTGGTGTCCTTGTCAAGCACCGCAAAATGTCAATCATGAGTAAGGATGGTCATGCAGGAAACCATCTACAAGTGACTTGTGTTTTGGGTTGTGTTGCATTTGCATTAATTCCTTATGAGAAGATAAGAAAATTAGATGCAAGGAGAGAAACATGTGCTTGTTGCTTATACTAAGTGGCCAAAAGCATACATGTTACTAGATATCTCTACGAACAAAATAGTTATTAATAGATATGTTGTAGATGATAAATATCTTTCTTCTTAGAAGATGGTATTATCTATAGGTAATTTTGTATGCATAATTGCTTCTCATAATTTTGGAATAAGTTCTAGCATTGAAATTATAGAAGGCTCAGAGTCAGGAACATCAGAGGAGTCAAGTTCCATGGGGATCTGATGAAGAACAGAGTGATACTCAATCTTCAAAGCCAAATCAGAGGGGAGCAACAATAGAGACAGAAATGATATTATTCCACAACAAAGGATGTTCGGGAGTGTCAATTGCCATAGGAAATGGAAGGTTGATGTACACAATCAGAAAAGCAAATGGTGCAAGTGGTGAGTAGGTGGATTTTTCTCTTCTATTGCTTTGCAACTATTTGAACCTACCACATTTGAAGAGGCCAAAGGAAAACCTAAATAGGAATCTGCCAGAAGGTAGCATTTGCGGCCTCCACTCAAAACAAGACTTGGGCAGTGCCTGCATTACCCCAAGGGAAGAAACCCATTGGTTATAAATAGGCTTATAAAGTCAAATATAATTAAGATGGTTCTTTGGACAAGTGCAAAGCTCGACTTGTCATTGAAGGATACGCATTGCAGAAAGAGGTAGACTATGAAGAGACATTTTCCCCCACTACAAAGATGGGAACCTTTCGACTATTTATCTCCATTGTTGCTTATTTTGGATGGAAGATGTAACAAATGAATGTTGAAAATGACTTCTTGAACCGAAACCTAGAAAAGAAGGTTCAGCCACATGAATTCCATGTTCCTAGGAAAGAACACCTGATTTCCAAATCGGTTAAGTCCTTGTATGGACTTAAGCTTGGAATTTTAAAACTGATCAGAGGGAAGTTATTTTGAGCCACGGAAATAAATGGTACTCATATTAATAGCAAGGTGGTTGGGGAATTAAGGTGAAGCACTAAGCAACAAAAGAGCTAAGAATTGCTTTTTGAATTGCCACTAACTTGATGAATAATAAGGAGGCAAAAAATATTAGAACCACTAAATTGGTTTCTTCTTGTGCATTACGAACCATGAAGATCACCATGTATAAGTGTGCATCACACCTTTCATTGATAACTTTAGTTCATACTAGATGGATAATTGTATTATAATGTGACCACTAGATATGTCCTATTTAAATTTATATATGGTCAAGATCAACTGTCCCACTAAAACTTGTTGTCTCCAAAATTTTAAGAATGTTGTTGTTCCTTAACAATTAAGTCGTGTCTTCAAGAAGCAACTGTCCAAGTGGATCTTGACATCCTTTCCCCAGATTTGGAGAATTGACCTCTCCATAATTATATGGAATTTGTTTTTGGAAGAAACAACGGATCTTCCAGACAGCTCAATTGGCAGCTTCAAGAATCATATCAAAATTGAGGCATAAATTGCTGAGATATAGCAGGCCTGGGCCCTAAATCCCCACAGAATTAACACTCGGGAGAAAGACATTGCAGATGACTGGTCCTCAATCCTATTGCACCTAAATCCCGTCAAATGCTCACCTCCACCAGGCATCTGAATAAAGTTATATTTTGATGGTACTGCCAAAGGAAACCCAAGCAAATCTAGGGGTGGTATGATTTTTAGAGGCAATATGGACAATACCTTATTAATTTATTAATACCTTATTAATTTATTATGAGGACCATGGGCATTCCACAAAAAGCACGACTGAAGCCAGAGCCTTGCTGACAGGTGCTAGGATTGCCAAGGACTGATTGGATCAGTCTAGATATTGAAGGCAACCATAATATCATCATTGCCTACAATAATTGGATGCTAGCTAGAGAAAGTGACATAAATTATATCCTTGATACTGTGCATGACAGCAAACTAACCATGTTATAAGTGCCAGAAACAAAGCTGCCAACAATCTGGCCAATAAGGATGTGGACTTATTGCCTAGAGAAAAGACGTTATCTCTGCTAGTTGTTCCACCTTGGGAAACTTAAATTTGATAAGCATATAAAAAATGAGACCACGATGCAAAACTTAAATTGGGCTTTCCAAAAATGAAAAATATTATGTCTAATTATCTAAAGATTGGGAGGGAGTGATGGTTGTGGGCCATGGCAATCATAAATACTCCACCACCAAACCCTTCTCCTCATCAGTTGGCTAAAGGCCTGATACACCCCTTCAAATCATTGCAAGTCTTTCCGGACTGAATCCTTTCTGCCTTCAGATATTTACCAAAGTGGTTTTGCTTGAGCGGACACAGGTTCTCTACATTACCACACAAACATTTTGACAATGATAGTTGAGGTTAAAAATTTTGCTGACCTCTAAAGCCCAAAATTATCCTCTGCAACAGCTTATTCCGGGTAAATGTCACAGCTTTCTGACTTCTCAGCAAGAGGTTTCTATACAATATTTATCAGAATCTATGGTAGTGTGGATTGCTAGTTTGGATGTTTTCTCTTTAGCTTTTTAGCATCTTAATGGTCGATTTTTGTTTAGAAAATATTGTGATAGTACAGGGTGGTTAGACATTGTACTATCTGTAAATTTGTGTGCTGCTCTTGTGGATTTTGGAGTATTTGGGTGTGAAGCTCCCCGTTTTTGTTGTTTTTGTTTCATTTTTATTTTTGTGGAATTCAATCATTCCAGTGGTGGGTTTGGGTAAATTTGTGGGATTTGGAAAACCGAAAAAGGGATTTACATAGCAAATAGCCTGACAATTGCAAATGCTTCTCCAAGCATGGACCCTAAATACAATGTTTTATGTCCAGCTCATGCAGATTACAAGGCTAGATTTTCAAAGCCTAGTAGGGGCAGCTAGTGTCAAAGAAGAGAAGCAAATAAAATAAATGATGGACACTACTGAAAGGAAAAAAAAAAATATTTTCTCCAAAACTAATTTGCATGAAGGCTTCACTGATATTCTTGATGATGCTTTGATGTAAAATAAGACAGAAGAGGTGACTCTTGAAAATGCAATAAGGAAAACTGCAGAAGAATAACATATAAAAGGGAGGATGAACTCAAGGTCTTGGGCTATTGGTGAGTTACAAGTAGTTTGTAATCATCAACCCAAGTTTCATTCCCATTGAGTTCATTGGACGCTTTCAATAGGTGGCCATGGGGGCACCTTGAGGTAGGGGTCGAACGTCTCCATATGGACCAAGCAGAACGTAGCGGGGTGCTCCGAATGCGGATCACTCAGCGGATATTAAAAACCCAAGCCCACCCCCATGTCCCGCTTAAAGAAAGTGCTCCTCCAACCACTCCAATTCATTGCTCTGGTATATTATAAGAGTTTAACACCAAAGTTTTAGAACTCAAGGTCTTGTGTTAATGGTGAGTTACAAGTAGTTTGTAATCATCAACCCAAGTTCCATTCCCATTGAGTTCATTGGACGCTTTCAAAAGGTGGCCATGGGGACACCTTGAGGTAGGGGTTGAACTTCTCCATATGGACCAAGCGGAACATAGCGGGTCGCTCCGAATGCAGATCGCTCGGCTAACATTAAGGACCCAAGCCCACCCCCATGTCCCACTTAGAGAAAGTGCTCCTCCAACCACTCTAGTTCATAGCTCTGGTAGATTAAAAGTGTTTAACACCAAAGTTTTAGAACTCACGTTCTTGGGTTATTAGTGAGTTACATGTAGTTTGAAATGATCAACCCAAGTTCCATTCCCATTGAGTTCATTGGATACTTTCAATAGGTGGCCATGGGGACACCTTGAGGTAGGGGTCGAACTTCTCCATATGGACCAAGCGGAACATAGTGGGCTGCTCGGAATGCGGATAGCTTGGTAGACATTAAGGACCCAAGTCCACCCCCATGTCCCCCTTAGAGAAAGTGCTCCTCCAACCACTCCAGTTCATAGCTTTGGTATATTAAATGCGTTTAACACCAAAATTTAGTCAATGAGGTGGGAGTGAGTTGGTTGGGTCATTTAAATGTTACCTAGTCCACCAAGGTTCGACTCCCACTGAGATATCGGGGATCTAGGGCGCCCAATCGAGTCTCAGGCCAGTTATTGGTCCGGTATTTGAAAAGAAAACCAAAGGGAAAGGGACCCTCCAACCCTTGTTTACCAATAAAAAAAAGGAAACATATAAAAGGGAGGACTGCACTCAGGAACAGGCTTAAAGAGGATTGCATAATCCACTGGGTTGCATCCAACTACCTACATGCCCAAATAGCTCAAAAAATGAGAAAAACAAGTGCTGCTCAGAAAAATTAAGAGGCTATGGCACACTCAAACCAAACCAAAACAAGGTGAAATGTGCATAAAATGGCACAGGCGATTGGACTGGAAACCATATTGATTGACTCAAGCATCACGTAATGCATTCATGAGAGGATTCAGTCTTCAGACAATGGAGTTGGCATGGATTTTAATCCATCCAAATTCTGGGGAATATGGAGAGGGATGGCCGAACTCATGATTGAAAAGGTCAAAAAGGGAGATCTGATTTGTGAAAGGCTGAATATCATTATCCCAGATGATAAGAAAGTGAATTTGGAGGAACTGGTGACAGAAGGTGAGGACATCAGTTCGGGAAGGGCTCGCTGTTCTGTGGTGAATATCATCTCCTCTGCGGAGGACGTGATCTCTGAGCTCTTACAATTGGTGGAGGTTGGTTCAGGAAACAGAATTATATCAAGGCATATGTAATGGATATCTACTCTACTAAGAATATATGTGGAATAATATCAGTTAATCATCTCAAATTCGGTATGCATTCAGTTTGAAGGTTTTGTTGGTTATACAGTATACTACATAATGATGAGAGCTAGGGGGCAGCATTTTTGTCTTCAAATATGAGGTCAGGGCTTCAATTCTAAACAATGATATCCTCCTGTGTGTAATTCTGGTACTCTGAATGTACTCCCCTCCATAGTTCCAGTTGGCTTGTTTGTTAGCTGAATTAGGAGTTTTTTGGATTTATGTCGGCAGTAGGATCTGACTGATTCTGTAAGGGGTTTTGTAGTATATTATTATTTATATATTGTATTTGTATACTTTCAGTATGTGGAGTATTTTCATAGTCAAAAGATGACTAACAATGTGGTATTAACCTAATATTAACAATTATTAATCCAATCCAAAGTTTCACAATTATTAACAATGTGGAATTAACCTAATATATGTTGATAGTAAGTAAGTGAGGGCTTCCGAAGCGTATTATTATTTATATATTGTATTTCTGTGGGATTTTCTTTACTACATGGAGTATTTTCATACAGTTGTCACCGTGATGACTATTTCCATGAGTCGTCATTACCTTAATGAACTTTCACTCAAGTATCTCTTTACCAATAACAAGACGAGGGGACCCATGAAGCACTCAATTGTCTTTGAGTGTGGTCAAAAGACAAGTTCCATAGTAGATCAAATAAAATTTCAGTTATATCTGCAATCTACAAGTCCGGTATAATATACCTGCAACAGACAATTTTATTATGAATAAATTTCGAGTAGACTATTGTAAGGGTCAAAAAACAATTTAACACATGTAGACTATGTAATTGTGACTGCCGGATTTACAAGATACAATCCATTAGCCATATGTCGAAATCCCTCACACTTGCTACCCTTTCCCACCATGCCCTCCAATTAATCATGCAGCTTCCACAATCTCGTTTGATATCTAAAAATTGATGAACTCACACTCCTGCATGTTTACTGATTGAAATTTGATTCTATTGAATCATGTAGCCCCCAACTCAATTCAAATTGGGTTCATTATCGAGCTAAAAACAATTTCTCATTCTCATGATGGCATTTCATCTTCGGTTTAAACAAGACATTCCCTGGTGTCAACTCGTTTTGACATAAAATGGTCTGATCCTCCATCTATTTTGTGCCTTTACATACCAATCAGATGCAAGATTATCAGAATCCTAGTTGTTGTCTCGACCATAGTTGTACGATATTTTCACTGGGACGTTTGTGCGCCTTTACATACAAATCCATGTTGCAAGATTAAACCCCAGAATCCTAGGTCTTAGCTCGCCATAAGTTGTGATCTTCTTTCGAGTATCATCTAACTAAATGGTGTAAATGCTCCCAATGATCAGTTGCGCGATTATCAAAATTCTGATAATCATCCTGGGAGCATACATTCCAAGCAAAAGCAAATAGTGTTCCTTCATGTCAGAAGGATAGTCGATCGAACATATTTTTATATTTAGACATTGGTACAACCGACAAACCAATTTATAAAGTACTGCTGTTTTTATTTATCACAGATAGATTTTTCCGACATTTTTACACAGTTCATCATTGAGAGAAAATCGTCTATGGTCTCATCCTTTTTCTTGCTTTAAACATTCCAGTTAATTGATAGAAACACTACATCAAGGTGCCATTTCTAGACTACCTTAAAGTATTCTGTTTGACTGTCATCTCATTTACGGGCAGGGATTCAACAACACCCCCCTCATCATACCAATTAGATTGAATGTCCCTACAGTTCAGTGGGAAAGAGAATCGATTATTCTTCTGGCTTTGCAATCGAGGCACCAGTTGATCAATTTCTGAGTTAGAAACTAGTCATCCACAAATTAACGAACGAAAAACATGTGTATGATAGTAAGTTGAAGCACGTTAATTCCCCTGCTGGACCTAGCTAGCTTTAGCAGGAGATAACAAGTTCTTGGCAGATGAATTATCCATCTGTGAAAACTCTGCTCGCTAATCGTCAGTGGCTCGAATAGCCATGCCGTAGTAAACTAGCAATATACAAAAATATACTGAACACTTCTGCCATCAGAATTAGGTCTGACCAGCTTTGATTCCTCCTTTGGAATCTAAAAAGCCTACAAGAGCCTAAGTGAAAAATCTCAACCATGCTTCCTCTGATACTTTGAGATGTTCTACTTGTGTGGATAGTGATCTCAGATCAGCTCATAACAGTTGACTTGAGAAACAATATCCGACTTTGGGTGAGACTCTAGAACCATCCATCAGGATGATCTTAGTACATTGCTTACTTTCAAAATCAAGAGATGAAGCACTATGCAGATTCTGCCAGACTGGTGTACAATCATTGGCATCAAAATTCAGATCGCTGGGAAAATTCATGGAGATAACCTTAGAATCCATATTCAAGCGGTACATGTCTGTTCACCATTGTTAACATAAATCTGGGTCAATGTCCATTGAAGTATGGCTATGAATGTCAGGGATACCCACCAGCTCTTCCATGAAAAACAAAAACATGACACTTAAAAACGAGACCATGGTTGAATATAAAAGTTCTACAGATACACAACTCAAAGGTACCAACGGCTGCTTGGGCTGAAGACTGGTTAGTAGCAACACCCTTGTGAAGTAAATTTCACACATTACTTTCATTGAATTGTAAGCTTCAAAAATAGCACTTATTCTCTACTTGAATGTCAACAGATCTGTCGAGATGGTGGGATGGTGCATTTCTCCGTGTCTCTATCGTGATATAGAATGGAGGATAAGGATGGGCCGATGGATGGATCATATTAAGCTGTGGTCCATCAAAAATAGGAGTAAGATAAATTAGCTTGCAACAGTATGGCATGGGAGAAAAGAAAATAGGGTATTTTAGTATTAATAGGGTTCTCATAATTTTTTTTATTTTTCTTTGCAGAGATAAAAGTAGGAGACAATTAACAGTAGCAACAGAGACAAGGTCCCATGAATCTTAACTAGATTAATCATGGAAGGAACGAATTAGGAGGATCAAACTCAATGAGAGATGTGACAAAAAAATTCCCAAAAACTTTAAGCAGCTGAATTATACCTGTCTGCAGCCCACAAATACTTTATGGGGCTATTGGAAGGAGTCATCTCCCTAAAATGTAATGCAGCACTGAGGAAAGCCGTTCGAGTTTCTGTACAGTTCATAACAAACCTGCTCGATTATTAGTAAAACATAAGGAAAAAAGCCGTGGATGTATAGCTCACATGATGATGTTGATAAAGTTCATAGCCTTCTTTACACAAAACCAGGCTCTTAGATTCTACATAGAGACGGTGGGCCAACTATAAAGAATGTAAATAAATAACACTTCCCAGCCAAGCGTGAATAGAGTCACATTTGCAAGGCTAATAAGCAAAATAAACTGATAGAACAGAAAAGTGGTTAGGTATATTTTCAGACAATTGTATACCTGAGTTGGAACAGGGCAAAAAACCCAATAAATATATACTTAACTGTGAACCTCATGGACTACAACAATAGTCCTAATGTCATAAACACTCTTAACATTGAATGCAAAAGAGCTCTTCCACACGAGTAGCCTTCTCTTGAAGACTCTGCATTGTCAACACCACGTGAAATCTATATTGTTATTACAAAGTGACATTCCAGAATTATCACGGCAACCACTTTTGTAAGTTGGGGGGTTATGCAAACCACAGGAACATGTTTATTACACACAGTCATATTGGGGGTCAAGATGATGTACGCCCTCATATCTTAACAACAACTAGGTGTTTATTTTCTATTTGATCAATATAGCTTCATCAGGTTAATCAAAGGTATTCATGAAATGCGACCTAAGATTGTGATTCAAGGGATCATAAATAGGCTTGTGCAAAACTGCGTACCCGGATAGCTTCCTCTTTCTTATGGAAATCACGAGCCCTAACAACATAGTCCTTGTGCTTTGACTAGTAATCCATACATATCTGCTGATCATTGGGATCCAAGGGGTACCCCTACAGAATCTAACAATCTACATATGTCGTTCAATGATCCTCCAGTTTATTGTAGCACTTCTTAATTTCATAATACTAAGACCTGGTTTTGCTATGTAAGCATGACTTCTTAACAGTGTCACTGTATCTCCAAACGACCGCTGAATATGGAGCAAAACAAGGTTGTACATACGGTTGAGCACTTTCCTTGTAAGATGCCCGAAGCTTCACAAATTTGGCAAATCTGTCAAATTGGCTGTCATAGACATGCTTGTAAAACCAATGTCTAAATTTAAATCTGCATAGGATAATCAAAAGGCTCAGTAAATTAGACAGATATCTATTCATCAATTTACCCCTCAGCATCACTACAGCAACCCATAGGTATAGAAACTCAGATACCACCCAGAGTACTTGCTGCTCAAATCAACATAATCAAACCATACTTGGGATTACATCAATCACATGCCTATTGACTGCAATGGTAACGCTTTGACAATACCTTTTCATATGCCTCTGTTTCTGATAACATCTTGCCAACTGAGAGTGAGCCCGTTATCATGTCAAGAAGGTTTTCAACTAGAAGATTATATCATGCACCTGAAGACATTCTGAGCAATTGTTGCAATAAAACTCTGGTGGACAAAGTATTCTGATGTGTGGATGTAATATATACAACTAGCAATGGTGCCTTTACTCTGTACCAGTACTGTATTGAGGTCTATGCACCTCCAGATTTTGGCAAATGAGAAATGACCATGTCAAATAACCTCCCTGCCATTTCATCAGTTTGACATATCATAGAAGGTTACTTTTGCCCAAAACCACAACTGATTTCTTATTGTAGCATTTGCCTGAGGTAAAAGTGGGTAAAAATCTGACTAAGACAAGCAGGGTTCAGTGGATTGCATCGTATGATCTTGCCAGAGAGCATAAACCCACTGAATCCACTGCATCTGCGTTTTGTTCAAGTCCAATGGGGCAACATTCTCTCTAAAGAAGACTAGGGGTTTAATATTCTGTCATTTATGTCTTTGTGATCTACCAGACTGTAATGCATGTTTACTTCAAAAAACAGTCCATCCCCTAGGATGGATTTTGCGGCCAGAACACGATTTAAAAAAACTGAGGGACAGTTTTGAAAATAGGAGTTAAGTTTCAGAAGAACTCCGAAAGAGTGTTGTAACCCAACAAATATGACTAGTTAGGATGCTTCCCTATAGCTGTGAAACAATATAGAGAAGAGAACTGTAAATGAAACCAGCACCTCGGATTTCCGTTTGACATAGATGGCATAACATTCTAAAGCAGCACATTAGCTAAATAAATTATCAAATCCAGAGCCAACAGGGAATTATGGTATAAAACAGAAGTACAGAAGTGGGCACTTACTCCAGATGCTCCAACACTGGCTCAAAATATGAATTTCCGATTATTAATGTCCTGGGAGCAATCCAGTAAATGAGGCGAATGATGCACAAATGATACTGGAGTGACCTGATGAAAACCCTGAAGTAATTATTGCAATGCAAGTAAGGGATTTCGATGCTTAAGTCATTTATTAATGGGAAGAATCTTGACTTCAATCGAACTCTATCCTGTCCTTTTGACTACGTATTCTGGGCATGAAAATTTGGAGCAGCTTCGATTCGACATTTTGAAACATTATTCACTTGAAAAAGCATTCTTAATGATGCCATCAGTATAAACTGGTTATGGTGCAGAAGGTAAAAGGCATCAAAAGTTTAGAGTCCACAGTGATGTAGCAGTTTTGGGCTGGTGTTGATAAGGGCTGTGCTTGCTTTTGGTTGTGTCCACATGATGTATTATAAACTTCTCGTCCATGATTAATTTTTTGTGTTGAGATTATGAGGTCCAACCTTTCCCAATGATTCAATATGAAAAAAGTGATATTAATTACAAAGCTTTGGATGGAAACAATTATACATTTCATAGTTCTTTATTGGCATTTGAAAACTATAGGTATTTGTATGCAAATGTGAACGCCGAAGACATTATATAGGCGTTGTATTTGATTGACATAAAGAAGCGAGCAATAGTAAAAAGGAACTTTTGTACATATGATGTTGATAAGGGGCGTGATTGATAGTATAAGTGTACGAAATATAGATGTAGCAGTTACATTGAAAGGTTTTATTTGTACATTTCGAATTTTTTACAAATTCGTACATATACAATTTACAAATCTTATATCATGAGTGGTAGCGTTTTGCGGACTATTTTATTTGAACTAAACATGAATACTTGAAAACTTCCGTACGTTTGCAGATTTTATATGATGAGTGGTAGCCTTTTGTAGTCCAATTTTTATTTCGCCCTAAACATGAATACATTTGATTTTTTTCGATAGTTAATTACATTTATAGCTTACGTGGTTTGTATTTATTTCGAGGTAATTATGTTAGTGTTGCATTGGGTGTTTGGTTGGTCTTTTGTTGAAAAAACCTTTATTATACACTCGATAAGGCGTGTGATCTTAGCAAGCTACATTGTAACCCCAAATCACACTCAGGTATGTCTTTCAATGTAAATTTTGTCATATATATGCTTGCTTAAGAATCACCTTCCTATAAGGTTGGTGATAAGATTGACAAGTTAAAGATTAGTACACAACCTTTTCACATCGCATATGATTTCATGATTTTTTACATCTACCGAACTAGAGTGCAAGTGTTTGGTACATAGTGTAAACATGGAGAGGTTGACATAGAGGTTCATGCATAAACATGGAGCTAATACACGGTTATGGAGTTTTGAGATCCTACGTGGAAATGGATAAATTTGTAATGTGTTGAATAAGGATGCATAATCACCATATGAGGTTACGAGTATGTATAAAAAATCATGAAATCATATGCAATGTGAAAAGGTTGTGTATTAATCTTTAAAGTGTTACACAAGTAATGTATCACTTCTCTTGGGCTAAATGTGAGTGTGATTTACCCTGAAGTTAAGGTACTTTGAATCCTAGAAACAACACACAAGCAAATGCGATTGAACATAAATTACCTAGAATAATTTATAAGTATATGAAAACAACGCTACAACTCAGTAATTGATTTCTACCATACTTAAAGCATACATTTACACAATTCAATTCAAGTATAGACTTGCCAAATTAACAATAGGCTCTATGAATCTCTCTCTAGTGTGCAAGAAGTGTTTTCATGTGAAATATATTCTCCATGAGTTAACAATA
This sequence comes from Taxus chinensis, assembly GCA_019776745.2. NCBI lineage: Eukaryota > Viridiplantae > Streptophyta > Pinopsida > Cupressales > Taxaceae > Taxus > Taxus chinensis. The sequence continues at coordinate 16,502,527 of CM034150.1, forward strand.
CTAATAACCTCTAAACATCGTGGAATTGGCCATTAGACACAATCGACCATTTAGTATTTGCTTAATTGCTTAACTATCTAGTGTAGTATAGACATAAAATTTTCCTAAATAAATTAGTTGGAAATGTACCAATCTGGAAATGTTTTGCTGGGCAATGTGGTCACAACATATGACCGCACCTTCTACAATCACATGCACCGCCTTCCTCGATCTTTCTCTCTTCGGGCAGTAGCCGCACGATTATTTTAAGGTCTTTTGGAAGTTGAACAATGTTTTCCAAGAGCTCTATGCCTCATCTCATCTTTGATTGTAGTTGAAAATAATCAGCCCATAAGGAGCTTCAAATTGCCTTTCCTATGCGGAAGAACAATTTATCCTATTCTAAGAGACAACTAATGGATTATGTTGCAGGGAAAAAAGGACAAGTATACCCTCAATTTTTAACAAACATAAATTGTGTATCAATTCTTGAAAATTAAGGAGCCATCGTTGACAAAGTTTCACTAATTGCTCCACAATTAAGGTCGAAGTCAAATATATTTATAGTTAAAATGAATCTAATCTCCAAAATCTTCTATTTAACACATGATATTTTAATTTTTGTTTTGTTTTAAGTCTTCAGTAAAAGCAAATAAAGCGGGAGGGCCTGGAATTTCGCCTCTATCGTGACTGTAAATCGAAATTATGTGATTATACGACATTTAAGGTCTAAATAAATCAATGCATTTTTTTTTTCAGATCAAGCCCTAATCAATCCAAATTGTTCAATGAAAATCTTTACCAGCGGATCTAAACACTATCCAAATGTTATTCCCTGGCCACTGAGCTTTTGACAGAGGGAACCGAGTTGGATGTGCATAGCATGGTGGCAGCGAGTCAGTCGGGATATAGAGAACCACGAGATTTGGGAGGCAGTGCAGCATGAACCTTAGGAGGCATCGACAGTCGGAACGATACTACAGATCCAAAAAAACACGAACCAGCAACGCCAAATCTTAAGCTTTCAAAACCAAACCACTGAGACATCAAAATTTCCAAACCCAACCATGAAAAACATCAACTTAATTTTTCCAAAATAAAAGAATAATTGAAAATATGAGCCAAATATTTAGCTACTAACGCCATTCCAACAGCCAGAAAGCAAAGAAAGAAAGAAACATAATTCTATCATTTGCATTCAAACATTGAAAGATGTATAGTTTTATAATTGAAGTCAATAAAGAGTTGAAGGATCTTTTATCATATGCGTTGTTGGATTGATTAAAATGTTTCATTATATGGAAAAAGAGTTAATTAAATATCTGATTGAAAGAAAGAAACATATGTAAGGAAAATACAGTAAATTTCCTCTTTGAAAATATACAAAATTGAAATCAGATTTGAATTTTGGGTTTAAAACAGTTTGATTTAAGTCATTTAAATGTAATGGATTAGTTTAGAAATGAAATGCCACACTTGAATGATAAATTGATATAAATATTTAAAAGAAATGGATCTCTGTTATGAAAATTAATACTAGCAAATAAATTCAATCAAATTGTACAGTTTGTACCTGCACATAATAATCAACTTGAAAATGATATGATTTAGCATGTTAAAACATCAATGAACTCAAATTGATAAAGAAAACTTAAGAAAACAATTTAAATATTGCAAAATTGAATCCAATCCCCTTTCACAACCGTTTTCTATCAATTGTTGGACAAAATTCAAATGGGAATCAAACAAGAAAATATACCTTCCTAAAACACTTTAAATCCTTCCTAGAGTAATCCTCCATGACTGTTTGGCATGCTGAGTGAAGGAGGAGATCGAATTGAATCAAATTTATAAGTTAAAAATTACCAATTTGCGATTTAAAATCCTGCAGATCGTTCATTGTATCTAGCAAAGCTGAAACACCCTTCATTGACATGTTTACCAAAGTTGTAAAATGAGAGACTTCATGTGAGGAAACATATGGTCAGGGAAAGCTTTCCAGAAGTGATATCTTTTCTTAGTTGCCAAAAAATGTAGATATATACTCATGAACTCAAGTTATTGGACAACCCCTATGAATGAGGAAGTCATTACAATGCCTAGTAGTTCAAAAATTTCCCCTGGCAGGCATAGTGGCCTGAAAATTTCTCGTTCGAAATATCCTTAGAATTTTTTTTGAAAAATTCTTGGGGAAAATTTTTGAACTTTTCTCCGCCAGCCCACAGATAGTCAATGGTTGCCACATGTCATCACGGGGTAACGGCGGAGGCATGGCATCCTTTTTAACCTTAAGCTTTTTAAAGTTTTGGGAAAATTTTAATATTTCTCCCGCGACCCCACACTCCCGCCCTCACCTCGGTGTTGTCCCCCATGGACGCGCGGACCCACGCGTGCCTTCTTCCCTCGGTCTTCCCTACAGAAAAACTTCCTCAAAATTTCCCACTACCATGCCCTTCCCTCTTTCATCTCTACATTGTTAGGTGAGTGCCACGTGTCCCTGGCGAACCCTCGGGTGCGTGGGCACCAAGTGGATTCTCCCCTCCCTTTTGCATAATTTTCCAAGTCTCCCCGCCACTCCGCCCTCTTTCTCCCTTTCTCCCGGTGATGAATTAGAGGCTACCACATGTCACTAGAGGACCTGCAGAGGCACAAGAGATATTTTTACTTCTCGGGGAAAAATTGCCAACACTGCCTAGCAACCTGCTGACCTGAAAAATTGGTTTTCTTCCCTGCTCGACACGTGTCCCCTTGGGTGAAAATTTGACCCCTAAGCTCCACCAGACCATAAATGGAGTTTTATAAGGAGTTAAGAGGACTTATTTATTTCACCAGAAAGGTGAGAAAATTTCCTATCCAATGGGAATGATTTAGGGAAATTTTGAATGCATTAAGTGTGAGAAAAATCAAGTTGAAACTATGAGCCTGTTAGAGAGTAGGTATGGTGTTAATTTACCCCCTTGAACCTAACTTAAACTTCTAACCCTAAAATTTGGACCATGTGACCTTTGGATATTTATAATACATGAAAAGTATGTTTTAGTAATTTTAGACTTGTTCAAGAACCTGTTAGTGACAACTATTGTCTTATAACTTGGTTGTAGACACTTCTAAAAAAAATATAAAAAAATTCCATAATTTTTCTAACTAACCCTAGGTTGTTTCTTGGGTCTCAAGTGGGTTGTTTTAAATGGAATCACACAGCTAATGCCCATAGCTCTTGAGAGGATAATATGGTCTTCATTTTAATGCACCAAATTTCATAGTTTTTCCCATGAAATAGTTAGGGATACTACCACAAATTGATACTAGTAGAAGACATTAAACTCAATAATTGAAACAACCCAGAAAATTGAAAGCTCAAACCCAAAAGCTATTAAGCCTTTTGTTGTTTTCTCTAATACCAAACTGTTGGAAAAATATACTCCAAAAAGACAAAAACCAAAGTAATTTCACAATGAAATAATAGTGTGCCAGATAGACACAAACTATTTATACTGTCTCCAATAATTTTTTACAAAAGATTAAATCTTCAATAAATTTGAGTGCTAAAATGATCCCTAAGACTGTTAGCCAATGTTGTTGTTGCAAGGACACTGTTGTTAATCCTCAAGATATGTTATACCAATGCTATAGGTGCCACAAAATCCAAGAACCGTAGTCTCTTTTTTGTAGTTGTTGTAGGTTTTGTATATTTTTTACAGGCTGTTATGTTCATTTCTACTATGTTTTTCCAAAATATTGAGATGTTAATATATTAATTTTTGTTCACTTTCTTCCTTATTATCTACTGCTGAAAACTTCCCTTCTCTGATATGTATCTTTTGGAATGAATGAGAACAATTTTATTTTTTTTGTAAATATATTAAAGTTCCCTCTAAAATAGGGATTTCAAAAATGCTTGTGTAAAAATCAACATTAACTGTTGTCAGTTGGTGGTTGAGATGAGGGAAAAAAGTTCCAAAAATATGCAGGCTCAAGATTAAAAACAACATTAAATTATGACATTTTCCACCCCCTCTCTCATTCCTACATTAAATTTCCACTTCCCATAAACAAATGTAACTATTTTAATAGGAAATAATTAATTGGTTTCATCTCTCATTTCTTCTTTCATTTCTCACATGTGGAAGAAGATCCTATCCATATTAAGAAAGAATAGGAAGGTTTTCATTGCATTCATCCAATCAAGTTTCTATGAACAAACACTCATGTAGCAAAGAAGATGATACAACATAATCATAGAGAATCCAACAAGGAGGATAAATTTATTAACTCATAAATAAATAAAGATTTAGATCTTAGAATTCATTTCCAGTCATGTCAAGATCTTAGCGCTTGTAGCAAGAATACAAAATGTTTGAAGAAAAAGTCTAATCCATGAATTGAATAAAACCATAAAGTTTGGAAACTTTTCAATTAGAACATCTCAATGGAGGCACTAGGGGACATGAGTTTAATGTTGATTATCGAAGATGTCCTCTGGGCATGTCAAAAAGAAACGAATAAGATATCTCCAAAAAAAAATAAAGAACAAATAAACATATATCAAAAAAATAATATGAGAAGAAAACATGGAAAGGATCATATTTTTACTATGACAGTGGGAGTAGAAACAATAAGAACTCAATTAAGGAATATTAATTGGATGGAAAATGCCATGCATGAACATTATACCCAACACCATCTTGGGAAAATATGAAGTGTTATGCGGAAAATATATGATTTCATTATAATTAAATTTAGAGGATGGATGGGTGTTGTGAAATACATGCATCCTAATAAAAAATTAGATGAAACATACATATAATCATGAGATATTTGGGTGGTGTTGCAACAATTATGATTTATACAAGAATGGAAATCACCAGTACATATATGAAAGGAAATTAACCAAGGGATATGCCTAGTGCCAAAGATAAATCAAGAGAAAATACTTGCATAAAAAGAAGACAAGACATTAGTGTAAAATCAAGAATAAAGACGATTTGCACTAAGTACAAAAATAAATAGTAATCATACACACGGAAATTAGGAAACAAATCCCTTTTTGGATACCGCAACAAAGTGAACAAAATCAAAAAACCCAACCTTTTTCATGCATTGATGAATGTCTACAAAAATAATAAATTCTTAGACATGTGAACAAAAGATTGCTAAGGATGTCTTTGCATAAAATGCATCATAAATCAATAATGTTCAGTACATTCCACGTTAATACACCAACTAGAAGTTACTAAACAAGAAAGATCTTGAAATAATAGGAGGAGACAAGTGCAACTACCACATAAGAGTTTAGTGGATAACTCCACAGAGAACTGATACTGATAGTCTCCTTCAAAGAATCCAAAGAGACTAGTAATGCTAATACCACATAACTCATTAGAAGCTAACTCAACACAACTAGTCCAAGATAAATTCCACTACAACTATCACACCTAAAATAAGGTGGTTTGGTTCAATGTGGATAACAATGTGTTAAATAAACCATGCTAAAATCCACACTTCTAAGAAAATTAAAATACTATGTCTTCTCTTTCACAATGAGAGGCTATATATATATATATATATATGATAATCAATTCGATTAGATGATGTCCAAATTACCATATTGTACTATCATATGAGAGGAATAACATGTTGGTCTTCCTACATCCTTCCTACCTATGCCAAAATGGGAGCTTTAGATTCCAGGGTATGGGACCAAGACCTCAATTCATAATTTGTGGTGTAATTATGTGATGGCAATTATCTCAGAAAGATACTTGAAGTATGTACATTCGTTGCAAGAGATATATATTCAAAGTGCGTAAGTGAGTTCTTGAGAACATTTCAAATGGCTTTAGTCAAATCATGCACCAAAGCAGTGTAGTATCCATCGTTGACTCTCCAAGTTTATGATTTTGAAATCATATTGTACAAAATAGATGAAATCATGTTCCTTGTATGAATCTTATCCACCAAGAGGATGGTTTAACATTTCACAGTGAGAAAGAAGACTTTTATCCCAAACTTGAGACAAGACTTCAGAAGTGGAATTGAATACCTTCTTTCTCACCAGTAGGGAAGAGTTGAATTTTCCCATCTTGATAACTAGTGGAAATACTGGTCCCAATGATCTTGATGGAAATATTACTTAGTGTAATTGTCACAAAATAAGGATGGATAGCCTATGAATTATATTAAACTGTGAAATCAACCTATTATACATAGTGTATGAGCTACAATATTTATAGGCATTAGATACAACTGGATACAATACAAATGAGATATGTTGCAATAGGTGCAACAATCTAAATTAAATTTCATACAAGCTTCTAAAAAATCACATCTAGGAAGCATAACTAATATAAAATAACAACCATAACAATTATACCCGTTAAAACAATATAACAAAACCCGTATGGTTGAATACAAACCAAATAAGATGGCAATAATTAATTAATAACCATATAAATAATAAATAGTCTAATTATTATGCAATGCATAATTAATATATTAATTAACCTAATAGTCCCCCCTTAATTATGCATTTCCTTAAGGGATGAGGAGAGGAACTCTATAAAAAATCAAACTTGTCACGTGCAAGTGACTTCGTGAAGATATCTGCTTGTTGTTCAGCTATTGGAAAAAAATGAAGCTAGATGTTGTGCTTTAACACATGCTCATGTATAAAATGAACCTATGCCTCAATGTGATTTGTTATTTCATGAAACACTAGATTGCAAAAAAATTTGAGAACACCTTCATTGTCAACATATAAGGTGGTCAGTTTGTCTTGTGGTATTCCAAGTCCTTCCAGTATGTGACATAGCCATATCACTTCATAGAAAGCTTCTCCTATAGAATTATACTTCAACTTCTATAAAAGAGTGAGAAAAAAAGTGTTGTTTCTTGCTTCCCCATATAATTGGTCTAGATACCATAAAGAACACAAATCCTGAAGTGGATTTTCTGTCATCAATATTACCTGCATGATTTGAATCCAAATATCCTAACAAGAAGAAGTTTTCGTTGTTCTTATATTCTAAACCAAGATCCAATGACCCTTTGAGATATCTCAAGATGCACCTTACTGATTTCCAATGACAAACTTTGGGTTCCTACATGAACCTAGTTAGATAGCTCACTGCAAAGTTGATATCTAGTCTAGTGTAGGTTAGGTAAATGAGACTCCCAATCAGCTACCAATAGAGAGTGGCACTTACCTCACGAGATGGATCTGAACGAGATAGCTGTAATTTATTCTCCATAGGTGTAGAAATTGGTGTGCAATCCATAATTCTAAATTTCTAGAGTGTTGTATTGGTGTATTTCATATAAGAAAAAAATATGTGATTCTCTTTCTACCAAACTTCCAATCCAAGACAATAATGCATCAGCCTGAGATTGGTCGTGTCGAATGATTGATTAAAATATTTCTTCGTTGCATCGATCATCTTCATTGAACTTCCAGTGATGACTAGATCATCGACATAGAAAATGACAATCAAAATCTCCCCCCCTTACTTTTTGAGGTAGGGATTGGGGTCATATGGATTTCTAACAAATTCATGTTGTACGAGATGCTCATCAATTTTGATGTACCATGCTCGGGGTGCCTATTTGAGACCATACAGATATTTCTGAGTCTGCATACCTTTACTTCTTGACCAGGTACAACATATCCCTCAGGTTGAGTCATATAGACTTCTTCTTTTAAATCTCCATTCAGGAAGGCACTTTTTACGTCCATCTAATGGAATTTCCAACCAAACTGTGCAGCTAGAGAAAAGATCATCCTGATCATTTTGATCTTAGTTGTGGGAGAAAATGTCTCCTCGTAGTCAATGCCTTCTTTTTGTGCATACCCCTGTGCTACAAGCATTGCTTTGTACTGGTCCACTGTCCCATTTGCTTTGTAATTTTTTTTGAATATCCATCTACATCCAATGGGTTTCTTCCCTGGTGGAAGATCGACAAGCTGCCAAGTGTTATTTTTCATCACTAATTGATATTCAGAGTCCATGACATCTTTCCAAGATTTTGACTGTAGGGATTCCTAGACTGTAGAGGGCTCATCAGACTCAATAACTCTTCTCATCAAAGAAAAGTTAACTTCTTCTCTTGCTTTACTGTGAGTCTGTGGTCCAGGGGTGGATGTATCTAGTGGAGCATCCATTCTTACATCTCGTAATGTGCTAGTACACCACTTGGGCATACGTTGAACTATTCTCGTGGGTTGTGGTTCTATCATATCAACACCATCATCCCCATCATCATTTTCATCATCTGTGGGAACATCAACTTCAATTTTTACAATTGGTGAAGAATCTACATCAGGTGAGTCTAGAGGAGGAGACTCTGCTTCCTTCTTCTCAAAAAACTCAACATCTCTGCTGGTGTAGACTTTTCTGGTCTTTGGATCCATCAAACTTTACCCAAGAGTCTCTTCGCTATACCCAATGAAGATGATTTTATGTGACTTCATGTCCAATTTCTTTCTGTTCTGCTTGGGTATGTGCATACTTGCTTTGCACCCAAATACTCTAAGGTGTGTAATAGATGGTTTCCACTTTGACCATGCTTCTTGTGGTGTTACTCCTTCAAGAGAAACTATGGGCACTCTGTTCAAAAAATACATTGTTTTCTTTTCTTCTTCTTCCCAGAATATCTTTGCAAGTCCAGAGTCATCGATCATGCATTGCACCATTTCCATGATAGTACGATTTCTTCTCTCAACAACACCATTCTGCTGTGGTGTGTGTGGAGGAGGCATTTGTCGACGAATCCCATGAGTTTGTAGATAGTATTTGAACTCATTATTGGTGAATTCCCCCCCTCGATCTGAGCGGAGAGTTCTAATGTGACGACTAGTTTCGTTCTCAACTGCTACTTTTAACTTCTTGAAAGTTTCAAAAGCTTCACTTTTCTTGCGAAGACAAAAAATCCACATTTTCCTTGAATAGTCGTCAACACAGCATGAAGTACTAAAATCTAAAATGACTCGATTGCATCAGACCACAAAGATCAGTATGACCTAGATCAAGCTTACCATGAGCTCGATATGTACTCTTCTGGAATGAAGCTCTGTGTTATTTTCCTACTAGGCAGTGAGGACAATTGTTTGTATCTTTCTGAAGAGATGGTAGCCCATGTACCATATTACATCGGTGTAGTGTATCGAGATACTTGAAACTAACATGACCAAGTCTCCAATGCCACAACTTGTCTGAGGTTGATCCATAGGGATCCAAAATGAATCTACTTCATCAAAATAGTTAACACAAAAAAGGGGAAATGAAACACGAAGGTTCTGTCTTTTTAGTAACAGGACTGCCACTCTGTGCAGAGCGGTGGTTATAAAACCACCGCCCAACCAAGGCGGCGGTCCTGGGACTGCCGGTCTACATTGGGCGGTAGTCCTGGCTCTTTCGGACAGAAAATGAAAATACGAAACAAACAGCCCAGAATTTGGAAGGTTGTTCGTGGCTCTTCTCCTCCATGACTTTTCCCATCCTCCAGTGCATGGGAGGACATGGGAGAGGCTATAAATACATGTTTACAGAAGAGAATAGGGGCATCGAAGCATGAAAACAAGTGAGCAAGAAGTTCTTAGTGTTGGAATTGTGTTTTGCAGAAGAAAGGAGAGTTAAGACAAAGCAAGCAAGTATTTGGGAGGAAGTGTGAGATATTATCTACTTCTCTTTCATACTTATTGTAACTTATGTACCTGTTTATTTTGAATTAGCCAATAAAAGTGGGAAGAAAGAGCAATTGCCCTTCCCGACTGGTTTTTCCTCCTCTGGAGGTTTCCAAGATAAAATTTGTTGGTGTTTATGAGCTTAAATTCTTTTCTTTCTTGCAATTGTGGATTCTAAGCATAAGCATAATTCATTCACTAGCTATCTCTGTCATTTTCTAATAGAAAGTAGAACAACATCATTTATTTGTGTTTCTGTGGATAATTCCAAAGTTGAAGAGTTTACAAATCATTTTGGTATCAGAGCTAACAATTATCGAGGACTGTGGTATTTGTTCTTGGATTTGTATGATAGTGAAGAGATCTAAAGGTGAAGAGGCTTTACCTTGCGATCTATAAATTTATACAAAGAAGTGGAAACAGATAATTCAGGGACAAATGAAGGAAGAGAACTTGGTCAGTAGAATCAAGATGCTGGAGACCATGATGGATAGGATGTTTAGAAGGCAAGAAGAGCTTGTTGATTTACAGAAGACAATGTCTATCAAACAAGACTCCATGGACTCAGTGGTTCGAGGCTTAGCTGAAAATTTTGGCATAGGAAGGAGCCGCCATGAGGAAATTTATGCGGAAGAGCATGAAGAAGAGACTTCTAACACAAGAGAAAAGGTAAAATCCAATCATACTCCTTTTAAAGTTGAGACGAAAGTTGATATTAAAATCTTTGAAGGACAAGTAGATGCGGAGTTGCTTGATAAATGGTTAAAATAGTTAGAAGTCTAATTTAGCGTCCATAATGTCATTGAAGCACAGAGGATCACCTTTTCACGTCTCAAAATGGAGGGACACGCTCTGATTTGGTGGGAAATCCATCTAACCACTTGTGAAAAGAAGAAGCGTCATATTGTGAAATCTTGGCAAGAATTTAAAGAATTAATTAGAGCTAACTTCTATCCTATTGACCACAAGACTAACAAAATGATTAATGGTAGTATTTTAGACAAGGCAGTGGTCAAAGTGTGCAGGACTATACTACAGAGTTTTAGAGGCATGCCATATTTCTATACATGGATTTGGAGGATGAGGATATGGATTTGGAGGATGAGGATATTCTGACTAAGTACTTGGGAGGACTTCACACTCACCTTCAAAGAAAAGTCATCTCCACCAAGCCCAAAGATCTCAACAAGGCGTGTGTACGAGCATACTACATAGATGATGAAAAGAAGCAAGGAGAAGCAGAGCCGAGGGCAAAGTAGTTGACAAATGAGCGGAAGAAAGAGTATGGGTAGACAAGTAACAAGGGTAAGTGGAAAGAGAAAGGTAAACAAGCTGCCACTACTTTAAATACTTGTAAAGATCCCAATAATTTTTGCAAGAACAGTGATATTAATGGTCATATTGATGCTACATGTTGGAAGTTGCATTCGGACTTGCATTTGAAGAACCGAACCAAGGACTCGAAGAAGTCCATGATAACTGTAAAAACAAAAGGAGATGTGGAAATCAAAGATGACTCTGATGTAGATGAAAGGCTTGGATGCACGACCACCAACATGGCTAACCAGGAAGAGGAGATGAGTAGACTATTCCATATCAAAATCCAGATCAAGAGAATTAAGGTAAATGCTTTGGTGGATATCGGTTCTCAGTCTAACTTGATTCTGAAGCAGTTGTAAAGAAGCTTGGTCTTGAGACTTACGAGCATCCACACCCTTATCCTTTGGGTTGGGTGAAGAAGGGTGTTGAAATTCAGGTAACAAGAAGATGTAAGGTCAAGTTTGGGATAAATTCCCAGTATATTGATGTTTTGGAAGCTGACGTTATTCCACTTGATGTTTTTGATGTTGTATTCGAGAGTCCTTACTTGTATATTAGGGATGCTATATTTATGAGAAGGGAAAACCAGTACAGATGGGTCAAGGATGGGATCAACTACAACATCCGGGCACACCAGCGTAAGACACAGGTTACTATGGTGAGTGCTAACTAAGCAAAACAAATTATCCAGACAAATCATAATCAATTTTGTTTACTTTTGTTAAAGGATAAACAAGACGGGGTAGAAGTTTCAGATATTTCCAACTAGGGAAAGCATGATTTGGATATTATTATTCTATCTTTTTAGGAAGTATTTTAGGCTCCCAGTGGGTTATCACCAAAACAAGAAGTAGAGCATGAGATTCATCTATTGCCAGAGTCCCCTCTACCAAAAATCAAGTTGTATATGCAATCCTTTCTTGAGAGTACTGAAGTAAGGAAACAACTCTAGGAACTAATAGACCAAGGAGTGATACGTCCAAGTACCTCACCATGTGGTTCACCTATTGTGATGGTGCCAAAGAAGGATGGTTCTTAGAGAATGTGCATCAACTACCGCTTTTTGAACAAAATCACCGTAAAGAACAAATATTCACTTCCCCGCACATATGATCTCTTGGACTAGCTTTAGCATGCCAAATTCTTCACGAAGTTGGATCTCAAGTCTAGCTATCACCAAGTCATAAAGAAGGAGGAGGATATATGAAAGACTACCGTCAAAACAAAACAGGGCTTGTATGAATGGTTAGTACTTCCTTTTGGGTTATGTAATGCACTCGCTACATTTATGAGATTAATGAATGATGGATTGCGGGATTTAATAGATTCATGTGTCATTGTATATCTAGATGATATTTTGATTTTTAGTGCCACATGGGAAGAACATCTAACTCATTTACAACAATTCTTGCAAGTTCTTAGCGAGAAACAATTGCTTTGTAATATGAATAAATTTGAGTTTTCCAAATAATCACTTGTCTATCTTGGGCACGTGGTTGGAGGAGGAGAACTACGAGTGGATCCAAAGAAGGTGGAAGCCATTACTAATTGGCCAACACCAACAGGAGCCATAGAGACTAAGAGTTTTGTGGGAGCAGTACAGTACATGCGGAAGTTCATTCCGGGCTTCTCCGCGATTGCAGCACCTCTACACACAGTGGCCGCAAAGAGTAATGGTTTTGATTGGGGTAAGGAACAAGACAAATCCTTTGAGTTATTGAAATACAAGATTATTCATGCTCCAGTACTTGCTCTTCCTAATTTGCAGAAACCTTTTGAAGTAGAGATAGATGTCAGTGATTATGCCATGGGCGCAGTGTTGCTTCAAGGAGGTAAACCCGTATGTTATCATTATGAAACTTTCACTTCAGTAGTTAAAGGATATTCAGTATATGATAAGGAAATGTATGCACTAGTTTAGACAATTAAAAAATGGAAGCATTATTTGTTGGGTAAAGAAACTATTGTGCACACTGACCACAAACCTCTCCAGTATTTGCAAGCACAGTCTAAATTATAGCAGGTGAGGCACTACAAATGGATGGGGTTCCTTCAGCAGTTCCGTTTGGTGATTAAATACAAGAAGGGTAGTAAAAACTTGGTGTCAGACATGTTGTCTAGGCCACCCACATAGGAGAAGTTTTCCTGTTTGGCCACTATCTCTCAGATTGAGCCCTTTAAGAAGGAAGATTACGGAGAGGCATATGCCCAGGACAAAGACTTTGGGGTGACATTTCAGTAGTTGCAGTCCCAAGGGGCTGAAAGGATAGGGATTGAAGATTGTTCTCTCAAAGATATGCTGCTCTACCAATGGGGGAAGCTTTGTGTGGCAAAAGAAGAGAGAATTCTATTGATGAGGGAAGCACATACCTTGAAAGTAGTGGGACATTTTGGTGTTAGTAAAACCCTAGCCCACTTGCAATGGTACGTGTATTGGCCCAATATGCAAGAGGAAGTATCAAAATTTATACGGGGATGTAAACTTTGTTGTAATAGCAAGCCTAAGACTAGGAAGGAGGGTTTGTATATGCCTTTTTCAGTACCTACTTGTCCATGGGAGGACATTCCTATGGATTTTGTAGGAGGATCACCTATGTCTAAACATGGCCATGACTATCTATATGTTGTTGTTGATAGATTTAGTAAGATGTGTGTTCTTATGGCATGTAAAAAGATAGTAAAAGCACATGAGGCAACAGATCTTTTCTTTGCTAATGTATTGGTGCATTTTGGTTTTCCAAAGTCCGTTATTTCTAACAGGGATTCCAGATTCTTAGGGAAGTTTTGGACTACTTTGTGGCTCAAGATGGATACCAGGTTACAGAGGAGCACAACTTTCCATCCACAGACAGATGGATAAACAGAGCTGGTAAATAGGACTTTGGTATAATTAATCAGAGGGTATAATAGAAAATATCCAAGGACTTGGGATGAGTCATTAGCCTGCATTCAACATTCCTATAGTCAGGCAGTACACACATCCACTATGAAGTCAGCATTTGAAGCATGCTTGGGATATCTACCTATAAATCCGCTGGATGTAGTAGTTGGACAACATGATGGGGAGGAGACATGAGACACAGAGGTGACTAGAGCAAACAAATTCATTGAGAGGATCCAACAAATCCATCTCAAAGTCAAAGAACAACTAGATAAATCTCAAGCCAAGTACAAAGGTAGGCACGATCAACATAGGAGAGAACATAAACTGCATGTTGGAGATAGAGTTTGGCTTTACTTGAGCAAGGAGAGATTACAAGGTCAAGCACAGAAACTCAAGCCACTACGATATGGGCCCTTCACCATATTGGAGCAGGTTCTAGAGAATGCTTTTCAACTTGACTTGCCACCATTTATGAGGATGTACTCTGCAGTAAACTGTGAGAACTTGCACCTATATGACTCATCCATGCTAGATGAAGCTGAAGAACTACAGTTGCTACCTTGCCATTGAGGATTGCGTCTTGGACACACAAGGTGAATTGGAGGAGGATGTAGTGCTGCAATCAGAAGGTCAGAGAGACTAGGAGAGGTCCGTAGGAGTCTTGGCATATTGGACTGAAAGGAAAGACACCAAGGAATGCCCAATGTTACTCAAAGGAGCAAGTGAGGGAATCATTTCCTCATCTACTTCCCCACTAAGCTTTTTTGAGACCAAAATCCTCTTAAGAAGGGGAGGTGTGATCCATAGGGATCTAAAATGACTCTACTTCATCAAAAATCAGTCAACAAGAAGAAGGGAAAATGAAACATGGAGGTTCTTTCTTTTTAGTAACAGGACCGTCACTCTTGTGTAGAGCAGCGGTTATAGAACTTCCGCCCAACCAGGGCGGTAGTCCTAGGATCGCCGATTTGCATTGGGTGGTGGTCCTAGCTCTTTTGGACAGAAAACGAAAATATGAAACGTGAAGAGTCCCAGAATTTGGAAAGGTTGTCCATGTCTCTTCTCCTGCATGACCTTTTCCCATCCTCCAGTGCATGGTGAGTACATGAGAAAGGCTATAAATACATGTTATGGAAGAGAATAGGAGCATCGAAGCATGAAAGCAAGTGAGCAAGAAGTTATTAGTGTATGGAATTATGTTTTGTAGAAGAAAGGAGTAATTGAGATAGAGCAAGCAAGTAATTGGGAGGAAGTGTGAGATATTATCTACTTCTCTTTCATACTTATTGTAAATTTTGTACTTATTATTTTGAATTGGCCAATAAAAGTGGGAAGAAAGAGTGATTGCCCTTCTGCGACTATTTTTTCCTCCTCTGGAGGTTTCCAGGATAAAAATTGTTGGTGTTTATGAGCTTACATTCTTTCCTTTCCTGAAAATTGTTGATTCTAAACATAAGTATAATTCATTCACTAGCTATCTCTATTATTTTCTAATAGAAATTAGAACAGACAACGATTATTTGTGATTCTGTGGATGATTCCAAAGTTGAAGAGTTCACATATCAGAGTCTCCCCAGAGTTCTTAGCACACTCCAGTTCCTAACTACTTCTTCTGTGGACAACATCAAGTTAGAACATGAGTTCCATTCATTGAAGGCTTTTCCAAAATATCTTCATATTATCATGCTCTTATGTTGTAGATGATTTCACATTTGGCTTACGGGGAAGTGAGTTTGGATGTGGATGAGTTATTGCGGATGTGTTCCTTCAGTTGACATCATGGAAAGTAGATTCTTTGTCAACCAAGAGTGACATCACACATATCATTATTCAAAAAAATCTGCAGTTGAGTGATAATAAGGGGTACGATAAATGAACAAAAAATACCACTGAACTGTATATAAAGAATCATCACCCTACAATATACATGGTTATTCAAAGGCGTGTCCCTAATTGAGGTACCATACCAGTCTCTGTGGCCAGTAATGTGTCAAATGGCTCCTGAATCAACTGTACTTATAAAATACACTGGACATAACTACAATGGTTCACTTGATCGATCAATGTACAAAAGAAGAGTTGTTTATAAAGGTAATTGACATGACTCATCACCCGTTGCTCACCACCGATACCACCCAATCTAGTAGATGGGACAAGTAGATGTATATCTAGATACAAGTGTGAATGACAATGATGGGAGATAGAAGGTCCCTTGGAGGATTGTTGTTGTGGAGGTTCAGATTATACACACATGACCCTCACCAGGACCAGTAATCTACAAACAATATCTTTAAGTCATGTCCAAAGATACATGTTTATCAGATTGGACATTGTTGTCATTTTAATGTTCATCCACGTGATGTAGACTCAACATGCTGCAGAGGCTTGACTAGGACATTAGGTTTTCCTTTACCTTATCAAGAATGTGTAGCATTTTTGACGTGAAGAGAGAGCATGCTCCTCTTCAGTGCATGGCAGATTGTAGCATGGCTTCCTGTTGAGGTGATGAAGGTTTACATCATAGACATACCACAAACTAGACTGGGGTAATACTGGGCCCTATATGAGACATGTTGTTCCACTAGATCAGAGACCCCCCAGATTATAGACCAGAGATAAGGTAGCAGACTATTGATATCAATGGTAGATCTCATGAGAGCCTTCTAGATAAATTAGTTCACCACATATCCCAGGGCAATGAGAGGTAGGGAGGACTCAAAACAGGAACTCTTCTAGTATGGGCGAGAGTAACCCTTGACTTATATACATGATATGAACTTCAGTATATGCCTCATGATGAAGGCACAATTTTGTATGATTTATTCTTGTTAATGGCCTCATGGATACTGATGCGCAATTTGGATCCCATAGCTGTACTTTGGATTGTTTTGGCATGTATGATATGTGGAAATTTGCACATCGTCATATACTCCATGATGATATGTACGAGTTTGGCCTATGTGATGTGATTTAGATCAGACTACCGTTATATGATGATGTATAGTAGAGTAGATGATCTATTCAGAGTTTGTTTTATTATGGATGTGTAGATGGTGTATCAAACTCAAGTTGTGTCATGATTTTAGTATTACATGTATCTTAGTTTTTTTCTCTAATGTAGTTGATGAATCTAGGAAGATATATGATGATGGGGGCATGAGTGTGTCGATTTTGCAAAAATTATTGATACTTTTTGGAATCTAATCACTCTTGATAAAAAAACACACATAATCTAAAAACAAGAAGACTAATATACCGAACCTTTCTATAACATGTTCCCTGTAAACAAATCTATACACGGCGATACATTGATAGACATATTAACGTATGAATGAAATCAATATCGTTACAAAATACCTATGATAGGTTCACAAAACAGTACTAATAAGGGGTTAAAAAAAGTCCAAAAGTCATTATTAAAATCTGGCTCAAAGATAATCATCCTGAATACAAATGATTGATGACTTAGCTATACAAATAAATAATTTCAACAAGTAAAGATTTATGTCGTGCAACCCAAAATCATAGATAAAAATGATTGCAACATAAACTGTGCAATGATGACCTTAGTTACTCCCCATCAATACCTAAAATTGGTTGATGTCTAAAAAAAATGGTTACAAAACGATATTCAAAAAGTAAAAATGCAGTAGTAGTCAATGACTAACTATCACCCGTAATGTGTTTCATAATGAAGCACTGATCAGTATACCAAACGTTCCCCCAAGTGAAATATAGGATGCAAGGGAGTTGGATCAGGACCAAAAATCAAAGTAACTACTCGATGACAACTCTCTGCTAGTTTCTGGGTCAGCTTACCAAGTATTTGATGCATCACTAGGAAAACTTGTAAAATAGTACATTTTCCGTAAGAAATGATACACACAAAGGGTTGCATTCAATGGTCTTTCCCATGAGCACAAACGCATTTTAAGGGTAAGAAACATTTTTTTGGTTTGTGGGCCCTGGAGGCCTTTGAACGATCATTAGGACCCTCATATGTCAAAAATCGTTAGATATTTTCCAACTGTGTTGAAACTTTTTTTATAGTCTTATGAAACATTTTCCTAATGTTTTTTGTATTTTTAAATTTTTTTATTTTTTGCGTTTTTGAGGTTATACAATTTTTTAACCCTAAATTAGGGTTTATGTGCTCACTAGAAAAATAAAAGGTGTCCCTAAATGGCTGTAACTAAGTTGTGAACCAAATGAACATTCCACAATGAATACCACATGACATACTACAATTGGAAGTTTGAGTGAATAGGACCAACGTGGTAAGAGACTCAAAATCCTAACTAGGAGGAACACTTAAGACAAGATGGTGTAGGATCAAAGCATTGAAGTGGATCAAAGTGAAGGGATGAAACAATTCTGTCTGTCCATTGATATGCACCTTATGCACTAAGGATACTCTTAGAGGGTTGGGAATAAAATTTGTCTTTAGATGAAGGCAAATTCGACGGGCTCTTTGTAAAATGTGACTTGGCAGAGGCTTTATCAGATAATTTATATTATTTCGATCCAAAATTGGAAGTAATAATGTAGGGTCCTAACAAATTAGGTTCAAAAAATGGCCCTATTCTTCATCGTTCTTTAGTAGTGTTCTTTGCTTGTTGCTCTGTTAATAACAAGACCATCTAATATTGAACTGCATGTGGTTGCAATTTCTCTTATTTGCCACCATTTTTGCTTGTGAGCCGTTTTTCTGATATACTTCTTTTACTGGTGTAGGTCGCATGAATGGAGGACCTCTCGATATAAAATTTATAGCTCTCCGGTCATCATTCACCATTTGTGCAGGTCGTCTTCTTCATACACCATGTCGTTTGTGAATGACACACAAAGGGAAGAAAGCTCATGACAGGCTATGTGGTAATATGGATTCAAGAATCACATATACAAACCTCACCAGAAGGGAGTTGTCTCTAGTTGGAATGTAAAATGTTGGTTGTATAACTCGTCCTGCGAGGGTGGGGTACATTTTACATGTGCCTAACTTGCAAAAGTGCAACGTCAATGGTCAGATTCCACATATTTATGCCTATTATTTTATTAGAATCTTATGAGCTCAGACCATTTCACTATTGCAGTAGTACATGTGGAGTTACTTAGTCCTCAAGATGGATATGAATTTTTTTATATCCCAACTCGGTTGATATTCTTATTTTGTAAATATGTATCATTTTTTCCAACAAGATATGTAGGGGTGACCAACAGTGGTAAATGATGTGGCTCAACCTCCAAAACTGAGCTTGGAAACCTCCATTTGACAGCAGTTTACATAGTTTTAGCAGAGTGCACAGGGACCTTTACTAGCTTGGTGAAATATTTTATGGTGGCAATGTTAAAAGTGTGGCCGTTAAAGGATGTAGGCAAATTTATCCTGGTCCTGACTGCACCAGTGCAATACCACATCTGTGTTCCAAAAAGGCTAGGGAAAGAAGTGATAGGATGTGGAGAGGTCCTAGGGATGGGTGCATGAAAAATATGTATTGTGTCTACTGACAGGCTCTGGTATTTCTTGACAAACACTACATGCAATCATACTCCATAGTGGGAAAATAATAGCTCTATGTGTAAGATCTTTTTATCACAGGACCAAATTCTCGCTTGTATGTGCATCAAATGTAGATTGACCCAATAGGGGCACTTTGTCTAGTAAATTATATTAAACTTAATCAACCAAATTACATATGGATGAGCTACAATACTTATAGGTATTGTACAACTAAATACAAACAAATGAGGAGTTGCAAAAATACAACCAATACAGTAACTTCCAATATTACATTCGGGAAGCACATAATTGTTATAACAATCATAACAATTATACCCGTGAAGAAATAAAACAAATATGGTTAATAAAACCAAATAACAACATTATTTAATTAATGTTATTAATTAAATAATTAATTATATAATGCATAATTAATTAACCTAATAGAAATTAGCAGGAGAGGAGATGGTTGATGAAGATGGGGTTTAGGGGAGGATAAGTGCAAGGGTGGGGAGAGATCAACATGGATCAAATACGAAAAATTTATCTCCTAGAAGCACATGTCATGTTGTCAACCATTAGAAGGAGATAAGAGGCGATGGGCAAGATGACGATGCAACAAATTTGCAAATTTGTTTTCATTCGCACTATTTAGGTGAGTGCATTTAGTAGTGTTGATGTCATTCACATTAATCACATGACTGCAATTTTCACTTAAAGGTTCCAAAATAAAAAGGGGGAATAATGATTTGGTTCCAAGTTGAAGTCTCAAATGCAATGCAGATGATGCTTATTTTGTTAGATAATAAGAAGACCTTAATGGAAATATGAACATCAATTACTACTTGCAGCAAGTTGTAGGACTCCTTTTCAATTTAAACTTCAAGTAATTGGAGGTGAACAGGGGATGTAATCTGTTGGGATCACTAAAACTATATTAATATTTATTTGAATAACATAAGTGTAGAACCAATACAAAAAAAGTATAATGAACATAGAAAATACCTCAAAACCAAAAAAATGTGTTATATTAAGAATGAATTTCAACACATATTTGATAAATTTAAGTATTAATAATAAAAAGGGTCGCATACATGGGAACACAACAGACAAAAGGTTATGTATGAATAAACATCGATAATTAAATCCACCCAAAAGATGGTCAAATAAGAAAAATTATGTGTCAATTGAGCTTTGATTTATTTATTGTATTTTTTTACAACATCGGCCCTATCAAATAGATGTAGTGTAATCTAGCAAATAAGAGAAAGAAATGTATTAAAAGTTGGAAATTAAATTATGGAAATTGACTACCAGCATGCCTTGCCCCTATTCCATGGCTTTGATTGTTCCAACCCCAATAATATCTTCCATCTACACTCCATTGTATCTATGTGGACATGGAAGTGATGCCAACTGAAATCTGGTAGGGACCAAAAAATATTTTATTCAAATGATGGGGCATATTCCACAATAAGGAATAAAGGAATCTTCCACTCAATATGAAAAAGTTTGATGTAAAAATAACCTGTTAGATGCCAAGTTAGGCAAACCTAATTGTTATAGTATGGACTAATAAATAACTAAAAATAAATATTATAGCTCTTTTAAGTCATAAGTATGGAAAGACATATGGGGCAAGTATGGATACATATTGTGATATATCTATATAACGTAGTTGTTTCATAGGTGTGTTTAAAAGAAGAGTAGGTGCTTCCCCGTTAGGGCTAGAAATTGATTGGTTCTAGGTTGTTTTTTATGATTTTAATCATATATAACTGGTAAAAATTTTGAAATAGAAAAGCAAATAATTTTAAAAATATTCCTTGATAAATATATATGTTATCTATGAAAATATAAAACTTATTTTTATGTGAAAGAACCATGAAAAAGTATATATAAAAAATTGGAATTTATAACCAATTGAAAGGACTAAACCATCGACAATTTTTCATTTTATGGGCGGCGTAAATTTGAAAGTCTAGCCTTGTTTCCCATGGTTAAATAATACATTACAATCCATAAATAATCCCTCAATTAGCTTTAATTGATATAACTTGTACCACATTCACAAAAAGCCAATCAAACCTTTGCAATATAATTAATTATGTAATGTTCAAAAATAAATTTCTAAAGCACAATCAATAACAAAAGACAACCCGTATGGGTTGTTTTCATACATTTTGTACATGCCATGGTCGTCGATGCAAACATTCATCACCAACGGATGTTGTCAGAGACAATAGTGGTCATAACTGCGTCTTGGTATGCGATGTTGTGTGTTGTGTCTCACGTTCAAATCCTCACGAGGATGACCCAAATGTATTCGATAAACATTCATGCATGGATTGAAACCACAACTGATGATATTCATTTTTTATGTCAGAGAGAAGAGGGTTTATGTAACTGTGTAAATGCCTTCGACGTAATTAAAATTTACTTCTAGACAAGAAAAGTACAATTTTGTTTAATGCAATGAAAAGTATTTTTTGCTACAAAGCATGCAGAGTTGATAGAGAGGATATGCATAGACCTTTGTAATTAAAGGGTTAAGATTTTGGTCGAAGCCGTTTTCTGGACGTAAACAGGGAAACTATCTTCTCATGAAATGTATGATGTAAACGTCAGGGGGGATCTATCAAAGAGGTTGAGCATGAGGGAGAGAATTTGTGGGAGATAAAAGGAGGTGGAGAAGAGGGGGTTCAGGGAGGAGAAGAGCAAGGGTGGAGAAAGTAGAATGAGAGAGAAATGTGAAACTATACTCTCCTACAACCACATGATTTTATTGTCAATCAAAAGATGGAGGAAGGGTTTGATGTGCAAGTTGTCGAGACAACATATTCCAAAAACATCTCAAAATCCTAGGAGTGGTCAAATAATACTCCCAAATCCAATAGTTGTTTGCAAGCATATGCCTATAAGAGTGAGATTATCTACTTATTGAACTTTGTGTTTTTTATGGCCTCAAGGTCACCTATTTCACCACTTAGATTGTTCCCACCCGAACAAGAGTTATTATATATGCTCTATTTTATAATTTCGATCTCATTCACAGTTGACATGTGGACGAAGAACGAATAATCATTGTGGAATAAGTTTTTCCAACGGTAGACCATGTGAACGACATTATTTGTCAATTGAGTTTTGTTTTTTTAATGGCTTCAAGGCCATCTATTGGATGATATTTAATTTGGGACATAAGACTGAGACACAGTTAGAGATAACGCGATGGAATTTAAATACCTATATGCCCTGCACATATTCCATTATATATTTAATGTCACTTCATATTAAAAATATTTAATATTATAAATTAAGTAATTAAAAACAATATATTATCTCCTGATAAGGGAGTAAGGATAAGAGGTTGACACATTGGAGACCTCCTTCAGAAGGTTAGATCAAACTAAATTTTGATGGGGCCTCTAAAGGAAACCCTAGAGCCGTTAGTTGCGGGTGTGTGTTTCGTAATGCTGAGTATCAGCTTGTCCTTGCTTTGGCTTTTGATTGTGGTGTAGCTTCCAATAATTTTGTAAAAGGCATGACCTTGTGGCTGGGTCTAGCTGAAGCTAAGCACAGGAAATTGTCTAGAATCTGGGTTGAAGGAGACTCTCTGGCTATCATTATGATAATGCAAGGAAATTCTCCTCATGCATGGCAATTACAATCCATTTGTGATAATATTCAAGCAAATTTTCCTGATTTTGATGATTTTTTCTCATATTTGTCGAGAAGGCAATAAGGTGGCAGATGGTTTAGCTAATATTGGTGTCATGCTTTGGAATAAGGGTCAGGTGACGTCTCAATCATGGGAGACACTTTTCCCCAACGACATTCAAGGCCTTTTGGTTAATGATGAGCGTTTGGCTCGTGTAGAGGAGACTTGTAATATCTAAATTCGTACCTCTTGTTTCCCCCCTCTTGGAAATGAAGGTTTTTTAAGGGATAGATTTTGTTTTGGATTTGAAGTATGGCACATACCTTGCATTCATTGGCTTTGGGGAAGGTGTTTGGCTTTTAAGCTACATTTTGGTTGCCTTTGGATTATCTTTTCAGCTCCTTTTCTATAGTTTGGTTGGTTTGCCTTCAGGGTGGGTCTGGTAAGTTGAAGTTCATCGGTTTTTTTCTCCTCCTTCTCTCATGGTGTTTGATGGAGACTCTATGGGTGGCCTTGGGAGGAAGCAACGTCATGCTCAGACTAGGCCTGATTTGGGTGATTCCTTTTTGGAGTGGCTCAATAGGAGAATTAAAAATGTGGCCATGAGGGGGTGGCTGGAGCAGGTTTGGTCTGTGGCCAAGAGCATTGAAGATGACGAAGAAGAAGTGGTTGTTTGCAATAAATTGAGGAGGTTAATGTTGGACCTTGGTCAATCTGTGGGTTAAAGGAATGTGTTTGATGTGGCACAAGAGTTGAGTGCGGCCAACATTATCTCCAATTCAACAGGTCATTTTCTCCTCCATAAGGAGATGAAGGACCTAGAAGCGTGGGTGGTCAGTTTACAATTTCATATTCATGCCCTAACTTGTGGCATGAAAGCTCTCTCTCGCGGCTTGGTGGTGATGGTGGAAAACTAGGGTCTCTACCTCCCGGAGAAGGCCAAAGTGGATTTTTCGGATTGTTGTGTTATCTCTTCTTCATCTCTTTCGTCTTCAAGTGACTTAGAGGTGGAGATTCTGGCTGAAAAGCCTCTGGACTATGTCATGGAAGAGTGAATTCGAGGTTCTTTGTTTTGATCTCCTTTAGTATGTTATGGGTATCACTCTATTTGTTTACAGTCTAGGAATGTACAGTTCGGTGATATATATATATATATATATATATATATATATATATATATATATATATATATATATATATATATTGTTGTATAAAAACTATTTTTTTGGATTTTGTAGCATGATAATGTGCATTTTACTCTCCTTGTTAAGTCCAATGATTTGTATATTAATCATGGACTGCAATTTTTAGGCTAGGGCCTTCTCCCTAGGAATCTTTAGCAAAAAATAAATAAATTATAATATATATATATATATTAAAAAAAACTCACACTATATATTAAAACCTATATAAACATTATAAACTACATATTATTAAAAACAATACATATTATAACAAAATAATTTAAAATAAAATATGTAAAACGTTATATATATTATAATATAAAGATAGTTTATTATATATTATATTATATATAAAATAATATATTAAATTCATAAATAAATAATTAATAAAATGTGCCATATATATATATATATATATATATATATATATATATATATATATATATATATATATATATATATATATATATATATATATATATATATATATATATAAAATTATGCACTCAATGCAAATATTAACTGAATAAAATGTTCGTTGGAAAAATAATATAGTGATCCAATGCTCATTATACATTTTTAAAAAAAATTGAACATACAAAAATAGGGCTGAAATATATACATACTTCAAACACCCTTCTAGAAAATGTAGGGTTACATGGGGGAGACCCTCCTTTAAAGTTTTCTTAGAGAAAGCACAACAAAACCCACCATAGCCAATTTGTTTTTTCAACGATAAAAGATCCCATCCGATCAATATTTTGACTCCCATTGTTGACACAAACCCCAACATAGCCAATCAGTCATTTATTGTTTGAGGAGCAGGGCCATGTTGATCTTTGTACACACATGTATTATTAAAAAAGACAATGACAATAAATTCAAAAAAATAATGAAGCCAAGTATATCAAAGAAGATTTTACCTAGGGATAAAATGAAGGTAGGGTAACTGTCTTTGGCACATCTTCAATGACCTCCTTTTCAGGCTACAACAAAACTGTAGACACTAAATCACACACTTTTGGTATATATCTAGTCCTGATCACATACTACTATTCATATGATTCCTAAGTAAGAAAAGTACTAATTGACCCATGTCTTTGGCCTCTTTTCTTGCTTTCGGTTTCCTCTGTTGATCTTACACTCCTTCTAGCCCAATCTATCTTTTCATACTTTGGCATTTCTCACTTTGGACACTATGGGCCAGCTAGGATGTCAGGACATCAAGTGCCCCAGTCCCCTCTGGCCACCCTTGACCTCTTTGTACTTTGCTCACATATTTTGGGTCCTTTCTAGTCATTTGGGCATCTTATTTTTTGGTAGTTGGCCTTTTCAGGGTTAATTAAAAAATTCAAGCAAGGGAATCATATAAATATAAATTTATGTGACCATAATAAAGGACCAAGCACTAAGCATTAGCTATCACCACCTAAGGTTGCATCCAAAGGCATTATCAAGAGAATTAAAGCATCCATCTAACATCCACACAAGGGAAAGGGACTACATTTTTCTGCATACACTTCATAGGAGGGGAAGTTCATTCTTTCATGCACACATCTATTTACATATTTTACATCTAGCTACTTGCTCACTATCAAGTGTGACACACACAAGAGCCACCTAGGGCACGATTTTCACACACACACACATATAGAAATACATTGGGTCTGAGATTTAGTGCATGTGCTAGTCGTAATTTCACTTGTTTGATAGCCGAGGATAATCTGACCCCTCATTTGCATTATTTTCTTTTTGGGATTTGATGCGCTTTTGAGGGTTTTGCAGGTCATTTCTTCATTACAGGTTACAGGTGACATCTGTGAACTTGATGTGACATACTAGCGACAGGCAGCGAAGTACAATGAATACCTCGTGACCCTCCAAAGCTAATTTTCTAAGATTCTGAGCAGTCACAGGTGCACCAAAGTAGGTCTGCAGCACCTGCAGGCGCCCCTGACCCATTCTAGGTGCCCCAAGTCCAGGAAGATCCTGCAGTCACACAATTTTCTAAGCTTTGGTGCGACACTTCCCTCCTTCTATTCATCAGTTCGTCACTTTGGCACAGTCCAAGATTATTTCAAATCAGCTAAGTCTTATATCCCTTCATTTGCAACTAGGGTTTCATACCTTTTAGCTTAATTTGCTTGGGTCAATTTTTGTACTTCATTGCATATATTTAGCATTGTTACATAATTAGTATTAGGCATCTATTTATTTCAATATTTTCTTAATCATTTGGTGAACCCGTGCTCGAATCCACCTTCTTTCTAGGGATTTTATCATCTTATCACTATGGCTCAATCTTATGGAAAATTTACTGAATCCCACCTTAAAGAGCTTAATGATCATCTCGTTGAGCATCCTTAGGATCTAGAATTTCTTTTATTCACTACTCGTGAAGAGGCCACCAATATTAGGGATCTTACTGTTTCTACCTCCATCTCTACTTCCATTGTTACTCAACTGCTTGATTTTACTCTTCCGCCTACTTCTACTATTCTTGTAAAAATCTCTATTCCTAACTCCCACCAATCACTTCACTCCACCCCTTGTTTCTCACACGCAAAAAGTCTCTTCTGCTGGTACTCAAGATTTAGCCTCCCTTTATCAATATCTTCAAGTTCAAATCCGTCAATTACAACAGGCTACTTCTCGTGCATCTCCATCTCTGGATTCTACATTACTACTTCATACTCATTTCACACCTACCATTTCCACTTATGCACTTCCACCTAATTTTTTCACCCCTAAGCTACCCATTTTCAATGGTCATGGTGACCCCCAAGAGCATCTCTGAGCATTTCATGTGGCATGTCTAGATTTTGTGGATGATCACACTTTATTAGAAAATCTCTTTCCTCATAGTCTTCATGATTATGCAATGTGTTGGTTCTATGATCTACCTGTCCACTCGGTAACATATTTTATGCATCTAGCTTATGTTTTTCTAGCTCATTTCTCCATCAATATCAGCTCTAAGATCTCATATGCTCAACTCACTCAACTTAAACAAGGATCTAATGAACATCTAGCAGATTATGTCTTATGATACAAGAACAACTTAGCTAAGATGTCTAATGTACTCGTGGACTCTGAGCTTCAAGATCTATTTGTTCAAAGTCTATTACCGCCTCTTCAGGAGAGTGTTATCTTTGAGACCTCTCCATCATTTGATCATTTGTGTCACACTCTTAAGCTACCCAAAACAAAACTCTTATCTATAGGAAAGCTTAAGTATCAGGAATAGGCTTCATCTTTATATGTGCTTTCAAAGTAAATCAACTTTCAAGCCATCTACAAAACCTACTGAAGCTAAAATCACTATCAACATTGTATCTAATACTAAAGAGCTTCAATGGAAACCACCTAAGCATACATATACAAAATTGACTATCACTCCGCATCTTCTCTTGCCACAACTTGTCGAGAGAAATCTTATTATGCTTCCTCCTCCACTCAATTTGGACCCATCTTGTCCTAAAGGTCATAATTACAATGAAAATTTCAGATGCGACTATCATCAATGTGTCAGACATTCTACAGATCGATGCTTCAAACTTCACAATCTTATCCAAGATCTCATCGATAATAATGCAATTGAGCTTCCAAAGCCTACGACTTCTGCTCCAGTCAATGAAAATCACAAGCTCAAAATATTCAACAATCCTCTCCCGAAACATGACAAACAAGCAGCTGACTCTTCAACCAATCATACATATCACACAGTGCCTCCTCCTGCATCGGGGGCTCTTGATTTTCTAGTTTCTCATGTTGAGACATCTCCATCGATCATTACTTTCTTGATCATGACTATCATGCTACATTCTCTTCTAATCACTTACACATCACTACTTCTATTGGATCTACTTCTATCAATAACACTATCATTGATCCATCATTTCACGTTAGTGCATGTTCTATTGCACTTCTTATCGCTATCGGCTTTCCACTCTCACAAATCTCATATCTGATTCCTAAATCATACAGTTTTGTCAAGATTTTAGTCACTATTGGTCCTCTTACCATGTTTGTGCCTTTTCTTGTGGCACCATCAGTCAAAGGGTGTGACATGCTCTTAGGTCTCCCCTGGCTCTGCGCAACTCAGGCTATCATCTCCATGAACCATTTGTGTCTAAAGTTCATTCACAATAGGAAAGTTATCACTATCAATGGTGTTCTTCCATCCACACCATGGCCATAACCTCCTCTTGAGGTTGTCATTGCACTTTCTAGAGCATCTAGGTCCCCTGGACCTCTGAAATCTAAAGCACAATCTTACTCCTATCTCACCCATTCGCACACAACCTACACAGTCTCATCGGTATGCTAGTCCAACACATTAGTCTAGGTCCACCACTTGGATGGTTCCTTCACATCAGTATACATCACCACCTCATTTTACTTCACATGGGCATCCATCACCTCCATGTTCTACTTCACATAGGTGTCCATCACCTCCGCGCTCTACTTCACATAGGTGTCCATCACCTCCACTCTCTATTTCACATAGGTGTTTATCACCTTCATGGTCTCCTTCACATAGGTCTCATTCACCAACACATCATTTGTCTCATGCATCACCGATCTTAGAGCATGGTCACATGCCTTTATCTCTGCAAGCATCTGGGGGAGGACCCTCATCTTTCACTTTCATCGGATAGCATACTCATCACTACACATCTGGGGGGCACCATACTTATTCTCCTACCCCCCCTTCTAGCATTCTCAGGTGTCTTACACACACTACACTTCACGTCTAGTCTCTCACACACATCTTGATACACTCTTGGTATAGTCATTACCCGATGACGCACTCTCGTTATTTGGTTCACACTTGACTATTGAGGGCATACTATACACATGAACCTCACACACTACACACTTCACACATTGCACATTCATCACATATCTTGTTCACAACCTCTATTACACATCATACACGCTACACATTTCACACTCAGTGCATTCACGACATATATTTCTTGCATATACTTTTACATGTTGTACTCATTACCCTATGAAACACTCTAGTTCCACAGTTCATACTCAATTACTGAGGGTTTCAATCTAAAATGAACCTCCCCTCACTCAGACGCTCACTCACTTATTCACTCACACACTCTCTACACTCAATGCTTTCATGATCACATTTTTCTAACACACAATTCAAACCATTTCCCGATGATGCACTCTTGTTCTATGGTTCATTCTTGACTGTTGAGGGGGCATTTATAAATGAACCTCATCACATGCATACTCATTCACATTTTCTTAGGGGGCATGATGCTCCTATCATTCACTCTGCATTTCATTCCATCTCATCCACAACATACTACATATCTTGGTCACATTTAGTCTTGCTTGCATTTACTCGTTACATGTACACTCTATTACACATGCTAGTCAGATATTTTGTATGTCATTATATTTCTATACACACATGTGTGTTCACTTTCCTTCTAGTTGTGATCATAGGCTTTACACAGATCTTTACACACAACATGGATGTTTGGCATAGTACCTCATACTAGTCCCACAATGGCTCTTGGGGGCATCCACTTTCGTATACACTACAAGTGTTATTGTTTCATTTTTCATAGCACATTACTATATCGTATTATACATGCTTTGACATACTTTTTATCTTTCTAACATGCTAACGGGTGCTTCATGTGCAACATTTATCTTACAGGTCTATTTTCTTCCATGGTTGTCTGTTACATTACTTGTTATTACTATCCATTACTTGTCATTGTTTTTCATTGTTTGTGGGCTTTTCCCTTTGTCTTGTGTGCGCATTGTCTGCTTTTGGCTATATTGGACTTGTGTGTCTTATGACATCATGAGTGATGTCCCATGTTTGAAACCTATTTTTCGCGGTCTACTTTGTCTACATTATTTGTATTTTAGTGTATTATCTTCTTGCTAGCTTACATCTTGTCTTTTACATGTGTGTTTATCTTGTTTGCACTAACACTTGTTCCTATCCACTTTTTTGTGTGTGCATTGGTTTCTACCGAACACACTCCCTCCCCCCTACAGGGCATCAATTTCAATTCAGTGGTCGGTCCTCCTTTGGGCTGCATACTCCTCAACGATGTCGCATGCACCCCAAATGAGGGGGGCATCTATCAGGTGAATCAGTCACCCCATTCAGTAGTCTACAGTCACAGTTCACTATAGTTCAGCACATAGTCTTCAGTCTCAGTAATGGCCTAGATCCTGACTTGGGTCCTCAGCACAACACAGTCACTAGCGCCCAGACCCAGAAAGTAGTGCCTAGGCACCCCTAACCCTTCCTTGGATGCCTGTGACCAGGGGAAGTTAGCATAAAACATTATTAGTTCAGCACAATTTTCAGTAGTTTACAAAGTGAATTTTACAAGACACATAGTCCTTCAACACTTGGCATGCATGCACTACACCTTCTTTTTTACTTTCACATTGGATCGAAATTGTTTGAAATGGATCAGATTTTTACACACCATCTACAGTGGTGTTCACACTTTGGGAAGAAGTTAAAGGTTAGAGGATGACACCATAATTTTCTCCCCACACTTCTTCCGTTCTTGGCAGGAGATCACCTAAAAAACTCGCATTCAACGCAACTGACATGAGATCGCCCGAAAAACTTGTTCTTCTACATCATCTTCAGGATCCTTTCTATCTCTTTCACTCATCATGGATCAGGTGCACATGTTCCTTTTTCATTTTCTTGCATACTTTTACACACTTTTTACACATTTTGATCATATATACACATATTTGACTACTTGTTCATTCTTCTCTTTTGCAGGTTCGTCCTTATGGGAAGTGGTAGTCACATCAATCACACCACATTAGCAACAATCGACATCAAAAATAGGTACAATCGTGACATATACACATACGCTCTCGCCCTAGGGTCATCACCATCATTATCACTTTTTTTTACTTCCTCTTCTTTAGCTTCCACGCTTCACATTTTTATCACTCCACGTCTTTTTCTTGTCTCTCGGCATGCTTTTCACCATCGATCTACATGGTTATCAGGTACACATCTCTTATCTACTTTATGTTATCGATCATTCACTCAACAACATAAAGTGGGGGAAAATGTAGACACTAAATCACACACTTTGGGTATCTATCTAGTCCTGATCACATACTACTATTCATATGATTCCTAAGTAAGAAAAGTACTAATTGACCCATGTCTTTGGCCTCTTTGCTTGATCTTTGTTTCATATTTTGGTCTTACACTCCTACTTTCCTAGTCTATCTTTTCATACTTCAAAATTTTTCATTCTAGACACCAGCGCCCAGCCAGGATGCTAGTGTCAGGCACCCCCATCCCCTTTGGGTGCCCCTAACCTCTTTGTACTTTGCTCACATCTTTTGGGTCCTTTCTAACCGTTTGGGCATCTTATATTTTTGGTAGTCAGACTTTTTGGGGTTAATTACAAAATTCAAACAAGGGAATCATATAAATATAAAGTTATGTGACCATAATAAAGGACCAAGCACTAAGCATTAACTATCACCACCTAAGGTTGCATCCAAAGGCATTATCAAGAGCATTAAAGTATCCATCTAGCATCCACACAAGGGCAAGGGACTACATTTTTCTACATACACTTCATAGGAGGGGAAGTTCATTCTTTCATGCACACATCTATTTACATATTTTACATCTAGCTACTTGCTCGCTATCAAGTGTGACACGCACAAGAGCCACCTAGGGCATGATTCCTTAACATACACACACATAGAACTACATTGGGTCTGAGATGTAGTGTAGTGCTCAGTCATAAGTTCACTTGTTTGACATCCGAGGACAGTCTAACCCCTCATTTGCATTATTTTCTTTTTGGTATTTGATGCGATTTTGGGGTTTTGCAGGTCATTTCTTCATTGCAGGTTATATGCGACATCTGTGAATTTGATGTGACATACTAGTGCAATAGGAAGGAAGGACAAAAATACCTTATGACCATCTAAAGTTGGTTTTATGAGGTTCTAATCAGTCACAGGCACCTAGAGTAGGTCTGCAGCACCTGCAGGTGCCCCTGAGCCAGTCTGGGCGCCCCAGTCCAGGAAGATCTTGCAGTCGCACAATTTTCTAAGGCTCGATGCGACACTTCTCTCCTTTTGTTTATCATTTTGTCACTTTGGCACAATCCAGGATTATTTGTGAATCAACTAAGTATTCTATCCCTTCATTTGCAACTATGTTTTCATATATTTTAACTTAATTTGCTTGGGTCAATTTCTGTACTTCATTGCATATATTTAACACTGTTACATAATTAGTATTAGGCATCTATTTATACCATATTTTATTAATAAAAAACAAATGTTACCAAAAAATTGTTTAACATTATTAAATAAATTGTAATATTATTAATAATGAGTTTATAGAACTCATATTGATAATATAGTTGTAATAGTTTAATTATTGGTGAGTACAACTAACATAGCTATTTTGGTGCGTGAGATATCAGGGGATAAGACTGAGAGATTCATGAAGAGAGATATGAGGGATTGAAGATCATGTTTGACTCCACGATTGTAGGGGTTAATTGATCTATATATGTAACTCTCTATCAATGAACAAATTATTCTGGATGAATACAATTTGAATATTATTATATTTGGTGTTAATTATGTATTATTTTTCTAAATTCTATAAAGAAAATTTGACCAAATATTTCATTTGGTATTAGAGTGACTATGAGTTCCTGAGAGTCAGTGAGGGGTTATTGTTTTATGCTTCACCCCAAGGATAAGAGAAAAATATTGATTGGTGTAGTATAGTGCATGCGCAGACTGTTGTTATCCATTCTCCATAGCCAGATTCTTACATACCCGTGCATACAAACTACCAAGATGATTCTTTATTTGTTGTCATCCCTGATTTGTAGTGCTGCTTTGTTTCGTTTAGCTCATAAAACAGATGCTTTGTGTTATTATTAGTTTGATCTGATCGTTGTATTTGAAGGTTTCACAACATTTGTGAATTTATTACTTGCACTTATCTTTTAATATTGTCAGCCAAGCTATGGATAAAGAGGATTGGGATGCACACCCTTTGGTAATCTACATGTAGATCTGCAATTTGGATAATTTCATATAACTGTTATAAAATTTTAGTTTACTGTGTTGAGATCATATTACTAGCTGCAAAATGTGCCTCGCCAGTCACTATTTACGTAGTTTGTATCTGCCAGATCAAGTAATAACACATATTTAAATGCTTTACAATCTTGGATCCAGGTTTCTACAGGTTATTTTTGTTCACATTGTTTTAACTGGCATTGAGAAAGGAAATGTGGTGTGACCTTGTTGATCAAATCAGTCTTCCACTAAAAAAGTCTAATTTCATTAATAATATTACCAGAAACATGGCAGAATCAATTGCGACATGTTAAATTCCCAATCCCTCATTGGTATTGTTGTTAGAGGTTTTCTTGGAACGGCTGGCAAAATCTAGACACTCTTCTTGCCATACACACATATGCAAAAGAAAGGTCAGATAGCATTGGTATTATTGATAGTGGTCTTCAGATTTGATAGTTCCTGTTTGTTTGTAAGTACATTGGTGTGCATCAAAGTTATATTTATGGCTATCTTAATACTTATGCAACAAATTTCAAGACAATCTTTTCAGGAATCAGGATAACTAGACGTTTATATTTTATATGAGTCCTCTCAAATCATTTGGGATGATCATTAATGCTGTAGTTTTGTCCATATGTGATATTAGGGTTGAAAGCTATATTAGTTGAATATTGTTTTATAGGTGTAGAATCCCTATTTTCAATATCGTGTCTTTTTTACAATTGATAATGTGTGATCTCTAATTTGGTAAGTTTATCATATTTACCCTATTATTTAAAAAAATTAATATTTATTAAATTTTAGGGTTTTTAATTAATAAATATTAATTTTAATATTGGATGGAAGTTGTTCGACAAACTTGGGAGAACTTTTCTTCTTTTTATTAATTGTCGTGAGCAAGTGCCAGGGGGAATTTTTCTTCCGCTTCCATTCTCGTAGACAATTTTAATTTTTCTTCTATCATCTGAAGATTGATGAGGAGATGGTTACAAAAGGTTACTGAAGCGGAGGAGATTGGGAAGAAGGAGAAACAAAAAAATATTGCAGATATCTAGAGCCTAGAGGAGGAAAAGTTTGTTCTACAGACACTATCTGGATTTCACACGGAAACCTGGCACGGGTATTAGCTAGAGTCAAGAAACCTTGAAAGTTTTAGCAATGCCTCCTAGGGAAGAGGAAGAACAGTCCATGTGCTGAGATTGGAGAAAGAGTTTTCACGCACACATGCATTTGCCAAAGTGGAGATTTCTATTGTTCAGCGCAAATTGAAGTAAAGAAAATAGTTTTCCATTTTTTTTAACGTCTAAGGAGGAATGAAGAAATAATTATGAGATCCCACGCATGCACTCAGGTAGAAGCAAACACAGGAGGAAGTCCATGCAGGGGCAGTCTGGAGATCTACAATGCCTAAGAAGGAAAAGGATTTTTATTTTTTGTTGTTGTTTTGCTTTGTTTTGATGCAACATTTTCAACGCCTGAATAAGAAAGAAACAACAACAAATGAGGAGGTTCAGCGCACTGTTTTATGTTTATGAAGGAAGTTAATGTTAAAAGCCATGTGCTGTTTTTGGAAGAAGATCCACCCCAGGGAAAGAGACAAATCAGTCCAAAGGAGGAAGTCCACACATTCACCCAAGGAGAACAGTTCAAAAAAAAGAAATTTTGTTTGTCTTGGCTAAATCAAATCCCCACGCAGGAACAACTTTGAGTTTTCACACAACCAGAGGAGAAAGGGACTATTTTTGTTTATTATTGTTTTGATTTGTTTTGGTGCAACAGAAGTCCACGCATAAGGAGGAAAGGAACAACAACCAAAGGAGGTCACACATAAAGCCACGTTTAAACAAAGGTAAATTCAACCAAATCAGAGCAAAGAAAAATCAGTTTGAAGTTTTGTGCATTCACCAAAGGAGGTCACACACACATATATATTTTCTATGATCTTTTTCCAACACTTGCAATTGTTTCTTGCCCTCACAAATCCACATAGCCTGCACAAAGGATAAAACATATACTTAGAAATTTGTGCACGCTGAGTGGAAGGAATAGTAGATTTGTTTTTAGCACACAGTCAAAACTTGAAGTCATATTCCACGCAGCCAAGGAAGAGGAACCAGGTTAAAATACAATTCAAAATAGAGTACTTGCGCATGCTCATTGTGGTGAAGTTCAACGCAAGTTTACTTGTGTTTTCTTTTATTATTTATTATTTTTATATTCATGGTGCTACATGCTGAGAAGACAATGGCTTTCCAGTACTCACGCACACAGTGCATATTTTTTTTAAAATATAATGATAAATAAATAATAGAAAGAGTCATATTATTCTTGCAATAGCGGTGGTCTAGAGACTTAGACCCGACACCTTCTCAGTGTCTTGATTTTCTTTTCCTTCTCTGTATTATTATTTTTTTAAAATCATAATGGGTGAATGTTCTAATAAGTCGGCACTCAAATACGCATACCAGGGATTAGTTCCAACATCGCCTTGAAATTCAACATACGACAACATTTTGGATACTAATTTGGGTCACGTAGACATGGTTCAGTTCTGTGACAGGGTGAGACAGGAAGGAGGAACTATTTTCTCAAAAAGGCTTTATCGTTGTGGTTTACCTCAAGCTGGGACATTTCCCATTTCCATACAGTGCCCTGAATTTATCCTGGCTTGTACTGAACATTATGATCCTGAGCGTTAGGGAATTTTTAATGACAGAAATGAACCTTTTTTGCTCAATTCTCTAGATCATATGGAAGATTTGTTAAGAGTGCCACTCTATGAAGAAAATGCTGACATCACACAAGAATCGCCACAATAGTTTTGGGATGAGAATCCTCTAAGATGGTCGAAGATGGTTGATAAAAATTGGTTGGTCAAACCAAAGACTCACACTTCAAGAATTCCCAAAGAGCTATTTCGGGTAGAATTTCATGAAGAAATAGGAGATATGATTACTCTCCTCAATAGGATTTTTGGTCTTCCTTCTGCTAAAAATTTTCACCCTTGGATGTACAAGTTCATTTGTATTATCCTTGATGCAAAGATGTTCATTGATTGGGCAAGTATTATTAGCAATACTTTACATAAGCAATTGATTGAGGTAAGGATGATAGGTCATTTTTACATGAATTCATATTTGATTTATGCTATAGTGAGAAGGAGGATATTTTTAGGATTAACAACTAGAGGTGCAACGGGTCCTGGCAAGAATAGTGTGTTTCATTTTTACCCATAGCTGGAATTCAATAATGGTTTTCATCATTTCCGGAGGGTAAACGATGCTTTCCTGTTTTATATAATCCGGTCATTGAGAAGAAACCCAAAGGAAAGGTTTTCAGAAGATGCCAAAGTGGTGATAAAACAATGGGGAACTTGGTTTATCCAGTTTCCCTCTTACTCCTATATAAAAGTTGATGGATTTGTGGGAGCTCCTTACAGGCTTCCTAAATATGTCAACGAAAAAATAACATTGATGGAAATATCACGACAAATTTTCAAAATACATTGCCTATTGGTGGACAAACGCAAAGAAGGCATTCATTTCCCAATTCAGATTGGGGATTAAAAATGTCCAAATTATCATAGTGCAGGACTTATGGAAAAAGAATTTTCCCGCATAACTATACATCCTTTCATAAGCAGGGCTCAATTTGATATTAAAGGATCTATGGAAAAAGCTCTAGGGGAAAGATATAAGCACAAGGAAAACATAGAAGACTGTTGGGCGGAATGTGCAGATGATAGGGAGGTAAGACGGTGACAATTTTCTCACCTCACATTGGTTCAAATAGAGAATTACGGATTGAGAGATCCTCCCTTAACCCTTATCGATAGTGGAATTGATCTTATGGATCCTACCTATGATCAGATAGTTTTCACCCCGCTCCCTGGTATTGATTGGAGTAGAGGAGATGAAACATCCCTAGATGTTATAAATCAACCTGTGTTAAAAAGGACTATGAGTTGGTATAAGGATCAAATAGCCAAACCTCTCCCATTTTAGGTACGTATGTCAGAAATACAGAGGTTGCCAGCAAAAGGAGTGTCATAGAAAAAGGGGGTGTAAACTTCTTCGCACTAGTCACCACCAACATCATCACATGCATCTTAGAGGCAAAGCTGGTGGTTACCCAAATCTATCCCTAATAAAGAAGCAATGTCTCAAGGATTGGTAAAGAGTGTGCATCTTCAGGAAGGAAAAGAACGTGTTTCTGGTATTTCTACCCCAAATTCATCTATTCACAACACTGAGAGTTCGAATAGACCTACCAAAGATCCAAATCACCAATGTCATACACAAGAATCCAAGCAAATCCCAGTAGTACATATATCTAATTCATATGAACATCCAGGTGTTAAGGATATTATTACACAAGAACATGAGGATAATCAAGAATGTGTTGCAGATGCTACTTCACCAGGGATTGAAACCATAAAACCATTTCCTATTGGTTTTAGTCATGAAAAAGGCAAGGAGGATTTTTCTTCCAATTCTCGACATTTTTGTGTCGAATTAATGAATGAAACACCGACCTGGGTTGACTCTGAAATTAAAAAGAGGAAGAGATTCGTCAAAGTGGCCAACATTGATTTGGAATCACTTTTTGCCCTCTCCAATAAAATGGTTCCCAAAAGCCTAAGGTTTTCCCCAGAGTAGTGATTGATGATAGCGGAGATAAGTTTGCATAAATTGCAGTTCCTACTACTGAGAAGGATTGTGGAGACATAACAATAACCGATTATGAAGTATCCAAGATAGCCCTTGGTAAGACCACTTTTGAAAGCAATGTTGTTATGGCAAAAGATTCAATGAATAGTGTGCTTAAAAGGTTGGAGAGATACAAATCTCAAATTTGCCAACTCAGGAAGAAAAGAATAAGTTGATTTCCTATGTTCAACATTTGATCAGCCCAATTGAGTCTTCTTTTCCTGTTCTAGAAATGATGGCTATCCCGGATCAAGAAATTCTCAATCAATCAAAAGATGTGATCACTCTAGGACACACTCTAAGGTCATGGGTTTCTGAAATAGAAAGTGGTGGTTCGAAAACAATTGCTGAAGTGATAAAAATATTTGAGAATATTTATGCTTACCTCGATTCAGTGTTCCCATTCAAGGAGTGCCTCATTACATAATTAATCACACTAGATCAAATTTTTCCAACTCTTCAGGATCTCATCCGCATGGAATCTACTTTGTTGGCTTCAGAGGGAATATTTGAGTTCGATCATCGCATGACGTGGATTTTACGGTTAAATCATGCTAGGTCCAGGAAAATGATCTTGGAAGATTTGGTAATTTAGTTTGATGGTTTGTACAACGAAGCCTATACCACGCTCTCTTCCATTCAGGTCTTCATCAAAGAGATTCATTGCACCTTCATTAACGAACACAACTAAAGGAATTCAATACAACACCTGGTGGAGAAATTTACAAAATTGATACATGAAGTATATACTCCTGTTGATGTTTTTTCCACTTCTTCTATGGATCAATGTTTCAAAATTAAACATCTTTGTGATGAAATCCAATCTAAAGTTGCAAACCTGCATACCATACTAGGTAAGATTCTTGAAATGCAGGTACTTTGTGAAGCTAGTATTCTCCCAAGTTATTTCCCAGAAGAAGAGAAGATGCATCAGACACTGCAAAAGCTCAAGTCTTATGAAATGGAAAAGAATCAGAATCCTTGTTTTGCCAACGACATAGTAGGATGATTTTCTATATTTCCTTAGGAGTGGGAGAGTCCATTTCTTATACGATTGAGATAGGCAGACCCCATGCCCAATGGATAAGGCACTGGTTATTATTGTATATTTTAAAAGGTGTTATTTACTTTCGAAAAAATATGGATATTTTAAGTAATTTCTTGTTTTGGTTGTCTTTAATAAAGTTGGTTGAAAAAGTCAAAGGTCACTTAAGTGCCTTATTTAATGATCATGGAGAACCCTAACTACTTTGTAACCAACTTTTGGGTTATAAAAGGAAGTGAGGGGTTCATTTGTAAGGGTGACTTTGAGAGAGGAGAAGAAATACTTTTGTGTGCAAGCTTTGTTTTAGGAAGAAACTTTGTGTTCTTTCGTGAAAACATTTTGGAGTTAATGAAATACGAACTTTGTGTCTCATTCATTGTCTCTTGTAACATTTGATGTTCTTATGTTCATTAGATGTTAGGTGTTTGAATCTTGCATGCAAATATTATCTTTGATCTTATTGTCAACGTTATTAATCTGTTGTTCTAGTTCACAGTGATCAAGCTCTGAATAGTAGTATGTAATTAGGAATTAGTAATATACCCAAAGTGCGTGATTTATTGTCTACATTTTCCCCCACTTTATGTTGGTGAGAAAAAATCTCGGTAAAATAAATTAGATAGAGATGTGTACCTGATAACCATGTAGAAAGAACGTGTCGAGACAATAAGAGTGTGGAGTGATAAAAAGTGTGAAGTGTGGAGACTATAGAAGAGGATATTAGGGTTGAAAGCTATATTAGTTGAATATTGTTTTATAGGTGTAGAATCCCTATTTTCAATATCGTGTCTTTTTTACAATTGATAATGTGTGATCTCTAATTTGGTAAGTTTATCATTTGTATTGTCTTTGTCTGTAGTGTTGTAAATGTCAATTAGTTAAAGTTATTATTTTATGTCTTTTGTGTCGTAAAAAAAAAGTCAAAATATTCAGAGTCAAAGTGTCAAAAATATATTTGTGTCATTTTGTTATCGTCATTTAGATGATTATTAGGAAAATTGTCAAAATAAAAAATCATTCAAGGCATGTTATTGAGATTCATGATCACATCCGGTTGAGGTAGAAACATGACACATGGAGGACGGAGGCAACGGAGGAAGGAGGTCAATCAACGACATCTCGTCAGTAGCAAGCGACGGGGCCACACAATGGTGTTGTGGTATTTTGTTTCAGTTGTGTGTTTATTTTTTATAATAAGAACAAATGTCACATTCCTGTTCAATTGTAATGTGTGAGAAATTCCTATATGTAACCTTCTAGAAGAAAACATTGTAGAATATGTCTCTAAGTTTATTGTAATACTCATAGATTTGGAAAGGTTTGGTGGTAGATCTAGAAAACCACAGATGTAAAAAGGTAGATAGACTTTTACTGATGTAGCAGTTCTCCGACTGCCTTCCTTCTTTATGAAGATGATCCGCCAATGGAATGCCGAGTGCATTCTTTTCATGGAGTAAATGCGG
The DNA here is from genome assembly GCA_019776745.2 of Taxus chinensis. Classification (NCBI taxonomy): domain Eukaryota; kingdom Viridiplantae; phylum Streptophyta; class Pinopsida; order Cupressales; family Taxaceae; genus Taxus; species Taxus chinensis. Next base: position 16,543,047 of record CM034150.1, read on the forward strand.
GATGCGTTCCTTCACATAGTTGTGGTCATATGCAACAAGGCAGTCAACCAATTTGAAGTTTACATGCCTTTCTTTGATCTAGATTATGAGGCAAGCCCATGTAGCACGTTGCAGAAAAAGGAGTTATGTTGTACCATGTCAACATTAGGGGAGTGTATATTGGGAATTAATAATGTGCTAACAATAGGGGAGTGAATGTTACCAAAATATTGTGTAACATAATATTAAATAAATTGTAATATTATTAATAATGAGTTTATATAACTCATATTAATAATATAGTTGTAATAGTTTAATTATTGGTGAGTTGTGAGAACAAATCACGTTGCTATTTTGGTGTGTGAGATATTAGGGGATAAAACTGAGAGATTAACGGAGAGAGATATGAGGGATTGAAGATCATGTTTGACTCCATCATTGTAGGAGTTAATTGATCTATATATGTAACTCTCTATCAATGAATAAATTATCCCAGATGAATACAATTTGAATATTATTATATTCGGTATTAATTCTGCATTATTCTAAATTCTATAAAGAAAATCTGTCCAAATATTTCAACAAACTCTTTATATTCTAATAATCATGTACACTTCACAAAAACATTTTCTACAAATTGGGTTTTGTATAAGATCTTTTAAATAGAGTGTAAATAATGTTTTCTATCTTAGCCACACAATTAAACCTAAGGCATGTTCTACATGTAAATGAGTGAGTCACTAGAATCAATCTCGTGACCTTGATCACATTGTGGCTTTGACATGAACAAATGTTGTGGAAGTAGTGTTGGTGGACAACTCCATGTCTTGAAATTTTAAATCCAAAGAAATTGTAAATAATAGAACACAAATTGGTATTAAGTGATGATTCCTCAATTTGTAGGCCATGCACAATTAAAACCCCAATCGATCATGCCAAACCTGCAACCATCCACACTAAAAAATGACGCTGTTGAAAGATAAATGAATCAAGGAAACTATAATTTCAAGGACAACACCAATGCACCGAACTTACAATATGTTGAGTGATTACGGTTCACAAATATTAGGGTTAGTTGTTAGATCAATGAAGATGGATGCACACGTTGACGTCCTCCTTGATTTAACAAAACTTATGTTAAATTCTAAGATGTGTTACAACAAGAAGATATGGCAGTAAAGTACAGTAGATGACTCAATAAATTAAGCAAATAAAACAAAACCATAAAGTGCAATGAAGAGTTAGAACACTTAGCTGATTTCATAAATATTCCAGAGGTGTGCAAAGGTGGAAGACTAATCAAACTGGAACACATGAGGTCATGCAAAAGTGCAAGAGGAGCAAGGACCGGGGTGCCTGGAGTGGTACTAGGGCGCCTAGATGCTAGGATCCCTTCCTAAGTGCTAGGGTCTGCGCAGGAGGTCCAGAAATCAATTTCGCAAGGTCATTGGTTGATCTGAAACCCTTGTTGTCTATCGCTAGTATGTCACACAACTCCCGCGAATGTCGCAGATAACCTGCAATAAATATATCACCTACAAAACCCTCAAAATAACATCAAATCCTAAAAAAGAAAGATGCAAAATGAGGGGTCAGACTGTCCTCATCTGTCACAATGGTGATCTTACGACTGAGTGCTACACTACATCTCAGACCCAATGTAGTTCTATATGTGTGTATGAAATAGTTCCCTAGGTGGCTCTTGTGCATGTCACACTTGATAGCGAGAAAAGTAGCTAGATGTAATAGATGTGTGTATGGAATAAAATAGACTTCCCTCCTATGAAGTGTGATGTAGAAAACTAGCCCTTTTCCCTTGCAATGGTGCTAGATAGATGCAATGATGCTCTTTATATGTTTGTGAGATGAAACCTTAGGTGATAGTATAGATGCTTAAAGTTTGGTCCATTAATTTGGTCACATAACTTTATATTTATAAGTTTCTCTTGTTCAAAATTGATCACTAAAAGCCCCACTCCTAAGAGATAAGGATGCCTGATGGTTAGAAAGGACTCAAAAAGGAGTGAGCTAAATATAAAGTAGTCTAGGGCACCTAGAGGGGACAAAGGCACCTGGGCGCTGGTGTCTAAAGCCAAAAAAGGTAAAGTATGAAGGGTCAGACTGGGCAGTGAGGTTTGTGAGGTCAAAAGGGAGACGAGAAAGGAACCTAAGAGGCCAAGTATAGTGATCAACTGTAATTTTCTCCCATAAGAAGCATATGAATAGTAGTATGTAATTAGGAATTAGTAATATACCCAAAGTGCGTGATTTATTGTCTACATTTTCCCCCACTTTATGTTGGTGAGAAAAAATCTCGGTAAAATAAATTAGATATAGATGTGTACCTGATAACCATGTAGAAAGAACGTGTCGAGACAATAAGAGTGTGGAGTGATAAAAAGTGTGAAGTGTGGAGACTATAGAAGAGGAAGTAAAAAAAAGTGATGATAGTGACCCTAGGGTGGAAATGCACGTGTGGATTATTGTGATTGTACCTGTTGTTGGTGATGTGTTGAGAGCGTAATTGTTGTGTGTTGATGCTGACTACCACTTCCCATAAGGATAAACCTGAAAAAGAGAAGAACGAACAAGTAGTAAAATATGTGTATATAGAAAAATGTGTAAAAATGCATGCAAAAAGTGTGTAAAATGTTGAATAATAGAAAAGGAACATGTGCACCTGATCCATGATGAGCAAAAGGGGGGTAGAGAGGATCTTGAAAATGTCAATGAAGAGTGATTTTTAGGGTGATCTCACGCCATGATAGAAGTAGTGTAGGGAGAAAGTTATAGTGTCATTCTCCAACCTTTGATTGCTTCCCAGAATGTTGAGCGCATTGAATGTTGGTTTTTTGGGCGATCCTATGCCACGATAGAAGTAGTGTAGGGAGAAAGGTCTAGTGTCATTCTCCAACCTTTGACTTCTTCTAGAAGTAAAAACACCACTGCAAATGGTGTGTACAAGTTTGATCCAATGCAAATAAGTGTGATCAAACGTGATTTCCCAGTGCTGAAGGACTGCCTGCCCTATAAAAATCCTCTGTGACAATGCTAAAAACTGTGTTGAACTGAAAAAATCTGTGTATCTTCCCCCTGGTCTTAGGCACCCAGGAAAAGATAGAAGCACCTAGGCACCCAAGTATGATTATGGGTACTAGTGTCTGTGCTAAAATAAGGACCCAAGTCTGATTCTGAGCCTTGTCTAAGTTTGTAGACCGTGCTAACTCTGTGTTATATTGTACTAAACTATGACTGTAGACTGCTAAACTATGACTGAAGGTCGCTGAATTGTGACAATAACCACTGAATGGGGTGACTGATTCACTATTAGATGCCCCCCTCATTTGGGGTGCATGCGACGTCGCTAGGAGGATGCGGCCCAAAAGAGGACCCTATGTTGAACTGATACCAGTATGTAGGAGGGAGTGTGCTTGGTAGAAACCAATGCACATGCAAATAATGGCTAGAAGACAATTGTTAGTGCAAAAAAGATAAGGATGTATATAGAAAACAATGTATAAGCTACCAAGTAAGAAGACAAATTAGACTGTGAAAAGTGAGTTACAAACATGGGACATCACTCATGATGTCACAAGACAATCGAGGCCACAATGGTTGAAATCAGAAATTGTGCACACAAGACAAAGCATAGGGAAAAGCCCACAAATAATGACATATAATGGCAAACAATGGAAAACAATAGTAAGAAAACATCAGATAACCATGGAGGAAAATAAACCTGTGAATCAAATATCGCACATGGAGCACCCATTAACATGTTAAAAAATATTAAATATGTGAAAGCATGTATGATCCAATATAGGGATGTGCCATGAAAAATGAAACAATATCACCTGGAATATGTGCGAATGTGGATGCCCCCAAGAGTTGATGCGGGACCAGTATGAGGTACTATGCCAAGCATCCATGCTACATGTATCGATTTGTGTATAGCTTATGACCACAACTAGAAGGCAAGTGAACACACATGTTTGTATGATAAAGATAATGACATACAAGATATTTATCTAACATGTGTAATAAAACATACATGTAAGCATAAGAAAGTAAGAATAAATGCATCCTATATATGTAGCATGTTGTGGATGAGATGGAATGGAATGCAGTGTGATTGTGATAGGGGAAACATACCCACCGAGTACAAATGTATGCATGAGTGGGATTAGGTTCATTTATACAAGACCCCTTAGCAGTCAAGAATGAACTGTATAACAAGAGTGTGTCATTGGGAAATGGTTCGAATGATGTTTGTTGTATGCAAGAAAAAGTTGATGAATAGAACGTGAAACATAGATTGTCGGATGATGTCATGTGATGTGTAAGACTGAATTAGGATGTAGGAAGGTTTAAATGAGACACTAGAATGATTGATGATGTAGCATAGATCATAGAATGTGTGAATAAGATTATAGGAGAGTGATGATTGTGAAGCACAAAGCACAAATTGTAGGATAATATTGCGTAATTGATAGAAGGATTGAGTATGATGCTAAAAAGAGTGTTGAATGTGAAGCAAAAAGTGTAGATTATAAAGTGATATCATGTGATGTGTAAGATTGAATGCGATATTAAAAGGATTGATCAAGAAGCTTAGGATGAGATGCTAGAATGAGTGATGATGTAACATAAAGCATAGATCATGGAGTGCGTGGATAAGATTGTAGGAGGTTTTGATTGTGAAGTACAAAATGTAGATTATAGAATATCATCGCATGATGTGATAGCTATAAAGATTTATTGATTGTAAGGACCAATAATAGAATGATATAAATGTGATGAGGTGAGGTTAAATTCAGATTTAGACCCTCAGCAGTCAAGTATGAACCATGACACTAGAGTGCGTCGTCGGGTAGTGTGCACTTGTAAGGGTTCAATCCTAAAGTATAATAGTGAGATGTGTAAAAGTATGGTATAACACGTGCGTTCGAAGGGTATTAAAGAATACCCTTAATTCTAGTTTCTACCTCTAATTATTCAATTGATAATACCCCCTCCTGTTATATTATTAGATGTAGAAAAAAAAAATATTTCTCACTAGGAAGATAGTTTGTAGATATGTAAGCTTTATGTAGTATGGTGTTTGAATACTCAATCCTAGATTATTTCTTGGTTAAGAACACTAGAAAGATGTGTCAAATGTTTTAGTTTTATATTAAATTAAATGGGAAACATTAATAAATTAAACCCTTTCACCCCCTCATGTCTATCGTGAATGAACCCACGTGCTAGTATTGTGCAACCCCCCGTGAGTATAATAAGATGTATATGTTCTAGGAAGGTGTAGTAGAAGAGATTACAACACTAGAAAGATGTGTCTTAAAGCCATGTGTATGATGCATAGTATATGTAAGTGAAAAGATGATGTGCATAGTATATGTAATAAAGATGAAGATTTGTATAGTGTGTAGCAAAAAGTGCGTATGATATAAATAATAAGATGTGGATAGAAGATTTAGAAAGCACACTATTGTATGGTGTGTAGGAAGAAGAAGATGTCGTATATGTGTAAGATGTGTAATGTGTAGAAAGCACAAAGCACGTAAGATACATAATAGATGTAAGAATAATATGTCGAAGATGTGTAGGATGTGCAATGTGTCGTAGATGTGAAATGTGCAGTACATGTGAGGTTTATGTATAGTATTCCCTCAACAATCAAGTGTGAACCTTAGCACAAGAGTGTGTCATAGGGAAATGATGATATGGATAACATATCAAAGTGTATGTGATGAATGCCTATAGATGCGTAGGATGATGTATATAATGTGATTAAGGAAATGACAGATGGCTAGTGATGCAAAAGTAGGATGGGGGGATGAGCATGATGCTCCCCAAGTGTGTGTGATAAAGAGCACAATCATGTGATATCATCTAGGAGATTGTCATTGTCATGATCAAGGCCAAATGGAGAAGCATCAAAAACTTGATAAAAAATAATGTTAGGTTGATTATGTAAAGAGCAATTGAGGTGTAGATTGTACATGCCCATAGCATATTCCTCATCAGTGAAGGGAGGTAATGGAAATCTATGTGCATACCAGTGGGTGAGATTCTGTGTATATCCAATAAAGGAACTGTTGCAAATGAACAATGACCAAAGGGCATAGGAAATGTGATATCCATATGATCAAGGTCTAATGTGCCCCCTGGTGGAAATATTGTCATTGATGTCTAAAGAGGTGTTGAACTAGTGAATGGAAGCCCGTCAGAAAGTAACAGAATTATTAGCGAAATTGTGAGTATGTCGATGGAAATAACCAGCAACATATTGAGTAGTAAAAAGAGCAGAAATCAAGATATTTATATATGTGAAAAGGATCTCCTATATAGGAGAAATACAACAATATCTGTGTAAAACGAACAACATTCAAGAAAGAGGAAGATATTGACATTTATTGACAACCATGATGAAAAGAAAGCAACATTTTTTCATGAAGGCCATGATTTATCCTTGGAGGCCCACGATTTGTACAAAAGAGGCCCCACGACTTGCCTAGAGATAAGCGCCTGAGTCTTAAGGGGCAACATTGAATGTTTAAGTGATAATTAAATTATTTGGGGCAGTCTTTATGTGTGCATTAATTAATTCAAAGGGGGGCAGCGATTTGTTTAGAAAGAATAAATTAATAAATAAAGGCCGACTAATGTTAATGAAAGGGTGTGATGGTTTAAGGTGTAATGCCCTTTTGAAAAGGTACGAAAGGCTATATAAGAAGATTCATATGAGACTTATCAAGCATGGATTCAAGTTGAATATCTTAAGGAAAAAGAAGAAGAAAAGGAAGCATAAGGGTAGAATTTTAGAAAAAAAAATCTGAAAGTAAGAAGAAGAATTTTCCATTATTCGTGCTGAGGAAGCAACAAGTTCAAAAGTGGAAAGCAAATTTCATAGGGAAGGTTGGTGCCTTCATATTCGAAGAGATCGATGTCTCTTGTTGAGTTGGTGCTTAGTAAAAGGGGTTGCTGATCGTGTAGGTTGGTGCCTACAAAATTGTAATTTGGGGATAGGTGTCTCCAATAGGTTGGTGCCTACAAACATTTAAGAAATATAGTAAGGAATTTTTTCTCCTTAGTTTTCTCCTAAAAGGGTTTCCACGTAAATCTGTGTCTATTTACATTGTGTTCATTTGATTGCTTTAATATATTAATTACAAAACAGAGTAATTACGGTTTCAGATCTAAGATTAAATATTAAAATTAAAAAATATCTTATACTGATTCACGCCCCCTCTCAGTATAAGTTTGTGCTTAACAATTGGTATCAGAGCGGGTTCCTTTAGAAACAATCTAACAGCTGGAAGGTAGATCTCCGAAACACATATGGCTACTCATCAAGTATAAGAAGGTTTTTCTTTAAACAAGGCTTCGTTGTTTGGCGAAAAAAATTATGCATTTTGGAGCATAAGAATGAGAACCTATCTAATGGCACTAGGGTTTGATATTTGGCAATCAATAATGGTAGGATATACAATCCCATCAGTTCCATCGACAGATCAAGCTAGAAAGAAGGCTTTTGAAAACAATGCCAAGGAAATGAATGCAATCTTATGTGGCTTGTCAGAATCTGAGTTTGTTAAAGTAATACAATGTGACATGGTGAAGGAAATATGGGACAAAATTTGAACTATCTACAAAGGTGATGACAAGGTTAAGAAGGCTAAGCTTCAAACTCATAGGAGACAATTCGAGAGTCTGAAAATGAAGGATGAGGAGAATGTTGCAGCCTATCTTCTTCGTGTGGATGAGGTTGTCAACGCCATAAGAGGGTTGGGTGAAAAGATTGAAGAATCCATGATCGTTCAAAAGATACTAAGATCTCTACCATTAAGATTTGATGCTAAGGTGTCTGCTATTAAAGAAATGAAGGATCTTGATAAGTTGAACATGGAAGAACTACATGGAATACTGATGGCATATGAAATGAGGACCGAGTCTAATAGACCATCAAAGAAGGAAGCTGCATTCAAAGCCTCAAAGAAAGAGAAAATCAAAGAACCTGAATCGAATGAGAACTCAAGCAGCGAAGAAGATGAGAAAGAAGTTTTGTTCATTCGAAAGTTAAAGAAAGGATCCGGAAAGTACAAAGGTAAGTTATTGTTTAAATGTTTTAACTGTGGTAAAATTGGTCATTTTGCGGCTAAGTGTCTAGGGAAAGAAGATAACGATGATGAGGAAATAAAACCTAAGTTCAAAAAGGAAATCAAGCAAAGCAAAGGCAAGAAAATATTTGGAAAGAAAAAGAAAAGATTATATTTAAAAGGGGGTAGTAGATCATCCGAAGAAAGTGGGATAAGTGACTCAGATAGCAATGATGAAGAAATATTATTCATGGCTATAGAAGATAATGCTTCAACAAGCAAAGATGACTTAGAAAGAGATGAAGACATGGAAGAAGAGGGTGAGGTAAATCTTGAAGAACTCATTTGTGCTTTAGGAGAGATAAAAGCATTCAAAAAGAAGAATCAGAAACAAAGGCTACAACTCCATAAATATGAAGAAGATAATCAAACTTCAGAGGCAAGGATATCACAAAGTCTTGAAGAGTTGGAGAAATTAATCATTGACATGAAAACCCAGATCGAAGAAGAAAAAAGAATTGAAGAAGACTTATGGAGTCGACTTCAGATGAAAAAGGAAGATTGTGAGAAATGTGAGTTTGAGATCGTTGCTTTGAGAAAGGACTTAGAAAAGGCTAACACCAAATTGACGAACAACCTAAGATTTGAAAAGAGTACCAAGGTTCTAGAGGAGATTTTGGAGTGTCAAAGATCACCATTCAACAAGTCAGGACTTGGATATGGAGAAGAACTAGAGATGGCTTCAAAGTCTACCGAGCTCTCGGAAAAGACAAGTATAAAACATGCCAAAAGCTATGTAGAAATTCTAAAGGAGCCCACAAGGAATGTAAGCAAGAAAGAAAGAGGACATCGCAAAGACCAGCTCCGTCCACAAAGAAGGCAAGAAAGAGAATGACTCCAAAAAATTATTTATTCCAAGACATAAGAATATGACCAGGTTTGAAAGTTCCTTTCATGGTTATTGTTTTATTGCAATCTCTTTGGTCATAAGAAGATAGATTGTAGGAAGTGAATGAAAGATATTGAAACTAGGAGCAAACCAAAAGGTGCCCGTGGAGTTTCGAATAGAAATTACAATTCATTTGCTCCCTTATCATACTATAACGAGGACACTATTTTTTGCTATAATTGCAACAATTATGGACATATAGCATGGTTTTGTAGAAGTGTGTTTGAATCTCCTAGACAAAATCAAAAGACAAAATCTTCAGACATAAAGAAAAGGGAACCTATAAGGATCTGAAAAAAGAAGCCAAAGAAAGTTGGGATAGATAAAGAAAAGTCCATGCTTGTACAAACAACATTATATGCACGAGATGAAGGACAATAATGGTACATTGATAGTGGATCCTCACGACATATAACTGGCGATAATAGTAAATTTATCTCATTGAAGAAAGTAAGTGAAGGTATCGTGAAGTTTGGTGATAATGCCACAACAAAAATAGCAGGGAAAGGTGCACTTCGCTTAGATAATGGAAAGACAAAAACAGAAAATGTGTTATATGTTGAAGGATTAAAACATAATCTTTTAAGTGTCCAATTGTGTGATCAAGGACACACACTTAAGTTTTATACAAAAGGATGTGAGATTAGAAAAGCAGACACAGGAGAACTAGTTGCAGATGCCCACATAACCACAAAAAATCTATACATGCTCAGTGATATGAGAGGAGAAAAATGTTGCTTGAGTCAAATTGAAGAAAGTTGGCTATGGCATAGAAGGATGGGTCATATAAACTTTGATAACCTTGTAAAAATCAGCAACAAGCAAGCTGTAAGAGACATGTCGAAGATAACAAAACCTTCAAACACCCTGTGCAAGCAATGCCAACATGGAAAGCAAATAAGAGCAAGATTCAGAACGAAGGACCATTCAACTACCAAGCCACTAGAACTAGTTCATTCGGATCTTTGTAGACCCACCGGAACACATAGCACACAAGGTGAGAGTTATTTCATACTACTCATAGATGATTATACCATAATGACATGGGTTTCCTTTCTACAATAAAAATCAGAGGCGTTTTGATAAATTTAAGGCATTTAAAGCCTTAGTTGAAAATGAAACTGGTTTTAAAAATCAAATGCCTAAGATCAGATCGAGGAGGTGAGTTCACTTTAAATGAATTCATTGAATTTTGTGAAGAACTTGGAATAAAAAGGCACTACTCAGCTGCAAGAACACAACAAAATGGAGTGGTAGAAAGAAAAAATCAAATTGTCCAAGAAATGGCTAGAACAATGTTAAATGAGTCTAAGCTATCAGACCGATTCTGGAGAGAAGCGGTTAGTACAACAGTCTATATCTTGAACAAAGGACAAATAAGAGTAAATCGTGAAAAAATTTCGTATGAATTATGGAAGGGAAGACCAACCTCTGTTAAGTACTTCAAAGTGTCTGGGAGTAAATGTTTCATTAAGAGATATGAAGAAGTTTTGGGAAAATTTGATTCAAGAGCTGATGAAGGAATATTTCTTGGCTATTCCACCAAAAGAAAAGCCTATAAACGCTATAACAAAAGATTACAAACGATTGTAGAAAGTGCCAGTGTTAGAGTGGATGAAATCATGAACCAAAAGGCAAGAAGAACCTTAAGAAGAACCTTCATAAATACCTGATCTCATAGAAGAAAAGGAAGAGGAAGTGAAAAAATTGGATGAAACAAAATGACAAGACACGAAAGCACCATCTCGCTTTGTTCAAAAGAATCATGTTGAAAGTCAAATCATTGGCAACATTGATGTTGGGGTACAAACCAGAAGAAGAATTGTCAGTACACCTGAGCAAGTAAATCTCTCTTTGTTATCTAAGATAGAGCCTAAGAATTTTTCAGAGGCAAGCCATGATAAGCATTGGATTAAAGCAATGGAAGAGGAGTTAGATCAGATTGAGAAGAATGAAACATGGGAACTTGTACCCAGACCAAAGGATTAAAATGTAATCGATACCAAGTGGGTATTTCAAAATAAATCAAATGAAGATGGTCAAGTTACATGAAACAAGGCAAGGTTGGTTTGTAAAGGCATATGCTCAAGTAGAAGGTATTGATTTTGAAGAAACTTTTGCTCTTGTTTCAAGATTAAAAGCTATTAGAATGTTTCTTGCATTTGCGGTTTTTAAGAATTTCAAAGTTTATCAAATGGATGTAAAATCTGCATTTCTAAATGGCAAATTAGAAGAAGAGGTATGCATTGAACAACCTGAAAGATTTCTCTTATCAGAAAATGAAGATTATGTGTGCAAATTAAAGAAGGCCTTGTATGGATTAAAACAAGTTCCCAGAGCATGGTATTCAAGACTTGATAAATATCTACAAGATCAAGGATTTAAGAGAGGATTTACTAATAACAATCTTTACATTAAAACTAAAGGTAAGCATTAATTGATTGTAGTAGTATATGTTGATGACATAATCTTTGGAGGAGATAATGAGCAAATGTCCAAAAGGTTTGCCGAAGACATGCAAAAGGAATTTGAAATGTCTATGTTGGGTGAGTTGTCATTTTTCCTTGGTTTACAAATCTCTCAATCTAATAAAGGAATATTCATATCCCAAACCAAGTATGTAAAGGAGATGCTGAAGAAATTTGGAATGGAGGACTATGCACCTGTTAGCACACCCATGGTCACAGGAAATAAGTTGAGTAAGGATGATGAATCTCATGATGCAGATCAAACTCTTTATAGATCAATGATTGGTAATCTACTATATGTGACAACATTTAGGCCAGATATTATGCAAGCACTAGGTATAGTAGCACGGTTTCAAGCAGCTCCAAAGGAAACACATGTGCAAGCAATGAAACAAATATTCAGACATCTAAAGGGAACTTTGGACCATGGATTGTGGTATCCAAGAGGTAAGGATTTCACATTGGTGGCATACATAGACTCAGATTGGGCATGATGCATTGATGATAGAAAAAGTACAAGTGGAGGTGCATTCTTCCTTGGAGATAGCCTAGTATCTTGGTTAAACAAAAAGCAAGACTCTGTCTCACTATCTACAGCAGAAGCAAAATATATAGCAGCAGTGCTATGTTGCACACAAATTCTATGGATGAAGCAAACTCTGAAGGATATCAAGGTAGAATACGATCATCCAATTTCTATATTCTGTGACAATACTAGTGCAATAAGCATCTCAAAGAATCCTCTTATGCATTTGAGAACAAAACATATTCCAATCAGATATCACTTCTTAAGAGAGAAAGTTGATGAACAACAGGTCAAATTGGGATACATCGCCACTATCGAACAGATAGTTGACATTTTTACTAAGCCTCTTCCAAAGGAAACATTTGAATATCTAAGACAAAAACTGGGAGTAATCTCCTTTGCTTCCTCTCATTAAAAACCAAGTGAAGCATTGGTTAATGGGGAGCTACCATAGCATTATTCAAGCTCCTTGAGTATCTCTTTGCCATTGATGTCAAAGGGGGAGAATTACAGTCAGGGGGAGTTGAAGAAAGAGAAGACTCGTGCATTACTGCAAACAAGGAATAAATTTTGTGCAAGGTTGCCATCAATGAAAAAGGGGGAGATTTTTGGAAATATTGTCATTGATGTCAAAAGAGGTGCTGAACTGGTGAACGGAAGTCCGTCAGAAAGTAACGAAATTATTAACGGAGTTATGAGTATTTTGACGGAAATATCCAGCAACATATAGAGCAGCAAAAAAAGCAGAAATCAGATATTTATATATGTGAAAAGGATCGCCTTTACAGGAGAAATACAGTAGTATCTGTGTTAAACGAACAACATTCAAGAAAGAGGAAGATATTGACAACCATGATGAAAAGAAAGTAGTGCTTTTTCACGAAGGCCATGATTTATCCTTGGAGGCCCACGATTTGCACAAAAGAGGGCCCACGACTTGCCGAGAGAGAAGTACTCAAGTCTTAAGGGGCAGACATTGAATGTTTAGGTGATAATTAAATTATCTTGGGGCAGTCTTTATGTGTGCATTAATTAATTCAAAAGGGGCAGTGATTTGTTTAGAAAGAATAAATTAATAAATAAAGGCCGACTAATGTTAATGAAAGGGTGTGATGGTTTAAGGTGTAATGCCCTTTTCAAAAGGTACGAAAGGCTATATAAGAAGATTCATATGAGACTTATCAAGCATGGATTCAAGTTGAATATCTTAGGGAAAAAGAAGAAGAAAAGGAAGCATAAGGGCATAATTTTAGAACAAAAAATCTGAAAAGTAAGAAGAAGAATTTTCCATTATTCGTTGAGGAAGCAACAAGGTCAAAAGTGAAAAGAAAATTTTGTAAGGAAGGTTGGTGCCTTCATATTCGAAGAGATCGATGTCTCTTGCTGAGTTGGTGCTTAGCAAAAGGGGTTGGTGCCTACAAAATTGTAATTTGGGGATTGGTGTCTCCAGTAGGTTGGTACATATAAACATTTGAGAAATATAGTAACAAAGATTTTCTCCGTGGTTTTCTCCTGAAAGGGATTCCATGTAAATCTGTGTCTATTTGCATTGTGTTCTTTGATTGCTTTAGTATATTATTTGCAGAATAGAGTAAATACGGTTTCAGATCTAAGATTAAACATTAAAATTAAAAGAATATCTTATACTGATTCACTCCCCCTCTCAGTATAAGTTTGTGCTTAACACTAAGTTAGGTGGAGAATCCATAGGCTGTGGTTCATCAGTAGTAACAGTCTCTAGAGTAGGGAGAGTAGTTGTGGGTTGTGGGATCGTGTTTGCAGTATTTGAATGGTTCACGACCAATAGCAATGGTGTATTCAATACCCTCATGTAAGAATTTGACACATTGATGTACAATGGAAGGTACAACTTGCATGACATGAATGTTAGAAAACTAGTGTTTACATTGGGGAATTATTTACACGAGTTAGAATAATATCGTGTGTTATTATTATGAATTGTATTTAATGAGTTGTTTAGGAGTTATAACAACTCATGCACTTGAGATTAATTGTTAGAGTTGTTTAGAACAACTCGTAGTGAGTGGTTGTATTATAAGATATGTATTTCCTATATAAATGTATTTCCCGGATGAACGAATACGGACAGTTTTTATTATCTATTTGCTGTGTAAATCTGCTGATGCACTTTCATTTGGCATCAGAGCAATTATGTTCCTGAGCAAGATGGTGATTTAATTGCAAAGGGGCGATTCAATTTTGTTGATTGCCCTCAGCATGCTAGCCATCAGTCAACATTGGGCATTCTCAGACGTTTGGTGCAATTTGGCCGCTATAGAATTGTAAATAGTAGCAAAACGTTTCTAGATCATCAAGCTATTTATTCACATAAATTTCTGTGCTAAAACCCATTCAAATGCTCACCTCATTCGTCTCGTCTTTGCACCAGATTCGTTCAGTTTTTGTATAGATTTATTTGTAAACTGCAGACTCCTGTTTGCATCAGGGACGCATTCTGTTAGAAAATTGTAGCCGAGAACTTATCATTCTTTATTTTTGGGCGACCGACCATCATTTGCCACGAGTAAAGGCTTGTTTTTATTCTGCTGATATGAATTTCTAACAGTTAAATCATACAACAGGTGTCCACGTGCAACGCAAATTGGTGCATTCATTTGAGAAATGGATCATGATGGGCTCGAGTTGAACATGGGTGGAGGATTCCACACGCCTTATTGAATTCTATTTGCGCATTTACCTTGAGTTCAAACTTCATAGTGGACGATTACATGGCTGCATCCTTCATGCGACATCAACTCAATTAAGTTATTAACTGCGCGAGGATTCACAGGGAATAAAAATACGTGCATCGGTTTGTATGTTTCACCTCAAAACCACCGCCGGCCCATGGTTTCAACATAAAAGGTGTGCCACGTTTATTAGTAAGGTTCATTGTGTATAAATAATTTATATAGCATTTTTTGCAATGAAATGAATAAAACTGTGCATAGGGCGGTTCATTGATTATATAGTGGTCAAACCCCAATAGAAAAAGGTGGAGTTTGGGCCATATGCATTAGAGTGGGGATGTTAAAGGTACACGTGGTAAAATGAATAGTGGGAAACTATTTCAAGGGGGTGTAAAAATTTCAATGTTAGAGTCGTTTTAAATGGTATAAGTCAAATTTTTATTTAAAAAAAAGAAAAAAAAGTTGTAAAAATAATTTTTTTTTACCTTCCGGATGTGTTTTTGGTGTAACCTGATGTTCGGAGATTCATCGAGCTTCATGATCACATTGTACTGAGTTAAGCATCGATATACTGGAGGTCAGAGGCAACGAAGGATGGAGGGTGATCAACACCTCTCGTCAGTCACCAACGATGGGGTCACTTATAGCTTTGGTGACATTATTTTATGATATTTCAGTTGTTTGCTTTGAGTGGCGTGTGCAAAAATAAAACATGGTTTTCATTCCCTGTTAAAGATTGAAACGAGGAGGATGTGCATTTTGGGTGTTGAGAACAGCTGTATAGTAGGGTAGATGAACTGGAGTGATCATCTGACTGCAGATATTCTTCGACAGCCGTACTTCTAACATCGATCGACCGATGAAACTAGCGTTCACTGGAAGTGAAAGCGAGAACTGTTGAGTTCGCGTATGTAGGTGAATCGGTGGAAGTGTGATCATCCAATATGGGATTCACTATGGTGAAGTGGATTGGTCACGTGCAACAAGATCCAGACAACAAGATCCAAGCCAATAGTATGCAGACCTAAAAGTATGCAGAGGCATATGATTATGTTTCCAGTTTTTCAGATGTGCTTCTTCCCATGTAAACACTAAGTGGGGGAATGTTAGGAAATTAACATTTACATTGGGAAATTATTTACATGAGTTAGAATAATATCGTGTGTTATTATTATGAGTTGTATTTAATGAGTTGTTTAGGAGTTATAACAACTCATGCATTTGAGATTAGTTGTTATGAGTTGTTCTAAAGAACTCGCATAGAATTAGTGAGTGGTTGTAGGAGGCTTAATAGGCTTCCTATTTTATAGGTTATGTATTTCCTATAGAATTTGTATTTCCGAGATGAACAAATACAAATAATTTTTATTATCTGTTTGTTGTGTAAATCTATTGACGCACTTTCAATGAAGCCATGGCCTACCAAGTAAGCAATTATAAGAAACTAGGAAGTCCATGACAAAGAAAACTGTATGAAGGGTTTTTGGCTTGACAATGATGGGTAAAGTAATATGGCCTATGCATGGATGAACATAACCATTGTATGTGTGAAGAGAAAGAGATGAAGGACTTATATTAGCAGTTGAAAGACCTAAAGCCTTAATGAAGGTAAGAGTGCACAAGTTAAGTTCAAATCCATTATCGACTATAACTCACTTAACATCAATATTATGGATGCACATCATGATGTATAAAGGATGATAATTGTCAAAAGCAACAAGATCAACATTAGGATTAGCACGAAAAACAATGTGCTAAGAAAATGCATCTGCAAATGTGTTATAGACTAAGTCTAGATGAGTGTCATAAGGAACACGAATAGTAGTCAAGAGAGTGATGATCTTAGCCCTTAGTTCAGGATGAAGAAGCAAGAAATCATGGATGGAAATATTCATGATAATGGATGGAGATTCAAGAAACAATGAAAGCAAGACCCTAAAGGTGCACAAAGAAGACAAGTTCACCAAATGATTTAACAAAAATAAACTAAATGGATAATATTACTTATGTTAAATTCTAAGATGTGTGAGAACAAACAGATATCGCAGTAATGTACAATAAATGATTCAAGAAAAGAAGAAAAGCAAGGAAAACCATAAAGTGCAATGAAGAGTTAGAACACTTAGATGATTTCATAAACATCTCGGAGGTGTGTGAAGGTGGAAGAATGATCAAACTAGAACACATGAGGTTGTGATTGAGCCTAGAAAAATGCA
Organism: Taxus chinensis; assembly: GCA_019776745.2. Taxonomy (NCBI): domain Eukaryota; kingdom Viridiplantae; phylum Streptophyta; class Pinopsida; order Cupressales; family Taxaceae; genus Taxus; species Taxus chinensis. The sequence goes on from CM034150.1 coordinate 16,559,995, forward strand.
TAAGTGTAGGAGGAGCAAGGACCGAGGCGCCTGTAGTGGTACTGGGGCTCCTGGACGCTAGGATCCCTTCCTAGGTGTCAGGTCTGCGCAAAAGGTCAAAAAATCAATTTTGCAAGGTCGTTGGTTGATCTAAAACCCTCGCTGTCTGTCACACAACTCCCGTGGATGTCGCCAATAACATGCGATAAAGAGATCACTTGCAAAACCCTCAAAATAACATCAAATCCTAAAAAATAAAGATGTAAAACGAGGGGTTAGATTGTCCTCAGCTGTCACAGTGGTGATCTTACGACCGAGCACTGCACTATATCTCAGACCCAATGTAGTTCTATGTGTGTGTGTGTGGAATCATGCCCTAGGTGGCTCTTGTGCATGTCGTACTTGATAGTGAGAAAAGTAGCTATATGTAAAAATATGTAATAAATGTATGCATGAAATAGAATAGAATTCTCTCCTATGAAGTGTGATGTAGAAAACCAGCCCTTGTCCCTTGCAATGGTGCTAGATGGATGCAATGATGCTCTTTAGATGCTCGTGAGATGCAACCTTAGGTGATAATATAGAGGCTTAGAGCTTGGTCCATTAATTTGGTCACATAACTTTATATTTATATGCTTCTCTTATTTAAATTTCATAATTGATCACTAAAAGACCGACCCCTAAGAGATAAGGGTCCCCAACAGCTAAAAAGGACCCAAAAAGGGGTGAGCTAAAAACAAAGTGGTGTAGGGTGCCCAGAGGGGACGAGGGTGCTTAATAAAAAATTTAAAATATGAAATAAAAAATCATCCATGGTCTTAAATTATCTTTCGCCAATCAAATTCCTCATAACTCTATCAAGAAGGCTCATATCCTTCACCAAACAGTTGTTTCCAAGAACCAGTCTTCACCTTCGAGCCTTAAGATCACGCAAGATCATCTCAAATATAGAATGTAGAAAATCATTGGAAATCCAATGACCTATAGAACACATACATTATTGGTAGATCTCATGAAACATCTATCCATTCAAACCACACTCACTTTCATCTTCACCAAACTGAGATTCCCAAAAATTAGTTTTAGGAACTCAACTAGTTTGCACCCTTTATGCCACTTTCAAGACCTCCAAATACCTTAAATAGGAAAAATAATTCATCCTTTTTAACTCTCAAACTGATAGAAAGCATAAAAAACTCCAAAACATGATAATTATACCTCAATATTCTAGCTACATAAATCTTATCCTTAAAAAAAAGTAGCCTTATTCTTCAAAAACTGGGTTGGATAACCTATAAAACATCATCAACATGAGATAAACCATAAATTATTTGAAATATCTTTGAATAATCTTTCCATAACATATTACATTTCCTTCCAACTCCAAGTATAAGGCCTTCAACCAGGTCCATCTTTGAAACAACTCCTTTAGGATTCTAGAACTCAAGAACTAGGATCATAAAAAAACTTGATCAGTTTTGGCTGGGTGCTGGTGTCCAGAGCCAAAAAAGGTGAATTATAAAGGGTCAGATTGGGCAGTGCGGTTTGTAAGGTGAAAAGGGAGACTAGAAAGGAACCTAAGAGGTCAAGTATAGTGATCAACTAACACTTTTCTCCCGTAAAAAGCATATGAATAATAATATGTAATTATGACCTAGTAATGTACCCAAAGTGCATGATTTAGTGTCTACACTCCTACATCTCATCCTCGTTGCACATGGATGACTATGATTATTTCATGGTCGTTGATACAGTTTTCAAAATGGATGGTGAAGATAAATTTGTGATAGTACAAACATTAGAAGGTTGCAGGCATTTCCACTTGTGAAAACACCTTTGACGCAGTAACATTTTTTTATATAAACATTGGTGCAATTTTTTTGTGTTTAACAAGTTGAATTTATTTTATCATCTTTCTTTTGTTGGTTATTATTTTTAAAATGATTGATCTTCTCATGTGAAGAGCATTATTGGGATATTTTTGATGATTTCACCTCCAATTTTGAAAGTTTCTTGAAGAAACCAATACTCTTTTTCTTTTTCTCCAATCAAACTATTTAACTATTGTAAATTTTTCTCTTGAAGGAATTTGTCCTCAAGGGGAAGAGTTGTGTAATGACACCTCCCTTATATGTTTAGGTTGTTCTCATTTTTTGTAAAACCCAAATAAATCTCAACGGGGCATTGAAATTTGATCTTTATTTTGGTATATTAATATTCCAAGATTATATATTATTATTATCATGGAAATTATTAATTCACATAATATGAATAATGTGAGGTGGCATGTAGCCTTCACCTCTTTTGTCTCATTAAAGATATTCCTCTTTATAAGGAATATTGAATTTATGTGTTGAATGTAATTTCTTTTTCATTTTACACTCACTTCCCTTCACTTCATGGGAAAATGACATTAGGCACACACTTAGAAGGTTGATTAATGTGATTATTGGAGTTACTTTGTAACTTCTTATTTTCTATTCACTTTATTTCAAGAGTATGGGGCCTTTTCCTTAATACTTATTCACTCTCTTTTTAGAGAGTTTATTAATTTTTTTAGTCTTTCTCAGGATTTTATTCTCTCTCCATTTTATTATTTTTTCATAAAAAACTTCTATGCACATTGCGTTATCTTGTAAATATTTTAGGTCATCTTTCAATAACATGTGGGGTTTTCTTCAGTTGTACCAATTTTCTCACTGGACAAATATTGTCTCAAATATTTTATGTATGTTTTATGCTTCCCTTAATTTTATTGCATTTTATTTATTTATGATTCACTATTTTAGTAGTTGATTGTGGAATTAGTTCTTATAATTCACATGCCTTGTGCATGCTTTCACATTTTGCATACATGTCTACTATGGCACTTACAAATACATCTTTCCATTTATGCTGTGATGGATGTCCATGTCATGTTGTGGTCCTGCTCTAAAATTATCATTTTGGCACATGCCCGAAAGATGTTGACAAAGGTTTTGGACTCTGGCTTTACTCCTATGGATTGCATTTTCTTGAAAGTTTCCAAGGATTTTTCAAAAAACTCTTTTGTACACGTCCTAAAATTATTGCAGTACGTCAAAAAACATTTATTTTAAGCATTTTGTCAAACACTTTGCATGCCTTGTTCATACTTCCGCTTTTTACATGCATATATACCACAACACTTGTAAGTAAAACACATGACAAAATACCTTCTCCATAATGCTTTGGTGGATGTACATACCCTATTTTAAATCTCGTGTTTTAGTAGAGGCCAAGAGCATGTTAGCAAAGGTGAATTAATTAGGTTGGACACCTGTTGGTTACATTTGGTGCAACAACATCACTACTTTTTGAGGACGTGTAGTGCACTAAACAATGTCCTTCAACCTCCCCAAGTCAATTTTTATTCACATAGAATCACCCCATGACATGTTATGTGGCTAAATCCTCATCTATTAATAATTACTCGAAACTATGTATAAGGGGTGAAAATATAGAGATAGAGATAAATAACCAATAGATTATGGGTATGAGTGAATGAAAAAGGTTAGGAAAAGTTAATTGAAAAAGGAATTTTTGTTTATTTTTTTTGTTTTTTATTTTTAGATAAGAAGTTAAAAAGAAGCAAAGAGTAATTACTAGATCACCTAACAACATGGGTAAACATAAAAATAAACGTGGAAACCCGATATCATGGTGTGGGATATGTATAACTATAATAAAGTGGAGTTACCATTTTGTAATAATGAAAATGTATGTGAAAGGGTGGGACCCTTTGGAATATTATAAATAATAGTGGAAAGGACACCCGGTAAAGGCAAGGAAAATATAATAATGTGAAATAGATGAATCAATAAAAATGAATGGTTCACCTTTATTAAAAATGGAGTATAATAAAATTGAACCTATCAAAAGGAGTGTGTTATTGAAAAGAACATGTATTAATGAGAGAATCACAAATTATATAGTAATTCATGGTGAATGGGTATGTTAGTTACTAACTACTATGGAAAAAATGCCTAAAGAGCTGCCTTGCATGTGAAAAGGTGAAGGTAGGTGATAGGTAAGGGAGAGGGGCATACAATACGTGTCCTAATTGGTGGTATAGAGTACATCACCAGATGGTTCCTGGCCAGGGAAAGGTATGATTTAATTAATTTTTGTCCTCCCTTTATTGCAGACATAGCCTTAGGGGCGGATCCCATACACATAATAGATAAGTGGAGCATTTCTAATCAAGGTCACGAATATGTACTTTGACCCTTATGATATTACTAAATTGACTATGTGTTTAAATGATTTGAGAATTAATAGAGAATATTTATTTATTTGTGATCTCCCATATATGTAACATGGTTATATTCAAATAGTGCTCAAAGTAGATATATAAACGTAATACTGAATACAAATTTTGTGTTACAAAGTGTACATTTGTTGGTGGAACCTACATAATTCTATTTGGTCATTGTAATATCTAGCATGAAAATAGATCTCTTTTTAAATGGTCTTCTTGTCAAAAAATAAAATGAGTCTTCTATTTTTACTTCGAGTTTTCACACTAATAAATATATAAGTAAAAGCTCCCAGTTTAATTGAGTGAGAATGATTCAAATCAAAATTATGAGACCTTCAAGCCACATATACATTTGTAATTACTAAGGAAAAATTTATAAATGATGTTGGGATAAAACATACATCACATGAGGCCTCCTTTTTTTTGAAGTAAATGTAGTATCCCCATCAGACATTGTGTATTCTCTCGAATAAATATTAGTTATTATGTTTAAGTTGAGCAAATATGTTGCATTGAATTGCATGTAGATTTTTGCATTCTCCAATATTTTTAAGAAAGGAACAAACCAATGCATCGAAAAGGTGGTGGGCATCATTCATGACATATGTGCCATCATTTTATGTAAACTATGGCACTTTGATAGGCCGTCTCACATAGGTATTATGACTAAATCAATTTTTTGGTTTGTAAAGTTTTTCTATTCATTGATTTGAATTTAACTTAAGATGAATGTGGGTATTAATTTATGTTTATTAAAAAAACGAGGAAGCTCCCATATCATCTAAAAATAACCCAATTTCCAAGGAGTGGAACATCTTGACAACTCAAATGACAACTACTCTTCACCACAAGAACTTACAACATCTGAAATCCCATCCATCAATCATGAGAAATGGCATGTCTATGGGATTTGACAACATGGAAATAAGTGCATGGTGAATGAATACCTTCTTGACCAGTTCCTTGAGGACGTAGTGAATGATAGGGTGGAAGACTAATAAATGGTCGAAAAATCATAACATGATGCCGAGAAAAGGCTCTACAAGAAAGGCTTAACACTTTTTCCATTGGGTCCCTCACCATAAGATGCCTCTAGCATAATATTCCAAAAAATAACATGATTTTGTGACTTTTTAAATTGGAAATAATGTCTATTCGATAAATATGTGAAGACTTGGCATTGTATTCCTGCCACTGCGCGAAGTCATAGTATGGGTTGGAAGATTTAAACATGAAGTGAATGCAGATCAAGGTAGACCATGCATTCTGACAAATATACGCAATGTGTGATATAAAGAATTGTGTGTTTAAATAATTGATCAGGTGGTTCTGGAGAAACATTTTACCATGAATACTTTAAAGCTCTAGTATCTTACTCCCATGTTAAAACCAAATATAATAAGCTTGTGGGAAATTCTAAGGATGGGGTTAGATCCGGTAGCTAAAATGATTAGGATGTGTGGTCCTTCTCCACAAATATTGATCTAAAAGAGTTTGGTCAAGACATAGAAGAAACACTACGCGATAAGAGAAATAAGTGTATGTTTCTATAGCTTGTAAGTTCTATTTTCCAATGGTGGTGTGAGTAAAGTTGTTTATGAACATTTGTTGGCTATATCTGCTTCATTACCTTATACCATTGTCCTTCTCATCTAATGAAATAGATAAATGGGAATACAACCAATTTTCATTGGTAATATTGGTCGTGTTTCATCATCATTATGGTAAAAGTAGATTATACATTATACAATGTAAATTTCATCCACTGCAAATCTCAATTTCACAATATTAGATAGAAAGGATAAATTGAAGGATGCACTACACATTCAAATTACTACATCCAACACGAAACCCCCACATAAAATTATCTACATCTCTTCAACTATTGCATACATGCATGTGTATGTCAAGTGGGGTAGCTTGATAGATGCACAAAATGTTTGATAAGAACGTCACTTCCATAATTGCATTGTATAGAAGACATGGTGGACAATGTTTTCATGAAATGCAACAATCAAGTGTCAATACCTATCAATTCACCTTTGCCTCATGCTCCCAACTTGTACCGGTGTAAGAGTTTTGGAACAAAGTATGGACATCCATCAAATCATGAGATGATGTAGTTGTAAATGTCAGACATATAATTTTTACAAAATACAGTTGGCAAGACATAGAAAAACAAAAAAAGATTACCACAAAAAAAACATATGAGATCATGTCAAAATATAAGAAAAGAAAAAGTTTTTGAGATGTTTGAAAAAATTATAGAATGAGACATCATCTCAAAAGTATTGGAGAGGAACAATCTCCTCTAAACTCATTTGCAACGTATTGGAGACATTGGAGAAACGTTTGATGAAATGACAAAGAGATGACATCTCAATCTCATGTAATTGAAATTTACAAATACTTGGGTGTTTTGTCTATGCCGAAATAGGAGCTTTTCTCTAGAACAAGATATAATTTTTTTACATTCCTCAAAGCATTGATCTAGAAACTACAAGACAACATCAATTATTTGACAAAATGAAACTACAAGACAAAAACTGGGGGTAGTTTGTGCATTGTCACACATAAAAAATGAAAATGAAAATATACTATTTCGTATTTGAATTGGGCTAAGGAACGAAATAAACAATATAAAAAATAATATGGATCCACTTGTCAAGAAAAGCTACCAAAAATGGTCTTGCAAGAAAGGCTTGACACTTTTTAATAAAAATTCCCACAATAAGAGATCCTTTGGCGTAGAAATGACCCCACCTTTGCCTCTTATTTTGTTGGCATGTGTTATTATCTTTCTTCCCAAGTCATTAGCATTGGAACCACATGCCTAAATAAGATAGATGATTTTGGAAATGATCCTCATATTTATGATGCCAAAGGTGTTTCATTATGAGGAAACTGTGTTGGAAAGTGTTGAGCCTTTCTAGCAAGATTCCTTAGTGGGATTTTCTATCTCTTTGTAGGCAATCTGATGCGGCAACATAGCTTGTGGAGACCATAACTTTTGATCCGACCATCGGATCATCTTGAAATTTTATAGGGTGGTAGATATACATTAGTACAATGATGGGGCCAACATTTCATGACATGTTTTGGCCATTTCCGCACATTTTTCGGGGCCAAATTCGTTCATCTCGTGGCCAAAAATTGGCCCCGAATGTTTTTTTTTCACTTTTGACTAGGTCTTAAGAGTTTTAATAATTTTTGTTGTGCTTGTTAGAGTAAGTCAAAATTTTGCATGAGCCTTAATTTATGAAGGCATATTTGGCACAAAAATTTTGGGGCCCATCTGAGTTGTTTTGCTTTGGTAGGTAATTTTTGGCATTTTAGGGTTTTTTAGAGTAGATGTGAAATAAAAGGAAGATTGTAATGATGTAAAAGATTAGTGTGGATTCCAGAATGAGAAGAAAACTATTTTGAAGCTTCTAGTTTTATTTAAAACCTTTTGTGTGTGTTTTGGAAGTATTTCAACCTCTTGTAGTTGGATCCACAACAATTGGTATCAGAAAAAGATTTTGATCTTTGCAGGAATAGTTAAGGTAATATATTACATTTTTATGTGTAATTTTTACCTCATATTTTATATAAGCATGGCTAGAATTCGGGAGGGGAGGTTATGCCTAAATGAATAGGCATATGCAGGAGCTACAAAGACAAGTTGCATGAGCTCATAAGAGAAGTTACCCACCTTAGAAGGAGACATGCAAATAGGGATGCAAACCCAAATACTGATAACTGAAAAAGTACCTCCTTTAATGAATGAAGGAGGAGATGAAGAATTAAATGAGAGAGATGAAGACGCCTTGAGTGAGATGCCACTTGAGGAGAGAATGATTATCTATTTAGAGGGAAATAATGATGACATCAAGATTAATGTTCCTGATTATGGTGGAGGGTTACGACTAGAGGAGTTGATTGATTGGTTGAATCGAATGGAAAAATTATTTAAGTGGAAAACCCTTTTAGAGGAGAAGAAGGTTAAGTTTGCATGCACTAATTTGGCCAGACATGCATTGATTTGGTGGGATCACCTGCAAAATGAAAGACAAAAGAATGGAAAAGGAAAGATCCAAAACTAGAATAAAATGGTAAATAAGATCAAAGAAAAGTTTCTTCATGCAGTTTATGCCCATACACTCTTTCGAAGGTTTAAAAACCTAAGACAAAAGGATCTCAACATTGAATTTTACAAGTTGTCAATTAGGGCAGAACAAGGAGATTCTGAAGAATAGAAGGTTGCAAGTTATATAAATGGGTTGAGTTATACCATACAAGATGAGCTGAGTATGCTCCGAATCCATAGCCTAGATGATGCTTATCAACTCGCATTAAACGTAGAAGAAAATAACAAGATGAATAATTTTAGAAGAGGTGTGAATGAGAGGGCCATCATCATCACTAATGAGAGGCAGAGGTAGATTTGATTCTAAAAAAGGTGAATCCTCTAATGTAGAAGGGCATGAAGATTCTGGTCAAAGCCATGGTAACTACTAAAAGAGGTAGGGGGGTTTCAGAGGGGAAGAGGTTATAATAGAGGATGGGGTTGGAATAGTTCCCAAAGGCAAGTATACATGTTACAAATGTGGTGAAGAGGGGCACCGAGATTTTGAGTGTCCACACTATCCTACACAGGATAGATGGAAAGGAGAACAACCACGAGTAAATTTAGTTGAAAGATGAAGAGGAAGAAGAAATGGAGGTTACTGCAGAATTGGGTGAAACCCTCATGATAAGGAGGATGATCATTGTCCCAAAGAAGGAGAAAGAACAGGATATTGTTTGTGTTGATTCATTAGCGTGGAAAAATACATTTCGAACAAGATGCACCTCTGGAGGAAAGGTATGTAAAATTATTATTGATGGTGGTAGTTGTGAAAATATGGTTTCAACTGTGATGGTTGATAAAATCAATCTGAAATGTGAGAAGAACCCATATCCCTATTGTATATCATGGTTCAAGAAAGGGAATGAGGTAACCATAGATAAAAGATTCCTTATAAAGTATTTGATTAGGAATACCTACAAGGATGAGGTGTGGTGTGATGTTATCCCAATGGATGCATGCCATATATTACTGGGAGGCCTTAGTAATATGATAGAAAGGTTATAATGATGGAGGAAAAAATATTTATACTTTTTGGAAGGATGGTGTAAAGGTGGCCTTGTTACCCTTCAAGGAAGAAGAGAAGAGTGAGGGCTTATTGGCTATAAGATATTTTGTTACAGAAATGGAAGAAGTTGGTTGGTGTTATGAACTGATGTCAAAGAAGGTGGAAATAGAGGACTTTAATATACTCGTTTTTGCATACAAAGGTACTAAAAGAATAAAAAGATGTCATACCAGATGAGCTACCAAATGGGTTACCTCCGAAGTGAGGATATACAACACCATATTGATTTGATCCCAGGATCGACCCTTCCTAAACCAGGAAGATCCTATTGGATGAGTTTGATATAGAGTGATGAGTTGAACATACAAGTGATAGATCTAATACAAAAAGGGTTAGTGAGAGAAAGCATGAGTCCATGTGCAACTCCAACGCTATTGACTCCCAAAAAATATGGAGATTGGAGAATGTGTGTAGACATCAGGGCCATAAATAAGATCACAATTAAGTATCGGTTCCCAATTCCAAGATTACATGATATGATGGATGTGCTAGCAAAGAACATGATATTTTAGTAAGATTGACCTACAAAGTAGGTACTACCAGATCTGAATCCGTGAAGGGGATGAATGGAAAAACCTTTCAAAATAAAAGATGGATTGTACGAGTGGATGGTGATGCCATTTGGGATATCTAATGAACCCAATACATTAATGAGGCTAATAAACAGAGTACTCTGAAAATACAATGGTAAGTTTTTGTTGTCTATTTTGATGATATTTCTGATATTCAGTAAGATAGTGGAAGAACACTTGTTACATACTGAAATTGGTGTTAAAATTGTTACGTAAAGAGAGTCTATATGAAAACTTAAAGAAGTGTAGATTTATTCAGAAGAGTCTTGATTTTTTGGGGTTTTTCATATCAGAGGATGGAGTGAGGATGGATGAGGAAAAAGTAAAGGCAATTTTAGAATGGCCTATTCCAAGGAATGTGACAAAGGTTCGTAGTTTTCATGGATTGAAAACTTTTTATAGAAATTTTCATGAAGAATTTCAGTAGCATTGTTGCACCCATAAAAAAGTGTACAAAGGGGAAGGAGTTTGTATGGACCAAGGAAACAACAGATAGTTTTGAATTTTTGAAGAAGAAAGTGTCAGAAGCACATATTTTAGTATTTTTAATATTTTAGAAAGGTATTTGAGGTTGATTGTGATGCCTCACATGTCGCGATTGGAGCTTTACTAAGTCAAGAAGGAAAAAATATGGAGTTCTTCAGTGAAAATATAAATGAAGTTAGGAGGAAATATTCTACTTATGATGTGGAATTTTATGTTATTTTTCAGGCATTAAGGCATTGGAGACATTACTTGGTAGCTAAGGAATTTGTACTCTTTACTGACCATAAAGCCTTGAGGTATGTAAACACATAGAAGAAACTAAATATTAGGCATGAAAATTTATTTTTACAAGAAGAAAATTTTGTCTTAAAGCATAAGTCAAGTAAGCAGAATCAAGTTGTTGATACCTTGAGTAGGCATGTAGCGCTTTTGATAAAAATGGAAAATGAATTAGTAGGGTTTGAGGTAGTTAATGAATTTTTATGAAGGTGATCTAAATTTTAGTGATGTTGTGAGACAACTTAAGGACCCTACAGTAGGTAGTGGTTCTTCTGATTATTTTATGTAGGATGTTTATTTATTCATGGGGAAATAATTGTGCATCCATGTTGGTTCAATGAGAGAAAATATTATAAGAGAATTGCATAGTAGGGGGTTGGCTAGACACTTTGGTATAAATAAGAAAAATTATCTTGTTGTAGAAAAGTATTATTGGCCAAAGGTAAATAGGGACATAAGTATGATTGTAGCAAGATGTAGAGTGTGCCAAATGGCTAAGGGCCATGCACAGAATACTGGGTTGTATATGCCATTACTTGTCCCTACAGGGCCATGCATTGATTTGAGTATGGATTTTGTGTTAGGAATTCCTTAACACATAGTGAGGGAATGATTATATATTTGTAGTGGTTGATATATTCTCTAAGACGACACATTTCATTGCCTGTAAAACAAATAATGATGCTTCTAGAGTTGCAGATTTGTTTTTTTTTCAAAAGTGGTTAGATTGCATGGAATTCCAAGAACGATCACTTCAGATCGAGACATAAAGTTTTTGAGTCATTTTTGGAAGACTATGTGGAGGAAAATGGTGACACAACTATAGTTTAATAGTGCATATCACCCCCAGACTGATGGACAGATGAAAGTAGTGAAAAAATCTTGGGAAATCTCCTACGTTGCATAGTTGGAGAAAAGCCAAAACAATGGGACTTAGCTTTACCAAAAGCTGAGTTTTCTTATAATAGCTTGGTAAATTGGTCAAAAAGGAGAGTTATCCTTTCCATATTATATATGGTAGGAATCCCAAGGGGTCCCTAGATCTGATTGTGCTACCCGGTGAAGATAACACTAGTGATGATGCAGAAGCATTTGCTAAACACATTCTACAGTTGCAGGATGAAGTGAGGGAAAAGCTGAAAGTTAGTAATGCACAATATAAAGTAGTTGTAGATGTCAGTAGGAGAGTAAGTGTATTTGAAGAAGGAGATATGGTGATGGTTCATCTTAGAAAGGAGAGGTTTCCAAAAGGGAAATATAATAAACTAAAGTATAAGAAGATTGGACTGTGTAGGATTATGAAGAAAACGAGTGATAATGCCTACAAGGTGGAGCTACCTGATAACTTTGTTATCTCACTAGTTTTTTAATGTTTCTGACTTATATAAGTTTCCAGGTCATGATGAAATTTTTTTGGAGGAGGAAGAAATAAACTGGGAGTAGTAGATGCCGAAGAAGAAAAAGGAAAGGGTAATGTTTGTCTTGGACCAAAAGATAGTCACTACTAGACATGGGAGCTACAACATATATTTGGTGCAGTGGGAAGGTTTTCAGCAGAAAGAAAATACTTGGATTCCTGAGTGGGAGTTGAAGAATATTGACAATGGCAAATTATATGAATTCCGTCAATTGAATTCACAGGACCGGAATTCTTTTCAACTAGGGGAGAATGATGTGGGAACATAACTTGTGAAGGCCATAACTTTTGATCTAAGACTGTTGGATCATCTTGAAATTTTCCAAGGTGGTAGATCTTCATTAGTATTATGTTGCCAGGCTAATTTTTCCTAGAAGGGTTATGACCATTTCGGCACATTTTTGGGGCCTAATTCCTTCATCTAGTGGCCTAAAATTGGCTCCGAATGTTTTTTCCATTTTTAACTAGGTCTTAGAGTTTTAATAGATTTTGTTTTAATTTATAGAATAAGTCAAATTTTTGTGTGAAACTTAATTTATGAAGGCACATTTGGCATGCAAATTTTGGGGCCCATCTGAGGTGTTTTTCTAGTAGGCAATTCTTGGCATTTTAGGGTTTTTGGCATTTTAGGGGTTTTTAGAGTAGACGTGAAATAAAAGGAAGATTATAATGATGTAAAAGATTAGTGTGGATTCCCGAATGAGAAGAAAGCTATTTTGAAACTTTTTGTTTTATTTGCAAAACTTTTTGTGTGTCTTTTGAAGGTATTTCAACCTCTTACAACTGGATCCACATCATAATCCATTCTATAATAGTTTAGATCGATGGTCGTGAATGCATGTAGATGTGGCAAGAACATTACGCTTATCTTAAATGTTGATTGTTTCAAACATGCATTGTGCACCAATTTTGCACCAATGGTTTCATTTCTCTTATTACATATGATTTTGTGATCATTGTGAAAAAGAATTGTGAATTTATTACATCACAATATAGGTAATTGGGGTTCCATATGTAAATGGTTGATGAACTCCACCCTCGTTCTATTTTCCCTATTTTAGTTGTATGTGTTCAATCAACCATTGTAGTTTTTCTGTAATGTCCCTTTCTAGGGATAAAACTGAAAATAAGGGTTTGGCCACAATCCCAAATGCATCAAATCTGAAAATACACCACCAACCAACAAGCATCAATATGAAAATGACTCGAAACACACTTTAACCCTATTCAATCAATCAATAATCAATCCTTTAAGGAAACAAATTGTATAGGCACTTCAAATCATCGTACAACCATGTAATAACAACTGAAAATGCTTCTAAATAATTATTTCAACCACGTCAACATTTATCTATCCAAATTACATAAAAATAATAGAGTAAATAAGAGATTACACCCAACTACAATTAATTTTATGACAACAGGGAAGCCACAAACAAGGGCTGAAAATAGCTCACAAACCTCTCTAAAAATCGCCAAATTGTAGATTTCAGCCTTATAAAATATGAAGAACAATAATATTAACTCAAATTGTTCAAAAGTGCCCTAGATGATATCAAACCCTTCACCCAAGCAAGTCACCTAGGGTTAGAAGGGAAGAAATAACTATGAAATCTTCCCTAAAGCTCACTTGTGACCTCCGTATGAAGCCACCAATGCACAAATGAGAGTTTCTGTCCCCAAGTGTGATCCTATTGAAGGGTTTCGTCCTCAATAGGTGAGAAAGGAAGGGATTTTTTCCTTTAATGGCAAGAAGAAAAGCTACACTAGCTCCACTTCAATTAAATGTCCAAATAGATGATAGATGATCATACTCCTCCATTGGATCCTCCTTAAGAACCCCTTCTTTGGTGCAATGGATGAGTTAGAGGCCCAATCCTTATAGTCGACCTCCTAACACACTTTTTAATCTTCACTTAAGAAGATCAACCTCATAATGAAGAAATAGAAATTCACCTTGCTTTGTTTGATAAGTCTTTTCCCCCATAGTCGAACCATTCCAATGCCATGGTTATTAAATACAAATAATAATTATGAAGGTGAATCACTTATAGCCATGGAAAATTACCCTCATTTGCTCCTTCTTTGATGCCCATGGGAAGAGGAATGAGCATAAGGTCTTCCATAGTGACTAGCTTGGACAAGGGGACATTACATTTTCATTTCAAATTTTGTTTTTGTTACTTTTCTTATTTTCGGTAAAGCTTGGGTTGTTAAAGGTCATTGATTCACTTGCAAAGGTACTGTGTAAGGTTAAGACAATGGATGGAGTCATGAATCCTCAATAAATTCAACATGAATCCCATACGACATTGAAAACAGTTGCCATGTATATCAAGGCATGAATTCCATCATCTCACGCACGTGGATTGAGCATTCTGTGGAGGTGTAAATTTTGGAGGTCATGAGCATGCAATAAAACTACACACTCACACAAAATAATGCGAAACCTTTGCGCCATCCCATGATTCCTTCATCACGAATCATTCCATTGTTATTTGGTTTTCAAGTTCAAATTTCTTAACATTTTAGGTCAACAACCATAGTTTGCAAACCTCTATGTCCCGTGACCTTATGAGGAAAACCAAAAGAAACAACTCTAACATTTTCTCCAATGCTTATGTTGCAGATGTAAAGTGTAAAAAAACCCATATATGCAATATGGAAATATTTTTATCAACCACATACTATAGTTTCATATCAACATATGATACAAATATACACTAAAGCACAACGGGAAGGGATTTTTTAGTTTGATTTTTCGTAGGGTTTATAGTGACCAACTTTGTGGTGGGCTATTGAAAAAAAAGACACAACTTTGTAAAGGTACAATAACCAAAGGTATGGTTTGTTCAACATGCAATCTTGGGGAATGTGTTTTTCAGGATAGCTACCTAAGTTGGCCACCTTGGAATTGGGCCATTGCAAGATTTAGTCGTTATGGAGATGGGTTAATGGTTTTGGTACGATGAAATTAATGTGGGAGAACTGTGCATTAGTTTAGAAACATAGAAAGAGATAAGTTGTTTTGGATGTCATGGGAGCTTCAAGGGGGAGACAATTAAAAAGACTATAGGGAAAATTAAGATGCATTAGTAGCCACCTTTCTTGTTCCCTCATCTGCATGCCAAATCTCTAAGGTGCTATCAGGTGGGTTATTGCTATTGTTTTTAGATGGATAATCAAGTCTTAGAGGCCCAAGTGGCTCAGTTGAATTTAAGTACTTTGTTTCATCATACTTTAATATTACTTAAGCCCATTTTCAGGGAGTTAACTTCAGGTTTTGGTGATAAAACTTGGGTTCAATGAATGATTTTATGTGCATTGACATTTATTGATATGTACTCCCTATTTGGGTGATTAATTGCATTATCTGTACCATGGTCTACTTAAGAGTAAAACACGTGTTGGGTTGAAATTTTACAATGGTAAACACTCATGAGTAGCTATATTTATTGAATTGTTTTCTCTTTTGGGGGGTTCTCAATATTTGGCTCAAGCTTGTATATATTCTATTAGCTTGATCAATGTCGTAATATTTCTGGCATCAGACATCTATAAAGGTTGTATGTCTTTACTATAGGGGAAAAGAACTTACATTTTATTTCAATTACAATATAATAGGCACAAATAATTACACAAACAAATTAAACTAACAAGCATTTTTTAACATTAAAACTCCCAACAAAGAATGAAATGTGCTTATCTACTATATCATTACTTTTTCAATGATATGAGGTTGGTGATGTGATTCTATGTCAACTTCTTGATAATGGACTTTTTGGAAGACAATTTTTGGTTATCTACTCTTCATTTTAGTATTTCTATTCCTGAATCATCTTGATTCCCAAAAATCTTAGCTAAAGGATTTTCCACATATATTTTATTTCTTAGAATAGAAAAACACATGATAGTAACTTTGGTTACCCTTTAGACATGCCTTGAGTAACGGAGAGTACACATGAATCATCTTTATGGGCAAAGAAAAGAAAATTTGTAGCTTTTCTATGATTGTGAGCCTGATTAAGTGTAATTAAGGAATATTAACAAACTTAAAGTACTCAAATTAAATATGAACTTATGAAGTATTTTGATTTTCAAATAATGTTAACTTGCAAAGTTAAAGCCTTCTCATAGAACTAAACTATTTTTTGCCTCGAGTAATACCATTCACAACAAACAATTTCATTCTTTTGGAGTAAATTGATTCATTGAGTGCTCAATCTATAAAGGGAAAGCTATATAGGTCCTCATGCATTTGCAAGAAAAACTTATTTGAGGAATAGTGGTAACAACTCAACATTAGAGGCATTTACTCACTAGATAAATTTGGACATCAGACATTTTTATGCCAAGTTTCCTTTTTATTTGTTATTATTCTTTTTAACTTACAATGTAGCTTCATCTATAGCAATTAGGAAGGCTATGCATTTTGTGATATCTTATGTCACTTTTTTTGGTGATGGATATCAAATTTATTTATTTTTCTTTACACGACCTCAAAATTTATGGCTTCATTTTTTCGATTTTACTATAAAGCAATATCGTCTAAAAGTTACATATCTATTTCAATATTATGAATCAACCATAACAAAGTATAATTTAATGAACATTTTCTCCTATTTTAGTAACCCAAATACAAAATACATTTTGGCTTTGCACCAAAATCTAACCCAAGATGACATTAAAATTAAAAACAACGATCCTTTATTGTTGATAGTTTAGGCATGCATTGAATTGATTTTTTTTTTTGGAGTTATGATGTGCCATTTATTTGGGTGTTCATGGTGGCCATTCTCATTTGGTATTTGCCTTGTTAGAAACATGAGAAATAGCCTTGGAATTTTTTGTAGTCTAACAGGTAACTCCCAAAAATGAACTCAGATTGCTTGGAGGATTTCCAACTAAATGAGCCTTGCCTTGCCCAGGGCAAAAAGGGATAGGTGTTTTTTGTCATATTGTTTCCTTTCTTAAAAATAATATGCTTATGTGTGTTGCTTTTTATATTTTTTTGAATTGATTATTTGTATTGTTTTTACATGTGAACTATACAATGAATGATTACATATTACCCAATTAGATTCGTTTTAGGATGATGCTTTCAACCTCTTCTCTAGGTTTGTTTTGCATTAATTGTTCTTGATGTGGTGTCATACCTTTCCTCTTTTGTTAAAGAGGTTGAAATTCATCTCAACTAGAATTTTTCATAGAAGTGTAATCTTGGGGAGTTCCATACTATCTATTCATTATTTATATAGATAATGTCGATAATGCAAATTACTCCTTTCTAATGGTGATATGATTTAATGTATCAAATTCATCCTACCAATAAAATCATAAATTTTATATTTCAACAAAAGTTTTTCTATTTATGGTCATCATCATTATATCAAAATCTGTAACAAGAATATATATGCATCTCGTTTTATGTTTTTTTCTCATTCATTATAGTTTTTCTTTTAGGTTGATTACATGATGCAAAAGGAACCAATTTGTACCTTTTAATTCATTTATGCGGAATCTTGGCTCAAAATTTTATTTTGCAACACTATTTTGGATGTATTCCTCTAATATTTTTTTTTGTAAGGTTATCGATTGTCATATGTGGTGATCCCACCTATATTCTTAGGTTTACTATTGTAGAGTTCCATAACAAGGGTAATTCTCAAATTTGATTATTATTGCAATTTGATTTACTTGGTTGTATACATTGAAATTTTCATTCATTAGGATTGAATTCATATGTATTGCCTTGTTAAAGCCCTTCCTACCAAGACTGTGGTTTTTTCAGTTTACTAGAAAGATCTTCCAAAAGTGAGAAATGACATTGATCCTTCATGTTTTTGTTATGAAAAATGATATTATATAACTTGAATAAGGATGGGAATCATTTCAATTTTATGGTTGATGCATCTATATGTAACAACCATTTAGTAGAAAATCTATATAAATGAATATGAGGATGAATTGTGGCTAAAACTTTAGTGTTTTTTTTTTCTTCTGAAATGCAATATGAAGATTAGCGGGAGGTGTTGTGTGCTTACATGATATACTATATGGACATAAATTAAAAAAGGTTCGTTACAATGTTTTAGTGACATGTAGTGGATGTAAACCAAAGTTATAATGAAGTGTGTGATCATAATACCTTCTAATAGTTCTTAGGGATGCTAATTTATTACATGTTTTCAACTGCGTGATAGGTTTCTCGAGCATATGTGAGAATATATTTCAAATCACTTTGGGATGAGGTGGGTTCTTGGCGAACATTTTCTTCTCATTTATTTGATATTTCAAAGAAAACATTGAACTAGGCTAATAGGATATTTCTATATCCCAAATTTAGGCTTCTTGCCAAAGATTACTTGGGGATTCTATACATACTACCCATATATCATTCTTTGAGCTTGCACTATTGATCATTACCACATTACACAATGGCTCAAGCTTTTAGAATCAATTTATTTATTATAAATGTTATACTTTTAATGACAACCTTTGATTTAATGTTGACATTACTCTCAAATTCAAGATTTTGGGTGTATAAAAACTTTTACAATTAGCTATTTTGTAAGATTTTTATATGTTATAAAGAAAAATACTAGTTGGTTAGTCCTATTTAATTTTCTTAAAGGAAAGGTTGAATATGTATGTACTTTGTTGGTTCATTTTCAATTATAGAAGCCCTCGTTGTCATTTGTTATTATTTTTCCCAATTTAATAATCTTCGGTGTATTTTTCTATATTATCATGCAAACTTTGTTGACAATGTGATTGTGACAGGTGTTCAAGGAGATGCAAATTTGTCATATGTATCAAGAGATGTCCTAGAAATTCACTCTTTTTGTATTTTCCAATTTTTATTGAATTTTCCACGATTCTTTAAGTTATATTGATTCGCCAGGTTTTACTTATTTTAATAGATTGAAATAAAGCCACTCAATTTGCTCTTGTCATTTTCCAATTGTATTTTACTAGTCAGGAAGCTCAACGAGATCTCTTTTACACGTTTACAAAGATTTATTTTTGGGATGTTTGGGTGTGGTTTCTTTTCCCAATGATCTTTTTTAAATTTGTGAGGGCCTTTTCTCTCATTATATTATCAAAAAAAAGTTTCTCATTTGAGATTTTTTATAGTTTACAAGAAATTTGTTGTAGATATGTTGATTAATGAATTAATTCATAGGTAAAGGTCAAAATATGTATCCAAATAATTATTGTTGAAATATTCATCATCGTACAAGACCAACCAAAAGATATAAAACAAATACATATTTACTATAGTTGTAGTATGAAATGTATCAAAGTTTAAATCTCTTATACAACAAGAATAGTTAATGATGGGTGTGCACTAACCATGTACCACACCATAAACTATCCCTAAAGCAAGTGTAAGTCCAAGTGTCCCTATAGGGTTATTGGGATCTTACATACTAAGGAGGATTGTCTTTACAATTCATTTTGGGCTATGGTACAGAAGGTGAGTATTGCATAGCTTGGTCTCAAAAATCTAACCTTCTTGTTATCCTCCACACCTTTGTATTCAAATTACTTCTCCATTTATGTGATCTGGTCTATTAGGTCTTATGAATCCAAGTTCATAGAGTAGCACAAAAATTCTAAGCAAGATTTGCTTCCAATCGTTGTAATTGCTTGTTGAAATCAACCCTCTTGTTCATTTACATGCTTTGCTACAACCTCTTGATTTATAGATGCTCTTTTTCCATGTTCATCATCAATCACATCTTCATCGACAACAACTCTATGTTGCGTGGTCTCCAAATGGGCTTGCATTCCTCTTATCACATCAACCAAATCTGCTAGTCTCAACGCTCTATTCACTCTACATGCCACCTTTCCTCACAATCTCTTCACAACAAGATTTTGCAACCTCACACCCTCTACCCAACCACACAATGTTGGAGATGTCGGTAACTACTTCCACCCACATCCTTGGTATGAAAAGAAACAAATCCCAAGGTCACTCACAAAACCTAGATTGATGTTTGCACCAATTTTCTCAACAAAACTCAAACTCTTACACTGTAATGTCCCCTTTTTCAAAACATTATTAATATTAATTTTTCATTTGCATTGTAACCCCTTGAAATGCCTAGCGCTACAAGTGGGAGCTTTTTAGTTAGTTTAATGTGCATATAGGTTAGTTATTTTTATTTATTTAATTAAAAAATAAATAAAGTGCACATAGTATTAAATATTTTAATGAGAGTTTATGTTTTCCCTCCAAAAGGGAAAGGTAGGTCTTTATTGGATATTGCACCCCTTAGTTCTATAAAAGGGAGGTCACATTTCCTTAGAGGGCATGTTGATTGATCATTTGATGTTCACTCCATGTTTGGAGTTGGGATGCATGCCCATTAATGTTCTCTCTCTTTCTCTCTCTCTCTCTTGCGTGGGAGTTATTGTGTTGGTTTGATATTCAATTGAAGTATTTTCATGAGATTTGCAAATCTACTTGTTGGTGATTCTCTTTCTAGCTTTGGCACCTTTTATTGAGGGTAAAATCTGCATGTTATTGAATATTATGAAGGGTTTTATGGTGTTTTAGATCTGCTGGTTATTTCTGGTTTTTACTTGATGAAATCGATTTGTTTGGGCATGTTTTAAGAGTGTTTTGAGGGATTTTGAAGTGATTATCACACTACTGTTTTAAATTTATTAATTACAGATCTAAAACTGCATTTATTGACTCTAAAGTGAAGGGAAAAAGTACTGGAATTAATTTACAGATTTTACCCTAACCCTAGCGACCGGGTTTGGGATTTCGGGGGTTGATTTGAGTGATTTCTAGTGCATGCAAACATCTGATATTTATTTTGATGAAAATCTCATAATTTTCCCTGTCTACTGCATTTGGTTTCAAGTTAAAAGAGTTAGTATTTTGGGAGTTATTAATTTCCAAAGTTTCAGTTAATTTTCAGCAGTTATTATTTATTATTTTTACTTCTACAAATTGTATTGGATAAATAAGTGTAAATACCAACTGGATTGCCCATCAAACCCTCACCTTGGCTCACTCCAACCCTATTTGGGTTGTATTGAAGCTGGCACTAGGGTTCGTTGAGGTAAACCTAGGAGGGTTTATCTTCTAAGTGTTTATTTTTGCAAGTATTTAATAATAATTGGTTAATATCCTACAAGGGGATATTACATACACTCTAACAAATCTCTTCAAAAGGAATCTCAAATCCTAAACTCTGATACCAAATTGATGCAGTTGCTATCAAGGTTCTCAATGAAGGGACCCCTTACACCATGCAATACTTGTCATATTAGATCTCACTAAGTCAATATATTAGGCACAACTTCTAAACAAGAAACAAATGACAATATTTCTATTAAATGTAAGGAAATAGATTACAAATTTAGGCACATCACCCTTACACTCCAATTATAATCTATAATGAGATTCCATAAGAATTCTGCCAAGAATTCCCAACCTAAACCTATCCTAAACTTGTAGACTCTACTAAGCTTTTACAGAACCCACCTCTGGCTCACACTTACAAGGTTGATCCACTTTGAGCTTTCTTAGAATAAGCTAAGCTAAGCCTTTCTCTCAATCAAGTTGCTTTACAAGTTCGCAACTCCTACTTATAAAAATCATGACCACTCAGATGGGAGAGTAAAGATACCAATGTGACTAAAGATCCCCTAAAAGATATTCCCCTAGGTGTCCCTTAGTTGCCATTGAATTGCGTAGGAATGCTCCCCTTCATCGGATTTGAGCTTTGAACCAACTAGTCCAAATGGTCCTTGACCATGAAGGATGTATCAAGGCCCATGCATGCTCCTTCACAACTGTAGTAATGTTGAGAGTGACTCAAGTGTGTGTAGATCTAATCATTTGATCGATTGAGATTGGTTTTGTCAAAACGTGCTATTTGGTAGCTTTTGCGATCGTCTAACGGTGTGACCATGACGTTTGTGGCTCAATAAAAAAATTGACGACTTTGGTTGGCTTTGGTCAAGCATCAACAATTTGCGCAAGTAGTGCACAATTCTATTGTGCAATGTGACTTTCTGTGCAAGGAGCTTGGAATAAGCTTATGTGACAAAGTCTAGTATATCGCAACTTTCGCAGTGTTGCATGGCATTAATAAGCTTCCACGATGTCACGCGACATTTGTAAGCTTACGTGTCATTCATATTTTTGCATGGCTTGGACATGGTTTTGCAATATCCATATTGTCTGCACGACATCCTCAAAGTAGCTAAGACAAAGGATCATTGCGTGGCTCACTCAGGAGTGGTATGACATTGCACAAAACTTTATTTGCTAAGACTAAGGGTTTTTGGTTGATGAAGGATTTAGTATGATCCTGAATGCTCTTGCATCAAATTGTCAACCTAACAAGATTTAAAGCTCATAAAAATCATGACCACTCAGATGGGAGAGTAAAGATACCAATGTGACTAAAGATCCCCTAAAAGATATTCCCCTAGGTGTCCCTTAGTTGCCATTGAATTGCGTAGGAATGTTCCCCTTCATCGGATTTGAGCTTTGAACCAACTAGTCCAAATGGTCCTTGACCATGAAGGATGTATCAAGGCCCATGCATGCTCCTTCACAACTGTAGTAATGTTGAGAGGGACTCAAGTGTGTGTAGATCTAATCATTTGATCGATTGAGAGTGGTTTTGTCAAAACGTGCTATTTGGTAGCTTTTGCGATCGTCTAATGGTGTGACCATGACGTTTGTGGCTCAAGAAAAAAAATTGACGACTTTGGTCGGCTTTGGTCAAGCATCAACAATTTGCGCAAGTAGTGCACAATTCTATTGTGCAATGTGACTTTTCTGTGCAAGGAGCTTGGAATAAGCTTATGTGACAAAGTCTAGTATATCGCAACTTTCGCAGTGTTGCATGGCATTAATAAGCTTCCACGATGTCACGCGACATTTGTAAGCTTACGTGTCATTCATATTTTTGCATGGCTTGGACATGGTTTTGCAATATCCATATTGTCTGCACGACATCCTCAAAGTAGCTAAGACAAAGGATCATTGCGTGGCTCACTCAGGAGTGGTATGACATTGCACAAAACTTTATTTGCTAAGACTAAGGGTTTTTGGTTGATGAAGGATTTAGTATGATCCTGAATGCTCTTGCATCAAATTGTCAACCTAACAAGATTTAAAGCTCATACATGTAGTTTTCATGATTATTTTTTTTAAAAATTAACCCTGCTCAATCTTTTTTTGAAAAAAATAATGATATAATTTTTGATATGTAATCTTCATATTTAAATTTTTGGAAATCAAATATGAATTATCAAACTACAAATTCTACATTCAAAATGAATAATATGTACTATGCTACATTAAAATGCTTTCATAATTACGAAAAAAACAAATGTTAACACTTAACATGTAACATAACAAGTTCTGGTCATAATAAATGTCACATGATATGAAAAACAAAACTCAACCTTTACAATTATAATCAAAATCCAACACGTGAGTAAGGATATGGCATCCGTCCATAACAATATCAAGTGAAAAACTATTTATTTTGTTTTTAAATTTACTAGCCATTAGTGCATAACACCAAGTGAATGACTACTTATTATGTTTTCAAATTCCTGTAGCTAAATGATAAGAGGAATCATTTTATGTTATTCAAGGTATTTTTGCCAAGAATTTTGTCATATCGAACAAAGTGTGAACTGTAATGTCCATTGTCATCACACTACATACCAACTTTACATGAATAATTGAGGGTATGAGATTGAAACAATAATTTTTACATTTTAAGTAAATATGTGAAATGACACATATTTGCAAGCTTTTCACAACCTTTATTAATTATGAAGCTTGAGCAAGAACTGTGTACTTTAAAAATCTATTAATTGCAATACTCCTGTCAAGAACACGTTTAGCTTTGTGTTTGCACTTTTCTGGGAAGAAGGTTATCTTGCTGTAAAGGGGACAGGTCAAGGAAATCATTTATCTCTTGTACAAGCCATTCCTTTTCAATGAGTTCCAGGCTTGCACCAAACGTGTGCGACTTTACTCCCTCTTTCACGCAACAAGTTGTCATTGGTTGACCATTTTGTTCCTGGAAAATTTCCTGACATCTAATTATACATGTGCACTTCAGCTTTAAATTGATTTCTAGCTCTCCTTCAAGAGAAGTTCAAAAGCTTGTGCGTGTCAAAACACAATGTCAATCCCAGTTTTGTTTGTTGTTTGTAATAAAAGAGAATTTCAAGCAACTTACAGCTTCGGCGATCACCCCCACTGATATAATGTCCTTTGTTTTCCCTTCGACTCTATAACTCCACAAGTTACCAAGCTTCCATGTTATGGAAAACTCCTTTGATCCAAACTTCAAGTCAACACTGATAACCAAACCAGAGAAAGTTCTTCTTGCAAGCCTGCATAATGCACATCCTAAGTCAGAGATGTTGCCAATAAGCTTTAGAATTAGCGGACATCACGACAGAAATGGAAAAGACAACCACAAAGGTTCTCCCAGTTATGTTGAGGAAGAGAACGGAACGTTACAGACTAAATGATAAGCACCCATCATCTTGAATGTTGAACAACAAATGGAAAGAATCACATTAGACGCTATACAAGAAAGTTGAAAGTAACATGAACTTGGCTAAGATTTAAATATCACTACTCCACAATAAAGTTTTATTTATATTAAAGATGCAGGTAATTTTGTAAGTCACACTTCTTATTAACATCAATATGCTTTGAAGCACCAAACTTACACACTCAATTACGGCCATGGTTTGATTATTAATTTAAAGGTGAAGATCCTTTCCTATCGAAACACAGGCAACTTGGAGCTGGCAACAAAAACCTCAAATAATTAAGTTGACAAGGTCCTCACTTTTTTCTCACTTTCAAACACATATATTCAAGTGAAAAATAGATTATTTCTTTAAGGGATGAAAGTTGTAAACAGCAGTATGAATAGGCGCAATCAAGAATTGAATTACCGGCCAAATTATTAGTCTTCATTTTTATTCACAAAGCAAGCATGATTTAATCCTCACAGGGCCTTGTTACAACCACATATACAGTATTTGACATTGGCAAATAAATCATATTAAAGAACATGATTTGGACTGTGTTAGTTTTTAACTAGGAATTATAGGTTGTTGATAACAGGAAATAACTAACGAGGATCGAAATCCTTGAAGTGGGATCTGGAAGGTAGACCCAAAACATCAGAAATAGAAGAGGATAAAACATGGTTGAATCTGTATGTATATATCAAAATAACTAACAAGCCATTCTCGAATTTATGATTTCCAAATATTAACTAGTGTAGTTGCTGCTTTGTAGTACCTCATGATAATAACTCTACAAACAAATCTTTGCTACGATAAAATAATCTGCATATATACAATCAACTTCCTGAGCTACTACAATTCATCTACTGATTCAATAAAAATATATGGTATATCAATCAATCTTGGAAGAATGTTTTCATGCTCTTAACTTATTATAGTACTTCATAATATTGTTTGATGTGTTTGATCAATGTTAACTCACAGGCGAGAAACTTGTGGTATCTATTCCTGCTTATTTCAGCTTTCCAAGTAGTTTTTTAATGAGGGTGTCCAAATTTCCTCCTCTTAAGTTTGGACTAGTTAACAAGAATATTGTGGAAAAGAAAAATTGGACATGAATCAAATGAATAATGATATAGGAAAACAAGAAAATCAAAGGCCAAAAACTGAAGATGCGACATTCCATCTAAGCATGAAAACTAGTACAAACTGCCTCTACTGGGATCTTGGCGAGCATCACATAAACACCTGTGATGGTGGCTCTACTAGGATCACATCATCAACCGTGACGGTTAAGAAAGGAGAGAACAACACAAATCAAAGATACTGTTATCCCAAATAACTCCCCAAGTTATTTGGATAACTTATATTTTATTCTGACTCTGATGTTTCACATTTCAGGTTACGCGCACTCAAGTTGTTCCATTGGCACATTTCACTTAATTGTAGTTCTTTTGCTTCCTCATGCCTTCGCTTCCTCTTGCGCTTGTATAATATCCCCTTTTGGGATATTATCCAAATATGCAAATTAATTTATTGAATCAACTCTAGAAGGACTAAACCCTCCTAGTTCGACCTCAAATAATCCAATGTTAGCTTTAATACAACCCAAATAGGGTTGAAGTGAGCCAAGGTGGTGGATTAGATGGGAGAACCAGTTAGGAAATTAATCACTTCAAATCTGAAATTAATTACAACAATAATTAATTAATAAATGCACTAGACTGCTGCAAACTTAAAAAATTAATAACTCCTTCACTATGCAATGTTTTTCTATCAAACCAATGCCAAAAGATTCTTCATATTTTTAGCTTTCCAACAAGCTATAGATCACAATTATTGGATAAGTATAAGGTATGCAAATCAACCCACGAAATTTGAAACTGTGTAGATAAAACCGTGGCCCAATAATTAAATATTGTTCACAGACAACTGAAACTTGGAAAATTCATAACTTGCTCAATACTTTGTCTTTTGCCATGAAATAAAGTGCAAACTAATCTATAATTCAAGAGCTTTCCAAAGATATTAAAATCTGAATTTTATGACAACCGAAACCCCTCCAGAACATCCCCCTAAATCCCCAAACCACTCATTGGGGTTAGCATAAAACATGTAAATTATTTCCAGCTCTTAGAACCTTTTAAAAACATCCCAAAATGACTACTCACACTTAGAAAAATAAGCCAACTCAGACCAATTTACAAATATAGTTTGTTCACCCTTAAAACATGCCAAAAAATGCTTAATTCAAGTCGCCATAGTTAGAATAAAACCAACAATAACCAACAGATTAAAGCACCATAAAACCCTTCACAATATTCAATAACATGCATATTTTTCTCTCAATAAAATGCGCCAATACTCTAGACAAGTCGCCAAAGCTAGGAGGCATAAATCATGCACAAAGACACTTCAACACAATGAAACACAATGAATGGAACAAGAGAGTCTTCAATGTCTTCAACAATGGCTTCCAAATGAAGTTTCGTCCTCAAAATGGAAGACACATGAGGGTTTTCGTCCTCAAGTGGAAAAGTACATCCCAATACCCCAAGCATGGAGTGAAATCAAAGTGATCATCCAACATACCCCTCTAAGGCCAATGCGACCTCCCTTTTATAGAACTAAGGGGTGCAATATCCAAATAAAGACGGACCTTTCCCTTTTGGAGGGAAAACATAAACTCTCATTAAAATATTTAATACTAAGTCTATGTGCACTTTATTTATTTTTTAATTAAATAAATAAAACTAACTAATCTATGTGCACATTAAACTAACTAAAGAGACTTCCACTTGTAGCACTTAGGCATGCCAAGGGGTTACAATGCAAATGAAAAATAAATATTGGCAATAATGTCCTGAAAAAGGGGACATTACATAATTGCTTGTGCTTCTATCCTCCCCTTGACTCTGCATTCTAGCTATCTTCCGATTTTTCCTTTGTGAACCTTCCCTATTCACAACTGCTTTCGATCCTACCATGGATGCACCCATTCGCACACACCTTTGTACTAGGAAAAGATACTATCTGAAATCTGCTAATCCAATGGCAAAAATCTTGTGCAAGCTTGCAATACACTAAACTCCCGCGCGCCCATTTTCAATCGCTGTCTCTGCAGTTGGATGCTCGCACCCTGCTTCCATAGCATTGCAACTTCATGCAAGTATGCCTTCTTTCTTGCTACAGCGCGTTGCATTCGTGGCCTGTCTTTCAACACGACGTAAAAAAACCTTTGATGCCCCTTGATTTCGTTACCTTGCGTCTTATGCAAATCAGTCACAATGTTTAACGTCATTTTATTGTCAAGATTTGAGTGATGCACGCAACATGCTCAAAGCACGCCAACAAATTGCAGTATCTGGACAACCAACTGGTGCATGACAACATGGCAAGAAAAGTCAATGAACAAAATTGGCTCGATTTTTTTTAGCATTCTAATCAATGATGCCACGTGCTCATTGCGTGTCAGAGTGACCTGTGAAGACTATGTGACAGCCATAACTCATTGCTGCAATGCTCAGTTCTTTTAGTACCCGGCCTCGTTTACAAAGCTGTTGACATCAGCTACATGTTGGAATTCAAATCAATTTAGGCTGAATTTGGTAGGTGAGAAAATAGGGAGCCCTCTTCTAGCTCATCAATGCACACTTCTAATTGACCCCAACTACTAGATTTCTTTAATCTTGCCTTCTTCCTTCTTCTACAGTGCCAAACAGACATGAGGAAGTGCATTTGATAGCCTTGCAGGTTGTTTTGCATACATTTATCATTTTTATTGGTGGTTGAATATTTGAATCCGAGTTTCCCTCCTTAATTCTATCTCTTCGGTCTTAGCTTCTATAAATAACAGAGTTCGGTTTTGTAAAAAGATCCCTCTCTATTGTAATGACACTGTGCCAAAATGGTGGCTGACTTCCCACGGGTTTTAGACCTTGACATTCTTGCGATCCAAGTAAGCTTATCCATTGTGTTGTTATGGAACTCTTGTCTTCCCTTTATATTTTTCATTGCAGGATTTCAATCTATGTTTGCTTTTTCTGGCAAAATGATGTGGTCTCCTTGCTGTAGTCCCCACGTTCATGTGTTGCGCACGCTATGGAAGGCAATGAGCCTGCGTGTTGAGTCTGTGGTGCACCCGTCCCGACCTCTTAGATTCTGCGCCCTCTCAATTTCCTTCGTCGCATCGTTACATAGAGCGATCGCCCCTCTTTCTGGCGCTACGCCTTCCTTGTTAGCTTAGGATTTCCCTTTTCTTAACATATTCTATCCCTGGTCCCTTGGCATGTTTAGTCTAAGATTTTCTTTCAGCATAAGACAGTAGTAGCATTAGAGGTAGGTAGAGGAATTGGCCTTGACGGAGGTCCGTCTCCGCTTTCAGGGTCCCACAACCTAGAGACGGTTCAAGCCATTGTTGACTCAAATTCGAGATCCATCATGATCACATCGAGGGCACAATTTCGAGCACCAACAGATACCTCAATAATACTTCACTAAGGACTTAAAGTCTCAATTTGAAAACCCCTTATCTGAGTTGGACGTCCTTGTGCCAAGATGGAACATAGGGCTGCTTCAATACTTTTGAGATGGATTCAACTCTAGCATAAAAAAATATTTGTCCAAGATGGACTATACTCGCATTGTATTTTATTTTGGAATTTTCTTTAATGATTGGGTGTTTATATGTGTTTCAACTTTCGGGGCAGACAGATTCCTGGAGCCTCAGATTAGAGATGCCTTACGACACTAAATGTCGAGAGATGTCAAGGGATGCCCATGTTTACCTGATGTAAAATTCTTTTGTTTTTGATTCTATCCCTATTTCTGGTTGCAAATTCCAGTTTTGTTGCAGTTGGTGTTACTAAACGTTATCTTTTGAAGTGTAGCCTCTGTTGTTGCAGATTTTACATTAATGAGGCTGCTGGTTAATTGGGCAATGGTTGCACTAGTTAATTTTATCATTTTGATGTCACAAACGTGAATTCTTTTGACCATTTCATTATTGTGGTTGTGTTGTCAAGCCTTGATAATCCTTGACGGCAAGATTGTTTTTATATTTATGATGAGATACAAACAGATATGGGAAAAGGACTCCCACCTACCACCCTCTAGTTCATGCTTACCCACATTTTTTAAGGCTACTCTATCCTATCAAAACATCAAATTTGTCCTAAAATCAGCAAAGTGCTGATCAGATCTTAGACAGCCTCCTTCTTCCCACACCAGTCCCAAATTGGTTGGAGTAACTTAGAACTGTAGTTTCCAACTGAACTGCAGTTTCCAACTGAACTGCTCCTATCTGCAAAGAAGAATTATGACATATAATACACTATCATGCAGAAAGGGAAATCGCCAGGGAAAATTTCCCCAATAAAAAGGAAACTGGAAGCTACTTCAAGGTAGACAAACAGCGCTCCCCCACGCCCCACCCCCCTTCAAAAGTTTCTTTTACCATGGATCAGATGGAGCATAAACCTTGGATCCTAAAAGAAAATGCCTTTACTTGCAGATTCATGGTTGCCTTCATGAACAAAAACACCAAAAACAATCTACTATTAGATATGACTAAATCAACAAAAGAAAGAACGTCATAACCATACAAAGCTTTGAAAGGAATCATGCTAATGGACATATGATATGAAGTGTTGTAGCAAGGATCCTCCATGATGCAGGGGCATCACTACAAGACCTACAGTAGGGTGTATGTCATCAAATTTTGGTTTCTAGGTTCCTTAGGTTGTCTTGAGAGTCATCGAGGTGGTCGTTTGAGTCTAAGAGGTCTAGAATTTAAATGAGGTCTCCCTCCATTTTGGCATAATTTGAAAATTTGAATTTTTGTAAGCCATTCTTCGCTACCTTGGCATGTGTAGGTGCATTTAGAGGTCCAAGTAGTTTCTCTAGTAGTGGTAGAATCTTAATCATGGGTTATGGGCTCCATTATGATCTAAAAAGGGAATAATGTAACTAGTGTAATGTCCCCATTTTTGAAGACCCTTAGCCTATCATTCCCCGTGGGCTTTAGGGATGTTGCAATGGGAAAATTATATTAAATAATTTTATAATATTGCCTGGAAAATGATTTTTATCATTTGACATTATAAAGCAATATTTATTTAATTATTTAATATTTATGGAGCAAGTAATTATTTAATTAAATTCCCAAAATGCAAATTAAAAAGGGGAATTAATTAAATAATATTTAGGTGGCTTTTAAATATTAAAATCACCCTTTTAAAAAGGGGACGCCACACCTAGGGAAAATAAACTGCTTTTATTTAATAATTTCCCTCTCCTAGGGATTTCAAATTTTGTGCCTCCTTGCTTATAAAAGGAGTGCTAGGATCATTGTTAGACTTATGTTATGATGATATTTATTTTATGCTCCATGCTTGGAGTTGGGATGCATGCCCATTAAAACTTTCTCTCTCTCTCTCTCTCTTGCGTGGGAAGTTAGTAAGCTGGTTTGATCAATTGAAGTATTCTCTCTTGTTCCATTTGTTGAGTTATCTTGAAGTATGATTTATGCTTGCAAGCATTGGCGACTTGTTTGGATAAGTGGCACATTATTTGAGGAGGATATTTGGATGTTATTGATGATTGTTGGGTGTTTTATGATCTGATTTTTAATGCAGTAAACTTATTTTAACCCTAGCGACTGGGTTGAGGATTTTGGGGGCTGTTTTGGAGGGTTTTCGGCTGTCACAAAATTCAGATCTTAGTTTATAAAGATCTTAATTTATAATCTGCATTTTATTTGGTGGGAAGAAATATTGAGTTTTGAGTGAGTTATCAATTTTTGAATATTTCAGCTGTCTGCAGGCTTTTCTGAGTACGGTAAATTAATATTTATTTCAGATCTGCGGTTTGGGGTTGATTTAATATTGCATTTGATTGTAGAAATTAGGAGGAATAAGTATAGAATTGATTTCATAATTTTTGGAGGGGTTTTTGATGCCCTAAATGTGCTGGGCGACCTACTTTTTTGGTCAAAATTAGGGTTTCGGGTTGGCTGTGCAAAATATGATTTTTGCATATTGTTCTTCATATTTTTGTGACCCAAAATCCAAAGTTTGAAGATTTTTGCATGAACGGTTAAGCGAAAATTAATTTTTGAAGTTTGCAGCAGTTGGGGTTTGGAAATTAATTATTTACAGCTGTGTGTGATCAGATTTGTGTTAATTCCTAACTTGTCTTAGGAGTAGTTCTTCTAGGACAAGTTAGGAATTAACACAAATCTGATCACACATAGCTGTAAATAATTAATTTCCAAACCCCAACTGCTGCAAACTTAAAAAATTAATTCCCGCTTAACCGTTCATGCAAAAATCTTCAGATCAACAACGCGAAAATATCATAATTTGATGAAGGATTGAAGCATGAACCTAGGGAAATCATGGAGCATGTGTCCCAAGGTAAAATTTCTTTGATATTTAATGATATTTCATTGGTTTCTAATGGGTGCTTGTGGCAAATTGTTGAAAAGAAATCAGATTTGCATAAGGGCAAAGAGGAAGACATTACAGAAGGGTATGTTCATGAAGGAAAGGCACTTTCGGTTCCTCATGATTACTTTCACTTCGCTGGAAATTTTCAAACACTCGTCACCAACGAAAAAATCGATGAGGGTATCCACAAAGAACAATTCCAATTTCGTCATCATCTGAAGAAGGGTAAAAATCCTTTGGTGTTCTATGATAGTTTATCGAATTGTAATGGTCACACAAGGTAGCCACATAAGGAAGTCAAATTGGATTTACTAAGGACCTATGAGGATGACATCATGCATGAAAAAAGGGCACCACTATGGTATTTTTTGAATGTTGTTCCTGACTCAAAAATTCTGAGTCATAAGTGTGTCATAGGCAACCCTGGGTACACGATTATCTCAGTTTGGTTTCTTGATGATATGTCATTGCTAGTATGTTGCTCTCACACAAAGCTGGTTGGGGAAGGTGATCAAATTTCATGCTTGTTATGTCCTCCTACGTCACCGCTGATTGGACATCATTATCCACCTCATACTCCATGGAATAATGAGGTAAGAAGTACTTTTTGTTGTGTGGATTCTTGGGTTTAATTCCAAAATTGTTTCCGCATGTGGAACATAGGTGCAATGTTGGGAGGATACCTATGCTTGAGGCATCAAGGGCATGTTGATAAGTCTGATTTTCCATTGCATGATTCCATAAATATGAAAGAGCTAAAAAGAATATGGTGGAAGGGCAACACCCTTCCTCTAATGTGTGGCACTCATGCTTATCACCCATTCCGGGTGAAGGGTCTTCTTCATAACCAAGGGGTCACTGTGCTGGTAGAGAATGGCACCATCATACTTTGCACAAGGAAAATAGTACAGCTGTCAATTCTCTCGGTAGTTCATGAGGTATGTGATGAACTTTTTGTGATTGAACTAGCTAATGATGAAATTGTTCTTGGGGTTAAATGGTTGCAAACATTGGGGGAGTTCACCATCAAATATCATGATAAAAAACTGAAATTTTGTGACCAAGTTGGAGAAATAAGAATTCATGGCATGAGGAAAGAAGTGAATGCTGAAGCAAATCTTTGGGAATGACATTGTGGGCTGCTCTCTTGCATAATAGCTGACTGGAAAAATATTATCACTGCTAGTTATGTCAGAAATCAACTTGTTAATGACATCATGGAAGGAGTTTGCAAGAAGGAACGTAGGACAGCTGTTTTGGGGCAGCAAGTAAGGCACTTGCAATCAGAAAATTCTCCACAAAGAGGATTGCTCACACTTGGTAAGAATGGTTATTATTATAAAGTGAATTCCAATGAGCATATTGAGGTGAAAAACACTATTTTCAACCATAGATATAGCGCTGATTTGAGTCAAGTCCACGCTGACTATGGCAAGAAGATTCCGGATGACCTCATGAAAAACAAGGTAAAAGCTTCTACTGATTTTTATGATTCTTGTATTTTGTGTAAAGGAAATTTATGCGGAGGCATATGAAGTTTATTGTACTTTCTAACACTATAGTGAATGATGAATTGCTACAAAAAGGCCACATCTCTAAAGTACAATAGTTAGGGGAATTTCATTTTGGCCCTCTTTTTCATATATCAACTCATTGGGAAAATAGTGATCGGAGGATAGTCACCATTACTGGGGCAGCGGGATGCTTGATGTGGGAAGGAGTACGTGTCATGTCCCTTTTTGGAGATTAGCGGAATTGAAGACCTTAATCCATTTTTCCTCCTCGTAGGTCTAAGTAGATATTTTCATTATTATCGTGTATTCCTATTGGGAAGCCAAGCGCTCCAATAGAAGAACTTATTTAATTAGAATATAAGGTATTTTGAGAATGTAGGCTCTAAATACAAATTAGATAATTAGAAGGTACTTATTATAAGGTTGGCCATCATTTGAAATGTAACACTCCTTATTGTTATAAAAGGAGGTTGCTTGGCCATTTGATATCGTGTTGAATCTTATTATTTGTAATATTCCCTTGTGGGATATTAATTAATTATTATTAATCTACTTGCAAAAGAAGCAAACTTAGAAGAGAAACCCTTCTAGGTTCACCTCAACTAACCCATTGTCGGCTTCAATACAACCCAAATGGGGTTGGAGTGAGCCAAGGTAAGGGTTCATATGGGCTATCTAGTTGGCATTTGTACTCTTTTAACCAATAAACTTGCAGGAGTAGAAAAATAAATTAATATGCCTGGAAATAACTGAAAATGACAGAAAAATTTAAAAATTAATATCTCCCACAATATTAACTCTTTTTGAATGAAATAAATTGCAGAAGGAAGATAAAATTATGCACTTTCCAATGAACTAACAATTTGAAATTTCTGATCACAAAAACCCACTCAAAACAGTCTCTGAATTCGCAGTTCAAGTCGCTAGGGTTAGGGCAAAATACGTAAACTTATTCCACCAGTTTCCCTTCACCTTTTAACTCAATAAATGAAGTTTTTCAGATCTGCAATTAACAATTTATAACAACTCATAAAATATTAGAAAACCCCTTACAATGATTGCTAAAACCCTATACACAAGCTGATTTAGCAAAGACAATTACCAACCATATTAATGAGCATAAAAATGGTCAAATCATGGCCATATTAATTAAATAAACAACGTGAAAATGATCAGATTTGAATTTGCTTCAAAATACCACCAATTTGCACCATAAACACCATCCACACAAGTCAACTTTGATATCTATATCTCTCTCTATGGTGCCCGCCCACCCAGGGGAGAGAGGGTGGGGCCATCTCTCGTTTAGGGCCCAGCTAGCTATATAGAATAGAGAGATTTCGGGATGTCGGCCCATATAGAGAGTTCAGGGCCGCTTTAGTTGGGGTAGGGGGGAAGGGCTTGCCAAGGCCAAGGTGGTATATATATCTATATCATATCTCTCTTTCTCTATCTCTCTCTATATCTATATCTTACAATAATCAATTGTAAAAATCAGATCGAAACCCTCACACAAATCCCTCAAAAAAGCTTCATCAACAAGCTCATGCACTCTCCAAAAATGGCGACTTACATATATGGAAGAAAAGATGCAATTAACTTATCAATTCAATCTCAAAGGGCATACACACTTCACTCAAAGGTGGTGTTGAAGAACACCTTTTGTTTTAGATCATTAGTGGGCATATATCCCTTCTTCAAGCATGAAGATAAGTTTAATAAACCGTCAACATGCAAAAAAGGAGTACCCAATTTTTTTTTATATCTTTTGCCTTGCACATCCTCCAAAGTTCTCTCTCCATTTTTGGCGCCAACAACTAGGAGAGAATATCAATTTAAAAAGTGCCTGGAAATCACACTCAAAACAAATATTAAATGCATAGAGAATTTAAATTAAAAGATGCCCATATGAATCAACCCATGCTTAGAAATAATCAATTTATCGCAAATATTAATTATTAAATGATCCTAGAAAATGCGACTTGCTTGGTAACTTGATTTACATCTAAAAAACAAATATTTATAATCTTAAGGAAATCGATTTTCCCTCTTATAATTGATTTGCACAAAAAAAAAATTTGATTTCTTTTAATTTATATGTGCAAATCGATTTTTTTCTTAATTTAATTTTTATTTGTAAAGGGGGACATTACATTATTTCTTTTGGGTAAAGGTCGCACTTTCCTTTCTCTCATTAAGGACGAAAAACCTTGATAGCGGAACTTGTCTTGGGGACGAAAACCCTCAAGCAAGGATATTTGGAATTAGTGAATATCTCAAGGAATTTGGAGCTAATATCTTCCTATCTAGCCCTAGGCGACTTGTATCATGAGCATGTTGGATATGTTTTGATGAATGTATGGTATGATTTCTTGCATGGACGGACTTATACTAATTATTAAAGGTGAAACAATCATTTCCTCGCATGTTTGAACCACTAATTCATTATTTCCAAGAAGGGGCGAATTGCTTGTAGGTCAGATTTGACACGTTTAAGTGGATGTTTGGGCAAGTTGATTTGATATTTGCATTCTTCATATTTTAAAACCCCGAGATCCCAAGTTTCATGAATTTTGGAGCTTCTTAGGTAAAGTTACGAATTTTTAAAGTAACCATGCAGACGAGGGTTTATAGAAATTCATATCTTCAATTCTAGGGCACTAAAAATCAGTTTTCCTTCATATTTAGATTGCTGGTAATTAATCAGAATTTTTGACCTTGGTTGGGCATATTTTCAATGAGTTTAGGGCATGCAAAAGTGATTGGGAGTTCCCAAAACAGGTCGCTGCCCTAAGAAGGGAAAAATTGTAGGTTTCCGTGTGCATTTTCAGTCATATCCATCCCTCAAAAGTCTGATTACAGCCATCTAAAAATTAATTATAGTCATTTCTCATTCATCCCTAGTTATTTCCAGAAGTCCTACAAAAAGGGACATTACAGCGGTATCAAAACATCATCCTCCCAATTTGTGAAGCATGGAGAACAACTCAGAAAGGATCGTGAGAACACAAGGAAGGATTGCGGATGTACTAAATAGGCTTACCCTAGCCATCCAAATTATGCAGGGTGATGGTTTGCTCAAGGAGAAAAGAGTTTTAAGGGTTGACAAATTGACAGAAGAGTACCAAGCCCTTCCGAAAAGCATACGTGATGCCCTTTCCTTTGAGGAATTCGTGGAATTAGAGAACAAGAGAGTGGGCATTAGCACAAGGCCTAAGAACCAAACCACACCAAGGAACCGCTCAACCCTATAAGGGAAAAACCCTTCCCTCATGAAGAAACAGGTAAAAGAGCATGTGGTGGATCAACTACATGATGGAGATGGCCATCCTTCTAAGGAGAAGGAAGAAGATATATCGCAACGGTTGGTTACAGAGATGTAGCAGATCCCCAACACTCTTGCCCAAATGGAATTCTTGACGGATTCTCCGGGCAACCCCACGAAGACACAAGGGTTTGAAGAAAAATCTAATTTGCAAGGTGTATAAGAAGCTCAATTGCCAAAGGATAAGGAGAAGGCTACAACAATTTCTCATGAAGACCACCAAAGGTATGAGGATAATTCAGACTTGTTACTTTCTATCACACCCTTTTAGATTCATGCTCATGGACAATTTGTTGGAAAAAATGATCTTGGGGCAAGTTTGATGCTCCAAAGTAAATAATGGTAAAGGGGCAATCCTCATGGTGCTAAGAATGGAGGAAAATTAGGATCGCATGGGATTAATGAAGCTAGCATTTCCGGTGAGCTTGTTCGGAGACATGCCCATGTAATGAGGGCCTCTTTGAATGCTCGTGTTAATCATCAACTTGCTAGAAATTTCAGGACAACGACCTATGGTAAGCCATTTCATCATCTTCTTAGCAAGGATTTTCTACATTCTATGTCTTTACAATGTTTTGGACATCATAAAGAATACCCTAACCACCTTGTGAAGATGAAGGGTACCAAGTGGGAAGTGAAAGAGCTTGGTTTACAAAAAAAATGGAAATGAAATTAATAATATTCAGCTTGTTGAACTTTCCCAAATAGGAGTTTCCAAGGATCCAATCAATGGAGATATCAACAAAGAGCAATTCCAATTTTGTCATCATCCAAATAAAGGTAAAAGTCATTTCGATGTCCTATAACAAATTATTGGATTTTAATGGTTACACAGGACAAGCCACATAATGGAGTCAAATCATATTTACTGAAGGGCCTATGAGGATTATATTATGCATGAGATAAAGACACCATTAGATTATTTCGTGAGTGTTATTCCTAACTTAGAAATTCTGAGTCAAAAGAGGGTTATAGGCAACCCATGGTATAATAATATCTCAATTTTTGTTCTTGTTGATATGACATTGATGGTATGTTTCCCTCAAACATGGTTGGGGAAGGTGGTAATATTTCATGCTTGTTGTGTCCTCCTATATCACCACTAATTGGATATCATTATACATCTCATACTCCACAGAATAATGAGGTAAGAAGTACTTATTGTTTTATGACAACTATGTCTTGGGCTCAATTTTACAAATATGTTTCCACTATGTGGAATATGTTGGAACATCCAATACATTAAGTTTTATGGCCAACCCTTAATAGTATATTGGTCCATGAAACTAATGATGCATAGGTTGAATATTTATATAGAAATATGCATACTATGCCTTATAGATGGTCTGATTACCCCCGGAAATGATGTAAAATCCTAGGTCATATACTTTAGGTTAAATATTGATAGGAAATAATCATGAAATGCATGAATATTGCTAATATTAAATATTATAAACCTAAGAAGTAGCGCTGTCAACTATTTTAGGTTGAAAAGGTGGTTCAGGAGATCAGCTTACCCGATCAGGCTTATATAAAAATGACTTTCCAGGTCCCGAATCATTTGCATATATTCGGGAAATGATATCTAAAGGTGTGACAAAGCAAGATAGGAATCAAATTGTTCCTTACCCTTGCCCTAGAATAGGGTTTTAAGGGAGGAGGTGATCTTACTAGGATGTAAAATAAGTTCTCTGAAGTAAAAGGCTCATTTTCAAAGGTAGGTTTTTGCCCCAACACTTGGGGTTTTCAAACACTAGCTGGAATATTGTGTCACCTATGTTACTTTGACCTTCCTATACAGTATTTCTTTATCTTATTAATAGTTACCTGATGTAATATTTATCGTAACCATTGATTTAGATATGTAATTTTATTAAAGGGATGTATTTATTAGAATCCTCAAATTCCTAATAGAATATAGGTGCAATGTTGGAAAAATTTCTATGTCCAAGGTATCAAGGGCATGACGGTACATTCTAGGGTTTTCTATTCCATGATTGGATGAAAAATATAGAGAGAATATTGTAGAAGGGCAACACCCTTATCTACCATGTGTGCCACACATACTTATATGAAAGGAACAATAAGAATGATCTGTTCCAAGCATGACGATCTTGCAGATGATAAATAGCTTTGGCCACATTAGCCATTTGCAAAGTAGAAGAGCTAAAATACTCATATATGTTAAATCCATCATAATCCATAATGTGCAATACATTATTTAATATTTCTTATCCCCTTGCTTTCTATCCCAATATGGAAAGCATTTTACATATAGGAGGAGGGAAGTGTAACTACTACCTAAAGTCAATGTTTAAGAACCCCCACTATTCTTGATATTTGGTCAGTAATAAGCTAACTCCAAAAGTGCTAGTAAGCTAAAATTTCACTATGCACTGCAAAGCTAACTCAATTACAACTTAGTTAAGCTTTAACTCCATTTCAACTAGTAGCACCTAACGGAAAGCTAACCCAACAGGTGTAGGGCTAACACAAGTGTAAGACCTTATCCTAATAAATAAATAAAAGGATAAATACATAACCTACACTACACATTGCTTCATCCATTCCATGTGCCAAGGGTCTTCTTCATAACCAAGGGGTAACTAGGCTTGTAGAAAGTAGCACCACCACTATCCTTGTGCAAGCCAAATAGTATATTTATCAATCCTCTATGAGTAAATCATGAGGTATGAGATGATTTGTTGTGTGATTGAACTAGCTACATTATGAAGGATCAATGTCTCAGTGTTCAATAGGTGAAAACACTTTAGGGGATTTCACCCTCAACTACACATGGATACAAGAACGTAGGAAATTTGGTGACTAAAGTTGAAGATAATTCTAGCTATTCAAAACATAATGTGAAAATGGATGGTCCATGTTTTTTGAAGAATACATGTTACACACAAAAAAGTATGAATTCCAATTGAATGCCTAACGTGGAATGATGGTAAGAAAACTCATATGTTAGTTTTAGGATTTTATGAAACATTTTGATATGGCTTTGTAGGACTCAAGTTGACTTTTAATATTTCCACTTTTGGGTATATGTGAAGGTGGTGAATAATTCATCCATTGAAAAATATGAATTTAGCCACATGGGAGTTTTGTGGTGTAATTAATCTTTCTACCATAAATGAGATGAGTTTGGGAAAGGTGGGTCATGAACCCCAAATAATTAAGGGGGATATTTTAGATATTGTGCCTATTTTTTTTAGTTGGTTCCATTTTCTATTTGTAGCGACCGAGTGGATATCGATCATAATGAAGTGGTGTTATTATTCTACTAGACATCGACAAGGTAATAATAACTCTTGCATAAGATGTTTGTTGGACATTATAATTCTAAACTTGAGTATTTAAATGCTAATGCTACAACTAAGATGGGGTGTTTTTCCAAATCTCATTTGTTGGGTTGTGCATATTTTCTTGGGAAAACAATAAAGGGGAAGGTTTGAAGACATTATTTTTATTTGAAATGATGTGTATAAGAGGTTTCACTCATTGATAATAATTCAGGCTAATGTTCCAACATATTTGATATTGTTTGGGACAAAGTTTTGGGCAAGGTATGGTTGTTATACTTACATACCAGCAATCATAAGTTCTTGATCCAAGCCAAATTTTGAAGAGATTAGTTTGAGGCATCTTGGAAGAATCTTTTGGAGGCCAAGGTAATCATCATGACAACTGTTGTACTATTTGTTTTATTTGTTTTCTGCAACAATTTCAGCTCCCTATCCATTCTTTTGACAACTACAAAGGAGTATCCAACCATGAGGTTGAAGGGTTTGCAATCTACTATAATTGTTGATGTGTTACCAGATCTATTATAAGAAGGATCCCAGATACTATACCTTCTAATTTTAGGTAACAACAATACATGGTTACATCTGTGTTTGGAACAACATGAGGGAAATTGGGAACAATCATTTCTTGGATGGTATTTATGAGGCCTTGAAAAGCAAAGAAGAACAACTGGTCATCATATCCACAAAGCAAGAGTGGATGAAGAAGGGGACA
This sequence comes from Taxus chinensis, assembly GCA_019776745.2. NCBI lineage: Eukaryota > Viridiplantae > Streptophyta > Pinopsida > Cupressales > Taxaceae > Taxus > Taxus chinensis. The sequence goes on from CM034150.1 coordinate 16,601,049, forward strand.
CATTTTTTTTCTTTAATAAGTTTGCTTCATGTGTAATATCCCCTCTCCGGGATCAATAGAAAATATGCAAATCAACAACTCTTCAACACTCCAATCAAATGCAAATAGCAGAACTCAATCAACCCTACTTGAACCAATCAAATAGATGACTCAATAAACCCAATAAAGGGGTTTAATGGCCTCTAACGAGTTGCTCGCTCATAGCTGAAACTATACTCCTTAGAAATCAGACTTCTTTGATCAATGAGCTCATGCAAACATACTCTAAAATCAGTCCTTCAAATAACATCGGCACATGCATCTACCAGCACTAACGCTTAATAATTGCTCTCCACAGATTGCTGGTCATCAACGAAAGCACACAGTATGCTGATCATATATGGTTTCAAGATGCAAGAAAACTCTTGTTAATTCTATCTACTGAAATAGCTGGTAATAACACTGAGAATGCTCATTAGTTTACTCCTAAAATTGCCCAGAGCAAGTCGTTGCTGAAAGGAGTTAAGGCAGATCACACTAATAAAAAACCAGACCTCATTGATAAGATTTACCTTGCCCACCTTTGCCCAGAACAGATCGCTGCTTTATGGAGTCCAAAACACATCCAAATATCAGTTGGAAACAACAAACGATACCACCCAGGTTGCTGATTTTAGGAAGGTTAAAACAGATCTATTACTTTAAAATATGAATCTCCAAATAAAATCACTGGAACAAGGAGCAAACAGCAGACTGTATCGATGAAAATCAGATCATTGAGCATACAACTTCACTACCAAACCAGCCCATACAAATCACTGCAACAAAGGAAACAATACTATGCAACTAGCTTAATCGTTTCACATCAAATAGTATCTTAAAACAGTCCACAAACACCATGAAACAAGTCGCTGTCATATAGAATACGCAAACATATGCTAAATCTGATCGCTTTTTACCTAAAAGCTCTATGCAAACAGACCATAAACACCTTCAAAGAGATTCACCAAAATCAACAAAGATCACACCACTAAATCGATTTGCAAAGCACATAGAAAATATTTTTATCTAATCACAAAACCTAGCTGCTACAGTGATGTTGCTACAGTGATTCACTACAGTAGAAAAAGGCAGATTTTCACTTGCAAAGTTAATCAAATGCTTGCTAAAACCAAAAACATGGATCTAGCAAATAATCACTTCAATTGATTCTCAATAACCAGCTCAAATACAACCTCCCACACAAGAGAGAGAGAGAACATCAATGGGCATGCATCCCAACTCCAAGCATGGAGTATCAAAATATGGTTCATCATAACATAACAATAATAATGACCCTAATACTCCTTTTATAAGCAAGGAGGCACTAAATTCAAAATCCCTAGGAGAGGGAAAATATTAAATAAAAGCAGTTTGTTTTCCCTAGGTGTGGCATCCCCTTTTCAAAGGGTGATTTTATCAATAAAAGCCACCTAAATATTTATTTAATTAATTCCCCATTTAATTTTTAAATTTTGGGAATTAAATTAAATAATCTTTATAATTAAATAATTAAATAATTATGGCTCCAGGCAATAATATTTAATTATTGAATAAAAATGTTCCCCTTGCAACATCCTGAAGCCCACGGGGAAGTATAGGTTAAGGGTCTTCAGAAATGGGGACATTACATCATGTGCAGGTACATAAAAAAAGGAGCTTTATTTGGGATCTAGGTACTTGTAATTGCTCGAAGACAAACAATCTTGGGAAAGGGGGGATTGTTATGTCCCTTTTTGGAGATTAGTGGAATTAAAGTCCTTAAACCATTATTTGTCCTCGTGGGTTTAAGGAAAGAAGCAAGATGTAATGTCCCCTTTTTCGGAACATTACTAATATCTGGGTTCATCTCTTTTATTTACATTGTAACCCCTTCGCATGCCTAGCGCTATAAGTGGGAGTCTCTTTAGTTAGTTTAATGTGCACATAGGTTAGGGAGTCTCTTTAGCTAGTTTAATGTGCACATAGGTTAGTTACTTTTATTTATTTAATTAGAAAATAAATAAAGTGCACATAGTCTTAGTATTAAAACATTTTATTATGTTTTCCTTTCAAAAGGAAAAAGGTCGGTAATTGGATATTGCACCCCTTAGTTCTATAAAAGGAGGTCGCATTTTCTTTAGAGGGTCACGTTGATTGAACTTTTGAATTTACTCCATGCTTGGAGAAATGGGATGTATGCGCCTAGCTCTTACATTGTTAGCTTCATTTGGATCCATTATTGAAGATATTGAAGACTCCATTGTTCTCTTCATTGTGTTCTCTTGTGTTGAATGTGTTTTTGCATGGTTTATCCTTTCTAAGTGTTGGCGACTTGGATTGGAGATTGTTTAAGCATATTTTTGATGTCTCAAAATATATTTATGTTGCAGATCTGATTTAGTATAATTTTGTATGTGTGACCAAATTTGAGGGTTTTGGGAGTAATACAAGTGCTGAAATTAATTTATGTGCAAACAACAATTTATTTTGCCCTAAGCGACTTGCTATTTTTGCTATTTTGGGGGTTTAACAATTGCTGTTCTAATTTGGTTTGGTTCATCTTGCTCCTTGTATTTTTCCGAGTCTGGGCATATCTTATTTGCTGAAATCGGAGTAGTTTTGAGGAAGATATGAATTTTTAAAAATTGCAACAGACTAGGGTTTGATTAGCAATTGTTTTCAGCTGTGTATAATCAGATTAAAGATCTGATTTGTCTATTAGTTATTTCTGAACAAGGGGAGTTGATTTGGAGTGTTTGGAATCTTGGAGAAAGGCTGAAATATTTTATTAATTTTATTCTAACCATATCGACTTGAAATAAGATTTCTGAGGCATATTTGAAGTGGTTTAGTTGCTTAGAAAATTCGAATCCATAGTGCATTGGAAAGACTTTGGTTTCTAGTTTATTGTGCAATTTATTTCATGCAAAAATACCAAGTATTGAAGGAGTTATTAATTTTTGAAGTTTCAGTTGTTCTAGGTACTATATTAATTAATTAACTACTATCAAAAATCAGATTTAGAAGTTAGTTTTCTAATTAGTTCTCCCATCTAACCTGCCACTTTGACATACTCCAACCCCATTTTGGGTTGTATTATTGCTGACATTGGGTTATTTGAGGTCGAACTAAGAAAATCTAATCTTCCTAGGATCGATCGAGTTAATTAATTTTCAGATTTATATTTGTCCTAAGTGGGGACATTACACAAGGGGAAGACTTTGGATAACATTTTCTACGTAGATATTTTCATTATTATCATGTATTCCTATTGGGAAGCCAAGCGCTCCAATAGAAAAACTTATTTAATTAGAATATAAGGTAGTTTGAGCATGTAGGTTTTAAATACAAATTAGATAATTAGAAGGTACTTATTATAAGGTCAACCATAATTTGAAATGTATCACCCCTTCTTGTTATAAAAGGATGTTGCTTGGCCATTTGATGTTGTGTTGAATCTTGTTATTTTTTTGGGTAAAGGTGGTACCTTTCCTCTCTCCCATCAAGGACAAAAACCCTTGTTTGAGACCACTTCAAGGACAAAAACTCTTGATAGTGGAACTTGTCTTGGGGACGAAAACCCTCAAACAAGGATATTTGGAATTATTGAATATCTCAAGGAATTTGGAGCTGATATCTTTCTATTTAGCCCTAGGCGACTTGTATCATGAACATGTTGGATATGTTTTGATGAATGTATGTTATGATTTTTTGCATGGATGGACTTATACTAATTATTAAAGGTGAAGCAATCATTTCTTCGCATGTTTGAGCCACTAATTCATTATTTCCAAGAAGGGGTGAATTGCTTGTAGGTCAAATTTGACATGTTTGAGTGGATGTTCAGGCAAGTTGATTTGATATTTTCATTCTTCATATTTTAAAACCCCAAGATCCCAAGTTTCATGAATTTTGGAGCTTCCTAGGTGAAGTTATGCATTTTTAAAGTAACTATACAGACAAGGGTTTATAGAAATTCATATCTTCAATTCTAGGGCACTAAAAATCAATTTTTCTTCATATTTTGATTGCTGGTAATTAATCAAACTTTTTGAGCTTGGTTGGGCATATTTTTAGCTAGTTTAGGGCATCTAAAAGTGATTGGGAGTTCCCAAAATAGGTCACTGCCCTTGGAAGAGAAAAATTATAGGTTTCCATGTGCATTTTCAGTCATATCCATCCCTTCAGAAGTCTGATTACTGCCATCTAAAAATTAATTGCAGTCATTTCTCATTCAACCCTAAATATTTCCGGAAATCCCCCAAAAAGGGACATTACTGTAAGCTATGTGAATTTTTTATATTTAATGACATACAAGTAGATTCAATCATTGAAGTTAGTGAATGGTTGTTCTTGAGCATTGTTGGGGCATATTCCGTCAATGTTGGGGTGTTTCCAACACCCATGTCATGGGTAGTTTGGCATTTTTTTGAAGATAGGTCATGATTACAACTGTTGTATCTTCTTTCATTCACTGTTCACAACTTTTCCGACTACTCTACTACTTATGAGATGCCAAAATAAAGAGCCTCCAATTATAAGGTTGAAGAAATTCCACACTATTACTAACATTGGCATATTTATGGCTGATTTAAGTGGGTTTTCCAGCCACCTACGTTTTGATTTTTAAGAGAAAAATGCAAGGTTACAATTGTTTTTGGGACAACATTATTGAAGTTTTGGGAATCCATCATTTGAATGGAAATTATGAGATAGTGGCAAGCCAAGGAAGGGACCTACCCAAGAAGTTATCCATTTTATTTCATTCAATGAATTATCTCCCCCCATTTTTAAGTACATTATACAAGGATCCCCCCATGGATTTATGACAAGTGCAAGAGGCCCCTTGCATCTAGCCATGTTCAGACTCAAACAACCTTTCATTGCTCGAGTGGGCCAGGATTTTATGAAATGTCCCATTTTCTAGGATAGTCATGACGAAGACCTTAATTATTTTAAGTCTTCCGACGGCTAAGGAGAATTCTTATTTTGGGAGACTTAAGTTCTAATATTATTATTATTACGTGCAAAAATAAAATAAAAACATTTGTAAATACAGGTTGGTCTTCTTATAAAGATTATTAAGGATTGGGCTTCTGTAATGTCCCCATTTCTAAAGACCCTTAGCCTATACGTCCCTGTGGGCTTCGGGATGTCCAAGGGGAGGATTTTTATTAAATAATTAAATATTATTGCCAGGAGCAATAATTATTTAATTATATAATTATGAAGATTATTTAATTTAATTCCCAAAATATAAAAAATAAATGGGTAATTAATTAAATACATATTTTAGGTGGCTTTTATTGATGAAATCACCCTTTGAAAAGGGGACGCCACACCTAGGGAAAACAAATTGCTTTTATTTAATATTTTCCCTCTCCTAAGGTTTTTGAATTTTGTGCCTCCTTACTTATAAAAAGAGTGTTAAGGTCATTATTATGATTATGTTATGATGAACTCATTTTGATACTCCATGCTTGGAGTTGGGATGCATCTAAATTATAAACAATTAATTAAATTTTAAGTTGGGCTCAGACAATTCTTATTTTGGGGCAACTTCATATTATTATTATTATTATAAAATAAAAACTATTTTTAATTCCTTTTATTTTATTTGTGGGCTGTTTGCATACATTTCTAGGTGATAAGCGACCTGCATTTGCACATTATTCATGTCGAATACTGCAGCGACCTTTGCCTGAGTATTTATGGCTTGTTTTAATGGTGAATAGTCAGATCACTGTAGACTCATGTGCAACGGCAATCTGGGCATGCATGGTATGTAATGTCCCCATTTTTGAAGACCCTTAGCCTATACGTCCTCGTGGGCTTCGGGATGTGCAAGGGGAACATTTTTATTAAATAATTAAATATTATTGCCTAGAGAAATAATTATTTAATTATTTAATGTGAAGATTATTTAATTTAATTCCCAAAAATATAAAAATTAAATGGAGAATTAATTAAATAAATATTTAAGTGGCTTTTATTGTTAAAATCACCCTTTGAAAAGGGGACGCCACACCTAGGGAAGACAAACTGCTTTTATTTAATATTTTCCTATGTTACCGGAAACGCCGGTACAGGCGGCCAGAGCGGGAGCGTCCGGGAGCGAGAGCGGCCAGGCACTGTGGAAACGCGCGGGTACGGCCTGCGCCATACCCGGGCATTTCCACAACGCTTGGCTGCTCCCGCGTGGAAAAACACGCGTTTTTTAATTTTTTTTAATTTTTTCCACGTTTTTAAAGGCGCACAACAATAAAAAATAATAAATTCTTCTAATCTAAAACCTAAAAGCTACCTCTAAACAATAAAACAAAAGAACAACACACAAACAAAACATAAAACAAACAAACTCACATTGTGGCTCTCCAAAATTGCATTGTGCTTGTCTAGGGTTTGAGGAGTGTGAGGATGCTAAGCTTGGAGGAGTGTGGGGAGCTGCAAAGGAGGATTTGTGAAGGATTTGATTTGTGGTTTACTAAGTGAAGGTAAGTTTTTTTTAATTTCTAGCTCTGTTCCTCTATTTTTTTTTATTATTTAATCTTTCACACATTACATTTTTTTGCTTATGTTCATTTTTATTTTGCTCTTTCCATTTAATTTTTTTAATTTTCATTGTTCAATCACAATGCAATTGCATGCCATTGTTTTCTTTGCTTAATTTGTTTTTTAAACCTTGTAGGTATTTCTACAATGGCAACAAGTTCTGCTTCTTCTGGGCAATCTTTGGCCAAAGACTTTGACCCAAATTCACCGTTATGGAGGCACGTAACAATAGTTCAACAACTTGCAGGTGGTGGTTGTTTTGAATGGAAATGCAATGAGTGTGATGGAATATTCAAAGGCTCTTACAGTAGGGTGAAAAGCCATTTGTGTGCCATAACGGGTAATGGTATAAGAGTATGTAGGGGGAGGAATAATGCTGGGGTGCCAAAAGAAAATGTTTTGGCATTTATCAAAGAGCAGGAGGATGCAGAGGCTAGAGTGGCTATGAGAGTGGGTCATCCATTGGCCAAAAGAGGAGGCTCATCTCGTTCAACAAGGCCTCCAGTTGCTCCATCACCTAGTGGATCCCCAATTGTGGCCATGCCACATCCATTTGTGGCTCCTATCTCCACAGATGAGGATGTTTCCCTTGCACAAAAGAAAAGTAAGACAAAAGGGCCATTGGAAAAGGCCTTTTAGAATGAGAACAGGGAGATTGCAGATGAATGCATTGCAAGGTGTGTATATGCTAATGGTCTTTCTTTTAATGTTGTGAGATCACCTTATTGGCATGAGATGGTGAAAGCCATCAATGAGGCACCAAAAGGGTATAAACCACCAGGATATGAGAAGATCCGCACCACCCTTTTGGATAGACAAAAAAAATATGTGGAAACCTCCTTGCAACCAATTAGGGACTCATGGACCAAAACTGGTGTGTCCATTGTTTCTGATGGATGGAAAGATTCAAGAAACCGCCCTTTAATCAATGTGATTGCAGTATGCCCTAAGGGGGCAATGTTTTTGAAAGCGGTTGATTGTGAGGGGCAAGTGAAGGATGCCCAATTCATAGCCAACATTCTCTTTGAGTCCATTGAGGCAGTGGGGCCTGAAAATGTTGTCCAAGTGATAACGGACAATGCCAAAAATTGCAAAGCTGCAGGGATGTTAGTTGAGGCACGGTATGGGCATATTTTTTGGACACCTTGTGCTGTGCATTCATTGAATTTAATGCTAAAGAAAATGACAAACAAAATAGAGTGGATCCAGCAAGTGTATGCAGAAGCTGAAGAAATCCAAATGTTTGTCACCAACCACCACATGTCACAGGGCATTTTTAGATCATTCTCGCAGTTGGAGCTACTGAAGGTAAGGACAAGCTTTATTTCTTTCTTTCTTTTTAATTTAATATTTAATATAAGTTTTTTAGTATTCTTTTAGCTTTCAATTTTATAATTTAATTTTTTTTTTTAATTTTTGTTCCTCGTTCTTATTAGGTTGCTGAGACTCGGTTTGCATCACACACAATCGTCTTGAGACGACTAGTGAAGGTGCGAGAGGCACTCATGAGGATGGTAACATCCAATCTTTGGACTGTATGGAGGCAATCAAACACTCAAGGGGCTCAAAAAGTGAAGAACTTGATCTTAGAGGACTCTTGGTGGGATAGAGTGGCTTATCTGTTGAGATTTACAGAGCCCATTATGAGCATGATCCGGTTTACTGACACGGATCAACCATGTCTAGGAGAGATATATGACGGCATCGACTCAATGATTGAGAAGATAAAAGCCGTCATAAATGCAAAAGAACAAGATCCCGAGGAAATATTTTTCAAACAAGTGAAGTCAATCCTCATTGAGCGGTGGAACAAAATGACCACCCCATTACATCTACTAGCTTTTGCATTGACTCCTAGATTTTATAGCACAGAGATCCTTTCCTTGCCAGGGAGGGTAGCACCATACAGGGATGCGGAAGTCAGTGAGGGATATATGGCGGCATTAGCTAGGCTCTTCCCTGATCCTGAGGCCCAAGACCAGGTTATGGTAGAGTTTGGCAATTTCATAGTAGAAACGGGTCATAGCCTTCTCGCTCTTCGGAGCAAATACAAGATGGATGCACATATGTGGTGGTACCTCCATGGTACTTCATCGGCTTACTTGCAACCTCTTGCAATCAAGGTCTTGGCACAGGTAAGTTTTTAATTATTTTATTCTCTTTTCTTTTAGTTTTTTAAAATTTAAGTTTGAGTGTTTAAATCTGAAGTTGAACTTTGCATTGACTTTGAAGTTTGGGTTGCCTTAATAGGTTGCAAGTTCATCTTCCTCTGAGCGCAACTGGAGTACATATAATTTCATCCACTCACAGAAGCGCAACAGATTGGGGGCTAAAAGGGCTGAAGATTTGGTATACATACATTCCAACTTGCGCCTTTTATCCCACAAGCAGCCAGAGTACAAGGAAGGGTCAACAAAACATTGGGACATTGATCCAGAGATAGTTGACTTGGATGCTTCCATTTCCCACCATGGAGCATATGATGATGAGACGAGTTCTGTGGCACCACGAGACCTACATGCACAAGGGGGTGCAACTGGCAGTGGCCCTAGTGCGAGTGGTTCGAGCCCATGTGGTTCTAATGAACCACATAATGATGATGATGTAGCTGGTTTTGATCCTCTTGATGAAGAGGAATCTGATGAATATTGACAATGAAAGATAGTTTGAGCTTTGAATATTGATCTATGATTGAATTTAATATATCATGAGATTCATGATATTCACATTGTGTTTGATTTAAGTATTTTAAATTTTAATTTAACTTTTAAGCTTTTAAGTTTCTAAGTTTTATCGGTATCCTAGCTTGTTTGTTGTGGTTATTCACTTATTTAGCTTATAACTTGTCTTTTATCTTGTCTTTCATATGCATAATATGTGGTTAGTAATTAAATTCCTATTTAGAAGGCTGAAATTTATATATTTTTTAATTTTTATATAGTTTTTGTACTGCCGTATCCTACGCCGTATCCGGGGTCAAAAAAAATTTGCCGTTTCCGCGTATCGGATACCCCACTCCCGCTCCCGTATCCAAAACGTTTCGGTAATTTAGATATTTTCCTTCTCCTAGGGAATTTTGTGCCTTCTTGCTTATAAAGGGAGTGCTAGCACCATTATTATGATTATGTTATAATGAACTTATTTTGATAGTCCATGTTTGGAGTTGGGATGTATGCCCTTTGATGTTCTATCTCTCTTGCGTGGGAGGTTGGATCGAGCTGGTTCTGAGATTTATTTGAAGTATTTAGTTGTGAGATCCATGTCTTTGGCTTTGGCAAGCATTTGATTTAATTTGCAATGAAAATCTGCCCTTTTACTGTAGCGACGTCACTGTAGCGTCACTGTAGCAGCTGAATGGTGATAAAAAAATAAGTGTTTCTTTGGAGACTTTTGCAAGCCAACTTTGGTGTATGGGGTTTCTATTCCAGCGATCCCTTTTCATCATATTTGTGGGCTGTTTATATGCATTCTCGAGTATGATACAGTCAGCCTTTTGCATGCTTTCATGTCCTATTTTATTTTATAGCGACTTGCTTTAATGACGACTGTGATCAGGTTTAGTGCATTATTGTTGTGAATCGATTGAGTTAGTAGGCATGGTTTGGATCTGATTTCAATATAGCTTATGACTGTTATTTACCCTTGGCCAGCGATTTCATGATGTAACCATTTGGGTGTTTAAAAGCATGTTTTTAATGGCTCTAATGTGCAGCGACCAGCCTGGGCATGATTTACAGTCCCTCTAGCTTCAGCAAATTCCTTTAATATTTTATGAACTGTTTTTGGCCATGAGTGGAAGTGGACCGATCCAATTTAATGTGTGACTGTGTACAGCGAATTTCCTTGGGTATGTTTCCAGCTGTAGCGTCTAGTTGTGAGAGTTATTCATTTCCTAACTATAGTAAAATGGCATAACTGATAGGGTAGTTCGATTGGGCATGAATCGACTTGGTTTATGCATGAATTGGTGATGTTTCTGCAGTTCCCTTTTGGCAGCGACTTATATTACGCAAGATGACACTAATTTCATATATTTCATGATCTAATTCAAACGGCTGTTCCTACATGTTTCATTGAAGGATTGATACTTAATATATATAGTGGCAACGATTTAGATCTCTCCCTTAAGAGACTTCAGTCTGGCAGTGATTGGCTTGTGGGAGTTTGTGTAGAACATTAAGAGCCTTTGCATTACCTTCTATACTCCAAGAGATTAAGGTCTGTTACAGCGATCTGCATTAAGGATGTGAGTTCTGATTTTATTACTGCTTTTGATAAGCAATTACAGTGACTGGAAGAGAGACGTTCAGATCAGATTTTGTCTACCCTTCTTACATGCTTAGTTGGTCAGTTTTGAAGGCTTATTTTTGGTGTTCTGAGCTAGGAATGAAATCTGATTTCAGGTGTTATTAGGTCAGCTGGGAATTAATAGAGGCCATTAAAACCTCTATCATTGGGTTTATCGAGTCATCTATTTGATTGGTTCAAGTAGGGTTTATTGAGTTCTGCTATTTGCATTTGATTGGAGTGTTGAAGAATTGTTGATTGGCATATTTTCTATTGATCCCGAAAGTGGGATATTACATGGTAACTCTCTTGGGCCATTTTTGAAGTATTTCGACTGCGATCAGTTCTGAGCAAAATTAGCAAGGTGAAACTTATAAATAAAAGGACTGGTTTGGTTTATTACAAGGCTGCTATTTCATATCTAAACAGCGACTTTTTTGAGGAAGAATTTGGGGTAATTTGTTGTATGTTTAGAGATATACAGATCAGCGATCTGTAGAAGTAAAATAATCTGAGTTGTATGCATGTTTTAACCTTCTTTTTGACAGCGTCTTGTAGTGGATTATATATACCAACTGATGGCAGATTTATACTATGTATAGAGATCTGTTTTTAGCATGATTTTAGCTGATTGCATGACTGAAACATCCTCACATTGGCAGTTGATAGTTGTATGTTCCTGTGTATTCAAAGGGTTGATTTTAGAGTATGTTTGCATGAACTCATTGATCAAAGAAGTCTGATTTCTAAGGAGTATAGTTTCAGCTGTGAGTGAGCAACTCGTTAGAGGCCATTAAACCCCTTTAAATTGGGTTTATTGAGTCATCTAGGTGTTTGGTTCACATAGTTTTGATTAAGTTCTGCTATTACCATTTGATTGGAGTGTTGAAGAGTTGTTGATTTGTATATTTTGCATTGATCTCAGTAGTGGGATATTACAACTTCTAATTCATCCTTGGCGTCAAAAAGGAGGGTATAAAGGTGAATCGAATGGCCTAATAAAGGTTATGCATGTTTATTTCAAATATTGATATCTTGGGTTTGTGCACGACATGCCCTACTCTCCAGTGAAGACGAAGACCTTTGGTGTGGCTCAACTTTGAGGACGAAAACCCTCACTAGATCCTATTGGGGACAAAACTCTCAATAGTCAACACACTTGGGGATGAAAACCTTCATTTGTTGCATTGGTGCCTTTATATGGGAGTCACAATGTAATTTCCCCCTTTTTAGGACATTATTAATATAGATCGGTTCACTCTTTTTAGCAATGTAACCCCTTGACATGCCTAGCGCTACAAATGAGAGTTTCTGGATAGTTTAGAATGTGCACATAGGATAACAATTTTTTAATATTAAATTAAGAAATTAAATAAAGTGCACATGATAGTAGTTCATTAAATATTTTTATTTTAATTATGTTTTAGGGTGAAAACATTAAATGGTCGGTCATTGGATATTGCACCTCTTAATTCTATAAAAGAGGGGTCGCATTTCCTTTATGGGGGATGTTTTTGGATGATTAATGATTCGACTCCATACTTGAAGAAGGGATGTATGCCCAAATTTGATACTCTTGGTTTTTTTTTCTTCATTGAAAATCTCTTGCAATTAATTGGAGCTGGTTTGGAATCGATTTGTGTTAGATCTATGCTCTTTTGCCTTGACGATTTTCCTATGCTATTTTTAAGTGTTGGATCTCTCCTTTGGCAATAATTTTTTGTGTGATTAGTCTCCTATGTTTGATGTATTTTATTGTGTTAACATGCTTGCTGTAACCAAGCATTTTGGTGGAATATTTTAATTTGCAAACTCTCCTTCATGGCCCAACGAATGCTCTCATGACTTGTGATTATTTCAGCGACCAATATTGAAGAGTAAGTCTGCAATATTCATATTATTCTGCCCTGTGAATCGACTAGATTCAAGTGAAGTTTGAAAGTTTAATGTTCTATGGCAGCGATCAACTTTAAGGAGCTATGATCTGAGTTCAATGCATTGATTAATCCTCCTTGGCAGCGATTTCACTTTAGATAACATTCTCCTTTGATTGGCTGATATATTCCAAGTATGGTGAGTTGTAGGTTGCACAATATTATGGTATTTTAAGACATCATGTTTGCAGGTTTAGCTATGGTATACTCTTTAAGTGGATTGACTAAATTAGAGTGTGCTTTGGGTGTTTAAAGGCCTCTTGTTACAACGATCTGTGTAAGAGGGTTTAAATGTAATTTTTAGTGTTCCTTAGCAGTGAATTCCATGTTGGTTTGAATGGTAATCAATGTTTATTGCAACGATCTATATTTGGGTTGATCTCCTGAGTTTATTGCAGCAGTTTTGTGTAGATTTCTGAGTGTATTTGTCTCTGCTGGAAGTTATTCATTTGTACTCGGATTATTTGATTTAATTGAGGCCATTAAACCCTTCCTTGGGTTTATTGAGTCATTAATGCCATTAAATCCTATTTTGGATTTATTGAGCAAATATCAAGCCTGATTAGATCTAGATCTCAGTTGAGTTCAAGGCACCATGCTTGATCCGATCATGCACTTTATTATAATCAATGGAAAAGTTTGATTATATGGGAATTGATTGCAAGAATCTAATCGCTGTTATATAACTTCAGTTTATTATCAACTTACATATTTTATTTCACAAATATTGGTTGTCTCCCAACTAGTCCCAAGAAGGGGACATTACAGTGGTATCAAAGCAACTTTCCTCTACTCTTATAGGTGTTGTTTGCAGAATTTTTGGATCATGGGGATTGCAAGTGATGGAAATATGAAGACCAAACTCTATAAGCTTGGGAAACGACTCAAGGGTCCTTCATTTAAGAAGAGTGTATTGCTCAACACTCTGAAAAAGGTGGTAAGTTGTTTATGTTTGGTAAAACAATCAAATTGTGGCTTGATGATTTCAGTTTTAGATCCCTTGGTGACACATTTGGCTAGTCCTATATTTTTGAGACATTCAAATCCGGATGTGAGACTTATAGTTGTTACTTGTATCAGTGAAATTATGAGGATTAAAGCTATGAAACCACCATATAGTGACAACATCACGAAAGAAATATTTTAGCTCACGGTGGAAAGTTTTGAGGGTCTTGGTGACACCACAAATGCTCTTTTCGCTAAGAGGGTCACTAATATGGAAATTATGGAAAACATTAGATCTTGGGTATTAATGGTAGATCTAGAGTGTTATGAACTCATTTTCCAAATGTTTGATAATTTCTTTACTACTATTCATAGGGATCATGCGGAAATTGTTGTTTCTTCAATGCAAACAATCATGTCTTCAATTTTGAATGAGGATGATATTTTGATGTCACTTCTAACAATCTTATTTGCCTATATGAGAAAGGAGCAAGAAATGTCACCTGTAGCAAAAACACTAGCTCGAAGTATAATAGATCGGTGTAAAGAGAAGTTGAGGCCCTATTTGACTAATGAGGAGCTTGCTTCAAGTGAACTGTCAAATGTAGATCCACAAGATATCATGCAAGGTAAAGATTTCGTATTGGTAAAAGATGTTCACTTACTTTTTAAGGATTGCATATGTGATAGTGAAGTTTCAGAAGGATAGATTAAGGAAGAAGTAAAATCAGATTTACAAGAAGGTAAAGAGAGTTTAGTGGTTGGAGCCACCATTCTGGGTGATAATGTTGGCAATTGGTTCGAGCATGAAGACGACATATCAGAACTTCCTCATTCAGCCAAAAGGGACAACTCACATTGTAACATTTAAGGTATGAAAAGGTTGATTTATGGTTGCATACTTTGTCTTTGTTGTGCTTTGTCCATTATGAATATGATGCTAACAATAAAGTCAAGATAAAATATGCTTTGTTGAGTGAAAATTGCAAGAAGAAGAGGTCTGAAATTCTGAGTCATGAAAAATTTATGGGCAGCATGTGCAAGTCACACATTTATGGGGGTAAAACACATGACATCATTCCAAGGTATGAAGGGTTGCATACTTTTCCATTGCCACTTTGTCTTCCTTACAAGATAAATATGATGATTGATGATAAGGAAAATGTACAAGGGCATCTTCTTGGGTAGCATATAGGGAGGAATGAACATGTGCATAATTTGGTATCCTATGGTTTACCATGTTACAATTTTGACCCGCAAAAGGCAGCCTTTGATTGGGTAAGTTTCACTTATGTATTTTCAATTATTTCATAATTCTTTAGGAGCTTTTATTGCATGTATGATGGGTATGTTTCTTAATGGATGAATCTTCAAGGAAGCATTGACAAGATGTCACATAAATGTTCCTTGCTAGACCATACTTGACATCGATGTGACAAATTATATGGAGGTATTAACATCACTTGTGAAACATCTTTTTTATGTTTAAGGGATGAACGAAATACAAGGCTGTATGTGATGATCATTGAGTTTGACAATTATGTGTTGTCTATCATGAGATTTTGCATGAGAAAAAATGGAGGGAGAATGAATAAAAATATGAGAATGTGTTATTGTTGTTGGCTGCCATGAAAATTAGTGTTGATGTGCTCTCCATTTTCAGTTTGTTATCCCTTGAGTTTGCTGTCCTACATATTACAATTAATGTTTGAAAAATGGATGTTCAAGTTGCTATCATGATAGAGCACATTAATGAGTCTGTTGCATTGTTGTCCTTACATGGTTGGATAATAATTTTTAAGGATAACAACTGCTGCTATTAAATTTTAATTGCTGTCACAACCATTTCTAACTCTTGGGTTCTTTCTACAGTTCAATTTTTCACCGTTCAACTAGAGAGTTCATGGCACATGGTGGTTGTTGTTTGCATGATTGTTTTGGAGAGGGCAGCCACTATCTCTCGGATTCATAAGGGGAAAAAGTATGGCTACACCAGTAGATGGGGCAACTTGGTGACATTTGGGGGCAGTCCATACACGAGGGGGACTTGTGATCCCTTCACATCATGGAGACTTGATGGGGCAACAAGAAAAGTATTTTTCGACACTTGTTTTTCTAATTTTTAGTGTTCCTTAGCAACGAATTCTATGTTGGTTTGAATGGTAATCAAAGTTTATTGCAACAATCTATATTTGGGTGGGTCTCCTAAGTTTATTGCAACATTTTTGTGTAGATTTCCGAGTGTATTAGTCTCTACTGGAAGTTATTCATTTGTAATCGGATTATTTGATTTAATTGAGGCCATTAAACCCTTGGGTTTATTGAATCATTAATGCCATTAAATCCTATTTTGGATTTATTGAGCAAATATCAAGCCTGATTAGATCCAGATCTCGGTTGAGTTCAAAACACCTTGCCTGATCCAATCGTAAGTTGGAGCTACTCCAAGGTCATGATTATATGGGAATTGATTGCAAGAATCTGATCGCTATTATATAACTTCAATTTATTATCAGCTTGTATATTTTAATTCACGAATATTGGTTGTCTCCTAGCTAGTCCCAAGAAAGAGACATTACACACAAGTGGACTTAATTGGCAAATTTATGGAACAAGGTGTTAATCCGTGCTCAGGGAACTCCTACTTTAGCTAGAGCAGTTTCTAGGGTGTTGGCACCCTTCCTTCTTTGGAGTGACCCACCTGGGAAGTTCAAGATCAATTTTGAGAGGGTTTCCATGGTTGGAAAATTGTGATATCACTTTCATTGGATAGTTGGTCTCTTCAAGATCATTTTGAGCATTGGTTTGTGTTGAAACTCCAAGTATTGATGGAGTTATGAATTTTCGAAGTCTCAGTGATATTTGCACTTGAAATAAATTTACAAAATACATATTTGCTTCAAAGTTCATCTTGTTAGATTTATTGAGTATTTGAGATATTTCTATGTTAATTTTTAGCCCATATTGCATGTGAATGATTTTTCCTCGGTGTTGGTACAGTTCGCTTCCCTAGAGGGATATTAATTAATGTTCTAAGCTGATTTCGATACCCTAAAAGTGTACTTTTCAGTACGCTGCTAGGGTTTTTAATATTGTTGGATTTGCGGTTATAAAAATCAGATTATTCTTAGTTGGGTGTTGGTGTATTTTCAGATCTAATTCTTAGGGTTTGTGGCCAAACCTTTATTTTTAGTTTAAGCCCTAGAAAGGGACATTACACAAACTTCCTAGAAGGTTAGAGACTCTTGTATTGCATGGCTGAGTTCTTCATACTCTTTGTGGTACGCTGAAAATTCATGACCTATATGGGGTTGCGTCTCTGGCTCATCTAGTTGTTCCTCTTCCTTTTGTAGAGACGTTGCACTAAAAGTCTTGAAAGGAGGATTAATTGAAGTTCTTTCATGGGTTGAAGAGCTTCCCTCTCCTTAATTTGCCTTGTTTTGGTTAATATTTTGCAAGGGTTGCACTAACCCTGCCATGGATTCCCTCAAAGTGTTTTGGAGGGTTCTTTTCATATCCCTTTGATTCTGGCTAAGTATTTCCTGCAAAAAAATCATCTCATTTGAAGGAGGAGCTCTTTGTTCTCTGTCTCCCATGGAATTTTTCCCTAGAGTTCTCCTCTGGTAATACTTGGTGTCTTTCTTTAGCATCAAGATCTCATAGGCTGGCAAGAATTTCGCTTTGATACCACGTAATGTCCACATATGGGAAAATCAATGAATTTTGAATTTTTATAGCGAACATTTATGGAAGAAAATTAAAAATTGCGAAATTACCCTTTTATTATGACAATGACAATACAATGTACAGACACAACCCAAATTTTATTGAACTTAATTAGTAGGAAAATCCAAGCACAAAATATCAAAATTATTCAGCTGAAACCCTAGCTGATTTTACAAATAAATTGCATAAATCATAACTGATTGTACACATGAAATTATTGGCTGGAAATGGTGTCCAAGTTGGCTAGAAAATGTTGTTTAGAAGGTACAACTATTGGGAAATGATAACCTCAACAATGTATGACTGCAACCCTAGCTGGTACGATCGGTGGAAAATGAACAGCAGGCTATCTGAAGGTACAATTTCCAGTGATGAAATTCAGCCTTCTAAAATGACGACGTATGCCCCCAAGGGTGATGTCAACCCTCAAAATTATGTCATCCCTCAAAATGGTGCCCTAGCTTGATATCCCAATGCTGAATTCCAATATAGACTTGATTTGAAGCACAAATGCAATCCCTAAATTGAACCACCATACAAGACCAGAGGGTTTTTGTCCCCAAGCCTTATCACCAGAGGGTTTTCGTCTGTAATGCCCCTTTCTAGGGCTGAAACTGAAAAACAAAGAAATAGCACAAATCCCAAATGAAGTGAATTCTGATTTTTTATAACTTTGAAACCCTAGCAGTGACTGTATAGGGACATTAAATTCACTATATAACCATGCACAATAGCTGAAAAATATTTCTGTAATGTCCCCTTTTAGGACAAGTTAGGAATTAACACAAATTTGATCACACACTGCTGAAAACAATTAATATTCACACTCTGAACTGCTGCAATTTTTAAAAATTAATTCCCGCTTAACCATCCAAGCAAACATCTTCAAACTTTGGAGTTTGGGTCACAAAATTATGAAGAATAATATCCCAAAACCATTTTTTGCATAACCAACATGAAACCCTAATTTTTCCCTTAAAAAGTAGGTCGCCCAACACATTTAGGGCATCAAATCAACTCCAAAAATTATGAAGTCGATTTCTTCTTATTTCTCCTAATTTCTACAACCAAAACCAATATTAATCTGACCCCAAAACTGCAGATCTGAAATAAATATTAATTTATAACAACCAAAAAGAAAGCTTGCGGATAGCTAAAATCTTCTAAAATTCATAACTCCTTCAATACTTAGAGTTTTTCCATGAAACGAGATACAAAATAAACTAGAAATATAGGGCTTTCCACTACATTAAGGATCTGAATTTTTTGAGCATTAAAACCTAGCCAAAACAGCCCCAGAAAACTGATTTCAAGTCGCTACAGTTAGAGGAAATTAATTAAATAATTTCCAGCTCTTTCCTAGCTTCCAAATACACCAAAAATTAGCTCTTTGCTTTGAAATAATTAATAACACAACAGATTTGTAGATCTAGCATTTATGGCATCAAAACATGAACAAATCATCACCAAACCAAGTCGTTATGGCTAAAATACAACAGAAATAAAAGGAGCAATACCAATGACTTTCACACTCTAAACTTGTCGCCAAAATTGAAATAGCTCAAACAATAATGGCAAATGTGAAATTCACTTGAGAGTCTTCAACAATAGATCCAAATGAAGCTTACAATGAGAGAGCACAATGAAGAAGCTAGGGCATACATTCCAATACTCCAAGCATGGAGTGAAATCAAAATGATAAATCAACATAAGTCTCATAATGAATCCAAGCTCTCCTTTTATAAACAAGGAGGCACAAAATTCGAAATCCCTAGGAGAGGGAAATCATTAAATAAAAGTAGTTTATCCTCCCTAGGTGTGGCGTCCCCTTTTTAAGGGTGATTTTAATATTAAAAGCCACCCAAAAGTTATTTAATTAATTCCCCTTTTAATTTTGCATTGTGAGAATTAAATTAAATAAATTACATAATTAAATAATTATTGCTTTATAATGTCAAATGATAAAAATCACTCTCCAGGCAATAATAATATTTAATTATTTAATATAATTTTCCCCTTGCAACATCCCAAAGCCCCCGGGGAAAGATAGGCTAAGGGTCTTCAAAAATGGGGACATTACAATTTCTAAATAATTATTTCAAGTACGACAACAAATATCAATCCAATTTGCATCAGAAAAATGGAGTAAACAAGAGATAAAACACTGCTATAATTAATTTTGTGACAACAACAGGGCAACCACCCACATGAGCTAAAAACAATAGATAAACTCCTCCAAAAATAGCCAAATTATAGATTCTAGCCTTATAAATTATGGTAAATTAGAATATCAAAGAATATATGAATTATGTGCCCTAGAAGGCATTGAACCAAAACCAAACCCTAGTTTCTCCCTAGGAGAGGGGCTCCAAAAATCATGCAAAGATTTTGTAGGTCTTCTTCTAGATGTTCTTGATCCAAATCAGCAAGAGCGTCTTCGATAGATATCTTTAATTCACCAACATGGAGAGTTTTTGTTCTCCACCAACCACAAGGGTTCCATCCTCCTTGGATGCCACACAAGAGGATTGTCATCCTCAAGTGGAAAGGTACTGAGCAATTAGCCCAACAAACCAAGTATATGTGTAAAATGTGCCAAAGATGATTTGTAAATGAGATCATATAATCCTTTTTATATCCCTTGGTTGGCGCCAAAGGCCAAATAGGTGAAGACCGACCCCTTTAAGCTTCACTTTATCTTCCAATCTCTTGTTTGGATCTCATAACCCCAACCGACATGCCTTAAGGAGTGAAACACCAAATAAAAACATTAAAAATAATAAAAGAAAACTGAAATGAGTTCAGTTACTTCCCTTGTTCACTTATCCTTCTTGGCCATGAGAAGAGAATGGCAAGAAGTATTCATTCGATATTAATCTGAAAAAGGGGGCAATACATCGTCCTCAAATGCTAAAAGCTTATGCAAAAGCTCAAACTCACAATACGAAAAATAGCTGATTGAAAAGTGATGCCCAAATGATCCCAATCGACCCATTTTATAATTTCACTTTCACGCTTTTCAAGGAAAAACACTCATAAACCAATGCCCCCTTCTTTTATTTTAATTTTGAGTTGCTTTAATAATAATCACCTTTTTAATAATAAAACATAAGTTGCCTTTTTATGAATATAACTTAAAGTTACGTTTTGGACAACTTAAATTATTAAATTATTTCCCTTGCACCACCACTTTAGCCTATGGGAAATGTAGAATATGCTAAGGGTCTTCTAACTGGATTATATTTGAGAAGGTGACATGACAACCCCTGTACATATATTGGTACAATTCTAATACTGGTACTAGTCTGTGTACCTCTTGGGTACTTCCCGAGTTGTTCTACTATCATGGGAGACTGACTATCGTGGTACAAAAAACGTTTTGGTAAAGTACACCAATCATAATAAATTATAAAAACAAGAATATCAAAGGCCAAAGACCAATCATTTATTGTGGTGATCTTTTGTTTTATTTGATTAATTTGCTTTGACTAACTGACTTCTCTCCTCCCTACCTTATTTTCATGTTATATTTTGCTTCTTGGCATATTTATGATAGATCGTCTTGTTTATCTTCTTCAAGTTGGTGCTTCACCCTGAAGTTGAGTCCAATACACGACTCGAACCATTGGAATTAAAAACTATCTTACGCAGTCTTATCTAGAAATAATACACAACAAGAAAATAAGAGATTCAAATAATACAATAAAAAGCATACAACTAAACCATTGCTAGTCTTATTGCATCTATAGTTCTAATGAACCAATAGCCTATTCCGATGTTCTTGATGAAGGGCAATATGATGATTTGTTTTCATAATTCTTGAATTTTATTATGGCCATGGACTATTTTCTTATTTTGAATATATAATATAATTTTATGTGATTTAGTATTTTGAATTATCAATCATTAGTAGTGTTTTGTTATTTTTACATTTATTTTATGCATATAACTTTATGCTTAAAATGTTGATTTTAGGGTTATTTTTTATATATTTGATATTTTAGATATTTTTGTATGGATGTAATTAAGTTGGCACCAAGAGTCCAAAAAATAGCAAACCCCGATTACCCAAACCTTGTACCCACCTGGTAACTTAAAAATATATCAACTCATAGACAATGTATTATATAAAAGATAAACATATGAAGTGATGATGAATAAAATAAGGAGTGTCAAATAATTAGGATTATATAAATAAACTTATAATTAAGTATGTAGCACACAGCTAGCCACAAGTCTACTATACATAGGGCATTTTAGGTGTGTTTTGGGGCCTAATTGTTGACCCTAATTGACATAGCCCTCCACATGGCATCATGCTAAGGAGGAAGGAGGCAAGGAAAAAACGTTTGTTGAACGGATCCAACACTTCTAACATCAATTACATTGACATCTTGTAAAAAATTGGCACCAAGTATGAGCAATGTCATGAGACGCATCAGGTACCAAACAAGTACAAAGTTGGCAACAATGTGTGGTTGATATACAAAAAGCAGCTCAAAGGTCCCACCAGAAAGATCAGATTACTCTGTTATGGGCCATATACTATAACCAAGCAAATGGGGGAGAATGCTTTCCAGATCAACCTTCCACCATACCTTCGTAAGCACCCCATTCTCAACATGGAGCTCCTCCAACTCTATTTCCCACCTTTGTTGCACATTCAGGCACACTTGAATAGCTATAACTTTTGGAATTGAAACCTTCTTATGCTACACAAACAACATATCATATTATGGATACACAAATCAAAGGCACCTAACATCAAGCTATGCCACTCTATTGAAATGGAAAAGCAAGTGAAATTGTCCACCAAATAAAAAATAGCTACGTTGCACGGATACCTGAACCCCCCCCCCCCCGCGAATCCTGCAGGATACGTATCCGATACGGATACGCGCAGGATCTGTACGGGATACGCCCGGGTACGTGGCGGATACGTACAGACGTATCCGCCACGTACCCGGGCGTATCCGGCGCTAAAAACGTTTTTTTTAAGTTCTATTTCATTTTTTTTTAATGTTTCGACTTTTCTACTCCCTAAAACCGAACCCTAAACACTAAATGAATAAAATAATACACCCTCTCCCCCACAAAAAGTTATAAAAAGCACCCACCCCTCTCATTTGAAATCACACAAACAATTTCATTGTCTTTTTGCAAGTGACTGAGCAAATAGCCAAAGAAGAGTTGTGAAGAGCTTAGTGGAGGCAAAGATTGGAAGGAGGTTTTGCAAAGAGCTTAGAGGAGGCAAAAATTTGAAGGAGGGGCAGTGATTGCTTCTATTGTTTGGAGTACATTATTGCAAGGAGGAGAACTTAGAAGGAGAAGAAACCATTGTTTGAGACTTGAGAGGAAGAGATTGTTTTAAAATTTTGGAGGCAACCAGGATCTACGATTCTACACTACACTCTACAGGTATACCGTATTTTAATTTTATTTTTATTTTTAATTCATCCTTTCGTTTTATTTTTTTACGGTTATTTATTTATTTATTATGTTGCATTTTTTTTTTTAAATTTTATAATTTAAACACATCCTAAATCTGTGTATGCTCTCACCTCGCACCTTTATGGCGATCTTGGTGATCAAAAACAGATTAGGATGGCATAGTTTAGGGTTATTTAATTTATTAATTGGTAAAAAATCATTTTTTTATTTTAAATGCATTGTTCAATGTTAATGTATTTGGTTTTTTTTTTTTAGCTTCCTAAATCTATGTATGCTCTCACCTCGCGCCTTTATGGCGATCTTGGTGATCAAAAACATATTAGGATGACATAACTAATTAGTAATTTATTTATGTTAAGGCAAATTGTGTTTTAATTTTTTAAACATCCTAACTCTGTGTATGCTCTCACCTCGTGCCGTTATGGTGATCTTGGTGATCAAAAACAGATTAGGATGGCATCAAGTTCTGCTTCGGGTGGAGTGCAAGGCCAAGCTGAAAACACATCAGTTCCTGTGAGACATGATCCTAATTCCCCTCTTTGGAGACATGTGACAGTGGTAGACAACATTGCTGGTGGTGGGTGTCGGGTATGGATATGTCATGGTTGCCAAGCTCAGTACAGATCCTCATATAGTCAAGTGAAAATCCATTTGACTGGTGTTGGAGGTGTGGGGATAAAGAGGTGCCCAAAAATATCAAATGAAAAAATGGCAGAGTACCTAAGAGAGCAAGAGGAGGCTGATAAACAAGCTGAAAGAAATAGAACTAGAACAATTCCTTCTCAAAGAAGGCCTTCATCACTACCACCCACACCTAGACCTACTTCTCATCCTTTCATTCAAACTCAAAGTCAACCATTTGATGAAGAGAGTCCAGAGAGCTCACGAAAAAGGCCAAAAGGAGCATTGGAGAAAGCATTTAATATTGAAAAGAGGGAGGTTGCTGATGAGGTTGTTGCTCGATGCATTTATGCATGTGGGCTGCCCTTTAATGTATTGAGATCTTCATATTGACATCAAATGGTGAAGGGTATCAATGAAGCTCCACAAGGGTACAAATCCCCAGGTTATGAAAAAGTTCAAACCACACTCTTGTGAAAGGAAGTGGAACACATTCACAAGACTTTGCAGCCAATTAGAGACTCATGGAAGGAAACAGGGGTTTCCATCATTTCAGATGGATGGAAAGATGCTAGAAATAGACCCCTCATAAATGTTGTTGCAGTATGCCCTAAAGGGGCAATGTTCCTTAAAGCCATTGACTGTGAAGGGCAAGTCAAGGATGCACGATTTATTGCTGACATTTTAATAGAGGCAATTGAGTCGGTGGGCCCCCATAATGTTGTCCAAGTCATCACGGACAACGCTAAAAATTGTAAAGCAGTAGGAATGATCATAGAGTGTAGATATGAGCACATTTTTTGGACCTCTTGTGCTGTCCACTCCCTTAACTTGATGCTCCAAAAGATTGGGAAAGTCCCATGGATTGAGCAAATTTATTTTGAGGCAAATGACATTCAAATGTTTATCACAAACCATCATATGTCACAAGCCATTTTTAGGAAATTCTCAAGGTTAGAGTTGCTGAAGGTTGCATAAACTAGATTTGCCTCTCACATGCTTGTTTTGAGATGACTTGTGAAGGTGAGAGAGGCTTTAAGCAGTATGGTGATCAGCAGTGTTTGGTAAGTGTGGAGGCAGTCAAATACAAAGAAAGCTACAAGGGTAAAATCATGGGTCCTTGATGACGATTGGTGGGCCAAGGTTGAGTACTTGTTGAGTTTTACAGAACCCATTCTCTCCATGATCCGATATGTAGATATTGATGAAGCATGCCTGGGAGAGATATATGATGGCATAGATTCCATGCTTGAGTGTATCAAAGATGTAATACAACAAAAAGGTCAAGATCCAGAAGAGACCTTCTATGGTGAGGTCAAGACTGTGGTCATGAAGAGGTGGAATAAAATGACCACCCCGTTACATCTCCTTGCTTATGCACTGACCTCAAAGTACTATAGCTCTGATGTACTTGGGCTACCAAACAGGCAAGCACCATTTTATGACTCCAAAGTTGGAAATGGAACCAGGGCAGCATTCAAAAGAATTCTTCCTGATCCATCTATAGCTAGTGTGGTCAGAAGTGAAATGGGCATGTTTACTGGTTCAGAAGGCAACATGGGATCGATTGAGGCTCTTTTCGACAAGAGTAGCTTGCTTCCAACCACATGGTGGCGTGTACATGGCCATGATGCCAAGTACTTACGTCCTATTGCTATAAAAGTTCTTTCACAAGTATAACATTTATAAATTTTAAAATTTAGAATCATTTCGAATATTTTAAATTTTATTAAGTTAGAACTTAGGATACTAACTTGTCTTTGAATTTCAATTTTCTAACTTTGTTGTAATAGGTGGCTAGTAATTCTTCCGTAGAGCGGAATTGGAGTACTTATAACTTTATCCACTCAGCTAAAAGAAACAAGTTGGCATCTAAAAAAGTTGAGGATTTGGTATATGTGCACTCCAATTTGCACCTCTTGTCACACAAGTCTAAAGAGTATGCTAAAGGGCCTCACAAACTTTGGGATCTTATTCTAGAGACCACAGACTTGGATGCCTCCGTAGCCCCGCTTACCCAACTTTCATTATTTGATGGCGAAGATGATGCTCAAGGGAGTTCGTAAGGGGTGGAGAGTGGAGTTAATGAGAGTGGAGCTAGCGCAAGTGGCACAAATGAACTTGATTTTGAGGAAAATCTAGATGATATATTCTAGATTTGTTTGTATTCATATTGATCATATTGTATATCAGCCACATGCCACAATGAAATCATAAATGTAAAATCTTAGGTATATTGTTTGTTTTGAAAATTTGAACATGGATCTAGTTACTAGTATATTTTTAAAATTTCAAGTTTTGTTCGTATTCATGTTAACATGATATTCGTATATCATACGTATGGCAGCCACATGATCAATAAAAATGCAAAGTCTTAATTATATTGAATGTTTTGAACATTGATTCAAGTTTTGTATTACTATTTCAGTTTTTTATGGACTAAAAAATGAGTAAAATGTGTAGATATATATATATATATATGTACGGACGTATCCAAGACATCGTATCCAAGGGTTTTTTAAAATTGACGTATCCGCGTATCGTATCCGTATCCGTATCCTGGCAACGTAGAAAAATAGTTTCACCAGGGGCCAGATAGGAAATTTCAAAATTTGGCCACAAAACTGTATGCAGTGGAGCTATTGCTTCTCAAGAACGATCTGTAATTTCCTCTACAAGATTACTTGTTGGAAATTAAATGCAGATCATAAACTATGTTTACCATTACTAATTGAAACAACATCAATAGGTAGGATGTAGAGTGTGTTTTAGAGTAGAATGTGAATTGTTCATGGAGCAATACAAAGGCAATAAACAGCTGAAATAGAAGCAAACACATATGGCCCAAAAGTTTTTCCCTATATACCTCAGCGTGTCGATCACCACCTCTCTTCTTCATCAAATGGCAACTTACAAAGGGCTCAATGGAGCATCATTACCAACACTGTGCTACCTCTTTTTCTTCCTTATCTTACATATAACAAAGATCTCATGGTAGAATAAAGACCACCATTATATTGCCAATTATTCTCTCAATTCTTTGTCGCTATCACTCACCCATGCATCCAAACACTCTGCAATCATTCTCTGCTTAGCCCATACCCTTGGCCTCTTATTTATGGAATGCTAGAGATGTCCCTTCATATCCCAAAGGGTACCCAATCATCAAGCAGATGAAAAGTCAATGTTCGCAACCGTTTCTTATGTTTTTTCTCACATTTGGGAAACCACCACCAAAACCACTACTCACACAAACAAGACTGTCAGTATGACAACCACCACTGACACAAGTGTAACAGCCACTGTCACAATCAAACCCACTATTAACACAAGTGTAACAATCAATGTCACATGCTAAGTCACAAGGTTTGAGTTCAAGTTCATGTTTGATGAGGATAAAGTTCGGTTCAAATTTGCCAATGGATTAAATTCGGAAAATATACGTCTTTAAGTTTGAACAAAAGAATTTTTTATCATTTTAATTTTCTAAAAAAGCACATAAATATGTTAAAGGAACAAAGTAGAGAGAACTTTCAGCTCTCTGCTTTCACTTGATACATGTATGTATTCACATGTATAAAATAGTGCAAAAGCATGTCAAAAACCTCCAACGTAAAAATAATGGATAAAATTCAAGTTCATATTCAACGAGGATAAAGTTCGGCAAAGTTCGAACATTTTCCATAAAATTCGGCGTATCTTGTGACATAGGTCACAAGTGTAGCTGCTAGTTTGCAGAATATAATTGACAATTCCTCAGTTTCAGTAGGATAATTGTTGTCTTGATGCATTTTTCGAAGTGTACTTGAGTCTTCTTATCTTGTGATTGTTTTACTTGATCCTTTAAGGGATAACTTATCCTAATGTTTTGTTGGCACAAGCTTTCAGCCACTTCGGAGAAAAGTTGCAGGAGACCTGAAACACTACACCGATCTAGATGAGTTCTCAAGACAAGTTTTCAACTAGTTCAGGGAAAATTGTACGACTGAGAACACTACCAAAACATTGTTTTGCATTTTTCGGGTCACTTCGGAGTGTCATAGACTGAATTTGTTAGTTTGAATGCATCTAGAATGCCATTTTCATATGATTTAAAGAATGTTACTATAAATGGACTCAAGAATCTCAAGTTACAAAAAACTGAAGAAACTACAAAATTTTGAGAAAATTGGGTCAACCCATTAGAAACAACTCATGCTGGTGGAGCAAATGGATTGTCTCCAATTGATGAGTGTTCGTGCTGGCCAATCAAAGACATAAAGGAAGAGTTATGGCCCCGAAAGGTTGGCCATTTTGAGCTTCCAACTATAAGCATTACCGATTGAGTATTTTAGTAATTGATTGGAAAACGAATAAATCCATCCTCCAATGGTGCCTCTTCCTCTTCAATTGCAGTATCTGGGAGTAAGATATTTGGTCCCTGATATCTTTTTATAAAGATCCATTACAACTCTGCATCATGTAATGTCCCCTTTTTCGGGACATTAATTAATTAAAATATTGAAGACCTTTAATCCACCCTTCCCATGGATTAAAGGAAAGGATAAAATTTGGAAAAATGTCATTACTCCTTTTATTTTTAAATTAAATAATTAATTCTCCTCTTATGTTTTTATTTAAAATATTAAAAAGAGGAAATTAATGTTTTAATTGGAGTGTGACTTTCCAGGAAAGAGGACCATTTTAAAAGTAACTCTCCTACATAGAGAATTGCGCCAAAAAGAGAAGGGAAACTTGGAGATTTGAAATGCAAAAGCTATATAAGAAGATGGTGGCGACCCCTTGGAGGCATGTTGAAGTTTTTATCAAAATATCTTCATGCTTGAAGAGGGATGTATGCCCATGAGATCTCATAACAAAGGTGTTTCTTCAACACCACCTTATTTTGGAGAGTGTGAGCCTTCTTGCAATCATTGTTGAGTGAATATATGCATTGTTTATCCATTCTAAGCATTGGCGACTTGGTTTAGAGGATTGGCACATTTATTTGGGGCTTAAATTTGCATGTTATTGAAGAGTAGATCTTTGAAGGGTTGTTATTTTGTTACTGTTGTTACTACTGCAATTATTTTTTCCATAACGACTTGGATTGGAGCTTGTTTTATCATATTTTGTTGCCTTAAGAGCTAGATCTAAAATCTGTTGTGTGTTACTGATTATTTATGAGCAAGGGCTAGTTATTTTGGGGTGTTTGGTGGCTAGAGAAGTGCTGAAAATTATTTATTTAATTTTCTCTAACCCTAGTGACATGGACTGAGATTTTCGGGTCTGTTTAGATGAAGTTTTAATGCTTAGAAAAATCTGATTTCATAGTGCATTGGAAAGCCCTAAATTTCTAGTTTATTATGCACTTGATTTCATACAAAAACATTGAGTATTGAGTAAGATATTAATTTTTGAAGTTTCAGCTATTTGGGTGCCATTTTATTTAATATTTGCTGCAATAAAAAATATGAACTGGAAAAGATTGGATTTCCAATTGGTTTTCCCATGTAACCCACCACCTTGGCTAATTCCAACCCCATTTGAGTTGTAATTAAGCTGACATTGAGTTATTTGAGGTTGGATTAAGAGGATCTCATTCTTCTTAGTTCGATTTGGTGTTGAGAGTGTTGCAAATTTCC
This sequence comes from Taxus chinensis, assembly GCA_019776745.2. Taxonomy (NCBI): domain Eukaryota; kingdom Viridiplantae; phylum Streptophyta; class Pinopsida; order Cupressales; family Taxaceae; genus Taxus; species Taxus chinensis. The sequence goes on from CM034150.1 coordinate 16,630,189, forward strand.
ATTTGTCCCTAAAGGGGATATTACAGTGGTATCAGAGCATCTTTCCTCTACTCTTGTGGGGGTATTTTTGGATGCAAGGAAACAAAGAGTTTTTGTTCTACAAAAAGAGAAATAGGGGATCAATGGAGGATGGGGCTTTCACTTCGGATCAAGTGAAGTTCCTTCAAGAGTTGATGCAGAATTGTGGCGTGGAGCTTCAAAAGACTATGAGTGAGCAAATGTCTATAAGCTTATAAAGGATGCATTGGGTATGGGTAAAGGCAAGTTTCCTAACTCCAATGGAGAAAAGAGCTCACATAGTGGGGAAAGGAACTCTACACAAACCCATCCCAAGTCCTTCAAAGGTATCTTCTTACCTAAGGAGAACAATAGTAGAGAAGAAGAAGAACCCACGTTGGTTGAATTGATTGATGCTCAAAGACTTGAGTATGGTTCTTTGAGTCAAGCTACAAGGGATATGTTGGGATTTGATGAATTTTGTGCTATTAAGTTGGAAAATAAGCACAACAGGGAAAATAAGCAACCCCCTAAGGGCCTTCAACAAAAGTTGGGAAAAGTTTCACTTCCAAGCTTTGATGGGTCTAGCAAGATCACGATTAGAGCATGGTTGCAAAAGATGTAGACCTACTTGTCCCTTAACCCCATGCATGAAGAATAAGCCTTTAAGTTTGTTACTCTTCACTTGGAGGGTATGGCACATGAATGGTGGTTCCATGGCATGCACACACAAGGGCATGATTTGATCCACACAATGGAGGAGTTTAGCAAGACGATCATGGAGAGGTTTGACCGGAAAGATCCGGAGATACACTTCCGGGAACTTGCACAACTCGAGCAAGTTCATGATGTTGAGGAGTATGTGGCGGATTTCCAAAGAATTGCAGTCATGGTAACGGATGTTAGTGAGAAAAGATTGGTTGTCCTCTTCATGGAAGGCTTGGTTGAGCCTTTGAAAGGTTTGGTAAGAGCATTTAATCCTCTTTCTTTGCAAGATGCTATTACTAAGGCTTTAGATTTGGAATGTGCAGCTTATAGAGGTGATTTGGGAACAAGAGGACAGCGTGCTAATGCCACTCTAAAAGTGGAATTCAAGGGCAGCCAATGTCTGATTTACAAAAACCCATGCAAGCACAAGGAGGACAGTCAGCGTACTAATACCACTCCAAAAGTGGAATTCAAGGGCAGCCAATGTCTGATTTACAAAAACCCATGCAAGCACAAGGAGGACAGTCTTTTGGGTCATCAAAAGAAGCCCCAAAAAGGCCAAATCAACCCTATGTACCACCACATAGGAATCAGCCCCAAAACAACATGCAAAAGGATGCAAGGGATGAGTCGAGAAGGAAAGGTTTGTGTTTTGATTGTAAGAATCCTTCAACAAGAGGCCACAATTGTAAGGGTAAAGGTCAAATTCATTTGATTGAAGTTATTGATTCATATTTTGAATTTAATTCTGATTTGGATTATGCTAACAATGGGACAAATGAGGTTGTGGTTGAGCATGTGCAAGAGAAGGAAGAGAAAAAATGGAGAGCACACTTGCCACTCTTTCCGGCATCCCCAAATACCATGCTTTCCGGGTAAAGGGTACCATCCAAGGGAAAAGGGTCATTACTTTGGTTGATAGTGGGGCCACGCATAACTTCATTGACGGAAGCTTGGTAAGAAAGATGGGATTGGAAACCACAAATTGTAAAGCTTTCAAGGTGACCATTGTGGATGGATCCTCTATTCCATGTTCCACAAAAATTTCACGACTTCCCCTCACTCTTGGGAAACACAAGGTAATTGATGATTTTTATGTTGTTGACATTGGTGATATTGATCTTGTTTTGGGTGTGCAATGGTTGCATTCTTTAGGTGATTTCACTCAAAACTACAAGACCATGGAGCTGAAATTCACCAAAGATGGCAAAGAAATTATCCTAAAAGGCTTGACAAATGGTGCACCACAAGAAGTATCAATGAAGAGGATGGAAAGGGCATTTAGGAGAGGGAAAATTGCATGGGCAGCCAACTGTTTTATCACAGAAAAATCAGAACAGCAGTCCATTCAAGTTGAGTTACAAGGTATTTTGGACAAGCACTCTCATGTTTTTAATGATTTGCCTCATGGGTTACCTCCCAATACGGGCTTTGAGCACATTATTGAGTTAGAAAAAGGTACTAAGCCCGTTATGATTACCCCCTACCGCCACCCAAGAGTCTACAAGGAAGAAATAGAAAAGACCATTAAAGAATTACTTGACATGGGACACATAAGACCTAACTCTAGTCCATTTGCATCTTCTGTGGTTTTGGTTAAGAAAAAAGATGGAACTATGAGAATGTGTATTGATTACCGTATGTTGAACAAGAAGACCATCAAAAATAGGTACCCAATACCTAGGATTGATGAATTAATTGATGAGTTGCATGGTGCTACATATTTTTCCAAGATGGACCTTAAATCCGGGTATCATCAAATCAAGGTAAGGGAAGAAGATGTGCACAAGACAGCCTTTAGGTGTCATTTTGGGGCATTTTGAGTTCTTACTTATGCCCTTTGGATTAACTAATGCTCCTGCTACTTTCCAATCATGCATGAATCATGTGTTTAGCAAGTATCTAAGGAAGTTTGTGCTAGTATTCTTTGATAACATTCTTGTGTATAGCAAAACATGGGAAGAGCATTTGATGCATTTGGATTTGGTTTTGACTACTTTGGGGCAACATTCTTTCTTTGCCAAAAAGTCTAAATGTGAATTTGGTCTTAAGGAGATTTGATATTTGGGACATGTTATTAGTGCAAATGGTGTGCAAGTGGACAAACAAAAAATTGCAGTTGTCATGGATTGGCCTGCTCCCACTTCTCTCACACAATTGAGAGGATTTTTTGGTCTTTGTAGTTATTATAGAATATTTGTGAAACGTTTCTCATGATTTGCTGCTCCTTTGACAGGTTTGACTAAGAAAGGGGCTTTCAAATGGTCTAAAACAGCCCAAGATGCTTTTGAAAAGATGAAAGAGGTAATGTGTTCTTGTCTGGTACTTGTAGTTCCAGATTTTTCTATGCCATTTGTGGTTGAATGTGATGCTTCCAAAGAAGGTATAGGGGCTGTCCTAATGCAAAACAAACACCCCATTGCTTATGAAATTAGAAAATTGAAAAATCATGAGAAGGGGAATAGTGTGTATGACAAGGAGATGTTAGCAATCATGCATGCTTTGAGTAAATTTAGACAATATTTGGTATGTGGAAAATTCATTGTCAAATCTTATCATAACAGTTTGAGATTCTTTCTTAATCAAAGGGAATTGAATAATAGGCAACAGAAATGGGTAAGCAAAGTACAAGCCTTTGACTTTGAGATTGAATATGTGAAGGGAAAGAATAATAAGGCAGCAAATGCACTCTAGAAGTCCATACGATTTGGAAAATGAAATGGATCAGCCATGTGTTCAATTGCTTGAGGTCAAGCAATCTTGGGAAGAGAGGACTGTAATGTCCCCTTTTTGGGACATTAATTAATAAAATATTGGAGACCTTTAATCCACCCTTCCCATGGATTAAAGGATAAAAATTGGGAAAATGTCATTACTCCTTTTATTTTTAAATTAAATAATTAATTCTCCTCTTATGTTTTTATTTAAAATATTAAAAAGAGGGAATTAATGTTTTAATTGGAGTGTGACTTTCCAGGAAAGAGGACCATTTTAAAAGTAACTCTCCTACATAGAGAATTGCGCCAAAAAGAGGAGAGAAACTTGGAGATTTGAAATGCAAAAGCTATATAAGAAGATGGTGGCGACCCCTTGGGGATATGTTGAAGTTTTTATCAAAATATCTTCATGCTTGAAGAGGGATGTATGCCCATGAGATCTCATAACAAAGGTGTTTCTTCAACACCACCTTATTTTGGAGAGTGTGAGCCTTCTTGCAATCATTGTTGAGTGAATCTATGCATTGTTTATCTATTCTCATTGGTAACTTGGTTTAGAGCATTGGCGCCTTTATTTGGGACTTAAATATGCATGTTATTGAAGAGTTTGTGGTGTTTTTGTTACTGTTGTTACTGCTGCAATTATTTTTGCCATAGCGACTTGGATTGGAGCTTGTTTTATCATATTTTGATGCCATAAGAGCTAGATCTAAAATTTGTTGTGTGTTAGTGATTATTTCTAAGCAAGGGGCAGTTATTTTGGAGTGTTTGGTGGCTAGAGAAGTGCTGGAAATTATTTATTTAATTTTCTCTAACCCTAGCGACTTGGACTGAGATTTTCGGGTCTATTTTGGTGAAGTTTTAATGCTCAAAAAAATATGTTTAATAGTGCATTGGAAAGCCCTAAATTTCTAGTTTATTATGCACTTGATTTCATACAAAAACATTGAGTATTGAAGAAGATATTAATTTTTGAAGTTTCAGCTGTCTGGGTGCCATTTTTATTTAATATCTGCTGCGATAAAAAATTGAATTGGAAAAGATTGAGTTTCCAATTAGTTCTCCCATCTAACCCACTACCTTGGCTAATTCCAACCCCATTTGGGTTGTAATTAAGCTGACATTGGGTTATTTGAGGTTGGATTAAGAGGATCTCATCCTTCTTAGTTTGATTGGTTTTGAGAGATGTAATGCAAAATTCTATTAATGTCCCTAAAGGGGATATTACACATGTTATTTGGGAGAAATACATATCCTCTCATACCAATACGAAGTTAGTGATCAAGGGATTGAAACAACTACATATTCATAGAAGAAATCCAAGTGTAAGTAGAAAATCCTGTTGCCCTTTGCTTTTTGAAGGTATGGTTGTGGCAGAATATAAGGTCTTGTTATAACATGTCCAAATGGCTAGCGCCTAAAACCCTGTGAATTGTTTGCTCCGCATATGGATATGGTAACACACTTTAATTCCTATCGTGCAATATGTGGTAGGGAAAATTAGCTATTTATTGTGTGGGGTACTGGGATGCACCTAAAATCCGTTGTTTGGATTCAAATCATGGTAGAAAAACTTAGTGTATGAGCCTATTTTGAGAGGGTTTTGCAATAAGATCTGTCTCGGTGTTCGAAAATAATCAGGGCAATAAACTGAGGATGATAGCATCCTAGAGCAATAGTTTGTTGGTATTGAAAGTGTATCCAAACCCTCACTGGAGGCTAAAAATATGAGGTATATGGCATGGGAGAGTTTTGAAAAAACAAACGGGATTTAAAAAACAGAGCTGCAACATATTGGGTAGCATTCTGTTATGTTTTAAAGTAAAATCTATAGAAATAAATTGCATATTTGACTGTTTACATGAAAACCCTTTCTTTATGACATTTTTGTTTCAGAAATTGTACCGATTTCTGCGTTTTGTGCAAGATAGCTTCAAATTGAGGTTGCTAATATCTATCATAGATTTACTAGTGTCAAAAACACCCCTAAAGTTAGCTTGTGTCATGATCCTTATTTCCACATGCTGCAACTTGCTCTTGTCAATTCTCTCATCAAGAAATCTGTGGCAGTATCAGTGCATTCTTGTGCTTTATGGAACCTTTTGCAATGCTGAATATTTAATAGTAACAAGTAGCTCTCAAATCGTTACAATTACAAATTATTTTCTAGTAAAACCATCAAAGGGATTATCAAAGTGTTTGTACCATATGAATAAGCTGTCAATGAACAAGTAAACACTCGGAAGTCACCATTTTGGAAATTTTTCATTTGCACAAGTCCATTTGATCTTCGTTTTCCTAGGAAAAAATAAATCACTAGAGTAATATATAAATTGAGCCTACCAAAATACTGATCTCAGTGCAAAGCATGTCCTCTATGCAAGTGAGACAGGTGTGAGAGAAAGCACATAATTTTCTTGAACTACTAAAAATATATTCTCTGCAATCTCGTTGTAATTACATCAATTTATTGTTCATAATAATTTATATGTAGAGGGGCCAATGGTTCCATCTTGTGTTCAACAAAATAGTAGAATAAAGGAAGATAATACCTGATACCAACAAACCAAAATGGCAAAGAAAATAATGTGAAGAAAAGAGGTGCTCCCATTCGAATGGCTGAACCAGTCCAAAATGCTATAAACACATTCCATGCCTGTCACACATCGACAAGAAAGATATGGCATATTAAAAATCGGATTTTTAATTGTTCATAAAAACATCATTTCTTTCATGAGAAAATATTTCATATTTTAATATTTTAATCTCTCCAACTATGTCAGGTAGAACGAGATGATCATTATCTTGGGATGATAGGTGGTTAGAAAAGACAAATTTTCCTCAAAATTGAAATATACGGTTAGAAAAGACAAGAAAGATATGGCATATTAAAAATCGGATTTTTAACTGTTCAGAAAAACATCATTTCTTTCACGAGAAAATATTTCATATTTTAATAGTTTAATCTCTCCAACTATGTCAGGTAGAACGAGATGATCATTATCTTGGGATGATAAGTGGTTAGAAAAGACAAATTTTCCTCAAAATTGAAATAAGTAACACATTGTTGTAATAGTTAGATACAATACAACAGGTGAGAAATGAGAATTGGACACTATAATGTCCCCTTTTCTGGGACATTTCTAAACAGGTACTGAAGACCTTTAGTCCATTTTTTCGCCATGGACTAAAGGATAAATTTGGGGAAAATATTATAAAAGTGGGTTTCACCACTAATTTGTTAACTCCTTTGAGCTCATTAAAAAAGAATTAAATTTACCTTCTTGTGATTTTAATCATTAAGTTAAAAAGGTGAATTAAATATTAAAAAAAGGAGATATGTTCTACATGATGAAGACCCCCTTTTTAATGGTTACTTACCCTTAAAGTGAGTCCCCATTTTAAGGGAGCATTGGGCGAAGAAAGGGCCCATTTGGAGCACCACTCTTGGAGGGAGGAATATGTAATGTCCCTTTTTTCCACTTGAGAGTTAATATTTTGTCTTCTTACCATTCCTTCTCTATGGAAAAGAAGTGAAGAAGATGGAGGAGAACCTTGAGCTTCCTCGTGCATTGTTTTTCTAATATTTTTATATTTTCTTTTAGTGATTTTTTTCTTATAACAGGTCGGCTCGGTTTTAATTAATTAATAGAAGCTAATGAAGGAAAAGAACATCTTTAAGAGGTCGGTCTTGCTATTCCAAGCCTTGTCACCGAAAGGAGGATATAAAAGAAGATTAGAGGGTTCCTTTGATATCTATACTTGGCGCATTTTATCTTACTTGAGCATAACGAGCTAGGAGCTCCTTGTTCTTGCACTTGGGGACGAAAACCCTCATGTGTGTCTTGCCTAGGAGGATGAAAACCCTTCTAGAGGTTGAGTGAAGGACGAAAAACTTTAATATTGACTTGGGATTGAAGTATAAGGCTGATTTGGAGAGATATCTTTCATTTTCAGATTTTATTTGGCTTCCTACATGTGCAGTGTTAAGTACAAGATAATATTGAGAGGCGGGGGTGAATCAGTATTATGATATTCTTTTAAATTTAACACTTAATCTCATATTTGTAATCACAATTAATCAGTTTCACAGTGAATATATCAAAGCAATCAATGAATGCAAAGCAAACCAACACACTGCAAATAGACACAAATTTATGTGGAAACCCTTTCGGGAGAAAATCACGGAGAAAATGTTCTTTATTATATTTCTCAAATGTTTGTAGGCACCAACCTACGGGAGACACCAATCCCCAAGTTACAATTTTGTAGGCACCAACCTATAGGAGCACCAAACCCTTTTTTGCTAAGCACCAACTCAGCAAGAGACACCGATCTCTTCAACTATGAAGGCACCAACCTTCCTTACGAAAAACAAACTCTTTCCTATCTTTTATGTTGCTGCTGCTTTAATAGATGATAGAACAAAAATGCTGCTAAGAATATTCTTCTGATTTATTTCAATCCCTTCACATATATAATCGCTGCAACTCTTCATTAAAAATAAATCTGCCCTTCACTCCTTTTTTATATTTCATATTCTGCTCTTCTTCTTCTCTCCCTTAAACTTGAATGAAGCACTCAAATTGCTTGCCTAAACCAAATGAGTCCATCTCCTTATATATCCTTCTCACATCCTTTCGAAAAGACACATCGTTCCAACTGACACAACCTTTCCATTAACACAACTTAATTAAGTGCATTAGTCGGCTAAAACCAAAAAATAATTAATGCAACCCATAATTATTAAATGCACATTAAACAATGCAATTAACCACTTGATAGGAGCGCTGCCCCTCCTTAGACAAATCACTGTTATCATTAAATCGCTGCCAGCCATCATTAAATCTTCTTTTTCACCATAAAACATGGCATAAGAACACCTTAAAATGCTGATATCTCTCTCTTATGTACAGCTGTGTATATCTCGCTTATATCCTTATGCAAAAACGCTTCTTTTCATGTATTTAAACTTTCGTTTTCTACCCTTCTATACTGCTAGTTATTTCTGTTACTTTCTACCATTTTCGTCAAAATCCGTCAACAGTTCCGTCAACTTCCGTTACATGATTCCGTTAACCAAATACATCAATGATTAAGCCTTTGACATCAATGACAATATTTCCAACATGCAGTGACCTACTTTGAGTAGGGTTTAGAGGGTTTGGTGAATTTATATATGCATTTTCAGTTGATAATATGAAATATCATAATTTTTAAGGCCGGAATCCCAAGTTTCATGATTTTTGGGGGTTTCTAGACCCTAGATCTACATTTTTCTTGTGGCTGCAATTAACTAGACATTAATTAATTTCCAGCAGTGTGTTACTTCAGTATTTTCATTGATTTTGGCTCTTATGGATGTATAAAATATATATAAAAATTGTGGCAAGTGAATTTGAAGTATTTCATGGTGTTTTGACATATTTTGTGAAGAGTACAATTAGCTGATTTTTGCATTTTCAGTCTGCTGTAATTAAAAATCAGATCTGAATAATTTTGGTGTTTGGCTAAATTCTTTTTCCTTGGTTTAAACCCTTGAAAGGGTCATCACTTACCCTTAAAGTGAGTTGCAATTCTAATGGATCATTGGGCAAAGAAAGGGCCCATTTGGAGCGCCACTCTTGGAAGGAGGAATATAAAGTCACATCACCTCTTCCATTGTGGGGGTATGCAAATTTTACTAAAATAATTCAACCTTCATTTGAAGTCCAAATTGGTAATTTCTTTGTGTATTTGGCTAATATAAAATCTGTTGATATGATTTTAGCAATAAAAGGGTTATTTTACTTCAGCTTGGGTTGAATTCCTTCCCCCATGCAAGTCACATTTTCTAGAAGAATTTCAGATGTGCACTTTTAAATTTTTGTATATCTTCTATAATCTGTAATTGTGGTTGGGATTTGTGGAAAATCCATTTGGGGTTGAAATATGTCCAATTGGGGACATTGCACTATGCCAATCACATAAAGATCATCACATACCTCATGCTCTCCCAATGTGAAAAGGAGTTGGGGACACCTTATGCATGGCATGGAGTAGCCATCTGCTAACTTGACTGTGAAGCTTTTGAAGTATTCCACCTTCAAATCCACCCTTTCCTTCAAGCTCTCATCAGTGAAACTGTAAGTAGCTCCATTATCAATCAAAACTGTGACTCCTTGTCCTTGGAGGGTAGAACTTGGTTTCAAGAGACACTCTAGGAGTAAATCCTTCACAACTTTGTTAGGATACATAACAAATTCAAAACAATCCTCCATGAAATTTCTTTCTAACCACATGCATGGAGCAATATTGAATTCAACAAGGACTTCCTTATAATTCAAAGGATCAACCGGACCCCAAACTTTTATGCTCATATAAGCTTGCAAAAAAAATATCTATGTGCCATATGTTATTCCACAAGTTCTTCACATCATCACCAATTATATTACAAGGCATCAAACATGACATGTGATCTTTCTTAACAACAAGCTGCCCATAATGACACAAGTATGGCAGCGACACAAGAGGAGACAACATGTGATTTTTTCATCATACCGTAGGTTGCCAACAAGGATCCCACCATTTTTTTGTTGGTACTTGTTTGGAACATCTCCAAAACTCACTCCAAGTGGTAAACTCCCTCAATTTTCCCATCATTGACTACTATTTGGAAATTTCCAGCGAACTGAAAATAATCACGAGCAACCGGAAGTGCCCTTCATGGACATACCCTTCCGTAATGTCATCTTCTCGACCCTTATGCAAATATGATTTCTTTTCAACATTTAGCCACAAGCACCCATTAGAAACCAATGAAATATCATTAAATATTAAAGAAATTTTACTTTGGGATTCATGCTCCATGATTTCCCTTTCCTTTCTAGGCTCATGCTTCAAACTTTCATAAAATTTTGATGTCTTCACGATGTTGTTCTGAAAATCAGTCAAGAACTCTACTTTGGCAATGGTGATGGGGGCTTCTAGGGCTTCCATGGGTTATTCCCGTTTGATGCCCAACAACTTCGGTTGTTCTGCTTCCTTCTTTGGCTCAAGCTCCATTATTTCTCCCTCTTCAACTTGCACGATGGATTCTTCCATTACTTAGAGCCCTGATTCTTCCTCTTGTGTAGCTCATGACCTAGGCTTGGGCCTTGATCTACCTTTGCTTACTCCCATGAACTCAACAAAAGACGCGACATCACGAATCTTCTCTAAAAGAGCCCTATACTCCTAATACCATGTAGCAATGTTGTCCACTTTGGATGGCTGAGAATTATTGACTTCCTGTAAAGCTCCTTCCACCATTTGGATCTTGAAGGGTACAGATCAACTGAGCCATTTTATTGGCCAATCTTTCTTGCCCTAGGGCAAGCCTTTCAAATCTAGCATCCCCAAAATTTCTATCCACCATTTGATATTCTTGCAAGGAAACCCTCAGGCTGGGAAGATTGAAGCTCTGATACCACTATAATGTCCCTTTCTAGGGCTAAATCTGGAAATGAGGGTTTGACCTTAAACCCAAATCTGAAATTGCACCTTCAAACACACATCAAACTGAAATAGTTGAGAATGCTCTATAAACAATTAACACACAATATAAATCAGTCCTCTAGGGCATCAAATTGCATATGAGACTCACATCAACATTTAACCATGCAAATAGAGCTGAAATGCCACCAAAATAATTTATCCAACCACGATAATATTTATCAATCTTAAATACATCAAAAATATGGAGAAACAAATGATAAATCACAGGTGTAATCAATTTTTATTACAACCATACAACCAAACCGAGGGTTGGAAAGAATAGATAAACTCCTAAAATCACCAAAATGTAGATTCCCACCTTATAAATTATGAGAAACAAGGATACCAACTCAAAATACCAAAATGTGCCCTAGAAGGCACCAAACTCAACCCTTAAGCAAGTCGCCTAGGGCTGGAAATGTGGGTCAACTTTGAAGTACCAATGTGACCTCCATATAAGATCACCGCTACACATAAGAGGGTTTTTGTCCCCTAGTGTGATCCTATTGAAGGGTGTCGTCCTCAATAGGTGACTAATGAAGGGTTTTCGTCCTTCAATGGCAAGAAGAAAAACTACACTAGCTCCACTCCAAGTAGATGTCAAAATAGATGATAAATGATGATCCTCCTCTCTATTCGAACCTAAGTCACAGAATTTTCCGGATTTCAACCAAGAAGTTCGACATTTGGCGATTTCCAAAAATAAATAAAAAATTCATTAAAATTCGCTGGAAATTCGAATATTCTTATATTATTCGTTTTTTTGGGAACCCTGAAAAAAAATGCGCCCGGTCGAAGTAGGTGGAACTGTTATGATTTTTTTGAGTTTATTAATGATGATTAGGGTTTCGTTTGCTATATATGCAAGCTTTATGGGAAGGTTTACAACTACGAAGTGAAGCTTCACTGAAACGTGAGGTCTCCAAGCTGTGAATTGCGATTATAGTGGAGTCGTTTTGTGTTGCGCCAGTCGTGAGTGGAGTCGTTTTGCCATTTGTGTTGCACCAGGGTGAGTTTAGAGTTGTTTTGTGTGCCTGCAATTGCTGCTTGTAGCCAGTCACAACGACACAATCCAGCTGGTAGCAAACAGTCCACCTGCACCAAACAATTAGTCCACAGTCGTTGCTTGAAGCCCATAGTTGTTGCTCCAGGTATTTCCTTGCTCAATTTTATTTGGCATGGCCGCATTAGCATATAATAAAAATAAATAAATAAAACTTTATAAGCACATAAACTTAGCTTATTAGGTTTTTCGTATTTTATTTAGGTATATTACTTGTTTATTGACATTTAAAAACATACTGAATAAATAAATAAAACATGTGTAGACATTAGGTTTAGTTTGTTTTATTCATTCATTTATTATCTTAAATTTAAAGTTATAAATTGCCATTTAATAGTAATATTGGATAAAGATTTGAAATTAAATTTTTATTGTTATTAAAAATTCAATATTAAAGTTAAATATAACGACGGTTGAAAAATATAGGAAGTAAATAAATAAATAAATAAATAAAACTTTGAACTTATAAAATCTTATTATTCAATATTAAATTCTTATTTGTTATTAAAAATATAATATTAAACTCAAATTTGTTATTATAATTTATATATTTAGGTTTATTAATATATTATTATTTATTAATGGTTAGAAATTTAATTTTTAGATTTATGTTTATTAAGATATTTATATTATTTTTTAATAGTTAGAAATTAATTAATAATTATCATCCAAAATTATAAATTTAAATGTATACTTTATTATTTAATATTTATCAATTAATTGTTGGTTGTTAATATATTTTTATTGTTTATTAATAGTTAGAAAATAATTAATAATTATATTATAGAAAATTAGAAGTTTAGATTCGTAATTTATTATTTATCAATTAATTATATGTTTTGAATATATTTTTGAGCTTAAGATATAAATTACGGAAAATTAAGAAATTATTTAAATTTTATAATATGTATTTATAATTCTTTTATTATGAATAACATTAATATTTTTTAAATTAAGTTTAATCTTGCATTAGGACTTAATTATAATTTAGTTATTTATTATTCTTTTTAGAAGGTTTTTAAGTTTTAGTATTTTAATTAGATTATTATTAGTTTGGATGTTTACTCGGTATTAAAGTTATATAGGTATTATAATCTCTGTCTTTAAAACATGTAGGTTCCTAACATAATTCAATGGCACCCCCGAAATCAAAAGCTAAGGGATGGAAACATGTAACATGCAATGGTTGTCAAATCAAATGTAATTTGTGTGGTCATTCATTTGTCGGGAGTATCACAAGGGTAGTGGACCACCTACTTGGCATTTCAGCTGGTGCAGGAGGGGGTGTTATTGCATGCCCAAATGTAACTCCAAGCATCAAAGTTGCTTTAGAGAAAGACCAAGCCTCTTCGTCAGCAGGAAAGCAAAAATCAGTGCAAAAAAGTAGAGAATTCAAGCAGAAATATCTAGGTTCACTACAAATTTTGTGTCTTCTACTTCAAACATTCCCACATCCGGTGATTCTACAAGGAGATCAAAGAGTGGAACTTTGAACAACTTTTGGAAACCAATGGAGAAACAACATGTGGACGATGCATTTACTGATTTGTTGTATTCAAGTGCAATTCCATTCAATGTTGCAAGAAATCCAATTTTAAGAATGCAATTGAGAAAGTTGCAGAGTTCGGAAAAGGGTATACACCTCCTACTTCAGAGGCTCTTCGAACAACTCTTTTGAAGAAATCAAAAGAAAGGGTGACTGAGAAACTGACAGCGGTCAAAGCCTTTTGGAGTGTAACAGGGTGCACCATATTGAGTGATGGATGGTCAGACATCTGTCAAAGGCCATTGATTAATGTTTTGGTGGCTTGCCCTCTAGGCGTAGTGTTTTTGAAAGTAGTTGATGCCATGAACCACAAGAAGACCTCTGAGTATATTTTCAAAATATTAGAGGAAGCCATTCTTGAAGTGGGTATAGACAATGTGGTTCAAGTTGTGACTGATAGTGCTGTAAACTGTGGGCGCTGGGAAGTTGATTACGGATAGGTACCCACATATATTTTGAAGTCCATGTGCAACACATTGCCTTGATTTGTTGCTTCATGACTTGGCTAAATTTCCATGGGTACATGAACCAGTTCACAGAGGGAGAGCAATTGCGAATTTCATTAGGAACTGCCGGCTCACATTGAACATTTATAGGCAGCATGCATCCAGAGAGTTGTTGAGGCCTTGTGAAACAAGATTGCCTCATTTTATATCACTTTGAAAAGATTTGTTGGAGAGAAAGCAGCGCTCAGATCAGTTATTTGTTCCATTGATTGGGAAAATTCAGTTCTTTCTAAAGGTGCAAAAGGAAAGAACATAGAGCAAATAATTCTAAACAGCAATTTTTGGGAAAATGCAACAAAAGTTTTAAAAGTTTGCGAGCCAATTGTTGAAGTGCTTTGTATGGTTGATGGTGATAAACCTTGTCTTGGTATGCTTTATGAAAGCATAGACCACTGCAAGGAAAGCATTCAAAAAACATTCAATAATGTGGAAGCAGACTATATTGAGATATGGGAAACAATTGATTCAAGGTGGAAAATGATGCACACCCCTTGCATGCAGCAGCTTGCTATTTGGAGCCAAAACTCTTCCATATAGACAGACATGGTGACAGTGAAATCATGAGTGGCCTTTATGAAGCCATAGGGAGGTTTGAACCAGATCCACAAATTACAAGCAAAATTAGGGATCGGTGTTGGACATACAGGTTAGAAGAAAAGATGTTTGGAATACCAGCAGCCAAGTATGACATGTCACGCCCAGATGTTGAAGGATAGAGGTGGTGGAGTAACTTTGGAGCAGATACTTGTGAGCTACAACGCTTTGCTGTTAGAGTATTGAGTCAGGGAGCTAGTTCATCAACATGTGAAAGAAATTGGAGTTGCTTTGACCACATTCAGTCAAATAAGCGGAACAAGTTGTTGTCTGGGAGGTTGGGAGATCTTGTTTATGTTCGCAGCAATCTGCAATTGTGTATGAAGAAAGCAACGAAAGACTCATCTACTTCGTCTTCACAACTCCAACCCATTTCAGATCACATGTCAGATGCGGATGATGCTGACTTGCTTTCACAAGATGGATTCAGTGGTGAATCTGAAGATGATGATATCAAAACATCTAATCCAAGTGCTCTTGATGATTTTGAGCTTTTTTGATGTAGAAAGTTTAGAGAAATCCAAAATTTTGAGAATAGTGGTAGAACTTAGATGCTTTAGAATCTAGACTCTTTTTGAAACAAGAAACCCTCTTTAAATTTGTGATTTCACAAGCGTAAAATGCTCTATTTAGTATTTACTATTTTGATCAACTTATAAGTTACAAATATGTTTTGACATCATTTCATAATGTTTTTGAAAGTATTTAATAATATTTGTGTATTTCAAGTTCAACCATTCTTGTATGTTTATTATTTATTTAAAAAAGATTTGTATATTTCAATCATTTTTGTATGTTTACTATTTATTTAAAAAAATATATAATAAAAAATGCAGATTTATATAATCCGAACTTATTGACGAATTTTTTCCCGAACTTTATCGGTTGACGAATTTTTGACGAATTTTATCCTTGCCAAACACGAACACGAACACGAACCTGGTGACTTAAGATTCGAACTTCCTTAAATACCCCTCCTTGATGCCAATGATGAATTAGAAGCTCCAACTTCATGGCCGACCTCCTAATGCACTTTTTAATCTTCACTAAGTAAGAAGACCAACCTCATAATGAAGAAATAGAAAATCTCTTTGCTAAGTCTTTTTTCCCCTAGTTGAACCATTCCAATGCCATGATTAGTAAATACAATATTTAATTATGAAGGTACATCACTTACAACCATGGCAAGTTCCCCTTCTTTGCTCCTTCCTTGATGTCCACAGGAGGAGGCAAGGGCATAAGGTCTTCCATAGTGACTAGCTTGGAAAGGGAACATTACACATACTATCTCCATTGTAGACACACTCACCTTTGGAGCACGATGTGGTTGATTCTTCACTCGTCGAATCCTTCCTTTCATATTGCTACCATGATGATATTTGAAACTTTGATGGCAGTTGTACTAGAATATGAGGGAAGATATTGTTCTTACAATTCAGATTGTTGCTTCTACTCACATATTATTCCCAAGATGATATGCAAAACTTTGATGGTATATCCACTAAAATTTGAGAAAACATATTTTTTTTACACAAATTGATGTTTGTATGTTGGCTTGCAATGCTTCCCTCTTCTATTTGAATATTATAGCATGTGTTCCAAATGGAACTCTCTTGTCTACGCCGACAACCTTGTCGCTCCCAACTCCTACCTAACTTTGAGAAGCCCTTGCAACCTTCAACCCATTGTTGATTGAATTCACACTTCATCAGCATATTTCTGCATTTCTTTCAAATTTCTTAGTGTCCACGACAAGCTTGGTTTATATGATTTAGACAAGCGCTACATAGCTTCCCTTTGTCATTCAGGCTGCCAACCACTCCTCTAGATGGACTAGTTGATTTGTGCCCATGCTTCACTTGCATTGTCAGTGCTAATCTCCACACCACACTTCTCAAGGAATGCATGAAATCCAGTGAGACAATTCCAAATCATCCTTTAGTAAGAATGGACGGATCCTCCATCATAAAAATATTGTATTGATACAATTAAAATATAACTCACCAAAGATAAAGTTACAATGCAACTTTTTTGTTTGTCTCAGATTCAACTCAGAAATGCATGAAAATGTATAGTGGCAAGTTGAAAACTTCATTAATATCACATGACAATAAACAATCCTATCTAAAATGAAAACCCTTGGACAGCATGGTTAACCTGTATACAGAATCCATTATACAGAACATGTTCTAGCGGAAGATTGAAATAGTTGCCACTATAAGGCTATGTAGGAAGTTATTTGTTGCATCAGAAGAAATAATTAGGACCATTATATGTTTGTCTCTTGTACATCTCAGGACTGCAACCGCTACAACTTCTACTCTATACTTTAAGCACAACTTTATTCAAAGAACAAACACATGCGAGGCATTACACTGGAGGATTCCAACATCTCAATGCATTGGACACATGAAGGCTTCACTTATAGTCATATGAAGATCTGGAGATGACAATTCTTGTGAGGTTTTGAGAGTCATAAATGGCAAGCAATTGAAAGATACAACGCTTTTATGAGGTTCTCGGTGATTAGATGCTTCATTGGATTCAATTTGTTTTTAAAGTTCTTATAAAGTTTTGTTTAGTTACAAATATCCATAAAACACTGCCCTCAAAATTCACTAGGAAATTTGATATTCCAGTTTAGGGCCTTCAGAGAAACTGTATAAATACCATAGGACAAGTAAACTGGACCAGTTGGTTTTAGGTGAAAAATTAACAAATAATATCATGCTAAAAATGTATTTTACATACGGCAAAAGGATTAAACCAACTATTTATGGTTTGTGAGAAACAATTAATTTTCTGTAGATGAATGAGCCAAAAACCCAAGAATTTCTATGCATGGGTGCATTAGTTGGTTCGTACTTGGCAAAGTACTTGCATAGACATCGTAAACAAATATTTCGACCCAACAAAATACTCAGCAATACTACAAATTCTCGACTATACTTGACAACTTAAAATGTATATGAATTTTATTAAAAAAATATAAATATTATACAACATATCAGTTACAAAATGTGTCAAATGCGTTTGTAAAATGTTGGGGAAGTGTTTTCTATTATATTTGAATACAAATAGAGTACAAAATTGCATCATCATGCGAATGCAACAGCCAGCTGATAAGTGATGAATTTATGATGATTGTCATTGAAAATCATCATCATAAATTGCATAACCATGTAAGTTACAAATTACAAGAATTTACAATTTTCTCTTCATTTTTTCTAGTGAAAAATTGGGGAGAGGTTCTAATGACCCCAATTTTCGCACTTGGCTTGCCACTCCATGCGACTCCTCCTAGAAGGCTGCGACTCGTGTCTCTACCACTAGTACTAGATGGGTGGTGACTACTTTGCCTCATATTTGACATCATCTACAATGATGCCATCCAATCCAATCTCTTTTGCTTCTGTTGTGTCTGCACTTTCCATAGCTTCCCTCTTGAAATCAACAATCTTGTCCTCTGTGAACATGGGGTCTTCTTCTTGCAGGGTTCAATCACTCTAGGGATCAATCTCGTCCAAATTGATACACTCCTGTGATATTTACTCCGCCTTTCTTGTGTGCGAAGCCGAAGATCGTATTGCTCAAAAACTAGGTCATTAAGGCCTTGCGTAAACTTCTTATTTTGCTTCTTCGTGTGAATGACCTCAAACAAACTCCATATTTGTACTCTCACACCTAGAAGTGTTACAAGGCTGAGATAAAATTCAGAAGGCTAACTTTTGAAAATGTGGGGTATTTCCACCTCCATCTTACCCACCAAGAGCCTACAAAACAAGATAATCAAAAGTTTATAAGTAATTAATAAAATTAAATTTGTAACTTGTAACATATAAATAAACAATCTAATTTTTGTTACTTGGTGGGTACATGGTTCTCCCTCGGACAACTAACGCCGAAGCAAAGAGCCTTCCCTAGTATGTTTGTAATTCTACAACTCTAAAATATCGACGACCCTTATCTCAACCTCAGGTATCATCCTCTCAATGCATGTTGAGAGGCTATCCACAACCTCCCCCTTAACATTTGTAAAGCCATCGAAAAAGAAAAAATCGGGGTTGAGATAGTACCCCCTTGCATAAATAGGTTGGTGGAGTTGATTGTTCTACCTCCAATCAATTATCTCTCGAAAGGAAACAAAATCTAGTGATATCCCCCTGTGATAGTTTTGGATGGCCTCTTTGGCCCTATCTGTGGCCTCATAAATGTCTCTCATCGGGTTTTGCTCCCCATCAACCAAGTGCAAAACCCTCACCAACGACTCTGTCACCTACACACAAACAAATTAAAGTTACAAACTTACAAATCAAAGTAAATAGTAATACGTTTAAAAATTGAAAGTAAAGGAATCGACTTGACATTTAAATTGAAGTTTGAAGTTAACTCGATGATCTCTATAGCTCTCATCACAAAGGCATCATCAAAAACTATCTTTGTTGTTCTCTCTCCATTAACTTTCTTTGAATATTGTTGAGTCTAGCCATGCTTGACTCACAAACATCAACTTCAACACTGTCAACAAATTACAGAATGCTTTGCAAAGTTAGGAAGTTAGTTGCAAACCTTGTGACAACCTGCTCGCACAAACTCTTCACCCCTTGGTGTGATCTCTCATCAAATTGAAAACCCAAGAGTTGATTATAAATATATTTTGTGATATTTTTGGCATCCCTCTACAATTGGTCTCACCCAATCAATATTTGCCTATGTCCTCTAAAAGAAAGAAAAAGGCAATAGGCTGCACAGGGGGTGGAAAAGACCGATGGATGCCTCTCCTTGAAGCAATCTATTAAATGTCACCACATATGCTACTACATTGTCAGTAACAACTTGCATAATATTCTTGATGCACATCTCTAAAACAACCTTCTCCACCACTCAAGCTCAAAGTTTTCGAGTTCTTTACTTTGTTAAAAGCATCAATTGACTTCATGAAGACCAACTCACCATTTCAATCCATTAAAAAATTGATGAAGGTGTGTTCCTTCTATTTGTCCAATCAGCTTGTAATATCCCCTTCTCAGTTGAAGACCTTTAGCCCAATTTTGTTTCCCGACGGCTAAGGGGTGATAGAAAGGGAAACTTATCATAAATGAATTAATTATAAAAGTGCATTATAAAATCATATTATAAGCACTTTATATTAATTTATTAATGATAAAGTCAATTTAAAAATAGAAAAGACAAATATAAATTGATAAAGTAAAAATAAGACAAAAAGAAATATGACTTTATGTTATTATTCTTCCCTAGGAGAAAATATGACCCCTTTGGAGGATGAAAAATGTGGAAAAAAGCACTAAATACAAGGGGTGAAATCTGGTTGGAAGTTGGGGAGGCTATTTGGCCCATATCATCTATAAAAGCAACCTTACTTGCTTATGGAAGGCATGCTTTTCTATTTTACATAAATATGATTTTTGTTTGAGCTTAGAGTTTTTACAAAATATTTATAAGGACTAAAACTTTAGAAATAATAGCATGAGGACGAAAACCCTCTAAGAGATCTAGTAGAAGGATAAAAACCCTTCTCCTAGTTGAGAAGATTCTTTACACAAGGGTTTCCATTGTGCATAAAGGAGAGTTGATTTTCCAGCAGTTTTCCAGCCATTCTGATATGGAGTGACCTACCTAAGTAACTAGTTTGTGGGTTTCTGGAGATGTTTATGATTAACTTTTGATTGTTATTTGTATGTCTAATTTTTAGAGATCATATTAGTTGTTTTACATAATTTTTGGAGTGGAAGAAGTGGATATTTCAGTTGTGTTTGAGGGAAAGTATCTGCAGATTTAATAAAATACATTCAGTTTGTTTGAAGATTAAACCTGACATTTATCTCATTCTTCCATATTTACAAATTTTTTTGATTGGTTTCCATTAAATATAAAGTGGTTTTGCATCTCATTTGGTGGGTTTTCCTCTATTATAAAAGTCACCATTTCTAGATAAAATCCAGATCTGTATTGAAATTATTTATAAATTATCTAGAACTTGTTATTAGGATGGGGGTTTAGCCTAAAATCCATTTAGGGGTAAAAAGTGTCTATTTGGGGACATTACACTGGTATCAGAGCGGTGATCCTTACATGTTGTGGGAGATACTAAAAAAAACATTAGGCATGCATCCCCACAGAGAGTTACAACCATGGTGGGGTAATATTTCTATTTTTGATGGTAATAAAATTTCTGTGAGATCATGGTTGCTAGAATTGGAGGCATACTTGTTATCAAACCCTATGTGTGTGGAGGATTCCCTCAAATTCATCCCTTATCATTTGGAAGGGATAGCAAAGGATTGGTGGTAACATTTGATAAATACCCAAGGGGAAGAATCTGTTTGCTTCTTTGATGAATTTAGCCAAAGGTTCATGGAGAGGTTTGATGTACTAGAGAGAAAAAGTGAGGAAATGGTAGAGGAGGAAATCAAGAAGCTTGAGCACAAGAAGGAAGAGAACTCCTATCTGCAAGTTGATGAGAGTTTGGTGGTGAAGACCCAAATTCCAAATGATGAGGACTACTTTCATCTTGTTGACTTATCTCACTACATGATACATGAGAACAACACTACATGAGGAGATACATGAGAAGAAAGATGGTGAAAAGAAATGGGATAACAATAAACTTTCTGGTCCTAACATAATAATAACTATTGGTGATACTTTATGGTATGAAGAGGATAATAATGGATAATTTTGGGAAGTGTGATAGAATGATGGATATGAGTTGCAACATAATACCTATAACTCTTTTGATGCAAATTTGTGTATAGGATCATCTTGAGAGAAGGGTATGGTGGCAAGATCTATCTAACTTGATAGGTACATGAGCTAAAATTTTGAAACACTTCAACATGTTTTGCCTCGTGCACTTGGCACTTGGACATATGAGTTACAATTACTTGAGGGCAAGCAATTTTTGGAAGAGAGGATTGTAATATCCCCTTCTCGGTCGAAGACCTTTAGCCCAATTTGTTTCTTGATGGCTAAAAAGTGTTAGAAAGGGAAACTTATCATAATAAGTTAATTATAAAAGCGCAAAGTAAAATAATATTATAAGCACTTTATATTAATTTATTAATGATAAAGTCAATTTAAAAATAGAAAATACAAATATAAAGTGATAAAGTAAAAAAAATAAATATCAATTTATGTTATTATTTTCCCCTAGGAGAAAATAAGATCCCTTTGGAGGATGAAAAAGGTAGAAAAAAACATTAAATGCGAGGGATGAAATCTGATTGGAAGTTGAGGTGGCTATTTGGCCCATAACATCTATAAAAACAAGTTTACTTGCTTGTAGAAAGATGCTTTTCTATTTTATATATATATGATTTTTGTCTAAGCCTAGAGCTTTAACAAAATATTTCTAAGGACGAAAACCTTTAGAAATAATCTCTTGAAGATGAAAACCCTCCAAGGGATCTAGTAGAAGGAAGAAATCCCTTCTTCTAGTTGAGAGGACTATCTACACAAATGTTTCCATTGTGCATAAAAGAGATAAATGATTTTTTAGTAGTTTTCAACGTATTTGAGGTTTGAAGTTTATAGATTTGGACAAGGGTTTGGAGGAGAGGAATTTTTGTTACATCTCTTCTTTATTTTCATCTTGCCACAAGTGGTGCGACTTACATAGTGGACTGTTTGGAGGTGTTTGGGGCTGCTAAAACTAGATTTGGATTGATGTTATCATTGCATATTTTTAGTGATTTGAATCAGCTGTTGTGGAGGGGATTTTGGCTCCAAATTATCATATTTACAACTATGTCTGAAAGCAAGTATCTGCAGATTTTTAATGAATTATTTCAGCCTCTTTTTGGGTCTCAAATCTGGAATTATGTTTATGTTTTGGCTTCATAAATTCATTAGATCAATTTATAAGGAAAATGTCATGATTTATCTTCTAATTTTGATGAGTTTCATATCCATACCTAGTCGCCATTTATAGATAAAATTCAGATCTGCACTATATTTTTTGTTATACTTTCCATAATCTGCATCTGAGGTTTGGGATTTGCCTAAAATCCTTCTAGGGGTGAAATATGTCCATTTGGGGACATTACACAATTGAAAGAATGATGCATCCAAACTTTGCCACTACTTTTGTTCTTCCATAATTGATTTTGCATGCGCAACAACATACTAGAGTAACCTCCTACTTAAATATTTGAGAGGGCACCTTGTGCCTTTTCCTTGCAACTGTCAATGATGTCACCAAATACTTTCAGTACGGGCTCTTCGCCACATTAAAGAGATGAAGGTTGTAACACCAAAAATTCGTACACCTTATTTTCTTCCCAGTGCACCTCTTTGTTCCACCCTTTACCTTGCAACAAAGTTTGTGCTCTAGACATGTTTCTAGGTACAAAAAAACCTTTAGACTAGGCTTTGTTTGAATTGGATGAGGTGGATATGCCTCGTATGGTGGACCACTATAAGTGCCCACATATTTTCCATATCTAACTCTATTTCCGCTGCAAAGTCAATTTTAATGACTGCTGCTATGGTCGCATGTACCCTTGCCCTCTCTAGTTTCTTCTCATCCAACACTACAAATGCTGCTTGCATATTTCGTTCTTCCTTTTCCATGATATTAGGGCACGGTGGTCACAAGATATGGTACTTGAAGCGATTAATGCCTCTAGAAACCTTCTTTGAGTAGAACATGCAAATTGCACTCCGTTGGGATGGTCCAAATATGACATACTTCTAAATGGTGTCATGGCTTCTAGTGCAGTGGTTTCCACTCGCTGATGCTGACCCTAATGTAGAGCCAGTTGCCATTGAATGGTAACATGCAAGATGTTAAAATACAAAAAAATAACATAGAAAAAAAATCTTAACTAGATGGCGTAAACCCTATGTACAAGAAAAACTTAGTAATTTCATTCATAAATTATGAAAAAATTGCATAAATTACCAATAAAAATAATGGGAATTGAATGGAATGCACGTAAAATCGTAAATGATATTCACAAACCTAATTTACATGTTAGATAGCATTTACATGCTTGGAAAAAATAAAAAAAAAAAATTAACTAGGAATCCCAGAATTCCTCAAATTTGCTCTACAAATCTGCTAAAAGTCCCTCCAATTCACTCAAAGGATACTCAAATGTTGTGTGATGTAATGTGGGCAAGTAGCCTTGAAAAGAAATGAATACAATGTTTTTGCAGAGTACATACAGGCCACATACAAACCGCATTTCCATGTCTAAAATACATCTGGTGAGTTACAGAATTGGACTCGCCAAGTGCTCATGAGCAGTCGGCACGAGTTCCGTGTAAAAACTCACCAGAAATCATCCAAGGCTTACTCGTGAGTTTAGGCAGAAAAAAATTGCACACAGAAAAAAATGCAAGTACTTGGGAACTCACTGAGTACTTGTTGAGTAGTTCTACTATGATTTATAACACTTGGGACGAGCAATATTAACATTTCTCATTCAAAACAATATTAAAGTCTGGGAACCAGGTTGAAAGAAGTCAGCATTACTGTAAAAAGACATTAAAAGTGGTAAAAAAAATGTTCATGATGTTACAATGTACGTAACTGTCATCAGCAGTCAAACTGGTCAAACAACAGTTAATAATGATCAGAGAAGAGTTTATAACAATCAAACCATAGTCAAACTTTGCGAACAGAATGTGCTATAAAACAAAATACATTGCAATAATTCTGATTATTAGTGACGTGCACAGAAAGGGCAACTTACCACAGCAAATGTTCCAGTTCCAGCTATTTCAGCCGTAATACCACCAGGAGGAATGCTTATATTGAGTTGAGATGGTGTTCTTGTCAAGATCTGCTAAGAACAGGTCATTACTATTGAGAACTAGGTATAAAATGCTCAAATATTAGAAGACATTCATGATCCTAAGCATCCTAATTTAAAAACTTACCACTTTTGTCCCTGCAGGTGGATATACTTTACCACTTCTTGATTCTCTCTTATTAATGTTCTTGGAAGAAGCCGTATCAGACAAACCATCTTCTGGCATCAGGGCTTCAATAACTTCAACTGCAGACTGCCATAAAACAACAGAGATAACTGTAATGTCTATACACAACACTCAACAATTTTTTTTATTATCATTGTATATAAATTTCCATGCCATCATCCCTCTATGATAGGGGATTTAGTGACTATTGTTTTTGCTAGTCATGATAGAGGAGCAGTGAGTGAGATAAATAGAATAACTTTTCAAATTACAAAGAAAAATAATTTCTTTTTGGAAAGCTAGTAGCATTTTCACCATACAAGAATGATGGAGTAGGCAGAACAATGCAAATGCACTTCTCCCAATAGGAAAAGGATTACCAAACAAAATCAGTATGTAGAGTGAGATTCATATGTAGGAGGACATATAGTGCACTCATAAATTGTAAAACTGTGCAAGTATGTTAAGGACTGGCATTTTCAGATAGAGACCTCATATCTATGTCCCTTTGCACATATGTCGAATCCGTACAGTGCGAATTTGTGTTTTCTAGAACGCAGAACATGCAGATTAACCAGGAATACATTCCAATGAACAACTATTTCATTGTTTGTGCTCAAGCAGGGAAATGTAGCCCCAGGTGTTACAACCTAGGCCTCTCACATGTGGAATCTGTGTCAACATTAAATTTATTCCCAATAGTGTGTCTAGCTTTGGAGATAAGATAATTATATTAATGTCCAACAAATGACCACAAAAGTAGGTCAATGGGACTGTACAGTACAATGCAAGAGGTGCCAGCAGGGAGACCGGAAGGGGTCATCCAAAACAGCAAAAGAAGAGATAATAAGAAAGAGAGGAAAGAGGAAGGAGAAGTGAATGCCGCCATGGCCAGAAGAGTGCAAATGGATGGAGCTGAAGGTGAGGAGCATGGGAGAGGCCCGCCTGTAATGTCCCCTTCTAGGACAAGTTAGGAAATCACATAAATCTGATCACACACTGCTGGAAAATAATTAATATTCAAACCCCAACTGCTGCAATTTTCCAAAATTCAAATCTTTGGCTAGAGAAGTCCAAATGAGCTGAAATTTAGAATATTGGGCCACAAAAATATGAAGAATAATATGCAAAAATCGGATTTTGCACAGCCAACACGAAACCCTAATTTTTCCCTAAAAAGTAGGTCACCCAACACTTTTAGGGCATCAAATCAATTCCCAAAAATTATAAAATTACTTCCTCCTTATTTCTCCTAATTAATTAATCAAATCGATCCTAGGAAGATTAGATCTTCATAGTCCGACCTCAAATAACCCTATGCCAAAGTGTTGGATTCGATGGGAGAACTAATTAGAATTCTAAAATCATCCAGATCTGATTTTTAGCAGCAATTAATTAATTAATAAATCACCCAGAACAACTGAAACTTTAAAATTCATATCTTACTCAATACTCAATATTTTGTACCAAATAAAATGTAGATTATTCTATAATTCAAGGCCTTTCCAATGAACTATGATTCTGAATTTTTAGGTCACTGAAACCCCTTCAAATCAGCCCCCAAAATCTGAAAACCAGTCGCTAGGGTTAGGGAAAATTAATTAAATAATTTCCAGCTCACAAAACCCTTCAAAAATACTCAAATAATCAATCTTTGCATCTGAAATAATTAATTAGACACAACAAATAGATCTAGCATAAACAACTTCAAAACATGATAGATCAAACCCCAAACCAAGTCGATTTGCCTGGAATAAATTGCAACAATAATAACAATCACAAAGCACCACAAACCCTTCACAAAAATGCAGATTTATTCTCCAAATAAACACGCCAGTACCCAAGACTAAGTCGCCAATGCAAGAATGAATATATCATGCGTAAACACATTCAACACAAGAGAGCTCAATGGAGAGAACAATGAAGTATTTGATATTCTTCAATAATAGATCTAAATGAGAGAGAGCACAATGCAAGAACTAGGGCATACATCCCAATACTCCAAGCATGGAGTGAAATCAAATGATCAATCAACATAACCCTCTAAAGGAAATGCGACCTCGTTTTATAGAACTAAGGGGTGCAATGTCCAATGACTGACCTTTTCTCTTTTGGAGGGAAAACATAAACTCTCATTAAAATATTTAATACCAAGACTATGTGCACTTTATTTATTTTTAATTAATTAAATAAAAGTAACAAACCTATGTGCACATTAAACTAACTAAAGAGACTCCCACTTGTAGCGCTAGGCATGCCAAGGGGTTATAATGCAAATGAATAATAGATATTAATAATGTCCCTGAAAAGGGGACATTGTACCACCACTGACCCGGTCACCTAGCATTCGAGGCCGATTGAAAGCAGCTGGCAATATGTCTATATCCAATAGCTGAAGCCGTGGGAAGATTGGAATGCCAGTGTCACGTAGCATCCGAGGATGACTAAAAATAGTTGGCAATATGCCTGTGTCCAGTAGGTGAGGCCGTGGGAAGACTGGAATGCCGGTGTCTAGAAGAAGGGCGAATAAGACGAGCCATTTGCGTTCTCCTGGACAGACGCGGCCTCTAGGAGGGGACCCCCAACTAAGTGCCATCGCGAGTACCTCTGACTTGGGAGGTAGCCCCACGGGGCCTGACAAATCTGGTCCAGGAATCCGAGCTGGTATTAAGGTGCCGTTTGGTGCCCCTCACCGAAGGGAGCACCGTAAAGAAAGAAGTAATCTGTAGAATAGCAGTCTGTCTGGGAGGAGGTTGAAGGGTCTCATTCCAGAGCCCCAAGACACCGCTGATCCTGGTACTTGAAAAATTACAGAAGTGGAAGGGGAAAATGTGGAGGGAGACATGGTGGAAGGAGGAAGACCTTGCGGGTAGACTGTCTGAATTGGTGTCAGGATAAGGGGAGACTCGCCCAAAACACCCAATTGATCACTCTGGTTATACGCTTGTGTAGGCATAAGACGTAGTCGAGCAGGGGCAGGAGGCAAATGAAGAGCCATAGAGCATGACCACAACCAGCAGAGCTGCTCATGCCCCATGAAAGCAATCAGAACAGGTTCGAGCCTGCAAGAAGGAGATGAGCAAAGGATTCACGACCTTGCAGGAAGGTTCGAGCCAGCAAGGAGGGTTCGAGCTTGTCGGGAAGGAGGGTTCGAGCCAGCCACGAAAATGGGAATTTGTGGGTCCAGACAGGGTCGTGAGGCAATGATTAGATTCGCAGGAGCACATGAGCTAACAGGAGCTCCAAAATTGTGGGTAGAGAGGCCACATAACCGAGTCGCGAAAGGGAGATCAGAGGAAGTCGTGACAGAAAGGATTCATGACAGCGGGGGCAAACACAGGTTTCACGAGTTACAAAACGACGAGCTAGGGCATAAAGGCAGTCTCGAGTATGCATCAAGACCAAAAAGACAGTCGTGAGTTGGTTTCTAGGGCACACAGGCAGTCGCGAGCACCAATATTACAGACGCGAGCACCATTACAGACAATAGCGAGGACCATTACAGTCGAGCACCATTACAGTCAAGCACCCAAGATCATTTTGGATGAACAAGCTTTCCCAAATGGACCTTGAACAAGGAGATCCACTCTACATAGTTTGCATAGGATAATTCCCCCAATACTCAATTATTAGATTTACATGATCTATTGGCTTCACCAAACCTATCCACCTAGCAAATCAATATATTACATTGCAGCAAAAACACATAAGGAGTCACCCAGAGGGCTTGTATTGTCATCTTGGAGTATCATCCAACATCCCTAGCCTTAGTTGTTCTTCATGTCAAAAAATTTCCAGAAAAAAAATCAAAGACACAAGGCTAGTTATAGGTGCTGTAAAAACTATTTTGATGTTTCAATTCATCAGCTATTATATGAGCTAATTCGTAAAAAAACATTGGACAAGCATAGAAGGGGCCACAACAGTAAGCTAAAAAATCACAGTTGGGCATTTATTGGTCTATGTAGGCCTTTAACAAGGACTGTTACACTTAAAATCAACTGCTAAGGTATTCAACATGATGATGCCATAGTTTAATGAGTTCATTAGCAGAAAAGGCCAGTATTGTTCTGGCAGTCAGCTTTGTTATGTTTTTACTTGTTAATTATTCTCTTGTTAGATATAGATAGTGTATTAATGGGTCCATTCTTTAGTTTTGAACAGTTGAAGTCAACGATTATGTTGTTGGGTCTTTTCTCTTATAAATAGCAAGATGAACGTGCAGGTAAGGGAAATAATGTACCAGGTCCTCCATGTACCTAGTGATTGCATTGTACACTACCTTATGCAATAAAAATGCTACTCTCATTTTCTTCTGTGCTATGTTTATGGTATGCTCTTTTTATTATACAGTAGTAGGCTTTTGGTAGTGTAGCTTTTCCCTATTAATGGTTTTCCCAACATCTCACTATGTGCTTGGTTATCAAGACCACTGAGCAAAATGATAAAGGTAAGGTTATTATTAATAAACTGCTAAATTTAGGAAAAATAACAAATAGAGAGCACCACAATGAAATAGAAGACTATAAAAGCAAAGTTGAACACTTAATTGGAAAGAGAACTACTTATTGCACTTAGAAATGTTTTGAAGGATTGTCATATTGTTGTGAAGAAGTGTGGAGTGGACGTTCTATTACACTACCATATGGTTACTGCCATGATACCATCAGGTGCCCACTCTTCACCATGGTATGCTTGAGAGGACCCAACACCACGGGAGACTCACCATACAACTGCAGGCTTAATTTTTGTAATGTCCCCTTTTTCAACTTAAGAGCCTAATGATGGACTTCTTGCCATTCCCTTTATGTGGAAATGAAGTTGAATGAGTAAGGGAAGGAATTGCATTCAATTTCTTTTTTCTTTTGCTAATTTTTAATGTTTTCTTTAGTGTCTTCTCTATTAGGCAGGTCATCTGGGCTGGAAGAGTTTTAAAAACAAATTGAAAATCTCTAAAGAAGCTTTATGAGGTCGGTCCTTCTATTTTGGCTTTGGCACCAAAGGAGGGATATAAAAGGAGATCTAAGACTTCATTTTCATCATCAATTTTGGTGCATTTACTCTATACTTGATCTTTGGGCTAATTGCTCGTTGTCATTCCACTTTTGGGAAAATGTCCATTTGTGTGGCATTTTCCAAGGAAGACAAAACCCTTCCTCGTGGCTGTTTAGAGGACGAAAACCCTCCATATTTTGGGTGAAGTGAAGATAACTTGAAGACCTCTTGCAAATTTGAACATTAGCAGATCAAAGAAGACATTTACAAGGGTTTGTATGCATTGTTGAGATCTTCGTAGTTGGAGCGACTGGGGTTTTATAGCATTTGAGTGCCTTCTAGGGCACAAGTTGCAAATTTGATTCCAATTTGGCATAATTTCTAAATTCGGAATCTATATTTCTTTGTGGTTGTTGGGATTTGGAAACCCTTCATTTCATTATTTCTTTGGGTTGTACTTCTGCTGCAAGTAATTAATTATCTAGTTGTGTTTTCTATCAATTTTCATATTTGAAGGTGGCTTAAATACCTATCTATATTTTGGTTGGGTTATTTGAGGAGTTTCAAGTGATTTCCCTTCATTTTTAGGTTGTTGATATAAAAATCAGACTGCTGATTTCCAGCTGTCATAAAAATCAGTTTGCTGGTCTAAAATATGAAATTAATAATTTTGGGGTTTGTGTGATTTCCTCCTGTTTTAGTTTAAGTCCCAAAAAGGGACATTACAGTGGTATTAGAGTTCCGATCTTCCCAGCCTAGGGTTTTCATGGAAAGTGCAACAAGGGTTTTCTATACTATCAAAGAAAAAGGAAAGCGGACCAACCAAGAAAGGAGGATAATATGATTAACCAAGATCCTCAGGAAGCCAAGATCGATAAGCTTATTATGGGACAAGAGCAATTGACGGATACCATGGATTTCCTAGCCCTATCACTTCGGAAGATTAATGAACCTAAGGTATCATAAGGGAGATGGTAGCTCATCTGGAGCTAATAGCGCATGACGACCTTTGGGATCAGCCCACGGATCAGCCACAAGGCCTACTTTTCTTCCAAGGGAAAAAGCTATTCCGGATGTGGGAGCAAGGCCCTCTATGGGGCAAAGCATTGCCATGTGCTATGAAGAGTATATGGCTCTTCCAAGAGAGATACAAAAGGCTATTTCACTTGCCAAGTTCATAGGAGTGAACAAAGGAAGAGCTAGGCATGGACCTAGGTCTTAGACACCACAAAAGTATTTTCAACATGCCAGGACAAAGAAAGAGGAGAAGAGCTTCCAAATTGCATTGGCAGAGCAAGAAGAAGAAATCAAAGAACAAGAATGTAATGTCCTCTTCTAGGACAAGTTAGAAATTAATACAAATCTGATCATACACAGTTGAAAACAATTAATACTCAAACCCTGACTGCTGCAATTTTCAAAAATTAATTCCCGCTTAACCGTCTAAGCAAAAATCTTCAAACTTTGGATTTTGGGTCACAAAAATATGAAGAACAATGTCTCAAAACCAGATTTTGCACAGCCAACATGAAACCCTAATTTTGACCTAAAAATTAGGTCGCCCAGCACTTTTAGGGCAATAAATTGCAGCAGCAATAATAGTCATAAAAGTACTTTAAACCCTTCAAAAAAATATAGATTTATCATCCAAATAAATGCGCCAATACCAACACAAGAGATCACAATGAAGAGAACAAGAGAGAATACTTCAATTGATCAAACCAGCTTACTAACTTCCCACGCAAGAGAGAGAGAGAGAGAGAGAGAGAGAGAGAGAGAGAGAGAGAAAACCTTAATAGGCATGCATCCAAACTCCAAGCATGGAGCATAAAATAAATATCATCATAACATGAGTCTAACAATGATCCTAGCACTCCTTTTATAAGCAAGGAGGCACAAAATTCGAAATCCCTAGGAGAGGGAAATTATTAAATAAAAGAAATTTATTTCCCCTAGGTGTGGCGTTCCCTTTTAAAAGGGTGATTTTAATATTTAAAAGCCACCTAATTATTATTTAATTAATTCCCCTTTTTAATTTGCATGTTGGGAATTTAATCAAATAATTAAATACATTACTTGCTCCATAAATATTAAATAATTAAATAAATATTGTTTTATAATGTCAAATGATTAAAATCACTCTATAGGCAATATTATCTAATTATTTAATATATTTTTCCCCTTGCAACATCTCTAAAGCCCACGGGGAATGATAGGCTACGGGTCTTCAAAAATGGGGACATTACAAAGAACAAGAGAAGACCGATATGCAGCATGAAGGTAAAAATTCTTTGACAATAAATGATGTTTTGTGGTTTCCAATGATTGCATGTGGTGACAAGTTGGTGAAGGAAAATCATATCTACAAGAGGTTCTTAAGGCTAAGATTCAAGATGACCCGGTTGAGAGGCATGTCCTTCAAAAGGAGGCCTCACCTTATACTCATGTTGGTTTTTAGTTTGCTGTAATTTACATATCAACATTAGATGGTAAGCAAATTAATTTATTGCATCACCCTCACACTCTGTATTTGCAAGGTTTTGATCATCATGAAAATTATTCTAACAAAGATGTGAGGATGAAGGGTACTAAAGAGAAAAAGGTTATTTTCCAAGAGGCCCCTAACCATCTTCCAAGCATTTTGAAGATTGAACCAAAGAAGGAAGGCGAACCACTGAAGTGGTTGGGCATTGAGAGGTAACAACCCATTGAAGCTCTAGAAGCCCCCAATTCCATTCCCAAAGTAAATCTCTCGACTGATTTTCAGAACAACATGAAGACATCATGGTTTGATGAAGGTTTGAAGCATGAATCTAGGGAAATCAGGGAGCATGAGTCCCAAGGTAAAAACTCTCTAATGTTTAATGATATTTCAACGGTTTCTAATGGGTGCTTGTGGAAAACTGTTGAAAAGAAATCAGATTTGAGTAAGGGCAAAGAGGATGACATTACTTAAGGGTATGTTCATGAAGGAAAGGCACTTCCAATTTCTCACGATTACTTTCAATTTGCTGGAAACTTCTGAACAACAGTCAATAAGAGGCAAATTGATGGT
The DNA here is from genome assembly GCA_019776745.2 of Taxus chinensis. NCBI lineage: Eukaryota > Viridiplantae > Streptophyta > Pinopsida > Cupressales > Taxaceae > Taxus > Taxus chinensis. The sequence goes on from CM034150.1 coordinate 16,662,830, forward strand.
GTACATGACTTCGGCAACAACCATGAAGATGACCCATGCAAGTACCAACAAAATATTGTTGAAGCCAAGGTGGAAAGAACTTCATTTGTTAAATCTAAGGTGAAGGAGAAGGCTGATCCTAATTCAGAAATTCTGAGTCATAGGGTCGGAAGTGTAGAGGATATCTCAATCATTCCTCATCCGGCAAGAGAAGGTGAACATGTTGAGGGCAGCCCAAGGTATGATCAGATTTCATATTTGTTAACCCCCACTATGTCGCTGCAATCTATTTCTTGTCTTGAGCAACATGTTGAAATTGATGTGAAGATGAATGGTAAGCAAACTAGGTGTTATTTTCAAGGTTATATGAATCAACTTGCTATGGTTTTATGGGACTCAATTTACTTTAAAGATTGCCACTTTTGGATGTATGTGAAGGTTATGGATAATTCATCCAATGAACATACAAATTCAACATCATGGGAGATAAGTTCAGCTTGCTAGAAGGTATGCAACAATTCAATTTTCATAAACCAAGGTGAGGTAAATTTTCATGCCATTGTTTGGAATTGGTTCTCTAAAACATGCCTAGCAAGAATGCCTAATGAGACACGGATTCAATGGGATCTTTGCGATATAAGTCATCCTTCTAACACGATTGAGAGGAGCTTGGAAATTATGAATCATGAAAACCAAATCACTGTGGAAGTTGTCTCAAATCTTGTGGCTGTTATGACCAACATATTCAGCTGGTCTCACATTCTTTTTGCAGCCACCAAGTGGATTTCAATCACAAGGAAGGGGTGCCGTTCTTCTAGCAACATGGACAAGGTAAGAGTAACTTTCACAAGATGTTTGTTGGCCACTACGATTCTGCATTTGAGTAATGAAATGCAATGCAACAATTGTGATGGGATGTTCTTCCCAATTTTATCTGTTGGGTTGTGCATATCTTCTTAAGACAACAATAGAAGGGTAGGTTTGAAGACATTCTTTTCATTCAAAATTGTGTGTAAAAGGATTCACTCATGGAGAACAATTAAGGCCAATGTTCCAACCTATTTGGGATTGTTTGGGATGAAATTTGGCAAAGTATGGGTGTTATACTTGCTTACCAGCACTCATAAATTCTGATCTGAGCCAAATTTTGAAGAGATTAGTTTGGGGCAGCTTTGAAGCATCTTTTGGGAGCCAAGGTAATCATTATTATAGTTGTATTTTTGTCTCACTCGCTGTCCACAATAATTTCAGCTCCCTATCTATTCTTTTGACAATTAGACATGAGTCTCATGCCATGAGGTTAAAAGGTTTGCGATCTACTATCATTGTTGATGTGTCTTCAGTTGAAGATAGTGAGTTTGCAGTCCTTGTATGGGTACCTAATACCTCTACATCAATCATATTTCTGAAGCTTACACAGGTTTGTCATATTTGCATCATTTTTATACTGCTGGTCACAATATTTTCAGTCTTGAACAATTGTATCCATGTGCAATTTAAGAAGGTTTCCTTGCATGGTGTTGATAATGGTGAAGCTTCACTAGTGAGGAAACTCCTCCTAGCCATACTGGTGCTGAATTGGATGGAATCCCAGGTGATTTATTGTTGTTATGACTTATTTTCAGCCTACATGCAAAGTGTGTTGGAAAATGTCCTCATGTTCCGGACAGAAGGCTCCATTGAGGGAGAGCATATAGGTATGGGTGATGGAATAAGTAGACACCATGATCATTGTGGGTGGAAGTTGTTTTCCTTGCCAACTATGGGATTCAGTTGTTTGGGTATGATGGTATCTAAGCATATAAGCTTGTGTTGGTAAGAACTCTTTCATTTGATAGACACAAAATCTAGATTATTGGAGCAACTGAATTTGCAATTGCTTGGGGACAAGCAATTTTGGGAAGGGAGGACAATAATGTCCCCTTTTTCAATTTAAGGGCCTAATGATGGACTTCTTGCCATTCCCTTTCCATGGCAATGAAGTTGAATGAGCAAGGGAAGGAATTGCATTCCATTCCATTGTTTTTTTGCTAATTTTTAATGTTTCTTTTAGTGTTTTCTTTATTAGGCAGGTCCGCTGGGCTGGAAGAGTTATAAAAACAAATTAAAAAGCCCCAAAGAAGCTTTATGAGGTCGGTCCTTCTATTTTGGCCTTTGGCACCAAAGGAAGGATAAAAAGGGAGATCTAAGACTTTATTTTCATCATCAATTTTGGTGCATTTAATCTATACTTAATCTTTGGGCTAATTGCTCATTGTCATTCCACTTTTGGGCGAAAATCCAATTGTGTGGCATTTTCCAAGGAAGACAAAACCCTTCCTTGTGGCTGGTTGGAGGATGAAAACCATTTGCAGATTTGAACATCAAAGAAGACATGTACAAGGGTTTGCATGCATTGTTGATATCTTTCTAATTGGATGAACTATGGTTTGATAGCATTTGGGTACCTTCTAGGGCACAAATTACAAACCTGATTTCGTATTCTGATTTGGCATAAGTTCTAAAGCCAGAATCTATATTTCTTTGTGGTTGTTGGGGTTTGGAAACCCTTCATTTCATAATTTCTTTGGGTTGTACTTCTGTAATATCCCTTTTTGGAATATTAATCAAATTTTATTAAACTACTTGCAAATGAAGTAAAATTAGAAGAGAAACCCTTCTAGGTTCACTTGAACTAACCTAGTGTTGGCTTCAATACAACCCAAATGGGGTTGGAGTGAGCCAAGGTAAGGGTTTAGATGGGCTTATTAGTCGGAATTAACACTTCTTTGACCAAATAACTTACAATAATAGTAAAATAAATTAAAAATGCTGAAAATGACTGCAAACTTCAAAAATTAATATCTCCCACACCTGAAATAAATTGCAGTTGGAAGATAAAATTATAATATTTCAAATGAACCCACAATCAGAATTTTTAATCAATTGTAATCCACTCAAATCAGCCCTTGAATTTGCGGATCAAGTCGCTAGCGTTAAGGGAAAATCATAAAATTAATTCCAGCTTTAATATTCAATTCCCCACACTCAAAATCATCACTTTCAGATCTGCATTAATTGATTTATAACAGATCAAAAAACCCTTCAAACCCTTCCAAAATATTTCAAAAATTCACCTAAACCAATCGATTTAATTAACATAAATTCCAGCAAGATTAGCAACTCCAAATATCATGAAAACAAGTGTATTTGCAATAGAATAATGAGCAAGAACAATTCAGATTTTATTCTTGCAAAAATGCCATTCAAGAACACCCTAAATCTCCCTCCACAAGTCGATTTGTATCATGACAAAACTAGCAGCAATTTCCAAAATTTATTAATTAAATGATGGCCCAAAAACTCTCCAAATAAGCTTTCATACTCCCTCAATAATGACGAGTTCACATATATTGTATAAGAATGTAAATAATTTATCAATTCAAGCTCTCAAGGGCACACACACTTCACAATGGGTGGTGTTAATGTACACCTTTTGTTTTTTCTCACAAGTGGGCATACATCCCTTTTCAAGCATGAACATAAGTTATAATAACCATCAACATGCGAGAAGAAGTGCCCCTCATCTTCTTTTATATTTTTTCGTTGCTCAATCTTCAAAGTTCCTTCTCCATTTTTGGCGTCAAAATCTAGGGGAGAATTTTATTTTTAAAAAGTGTCTAGAAATCACACTCAAAACAAATATTAAATGCACGGGGAAATTAAATTAAATGATGCCCATGTGAATTGACCCATGCTTAGAATAAATTAATTTATTCAAATATTAATTATTAAATGATATCAAAAAAATGCGACTTGCTTGGTTATTTTATTTACTTCCAAAAACAAGTAATTATCATCCCAAGGAAATCGATTTTCTCTCTTATTTTTGATTTACAAAAAAAATATATTTTGATTTTTAAATTCACATGTGCAAATCGATTTTCTCTTATTTTAATTTTTATTTGAAAAGGGGAACATTACAACTTCTGCTGCAATTAATTAATTTTCTAGCTGTGTTTTCAATCAATTTTCATATTGGAAAGTCGCTTAAATACTTCCTAAAATACTTATCTATATTTTGGTTGGGTTATTTGAGGATTTTCATGTGATTTCCCTTCATTTTTAGACTGCTGATTTCTAGCTGTCATGAAAATCAGTTTGTTGGTCTAAAATCTGAAATGAATAATTTTGGGGTTTGTGATTTCCTCCTTTTTTTTTGTTGAAATCCTAAAAAGGGACATTACAATTTTCCAATCTATGGCTGCCAATCGTACGCTTAACTAGCAGTGTCATACACACCTAGCATGATTTTCACCATATGGCTACCCACAATACACTTCATTGCCACACATTACATTTGAATAATTGCATGCTCCTCCACCCTACAATTGTTCCCTATTTTCAAACTGGCAATTGCATCTTTTCTTTCATCATACACTTAAACAACAATGCCATACGCTCAAAGAAAAGTGCATGGTTTCTCACTGTATGTTGCCTACGTTCCAATCGCACTGCATGCTTGTGTGCTTTCGCTTGTACTGCTTGACCATACAAGATGATATAGTAACCATATGGAGTGCTACACAAACTATACATACAACTACAATAATCATACATGCACCTATAATGACTGTACGAACAACTATAGTACATTATTTTTTGATACATTTCAACATCCACCAAAACAAAAATTTCGATTTGTGAGTTTTTGTAATATCTTTTTTTTTGAATAAATTTGACATAAAGGATTCCTTAGCAAGCATAGGTTGAACGATGGAAGATCATGGATTGTATTTCAGTTTTCATCACTCATATTCATGTTTTATTTTTGTATTTCCCCTCTTAATGAGGTTGGCTGGGTTTAGTGCCTTTAATGAGGCTTAATAAAATATTATAATGACTTAGTAGGGGTCAGCCTTACCTTTATGAGCTTTGGTGCCAAAAGGAGGTTATAAAAGAAGATTAGAGAGCTCATTTGAAGCATCTAGTTTTGGTGGATTTTTTAATATGGGCATTGTGAGCTTGCTGCTCCATGTTCTTCCACTTGAGGATGAAAACCCTCTTGTGTGGCTTCTTATAAGGATGAAAACCCTCTTGTGTGGCTTCCTATAAAGATGAAAACCCTTCTAGTGGTTTTGTTGGAGGACGAAAACCCTTCAACATTGTTTGACCTTGAAGATTATTGCAAGTTTGAAGAAAAGAAATTATATTCAAATTTTTATTGGCATTGGGCAGCCTTCCCTAGGTGGAGCGACCTACCTTGGAGAGTGGTTTGATGCCCTAGAAGGCATATTATTGATATTTCACTTCATAATCTGATTTGTCATATTTTTTAAGGTCGGAATCTCCATTTTGGTGATTTTTGGAGAAGGTTAGCTATTTTTCTAGCCCTCGGATTTGGCTAGTTTGTTGCTGACTTGAATAATTAATTCCAACTGTATAATTTGATATTCTATCCATCTTTTGATGTATTTGTGATTCATAAATATTGCCACGGTTAGAGTAAATTTTTTGTGGCATTATTCATTGAATTGTATGGTGAAAATTGGATTTTAATTTCATAATTAGTTTGCTGCCCTAGTAGATTGCAAATTTTAGATTTATTTCAATTGTTGATTATAAAAATCAAACTTGTTTGTATTGGGGTTTGAGCTGATTTCCTTAATTTTCAGTTTTGTCTCCGAAAGGGATATTATAGTGGTACTAGAGCACGGATTCTCAAGGCCAAGGGTTTCAGTGAAAGAAGACAAGGCTTTAATACTATCATAGAAGGAGAACACTATGGACTCTCAAGTAGCTAAAGTTGATAAATTAATTGTCGGCCAAGAGAGACTTGCGGACACCATGGATTTTCTTGCCCTATCTCTCCAAAGGATCATTGAACCTAGGGTCCAAAGTGGTGAAGGTAGCTCGATGGGAGCCAATAATGCTAAGGAACCTATGGGATCAGCATGAGGATTGATTTCGAAGCCCACTTTCCTTCCTAGAGAGGAGGTTATTCCGGGGGAAGAAGCAAGACCTACGGGTGGACGGAATATTGCTGCAAGTTATGAGGAATACATGGCCTTACCAAGGGAGATTCGTGAGGCTATTTCATTCGCGAAATTCATAGGAGTGAATCAAGGAAGACCTAGGCCCAAGCCTAGACATCACATGCCACACAAGAAGAAGGAAAAAAGGACAAAGTTTGTTGAAGAGGGGACCAAAACCCCAAGTTTACCATGCAAGGATGGAGATACCTATTTCCCTAAGGAGAAGAGGGAGGAAGAATTATTGCAGCGGCTAGTTAATAAAAGGGAGCAACCCTTCGGAGCCTTAGAACCCCCCGCCACAATGGCCAAAGATGAACCCTTCAATGATTTTTCTTACAACCCTAAGGAAGCACAAGAAGAGGAAAAAATGATTAAACAAGAGCCATGAGAAAGAGAAGGTAAAGAATTTTTAATTATCAATAATATTTCCTTGAATTCTAATGGTTGCATGTTGGAAAATACTAAGGGCATTTGGGAGCATGAGCGGAAGAATGAAGGAAATCTTGAGAAACAAGTGGGTGAAATGAATAGCTCAAGCAATTCTCATATGACAATAAAAGATGGAGTCATTAAGGAAGATGAATTGGTGGTCAAGAGATCTAAGGCCATGACACTTGCACCCATCCCGAAGAATCAATTTCCTAAGGTAAATATTGCTCATTCTGTGGTTAATATTGACAATGTTTTGACATGTGATGAATCCAGAAATGAAGCAAGAGGTGTTGAGCATGTTGGGGAAGAGGAAGGGCTGGTTGGAAACCATTCTCCAATAAAAAATGATGGCAATAAGCTTGCTGGTCTGTTCAGAACAGCAGACAATAAGAGGCAGATTTATGGTGTCCATGAGCACGATAAGAGCTACGAAGATGCCCTATGTGAACACCATCAAGATGTGGTTGAAGCTCAAGCGGAAAACGCTTCACTTGTTGAATCCAAGGAGAAGAAGAATGCTGATTTCAACTCAGAAATTCAGAGTCACAAGATTGGAAAAATGGAGGATGTTTCAATCACTCTTCATCTGTCATGGGAAGGGAGACATGTGGGGAACAACTCAAGGTATGATGACATTTTATCTCCTTTTATATCGCTATCATACTAATATCATGATGGGAAAATTGTCAAGGATTGCATGTCATGTTTGAGTGATGTTGTTGTGACAAAGAGAGATGAACATTTTATGATTAGCTCAAAGTATGAAAGTCTTTTAAATTAATTTCTTACATGTCAATTTGTGGGTCAACATGAGAGGTATGCTAGAGAAATAGATATGGTTTGTAACATAAGTATGGAGAACATTATTTTCAGACGCAATTTCATCATACTTGCTGATTGGCACAAGAAGGCAGCCATAATGAAAGATAATTTTTCAGATTTTCAAGGCATTATGGATCACCATTGAAGTTACTTTCAGCTAGGGTCACTTCAATTGGGAGTGATATGCATATTTTCAGGCATAGAATGAGCAATTCGAGGAGGTTAGGTACATCAGTTGATATGCAGCCTAGAAAGCAAGTTTTGGTATTCCAAACACTCCACTTGGAGCAACCAAAAGGTCTTCTACAACAAGGAAATTGATATGCAGCCTAGAAAGCAAGTTTTGGTATTCCAAACACTCCACTTGGAGCAACCAAAAGGTCTTTTACAACAAGGAAATCTTTTCAATTCATCAATTTTGAGACACACTTGTTTGTTGCTTCCTCATTTGTGTGTTATAGCTGCTTATTGTGGGAGAATGGAAAATAGTATGGTGTGCATTTCAAAGTATCATAGGACAGCCCATTTGCAAAATATATAAGTGCCACAAATGCATAATGTTTTGTCGCTTGGGGTCAAGGTTTGGGTTCCAAAGACCCAACAAATCATTGGAAAAGTTTGGAAAAATTTTCCGCTATGCATTGAAGGTAGAATACGCATGTTCAGCGCAGCCATTGGAGATGTTAATTTTCAGATTTTCAAAACTCTTCTAATCACTCATGATGAATGTTCAGTTGTGGTCACTTCATTGGATGATAGGATGCACATTTTCAGTCATGAGTTGGACAAATCATGGGGGTTATGGACATCGGTAAGTACACAACCCGGAATACTTATTTTGGTGTTCCAAGCATTCACTTTTGGGAAAAAAGATGCTCCTACAGCAAGGTAATTGTTTGCGTACACCTAATTTGTGGCACCATTACATGATGAATTTTCAATTGGGCATGATGGTTGATTGTTGTTGTAAAATCATAATTCAGAGGGGTAATAAGAAAGTTGATTTTCTTAAGATTACGGCCAATATATTTTCTGGTTTTAGTTGTAGACTTGTTCATAAATTTTCAGAGTATGCAAATCAAATTTCAGCCTCCACATTACTCATGGAATTTCCATTTTTCGTGAAATTTCAGTTTGCTTGTTGTTGTGCTATGACTATAAGACTGGAATTACAAAAATCAGGTTTGGGGCTGCCATTTTCAGTCATGAACAGCAGCAGTATGTTTTCGTTTATTGTGAGTATTCCCTCTTGGAATAATGAGGAAAGAAGATTCCAGTTGGAAGGAAGAAAGAAATCAAGTTGTGGTGAGTTATTTTCAGATCTAAAGATTCTGATTTTTGAAGGAAAAATGCATGCTCATAGCTATTTTTGGGATAGCCTTGCTTAAGTATTGGGAAGCCATTATCTGAGTGAAAATTGTTAAGTGGTATCAAGCAACAAAAGAGAGTTAACTGTCATGTTTCTAAGGCATGACAAAGAGGATGTAAAAGTGTTGTTAAACACTCTTGTTTTCTTTAATATGTTTGCTTCATGTGTAGGCATGTCGAAGAAGAAGCAATCAAAATTCATTTAGGATCCTGAAATGTCCCCACTTCCTAAAATAACAATGTTGAAGACCTTTGGCCTATTTTGTCTACCCGACAGCTAAGGGGTGAACACAAGGGTGAGTTAAGTTATAATAATTTATTATAAAGTGTAAATACAAAAAAAGAAAACATTATAAAGCACTTATAATAAAATATTATGAACTTAATGATAAAACTAAAAAATAGAAAAAAGGCAAAAAGGCATTAGCAAGAGTTATTTATTCAGGGGAAAAATGTGACTTTCCTAGGAGAGAAAAGCAAGTGGGGGAAAGCATTAAATAAGGGGAAAATTCTGATTGGATGTCAAGAGTGGCCATTTGGGCCGTAAGGTCTTCTATTTAAGTCAAGTACAGTTGCTTGGAGGAGAGCATGCTTGTCTATTATTCTCATAAATTTCAGATATTGCATGTTGAGCATTTATAGCTATGCAAGAAATCACTCTTGAGGACGAAAACCCTCCAAGAATTCTAGAGAAGGACAAAAATCCTTCCTCTAGTTGAGAGGATTCTCCACCTTGGGGATTCCATTGTGCATCATTGAATTAGCAGTCATTTTCAGTGTGTTTCCAGCAGTTAAAGGGAAAAGATTTGCTGATTTTGTCCAAGGGTTTGAAGTGAAAGGTTGCAGCTGTGTTTCCTTTATTTTTTAGACATCTCTAATGTGGAGTGACCCACTTCTAGGGAAAATCTGATGTGTTTGAAAGTTGTTTCTGATCTGATTTGGAGTGCTGCCAATAGATCTGATTTTTAGAGGCCAAATCAACCCATTTTCAGAATTTTTGGAGTTGTTAATGTGCCATTTTCAGTTGTGACTTTGGCAGCCTGTCTGCAGAAATTTTACTAAATAAATTCTTTTGTGTTCCCATCATTGCAATATTTTTGGAGTTATTTGAGCTAAACTTTCAGAGGGTTTGCATGAGTTTCTAGTGATTTTTCTTCCCTAAGCAAGTCGCATTTCCTCTAGAAAATTCAGATCTGCAAGAAATAATTTACAAGTAATTCTCTAATCTGCAATCTTTGAGTTGGGATTTGCCTCAAATCCCTTTGGGGGTCAAACATGTCCTTTTAGGGACATTACAGAATGTATAGGAGAATGAAATGGTAAACTGAGAAGAAGGTGATAAATGGAGCCTTCATATTTCGAGCTACATAATTAAGGGAATGATTAGATGGTAATCGTGAAAGAGGTAGGTCCCTAAATCATACTCCTAAAATCACTTGAAGTTTCTAGGATGAGGGACATAATGTGTGGGTCTAGACCCAAGTTTAGGATCCTCGCCTTATTTAATTTTTTACCAATTTGGAAATGTTTTGATTTCAGAAACGGCATTAATAACCTCTTATGCATGGCCACCTTATATCTGTAAATGTGGAAAGTGCTTTTACATTAACAATGCACAACAACTTACTACATACATTGCAACTCAGATTTAAATGGATATGGCTCATTAAATCAGACCTAATTGCATAAAAGAATATTCCTGGAACATAGATAATTGATAAGACGGGGTTTTAGAGTGATATCCGATTTGTTGCAATTCCAGAGAGAATTAAGGAGATGATTACATGGTAATCTTTAAAAGGGTAGGTCCCTTGATCTTTCTTTAAAATCCCTTGAAGCTCTAAGATGAGGAACATAATGTGTGGCTCTAGTCCCAAGTCTAGGACCCTCGCCTTATTTGAATTTTTACCAATTTGAAAATGTTTTGATTTCATCAACAAGATTAATAACTTGTTATGCGTGGGCAGTTGGTCACTTTATATCTATAGATGTAACAAAGTGGTTTTACATTAACAATGCACTACAACTGACCACATACATTGAAATTCAGATCTAAAGTTTAAACATATATGACTCGGTAAATCAGATCAAATTGCATAAAAGAATAATCTTGGAACATAGACAATTGACTAGAGGGGGTTTTAGAGTGATATCTGGTTTGTTGCAATTCCAGAGATAATCGTTAGATATAGACAATACAACGCATGTCCAGATAGCGAGGCGAAGAAGGCCCAGAAAAATTAGTGTGAACGTAGCAATCCAACAAGAACCATATTGTTTGCCAAAACCATAGAGTTTGCCAAAATGGTAGCTTGTTTTTGGCAACTATCAAAAACGCAAATTTGACTTGAGAACTTGTTTGCTTTCTCCTAAACATCAAAAACCTTGATTGCTTCTTCCCGAATTTTGTGCAGATTTTTAGAAAATTGATCTCCTTCTCTGGAACCCTAAATTGCAGGAACACCTTGCAATAATAAAAAATAGGGGATGTTTTGAGAGGTATGTGTTTTTCCTACATTATAATTAGGTCCTTTGATGGAAAAAGTTCTTTGAAGACAACACACCAAGTATAATGCAGTTCAACAATTAATTCAATGTAATGTAAGAGTTCCCAACCCTTATCACTTTCATTGATCGATGCATTATCATCTGTGTAGTCAATAAATTTTACATCAACCAAAAAAATATTTTCTGTGTTTGCGGGCTTCCAATAGTTGAAGCTTAAACATATATGCAATGCACTCACCCTTTAAATAGTGTAGCCTGGATAGCAAAAAAAGCAAACGTCTATTCTGCCACAAACAATGAGATTTTCTGTGAAAACAACAAGACCCTTGTCCTTAATTAGTGCATGTTTCTGGTTTCTAAACTCACTGACTAGTGGCTTTGCCGCGATGAGTTATGTACGTAAGCTAGTAACCATCTGTGGCAATGGTTTTGCATGTTTGACATTCTTAAAATACCCCACAACCACACATTTGGAAGGGAAAGAGTCTGACTACACAGATAGATATCGAGACAGATGTTGATGGCATCATCCTGAAGTTAGTGGCTAGATTTTCGAAATAGCATACAAATTGCTTGAGGAAGTTCAAGGCATTTACAGATCAATGTTTCAGCTCAGGCAACGTAGGAGCATTGTAGATCTGCAAGCTATCCTCGCTTTTGTTGTAGACATAGGGAGAGTGAGAGTGTCATATGTAGTGTTCAATCTTCTTCTCCAAGCAATATAATGTAAAGAGCGTGTCGGTTTGGTTTCAGTGACTCATTTCTGTGTCTAGCCACTGTTGTGGAAGGCTGCAAGTTTCAAGTTGTACTTCATTGGACCCCCTAGATCTGTTTGCATCAATTAGTTATCAGAGTTGGTAACAATTTCATGGCATATGTAGTACTCCTATCTAAGCTGTGTATTGAGATTATCCAAGTAGTGAGAGTGGTCTATGAGAAGTGTATGCCCTACACAGCTTTGCAAATAAGATATCACAGCAGCTGGGTTGAGGTCCTGAAAAAGTATCATGAGTCAAGATGAGCTCCAAGACAATTGGGAGAGCTGGAATAGTGGCTGCCACTATGGCATGAAGATTAAATGGGATTACAGAAATGTTGAGTTATGCAGACAAGATCAACTACTGTTGGAGAGGATAGAAGAGGATTTGTCTCAAGGAATGATGTGAGTGACGAAGAAAAGGAAGAGCTGAGAGTAGAAGGTGTAGAACAAACACTGAGTGGTTAAAGGAGGGTGAAGATAAGCTTATTAAAGCTGTCTCAAAGACTGGAAGTGGAACGAAGATGAAGGTCCCAAGTTTTTCAGGAACCTTGAATCCAGAGGAAGTGATTGATTGCCTCATTGAAACAGAAGAGTATTTTGAATTTGATGAAGTACCTATTGTAAAGAAGATTAACGTACTCAAACCAAGCTTAAGGGTCTTGCAGCTCTATATGGTGGAAAGAGGTGCAGAGTGAGAGGAAGAAGAGTGGTAAGGAAAAGATTACCCATTGGGAGAGGATTGTTGCAAAATTGAAAAGCAAATTTCTGCCTGCGAATTATCAGCTGTATTTGTTGAAAAGATTACATAAATTGAGGCAAAAAGGAGATAAGTGTGAATGAGTATACGGAGTTCTAACCAATGTTATGCAGGGATCCGTCCCCTAGATTTTGGTGACGTCCCGGATGTCCCGAATGTTTCGGGGACTTGGGTACTTGGAGGGGACGTCCCCTATTTTTTTCAAATCTTTCAAAAAACTTCCGATGTTTTTACTTTTTAAAAGCTGTTATTTTTATGAAGAACATTAAATTATAATCTTGAAAGTACTAGAATAGAGTTTAAATCCGTAAATTTCATTGAATAAAGTTAAAATATTCAAATATTAAAGCAATAAAATTTAACACAATATTCAATTTTAATTTTTCTCCGTCAATAAAATTTGGGAATTTTTTCCCGTCCTAGAAACCCCGTCGTCCCCCTGTCCCCGAGGCTTAGGTAACTATAGTTCTAACGAATCACAATTTGGGTTGGTCATAGTGAGTTTTTCAAGAGAAGGTAGCAAGGTACATCAATGGAATGCGGTTGAATATCCAAGATGAAAGCAGCCTAGTGTGGCTGTATAGAGTGGAAGAAGCATACCAATATGTTTTGAGGGAAGAGGAGTTGTTGTCTAGGAGGCAACAAGGTGCATCAAGGGGAAGAGGGAGGTTCAGCAGTGGTAGGGGACAGCCATCCCTTGAAGAAGCATACCAATATGCTTTGAGGGGAGAGGAGTTGTTGTCTAGGAGGCAACAGGGTGCATCAAGGGGAAGAGGAAGGTTCAATAGTGGTAGGGGATAGCCATCCCATGAAGACAATCAACAGTGGGGTGAGGAAGGATCTAGCACTTCCCAAGTGCCAGTAATCAACAAGGAAAACGAGGAGCCACCACTAGAAGAGGAAGGGGCACTTATGGAAGAGGAAGAGGTAGTGAAAGAATGTTCAATGGAATGTGTTACAGATGTTGGGGTTTTGATCTCCATGCTTTTGAGTGCCGGAATGCCCAATGTGAAAGTGGAAAGATTGAAGGTAGTGTACAAGTTGCACAAGCAAAAGTGGATTATGTAGCATCACACGATATGTAATGTTCCTTTCGGGCTTAAATTTGAAGAATTTGGATTTTCCCCAAAATCCTAAGGGAACATTGCTGGAAATGATGATGGCCACATGTAGAAAAGCTGATTTTTATGACAGCAGTATGATTTTATGCAAAAGTTAGGGCAGTGACCTGTTTTAGATCCACAAAACCCTAAGCGACCTAGGTTAAATTCAGATTTTAGTATCTCCCACACACAAATCTTCATAAAGATATCAACAACATGAAACTCTTGATGAAATCATGCAAATAAATGCTTCAACGATAAAATACTGACTGCTGGAATTAATTAATAGCTCTAAAACAATTGAAACTTCAAAAATCCACATCTTCGGAAATATTTGGCGATAAAATGCAAAAGATAGCTCAAAATGACCACAAAAATGGCAGCTATCAAACAAAATTCTAATAAGATTTTTCCAATTGCCAAAACCCATTGAAAAGTGATCCCGAAATCTCCAACTGGGTCGCCCAAGTTGAAAATGAGTGTTGCAGCCCCAAAAAAGTGTGCCCTAGCTGGAATTTGTGCCCTAACACTAATGGAAACACTCTCTGTTCTGAAATTCTGAATGTAAAGCTCACTTGTGACTCCTTGATAAAGCCACCAATGCAACAAATGAAGATTTTCGTCCCGAAGTGTTGTTGCTCTCAAGGGTTTTCGTCCCCAATAGGATCCATTGATGGTTTTTGTCCTCAAAGGCTGAAAATGAGAGCTCAATGCTCCAATTTCCAAAAGAGAAGTATTAAGATTCACCAGATGATCCTTATAATGAGCCCCAACATTTACCTCAATAGCCTCTCTTTCTTTTCCTTGTGGAGTGCTCCATGTGGGTCACTTTATTTCCTTTTTAACATTTACTTTTCCCACTTTTTAATAATTTAATTGAAATGCCAATAATTAAAATTATTTTAAGACTTAAAAATTAAATTATTAATTTACTTCCTCCCCCCCTTTTAGCCGACTAAAAATAATGAAAATAGGCTAAGGGTCTTCTTTCTGCTTTAGTATTTAAAAATACATTTTATTTTAATAATAATATTATTAAGTTGCCCATAAATAGAGAATTATCCGGGCTCAACTTAAACATACTATTGAGTATTTCAAATTTAGAAATGGGGATATTACATATGTGCTCTTCATTAACTATGTATCTCTATGGCATATGAACCACCCCTACCTAAGCTTGATTGAGATTATCCACTAGGTTTTAGGTATGTGCCGGATATAGATAGGCCTATCTATAACTATTGAATATCTTGTGTTGTAGTTAGCACAATCATTGTCTTGTTCTGGCTTGAGAAAAAAGATTGCTGAATGGTATGAAGGTGAAATGGAGAATGTTGTGAGCAGGTAAGCACATTGATGTTGTCACAGTTTTTAGTTTTAAAATAACCACTGATATCATCTGTCACTGTAAAGGCACAATGTATGATCTAAGAATGTTGTAATTGGGCTAGACAAGACAATGTTAGGCGAAAGTCTCGTACTTCCTCTAGAACCTCTCCTAAAATCCACAACCAATGAACCGTCCTAGAATCAAAGGCAAAAAGGTCTACATCTAATTACATCATAAAGAGAGGTTGAAAACCATCCATCATCATGTTATTTTTCTTTACAACAGATTTGGAGGATGGAAAGAATCTTTTAACTGTTGAACCTCCTACTATTATAATCTGACTTTCAAAATGAATAAATACACACGTGCACATGCATGTTTGTTGTCTATGCACAAGATTATAGAAAATTCAAGACAAGATCAAATCTGATATGCTTTGGAAACTTCAAAATAATCTAAAGGGTGTTCCTGAAGTCTGTCTCTTTGTTTTGTCAATTCTATGGAATCAGTACTAAGACACTCCCTAAAAGCAGAAAACGTAGTTTCTTCATATTTTGTAAGTTTCTTTCAGTATCAACATAAGCTCTTTTATTTTGCTGATTTAAAAACATTGGCCCCAGAAGTTTCCCTTGGCCAAAGTTTTGAACCTCACATACCTTCGGTACAAATGCCTCCTACATAGGTATTCCTTATGTTACCCGAGGTTTATTGGCAATTGTGCATATTTTTCTTCTATGGACCATTGCCTACATGTTGCCCTTGATCCCCTAGGGAGGTACTTATTTTTTGCATGTATAGCACATACATGCTGCTCTTAGTCCTCATGGGTGGTAGTTCACTTTCATGTAATGGTATCATAAGGACTCATAGTGAGTTTGGGTAACAAGGAAATTCTAACTAAGGGAAGGGAAAGTGTAATGTCACCATTTTTGAAGACCCTTAGCCTATCATTCTCTGTGGGCTTTTGGGATGTTGCAAGGAGAAAATTATATTAAATAATTAGATAATATTGCATGGAGAGTGATTTTAATCATTTGATATTATAAAACAATATTTATTTAATTATTTAATATTTATGGAGAAAGTAATGTATTTAATTATTTAATTAAATTCCCAAAATAAAAATTAAAAAGCGGAAATTAATTAAATAATATTTAGGTGGATTTTAAATATTAAAATCACCCTTTGAAAAGGGGATACCACACCTAGGGAAAATAAACTACTTTTATTTAATAATTTCCCTCTCCTAGGGATTTCGAATTTTGTGCCTCCTTGCTTATAAAAGGAGTGCTAGGATCATTGTTAGACTTATGTTATGATGAGATTTATTTGATACTCCATGCTTGGAGTTGGGATGCATGCCCATTAATGTTTTCTCTCTTTCTCTCCCTCTCTCTCTTGTGTGGGAAGTTAGTGAGCTGGTTTTGATCAATTGAAGTATTCTCTCTTGTTCCATTTGTCGAGTTCTCTTGTGTTGAAGTATGTTCTTTGCATGATTCATACTTGCTAACATTGGCGATTTGCTTTGGGATGTGGCACATTTATTTGATGAGGATATTTGAATGATTAGTGGTGATTTTTTATGTCTTCATGGTCTGACTTTAATGCTATAATTATTCCAACTATGGCAACTTGATATGGATCTTATTTTGGCATGTTTTAAGGGTAAATCATCTATATTTAAGTTTTGATCTGTGTTGGCTTATTTTTGCTACGTTTGGGTAGATATTTTGAGTGTACTGAAGGGTTATTAAGTGCCGGAAATTAATTATGCAATTTATTCTAACCCTAACGACTAGTTTGGGGATTTTGGAGGTTGTTTTGGAGGGGTTTCAATTATCATAAAATTCAGATCTTTAGTTCTTTAGAAAGATCTTAATTTAAAGAATTAACTGCATTTTATTTGAAGGGGAAATATGGAATATTGAAGGAGTTATGAATTTTAGAAGATTTCAGTTGTTTGCCAATGATTTGGTTGCTAACAATTAATATTGAATGTGATTGTAGCAACTAGGAGAAATAAGGAGAATGTGATTCTATGATTTTTGGAGTAGATTTGGTGCCCTAAATGTGCTGGGCGACCTACTTTTTAGGGAAAAATTATGGTTTCATGTTGGCTGTGCAAAATTTGATTTTTGCATATCATTCTTCATATTTTTGTGGTTCAATATCCAAAAATATCATTCTTCAGCTCATATGGACTTCTCTAACCAAAAATATGAATTTTTGAAAATTGCAGCAATTGGGGTTTGAAAATTAATTATATTCCAGCAGTGTGTGATCAGAATTATATTATTTCCTAACTTGTCCTAGATGGTTGCTCATTGATGTGGGAAAAAGAATTTGGAAACATAATAGTTGTCCTCTAATTTCTATGGATGATATCACCTCCATAATTCAGAATTTTCACATGAATTCGATGACATGGGTGATGGTACTTGATGTTGACTCGTGGGTGATGATTTGGGGGTGGAAATCAGCCACTCCAATTCTGATCTTTGAAGGCTACATCAATATTTTGGGCCACATGATAGAGTTTGGGGACAACCCATATATGAAGGAGACTTGCACACAATGTAGGCAACATGAATGGGTGTTCTTCAACTCTTATTTTTTCGAACTTGTTTGCTTCCTGTGCATATTTGAAAGAAAAATTACAGCAGAAGACACTCCTAGCTTTTAGGAGAAAGAAGCATCCTAAGATATTGCAAATTCTACTTCACTTGAGTGGCATGATAGCACCATTTTTGGTGTACCACACTTTTGGACCCGGACACATGCGCTTGCTATTGCTTGAAGGCAAGCAATCTTGGGAAGGGAGGACTGTAATATCCCCATTTTTTAAGACCCTTAGCTTATGATTCTCCATGGGCTTTTGGGATGTTGCAAGTGGAAACTTATATTAAATAATTAGACAATATTGCCTAGAGAGTGATTTTAATCATTCGACATTATAAAACAATATTTATTTAATTATTTAATATTTATGGAGCAAATAATATATTTAATTATTTAATTAAATTCCCAAAATTCAAATTAAAAAGGGGAATTAATTAAATAATATTTAGGTGGCTTTTAAATATTAAAATCACCCTTTGAAAAGGGGACGCCACACCTAGGGAAAATAAATTGCTTTTATTTAATAATTTCCCTCTCTTAAGGATTTCAAATTTTGTGCCTCCTTGCTTATAAAAGGAGTGCTAGGATCATTGTTAGATTTATGTTATGATGAGATTTATTTGATACTCCACGCTTGGTGTTGGGATGTGTGCCCATTAATGCTCTCTCTCTCTCTCTCTCTTCCGTGGAAAGTTAGTGAGCTGGTTTTGATCAATTGAAGTATTCTCTCTTGTTCCATTTGTCGAATTCTCTTGTGTTGAAGTATGTTCTTTGCAAAATGCATACTTGCTAAAATTGGCGACTTGCTTTGGGATGTGGCACATTTGTTTGGTGAGGATATTTGAATGATTAGTGGTGACTTTTGATGTCTTCATGGTCTAACTTTAATGTTGTAATTATTCCAACTATGGTGACTTGATATGGGTCTTATTTCGGCATGTTTTAAGGGTAAATCATCTATATTCAAGTTCTGATCTATGTTGGCTTATTTTTGCTAAGTTTGGGCAGCTATTTTGAGTGTATTGAAGGGTTATTAAGTGCCGGAAATTATTTATGCAATTTTTTTCTAACCCTAACAACTGGTTTGGGGATTTTGGAGGTTGTTTTGGAGGGGTTTCAATTATCATAAAATTCAGATCTTTAGTTCTTTGGAAAGATCTTAATTTAAAGAATTATCTACATTTTATTTGAAGGGAAAATATGGAATATTGAAGGAGTTATGAATTTTAGAAAATTTCAATTATCTGTCAGCTGTTTGGTTGCTAAAAATTAAATATTGATTTCAGATCTGCAGTTTGGGATCAATTTACTATTAAATGTGATTGTCGCAATTAGGAGAAATAAGGAGAAGGCGATTCTATAATTTTTGGAGTAGATTTGGTGCCCTAAATGTGCTGGGCGACCTACTTTTTAGGGCAAAATTAGGGTTTTGTGTTGGCTGTGCAAAATCTGATTTTTGCATATCATTCTTCATATTTTTTGGTCCAATATCCAAAATTTCAGCTCATATGGACTTCTCTAGCCAAATATATGAATTTTTGAAAATTGCAGCAGTTGGGGTTAGAAAATTAATTATTTTCAACAGTGTGTGATCAGATTTATATTATTTCCCAACTTGTCCTAGACAGGGACATTACAAAAAGACCTTTTTCCTTCAAATGTATACCCTAATCTATTGATTACGCCCTGCGAGGAAGGCTCTAAGGATAATCATCACTTGTCCATGGCACTATGATGAAATGCATTGACCTTGGTGTCACTCAGATTTCACCCTGAAATCTGTGACTACCCTATCCGAAATTTTTTCGTACTTTTAAAATAATGGGTCGTTTTGTGTTTTTATTGCCTGAAAGTTCTTGTATTGCGTCAAGATAATCCTAAAGAGCCATATTAGCCTTTTTCGCCAAATACCTAGATGCCCAAAATTGTTTTATTTTGTCGTCGGGAAATTTGTATTTAATTATTTTGAGCCCCGTATGAGGCTATTTGCGCTCTGTTTTAACTCTATTATGAGCGAATATGTTATTATTTCTATGTGCCAGAAGGGTTTTACCTTATTTTAAGTTTTGGGCTTTATTTGTAACTTTTGGCAATTTTTCGTGTTTTAGTGGTGTCCCGTTTCGTTTTCTGTGAAATTTCTCTAGAGCAATTCCTTTGCCGGGTAAGCCCGATTTTTGGCTTGGAGCAGCTGGAAAACATATACGCACATTATTCCCGGAGGAATTCGCCATCGGAGGTCCGGATCACTGGGAAAAAGCGAAGTCGTGCACAGAAAAGCCCCTGCGGGGATGGGCGCATTTTTGGAAAACAAAGGATTTAAGCTGCGATGGGAAAAATATAAGCCGCAGGAAGGGTGGGAATTTTATACCTGCCTGGCAGGGTACTTTTTCCTGTGTTATAAAAGTCACTTGAGCTGCAGTGGGAAAAATAGAGGCTGGAGGCAGGTGGAAATTTATTGCCTGCCTTGCAGGGTAAAAATTCCCATATGATATAATAAAAGGAAAGTGACTTAAGTGAAATCATGGGATTTTAGTGCCTGCCTTGCAGGGTAAATAATCCCATTGTCAAAGTCAAATCACTTAAGTGGATCACGGGATTTTGGTGTCTGCCTTGCAGGGTAAAGAATCCCATTATGAAAAAATTCTTAAAAATAGAATTACATGTGCAAAAAAGTGCGCCCCCTTTGGTGAGAGAATAAAAGCCTTAAATTGATTATTTTAATTAATCTTTCCTCTCAAAAAGTGCGCCCAAGCTTGGAGGAGGTCAACAAGTCAAAGATGGAATAAAAGAAAGGAATTAAATGCATTAAATTTAATTTATTTAGTGGCTGCCCTCTTCCTCTCAAAAAGTGCGCCCCATTTGGGAATTGTTTAATGTTTTCTAAAGCATTAAAAAATTAAATTAATTTCTATTTTCAGTGGCTATGATCAAAGCACACTGTGAAGCTTAAGTGAAGTGCTGTGTGAAGGATTAAATTGGATTAATTTAATTTATTGGATGGCTGTCCTTAAACATGCTATTTTTAAAAGAGAAAAACATGATTTTTAATTAATTAATTTCCATTAATTGTTAGGACAATTATTAATTATAGAATTATGAAGGTTATATAAGCATGGGCAGCCATATGGGTGAATTATTTAATTCACAGGTAAAGAATTGCAGCCAAGGGGAAAAGTGCGCCCCCATTAAAGGAAGGATTTTGTTCAGACAAAGTGCTAACAAGGCTAAAAGCTTCCAGATTTGGCGCATGCATTAGAGGAGGTTGATCTTTGTCTGCATAATTGTTTCCACAGGTGTTACAGGAGCTCAGGTGTTGATTGAAAGGATTCATGCTCTCTTTATGTGCAAATTAAACACCAATTTTTGGGGCAGCAGGCTTGAAAAGTGCAGATTTTTATAATTTAAATTCACTATTCATGCTCTGGTGGCCATTTTTGTCTGAATAAATTGCAGAAATTCATTACAGGTGCTTTACAAAAGAAAAGGAGTTTTTATCAATGTCCAACACATTGCAAATATCCTCCGGATCTGAAGAATTGTCCAGATCTGCACCAGTATTGAAGAAATCCGGCCAAGTTAGAAGAAAATAATTATTCAGATGAAGATAGACAAAGCCATGGCGAAGGGAGATAAAAAAGAAAGCACGATGGAGTCATGCATTGCTTCCAAACTTGCAGACATAGGAGACACAGATCTGGGCCCAGAATCTCTTGCCGATTTGATTGATAAATCCAGAGCGGGAAAGACTTCACTCATGCGTGCGGTCAAAAGCAGTGGAATTATCCGAGTTGCAGCTTTTCCATGTACAGCCCAATTGCTAGAGTTCGTGATGGAGTGTGCTAGATCTTATCATCCTTCATCTAGATCAGTGCGTGATGCTTCGGGAAAGACAATAATTCGTTTGGACGCAGAGTTCATCAATTATTGTTTGAAGATTCCAGTACGAAAGGTGGTGACTTCTATTAACATTCAGAATGCTGACAATAGGTGGGAGAAGTATAGAGCTGATTGTGTGAGCATCATGAATAGCCGGTTCATGAAGAAGCCTAGATCCCCTTCAAAGTTCCCGAGAACTCTTCCACGGTTCAATTTGGTGCAGGAGGCAGATGATGTCGTCAAATTGCTATGCAGGTTGAATGGCGAAGCGAATGCCTACACTTTCCGTACATGGATGTATGCTTTCATCAGGACCATTGAAATCAACAAGGTTGATTCTATAATCAATTGGTCAGAAATTATTAGCAACAACATCGGTGAGAAACTTCGGAACATGAAGCGTACTTTCAGCTTCAAGATGACTTCATACTTGGTGTATGCTGCAGCTTCACAAGGTGTCTTTTCCAAGCTGGATAGATGTGGTGTTCTTTCCAAGGACCCCATTTTCGAGTGCTACCAGTAGCTTACTGCACCTACAGGCGAGAAGGACTTCAAAGTGATCAACGATGACTTCTTCTACGATTTCATCTGCAGGCTAGACAAAGATTTGAAGGCTAACAGGGTAAGCAAGGAAACGTGGGAAGCCGTGTCCAAGATTGGCAGTCTATTCATTCAATTTGTAGATTTCACATACCTCAGGGTTACGGGCTTTTCTAGAGAACCAATAAAGATGCCCCAGGTATCCGAATGATAGATTGATCGCCATGGAGCGGAGCAGGCAACTTGTGGAGTTACACGACCTACAGTCAAAGTGGCAAAAGTCTATGGACTTCTTCCCAATCACTGTGGGATATTACAGCTGCATTAGCATTCACAGAGCTCGAGGGATGGAAGTGCAAATGTTATTCGAGTATGAGCAAGAGTTCTTCCCTGCACGGCTGAACTTCGATCCATTTGGAGTAGCCAGGAAGACAATCTCCCAGCAGTACGCACATGTGCCTTCGTTAGAAGATTTCTGGATGAAGTGCGAAAGTGAGTACGAGGTTAGAAAGAGAGATTTCAGCAGGCTGTCAGCAAAGCAAGTGTTCGACTTTGGACTAGCACGGATACCTGCGGATCTTAAAGACGATGGGAATGTGGTACTTGACACTTACCATCAAATGGGAGGAGATAAAGCCATACTGTAGAATAACATGGGAGGCTGCAACACAATTGAAGAAAGGTCGAGAGCTGTGTTGGTGAATACTTCAAACTGGTTGCTGACGAAGGGATATTGCCTTGATGAAGCATTGATGAATCAAATCATAGGCAACTTCGGCACAGGAGATTCCCTCAAGCGAAAGCATGAAGGAGAAAGCAGTAGAAGGTCCGAGAAGTTGAAAGTACACAGAAGATCTCAAGAGAAAGAGAAGATCACTTCTACAACCATAGTGTTGACTCCGGCTTCTCCAGTACCCAGTACTTCACCAACTATTGCACCGCAGCAGCAGGACGTTTCCATGCCTTCATTGAATCCGGCGACATTCCTCTTCTCTCCTCAGCCACTTCGTTCATCACCCGTTCCAGAGGAGATGTTGAAGCTGCAGATGGCAGAGTTCGAAAGAGCTTTGTCCTTGGATGATTCAGAGGATGGAAGCCATGACACTGTGGCACTTTCTGACGGAGAGGATGCAGTGCGAGAGATGGTAGCGCAGTCAGCGACTTCTCACTCTCCGAGAAGTAATTTCTCGGAATGGTTGGCTTTGCAGTTGGTTCCAGAAGCGAGAATGGAGATGAACTTAGAGGAGCACGACTTCCAACTACTCTAGGATCTGAGCAGAAGAGACAGAAGGCCTAAAGTTGCCAAAGCAACTTCTAGGTTGATCATTGAGAATTCGGGAGAGAAGTTTGCTGAGATATCAATTCCGGCAGAAGGAAAGATAGAGGAGGAGCTCACGGTGGAAGATGTGACAGTGACCAAAGTACCACTCGGTCAAGCCACCACTGAAGGATTGAAGCAGGACACGCAGAAATTGATAGACGCTTCATTCCTTAGGCTTGACAGTGAAAAGGCGGAGAAAGAAGAGCTGCAGAAGCAAGTATCTCAATTATGTGAGATCATAGCCAAGGTTGCTAAACCTTCCATTCAGCCCATTTCAAAGCAGGTGAGTGATCATCTTATGCAGGAAATGGAGGACGCAAGCAATCAAGTAAAGGCTATTGACGAATGGAAGGATCTGATTATTCGTCAAGCTTTTGTACAAGTTGGGGAAGTGCCAGCCCGCCTAAAGGTTATGAACGATGCAGCAAATCAACTAAAGCAACTGATGGAAAGCATAGAAGGCATGAATATAGTTGCAGAGAGTAACCTGAGTATTTTGGCTGAGATCAACAAGCTGCCGAGAGATGTATTGATTGCGGAACAGATTGTACCAGACGGATCAGTCGAGAAGGGGAAGCAGCGAGAGTTTAAAATATATTTCCGTTTCGAAATCTGCAGAGTTTTGCTGAAAAGGATGCAGGCACTTGAGAGTAGAACATCAGATTTGCCAGACAGTATCATTTCTTCCACTGAGGAAAGAGTGGACGGAGGTGTTACTTCATACGTGCGGATTGTTTCTAACGAAGTGCCTGATTCCCTGGAAGGTTCTCTTCTGATGGTACAAAAGAGAATTGATAAAGCTACCAAGCCTTTCACGATGAATCCTATCAGTAGACGGGTGGCTCTGCAGGCAGACATTGCGAGGTTTGGGCCGAGTTTGGAAGAGATGGAAGCATGCAGCAAAGTGTTGAATGAAGGGTTGCTGCAATTCAGGACAGAGAAGGAAGCAGTGGCTAAAACAGATAGAAAGATGCTGAATTACATGTTCGACAAGTATATCCGATATCAGAACAAGAAGAAGACATAAATGATACAGCTGGCATGACTTCTTCTATTCTTTCTTCTTCTATTTTCTATGTTCCCGGAGGAAATTGTAAAACTTCTAAGTTATTGGTTTTACAACCATTACTTGAAGTCATGTGGAACCATTCTATTAGTTAAGTGATACATGTGTCACTTAAGAAGAAGTTAGTTGAGGATGATTGCCAAATGTCATCTTTACTTGTTGTTCATGCTTTAGTTCAGTTTGAGTCTTCTATTTGTACTTTCCCTCCTCCATTCTATAAGTAGGAGAAGAACCTCTGGGTTAAAGGATCAATCAGAATTTGTAAGCAGCAATCTTGTGTTCTAGACTTTGTGCTGAACCCCTGAGAGCAACTTGGAGCAAAGGAATACAAAGGAGCAGGTTTCCGGAGAACTTTGTGTCATGGTGTACTGTGTTTCTTGCTTTTAAATCTTAGATCTCTTAAGTAAACTTTGTGTTATTTTAGATCTAGATTTAGAGCTGCCTTTGTTTTATAATTCTGTGTGTTCATATTTATTAAGTTTCTTCTATGTGCATGCAATTAGCTCTGCTATCTACTGATTGGGATGCACATCTTCCCCATTTCTTCCCTGTATTTCCTTTACTTCCTTCTATAAAATACTTCCTTTCTTAAACAGCTGCTTACTTGCTGCAAAACTTCTTAGTTATGGTTCATGAGCTAAGTAGTTAAAGTAAAACCCCTGATAGATAATAACACATTTTTATTGACAAATATGACACGGGAGCCTCACCGGTTAAATGAGGGAGATTTATCTCATGACTGCCTAGGTTTTGTGCTATGCAGAAAATCTAGCCAACACCTCAACTCTCCCCTTGTCTTGACACCATTACAAGTAGTTCATCCTTCACAGATGTCTCTTTCCACTTCCGCCATCAGAGTAACACCTTCCGCTGGAAGAAACGAACAGGGGCAGCAAGATGACAGCCTACCCAACATCATAGTGGAGTTACTGCACAGGCTTGACATAGTGGAATCATCCAACAGAACGTTACGAACAAAGGTATTTGAACTGACATCTCGAATGGAGAAAGCTGAAGCGAACAACATCTCCCTATGCAGGTAACTTACTGATATCACGACCCAGACCATTCCCACAAGTACTAACAACCAATTACACGCTGAAATTTTAGATTTGAAGCACAAATAGGAAGAGATTCAAACCCAACAGGAAAAACTCAAGAAACAATCGGATTCATGGGCAAACATAGTGAAAGGTAAGGACCAAAGCACTTCCCCTATTACTGTTGTAGATAAAGTTGTACATGCAAAACTTGTGGAAGAAAGAAACAGACGTGCCAGAGAGCTTAATCTCAAGGTAAGAGGACTGCCCACACCTCCTCCTTCTGATCCTTTAGCCATCGCTTCCAATTTCATAACAAACAAGTTAGGGCTGTCGGAGGTGCAAATTGATAGAGCATGGCACGGTCTTGATTCTTCCCTCTTCCTTCACTTCAAATCAGCAAAAGACAGGCTTCGGGCTCTTAGGGCTAATCGGAGACTATTCTCACTCCAGGATAAGATCTTCCTTGATGAAGATCTCACTAGAGCACAGGTGGCAGAACTCAAACAGTCCCGGGAGAGTCACAACAGCCACGAAAGCAAATAAATGGGCGGTGATTCAGAACCTCAGGCTTGTGATTTGTGACACTTTCCCTCCGGGCTGGGCTCCTGGGCCCAAATGACGGTCCTGCTGGGAAAAGCTTTGTAATAGGGGCATTTCCATCTCATGTTGGAATGGAAATGGGTCTTACTAGTCATCACCTGGTCTCCTACAGGACGCTTTGGGTCACTCAAATCTCCTTTTTGTTATAGAAACTCGTGAGAGCTCCGTTTGTCCTCTCTCAGGCATTGGAGGGTGTAATGTCCTCTTTTCCAAGTATTAATTAATTAATGAAGGTTGATATCATTTAGTCCACTCCCCTTGGATTTAAGGGATTTAATTGGGGAGCAAATCAACTTTCCTTTTGTGATTAAATTAAATATTATTTATTTTGGGCAAGTCGAAGTTATAAGGAGAAAATCAATTTATTTATGGGCCAATTAATTTTTATTTGGAGGTAGATCGATTTAATTAAGGCAAGTCAAATTGATTTATCCCATGAGCTAATTTATTATTATTTTGGGTGGATCGATTTATTTATGCAAAAGTCGATTCTTAGTGGGCATTAATTATTATTTTTAATTCTCTCTTGTATTTAATTTGAAAATGCTTTGGATGGAATTAACATTTTTAAATGGAGTTTGACTTTTCACGCCATAAAGACTATTTTAAAATCAAATCTCTCCCATCTAGAGAAATGCGTCAAAATTGGAGGGAAACATTGCAGCTCTACATTGCAAGATCTATAAAAGAGATGAGGTGTCCCCTTTTTGGCATGTTTGATAGTTCTATGAACTTATCTTCATGCTTGAATAGGGATGTATGCCCACTTGTGATCCAAAAATAAAAGGTGGTTTTTGGCACTACCATTGTGTGAAGTGTGTGTGACCCCTCAAGTTTTATTTGATAAGTTCTAGCATATTATTATTCGGATTATATAAGGCGCTTGTGTGGGAGTTCATTTGCATGTTTTGTGGAAGATTAATTGAAGGTTTTATGTTAAATACATACTGTTGGTTTATCTTGGTGAAGTCGACTTGCTTTGAGAAAGTGTTTGCAGATTTTGGAGGTCTTTCATGTGCCTAAAAGTCTGCTGCTAATTCCTGAATTTATTCTTGCCCAAATTGACTTGGTTGGAGACTCATTTGGTAATTTCATGGTGATTTGGCAAGGATTTAAATCTGATTTATTTCTTGTTGGCTAGATTTTCTGCATAGCATCAAACCTAGGCAGTCATGAGATAAATCTCCCTCATTTAACCGGTGAGGCTCCCGTGTCAGATTTGTCAATAAATTGTGTTTTTATCTATCAGGGGTTTTACTTTAACTACTTAGTTAATGAACCATAACTAAGAAGTTCTGCAGCAAGTAAGTAGCTGTTTATGAAAGAAAACTAGAGAAGAAGGAAGTAAAGGAAACACAGAGAAGATGTGCATCCCAATCAGTAGATTGCAGAGCTAATTGCATGCACATAGAAGAAACTCAATAGATTTGAACACACAGAATTATAAAGAAAAGGTAGCTCTAGATCCAGATCTAAAATAACACAAAGTTTACTTAAAAGATCTAAGATTTAAAAGGAAGAAACACAGTACACCGTGACACAAAGTTCTCCGGAAACCTACTTCTTTGTATTTCTCTGCTACAAGTGGCTCTCAGGGGTTCAGCACAAAGTCTAGAACACAAGATTGCTACTTACAAATTCTGATTCCTCTTTAACCCGGAGGTTCTTCTCCTACTTATAGAATGTAGGAGGGAAAGTACAAATAGAAAAACTCAAACTGAACTAAAGTATGAACAAGTAAAGATGACATTTGGCAATCATCCTCAACTAACTTCTTCTTAAGTGACACATGTATCACTTAACTAATAGAAAGGTTCCACATGACTTCAAGTAATGGTTGCAAAACCAATAACTTAGAAGTTTACAATTTCATCCAGGAACATAGAAAATAGAAAAAGAAAGAATAGAAGAAGTCATGCCAGCTGTAGCATCTACATCTTCTTCTTGTTCTGATATCTGATATACTTGTCGAACACATAGTTCAACATCCTTCCGTCTGTTTTAGCTACTGCTTCCTTCTCTGTTCTGAATTGTAGCAATCCTTCATTCAACACTTTGCTGCATGCTTCCACTTCTTCCAAACTTGGCCCAAATCTCGCAATGTCTGCCTGCAGCGCCACCAGCCTACTGATAGAGTTCATCGTGAAAGGCTTGGTAGCTTTATCAATTCTCTTTTGTACCATCAGAAGAGAACTTTCTAGGGAATCATGCACTTCGTTAGAAACAATCCGCGCATATGAAGTAACACCTCCGTCCACTCTTTCCTCAGTGAAAGAAATGATACTGTCCGGTAAATCTGATGTTCTACTCTCAAGCGCCTGCATCCTTTTCAGCAAAACTCTGCAGATCTCCAAACGGAAAGATACTGCAAACTCTAGCTGCTTCCCCTTCTCGACTGATCCATCCGGTACAATTTGTTCTGCAACCAATACATCTCCCGGCAGCTTGTTGATCTCAGCCAAAATACTCAGGTTACACTCTGCAACTGTATTCATTCCTTCTATGCTTTCTATCAGTTGCTTTAGTTGATTTGCCGCATCGTTCATAACCTTCAGGCGGGCTGGCGCTTCCCCAAGTTGCACAGAAGCTTGACGAATAATCAGATCTTTCCATTCACCAATAGCCTTTACTTGATTGCTTGCATCTTCCATTTCCTGCATAAGATGATCACTCACCTGCTTTGAAATGGGCTGAATGGAAGGTTTAGCAACCTTGGCTATGATCTCACATAATTGAGATACTTGCTTCTGCAGCTCTTCTTTCTCCGCCTTTTCTCTGTCAAGCCTAAGGAACAAAGCGTCCATCAATGTCTGCGTGTCCTACTTCAATCCCTCAGTGGTAGCTTGACCGAGTGGTATTTTGGTCACTGTTACATCTTCTGCCGTGAGCTCCTCTTCTACCTTTCCTTCCGTCGGAATTGATATCTCAACAAACTTCTCTCCCGAATCTTTGATGATCAACCTAGAAGTTGCTTTAGCAACTTTAGGCCTTCTGTCTCTTCTGCTCAGATCCTAAAATAGCTGCAAGTCATGTTCCTCTAAGTTCATCTCTACTCTTGCTTCTGGAACCAACTGCAAAGCTAACCATTCCGAGAAATTACTTCTCGGAGAGTGAGAAGTCACTGAGTGCACTACCATCTCCCGTTCTGCATCCTCTCCGTCAGAAAGTGCCACAGTGTCATGGCTGCCATCTTCTGAAACGTCCAAGGACAAAGCTCTTTCGAACTCCGTCATCTGCAGCTTCAACACCTCTGGAACGGGTGATGAACGAAGTGGCTCCGGAGAGAAGATGAACGTCGCCAGATTCAATGAAGGCATGGAAGCATCCTGCTGCTGCGGTGCAATGGTTGGTGATCTTCTGGCTACTGGAGAAGTCGGAGTCAAAGCTATGGCCGTAGAAGTGGTCTTCTCTTTCTTTTGAGATCTTCTGTGTACTTTCAACTTCTCGGACCTTCTGCTGCTTTCTCTTTCATGCTTTCGCTTGAGGGAATCTCCTGTGCCGAAGTTGCCTGTGATTTGATTCATCAATGCCTCATCAAGGCAATATCCCTTCGTCAGCAACCAGTTCGAAGTTTTCACCAACACAGCTCTAGATCTTTCTTCTATTGTGCTGCAGCCGCCATTGCTATCCTGCATTATAGCTTTATCTCCCCCCATTTGATGGTAAGTGTCAAGTACCACGTTCCCATCATCTTTAAGATCCGCAGGTATCCGTGCTAGTCCAAAGTCAAATACTTGCTTTGCCGATAGCCTGCTGAAATCTTTCTTTCTAATCTCGTACTCACTTCTGCACTTCATCCAGAAATCTTCTAACGAAGGCACATGTGCGTACTCCTGGGAGATTGTCTTCCTGGCTATTCCAAATGGATCGAAATTAAGCCGCGCAGGGAAGAACTCTTGCTCATACTCGGACAACATTTGTGCTTCCATCCCTCGAGCTCTGTGAATGCTGATGCAACTGTAATATCCCACAGTGAGTGGGAAGAAGCCCGTAGACTTGTGCCGCTTCGACTGAAGGTCGTGTAACTCCACAAGTTCCCTGCTCAGCTCCATGGCGATCAATCTGTCACTCGGGTACCTGGGCATCTTTATTGGTTCACCTGAAAAGCTCGTAACCTTGAGGTATGTGAAATCCGCAAACTGGATGAATATACTGCCAATCTTGGACACTGCTTCCCATGCTTCCTTGCTTACCCTGTGAGTCTTCAAGTCCTTGTCTAACCTGCAGATGAAATCGTAGAAGAATTCATCGTTGATCACTTTGAAGTCCTTCTCGCACGCAGGTACAGTAATCTGTGGGTAGCACTCGAAAATGGGATCCTTGGAAAGAATACCACATCTATCCAGCTTTGAAAAGACACCCTGTGAAGTTGCAGCATACACCAAGTAGGAAGTCATCTTGAAGCTAAAGGTACGCTTCACGTTCCGCAGTTGCTCACCGATGTTGCTGCTAATAATTTCTGACCAATTGATTATAGAATCAACCTTGTTGATTTCAATGGTCCTGATGAAAGCATACATCCATGTCCGGAAAGTGTAGGCATTCGCTTCACCATTAAACCTGCATAGCAATTTGACGATATCATCCGCCTCCTGCACCAAATTGGATCGTGGAAGAGTTCTCGGGAACTTGGAAGGGGATCTAGGCTTCTTCATGAACCGGCTATTCATGATGCTCACACAGTCAGCTCTATGTTTCTCCCACCTACTGTCAGCATCCTGAATGCTAATAGAAGTCACCACCTTTCGCACTGGAATCTTCAGACAATAATTGAAGAATTCTGCATCCAAACGAATTATTGTCTTTCCTGCAACATCACGTACTGATCTGGATGAAGGATGATAAGATCTAGCACACTCCATCACAAACTCTGGCAATTGGACTGTACATGGGAAAGCTGCAGCTCGAATAATTCCACTACTTTTGACCGCACGCATGAGTGAAGTCTTTCCAGCTCTGGATCTATCAATCAAATCAGAAAGAGGTTCTGGGCCTAGATCCGTGTCTCCTATGTCTGTAAGCTTGGAAGCAATGCATGAATCCATCGTGCTCTCTTTTTCATCTCCTTTCGCCATGGCTTTATCTATCTTTGTCTGAATAATTCTTTTTCTTCTAACTTGGCCAGATTTCTTCAATACTGGTGTAGATCTGGACAATTCTTCAGATTCGGAGGATATTTGCAATGTATTGGACATTGATAAAAACTCCTTTTCTTTTATAAAGCACCTTCCTGTAATTTATTCAGACAAAAATGGCCACCGGAGTATGAATAGTGAATTTAAATTATAAAAATCTGCACTTTTCAAGCCTGCTGCCCCAAAAATTGGTGTTTAATTTGCACATAAAGAGAGCATGAATCCTTTCGATCAACACCTGAGCTCCTTTAACACCTGTGAAAACAATTGTGCAGACGAAGATGAACCTTTTCCAAAGCATGCGCCAAATCTGGAAGCTTTTAGCCTTTGTTAGCACTTTGTCTGAGCAAAATCCTTCCTCTAAAGGGGGCGCACTTTTTCTCCTAGCTGCAATTCTTAACCTGTGAATTAAATAATTCATCCATATGGCTGCCCATGCTTATATAACCTTCACAATTCTATAATTAATAATTGCCCTAACAATTAAAGGCAATTAATTAATTAAAAATCATGCTTTTCTCTTTTAAAAATAGCATGTTTAAGGACAGCCATCCAATAAATTAAATTAATCCAATTTAATCATCCACACAGCACTTCACTAAAGCTTCATAGTGTGCTTTGACCATAGCCACTGAAAATAGAAATTAATATAATGATTTAATGCATTTAAAATCATTAAATAACTCCCAAATGGGGCGCACTTTTTGAGAGGAAATGGGCAGCCACTAAATAAATCAAATTTAATTCCTTTCTTTGATTCCTTCTTTGACTTTTTGACCTCCTCAAGCTTGGGCGCACTTTTCTAAGGAGAAAGATTATTAAAAATAATCAATTTAATCTTTTTAATCCATCACCAAAGGGGGTGCACTTTTTTGCACATGTAATTCTATTTTTAAGAATTTTTCCATAATGGGATTCTTTACCCTGCCAGGCAGGCACTAAAATCCCATGATCCACTTAAGTGATTTGACTTTTACAATGGGATTCTTTACCCTGCAAGACAGGCACTAAAATCTCATGATTTCACTTAAGTCACTTTCCTCTTATTATATCATGCAAATTTTTACCCTGCAAGGCAGGCAATAAATTCCCACCTGCCTGCAGCCTCTATTTTTCCCACTGCAGCTTAAGTGACTTTTATAACATGGGAAAAAGTACCCTGCCAGGCAGGCATACAATTCCCACCCTGCCTGCGGCTTATATTTTTCCCATCGCATCTTAAATCCTTTATTTTCCAAAAAAGCACCCATCCCCACAGGGGCTTTTCTGTGCACGACTTCGCTTTTTCCCATTGAGCCAGACCTCCGATGACGACTTCCTCCGGGCAAAATGTGCATGTATGTTTTTCAGCTGCTCCAGGCCAAAAATCAGGCTTACCCGGCGAAGGAGTTGCTCCAGAGAAATTTTACAGAAAACAAAACGGGACACCACAAAAACACGGAAAATTGCCAAAAGTTACAAATAAAGCCCAAAACTTAAAATAAATTAAAATCCTTCTGGTACATAAGAATAATAACATATTCGCTCATAACAGAGTTAAAACAGAGCGCAAATAGCCTCATACGGGGCTCAAAATAATTAAATACAAATTTCCCGCAGACAAATCCCGACGACGGGATAAAACAATTTTGGGCATCTGGGTATTTGGCGAAAAGGACTAATATGGCTCTTTAGGATTATTTTGATGCAATACAGAAACTTTAAGGCAATAAAAACAACAAATGACCCATTATTTTAAAAGTACGAAAATTTTTCGGATAGGGTAGTCACAGATTTCAGGGTGAAATTTGAGTGACACCATTTCTGCATGTTATTCCAAGTATTTTGTGCTTCTATTGATGGTATTTTAAGTTATACTCACTGCCGCAATTAATTAAAGCCAAATCGACTTGCTTGGGGATTTTAAATATTATTTTGAGTGGGTTTTTAGCAAGTTTTCAAGTTGTTATTGTTCAGATATTTATTGCAGATCCAGGGGCAAGAATTTAAGGGTTTGGAAGCATTTACAAGGCTGAAAAATTATTTATTTAATTTTCCTAACCCTAGGTGACTTGTTTACAAATTTTCAGGGCAGATTTGAAAGGGTTTCGGTTATTAGAAAAATCAGTTCGATAGTTGGTTGGAAAGATTATATTTTTAGCTTTCAAATGCACTTGGTTTCTTGAAAAAATGATAAGTATTGAGAAAGTTATTAATTTTTTAAGTTCATCTACTTTTCTGTGCATTTTATTATTTTTTCACTGCTGCAAATTAAATCTGGTTTAGTGAAGTTTGAATTCCAACTAACTAGCCCATCTAACCCATCACCTTAGCTCACTCCAAGCCCATTTGAGTTGAATTGAAGCTAACAATGGGTTATTGGAGGTGAATCTAGAAGGGTTCGCTCTTCTAAGTTCATTTGGAAATAGTTTATTTTCAAATTTAATTAATTATCCCACAAGGGAATATTACAGAGGGTACTATTGGCTCTTTGTTTGCAGGCAGGATACTAGGAGCTCTGGTGGAGTTAGAGATTCTGGCGGGGTCGCTTGTTTGGTCAGGGACACTCTTCAAGGCAGGATTTCCGTGGCAACTAAGGACGAGTTTTCCCATTTTCTCTGGATCAAGGTTAGGCGGACCCCACACCTCACCCGAGACATTTATATTGTAGTTTGTTACTTCCCTCCTGTCACTTCTTCTACCATTGAAAATGGCCCGAATGGGGACCCCTACTTTGATCTTTTTACTGGCATCTCTCAATTCTCTACAGTCGATGAGGTCATCCTTTTGAGTGATTTCAACACTCGAACCAAAAATTCATACGTTCCCTTGCATGACAGGATTGATGATGCTATTTGTACTTCAGAGGTGGACCCGGGTTCAGTTGGTCTTCAGAGGGAATCTGACAATGTGGCAAGGCCCTTGACAGCATATGGCTGAAACCTTTTACAGTTGGGGGAATCTCATGACCTACTGATCCTTAATGGCATAGCTTATTTCCCGGATTACCAGTTCTTCACTTGCAGACCTCACTTTGGTGGCAGCGGCACTAGTTTGGTTGATTACATCATGACTACCCCTGTCCTTTTTCCCTTTATTCACCACTTCTCCATCTCCCCCATTCCCCTTGCTGACCATGCAGCCCTCTCCTTCTCCTTGGAAACTACCCCCCGAGGCTCTTAACCCCCCTCACTGCCCTCCACATACCACTCTGAGACTTGATAAGGGTGACCCCATAACCTTTTCTTTTCATCTCCATCAACTCCCCCCTTATCCCATTCCACTATGTTCCCTACTAACAGGATGTAAAACCTTCTTGCCACTACTATCCAAGAGGCAGCCTCACTTTCCTACCCCCACTCCACCTCCAGGCCCCTAAGTTCGAGGACCTGCCCCATGAACCAATGGTATGATGACAACTGCAAAACAATTCACCACCAGCTCCGCATGGCCTTTACCCATGACCCCCCATCCTTCCCCTCCCTCAAAATTGTCTATTGTCATCTCCTTCATCTCAAGAAATGTACCTTTATTACCCTTAGAAGGAAGATCTATGCTCCTCATTCTTGCATTCCCCCAAACGTTTTTGGCATACCATTATCCCGTGGCGCTCACCCTTACCCCTAGACCTCGACCCCCATACTATGTTTACCCACACCTCCACCCTTTATGATATCCCTGGTCAGCCCCAGATCCAAGTTGTGTCCCCACCCTCCACCTGCCACATCTTCACCTACACAAATGTTCAGAAGGCCATATCGGTGATGAATTGCAGCAAAGCAACAGATGAGGAAGGCTTCTAGGCAGAATTTTTCAAGCATGGGATTGACACCATCAAAAGTTGTTTGGTATACTTTTTCAATCAAGTGGTGTGTACTGGTTTCCCGCATTCTTGGTCCCACCATATTATCCATCCTATTCACAAATCCGGTCTTACTTCCAATCCGAATAATTATAGGACTATTATGGTGGGTCACACTTTTTACAAGTTGTATGCCATTGTTCTTCACTTGCAGTTATCCAAGTTCCTAGAGCAGTACCAATGCAGAGCCAGGGGCAAGCAGGTTTCAGGACAGGGCACCATACTATTGATCACATTCTCACCCTTCATGCTATCATTGAGAAAGCACATCATCATTCATCCATAGTTTTCTACTGCTTTGTGGACTTTCGGAAAGCCTTTGACTTTGTTCCACGAGGAGCTCTTTTCCACAGACTTAGAGACATTAGCATTTCTGAAACCCTTATTGCCGCCATCACTCGGCTGTATGAGGAGGTCTTGGGTCGCCTTCGTACTACCGCAAGGTTTTTCGACTTCACCAAGAGCACCATCAGAGTCAAACAAGGTTGCCCTCTCTCTTCTACTCTGTTTGGTATTTATATTGATGAGTTGGAGGAGTTTCTTCGGGACCACATTCAAGACAGAGACAGTTGTCTTCTTAACTAGGTTTTGATCTACATTCTTCTTTTCGCGGACGATGCGGTCCTTTTGGCTTCTTCCGTGGAAGGGTTACGAAGATAGCTTGATGCTTTAGCCCTCTTATGTGATCATAGACAACTTACAGTCAACCCGGGTAAAACCAAGGTTATGATTTTCAATGGATCGAAGACCTCCGACTTCCATTTCTTCTCCAGGGGGAGGGGTTGGAGATCACCAACTCCTACACCTATCTGGGAGTACTCTTCTCTGGTCCTCACTTCAGCTTATGCCCGGCTATTCAACCCCGCATCAACAAGGGGTATGGTTCCCTAGCGATCCTGGAGAGACAGTGCTTCCGCCACCATTTTCAGAACACATTGTCCAAGATGTCCCTCTTGGACTCTCTTGTGAGACCCACAGTTCTCTATGGTTCCAAGGTTTGGGGTCCCTCCCTGCTTGAGTCAGATTCGGCTGCTATTGAGCGAGTTCAGATACTTATGCTTAGACGGATCTTTAGATGTAAAGAGACTGTTCCTCACAATATCATCCTTGCCGTGTTTGGGGCTTGCCCTTTCAGACTTGAGGTCATCTTTGGTCTCGTCTCATTTTTGCACCGCATCTAGGGACTTTCAAATTCTTCCACATGTAGAGACAAGTACATCTACCTTGCCTACCACTCTTCTGAGACCATTGCTCTCTCTGACCGTAGTGGTCGTGTTTGCTATTGGTATCCGGCTGGCCTTGAATGACAGTTGTGAAGGTTGGCGTCGAGATCTTCCCCTCCACCTCTTCACCTTCTTTGTACTCTCGTTTCTCTTCTTTTGTTGTTCTCGGAGACCTTTTTGGGTTTCCCCGCTGCTTCGGCTTTGCTTTGTATGGTGCAGTCCCATTGACCTACTTTTGTGGTCACTTGTTGGACATTTAATATAATTATCTTATCTTATCTTATCTTGTCATGACAATACATAGTTACTTCAAATTGTTGAAGAGATATTTCATCTTCTATCCAAGGATATAGAGATAGAACTAGAGTATCCAATCAGGTTACCAATTTATTTCCTATGATAATTGATCCATAGGGATCCAGAAAAACACGTCACTTCATCATTTCCATCAGCACCAAGGAGGAACGAAGAAACTGAAGAAAATGAGGTAAAGAGAGGTTCTGAGCAGAACCGCCACTTTGTGCGGAGCAGCGGTTGCAAAACCACCCCCCTGTAGGGCGGCGGTCCTGAAACCGCTGGTCTACTCAGGGCGGCAGTCCTGAAACCGCTGGTCTGCTCAGGGCGGCTGTCCTGAGACTTTTGAACAGAAAAGAAGAATGGAGCACGAGTGGACGCAAATTTGAAGCACCCGACTGTGTCTCTTCCCTTCCATGCCATTTCACATCCTCCAGTGCACGGGAGGACATGGGAAGGCCTATAAATGCATGAAAGGAGCAAGAGAATTGATCATTCAAAGATCCAAAGAGATCAAGAAGCAGAGTATTAGTATGAGAGCAAGTGAGCAGAGATTCTTCAGTGCAGTAGTGGAATTGTAGGAGCAAGGTGTAAGAAACAGAACAAGCAAGTAATTGGAGATAAGGTTTACATTGTTGCTTCTTTTCATACTTATTGTAATTTGTACAATTTGATTAATTGGCCAATACAAGTGGGAAGAAAGAGCAGTTGCCCTTCCCGACTGGTTTTCCCTCATTGGGGGTTTCCAGGATAAAAATTCTTGTGTTATGTGTAGAATTCTTTTAGTATTTCTCTTCAATTCCGTCCTAAGCACTAGTTAATCAGTCACTCAAGCTCTAATCTTCATCAATCTCTCATTTTCCAAAGTTGAAAGTAGAACAACATAATTTGTGTGATTTTGTAGAGTTCCAAAGTAAAAGTTTACGGATCAATAATACAAAGAGAAACTTCAAAGGACTGGAGAAATACTTGACCCACCAATCTCCCCTACGCAAGGCAATGCAAGATGATTGTGTCTTTAAATGATGCTCTTGGACAATTTTTCGGAAACCATGTGGTGTTAGAAAAAATTTGGAGACATCTCTTAGGCCCATGACAATCTACTTCAGATGTGTTTAATTAATGTCAAATCTTTATATTATGTTTCTCCTTTAAAATTTTGACTTAAATTACATCATTTATGCCTTACAAACTCCCTTACCTTATGTAAGCTTGGTGCAGCTTCTATTGCTATTTACATAATATTTTATAGAAATTCCAACAATTTATATTAGGAAGATGATAAACACATCATACCTGGAAGCGATCTTCAGGTGCAGGCTCAAGGAGTCGGTCAACAATGTTTGCAAAATGTGAGCTTGTTGAAACCATACCTCTGAAATCTATCTTCAAACGTTTCTGCAAAATAAACAATATGAAAATATTATTTTAAAAAAACACATCGAGTGTGTACATAGAAGGATTATTCTTCACAATCTACCAAGCTATACAATTTAAAATGATGAAACATTTGTGCTTACATAAAAGAAATTACTGTTATATTTAGTTAGTTTTCAATCCTGAGGTCCTTTTACCCTAGCACTTCCTATTGTAATTGGATGTATTTATACACACCAGAAAAGTACCAGAGCTTTTCTAGGAGCACTCGTCTTCCTGAGATTGGGCCGAGACAGTTGATGTGAGAATGATATGGAATGAATGGCTAATGATGCGGATGTGGGTGTTTTGCATGTCTAGGAGGATGCTCTAGCCTTAACCAAACATGCCCTACTACCCTGAATTGTTCATCCAAAGAAGTGAAATGGGTACGCATGAAAGAACTACAATACTTGGTTGACTGACAGTTCCGCCACCAGCCCTTACCATAAATGCTAACAAAACATTCAAAAAGCTCAAAAAATTTGAACTTTTCATACACTTGACTAATCTTGCCATCCCAATGAACATTTTGACTATAATTTTAATCATTTTCATCATCCCTAACCATAGATCAGACACATTATCTATTTACCCTCCCAAAACACCAAAAATATATAGAATTAACCTATGCAGGCACGTCACTTGCCACTAGTACCCTTGCCATCCTCTCAGTGTGAGCTCTCTATAGAGTGTTTCCGTGCATAACATAGTCAATAGTGGGCCAGAGTTCCAAAATCTCTACAAGCCAAGTGTTTAAATGATTTCTCAATTAGGCAAAAATTCATATATATGGCCTCAATATTTTAATATCAAATTTGAAATTTTGCTTTTTATGGTATATAGCTGCCTGTATGTGATGTTTTGACCATATTGGAACTAAAAATCGGTCTTTTGTAGGTTAACGGTTACTCGGGCATCTCCTAACACTAATTTCATTTCTTGCTAACACTTTTTTATATTCTCCTTTGTTTTGTGTTTTATG
This sequence comes from Taxus chinensis, assembly GCA_019776745.2. Taxonomy (NCBI): domain Eukaryota; kingdom Viridiplantae; phylum Streptophyta; class Pinopsida; order Cupressales; family Taxaceae; genus Taxus; species Taxus chinensis. The sequence continues at coordinate 16,701,862 of CM034150.1, forward strand.
TCACTTGTAAGTTTTGGCTCCATGTCCAATGATACCCACTCCCTCTCACCGGGACTGGCCAAGTGATATGACTCACCCACGCACAGACGATAAGCCATTCATTTATGCTCTGATTATATAGATATTGTCTAGCCTTCTATACACTACACTTGATTTTGTCTTTCACATTGCCGGTGGTTGGGTGTCTCAGTCAGCCTCGTTCCGCATCAAAGGATTCCTAACCCTTTCCCAATTCTTATCGTGTGCACTTCTTAGGAAACACACCCTAGCCAATTCATGGTAAGGCGCCTCCCCAAAGGGGCAATATGTATGCACCCAAATTTTGCACGGTCCAATATTTCAAAAGGTCAATGATGATGCTAGAATCTCTAAAATGTTATAAAAATGTTCAAACCCTATTGTGACCCTTGCATTTGCCTATGTTTGCATGTTCTTGCTTATTTTTCTCACAATGCTCTTCAGTGCTCGTCATAACTGCCAAGATTGAATATTTTACCTTGTTCTAGCTCCAGTTTTGCTTTTGTGTTTTGTGCACAAAAACCGCACCAGCAATCGCCCAACTTCCATGGGGGTTGCACATGTAATGTCCCCTTTTCCAAATTGAAAGCATGGTTTTGGATTTCATCTCATTACCTTTTTCATGGCAACGAAGTGAAATGAGTTGGGAAAAGGAATTGAACTTCCTTTGCATTTGTTTTCTAATTTTTAATGTTCTTTTTAGTGTTTTTCCTCTTTTTATATAGGTTGGTTTGCTTGGAGATAATTAAATTCCAATGAAAGATTAAATTAAAGTCTTATGAGGTCGGTCATGCATGAATTAGACCTTGGCACCAAGATGGGGCTATAAAAGAAGATCGACTTCATTTGCGCTCTCTACTTTTGGCGTATTTTCTCTAAATTTTGGGTTGTTGCTCATTGTTCTCTCCACTCTTGGGGGAAAATCCAAGTGTGTGGCTCTTCCAAGAAGGACGAAAACCCTTCTTGTGGCTAGTTGGGGGATGAAAACCCTTCATCCTTGTTTGGTTTGAAGGCATATTGCAGATTTGGAAGAAGAGAAGACATTTTCAGATATTTACATGCATTTTTAAGCCTCTCCTAGGTGGAGCGACTTACCCTAGTGTGGAATTTGATGCCTTCTAAGGCACAAAAATAAGATTTGTTTTCATATTTGGCTTTCTCATAATTTATAAAGATGAAATCTACTATTCTTTGTGAAGTTTGGGGTTTGTAAACCCTCATTTCATAATTTTTATTGGAGTTGTACTTCGCTGATTTTTAATTAATTTCCAGTAGTGTTTTCCATCAGATTTTATATTGAAAATTGGTTTGGTTGATGCCTAAAATACATATTTATATTTTGGCAAGGTTATTTGAAGAGTTTCAAGTGTTTTTCATCCATTTTTGTATTGTTGTTCTGAAAATCTGATCGCTGATTTGAACTGGATTTAAATTTCAGTTTGTTGGCTTTAAAAATCAGATTTGATATAATTGGGATTTGTGCTAATTCCTAATTCTTCAGTTTTTCCCCCAAAAAGGGACATTACAATGGTACCAGAGCTCAGATCTTCCCAGCCTAGGGTTTTCGTGGAAGCAGGTAACAAGGGTTTTTATACTATCAAAGGAGGAGGACAACATGGATCCTCAAGGAGCTAAAATTGATAAGCTTATTATAGGGCAAGAGCGTTTGGCGGACACCATGGATTTCCTAGCCCTATCATTTCAGAGAATTAACGAACCTAGGGTTCATAATAGAGGTGGTAGCTCATCCGGAGCTAATAATGCTCTGCGACCTTTGGGATCAGCCCACGGATCATCCACAAGGCCTACTTTTTTTCCAAGAGAATAAGCTATTCCGGAAATTGGAGCAAGGTCCTCTATGGGACAAAGCATTGCCATGAGCTATGAAGAATATATGGCACATCCAAGAAAGATTTGTGAGGCCATTACTCTTGCCGAATTCATTGGTGTGGCAAGGGAAAATCAAGGCCAAGGCCTAGGCCACAAGCTACACAAGAGGAAGAAATAGGGTTGTAATTAATGAAGGAATCCATCATGCATGTTGAAGAGGCTATGGAGCTTGTTGAGAGGGAGAAGCCCTTGGGAGGGTTAGAAACCCCCAACTCTCTTGCCAAGGTTGAGCTCTTGGCTGGTTTTCCTAACAAAACCTTAGTGACACAAGGGTTTGATAAAATAGTGGAGCACAATGAGCATACAACTCAAGATTTGCACTTGGAAGGAAAGGGAGCCTTGAAGAATGAAGATTCAGCCCTTAATCCCATTATTGTTCTGGATAGTCATCATGATGAGGTATTTCGCCATGTGATGAATCCAGGTTTGAAAAAGAAGCAAAAGGAATGGTTGGGAACCATTTTAACAAGAGATATGATAACAGTCAGCTTGCTGGTCTGTTTAGGACAGCAGCTCCTAAGAGTTTAGTTGAGGGTGTTCATGTCTGTGATAAGAACCACAAAGAGGCCCTATGCATGTGCCAACAAAGTATGGTCGAAGTTAAGGTGGAAGAAGAAGATGGACAACCGGAGGACAGCCTAAGGATATTGGAAAGCATATTTCAGTTTTATGGTCTCCTCCTATATCGCTGCCCTATTTGTGTCATCATGGACAGCATGGTGGAAATATTGATAAAGTGAAGAACACCCCAAATGGCAAAGAGTTCATAGATCTTTTGAGTTATGAAGAAGGGGAAGTCTTCATTGGGTTCCATGTTACTATGGCTAGCGAGTGCTTCATTGAAATTCTATGAGAAATCATATGGAGTTTGTTGTACATTCGGACTTCCTTGTGAAGGATGTAATGCTACAAGAGGGCCTCATCATTCCTCACACTAAGAGATTCCCACCTCTCAAGCTCACCTTGGAGAAGTACATGGTAAGTGATGATTTCCATGTTGCTGGTAATGAAGGCATGAATTTGTTAATTGAGATCTAATGGTTGCATCCTTTGGAGTTGAGATCAGGACTTGGTGGCATGATTAGTTGAGATTCTCAAGTTGCTACAACGAAGAGGATGGAAAGAATTAATGGAAGAAGTCTAGATCTATGGGCTACTCATGGTAAGATAGCCACCACATTTTCAGTTTTAGAACAGCAGTTGTATAGAGATTTTCAACTCTCAATTCATGCTCATACTCTTAAAGAAGCCTCCCAAGGAAAGTGGATGTTGAATTCATGAATCTTTCATTTGGAAGTGAGCATGATTGGTGGTACAGAGGTAAGTAGTAAAAATCATGTTTTATGGGGTTCAAAGCACACTGTCATAAAAAGTCATGTTGCTGTTATCAACATTTTCAGTTCACTCAACATTGCATTTGTAGCTATTCAAGCAGCCTCAGCCATACACATGAGTAATTTTCAGTTCTTAGATGTTGTTAAAGCATTTTCAGTCCCCATATGGCTGATTTTTATGGAGAGTTTGTGGTATGACAGCTGTTTTTGTATTCTTTTTGCCGCTGTCCACATCAGAACCAGCTGGTTAACCCCTTTTAAGACAATCACCGATGTCAATAGCAGTTTCATGTTGTCAAATTTCACTGGAAGATACAAGGTATGTAATGATTTTCTTGAAATTAAGCCAGCTGAAGTTAATGTTGTTTGCAGGATGCAATGGTTTCAGTTTTTGGGAAAATTTCATTATGTTTCTCTTCTACATATATCAGCTCATTGGAAGAACTTATTTATGGTTGGGCATATGCAAATTCAGCCACCCAATAAGTTTATAGGAGAATTTAAGTTGTTGGTTTGGGTACAATCAGATTATGAGTTGTTTCCAGTTTCAAGCAGCTATAAGAGTGTTCCTTTTGAAGTCATTAAATCATGGGAAAATGATTTCGAAGTTGTTGGTTTGGATGAAAGTAGTAAGACTACCACATTTTGGGATTTCAAGTATACTGCCATAAGCTTTTATGTAAGCATTTCCAGCCCTGTCTCCAAGTTTTTATCAGTTGTAACCTTGTGGCCAGCCCCCATAACATTGATAGAATGGGGAAATTTGAAGGTATGTCATGATTACATCTGTTGTACTCTCTTTTCAACTGCTGTTCACAAATTTTCCTGCTACTTATTTACTTATAAGATACCGAGAAAGGAGCTTCTAATCACATAGTTAAAGAAATTCCAAACACTTCATGGCTGTTGTAGTCACTATACAGCCCCCATTCAATCACCTTGGTGCTATTTCTCTCAAGGAATCGATTGCCTAAACATAGGAGAAAGGTGGGATAACAAACACCTTGACCCAAGCAAACAAAATTGCTTCAATATCAAAATAGATGAGTATGAATGAATGTGTATTCTCCCCCAAGCGCTCCCTTTTATAACTTCTCATTGCAACAAAAGGCCCAAAAGAACCCTAATCACCCCCTTGGGTTTTTTCTTTAATTAATTAAAATAACTTGAGCCACTTTATTCCCCACATGCCAAAAAGTGCACTTTAGTCACCCCAATGAAGAATTAGAACATAAAATACCATATATTCACCCATTACTTAAGTCATCGACTAAATATAACATAAAGTACCTTAGGGGAGCATCTCACAACCTTATTTCACTTAAGTCACCTCAAAGTATGTGTCCAACGTTGAAACATAACCTATAAGTGAAATGAGGGTGCAAACCATACCCAATAACCATCAACGTCACTAGTCCCTTGGGCATGACCAAGGCTAAGACGGATGAAAGGCCTCCTAGGCCACCTGCTCAGAAATGGGGACATTACAACTAAAGTATCCCTTTTCCGGATTTATTTTATATTCAAGATTTCCAACCAAATTTTCACAAATAACAATCTGATTTTTATGATAGCAGTATATAGAAAAATATGACAGCAAAGTAAAGTTATGGCAGCAAGGTATAAAATCATAAAATAACCAATATCTTCACTTTTATTGGAATTAAACTAACATGCAAGTAGCATGCAATGACATGCAAGTAACATGCATCAACATGCAATGACATGCATCAACATGCAATAACAAGAAGTTTCCACTGATAAAATAGATGATCTCTCTTACTGAATATGGTTGTCCTCTCTTTCTGGACTTGAAACTGGATCAGCAAGCCTCTGAAACACTGAAACTGACAACCCGATTTGAATAGACTCCACAATAGCAAACTAGGGTTGGATATTTCACCACCGAAGAGTGCTCTACTAGCTAGGGGTAGATCTTTCACTACCGAAGCCAGGGTTCCTGCAGAATTTCACCTCCACAAGCAAGGAAAGCACAAACAGTTGCTTCAATATCAAAATAGGTGAGTATGAATGAATGCCTATTCTCCCCCAAGCGCTCCCTTTTATAACTTCTCATTGCAACAAAAGGCCCAAAAGAACCCTAATCACCCCCTCGGGTCTTTTCTTTAATTAATTAAAATAACTTAAGTCACTTTATTCCCCACATGCCAAAAAGTGCACTTAAGTCACCCCAACAAAGAATTAGAACATAAAGTACCATATATTCACCCATTAGTTAAGTCGTCAACTAAATATAATATAGAGTACCTTAAGGGAGCATCTCACAACCTTATTTCACTTAAGTCACCTCAAAGTACGTGTCTAACGTCGAAACATAACCTATAAGTGAAATGAAGGTACATACCATACCCAATAACCATCAGCGTCACTAGCCCCTTGGGCATGACCAAGGCTAAGACGGATGAAAGGCCTCCTAGGCCACCTGCTCGGAAATGGGGACATTAGATCACTATACAGCCCCCATTCAGTCACCTTGGTGCTATTTCTCTCAAGGAATCGATTGCCTAATCATAGGAGAAAGGTGGGATAACAAACACCTTGACCCAAGGATCAATTTGAGGAGGGTTCCACCGAAGAGGCCTGCTGTTTTGTTCATTTTCAATTTTTTCTTCTCAAAGTCTTGGTACAGAGAGAGATATTTTTATAACCGGGAATTGTATTCTCTACACAATAACATATTTGTACTATTTTACGCAAGTTAAGGTGGGATTCTAGTTTCCCTCATTCTGATTTTTGGAAAAGAAGAGTAAGATTACATTAATATTTGGGACAGCATGAAAGAAATGGTGGGCCATTAATGCTTGAATGGTAATTGCGCAAAAGAGGAGCGAAGACTTAATTGGGATCCGGGCACTTGCAATTGCTTGAGGACAAGCAATTTTAGGAAGAGAGGATTGTAATGTCCCCTTTTCCAAATTGAAAGCATGGTTTTGGATTTCGTGCCATTCCCTTTTCCATGGCAACGAAGTGAAATGAGTTGGGAAAAGGAATTGAACTTCCTTTGCATTTCTTTTCTAATTTTTAATGTTCTTTTTAGTCTTTTTCCTCTTTTATACAGATCGGTTGGCTTAGAGATAATTAAATGCCAACGAAAGATTAAATTAAAGTCTTATGAGGTCGGTCATGCATGAATTAGACCTTGGCACCAAGATGGGGCTGTAAAAAAAGATGGACTTCATTTGTGCTATCTACTTTTGACGCGTTTTCTCTAAATTTGACTTTTGAGTTGTTGCTCATTGTTCTCTCCACCCTTAGTACACCCTTCAGCACAAGATGCATGCCCTTCGCATCCCCCTTAATCAGTTTAGGGTTGGTTCTCACAGGCTTCGTTGTGAGACAGATCACCACTTTGATTGTTTAGACAGGATCTGCCAGTTGTGTAGCCTCCAGGAGACCGAGACGGAAACTCACTTTACCTTTCAGTGCCCCATTTACTATGAGATCAGAGGGAGGTCTCACTATTTGTTTAGGAGGACACAGGATCTTTCTGACTTCTTCAGGTTGGAGGATCAAAGGTGTCTGGCTTTATATTTACACGAGGCTTTGAAGCTCCATGAGCGCACTCTTCAGTTGCATCCTATATCAGACTCTACCCAGCAGATCACTTCCTTCTTTAGTGTTATCGACAAAGAGAGGCACTAGGCGCCCTGGTGACACTGTCCCCTCTTCTTCCTCTAGATTGGTTCGGCCCAGGGAAACCATCCACGGTTCTCCGAACCATCACAGGCATGCCCGTACTAGGCCTAGCCTCAGGAGACAGACGAGACCCACCAGGCATCAGAGAGATAATACTGTATCCAGACAACGGTATAATAGACAAACTCTTTCTTTGGCCGGTCGACATTGTATTCTCAATTTCTTTCAGTCGGCCTCGGATGATAGGAGAGTTAGATCTTCCATCCCTTGATGGGCTTTCCTCATTTCTTCACTTTAGTCGTCTTTCCCCCTTCTTCCTCGCTTGTTTTTTCCACCCCGATTATGGGTGCTTGCGGTTTCTTCTTCTTGTTGGCCACCTCTTCTAGCTTTTGTATTTCGTATTTCTCAGGAACTCTTTAGTTTTCCCGCCTTTTATCAGGGCTCGTTGTTTTCTACAGTCCTTTTGACCTACCTTTGTGGTCAGTTGTTGGACATTAATATATTTATCTTATCTTATCTCCACTCTTGGGCGAAAATCCAAGTGTGTGGCTCTTCCAAGAAGGACGAAAACCCTTTTTGTGGCTAGTTGGGGGACGAAAAACCCTCTATCCTTGTTTGGTTTTGGTGTCCCTAGATTTGACCCTGAAATCTGGGACCACCCATTTCAAAAAACAATCGTTCTTTTAAAATAACGGGTCTTTTTGTGTTTTTATTGCCAGAAGATGTCTGTATTATGTTAGGATATTCCCAGTGAATCATATGAGCCAATTTCGACAAATACCCAGATGCCCAAACTCATTTTATCCCTCCGCCAAGTTTTGTCTACGGGAAATTTTTATTTAATTATTTATTGAATAAATAATGCCCCGTTTGAAGTAAATTGTGCTCCGGTTGAATCCTGTTGAAGTTTTGCATGCCAGTATTCACTCATCTCATTAGGGTTTTCACCAGGAATGAATTCAGGGCATTGTCTGCAACTTCTGGCAACGTTTTTCACTTTTATTTATTTCTTTTGCGTTTTTCTCTGGTTTTCTCCTTTGTTTCTCTGTGAAATTCCCCTAGGTCAATTCCTTCACCAGTATAGTCTGTTTAATTGCCTGAAGCATCTGGAGATCATCTACCGACACAGCACCAGAAGGAATCAGCCTCAAAATGCAAGTTGCTGACCAAAAATGATGAAGTCATGCACAAAAAGCCTCTCCCGGGCAAGTCGCATTTTCTTGAATTAATAAGTGTAAGTTGCAATGGGATTTTTGGTAGCTGTAGACAGGCGAGAATTTCTTACCTGCCTTGCAAGGTACATTTTCCCATGGAGTCAAAGTCACTTAAGCTGCAATGTGAAAGTTAGTGGCAGCAGGCAGGCGGGAATTTTTTACCTACCTTGCAAGGTGAAAAATTCCATTATAAAATAAAGAAAAATCACTTAAAGCACCAATGGGAATTTTCTGCCTGCCTAGCAGACTAACTTTTCCCATCAGAAGGTTTTATTCACCCATACAAGTCGCACTTTTTCAAAAGAAGCTATTTTCAATACAAGTCGCACTTTTTGGGAAGTCACTTAAGCTGCAGTGGGAAAATTAGAGGTGGCAGGCAGGTGGGAATTTATTACTTACCTTGCAGGGTAAAAATTCTCATTATAAAAGTCAAATAACTTAAGTGGAAGAAGGGATTTTTAGAGCTGCAGTGCAAGGTGAAAATTCCCATCAGAAGTTGACTTCTTATTTTTAGAATTCACCCTTGCCAAAAAGTGCGACCCATTTAGGCATTAAACAATGCTTTTAATGATATTTATTAATAGCTGTTTTGCCTAATTTTGGCGCCAAGGATGGAGGAAAAGTCAATGCATGAAGATAAGCCAAAGAGAACTGAAGGAAGCATGCTAAAAATAAATAAAATAAATTTATTTAATGGCAGCCAGCAACATGCAAAATTAGGCGCCCAATTTGGGTGAATAAACATGTTTGTTTATTAATTAATTGCCAGGAATAGGATGGACAATTATTAGAAATAGAATGTTGAGGGTTATATAAGCATGGGCTGCCATAATGAAGAAGCAATTAATTCTTTTTGCTAAGGATTGCAGCCCAGACAATTTTGGCACCAAGGAAAGGAGGATTTGTGCATCTGGAGGTGTTTTTCATTGCCGGGAAGCTTCAAGGTTTGGCGCCTAGGGTTGGAATGGCTTGATTTATGCTATGATAATTATCTGCATGTTGCTATAAGTGCCCAGGTGAATTTAAAAATATTTATGCTTGCTTTGTATGCAAGCAAAGCCTCAAATTTTAGGGCAGCGGGCTTCATATGCAGATTTTTGGTGACAGAAATCAAGTATTCATGCTCTGGACTTCATCTTTGTCTTAAATAATTGCAGGTATTCATTACAGGTGTTCATACAGGTGAAAGGAAGTTCAAATCAATGTCAGGTACATTGAATATATCTTTTGAATCTGAAGAAATTGATAGATCTGCACGAATTGATCCAGTTATAAAGAATTCTGGCAGGATTAAAAGAAAAAGAACACATACAAAGATTGCTCCAGCCATGATGAAGCGTGATGATAGAGAGGGATTAGCAGAATCATGCATAGCTTCTAGATTTGCTGATATCAATGACACAGACATGGGCCCAGAACCCATCTCCGAAATAATTAACAGATCCAGGGCCGGAAAGACATTTCTCATGCGGGCAATGAAAAGCAGTGGAATTATTCCAGCATCACCATTCCCAGTCACAGCTCAGTTGCTCGAATTTGTCATGGAGTGTGCGAGATCATATCATCCTCTTTCCAGAACAATCTAGGATGCTGCGGGAAAGACAATTATTAGGCTAGATGCACAGTTTATCAATTATTGTCTGAAGATTCCGACACGAACGATGGTGATTGCAATTAGCATGTTGGATGCAGGTAACAGATGGGAGAAACACAAAGCAGATTGCGTGAGCATAATGAACAGCTGATATATGAAGAAGCCCAGGTCTCCATCAAAGTTCCCGAGAACTCTTCCGCGATCCAACTTGGTGCAAGAGGTGGATGATATCACTAAATTGCTTTGCAGGATAAGTGGAGAAGCCAATACTCACAACTTTTGCTCATGGATGTATCCTTTCATGAGGACTATCGAGATCAACAGAGTTGATTCGATAATCAATTGGGCAGAGATCATCAGTGACAGCATCGGTGAGCAACTTCGGAGTGTGAGGCGGACTTACAGCTTCAAAATGACTTCATACCTGGTATATGCAGCAGCCTCGCAAGGCATATTTTCCAAGCTGGATAGACGGGGCGTACTGGCGAAAGATCCTATCTTTGAGTGTTATCCACAGTTGACAGTTCCTGAATGCCACAAAGATTACAAAGCGGTCAACGATGGGTTCTTTTATGAATTAATCTGCAAACTAAATAGTGATTTAAAGACCAACAAGGTGAGCAAAGAAGCTTTGGAAGCTGTATCTCAGCATGGCTGCATTTTCATCCAGTTTGCAGACTTCACCTATCTCAGGGTGACTGGCTTTTCGGGAGAACCAGTAAAGTTGCCAAGGTATCCAAACGACAAGTGGGTCATCATGGAGTTGTGCAAACAGCTCGTGGAGATGCATGACTTACAATCAAAGCGGCACAAGTCTACAGGTTTCTTTCCAGTCACAGTGGGTTACTACAGCTGCCAGAGCATCCACAAAGCTAGAGGAGTCGAAGCTGAAATGTTTTCTGAGTATGAGCCTGAGTTCTTCCCAGCATGGCTGAACTTTGACCCATATGGAGTAGCGAGGAAGACAATCTCCCAGGAATACTCACATGTGCCTTCGTTGGAGGACTTCTGGATGAAGTGCAGGAACGAGTATGAAGTCAGAAAGAAAGACTTCAGCAGGTTATCGGCGCAACAAGTGTCTGATTATGGTTTGGCACGGATACCTACAGATCTCGCAGATGATGGGCATGTGATACTTGACTCGTATCATCAGATGGGAGGAGATAGAGCTGCTCTTCAGGAAAACATTGGTGGCTTCCAGATGATTGAAGAAAGATCTTCCGCAGTTTTGGTTAACACTTCGAACTGGTTGTTGACAAAGGGGTATTGCCTGGATGAAGCATTGATGAATCAGATCACAGGTAACTTTACCGCAGGAGACTCCAGCAAGAGGAAGCACGAAGGTGAAAGCAGCAGAAGGCCAGAAAAAGCTTAAAGTTCACAAGAAGTCTCACATACAGGAGAAGGCAAAATCTACAGCTATCATGCCGGTTCCAGCTTCTCCAACATCAACTCATAGCACTTCAGCAGCCCCAGAACCTCAGAGAGATCTTGTTGTTCCTCCTTTGAATCCAACGTCATTTGTATTTTCTCCTTGACCACTCAGGTCTTCACCTATCCATGCAGAGAAGTTGAAAGCACAGATGGTGAAGTTTGAAAAAGTATTATCTTTGGACAATTCAGAGGGTGGCAGTCATAACACGGTGGCAAATTCTGATAGAGCCGAGTCAGAGCATGAGATGGTGGTGCACTCGGCGACTTCTCATTCCCCAAGAAGCAACTTTTCATCATGGTTAGCTTTGCAGACGATCCCAGAAGCCAGAGAGGAGATCAACCTGGAAGAACACGACTTTCAGCTGCTCCTAAGTTTGGGTGGAAGAGATAGAAGACCTAAAGTTGCCAAAATGACTTCTAGGTTGATTATTGAGGAATCGGGACAAAAGTTCGCTGAGTTATCTGTTCCAGAAGAAGGAAAGCACAAGGGAGAGCTCACGGCAGCTGATATAGCAGTCGCCAAAATGCCAATAGGTCAAACTACCACAGAAGGATTAAAGCAGGATACGCAAACACTAATGAATGCTTTATTCCTTAAGCTTGACAAAGATAAGGCTGAGAGATCCAAGCTTCAAAAGCAGGTGTTCACGCTATGCGAGATCATTGCTAAGGTTGCTAAACCTTCCTCTCAGCCCATTCTAGCACATGAGCAGGTGAGTGATCATCTGATGCAAGAGGTAGAAGATGCAGGGGACCAGGTCAAAGCTATTGCCCACTTGGAAGGAACAAATCATTCACCAAGCTTCAGAACAATTCGAACCAATACCGGCTGAATTGGAGAACATGCACAGGGCAACATCTCAGCTGAAGGAACTGATGACACAGATAGAAGATGAGAACATAGTTGCTGAAAGTCATCTGGATACTTTGGCTAAGATACACTCGCTGCCGAAGGATGTGTTGATTACAGAGCAGATCGTGCCTGGCGGATTGGTAGAAAAGGGGAAGCAGTTAGAGATTTCAGTTTCCTTCCGCGTAGAGATCCTCAAACTCATGCTGAAGAGGATGTAGTTGCTGGAGAGTAAGATGGGAGAAGTGCCAGTGAGCATCCCAAATGAATTACCTGTTTCCCATGAGGAATTTATGCTGGTTGTGTGGAAAGAAGTTGATGAAGCCACCCTACCTTTCACGATGGATTCAATTGGTAGACTCATAAAGCTTCAGGTAGATGTTGAGGGATATGGGCCTGGTTTAGAGAAAGTGAAAGCTAAAGCTGCTGCTTTATCCAGAGGGTTGTTACAGTTTAGAACCGAGAGAGATGTTATTGTTAAAACGGATGGGAAGATGTTGAATTACATGTTTGACAAGTATATTCAATATCAGAACAAAAAGAAAGTATGGGTGTTACAGCTGGCAGATCTTGATTCTTCTCTTATTTCTTATATTCCCGAATGAAAATGTAAATTAAAGTTATTGGTTGAAAAACCATTACTTTAAGTTATTTGGAAAGATTCTTTAAGATAGGTGGCAGATGTGCACAATTTTTGCTCAAACTCCTGATGCATGTCACTAAGAGAGGAATTTTAGGAAGACCACTGCCAAATGTTCCCTTTACTACTTCTTCATGTTCTAGTTCAATTGCAGTTTCCCATTTGTAATTTCCCCTCTACACACTATAAGTAGAGGAAGAACCTACGGGTTAAAGGATCAGAATTTGTAATCAACATTCTTGTGTTCCAAACTTTGAGCTGAAACCCCTGATTTCTGCAAGCAGAGGAATAAAGAAGAGATTTCCGGAGAACTTTGTGTCAATGGTGCATTTTGCTTCTTATTTCTTTCTAGATCTATTCATAAACTTTGTGTTATTATAGATCTAGATCTGAAAGTTTCCTTTGCTTTGAATTTTGTGTTTAATGATCTATTTGTTTTAATCTATGTGTATGCAATCAACTCTGTAAACTAGTGCTTGGATTGCACCTCCTCTCTACTTTCTCCCGTTTTCTATTATTTTCCTCTTCTGCAGATTTTCCCTTTCTTTTACAGCTGCTTACTTGTTGTAGAACTGTCTAGCTATGGTTCATAAACTACATAGTTAAAGTAATACCAACAAATAGATATTAGGACAATCTTACATAGAAGCCTTACCGGTAAATGAGGGAGATTTATCTCATGACTACCTAGGTTTTCAACTGTGCAGAAAATCTAGCCAACATGTTTGAAGGCATATTGCAAATTTGGAAGAAGAGAAGACAATTTCAGATATTTACATGCATTGTTAAGCCTCTCCTAGGTGGAGCGACTTACCCTAGTGTGGAATATGGTGCCTTCTAGGACATGGAAATCAGATTTGTTTTCATATTTGGCTTTCTCATAATTTATAAAGTCGGAATCTACTATTCTTTGTGAAGTTTGGGGTTTGTAAACCCTTATTTCATAATTTTTATTGGAGTTGTACTTCACTGATTTTTAATTAATTTGCAGCAACGTTTTTCATCAGATTTCACATTGAATTCTGGTTTGGTTGATGCCTAAAATACATATTTATATTTTGACAAGGTTATTTGAAGAGTTTCAAGTGTTTTACATCAATTTTTATATTGTTGTTCTGAAAATCTGATTGTTGATTTGAACTGGATTTAATTTTCAGTTTGTTGTTTTAAAACATCAAATTTGATATAATTGGGATTTGTGCTAATTCATTATTCTTCAGTTTTGCCCCCAAAAAGGGACATTACAACACAGTTGTCATGAAGGTCTCGCAAACTGCTACGACACTTGCGCTAATTGTCGTGGCGGTTGCGCAACATCACTGATAAACATATTACCCGCCATGGCAGTTGCGCAACCACCGTGTATGTTTACCGGTGGTTGCATTACATTGCATGCACTTTTCAATTTTTATCCCATAAACAGGTTTTCGGACTCGTCTTTCACGTTTATTTATCCACCTTGCATTCCAAGCAACCTAGTTCATTTCTAGCTCACTCCTTGCCAATACCAGTTCACTTCCATGCATTCAATTACAATCATTGATCAAATTTTGATCTCTCGCTAGGATTTTGTCAACTTCATTTTGAGAACTGCCCCTCTTTTAAAAGAGAACGTGCGTTCATTATTCAAGGATGGGTAAATTGGAGTTGAGAGAGTTCATTTGCAGTGATGAGATTTGGAGATTCTTGGATTTGAGAGCCATTTCCAGACTTGTTTTCTTGCTGCCATTTCCTACAACAGTTGTTGTTTGTAAGGATTTATGGAACACCATCAGCTTTGATGTTTATTGCCATTCAAATCTCAGCCAATGTTTAGCTCTGTTAACTATCACAAAAGGAGAATCAAAAGGAGGTCAAGCCTGTTCTCTTGGCCGCTTTGGAGCCAACAACTGCATTGTTGCTATTCTTCTTCTGCATCCACCCAATTGCTTTCCTTATGCCTTCACTGTTGCAAACCTCGGGCCAAATTGAGCAAACAAGGAGGTACCAGATTGAGGGTGAAATTCAAATCACTTCCATCTATTTTCTTCTTCGTCAAAAGAGGTTGGAATTTCTTTATTTTGTTATTCTCTTTATGTTGTCATGTAAATGCGTTGCATAAAAATTTCAAACTTTCAAGCATGACAACTTAGCCAATTTCAAAAAATTTGGTCCTGAGGCTTCCCAAAACCCTCTCCTAGTCAGTTTCTTTGTTGTGTCATGTCCATATTCACCTTGCAGGTACTTCCAAGATGATGAACAAAAAAGTACAAGTGTTTGGAATGATGTGACAAGATCAACAATTTCATTCAATGAGACGCTTCCAACGGCTAGTTTTTCGACGGGCCTGGAAAGGCTAATTCTTACCTTTCCAAGACTAGTGTGCATCCTCGACGATGGAACGAAAGGCTTAAACACATCCAGAGGTGGTATTGAAGAACTAGGAACATGTTGGGATTGATTTAGAAAAGTTTAGGAAATTTTTGGAGGTTTAGGGACAAACAAAGCTACATCGAGTTTTTCAAGTGCAAGGAATAGGCAACCAAAACAGGAGGTACATGATCTTCTGCAGACGTTTCCAGGAGCTCTATAAGGAGTTAGGAGTCAAACAAGTATTCATTGGAAAGCTAGAAGAATGATCTACATAATGAAATTTTCAAATCTTTCACAAGACTCAAGTATCTCTCAAGGAAACTCAAACTGTGCAGACACACCCTATTGTCCTGAAGAAAAATGAGCAATTTCAGGGTGTTTCAGGAAAAATTGAAGGATGAGACCCATGTCATTGTTCTTAGAATGATCTTGGGAATCAAACTCATAAAATTTCTGTAATCTCCCTTTTTAAATAAAAATTAAAATAAGGAAAATTATATTTGCACATGTGAGTTTAAAAATCAAAATATATTTTTAATTGTGCAAATCAAAATAAGAAAGTAAAATCGATTACCTTGAGATAATAATTATTTATTTTGAAGGTGAATAAAGTGACTAAGCAAGTTGCCTTTTTCTGGGAATTATTTAATGATTGTTATTTAAAATAAATCGATTTATTCTAAACATAGGTCGATTCATATGGGCCCCATTTGATTTAATTCCCCCATGCATTTAATATTTGTTTTTGAGGGTGTTTTCCAAGAAAATTTTAAATAAAAATCCCCTCCTAAATTTTGGCGCCAAAAATGGAGAAGCTTTAAAGATTGAGCAAGGAAAAGATATAAAAGAAGATAATGTGCACTCCTTATCGCATGTTGAGGGTTATTATAACTTATCTTCATGTTTGACGAGGGATGTATGCCCACTTGTGATAAAAAACAAAAGGTATTCATTAACACCACCAATAGTGAAGTGTGTGTGCCCTTTGAGAGCTATGAATTGGTGAGTAATGTGTATTTATATTCCATATATGTGAGTCGCAATTTTTGGGAGAGTTCAAGTTTGCTTTAAGAGGGTTTTTGAGAGTGATTTATGGTGAATGCAATTTATTATACGTTGTTGGTTTTCCCTTGATGAAATTGACTTGCCTAGGGTAATTTTAAGCTTGTTTGGAGGTGTTTCAAGTACTCAAATACTTGTTGTTCATTCCAAATTTTTAGTAAGTTCAAATCAACTTGATATGAAGCATTTTGGCATGATTTTATGAGGTTACACATGAAGGTTACAATCTGATTTATTTATGCATCTGATTGGGGCATATTGTGGTCATTTTAATAATATTTTGGCTTGTTAACAATGGTGGAATATAATTCATGCAAGTCGACTTCCTGGGTATTTGATGACAGTGTTTTGGAAGGGTTTTCCAAGATGTTATAAACTATTTATTGCAGATCGGAAACAACATTTATTGGGCTGGGAAGTGAAGGAAAAAGAGCTTGAACAAATTTAATTATTTGTCCTTAACCCTAGCGACTTCTGCAGTTTTGGGGGCTGGTTTAAGTGGGTGAAAATTTCTGATTGTTGGTTCCTTGGAAAGCTCTTAATTTTATCTTCCATTTGAAATTGATTTCATGCAAAAAGAGTCAATATTAAGGAAGACATTAATTTTTGAAGTTTGCAGTCATTTTCAACATTTTTAATTTATTTTTCTGCTTCTGCAATTTAATTGGTTAAAGTAGTGTTAATTCCGATTAGATAGCCCATCTGAACCCTTACCTCGGCTCACTCCAACATTATTTAGGTTGTATTGAAGCCGACACTGGGTCAGTTGAGGTGAACCTAGAAGGGTTTATCTACTAAGTTTACTTCCATTGCGAAATCATCTGAAACTCGGAACGAAAATCTAGTTTCATGTAAAGTACTTTTCGCACGATGAAGTTGTTGATTTTTTGAGATATTGAGGACTAAGTTTTTCTCAGTATTCTGCCCTCTCATAAAAAACTCATTTTTTCCACTCATTCAAACGAAGGAACCATCCAAAATTTGGAGTGGGGAATCTCCGAATAAAACACAGAATTTCAAGAACTCTTTCGTCGCAATCCGACATCCTGTAATGCACTTACTAAAAATAGCATGTGTCCATAGCAAGGCATGACTTAAAATAGTAAGTGGTCGAATAATGTGAATGTAAACAAGGAAAAAGTGCCAAAATTAGTAGTCCAAGCTGGGACCTGCTAAACAAATAAAGTCTCAATTTTTGAATGCAAAAAGTTGCAGTTGGCTCCGATTTCACTCATCTTGCTGCGTTTTGACATCTTCACAGGGTTGTAAGGTGGTTGCATAGCTCAAACAAGGAAATTCATCATTCACGGAGGTCTTGGATCATCATTCTGATTGCAGTTGTATCCGGGAGCAAGGCAAAGCATATCAAGGCACAGCAGGTGAGAGTCTATCACATTGTGCAGTCAGAAGGGATTAGAAAAGATTCAAAATCTCCATTGTAATTCAAGTTAAAGAGGTCATCATAGCTCATTGGTCAAGTTGGATCCATCATCATCTCTCAGTGAGCTGGTTGAAGTGAGCTCAGTGAGATGGTTGAGGTGAGCTCAGTGAGATGATTGAGTTGAAATGGGAGAGTTGGTTGGGTTGAGTTGAGCTGAGTTGAGTTGGGTGAGTCAAAAGAGTTGGGTGCTCACAAGTCAGTAAAGGCAAAGTTTGTAATGTGTGGGACAAGAACACAAACATCAAAAGGTTTGTACATCGTGAATGAAAATTGTGAAAGCCTAAGGAGCAAGAGAGCGATCCTCACTCTCATTGTGAGATCAAGGATGCATTATCATGAGTAATGCCCATGTTCGTTTCAAACTCGCATCAAATGGTTTCACAACAGTCTTTCTAAACACTATTTTGATAGCCCGAGGTGTCCGTGCATTTGGCAGGAGGAAAGTGAGATCACCGTGCCTCAGATCAGCCAATCCCTTTCTCTTCTCCTCTTCTTTCCCCCTTTCTAATTCTTCATTGCACGCATTTATGGTATTTTGTCCTATTCACTTAAGTGACAATATTTGTAAATTGTAAAAGTTCTCTCTCAAAATTATAAGAGAGGTACTTATATTGTCTCTTCCAAGGGTAGTTGAAAGGTCACAAGTGGAATAGGAACATGAAGAGTCATGTGGGGGGTAGATGAGAAGGCAACACACAATGTTATAAATTGGATTGGCTTCTCCATTACAAAGGATCTTGAAAGTTTTAGTTCTTAGGAAAAAATTGTGGATTGTTGTAGATTGATTGAGCTTTGTATTCATCATTACACAAGAAATAAAAGCTACATTCTTACATTTCCTTTGCTCATGTTTTCCTTTACTCTCTCTTTTCTGCAACTTTGCAAGTATGGTGATCAAGAAAGAACTTGGTGTCCTTGATAGATGAACCTAAAGAACTACATTTCTCTAGTTTGTTAGCCTCACTAATTGCTCACATCGTTGCTTTCCTCTAATTGAGTGTTGGAACTACTCCGGTTATTGTGTGTAAACTCTGTTAGTGCCTATTCGCGACAATAGCCTTTCCTTTCCTAATTTCTCTTTCATCCCTCATTGCCACAAATTCCTTTCTTGTACCCCATACAAGCACTTTGCCACAAGTTCAATGAAGTGTTCCTGTATGATCCCCCCACCCCGCAACATTTAGATAGAATTAGGATAGTTTACATTAATAATGGGAGCTTCCCCATACACAAGGAGGGGCGTAGCTCCGTGAGCGTTGGTGGAAACACATAATTTGCAACAAGATAAATTATTTCGCCAACACTATTAATTTAGATCTACAGTTTCATTGTTTGGGAATATCACAAAATCCAAAAAAAAAAATAGATAGATTTAAGATTTTTGAATTTCAGTTCTCGTTTAATTGGATTCATTCCTTGGCTCTGGGTCTGATCTCACATCTGAAATCAGATTCCAGATTGTTGTTGTTACCGTCACTGCATTTAGGTAGTTTAACAATCATTTCACTTCATATCATTTAAAAGAGAAAAGCAATAAAAAAAAGTTCATTCCAATTGGCATATAGATAGAGGAAAGACAGTCCATTTTCTTGTATCTACATAAGAGAAAGGAAGATTTATTTTCTTGAATCTGCATTAAAGAAAGTTCAAATCTGCATCCATCACTTGCATGCATGTAGTTAGATTCTTTGTAGCATCAAAATCTAAAAAAAAAATTTGATTTCCAACAAACTAGAGTAAGTATTCATGTTTGCATGTATCATTAAAAGTTTTGAAAATATAAAAAATTACTTTCATTAATAGTTAGATTTTACTTGTTTTGTAGTTTTCACTGCATGTGCGTACAAATACGAAATTATGTAGTTAATAGTAGTAAATTCCAGCAACCTTCAACTTTAAGATTTGTATTTATGGTGTCACTCAGATTTCACCCTGAAATCTGCGACTACCCTATCCGAAAAATTTTCGTACTTTTAAAATAATGGGTCATTTGTTGTTTTTATTGCCTGAAAGTTCCTGTATTGCGTCAAAATAATCCTAAAGAGCCATATTAGCCTTTTTCGCCAAATACCCAGATGCCCAAAATTGTTTTATTCCGTCGTCGGGATTTGTCTGCGGGAAATTTGTATTTAATTATTTTGAGCCCCGTATGAGGCTATTTGCGCTCTGTTTTAACTCTATTATGAGCGAATATGTTATTATTCCTATATACTAGGAGGATTTTAACTTATTTTAAGTTTTGGGCTTTATTTGTAACTTTTGGCAATTTTTCGTGTTTTTGTGGTGTCCCGTTTTGTTTTCTGTAAAATTTCTCTGGAGCAACTCCTTCGCCAGGTAAGCCCGATTTTTGGCCTGGAGCAGCTGGAAAACATACATGCACATTTTGCCCGGAGGAAGTCGTCATCGGAGGTCTGGATCATTGGGAAAAAGCGAAGTCGTGCACAGAAAAGCCCCTGTGGGGATGGGCGCATTTTTGGAAAACAAAGGATTTAAGCTGCGATGGGAAAAATATAAGCCGCAGGCAGGGTGGGAATTGTATACCTGCCTGGCAGGGTACTTTTTCCCGTGTTATAAAAGTCACTTAAGCTGCAGTGGGAAAAATAGAGGCTGCAGGCAGGTGGGAATTTATTGCCTGCCTTGCAGGGTAAAAATTCCCATGATATAATAAAAGGAAAGTGACTTAAGTGAAATCATGGGATTTTAGTGCCTGCCTTGCAGGGTAAATAATCCCATTGTCAAAGTCAAATCACTTAAGTGGATCACGGGATTTTGGTGCCTGCCTGGCAGGGTAAAGAATCCCATTATGGAAAAATTCTTAAAAATAGAATTACATGTGCAAAAAAGTGCGCCCCCTTTGGTGAGAGATTAAAAAGATTAAATTGATTATTTTTAATAATCTTTCTTCTTAGAAAAGTGCGCCCAAGCTTGGAGGAGGTCAAAAAGTCAAAGATGGAATAAAAGAAAGGAATTAAATTAATTAAATTTAATTTATTTAGTGGCTGCCCTCTTCCTCTCAAAAAGTGCGCCCCATTTGGGTATTATTTAATGTTTTTTAAATGCATTAAAACATTAAATTAATTTCTATTTTCAGTGGCTATGGTCAAAGCACACTGTGAAGCTTGAGTGAAGTGATGTGTGAAGGATTAAATTGGATTAATTTAATTTATTGGATGGCTGTCCTTAAACATGCTATTTTTAAAAGAGAAAAGCATGATTTTTAATTAATTAATTGCCTTTAATTGTTAGGGCAATTATTAATTATAGAATTGTGAAGGTTATATAAGCATGGGCAGCCATATGGATGAATTATTTAATTCACAGGTAAAGAATTGTAGCTAGGAGGAAAAGTGCGCCCCCTTTAGAGGAAGGATTTTGCTCAGACAAAGTGCTAACAAAGGCTAAAAGCTTCCAGATTTGGCGCATGCTTTGGAGAAGGTTGATCTTCGTCTGCATAATTGTTTTCACAGGTGTTACAGGAGCTCAGGTGTTGATTGAAAGGATTCATGCTCTCTTTATGTGCAAATTAAACACCAATTTTTGGGGCAGCAGGCTTGAAAAGTGCAGATTTTTATAATTTAAATTCACTATTCATGCTCCGGTGGCCATTTTTGTCTGAATAAATTGCAGGAATTCATTACAGGTGCTTTACAAAAGAAAAGGAGTTTTTATCAATGTCCAATACATTGCAAATATCCTCCGAATCTGAAGAATTGTCCAGATCTGCACCAGTATTGAAGAAATCCGGCCAAGTTAGAAGAAAAAGAATTATTCAGACAAAGATAGATAAAGCCATGGCGAAAGGAGATGAAAAAGAGAGCACGATGGATTCATGCATTGCTTCCAAACTTACAGACATAGGAGACACGGATCTAGGCCCAGAACCTCTTTCTGATTTGATTGATAGATCCAGAGCTGGAAAGACTTCACTCATGCGTGCGGTCAAAAGTAGTGGAATTATCCGAGCTGCAGCTTTCCCATGTACAGCCCAATTGCCAGAGTTCGTGATGGAGTGTGCTAGATCTTATCATCCTTCATCCAGATCAGTGCGTGATGTTGCGGGAAAGACAATAATTCGTTTGGATGCAGAATTCTTCAATTATTGTCTGAAGATTCCAGTGCGAAAGGTGGTGACTTCTATTAGCATTCAGGATGCTGACAGTAGGTGGGAGAAAGCATAGAGCTGACTGTGTGAGCATCATGAATAGCCGGTTCATGAAGAAGCCTAGATCCCCTTCCAAGTTCCCGAGAACTCTTCCACGATCCAATTTGGTGCAGGAGGCAGATGATGTCGTCAAATTGCTATGCAGGTTGAATGGCGAAGCGAATGCCTACACTTTCCGTACATGGATGTATGCTTTCATCAGGACCATTGAAATCAACAAGGTTGATTCTATAATCATTTGGTCAGAAATTATTAGCAGCAACATCGGTGAGCAACTTCGGAACGTGAAGTGTACCTTCAGCTTCAAGATGACTTCATACTTGGTGTATGCTGCAGCTTCACAGGGTGTCTTTTCCAAGCTGGATAGATGTGGTATTCTTTCCAAGGACCCCATTTTCGAGTGCTACCCACAGCTTACTGTACCTGCGTGCGAGAAGGACTTCAAAGTGATCAACGATGACTTCTTCTACGATTTCATCTGCAGGTTAGACAAAGACTTGAAGACTCACAGGGGAAGCAAGGAAGCATGGGAAGCAGTGTCCAAGATTGGCAGTCTATTCATCCAGTTTGCAGATTTCACATACCTCAGGGTTACGGGCTTTTCTAGAGAACTAATAAAGATGCCCAGGTATCCGAGTGACAGATTGATCGCCATGGAGCTGAGCAGGCAACTTGTGGAGTTACACGACCTTCAGTCGAAGCGGCACAAGTCTACGGGCTTCTTCCCAATCACTGTGGGATATTACAGTTGCATCAGCATTCACAGAGCTCGAGGGATGGAAGCACAAATGTTATCCGAGTATGAGCAAGAGTTCTTCCCTGCGCGGCTTAATTTCGATCCATTTGGAATAGCCAGGAAGACAATCTCCCAGGAGTACGCACATGTGCCTTCGTTAGAAGATTTCTGGATGAAGTGCAGAAGTGAGTACGAGGTTAGAAAGAAAGATTTCAGCAGGCTATCGGCAAAGCAAGTGTTCGACTTTGGACTAGCGCGGATACCTGCGGATCTTAAAGATGATGGGAACGTGGTACTTGACACTTACCATCAAATGGGAGGAGATAAAGCTATACTGCAGGATAGCAATGGCGGCTGCAGCACAATAGAAGAAAGATCTGGAGCTGTGTTGGTGAATACTTCGAACTGGTTGCTGACGAAGGGATATTGCCTTGATGAAGCATTGATGAATCAAATCACAGGCAACTTCGGCACAGGAGATTCCCTCAAGCGAAAGCATGAAGGAGAAAGCAGCAGAAGGTCCGAGAAGTTGAAAGTACACAGAAGATCTCAAGAGAAAGAGAAGACCACTTCTACGGCCATAGCTTTGACTCCGACTTCTCCAGTACCCAGAAGATCACCAACTATTGCACCGCAGCAGCAGGATGCTTCCATGCCTTCATTGAAACCGGCGACGTTCGTCTTCTCTCCGCAGCCACTTCGTTCATCACCCGTTCCAGAGGAGATGTTGAAGCTGCAGATGACGGAGTTCGAAAGAGCTTTGTCCTTGGATGTTTCAGAAGATGGCAGCCATGACACTGTGGCACTTTCTGACGGAGAGGATGCAGAGCGGGAGATGGTAGTGCACTCAGTGACTTCTCACTCTCCGAGAAGTAATTTCTCGGAATGGTTAGCTTTGCAATTGGTTCCGGAAGCAAGAGTAGAGATGAACTTAGAGGAACATGACTTGCAGCTACTTCAGGATCTGAGCAGAAGAGACAGAAGGCCTAAAGTTGCTAAAGCAACTTCTAGGTTGATCATCAAGGATTCGGGAGAGAAGTTTGCTGAGATATCAATTCCAGCGGAAGGAAAGGTAGAAGAGGAGCTCACGGCAGAAGATGTGACGGTGACCAAAATACCACTCGGTCAAGCTACCACTGAAGGATTGAAGCAGGACACGCAGACGTTGTTGGATGCTTTGTTCCTTAGGCTTGACAGAGAGAAGGCGGAGAAAGAAGAGCTGCAGAAGCAAGTATCTCAATTATGTGAGATCATAGCCAAGGTTGCTAAACCTTCCATTCAGCCCATTTCAGAGCAGGTGAGTGATCATCTTATGCAGGAAATGGAAGATGCAAGCAATCAAGTAAAGGCTATTGACGAATGGAAAGATCTGATTATTCGTCAAGCTTCTGTGCAACTTGGGGAAGTGCCAGCGCGCCTAAAGGTTATGAACGATGCCGCAAATCAACTAAAGCAACTGATAGAAAGCATAGAAGGGATGAATACAGTTGCAGAGAGTAACCTGAGTATTTTGTCCGAGATCAACAAACTGCCGGGAGATGTATTGGTTGCAGAACAAATTGTACTGGATGGATCAGTCGAGAAGGGGAAGCAGCTAGAGTTTGCAGTATCTTTCTGTTTGGAGATCTGCAAAGTTTTGCTGAAAAGGATGCAGGCGCTTGAGAGTAGAACATCAGATTTGCCAGACAGTATCATTTCTTTCATTGAGGAAAGAGTGGACAGAGGTGTTACTTCATACGCACGGATTGTTTCTAACGAGGTGCATGATTCCCTGGAAGGTTCTCTTCTGATGGTACAAAAGAGAATTGATAAAGCTACCAAGCCTTTCACGATGAACTCTATCAGTAGGCTGGTGGCGCTGCAGGCAGACATTGCGAGATTTGGGCCAAGTTTGGAAGAAGTGGAAGCATGCAGCAAAGTGTTGAATGAAGGATTGCTGCAATTCAGGACAGAGAAGGAAGCAGTAGCTAAAACAGACGGAAGGATGCTGAACTATGTGTTCGACAAGTATATCAGATATCAGAACAAGAAGAAGATGTAGATGTTACAGCTGGCATGACTTCTTCTATTCTTTCTTCTTCTATTTTCTATGTTCCCGGATGAAATTGTAAACTTCTAAGTTATTGGTTTTGCAACCATTACTTGAAGTCATGTGGAACCTTTCTATTAGTTAAGTGATACATGTGTCACTTAAGAAGAAGTTAGATGAGGATGATTGCCAAATGTCATCTTTACTTGTTGTTCATACTTTAGTTAAGCTTGAGTCTTCTGTTTGTACTTTCCCTCCTACATTCTATAAGTAGGAGAAGAACCTCCGGGTTAATGAGGAATCAGAATTTGTAAGCAGCAATCTTGTGTTCTAGACTTTGTGCTGAACCCTTGAGAGCCACTTGTAGCAGAGGAATACAAAGAAGCAGGTTTCCGGAGAACTTTGTGTCACGGTGTGCTGTGTTTCTTGCTTTTAAATCTTAGATTTGTTAAGTAAACTTTGTGTTATTTTAGATCTAGATCTGGAGCTACCTTTGCTTTATAATTCTGTGTGTTCAAATCTATTAAGTTTCTTCTATGTGCATGCAATTAGCTCTGCTATCTACTAATTGGGATGCACATCTTCCCCATTTCTTCTCTGTGTTTCCTTTACTTCCTTCTTCTCTAGTTTTCTTTCCTAAACAGCTGCTTACTTGCTGCAGAACTTCTTAGTTATGGTTCATGAACTAAGTAGTTAAAGTAAAACCCCTGATAGATAAAAACACATTTTATTGACAAATCTGACACGGGAGCCTCACCGGTTAAATGAGGGAGATTTATCTCATGACTACCTAGGTTTGATGCTTTGCAGAAAATCTAGCCAACAGTTTATAATCCCCAGAAAAACAGAACTTGCTGTCTCATTCGTCATTTCAGTCCACACGTTCACTACACTTCAAACCTACAAACAAACACTTCTATCCATGCAAACAAAACCGCTTTCTCCCACAACCAATATGCATGATGCTGCAGTCATTTTCAATTCATTCACACAAAAACCGGCAAGTACCCAATTTCAAAAATATTTTTCGAATCAACTTCCAACAACTCCCGTTCAAGCTCAAGCATCTACACACCTCCCGTCCAAGCTAAAACTCATATGCCTAGCACCCAATCTAGCTAGCACACACATAGGGAATCCCCCTCACACCCTTGGATGAAAC
The DNA here is from genome assembly GCA_019776745.2 of Taxus chinensis. Classification (NCBI taxonomy): domain Eukaryota; kingdom Viridiplantae; phylum Streptophyta; class Pinopsida; order Cupressales; family Taxaceae; genus Taxus; species Taxus chinensis. The sequence goes on from CM034150.1 coordinate 16,727,437, forward strand.
TTGATAGCCAAGTAGTTCCGGGAAGGGTAGGGCAGTTCCTGTAATGTCCCTTCTAGGGCATCAAACATAAAACAAGGGTTTGGACTCAAACCCCAATCACTTCTTCTGATTTTTATTACAGCCACCTGTCAATCACTTCAAACCCTAGAGGAGCAAACTGAAAATGCCATTAGCATCCAAGAGCGATCTGAATATTTATGGCATCAAAGGAATTCATATGACAGCAAACAATATCACCACTTAGCCATAGCAATGAACCTGATTTTTATTTCCTAGGGCAGCCAACTGTATAGTGACTTCACATCAACATACAACCATACAAAAGGGCCGAGAATGCTTCCAAATAATTAATTCAACCACGGAAATATTTATCAATCCAATTTATATCAAAATAATAGAGAAAGTGCGTGATCACACCCAACTGTAATTAATTTTATGGCAGCAACAGTACAGCCAAAACCAAGGGATGGAAATGATAGATAAACTTCTCCAAAAATCACCAAAATGTAGATTCCAACCTTATAAAATATGGAGAACAAGCATATCAACTCAAAATACTAAAGTGTGCCCTAAAAGGTACCAAACTCAACCCTCAAGCAAGTCGCCTAAGGCTGGAAATGAAGAGCTGCATAAAATCACTTTGAAGCTCCAATGCGACCTCTATGTGAGATCACCCTTGCACACAAGAGGGTTTTCATCCCCTAGTGTGATCCTATTGAACGGTTTTGTCCTCAATAGATGTCCTTTGACGAGTTTCGTCCTCAAAGGATATTAAAGAGGAGCTACAAACTACACCTGCAAGAGAAATCAATATCAAAATCAGCATAACCTCCTCAAACCATTCGATCCACTTGTATATCCTCTTGTGGCACCAATTAGTAATTAGAACAAAAGGAGAGCTGACCTCCTTAGGATTGTTCTCCCACCTTTATCTTCAATGTAAGCTTTAAGAAGACTGACCTTAATAAAAGAAAAGAGTACTTTTCCATCTTCACGTAGGCTCTTAAGACTGACCTCATGAAGACCCTAGAAGTTCTCTTTACTTTGTTTGCCAACTCAACCAACACCTAGTCGAATCACTTAAAGCCATAATTAGTAGTCAATTAAATAAGGAAAATACAACCAATCATAATTTTGCTTTCCTTCTTTGAAGCTCATGGAAGGTGAAATGGGCCAAAGACCTTCATAGTGACTAACTTGGAAAAGGGGACATTATAGTTCCCGCGAGTTTCCACTCCACTTGAGTGTGACAACATACAAGACATCAATTCCAAGCTAAAATGTGAGGTCTTTCACTCTAGTACTGCACCCACCTCATCATTGAGCAATTTTGCATCTTAGACACACAAACCTTGCTAACACGTGAGCAACCCCACTAGCAAATTTGTCACCTCAGACAACTACATGCTAACCTCAAGATTTGAGTTATCTCTTCATCCTCGAGTCTAGCCTCGTCCTATTTTCTTCTCACTCCCTCACACTTCCTAGGCAAGATCAACCCGAAAGAAACCAAGAAATCCCCCATGTACCCTAACCTAATTTCGCTCCATTTCCAGATACAAACATGGACCAAGAACTACGATACTTGGTGCTCGTTGAGACCAACTATTATAGGACCTACATGCATCACCAATTCCTTGCTTTGTACAAACAATTTAGGGCAACAAAGCATATTTGGTTTAGGCCAGAGCATCCTCCTAGACACGCACATCATTTTCTTCTCCTAGATCTCAAGAGGGTTTTCGTCCTCTAGAGATAATTTCCAAGGGTTTTCGTTCTTAGATATTTTTATGTAAAGCTTCACAAGCTCACACTTGAAATCAATTTTTTATAAAATAAAAAGGGATATCTCTTCAAGCAAGTCGACTTGCTCTTATAGATAAACTTGGCTAATTAGCCACCCTCAACTTCCAATCAGCTTCTTCCTTCCACATTTAATTATTTTTTCACCGTTTCATCCACCAAAGGGGATGCATTTTCTATAGGAGGAAATAAACATTAGAAAAAGACTTTTTCCCTTTTATTATTTTATTTTTTATTTAGCCTATAATAAATTAATATAAGTGTTTTTATAATATTTCTTTTTTTATGCACTTTATAATAATTTATTAAGACTAAAGTTCGCCTTTTATTCATCCCTTAGCCGTCGGGAAACCAAAATGGGCTACGGGTCTTCGACGGGTTATTTTAGAAAGAGGGACATTTCACAATCTTAAATACTAAAAATATTGTAATTCATGCAAGTAATTAAATGCTAAATAAACAGAAAATTAAACAAACATCCAATACTTCCTTTCATGTTGGGGAGGAGTGGCCCTTGCTCCTTCCCTTTGTTCTAGTTTCAAATTTGAGATTACACCAGTAAGATTGAACTCAGAACCATGCGCTTTATTAATCAATAATGTAATACAATACTTTCCTTTCTTTCAACCTCTTTTCTAATCCTAGTACAAACGCCTTTTATAACAAGAATTGTTCAATTCCTCTACAAGAGGACTCGTTATTTGCAACAGTTATCTAATAGTTAACTAATAGGCTTGCATGAGAACAACGTAATCGGGAGTTACAAGTTTGAAGTCACAATTGCATGTAGCATCTTGATCAGATTTATCCTATTAACTTCGAGTGGAGTCCTTGTTAACAACGCCCAACTAAAACATTGAAGATTGGTAGAGTTGAAACACTCATGCACTCGAGTTCCTCGCATAGTGGTGACTGTCAGTTTACTCTCGTTGGTGGAGATAATTTGTTCGTTCACAAAGACAATTGTCATCCACATAATCCAAGTTTCTGACCGAACTGATGTTAATTAGGAATCTCCCAAATTGTGCAAGTCATGTGCTGACTAGATGATGATACAAATTAGATGCTCCTTGAATCATGCAACTCCTATGCTGACTAGAATAGTTCTTTGTTGAGCTGTGTGAGTCCTTCACTTCCATGATGTGAGTCTTGCGCTCCATTGCGAGTCCTACGCTCTATGGTGTGAGTCTTGCGCTGGGCTTGAAGTGAGTCTTGCGCTAAGCTTAGGTGAGTCTTGCTATGGGCTCTATATGAGTCTTGCGCTAGGCTTATAAAAGATCCTTCATTCACATTTGTTAGCGCAAAAATCAATCTATATCAACCCATTCAAAGAAGCATATGTAAGATGAAAATGAACAAGATTTATGCACAAAAACTTCCTTTTAAAAATATAAAAGTATTAATACAAAAATGTTAACATTAGTTTAATACAAAGTGATAATACAAAAAAACGAGGTTTGGAATGGGAATTGTTGAGACTCATCAAAGTTCTTTGGGTTGAACATGATATGTGAAAAGGGGTTTCAAGTATTGCAGTTGTTGCACCTTTCTTATAATATTAATATCCAAGGGTTTTGAGTTGGGAATGTTACTAACAAATACATACGGCCACAAGTTGACTAATTTGAAGAATTCCAAAGTTATATATGGCTGTTACACTCATCCGTCAGCTCTCATAGGATCTGATCCGAGCCAATTTTTTAAGAAAATTCAGTGGGGCAGCTTGGAGGCAACATTTGGAATCACAAATCAACAAGGTAACTACAGTAAAAAAGATGTGAGCTTAAGTATTCGTGTGCATTGTTCACACCTTGTGTTGGAATTCAAGAAGAAGGAAATACTTCAAGGTAGAGCGGATGGAGTTCCAAACATGGCTACCACAAAGGAGGAAGAGGTATATTCTCAGAGCACTCAATGCATGGAGTCAAGCAAGGGTCTCGAGTTAAGGGCCAATATGTCTACTGGTTTCAATTGTATTCCTGTTGTTCTTAATTTTTCAACTTATGTAAGACAACTTTCAGTTCCTACATTACTCATGAATTTGCCTTTTTCCATAAGATTATAGTTTGGTAGTTGTTATACCATTTTCATATGGCTGAACATGCAAAAATATGATTTGGGACTGCCATTAGCAGTCATGAACAATTGTGAACTTACTTTTTTGAAGGGAATTCCATCATGGGTTTATGTGGGAAGAAGGTTACAGCAGAAAGAAACAAACAAATCAGATTTGATAGCCCCGATTTGGATAAATTTCCATGTAATTTATAGTTGTGGTGAAGTGTTTCCAGCCCCTCCACAATCTGATTTGCATCTTGTAATAAGAGAGATAGCTGATCAAACTGATTATTCATCCATTTTTTGCTTTATGATGGAAACTATTTGCAAGGATTTTGGTACAACTGAGTATGCAAGGTAGGGAGGTGTCAATGTTGTTTTTGAAGTGGAAGATGAAGAAAGGGGCAGCAGGGGTATGAGTTTGTTTGGGTTCAAACTCCTTCATTTAACAGGAACGGGATACAAATTATGGGAGCACTACAGCATGTCCCTCCACCTTGATATGATGATACGTGGGCATATGAGTTTGCATTTTCTTGAGGGAAAACAAACTTGGGAAGGGAGGGCTATAATGTCCCTTTTTTCCACACTAGTCGTTATGAAGGCCTTGGGCCCATTCAACCTTCCATGGGCTTCAAGGAAGAAAAACAAGGGAAGTGATGGGTGAATGATAAAGTAAAAAAGGAACTTCTATCTTCTCCTTCATTAAGGTCGGTAATCTTCACAGCTACAATGGAGAAAAAGCGACACTATTTCCCTTTTTATGAGGTCGGTCTTCTTAAGTGAAGATTAAAAGTGCACTTCCCCCTTCATTAAGAGGCCAGCCATGAAGATTGACCTTCTAATTCATCCTTGGCGCCAAAGAAGGGTACTTAAAGAGGTTTGAATGGAGGAGGAGGGGGTTCATTATCTGTAATATCCCCTTCTTCGAGATCAATAGAAATTAGGCAAACAACCAACTCTCTGACACTCTAATCAATTGGAAATAGCAAAAGCTCAATCAACACTACTTGGACCAGTTGAGTAGATGACTCAATAAACCCGAGGATAAGGGTTTAATGGCCTTCGTCAACTAAAATTCCACCATCTCAAGAATGTATACTGCTGAAATAAAATCTGATCGTTGCATTCTCCTAAATGCAAACAAAAGATAAACCTCTGCATCTATGGAAGCCACTGAAACAATTATACAACCTGATCATATTATATTCAACAATTAAACCCAAATTGCTGCCTTGAGGAGTCCTAAAACCATCAACCAATCATGCAATTACAAATCACTGGAGCTTGATAAAAATGCACTAATAGTTCGCTGCTTATATGAGGGTCAAAACATGTAACAAATATCTAACAATTCTCCTATAATGAAGTCGTTGTTTAATGGAAGCAATGGCAGGTCTTATTCTATCAAAACCAGACCATATTAATGAGTTTTACCTTGCAAATGTTTTCCCAGAACAGATCGCATACATGCCCAGATTGATCTTTGCACTTATAACATGTTGGCATACAAAAATCTAATCATTTGCCATACAAAATCACCCACAAACTCATCAAAGTTAATCGCTGCAGCTGGGGTACATAGATCATGCCAGTCATTGGGTTCTTTAGCACATAAAATATGCATTTAAACATCCACAGTTTCAGTCAAGGATTCGTTGTTCATTGGAGTATTCAGGCATGTAATAAAACATTCCAAATGATCGACTAATGCAGTCACTAGAATTCAAATGAAAGGGCATACAGCCAGCTAATAGAAAATAGTATTTAAATCAGTCAAAACATGATAAGGCCAATAGCTGAAAATGGAATGACTTCATACACAAATACGCAGAGATCTTAGTCGATTCACTCAAAGGAATAAACTAGAACTCAGCTAGTCGATTTTTACATTATATATGACATGCAAAATAGCCCACAAATATACCAAAGTTGATTTGCCAAAAGTATTCCCAAAAACTCTCGTTTTTTTATCACAAAACCAGCTGCTACAGTGAATCGCTACAGTAATTCGCTACAGTGAAAACATGCAGATTTCAATGCCAAACTTCATCTAAAAATTATCTAAAGCCAAAGACAAGGATCTCACTTGTGATTGCACAAATACTTCTTCAAATAGATTCTTAATAACCAGCTACAAAGATCTCCCAAGCATGAGAGAGAAAAAGCTTCAATGGGCATGCATCCCAACTCCAAGCATGGAGTATCAAATAAATCTCATCATAACATAATAATAATAATGATCCTAGCACTCCTTTTATAAGCAAGGAGGCACAAAATTCAAAATCCCTAGGAGAGGGAAATTATTAAATAAAAGTAGTTTGTTTTTCCTAGGTGTGGCGTCCCCTTTTCAAAGGGTGATTTTATCAATAAAAGCCACCTAAATATTTATTTAATTAATTCCCCATTTAATTTTTTTATATTTTGGGAATTAAATTAAATAATCTTCATAATTAAATAATTAAATAATTATTGCTCCAGGCAATAATATTTAATTATTTAATAAAAATGTTCCCCTTGCAACATCCCGAAGCCCACGGGGAAGTATAGGCTAAGGGTCTTCAGAAATGGGGACATTACATTATCATTCAATATTTTGACATTTACTGGGATTTGGAGCTAGTGTAGCTTCTCTTCTTTCCATTTAAGGACAAAACTCCTTCCTCGTCTACCTATTGAGAACGAAAACCTTCAATAGGATCACACTTGGGGACAGAAACCCTCTTGTGTGCATTGGAGGCTTCATTCAGGAGTCACAAGTGGACTTCATTGGAAGATTTCTAGAACAATGGAGTTTATCCATGCACAAAGCACTTCTACTCCAGCTATGGCACTTTCGAGGGTATTGGCACCCTTCCTCCACTGGATCTACCCACCTTGGAAATTCAGAATCACTTTTGGAGAGGTTTCATTGTTGGAAAATTGTGATTTCACTTTTATTGGATAGCTAGTCTCTCCGAGATCATTTTGAGCATTTATTTGTGTTGAAACTCCAAGTATTGATAGAGTTATGAATTTTCGAAGTTTCAGTTGTGTTTGCACTAGAATTAAATTTATAATATATAAATAAATCATAGTTACCTGAGACGGGGGGACGGGGTTTCCGGGACGACAAAAAATTTCTAAATTTTGGGGACGGCAGGGGGACAGCTAATTAAAAAATATATAAATATTTAAAATATAAAGATATAGTGACTAAATTATATAAATAAGCTGAAATAAAACCATTTGAGATTTAAATGAAGTGAAACTTGAACTCATAAACATCAAAGACATTCCTTAATACTCATGATTCTTTCAGAAGATTGCAAGAAGTTGCTTGGTCCAAAAAGGTGCAAAAATTGATTTTATGAAAATAAGAAAAATATTGCCATCAATGCATAGAGCTCAAGAAAATATGCACTTTTAGAGAAAACGACACCTGAAACGGAGCCACAGAATGAAAGTTATGGCACATGCAAGTTTTTGCTGCTACATCTTCCCAGACCCTTTCCAAAAATGGCAAAAAAATTTCTATCCTTGTGTTTTTTCACCAAAAATCCAAAAAAGGAAAGAAATGCCAAAAAAGGAAATAAATTCGTGGGGGACGTCTGGACGTCCCCCCCACGTTTCCCATGCCCCCCCACGTTTCCCTGTCCCTGGGACATTTCCCAACGTTTTCAAACGTCCCCAGGATGTTTCCCAGAAAAAAAAAAGGGAAACGTGGGGGAAACGTTCCCCCACGTCCCCAAAATGTCTGGGACGTCCCAGACGTGTCAAAACAAGGGGGGACGCATCCCCACGTAACTATGAAATATATATATATACTTGCTGCAGATTTAATACTTGAAATGCACTTCATGAAGTAAAAGAGAAAAAATTATAGGTAGCTTGATGTGCAGGCCTAGAAAAGCAACAATAAGAGTCATTGTCTGTGGAGAACCACACCTATTAGAAATATTATATGGCTAGATTAAATACATATCCAGTGACATTCCTAGGGCTAAGTGGTTAGCATACATGTTGGTCTGTCATACCTGAATTCCCTTATGCAATTGATGACAGTTTTGCATGATCGACTCATTGCCTTGCTACATGTAAGTTTGAAAATTTGCCATTGTAAAGGGGTGAAGAATAATGATTATTTTACTTCTAGGAATGAGCCCAAGCTCAATTTTCCCATTAGAAATGGCAATTTTAACTTATATGAACTTAAAAGGTGCATCAAGACTAAAATATCCCATATTGCTTGAAAGTGGACTCCTATCAGAGATACATTCCTGTCATGAATAGATTGTGTGCTTCAAAGGGATCCTCCCTTTCAATGCAACACACCAATTTGGTCATCATGTGTTGATGATTTGGGTAAGTAATAATAGACTCATATAAACCGATTTTCCAAGAACTAGGAAACCCATCCCCTGGGAGAAGATTCATTTTTTTGAGAATGTTCTGGGTATTCATGGATGACAAATGTCTGAAGCATGAAAATGCTAAAAAATAGGAATCAAGCAAATAACCTCCATGGCTATCAATGTTTTTGCATATAATCCTAGCATTAAAATAAACTATTTCTATTCCTTTGCTGAAAGACAGTACTTGGGGTTAAGGGATCCCAAGTGACTTTCTAAAAGAAAGAAATATGGTAAAAGTGTTATTAATCATAAGTTCCCTTTGAGTTGAGACATGTACGAGAAATGGTACCGAATAAAAGGAAACGGGGACTAGGTACGCTGGAGGTGGTTATCAGAAAAGTTATGGAGCTATGGGTACTAAATAGAGATGACAATATCCATATGTAAGATTCTTTCTGGTCAGAGCACAACTTTGAAATGAATATTCTGCAACTTTATGTGTACAATACTATTTTAAGATCTTTTTCATAGAGATAAAAGAATGTAAGCATAGTGGAATAATGAATCATCTTGATCGTGTTTGTCTAGTTAGGAGTCAAACTTATCTCCTTCATACCACTCATACCTAATAATATGTTGTAGCCGTTACTAATGCACACATAGGCTTTACATTGCATAACTATAGAAAGTAAGTATCCAAGAATGCTCATACTCACACAATCTAGAATATTTTTACTAGACTATGTACAACTAAATGGTATATATATATCCTATAGTGCAGCTATATGCCTATATAAAATCTTGTCCTCATGTGACAACTCATCAGGGTCACACTGCTAATTATGTTAACACACTAACAAGATATTCCTAACATTTCCTCTGTCTTTAGTGTGAACATGGGGAGTAATCACACCTTCAATCTCCTATGATTTCGGAAATAGAAACACGTCTATACATACCATTTTGTTTCATTTTTGTGCTTTCCGGTCAAAAGTACTCAAAAACCCAAACACCCCCATCATAATAGGGAGCTGCCCCGCTGCCCCTCTCAAACACAGAGGAAGATCAACCTGTCAATGTTGCAAGATTTTTGCTGTTGATCTCTCCAATGTTGCAAGATTTTTGTTGTTGTCCATTAGGCCATATCTGAAAATCTACAGTGACATAAAATCTTACCAACAAACTTTAAGATTCAAATTGATATCAATAAAAGAGGTTGTCTGAAAAAGTTCAATCTCAATTTAAGTAAGATGTTCATGCTGAAATTACTCCCCAAGAAAAAGTATCCTAAACTCAGTGAAGAGTATGTGGCAAAAAAATTGTTTAAAAATTATCATGTTTGTTAATAGAAAAAGGGAATCTACAAACATGAGAAGAAATGAGCTAATGACCACTTTATATGTTTCAATTAAATGGGAATCCAATCATTTAAAAAATCCAACCCTTGCAGGACACGTCTACAATTATGCAAAATAAATACGAACATTAAACCATCATAAATGCAAAAGAAAAATATTGATATATACAATCACATAGTTATATTGTTTGGTAGTATCATTTACATAAGTTACTACATCTTCAAATCCCTTCAAATGTCCATAATCAGTCTTATATAAAAACCATTTTTACCTCTGATTCCAACCTTAATCTGATTTGATCCATCCATTTTCAATAATTGAATAAAACCAAGGTTCGAGTTTTACTTTTTCAATTTTTTTCTAACATGGAAATCTATCTACTAGATGCATTTTTTTGCCAATAAAGGATGACGAGTATTCCTGTGCTCAATTCACTAATATGGAATATCTCTGATGATGGAAGGAAGACCTTAGGATACATCCCAAATGGCTTAATTCGGAGCCATGTATTCGAATTATCCAAACCAGATTAATTGTAAATCCTTTCAATTTGCAGATCATAGAACTATGAGTTGGGCTATGGACTAGATTAAAAAAAGCTTTTCTATCATGCTTGAGCCTGTATGTATCTTCATAGCAAGCTTCAATGCTAAGGTGGCAGTCCTGGGTGTGTCAGATATGCTATTTCTGCATACTTGCCAAATAGAAGTGTGATTGTGTATCCACTTCTCGTGGAATGGGTAGACGTTGTTCAATGCATTTAATATATGCAGCTCTCTCCTTTGCATTGTAATGAATTATCATAGCAAAATGATGAATTGCATCAAGCTCCGCTTTATTTGTGAACAAGCTCTAATCAGAAGCTACCATTACCAAATGGTCTTCATGCATTACATTTAATATCACATTTGTCATGCAAAAGCCTTATCACTCCAATGCCATATTTGTCATGGAAGAGTAGTCCACTGGGAGGTGAGAAATACATCACATGATAAGCAACATACCTTTTGAGATTCTGAAAGTGGAATGCATATATAATACCACAACCTATTCATGATGAAAGATCCCAAACCCGTTTTGTCTGAATATTTTTTTATTTTTTTATTTTTATATATATATATATATTTTATATATTGCTCAGGTATAGAGCTGAACTGGTAATATCAGATGAATCCATGAAATAACATTCTCACACTGCATAATAATCAAAATACTGCAAACTCCCGCAAACCGGGTATTTATAGAAATGGCGCCTAGGGTTTAAATGATTGATTTCTTCATAAATAACGCAGCCATACATTCAACATTGATTTTTAATGATAAATAACTAGGGCAAACACAAGTAGAAATTTGCAAATGGAATAATACAGATACTACCCAAAAACTCAGCCAGAATGAATCCAAATCAAATCGATTTGGTATATATATATGGCTGAAATGTATAACAATAACTACCATGAAAAATACCTCTGAAAATGCATACATCAACTGTAGAACAAGTCGCCCCACTCCTGATGTTGCCTGAATGCCCACTGCTGCAATTTATTTCTCTATCTGACACTGCTGAAATGAAAATAACCTGTGTAAACAATGAATCCCTGGGTGGAAGCTTCTCTCACTGCTCCTGAGGTTTCCGTCCGCAAGAGTAATAATCCAGAGGGTTTCCGTCCTTGGATTTTGTCTGCAAAAGCTCTGTGCTCACTGCTCTGTAAAAATAATAATAATCTGAATGCCCTTTCCCCCAAGTCGCCTTTTTCTTCATATAGCCAAAAACCCTCCAAATCTCCAAGTCGCACTTTTTGGCCAAACCCAATAATTAATAATTAATTAATTATTTTCCTTTACCTAAGTGGGTCGCATTTTTGGGTTTAATCAAACATACCCAAAGCAAGTCGCACTTTTGGCTAGGAATTGCATTTAAATAATTTATTAATTTTATTTAAATACATTTTCCTAAGTCAAAGTCACCCAAACAGTTTATTAATTCATTATATGTGCTTTAATGATATTTTACTTTAATTCGAGCACCATATAAAAGAATAATAAACCGAAGTCACCCTTGAAAACACCCTTTTGGCCGTCGGGTAGACAAAACAGGCCAAAAGGTCTTCGACCGAACTAACCGAGAAAGAGGGACATTACAGTCCTCCCTTCCCGAGATTGCTTGTCCCCAAGCAACTGTAGAGCTGGATGCTGTAATATAATCTCACCTTCCCATGTAGCATCCTCCTCTGGCAATTCTTTCCACCTCACCAGGAACTCCCGAATGACCCTGTTCCTCAGTCTCCTCTCTCGGCTGTCCAAGATCTCCTCTGGCACTAGGTCTAATCTCCCTTCCTCATCCAGGGGTGGCAAATCTGTAGAAGAAATAATGTTCTGCCCCAAAGCCTTTTTCAAGCAAGACACATGAAAAACATTATGTATCTTACTCTCAGAAGGTAACTCCAGCTCATATGCCACTTCACCAACTCTCCTCAACACCCTGTATGGCCCATAAAATCGCGGTTTGAGCTTTTCAGCCCCACTCTTCTTGAGAGTACTTTGCCTGTAAGGCTGAAGTCGTAGAAAAACCATGTCCCCTATCTCAAATGATCTCTCCACTCGGTGCCTATCTGCATATATTTTCTGCTGATTCTGGGCCCGCTGCATGTTTTCCTTAAGCACCTTAAGGATTTCCTGAATATCCTGTAAACTCTCCTGAGCTTTGGGAGCTCTACTATCCCCAAATGCCATATCAACAAAGGATCTCGCATCATATCCATACAGAGCTCGGAATGGAGTCATACCAATAGACATATGGTAAGTGGTGTTATAGCAATACTCGCATAAATACAACAACTTAACCCATGCCTTCTGCTGTCCTGCAACGTAGTTGCGAAGATAACCCTCTATCCATTTGTTCACAATCTCTGTCTGTCCATCCGTCTGAGGGTGATAACTGGTGCTAGGAGTCAGCTCGGTGTAGACCAGACGGAAAAGCTCCTGCCAAAATATGCTCATAAACCTGCTATCCCGGTCACTAACTATGTTCTTCGGTAGCCCATGCAACCTGAATATCTGACGGAAGAACAAATCAGCCACATGAGGTGCCTTAAAGCTGGTAGGGACAGCGAAAAAGTGTGCATATTTTGTCAACCGATCCACTACGGCGTAAATGCGATCATTCCCTTGCACCACGGGAAGACCTGTAATGAAATCCATAGAAATACTCTCCCATTTCTGTTCCGGAACTGGCAATGGCTGTAGCAAACCTGCTGGGAAAGTATGCTCTGACTTGTTCTGCTGACAAGTCATACACTCACGGACATGGCGCAGGACATCATCCTTGAGACCCTTCCAGGAGAATCTCTCTCTAATCTGCCTGTATGTTTTAAAATACCCTGGATGTCCTGCCAGTGGTGTATCATGGAAAGCATGCATAATCTTCTCCTTAAGTTTAGATTCAGGAACTAGGTAAATTCTGCCCTTATACAAAATCAAATCAGTCATTACCTTATACCGATCATCCTGAATTTTTCCATCCATAATATCACATGCCCAAGTGTTTTTGGAATATTCAACTGACAGTTGAGATTTCCAATCTGCTGAAATCTCGCTCAACGAACATAGGACAGCGAGATGGGGTTTCCTGGAAAGTGCATCAGCCACTACATTCTTCGTCCCCTTGACATACTCAATGTCAAAATCATATGCCTGGATCCTGCTGACCCATTTTTGTTGCCTCTCATTGAGTTCTTTTTGTTCCAGGAAATATTTCAAACTGTTGTGGTCGGTTCTCACCACAAATTTTCCACCCACCAAATACTGTCTAAACTTTGCCAAGGCATGCATAATGGCAAGCATCTCCTTATCATAAGTGGAATACAGTCTCTCATTATCTCTCAGCTTCCGGCTCTCAAAGGCAATAGGATGACGATCCTGCATAAGAACTGCACCAATCCCCAATCCCGAAGCATCACACTCTAAAATGAAGGGCCGTGAGAAATCTGGAAGAGCCAAAACTGGACAGGTGCTCATAATTACCTTAAGCTTCTCAAATACCACCTGTGCCTCATCTGACCAACTGAATGCACCCTTCCGTGTAAGATCTGTCAACGGAGCTACCAACTGGGAATAACCCTTCACGAACCTCCTGTAATAACCACATAACCCTAAGAATCCTCGCAAGTCAGAGATATTCTTGGGTGGTGGCCAATCCTGCATTGCCTGTATCTTCTCCTGATGAACCTTGACCCCATTGGCCCCAATGACATGCCCAAGATACAGTATCTCCGTAAGCCCAAATTCACACTTGGACATCTTAGCAAACAAAGACTGAGTCTCCATTATGCTAAGTACCTCATCAAGATGCCTCAAATGATCACCCCATGTCCTGCTATAAATCAGAATATCATCAAAAAACACCAATACAAACTGCCTCAACTGTTTGTTGAAGAGATGGTTCATACATGACTGAAATGTAGCAGGCGCATTAGTGAGTCCGAATGGCATCACCAAGAACTCATAGTGCCCATAGTGACATCTGAAGGCTGTCTTATGGATATCCTCATCCCGTACTCTAATCTGGTGGTAGCCTGATCGAAGATCAATCTTCGAGAAGTAGATAGATCCATGCAGCTCATCCAACAACTCATCAATGCGGGGAATGGGATACCTGTTTTTGATGGTTTTCTTGTTCAGTGCACGATAGTCAATGCACATCCTCATGGTCCCATCCTTCTTCTTTACCAGCACAACTGAAGAAGCAAAGGGACTAGAGCTAGGACGGATGTGTCCCATCTCCAAGAGCTCTCTAATGGCCTTCTCTATCTCATCCTTGTATGTCTTAGGATGGCGATAAGGCGTAGTCATCACGGGCTTAGCACCCTCCTCAAGCTCTATAACGTGCTCAAACCCTCTATCTGGTGGTCTACCTGGAGGAATGTCACCAAACACTGAACCGTGCTTATCCAGTATGGACTGGATGTCAATATGATAAGGCTGCTCATCGTCTGAAGAAGATTTGGACGAAATGAAACACTGGGCTGCCCATGCAATCTCTCCATGTCTCGCTATAGACTCCATCCTGCGTGCTGAAACAACTCTAGGCCCACCGTCAGAAAGAGCCCGAAGCACAATCTTCTTCTTATCCACCATAAACTCTAACTCCATCCTGCGGAAATCCTGCACATATCTGCCAAGGGACTGTAACCACTGAATACCCAATACTGTATCAATCTCACCAAGTCCAATAACATAGAAGTCATCGGTCAATGTATAGTCCCCCATCTGAATACTAAGTCGTGGAATCCTCTTAGTGCAACTGATAGCAAATCCATCTGCCACCCGTACACTAAACCCATCAAATTCCTCAACCTGTAATCCTCGCTTCGCCGCCAACCCCTCATCAATGAAATTGTGCGTAGCTCCACTGTCAACCAGACAAACAATCCGCTGCCCCTTAAGCACTCCCTTCAGACGAAAGGGATGGTACCTAGGAACGCCTGAAAGTGTGGCAATAGTAACATCGGATGAATCCAATGCCTCGCCCTCGCCAAGCTCTATTTGGGGCTGCTCCCCCTGTGCATCATGGTCACCGCCCTCATCCTCTACATCTGTACCTGGCGAGTGATCATCCTCTCCATCTGAAATCACCTCAATGAGATGCACCTTGCCTTTACCAAGGCAACGATGTCCAGGCTCCCAATGGTCTTTGCAATGAAAGCAAAGCTTCTTCCTCCTTAACTCGTTACGAGTCTCCTGATCCACCTTAGGAGGTGGTGCACTCTTCTGTGGGGCGGTAGAGCGCTGAAATGGCCTGGAGCTCGTGGGAAACTTCTTATTGGGCTGATAAGAAGTGGGCTGATAGGAAGTGGGAGATGTGTCCAAGTCCAATGCCGTCTGAATGGCATCATGCAATGTCCTAGGCTTAAGAGCCTTGACCAATCCTCTCATCCTATCATGGAGGCCCTCTATAAATAACATAACCACCCTCTTCTCAGGCATCTCTGGAACCATAACGGCTATCCGCTGAAATTCGTTGATGTAAGAATCAACATGTCCACTCTGTCTGAGCTGTGCCAAGTCCCTGTAATATAGCTCCACATCCTTGCGATCAAACCTCGCAATCAATCTGTCACTGAAATCCCTGTATGAATGTAGAAGCTCATGACCCTGCGTAACTAACCCATGGTGCCACCAATCATAAGCCACCCCCTCCAGGTGCAATGTAGCGAACTGTATGGCCTCCTGCTCCCTCATGGGCTTGAGGGTAAGGTAGGTGTCAAGCTTGTGAATCCAAGCCCTGGCACTGATCTTTCCACTACCATCAAAAGTGGAAAGGGTTACCTTATTGGTAACCTGCTGCAAATCTCTGTTCTGCTGTGCTCTAGGTCTCCTATCCTGTCCAGTCCTCATGCTGTCTCTCCTCTGAGCACAATACTGTGGGAGGGGAAATGCATCCCTCACATGCTGTGGAAAACTCCTCCACTCATCGCTGACTGCCATGATGGTATCCGGGAAAGCTGCTTCCTCCAACCGTCCCTCAATCTCTGGGGGGTCACCTCTAGGCAAGAAGTTAGGCTGCATGGGCCTATCTGCCGTCCGTGTAGGTCTCCTCTCGTCTGTATGGGTATGCCTCCGCTCACGGCGTGGCGATCCCCTAACACTCCCTAGCTCTGAAGGTGATCTGCTATGACCCCTGTAGCTACTAGCAATGGATACGGATCTATCCCTCCTGCCATGCCTGTCCCGCGGCCTATCCAGTGCCAACCTGTCCAAAGTAGTACCCATGCGCTCCATGGTCTGTAACAACTGCCTCTGTGTAGCTACCATATCCCGAATAAAATTCCTATCTAGATCTACATGCTCCTCTCGAGGACTCTCAGGCCTCTCACCCAAATGTTCCATTCTGTCACCACCTGCAATACCAGCTTCGAGCCGTGCTCGTCTGCGGGTGTAGTATCTATGTGTACCGTCCTCTCTGTGATGCATTCAAGGCTGATTTCTGTTTTAATGCCCTGGCTGTTCCTTCCCACACAGGCTGGGAGGATACACTGCTCTGATACCACTGAAAGATCCCAAACCCGTTTTGTCTGAATTTTTTTTTTTTTTTTTTTAAATATTGCTCAGGTATAGAGCTGAACTGGTAATATCAGATGAATCCATGAAATAACATTCTCACACTGCATAATAATCAAAATACTGCAAACTCCCGCAAACCAGGTATTTATAGAAATGGCGCCTAGGGTTTAAATGATTGATTTCTTCATAAATAACGCAGCCATACATTCAACATTGATTTTTAATGACAAATAACTAGGGCAAACACAAATAGAAATCTGCAGATGGAATAATACAGATACTACCCAAAAACTCAGCCAGAATGAATCCCAGTCAAATCGATTTGGCATATATATATATGGCTGAAATGTATAACAATTAACTATCATGAAAAATACCTCTGAAAATGCATACAACAGCTGTAGAACAAGTCGCCCCACTCCTGATGTTGCCTGAATGCCCACTGCTGCAATTTATTTCTCTATCTGACACTGCTGAAATGAAAATAACCTGTGTAAACAATGAAGATCCCTGGGTGGAATCTTCTCTCACTGCTCCTGGGGTTTCCGTCCGCAAGAGTAATAATCCAGAGGGTTTCCGTCCTTGGATTTTGTCTGCAAAAGCTCTGTGCTCACTGCTCTGTAAAAATAATAATAATCTGAATGCCCTTTCCCCCAAGTCGCATTTTTCATTATATAGCCAAAAAACCCTTCAAATCTCCAAGTCGCACTTTTTGGCAAAACCCAAATAATTAATAATTAATTAATTATTTTCCTTTTCTAAGTGGGTCGCATTTTTGGGTTTAATCAACATACCCAAGCAAGTCGCACTTTAGGCTAGGAATTGCATTTAAATAATTTATTAATTTTATTTAAATACATTTTCCTAAGTCAAAGTTACCCAAACAGTTTATTAATTCATTATATGTGCTTTAATGATATTTTATTTAATTTCGAGCACCATATAAAAGAATAATAAACCGAAGTCACCCTTGAAAACACCCTTTTGGCCGTCGGGTAGACAAAACAGGCCAAAAGGTCTTCGACCGAACTAATCGAGAAAGAGGGACATTACACATGGTCTGCTTTATGTTTCCTAACCAAGATTCTATCATTTAAGAGGGAAAAAAGGTACATCTGTCATCTATGTAAGCCATATTATATGTAAAATAACCAGAGAAATATTAAGCTAAAACTTGTTTAGATATAAACATTCAGACCATAATTTAGAAAATGTATACAATAATTTTTTTCCATAAAAAATTTAGCAAACTCAAAAGAGAGTATATCAGATATTTATTTGCCATTAGAGCCTGATTTCAAAAATCTACATACATTTAGCAAAATTGTTTGATACATAGGAAACATAGATGCAAGATCTCCAACAGACCTGAGGGAAACTTGAAGGAGAACGCCCAGAAAGAACATAAAGAATAGTACACCCTAGCCCATATAAGTCAGTCTGCAAAGTAGCACGATTTTGGAACTGCTCCGGTGCCATGTATCCATACTGAAAGTGCCAAAAATGAAATAATGTGTTGGCTACTAACTATAGATACAACAAACATAAAGAGAAACTTTGTTCTCATTGCCAATGTTGAAACATTTCTCCATGTTTCCGGGACAGTGAGATTGGGGAATGACATGTATGTATATGTGTGTGTGTATAGAGATAGAGAGAGAGAGAGAGAAGAAAAATATTAAAAACATACTTCATAGCTTTTGAATTGCGTAGTCAAACTATTAAACATCATTAAATATTCTAAAGAGCTGAAATTTAAATAAAATTGACATCTATAACATTGAACAATGAACATTCACCATTGATAATTGAAAATTGATCTTAAAAATTAAGTGAAACACTGAAATACAAATAGAAATTGTAAATATGAGTATTTGTTTGTTAGATATAATCATCATGAAAATAACTGCTTGAAATAACCCTTTTTGTGTTTGTTTTCAATTTTACAAGTATGTTCATGAAGGAAAGGCACTTCCGGTTCCTCACAATTACTTTCAGTTCGCTGGAAATTTCCAAACATAAGCCAAGGGTGGGAAAATTGAGGGACTTTATCACCTTGGAGTGAGTTCCGGAGATGTTCCAAACAAGTACCAACAAAGGAATGGTGGGATCAGTGTTGGCAGCCCAAGGTATGATGAATAAAATCACATTTTATCTCCTCTTATGCCGCTGCCATACTTGTGTCATTATGGGTAGCTTGTTGTTAAAAAAGAACACGTGTCATGTTTAATGTCTAGTAATATAATTGGTGCTGATGTGAAGAACTTGAGAAGTAACATATGGCACATAGTTTTTTTTTTTGCAAGACTATGTGAGCATTAAAGTTTGAGTTCCGGTTAATCCTTTGAATTATAAGAAAGAGGAAGCCCTTGTTGAATTCAATGTTGTTACTCCCTGCATATGGTTAGGAAGAAATTTTGTGGAGGATTGTTTTGAGTTTATTATGTATTCTAGCAAAGTTGTGAAGGACTCTACACTCCATGAACAAGGAGTTACGGTTTTGATTGATGATGGAGCTAGTTACAGTTTCATTTATGAGAACTTGAGGACAAAGGTGGAAGACTTCAAAGGCTTCACGGTCAAGATAGCGGATGGCTACTCCATGCCATACATAAGGAGGTGTCCCCAACATTTTCACATTGGGAGAGCATGAGGCATGTGATGATCTTTATATGAATGGCATAGCTAGTACAAATTTTGTGTTTTGGGTCCAATGGTTACATTCATTGGGGAAGCTCACTCTCAACTACCACAATATGGAGTTGAGCTTTATGGATAAAGGCAAGAAGATGATACTTAAAGTTAAAGGTATGATTTCGGAAACCACTCAAACCAAGTATTTGGTACAAGATGTCCAAAGAATCATATGTTTGATCTTTATCTAAGATAACAGCAGATTTGAAGTCTTTAATTACAGCTGAGTATAACAAAAATAATTTTGTTGATGTTGTTTTTGAGGAAGGAATTGTGGATGAAAGGTACAAAATAATGGATGGGTTCATCCTCTACAAGAATGGAGTCTATTTCCTTTCCGAATCAAGGGTGAAGAACAAGATATTGAAGGTTGTTCATAATGCCCTATTGGTTGGTCCTCCAAGCTATCTCAAGACCACGAAAAGGTGAGAGGAAGGGTTTTTGGAAAGGTCTTAAAGAGGAGGTGCTTCAATACATATGGGAATGTTTGGTTTGCCAACAAAACAAGGCAGAGCATGAATTTTCGGATGGACTGCTGCAGCCCCTTCCTATTCCCACTCAAAAATGGGAAAGCATTTCCATAGTCTTCATCACCGGGCTGCCCATAGTTCAAGGTAAGGGTTGTTTTTATGTTGTGGTTAATGGATTCACAAAACATGCCCCATTTTGTACATTTCTAACCAAGAATAATATCAGAGTAGCGCAAGATAAGCATGGTAGAGTTACTTCATGGTTGATTATTCATGCAAAGGAACACCAACAAAGTATGTGGGTGGTTAGCGGTGACAAAAGGAGTGTAATTTGGAAAACCATAGCTCAGAATTTCAGACTTGATACTATTGTCATTATTCATATCAACCACCACATGATTTCATTTGCATGCATACAAGTGGGTAGGAAAGTATTTTAAGTCAAGAGATTGAACATTTTTCAATTGATGAATGTTGGGAGAAAATTTTCAGCCTTTAGAGAGGTGTTTTTAGTCATTGCCATGCTCACAATTCCTAATTTTGCAAGGAGGATTAAGTTTTGCAGCTGCTATTCCATTTTTAAGTTGATTTTGATAACATCAGATTATGAGTAGTTATTTTCAAACTTGAACAGCTGCAAGATCATTTTGAGGTCATTATATCATCAAAAAATAGTGGTAGATGGTTCCAGCTGAAGAAGACAACTACTTCAGCCCACATAGCTCTATATTGGGGGGGAAATCGGGTGCTTTATGACTGTCATACTTTGTTTCTAGCCACCTACATTCTGATTTTTGAGAGAAAAATGCATGGTTACAACTTTTTTTGGACATGTAATGTCCCCATTTTTTTAAGACCCTTAGCCTATCATTCCCCGTGGGATTTAGGGATGTTGCAAGGGGAAAATTATATTAAATAATTAGATAATATTGCCTAGAGAGTGATTTTAATCATTTGACACTATAAAGCAATATTGATTTTAATTATTTAATAAAATTCCCAAAATAAAAATTGAAAGGGGGAATTAATTAAATAATATTTAGGTAGATTTTCAATATTAAAATCACCCTTTGAAAAGGGAACGCCACACCTAGGGGAAATAAACTACTTTTATTTAATAATTTCCCTCTCCTATGGATTTCGAATTTTGTGCCTCCTTGCTTATAAAAGGATTGTTAGACTCATGTTATGATGGGATTTATTTGATACTCCATGCTTGGAGTTCGGATGCATGCCCATTAATGCTTTCTCTCTCTCTTGCGTGGGAAGTTAGTGAGTTGGTTTTGATCAATTGAAGTATTCTCTCTTGTTCCATTTGTTGAGTTCTCTTGTGTTGAAGTATGTCCTTTGCATGATTCATAATTGCTAACATTGGCGACTTGCTTTGGGATGTGGCGCATTTGTTTGATGAGGATATTTGAATGATTAGTGGTGATTTTTGATGTCTTTATGGTTAGACCTTAATGCTGTAATTATTCCAACCATGTCGACTTAATATGGATCTTATTTTGGCATGTTTTAAGGGTAAATCATCTATATTCAAGCTTTGATCTGTGTTGGCTTTTTTTGCTAAGTTTGGGCAGCCATTTTAAGTATATTGAAGGGTTTTTAAGAGCCGAAAATTACTTATGCAATTTATTCTGACCCTAGCAACTGGTTTGGGGATTTTGGAGGTTGTTTTGGAGGGGTTTCAGTTGTCATAAAATTCAGATCTTTAGTTCTTTGGAAAGATTTTGATTTATAGAATTATCTACATTTTATTTGAAGAGAAAATATGGAATTTTGAAGGAGTTATGAATTTTAGAAGATTTCAGTTGTCTGCCATCTATTTGGTTGCTAACAATTAAATATTAATTTTAGATCTACAGTTTGGGATCAATTTAATATTGAATGTGATTGTAACAATTAGGAGAAATAAGGAGAAGGTGATTCTATAATTTTTGGAGTAGATTTGGTGCCCTAAATGTTTTGGGTGACCTACGTTTTAGGGAAAAATTAGGGTTTCATGTTGGTTGTGCGAAATGTAATGTCCCCCATTTTGAAGACCCTTAGCCTATCTTTCCCCATAGGCTTTGGAATGTTGCAAGGGGAAAAATTTATTAAATAATTAAATATTATTGCTTAGAGAGCGATTTTTATTAGAAAGCAATAATTATTTAATTATTTAATTATGAAAACTATTTAATTTAATTCCCAAAATATAAAATTAAATGAGGAATTAATTAAATAAATATTTACGTGGCTTTTATTGGTAAAGTCACCCTTAGAAAAGGGGACGCCACACCTAGGGAAAACAAACTGCTCTTATTTAATAATTTCCCTCTCTTAAGGATTTCGAATTTTGTGCCTCCTTGCTTATAAAAGGAGTGTTAGGGTCATTATTATTTTCATGTTATGATTATATCTATTTGACACTCCATGCTTGGAGTTGGCATGCATGCCATTTATGCTCTCTCTCTCTCTTGCGTGGGAGGTGGTATTGAGCTGGTTTTTGAGATTCAATTGAAGTATTTATTTGTGAGATCCATGTTTGTGGTTTTGGCACACATTTTGGTTAAACTTGCAGCGAAAATCTGCCTTTTTTCTACTGTAGCGTCGTCACTGTAGCTGCTAGGGTTTTATGATTAAATCAAAGTGTTATTGATATGGGTGAGCTATTTTATATGTGATAATTAAGGTAAAATCGACCAGCTGAGTTCGAGTTTATTCCTTGGAGTGAATCGACTAGATCTATGCATATTTTGGTGTGATTGTTGTATGAAGTTCCTCCCAGATTTAGCGACTTATTTTGTGATGTTTAGGGGCAGATCTGGTATGAGATCCATGTGTTTACAAATCTGAATTTCATCTTGCTTGACTGTTGTTATTCCCTTGTCCAGCAATCTCTTTGGAAATTCACATTTGTTCATTAATAGATATGTTTTCCTTCCTAAGTCAGCGACTCCATTTGGGGTGTTTGTTAATGCTTAAATGCCTGTTCTGACCTTCCTAAAATCAGCGACCTGGGTGATATCATTTGCTGTTGATATAAATTGTTTCTAACTGGTATCTAGATGTATTTTGGGACTCCATAAAGCAGCGATCTGGGTGAAGGTGCTGAGGTTCTATATTGTCTACCCTTTGGACATCAATTCCATATATTTCGGGTCTCATTTAAACTATTCAATAGTGGGAATGGTGATCTGATCTATTGCATGTTTCAATGGTGTTTTAAGCCTCTGTTTAGCAGCGAATGGTATAGATGAACTGAGCTGAGTTTGAAGTGTGTTTTCTTCGTCATTTTGGCAATGATTCGTAGCATGTTTGCATATCTTTTACAAAGAATAATTTCAGTATTCATTACAGTTGTGTCACTGCCTGTTTGATGTGCCATACAATGGTTGCATTAGGAGGTTAGATCTGATCTTTAAATTCAGCTGAAGACTATTTGTGTGATAAAGGCCATTAAACCCCTATCTTTGGGTTTAGTTAAGTCATCTACACAACTGGTTCAAGCAGTGTTGATTGAATTGTTGCTATTTCAAGTTGATTGGTGAATTGAAGGGTTGAGGATTTGCATATTTTCTATTGGTCCCAGAGTCGGGATATTGCACGAAATCTGATTTTTGCATATTATTCTTCATATTTTTGTGGTCCAATATCCAAAATTTCAGCTCATTTGGACTTCTCTAGCCAAAGATATGAATTTTTGAAAATTGTATCAGTTGGAGTTTGAAAATTAATTATTTTTCAACAGTGTGTGATCAGATTTATATTATTTCCTAATTTGTCCTAAACAGGGACATTACACAACATTACAAAAGTATTGGGATTCCATCATTTGGGAGGAAATTATGAGATGGTGGCAAGCAAAGGAAGGGAACTAGCTATAATGTCCTTACGTCATGATGAAGAGATTGTAAAAGTGGTTTTTAAACACTCTTGATTTCTTTGATATGTTTGCTTCGTGTGTAGGTACATCAAAGAAAAAGCCACATAGATTTATTTGAGATCCAGGGGCTTGCATTTGCTTAAGGGCAAGCAAATTTGGGATGGGAGGATTGTAATGTCCCCTTTTCTAAATTAAAAATAATTATGTTGGCTAGATTTTCTGCATAGCATCAAACCTAGGCAGTCATGAGATAAATCTCCCTCATTTAACCGGTGAGGCTCCCGTGTCAGATTTGTCAATAAAATGTGTTTTTATCTATCAGGGGTTTTACTTTAACTACTTAGTTCATGAACCATAACTAAGAAGTTCTGCAGCAAGTAAGCAGCTGTTTAAGAAAGGAAATTTACAGAAGAAGGAAGTAAAGGAATTACAGAGAAGAAATGAGGAAGATGTGCATCCCAACTAGTAGATTGCAGAGCTAATTGCATGCACATAGAAGAAACTTAATAGATTTGAACACACAGAATTATAAAGCAAAGGTAGCTCCAGATCTAGATCCAAAATAACACAAAGTCTATCAAGAGATCTAAGATTTAAAAGCAAGAAACACAGTACGCCGTGACACAGTTCTCCGAAAACCTGCTTCTTTGTATTCCTCTGCTACAAGTTGCTCTCAGGGGTTTAGCACAAAGTCTAGAACACAAGATTGCTGCTTACAAATTCTGATTGATTGTTAACCTGAAGGTTCTTCCTCTACTTATAGAATGTAGAGGGGCAATTACAAGTAGGAAACTTTGAATTGAACTGGGACATGTGGAAGTCGGAAAAGAAACAACTGGCAATCTCCCTCCTGGAATTCCTCTTTGCATGACATGTATGATTTGCAACTGAAAATAGAACTTTCTATTTTGCATGCCTGCCACCTATCTCCAAGTAGTGGACTTCTTCAAGTAATGGCTTTTAAACCAATCACTTAAGTTGTATAATTTAATTGATCGCTCACTTACTTTGTCGAAGGAAAGAAGAAGGAAGAGGAAAGCTGACTTTGGCCTTTTTCATGTCTGCATGCAGCTGATTCAAACTGGATCTGGAAACAAGCTGGAATTGCAAGCAGTTGGAATTGGAAGCAAGCTGGAATTTTGCCTTCACATTGTCTTCTCTTTTATCCTTTGAAGCTTTTGCAGTTCTTCTGTTGTACATGCATCAGTGCAAGGTTGGTCGTAGATAACTCATCATCCTTATTTTTAATTGCATATGAGCAATTAAAAATTCTAGAAAGCACTCAGGGTGAATGAAAATTCAATGAAGGCTTCAACTGGAAGATGAGAGCACATGCACAGGATCTTGGAAGGAATTTTCCACGCACTGTCTTCTTCACGGGCTACATTCGAAACAAGAGGATGAAGCCTTTGTGCCAGAAGCTTTTGCAACTATGAGATCTGGATCTGGATCTGCATATGGATTTGCATCAGCATCTGCATCTGGATATGGATCTGCACCTGCATAACAAATTCTGGCAACTGGGCTATGGATGAAAAAGTTGCACCTCGAATAATTCCACTGCTTTTAACCGCACACATGAGTGAAGTCTTTCCCGCTCTGGATCTGTCCATCAATTTAGCAAGAGGTTCTGATCCTAGATCCGTGTCTTCAATATCTGCAAATTTAGAAGCAATGCATGACTCCGTTGTGCTTTCTTTTTCATCTTTCTTTGCCATAGCTTTGTCTATCTTCGTCTGAATAATTCTTTTTCTTCTTATTTAACTGGAATTCTTCAATACTGGTGCAGATCTGGACAATTCTTCAGATTCGGAGGATATATGCAATGTATTGGACATTGATAAAAACTCCTTTTCTTTTATAAAGCACCTGTAATGAATTCCTGCAATTTATTCAGACAAAAATGGCCACCGGAGTATGAATAGTGAATTTAAATTATAAAAATCTGCACTTTTCAAGCCTGCTGCCCCAAAAATTGGTGTTTAATTTGCACATAAAGAGAGCATGAATCCTTTCAATCAACACCTGAGCTCCTTTAACACCTGTGAATCGTGCAGACAAAGATGAACCTTTTCCAAAGCATGCGCCAAATCTGGAAGCTTTTAGCCTTTGTTAGCACTTTGTCTGAGCAAAATCCTTCCTCTAAAGGGGGCGCACTTTTTCTCCTAGCTGCAATTCTTGACCTGTGTGTTGAATAATTCATCCATATGGCTGCCCATGCTTATATAACCTTCACAATTCTATAATTAATAATTGCCCTAACAATTAAAGGCAATTAATTAATTAAAAATCATGTTTTTCTCTTTTAAAAATTGCTTAAGGCCAGCCATCCAATAAATTAAATTAATCCAATTTAATCCTTCACACAGCACTTAACTTTAGCCTCACAGTGTGCTTTGACTATAGCCACTGAAAATAGAAATTAATTTAATGATTTAATGCATTTAAAATCATTAAATAACTCCTAAATGGGGCGCACTTTTTGAGAGGAAAGGGGCAGCCACTAAATAAATTAAATTTAATTAATTTAATTCCTTTCTTTTATTCCTCCTTTGACTTTTTGACCCCCTCAAGCTTGGGCGCACTTTTCCAAGGAGAAAGATTATTAAAAATAATCAATTTAATCACTTTAATCCATCACCAAAGGGGGCGCACTTTTTTGCACATGTAATTCTATTTTTAAGAATTTTTCCATAATGGGATTCTTTACCCTGCCAGGCAGGCACCAAAATCCCATGATCCACTTAAGTGATTTGACTTTTGCAATGGGATTCTTTACCCTACAAGGCAGGCACTAAAATCCCATGATTTCACTTAAGTCACTTTCCTTTTATTATATCATGGGAATTTTTACCCTGCAAGGCAGGCAATAAATTCCCACCTGCTTGCAGCCTCTATTTTTCCCACTACAGCTTAAGTGACTTTTATAACACGGGAAAAAGTACCCTGCCAGGTAGGTATACAATTCCCATCCTGCCTGCGGCTTATATTTTTCCCATCGCAGCTTAAATCCTTTGTTTTCCAAAAAGGCGTCCATCCCCGCAGGGGCTTTTCTGTGCACAACTTCGCTTTTTCCCAGTGATCCAGACCTCCGATGCCGACTTCCTCCGGGCAAAATGTGCATGTATGTTTTCCAGCTGCTCCAGGCCAAAAATCGGGCTTACCCGGCGAAGGAGTTGTTCCAGAGAAATTTTACAGAAAACAAAACGGGACACCACAAAAACACGAAAAATTGCCGAAAGTTATAAATAAAGCCCAAAACTTAAAATAAGTTAAAATCCTTCTGGTACATAGGAATAATAACATATTCGCTCATAACAAAGTTAAAACAGGGTGCAAATAGCCTCATACGGGGCTCAAAATAATTAAATACAAATTTCCCGCAGACAAATCCCGACGACAGAATAAAACAATTTTGGGCATCTGGGTATTTGGCGAAAAGGGCTAATATGGCTCTTTAGGATTATCTTGATGCAATACAGGAACTTTCAGGCAATAAAAACAACAAATGACCCATTATTTTAAAAGTACGAAAAATTTTCGGATAGGGTAGTCGCAGATTTCAGGGTGAAATCTGAGTGACACCAAATTAATAATATTTTAAGTTGGGCTCAGCCAATTCTTATTTTGGGACAACTTCACATTATTATTATTTAATTAAAAAAAGTATATTTTTAAATACTTTTATGAGGTCAGTCTTCTTAAGGGAAGATTAAAAAGTGCATTGGACTTCTAATTCGCCCTTGGCACCAAAAAGGAGAATATAAAGGTGGATCTAATGGCATAAGAAAGGTTATGCATGTTTATTTCAAAGATTGATATCTTGGGTTTATGCATGGCATGCCCTACTCTCCACTGAAGACGAAGACCTTTGGTGTGGCTAAACTTTGAGGACGAAAACCCTCATTGGATCCTATTGGGGACGAAACCCTCAATAGTCACAACACTTGGGGACGAAAACCCTCATTTGTTGCATTGGTGGCTTCATACGAGAGTCACAAGTGGACTTAATTGGCAAATTCTTGGAACAACAAGGTGTTTATCCGTGCTTAGGGCACTCTTACTCCAGCTAAGGCAAGTTTTTGGGGGCTGCCACATTCATTTCTATCTTGATCTACCCATTTGGAGATTTCAAGATCCCTTTTCAATGGGTTTTCATGGTTGGAAAATTGTGATTTCACTTTCATTGGATAGCTAGTCTTTTTAAGATCATTTTGGGCTTTGGTTTGTGTTGAAACTTCAAGTATTGATGGAGTTATGAAATTTAGAAGTTTCAGTTGTATTTGCACTGGAAATAAATTTATAAAATGCATATTTGCCCCAGATTTCCTCTTATTGGATTTATTCAGTATTTGGGATATTTCTATGTTAATTTTCAGTCCATATTGCATGTGAATGATTGTTCCTAAGTGTTGGTACAGTTCACTGCCCTAGAGGGATATTAATTAATGTTCTAAGTTGATTCTAATACTCTAAAAGTGTAATTTCCAGTTCGCTACTAGGGTTTCTAATATTATTGGATTTGCTGTTATAAAAAACAGATTATTTTCAATTGAGTGTTAGTGTATTTTCAAATCTGATTCTTAGGGTTTGTGGCCAAACCCTTATTTTCTGTTTAAGCCCTAGAAAGGGACATTACACAACATCCCAACATCTTTGGTGTTCCTTGGGAAGAAATTTAGAGATGTACATGGCTATTGCAGCCACTCATCTGCACTCCTATGGTCTGATCCAAACCAATTTGTGAAGAAAATTTTGTGGGGCAGCTTGAAGACAACAATTATAACCCAAAATCAGCAAGATAACAACAATCAAGAAGAGGTGAGCATAAATATTGGTATGCATTGTTTACATTATATGTTGAATTCAAGAAGGCAATAAGTCAAGGTAGAGTGGATGGTGTTCCAAGCATGGCTACCACGAAGGAGGAAGAAGCATATTCTCAGAGTACTCAATACATAGAGTCAAGCAAGAGTCTTGAGTTAAGGGCCAATATGTCTGTTGATTTCAATTGTAAACTTGTTCTTAATTTTTCAACTTATGTAAAGACAATTTTCAGTCCCTACACTACTCCTGAATTTGTCTTTTCCCATAGGATTTCAGTTTGGTAGTTGTTATGCCATTGTCATATGGCTGAAACATGCAAAAACCAGATTTGGGACTGACATTAGCAGTCATGAACAACTGTGAACTTACATTTTCAAAGGAAATTTCATCATAGGTTGATGTGGGAAGTAGGTTACAGTTGAAAGAAACAAACAAATCGGATTTGATAGACCTGATTTGGATAAGAGTCCATGTGATGTATAGTTGTGGTGAATTGTTTCCAACTCATCCACAATCTGATTTGCATCTTGCAATGAGTGGGATAGCTTGTCAAGTGCATTATTCATCCATTTCTTGCTCTATGATGAAAACTATAGCAATTTAGAAGGATTTTAGTACACTGGTGTAAGCCAAAGGAGTTGT
This sequence comes from Taxus chinensis, assembly GCA_019776745.2. Lineage (NCBI taxonomy): Eukaryota > Viridiplantae > Streptophyta > Pinopsida > Cupressales > Taxaceae > Taxus > Taxus chinensis. Next base: position 16,756,556 of record CM034150.1, read on the forward strand.
TACTGTTGTTTTTGAAGTTGAGGGTGAAAAGGACTGCCATGAAGGGAGGGACAGAAGAGGTATGAGTTTGTTTGGGCTGAGGATCCTTCATTTGACAAGCACGGGATCCCAATTATGGGAGCACTACAACATGTTTCTCCACCATGATATGATGATATATGGGCATATGAGTTTGCATTGCTTGAGAGCAAGCAAATTTGGGAAGGGAGGACTATAATGTCCCATTTTCCAAGCTATTCACTATGAAGGCCTTGAGCCCATTCCACCTTCCGTGGGCTTCAAGGAAGGAAAGTGAGGGAGGTGAACATTGCCATAATTTTAAGTGATTGTATTTTCCTTATTTATTTGATTATTAATTATGGCTTGGAGTGATTCGACTAGGTGATAGAATTTCTATCTTCTACACATGAGGTTGGTCTTCTTCAAGGCCAAGTGAAGATTAAAAAGTGCATTTTCCCATTCATTAAGAGGTTGGTCATGCAGATTGATCTTCTAATTCATCCTTGGCGCTAAAGAAGGGTACTTAAGGAGGTTCGAATGGAGGAGGATCATCATATCATTATTATTCTTCATTTGACATTTACTTGGGATTTGGAGCAAGTGTAGCTTCTCTTCTTGCCATTGAAGGATGAAAACCCTTCCTTGGTCACCTATTGAGGAAGAAAACCTTCAATAGGATCACACTTGGAGATGAAAACCCTCTTATGTGCATTGGTGGCTTCACCCAGAAATCACAATTGAGCTTTAAAAAGGATTTCAGGTTTGTTTCTTCCCTTCTAACCTTAGGCAACTTGCTTGGATGAAGGGTTTGGTACCATCTAAGGCACTTTAGCACATTTTGAGGTTATGAACTTGTTCCTCATAATTTATGAGGCTGAATTCTCATTGTTGGTGAATTTTGGAGTGATTTATGAGCTATTTCCGGCCCTTTCTTTTGGCTGTACTATTGCTGTCACAAAAATAATTACAACTGAGTGTGATCACTTACTTTCTCTATTATTTTGATATAATTTGGATTGATAAATATTGTTGCGGTTGAATTAATTATTTGTAAGCATTTTTAGCTCTTATTGTGTGTTTATATGTTGATGTGAAGTCCCTCTACAGATCGCTGCCCTAGAGGACTGATTACTGATTATTCTAATAGGGTTGAAGTGTGTTTTCAGTCATTTTCAAATTGATGCTTGTTGGGTGTTGGTGTATTTTCAGATCAGATTCATTTGGGTTTGTGGTCAAACCCTTATTCTCGGTTTCAGCCCTAGAAAGGGACATTACAGTAAGAAGATGTATTAATAAATTTTTATATTAGGGGACTACTATGATGGTGGTTGCACCCAACCATCGTATCTCCTCTCTAGGACTCAACAGCATGTTGGGTTCCCTATACTTGAATATCTTGCTATCTTGTTGAGGAATCATGGATAATGGTAGTTTGATCTTCGTATGAATACCATTATGGCATGATCACAGTTCGTTGTAAACAAATGTGTATTGAACATCGTGAAATAATGTGAACAACTCTTCCTAGTCAAATTGTGTTATTTGTGTGATATGTTTTTCTATACCACAATGTGTGATGTGTTCAGTCCGTAGAATATAATGTGTGTATGTGAAGTTTAGCATCCTACATTTCTCACGCCGTTGATTACTTGGGTCCTAGTAGTTTTTATGACGAAAATAATAAAGAAAAAAATTGAAATTGAAATTTGATCAAAAGAAAGGCTTATCAGTGGGAAGAAGAGGTTTTGATCAGAAGCACGGTAGATGTGAGGGACAAACAGGAGTTGGCAAAAGATTTACGCCTGGTCTAGGATTCAGCAACAACCACCTTTTCTAGTTGGAAGTGGAAGGAGATAGACTTCCATCATGGATTTCATTGAAAACCTGACGTAATTTGAACATGTTAAGCATAATTTTGTCAACCTTCCAACTTTCATTTCTCAATGCTGCCTTGAATTAAAGAGGAATGAGGAGAGACCATAAGAGACCGAGAAGGAATGAAATCTCAAACGTTATACAGATTGAGTGAAGAGGTCAGAGGATGACTGAAAGGAGAAGCAGTGATATTATACTGATGTTCTTGAATTACGAGTTATGTGACACGAGTAAGAATTGCTTGATTCCAATCGTGATGATGGGTCCAAAGCGAAGGTCCCCATGGATAGCAAGAAAGCAAGAAAAGATATTGCCAAAAATGGCAGAAACAAGAGAACAGACAATCCCGTCAGTATGGGATGAATTTCTCTTCTTGATAGTGTCAAGACCTTGGTAAAGATAAGGAGATATAACTCGCATGACCGGCCCAAGCCAGTATAAAATATATTCTCTTTGCTACAGCCCACCATTCTTTACTAAAATACTTTCTTTTCTTTATCTGAGTATGCATATACTCTGAAATCCAACCCAGAGTACATGGTTGATGCATCATGCAACAGCAAACAGAATTTGCTATGACACCATAGATCCTAAAGCATCATCCATGTCACCTCTTCTTTTTGGGGAAATTTTGATATTTGGCTCTCTGCCTACTTGATCCAGTCTGCACTTTTCTCTATGGAGCGTGTAATAATTGCTACATATAGCAGATGCATCAATCACTCTGTTCACCTTATTTTACACTTTTGTCAATCTACAAACCAGTTGAACACTCCTGTCATCCATGAACATAATATTTTCTTTTAGTTTATTGCTGTTATGTGAAATGAATAATTATTTTCCCCACTGAAATTTGCTTTGCTGCTTCCTAAATCATTTTTCGTGTTTTCCTTGTGTACTATAGATGTCTAGGCAAGTTTTCAGATGCAATGGGACCCAAAGTGTTCCAATTCTAGGAAAATGTCTTTCGAAATACAGTTTCTTGTCACTTTCAAGTTTAAAATCCAGTTTTTGGAGCAACTTAGCATTTTAACAACATAATAACAAAAATAATAAAATATTATTTTCCCATTTTCCATTATCCACATATTCACATTTCATGAGATAAAGTGATACAGAGCATATCTATTCTGCTTGCAACATTTTAGTGCAAACCTAAAATTGGCTCTCTTAGGAAACTAACCAGACACTGGCAACTTAATGGAAGTATTTGGGAGAAAAACAGTACAACATTATTCAATTCAATAAGGCTCTTTTCAGCTTGCAGATAACATTTTCACAATTTGCACAGAACAAATATTATACTGATTTAGTTTAGCAACAAATCTCGGCTTTAACATTCTATTAATAACCAAACAACATAAGTAATAGAAGAAAGAATAGATCTAGACCTCAAGAACAAAAAATGAATGTGTAGATCTCGCACCGTTCCAACAACTGTACTGCCGATCATGGTTATAGAAACCGCATCTTGCACAGCTCCAAAGTCAACCAAACTGATTGTCCTTGTCCTTATATCCCAAATTATGTTTTCTGGCTGTCAGAAAAGCATTTACTTTTAGCATTCATGCAATAAGAGATTTAAAATTGCTACATGCTTAACCATTTCAAATATTAACAAATCCCCTAGAACACAAATCATTAAACTATAAGCATAAGCATTTGTTGTACCAAAACACTTATAGAACACATTTTAGTAATAGCACAACAGATCACAAAGAGACTATTTGAATCCTATCTGAGAATTTGGTCAGAGTCTGAAGACTACAGAGCAAATATGCACACAAATAGTAAAATACTCGACTCACATTTCACATTACTTAGTAATATCCACACACTTTTATATAAATACTATACCCTATTACTTAGAATATGGTCCTTTGTAACGTCCCCTTTTCCAAGTTAGTTGACTACGAAGACCTTGGGCCCATTCCACTTCCCATGGGCCTTAGGGAGGGAGGCAAGGGAGGTGAAACATCGCCATAATTGTGAAGGATGACTTGACAAACAAAGCAAGAAGAACTTCTATTATTGTCTCCATGAGATCGCTCTTCTTTGGAAAAAGAAAGAATTACTCTTTTCCTATATTGAGGACGGTCACCTTGGAAGCCTACATTGGTGATCGAAAGTGCTCTTTTCCTTCATAATGAGGTCAGTCTTGTGGAAAACAAATGTTGAAGATGAAATATCAATAACTCTCCCAATGTAATGTCCCTTTCTAGGGCTGAACCAAACAAACAATGAAATCACACAAACCCAAACTGAAATAAACTCTGATTTTTATACCAGCCAAGAAAAAAAAAGGAATAGCAGTGTACAACAAGCTGATTTTTATGACAGCAGCTTGAAAAGAGCAATAATTCAACAAAATATCACCATAAACATCATCTATAATATATAAAAACCCTGTAGGAATATATTGGGACAATTATCACCCAAAACTCAACCACAAACAGCTGGAAATTAATTAAATATCAGCAGAAGTACAGCTATCAAATGTGACTGAAAATGAGGTCTCCAAACCCCAATAAATGCCAAATAAATGATAGATCAGCCTTATAAATATGTAGAAATCTGAATATCAACTTGGAATGCCAAAACGTGCCCTAGAAGGCACCCAAACACACTCACACCCAAGTCGCTACCCTAGGAGAGGGAGCCAAAAGTGATGATAAACCCTTGATATTTTTCTCCTTGATGCCCTAGCTTCCCAACCAGCAAGATAATCTTCGTAGAAGTCCTCAACACCACCAAATTGGAGAGTTTTCGTTCTCCAACCTTCAACAAGGAAGGGTTTCGTCCTCCTTGCTTGCCACACTAATGGATTTTCGCCCCTAAGTGGATTGGAATAGAGCAACCAGCTCTAGAACCAAGTAGATAAAAATATATAAGCCAAAATATGCCCAAAATGAGCCTATGCGATCCCTTATATAGCCTTATGGTGGGCAACTAAGAGTCATAAGGATCTTCTAATTCCCCAAGACCGACCTCCTTAGAAGCTTATTTTAATTTTAAGCTTGATTAAAAGCTCTCCAACCCAACCGACCTGCCTTAGAGGGAAAAATACAAAAGAAAAACATTAATGTTAATAAAAGAAAGTTGAAATGCAACCCAAGGACTTCCCTTGTTCATCTTCTTCTTGCCCACGGGAAGAAGAATGGGCAAGAAGCCTTCAATTTGGATTAATTCGAAAATGGGGAGATTACAATCCTCCACTCCCGAAATTGCTTGACCTCAAGCAAATGCAAGTACCCAGATCCCAAATAGATTTCAGCTGCTCCTTTGATGTACCTACACATGAAGCAAACTCATTAAAGAAAAATGTGTTTCTTTCTTCATCCTCTCATGCTTGGAGGATATGATGGCCAGCTCTTCTTCTTTGCTTGCCAAGGCATTACAATTACCATCCAAGCATTGGTTGTCGACAATTTCCCTCTTGCTGTCCCAAACACCCATGTAATCTTGCTTTTCTCTTTCAAAAATCAGAATGAAGGTGAAAGGAATTCCACTTTTACTTGGACAAAATATCACAGGGTGGTCTAGATGGAGGAAACACAACTTCCAATTGCCTAGATGTCCTTTTATGACCCCCAAAAGTGAAAAGAACAAGTTGGAAATGCACAAAGCAGTTGTCCACCGTCTACAAACAACCTTTAAATTGACCGTTGGGTCAAGGTATTCGCATCCCACTTTACCCTGATGATTAGGCAATCAATCCCTTTAGAAAAATAGCACCAAATTGATTGTATGGGGGCTGTATAGTGACTGCAACAGTTATGAAATGCTTGGAATTTCTTCCCAAACAGCAACCTCTTTGTCTTCACTAACAATTTACGGTGGAACCCTTCATGTTCAACTTTGTTGTCATTGTCTCCACTCATGCAACAGCTGTTAGAAGGTGCTTCCTTGCTCAGAAACTAAGTGAGACTGACTGGAATTGATTCTAAAGTGTGCAAACAATTTCCCCTTCTTGCTGCCGTCTTGGGTATGACCATCACCATGTTGGTGGACAAGTTGGAAGTGCCTATGACAGCATGCTTGGAAACCCACCAATCATCATTTCATATTCATGCCACCCATTACTAACTGACCTCCAAAAGTAAGGATAGCAAGATAATCTCCATCTTTCTTGATATCCCATGTGAATCCCATGACTTCTATTAAAATAATTCTTCTAGGAGATTGTGAATTAAAAGAGAACTGAGATGGCATTTGTGAATGATATTGTAATACACACAAGCATGTAGGACTTACCCATTCACGTGTGGTTCTCAATGCTTGAGTTGAAATCCCATTGACGATGTGATAATTTCATTTTAGTTCTTGGGCAGCTATCCATGCAAATGTACTTATGGGGTACAAATGTTTTCCCATGTTGTGACTCCAACATATCACCTCAAGCTGTTGTGACTGAAGGATGTGGTCCTTTTTTTATAAATCATACTTAGTTAAGGTGTTAGAAAGCATCAAAAACTCCATATATAGCCACACAAATCCTCTTAGAAACAGTATACAAAAATTGGTAATGTGAATATGTAACTGTACCTTAGGAGACTCCACATCATATTCAGTTTGGATTGAATTCCAATCAGTCCTATATTTACAGCTTGAAGTGATGATGTTTACCCCAAAGAGTTCTTCAAAACCCACCTTGTGATGATTAACACTCTTAACTATTGTGAGTGGTTTTTTTTGTGGGAGAACTATTGAATGTATGAACACCATTTGCTGCCCAAAATCTCTTGTTACAGGCTGCACCTTCTTTCAATTTCCCTCCATGTGAGACACTATTTTCTCCTCTTGACCTGTGAACTTCAACCATTGAACCTTGTTGTCTTCCACAATATTTTTCGTATGTTCTTCAAGGATCAATTCTGATTTTTCCCTTGCTCCTTGGTATGAGATGATGAAATTACTAGTAATAATGATTTCAACATTAGTAACTACACCCTCTTTTCACCCCAATAAATTACCGGGGTCCCACACCCATGTGATGGCAAAATTGGAGTAGACCATTGTTGTTTTTATCATACCTTCAACTAAAACTATGAGGGTGCTGTCCCTCTTGCCAAGACTTTAAAAATGCCTTAGTATGGATCATTGAATATGGGCTATGACCATCATACCTTTGGCTGTCATGAAAATCCAACTCATAGGCAATGCTTGGGAGATGGATGGTGACTTCTTGGCAAAGATCCTCTTCCCATTTTTTCTCCTTCACCTTCTTATCCTTGTTAGAATAACCCTCGTGATAACCAAGGCATTGTAATGACACAGGGTAATGTGTAATATCCCACTTCTGGGATCAACTGAAAAAGCACACTCAAACACTTCCAGTGATTACAAATCAGATCCAAATGATTAACCCAGCCAATAGATGATTCAATAAACCCAAAGATAGGGGTTTAATGGCCTTTGACAAATAGCTCAAATAATTAATTCCCAGCTGATCTAATGACACCAAAAATCAGATTTCACTCCTAACTCAGAAAACCACAAATAAGTCTTCAAAAACAGACCAACTAAGCATGTATGAAGGGTAGCCAAAATCAGATCTGAATGTCTCTTTCCAGTCACTGCAATTGCTCATCAAAAGCCAGAATAAAATCTACATCCTCAATGCAGATCATTGTTTGCGAACACTCAACAATATGCATTAAACATGTGGATCTTGGGCCTTCCTAACACAGTTCGCTGCAACAGAACTCAACCATTGCTTGATTAAGCATAAATTGTATTGCAACAATACTCAGTATACTTCCAAACATCCACAAGCAAATCGCTGCCAAACTGAAGATTTAATCACATCTTAAATACATGCCTATGCCAATCGATTTACTCAGAAACGTCCCACATTAAAATATGCACCCTGAACTTCTCAAATCTTCTCAATATTATGCCAAACAAGTTCACAACAACAAGGTTATATCAGTCACAGAGCAAGATAGAAGTCGCTGGATATTTTGGGTCCTCAACAAGCATCCCCAACGCTTCAAACCCAGTCACTGATATCTAAGAAGGATTGGCAGATTTACATGAATGAAAAACAAGCAATAATAATGCGAAGAATTACCAACATGCTCTATGTTGGCTAGATTTTATGCATAGCTAAAACCTAGGCAGTCATGAGATAAATCTCCCTCATTTACCGGTGAGGCTCCCGTGTAAGATTTATGTCAATTATGTATTCTAATAACTTTCTGTGGGTTTTACTTTAACTGCAAAGCTCATGAACCATAGCTAAGCAATTCTGCAGCAAGTAAGCAGCTGTAAAGAAATATTTGCAAAGGGGGGAATAGTTGAATACGGGAAGAAGGGAAAGAAGATGTGTAATCCAACCAATAGTTTACAGAGTTGGTCTCATACACATAGATAAAACAAATAGATCTCACAATACATAATTAAAGGAAAGGAAAGTTTCTAATCTAAATCTTAGACAATGCAAAGTTTATCTAAAGATCTAAACAGAAGTAAGAAGCAAATGCACCGTTGACACAAAGTTCTCCGGAAATCCATCTCTGTTTAATTCCTTAGCTTTCAAAAAAGATATCAAGGGTTTCAGCAAAAAGTCTGGAACTCAAGAATGTTGGTTACAAATTTTGATAACAAATTTTGATCCTTTAACCCGTAGGCTCTTCCTCTATTTATAGTGTATAGAGGGAAATTACAAATAGGAAGCTTTCAATGAATTGCCACATGTGGAAGTTATGAAAAATTGGGAAGCAACTGACAATCTTCCTCCATGGAATTCCTCTTTGCATGACATGCATGATTTATAGCTGAAAATAGAACCTTTTATTTTGCATGTTTGCCACCTATTTCCAAGTAATTGACTTCTTCCAGTAACTTTAAGTAACGGATTTTATAGCCAATTACCTAAATTTTACCATTTTAATTGATTGCTCAATTGCTTTGTCAGAGAAAATAAGGGAAAGAAGAAGAAAGAGGAGAAGAAATTAGAAGAAAGCTGCAAGGCTCTCAGTCTTGTTCTTCTTCCATACTCTGCATGTTGATCAAACTTGTATTGCACTTCTGCTTCATTCACTTTAGCAATGAATGATCTGAATGATATCTTCTGCCTTGAATCTGAGATGTTTTTTTCTCTCATATGCTGTTGAATCCTTTCCTTTGATTCTCACCAAACTGGATCTGGAAGTAGTTGACTGAGATTTTGCTTGCGGGTGTTATTCCTGCCTATGACCTGTCTTCCCTCTTATCCTTGAAGCTTTTGCAGTTCTTCTCCAGTACGTGCACCAGTAAAATGCTTACCGTAAACAATTCAGACAAAATTCATCATCTTTTATTTTTAATTTCATATGAGCAATTTTAAATTCTGGAAAGCACTCTGGGTGAAGGAAAATACAAATAAATTCAATGAAGGCTTCAACTGGAAGATCAGGAGCACATGCACAAGCTCCTAGAAGAAATTTTCCATGCAATGACTTCCACTTGGGTTGCGTTAGAAACAAGAAGATGAATTTTTCCGGAAGTCTTTCCAATTATGAGAGCTGAATCTATTTCTTCCTTTGATTCTGAAGATTTATTCAATGTATTAGACATTGACTTCGTCTTCTTTTCACCAATATGAGCACTAGTGAAGTATTCCTGCAAATAATTCAGACAAGTATGCAGGCCATAGCATGAATATCTAATTTCTTCACCGAGATTTGATTATAAAGCTTGTTGCCCTCTAATTTTAGACTTTGCTTGCATGCCAAGTAAGCTAAAAATATTATTTTATTCACCCGTGCACTCACATCAACATGCAGGTAGCCAGAATAATAAAAAGGAAGCCTTTCCAACCCTAGGCGCCAAAATTGGATGCTTCCCGACAATTAAAAAAAGTCAACTTTTAAGCATTTAGCTATCCTCGAATGGGTCGCACTTCTTGGCTAGAAGTCATGTTAAAAATAAGAAGGCAAGGAAGTGGGAATTTTTACCCTTCCAGGCAGCTCCAAAATTCTCATCTTTGACTTAAGTGATTTAACTTTAATGATGGGAAAAAAAACCTTCCAGGAAGGCTCCAAATTCCCACCTTCCTTCCACCACCAAAATTCCCATTGGCACTTAAGTGATTTAACTTTAATGACGGAAAAAAACAACCTTCCAGGAAGACTCCAAATTCCCACCTTCCTTCCACCACCAAAATTCCCATTGGCACTTAAGTGATTTAACTTTAATGATGGAAAAAAAAAACAACCTTCCAGGAAGGCTCCAAATTCCCACCTTCCTTCCACAACCAAAATTCCCATTGGCACTTAAAAACCCTCCCAAAAAATGCGACTTGCATGGAAGAAAGCTTCTTCCCAAAAAGAGTGACTTACGTTAAGAAATTGTTCTTCCCAAAAAGTGTGACTTGAATGACTTCTGCTTTTAAAGTTGCATGAAAACTCATCAACAACATTTTATTTCCATTTTTAGATTTTCGGTGAATAAAACACAAGTAGAGAATAAAAGTTTCCATTTTTGGAAAGAGTCCGGGAAGATGTAGCAACAAAAAACTTGCAAGTGCCATAACTTTCACTCCGTGGCTCCGTTTTAGGTGTCATTTTCTCTAAAAGTGCATATTTTCTCAAGCTCTACGCATTGATGGCAATATTTTTTTATTTTCATAAAATCCATTTTTGCACCTTTTTAGATCAAGCAACTTCTTGCACTCTCTTGAAAGAATCATGAGCTCTGATCACCTTTAGACAAATTAGTAATTAAAAATACTGGATAACTTTTCAAAAGCCTAGGCTTGGGGAAAGATTTGGTAGGAAGAATGAATAGGCTATGGGAATTGCTGGAGAAAACAAACCAAAACACAAACAAAAAGAAATAAAACAAAACAAAAGAAGCTGTAGGTAATTGCTCGAAAAATTTCTCCAATTAGCTGATCTGCAAAAATTCTTCCCCCCGAGTGAATGTTTTGTGGTAATAATGATGGGGTGAAGTGCTTTATATAACCTAAATCCTCCAATTTTAGCTCAATCTATTTTTAAAAGAACTTTATTTATTTAATAAATAAAATTCTCTCAAACAAAACCTGGCGAAGGGATAGAGTGAGTTTTAGCATGTGGGTACTTGGGGAATTTGGCTTTTATGACGCTCTGTAGATACCTTAGAGCAATGCAAACAACTATAGGCAAAACAAACACAAAATGACTCGTTAATTTGTAAAGAACAGATTTTTTTAAAAGGGGCAATCCCAAATTTCAGGGTGAAATCTCGGGGACACCACTCTACCTAAGTCGTCCAAATAAGAGACTCAATCATGCATTAAAATATTTAATATTCACTCCAACTAAGTCGTTGTTAGGGAAAGAGCAGCAATTTATTTCAAGCCCACAATCAGTCCTTAACACATCCAATTAAGTTGTTGTAGCTTAGGAGAATGAAATCAGCCAATTCGCTAGGCAATAAGCACACCAAGCATACATTAAAATATTCAAATCACTATCCCAGGTAGTCACAGCAGTTAAGAAATAAGATCACACAACCAACTAACTGGAAATTGCATTCAACTCAGTCCCAAACACATCATAAGGCAAGTCGTTGGAACTGGGATGAACTTCATACACAAAATATGCATAGACCTTAGTCGATTCACTCCAAAGAATAAACTAGATCCCAGGTGATTGATTTCACACTAGATAGGTCATACAAGACAGCCCATAAACATCAATGATAAGTCGCCAAAGCTAGAAAGGGAACACACCAACAAGTCGATTTGCAAAACTCATGAAAATACTTCAACTGAATAACATAACCAGCTCAATAAAGCCTCCCACGCAAGAGAGAGAGAGAGAAAATATCAGGGGTGGGCATACATCCCAACTCCAAGCATGGAATTTCAAATTAATTTCATCATAACATAAGTCTCACAATGATCCCAAGCTCTCCTTTTATAAACAAGGAGCACAAAATTCGAAGTCCCTAGAAGAGGGAAATCATTAAATAAAAATAGTTTATCCTCCCTAGGTGTGGCGTCCCCTTTCTAAGGGTATTTTTAACATTAAAAGCCACCCAAATGTTATTTAATTAATTCCACTTATAATTTTGCATTTTGGAAATTAAATTAAATAAATTACATAATTAAATAATCATTGCTTTATAATGTCAAATGATAAAAATCACTCTGCAAGCAATACTATTTAATTATTTAATATAATTTTCACCTTCCAACATCCCTAAAGCCCACGGGGAAAGATAGGCTAAGGGTCTTCAAAATGGGGACATAACATAATGCAATATACTCTTGCTATGATCACGACAAGAATTAATTTGCTTACCCTTAGTTGTTGTCCTGAAAATTACAGCACACTGAAAGTGATTATGGGCACTCGGAAAAGCCCTTTCTTCATGTGTATGGATTCCAACAAGGTCACCCAAAATTTTTGCCCCTTTGCCCACTTGCAATTCTGAATTTTCTCCATTCTTAGCATCATGATGATTACCCATTTTCTGTGATTTACTACAGAGCATCAAACTTGCCCCAAAATCATCTTTTTTAAATAAATTGCCCATGACCATAAATCTGAAATGGCATGATAGGAAGCAACAAATCTAAATTATCCTCATACCTTTGGCATTCTTCATGAGAATTTGGTGTAGCCTTCTCCCTGTCCTTTGACAATTGAGTTTCAACCTTCAACTTCTCTTCCACACCTTGTGTCTTCATCGTGTTGTCCAGAAAATCAATCAAGAGCTCCACTTTGGCAATAGTGTTGGGGGTTTCTAAGACTCCCAAGGGCTGCTCCCTCATGGTAATCAATTATTGCGATAGATCTTTTTCCTTCTTAGCCTTAGAAGGATGGACATTTCCATCATTTGTATATCGAACTTGGAAGTTTCGCTCCCTCTTCATCAAGCTCCATAACCTCTTCTTGCTTTGTCAACATGAAGGGGCTCTTCTCCTCTGGGGTTGGGATATCCTTCCCATGACCCTTGTGCATGGCTTTTGGCTTGGACCAAGTTCTAATTCTCATTCTATCCTTTCTCCATCCTACAAACTCGGAAAATGATAAAGCATCACAAATAACTCCCAGAAGGGCTTGATACTCTTCAAAGCTAGCGGCAACAATATTAACCTTTGAAACCCTAGATTTTTTCTTGGTTGTGATTTCCTCCTTAGCAATGTAGGTAGGTCTAGAGGGCCTTGATGAGAATGGCCTCTACCTCCAACTATCATGTATTGTGCAAGAAGCCCTTTCCTCCTTGAATGTCCATCCCTATGTACATTTTGCATAGTGAAGGCAAGAGAGTCCAAGGTGTCCACTAGCCTTTCTTGTATTTCCATCATTCTATCCATCTTCTCTTCACCTCACATGAAACCCTTAGGCTAGGAAGACCGAAGCTCTGATACCACTATAATGTCCCTTTCTAGGGTTGAACCAAACAAACAATGAAATCACACAAACCCAAACTGAAATAAACTCTAACTTTTATACCAGCCAACACAAAAAATGGAACAGAAGTGTATAACAATCTGATTTTTATGTCAGCAACTTGGAAAGAGCAATAATTCAACAAAATATCACCATAAACATCATCTAGAATACATAAAAACCCTTTAGGAATATATTAGGACAATTATCACGCAAAACTCAACCACAAACACAGCATGAAATTAATTAAATATCAGCAGAAGTACAACTATCAAATGTGACTGAAAATGAGGTCTCCAAACCCCAATAAATGCCAAATAAATGATAGATCAGCCTTATAAATATGTAGAAATTTGAATATCAACTTTGAATGCCAAAAGGTGCCCTAGAAGACACCCAAACACACTCACACCCAAGTCGTTACCCTAGCACAGGGAGGCAAAAGTGATGATAAACCCTTGATATTCTTCTCCTTGATGCCCTAGCCACCCAACCAGCAAGATAATCTTTATAGAAATCCTCAACACCACTAAATTTGAGAGTTTTCGTCCTCCAACCTTCAACAAGGGTGGGTTTTGTCTTCCTTGCTTGCCACACTAATGGATTTTCACCCCTTGGTGGAATGGAAGAGAACAACCAACTCTAGAACCAAGTAGATAAAATTATATAAGCCAAAAGATCCCCAAAATGAGCCTATGCGACCCCTTATATAGCCTTATGGTGGCGCCAAAGGTCACAAGGGAGGAATTCCCCAAGACTGGCCTCCATTAGAAGCTTGTTTTAATTTTAAACTTGACTTAAGAGCTCTCCAACCCAGCCAAGCTGCGTTAGAGGTAAAAATACAAAAGAAAACATTAATATTAATGAATGAAAGCTGAAATGCAACCCAAGGACTTCCCTTATTCATCTTCTTCTTGCCCACAGGAAGCAGAATGGGCAAGAAGCCTTCAATTTGGATTAATTCGAAAAAGGGGACATTACACCCAAGGAGATCGGTTCTCCAACAAAGAGCACGCATTGAAGTTGGTGCCACATAGAGGATATATAAGGAGATCATTGATATTTTCTTGAAGTTGGAGCTTGTGAAGCTTCTCGCTCTTGCCTTGAAAGACGAAACCATTTATTGGCCTTGTTTGAGGACGAAAATCCTCATTCATCTTGGAGTGATGATCTCATGAGAATATCACAAGTGAGAGGTACTAAGGAGATTTCTTATGTGGTCCTTCATTTCCAGCCCTAGGCAACTTTCTTGGGTATTGTGTTTGGTGCCTTCAATGGCACATCTTGACATATTGAGTTGATGTAATTGTTCCTCGTAATTTATGAGGTTGGATGTACACTTTGGAGTGATTTTTGGGATTCATTAATCATTATTTCCAACCTATGTTGGTTGTACTTCTGTTAAGAAATTAATTACAACTGTGATTTATCTCTTCATTTCTCATTTATTTTGGAGTGTATTGGCTGGATAAATATTTCCATGGTTGAATAAAATATTTGGAAGCATTCTATGTCATTTCAGCTTGTGTTGCATGGCAATTAATGCCATTAAGTGTCGTTACAGTTTGCTTCCCTAAGAGAATAAATACTCGTTAGCAACTAGGGTTTGTGTGGAATCATTGTCGGTTGTCATCACAATTCAGTTGTCATAAAAAAATCAGATTTCTTTTTGTTGCTAGTTGCATTTTCAGTTTGTTTCCATAAGGGTTTGAATTAATTTTTTGGGTGCTCGTCATAAACATCAGAGTTCGTTGGTTGGGGTTTGAGCCCGAACCCTTATTTTCCATTTGATGTCCTAAAAGGGACATTAAATCCTTATCTTCTACCTATAACTTCTCCAACAAACCCGTATTCCTCAACCTTTTCTAGGTGGGGTTACAACCATCCCACAACTTACCTACTCGCCTAAACTATAGTATATTATTCATTATATAATATATGTAATATTAATTTCCTAACATTCCTTTCCTTATTACATATAGTCCAAACACTAAGAGAGTATCAAAATTATATGTGAAATGAAACATACCCACGATTCATATTCTTACAAACAATAATAGGAATGGCCACACTACAACTACTAAAAACTAATGAATGGACAATACCATCATTTCATCAAAAAAGCATCCAATCAATGTGAACTAGGACCTACACAATACTTCATACACACTTTTGTGAACAAGGAACGACATAATCAATCACAACATAGAACAACTCTCCACAAATAGTCACACCCCCATCAACTCGTCAAAAATATATCACTAGTGGGAGTGGTTGTAATGTCCCTTTTGGACTCAAATTTGAGGAGTTTCGATTTTCCCCAAAACCCTAACCGAACATTACTGGAGCAACATGCAATGCCCTTCGCATCCCCCTTATGTCAGCTCATAGTAGGTTCTCACAGACTGAGAATGCGACGAAGAGGGTTAACAACTTCATCTTCCGCTGCCCCATTTACCCTATGAGATCTAGAGGGAGGTTCATATTTTAGTATTTTTCAGGAGGGGACAAATCTTCATAAACATTTCTGCCACTTGAAACCTTTAGGTATGAAGTAATGCAAAAGTTCCTGGCTTTATACTGTCCCCAAGATGGGCATCTGAGGCTTCGCGAGTTGGACTCTTCAGGCCACATTCCAAACCCCAGATAGCAATATCCCGACGGATAAACTATCCTTCTTCACAATGCTAAACCCTTCAAGTGAGAGGCACAAATCTGCCAAGGTGGGGCTAGCTCCGCATATCTTGGACTCTCATGAATTTGTTCGGCCCAGGGATAATTATATCCATAGTTCCCCGAGCCATCTTAGATTTTCAGGCCCATACCGGGTCCATGCACCAGGAGACAAACTCAAATTTACCAGAGGCTTTGAGATATAGCTACGGTAATACTCAGACAATTTGCAGACCATAGTATGGCTGAAAATCTACACTCTATCACCTCTTCGTCTAGTCGTGGATTCCATCCAGAGTATTCTTCGAGTCGGCAAAAATCAGATGTTAGGAGAGTTGGCAATAACCATTCAAACTTGATATGACTTTCCTCATTGCTTCTCCGTAGCTCGCTCTTCCTTGGCCATAAATCCCCCTTCTTCTCGTTTGCAAACTTGTTCCACAAACCCTGGTCTATTGGGTTCGAGGGATTGCTCTTTTTGGTAATCTACCATGGAAAGCTCTGAGCTTTGTACTTTTCAAAAGCTCTGGGAACCTTTTAGTTCTCCCGCTTTGTATTTTCTCGCTGTGTTATCTGCAGTCCCTTTGACCTACTTTGTGCAAAAGCTCAAAGCTTCAGATATTATTCAGAATTTACCTTATCTTATCTTGTATATCTGTGACACAAGTCGACTTGTCCTTGTATAGAATGGATAGTGACCCAAAGTCACCCCGTAATATGATACCAATGACCTTTCATCTTCAGTAAATAATTGTGTATCAACAAAGCAAGTCTCTGCACAAGACCATAGTTTTGTATTTTCTTTGGATTATTTTAGTGACCAAACAAGAGTCAATCAAGCCTTCTTTCAAATTTACCTTTGCCTCCTAGGGATGGAAGTCGAAATAAAGCCAAGAGGCAATCAAACAATTTTAGCGAAGAGGCTTTTATCATTTGAAACACATGCCAAGAGGCTATCCAAGTATATAGTATTTTCTTGTAAGTGCTTTTTTAATATTTTATGTATTTTTGCAAAATAGTAAGAAAATGGAGGGTTCCGAACATTTGATGGCTCCCCTGTCAAAGCATTATCTTAGCACAATCGTGTAAGACAGCACTAGGCTAAGGGTCTTTGACTGGAGAATGAGAGCATATTACAATATGTGCTTCAAACATCAAAATATAGAATGTAACCGTGAATGAATGTAATCATTGTCCACAAACGAAAGGAGAACTTCATAAATTGCATATAATCTGAAATGACTTAGAGTTATAATGCAACATGATAGTCTCAAAATGACCACAGGAGAAATGACTAACTATCAATATGCAAAATTAAGCTTCAGATTGCAGCTTCCAACAACGGAAATTGTGCCAATCGAAACCAACTCCCAACCTTCCAGTTACTAGTCGCCCAATGTCCTAAATTGTCAGTGTGGATCTGCAGCCCCAACCCATGTGCCATGATCTGGAAAGCTATGCAGCCTCAATCACGGATGGAATAGTATTAATTTCGTGTGTTAGAACAAGCTACCAAAAGTAGAAATGCACAAGTTGTTACTGGGAAGGATCTTGCCACTTGGATCAACCAAATAGAGAATTTCTTTGGTACACATCCAACTTCAGTATGTGACTATTGAGAGGTGGTAATGGTTTCCTTATACTTGGAACCTAATGAGGGTTTTCATCCTCAAAGGCTGAAAATGTGAGCTGGATGCTTCAATGCTTCAGAAGAGAGGTCTCAAGATGTCACTATGAAACACCCTTTCAATGATGCCCCCACATTTGCATTTATAACCTTTTGACTTCACAATAGTGTGACGGAGAATCCATGTCAGACAATTAGCAAAAATGCGACAAATATATTCTGTTAGGGCGTAGATTTAGTGATTCCAAAATCTATTGCTGCGAGTGGAGACAACCCCCACTGGATGAAAATTCAAATGACTATGTTTGAAGTCTCGGCGCTTTCCACTTTAGCCACCATACGCATCTAAGTTTTGTATCTGATGGCCATATGTCATGGCATGTGGGGCAGAGGAAAGAGAAATGGTCAACACCTCCAGTAGACATAAGCAAGTCTGATTGACATGACAGCAGATTAATAAAGCACCTATGCATGTAATGTCATTTTCAAACCCTAGTGTCTAGGAGAGAGAGAGAGAGAGAGATTGAGAAATCTACCGAAAGAAACACCAAAAATTATAAGAAGCGATTCCTTGGATTGCCTTTGATTTTAGAAGCCACTGAAAATGTGATCAAATCATCAAACTCAGAATTCTAGGAATTTATTATGACATAAAAACAACAAAAACTTGTAAATTCACCATTAACTCCTAGAATACAAGGAGTCTCCACACAAATGAATACTCAAAATAACCATCAAAAATACCAGTAATCAAATGAGACCAATAGTCATAATTTTCCAACCATGTACAACCCTCTCAAAATGGATCTTGAAATCTCTAAATGAGTAGATAAAGATGCAAACCATTCCAAAAATCACCAAAGTGAAGATTTCGGCTTTATAAAATATGCCGAATCATAATATAAAATCAGATTTGTAATTTGTGCCCTAGAAGGCAATCAAACACCATCAAACCCTAGTCACTCCAACTATGAATGGGTCTAAAATGCATGCAAATATTTGTAGATGATGTCTTTGATCCTCCAACATTCAAATCTACATAAAGGCCTTCAATAAGTTCTTCATTTCAACCAAGGAAAGAGAGTTTTCATCCTCTAACTAGCCACTAGAAGGGTTTTTCATCATTCTAGGGAGAAACCACAAACTTGGGTTTTCGCCCAAGATTAGAGAATAAGGAGCCACAAACTCACAATGCCCAAATAGAAAAATGCACCAAGATAGATCCTTCAAATGAACTTTCTAAACTTCTTTTATAACCTCCTTTTGGCGCCAAATCTTAGAATAGCAAGGCCAACCCCTTAAAGTATTCTTTTAATCTTTAATTGGCTTTTAAAGTGCATAAAACCCAACCAACCTGCTAAAGGCAAACAAATACTAAAAAGAAACATTAAAAATTAGAAAAACAAATGCAAATGAAAGCTCAATATTCTTCTTCAACTCCTCTACTTCTTTGCCATAGAGACGGAATGGCAAGAAGTCCAAGTTATAATCTTCAAGTGGGAAAAGGGGACATTACAGTCTTCCCTTCCCAAAATTGTTTGTCCTCAAGCAATTGCAAATGCTTGTATCTCAAATCCTAGTAGGATACTCAAAATTTATTTGTGTCGGGGCTGGAAATGAGCTACAATAGCTACTAGTCATTCTAAATTCCACCCAAATCAGCAATAGGATGGTTGGGATGATTGACTTTGATGATGAGACTCGCTTACCAATATTATCATAAGAAGAATTCTGCTCAAAAGGCTCAAATGTACAACTGTCCATGACTGAAATTGAGTGGACCAACAATAAAGATATGAGGTAACAGCCATAAGTGTGGCAAACCTAAAATTCCTTTGCAACAGTCAACCATTTGTGCATTGAAAACAACCATGCAAGGACTAAAAATGTCATGTTAGACAACTCCGAAGCAAAAGGAATCGTTCCCCATGATTGAAAGTACCTTTATGTTCACTTACATGTGGGCAAATGAAATCATGAGCTAGTTTATGTAACATTTCTTTACATGCAATATACAAGAGACGGAGAACTCATCATTGATGTCTACCTTGTTCCTCACCCCATTATCAGGAATTATGTGTCTTACATATTTGGCTGGAAATGCACATGTAGTTGCCCAAAATGCTGCAAAAATGTTAAGAAGTAGGAAACACAACTTTCCCTTGTCAACCTTTCGCCTTATGACCGTGATCAGTAAAAAGAGCGAGCTGAAAATGCCAAAAACAGCAGTTAATAATTCATAAACAGCCATCTTAATGTTCATTTTGTATTGGCACTCGTCACCCCTCATTGCTTCAATGATTTTTCCACTTGTCTCCTTTGATAAATGGGACCAAACTGGTTGTAAAGGGGCTATATGGTGACCGGAACAGCCCTTAATTGCTCCAAGTTAACTTCCAAACAGCGAGCAATGGGTATTTAAGAACTCCATATGATGAATCCCCCTCATACCAAACTTCAGCCCACATGTCCCTTTTCATGCTATGGCTGTTATAATGTGTTATATTGCTTAAAAACTGAATCGTGATGACTAGAAACGATTTTGCAACAGCCGTACATACCTTGGTTTTGAATTGTGTGCTTAGTAGCACTGCTTGTGACTATCATGGCAGCCCACAACAAGTCAATGCAGCTTGTAAATTTATGAATCATATGAGAAATAAAGACGACTTCAGCGGGGTACCTTATGTTAGTTATTTTCCAGTCGTTACATGAGTGAGGGCTGCCCACAAATTTAGTCATATTGTTCCACAGATAGATGTACCTTTGTTTTTCACCTTCCCAAATCATAATATTAGTCCTTAGAAAGAACCATGCATGATTCCGCATAAAAGTTCAGCTTTGATGTGTACAATAAGGAACTTACTAATCATACCCAAGTTGAAGTTGGGAATTCTATCATTCTTTCTAACATGCTTCCCATGATAACCATGATAACAAAATGATGTAGGAGAAAACAATAGTTTTGAAATAATCTCATAACTGGGGCTACCATCAATATGCTCACCTTCCAACATAAACCTCTTGAACTCCACATTCACCCTTTTGATAAGAAACTGACAATCTATTTGCAGCAATAACTCACATTCCATGTTGTTAGAACCCATGAGTAAATTTATATGACTCTTCCTAACCTTCGTTTCATGCAAAGTACAAAAGATAACTAGCACACCATTGATATCTACCTTGTTTCTTATAGGATGGGTACCAACACTCTCGTGATTGACTGCAATTTGTGCTCCCTTATCTGCTGTTATAGGAAACATGGAACATAGATCTGTCCCTTTTTGCAAAATATCATCTAGCAAAGAGCTCACTTGAGGTGTCTTATCAACATTTCTTTGAGGGATCATTTTCTTAAAAACATAGTCCGAAATGCACAGCATACTGTTTCCCATTCTCCCACAAAAGTCAGCTTTAACACACAAATGAGGAATCAACAAACAAGTGTCTCAAAATTGATGAATCGAAAAGATTACCTTGTTGTAGAAGACCTTTTGATTGCCCCAAGTGGAGTGTTTGGAATACCAAAACATGATTTCCAGGATGCATACCAACTGTTGTACCTAACCTCTTCAAATTGCTCAATCCATGTCTGAAAATATGCATATCACTCCCAACTGAAGTGACCATAGCTGAGAATACTTCAATGGTGACCCATAATGTCTTGAAAATCTTAAAATTATCTTTCATTATGGCTGTCTTCTTGTGCGAATCAGCAAGTATGGTGAAATGAGATTTGAAAATGATGTTATCCGTATTGTGAAAACTTGTAGTAGTAAGCTTATTGTCCTCATATCTATTCGGACAAAGGTTTCCTTCCTCTTTTCCCACTTGCTCAGGCCTAAATTCATCATGTGCTAAAAGAAAATTAGTATTAACCAAACCATGATCCACAATTACCTCAAACTGTTAAATATCCGGAATAGGAATGGGAGTTTCTGACCCTCCCAGGGGCTGCCCCTTCTCAATAACCAGCTGCTACAATATATCATCCATTTTCTTGTCCTTAGGGAAATAGGCATGCTCATCATCTCCCAGCAAACTTGGGGTTTTGGTCCCTTCATCAACAAGCTCCATAGCGACTTCTCGCTTTGCCAACAAGATGGGGCTCTTTCCCACAAAGGAAGGGATATTTTCCCCATGACCCTTGTGCATGCCTCGAGGCTTGGACCAAGTTCCAATGCCCACTCTTTTTGTTTCAAAATTTATGAATTCTGAAAAGGTTAGGGCATCACGGATCTTTTCCAGAAGAGCTTGATATTCCTCAAAGCAAGTTACCACCTTGTTGACCTTTGAAACCCTAGGCTCTTCCTTGAATGCTCTTCCTCTTTGTAGGTTTTGCATGGTGGAGGCAAGAGAGTCCAAAGTAATTGCTAGTCTTTCTTGTTCCTTCATCAATTTGTCCATTGAAACCTTAGGCCTTTGAGAATCCATGCTCTGATACCACTGTAATATCCCTTTTGGAGACAAGACAAAAAATTAAGGAAATTAGATCAAACCTCCAAAATAAGCAACTCTGATTTTTATGACAGCAATTAATAAAGGACCAAAAAACACTCTCAAACCCTAGCGACTAGGAGAGAGAGAGAGAGAGAAATCCACCGTAGTAACACTCAACAATTATGAGAAGTGATTCCTTGGAATGCCCTTGATTTTCGAAGCTAGAAAATGTGATCAAATCATTAAACTCAGAATTCGGGAATTTATTATGGCACAAAAACACCTGAAACTTGTAAATTCAATAACTCTTGGAATACAAGGAGTCTCCACACAAATTAATACTCAAAATGACCATAAAATGAAAGATCCTCACCTATATCTGATCGAAAACTTGATGGACAAGAATGAAACCCCAAATGCAATAACACAAAATCTAAAGACAACTGCTGCAAAGCTGATCCCGAAATCTACAGGAATTGTGAGTAGGGTTTGAATCTGAAAACCATTCCAAATTATCACCCAAAAGTGGAGATTCCGGCTTTATAAACTGATTGTATTTGTCAAAGCCAGAATACATCAAAGATCAGATTTGTAGATTTGTGCCCTAGAAGGCACTCATACATCAGATCTGAAATCCTAGTCATATCCAACTGATTGAAAATGACCTCTGAAAATGCATGCTAAATATTTGTGAGATTGATGTGCTTTGATCCTCCAAAACTCAAATCTGCATGATAAGGCAATAATATTCAGATACAGAAATACCTTAAATACACTGCCAACCAACCAAGGAATGAGGGTTTTCGCTCCTCTAAAACCAACCACTGATGACACTGCTGCAATTTCCGTCCTTCTCCAAGAAGAAGCCACACACTTGGGTTTTCGTCTAAAGATTTGGTTTAAGAACAAGGAGCAATTCTTGAGCCCACAATCCCTCACAAGTACTCTTGAGAAAATGCGTCCAATCTAGATGATGCAAATGAGTCTTCTAACCTTCTTTTATAACCTTGGATTCTTGGCAAAAGCTCAAAGCTTGAAATAGCAAGAGCCGATATCCTATAAAAGTCTGGAATACCTAAGCAGGTCTAACCTCTGGCTTTTAAAGTGACATATTGCCCCAACCTGACCTGCTAAAGGCAAACACATAGGTTAAAAAGCATTCCATTAGGAAAATTAGCAAAAATAAATGAGGCCAAAGAAGCTCTTTTTTCTATTTTCTCCAACTCCTGGGGCTACTCTCATTTTGCCATGGATAAAGGGAATGGAAAGAAGTCCAAATCACTTTTGCACTCTCAAATTGGAAAAGGGGACATGTACAAAGCCACATCAGTTGAAATCTATTACATGTGCATTTTATAACATTAGGAGTTGTAATCTCCCCCAACTCCATAATAAAATTGGTCAATTATCAAGTCACCAATATTATTGAGAATTTGAGCCCGTTGGGTAAACAAGACTGGGCCAAAGGTCTTCAACCAAATTATTCGAGAAAGCAGGGAAATCTATCATAACCATTCAAGGATATCAAATCTTGTCCAATATCATAATTTTCCAACCGTGGAAACCAAGTCAAAATTAACTACCAAGACCTTTAGCGGATGCTGCTAGATAAAGTTGAAAGGCATTCGCAAAAATCACCAAAGTGGAAATTTCGGCATTATAAAATATGCCGAATTAGAATATAAAATCAAATTTGTAATTTGTGCCCTAGAAGACACTCAAACACCATCAAACCCTAGTCACTCCAACTAGGAATGGCTCTAAAATGCATGCAAATATTTGTAGATGATACCTTTGATCCTCCAACACTCAAATCTGCATAAAGGTCTTCGATTAGTCTTCACTTCAACCAAGGAAAGAGAGTTTTCGTCCTTTAACCAGCCACTAGAAGGGTTTCCGTAACCTTCTAAGGAGAAGCCACACACTTGGATTTTTGTCCAAGAGTGAAAGAACAAGGAGCCACTAGCTCACAATGTCCAAATAGAGAAAATGCACGCCAATCTAGATGCTCCAAATGAGCTCTCTAATCTTCTTTTATAACCTCCTTTTGGTGCACAAAAACTTGGAATAGCAAGGCCGACCCCCTTAAAGTATTCTTTTAATCTTTCATTTGCTTTTAAGGTGCATAAAACCCAGCTGATTTGCTAAAGGCAAACACATGCTAAAAAGAAACATTAAAAATTAGAAAAACAAATGCAAATGAAAGCTCAATGTTCTTCTCCAACTCCTCTACTTCTTTTCCATGGAGAAGGAATGGCAAGAAGTCCAAGTTTTGATCCTTAAGTGGGAAAAGGGGGCATTACAGGATACGATGGAGACGAGAGAGGACGAGACATCGTCTTCCCCATGGCATAGTCGGCATAGCTAGACACGTATTCTAAACGAAATGTTCATATCATATAAGACCCCCGACAAACATACATAGAGGGCCGCGGGGATGGAGTATTCTCTATTTCGGTAAATGGGGTTGGCCAGTTGAATATTTGATATCCGGTATGGGGGAGCAAGGCCTCGGGCCCACGGGGTTGTCTACCTCACGAGGTTGGTTGGGTAGTCGATTCTCTATCCCTGAGAGCCATATCGATAAGATAGTTCAGGGAAGGGGCAGGGATTATTCCATCTAGGGGGGTTGGGCTGATGAAGGTGCTTGACTAACCCCCAGGGGGAGATCTAAAGAGCCTCCCCTTCCCCGCCAGTATTTCTATTATCTATTTTTACATTCATTTTTCCCACTTAAGGTGGGACGACCCCCACTTTATTACATTCTTTTTCTATTTTGAAGTTGGTGCTTTGCACTTTAGCCACCAACCTACTATTCCTAGTGCTATAATTGGCAATTTTTCTTTTTACAAAAATATTACAAAGTTAAAAATAGCAAATTACAATTATAAAACGATTGTACTTCCGTTATTTCCTCCCTTAAAGCCCACAAGAAGTAGAAATGGGCCCAAGGTCTTCAAATCGAACTAGCTTGGAAAAGGGGACATTACAGTGGTCCTCACTACGATGATCCTTAGGTGAGGTTGGGTCTCGCCTCAACTACTCTCCTAGTTAAACTGAACCTCACCGAACATTTACAATAAGTAAAAGTAGTGTCTCTAGGGCCTCATGACGCTTTCTCGGTAAATTTTGACCTCATTAATTAACTAGACCCATACAACTAATAATTAAGTAAATTAATGTCAAAAATTAGTTCACTATCATCACGAACATATCTATTAATAATGGAGTGTCTCGCTAGGAGGCGCATGCCCCGTACAATAACTAACAAACTAACAATAATATTATTTGGATCATAAACCCAACAAACCCCCTTAATCCAAAGGGGTGTAGAAGATGATCTGGAGCATATGATTGTAAGTCATCCATAGTCTCTATTGCATCCTGTAAATTGGCACAATGTACATCCCTAGTACTGATCAACTAGTATCGCTTCATGTAGCTTGATATCCTCATACCGTGACACGAATGATGAACATCATGTTGGGCATGCTCATCCCTTATGACCGTTTTGTACCCGTATTACAGTATAAACACCATCATGGGGTGTCTCGACTACAACAACCCTTGTTTCAATTACTATTCAATATCTTTGTATAGCACACCTACCCTGATGCCCAACAATGTTGACCTCCCTTTGCTCAACACTAATCGATGCTAGCAATCGCTTCCTCTTGTATAATCACCGACGACTGATCGAAGTCCGATATAGCCTCTTCCCTATCAAACGAGAGGTGAGAAGTCCTTGCAACAAAAAACAAAACCAAACAACTCAGTCTTCTCCTCATCAATGATTTCAAAGAACACAAAAAACCAAAACTAGATAGAAAACATCACAAATCTACCCTTTGTCCACTACCCTTTGTCCAAAAACGCCACTACAACATAACCAATCCCAAAATTAATGGCTCACTCAAGATGGGTTGATCACTAGCTCTGTCAACCTGTCAAATCCAAAGGGACATGTAAACCCCAAATATGCATCATGGATGTCTCCGACAGCACAAGCGGTAACAAGTGTTATATTCATGGTTTCATGAAAATAGCATGTTTTCCACCTTCGAGCAAAAGTAGGGTGTCAGATTCTACCGAAAATGCACCTGTTATACATTAAAACACCTTGTTTCTCCATTTTAAAGATATTTTTCTTTAAAAAAACTCATGAGGAGGGCCTCAAACCAACAAATTAACCTTTCTGATAGATGTGGAATGTTCCAAATCCTATGGAACTAGTGGTTACACTCTTAGGTCTTGCAAAAAGTAAAAAAATCCCGAAAAAAGGCTTATCTATAGGCTTAGAAACCAGTTGACGGAATTTGTAAAATTGTGTCTTTTGCACTTTCAAGGATTTGAACACTTCACCTTTTCAAACACAGTCTTAAAAACCAACCTCTTAACCAACGACTCTATGCATCCACTTGATTAATAAACGTTTCAAGCTTAACTTTGACTCAATATATGCTAATTTCGGAAATTTCACTACATGTAAAGAGAAAGGTACGGGAATTGAGCTTGTGACCTGTCCTCTTATCAAGGTTTTCACTCGAGCCTTAAAACCAACTCACCCAACATGATATTTGCGAGTGAAAAGGAGATTTTTTATATGAACTCTTTACAATGCCATTGAAAAATAATTAAAATATACCAATCATCACGCCCAACAAGTTAAAAAAGTCCGTTGATGTATTCTCAGTGTGAGCCACGCTTGTATAGTACATAAAGGACAAAAGTGACTTTTTATCAACAATTTCAATGTGTACTTACTACTTCGTGTGCTTAGGAAAATGTATGGCATTGATAAATAACTAGCCACCATGCAAGTGTTTTAGTGTCCCTAATCAACAAACGGCATTTTTATATGCTCTAGGTACTTTTGCCAAAGTTTTGATCAATTTCAATCTTCATGACAATAACACTTGAACACTTCTGAACAGATTTCAACGCTCTATGCTGCCTTCAACGCTTTGTCATGATGATTCAACGTTCCAAGCTGATTAAAAATGCCCCCAAACACCATTTTCAGATTTTAGAAAGTTATTTTTTCTAATGTAGATTTCCAACGCCCCTTTAACAGAATTATTAATATCCCAACACTCCTAACGCCTTTTGAGAAATTTCCAGTGCACTTCAGCAAAGGCAAAACTACTTCGTTGCCCCTTTTTTCAAGATATCTGCTCTCTAAAATAATCACCAAATCCAAAAAAGCTTCTCAAAAAACTTCACCACAAAGAAAAACTTCAAGCAATTTTTTGTTCATGGCTCTTCCATCATTTCTTCTTCCTCATGGATGTTTGACCATCAAGCTCTAATACCATTGTTCACTATTTGATCACACAAGTAAATGAAGAAGATAAACTACATATTTAATTATCTCAATAAGCTTTCATTCAATATCATAAATGCTCACACACATATTTTATCATCTCATCCGATAAGCTTAAATAAACTTTTGGGATATAGTTCACACATGGGACCCAACAGTCTAACGGCCCCAGCTAATTACACTGTAATGTCCCCAATGGACACGTTTCTACCCCCAAATGGATTTTTGGCAAAACCCCAATCCAAAGAACAATTTCTAAATAATTTATAAAATATTACAATGCAGATCTGAATTTTATATATGCATGGCGACTTGCAAAGGAGATGAAAACCCACAAAATGAAAAGCAAAACCACTTAATCTTTAATGGAATCAACTCAGCAAATTTTATAAAGATGGAATCAGGAGATAAATACCATATTTAACCTCAAAACAGGTTGGAATTATTTTACATAAATCTGCAGACAACTGTCCTCAAACACAGCTGAAAAGTACAAACCCCTTGAGCCAAAAATTATGCAACTAGTTGATCTTGGCTTCTAAAATTATGGCATGTTGG
The DNA here is from genome assembly GCA_019776745.2 of Taxus chinensis. Taxonomy (NCBI): domain Eukaryota; kingdom Viridiplantae; phylum Streptophyta; class Pinopsida; order Cupressales; family Taxaceae; genus Taxus; species Taxus chinensis. Next base: position 16,784,424 of record CM034150.1, read on the forward strand.
TGATGAGATCCGGGACAGCCGTGCCCTAGAGGGTATCAAACTCTACTCACAAGGGTGTAGATAACCCTAAATCTGGCCGGAAATGCATGCCAAAATCAACTTCAACAATTCTTCAAACCCTAGCTCAAATCAATGCCAAATCTACAAATCAGCCTTCATACATTACTGGAAAACACAAATAAGTCTTTGATTTTCAATGGAAACCCTTGTGTAGAAAATCCTCTCAACTAGGAGAAGGGTTTTCGTCCTTCTACTAGATATCTTAGAGGGTTTTCATCCTCAAGAGTGAATCTCTAAGGGTTTTCGTCCTTAGAAGATTGTTGATGCAAGCTCAAAGCTTAACATACAAATCAAATTTTATAAAATAGACAAGGATGCCTTCAACAAGCAAGTAGACATGCTTTTATAGATGAACTTGGCAAAATAGCAACCTTCATCTTCCAATCAGATTGCACTTCCCGCATTTAATGTTTTTTTCACCCTTTTCATAATAATAATTATAAAGTGATATTTCCCTTTTTCTTTTTTTACTTTATCACTTTATATTTTGAAATTGACTTTATCATTAATAAATTAATATAAAGTGCTTATAATATTATTTTATTTTGCACTTTTATAATTAATTTATTATGATACATATCCCTTTCTAACATCCTTTAGCCATCGGGAAACAAAATTGGGCTAAAGGTCTTCAACCGAGAAAGGGGATATTACATACACCCGCACAACCAACAACTTAAGTAAATTAATTGTGTAGCAGGGAAACGTCCCCACGGCTCTTGTACCCTAGTAGAAACGTTTCCTATATGGATATGTACTGGAAACGTGCCTGAAACGTCCCGAAAACATCTAGGATGTTCCTGGGATGTTTCTGTCACATTGACAAGTTTAAAGCTAAAAAACATTAAAAAAATCCTATTTTTTTGCATTTATTACTTCTAAACCTAATCTACCTACTCAAACTTCCTAAAGACACTTCCTAAAAGCTATATAATGACATCTTTAGTCCATTCTAAATAACACTCTTTCTTCGCTTGCCGAAGTCAGTTTTTATTAACTAACATTTAGCATTGTGAAGAGCAAAGAGCAGCTTGAAGGAAAAGTTTCAGTGTTACTAAGAGCTAAGTGCATCAATGAGGAGTTTAGAAGCGGATTTGAAAGGAGGGATCAACTTCAAGTAGGAAAAATCTAGGTTTTTTATAGTTTCTTTTAAGAAATTGTTAAGGTGATCAATGATCACGAATGATGTGTGCATGATACACACATCATTCATGATCATTGATCATGATATCAATATGTAGCTTTAATATAATAATTTTTAAACTCTACGTAAAGAAAACAATAAAATATAACATTTCCTTTGCATTTTTTAAATAAAAAATATGTTTTTTTTTAATTAAAAATATCATCCAAACTCCGTGTATGCTCTCACCTCACCCCTATACTGTGAACTTGGTGATCAAAAGCAAAATAGGATGTGTAGAGTTTAATTTTTTTTGCTTTTTATTAATTAAAAAAATTGAACTTTGTGTATGCTCTCACCTCGCACCTATACGGTGAACTTGGTGATCAAAAATAGATTAGGATGCATACGGTTTAATTATTTTTGTTTTTTCTTAAATTAAAAAATCCAAACTTTGTGTGTACTCTCACCTCGCACCTATACAATGAACTTGGTGATCAAAAGCAGAATAGGATGCATATGGTTTCATTCTTTTTGCTATTTTTTAAAAAATTATTTTGTTTTTAATCTGAACTCTGTGTATACTCTCGCCTCGCGCCAATACGGTGAACTTGGTGATGAAAAGCATAGTAGGAATCAGGATATGTAGGGTGTAGTTTTACTTATTGTTTTCTAAGTTTTTGTTTTAATTTTTCATTATAGGTATGAACTTTGAGATATAAAATATAAATGGCATCTAGTTCAACTTCAGGGAAGGGCATGGGGAAGCAAGCCAAAGGGAGGGATTGGATCCCACAGAACAAGATCCTAACACTCCTCTTTGAAAACGTACAAGATTTGGAGTAACTTGTTGGCGGTGGCACTCGATCTTGGATATGCAATCATTGCAATATGCATTTCAAGTCCTCATATACCCGACTCAAAGCTCATTTAATGGGGCTAACAAGAACGGGGATTAGAAAATATTCCAAGGTTGAAAAGACACATTTTAGCGTACATGAAAAAGCAAGAGGTGGCTAACTTGCAAGTTACAAGAGATAGATCTAAAACCATTCCTTTGAAAAGGAGGGGTTCAGGAAAATCACCCACCTCATCAAACCATCCTTTCATTCAAACTCCGACCCAACCACTTGAAGTTGAAACTCCCTTAGAGGAAGAGAGTTCCTCACGAAAGAAAACAAAACGTCCATTTAGAACAAGCATTTGCAAATGAAAAATGGGAAATTGTTGATGATTTGGTTGCTCGATGCATTTATGCATGTGAGTTGCGCTTCAATGTGTTGCAGTCACCATATTGGAAACAAAGGGTGAGGGGTATTAATGAGGCACCACAAGGGTACAAAATCCCTGGTTATGAGAAGGTTAAAACAGATCATTGTTAGCGAAAGAAGTGGACCATAAACATACTTCTTTGCAGCCAATTAGGGATTCATGGAAGGACTTGGGGGTTTCTATTATTTTAGATGGATGGAAAGATGCTCAAAATAGACCCCTAATCAACATTGTTGCAGTGTGTCCTAAAGGGCCAATGTTCTTAAAGGCCATTGATTTTGAGGTAGAAGTGAAAGATGCACAAATTATTATTAATATTTTGATTAAGGCTATTGAGTCAGTGGGCTCACAAAACGTTATCCAAGTCATCATAGAAAATGCAAAAAATTATAGAGCAGCAAGGTTGATTGTGAGGGGAGATGTGAGCACATATTTCAGATACCTTGTGCACTACACTCTTTGAATTTGATGTTGCAAAAGATTGGCAAAATCCCATGAATAGAGGAGATTTATACGGAGGCAAATGAGATTCATATGTTTGTCACAAATCAGCATATGTCCCGAGCTATCTTTAGGAGGTTCTCAAGGTTGGAGTTACTAAAGGTAAGGGAAGGATTTACTAGTTTCTAATTTTTATTTTCTAACTTTATATGAAATTATCAATTGAATTTCTTTAAAATTTAATTTAATACTTTATTAACTTGTTTTTATTTATTTTATTAGGTTGTTGAAACAAGATTTGCCTCTCACATGCTCACCTTGAGACGACTTGTGAAGGTAAAACAAGCCTTAAGCAATATGGTGATTGATGATGTTTTGTCCGTGTGGAGGCAAGGAAACACAGAATGAGCCATCAAGATAAAATCATTGATACTTGAAGATGATTGGTGGGCAAAGTTTGAATACTTTCTCGATTATACTGAGCCTATTTTATCAATGATTAGATATGCAGACAAAGATCATGATCGCATAAGGGAAATCTATGATGGCATTGACTCTCTGCTTGAAAAAATTAGAGACATTATACAAAAGAAAGAGCAAGATCTTGAAGAAATCATTTACAATCAAGTTAAAAGAGTGATGATGAGAAGGTGGAATAAAATGACCACCCCATTGCATCTTCTTGCCTATGCCCTAAATCTCAAATATTATAGTAGTGAAATACTTGGGCTACCTGATAGGCAACTACCATATAATGACCAAGAAGTTGCAAATGGAACTAAGGCAACATTCTGGAGGCTTTTTCCTGATCCAGCTGTAGCTAGTGAAGTCTGCTATGAAACCTGAATCCAATCTTTGTGAGTTGTGTCTAATCATAAGCATGGGTGAAATGTTAGGCATTATGTGACAAGTACACCATGACCCCGATCATGTGGTGGTATGTACATGGCCATGATGCCAAGTACCTATGACTTGTTGCATTAAAGTCCTCTCACAAGTATAAAATATTAAAATGAAATCAAAGTTTGTTGTTTATTAATTAAAAATTTATGTTCTTAGTAAATTAATATTATTTCTAGAAGTAATTTAGTGGAAACTATTGAGCATAATGTGAAAAGCCCTTCCTCCTTACCTGGCACTTGGAAAAATCTGCTACAAAAGCTCAATTTGGAGGAAAGCAAAGTAAAGTCTAGGTCATGTACGAGACTATCAATACCCTCTGTATTAAAAAAATGGAAACCACCTCCGTTTGATTTTGATAAACTAAATACTAATGGAGCAGCAAGAGGCTAGACTGCACGGAAATGCCCTAGACCCTCTCGTACCAGGCTTGGTACGTACCGGGTACTGGTATTGGTACGATGTGGGTACTCTGTGGGTACGTACCCACAAGCCCTAGGTACGGAAATCCATACCCAGGACTTACCCACATGATTTTTTTAATTTTTAAGTGCAAAAAAAAAAATTAAAACTTGAGGTCTTTGACTGGAATTGAATCTTGGAAAGTTTGTGTGAGATTCAATATTGCCAATAGGCTCCAAAGGGTCAAGAGAGATGAAAAGGACTTCATTTGGTTGAATTACTATTTGGGGGTTTTCTTGTTGCTCCTCATGGGTCCTTTATTATTTAGTCAATTTGGAAGGCATGGGAACAAGTGAAGCACTTGGTGGTTGGGCAGCCTATCTTCTCTTCATTTGCCATTGGGTGTCAAGCCTACAAATTGATTTCGTCGAATCAAGAATATAATGAGAAGATCCTTGCCTTGACAAGAGGTTGTTCTACCCTCCTTTGGTTTGAGAAAGGGATTAAAATATTTCATGACTTGTACAGGTTTGGGAAGTGGATGGAATGGAGAGACCTTAAAGCTTTCTATAAGCTTCCTCAATCTCAGTTCAGAATGTATAAAATGCTCAGAAATTCTTTCACAGCTCCCACTACTGGACTAATTATGGAGGATGAGACGTCTAACTCAAGCTTAAGGCATTAATAATGAATTATCAAATCTATAATACAGTTTATGTTATTAACTATTATGTTTTGAACATTATGAATCAATACAAACTCAAGTCTCAATTCTCAAAGTATTGGAAATTTGTTTTCATGTTCTATGAATGATTTTAAGTTGTATGAGTATTAAAGTTCACTAAGTATGCAATGTATGAGTATTAAATTTCAATAAGTATGCAAATGCTTCTTTAAATTTATAATTATATATTTAACGTACCCAAAAGTGTATTGTACCCAAGGTTTTTAAAAATTTGTCGTTTCAGCATACTGAACCCGTACCCATATCTGTACCCATACCCGTACCGAAACAGTCTAGGCAAGAGGCACTCCGGGTCCAGCGAGTATTGGAGGGATAGCTCATGATTCTTTGGGAACTCCCCTTTTCTTCTTTTTTCATCAATTGGGGTACTCCACTAATAATGTGGCTAAAATCTTGGAAATTCAGCGAGCTCTCCTAGAAGTAACTAAATTGGGATGTCGTAGAATTATAGTTGAATATGACTCTAAGGTTATTATCAACATTCTGTCAGCTCAAGAGCAGCCTAGATCCAAAAATTGGCTAATCAGCAAGATTCAAGATCATATTCAAGTTATTGCTAGACAATTTCAGACCATCATATATCAACATAATCCTAGAGAGCAGAACAAGGTGGCAGATGCTTTGGCAAATTGAGCCTTGGATTATAATAATTTGATCAAATTTGGTCATTTGCCTTTGACATGGTCTCCAGAGAAGCGGAATCAGATTGAAAAGAGCCTTCACTTGCAATCATCGAATGGATAAGATGCAGATATGCTCTCTTTCTTCTTTAATATGTTGTTGGAAGTCTAAGGATATATCTTGGAGAATGAGTACCATGGCTTGGCATTGTAATTTGAATAATTTATTTCTAGCAATATAATTCTGGCTTTTTTCAAAAAGAAAATTAACATTATTACTAATTGAAAATTTCGAACAACCTTTTTTGTAATAGGCAGCTAATAATTCTTCAACAAAGTGGAATTGGAGTACATATTCCTTCATCCAATCAGCCAAACAGAACAAGTTAGCATTCAAGAAGGTTGAGGATTTAGTGTATGTACATTCCAATTTGTGCATCCTATCACACAAGACTGAAGGCTATATTAGAGGTCCCAACAAACCTTGGAATATTGATCCTGAGACTAGTATAATGTCCCCAATGGAACAAATTATACACCCAAATGGAATAGCGACAAATCCCAGTCAAAAATGTAAAATTCAGCAATTATTTATCAGAACTCTTGAAATCTGAATCTGGAAAACTAACAGCAAGCCGGAAATTATTGTTTTTATGATAGCAATGCAATCAGCCCAAAATTCCTAGCCAAACCCCTAGAAGAGTTTCCTTTGGGTGTAAAATAGCCTCAAAACACCTTCAAAAATTATGAAATTAAATTTATAGCTAGCCCTTGAATTATCAAATCTGAAAATACTTATATTTTTGCAAAATACTGAAAATCTGATTCTTAATTGCAGAAAAACGGCCGAAATTTCAGAAATTCATAACTCGGAAAATACCCAACATTTTTTTACAAATGATAGCTCAAATTGAAGATAAAATCACAAGCTTTTCAATGATACCAAAATCAGAATTTTCCAATTGGTGGAAGGCACCCAAAATAGGCTCGAAAATTTGGAAATGTGTAGATGAAACCATAGCGGTACCCAAAATCAACAACAATCATTCGCCCCTCTTGGAAATCCCTCAAACACTGCTGAAAAACACGGTAAAACACATAAATTCTTGATCTGCAATGGAAACCTCTAAATGGAGAATCCTCACAACATAGAAGAAGAGTTTTTGTTCTCCTTCTAGATCTCATGAGGTTTTTTGCCCTCAAGCGATAATCTCTAAGGTTTTTCGTCCTTATAAATTATTTTTGCAAAGCTCTCAAGCTCAGACAAACATCAGAATTTGTATAAAATAAAAGAAATGCTTTACAAGGAAAAGCACAATTGCTTTTATAAGCAACCTTGGCTTTAGTAGCCACCCACCACCACCAATCAAATGACATTACTTGCATTTAATTCTTTTTTTATTTTGTCCCCTCTCCAACATGGTTCGCATTTTCTCCTAGGGGAAATAACAATTATAAAGTGACTTTCCCTTTTATTTTATTTTTACTTTATCACTTTATCTTTTTCTTTTCTTTTTTAATTTTGACTTTATCATTAATAAATTAATATAAAGTGCTTATAATAATATTTTATATTGCACGTTTATAATTAATTCATTATGATAAATTTCCCTTTTTATGACCCCTTAGCCGTCGGGAAGCAAAATAGGGCTAACGGTCTTCAACTGAGAAGGGGATATTACAGCTAGTGACTTTGATGTTTCTACCGCTACTATTGGCCAACTCGCATTGCTTTGTATTGATGATGAAGACCCGGGAAGTTCTACACAAGGGATGGATAGTGGAGCTAGTGGGAGATGAGCTATCAGTGGTATTCATGGAGATGATTATGAGGAAAATCTAGATGATATATTCTAGAATCTAGATTATAATCATGTATATATGAAACAATGAAATTGTAACCATGTTGAACGATGAATCTTTAGAACTTCAATGAACACAAAATATTTTGAGTTTGTGTTTTATCTCTTATGGTCCATGGACTAAAATTTTGAAAATGAGTACTATACATATATATATATATATATAGAATGGACGTTTTCGTAACGTTACATACCGAAGGTTGGTGTTTCCACGTTTTGGACCCATACCCATTTCCTGGCAACATAGTAAATTAACGCTAAACATTAACTTACTAACATTATGAACATATTTACTAACAAGGAGGTGTCTCACAAGGAGATACATGTCCCATACAATAGCTAACAAACTAACATTAATATTACTTGGATCATAAACGCAACAATCCTTTGTCGCATTTGATAGTAATGTAACTTTATGTTCTATTGTGACATTTGTCTTAACCAACAAATTGTTGTGTCTCGACATTCAAATAACATTGTAAGCCATATATCTAGATAAGATAATATAGTAGTGTCCAACGAATGACCACAAAAGTAGGTCAATGGGACTGCAGCACAGACAATATACAAAGTGCGAGCGGGGACAACTCAAAACGAGTTCCCAAAAAAAAGAAAAGATGAGAAAAGACAAAGCATAAAGGAAAACCCGAAGCCAAAATACCCCCATAGGCGGGGGCAATGGAGCAAGCGGGGGAGAAAGACGAGAGAAGCAAAGAAGGGAATGACTCATGAATGGTCTACTCAGGAATGGTAGCCACACCCCTCTGAACATTAGAAACCAACGAAAAGAAGCTCCTGATGGACTGACAACCCGAAGAGGGGAGCGAAAACCTCTTCCCCTGCTGAGATCTGAGACTAACACGACGACGAGGGGGACGAATGGAGCAAGGCTGCCCTCTGGTATGTGTGTGCATCCGATTCTGCTAGCGGTGATCGAGGGAAGTGTGAAGGTCCAACCGGGGACGAACTGATCTATGCACTGTATCTGAGTCAGAAAGGCTTTAACGTTTAGTTCCTCCACCTGTGGGTAGAACCAGAAAGAAGGTTGTAATTTGTCTCGTGGGGATGACTCTCGGAGGGGGATGAAGAATCTAGTCACGGAACAGCAAAGACTCGCGGATGTAGAGGGCAAGACACCACTGGTCAATATATCTGAAGAAAACAGGGAGAGTTTGAATCCCTCTGAAGAGAAAGTGAAATTGTCCTCTGATCTCATAATATATGGGGCAACGGAAGATGAAATGAGTCTCGGTTTCCACCTTTGGAAGGCTACAGAGCCTACAAAGTCTGTCCTCTCGATCAATATGGTGATCAGTCTCGCATCGAAGTCTGTGGGAGCCGACTAGAAACTGACCCAGAGGTATACGGAGGGCATGCACCCAGTGACGAGAGGTGTACTGAGGGCGGATGATGAGTCCATCTCTGATCTCAAGAAAGTGCTCTGCATAAAGGGACATCTTAGGGCGCAAACCCCCAGGAGGGTTCACCCAAGTAGTTGAATGAAACGCTTGTAGATATCCTCCCGGATGGACTTGTTCAACACTTGCTTGGTGGGCAAGAGATGACTAGGAGCATTTAAGGAATACTCGAAAGGGGGGAGACGATCGATTTGGATACCAATTGAATCCAAAAAGGCTGAAGTCTCGGCAAACCAACATTTCAAATAACATGTCATGTCAGCATAAGGGTTTTTGTATTAAGTTCTTGTACTACACAATCTGCACTTAGCAAAACCTACTAATTATAAAAAGTTGTCACTCCAATATTCTTTGTTGTAGTATAATATGCATTTATTTTTTTGTACTTGATTTTCTTCGTTGTGTAGTCTCTCTAGAAACACATGGAACTCGTTGGTGTAGTCTTGAGCCAAGCACTCCTTCCGTTGGACAACTGCTAAGAATCCATGTACTCATCCTCATAGTGTTTGAGGGGGTAGTATTTTTCTACATAACACTAATAAACTTGCTCCAAGCATTGCCAGGATCATAATCTTGTTTGCAAAATGTGTTATATGCTTCCCACCAGTGTGTGACTGAGAAGGACACCTTTAGCATTGTGAATCTAATTTTCTCTACGTCACTGAAGTAGTTATCTGAGAAGTGGACCTCCAATTGTCAAATCCACTTTATTAACTAATTTTAAACCTAATAGACTCTCATGCAATGTCAATATTCCTACAAACAAAAACCTACTTCTATTTAGACACATACCTATGTTGCTTCAAACGAGTCCATTTTTAATGAAATTTTGTTGATTCATCCAATTTCTTCTTCAAAAACAATTTTTCTCTCCTAGATAGTTTAGGAAATAAATCATTGTTCGGCAATGAGCACTAAAATTTGTGGGGTTCATAAATTAATCATATCTTTAAGCTCTTCTTGTAAAATTTTGCAGAGAACGAATATTCACAAAAATAGGGGATGCCATTGCAGATTACTTGTATATGGATGAGAAAACATATGTAAATTCGAAAAGCAAACTCAGCATGAGTAAAGGCAGAATAGCGATCTTAAGAAACCTATTAGTTCCAAGCTCACAGAGCATAACTCTTCATTCAAGCGAAGGCAAATGGATTCAACTTGATTTTGAAAATATTAGCATCCGATGTTATGGATGTCAGCAAACAGGCTGCCTTAAGAGGAAATGTGCTGGCAATGGGCTGGGGTCCAAAGACAAAAACATGAACAGTCATATTTCTCTCGGTTGACTGGGGAAGCCCACAAAGAACCAGTTCAACAAATGGAATATTCTCAACCTGGGGATCAATAGAGGAACCTTCCCCCAAGCAAGGGTCCGCTTTAGCAGCTTGCTGATCTTCGCTTGGGAATTTTGATCAGCTAGGGACTCCTCCTAAGAAGGTTGTGCTTGGGCCAAAAAAAACCCATGGATCACTTCTAGATGACCATGAGCATATCAATGATTGTCCAAGTTTAGAAGATGAACAATTTGAATAGTTTGAATAATTTGAAGCCCCAAGATATTATCTTAGAAGTTTGAATCGTAAAAATGCTTTCTCAAACCTTACAATTCTCAAAGAAGAGGAATTCCAGCAAGAAAGGAAGACATAAGGAACATAAAGGGTAATTTGACTGTTGTATCTGTTGCTTTTAGTTGCTTTTAATCTGCTGTGTTGATTGCAATTTGTTTGTTGTTTGTATGTTGACCCAACTTTCTATGGTCAGCTTTGGCCTTGCTACGGCCCTATGTTGTGTCTTTCATGTCTATATTCCGAGTTTTGTTGTATTTGCTTGTAGGTGTTTCCTTAAACTGTCATGTACCTTTTTGGAGACTAGCACTTGAAAACCATATCCCATCTCTTCCTCGTGCGATTAAGGGTTGGAGCAAGAGGAACGTTTCTGAAGATATTTGATAATAGTTTAGGAGTTATTATTTTTATGATGTATTCCTATTGGGAAGCCAAGCGCTCCAATAGAGGAATTTAATTAATTAATTAGTTAGTTATTTTGGAGAGCATGTAGGCTCAGGTTGTGAAAGATTATTTAAGTACTTTATGAGGTTGGCCATTATTGAAATATCCCTTCCTCAGAATTAACAGGTCAAAGACCCTTAGCCCATTGATTGTTTCCCAACGGCTAAGGAAATGGAAAAAAAGAGAAACTAATCCTAATAAGTTAATTAAAAGTGCATAATAATTTTATTATAAGCACTTTAACAATTTATTAGTGATAAAATAATAAAAGAAAAATTCACTTTATTTTTATTTCCCCTTAGTGAGAAAATGTGACCCATATACGGAGGGGATAAAAATATTAAATAAAGTAAAGCAAGGGAAAAATATTAAATAAAGTGAAGGGAGTTGATTGGGCCTTTGTATGGGCAAAGATGCCAAGAGAAATTATAAAAAGAAGTCACCACACTTGGAGAAGGCATCATTTTTATATATTTTCATATCTGAAATTTGGTTGAACTATTTGCTTTTCATTTTTACCTCAACGGACAAAAACCCTTTGATGTGTTGCATTAGAGGACGAGAACCCTTTATTGTCAAGGTTGAAAAACGAAAACTCTTCATCCTTTGTGTGAGGAAGCTCTATTCAAGGGTTTTTATTGAGCTTCAAGGAGTATTTCAGAATTTCAACAGTGATTGAAGACCCAATATTGCAGATTTGAGGTATTTCCATCTAGGGTTTGAAGACACAAGTGTTGGGACAAATTTCCACCTTTAGATTCTACCAGATCTAGAGTTATCTACACCCTTGTGGGTGGAGTTTGACACATTCTAGGGCACGGCTGTCCCAGATCTCATCACCAACATCTTTGTCATAATTTTGGAGGCCATATTCAACTTTGTTTCAGTGGATTTGGGCTTGGGATCACTTCCTTCCGGCCATTTTTGTAAGTTGTACTTCTGCAGATTTTTAATAAATTTCCAGCACTTATTTTGGGTCCAAAAATTATATATTTTGGTATTCATACATGCATAATTAATTCTGATTATTTTGGCCAAGATTTGGTTAAGTTTAGATCAGATTTGAAGGTTGTTCATCTCTAGATCAAGTCGTCATTTTTAGGGAAAATTCAGATCTGCATAAAATATTTTTATTTTATTCAACCAGTTGCCTGTCATAAATCAGATTTTACAGGTGTTCCTGTTAGTGCAAATTCACAGCACCCCCAAAATGACCTATGGATCTGCTTTTCTAAGGCAATGTCATTTGGTGTGAATGCACAACATTGAGCTTTCCCAAAGTGTGGGACCTTTGCAAATGGGGAAAACTCTCCAGAGAAGGTTGGTTCCTCTTCCTAAACTACCTACCACAAGCTATTCCAGTGCAGGCAAGCTAATCTAATCCTAATCTAAATATGCCAAGGAGACAGAGAAAGAGAAAAGAGTGAAAAACAGAGCCTACACTAAAACGGTGATACACCAGAGAAGGAAAATGTTGAACATCTATCAAAACTGCCATGGAAACAAAGAGAGGTGAGCAATGGAAATGATGGACAAGTGCATCACAAAACCAAGGATGGATTTCACACAAAAAATGTTCCAAAACTCCATGAACACAGCCCCAAAACCTGCAATAGACATTCAAACATGCACAAATACCTGCAATGAAGAGAGGCAAGAAGAAAACAAGCAAAAACGAGCAAGGATGGACAACTACATCACAAAACACGTTTTTTTTTGCTCCAGAAGTTTGCACAAAACATCATTTCAATGGTAAGAGGCAAAAAATGCCATTACAGAGCAAGGGAGGAGGTTCAAACTCCATTTTCGACCCTGGGGAAGAAAAGAAGGGAGAGGCAGAGAAGAATGATGAACAAAAACGTTACAAATGAGCCAAAATTGGCTTTTAACCATCGAGCAAAATGGAAGAAAGGAGAAAACGCGGGCAAATTGATTTGGGACTTCAACCACCGACAAGATTCATCTAATGGGCCTGAAAAATGATGGGTTTCCATAAAAAAGCCCATACTTTGAAGTACATTGCTTTACAGAGCAAAACAGAGGCCCATACTTCATTAATTTTTGTGGTTGGAGTCGTTTTCTGTGTTTTTTGCATGCCAGATACGTTTTTCCATTTTTCTCCCGCAAATCTCCATCAAAAATCAAAATTGAAGATTCCATCGTGTAGAGGATTTCAACAGCTTTCCAATGATATAAAGAACGTGAAAATGCGAGCTCGAGATCGAAAGTTATGCGCCTCTGAAGATTTAGGGCAAAAATGGCAATTTTAGGGCAAAATTTGGGTTGGCGGGCCAAAACTTGAAAATTTTCCATTTTTTGAATTTGGGAAAATTTCCCAAAAATTCCCCGCGCCCTGCCGCTCCACTGCCACATGTCACTTTCCCATTAGTTGATGGAAACACGGGCTCAAACCTTGCCTTTTTCACTTTGATTTTTCATTGGGAAAATTTCCCAAATTTTCCCCACGCTCCGCCGCCACGTGTCGCTTCCTGGTTCGCCCGCGGGTTTGCGCTTCAACATTTGCCTTTGCGCCTTTTGCAATTTTGGCAAAAAACCAAAATTTCCTCCGCGCCCCTGATTCCCGCCGCTGACAGGACATGTGGCGTCCTCCGGTTGGTCCGCGGGCCTTCTAAACTTTTCTCCATCCTCCTCCGCGGGCCTGCGGGCCGGTTTTTTCCTTTGCGCCCTTTGCCCACTTTGGCGAATTTTTTAACTTCGCTCTACCGGCCCAACCTCCGCCACCACGTGGCATCTTCTCATTGGATGCGGGTCTGTCAAGGGAAAATTTCCTCAAAAAACTCCGCCGAGCCATAACTTTCAAAATATTTGGAGTCAGGAGGAAAATTTTACCTTTCTGGAAAGGGGAAGAAAAATCCTATCTAATGAAGCCATTTCCAGAATCCTTTGCGTGCTTGAAATGTGTAAAAATTGAAGCACAAGGAAGGAAAGAATGAAGGCAAGTTAGCCAAAATAAGCAAGGGGCTCATTTTGGATAACAGTTCCCTTACGGGTTTGAAAATCCTCCATTGGGGACATTGCATAATCCGTTGTGTTGATTACAGTTTGTTTGTTGTTTGTATGTTGACCCAACTTTCTATGGTCATCTTTGTTTCAGCTTTGGCCTTGCTACGGTCCTATGTTGTGTCTTTCATGTCTATATTCCGAGTTATGTTGTATTTGGTTGTGGGTGTTTCCTTAAATTGTCATGTCCCTTTTTGGAGACTAGCACACTTGAAGACCTTATCCCATTTCTTCCTCGTGGGATTAAGGGTTGGAGCAAGAGGAACGTTTATGAAGATATCTGATGATAGCTTAGAAGTTATTATTTTTATGATGTATTCCTATTAGGAAGCCAAGCGCTCCAATAGAGGAATTTAATTAATTAATTAGTTACTTACTTTGGTGAGCATGTAGGCTCAAGTTGTGAAAGATTATTAAAGTACTTTATGAGGTTGACCATTATTAAATTGTAGCACCCCTTATGATATAAAAGTATGTTGCTTGGCCATTTGATGATTATGTGAATTCTATTATTTTGGAAGGATTGCTTGTGAAGCATCTCTCTCCCTCTCCTAAGGACGAAAACCCTTGGAGAGTCTTGTGTGAGGATGAAACCCTTCACCAAGTCTAGGGAAGACTTCAACACGGGAGTCTCCACCTCCTTGAGGGCTCTCTTTGTTCTTATCTTAATTCCAGCCCTAGGTGAATTGCCCTAAAGTGATATTTGGCCAACAATTGAAGGATCTTTGCCCTATTTATGCATGTGCATGCATAATTGCCTATTTTGAGGTGGAAGAACCTACTTTGTGGAGTATTTTTGCATGTTTATTGGCAGTTCTAAGTGGAGCAACTAACCTAGGGGGCATTTCAGTACTGCCATGCAATAATTTCATGATTCTGAGGTTGGAATAATATTCTTTATATTTTTAAAGGCCGAGTTCTGAAGTTTCATTAATTTTGGTGGTGTTTTGCTATTTTTCCAAACTCGTGGAAGTTAGTTAGAATTCTAGAATAATTAATTAATTTATGCAGTCTAAGGGTTTCAACTAAAAATCAGATATCATACTTCCAAGCATAGATGGAAAACTCGCCAAAAACTCGCCGGTTTTTAAAAAACTCGCCAAAAAACCTTGAAAACGGTTAAACCGCCCAAAAACTCGCCAAAACAGGGCTCGCCAAAACTCAGCGAGCCCGTACAAAAAACTCGCCAGACGTGGCTTGGACGCGGAAACGCGGCTTTCAAAGGAAAAAAACACGGATTTTACGCGGTTTTGGCTCTTTTTAAGGCCCTCAACTCCCTCATTGTCACTCACACAACCATTTGAGTTTGCATTGCTTGTGTTGAGTGGATTTTGGAGCGAATTCGAGGAGAGAATTTGGAGATTTGCATTTGGAGGTAGGTTTTTTTTTTTTTTAATTCTTTGAAGTTTTTCCAAATTTTGAATATATTATTTAGGTTTTATAGATTCCTATTGTGATTCTAAATACATGCAATGTAAAATCGAATGCTTGTACTTTTTTTATACTCATTTGCAGCCAGAGGTATGTAATTTTATTTTATTTTAACACAAATTCATTGTAAATTAGTTAAATTTTATGTATGTGTATTGTAATCGATTCGTTGTGTAATTCTAAATACATGTAATGTAAAATTGAATGCTTGTAAATTTTTAATACTCATTTGCAGCTAGAGGTACGTATTTTTTTTTTAATTAACGCAAATTCATTGTAAATTAGTTAAATTTTATGTATGTGTATTGTAATCGATTCGTTGTGTAATTCTAAATACATGTAATGTAAAATTGAATGCTTGTAATGTATTTTTTTGCTTACGCAAATTTGTTATTCAGGCATGTTTTGTTTTTAAAATTAAATTAAGTTTACGTTTTTTAATTTTTTAAATGTGCATTGTGTTGCAGATTAGAATTTAACAATGGCATCAGGCTCGGCATCAGGTTCGGCATCTGGATCACTAGCAAGGACCGTTCCTCCGAATGCCCGTTCCATAGCATGGAAGTATGCTGTACGTGTAACTTGTGCGGGCGAAATTTTTTGCACTTTCTGTAACAAGAAAATGAATGGAAGCATCAATCGTTTGAAATATCACCTTTCAACTATTCCTTGCTGAGATGTTACAGTTTGCCCCAACGTGTCAGAAGAGGCAACGCGAGAGATTAAAGCAGAGCTGGCAGAGTTAGAGGAGAAAAAACTAGAGAACGCAAGGCTGAAGGCAGCCATAGCACAAGCTATTAGACCTGGGGCTGCAATGGAAGAGAATTTAGACGATGATGCAGCAACAATTGTGGGCTCTACTCGTGGTCCACGCATACGAAGAGGAAGAGCCGGAAGAGGCTCATCTTCATCGAGTTCGAGCAAAGGCATACCGAGTTTTTTTGTGACAAGGAACACACCTGGAGCACAACCTTCATTGGATGGTGCATTCTGGAACAAAGATATGCACGAGGAAGTGGATAAAGCTTGTGCAAATTTTTGGTACTACAACAACCTGCCATTCAATGTGGCAAAGAGCCCATACTGGGAGTACTTGGTGACAGCGTTGACAATTGTAGGGAAAGGGTACAAGGCACCCTCTCCAAAAGATTTGAGCGGGAAATTACTTGAGGGTGCGATTGCAGATGCCACTACCATGCTAGAAGAGCACAAGAAACAATGGAAAAAATTCGGATGCACCATTCTTTCAGATGGGTGGACGGATGGAAGGAACCGCACCCTTGTTAATTTTTTAGCAGCTTCAAACGGTGAGATGGTGTTTTTAAAATCTATTGATGCTTCTGACATAATAAAAAATGCAGAAAATTTGAGTGTTATGTTAGAGACAGTTGTATTAGAGGTTGGTGTACAGAATGTTGTGCAAGTTGTCACAGACAATACAACAACATATGTGGCAGCTGGGAGACTATTGCAGGAGAGACATCCATCACTCTTTTGGACTCCTTGTGCAGCTCATTGCATTGACCTTCTTTTGGAGGACATAGGCAAAATTGATTGGGTGAGGCCGGTTGTAGAAGATGCAAGATCTATAACGAAGTACATATACAATCACCCTTGGGTTCTGAGCTTGATGAGAGTACACACAAAGGGGAAAGAACTTGTTCGAGCCGGTGTCACAAGGTTTGCAACTAACTTCTTGACGTTGCAAAGTATTTCTAGTTTGTTGACATCTTTGAAACAAATGTTTGTGAGTCAAGCATGGCTAGACTCACAATATTCAAAGAAAGTTGATGGAGAGAGGGTTGCAAAGATAGTTTTTGATGATATCTTTGCAAAGAGAGCTATAGAGATCATCAAGGTAATTTCAAACTTCGATTTATATTTCATTCCTTTATTTTAATTTGTTAAAGTATAAATATTAAATATATTGTTCTACTTTTCACTTTTTTATTTCATTTCTAATATGTATTGTCACTTGTAAGTTTGCAATCTTACATTTTAATTTGTGTGTAGGTGTCAGAGCCGTTGGTGAGAGTTTTGCGTTTGGTTGATGGGGAGCAAAACCCCATGGGGTTTGTATATGAGGCCATGGATAGGACCAAAGAGTCTATCCAAAACTATTACAGGGGGGATATCGTCAGATATGGTCCCTTTTGGGAGATTATTGATCGGAGGTGGAACAATCAACTCCACCAACCTATTCATGCAGCGGGGGTACTACCTCAACCCCAAGTATTTCTACTCTGACAGCTTCACAGATGTGAATGGAGAGGTTATGGAGGGCCTTTCGACATGTATTGAGAGGATGATACCGGATGTTGAGACGAGGGACCTCGTCATTTTAGAGCTGCAGAGTTACAAACATGGTAGGGGGAGACTCTTTTCATCGGTGCTAGCTATTCAAGGGAGAACCACACAGTCACCAGGTAATACCAAGTTACTTAGAATGTTTACCAAGTTACTTATTAGTTACATATTTGATTTTATTAATTAATTATAAATTTTTGATTATCTTGTTAAATGTTTGTAGGTTCTTGGTGGGAGGATTGGGGAGGGAATACCCCAAATCTTCAAAAGTTAGCCCTCAGAATTCTATCTCAACCTTGTAGCGCTTATGGATGTGAACGCAACTGGAGTTTGTTTGAGGCCATTCACACGAAGAAGCGCAACAAGTTGACTCAAAAAATACTCAACGACTTGGTTTTTGTGCAATACAATCTCCGGCTTCGCACAAAAAAAGTTGAGGCGACATCAGAGGAGCTCATTGATTTGGATGAGATAGATCCATACAGTGAGTGGACTGGGCAAGAAGAGGAAAACCCTGCATTCACAGCGGACGAGATTGCTTCTTTTGAGAGGGAGGCTATGGAGGGAGAAGCACTAGCAGGACTCCGAGGAGATATTGGAGTGGATGACATCTTTGGAGGTGATCTCCAACATGCAGCAGAGGAGCCACCAGCACCACCATCTAGTTCCAGGATCGAGCCAGATTCGCAGCCTTCTAGGAGGAGCATGGAGACGCAGCCGAGTGTGGGGACTAGTGGAGCCAGAGGCACTAGACCCTCTCCCCAATATTTCTCTAGATTGGGGAAGAGGAAAATGTAATTTATTGTATATTGTAACTTGCATAGATATGAAATTTATGATGATATTTTTCAATGTCAATCATCATAAATTCATATTACTTATCAGCCGGTTGTCGTATTCGCATGATGATGCGATTTTGTATTGTATTTGTATTCAAATCTAATAGAAAACACTTTTCCAACATTTTATGGGCTCATTTGATACATTTTGTAGCTATGTGTTGCTTAAAATTTATGTTTTTTAAAAAAAATTGAGTATTTTTTAAGTTGCCGAGTATTCCCGAGTATTGGCCGAATATTGGCGAGTTTTTGGCGAGTTTTTTTTTTGGGGGTCTGGCAAGTTTTTGGTTTTGGCGAGTTTTCCTACTATGCTTCCAAGCTTACAAAAATCAGTTTTCTTGCATTATATGATTGTTGGTAATTTATAATAATTTTGGAGAATATCTAATAGCATTTTCAGCAATGTTTGAAGGCTGAAAAGTGAGCTTGAAGTCTCCAAAGAGGTCGCTACCCTAGGAGAAGGTTTGTTGGCTGATAGTAAGGGTTTCTACATGTTTACTTCAGTCACTAACATCCTGCTAAAAAACTGAAAAGTGTTGTTTATTCTCAGCTTTGCATAGTTTCCTGAGAGCCCCCAAAAAGGGACATTACATAAACCCTCATGTACCAGGTTCGTAGCTCTGGTCTAAAGTGTTTACCCATAAACAAGAAAAAAACATATCCATGACATGAATGGCAAGTCATCTACATATAGATACGTGATTTCTATAAACATCTAAATTGCTCTTGGTTTTCCAGTTCAGCCTGTCAATATAGAAATAACAAGTCATAACTTTGGCCCCTATGCAAGACAAAAATGATTGATATCATACATGACATGCTAAGAAAGCATAGTCAACTGGAAACTCAAGTTCAAGAGCTTAGACCATGTATTCATACCCACACTTCCTAGTGATCATTTAAACCTATATTCACATACTCCCATACCCTATTTTAAAATGACAACCCCCTTTGTGTCCCTGTATACCACATTTTTGATCAATTTGGTTAAGCTTACACAATTCAAACTTGATTTTATTCAATAGCATAGAGGGATATTTATACATGAACTAGTTCCTACAAAATAAGAACACCAATTTTTTTCTAACTCACTCAATATCACCACCTAATCCCCTAAACATCTCTCTTCTTATCTTATAACGTGAGTTATCACAACTCACATACACTCCTATTTCTAAATATATTTTCACACTTAAATTATTTCACTCACGACTATATTAACATATACAAATATTTACTCACACATTTAAATCTACCCCTTAAATGTGAGTACTAAACGTGATATTCCTCACATCCCCCCCAATACGAACATGGGAGAAAGGAACTACACTAAAGGACTGAAGTGTGCCGCTACGAAGCTTGCACATGAACTTGACTCACACACGCCACATCGGAGCTTGCATATACAAACAAGCATACCACATTGCAACTTGCACGCATACTCAAAAAGTGTTACATAAGCCTACAGATGGATTTCATGGATAGACACAACAACCACCCAAGTTTGAACAGAAACCCACTCATCTATTCATCCTCCACATCATCACGGATGATTTTAGACAGGAAATAACTAACCCTTGTCAAGTATCATGATTGCTACAACATTGTGATCTGGATCTCCACTATATTTTTACATCAGGGGATTACATTTATTTCATTTTTGCACACCACACAAAACATGAAAATAGAAAAATTTGATGACTAAGTCCTCAATTTCACTTTTGTTACCTCTATGCACAATCGCTGCCACTTGACCACGAACAATGCATGAAACCTCCATTTCCACTAGAAGTTCCCCTCGGCATTAGTTGTTTTAGCGTTGCTAATTTGTCACTAATGCATTTTGCGACCTCTGAGGTGGTGACGAACTCGAGGCGTTGATTGGCCTCCTACCTCCATTACCTCTGTCCTCCAATGAAGTGTTTCACACTTAGTATGATGAATCTTGAAGCTCAAATTTGTAACCCCTTTTATCATTGCAATTTCCCTACCAATTTTTTCTTTCCCTGTGAAATTTCGAAGCAGGGGTCTAGGGGCGGCAACCCCCAACAAGGTCAAGGGGCAGCACCTCTTGCAAGGTTCTAAGGTAGAGCCTTGGGGGAGCTCCTTGTCGCGGTATATAGTGGAGCCCCCGAAGCTAGACACATTTTCTTCATCTGCAATTTTCGAAACTTTACAACAAAAGCAATATTTTCCATGAAAATTGAAATGCCCCCTACAATGAGAAACAACATATTTGATTGGATGTTGGGTTCGCCCGATATTGCATCGGTTAGAAGGAGAGCAAAAAATTGATTTTGCAATTCTTACAACACAACTAACTCTAGGCACATGTCTATTTTTAATTTGATCGAAACACATAAAACAAGTGGACTGAAGACACACATAGACTAAAGAATTTAACTGAAACTGAATAAACACTAGACATTTAACTATATGAAAAACAAGCAATATTAAACCAAAACCTACGATTATACAAGTTTACAGAACTATAAATAACCAAACACACTATTAGTAACAAAACATATTTCCAAGTACACAACAAGCAAACATTAGTTTTAACTTGATAGATAACCTTATTTGTACATGCCACATGCACTTGCTTTGCTTACGGAACAGCTCTCACCAGTTATTATAGCTTTATCGATGCACAATTGACTCCCCACTATCTCAATTGCCCAACTCCAACTTCCACTATATCCCCGCGAGCAAGATCAGATGTAGCTATAATTGACAAAAAGGCACAGTAATAATAGTTGGGAGACCTTCTAGAATGGCAACAACCGTCAATGCCAAGGCAAATAATGGATACCTCCATGCAAAACCATGAACAAATGCTCGAGAGAACACTGAATGATGTGTTAATAATGTTGCAGAAGTCAAAAGAAATTATAATGTTGCATCAAAAGAAAACGTTGGTAATAAGCTTCTTGTTGGTGGTATGACAACAAATCTATATAAGCTAAGATGGTTTATTCCAAACTTAAATGTGGAAGAACCATAACACAAACGTCTCTCACTGTATCTATGTAGCAAGCGCTATCAGCATTGGTTTGCACACCTGTAGATTAGTTTCGGCAAAAACAATCACACACATCTACTTAGGGTTGACGTTAGGCCCGCAACTCACAATCTGGACTTTGCTTGAGAATGCATGACTCAACACTATGCTATAGTGAGTGACAATGCACATGTTATTATCAGAGAATGTGGTAGAATGGTTTGATGGCGGCGTTGGATGACAAAAGAAATAGCACTGAATGCTTACAAACATTTGATCAGCTGGAAGGTGTTCCAGTGCAGGTTTGATGTGTTGATGGATCCGAAGTCTATCAACGTTGAATACAATAAAGAACAAGCTCACGGTGGGCACCAAATGTTGGATCTTCAATTAAATCAATCAAATATTCATCACTACCAACATTCATGTGATGAAAAGAAGCATAGAAATGTACAGTCTTAATATCTTTTGAAAAGCTTTAGATTCTTCTAATCTATTTGCACATCCATGGAGATGAATGGCACGAAGACACAAAACTACCTTAAAAACTAAAAAACTATTATAATATATGCTACAAGCTTTTCAAAAAATATTCATTTCTCATCCATGGAGCGAAGCATAAAACAACTGCCCCTTCTCAAAAAAATTAGCATCCCATTGCAACAATCCTGCTCCGATACCAAATGATCAATACAGTTGAGCTTGCACAAATAAAACTTAATTTTATTCAATATCATTAAAGGATATTGATATATGAGCTAGTTCCTACAAAATAGGAACCACCAAATATCTTTCTTACTCAATCTCACATGATCCCCTAAATCTCTCTATCTCCTCATCTTCTAACATGAGTTGTTATCACAACTCACATACACTCCTATCATATATTTGCAAACTTACATTATTTCACTCACAACTATACTAACCTATACAAATATTCACTCACACATTTATACCTACCCCTTACATGTGAGTACTAAATGTGATATTCCTAAAAATCTCCAAGTAACTATGCACTAAAGCTTTTATGCATTTCATGAGAGAGATAATGTGACTACAGATGTGTTGAGAAAAGAAAGAGAAATTATATTAATGCCCGTGTATGAGCAAGAGTAGGTCAATAGGAGTCACCAATACATCCAATTACAATAGAAGGGTGGTAAAACAACCCTGGATCGAAGACTAAATAAAAAGAACAATAGTAGTGAAAATAAATGAGGGGTAAACCCAAAGTAATAAAGCCCCAACCCATGTGGTTAAGGTACCAATACAAATAGCCATGTGGGGGAAGCAAGAACCCTCAAAGACCATGGCCTAGTGAAATTTGTAAAGAGCGGATGTTACTAGTTAGTCCCATCAAACATCTTTGACCATGTTTGGGACAGAGCAATCATCTATGTCATCACTTACCATTGTGAAAAGATCGATGTAGGATCTGATAATGCTCATTAGGGAGTGTTTAGGGCTGAGGGTGCCAGGTTGGGTAAACCTAGGAGAAAGTAAGGTACTCCCCCTAGATTCCCTCCAAACATCCAAGGCCGAAAAAACTCCCATGGCAGAAAAGAAACTTGTAATTTGTGCCTGTCTACACAGTGTGGGAAGCGGTTGAAGAAGGAATGCATCCACAGTGCTGATCAGATCCATGACGCTAAGGAGTAGATCCCCGTCGTCGAGAGATAGTGTATTGGGGAACGTTAGTAGTAGTGTGTGCTACGTCACTGACCCACCCCCCTCGGTGTGTGAAGCAACAATACCTGAAGGGCACTTAATGCCACCAACCTCTGATGTGTTGAAAGAAAGAGGTGATCAGCCTAGGAGATCTAGGGGCTTCTTGCAAGGACCTGCAGCAAAGGGTGACAACCTCACGAAGAAATTTGTTGTTTGTTCGGCTTCTGAACAAAGTGGATAGAGTCACCCGAGTCCCCATAAAGACAATGATATCTCCCCCAGATTTCATGATAAACGAGGCATACAAAAATAAAGTGTTCCTTAGTCTCCACCTCTTGGAGGGCACAAAGACAACAGACTGGACCCCGCGTGGAATATGACGACCGCTCTCAACCCGCAACTAGTGTAAGCACACCTTCAACTAGCCGAAAGGAAATGTCAAACCATGAGACCAATGACAGCAAAGATAGATACCACGACAAAAGACGCCATCCACCACCCCCAAGAAATGCTCAGTGTAAAAGGCAACCTTGGGGCTGAGCCACTGAGGAGAGGTCCAAGTGATCTGGAAAGTAATCAAACGAGGACAGCAGAAACAAATAAATATATGAGACATTGCCTTCTGTAATTCCATTTTACAGTTATATAAGCTAGCACTCATGGGGCCCCATGACTATAGTCTGCTTAAACTAGTTTTGGTAACTTTGTTTACTTTGTTCTGAATAGTATCAATGTATTTTATTTTATTTTGAAAAAGGAAACACAATTAAATATTAATATATGGGGAAAGGTGTACAAAGAAGAGGAAGCCATAAGGAAATATTAAGCAGTCCACTGCAAAAACAACAACCATGGAGTTGAAAATCTAGGGGCTTTATGAATCAGAACATTAAAATCATCCCCTTACACCTCAGACGAATACCATTTGCTTGACTAACACTATTGAATTTTTTTAAGTAATATTATCGATGATAAAACTATTTACATGGTGTCTAGCATAGCCACTAAATTGTGTGTCTTTACAAATTTTACATTTCTCCTCAAGAAGCTCGAACAACTTGAAAAAGTCATAAATCTACTAATGAACATTAAATATTGCTGCTAGCAGATCCATGACCAGCAAGGGTGGAATAACTTGCCTCATTGATGTTGTGAGCATTCTATGCTTTAGTAGAGTGTAGGCTTAAGGTTTGAACAACGTTCTTTTCCAAACCATTCCTCTAATGCTTGCCTCTGTGCAGCTTTCAAAAGCAGTTGCTTGCCTCTTTTCTGGGGGAGCTAGCACTGAATGCTCTTGGGTTATGTCAGAGATTTGTGTCCTTGCATTTTCAGATAGAACAATTGTGTCGATCACATCAAGGGTTTTCTAGTGCCGTTTTGTTATTTTGCTGAATTGATCAACACAGTTGTTGAGAGCATCTACACATTCATTTTGCTAGAGAGAACAATGCAAAATTCTGGACATTCAATTTTCAATATATTAATTGTGTACTCCTTTTTCCTCGAATGTTTTGTTCAGGGATTTTAAGACCACGGAGATATCCATAGCAGCAGCCGAGAGAGTGGATTCATAACCAATATTGTCACCATGGAATTGGGGAAGAGAATGGTTTCTTTGATGCCCAAACGCAAGGGCTTGTGGGTTTTCCCATCTATTTGGGAGGGGGACTAGGATGTTAGGGAATCTGAGGCTGCATATGAGGAGATAGTCCATGGGTAGAAGAAGAAAAATAAGCATGCCTTGGGATATTTAACTGAGCAGGGTTGATTCCAAACCTGTTGAGAGATGGGGTCTAGGAAGGAGGAACTCTTCCATTCTTAAGACACAACTCGGCAAAAAAAGAACGGATTGGGGTCTAGGCTAGTTTGGAGGGGTTTGAGACATGTCCAGGCCGAGGTCAAGGCCATTACCTGTGTAATATTCAACCCTTGAAAAGAATGAAGACCATGGTAAGGAGTCTCACTAGAGGACAATTTCTTGTGGACATCATGATGAGGGACACCTTCATCATCTTCTATGTTTATGGCTTGTTAGAGAGCAACCTCATGCTCCTGTTCGTTTTTTATGGCTGCAGCACCTTTATAGACCAATCTCTGCTTCCTTTTTTTCGTGAAGTTCTCCTATACATTTGAACTCTACCTTGCTTTGATTTTTTCTCTGAGGATTTAGCTTGCTTTTTAACCTTATTTATATCCATCCCACTGATTCTTATCCTTTTATTTAGATTAATCAGAGCAGAGAAGTTAATTTTCACTTAAGAGTCTTGGCCTTGAGATGACTATAAAGGATCATACAATCTTGCTCAGATTTTTGAGACAAATTGGTTTCAGTTTAAGGCAGCTGCCAGAACAGATTTGTGGACCGGTACTCTCACATGCTTCTGATTAATGACAGGGGGTAGGCATATTGTCAAGGGCTTAAGTTGAAGTTTCCTGCTCTTCCTTTGGCATTGGTTTGAATTATTAACCACCACGCAGAGTTAAAAATCATCTTGCTCTTCACTGACTTTCACCAATGCCTCTTAACTACTGTTACTATCACCATTGTTCTCACCTTTTGCCATTAATAAATCAATCTTTCTCCTATCTTTGTTGTCCAAACAGTGGATGATATAACTGATAGCAGCCCTTCGATCTCGGAAATTTGTATGCATATCTTTGAGCTGACTAGCACATTGGATCCGGGGACAGGTATTGTGGTGTATCAAAGAGAAATAATGAATGGGCTGTAAGTGGAGTCAATGGAACAAGTGGCTTTTGCATAGTATGCTGAAGACAGGTATATGAGAAAGCATTCTAGAGGCTTCTTCAGGCAGTATGAATCCACCTCTTTTTTATAATAGAAACATAATTTTTGTAGCATAGACCATAGCAATTCTTTTTTCCATCCATAGCTGTAGCAAGGAAAAAAAAGTTACTTTGGTTTTTGGAGTTAAATTCGGGGAAGATAGAAATATTGGAGAGCCAGACATCTTTAATATACTTTTAGAAGACTTGTTTCAGGAGTGAAGGTCAAACATTAAATTCGAAAGACTACAAAAGATTACTAGGCCAAGGGCAAGGGGGGCCATCCTTATGTGTCAAATTTATGAAGGGAATGAGGGCAATAAAATAGAGCTTAAGAAATATGAGCAAAGGAATAAGTGCGGTGTTCCTACGACAAGGTATGCTTATAAATATTTTAGCAAAAGGAGTGATGTAATGTCCCTTTCGGGCTCAAATTTGAAAATTTTGGATTTTCCCCAAAACCCTAATGGAACATTGCCGGAAATGATGACAACCATGTGAAGAGAATCTGATTTTTATGACAACAATATGATTTTATGCAAGAACTAGGCCAGCGACCTGTTTAGGTCCACTGAACCCTAGGTGACCTAGGATAAATTCAGAATTTTGACTTTTCCACAGACAATTTTTTGGAAATTCATCAACATGAAACCCTTGATGAAGTCATTGAAAATAAATACTTCAACCATAAATTACAGACTGCTGGAATTAATTAATGCTCAAAAACAGTGGAAACTTCAAAATTCCATATCTTCATTAATACTTGGAGAAAAAAATGCAAATGATAGCTCAAAATGATCACAAAAAAACCAGCTATCCAATAAAATTAGAATCGGATTTTTCCAACCAGAAAATTCAAAAACCCACTGAGAAGTGATCCCGAAATCTCCTAATGGGTAGATCAAGCTAGAAACAAATGTGGCAACCCCAAAAAGGTGTGCCCTAGGTGGAATTTGTGCCCTAGCACCGATGGAAACCCTTCTTGTTCTGAAATTCTGAATTTTGAAGCCCAAATGTGACTCCCGAATGAAGCCACCAATGCAACAAATGAGGGTTTTCATCCCCAATAGGATCCAATGAGAGTTTTTGTCCTCAAAGGTTGAAAATGAGAGCTCAATGCTCCAATTTGCAAAAGAAAAGTATATAATTCACAAGATGATGATGCACAAATGAACCAAGCGAACCCTTTATATAGCTCATACGTGGTGCCAAATCTCTAAAACATAGTTGGAATACTCGCCGAGTAATCGCCGAGTCCTCAAGTAATCATCAAACTTTAATGCAAACGAGTAAATCGCAAAAGAACTCGCCGAGTTTTGGCGAGTACTCTCCAAAAACTCGCCAAAACTCGAAAAAAACTTGCCAAAATTCGTATGAAAGAAAACACTAGAAAAATACAAAAAAGAAAGCATTAATAGCAATGAAAGAAAACGCTGCAAATACACGGTTTTGGCAAATTTATGTTTTTTAAATAAATTTGAGTATTTTTTAAGTTGTCGAGTATTCCCGAGTATTGGCCGAATATTGCCGAGTTTTTGCCGAGTTTTTTTGGGGGGTCTGCCGAGTATTTGCCGAGTGCGAGTATTCCAACTATGCTCTAAAACATGATCCCCATGAGGACCGACCTACTTGGGAGATATGTTTCTCCTTTATCTTCAAGCATGCACTCCAAAGACCGACCTTTTTATGAGAATATAAGTTTCTTTTTCTTTTCTTTTTTTCATTACATCTCCTTTTTTTATCCTTTTTGCCGACAAAAGGAATGGGTATTAAAAATATTTTTATATTAATGATAATATTAAGTTGCCCCTAAAATGGAGAATTGACCGGGCCCAACTTAATATATTATTAATTATTTTATTTTAGAAAAGGGGACATTACAGATGAGCGTTGATCGATGACAAGGAATTATATGATAGATCAACCAACATAACGTGCCAGATAGAGATCAACAAACATAACCCCAAGGAAGGGGAATATAGGATAAGGGAAGCACTAAAAAACATTTCATGAGCAAATAGAATAAACAGTCGAAGTGGTGATTTGAATAGAGCTTCAAATTGTTGAATCATTGATTCTATGGTAGAATATGAAAAAGAATATTCCCTTCATTTCTTTCCTGTTTATATGTGACTGCAGCAAGCTCGCTTCCTTAGCACTCATTTTCTGCCTGTCTCTTCATTCTCTTGTTTCCTGCAAAAGTATCTATAGATTAAATCAACAAAATTTTATCACCTTCATTTCTTTCCTGCCTATATATGATTGTAACAAGTTCGCTTCCTTGCCACAAATTTTCTGCCTTTGCCTCTTCATTCTCCTATTTTTTGCAACAGTATCTATAGATTAAATCAGTAAAATGTTATCAAAATTTGGTAGTTAGGACTTTGCGGGCATTTACAAGTTTCTAGACAAAGACTAGCGACATATCCAGCAAGGACACCAGCCACAAGTGCATTGCACTGTATTTAGGATGTGATGAAGAAAAATGGAAACTGGAGTATTCCAGCTCATGCCCCTTTAACCTAAGTAGTTGGTTCGTCCCCCCTAACCTCAAACCCAACCTGGGTACTTACTCGGGACGTGGTACGGGTGCATTACCCCTTGGTACGTCCCGGGTACTTCCTAGACATACGGGTACGCCCTACCTGTACGTACAGGACGCACCCAAGGGGTACCCACAATTAAAAACGGATCTTTAAAAAAAATCGCTTTTTCAATTAAAATTTAACATAAAAACACAAAAAACTAATTAAAAACTAATTATAACCCTAAAAAGTAACTCAAACACAAAAAACAAAGATAAAAGACCACAAAAGACAAATGTAAAAACTATCCTCTCATTTTCTCTTTGCATACTCACTTCCATTGCTCATCCAGGGAATAGTATATTTAGCGGAACTGGTGGAGCTAGCGGGAGTGGTGAAGCTAGCGGGAGTGATAGTCCTTGTGGTTCAAGTACACCACATGATGTTGATATTGATGCTCTCAATGAAGAGTAAGATGACTATGAATATTAATAATTAATTATGATCAGCACATGACATTTGAGATATTTGATTATTGTGACATTTAGCATTAAGATAATATTTTCATTTTTGTGGTTATTTTGTTTTTTATATGCATACTATATGTTTAATGACAAATGTTTCTAATTTCTAGTTTATTAGGCTAGAATTTCTATAATTTTTATTTTTATATATTTTTTGTACGGACGTATGCAAGACGTACAGGCTACTTAGAGACATTTGTATGTCTCTACATACTTAGCCTTTAACTATATATTTTCTTCTGGAATTCCACATGTTATTTCATTTTATAAAAATCAAGATTTTCATTACGACCATGTAAGACATTTTCAAAAATTTGAAAAAAAATAGATCGTAAAAATAGAAACGTAGCACATTACAACGAAGTCCTTTGTCACACATTTCATTGACTTTTGCTATAATAGAAAATTAAATGGATATATTGTTTTCCCACAAGTTCATTATATGTATATGATGTACCAACAATCTACTTAAAGGACGGATGTACTAACAACACTAAATTGATAAGTCATACCTTAATGTCCCTGTGAATCACTGGAGGCCTTAGATCACCCAAATACCTCAAAATCTCCAGCACCTGTAAGACCATCCCAAAAAAACCAATCAATATAATATATTGCGGATATAGGAGAACATTTATTGGAAAAAGAATGAGAAAAAAAAATAGCACAAGATATTTCGTATCATCACTATTAATATTTATCCTTACCTTTAAGGCAATTTCTTTTACTTCCTCTTCAGATGCATGCCATCCACTTTCTATAAGATCTGCCAAAGACTTCCCACTAGCAATCTTTTGAACAATGTAAAAGACACGATCTGTATCAGTGTCTACCTGTAGGACATACACCATTACGTATCAATTGAAAGTATCGTAAACATCCAGCATTTCAAAGGATGGAAATCATTTTTTCAGGAACAAGAAATTCATTATATAATCTCATAGAAACAGAGATAAAAAGCATACTTTGCTGTTGAGACCCAGTTCACAATCAGATGGAATTCAACCCTATCTATAAATGTTTGTTAATATGAAGTCCCTTCAACCTAGGATATGATAAATGGGTTCTAAATAGAGCCCAGACTTATGGAAAACATTCTGAAAGGATATTTTAACTCAAGCGAGTGGAGTGTAAAAATAGTTGGAACTTTTCAACTCTCTTAATGCCCACTAATAACCAATAAAGATTAAAGTTATTGTAATTGGTTTGCATTTTGCAACACTGGCAAAGACAAGGTAGTGCCCAATGCAACTCAAATAGGAACTGAATAACTTATAATTTTAGAAGCTGAAAGAGCTACAAAGATCCGAATGTGCCCTAGATTCACTAACACAGTAATCATAATCCTAAACAAAGAGAAGAGATTGATAGAAGAATCTGTCATGATCTCGTATCCAAGGCCGAAAGGAAGTCAAATCTGGAAACTCGTAAGTGGTGGACTAGTACTTCTTTGTGTTTCGATATCAGATTGATCTTCTATGACAGCACTAGCCATTAGACCACTTTTGGGCAAGCGTCCTACAGGATGGAAGGACATGATTAGGCTGAATATGGGATCTTTGTAGTGTCCCTTTTTATGGCTTAAACCGAAAATAAGGGTTTGGTCACAAACCCTAAGAATCAGATCTGAAAATGCACCAACCACAACTGAAAATAATCTGATTTTTTATAATAGAAGATCCAACAATATTAGAAACCCTAGCAGCCAACTGAAAACACACACTTCGGGTATCAAAATCAACTTAGAAAAATTAATTAATATCCCCTCTAGGGAAGCGAACTATACCAGCACTTAGGAGCAACTATTCGCATGCAATATGGGCTGGAAATTAACATCTCAATAAAACCAACAAGATGAAATCTAGAGCAAATATGTATGTTATAAATTTAATTTAAGTGCAAATACAGTTGAAACTTATAAAATTCATAACTACATCAATACTTGGAGTTTCAACACAAACCAATGCTCAAAATGATCACAAAAATATCAGCTATCCAATAAAATTAGAACCATATTTTCCCAACCACGAAAACCCACTGAAAAGTGATCCCAAAATCTCCAAATGGATAGATCAAGCTAGAAATGAATGAGGCAGCCCCAAAAAGAGGGCCATATCTGGAATGTGTTCCCTAGCACTGATAGACCCTTGTCGTTCTGAAATTCTGAATTTTAAAGATCCAATGTGACTCCCAGATGAAGTCACCAATGCAAAAAATGAGGGTTTCCAGCTCCAAAGATTGTGACTATTGAGGGTTTTCGTCCCCAATAGAATCTAATGAGGGTTTCCGTCCTTAAAGTTGAGCCACACCAAAGGTCTTTGTCTTTAGTGGAGAGTAGGGCACGCCATACACAAACCCAAGTTATCAATCTTTGAAATAAACATGCATAACCTTTCTTAGGCCATTCGATCCACCTTTACATCCGCCTTTTTGGCGTCAAGGATGAATTAGAAGCCCAATCCTCATGGTCGACCTCTTAATGCACTTTTTAATCTTCACTTAAGAAGACCAACCTCATAATGAAGAAACAAAACATCTCCTTGCTTTGTTTGACCAGTCTTCTTCCCCGTAGTCAAACCATTCCAATGCCATGATTAGTAAATAAAATAATTAATTATAAAGGTACATCATTTACAACCATGGCAAGTTCTCATCCTTTGCTCCTTCCTTGATGCCTACAGGAAGAGGAATGGGCATAAGGTCTTCCATAGTGACTAGCTTGGAAAAGGGGACATTACAGTCCTCTCTTCCCAAATTTGCTTGTCCTCAAGCAAATACACGTGTCTGGATCCCAAATGAATCTCAGTTGCTCCTTTGATGTTCCTACCCATGAAACAAACATATCAA
This sequence comes from Taxus chinensis, assembly GCA_019776745.2. Classification (NCBI taxonomy): domain Eukaryota; kingdom Viridiplantae; phylum Streptophyta; class Pinopsida; order Cupressales; family Taxaceae; genus Taxus; species Taxus chinensis. The sequence continues at coordinate 16,816,229 of CM034150.1, forward strand.
AGGAAACAAGAGTGTCAACACTTTTACAATCTCTTCATCATGCCTTAGGGACATAATAGCTAGCTCCCTTCCTTTGCTTGCCACCATCTCATAATTTCCATCCAAATGATGGATTCCCAATGCTTCAGTAATCCTATCCCAACAAACGTTGTAACCGTGCATTTTCCTCTCAAAAATCAGAATGTAGGTGGCTGGAAACAAAGTATAACAGTCACAATTCACCTGATTTTTCACCCAGTTTGGAGTTATGTTGGTTGTTGTAGTTGTCTTATTCAGGTGAAACCATCTACCACTGTTTTCCAATGATTTAATGTCCTCAAAATGATCACTCTTACGGTTGTTCTGTCGACACTAAAATTTTCCTCCGTAATTTCTATTTCATTAATGTATGTATTAGGAATAGGATGTTGGTAAGTATAATTAGTAGTAGCGTCTGATAGAAGATAATGGCGCCGTCAGTACGGTGGCGCCAATAATGTGGAGTACGGTAACAGTCAAAGTACAATAGGAATGTTGTAAAAAGTAAATATTTGTCGTAAGTGGTCCGGTAATGTTAAAATGTCAAAGTTTGGGTAATTAGAGAAGTAGGGTCTACATGATTAGGAATTAGAAATATTATATTAGTAATAAGGACAAGGAGTGAGGTCATAAATATTGTGTATTTTATTTGTAAAAAGTCTAAAAATGTGGAACCCATGTAAAATGATAAGGTTTATCTTATCTTAAAAGATAAGCTTACATGTACAGATAAGAGTTAACGTATGGAATATGATTCGTCAGAGTGGATTTCTTATCCTATCTTATAGATAAGATGGATAAGCCTAGAAGTTCTATAAATAGAGAGGCCACCCCCCCTCATTTAGCATAGGAGGAAGCAGTGAAAAATATTGTAGGAAGTGTGCGAAGGAAGCCATCAGTTAAAGGTGTGTTGAAGAAGCCATTAAGAGGTGTAATTGTAAAGTTTCTCCCATAGTCTTGGTGAAAGACAAGTGAAGTCAATAACACTTGAAGTACCTCATGGGTGAGATTGTAACAATTTCATGTTAATATTATAATTTACTTTGATATTTTAGATTTGTCATCATTTCGTCTTATCATAGTCGATGGTATTCTTGTGTTATGTTGTTTTGTTTCCAGATTACATCCACCAAACTAAAGGCTGTGCATTAGTAAATAATCATAGCACGAGGAGTTCCCGGTGAAGAATTCTCATAGTGCCGGATTGGTGATGACATTTTGGTTCCGTTGCCGGGACCATTCCTCGTTGGTGGATTTTCTGGAGAGATATTCCCACTTAGTCAAAAATCAATTGGAGGGTAACCTTGTTTTTACTGTGCATAGTAGTTACCATAGTAAAGTCATTTTTGCCGTGAATAGTAGTTACCATGGTAAAGTCATTTTTGCTGGGAATAGTATTTACCGCAGTAAAGTCACTTTTTACCGTGAATGGTATTTACCGCAGTAACTTCACTTTTTACCGTGAATAGTATTTACCACAGTAAAGTCAGTTTTTACTGCAGTAAGTCAAGTTTTACCATAGTTTACCGTGGTCATTTCTATTTTACTGTAGAAAGGTGTAAAGTGACTTTCTAGTATAGTGATTCCAATTATTTGTGCACATAAGTCTTGTTGATTGTACTTGTGGGTTGGTATTTCACAGTGGTTACTTTTGAAAATGCGAAAGATTCCTATTTTTTCAGCTCAATCTAATGAAGATGCTTCTTCTTTCATTCAAGAGTTTAAACGATCTTGTATTTGTAATGGCCTCATAAGAAGGGAACAATGGACTGAATTTTTTCTTACCTTTTTGGATGGTTCAGCACTTAGGTGATTTGAAACACTAGGTGATAATGTGAAAAATTCATGGGATTTATTAACTGAAAGTTTTCTTGAAGAATTTGGTGAACAACAGAAATATGCAGATCTCATGATCGAGATCACAAAGCTATTCCAAGGAGAGAAGAAGAAGATAAGGGATTATCATGCTCGTGTTCTAGAGCTAAGGAGGAAGCTTGATGCCCAGATCTGGAAGGAAGGATTAGCGGATGGGTTGATGAACGGCGTGGATAATCTCCTCTGTAAGCACTTCATTCTTGGGATGAAGCCAGAGATCAGACAACGAGTGAAGTATGACCGCCCAGCTACCATTGAACAAGCAAAGGAGATTGCAAGAAGGCAAGAAGAAAGCATGGAAGAAGAGCCCAAAGAAATTGTTGCTAAAGTAGAGCCTACACCAGCACCTTTGGTCCAGAATCCACAACCACTCCCGGTGAGCACAAATATTTTTCCTAGTACATCTACTGAATATGAAGATCTGCTCAAAAAGATGGGTCAGTTAACTATTAATCTTCTTCAAGGAAAAGAATTTAGTTCTCAGGGAGGAGATAGAGGTCCAAAAAGAAATATTTCTGAAGTTGTTTGTTATGGTTGTTATAAAAAAGGTCATTATAAGTATAATTGTCCAGATAGAGCTTCTATATCTGGTAAAGGAGATAATGATAAAAGAAAAACACCTGTGAATTCTTTTGATGTAGTAGATAAGAGCAGAAATAATGAAGTAGATGTGTTTGTAACAAAAAAAAAAGAAAAAGATAATCAAGATGGAAATGATCCTAAGAAGATGAAAGGAGAAACTAGTAAGAAACATAGGAGAAGAAAGTTGGGTGTGCAGGATTTTCTGATTTCATAGGGGCAAGGACCATACTCCATCTTGGAAGATCTGTCCAAAAGGCCTACAAATATTACATATGGTCAACTCTTGGCTGTCTTCTGAGAAGAGGCGGGAGCTGCGAAGTGGACTCAATGCTCGACGAAGGAAGGAGGTTGAGGTCCCTGTTTTGGAGGCTAGAGGCGGATCCCTATGTTCCACGAGCTGAGGTATTATGTAATGGTATTTCAATTCATGATGTCTTAGTTAATGGAGGTGCTGCAATTAATGTAATGACCGAGTCTGTAATGAATATGTTGGGGTTAAAAATTGATCGCCCTTCAACACTTATGTTAAGGTCATTAAATAAGGGAAAAACTAAACCAGAAGGTGTAGTTTCAAATGTGGCAATATCTGTTATGGGTGTTGTATGTGTGGTAGACTTTTAGGTGATGAAAAATGGTACTGTTGCATACCCAATGTTGCTGGGAAGACCATGGCTAAAGAGAGTTCATGCAAGGAACTACTGGAATGAAGGTTTCATGACACTTGGATGTGGTAGAGAGAGGGTGAAGATAAACATGATCCCTCGGCATCATAAAGCAGAACCTGTGAATTCAAGTGATGAAACTGATGATTGGACATCCTCTGATTACTCTAGTACCAGTGAAGTGGACACTGAAGATGAAGAAAGTGAGGTTGATGTTTCAGTCATGGATATCCTTCCAGTCACACCGACTCATGACCCCATAAAATTATCTGAAGAAGAAGTTGATGATCGTCTCCAACAAATAAAGATTGGTAATGTTGTGATGGAGAGTGACAAGGAATCCTACCTCTAGCTCTTTCGAAGGTACATACACATATTCACCTTTGATTACAAAGAACTCCGTCAAGTAAGTTGGGTAGAACATTTTATTGAGCTGGTAGATGGTGCTAATCCCATAAAGCAAATGCCATATAGAATGAATCCTAAGTTTTCCAAAACTATAAAAGAAGAAATAGATAAGTTGCTTGATGCAGGATTCATATTTGCTGTGGAGAATTCAGAATGAGTTTCTTCCATTGTGATCTCAATAAAAAAGAATGGGAAGTTACACATTTGTGTTGACTACAGGAAGCTCAATAAGGCAACAAAGAAGGATCATTACCCTCTTCCATTTTCAGATCAGATCTTGGACGAAATAGCTGGCCATGAGTGCTCTAGTTTTGCTGATGGATATAGCGGCTACAACCAAGTTCATATAGCAGAGAAAGATCAGCTGAAGACCACGTTCACCACTCCTTGGGGAACGTTTGCTTATAGAGTTATGCCTTTTGGGTTGTGTAATGCTCCAGCAACATTTTAGCGTTTGATGAATAGGGTGTTCGAACCCTACATTGGGACCTTCATCAGAGTATTTATGGATGATTTTTGCATCTATGGGAGCAAGTTGGACCACCTGCACCAAATGGAGACAGCATTTCAAAGGTTAGATGAAGCACAAGCCTCACTATACCCTACAAAGTGTCTTTGGATGTTCTAAAGGCATTTTGTTAGGGTATGTTGTATCCAGAGATGGTATTGGTACTGATCCTGATAAAGTTTCAAAAATCAAAGATTTACCATTTCCTATGAATAGAAGTAAGTTGAGATCATTTTTAGGCCATGTGGGTTACTATAGAAGGTTCATCAAGAATTTCTCAAAGATTGCACTGCCACTAACCCAGTTCTTGAAGAAGGATGTTACTTATGAACCAGGAAATGAGGCGCATGAAGCTTTTGGACAACTGAAGGAAGCCCTGGTGTCTTCACCTGTTTTAAAGAATCCAGACTGGAGCAAGCCATTCATTGTGTACACTGATGCCTCAGATGCAACACTAGGAAGTACTTTGAGCCAAAAGGATGAAAATGGGAATGAACGTCCAATTTACTTTGGGAGCAGACAAATGAGCAGTGCTGAGGTAAATTATACTGTAACTGAAAAAGAGGCTCTGGCTATCATTTTTGCTATAAAAGAAGTTTAGAAATTACTTGCTAGGGCAAAAATTTCTAGTTGTAACAGATCATCAAACTCTAAAATATATTGTAAATAAACCTAACCCATCAGGGAGGATAGCAAGATGGATAATTTTGCTACAAGAATTTGAATTTGATATTATAGATAAGCCAGGAAAAAAGCATGTCAATGCAGATGCACTCTCTCGAGCCTATGATGGTTTAGGATCATCTTGTGATGATGATGATTTCCCCGATGCAGCATTGTTATCCCTTGACACAATCCCTAGTGAATACATAGATATTTGGAATTATTTGAATGAATTCAAGTTTCTTGATGGTGCCAGTGCAAAGACTAAGAGAAAGATTACTCAAGCCAGTCGTCCATATTCTATTTTGCATAGAGTATTATTTCGAATAGGACCTGATGGACAGTACAAGAGGGCAGTTGGACGTGATCAAGGGAAGGAACTGCTAGAAGAATTCCACAATGGTACATGTGGAGGGCACTTCTCTGGACAACTTACAGCAAGAAGGATCTTGGATGCAGGTTATCACTGGCCTACTCTTTTTAAAGATTGTTATAATTATTGTAAGACATGTGATATTTGTCAAACACATGGTAACCGTAAGACTTCATCAGCTCCATTATGCCCTATTGTTCCACTTGGTCCCTTTGAAAAGTGGGGAATAGACATTGTAGGTCCACTTCCAACTACCTCACGCCAAAATAAGTATATTGTAGTTGCCACAGATTATTTAACCAAGTGGGTTGAAGCTAGGCCATTGAAAACGGCTTCCATGGATGAAGTGGCAAGGTTCATATATGAACGCATTGTCACCAAATTTGGTTGTCCATTAGAAATTGTAACAGATCAAGGAAGCCACTTCATTAATGAGGTGGTAGAAGCCCTAGTCAATAAGTTTTCTATTAAGCACAGGAAGGCAACAACATACAAACCAAGCACAAATGGACAGGTGGAACGAATAAATTTTGTGTTGTGTCAAATTCTAGCAAAAGATGCAGCCTTGCAGGTACATAAATGGGATAAGAGGATTCATGCAGCATTGTGGGCATATAGGGCAACATCAAATTCAGCAACAGGATACTCCCCATTTCAGTTGGCTTATGGCATTGATCCAGTTCTTCCTATTGAGTTTGATATTCCCACGGTCAGAATAATGAAAAATGAAAGAATGGATGAAAGTGATTCCGTAAAAGAAAGGTTGGTACATCTTCAATTGTTAGAGAAAATGAGGGAAATAGGTAAGGATACAAGCTATAAGAAGAAAATGAAGCAGAAGGAATACTTTGATCAAAAGATCCGGTGGTCTCCATTTCATGTGAATGACTTGGTTCTAGTATATGATTCCATATACAAAAAAAGAAGACAGAAAATTTCTTCCAAAATGGATGGGGCCTTACAAAATAGCAGCTGTGCATGAAAATGGTACGTACTGACTGGAGGACTTGGATGGCACTCCCATTACGAAATGGGTCAATCATGACAAGTTAAAGATTTTCCAAGCACCAGAATAAGTCTACTCCGAGGACGGAGTAGAGAGCTAGGAAGGGGGAAGACGTCGACACTAAAATTTTCCTCCGTAATTTCTATTTCATCAATGTATGTATTAGGAATAGGATGATGTTAAGTATAATTAGTAGTAGTGTCTGATAGAAGATAACATCGCCGTCAGTATGGTGCCGCCAATAATGTGAAGTACGGTAACAGTCAAAGTACAATAGGAATGTTGTAAAAAGTAAATATTTGTCGTAAGTGGTCCGGTAATGTTAAAATGTCAAAGTTTGGGTAATTAGAGAAGTAGGGTCTACATGATTAGGAATTAGAAATATTATATTGGTAATAAGGACAAGGAGTGAGGTCATAAATATTTTGTGTATTTTATTTGTAAAAAGTCTAAAAATGTGGAACCCATGTAAAATGATAAGGTTTATTTTATGTTAAAAGATAAGCTTACATGCACAGATAAGAGTTAAGGTATGGAATATGATTCGTCAGAGTGGATTTCTTATCCTATCTTAGAGATAAGATGGATAACCCTGGAAGTTCTATAAATAGAGAGGCCACCCCCCCTCATTTAGCATAGAAGGAAGTAGTGAGAAATATTGTAGGAAGTGTGCGAAGGAAGCCATCAGTTTAAAGGTGTGTTGAAGAAGCCATTAAGAGGTGTAATTGTAAAGGTTCTCCCATAGTCTTGGTGAAAGGCAAGTGAAGTCAATAACACTTGAAGTACCTCATGGTGAGATTGTAACAATTTCATGTTAATATTATAATTTACTTTGATATTTCAGATTTGTCATTATTCTGTCTTATCATAGTCGATGGTATTCTTGTGTTATGTTGTTTTGTTTCTAGATTACATCCACCAAACTAAAGACTGTGCATTAGTAAATAATCATAGCACGAGGAGTTCCCGGTGAAGAATTCTCATAGTGCCGGATTGGTGATGACAGTTCAAGTTTGAAAACAACTCATAATCTGATTTTATCAAAGCCAGCAATTTAATAATAGAGCAGCAGTTCCAAAACTAAAACCTCCTTGCAAAATTAGGAAATGTGAGCATTGCAATGACTGAAAATACCTCTCGAAGGGCTGAAAAATTTCTCCCGACATTTATCAATCGAAAAATGCTCCATCTCTTGACTGAAAATACTTGCCTACCCAATTGTATGCATGCAAATGAAATCATATTGTGGCTGATATGAATAATGACAGCAGCACCAAGTATGAAATTTTGAGCGATGGTTCTCCAAAGTACACTCCTTTTGTCACCACTAACCACCCACATACTTTGTTGGTGTTCCCTTGCATGAATACTCAACCATGAAGTAACTCTACCATGTTTATGTTGTGCTACTTTGATATTATACTTGGCCGGAAATGTAAAAAATGGGGCATTTTTTGTGAATCCATCAACCACAACATGTAAACAACTCTTACCTTGAACCACAGGCAGACCAGTGATGATTTCCATGGAGATACCTTTAAGTGTCACCTTCTTGCCCATATCCATAAAGGTTATTTCCATGTTTTGGAAATTGAAAGTGAGTTCTCCCGAAGAGTGCAACCATTGGACCCCAAGCACAAGATAGATACTAGTCATGCTAATCAAATAAAATTCAGCACATACCTCATGTTTTCCCAATGTGAAGAGGAGTTGGGGGCACCTCCTTCTACATGGCATAGAGTAGCCAACTGCAATGTCCCCAATTCCAAGCAGATGGCCTAGGAGGTTTTTCATTTGTCTTAGCCTTGGTCATGCCCAAGGGGCTAGTGACGTTGATGGTTATTGGGTATGGTTTGCACCTTCATTTCACTTATATATTATGTTTTGACGTTGGACACATACTTTGAGGCAACTTAAGTGAAATATGGTTGCGTGATGCTCCCCTAAGATACTTAATGTTATATTTTGTTGATGACTTAAGTTATGGGTGAATATATGGTACTTTATTTTCTATTTCTTTGTTGGGGGTAACTTATGTGTACTTTTGGCATAGTGGTGATAAAGTAACTTAAGTTATTTTATTATTATGTGGATTTTCCCCAAGGAGGTCAATTAGGGTTCTTTTGGGCCCTTTGTTGCAATGAAAAGTTATAAAAGGAAGCGCTTGGAGGAGAAAAGGGCATTCATTCATAAACTCACTCTTTTTTTATATTGAAGCCATTGCTAGTTGCATGCTTTTTGCTTGTGGAGTAAGATCCTACAGGAACCCTAGCTTCGGTGGTGAGAGATCCACTCCTAGCTAGCAAAGCGGTGAGAGATCCTCCCTAATTTTGCTAATTTGGAACTTCATTCAAATCAGATTTTCAGATCAGAATTATCAGAGAATTTTAAAGGTTTGCTCAGTGCCGGAGAGAGATTATTTGGTCTATACTTCAGCCATCTACAGATCAAATTATTCCCATCATTTGAGGCAAGCTTGACGAATTCCCAGGAGTTTCATTCAATTTGGGATTTATTTATTTTCAGATCTACTTAGGGTTTTGCAGCAATGTTTTCTAGGGTTTTTCATTAAAGTTTTTCAGTTTTCCAAGTTGGATCTGATTCGTTATGATTTAAATATATTGTTATCCGAATTTTAGAATTCATAAAAATTGTTTCAGCTTTCTAAATTTTTAGAATTTTTAGGCAGCTTCAACAGTTCAAATAAATAAATAAAATCATATTTGAGAGATAAAAATTATTTCCGAAGGTCTTTTATGTCGCGCATTTCCTCGAGATCAACAATGGTCTTATTTCTCGGCCCCAGTATATTTCCAAGCATTGGACACACGCTCTTCGCATTTCCCTGGGTCAGTTTAGGGTTGGTTCTCATAGACTCTAGGATGAGAGTGGCCATCAAGTTGACCGTTCCAAGCGGATTTGCCAGCTCTGATCCCTCCAGGAGATCGAAATGGAAGAGCACTTCATCTTCTATTGCCCCCTCTACTACGAGATCAAAGGGAGATTTCAATGTTTGCTTAGAGAGCATCCAACATTCACAGACTTCTTCAGATATTATGATCAGAGGTGCCTTACTCTTTATCTTCATGAGGCTCTTAGGCTTCGGGAGGAGACCCTTTAGCCCCCCTCTAGGCAGATGACTACAAAACTGATCACTTCCTTTTTCACAGTGCTCTCAACTGGGAGGGGCACTAAGCGGCAGAGTCATACCAGCCATGATTCCCATACGAGATATGTAAGGACTCGAGGTATTATTTCACAGACTAGGGACATCCAAACACACGCGAGGTCGAGACCTTCCTCCTGGAGAGGGCCTTTGAGATCCACCAGACATACGCGGAGAGCTCTTCCCTCCTCCAGACATCAGCACACCAGATTTTCCACAACCCTCGGTTTTGGACTTCAACACATCACCAGCTTCTTTCAGTCAACTTCAATTGTTTGTTGAGGAGGCCTCCTTGCCTCCTCTGCTTTCCTTCCTTCGCTTGTTCAGGTTTTGTTGATCTTGGCAAGCTTTCTCTGGGGCCCCCCTCTTGCCCGTTCCTATTTCTCTTCTTTTCTTCTGTTCTCTGGTTGTAATTAGGGACTTTTTGGTCCCTTGGCCGGTCTCTTGTTAGCTTCTCTGTATTGGCGCAATCCCATTGACCAACTTTTTTGGTCATTTGTTGGACATTTAATATATTTATTTTATCTTATCTTATCTCTCTTGTTTATTGTTCTAAATACTTTTTTAAGTTATTTGAAGCTTCTAGGTAGTGTTAGAAATTATTATTCTGGAAAATACAATTTTCTTTTATTTTTGCATATTGCGGTCCTAAAAATCAGAAAAATCAGAATTTTAGTTCGCTGTTATTTTTATATATTTTGCGAATTTCAAGTGATATCCCACAAGGGATATTTCATATCTACACATTGTTTTAGATGAAGCTTCAGGGAGAACCTTGAAGGAGAAAAAGAGAAGCATAAGTTGATGGGGATTATAGCTTCGACAAATGGAGACCCTAACATCCATATGCAATTTTTTTAGGATACCATACTGGAGGTTAATCCAATTATTTGCAATTGCAATTATATCAAACATATTCTACAAAATTTGTGAATTGGATGTAGTGTAAATAATAAACAAAATGAGATCAAAAGCTTTCTTTCCAAATGTGAGATTGAAAGAGAAAACTATCATGATGCAATATTTGGTTCTGAAAAAGCTTCTTTCCTAGGTTCATATTTGGGGATCCCATTTTTTAGAAAAGGAGAAAAGCAATTTGTAGATGGGAGTTGTGCAGAAAATAAAAAACAACATGATAGGTTTTAAAAGAGGAACGTTTCTCTTCTGTAGGGTAATGAACTCTTTTAAAATCGATTCTCCTATCTATTCCATATGTTGGTTCTCTATCCTCCATGTGTCTAAAAATATTATCATGGAAATAAACAATACTATGCATTTTTTGTTTGGCAAGGTACAAGGGAGCAATGGAAATTATTGTTGGTAGCAATGCAAAGAGTTTGTCGCCCCTTAGATTTAGGTTGAGTGGGATTCCAAAACTTAGAAATGGGCAACCTATCTCTTTGTGGTAAGTTGATGTGGAGATTCTTTAAAGAAACAAAAAATAGTTGGAGTTGTTTACTTAGGAGGAAATACTTGGATAGTTAGGTACTGAACGAACTGTTCACAACAACTCTCTATATTGAAAGGATAAGTGATTTTGGACAGCATTTCACACAACCATTATTAGAGAGCTATATTCTGGACGATTGGGAATGGAGGGAAAGAAAACTTCCTATCATGGTTAAAAGACTACTTGGTCTCAACATGGGAACTTGCAAGAACTACAAACGATAACTACTCAAGAACGGGGAGAAAAAGTAAAGGACTTTTGGATAACAAAGCAAGTGGATAAAGTGACAAGGAGAACTTGGCAAGATCCGAATCAATTGGTGGATACTAGGGATCCAAAAAACAATAAACTCCAACATTCTTTGAAGAGCTTCAAGATCCCATGGAGTGCAGATTAGGTTAAGGTGCGTTTGGATCACAAGGGCTCAAGAAACTACATATTGATGGTGGGTTATTGCTTCTTGGCCGAGGCAGCCCATTTGGCCTCTTGTTTGGAAATCTAGAAGAAGATATAGCAATTCAAAGCATGACCAAAGGCTAATGTTTTCTAGTGGATAACAATTCAAGAAAATATATTGATCGGCAAACAACTTAAAAGAAGAAGATTCCAAGGCCTTCAAGACACGTGTTCATCTATACTTTGAATATATATTGGATAAGGGATGGGCTGTAACAACACCTTGCCATTTGTTATCAGCAATAGTTGCGCATTCAAAACACATACCCACCAACTGTAGTACTATTGTGAAAGGGGGAGCATTGTGATAAGTGTTGCTTAAATGGAGTAGAAGATTGGAGGAAAGAAGACCACCACCTAAGCTATACAAAATCAAACTCATACATGGGTTGGACGATGCCATCCAATTAAACAAAATAATTCTAATTCTGAAAGAAACAACATTAACTCATTTTAATTCACTAGTTGACTAAGAATGGTGAAGCAGGTCGCTTATGTTAGGATCTTCAAAGTCAAGGTGGGATGTATATAGGACTGCCCTCAGAATTTTCCTTCACTTGACACTTGTAATGTAATGAATCTCTTTTGAATGTAATCTTCCTAAGTCAAATTATAGAGACTCCAAGAACTTAGATATTGGTGATTAAAATCCTTGGACAAAAAGATGGGACTTAAGTCCAAAGAGAACAGGAATTAACCATTCCTAATGCAAAAGAGATACCGTATTTGATTGTGTTACTTATCTCAAGGATGAACACTAAGTAACTCGAAAGATAAATTAATAATGATAAGAATCGAAGATGAAATGAGATTTAATCACCAAGAGAGAGGATTGAGCTAAGAAGTTGATTAAGATATACGATAAAAAATATTGATAAAAAACCCCTTGATCCAAGGAATTTGAATTAGAATGTATTCCTAAATCCTGCCTTTATAGTTTGAGGATAATTCTAAGGTTGTCTTTGTTCGTGACATGAGTCTCAGAGGGATCAATGACTATGGACTAGTATGAAAAGTGCAGGAATTCTTGAAGATGTCACCACCACCCTCATGATCAACCCCATGTGGGCTAAAGAAGATATCTTTGTCATATTTAGGTAACTTGGATTGCAAAGGCAACAATGTTCCAGACCGTAAAGTTAAAGAGTTGCCAATGCTTAAGCTTACACACACGAGGATCAACAAATGTATAAGTTGTAATGTCCCTTTCTAGGGCTTAAACCGAAAATAAGGGTTTGGCCATAAACCCTAAGAATCAAATCTGAAAATACACCAACACCCAACTGAAAATAATCTGATTTTTATAACAACATATCCAACAATATTAGAAACCCTAGCAGCGAACTGGAAATTACACTTTTAGGGTATCAAAATCAGCTTAGAACATTAGTTAATATCCCTCTAGGGCAGCGAACTGTACCGGCATTTAGGAACAATCATTCACATGCAATATGGACTGAAAATTAACATAAAAATATCCCAAATACTCAATAAATCCAGCAAGATGAAATCTGGAGCAAATATTTATTTTGTAAATTTATTTCAAGTGCAAATACAACTGAAACTTAAAAAATTCATAACTCCAATACTTGAAGTTTCAACACAAACCAATACAGAAAATGATCTTGAAGAGACTAGCTATCCAATGAAAGTGAAATCACAATTTTCAAACCATGGAAACCCTCTCAAAATTGATCCCGAACTTCCCAGGTGGGTCGCTCCAAAGAAGGAAGGGTGCCAACACCCTAGAAAGTGCCCTAGTTGAAGTAGGAGTGCCCTAAGCACGAATATACACCTTGTTGTTTCAAAAATCTGTCAATTAAGTCTACTTGTGACTCTCGTATGAAGCCACCAATGCAACAAATGAGGGTTTTCGTCCCCAAGTGTTGTGACTATCGAGGGTTTTGTCCCCAATAGGATCCAATGAGGGTTTTTGTCCTCAAAGTTGAGCCACACCAAAAGTCTTCGTCTTTAGTGGAGTAGGGCATGCCGTGCACAAACCCAAGATGTCAATCTTTGAAATAAACATGCATAACCTTTCTTAAGCCATTTGATCCGCCTTTATATCCTCCTTTTGGGCGCCAAGGATGAATTAGAAGCCCAAAGTACTTTTTAATATTCACTTAAGAAGACCAACCTCATAATGAATAAATAGAAATTCTCCTTGCTTTGTTTGACAAGTCTTCTCCCCCTAGTCGAACCATTCCAATGTCACTATTAGTAAATAAAATAATTCATTATAAAGACACATCATGAACAACCATGGCAAGTTTCCCTCCTTTGCTACTTGATGCCCACAGGAAAAGGAATGGGAATAAGGTCTTCCATAGTGACTAGCTTGGAAAAGGGGGCATTACAATCTCAAGGTTGATCTTTTACTAAGGAGGTTCCCTCTATGTTGAGTCAACTCCCAAATGAACACCTTTATTTATTATTGTGTACCAAGATTTGTAAAGAAGTTTGTGCATCCTTAAAATGCAATAAAATCAACTTCAAAACCCATACCAAACCAGATAATTAAAAATGAAATAATCCTCACCCTTCCGCTCCATCTTAGAGAGTTTACAAACCAGTTGGATTCTATGTAATGTCCCTTTCGGGCTCAAATTTGAGGAATTTGGATTTTTTGCAAAAAGCTAATCGAACATTGTCGGAAATGATGACAACCACATATAGAGAATCTGATTTTTATGACAACAATCTGATTTTATGCAAGAACTAGGGCAGTGACCTATTTTAAGTCCACCAAACCCTAAGCAACCTAGGGTAAATTCGGATTTTTGCCTTTTTCACACACAAATTTTCAAAAATTCATCAACATGAAACCCTTGATGAAATCATGCAAATAAATGCTTCAACCACAAATTACAGACTGTTGGAATTAATTAATACTCGAAAACAGCTGAAATTTCAAAATTCCATATCTTCATTAATGCTTGGAAAAAATATGCAATTGATAGCTCAAAATGATCGCAAAAATAGCAGTTATCCAACAAAATTAGAATCATATTTTTCCAACCATGAAATCCCACTGAAAAGTGATCCCGAAATCTCCTAATGGGTAGATCAAGCTGGAAACGAATGTGGCAGCCCAAGAAAAGCGTGCCCTAGCTGGAATTTGTGCCCTACCACTAATGAAAACCCTTGTTTTGAAATTCTAAATTTTGAAGCTCAATTGTGACTCCCAAATGAAGCCACCAATGCAACAAATGAGGGTTTTCATCCCCAATTGTTTGGACTATTGAGGGTTTTTGTCCCTAATAGGATCCAATGAGGGTTTTCTTCCTCAAAGGCTGAAAATGAGAGCTCAATGCTCCAATTTCCAAAAGAGAAGTATATAATTCACAAGATGATGATGCGTAAATGAGCCAAATGACCCCTCTTTATACCTTGTGGTGGTGCCAAAACCAATTAGAATGCTTCCAAACTAGGACCAACCTCATAAGGATGCTTCTCTTCTATTTTTCCTTTGACTTGTCATCTTCTTAACCCAACAGACCTCACTTTATATGGAAACTACTAAAGAAGAATGCAATGCTAACGAAAATAATTGAAAAACATGACAATTGCCCCCCTTGCTTATTTCCTTCTTGCCCACAAGAAGTGGAATGGGCTCAAAGTCTTCAAATCGAATGAGTAAGAAGGAAGACCCGTCGCATACTTCGACGAGAAACTAAATGACACGAGGAAGTATTGAGAGTGTGTTTAAGAGATTTATGTCATTGTGCAAGCTCTAAACAAGTGGAGGCACTATTTGTTTCCTGCACATTCCCGGGCCTATACACCTCCATCACCTATTCTACATATCTCTTATTTTTGGTGGTCATCAGCACTTGCTGCAACCATCCTACAATCTCCTTACGACCATTCTTCAAGCTCTCAGCAACCGTCCTGTGCCCGCCCAGAGACCTTCGGTTGCTGCCTCGCATTGGCTTTATATTTATTTTACATCCCGCCCCCTACAACCCTCTGTGCCCTAGCCCCCACTTACTAGTCATTGTCATGACTTGGCAGCTACTTGTTCCCTCACTTCCATCCTCAGCCTCAAGTTTCTCTCTCTGGCCTATTTTCACCCCCGCATCGGTCCCCATCCCCTCCCCATCTTCCCTGCCACTCCCCCTCTGCCATTTGCGCCCACGAATAAAATGTCCCTTTCATGGGATTAAGCCAACAACCAAGGAAATTAAACAAATCACCAAATAATCAAATCTGATTTTTATAACCGGCAAACTAAAATAAAAACCAGCGAACTTATTTCTCCCAACAATATATACAAATCACCAAATTAACTTCAAATAACCTTGCCACAAATTAAATATATATTTTAGGCATCCAATAGAACCATAAACAATGAGAAATCTGAACCAACACGCTACTGGAAATTAATAAATGTCCAGCGAAGAGCAACCACAACAAAATTATGAATTATGGGTCTAGAAAGCCCCAAAAATCATGAAAATGCAGAATCCGACCTTAATAAATATGCCAAATCAGATTATAAACTGAAAATACAAATTTATGTCCACTAAACCCTCAAACCCTAGACCAAGGTAAGTTGTTCCACATGTAGGAAGAACATAACAATCTGAAAATGAATACTCTCTCCTCAAATCTGCCATTTACTTCAATTCCAAACAAAGATGAAGGGTTTTCCTCTTTCACCCAAACCACTAGAAGGGTTTTCGTCCTTCTAGGAAGCCACACAAGAGGGTTTTCGTCCTCAAGTGGAAGAAAAAGGAGCAACAAGCTCTCAATGCTCAAAATTAGGAAAATGTGCCAAAACTAGATGCCCAAATGATGTCTCAAGACTCCTTTTATATTCCTCCATTGGCGCCAAAATTTGAAAAGGGTAAGGCCGACCCATAATATATGTTATTTTCCTTCATTAGCTTCCTTTATTTGACTATAACTCAGCCAACCTGCTATAAGAGGAAAAACACTCAAAAGAAAATATAAAAATTAGAAAAACAAAAGCAAATGGAAGCTCAATGTTCTTCTCCAACTCCTCTACTTCGTTACCACGGAGAAGGAATGGCAAGAAGTCCAAATAATGGCTCTCAAGTGGGAAAAAGAGACATTATAGTCCTCTTCCCAAAATTGTTTGTCCTCGATTAATTGCAAGTGTCCGAATCACAAACAAGTTTCAGCTACTCCCTTTTTATATAATCACCATCCAAGCATTAGTGACCCACCATCTCTTTCTTGTTGTCCCAATCACCAATATAATATTGTGCTTCTTCTTCAAAATTCAGGATGAGGGGAACTAGAGTCCTACCTTTAATTGTACAAAATAGTGCAAGTGTGTCGTTGTGTAGAAAATACAATCTTCGATTATAAAAATGTCTTTCTATGACCCAAGACTTCAAGAATAACAAACTAAAAATGAATAAATCAGCAGACCCCTTTGGTGGAACCATCTTCAATTTGACCCTTGGGTCAAGGTATTTGTCATCCCATCTTTCTCCCATGTTTAGGCCATTGATTCCTTGAGAGAAATAGCACCATAGTGACTAAATGAGGGTTGTATAGTGACTACAACAGCCATGAAGTGCTTGGTACCCTTTCAGCCAAGTGATTAGAAGCTCCTTTCTCGGTGCCTTAAAAGTAAACAAATAGCTGGAAAATTTGTGAACAGCAATAGAAAGGAGAGCACAACAGATGTAATCATGACATACCTTCAAAGTTTCCCCTTCTATCCATGTTATGAGAGCTGGCCACAAGGTTACAGCTGATAAGAACTTGGAGAAAGGGTTGGAAATGCTTACATAAAAGCTTATGGCAGCGTTCTTGGAATCAAAAAATATGGTAGTCTTACTACCTTCCTCCATCCCAACAACCTCAAGACCATTACCCCGTGATTTAGTAGCTTCAAAAGGAACATTCTTATAGCTGTTCAGAATTGGAAACGTCTCATAATCTGATTGAACCCAAATCAGCAACTTAATTTTTCTCCTAGGTGGCTGAACTTGCATGTGCCCAACCATAAATAAGTTTTTCCTAAGAGCAGATATGTGAAGAAGAGTATCATAATGAACTTTTCCCAAAAATTGAAACCATTGCATTCCCCAAGCAACATTAACTTCAGCTAGCTTAATTTCATGAAAAACATTACATACCTTGTGCCCTTCCATGAAATTTGATAACATGAAGATGTTATTGGGGACCTTGAAGCTTCCAAAGTTAATTATGCTCAGCCCCTGTGAGAGTTGGCATGTATGAGAGCTGATCCATAAAGAAAAGATGTGAGTCATCCTTAGACACCCAAAGATGGAATTACCAATCAAAGTGATTGTGCAATCATACCTTCTTCCCTTTTTAAGGCTCACCATAGTACCAACCATACATGTGTTAAAACAAATTAGGTGTTGTTCCCAAGTATCCTTGCACCCTTGGCTACACCATTCACTTCTTATCTTCCTTCTACTTGGCATAGGCTGAACATTAGAATAAAAATTCAGCAATAGCATGGAGTAGAGCAATGTAATATAGTTACCATACCTCTCTGAAAATGCGAACTGTTATGGCATATCGGTGAGCAATGAATTTGAAACCCTTTTGAGTCATGAGTTGCCCTTAACCTTCCTAAAACTCAAAATTTCTGAGTTAGAACCAGCGCTGAGAAAATATTTCAAACACACCTTACCTCCATGACCGTTTGCTTTCCGAGAGTCATTCTTGAGGCCCCTTTGCAAAACAAATTGGCCTTGTGGATGGTGGAGGTGAGAACATTGCAGCAACATAAGAAAGAGTACATAGTCCTCCTTCCTTCCCCTTTGTTCATGGTGTCCATCATTTTGGTATAGCAACATGTTGGACAATAAATCTCAGTTGTTTCTAGGTCCAAGGATGCTTACCTTCACTATATCTTTTAGCCTCTTCATGCTAGCAATGGTATTTATGCATGGGACCTTATTATGGCTAAATGTATTGGTAGTTCTCCCATGTTGGACTGTTGTAGATAACAGACCAACAGCTTCACTCATTGCAATCCTTGGTTTCCCGTGGAGAAATTCTTCCTCTCTTCTTGACCTTATCAATTTGGGTGAGTTATCTTCAACGCATTCATCATTGTGACCCCAAAATTCCTTTCTAGGCACATGCATAACAACTGAGATATGAATCAAATGGAAAAAGGAATTGGTTATCTTTACAAACATACCATGGTCTTTGGAAGGGGGAAAGCTTCTCGCCAATTTTGTCTTGGCCCAAGCACATAAAGCAGTCTTCACCTGGTTTAGATGTTGTATGAGAGAGTGTCTGTGCCCTTTTACCATCAAGGTGTTCCCACTCTTCGGTCCTTGTTTCTCCAATCAAATGATCTTCCTCTTTTTGAACTATCTCCATATCTTGATTGCTTGAGCTTGGGTTGTCTTTGAGGCCTTTACCAAAGCTAAATTCTTCGTCAGTATGCTTCCTGTTGACCTTTGTTATAAAAAGTCTAGCAAGCTTGTTGCCCTCATATCTACTCAGACAATGGTTCCCTTCTTCTTTTCCCACTTGCTTAAGCCTAAATTCATCACGTGCTAAAAGAAAATTAGTATTAACCAAACCATGATCCAAAATTACCTCATACTGTTGAATATCTGGAAAAGGAATGAAAGTAAGGGCTACATTTTCATCCTCCCTTGGCTCGTGCTTCCCTATATCATCAAACCCTTGTGTCACCAAGGTGTGGTTAGGAAACCCAACCAAGAGATCAATTGTGGCAAGAGGATTGGAGGTTTCTAATCCTCCCAAAGGCTGCCCCTTCTCAATAACCAATTGCTGCAATATACCATCCACTTTCTTGTCCTTAGGGCAATTGGCATGCCCATCATCTCTCAACGAACTTGGGTTTTTGGTCTCTTCTTCAACAAGTTCTGTGCATTCTTCATGTTGCTTGTGAGGCATGTGATGTCTAGGCTTGGGCCTAGGTCTTCCTCTATTCACTCCTATGAATTCAGCAAGAGAGATAGCCTCACGAATCTCCCTTGGTAAGGCCATGTATTCCTCATAACTTGCAGCGATGTTCCGTCCACCCGTAGGCCATGCTTCTTCCTCCAAAATAACCTCCTCTCTAAGAAGGAAAGTGGGCTTCAAAATTGATCCTCGGGCTGATAGCATAGGTCGCTTACCACTATTAGCCCCAGTCGAACTACCTTCACCACTTTGAACCCTAGGCTCGATGATCCTTTGGAGGGATAGGGCAAGAAAATCCATGGTGTCCGCAAGTCTCTTGTTGGCTAGATTTTCTGCATAACATCAAACCTAGGCAGTCATGAGATAAATCTCCCTCATTTAACCGGTGAGGCTCCCGTGTCAGATTTTTCAATAAAAATGTGCTATTATCTATCAGGGGTTTTACTTTAACAACTTAGTTCATGAACCATAACTAAGAAGTTCTGCAGCAAGTAAGCAGCTGTTTAAGAAAGGAAAGTTATAGAAGAAAGAAGTAAAGGAATTACAGAGAAGAAATGGGGAAGATGTGCATCCCAATTAGTAGATAACAGAGCTAATTGCATGCACACAGAAGAAACTTTAATAGATATGAACACACAGAATCATAAAACAAAGGCAGCTCTAGATCCAGATCTAAAATAACACAAAGTTTATCAAGAGATCTAAGATTTAAAAGCAAGAAACACAGTACAGCGCGACACAAAGTTCTCCGGAAACCTGCTCCTTTGTATTCCTTTGCTCCAAGTTGCTCTCAGGGGTTCAGCACAAAGTCTAGAACACAAGATTGCTGCTTACAAATTTTGATTGATTAACCTGAAGGTTCTTCCTCTACTTATAGAATGTAGAGGGGCAATTACAAGTTGGAATCTTTAGTTGAACTGGCACATGTGGAAGTCGGAAAGAAACAACTGGCAATCTTCCTCCTGGAATTCCTCTTTGCGTGACATGTATGATTTGCAACTGAAAATAGAACCTTCTATTTTGCACGCCTGCCACCTATCTCCAAGTAGTTGACTTCTTCAAGTAATGGCTTTTAAACCAATCACTTAAGTTGTATAATTTAATTGATCACTCAATTACTTTGTCGAAGGAAAGAAGAAGGAAGAGGAAAGCTGACTTTGTTGGAGGAAAGAAGAAGGAAGAGGAAAGCTGACTTTGTCCTTTTTCATATCTGCATGCAGCTGATTCAAACTGGATCTGGAAGCAGCTGGATCTGGAAACAAGTTGGAATTGCAAGCAGTTGGAATTGGAAGCAAGCTGAAATTTTGCCTTCGCATTGTCTTCTCTTTTATCCTTGAAGGTTTTGCAGTTCTTCTTTTGTACATGCATCAATGCAAGGTTGGCCATAGATAACTCATCATCCTTATTTTTAATTGCATATGAGCAATTAAAAATTCTGGAAAGCACTCAAGGTGAATGAAAATCCAATGAAGGCTTCAACTGGAAGATGAGAGCACATGCACAAGGTCTTGGAAGGAATTTTCCACGCACTGTCTTCTTCATGGACTGCATCCGAAACAAGAGGATGAAGCCTTTGTGCCAGAAGATTTTGCAACTATGAGATCTAGATCTGGATCTGCATATGGATTTGCATCAGCATCTGCATCTGGATATGGATCTGCACCTGCATAACAAATTCTGGCAACTGGGCTATGGATGGAAAAGCTGCACCTCGAATAATTCCACTGCTTTTAATCTGCACGCATGAGTGAAGTTTCTCCTACACGCATGAGTAAAGTCTTTCCTGCTCTGGATCTATTAATCAATTCGGAAAGAGGTTCCGGACCTAGATCTGTGTCTCCTATGTCTGCAAGTTTGGAGGCAATGCATGACTCCATCGTGCTTTCTTTTTCATCTCTTCTTCACCATAGCTTTGTCTATCTTCGTCTGAATAATTCTTTTTCTTCTTACTTGGCCAGATTTCTTCAATATTGGTGCAGATCTGGACAATTCTTCAGATTCGGAGGATATTTGCAATGTGTTGGACATTGATAAAAACTCTTTTTCTTTTGTAAAGCACCTGTAATGAATTCCTGCAATTTATTCAGACAAAAATGGCCACCGGAGCATGAATAGTGAATTTTAATTGTAAAAATCCGCACTTTTCAAGCCTGCTGCCCCCAAAAATTGGTGTTTAATTTGCACATAAAGAGAGCATGAATCCTTTCAACCAACACCTGAGCTCCTGTAACACCTGTGGAAACAATTATGCAGACAAAGATCAACCTCCTTCAAAGCATGCGCCAAATCTGAAGGCTTTTAGCCTTGTTGTCCACCTTGTCTGAGCAAAATCCTTCCTCTAATGGGGGCGCACTTTTCACTCTTGGCTGCAATTCTTTACCTGTGAATCAAATAATTCATCCATATGGCTGCCCATGCTTATATAACCTTCACAATTCTATAATTAATAATTGCCCTAACAATTAAAGGCAATTAATTAATTAAAAATCATGTTTTTCTCTTTTAAAGAATAGCATGTTTAAGGACAGCCATCCAATAAATTAAATTAATCCAATTTAATCCTTTACACATCACTTCACGTCAAACTTCACAGTGTGTTTTGACCAACAGCCACTGAAAAATAGGAATTAATTTAATGTTTTAATGCCTTAAAAAACATTAAATAATACCCAAATGGGGCGCACTTTTTGAGAGGAAGAACGCTGCCATTAAATAAATTAAATTTATTTGCTTTTAGAATTCCATTTCCAATTGATTATATTCCCCTTTAATTTGTGTTGACTTTTCCTCCAAGCCTGGGTGCACAAAATTGAGAGAATAGATTAATTAACAAATAATTAATTTAAGGCATGCCATTCTCTCATCAAAGGTGGGTCACACTTTTTTGCATAATATGTAATTCTATTTTTAAGAATTTTTCCACAATGGGATTCTTTACCCTGCAAGGCAGGCCACCGGAAATCCCGTGATCCACTTAAGTGATTTGACTTTGACAATGGGATTATTTACCCTGCAAGGCAGGCAATATAAAATCCCATGATTTCACTTAAGTCACTTTTCTTTTATTTTACCATGGGAATTTTTACCCTGCAAGACAGGCAATAAATTCCCACCTGCCTGCAGCCTCTATTTTTCCCACTACATCTTAAGTGACTTTTATAACACGGGAAAAAGTACCCTGCTAGGCAGGTATAAAATTCCCACCCCTGCCTGCGGCTTATATTTTTTCCCTTGCAGCTTAAATCTTTTGTTTTCCAAAAATGCGCCCATCCCTGCAGGGGCTTTTCTGTGCACGATTTCGCTTTTTCCCAGTGATCCAGACCTTCGATGGCGACTTCCTCCGAGCATAATGTGCGTATATGTTTTCCAGCTGCTCTAGGCCAAAAATCGGGCTTACCCGGTAAAGGAATTGTTCCAAAGAAATTTCACAGAAAACGAAACGGGACACCACAAAAACACGAAAAATTGCCAAAAGTTACAAATAAAGCCCAAAACTTATTCCAAGTTAAAACCCTTCTGGCACATAGGAATAATGACATATTCGCTCATAATAGAGTTAAAACGGAGCGCAAATAGCCTCATACGGGGCTCAAAATAATTAAATACAAATTTTCCGCAGACAAATTCCGACGACAGAATATAACAACTTTGGGTATCTGGGTAATTTGGCGAAAAAGGCTAATATGGCTCTTTGGGATTATCTTGATGCAATATAAGAACTTTTAGGCAATAAAAACACAAAACGACCCATTATTTTAAAAGTACGAAAATTTTTCAGATAGGGTAGTCGCAGATTTCAGGGTGAAATCTGGGTGACACCATCTCTCTTGGCCGGCAATTAATTTATCAACTTTAGCTTCTTGGGAATCATGATCAGTCATGTTTCCTTCCTCCCTTGGCTGGTCCTCCTTCTCTGCTTGCTTTCTTCTTTGGTAATGGATGAAACCTTTGTTGCCTTCTTCCATAAAACCCTTGGCCCTTTGAAATCCGAGCTCTAATACCTGAAATGACCCTTTCAAGGAATTAGACCAAAAATCAAGGCATGTAGACAAACACTAAATTATTCAAATCTGATTTTTATTGCAGCAGACAGAAAATTAGAAATCAGCGAACTGAACTCTTCAAAAACGTATGTCAAACACCAAATATACTTCAAATAAATTTGCCACAATTTAGAGATATTTTTATGCATCCAATAGAACCAAGAACAATGATAAATCTAAAATAACACACTGTTGGAAATTAATAAATGTCCAGCAAAGAGCAGCCACAAGAAAATTATAGATTATGGGTCTAGAAACCACCAAAAATCATGAAATTGCAGATTCCGACCTTAAAAATTATGGCAAATCAAATTATAAACTAAAAATGCAAATATAAGTTCACCAAACCCTCAAACCCTACACCAAGGTAGGTCGCTCCACATGTAGGAAGCCAATAACAATCTGAAAATGATAAATATCTCTTCAAATCTTCCTTATACTTCAATGCCAAGCCAAGATGAATGGTTTTCATCCTTCACCCAGCCATTAGAAGGGTTTTCGTTCTTCTAGGAAAGCCACACAAGAGGGTTTTCGTCCTCAAGTGGAAGAACAAGGAGCCACAAGCTCTCAATGCTCAAGATAAGATAAATGCGCCAAAACTAGATGTCAAATGATGTCTTAACTCTCATTTTATATCCCTCCATTGGCCCCAAAGCATGAAAAGGTAAGGCCGACCCCTTAGAGATGTTCTTTTCCTTCGTTATCTTCCTTTAATTGTCTTTAACTCAGCCGACCTGCTATGAGAGGGAAAAACACTAAAAGAAAATATAAAAATTAGTAAAAAACAAAGCAAATGGAAGTTCGATATTCTACTCCATCTTCTTTACTTCTTTCTCATGGAGAAGGAATGGCAAGAAGTCCAAATAGTGGCTCTTAAGTGGGAAAAAGGGACATTACATATCACTGAGATGTCCCTTTCACGGGATTAAGCCAACAAGAAGGAAATTAGACATCACCAAATAATCAAATCTGATATTTTATAACCAGCAAACTGAAATAAAAAACCAACAAACTGATTTCTCCCAACAATATATGCAAATCACAAAATTAACTTCAAATAACCTTGCCACAAATTAAATATATATTTTAGGCATCTAATAGAACTATAAACAATGAGAAATCTGAACCAACACCCTGCTGGAAATTAATAAATGTCCAGCGAAGAGCAACCACAACAAAATTATGAATTATGGGTCTAGAAACCCCCAAAAATCATGAAAATGCAGATTCCGACCTTAATAAATATGCCAAATCAGATTATGAACTGAAAATACAAATTTATGTCCACTAAACCCTCAAACCCTGGACCAAGGTAGGTTGTTCCACATGTAGGAAGCACATAACAATCTGAAAATGAATACTCTCTCCTCAAATCTGCCCTTTACTTCAATTCCAAACAAAGATGAAGGGTTTTCCTCTTTCACCCAACCCACTAGAAGGGTTTTCGTCCTTCTAGGAAGCCACACAAGAGGGTTTCTCAATGCTTAAAATTAGGAAAATGTGCCAAAACTAGATGCCCAAATGATGTCTCAAGACTCCTTTTATATTCCTCCACTAGCACCAAAACTTGAAAAGGGTAAGGCCGACCCATAAGATATGTTATTTTCCTTCATTAGCTTCCTTTATTTGACTATAACTCAGCCAACCTGCCATAAGAGGAAAAACACTCAAAAGAAAATATAAAAATTAGAAAAACAAAAGCAAATGGAAGCTCAATGTTCTTCTCCAGCTCCTCTACTTCGTTACCATGGAGAAGGAATGGCAAGAAGTCCAAATAATGGCTCTCAAGTGGGAAAAAGGGACATTACAACAACCGGCTTGCTCCAACTTCCTTCCCTCCCAGCCACGCCCGCGACCACGCTACTTCCCTCCAACTTCCGCCCTACTCCCCCAGCCTCTCACCTACTCCTCACCCTTCCCCCACACTTTGCCACTATCAGCCCTATGTACTTCCCCTCCCAATCACACTTGCAAACGAGGCACTTCCTCCCAAACCCGCCCCAACATCAGCCTATCCCTCGATGTAATGTCCCTTTCAAGGGTTGAAACTGAAAAAGAAGAAAACCACAAAAACCCAAATGAAATGATATCTGATTTTTTATAACAGCAACTATAATATCCTTCAAAACCCTAGGGCGAATTGTATAAGAGCTTAGAATTCACCATGTAGCCATGCACAACTAAAAATTACTTCAAAATGATTAATTCAAACATGACAATCAATATCCATCTAGTTTGGTAACAAATGGAGAAAATCAGCAAATATATACTGTTGTAATGAAATTTAGGACGGCAACAGAACAACCACAAACCAATGCTTAAAATGATAGATAAACACCACCAAAAATGACAAAAATAGATTCTAGTCTTATAAATTATGGAGATTTAGATTGTAAAATCAGATATAAAGTATGTGCCCTAGAAGGCACCCAACTAACACCAAACCCTATTCGCTTCCTCTAATGAGAGCTCCAAAATGCATGCAAAGCCTTTGTACATATTTTCTTTGATGCCCTAGATCCAAATCTGCAAGAAGTCTTCAATAGATATCTTCAAAGCATCCACAATGGGGGTTTTCCGCCCTCCACCAAGCCACAAGGAAGGTTTTCGTCTTCTTTGGAATGCCACACAAGATGGGTTTCGTCCTCAAGAGGAAATTTAATGAGCACTTTGCCCAAAAAACCAAGTATAGATAAAATGCACCAAAGACAGGATGCAAATGAAGTCACAAATCTCCTTTTATAGCTCTTGCTTCTTGCCAAAGGCCAAATAAAAGTGGGTTGACCTCCTTGGGCTTCTTTTAGTCTTTTAATTTGCCTTTATGACTCTCCAATCACAACCAACCTTCCTTATAAAGGGAAACACTGAAAGAAACATCAAATCTAATAAAGAAAACTGAAATAAAAATGCAATTCCTTCCCTTGCTCAATCAAGCTTCATTGCCACAGAAAGGGGATGGTAAGAAGTCCACTTTTAGGCTCTTAATTCGAAAAAGGGGGCATTACACTCTACCTGTTCCCTCTAGTTGCAGTTGAAGCCTAATATATCTTAAGTTCTGACAGCTGGACCCATGTTTTGTTGTTAGCTATCTTTCTTAGTTTTTGTCTAAATTGAAGATCATTCATTGGACAATTGCGAAACAAGTTTTGAGATATGTCAAAGGAACTCTTGACTTTGGCATTCTATATCAGAGGGTAAAAAAAATCAGAATGACAGGTGATACAGAGTCTACTTTGGGAGGATCGGTGGATATTCGGAGGTTTACCACCAGGTACATCTTTACCTTTGGCTTAGGAGTTGTTTCATGGCAAAGTAAGCTTCAACACATTATAGCTATATTTTCCACGAAAGAAGAATAAAAGGCAGCCGCTAGTGCCAGTTGAGAAGCAATTTGGCTACATCAGATTTTGATTGACTTTCACCTTCCTCGAACTACACCTACGCCACTTTCTATTTTCTATGACAATAAAGGTGTATTGAAGTTGGTAAATAATTTGGTATATTATGCTCACGGTGAACATGATGAGATTCATCATCACCATATTCAACAATTGGTTGATTATGGTGATATCTCTCTTCAATTTTGTGCCTCTAAGGAGCAGACTACATATCCAATGACTAAACCTCTTCGTCCCATCTTGTTTGTAAGGTTTCGGGACAAACTTGGTGTAATGTCCCCTTATTCAAATTAATCTGAAATAAAGGATTCTTTGGCAAGCAATGGTTAAACAATGGAAAATCATGGATTATATTTCAGTTTCATCATTCATATTCATGTTCTATTCTTGTCTCTCCCATTCTTAGTAGGTCGGTTGGGTTGGTGAGCTTTTAATAAGCTCAAAATAAATAAATAAGTTATTAATGATGTTGATTGGGTTTAGTGCCTTAAATGAGGCAATAAAATATTAAAAGAATACTTTAAGGGGTCGGTCTTGCTATTCCAAGCTTTGGCGCCAAAAGTTGGTTTTAAAAGAAGATTAGGGAACTCATTTGGGCATCTAGATTTGGCACATTTTCCTATTTGAGCATTGTGAGCATGTTGCTCCATGTTCTTCCACTTGAGGACAAAAACCCTCTTGTGTGGCTCCCTAGAAGGACAAAAACCCTTCTAGTGGTTTTGTTGGAGTACAAAAGCCCTTCAACATTGATTGAGAGTGAAGATTATTGTAGATTTGAGGAGAATACTTAATACTTAGATTCTTATTGGCATTGGGCAGCCTTCCCTAGGTGGAGCGACCTACCTTGGTGTAGGGTTTGATGCCCAAGAGGGCATAAAATTGAGATCTCTCTTCATTTTCTGATTTGGCAATATTTTATTAAGCTGGAATCTCCATTTTGGTGATTTTTGGCAATGGTTTACTATTTTTCCTAGCCCTTAGTTTTGGCTAGTCTGCTACTGTTTTTAAATAATTAATTCCAGCCATGAAATCAGATATTCTTTCAATCTTTTGATGTGTTTATGATCAATAAATATTGCCATGGCTAGAATAATTGTTTTGTGGCATTATTCATTGATTGTATTGGTGAAAAGTGGATTTAAATGTCATAAACAATTCGTTGCCCTTGTAGATTGCTGATTTCAAATTTAATTTCAGTTTGTAGATTTTAAAATCATACTCGCTAATTTTGGGGTTTGAGCTAATTTTCAGTTTTGTCCCCAAAAGGGATATTACACTTGGGATTTGTCACCTCCCGGTTTATCAGACCTATATTGTTAAAGACATTCAAGTGGGCTAGGTGGTTGTTGCCACGTTGATACAACATTTATTTCTGCTTTGATTGACTTGATCATCATTATGACATGTTTTGGGTGTAAAACATTTACTCACGATTGATTTGATTTACCATTAGATGATGATGATGATGTTTGCATTTCAGTTTTGATTATTGTTTATATGTTGTTCGTACTTCGTTTCAATTCATTTTGTTATGTCAAATGGATAATGCACTGGGTGTTTCTTGTTTGATTGTCTGTAGATGTTCTCCAGCAAGAGGAAAAGTATCATCACAGAGAGACAAAAAGATGCAACAATGGGTATGGCTAGAGAGAGTATTATGTGTTTGTGCATGGAAAATGATGTAATTGTAAGTCCTAGTTCACCTTGTTTATCCCTTTGTCTTTAGGTGCATTTATTAGTGTCACCTCATGTGAGCTATCGGGATTGTTTAGTCCCGTTCCGACGACGACGAGATTTAGAGAATGCACTATTCGCTATGGAGAGAGGTGCAACGCCGCACAATGACATTCGTCATGCAAAGCGTTGTTATTTTGGTACATGTCATTTTACGACTCATTATCATTTTGCGACTATAGTTCGCTAAATGTTGCCATGATGATGTTTTGAGGTTGAGTAATTGTGTTGATCGTAATTGTGCGTAAAACGAGATTTGACTAAAATTGTAATGAGGAAAAAAATAAGAATGTATTCAAGTAAGAAAAATTAATTGTACCTTTCATCAAAGGTGTATTTTGATGTTAAAGGATACTTGGCTTATAGGTCTTAAGTTGGTCTTGACATTCTATGTCTTATCCCCTTACTCTTTCTCTTTATCTCTCCATATCCTTATTTCCTCGCCCTAACCTCATGTTATCCTCTCCTACCAAGCGAAGCCATCAAGGAGCCCAAATGTCCATTTGTACCTACCCGCCTACGGTGGCATGGCATTGCCATGACTTTTATTTAACAATGAAACATTTTTACTTATATAGGCTTTTAGCATCCTCTATACGATGTGTGTAGGACTAAAAAATCCAAAGAAAATAAAACTTAAGGTTTTATAACCGCGACGTTATGCATGTGAAACGCCAAGCTATTGAACTCACCCTCGCTTTAAGCCAACTCACTTAAGACCATCACTAAGCTTTTTTGAGCTCGTTGCCAAACTAACACTAAACTCGAACTCGCCTAAAACATTCGTGACTTGAGCTTGCAGTTGTGCATTGGAACGATTCGTCGAGTTGAGCTCTCTAGCAAATTTAATTCCTTGAGCTTGCAGGAAAATTGAACTCATCCATCAAGCCACTCAAAAATCAACAATATAAAACTCTAAAATATGACTCATGATGTACCCCCCTAAAAGATGAGAGTGGAGAACTAATGTATACGACCTTCCTAAAAGGGAAGTAGTTTAAAACAACAAATAAAAATATGGAAAATGCAAAATTCCATGACTCCCTTTTGTATTTTCATCACTAGTGTCCATTAAGTCACCCTTTCAGGTTTTCATCACGAGTTTCGTTAAATCACCCTTTCAAGCTTTCATCGCGGGTCTCTATTATGTCGTATTGTCAGGGTTTAAACTTAATCAAAAGCATTTGTAAGCCACTCTTTTTGGTTTTTCAACATACAACTCAAGTGTGGGCCTCCTGATCTACTCTACCAAATCAGCAATAGGTAAAACTCCAATCTCAATAGCCTCAAATCACAAAACAAGTCTGACATGATAGACATCACACTATACTACACATCGTGCTCAAATGATAGACGTGTCTAAACCAAAATATATCATTGTGGCACATTGATCTCCTACATCTGCTGCAAATTCATTAACTCCAATCTATCTTAAGGCCTCAAAAAATTGGACTATGTACATACACAATCAATTCTATGTACTACGAATTGACATATCATCAGGTGTGAATTTGGTCCAATGTAGATACACAACCACTTGTATGTACTACAAATCGACATATTGACATCTGTGTGAATTTGGTCAAACCCTATAGTTTGCATAACAATTGGTAACTCGTCATATATACCAAGAGACATATCAAGAACATCAACATCAACATCAACATCAAATCTAGAAGAAGCTACAATATGTGGACAAGTATGATCAGGATCAGAAAGATCTACAAGGTTGAGCCCATCAACATCGTGGGAAGCAAGACCAACATCAACATCATCATCACTAGCCAAATCATCTTCATCGTCATCATCGACAGTGGACCGAACTCTCCAATAATACCTCGACAACAAGTGAGTCTCATATTGCCTTTTGGAGTGATCACTCCAGCTACTACTCGCACCTCCGGACCTAGTATGCATATCTCACACATAAGAATGCTCAACAGAATAAGATTTTTTGCTACATGATACACAAGGATGTAGGTAAAAACAATTACTAGAGGCATGAACTCGACTCAATATTGAGAACAGGTATGATGACCTCAGGGATTAAATGGCAAATTGGAAACTAGAGGATCAACAACTCGACCACCACGTGGACTACCCCTAGAAACAAAGTGAATAGGTATGGAATGGTCTAAAGCATGAAATCCAATAGGACTAATATACCCTAGACCGACACGATACTTATTGACATGCATTGTCTCTCATACTTGAACAAGCAAAAGTTTTGTAATAGGAATTTGAACAAATGTATGAATCATAATGGGCTTAAACTCTTGTGGTGGTTTGTAAACAGACTTGTATTTAGTTTTCTCAATGGCATGTATGACAATATGCTTAGACATATTTTATGGTTAACAACAAGATTAAGAATAGGCATGCTTGTATTTGGTTTTTGCACAATATTTTGAACATTGATTGTTGGCTTGACATTTAGTCGACCTTGTAACCTATCAAGTTCTTGCTCAAAAAACTAAATTCACTACAAAATTGCATTAAATAAAAGGCAAGAAATATCTCCAAGATGTAGCTATTTGACAAGCTTCTATTTGGTTTTGAGTTGTAATGCATATAGATAGGATTTCGTCGACATTAAGAATAGAAGCCATGATGCATAGTAAAATCAAAAAAACTGCTAAAGCAATGCGAAACAAACTCAAAAACACTACTAAAGCAATGCAAAATAGCTCCTAGTCCAAAACCATTGACAAATGTTCAGATGAGAGAAAAACACATAGTAGCCTCTCTATTCAATTTCGAGTAGGCTATAACAAGAGTATGCCAAATCCCCAAGATACACCCTTATATCAACAAAAATTCACCCTCATTTCTCCATTATAACAAAACAATGTGATATATGATCAAATTCTCAACATACTTACAATAGGTTGCAAAGTGATAAATAGCGTGTCAGAAAACTTAAAACTCGGACACTAACTCCTCAATAGTATTCAAAAGTTCTTTTCCGTAAAGATCAAGCGGTCATATGATTTAATGTCCCCTTCTCGGCGCTAGTCCTTTTCGGAACACTGAGCCCATTCCACTTCCTGTGACAAGAAGGAAATGAACAAGGGAAGTAATTGTCATGTTTTTTCAATTATTTTCGTGAGCTTTGCACTCTTCTTTAGTAGTTTTCTATATAACTTCAAGTCGGTTGGGTTAAGAAGATGAAAATCCAAATGAAAAATAGAAGAGAAGGATCCCTTATGAGGTCGGTCTGTAATGTCCCCTTCTTGGTACATTGTTGAAATTGAAGACTTGAAGACCCTCAACCCATTAAATTGTCTCATGGGTTTGAGGATTGAGCTTGAAAATGGTCCTAAGATGTCTATTGTCTATTTTGTAACCCCTTGGCATGCCTTGCACTACAAGGAGGGCTCTTTAAGTTAGTTAAATGTGCACATAGGATAGTTGTTTTTATTATTTAATTAAAAATAATAAAGTGCACATAGTCTTAGTTTATTAGAGACTTTATTATAATAAGAGTTTATGTTTTCTCTCCAAAAGGAAACGGTCAGTCTTTTTGAATATTGCACCCCTTAACTCTATAAAAGGGGGTCACATTTCTTTTAGTGGGTTATGTTGATTGAACTTTTGAAATTACTCCATGCTTTGAGAAATGGGATGTATGCCCTAGCTTTGAAGTCTTCTTGCGATCATTGTTGAGTGAATCTATGCATTGTTTCTCCATTCTAAGCTTTGGCGACTTGGTTTAGAGTGTTGGTGCATTTATTTGAGACTAAATCTGCATTGTATGTGAAGGGTTTGAGGTGCTTTTGTGACTAATATTGTTGCTGCAATTTATTTAGCCATAGCGACTGGGTTTGGGGTTTATTATATCATGTTTTGAGATCATTTGTGTTGGATTTATAATTTGTTGAGTTTAATTAATTATTTCGGAGCAAGGGCTGATATGTTGAAGTGTTTTAGAAGGGTAGAAAGAGCTGAAATTTATTTATATAATTTATTCTAACCCTAGCGACTTGGTTTCAGATTTTGGAGGTTGTTTTGAGGGGTTTTTAATGTTCAAAAAATTCAGATCTATAGTGCGTTAGGAAGTTCTTAATTTCTAGTTCATCATGCACTTTATTTCATGCAAAAATATGGAGTATTGAATGAGTTATGAATTTTAGAAGATTTCATGTCTGCAAGCTATCTAGTTGTTATCAATTAATATTTATTTCAAATCTGCAGTTTGGGGTTAGTTTAATATTGAATTTGGCTGTAGAAATTAGGAGGAATAAGAAGAAAATAATTTCATAATTTTTAGAGTTGATTTGATGCCCTAAATGTGTTGGGCGACCTCATCTTTTTAGGGGAAAATTAGGGTTTCATGTTGGCTGTGTGAAATCTAATTTTTGTATATTATTCTTCATATTTTTGTGGCCCAAAATCCAAAGTTTGAAGGTTTTTGCTTGAATGGTTAAGCGGGAAATAAATTTTGAAAATTGCAGCAGTTCAAGGTTTGAATATTAATTAATTTCCAGCTGTGTAAAATCTGGTTTTGAATGTGTTTAAATTTCAATTGTTTAATCCAATCTATCCCACCACCTTGGCTAGTTCCAACCCCATTTGAGTTCGAAATAGCTGACATTGGGATATTTTAGGTTCAAGCAAAAGGGTTTATCCATTTTTTGCTTGATTTCGACAAATACTTCCCCATTTTCTAACATGTCCTAGAAAGAGGACATTACACGGTCCTATTTTGGGTGCATTTTAATTTGTTTTGGGGCCACATCAAGGGATAAGAAGGGGTCGCTTGGCTTATTTATGGATCATCATCTTGTCTAAAATTAACATTGCATGGATTTTGGGTTGATTGCTCAACTACTTCCACTTAAGGGCAAAAAATCCTTTGATGTGGCCAACAAGGAGGACGAAACCCTTTCTTGTTTGATTGTAGAACGAAAACTTTTCAATTCATTGAGGATTCTCCATACCGGGGTTTCCAAAGAGCTTCAAAAAGATTGATTTTGCAGATTTTCAGCTAGGGTTTGATTCTACAATGATTTTCAGCCCCTCTCTTAGAGGAGTGACGCACCTTGTGGAGTTAGGGGGTTTCTAGCGCATGGTGACTTCCAACTCAGCTATCATTGCATTCCTTATATTTTTAACAGCCCTAATCTATATTTGGACTTCATTTTTGGGCTTGGAATCATTCATTTCCAGCCACTTTTGTAAGGGTGTTTTCTGTTATATTATTTAATTAAATAATTTTCAGTTGGGTGCAATTTTCAAAGGGCCTTTCCTAAGCAATAGACTGACAAGGAGTATCTTTGGGCTTAGGCAAAAGGCCTTTTGATGTATTAGATGATCCTGGTGATTGCACATATTTGACTGCTCAGGAAAGGCCCTCAACTATCCAGCTTCTGACATTTGAACTCTAGTTTTCTTGGCATGATCAATAATGTCAAAAGAAGAAATAGATTCAAATACTTGAGTTGCTTTCTGTGGTTGAGATGAAGAACTCGCATTCTTATCTCTAGGAGCCAAGGAAGAAGGTAAAGGGCTACCCCTTCTTTGTTCATCAGTTAATGCCTCAGCTTGACGAGATTGTGATCTTGTAAATACTGCATATGCATGACCATGATCATCTTCATGAAGTTTCTCATCATCATGTTCAGATTTGTAGTTTAGGAAATTAAAGTTGGAGTCGCCAGCAGGAACCTATAAAATCATCATTCTCGAGCTAATCACCGTCAGCTTCCTGGTCTTCTTCATTCATCTCCACATTGTTTCTGGGAGCAGCTTCAATTGCTAATCTTTGGGAACCAACAATGCAGTTCCGGTTGTTGATGTTGTTGAAATTTCGAGCAGGGACAGTGTTGTTGCCTTGAGCCATTTGAGCCATTTGTTTCTTCATCTGCATCATCTCATTTGCCAACTTTTGCAATAGTGAATCAGAAGTAGTAGCAGAGGATGAACTTTCAGTTTTAGACGTGTTGTTATTTATCTTTCCAACCATGATGAGGTCATCTTCAATTTCAACCGCCATGTTTTGAGCTGCTAACAAGTCAGTAGGACGTGCTCTTCGCAGTTGATAGCTTACTTCAGGAAGTAAAGCATTGATGAAGAATACTTTTTTATTCTCATCATTCAGGGAAGCAGATGCCGGAATTTTGTACAGTAATCTTTGGAATTTTGCAATGAAATCCCGCATGTGCTCATGTGGCTCCTTCAGCTGAGTCAGTTGGGTTATCAATGTACTGGAATCTTCGGCTTCCTTGAATCTTTTTAGGAATGCATCCCGCATAGTAGCCCAGTTGGTTATGGTACCAGGAGCTAGCCAATAGAATCATTCTCCAGCCAAGTCATGAAGAGTCTCTATGAAAAGCCGGACAGACACATCTTCATGTTCGACTGCAAGCACTCCACGGGATATAAAAAACACAACCAAGTGATCATCTGGATTCTGCTTTCCGTCTCCAAAGAATTTTGGAAAATTCTTTCTTGTCCCTTTAGGTAGATCATGCATAGGAGTCAGATTCAGAGGTCCAAAGGCTGCACCCCATGGAACAGGTGTTGCAGGGGCAAGTGGCTGATTCTGCATCATGAAAGGAACACGTCTTCTTCGAGAGTAGACTTGATGAATAATTCCAGCTGCCGAAATATGCAGAAGATGATCCAGATCTGGATGAATTTGTACTCTTCTTCCTGGTGAAAGACTGGATCTGCGGCTTCTAACTTGAGGAGGGTGATTGAAATTGAATTGCTCCTGCAATCTGTAGAAATGATCAGTCCTTCCTTACGCTTTCACAGATCGGGTGAATGGACGTTCAGCCAGGTTGAGAGTTGAATGGGAAAACACTCAGATCTGCAACAGATAAGCCGTGATCTACAAAAAGAGTTGCTCCCCAGCGGAGTCGCCAAAAACTATTGGCTAGATTTTCTGCACAGCAGAGCACCTAGGCAGTCATGAAATAAATCTCCGTCATTTACCGGTGAGGCTCCCGTGTAAGATTTGTCAATTTAATATGCTACTATCTATTTGGGGGTTTTACTTTAACTACTCAGCTCATGAACCATAGCTGAATAATTCTGCAGCAAGCAGCTGTGAAAAGAAAGGAAATATCTAAAGTAGGGAAAAAGAGTAGGAAACAGGAAGAAAAGATGGGAGATGTGCAGCCCAATCAATAGATAACAGAGTTGATTGCATGCACAGACAGATCCAATAGATATTAACACACAGAATTATAAGCAAAGGCAGCTTCCAGATCTAGATCTAAAATAACATAGTTTATAAGTAGATCTAAGACAGAAAGTTAGAAACAAATGCATCGTGGACACAAAGTTCTCCGGAAATCAGCTCATTTCTATTCCTTTGCTTCAAATAGCTATCAGAGGTTTCAACACAAAGTCTAGAACACAAGAATGTTGCTTACAAATTCTCCTCCTTTACCCGTAGGTTCTTCCTCTACTTAGAGAATGTAGAGGGGCAATTACAAATAGGAAACTACAGCTGAACTGGCACATGTGGAAGCCGGAAAGGAAACAACTGGCAATCTCCCTCCTAGAATTCCTCTTCGCATGACATGCATCAGGAGTTCAAGCCAAAATTGTGCACATCTGTCACTTAACTCAAAGAATCTTCCCAAATGACTTAAAGTAATGGTTTTTAAACCAATCACTTAAGTTTTATAAATTAATTGATCGCTCAATTACTTTGTCAGAGAAAGTAAGAGGAAGAAGAAGAAAGAGGAAAAGAAATTAGAAGAAAACTGCAACACTTTCAGTCTTATTCTTTTTCCATATTCTGCATGCGGCTGATTCTTTCGCCTTTGATTCTCACCAAACTGGATCTAGAAGCAGCTGACTGTGATTTGCTTGTGGGCATTGCCTTTGACTTGTCTTCCCTCTTATCCTTGAAGCTTTTGCAATTCTTCTCTAGTACATGCATCAGTGCAATGTTTGCCGTAAATAACTCATCATCTTTATTTTTAATTGCATATGAGCAATTAAAAATTTTGGAAAGCACTCCGGGTGCATGCAAATTCAATGAAGGCTTCAACTGGAAGATTGGGAGCACATGCACAAGATCCTGGGAGGAATTTTCCATGCAATGAATTCTACACGAGATACATTAGAAACAAGAGGATGAATTTTTGCCAGAAGCCTTTGCAATTATGAGATCTGGATCTATGCACATTCCATGATGAATTTTGGCAACTGAGTTGTGAAGGGGAAGGCTGAAGCTCGAATGATTCCACTGATTTTGATTGCACGCATGAGAGAAGTTTTTCCCGCTCTGGTTCTGTCAATCAATTCGAAAAGAGGTTCTGGGCCTAGATCTGTATCACCGATATCTGTGAATCTAGAAGTGACGCATGACTCTGTTGTGCTCTCTTTTTCATCCCTCTTTGCCATGGATGTATCTATCTTTCTCTGAACAATTCTTTTTCTCTTTATTCGGCTGGAATTCTTCACAACCGGTGCAGATCTGGATAATTCTTCAGATTCGGAGGATATATTCAATGTATTGGACATTGATTTAAGCTCCCTCTCTCATATAAAAACACATGTAATGAATTCCTGCAATTAATTCAGACAAAGATGGCAACCGGAATATGAACAGTGGATTTTAATCATAAAAATCTGCATAATTCAAGCCTGCTGCCCCAAAATTTGATGATTTATTTGCATGCAAAGCAAGCATGAATTTTACCAACTTCACCTGAGCACTTGTATCACTTATGCAAACAATTATCCAGACACAAATCAACCTCCTTCAACCTATGCGCCAAAATTGGAAGCTTTCAGCATTAATTCCACTTTCTTCTGAGCAAAATTCCTCTCCAAATGGGGCACACTTTTTGTCTGGGCTGCACTTCCTTGCTTTTGAATTAATTAATTCATCCTTATGGCAGCCCCTGCTTATATAATCCTCATAATTCTATAATTAATCATTGCCCCTCCTATTCCTGGCAATTAATTAATTAAATAACATGTTTTTCTCTTTATTTTGGGTGTCAAATTTGCATGCTTTAGGACAGCCATTGAATAAATTAATTTAATCCATTTACAACCCTTTAGCCTCAGTTCACTTAAGCTTCACAGTATGCTTTAACCTCATCCACTGAAAATAGGAATTAATGACATCAATTAATACTTTAAAAAGTATTATTTCTCCCTAATATGGGTCGCACTTTTTTGCATGAGAGGGGGCTACATTAAATAAATTATATTTATTTAATTTTAGACTTATAATTCCAACTTCCTTTTGTCCACTTTCCTTTATTGACTTTTCCACAAGCCTGGGCGCCAAAATTGGAGAAAAAATTAATTAAATTAATGCATTAAAAGCTGCCTTTCTTTCCCTAAAAGGGTCGCACTTTTTTGCATAAGCAATTTTTATTTTTAAAAGTCAACTGACAATGGGATTATTTAACCTGCAAGGCAGCTCTGAAAATCCCATGATTCACTTAAGTTGTTTGACTTTCATAATGGGATTATTTACCCTGTCAGGCAGGCAATAAAATCCTATGATTCACTTAAGTGATTTTTCTTTTATTTCGCAATGGGAATTTTTACCCTGCAAGGCAGGTAAGAAATTCCCGCCTGCAGCTTAAGTGACTTTTCTATCATGGGAAAAAGTACCCTGGTAGGCAGGTACAAAATTCCCACCTGCCTACTGCTTCCAAAAATCCCATGATCCACTTCAAACCCTCTTTTTCCAAAAATGAGGCCAGCCCAGAAGAAGCTTTTTGGTGCACGATTTCGTCTTTTCCAAGAGAACCAAACCTCCAATGACGAATTCCTTCTGGCACAACGTGCATATGTGATCTCCAGATACTCTAGGCCAAGAATCAGGTCAAACCGGCAAAGGAATTGATCCAGAGAAATTTCACAGAAAAACGAAACGGCAAAACACAAAAAACACAAAACGTTGCCAGAAATTACAAATAAAGTCCAGGATCCATTCCTTGTTAAAACCCTACTAGTATAAGGGAAAATTGACATGTACGATCACAACAGGGTTAAACCGGAGCACAATTTGCATCAAACAGGGCTCAAAATAATTAAATACAAATTTTCTGCAGGCAAACCCCAGCGACAGAATATAACAATTTTGGGCATCTGGGTATTTGGCGAAAATGACTAATATGGCTCCTTTGGAATATCTTGACACATTACAGACACTTTTTGGCAATTAAAACACAAAACGACCCATTATTTTAAAAGTACGAAAATTTTAACAATGGGGTAGTCTCAGATTTCAGGGCGAAATCTGGGGACACCAAAGTTATGATGTTTTTAAGTTATGTACTTTTGTTTTGCATTATTTACCCCTCAAAAACAAATTCTAGTTTCCGTTTGAGTTTTCAAACTTAAAAATCTACTGAGCATTTTGGAACCCATTGTGTAACCACTCACTGGAAAGCTAGTGGGGTCTAGTGTTAAAAACATTTTGAAAGTTTTAAAAAATAATGCAGTATGCCAAAGCTATCGCAGAAATGGTGATAAGTTTGTTTTTTCCTGATTTTTTGGCAAAAATTCATTTGGGCAAGTTTGCAAAATATTCTTTTTTTTTCATTTTTTTGGGGTGAAGAGGTCTAGAACTCGGAACCTTAGGACAACTAAAGAGTGCCTTCAACCAAAACACATCTAACACTTCACTTATGTGACAAGCTTGAAGAAGGAAATCGACATGAATGTGGAAAAACAAAGAATGCAGGAAGCAGTCTATGAAGTGAAAGAAATAAACTCAGCTCTCAGGCCGAGATGGGGCAGCCACCAATGATACATGTACCTATGGTAGAAAAACAAGCAATGATAAGAAAAGAGGATTCTGATGGTGAGCCAGATTTCAGCAAACAATTTATGTCATATGTACTCGAAACAATGGTCACATTCCAAGCCCAATTATTAATTAATTGTATTATACAATGGAGAGACACAAAACCACTTGAAAGAACAAAATCTTAAAAAAAGAAATGTGGGATAATTTACTTTGTGAAAAAGATGGTACACAGAAAAATTGCATTGATATTAATGAGATGCTTTCGATCATTACATTATTTCAATAATAAGCATAATTTCCGAACATGTATGTTAGAAGTTGGAGGCATCTAAACTGTTATTACCAAATTTTCACTTGAGAATGGAAAACCAAGCACAAATTGTGACATAAGGTGTTCTCTCATGACAAAAAGTAATGATAGCAGGAAAAACAATGGAAATATAGTTTTTAAAACTTAACATGGAGGGTGTACTAAAACAATATTATGCTATATACTAGATCATCCATGGCTAGGCAAAGTAAACGCCTTATGTGATTGGCATCAAGAAATGATATCAATCAAAATTGAGATTAATAAATTGAAAGTAGATATTATTACTAAAGAACTCATTGAGAAAATAGCCTCAAATAATGAGTCTAATTCAGAAATTCAGTTTGAACACAATGAAAAGTGGGGACTCTGATTTGGAAATGCGGTTTCAACCCAACAAAGGAGTTTTCTATTTAGACAAATTGTTCAAAAGATAGCAAGTACTCTAACATGGGATTCTTTCATTGGCAAATAAATGATTACGACATGTTGCACATGTTGCACTTAATCTATGTTATTGAATTAGAATATGATAATCAGAAACCACCTGCTTACGTACTGGAAGATCCTAATGCACATCAACAAGATTAACCCCCACATTTTTCAGTTTCAGAATATGTAACAAGAGAGAGGGTTGTGATCATGCACCCTAGCAATCATGCATATCAATTTTCAGACCACCAAGCAATCAGTTATGCAAGACCAATGAAATATCCCCAACGACGAGATATTGCTCCAAATTTGCAAAAATTTCTGACTTTTAATTTGTAGGCATTTTGTCAAACAGTTTGCATGCACTGTTTAGAACAGCTATGACAATGATCATAAATCCATCACATAATCATAAAAATATTCAAAGCTTGCATAGTGTCATTCCATCACATAGTTGGCAATCATTCTATTGAACTGGAAATATCATTAACACTCTCATAAGTAGTTAGAAAAACAAGGAATAAGGCAAAAATATTTTAACAAACATTTACCATACATTCAATTGAAGCAAACATTCCAATATATAGTGTTCAGATTAATAAGTTCAACCTCTTAAATGATACAGTTGTTGCTGGTAGTATATTTCTAAGTGTAATGATCCACGGTGTTGGCATGCATTTGATATTAAACTCAGAAATTATTCCTTTAAACAATTGAATATGGCCGAGTTGTACAGCAGAAAAATCAGTCCTTTGCAATTAATTATCAAATATAAAACTGAATATGAATACTCATAACAGCTCCATACGGCATATAAAAAATTTAGAAAATATTATACTTGCAACACCTAAGAATGATTGTTTGTACAACAGTAATAACAGTTTAATTTTCTATTTAAAACTGCATTAATACTTTTGAAGTAGCAGCGCCAAGCAATAGATGGATATTAGACAACCACGATTTTTCCTGAAATGCCCATGTTGCCTTCACAAATAAACTCCAGTATACAAGAAATGGTCTTCAAACCTGTAAATACAACTACTAGGGATTGAGGATGAATCCTCTCACTGAAATAGCTCGTCCAACTAGGGTCCAAAGTCTCCTCTGCACCTCCTTGAGCAAGAGAAATGAACACGCAAGCTCACCAAACATTTCCAAAGAAAATAACAAATGAACATAACTTTCATTTTTAATCCTCACGTCATCCTTATAACTCCTTTGAAACCCTAATCCTCAACTTTTTTCAATGCCACTTTATAAAATAATGATTAATATTTCACTTTAGTCATAAGCCATGACTTAAAGCACCTCAAAGTGAAAATATAATATAAAGTTGGCGAAATAATTTGTCACAAGGACAAATTAGCTGATTTTCACCAACACTCTGGGAGTATGTCCCTCCTGCTTGTGAAAGGGGAGGCTCCCTTTATTGTATGCAAATAAAACAAATATTGTGGGTCACCAATAGGATGGGGATCACACAGGCACACTCCACTAAACCTGCGGCAAATGCTTGCACATAGTGCAAGGAAAGAATTTACGAGAGAGGTGAGATAGTGGGAGTGAGAATTTTGGGAGAGAGGGTTAACCTTGTAAATAGGCACTAGAAGATTTTTACAAGTTTTAACCAGAATTTATCCACACACAATTAGAAGAAAACAACTTTGTTAACAATGGAAAGAAAAAATGAATCATGAACACAGAATTTCAATAATCCATTCATCAAAGGTTCTAACACCTTTCTTGGTTATACAAGATTGTCACATTCACAAAGCTGAAAAGAGAAATAGAGGAAATATATAGAAAAGAGAATGGAAGAATGTCATCTTTTTGCTTGCTTCTTAGTAGTGCACTAGCTATTTAGTTAGAGACTCACAAATTGACAACCCTTTGAAATGAGGGAGTCATACAATATATACTTTTCAAAATGACTCTTTGCCTACCCCCCACATGACTTTTCACTAACCTTTACAACTTGTGACCTTTCGTATCCCTAGGAAAGAAAGTGGGTCTCTTTTTTAATAATTGGAGGAAACTTGTTACGAAGTTTAACAATAGGTCACATTTAAATGAATAAGACAAAAGTGAAAAGTAAACCCCCCTTAATGAAGAAATGGAACATGAAAGAAGAGAAGACGGGGGTGGGAAAGAGAGAATAGAAGAGATAGCTACTCTGAAGAAGCTGGTGCATTTTCGGATGAAGATCCACTTGCTAACGAACTCTGGGAGAGTGCTCCTAGAAAGATCTCAATTCCCTTGAACTCCTTGCTTAAATGAGCCACTGTGGGCGAAACCTTCTCCGCTTGAGGAATATGCACAAAGTTTGGAGCCTTAAGCCAATTCTTAGAGGTGTTGTTGATACTTTTGCATTTTGTGAACCAGGCTTGATGCTCCTTTGTAGTGTTGGAAATAACACATATGATCTCTGCAAGAGATTCCAAGGTGTCTTCATTGAAGGAGAATGGGTCACATGCCTCTTTCTTAACCAATTCTTCAAATGGCTTCATGAGATCATTCACTGAAGTGTTCTCATTTACTGCAAGTACTCCGAGCTTTTGCACTACATTTTTGAAGTGAGCTCATCACATGAATCCAACTCATTAAGAGCTTGATTCAACATCTCATATCTAGCAACCAGAGTTCAGGACCAAATTGGAAACATGTTTTCAGATGCAGAATTGAACACATTTCTGTCTACCAATATAGAAGAATTGATTTTTCCCATCTCAGTCACTAGTGGAAATACCTGATCCCAATGCTCTTTCTCATTTTCAATCTCATCCCTGGTCATCTTCACTTTTGCGGCGGTAGCAAACATGAATTCAAAAGTGAAATAATTTCAGGAAACAAGGTCCTACCTTTCTCAAGGATTTTGCTTACCCATCTGTCATTAGCCCTACCTGTCATTGTGACCCTGCGTCCTCCTGATTAATTCTGGATCAAAGTTGTTGATTGGAGTGACTTCTTCAGCTAGGAGAAATGGACCGACATTGGGCTCTATGAAGGAATGAACATATGAGGTGAGAGTTATCACGTGTTCTTCCAGTTGTTCAATCTTCTCCTTATACTCCTCATTTCTTGCAAGAAGGCGAGTGGAAGATTCTTTGAATAGATTAGCATCTCCTTCGTCTGTTGTTGGCCCCAAAGGAATTGTGGTCATTTCATAGTCAAATGGGGTCATCTCACCAATAAGCTTTACCACCTTAGGCCGAGCTACTTCCACATACTAATTTCTTGAGGCACCATTGAAGAAGCGGGAAGTAGTTTGAGCTTTCTTACTCACTTTGTTTTCACCATCATTGAAATGGCTTGAAAATCCGGCACCACTTCCTATTGAACTATGTGAGTCTCTCCTCCAATCATTTCTTGCACCCAAGGGAAGATTTCAGTTGATTCCAGTTCGGCACTGGGCATGATTGTAGTTTCAGGCTCAACGCAAAAGGGTACCTCCTGCGTTTGTTGAATTGGCTCAGCCACTAAGGAGGAGATACCTGGAGACTAATGTGGAATCGGTGGATGAGAGGGATCAATTTCTCCTTGTTCTAGCTCTTCTGTGGTGTCTTCCATGACCTTTGTTTTCTTGAGCAACCTCCTGTGGTGAGAACTTTTGCCATCCGTTGCCTTTCTTTTCGCGGGCTCTCCTGAGTGAGTAGAGCTCGCAGTCCTATCAATTGTCTTCGAAGTTGAGATATGAGATACCTGTCTCTTGAGAGTTTGAAGACCTCCTGATTCAATAAGTGCAGCCCTCTTTTTCTTGAACCATTCCTTGGATCTTTGGATTACCAATTCAATTCTTTCACTGATGTCTCTTGACTCACGAATGCTCCATGAGGCCTACGGAAGAGGCGAGGCCTTCCCCGCTCGATATTTGGGATCATACAACTCAGTCCCATCATCTTTTACTCCCTCCTCAAACCAATCAAATCTGAACTTTCTCATCTGGCCAATGCTCATTCTAATGTGATCACGTTCTTTTGCCTCAGAATCATCCGAGCAATTTACCCAGTAATTTTCGATCTATGGAACATAGTGCAAATCAGGAAGATAGAAGGTCTCAGGGTTGCTTTGAATGTCAAAATGTGCCCTAGGTGTATATGAATAGAGGTTCAAGGGGGCAAATGAAGCTTCAAGATTTGAGGCATCATTGACATTCTTGCAAGAGAAGATTTCGAGAGCGATAGGAAATGACACACCTTTCTTCATGCAATTTTTGAGTTTGTCGTTGTACTATAACTTTTCCCCAATTAATAATCCTACCATTAATTAAATACTTTACCATATAAAACATCCAATTGTATATTTAAACAAAAAACAATAGTCACATGATTAAATATATATATCTAAGTGAGGACTTTGTGTTGCTCAAGTAACTTCTAGGTGATACCCAAGATTCAGCACCTCAAGCTATGGCCACATTATCAAGAGGAAATATTCAATAAATAGTCTTCTTGCCCTGGCCAAGAACCATCTTGGGTTATACTTCACATACCCCAGTTAGGACACCATCC
The DNA here is from genome assembly GCA_019776745.2 of Taxus chinensis. NCBI lineage: Eukaryota > Viridiplantae > Streptophyta > Pinopsida > Cupressales > Taxaceae > Taxus > Taxus chinensis. The sequence goes on from CM034150.1 coordinate 16,860,458, forward strand.
AAAGTGCTCCTCTCCAATGCCCACCACTCGTCTTCACTCATAATCAAATAGAAAATTACTTGAGCACCAATTTTAATGCGTGTGTGTATCAAATCCCCACACCACATGTTTAAATAAGTTTCCCTCAGGTGGTTGGATAATCAATACACCCTTTCATAATAATTTACAATTAATTATATACACCCATAATGGTCCATAATAATAAAATTTAATCCCTGCTAATAAAAGGAGTTCAAAAAACTCTTTTAACTCTTTTATTTCCCCCTATTTTAAAGGGGTTCGTATGTACATATCTCCCACCCTATTTCAAAGGGGGTCTCTTTTATTCATACTCCGTCACTTTGAATAACCTTAGGACTTAAATTTAACGTTTTTTCTCTTGATGAATTAACTTTAGAATACATAATAATTATTTTATTTTATTTTGATTAGAACTTTAATATTTTCTCAATGTGGAGAATTTGTCACATAACATTTCTCCCCTCCTAAATCAGTTGCTGACCTCAGTAGCTTTATCTTTCTCTTTTTAATTCTTTTATTTTTCTATTTATATTAAATTATCAAAACCATGCAACAATTAGATCAACAATACATATGAAAGGCATGAGGGGGAGCAAATTGTTTTGGTTTGCTCTTGCTTTTAATGGCATATTGTGACATATTTTTATATTATATGTTATTAGCAATGTAATACTTTTAATAAATCCTTCTATATGCCTATCGGCCTCTCACAAGCAACTATGGATGCTTTTGTTAGTATTAGGTATTTGGTATAAAAACATGCATACCAAAATGTAGATGTAAAGACCAGAATTACAATGGAAAATTTACAAAACTAACCACATCTATTAAAAATCTAAGATTATTCTAATATAAACTAATAAATAAGACCTACGTGTAAAATATCAAATACGTGATCCATACAATCATTTTAAAAAATACTACTAATCATTTATGCTTTTATCCATACTAGAGAAAATGATTTCATAGGAAAATAATTGATTTCATGCATGTTTAGTGATAGTCAACAATGGTAAAGAATGAGAAGCATGTCATGATAGAAATACAAACCAAGCATTAAAAATAACCACTACTCGGCCAAAGAAACCAAGCATAGAAAATAGGGACCACTCGACCAAACTAACGGGTTTAGTACATTCCTAAAATGATACTCATATCATTTGAATGATATTTTTAATAATTGGAATTCTTTAAAAGACTATAGAGTTAAGGATTAAATAATATCTCATTTGATATGAATTTAAGAGCATTTACGTGCCATAAACATTATATCATTATCCTTACCCTTAAACTTCATTTGTATAACTTTTTTGTCAACTTTACTATTTTCTTAATAAGACAAGTTTAATGTCAGAAATTTAGGGTTTGCAGAGTTAGAACACATTTTAGACTTGTTTTTAAAGGGCATTCCTTAGAGTGATAAGATTCCAGTTGAAAAGATATGATATGAATCATATAGCTTCAAAAGTACCGTATCTGTGGTTTGTTTCTCCATGTATTTAACAACAAAATAAAAGTTGACCCATGTCAAACAAACAAACCCACGCACTAGGTTAAGCACTTCTTCATAATCCAAAACAAAACATGAAGAGTGATACATCCTAAACGGCCTTTCAGACCTGTCATTTTCCTTGCATAATAATACAAGCACTTTATTTGAGATCCAGAGGAGTTAACCACGTTGAAACCCAAGTTAAAGTTGTAAATTTAGCAGTAAATGGATAGTTGCAGCGTGCATAAGTTAATAAACAGAATGTTACGGAGAACTGTGCTAAACAAAGCTCTCGCTAATACAAGTCCTAAATTCAGGACCATTATGAGTTAAAGAAAAGATTATTTTTTTTTTAAATTACAAAAGAATGATTCAATTTTAATCGACTATTTTAGAGCACATGTTTAAAGATTAGAGATTACATTTATTTAATAAGTTAATTAATTATAAAGAAGTTGATAAAGGAATGAGTAATTTTACAAAGAGGACAAAGACATAGATTATATTGAATAAGATTATATAAATATAATATTGACAATTGAATTTAAGTTAAGAGATAGTAATTAGTTTATATATACTAATTAAGAATTATAACAAGTAATTAAACAAGGCCGCAAACTATAACTTTACACTATAGTTAATTTCTAGGTTTTAATAGTATATAGTTTTTAAGGTAGCTCGATTATATATATATATATATATATATAGGTTTAAGTTATGGTTAGGTTACAAATTATAGTTTTTAATAAGTACAGTTTTTAAACACTTATTAATTAAAAGGGGCTTTTTAGACATAGGTATAATTTTATTTTGAATAATATAGAAGCAATTTAGTTCAAAGAGGGTACCAAAGGACATAGAATTTTATTTTGCATAACTAGTACACCGGGGAACATAGACAAGACTTGAGCCAATAGGAAAAATCAATTTCCTATTCTCATGGAGTGTTAACTCCCTGTAAGAGACCTTAGGTAAATTAATTTTACACATCTTTTCACGCACTAACAAAACAATTAAATAAATACAAATGTGAAAAATTAGTAAATTAAAAAAAAAAAGTATTCACAAGTTTTCCAAGGTCTTAGGGCTCTGATACCAAAATGTAATATAGTTTTTTCCCAATTAATAGTCCTACTATTAATTAAATACTTTACCATACAAAACATCCAATTGTATATTTGAACAAAAAAACAATAGTTAGATGATTAAATATATATATCTAGGTGAGGACTATGTGTTGCTCAAGTAACTCCTAGGTGATACCCGAGATTCAGCACCTCAAGCTATGGCCACATTATCAGGAGGAAATATTCAATAAATAATCTTCTTTCCATAGCCAAGAACCATCTTGGATTACACTTCACGTACCCCAGTTAGGACACCATCTAAATTGCCCCTCTCCAATGCCCACCACTTGCCTTCACTCGGAATCAAATAGAAAATTACTTGAGCACCAAGTTTAATGTGTGTGTGTATCAAATCCCAACACCACATGTTTAAATAAGTTTCCCTCGGGTGGTTGGGTAACCAATACACCCTTTCATAATAATTTACAATTAATTATATGCACCCACAATGGTCCATAGTTATAAAATTTAATCCCTTCTAATAAAAGGAGTTCGAGAAACTCTTATAACTCTTTTATTTCCCCCTATTTTAAAGGGGTTCGTATGTACATATCTCCCACCCTATTTTAAAGGGGGTCTTCTTTTTATTCATACTCCATCGATTTGAATAACTTTAGAACTTAAATTTTATGTCTTTTCTCTTGATTAATTAACTTTAGAATACATAATAATTAATTTATTTTATTTTGATTAAAATTTTAATATTTTCTCAATGTGAGGAATTTGTCACATAACATTTATAACAGCTGTTGACATGGACAAGTTGCCTACATAGCTCGAACATCACGATCTTATCACTGAGGTACCTTAAGAGCTTGCAGGGAGCGAGATCAAACCCTGAAACTCTGATATATGAGAAGGTTGAAAGCTGAGTGAAATAGGGCCCATATCTTTTGATCAACGCAGCGGCTTGAGAAGGCAACCTCAGCTCTGGATTGCCTTCCAGCAACCGTATGATGAACATGGTGAATGCATCATTCACCCTTGAGAAATGATGATTACTTTCTTTGAGAGTCAGCTGCGGATACCTTTCATACACGGGGGCCCTTTGAGAGACATTTTGAGCAAGAGTCAGGCCTCTGAATGGTCTTGTACTCGCAAGAGCATAGACTAGATATGATGTCATCGAGAATCTTTTGGTGACCTGCAACTTAAGCAATTGATGGTGGATGTTCTAACTTATTATTTATCCCCAATCAATCATTTGTTTTCCTTCGATGACAATAAGGATAAATTGTGCCATCCAATCTTCAAAATCTTTTGTGGCCTCTTCTCCCATTACTCTGCTCAGCAGAATGATTGTATTAGAATAGCCTTCATGAAACTCACTTCTAGACAAAGCTTTTGGCACACAAGAAGGCTTCCTCCCTTGCTTCAGCCATGATCCCAATGCAAGACCCTAGGGATAGGATTTCTTCTTCGACCATTCACCGGATGCAAACTCCTTTGTGACGATGACCATGTTGTTACCAATTGGGATTTGCATACATTGTGAAATGCCCTTTGGAGTGAGCACTGCAAGTATGGAATTGTCGTCTGCTCTTATGATCCTTGATTCAGGCTCATAGTGTTGAGCACACGCTAGCACCAATTCAGTACTTTGAACAAACATGAGATGACCTCCTCCAGCATACAATCCACTCATCAAAATCTTGTCTTCCACTGGTTCCCTTGGGACTCCGAGCATTTGAATCTTCAAGTCTTCAAGGTCCATGTGAGTAACATCACTGTCACCCACACCTGGATATTCTGATACCATGGTTGAAACAGGCTCCAAACTAGAGAACTTGAACTTCATGATGCCAAAAATTCATAAGATGCATGAAAATGAAACTATCGGCAACTTTATGCACTTGAGTCCGAAACTTTCTATTTTTGGCAGGTAGGGTTTAGGAGCTGTTTTTTTGCTCAAAGTTTGTTTTCCAACGCTCCTAACACTCTTAGCATACCTCCCTTGATGTTACTTTACTATTTTTTGAAAGTTTCTATTTTTAGTAAGTTGTTTTTTGTTTTTTTGTTTTTCAGGAAAACTGTCTGTTTTGCCTAGTTTGTCATTTTCACTGTTTTCTAAGTGCTCTGAATGGTGAGGTCTTGCAATTTTCGAAGGGTTACTATTTTTAGTTATTGGTTGCAACAAACACTTGTTATTTTTGGAATGTGCACTTACTAGTGTTTGTTTGCAACGAAAAATACCCTCATCAGATTCAGCTTGTCTCCGAGATACCGTGCTCCAAATTTCACAATGATCCGCCAGCCAGAACTCTTGCAAATTTAAAAAGCAACTTCTAGGACACAAATTTCAGGTTTTTTGTTGTTAAAAAACTAGGGCATCATAAAGTTAGCAATAATAGTCTTCTTGAAGGCGTCTAGTATGGAGATCTGCTAAGAAAATTTCAATAGAATCCGCCTTCAGGTTTGCAAGTTATGAATTTTTCTTCATTTTCACGTTCATGGCTGCCCTGGAAAAAAATTGGCAACATGCATGGTGTTTTTGCAGATATTTGGAGATTTGGTGGCTTCAAAAATGGTAGTAAGGTCAAACCAAATGAATAAATGGAGTTAAAAGCAAGTTATTTCATGTTTTTAGCAGCCCGACAATGGTTCACGGACAAAGTAGCAGCATGTAATTTTAAAATTAGGGTTTTTATGGTTGAATATGGGGCGCATTTTTGTCTGCTTTGTCCCATTGGGCATGGGGACAGGAGGGGCAAGAAAATATGCCTCAAGGAGATGAGAACAAGTAGAGCTGTAAGATGCACGGATGGAGAGATGGCAAAAACAAACCCTAGCACCTGGGAGCTGGATTCAGGTCATATGAAGAACCAGAAGAGGGGCTAGAGTGGGGCACATTTTTGTGTCCCCTCTGTCCCCTTGGGAATGGGGATAAGAGGGACAAGGAAATGCACCCTCACTAGATGGTGCCAAGTGTCACTGCAAGATGCGATGAGGAGATGGAAGAAAGCATGTTTTAGCACTCGGGAGCTGAAGTTGATCGCATGGAGAACTAAAGGAGGAGCTAGAGAGGGACGCATTTTTGTCTCCTCTGTCCCCTTGGTAATGGGGACAAGAGGGACACAAAAGTGTGCCTCAAGGAGAAAGTGACATGTGTCACCCCAAAAAATGACTAAGTATGAGAAACATACCTCGCACAAGAGAGAACTTGACACAATTCCTAAAGCTTCAGGAGGTCTTTTCTTATGAAGTTTTATATGATTTTGACTCCCAAGAGTCATCCCAAGACCATTTCAAGAACAATGGGATAGGTTTCAGACCTCAATTCCGCTTGCATCTTCAAAAATTGGCCCCTTTTTTTTCAGGACAGCCGGGTGTGTCTGCCAAGATTGAGTTGCCTTGAGAAATAAACATGTCTTGTGAGCAAAGTGATGCTTCCATCATGTAGAGAATTCCTCCAGCTTTCCAATGCCTATTTGATTGCCTCCCACTCCTTATGGAGCTCCCAGAATCATCCGGTGAAGTTCAGGTTCCCAATTTAGCTCTACATTCCTTACACCTAAAAAAAACCATTGTTGCACAATTTGTCCCTAAACCTCCAAAACTTCCCTAAATATTACTAAATCATTTCCAACACCTTCATAACTCTCCAATACCAGCTCCAGATGATCATGAGCTTCCAGATCCTTCCTGGAGGATGCACACCTGTCTTGAGATGGCCAAAATTAGCCTTTCTAGGCCTACTAAAGAACTAGTTTTCAAGAGCACTTCACTGAATGAGATGAATGGATTTTGCTACTTTACTTCAAACACTTGCACAAGCTTATTCAACACAATTAAAGGACTTGCAAGGCCGGGATGGGCAGGATACATAAGACAGACTGAATTAGAGAGAGGTTTAGGGGGATTTTCAGGCAAATTTTTACATTTGGGCTTGGTTGTCATTGTTCAAGTTTGAATTTTTGGGCCTACAAAAATACATGACAACAAAAGTGCATTAAAAAAACATCTCAACGTAAAATTATTACATTAATGCATATAAGGGTCCAAATATTCCCTTTATATCTCTCACGCCCCATTTCCCAAGGGAATAAACAAGGAAAATGGACGGAATTGGCCAACTAGGCCTCCGAGTATTTGGAAGGACATTACAACCAACCACTAGAGGTGAACATAGGAACAGCTGAAGAAGCACACATGCTCACGATCGAAGCAGATTTTCCTCATGAATTTGCAGCAGAAACAACAATTCAAATCTTGATAGAGTGTGATGAGGGTTTTGTGTGGACAAAAAAAGATCTAAGAGGTGTCCCACCAGAACTAAGTGTTCATTAAATAGACCTGATTACAGAAGTAGCACCAGTTGCACTTAGACCTTACGGAATGAATCCATGCAATACAGCCTAAGTATATGAAGGAATGGAGAGAATGTTAGAGTATGGTGAAAAAATTGAGGAGACAAGTGTATGGGTCTCCCCGGTAGAAATTACTGTAAGAAAGATAAGGATAAACCAATGAGGGTTTGTGGAGATTTTTGTTGTTGCCCTGAGTAACATCTGCTTCCTATCCCATTAATAAAGAGATATATATTAAAAAACAATGTTTTTTCCCACGTGCACTAATTCACAATAGATATAACAGCAATGAAACAGTAACAGCAATAAGCAACAGCTCCTAATTGCAATAATTGGATGATATTGTAATAACCATCTCTGTGTGTGTACGCACATGCACATGTGCATGAGTGTCCCTGTGTGTGTGTGTGTGTGTCCATGTCTCTCTGTGTGTGTCATAGGGTATCACCAAAGGCCGTGCCTTTGGTGATACCTCTTCAAATACATATTAGAAAAAATTGTTCTTATCCGCATGCACTAGGCGTCCATATAAATATCTCTCGTTGGTTACTACCATAGGTGATGACTTCGGTGATACCTCTTCAAATAACATTAACAAATTTATTAAAATGTAACCAGCAATAAAATAAAGGAACTTGGAACTAAGTATTTATGCTTAATAAGACCAAGTACCCTCTATACTGTCTACAATACCACATAAATATATCTCAAAGATTATCTTCAAGAGCAAAATAGTGTTGAAACCCAGTCAAAATACCTTTCATACTAAGCCTTAACAATCATTTAATAATAAATACACGAAGGTTGCTTTGAAAATAAACAAAGTGTTAATTTAAAGCTTCCATAACAACCCAGCCAAACTAATATGAATTGTGCAGCCCTAACGGCCTAACAAAATGAGCAGCAACTGAATCATATGTTAAACTTGTTAGACATAAGTGATCTTGTGCACCATACTGTTCAGTTGTAGCATACTAATATATTTTTGGGTTGATGTATTACAGTCAAATGATTACAGGCCTTGGCTATGCATGTGACTATCCGAGATAAAGGACCAATGAGGTGCCATGCCCTTATACAGAAACCAATTAATAGTAGTTAGAGATTGTGGATGGAAGTGCGCCTTGGTCCATGCATCACAGTAGAATCTTGACACAAATAGAAAGTTTCAACATGTAAACCTAACCCCAATGCGGCACACTGTACACAGACATGTTGAGCCTAACAACCTTGGTTTCTTATCACAATTCTCAAATATCAAACTTATTTCACTCACAATGTGTCCCTTACTCTCCTGGTTGTGAATGGAAAGGAGATGGTTTATAATGCTTTAAGTCATAAGTTCTTACATGAGCCGTCATCTATATGTATAGAAGCTAAATCTTAGGGCAAGCAAAAATGAAAGATGCACAAGTAACGTTAGGAATAAATGTTAATAAAGGTAAGGAATGACCTAAACCTCGAAGTAGTCAATATATTGAGGTATGCTAGGATGTTGCAAGGATTGCAAGACTCGGCATTCCCGTTCAAAAAGGTCGAGATCCTGTAACAACAATTTCAGACCAAATTCAATAATAATGGTTCTCATGATTCAATTATAAGAAACAATTCCCTATGTCATGCAGAATAGACTACAAAAGTAGCAAAGTAAAATCATCTCAGGAAGATGATAGCATTAGTTGACACACAACTAGTCATTGGATTCCTACAAAGTAGGTAAGATGGAATTTTAGTAGTAAAGAAGCATATTTTCCTGCACTAATGTATGCTCTATAACTAACAGTCTCTCTAAACAATATAGACAAACTTTCTGGTGATTCAGGTAAAAGTGCAATCTCTCATACTCAGAAAACACTGACCTTCCAACCTCTCATGTTTCGTAAGGACATAGCTTTCAAAGCAACCTTCTCACCATCCCCCACCTCTGCTTCGTAAGTTACGCTTGAACCACCCTCACCAAGGACCCCAGTAATTTTGTATTTACCAGCCACCATATCCCCATTTTCATGAAGCCCTTCCACGATGGATCTCTTATTGCGTGATGTTTCCCCAGTTGTATTTTTTCTGCTCAGAACATTATGATTCATAGATGACCCATTAAAAATTTTAAAATGGCTGAATAGAATGCAAAAGATATAGAAAATAAAGTGTGTCAAATGAACAATAAAGCCAGTTTGTCTTAAATAACGACAAGAGAGTAAGCGAAGATCTTAACTGGATTTGAGCTTTTATTATGAGTGACCTAGGGTCGTTATTTCTTGAAGTCCGCCTTGTGAATACGAAATCTCTTCTTGCATACAGTTTTGAGAAAAAGAAGCGAGTTCCCAGTGGCTTCTCGGAGCTTATTTGTTTTGCGGTGCAAGAATTTCCTAAATAACAATATGAACTGGGAAAATAACTGAGCGTGATACACTCCTGTAGAAAATAGCAGCACTCAAGCCCCATAAATTTTCCCAGGTTTATGAAAGCATATGTGAGCCACATAAAACCAAAGTCCAAAACATGTCAGTTCTTTCTTCACGAACAATGGAAAAGTACTCGTGGCAAGACTTAAAAAACAAACAATCATGATTAGAAGTCATTTTACCATCCTAGTTCTTGATTTTCAGCATATTAATTGTATGGTACAAATAAACCTTCCTCAATATAGACCCTGCAAAAACCAATGCATTGTTATTCGATAGATAAAACTCCATGATATAAGATAGCACAATCATGTAATTATAAAAATAATCGTGAACTTGCTACTCTTGAGAACACCATGAAAGATATTGTACACAGAATCCTCCATTCATATTCCGAAGCTTGTCAACCACTTTAATAAAACCCTTGCAAAGATACTATTGAACACATGATTGATCAGTATTGCTCCTTATTTTATAATGGAAAACTTGAATAGGAAAACAAACATTTGTTGCCTAGAGTACACACATTAACTACATACAAGAAATATGCAAAGTCATCGTGGACAGAAAGGAACACGACGCTATATAATAGGAATAAGAATCTACTCAATAAACATGACGGCGAAACATGGTTTCCATGATTAAACCTGACTCTCACATAATACTCAATATACTCAATGATAGAAAAACCAATGAATTTCTCCAAGGTATCAACTCAATACATACATATAGGAAAGTGGATGCTAGGTATAACAGTTGGCCATAAACTTACTGACCCATCACTAACCCAAAACTTTACTTAAGGGTCACAAGTACATTACAGATTGTACATCATTACTTTACTAAAGACTTGCTATATGCTCAACGAAGATAAGCACGTGCTACTGAAACTATTCTCTAGATCTATCCCTGTTAAGACTTGTTGAATGTCTACGCTTAACAATATCTTCAACTTCACTTGGGATGGCAACATAATTGCCTCATGAAACATCTTCTGTACAAAATGAAAGAAATGTATCCAAGTGTTGGAAGCTCATTTAGGACCAAGGCCGACTATGGGTAACATTTTGTCAAAGCATAAAGCTTTTGCAATGTAATAATTCTATGATTTTGCGGTAGAAAAAGATGAAGAAGAATGTAACGCTCTTAGAGCAAAGGAAGAAGAGGAAAGAACTCATTGGGAATCCCAAGAGTTATATGAAAAGCTATAAACATAGTAAGAAACTGTGTGCAGTTAGTTGATTCTGCTGTAATAGTTTTATTTCAATATTTACTAAGTTTCAACAAACGGAAGTCTTATTTCCCTAGCCTTTATGCATTGCAATTTGGTTTATGCTTATAGCTCCCATAAATATTCTTAATTAAAATTGCATGCATAGTTTTCAACCAGTTTTTATGTTCTGTTAGTGCCCATAACAACTGCCACTAGTTGAAGCCTTGCCCAATAACGTCCCATGCCTAGACTACAATTTTAGCATGTCCTGACGAGTTCTTCCAAAGACTGCTGTTAACAATGGTTCCGTTGCTGGGACCTACCAATGTTGAGATGGCTACCAGGACAAAGGGATATAGAAAGATGGTTAGAGGAGAATTCAAAACATTTTTATGAAGAAAAAATCCATTAAGACAAGAATCCCTGCAAGAAAAATAGTTGAGGTACGTATATATGTGGATATTTATGAGATAGTTTGGTGCGAGTTTCTGGAACTATTAGCTAGGTGGTTAGCAAGGTCGGAACACTATTGCTTCAGATTTAGACGAGCCGAAGAATTCAAGTGGAACGAAGAGAAGTTCAAAAAAATACACAAGCTAGACATAGAAATAGAGGGTTAATGTCGTGAGTAGGAACTAGCAGATTCTCACCAACATTAACCAAAGTAGGTCCACATTCAATAGAAGAAGACAACCACGTAAGCAATAGTAAGACTAATAAATCAAAGCCACAAAGTTGTATGAGTTCATCAATCAAAGACACAAAGTTCCTTCTTGGTTTTACAAGATTAGTAGTTGGAAAATAGAGAGGATGGAAGAACATAGGCAAGGAGACAGAAGAATGTAGCTTTATTGCTTGAAGTAGTAGTGAAAGCCAACAACTAGTAACAATCAACAAATGCTAACCCTTTGGAATGGAGAAGCCATCCCAATTTATAGCTTACAAAATTTCTCTTCCTCTTCCACCCATGTGCCTTTTCATCTCACCACCACTTGTGACTTTTCACCTTCCCTAGGAATGAAATTAAGTCCTTTTCTTATTTTTGAAGGGGCACTTTTACAATGCAAAATTAAGTCACTTAACTGAATAAGACGAAAGAGTGAAAAAGTACAATCCCAATGACGAATGTCAGAGAAAGAGGGAACGGGAGGGAGGAGAAGAGAGAGAAGTGAGAATCCAGAGACGGGAAACCTCTTGTTGACAAAGAATTTGCTTCTAATGGGTCTTTGAAGAAATACTTCATGAATGAGATTTTTTGCCTCTGACCTCCTGTTGACTTGAAGTACTGAGATTGCAACTCCCTCCTTCCGTGATATGGACACATTCCAAGGCATTGAATGAGTGTTCAAAAACACTGTTACGAGACATTGCACCGTGTGATTGCCTGATATTGTAAACATGATGATCTTCTCCTGTAACCAATAGGATGAATCAAACCATCCAATCTCTTGCAAAGGTGACCTTTTCAATCCTGAATAGCCCACTAAGAATGTCTTCCCCTCTGCATCTGCTCGTTCAATCAACATCCTTACTTTCAAGTCTTCCAGTTTTACACTTGTTATATCACTGTCATTCTTTATTAGGATACTCAATGTTTGAAGTTGAAATTGGCTCCGAACTTGAGTGTTTGAGATTGGTTCCACACCTAAATATTTGACCTTCATGATGGCGAAAAAGTAATGAGATAGGTGTAATGTGAGTTGATACAAGAGACTTGAACCCGATTGCAAGACTTTCTATTTTTCGCAGGTCTTGTCTGGGATGGCTATTTTTAGTAAATTTTCAGTTTTGTCACTTTTTGATGATTTTTACTTGTTTGGAGTAACATGAACACTAAAGGTTTACTGTTTTGGAAACTTATTATATTTAGACATATGAGACCTGTCACAACTTGCTATTTTTAGATGGAGGCCTTATGTGTAATGTCCCCTTTTCCAATCGAAGACCTTTGGCCTATTTTGTCAACCCGACGGCCAAAGGAAAAATATAAGGGTGTCTTAAGTTATAATAAATTATTATAAAGTGCTATAAAAAATAAAATATAATTATTAAAGCACTTATATTAATTTCTTTAGCTTAATAAAAATAAGTTGTAATCCCTATGGAAAATACAATTTGCCTTAAGGGGCAAAAGTCATTGTAAAGGAATTTATTATATTTTATTCCTCCTAGAAAGGATAATGGCCACTTGGGCCAAAGGGGAGTAATGAAGCCTAGGGAAGATAAAAACATAATTAATTTATGTATTTTCCCTAGAGAAATGCGACTTGCACTAGGAGGGAAATATTGTTGGGAAAAACATTTAATATGGGAAAATATTAAATGTTTGCATACGAAAAATCATGTGAGCTCATTGGCTGGTTTGGAGGTTGGTTGTTGGCTCTTTTCCTTTACAAGGATAGTCGACTTGCCTCTTCTATATTCCAGATTTGAGCTTTGAGCTTTTGCATAAATATTTTAAAAGACGAAATCCCTTAGTTTATATCTCTTGTGGACGGAAACCCCAAGAGCTCTCTTGTGGACGAAAACCCCCAGGGATAGAGAGGATTTTCCATTCAGGAAATTCCATAGAACTTGCAGTGAGTTTTGCAGTCATTTCCAGCAGTGTTTATTTTAGTTTGCAGCTGTTAATAAAGCAGATTGGTAGAAGGTTTGGAGATCTTATTGCAGCAGTTATTTGCTAATATTTCTCATGGAGGAGCGACCCGCTCATTTCCAAATCTGAGTTGTTTTGAGGTACTCCAGGTCTGTTTTGTATTGCTCTATTATAATATGATTTTTGTGAGTCCAAATAGCTTGTTTGCAGAAATTTTGAAGGGTTAAAAAGTGCTATTCTCAGCCATACAAATCTGCAGAATTCTGAGTATTGTTTCAGCCTTATTTCTCTCCAAAATTTGAGTTTTATTGCATGTATGGACTAATAAAAATTGGGAGATTAATATGGATTGGAAAAACATACTTTTAAGTGTTGTTGTGTTGGGGTTTTGCAATAGATCCTAGTCGCAATTTCTGGATTAAAATTGCAACAGCCAACAAACTGGAATTTGTATGGTTTTTAACACCAATCATGATTTGATTAGGATTCATAAAATCTATAAGATTCTTGGGAGTGGATAAGAATGAAGTGTGGGCTGTTTGGTATAAGTCAATGTAATTATTCAAGTCGAAAATTCATGATAAAGTTCAGGTCTGCATACTAAAAATCTTATATATATGATTTATAGTTACATTTGAGTGTTGGGATTTGCCTAAAATCCAACTGAGGGCGAAAATATCCTTTTGGGGATATTTCATTATGGGTGTTGGATTAGAACGAAACCAGTCTCAAAAGATTAGGTTTTGTCTCGGGACTTTCTGCTCCAATTTTCGGAGATTTTTATTTGCTAGAACTTCGTAGATCTAAAAAAGGCAACTCCAGGGGCTGCAAATTTCTACTGGCTGCTGCAACTTATAGAGAGCATCAATGGCAGTGCTCAAGTGCAATCAAACTGGAAGCGTTTTTGAGAGGAGTGCATTGGTAAATTTTGGTGGAAATCGGGTGCACGGATTGTGAGATATGAGCATATTTCATTTTCCAAGCTTGATGTCCCAGGAAAAACCAGCAACATTTTTGTGCAACAATGGAGTTTTTTTTTTTTTGGGGGGGGGGGGGGGGGGAAAGCACAACTCTTGCAATTCAAAAATGTTTAAGTTTTTTGAGTTGTAGAGTTATTCCATTCAAATGCAATTTTTTAACTCAGATTGAACCCAGTAGGCTAAAGTAGGGTTGGAATGTGGTTGCACCCTAAAAAATAGGAGACAAGAGGTGCAAGGGGACAAGAGGGGCAAGAAAGTGTGCTTTGCACCTGATGATGACAAGTGTCAGTTTGTGGTGCACTGTCAGAGAGATGCAGAGAGCTGAAAAGGCCTCTAGGGGCTACAAATTGGTCCTTGATATGTCCTGGGGCTGAATGGAAGGAAGAGGAGCGCATTGTCATGTCCCTTTTGTTGTTGATGCAATGTGAGGAGACACCATCAGCTCAAAAATGCACCATGGGGGGTCAGCTCATGAGGATGGGGGAAGTGGTTAAGCAAGCATGCAAGTTTGACATGTTTCTAGGGGCGAAAGTGATGTTGTGCAAGTTGTCGGGAGAAAGGCCTCATGGGGAGCGCACTTTTGTGTCCCCCGTGTCCCTTTGCACCATGGGGACAATCCAAGGGGACACAACATGCTCCAAAATGTGCCATAGGGTCCTGGGAACATGAGAAGGGGGCCAAATTTGACTAGACTTAAGCTTGCACCTCTAACACTCGCAACACTTGAAGTTGATGTTTTTAAGTGACGAAAACTTGCAAAAGGAAGGGGGCGCACTTTTGTGTCCCCCATGTCCCTTTGCACATTGGGGACAATCCAAGGGGACACAACATGCTCCAAAGTGCACTCGTGCCTTTTTTATATGTTGATGTCATCCCGCCAACTCCATTTTAGAACACCGAGAGTGTTTTTTCTGCACCAGGGGCATGGAATGGTGTTTTGGGGTCAAACCTTATATGATTTCGACTTTAAATCACCTCTTGAGATCATCCAAGCCACTTTCAGGAGCCAATTCTGCCTACAAATTAATTTTCAGGGCCTGTTCCACTTTTGGCATGAAGGAGCAGCAGCAGCGACTTGTGCTATCACGGAAGATATTGAAGACTTGGGCAAAAATTGATGTGTCCGTCATGTGGAGGATTTCACGAGCTTTCCATTAACTGTTTGTTTAGCTCCCAAATCCTCCTGGAACTTCCAGAATCTTCAAAACAAGTTGGCTTTCTCCGTTGAAGCCTTCATTCCCTATGCTCAAAATGGCCCCGTTTTACTTAATTTGTTCCTGACATCAATTGCTTCCACAAATTTTCCCTAAATTGCATTGGACAACTTCATTGCTCTCCTGTACAACTCCGAGATGAGTTGAGTCTTCCCTGTCAGCTTCCGGAGGATGTCCTTACGCTACAATATGGCTGAAAATAGCTAATTTAGTGCTTTGGAGAGCACTAGTCTACCGTAGAGCTTGGTCTTATCATCAAGTCAACTTGGATCCATTCCCCTGCACATGAAACACACTTAAAAACCATGTTAGCACGTTCCTCTTAACCAGAATGAGGATGGCACAGACCTGGAGGAGCTGCATGAGCTGATGGGCTAGCTAGAGGAAAGGTTCACAATGATCGGGAAAGGGGTTTTCAAATGGTGGGCTTAATTGTCATGGTCAAAAATTTCAATTTTGCATGACAACATTTTGCAATGTCAATATGGTGAATACAGTGCCAAGGGAAATAGGAAATCTTCATGTCGTAACAATGTTGCAAAGAAGGGAGCAAAACTAAAAACCTCTAGAGATGCCAAGCAAGCCTCAAATCAGAAAAGCAAAAGCCAATAAGCACCCTGACCCATTGAGAGAAAGGGCTTTGCTAGAATAAGCTATTACACTTCTGCACTCAATTCAAAACAAAGAATTTGGAACTTCACATGTTGTGGATACTGAAGCGCAAGTCTATAGGCAAATTGTGTGTATTCTAAAACAAAAAGGTGTGATCTCTATCTTGATGGATTTTCTCATAATGGTAACTCTATCGCGCAATGAGGACATATCACAAAATGTTGCTAATTTGCTCAAGACTCTGCTACAAAACACAACAAATAGCTCGTCGTGCATAGATAAAGTGATATGGTATGTCAAGACCAAGAAGCCATGGGATGTGGATATGCAGTTGGATATCATTCTAAGGGGATATGAGATTTGGGAAGCAATCTTTGATTTTGGCATTACTATGAATATGACGCCTAGATCCACATGGAAAGCGATGGGCAAGCTCACATTGTCATATAATCATGTTATATTAAGTCTTGTTGACTACGGGCAAGTAGAGCCAATTAGAAGACTAAAAGATGTGGAAATTCGGGTTGATCTTAGTTTGAGGGCGGATTTTGAAGTCATTGACATGAAAACAAATGAGACCCACTACCCCGTTCTAATTGGGAAGAAATGGGGCTATGACGGAAAGATGACTATAAATACAATATTGAATCCAAGGAAGCCCATTTGGAGGACTCTGTCATTGTCATACAAATGAACAAGGTAGAACGGTCTTATACCATACCTAAAGAGCCAGTCTCGCCTTATGCACATGACCCGAAGCAGTGGTACAAGGTTGGACACCAACCCAAGGAAGGAGGGCGAAGTATAAGCATTCCGCAAAAGGCATGGGTAGTTAGAAGGATTGAGCAGCCTCATCGTAAGCCCATTGAAATTCCGCAGCTTGCGCAATACAATAATCCATTGCGAATGGGTATAAATCTCCCTCAATCAGTACCCACAAGATCGGAGATAGATAAGACTTATGGCCTCATAGGAACTTTTCAGGACTATACTGAACCAAATGAGAAAAGTAAACTGTCTTGGGGATTGGCTTCATCTATCAATGAAGACTCGGATGTAGACATGACTCATTGGGTGTGGAGGAAGTATGGAGTGTAACCCATGAGAATGGTCTATACTACAGATAGACAAATTCTCAATATTATGAAAGTGGAAGCCTGGATGTCTTCTTGATCAAACTTCAACAGCATGTAGACAGCATGAGATGAGAGTCAGCGCACTAAATTATGCATTCAAATGTATCGCAACAACATAGTGGGACACACACAGGGAAAATGATTTAACATGGGAAGAAGCCACAGAAATGTTGCACGCAAGATTTGAAGTATCCCCCACATTAGCAGAGCAATGGCCAAAGTTCATTACAGAGCAATGCCCAAAAATGCATGTACATGCCTGCGTAGACATATGGAAAGAGCGACAAATAGAGCCTAGTTATTGGATGCATATTTTTCCAGGCACTCTAGCACCTGTGCCTAAGGTCTGGTACTTGCACCAAGAAATGGGGCATTGTTCTATCTCACACACCAACCAATCAGACTCTATTCCCTATTCCTCGCTGGAGCTGCCGCTATCGGTTGTTCTAGTTCTAAGCGGCTAGGCCCCCTTATCCATGGATATAGATGGGGAGGGGGGGCTATCTATAGCAGGAATGGATGCGATTGACTGATGAGTAATTGTACATGCCACCTCCGTAGAGTGCTACAACATCGGCAAGCCAATCCAGGATGTCAGATCGGCCGACTCCTATCTATATATCTCATGGCTCGGCCTCCTGAGAGAAAAACTATTTTCTACCCCCAGAATTCTGATTGCAACAATAGTTTGGTTTGCAGTGAATCGATCTGGTGTGATTGGCCCTGTATTTCTTCCTTCCATTGTATATAGCCTTTGAGCTGACCACAAGTTCACAACACTATAGAGGCCACCAGAGAACAATATTTCAATCAAAAACCAAGAATTGTGACCTAGGGTGTCCTCAATCAGCAGATATTATGAAGCAAGCATTACCAATAAACCTACAGGCAGATAGTCAGCAATAGATTCATAGAGTTTGTTTGTCAATTGGACTACAGCGCACCCTCTAGGTTGTTTTTAGGGTTGCTTTGAACCCAGAATAAGTCTGATGTATTTCTTGATTTCAAAGGAATCATCAACCATCTTGGTTTGTGCCAAACAACCCTACTTTCTCAACACTTCCGAAACAATTCATAAAGTATATTTTCATGTTTCCTTTTTCAGGCAATGCTTGATGAAAATTTATTATGAAAGCATGTTATGTAATCTCTACCATAGAGAGGCATGTGACTCAAGAAGATATTATTGTGGTGAATTAAATACGATTTGCTTGGTATTTGGTCAATTGATTAAAATTTAACTCCCATTCTCCACTATTATTTGCAGCGTTTGGAAGATGTCCTTTGATTAAGGTACTAACAAGTTTATTCAGAAGACCAATGAAAGCAGATGTCTCTGGATAGCTTCATATCCACCTCAGCAGTAAATTATACAGTTGTTAATATCAACTTTGGGATTAATTCATTGTTATTGTCTCTAAGCCCGTAAGGAGTCTTGTAAATGAAACAGGATTGTTTGCAGTATTATCTGAAACAGGATTGTTGGCAGTATTATTATACTCAAATGAGAGACACTATAACCCTTCACAGCACTGAATGTCCTTGGTGACTTGCACTCTTATTAGTTGGAAGAATGGAGCTTATTGGGGGTTGCTGATGGTGCAAGTGTCATTGGAGATTAATGAACCAACAGACTAGTGGAGACATTATGGTCAGATGTTTGGGCAAAACAATAAAGGTGGAATTAAATATTGAATCCCCTTCTAGTGCTGGAATTACATATTGGAATACCCTTCTAGTGCAGTTCTCCGTGTACACTGGATGATTGAGGAACAAATGTGCACTCAAGTATACAACACTTATCTGTATGTGTCTGTCTGTGTGTGTGTGTGTCCGTCATTCATTCAGGATTGAGGAGAGCTAGACTAATAGGGAATTTTCGAATGTAATTCCACCATTACTGCATGTATAAGTAGCATTCCAATTATGGGGCACTGACCCAGTATGGCAAAAGTGTAAATGAATTCAATTACCCGGATTTAACATGGGGAAAACTCAGGAAATTAAATAGCAATGTAATATTCATAAAAATAGAGAAAAAATGAATTTCGTTATTCTATTTCAAATATAGTGTATAGAGAGATATAAACAAACATACTACATAAAAACACCAATCACAAATATAGTGTCAATTACAAAAAAATGCATGGGATTAGAAAAATAATTTTACTTTTCCCTTAGAGAGTTTATGTAAACAACAGAGGGCTGGTTGTGCCATTGTGGAACATGACCTACTCTTTTAGGGGCACCCTTGTGTTTTTTTACACGAACGCTCGTTGGGGTATAAAGTATAAATTAAAAAAAAAAAAAACTCATAAAGATTATTAAAATTTAACTTGTGAAATAAATCCATTCAAAGCAAAACTTTTTTAAAAATATTGCAATGCCTAACCTTAACACTTTACTAATACTTTTCAGTCTGCCCGTGTTCATTATTTTTCTGCCTCTGTGTGTAAAAATAAGCCAAAAAAGGCAGGTCTATATAGAAAAAAATATAATAGCTTTTAGAAAAATCTCGGGAAAAACTCAGAAAATGGCATGGCCAAGGTGGTGAGTCACGATTTCTCGCAATTAATTGTGAATTTTTCAAGAGTAGTGCTACTATGCTTGTACGGCAAGACACCTACTGTAATGAATTCATTAGAAAAATATAATTCACCCTAGAAAACAAATGGATTACAAGAAATATCTAAAAGAACGCTGGGAAGATTTATCCCTGCAATATAGCACAGTGTATTTATGTCTTCCACATAAAATGTTGCCAGGTTCTTGTTTTCACAACGATAAACTGAACAGTTAGTTAAGACATTACACTCTCAAAGTGGCTAAAGACACTGTCAATGCATCATAACTCAAATGCAAAGCTTAATTCAAAAGTTATCAAAGGAAATCAATTTTCCAAGACTTCAAAACCATAGTAAACATGTTTGTAAAGAGCACGATGTCTGCAAAAGCAAAAACCAAGAAAAAACTACATAAAGATATTAGAGCAAATATCATCAACGCATGTAGCCTATAAAATACTTCCTATAAAAGTTAATGGAAACAAAGTTAACCTATCAGTTGAACTTGAATCTTGGTAGATGTTTTAACATTTGAATTGGAAACCCTTTTCCGCCCAAAACCTAATTGAAAATTGTTAGGTTTGGGCGGAAAAGGGTTTCCAATTCAAATGTTAAAACATCTACCAAGATTCAAGTTCAACTGATAGGTTAGAAATAATGATTTAGGAAGATAAAAGTTAATGGAAACAAAGTTAACCTATCAGTTGAACTTGAATCTTGGTAGATGTTTTAACATTTGAATTGGAAACCCTTTTCCGCCCAAACCTAACAATTTTCACTACAAAATTTGTAGTGAAAATTGTTAGGTTTGGGGCGGAAAAGGGTTTCCAATTCAAATGTTAAAACATCTACCAAGATTCAAGTTCAACTGATAGGTTAACTTTGTTTCCATTAACTTTTATCTTCCTAAATCATTATTTCTATACAATAGAAGTATTTTATAGGCTACATGCGTTGAGATATTTGCTCTAATATCTTTATGTAGTTTTTTCTTGGTTTTTGCTTTTGCAGACATCGTGCTCTTTACAAACATGTTTACTATGGTTTGAAGTCTTGGACATTGATTTCCTTTGCTAGGCAACTTTTGAATTAAGCTTTGCATTTGAGTTATGATGCATTGACAGTGTCTTTAGTGAAAATTGTTAGGTTTGGGCGGAAAAGGATATATCACGCATTATACTGAAACGTGTGAAACAGATATTCGATCACATATCGCTGATAAATCCATTTTATTCAGAACTGACTGAGAAAAAACCCAAATGATTTATGCGTTTGAGGGAGGTTTATGTCTATATCTACATTCAATCATCACATCCATTATAGAATGTAAGTCTTAGTGTGAATTTTACATATGACGGGTTTAAGAAGAAGAGATGCAGGGTTTGAACTCACTGGTAAATAAAGGGGGCAGCTTCAATTCAAAACCATCACTTGCCCAGCTGAAAATGAGTCCGTATACTTAATCCTTGCTTTTAACCCCGCATCCCATGAATTATGAACAATTTTATATTGCAATTCCATTTCCATTTTCATTTAGGAAACGGGATGGTCCGAGTAAACATCAAACCGCCTCCACCCAATCTGTATGGTTGGACATGGTAAAGGAATTTTATTTTTTAATTAATTGGAGTGTAGATTCATTCCGTGGAGTGTCAAAGGTTTAATGAGTATTTGAAAGGTCGAGTTGCTTGCTATGTATTTTTTATTTTATTTTTTCGGATTGGTAAGGGGGTATGATTAAGATTATGCCAAAAAACAAAAAAAAAATCTCATTTATCTTGATATTTAAATATTATAAGAGAATTCTTATAATTAAGATTAAATAATTTAAACACAGTTTTAATAACATATTTTTAGGAAAGAAAAGTTCCTTTTCAATTTTTTCATGAGATAAGATAGCGCTATTACTACATACTACAAGAAGAAGAAGTAGAAGAAGAATTTTTAACGTCCACGAAGCTACCAAAAATACACTGAGATCTTCCTAAAGATCTTTCTGAAATTCAAATCTCATGTTGATGAGTTTGATAATTAGCTCCCTTGTTTTTCCAACCATGTTCTCGCTAAAAATATCTTGTAAGGATGCAGTAGCCGCCGTACTAACAAACTGAGCCCTAATGTCATTGAAAGCATTGCACTCCAACATTAAATGTTTCTCTGACTCCACTGCACCAGACGTGCAAAAGACACAGACTCTCTCTTCTCATACCTCTTTAGGTATTTTCCATCTGCATGTTTCACACCGAAGACGATGTGAATTAGTCCTCAATTGAGCTATGAATATCTTTGTTTTCTACGAGATATTAGCCCCTATAAAATCCTTTTGTTAATCATCACATGTAGAGTTAAATTCCTCTAAATAGTACAACTTATTTCTCCCTAACTACTTTCCCCACATAACTTGGCAGAATTTATCTATAACATAAGTCTTTAGCTCTTGGATGTTATTAGGACATGCATTCAAGTAAATGTTCCATTTTTTAAGTCCATTTGTTGTTTTGACTCATCCATGACTTATATATTTTCTCCAAAAAACTCATTGAGGACTACCTGTAGGGCGTCTACTACCATCCATTTACTTCGACCCTTTTTACATATGTTATGAAACGAACCATAGCAATAACTTCTAGAGGTATAACACCCATTTCAACAAGAAGAATCTCATATGGAGACTGAGATCTTTAATTTGAACTTGCTGGTAAATCATGTTTTTTTTTAATCCTCTCAAATTGTTTACCACCTTGGGTTTGAAATTTTGTTATCCCAAAACCTCACATTCGTAAAGCACCACTAGGAGTTACTAAAATCTCAAACAAAGTTTGGATATTTTTCCAATCGCTATAATTCCACCTCTCTGCATTTGTTTTAGAAAGCATAAACAGATCTCCACCCCCCTAAATGTTCTCTTTTTCCTACAAATATCTCAGCTAAGCTTGTTATTAAAATTCAAAACACAAGATATTTATACTATCCATTACTTCCTCTAAAATTATTCCATCGAAATAGAAATCATACTAAGTTCTTTTCTTTGTATTAGAGAAGATCATTATCTTGGTCTTATTGGTGTTGACTTGCATCTCCTCTTCTTTACAAAAGTGCTCAAGTGCACATAAATGCTTTTGTGGTCCTTGAGTGGACCTAGCAATCAAGATAAGGTCATAAGCATAAAGGATAAGTCTTACAACATACTCTCCTTGGAAGCGAACACCAACTTCACTCTACAAATTTAGCCATTCCTTAAGTTTGTCGATGTATAGGCCAAATAAAGTAGGTGATAATGGACATCGTTATTTAACCCCAACATCACTCCTGGAAATTTTTTGAGATACCAATTTGAGTTCTAATTTTGACTCACACCTTTTCATGAAACCTATGAACAGCTACTCTGTGATGCACTGGGATACCATGCTCCTTCATTCTATCCCATAACTTGTAATTAGGAACTATGTCAAAAGCCTTCTTGAAGTCGACAAAATAGCAGTAAACTTCCTCTTTATCATTCCAAACTTTTTCAATAATGTGCCTCAAAGTGATACCATGATCTATTGTTGAATACTTAGGCCTGAACCTTATTTGACCTTTTGCTCTCTTATCTTTTTATTCTGCCCATTTGTTGACTATGCATTCCACCATGCTACTAAACAGCTTTGCAAACAGTGGGTTGATTACGATGGTTATATAGTTAGAATGGTTGTTAACATCTCCACTCTTAAAAAGAGGTATCGTAAGATTGGTATTCTAATCTCCAAGAAAACCCTGTTGAATATGTCGACAATGTGAGGAGCAAGAAATTATTTCCCCCATTTTAAATATTCTGCCTGAAACTCATCCAAGTCTTTGTCTTTTCAAACCTCCAATTTCATAATACCCTCCTTAACTTCTTGCACAGTAAAAAGCTTTGTTGTCGTGTTGACCAAAGGGGGGCCTTCAACTTCTAAATCTTGCTCATAAAGTTGTTTTGCAAACTCAAACCACTTATTGGTTGTGATATTGTTATTTTTTGTATGTTTTTTCTTTGATTGAAATTCCTTCCAAAATACTTTTGGGTTATGTTTCCCTAAGTATATAAGCTTTTCCCTCCTTATGACCATGAACTCTCCTTTTTTTTCTTTATGATTTATTTGTACAAATTTTTCTTCAACTTCTCTTTGCCCATTTCTTTAGTAGCTCTCCTCGCCGCTTTGTAATCCTCATCAAACCATCTATTTACCGTAAAATAATTCATTTGCTTCTTCTTAATTTTTTTGATATTTTGCAACTTGTAAGGGACCTTTTAATTATGTTTGTTAACTTGTAACTTTTAAGGCCTTGTGATCTTGTTTTCCCCTCTTGCATTAAGTGTCTCAAAGCCACTTTGAAGATATCATAATTTTCTTGTGTTCAAGAATCCTTCCTTTTTCTAGAATATGTTGTTGAGCTTGTTCTTTCCTTGTGAGTTGATTCTTGTTTGCCCAAGCTACCACTATGGAAATTAGATTATGATCCAACTTTAGGTCCCTGATAGAATCATCAATCTCCACTTCTCTTATCTTGTCGATTAAACTTTGCGAGAAAATTGCATAATCAACAACACTTTCCCCATTGTAAGTTTTACAAGTAAATTTTCCATATTCATGCCATTGAAAATAATAAAATCAAACATGCCACAAAGAGTCAATCATTCTTCACCAAAATTATTAATGTCCATGTTGTCTTCCGACCATCTTGCCCACTACTGATTATCTTCTTACATGAGCCATAGTGGATTATGGTTCTCCTTACTACTCCAAGTGTTAGCTTGCTCATTTGTAGTCCTCGCATTGAAATTACCTAAAAGAAGAGCTTCCCCTTGCTAGGAAAACTTTGAAATATCTTTTTTAGAGCTGCATACAGATCTTTCCCATCTAGCCCACCTTTTTTATGTTTTTGAGACCTGAGGTGCAAAGTAACATGCTATTATTCTAATGTTATTCCCATTTTCTGATATTCTAAACCAAATGAATTTATTTGTTTGTGTCCTCTCTTACCAGTTGAATCTTTTTGCCCTCCACTTCTCTAACTAAAACCATTATACCTCTAAAACCCTTCCCATTGCAAGCTACCTCATTCCAAACTACAAACTTCCTATAACCTTCAAAAGAAGGAGTCTTGCAACCATCATGTTCATGAGTTTCCATGAGGCAAATTACGTCTCTCCCTTCTACTACATGCCCCAACCCAAGTCCTCTTCTCCAAGGATAACCTCTACAATTCCAACAAGCATGTTTTAACAATACCTGGGAGGGCCCTGATTCCTATTTACTTTGGTGTTGAGAACTTGAAGCATGGTCCTCACAACTTTGCATTCATGATTGACCTAACTCATTCCTTGTTGACATCAGTTTCATTGTTCTCTCGTTGACATCTTATTATGAAGAATATCGTGACATTATCTTGCTAGTAACAAATTTTCCATTGTACAACCATGCTCTTTTGCCTCCATCTCTTGTTGCTCTTACTTTAGTTAATTTTTTCCTTCTATCGTTCAATTGTATTGGAGTTAAATCATCATCTAAAAATAAATTTGAACCCCTTAAGATTCCCTTCTTACTCAAAAGTTGGTACTTGTCTTCTAATATCCTCATGATAACTTTGATAGGTCTAGACCTTTCTTCATCTACCTTTCCAATTCTCCTTGCTTGCATGATTGACCCTTGCCATTGTAGTTTATCTCGTAGAAAGTCACTTGTCAAAATGAATGTGTTTTCATTCTTTCCACACTCTTTTACCCCTTTGATCATTATATTTGTTATCCTCTCTTCCATTTCTTTGTGTCTACTTTCTTGCATTCTACCCAAATTTGCACCTATCTCGGTTTCCATCATTCGATGGTCCCTTGATAGCACGAAACCATGACTCGGATTCGTTTTTGTTTATTTCTTTAGCACATTCCTCAACCATTAAACCCTTGAAAGTTTGTTCCACACTCCTTCTGAATTCTTACTTCTATTGTTTTTTAATTCTGTTACACACATACCCGGTTTTGTCAATGCTAGCATGTCTTGCCAAGTTGTTTTCACCTTTTCATTATCATTTTTCATTTTTTGCCATTCATGCTTTCCTATTTGTAAGGCCTCTTGAAGCATTGCCACTTGCTCCTTTAAAACTTTGTTGTCTTCTACAAGAGTTTGGTTTGTTGTTACAATCTCCTAGATATTGTAATTTTTCTCTTGCTCTCAAGCTTCCATGCACTCCATTCTACTTCACATTCAATAACTTTTGTACATATAACTCAAATGACCAAGTAAGAGTTGTGGAAATAGGGTTGTAAACTTCTTCCACCCCTTTGTCCTTATAGTCATGTGCCCCTTCGTTTGCGTGCTCCACTTTTGATTTGAGTTTTTGACCTTTTTTTAGTGGATTAGTTTTTATCTTTTGATCTTGGTGTATTTTTTGAAGTCTTCATTTAATGCATGAAAGCATGCTTTTTATTATACCTCGATATTGATTTGCATTTACCCACACTCATTTCCCACTTTTGTCTGCTAGTGCAATTTTGCTCAAGTTGTTTGACTCCTCAACACCTACAAACGTTGTTTCCATTTCCATCATTTAACCACAAAAATTATCCCCTATCCTGTATGTGCCCCAACTCCCTGTGACCAGAGGACCCACCTACGCATGGACCCACTACCATTGCTTCTTTGTAGTGGGGCCCACTACTGTTTCTATTTCTGATCTGATTTGGGACAAAGTAAACAAAGTAGTTGATGGCCTACCTAATCAAGAAGGTGAAGAAACAACGGTTCATTATCGCTATAAAGAAACAACAAGTAGGGGAGATTCATTAGTGCCTAAGCATCCTAAATTTTGGAGTTTTCATAACCTTGTAAGCACCATCTTAATTTTCCAAATAAACATGGTCAGAAAGATAATGATATCCTCTACACATACATATTGATTTCATATATGTAGGTCGTCTCATCTACCACATGGATGGCACACATCACAGAGTGTCTAAAATAGGTATAAAATGAAGGCAGACCAATAGTTGTTGGAACACAATTTAATAACTTGTAATCTGTTACTATTCACTATTTATTTACAAGCCAATGAATATTGTCTTGATGTATCAATCAAGAATGTGGGAGTTGTAGATGCTTTGGCACATACTCTTATACTTAACAGATAACTCACCAAAATTGGGCACATAGTTTTATTAAAGAATGATATTAGCCACTCGGTGTTTAACTTAAACCACCCTTACCCTGACATCATTAGATCATTTACTATAAGATTTTTTATGCAAACTAGTATTTTTCTTTCTCATGTTATGTATCCCCATTTTCTCTATGTTTAGTTTATCTCTTATTTGAAAGATATAGTGTGATTTCTTGTAAAACCAAGCATAAGTTCATTGTTTTTGTTTTCGAATGCAATCTATGATATCAACCATAAAAGCTAGTTGGTTATAATTTGACCATGGAAGTAACATGTGTAACCGGTCTTTTTTTAAGGATTTTAATGCTTGATTTTGGTGGGAAGAATAATATAATGGAATGTGAGTAAAAAGTTTGAAGAAAAAAGTTTTTAATTTGGGCCATCTCCTTTTTTTGTAAAATAAAGGATTGGTTCGCTGGTGTAGGGATTTTAATACTTCCTTTAGCAATTGGTTTTCTTTGTCTCTTATTTTCTAGGATTTTATTTTCGTGGAAAATTTCAGTGCTTGTTAAATTTTATGGTAAATGACGCAATTTTTATATTTACATATCCTAAATTTTCATACATGTTTTTGTATTATTAACTAGAAAATCAAACTCTCTATCATTGATGTGGGACTGAATTTGGGTGTGATTTAAATATGTTCCTTAGAAATACATATTTATAATAATTGTAAATATGTAGAAGATTTTGTAGGGCATTGTGTGTACACCAAACATGTAGTACATTCTTCAACCAACCCTAATTGATTTAGTCAAAGCCTTCATGAGCATAAACTAAACTAATTGTGCACTTGTCGAATAAGTGTTTGATCTTATATTTGTAAAATTTTGAGGGGAATATTGTACATAATCGCCCTCTAACACAACTTTCTTGAAAATGCAGGTGTATTGTAGTTGAAGATACATAGTAGAATCTGTGTGGGAGTTGTGCTTGGTGGAAGCAAAATTTGTAACTCCTTCTTCCATAAAGCCTCTCTCTACATAATGATGTGAGATTGTGATTGAAATCGACAATGTGTGGAATTAGTAGTAGTAATATAAGATATTCCATAAGAAGTCTGGTAGTTTATTCATTTAGCACACTCAAAAGAGTCTTCTTTCCTTGTGTGCCAAATTTTTGTTTGTAGATTTGGTTTTTCTTTACATATATAACAACTTTGATATCAGAGGATCTTGTTTGTAAACAATGGTTGCATTATAATTGTTTTAAGATTATTTTTATTGATTTTTTTTTATATTGAATATCATATAGAAAGATTCCATTGAGTTATGAAATAGTAGTCTCTTATAATATATAATATAAATCACTAATCGATATTGGTTTTTCCATTGGTGTTTAATCTAGAAGTAAGGTGATTATTACAAATTGATGCAAGTTATGTTTGTAGGGATTCAAATGGTAGTGTGTGATGCAAATCCAACCCCTAATTTTGTTTTTTCGGTGATGTTCAAGATCATATTTTAGTTTGATTTTCTTGCACTTCTAAAATATTATACATATGTGTTAAATTATGTGATGTTTTTTCATTATTTTAATATGGGATGAATACAAATGTGAGCATGGTTTGATTTTCCAAATAAACATATGTATATCTGGAACTCAATATTTCATAGCTTGGCCATTAAGTGTTCCAATGTTGGTGAGAAAATGGATTGTTTGAAATTTTGGTTATTTGGTTTGACAATGCAAATAAAGCCCAAGATTTTTTGGTATGTTGGTGTCAATAAAAGAGCTTTAAAGTTCAAAACACATGCATTTCAAAGAGTGGCTGGCAGGTGAGAAGTTGTAAAAAAAAAACACAAGTTTTCTTTTTTCATATAGAAAGAAAATAGAAAGACAGTTAGCTTTATGACTAGGCATAATCTATAAAGCATTGCATACCTTACCTATTTTTTTAAATGAGGCTTTTGATTACATTGTAGAACATATGTTAGTTAATCACTTGGACATATGTTATTGTAAACCTTCGTAACTTGAGCATATGTTAATAAATTGTATTATACTTTGTTAGCTAATCCATTACCAATACTTGAACATATATACTTATCAAGTGTACATAGTATTCTACACATGGTTAATGAGAACTCCTAAATATTAACAAAATATATTATTACATCGAAAGAAGTAGCCCAGTTGGGTGCCGACCGCTTGGATCTGACATTTGTTAGAAAACGAACTGTGGAGATTGGGCGAGGCAATGCATTGAAAATCAAACGGTGGAGGGCGCGGCAGGTGTTGTGCTTTTCAACGATGATGCCATTAATCTCAACTGTCTATGGACTATTTGTGTTGTGTGTACATCTCTGGTAACCATTCAATGCAATTCAATTGTTACACAGGTCAGGCCTTTGACGTTACGAATGAAGGGCTCGAGTGGATATTGTAACGTATAGTCCTACTATTTGTTTGCTTATAATTCTTTTGTAGCACTGTGCACCGCTCCATTGGAACTTATCCTCCCTCTTCCAGGTAGGACGATTCAATCACTAAGAAAGCACTGAGTGAACTTTTTATCAGTTGAGATATCTTTTCATGAAAATGTAAGTCGGTTGAATGTGTATAACAAGGTGTCATCGTTACTTATATTCCGCTCTGAATCCATTAAAGTCAAGTTGGATGGAGGAGTGCGAGCGCTGCAGCTTCTCATGTTTTGCGGTGTCGGTGTCCCTTATTTGTTCAATGCTTTGGAAATTAAGGCCTCCCACTTATTTGCGGCTCGGCCATTCTCCGACGGCGACACCAACACTTTCCCCGCTTCCAAAGGAACTATTTCTTGGAACATAGAATCAAACAATTATTATTTTTAAATGACCTAACTTTTCATATATTAATAACAAAGTCATTTAAATGTTGGTTGCAAGGGGATTAACACTCGGTGTTTAAATCTAAATAGTTTCCATCAATTATTTTGATAACTTGTGATTAAAACAATTTAGCTAAATATTTAATATTAATTGGCTCATTTATTGATTTATTATATACTAACATAAATTTTATGAATACACATAAAAAGGTAGTGTAATGCTTTTCTAAGTAAAAAATAAATATGACATATTTATGAGCTCATTTGATTTTGTTGGTATTGTTACCTATTATTTGATGTATCTCTAGATTGTTCAAGTGTGTAATTGTTATCAAATTTCCTCCATCACCCGCTGAAATTAGATAAACAAGCAAATTCTTGCTGGTTAATCAAGATAGCCCTGAGGATCTCGGACTAATACGAGATGAGTCAAGCCTTTGGCAAACTTTGATAAGGACTTCGCCAAATCATGGTGAAAAAACAAAAGAAGTTGACTCGGTGAGTCAAAATCGAGCCAGGGACAAGTCGGCAAGGAAAAGTAGAAGAGTCACGGAAGGCGCCACGTGTCAGCTCGACACAATTCCAAAAAGTGAGAGGGAAAAGTGAAACTCCAAACTCCTGCGGGACTTCCACGTGGGGTCGAATGGTAAGGGGCCCGCCAAGAGAGGTTCCTCATATTAATGTGCAACGAGTCTCATTATGAACTCGTGAAAAAGAAAAAAGGTGCAACGTGTCAACTCGGTGCACTTTCAAAAGGTACAAGAAAAGCGAAGACCTTACAGATGCGCTTGGCCTCCACGTGGAGCTCAACATGGATAGACTCCGAACCCAAAATAGGTCACAAAAGATTGGTGGCAGGTCAATTCAATGTAGGATTATTCATGAAACCCACTAGGAATTTTAAATGCTCAGATCTTTTAAAATATTGTGAGAGCCTGCGTGGAATGCCTGACCTCGAAGTTCAAACGAGCATAAATTTTGACCCAAAACTCTGATTTTCACAAAATTGGACTTTTCGAAAAGCTCTCGACATCCTCTACGCCACAAAAACTAGATTTTGTATTTTTAGTAATGGTAGGTGGGTGAAAATAAAAGAAACATATCCAGCTCCAATAAACTGAGCATGACACACAACAATCAAGAAATGTAGAAACTTATGAAGCTTTGATGGTGATTTTTAAGGAAAACAAGCCTAGTTCAAAGAGACAATTGGAAAGTGGTTGGGAATGCATTTAATGAGCATGGCCATCATTCTTTCACTGTTATAGGTCATGGAACAACATGGGGAGTCTTTTGCAAGCAAGATGTTATTAATTGCACTCATTTATTGCATCTTGCAAGTGGTTGGAAAAGGAATTTCAAGATTTCACTCTTCTCTCTTTGTGATTCCATATATTGTAATTTGGGTTTCATTTCTCATGAGAGAGTCATGTTTCTTCTCTACCCTTGTTTCTCCCCTGTTAGGGGGATGAGCTGGGAGACCAAGCCTTCTTCTTGAAGCTTTGTAATGGCATTCTTTCCTCTTACCTACTGATTGTTAAACTGTGCACAATTTTGGAGCAATATAATATTTCCTGTGATGCACTTTGTCAATCCTTTGCATGTTTTTATTGTCTCTAATAGCCTTTATTCGTTGTTGGTATACTATGGATATTTCTAATGTTCATTATGGGTTTTGGAAGTTGTGATTAATGGGTTGGAAGTGGTGTTAAAAGTGAATTCTTCTCTGGCCTATGGTGCATTTTTTCCACCCTTTTCATTGCTCACCTTTTCCCATTTCAAGCAGTTGGATTCTTGATTAACT
The DNA here is from genome assembly GCA_019776745.2 of Taxus chinensis. Taxonomy (NCBI): domain Eukaryota; kingdom Viridiplantae; phylum Streptophyta; class Pinopsida; order Cupressales; family Taxaceae; genus Taxus; species Taxus chinensis. The sequence continues at coordinate 16,891,914 of CM034150.1, forward strand.
CCTTTTTCGGCGCATTGCTTCTGTTAAGTTTTGTGTTATGTTTCATTTCTCTTCAACCCTCATCTCACCCCACAGAGAAGAGCCATCTTCTTTAAAATCTGGAGGTTACCTTAGGGTACACGTCACACTAACCTAAGGTATACAATGACTTTGACGGTTCATCCGTAAAGATAATTGACAACACTAAATTTTTCTAAGAACATACTTGTGTATTTTTTATAAGGTCATTAGTGTATCTACGTTACAATGAGGAGCCTTGTGACTTGTGAAACGGAGGTCAAGGGGTTGAGTTTTGTCCAATATGTGGGACAAAATCCTTGTCATAAGACAAAAATGAAGAGCATGTTTCTTGAGGTGGGTGTTGCAGACATATCAACATTGGTGCATCCGTAGTCGAAGCAAGTCAAGGGAAAATGTGGGATGAGAGGTTTTGAATATTTTGACAAATTATATTATTAGGCCTTTCTCATTGAAGGAACTAGAGAAAGTGTTTCATTGATTTTGACAATATTGTCGGAAAGGATAGCTCTGGAAATGCTTCTTTGTAAAATTAGGGACCACAAAAAAGATGTTGAAGGAGGCATGTTTTGTATGAAAATGTCAATTTTATGCTTCTGCATGACTGCAACTTTTCATAATTGTGATGCTATCACAGTGAGAAAAAATCAGTGTGATACCTAATTTTGGAAAGGAAATAGTTAATTGCCTTGGTGTAGTACATTTGTGTGTTAGTATTTTTAATATATTGTAAATATGGTGGGGCCTGAGTGCTCACCAACCACCCACCCAAGATCTAATCCCCCAGACCCCATGGGAATGGTTACCATTGCATTTACACAACTGATTGGGAGGGCTCACATTGCAATAGCGCACCAAGAAGTGTGCCAAGTCACTGAGTCATTAAATCATATAGTATCTAAAAAAATATTGTAAAGATAGTTATAGTTATGATTATTAATATTTCTTTTAAATCAATACATTATATTATGTGTCATATTTATGCCGAAAGGCGTTACCATTTGGAACTTGAGGTTGGTTTGTACTGTTAACGACCTGCCTCCTCAAATCTTGCACTTTCATGTGTCAGTTCGTAGAGTGTGCACAGTGTATATAAATAATGAAAATCATGAACAATAAATATTATGAACAATGTCTTTGTTAATAGTTATGTGTGAATAGTGTCGCACATCATGGGATAAATTTGATGTTCATCTGGACATTTTTTTGCGATTTTAGTCGTAAAATACTTGTAAATATTTGAAATAGCCGTCACATGTGACGTCAAACAGTAAATTTGATGCTAGTTTAATTTTTTTTTTTGTGATTTTAGCCATAAAATACTTTTAAAATATTTGAAATAACTACCACATGCGACTTGTATATTTAAAATATGACTGTCATTTTTCATATAGATTTATATGGATATTATATTAGTATATATAAGTATACTTTAAAAATGATTAAATAAATACAAAATATTTGATAAAAAGAACATTATTTTTTCATTTTTGAAGGGTAGTATTGAAAAATGAGTCACCCACTAATTGTTTGACAGGCCTATGTGGCCATCAAATTTTACTATGAACAGTGGGAACCAGACGAAGACGATAAAATGGAGCACAAAATATATCAACAATTCCCTTGGAATTGTTGATATGTTTTCCCCTCCCCTGAACTTCTCTTTCCTCCAAGGTATTTTGAATTCCCCCTCCTCCCTCCAATTTAACTTCACTTATGCATCCCCTTCAACGTTTTCATCATACATTTCATGTGCATTTCATTGTAGCATTTTCGACAACCATTAATCCAAGGGGGAAATGCCATTTTAATGGGGGATTCTTTGGGAGGCATCGTTGCTTCATTTCTCCCAAACAAATAACTTAACAACCCTGACTAAAGGACCCCTTCATATAGCTAAAGAAGACTTGGTGCAACATTATTCTTAAGCTTGATAATTTCTTTAGTTAAGTTGCCTCATGTTACTCAATACTTATTTCATCATACCAACACACCACCCAAAAAATATTCTTTACTTTTTTTCTTATGAAACGATTGGCTGACGGTCACATGATAATAGCTTGTAGGGGCACCACTGGATTTGCAAATGCCCTCACAAATAAAAATAGAATACATCAATTTACACTATAAAAAACACTTTTTCACATTGTTTCAAAGCACATTATTGTTCCCAAGCTCATTTCAATGCACGCTTGATATATATGCTCTGATCAAGGTTGTCATCAGGTCTACAGGAGGATTTGTTCAACGTAACATGGTTGGGGATTCTCATAATCCAGGCATTTCCTAGGGTTTCGAAACGACTATTACAGGAAACAATAATACCCACGCAGGGGGTGTCCTAGCTCCCATTGTTAACATGAGGTTTTCTTATTTAATTGTTGACGTTAGTGTTGTCTTGCATTACAACAAATTACATTTCATCCATGTATGTCCCTTATATGGTACACAACAAGTTCTCATGGTAAATAAACATTTTCCAAAATGTAAGGATGTCTAACACTTCTAACATCACATGGGTGAGCGATGTGTAATACCCACCTACATCGACCACGTCCACATGGACCTGGGTATATTACACCCGCATGACCCAGGGTTTCGAAATGATTGTGGTCTTGCGATGCGATATACTTCTTCAATAGCGTTCATTTTTGCCCCTATAAGGAACCATCCCAAGGTCACGAAGATGTCCTTTTGAAACAAGTTTTGACCGTAAAAAGTGATGTTGAGGAAAAACCAAGTTGTTATAGTTCCTAGAAAAGGGAGACCATGGATTTTTCCAAATTGTGCTGAAAATATTTTGTGTTTTTGTTGCAAGAATACAAGTGTGGGGATTACGTTGTGAAAGATCCAATGGTGACAGTGCACAAATGGGTAGGAATAAACCATCTAATCCTAATCTTTGAATCACTTGAACTGTCTCATTTTTGTTGATATGGAATGTACGGGTAGTGCTCAAATCAAAAACTTGCCCTTCCCTTTATATAATTTGGAGCACGCAATGTTAAAATCATTCACTTTCCCTTCCCTTTATTGATTTTTTTGTACATCATTTGTTTCTTGCATTTACTAGATCTCACAACTAAAAAGGGGGTCTACAAATTCCTACGTGAAGCAAGCATCATGGCCCAATAAATGCAGGGACTGAAACCACAAATGAATTTTTACTTCACCAATATTTTTCTACCACTCATTCCGTTCACAAACATCTCTATAAAAAAATTACATCATCTTACACAACAACCCTTTCCTCCTACAAACGATTGATAAAAATGTCATATGGTTGTTGCAGGGTCGAGTTCCACCTTGTTTACCCATTCCATTTTCTCCACCCTCAAACCCTTCCCTCTTCACCCCTCTTCCTATCCCGTTATTTCTCCCCCTCTAATTTGAATCCTTCAAAAGATCCCTTTCGATGCTACCATCGTACATTTCACGTGCGATTTCTAGTTTATTGAAACATATATTTTCCATTTCTATTACACATGCTTGGATTTTGTATGGTTTTTATCTAATCAATGACAAATATGAAAAATCATGTATGATACTTTTGTTTTCAACTTTTAGCAAATTGTTGGCAAGAAAATTTGACTTGTGGACAAATTGGTGGGTTTCAAGCCAACACTATGGGAATCTAAGTCCCTCTACTTGAACGGTGCAACTTCCATAGGTGCATGCATAAAAGATGGGTTTCAATGGTGACCTTTCGACTAGAGATCCAACAGGGGCACTGTACGTACCCAAAATTGTAGGGTACTGCACCGTCGGAACAACGTTACACGAGCCCCAATGATGATACAGGTCTCCTCGCAAGGTGTTCAGAATCCAGAAAATCTCTCCAAGCATGCGTTAACATCCTGCATGCCCCGCTTAGCCCCTGCGTGCTTTGTTTTCTCTTCTCCCCTCCTTTCCTTTGTGTTTTGGTCTTCAGTGATGAAACCGCCGCCCTGCCTAGGCGGCGATCTCGTGACTGCCACCCAGTCAGGGCAGCGGTCTTGTAACCACCGCCCTGCTCAGGGCGGCGGTCCTTCACGCATTTTCCAGAATGCTCTTTTTAATGCGACTCGTGTAAATTTTCAATGTTTACCAGCTTTTTTCACCACCTTTGCTTGTATTTATGATTTTGGTTCCCTGGAATAGTGTTTTGGCATTGTTTATGGTTTAAGAGATCAATTTGGTTTTCACCTTTGGGTAAATGGGATTCTATAAATAGTTGGCTTGTGCTCAAGCAAATGGCCCCTCAAATTTGCCTCTGAATTTCTCATTTCAATAGCTTAGCCTTTCAATTTTGCTTAGCATTCATAGTTTCGTTTGTTGTATGCATGGTTAGTGTTGTTTAGCTGTTAGAAAGCCACATATTCTTCTTGTGCAAAGTGTTGTTATTATTTCATCCAATCAATTGGAGTAGGATAGTTCAATTTTCAGTAGGAAGCCATAAAAGTTGCAGGTTCTGCTCATCAAATAAGATAGTTTCAGGTTCTGGACATTTTATGTTGCATGACTCGCAATAAATCCTGCTAGGAATTGCATAAGCCAAGCTCTGTTCTCTTGCGCTATCCCTCTCCTACTCACATTGTATTCAGTCTGCATCCTAAGCTGCCATTGTCCCAATATCTACTTCTGTTGATGCTAGCATTACACACTTTTCTGGATCCACGTGAGCATGAAAGAATGAGGAGATCACACTGAGGGGACAAGGCCACACACCATCAGATTCGCCACTGTTCTGTAAAATCCAGGTTCAAGCTTTCAAAGTTCTAGTTAAAGCATATCAAATAGAGTAGCCAATCATTTCATTTCAGTTAATTTTACTTTCGATATTGCCAGGGAAGCTGTGGGGATTGATAGTTTCTGAGAAACTATGATTCACTCCTCACTTCTGAGGTAAGATCGAGAGTCTTTCAAATAGAATAGATCGGTTATCTGTTTATTTAGAGTAGATCTACAAGCTGCACAGACAAGTAGCTATACTCAGTTACTTTGTCTGTTTTAATTGTGTTATTAGTTTAGTTGTCAATTGCCAGATATATTAGATAAATTTCTCTTTTAAATTATGTTCAGTAGCTTATCAATAAAATCAGATTTAGGAATATACATAGATATATCTTGTGTAGCTAATTTATTCTGTCATTAGTTAGATTTATATCATTTCCTTCTTGCATGACAATCACGGGACCTAGAGAGCCCAGAGAATACGTATTCGAACCAATCGTGCCTCAACCCAATCTCATTACGGCAATAACTGATATAGATCAGAACCTTAGAATCCAAGTCTTCCAAACAACAGTAGACCTACAACAAATCAGCTCACAACTGAGAGGACTAAACATAGAAGATGACAAAGCGCATACGTTTTGGTCAAACCAGCCAAACTACAGATTACCCTAGATAACTATCCACATGACTGTAAAAGGGCCTGAAAGAGAGAAAAAATGTTCGGTTGTGATCCTTTGGTCCCACAGCCAGATGCAGGAGACATTCTCACTGACATAGACACTAGCTTATGAATTCAGGTTGCAAGAATGCCTGTAAGATATTCTGAAAAGATTACACAACTGTTAATTCTAAACATAGAGGCCGAGAAGGCATACGACTATTGGATATTAGGGATTAGGGACTGATTCCGCACATGACCATAGCAGGTCCACAACAACCACGAATCTACGGTTGTGATTCACAAATCCCACAACCCAACGAGTCCAAAGGTCAATCCAACCTTGACAGTGGTTTACGCTCATTAATATTTAGATCCACTCCACTTCCGCCAACCATTATCACACAGTTATCCGTGTTAGACATAGCAGCTAACGAAGCTAAAGATTTCTGGACTAGACCAGATAATCACCCGTAGAATCCGCTATATATCCATCATCCATCTTATGACCCTGTCTGGAGATATACACGAAACAATCCCAGGTCATTTTCCTCGTATCCCACAACCTATAGATCCAATCACGCCAGAGCTCGATATTGATTGGAGCCTTTGAGCAGTCATCTTCGTTGATCGATCTATCATGCCAGTTTAGGTTAGGAGGGCCTTCTTTGCCTTAGATTCACAGATTCCACTAGTGCGCATCGAAGACATAAGATTTCCCAACTAGTTTGTCTACATCCCACGCATATTCCATCCCCACCGGCTGTCTCGGCACGACCTCGGGAGGTCAGGTGCGAGGAAGAGTTACTTGTAGATTCCCACACTCGCTTGTCACTTTTCCATCGTACAAAATTGGTGAACCCAACGTGAAAAACACAGTGCTTCCCCTTTTCTTTATTACCTCTTTCTTCCACCTTCACTCTTTCCCATTATTCTGCGGGTATTCATATACCCCCCGAATATGTCAGGATTCGATGCATATGGCAGACCTCTCCTAGGTCTTGAGGCATACTACGCTCAACTGAATAGACAGTCATCACCCTCACTCTCAGTATGGGGTGACAACTATTCAAATAACCAATTATCAACACAAGCTCCACCTCCAAGGACTAGATATAGTTCATCTTTCCAAATAGAGGAGTTGGATCAACTCGCACAAACACAACAAACAGAGCCTTCAGGCTCGAACAATATGACGTTCACAGGAGAATCTGGTTCGTCTCCTCAGGTGCTGCTTAGACCACAAATTAGCAGACAATCAGATCCATACCTGGTTTTAGATGATGAACATTCAGTGCGTTACGCCAGGAATGAACAATGCTCTGGGAGTATGTACCCACCTATAGGAAGTTTACAAACATGACCCGAGGTCTCTTTTCAAGAAAACACCTCCATGCCACTACCTATAGGAAATGCCCTCGGTGAAACTTGGCAGGGCAACGATCAATTCATAGTGGGGTATCACATGCCTATACAACCTCAGAATATACAACAAATGCCACTAAGGCAAAATACTGTGACTTCACCAGATGAAGTCATCTCAACTTTAGTAGAAAAAGTTAGAGGGTTAGAACTTGCTCAAGCGAGTCAAACATCTCAATTCATGCAAGCAGGAAATTCCAATCCTCCACATCATCCTAGCCAAGTAGACCTCCTCACAGGAATAGGCACGTTGGGCATGCCTCCTCAGTATTCACAACAAATACCAACTAGAACCGCCATTTCTAACACTGTTCCAATGGCGAATATGTTACCTCCCAGTATAGTACGAAACGATCCATTCCTAGGCAATACTCCTTCATACTTAAACATGTATTCCAAATCACCACAGGGAGATGTGTTCTCCTCTCCTGGCATGTTTTCTCAACCACAGGGATTTCCTTATACCCCTGTAAATGCATACGCTACGCCGTATCAACAACCCATTCCACCTCCACCCCCTCAGCAGGCACCATCAATGGTTGAAACCTACGTGATAGGGACTTATTCAGAATATTTGAAAGAGCCCTTAGATTTCACCATACAAAGCGTCATGCTTCCAAGACCGCTTCCCGATTTTCCCAAATACAAAGGGGAGGGAGACCCAAATGCACATATCAAGGCCTATGCCACAGCCATTCGAGAGTTGCTCCCTTGGGATGGGGTTGTTGCCAAAATATTCCCCAAAACCTTAGAGGGCATCACCCTCGATTGGTATTACAGAATACCTGAAGCATCAATACATTCATTTAAACAACTCGTTTCAGAGTTCATTAAAGCGTTTGACATGAACAAACTGTTGAGAACAGGAATCAGGGAATTCTTGCACATTAAGCAAGAACACAATGAATATGTCACTCACTTCATCCAAAGATGGCGTACAGTCCTTTATTCTTCATTCAGTGCTCTAAATATGGACCAAATGGAATTATGTGATTTATTCCTTCATTCTCTCAGCAGAGAGGTGAAGGAAGAAGTCCAAAAGTTCCCACTAAGGACTTACGATGAAGTGCTTGAGAGCACTCTCTGAATAGATCAAGCGGTAATAGATAGTGGTCGCAAGACGTATGGAACAAATGGGAGGCTAATCATCCCCAGCCAGAATACTACGACTTATCCTACTACCACAAACATCAATCAAGGACCTAAAATCCTTAACAAAAATCACGGCACAACAACAGATGGGGTAACTAACCAAGCTAAAAAGGAAAATGTTATAAATACTCCGCCAATGACTAACAATCAACGAAACAACAATTTTACCCCAACAATCAATACAGTGGATTTTAATCATCCACAACAACAACAACAATGGCAGATCCAGACATAGGGTCCAAGCCAAAACTCAACTGGATATCAAAACCAGAACCAAAACCAAAAACAACAAATGCAAAACTTTAATCCTAATAGGCAACGGTTTGATCAGAGCTTTGGACCACAATATACGCCAAACCAGCAACCTAGAAATTACAATCCTAACTCGTATTGTGGTTTTCACAAGATTCGAGGCCACGACACTAGAACGTGCCGTGACTACAATAAATTCATGCAACATTTTCCAGAGGAGCAAAGACAACTTTTCATAGATATGTTCTTAGCAGATCCTGCATCACCTGCGCCAAACACCTTCACGGGAGCAGTTTCCCCTCAAAATGCATCCCTCAAGATCTTCAACGATCCACTCCCAAGTCACAATAACAACAAATTAAATCCAAATGGGATGAACAAGGGTGTAATGACAGGAAACAATGATCATGAAGCCTCAACTTCACTAAATCCACCAGTTGCACCACAATTAGGAAGTCAGCCACGACCCAAGATAGTCGGTTTAGTAGAGTTAGACACCGAACTACACGTAGAAGCCGTAACAAGGACACGAGAGTATTCCTCTCAGCCAAGTCCAAGTTACTCGCTAGAGACAGATAACATCCAACAAATATTAGTAAAACCCGTAGGTGCCTATGATTTAATTAATGACCTAACGAAGACCTTCTCTCACATCTCCTTTTTGGACTTATTGAAGAACTCTCCTGCCCACAGGGCTGCTCTTTTAGAAGCATTAGGTTTGGGTCATTTAATTAACATCACTCCACCTCCCGAAACACAGGTAAACCATATAGACTTTGATATCCACCCTCCGGGGCAGCCGGATAGGGATACCGAGTTTATTTTTGAAATAAACAAAATGCCAACAGACGCTGAGATTGCACGCAGAGGTGATCCGGCCTTACATTTGCAAGTGTGGGTTTATAACAATTATGTTAAATGCGCGATGGTTGACGATGGGGCAGCAGTTAACATAGTCCCCTTCTCTTTCCTTCAAAAGCTAGGGTATGGAGAAACAAACTGTTCCACGACTCGGAATACGCTAAGAGGCTATGATAGCCTTAAGGCCACTTCGATTGGAACTATAATACTACCAGTTACCTTAGGACCCAAAACAATCCTGACTGAGTTTTATATTATAGATCGGGAAACCAATTATAATATGATCCTCGGCCGACCATGGATACACCGTATGAAGGCAATCCCTTCTACGTTATTTCAAGAAGTAAGGTTCTTGCACTTAGGGAAGATATTCATAGCCAAAGGTGATCCAAAACCATTCGATATACACCTAGCTGACTTAAAGAAAAGACCGGGCGTTCACTCTGAGTTTGAACTCCCAACAAACCAACTTAATAAACCGACCTGATGCAAAACCAGAAGAAAAGTTGGTACCTACAACAGATCTTAAGACTATGAGCCTAATCAAGACTATCCCAGCCCTCAAGGATGAGACTAACATTGTAGAAGCAGTATCATTAGGAACTACTGCAAAGATTTTCGACTTACTAGAATAGGATCTACCAATTTTCCTACCATTTGATTCTGTAGGTATGGGATATACCCTAGGAGTAGGTTCTCTTCCAGTAGAGGATCTCTGCATGGTAGAAGTAACTGAAGCAGAAGAAAGTGACGTAGCAAATGTCCCAATGTCCATCTTCCCAACTAAATATTGGACTCTCCATTTCGATGGAGCAAGATGTCGTTATGGGGCTGGGGCAGGTGTGATCTTTACTTCTCCCGAGGGAAAGATCCTACCGTTCGCCTTTAAACTAAATTTTGAATGTACAAACAATGGCGCGGAGTATGAATCCCTCCTCCTTGGCCTCATCATAGCTAAAAGGCTCGGTGTTAACGACATCAGAGTATTAGGAGACTCACAATTAGTAGCAAATCAAGTCTCTGAGGTGTATGAGACTAGAGCTGAACACTTACAGCTCTACAAAACAGTAGTATTAACTTTGAGCAAAGAATTTGACTTCATATCCATTGAAGCAATCCCATGAGAACAAAATTCTCTTGTGGATTCTATAGCAACCTCAGCGTCATGCTTCACCCCAAACAGTGAGTTAGAAGATACCCGTTTCATGGTATCCCTTCGTACTGAACCGTTAGTGAAAACAATGTCAAAACCTCTTTTAACAAACATAGCTGAGAACAACTCTACTATCCTAGACCACGTTGATAGTGATAGAGCCACTCTGGATTACTTAAATGCCTATGCAGCGTTACATCTCACCCATCACGTGGTAGATTTGTCCTTAATCCCACATTCATCTTCCTACTTCGGAAATCCCATGATAGAGCTTCCCCCACAAAAAGAACTCAGCATATACACAGTAGAGAATGGAGACGATCTGGAACTACCTCCAGCCCCGCCTGAGTTTGAAGAAGGTAACGCTTCTTTAATCAAAGAAACAATTGATATTAACATTGGAACGGAGGAAGAACCAAAGATCTTGAAACTAGGATCTTCGCTAACTCCAGAAGAGATAGAAATACACACGCGAATCCTCAGAGAACATCAAAAAGATTTCACGTTTAATTATAAAGAAATGACAGGGGTTACACCACACATCGTGGTACATAACCTCGTCACCAAATCAGATGCAAAGCTAGTTAAACAAAAATTGAGACCAATGAAACCCAAGGTGGCTCTCATGGTGAAGGAAGAAGTAATGAAACTCCTCCAAGTAGGATTCATCAAGCCGGTCGATTACTCTCAGTGGGTATCTAATATCGTTCCCGTTCTAAAAAAGAATGGGAAGATACGCATCTGCATAGACTTTCGAGACATTAACAAAGCTTGCCCCAAGGACGACTTCCCATTACCATCCATTGACATCATCATTGACGCAACAACTGGCTTTGAGCTTTTGTCTCTCATGGATGGATTCTCAGGATACAATCAAATCAGAATATCCAAACAAGACGAAGCCAAAACCACATTTATAACTCCTTGGGGAACCTATTGTTACGTTTTTATGCCATTCGGTCTCAAGAACGCTGGCGCTACATACCAGCGGGCAATGACATACATATTTCATGATCTTATTCACAAGATCGTGGAATCCTATGTAGATGACTTGTTGGCCAAGGCCAGGAAGTGTTGCGATCACCCAGAAGTACTCTGCATCATTCTTTCACGTCTAATAGAATACGGAGTCACACTAAACCCAGAAAAATGTGTTTTTGGTGTGACAGGAGGGAAGCTCCTTGGTTACATTATATCGTCACGAGGGATCGATGTAGACCCAGCCAAAATCTAGGTTGTTCTTGAAATGATCCCACCGTCGGATGAATCTGGAATCAGGTCATTTCTTGGGAAACTCGGTGCAATCCGAAGATTCATCCCAGATTTAAGCTTTTCCATTCATCCAATCAACAATCTACTCAAGAAAGATTATAGTATCGATTGGACTAACGACTGCAACGATGCTTTCGAAGTAGTTAAGTGTTTCCTGTTGTCACCACCCATGCTAATGCCACCTAAACCAGACCACCCTTTAATCTTATATTCACGAGCTACTAATGTCTCGCTAGCCTGTATGCTGGCTCAAGAAGACGATGACAAGAGAGAACACGTGATCTATTTTATAAGCCGCACGTTACTTGATTATGAAACATGTTATACGCAAGAAGAACGAGAGTTCCTTGCCATGGTCTTCGCAACCAAATGCTTAAGACATTACATGCTAAATCAAGAAACGAGGGTCATTGTAAAAACAGACCATTTACGAACCTTCCTCACGCAAGGGTCCTTGTCTAAGAAGGTTGGACGCTTTATAACCTTAATGGGTGAATTTGAATTAACTTTTGTAAATCAAAAGTTCGTTAAGGGACAAATCATAGCAGATTGGTTAGCTGACAACCCATTAGACGGAGGTGATCTAGTCAATTTGGACTTTCCTGATGAATGCATATATTACGTCGAAACTAGACCTCCCATCTCTGAATGTCCTTGGTATACTGATATTATTAATTATATCATGAACCATACATATCCAGAAGGTGCTACGCCACAACAAAGAAGGCGGTTATGCATTATCGTAGCTAAATACGTTATTATAGAACAAGTGCTCTATCGTAAGGCTTTCGATGGAATGCTTCTAAGGTGTGTTGACACAGAAGAATCCAAGAAGATTCTCCACGAATCTCACAGTGGAATATGTGGAGGCCACTTCAGTGGTCATGCCACCGCTCGCAAAATACATCGGATGGGCTATTTCTGGCCCACTCTAGAACACGACGCAGTAGAATTTGTACGCAGATGTCATAAATGCCAAGAATTCTCCCACGAGATTCACATGCTGGCACAAGCTCTACAACCAATCGCTACTCCATGGCCCTTTTCTACGTGGGGGCTAGATTTGATAGGGAAATTCTCTCCCTCATCTACAGATGGCCATAACTTCATAATCACGGCCACCGAGTATTTTACCAAATGGGTAGAGGCTATGCCTCTCACCACTGTACCAGGTTCCGTGATCACCAAGTTCATTTTGAACCAGATCATTTACAGGTATGGTGTCCCACAAATCATTATCACAGATAATGGGACTTCTTTTAAGAATGATGAGGTTCGTGAACTATGCAATAAATTTAAAATAAGCCATCATACAGCCTCCCTGTATTACCCTCAAGCCAACGGACAGGCTGAAGCAACAAACAAAACATTGAAAGCCATTCTCCTTAAAACGGTGAAAGAAAACAAAAAAGATTGGCATTTAAAGTTATACCTGGCCTTGTGGGCCCACCGAACCTCAATAAGAACACCAACAGGAGCAACTCCTTTCTCGCTGGTATTCAGAGCGGAAGCAGTTCTCACACTTGAGGTTGAAATACCCAGTCTCCGCATCTCATTACAAGGGATTCTGGATGAAGACGCTTATAGATAAGCACGTATCTCCCAACTAGAAACCCTAGATGAAGCCAGGTTAGATGTTGAACAGCGGCACAGAGTCTATGCTAACCGGATGTGCCGGTAGTATAACAAGAAGGTCTATGAATGAGACATATATGAAGGTGATCTCGTTCTAAGACTAGACAGCCGGATCGATAAAAAGACCGGTCGAAGGGAGGAAATTCTGGCCCAAATGGTTGGGCCCATACCGAGTCATGAAGGACTATGGAAATGGTGCATATCTCTTATGCACACTGGAAGGTGAGGAATTTGGTGAAACTGTCAATTCCCTACACCTTGAATGGTTCTATGCATAAGTGACCAGCACTATCTATATAATTATATCTACATTGCATCTTCATGTAGTTAGGTTCATTTCGTCCGCTTGTTTTATACAAATCTTGTGATCAAGGAACTTATTCCCAAAGCAATTCATTACAAACTTCTGATGGTATTGACATAATCATCCAAATCATACTTCTTCACTTTCATAGTCACATCACCCGTTTCTGAATAATTTCATTAGACAAAGCTAGATATGACAAAGTCTTAACGGTAACCATACCAAGGTCTGCATGCTTGTTCTCACTTTTGGTTTCTCCCTAGGATAGGTGTCTTTCCTATGGTCTGTTCTAGAAGCTTCATCGTGTCACATCTATCCTGTATGCATATCTCTTTGGAAGTAAGAACATACTGACATTTTTCTCAAATAAACAAGTCAAATATAGATCAAACAGAAAATTTTATTTTACACATTTCCTTTCCCTACCAACCTTCGGTGATGAGCTTGTAGCATCCTCTTACTAGTGAATGTAGGGTTGGGAAAGGATGGGAATGCCCTTACTCACCTGATACCTTGTCCATGGTGATAAGCCCACGCTTCTGACTGTAATAGTAGAACATGCACAAATACCTATAATGGGGCAAGGAGGGTATGGGGAAGTTTGTCCTCTTAATGCCACAGAGTAAATGTTCGTTGAAGGTAGTCAGCAAAAGAATTCAAATGAACCTTTGAAATCTTGAGTAAAAAAGTGGAATGAATCAGATGTCTAATTAAAAATTCCAAGAGAGTTCAAAACCCTAAAAACCAGATTTTGCTTCCTGTCAACCATGTGGCCATCTACCGGATCTAATTGTCTAGATAAACCGCAAAGCAAGTAGCATTCTAAACTATGGAGTCACTTGAGTAGAGTAGGTTTGTAGCTGTCCTAATTTGGTTCCACCAAATCCATTTCGTCTATCTCTCATCACTACCATTCAACAAATTTCATAACTTGTGCCCTTTACCCTAGCTCTCGGTGATGAGCCCTGTCGCATCTTACTAGTTGCGCCTTGGAGATAGGAGTGGGGCAAGTTCATCTGCTCATCATATTCTCCTATTTGTCTATATCGACCCGGGGGGAGATATTTATCAGCTTGCGTCTCTTACACATTTTCGCTCGTCAAAAATCCCAAATATGAAGTATCAAAAATTAGTCAGCTTGAAGAAACAAAAAATGAAAAGTTCAAAATCACATTAGATTTTGTCTACATTATCATACATCAAAGCATCATTCTAAACTAATACAAAAAGAAAGAAAATCTTTTTCTATTTGTATCATTTGTTCTCCATTCGCATACATTCTGGAGATAAAGGCATATCAAAAACAACATTATAGTTTACATATTGTGAAAACAAATCACAAGAACATTGATGCCATTTTGAAAGGCATATCTGATCCAAAAAGAACATTGATGCCAAAAGTATGGTATATATATATATATATAGTCAAAATTCCTGTACAAATGCCATCATGCGCTAAGCATGGTCAAAATGCTCAAAGAGCCCGGGAAATACAAATACATCATACAAACAGTCTAAGAGAGCCGAACGGCCTCTCAACCCCTATGAGATCCCTCTGAGGGTGCACGCCCACGTCTAGGACTCTGGCTACACTGGCGCTCTGAGTGCATGTATGGCTCATGATCCCGAGGAGCAGCTGTGGCCTCGCCATGAGAGTGACTCCTCATCAGGTGCTCTATTGTCCTGTACCCTACCAACTTGGTACGGAGGGAAGTCACCATCCTAGCCACATGCCAGATAGGGGAAAAAAATCGGTATGCCTACCGGCTGCTGAAGGCTCCCCTGCATCCACGGACAGCTCCACGTGGGTCTTCTCCATAGGGATCATCAGGGTATCAGTGCATACCTGGCGAATCAGGTCTCACCACTCATCAGCAGTCTCTGCAAGCAAAGGAGAAAAACCCAATTAGAAATAATCAAGAGATAGAAACAAATATAAACAAAAGGAAAGATAGAAACTAAGGCAATCCTAACTAGAAACAAACATTAAAAGGAAGGATGATAACTCACTCGGATCTCCGGGCCTCCAAGATGGATCTCTAGGGTCAGCACCTGCCACAGATGCCGCCGCTGACTGGTGCACTCCTGTGCCTGGGGCCACATAACGTCCTACTATAGACTCATCCTCTCCGCCCAAGCCCTGAGAGAGTGGCTCCTCTGAAACCAAAGTCACCCTCTCCGCACTCTGCTCCGCCCTCTCCGCCTGTAAGATATCCTGAGTGTCATGCCACTCAGGATCGTTGTCCTCCTCTCCGCCCGACTCACTGACCTCAGCCTCGGTCTCCTCCTCCGTCTCCCCCTTGTGAACTCCTCGGACTCAGAGTCTATATCAATGGGGTCGTCGCTGCTGTGGGCGGGACCGGCGGAAATCTAAAGTAAGGGTGCCTGAGGAGCACCGACTCTCCCTCTCCCTTGTACTACCCGCCTAGCTGCAATGGGGACACCAGGAGTAACAACTGTCTAACGCCTGGCCTCTAGGACCTCCCCTGGCCTCTTGAACTGATCTGTATACCGGTACCACTGGGGGAAGCATACCCACGTAAGGAAGGCCAAACTATTCGGAGCACTCAACCAAAAGGATGTATCTCCACCCTCCCCATCCTATCCACAAGTTGCCCTGTGGTGGAGAAAGAGATCAAAGTAAGAGCCTCCTCGCCCCATAAACCTACCATGGCTTGATAAGGTGTGGCCTCCATGTCATCAGTGGTCAAGGAGGTGACTGGATGATGAGGTGCTCTGAGCACCGACATGTCTGTCCATCTGGCTCCCCTCACAGCTCCGGGATCTACCACCTTTACACCTCTCCCATAGGGGATGAAACGCTCATAGACCCAACTCATAACTAGGGTCAGATGGCTCAATGACTGCCCCTACAAATGGACCACCCGGTACAAATCATGATAGGTGGTCCCAAGAATGCCAGCTCCCCAGGCGTAAATCTGGCCGTGCCCCTCAATCTGTACAGTGATGGGAAACCAGCAATATAATAAGGTGTCTCCTCCCTTGTCCCCGATCAATCTCGAGGCAAGGATCCCCATAATGGCCTTGTGAATCATGGGGATAGGCAGGTTAGGAATAGATCGGACCGTCACCCCCCTTCTTGGAACCAGTGGAGATAACTGCATCTCCCATATATGAGGCCCATTGTGCTATCTGAGCCCATGACCCTGCTATCTCAAGAGTGAGCCGTCTCCCAATAATTGGGACCCCCAAGATACGGTAAACGTTCTCCAAAGTAATGGTCCACTCACCCCGGACCCCTAGTAATTGGAAAGTGTTCCGATTAGCATCCCAATATGAAAATAAGTCACAAAGTATGTGACTAGATGGTGCAACATGCAGGACTGTGATATGCGCAGTATACCAGCCCTGTGAAGAGTGTCCTGCTCATCCTGAGAAAGGGCATCTAATATTGTCGGAAGCCAATCACACTCCCTCTCCCGACTCCATCGGATGTACTCCTCCTTCGCTTGCATACACCCAAAAACACACAAATAGAGTAAGTTAGTATCCAAATGACATTAGAAAAATCATGAAAGCAGATAAGGATGTTAAGAATGAAAAAACGAATTCAAATAAGTGTTATTTTTACATTCTATGCAGGACTGCCACCTTGAGCAGGGCGGCGGTTCCGTAATCGCCGCCTTAAAGGCAATGGTCTTGTAACCGCTACCCTGATCAAGGCGATGGTCTCGTAACTGCCGCCCTGCTCAGGGCGGCGGTCATGTCCCGAAAACACACGCAGGTCATATACCCTAAAAATAGCTACAAAAGCAAAATAAAGACCATTTTGATTCAAACAAGGCCTACCCAGTAGGCGCCCCCCCTAGTTGACCCTATTAAAACTGACATTTTCAAAAATAACCCCCCCGTGACAAAGATTTCAACATTTTAACATTTTGAAGACAAAAACGGTAAATCAAGAAAAACTAACCTGTGATCTCACGGGTCGGTGTTCCGCTCGCGGAGGCATGATCACGATCTTTCCCTGAATGTTTTGACTATACTCTCATGAGAAACCATCACCGTGGGTCCCAAAGCTCAAAATCAACCAAATCAAACGCGCAAATGAATAGGAAAATGGGCCAACTTTTGCATATATAACAACCTAACTTGCTTTGAATGCCCCTTTTCGCAGGTTTGGAGCGCCGACGGAGGTAAGTTCTTATCCCCGCACAAATGGTACATCCTCATTTCATAATATTTTAGTGTTTATTTTTCGATCTATTTTGTCTACCTGCACTTGAATTCTCTTTTCATTTTGCAGGTGGCAGGAATTTTGGATGGTGTCATTTCGACACATGGACGTATGAAGTATAACTTCTAAACTTCCCATTTCGGGACCGCCATACTCGGACCCACTATTTTACACCTCTTCATGGCTAAAACACTTCTCCGAGGGGGCAATATGTACATACCCAAAATTGTAGGGTACTGCACCGCCGGAACAACGTTACACGAGCCCCAATGATTATACGGGTCTCCTCGCAAGGTGTTCAGAATCTAGAAAATCTCTCCAAGTATGTGTTAACATCCTGCATGCCCCGCTTAGCCCCTGCATGCTTTGTTTTCTCTTCTCCCCTCCTTTCCTTTGTGTTTTGATCTTCAGTGACGAAATCACCACCCTGCCTGGGTGACGATCTCGTGACCGCTGCCTAGTCAGGGCGGCGGTCCTTCACGCGTTTTCCAGAATGCTCTTTTTAACGCGACTCGTGTAAGTTTTCAATGTTTACCAGCTTTTTTCACCGCCTTTGATTGTATTTATGATTCTGGTTCCCTGGAATAGTGTTTTGGCATTGTTTATGGTTTAAGAGATCAATTTGGTTTTCACCTTTGGGTAAATGGGATTCTATAAATAGCTGGCTCATGCTCAAGCAAATGGCCCCTCAAATTTTCCTTTAAATTTCTCATTTCAATAGCTTGGCCTTTCAATTTTGCTTAGCATTCATAGTTTCATTTGTTGTATGCATCGTTAGTGTGGTTTAGCTATTGGAAAGCCACATATTCTTCTTGTGCAAGGTGCTGTTATTATTTCATCTAGTCAATTGGAGCAGGATAGTTCAATTTTCAGTAGGAAGCCATAAAAGTTACAGGTTCTGCTCGTCAAATAATATAGTTTCAGGTTCTGGACATTTTATGTTGCATGACTCGCAATAAATCCTGCTAGGAATTACATAAGCCAAGCTCTGTTCTCTTGCGCTATCCCTCTCCTAATCGCATTGTATTCGGTCTGCATCCTAAGTTGCCATTGTCCCAATATCTACTTTTGGTGATGCTAGCATTACACGTTTTTCTAGATCCATGTGAGCACAAAAGAATGAGGAGATCACACTGAGGGGACAAGGCCACACACCATCGGATTCACCACTGTTCTGCAAAATCCAAGTTCAAGCTTTCAAAGTTCTAGTTAATGTAACATCCCCATTTTAAGATACCAGAACAAGGGAATTTTTTTTTTATATATACAACGTTTCCTGTTATGAATTATATAATTCAAACACACATTCAAGTTTTAATAATTGTTCTCTGTCCAAATAATGCAGTTTGAATCACACAATTTCCCTTTAAAACTAATGTTCTCTGTTCACATATTTGTAATATGGAACACACATTCAATGCCATTCAATCATATAACAGATTCCATATGCTGCTGTAAATGACTCGAAGAACTACCGATCTCCCATTTCATGGCTCGGAGTTTCAGCGATCTCTCATTTCATGACTCGGCAACTTACCGATCCTTCATGTTAATTCATGCATAGTATAATGTATATACAAGGTTCTCTTACCGTTTCCGGTTATCGAAGTGATCCATTTAAGAAGCCTATCTGAATATCTGTTACTAATATTCATCTGATATCCTGCATCTTAAATTAGGAGATTAGGACAATGCAACCAGCACTTGCGATACTTTGGCCAAAGATTTTCACATGCTTTGCATGATCATATTCCAGGATGTGATACACACCAATGGAATACGTCCTTCACCTCACTTCATCTGTTATCTAGAATGGTCTTTCCTGGTCTCTACCAGTCCTTCCAATTAAGGTCAAACTCTAACCCCAGCTAGCAATATGAACGAGTATAGGAAGTTACTCATGGTAACTAAAGATACTCAGACATACGGTGTCGTCCCTAGATGACTCCGTGTGTCTAGTTATCTTTAGTCCTCCGAAGTCACTCCGTATACGTGATCACATTCCTATCCCTATCCAAGAACTTAGTATCCAGCTTATGTAATCTTGATGATTTAATTCGGGAGGGAATTGTAATATGTCAGCTATAACATTGTGTCGTCATGAAGGCCCCGCCTTCATGAAGACACCATGTTGTAGCTGGCGTATGTCAATGTCCTACAGAATCCACCCATCGAGAGTACACATCCAGCTCAAATGATTTGGTTATGACCTTAATATTTAAGATCAACTTTCAGCAGCCATGCTGATCCTTTATCCTCGTTCTTGTTACAGTTGTATGTAGCTAAGAGAGACTAAATCCGTCTTCTAGCTTACTATGCATTTTCTCCTTCGTACCGAAGGGTTGCATTATCTCTACTTGGTTCTTTTCTTAATCCTTGGATTAAACAGCCCATTACCAATAGACTTAATAAGTTTAACCTATTAAACTTAACCAAGTTTTCCACGACTGTAAACAAATTCAGAATTCCAGCTTATTAGACGTCATTAAAACGAGGTCTAATTCTCAATGAATATATTCATTTATTCTCCTTAACCTTACATAGTTAAGGTCTGTTAGCCCTGGATATATTTTTCCCATATCCTTACTTTCTGAATTTAACATTCAAGTCTATTAACGGAGTCCGAATACGAGGTTTGACTGCTCCTAAGTTATTTGATATTCCTTAGCTTTCAAGCTAATCCTGAATACCATTCAATTAAGAGATCGTGTTCTTCCTAAATCCTTTTTAATGTCAATTAAAAATTCATCTTAACCCAAGTATGAACTAATTGCACATTTCAACGTAAAAGTTGCATTTAGGTAAGAATAGATGTCAGTTCCTTTTAAATCCATCCAAGAACATTTGAATAATTCCAAATCAAGAAATAATGTTATATTCCCAACTTAATCAACAATATCAAACTGATACAGTCATTAAAATATCACACTTGTATTTGTATTCATCCATCCATTTTATAATTTATACATTTGCCAGTCCAAGTTACTGGACTTTGTTTATATTAAACAACATTACAACTCATAAGATAGAAGAATGTAATTTCTTCTTTTCTCAATTCCTCGTAGAGGAATAATAACTATCAAATACAATCCATCTTCAGACAATCAAAAGAAGTATCAGAAAACAACCATGTCTTCGTTTTACTCAAGTTCCATCTGCAAAATTACTTGCATGGGTCAGTTAATTGAACTGAGCATATTAAGCACTTGTCATTAAAATGAGGTGCTTTTAATTAACTTTCTCAATAAAAGAACCCTGCTTTTATGAAACGATAATATGAACATCAATCCAGAATTAAGTATCAAAAAGAATGATCAGCATAACAACTGAAACATCTAATTACCATCCCAATCAGTCAAAGGATTACTGCCCTTTTTCCCACATAACCATTACAAGACGTAATTTCCTTCAACAGTTCCAGATTACAACATTTGTAAGAACTAGGAATACAAGTATGTATACTGCTGTTATAACATAACTGCTATCAATTCCATTCCCTTGCATTAGTAATAAATTCAAAGGATAAAATTTGATTGAAAATATAAACCAATTACTTTCCTTTCAGTTCATGCAACTCATTTGATTTCAAGCAGTCAAGTACAGATGAGAAAAGTAAACAACAATAAAATATAGATGCTTAATCCCAAGCAAATAAAATTCGTTCCTTAATGATTACAAATTTCTAACTTTATAAGAGAAGAAATGATCATTATTCCAAGTTATCCATCCACACTTCTTTTCCTTTCCTCATGACTGTACTGAAAATTAAATCCAAACGAGACATCAATCAATGATAACAGTTCAGAGTGAAACTTACGAAATCCATTCAGAATTCACTTTCCAACAGTAAGGAATAATTCCCATTCATATTCTAATTTTAATGAAAACAAGGAAGAATTTATCATCCATATCAATACTTCCTTTAAATCAGGCACATACGAATACCAAAAACAAGTAGGTAAAACATCGTATCCATCATAGAGTAAACAATGTAAAGAAGCTATTATGCTCTTACTGTACTAGAAGAATTCATACTTCTTTCACTGTATTATAACCAAATGAACAGTTATACAGTCGCTTTATCAAATATTCACACGAATTTCTATACCTATGAACGCACACAGTTCATAAATAATAATTTGCACTTTGCGGTTACCTACAGCAAGTCCAACCCGTAGTGTACAGTGAAGCTCTATTGTTGCTATTTCCAGAATTCAAACAGCAAGAAGAGAAAAATTCATTCCTGTAATTATTTCAATGAGAAAACACCCATTTTCTTCAAACACAACAAGAATCACTCAAGTCGAGTTCGGTTTTGAATGACAGTGCAAAATCAGAGATCACACGAAACATTTCATTCTTCCGTTGTACAGAAAAACACAGAAATCAGGAAACAACCTAAATATCACTGTCACTTCCATCAAGCCGAACCTATAATGCTCAATGAAACCCAATTACCATTTCTTTCAAAATTTAAAACAGTAGAAAGAAGAAGAACTCGTTTTCTTATAATTTCAGTAAAGAAACAATCATTTTCTTCAAAATGTAATAAGAACACCCAAGTTGTGTTTGTTTTATAATGACAGCTCAAACCCATATTGACAATAGAACGATTGTTCAACAATGTCAAACAAACTCACACAACATGTACAATTTCATTCAATGTACCCATTTACAAGAAATACCCAGTTCGAGTTCTTTCTCAACAAACATTTAAATCCGAAAACCTCATTCTCCTATTTCACAATGATGCGCAGAACCCAGAAAATACAATATCCACATAACAATACCTTTATCAAGGCAAACCCGCATAGGGTATTAGATGCACAAGCAAGGTACAGTCAAAATAGTCTCAAACAGCAAGCTAATTCACATGTATTTCATTCGTTTGCATAGAAATTCAAAGCCAAGATCGTTTTCACGATGACAGTTCGAATTAGAAGATCAAACCGCATCCACAAAACACAATAAAATCAACTTTCCATCACCTTCTGATTTCAAACAGCAAGGAGAAAACATAGTCCATTAATAAATTCAGTAAGAAGAATAATCACTTTCTTCAACACCCAAGAATACCCGAGTTGTGTTCATCCTTCCATTTTTACAAAAGAAAAAGCACAACACTCAGAATATTACTCGCATAGCTAATACGTTCCACCACTCAAACTCATATTGGCAAAAGAACGATTGCTCAACAATATCAAAACAAGCTCGCACAACATGCACAATTTCCTTCAATATACCATTAACAAAGAAATACCCAAGTCGCATACAACAAAGAAAATGACTCAACCCAAAATCTCTTCTACATGACAGCAAAATCAAATAAACCAAAACCCTCTCATCAGAAGAGCAGGGTTGTTTTAATGAGACAATTAAGCAAAAGCAAGCAGTTTAAGGAGAAGGGCTTAACATGCCTGATAATCTTCCTTGAATCTCGAAGAAAACCACGCCTACAGGAGTTGTTTCCTTCCACGGCGACAGTAGCAAAGCTTCCCAAACAATCACCTTCCTCTACAGGCTCAAAAATAGCCTTAGATTTTCCAAAGAAACAGAGATAATAATCAAACATAGCTGGTTTGACAGAACCGTGAAAAACCAAATGCAGAGCAACTTCCAAAAACCCGAAAGAACACAATGACCAACAAAATTTCCTCCATACTCTTTCCAAGGTGGGCTGGTCGCGAAGACCAAGAAAATTAATGCATTGAAGGCACTTCCTTTTCCTTTTTCCTCACGCCACCACTGACTCGGGTTGGCGAATTGCCAAATTCAAAATTTTGCATGAAAACCAAGTTTAGTCCCATGACTAACTGAATGCCCCTATCTTTTCCCTGTTCCCACCAAACTTGGCGCTGTCCATGCAAGGACCACATTCATTTCTCTATTAAATTTCTTACCATCCTCCCTTATCCTTTCCATCCACATGGGTTTGTGCATCCCCTTCCTTAGGTTAGGATTAGTTTAGGATTTTTAATAGTGTCCATATCTAGGTCATCACCTAGTTCATAGGTTAATAGGATTTAGATCTATTTTCACCCTTATAGAATTTAAAAATCCACTTAGGATAGTAGTTAGGGTATAAGGTAGAACTTAGGGGTAGATTAGGGTATAATCCCCTCACACTTAATTAATCAATTTCAAATCAAGTCCTTCAGACTAACATCCAAATTCAACACTATGCAGGACGTTTCGTCCCATGTTCCACATACTTGAACCACTTGCATCCAAACCCCCTTATCGTCTTACGTTGTCTAGTGTTACAACAATGTATGGTTCGAAAATCGAACCTTTTCCGTTGGCATCTACGTGCCAGCTATTCATACCTGAAATCAGGTGCTGCAACATTTATATCAACCTTCAGTCTGGTTTAAAAGTAAATTGGCAAAGCGATTACAAGAAGGCCACAACATACCTTGGATCAATGGAATTGATTCAAGGTGTGCTGTCAATTAGTGAATAGAGTTCATCAAGCATACGACAGATCTGTTGTCACATTAGCAACATACAAGCAATACTAACTGTTGTCCCAAGTAAACAAATTACAGTATACAAGAGTCCAGATTAGCAACACATTCCTTTAAGATCAAAATATATCTTAACATGTTTGCCTTGATTTCAGCAGTTACAACATTATGAAAAGTAATCACCATGATAACTTACAAAAATCAAGGCGTTATAGTTAAAGCATATCAAATAGAGTAGCCAATCATTTCATTTCAGTTAAATTTTACTTTCGATATTGCCAGGGAAGCTATGGGGATTGATAGTTTCTGAGAAACTATGATTCACTCCTCACTTATGAGGTAAGATTGAGAGTCTTTCAAATAGAATAGATCGGTTATCTGTTTATTTAGAGTAGATCTACAAGCTGCACAGATAAGTAGCATGTAGATTCCCACGCTCGCTTGTCACTTTTCTATCATATAGGCACTCTACTGACCCTTGGGCAAAGCTAGCAATGTCTCGCTAGAGAAGAAAGTTTGTCTTGGAAAGGGGAAGGGGAGTGGAAATGGAGGTAGGAGAAAACTATTGTTGTGAGTAGAATATTAGATGCCCACACACATTAATTATAAATTTTATTTACATGCATTTATAGTTAGAAGAAAAACAAATCCGTAGGAGAAGCTACAAGACTGAATGAAATTCATTGGTCGCAAGGTACCAATCAATCCCTCAATCAAAAAGGCAAAAATTCCTTCTTTTATTATTGAAGCTAAAGAAGAATTTGTACAAAGCTTTGAGAATAGAGGAAAATATAATGAGAAGGGAAAATAGAAGAATTATGGCATTTTCTGTCTTTTCTAGGTACAAATCACTCTGGTCTTTTTGAAATAAATCACCCGCCTTTTGGAATGACTCTGAGGAGCCATTATATCCTTTGCTAAAACAGTTACAACTTTACAAATCTTTTATGCCTCTTCAAATTCCTCCATTGCAAAGAAAACGCTCATGGCGGGTTAAAAACCATATCTTGCAACGTGAACGTTACATTTGATTTGCTAGTTTGAATACAAACTGTTTGATTTTCTCTTATAACTTTGAAATTGGGTCATCCACATGGTACAAAGAGATTGGAGCAAGTACAGGGGAAAGCCCTTTGTGTTTTGTGATTTTTTAGATATTTGGCAATTTGGAACAAATTGGCCCGCACCCCCACTTTGAATTTTCAACTTAGGCATGTGGCATGTTTTCATTGGAAATGGGGTCATGGCCGTTTTCTCAACATTTTAACCTTTTTTGGAAAAAGGCAAAAAAACTCAAAGTTCTCTGTTGTTCCGCTCTCCCGCTTTTACTTTTCAACTTAGGCACATGGCACGTTTTCATTGGAAATGGGGTCGTGGCCCTTTTCTCAACATTTTAACCTTTTTTGGAAAAAGGCTAAAAAACTCAAAGTTTTCCGCTGTTCCGCTCTCCCACTTTGACTTTTCAACGGTGGGCCTGAGACCTTGGTGGAGCCGCGGAGCAGTCTAGAACTTTTACTTCACTTTTGGGAATTTGATTAAATTTCCAAAAGTCCCCCGATGGCCTGCTCTCCCACTTTGACTTTTCAATGATGGGCTTCAAATTTGAGGTTTTCCCTGCGGGCTTCAACTTTGACTTTTTCCCTTTATAGCCTACTCGGGTTTGTGGGTCACTTTTTTATTTTTCACCTTTTTTACAAAGAGGCTCAAAAACACAAATTTCTCTATTGACCCACTTCCAATTAGGTATGTCCACGTACCCATGGATGATGGCGCCAAAATTTGATGGCGAAGAAAATGCCCATCGTTCCCCACTGTGGGAAAAATACACAAAGGAAGAAAACTTCATCATTTTGAGTCTGATTTTTAAATTTCCTTCACGAGCCAGAGGCATGGAGGAAAAACAATGATTTGACGACCCAAGCCATTAGAAAAAGAGGACAATTTCAATCAAAAAAGGAGTTTGTAAAGAGGATATTACGTGCATAGACCGGGAGATGGAGAATTTCTCAAAACAAGCAAAAACATAGATTTAAACAACACTAAGGCACAAATTTGCTATTTCTTCGAAATTTCAAGTTGGCTTAAATACTTTAGGAGGGCGAGAGCTTGAAATTTTGAATTTAACTTGGAAAACAAAAAGTAATTTTCGGGAGACAACAATTGGCTCTAGCTTGGGGACATGGCATGTACTGAGCATGAGGAAGGCATGGTATGAAAATCCAGAATCTCAATTTTTTAAACCGTATAACGTTGACCAATGCCTTATCCATTGGGCCTTGTAGAGTCATGTACAATTCTGAGAAAGAATGGAAGAAGGAGGAAACACACAAGCCAAACCACACACAACAAAAACCAAACAAAAGTAAAACATAACCACACAACAGAAAAGGGAAAAACACACCTATGAAATCACCTATGATACAAGGCGGGGGACAACCCGCTTTCACTGATGATACAGTTCCAAGTATTTCTCTCTTCGAGGCAATTCCAATGGAATTCCATCCAAGTATGAGAGGAGAAAAACATTCTCACCACAAGCTCCATGAATTTGGAATGGGCCTAGCCACAATGAATCAAACTTTCCATGGCTGCCCTTTGGTTCTCTTCTCTTGTCCCATAGCAGAACAAAATCTCCAACTTTAAAATTCCTTGCTTTGGTCTTCTTGTCAAAAAAATTCTTCACTTTCAATTGATGCTCCTTAATTATATCCACCACTTGGCATCTGATTTCTTCCAGCTTCTTCAGGAAGAGGATCCTCTTATCAACGGAGTCTTTGTATTGACCATCTTCTATTTATTGCAGCAACATGAGAGCTGGCATCAAAATTGTGAGGGGATTCTCTTCCTCAACTCCATACAACATTTGGAAAGGTGACATACCTATTGCCTTCTTAGGAGGGATCCTATTGGCCAACAATGCATCATATAACTTCTTATGCCAGTTCCTTTGATTCTCATCTACCAGCTTGTGAACAATGGTCACAATGTTCTTGTTGCTTGACTCAGCTTGCCCATTTCGCTGTGGGTAGTGGTCAGAAGAGTGAGATAGTGATATTCCAAAGCCATAACAAAACTCTATGAGCTCCTTGAAAGAGAAATAGGTGGCATTGTCTACAAAAATTTTCTGTGGTATTCCAAAATGAATAATGATACTCTCCATGATGAAGTTGCCGACTGTTTCAGAGCTGGCTTGTTTGGTCGGAATGGCTTCCACCCATTTAGTGAAGTAATCAGTTGCAGTGAGTACATAAGTATGCCTTACACTAGAATGAGGATTCATAACACCTATAAAATCTAGCCCCCATTGCTGAAATGGTTCTTCAATCACCACAGGCTCGAGTGGTAATGCAGCTAGTTGTGGCTTTCCAACAAATTGTTGGCATGCTTTGCATTTGGAAACTCAATCTTGAGTGTCTGCAAAGATGGAGGGCCAATAATATCTCCCTCTAAGGATCTTATGTGTGGTGACCATTTCTAAGAAATGTCCACCACAAGCGTGATCATGATATGCCATGAGCAACTTTTCTTGCTGCTCCTTATCTACACACCTGAGGAAACAACCATCTAGGCCTCTCTTGTAAAGTGCATGATTTCAGATCACAAACTTTGCTTCCTTTAGCTTGAGTGTCCTTCTTTGTTTGTAGTCAAGATGAGGAGGGCATTCTCCATAAGTGAGGTAGTAAGCAATGTCAGCATACTACTCATCAGTAGTGGTGACAAAGAGCACCTGTGGACTGTCTCCTGAACAGGTTTAGAAAACACCATATTTTTCTCCCTGCTGAGCCTTGAGAGCTTCATCTTCAGCAATCAGCTTGCACAAACCATTTCCTCTTACCAGATTAGAGGTTCTAATCTCCAAGTCATACTATTGGGTCTTTGCAATCCAACTTCCTCTCTTAGCCCCAAGATCTTGTTGAGTCAAAATGGACTTGATTGCACTTCCAGGGACCATCACCACTGTATGGGAATTGAGAATGTAGAATCTGAAACTTTTAACAGCTTTGACCACTGCGTAGGCATGTTTCTCCAATTGGTTGTACTTTAGCTCATGATTCTTCAAAGGACAACTCATGAAAGTGATGGGTACTTCCAAACCTTCATCATTTTTTTGAACAAGGACAACAGAGAGTGTATGTTCTTATGCATAACAATACATGATGAACTCCTTGTTGAAATCTTGAGATACAAGAGTTGGAGCTTTGGCAATGGCTTTCTTGATCTCCTCAAATGTTGCTTTTCCTTCCTTATTCCACTTGAAACCTACTTGATGCTTTATAATGGAAGTTATATGCTTAGTCAGTTCAGAAAACTCAGGCACAAAACGACGAAGGAAGTTTACCCTTCTAAAAAATGAATGAACTCCCTTCTTATTGGTTGGTAAGGCTAGTGCTTGTATAGCTCTAATCCTTTTTGGATCAATGTGTGCTCCATGTTTTTTCACAATGTGTCCCAGCAACTTACCTTCTGTGACTCCAAAAATGCACTTCTTTGGATTTAGAGAAATGCCATGCTTTCTACACCTTACAAGGACTTGCTCCAAATGACAGATATGATCTTCCCTCCTCTTTGAAAAAATCGTGAGGTCATCAAGGTAAATGACAATGCAATATTTCAAATCTTTGAAGGCCAAGTCCATTGCTCTCTGGAAAGTGGATCCAACATTAATTAAGCCAAAAGGCATTCTGTTGTAAGCAAAAGTACCCGAAGGTGTTGTGAAGGTTGTTTTGTTGCAATCTTCTTCTGCCACCTTGATTTGGTTGTACCCTGAGAATCCATCAAGCAAAGAGAGCATTTCAGATCCAGTGATTGCTTACAAAATATGATCCATGATTGGAAGAGGGTAGTTTTCCTTGAGAGATGCCTGATTCAGATTTCAAAAGTCTACACAAATCCTTATTTCCCCATTCTTCTTCCTTACTGGCACAATGTTAGCCACCCATGTTGAATGGTGGATGGGGAAAATGATTCTAGCATTGAGCATCTTTGTCACCTCTTCTTTGATAACATCGGAAATATTTGGATTGTAGGGCCTTTTTTTTTTCTTGAAGGGCTTAGCTCCTTGCTTCAAAGGAATGGAGTGATGCATTTCCTTTACCTGAAAAGATTTGAGTTCATCATAGGAATAGGCCAGAACATCTGAGTACTTTTTTAACAGAGCAACAAAATTCATCTTCTCTTCTGGTGAGCAACATTTACCAATGTTAACCATCCTTGGATTCTCTGAAGTGCCAATGTTTTCTTGATCAAAATCAGATGGACATCGAGAAGACTGTTTTTCTTTCTCTTGGATGAACCTATCATGCTTGTTAAAGAGGTCTTCAAAAGAAACTAGGCCTTTGGGGATTTTGTTTCCTTTCAGTTTGATTAATCCCTCTTCATCAATTCCCTTAATTCCTTCCTTCTCTTCTTTGGGGACTGATTCACGGTGTGGGTTTTCACTTCCTTCAAAGTAAAGATTATTGAAGTTATCCCTTTGTTCTAAGAAGGCTAGGATCTGATTGTCATCATTGAAGACCTACCAGTGATTTACATTGTTTGGTACGATGGGTCTGAACACCATCTCAATGGTCACTTTATCCTTGCCAAAAGAAGGATGAGGCGTCACTAAGGAAGCTGACACTGCTAGAGAATCAACCTTTTCATTCTTCTCCCTAGGGATAGCTTAAATGGATAATGCATCAAATGATTCAATGCAGTCCCACACTCTATTTCTATAGTACCTGAGTTTGGGGTTTTTCACTTGATATTGCTGGCGGACCTACTTTACCACAACCTCTACATCACCTTTGCATCTCAACTTCTTGATTCCCATGTCCTATGTTGTATTCATGCCTAAGAGTAATGCTTTATACTTTGTTGTATTATTTGTATATTCAAATTGCATCTTGTAGGCAAAAGGATATACCTTATTGGAGGGAGAGTATAATACTACACCAGCTCCTGAACCTACTCTGGAATGACTGCCATCAAACTCCATTGTCCAAATTCAGTCTTCTTCTTCTTCCATGAGAAGTGGCAATTCCTCTTCCTTTTGTGATGTAAGGAGGTAATTTCCAAGCCCACAATCTTGAAAAATTATATCAGCTCTTGGATCATCATATTTCCTTACTGTGAACTTCATTTTTCTGACTGGGAGCAGCTTCTTCATTTCTCCTTTCACTGGTATAGTTACAGATGACCAATCCATTTTTATTTCTCCACCTAGTTCTCTGTAAAAACTTTTACTCGACAACATACCAAAAGCTGCTAGGATGCCTGCCACCAAAATGGTTAGGAGTATCTTCTTGTCAGGGTAATCAGCTAGTGCATCCTGAGAATCCTTAATCCTTCCTACCAATGGAGCTTGTTTTGATTCCATTGAGTAGCATGTGCCATTTACTTGGATCAAAGTGAGGCCAAGAGCATTTGCAACTTTTGCTGCTATCACATTATCTGAGGCTCTAGAATCTATAATGCAATTGTTCATATGGAAACCTTTGATGAGAAGTGACAGGTAAAAAGGCTCAACTCTGTTGGTGGTGGAGGCACTGAGGGCTAGCATGTTTTGAGAAGATGGTGTAGATGGGGTGGGAAGTAAGCCTTTAGAATTAGAGATTGGGGATGAAGGGTTACCACCTCAGACTGCCTAGATGAATATGTCAAATTGGGAAGGATGTGTTTGTAGGTATTCAATTTCAGAGAGCTGGACTTTGGTTTTGCTAGCATGCTCTACAAAGTCAAACAAAGTTATGGTAGATGAGGAAGAGGTTCCAGTAGTGGATAAGAACTTAAATGGCATATGCGTCGTTACTTTTGGTGTTGGGTTCTCCTTTTCAAATGTAACAATTAGCTTGGAAGGAGATGGGGGTGTAGACTTTGATTAAAATTTAGATGTTCTTGTAGAACCAACATTTAGAAGAGAATTGCTCTTAACAACTTTTGATTTGGGAGAAGAATCAAATAACTTACTTGGCACAATAGTGTGATCCTTGACAAATGGTGAATCTAATATCTCTCTAGCTGATTCCATGGAAGGTGGTAATGGTGATCCCCTACTGATGATCTTGTTTAGTGGAGGCTTTGAAGAGCTATCTTCTTTGTTCTTCCTATTCTCAGTTACAACTGCTGAGGCTGAAACACCATTCTTGGATTGTGCACGAGTGAAAACAACACATGAAAAAATTGGAGCTTCTTCATCACCTTCCTCCTCATCATCAACTTATTCAATCAAGCCATTGTGCATGCCAACCTCTTTAATTTCAAGATAGTTTTCATAGTCATCCATGCTTTCTTCTTCAGTTTCCTCAATTTCTGCTCCTTCTTCTGATTCCCTATTGTCACAGATGGCATTGACTGGTGGTGCTTCAAGGGCAAGCCTACGAGGAGGTGGAGAAATTATTGGTCTATCAGGAGGATTTGGTCTCCTTGGAGCATTCCTCATTGTGATTTGTGACAGCTACATCTTCAAAGCAACTAGGTCATTTGCCATTTTTTGGAACATTGGATCAAAGGTGACTGAATTTGAACTCTGATCTTTTTACTTCCCATTTGGTCCTTTCACTTTGCCAGAAAGAATTAGATCATCATCAATCTCAATTGTAAAGTCTTGAACTTCCCTCAATGTTCTTGGTTGGGCTCTTCTGAGGAAGAAACTGACTTTTGATGGCAAAGCACTGATGAAGAACCTTTCCAAGTTGTTTTCAGGGGGTACCACATCTTCTGGGATCCTTTTTTTCAACCTATCATACCTTGCTACAAAATATCTCATTGATTTGGAGGTCTCCTTCTTCATCTAAACCAATTGGACCAACAAATCCTGACAATCTTCTGTGCTCTTGAACCTATGTTTAGATGCACTTCTTATATCTTCCCAACATGTGACAGATCTTGGGGGAAACATGTAGAGCCATTTCGTAGCTCTTTCTTGGAGTGACTCCATAAAGAGCCTAATTGAAAAATCTTCATTTTCAGCTCCAAACACTCCACAAGCGGTGATGAATGCTGCTACATGTTCTTTGGGGAGTTGAGAACCATCCCCCTTGAATTTCAGGAAGTTTTTTATTGAGCCTCTCGGTAGCTCATGGAGTGGTTGAGCAAGATCCAGTGGACCGGTGTTTCCTCCCCATGGTACATTAGGCCTACAGGCTTCACTATCCTATTTACGCTCATGATCCCGATCCCCCATTATGTGTTTGTTTCTATCTTATAGCCTTGCTAAGGTTGTGGCTTTTGCTGTTGCTCTTTCATCTGGCTTGGCTTGAAGTCTCTCGATTTCTTTGAGTTGAGCTCTTATTTCTTCATAGGGTCTTGCTTATCTTTCTCTAGCTTCTTCTTCGGTCTTCAAGTCAGTGAAGTCTACAAGGTTCTCGTTTATGTATGAAAATTCACCATCCAAAGGATTGACAACACTCAGGTTCCCAACATGACCGGTTGCTTGAAAAGGAAGCCTCTGGATTCCAAGTAGCTCTTGTCTCCTTTGAAGTTCCTCAAAAATGGGACCTGTTTGTCCTCCTTGTCTCTGTTGCCAGGTGAATCTTCTATCCACTAGCTTGAAAATCTATGCTCTTCTTTAGGGTGCTAGGATTTGTCTCTACCTTTCCAATTCGACAGCATGTTCCTCTTCTAGGTCCAGAATCCTTATGGTAATGAAGTAATGATTGAAACTTCGTCTATTATGCCAAATAGCTTCTCTCAGATCAGAAGCAATGTCTTCTTGGATGTGGAAGAGTAAATCAGGTCTCTCAACAAGAGGATTTCCCAGAATAGCCATGATTTACATCCATGTAGTTTGTGTGATTATTCAATTTCCAGAAACTTTTCCTCTAGAATATTTTTTGTATTTTATTACCTTGTGGTCATTTTTAGGTGCAGATGCTGCAAAATTTGCCCCATGGTGGGTGCCAAAAACTATTGGCCAGAAAATTTGTCTTGTGGACAAATTAGTGGGTCTTAAGCCAACATTATGGGAATCTAAGTCCCTCTACTTGAACGGTGCAGCTTCCGTAGGTGCATGCATAAAAGATGGGTTTTAATGGCGGCCTTTCAACCAGAGATCCAACAGGGGTACTCCACTGAACCTGTGGCAAAGCTAGCAATGTCTCGCTAGAGAAGAAACTTTGTCTTAGAAAGGGGAAGGGGAGTGGAAATGGAGGTAGAGAAAACTAATGTTATGAGTAGAATATCAGATGCCCACACAAATTAATTAGAAATTTTGTTTACATGCATTTATAGTTAGAAGAAAAATAAATCCGTAGGAGAAGCTACAAGACCGAATGAAATTCATTGGTCACAAGGTACCAATCAATCCCTCAATCAAAAAGGCAAAAATTCCTTCTTTATTATTCATTGTCTCTTTTAATATTTGATGTTCTTATGTTCATTAGATGTTAGGTGTTTGAATCTTGCATGCAAATATTATCTTTGATCTTATTGCCAACATTATTAATTAGTTATTCTAGTTCACAGTGATCAAGCTTTGATTATCTACTTGCTCATGTGTGTTCCCTTTTACACGTTCTTGTTTGGCTAACTCAAACTTTGTTTTATTTGTGTTGGTTATTCGTCTTTCCTCTTCATGCAATATTAGGCTCTGTTTTTACCTAACTCTTACATGTTCTTTCAGTTCATCCCATTTCACTCCTTTCCTTCTTTCCATTCCATCTCCTTCATTCACTTTTCTTTCCATTGATGTTCCAAACCTCCCCTCCACCCCACATACAATTTTGAATGTACATATGTAAATACAGTTTTGGTTTTTAGTAAAGACAGCCTCACCTTCATTGAGGAGGGACTTCGTTCCCACACTATTGCATGTCATTTACATGCGTGCAAATCCATATGCTAACAGAGTCATAGTTTCACTTAATGATATTTTGAAGATAGTAAAAGTATTACATAACAAATTCATTTCTTAGAATATATCCAATATGTTATATACTTTGGTAGAAGGCCTAACCAATGGAGCTATTCAATCCAACAAGTCAATATGGTATGTAAAAACTAAGAAACTTTGGGATGTAGACACAAAATTGAATGTAATTATATGATGATATGATATGAGTGATGTAATATTTGAGTTTGAAAGTACTATAAATATGGTGCCAAGATCTACATGGGAATCCACGGGTGCTCTAGCATTAGCATATGTCCCTATAAAATTAAGCCTCGTAGACCATGGAAGAGTGTACCTGATTAGATGATTAGCGAATGTGGAAATTTGGGTAGGATATTAAATCATGAAAGGATATTTTCAAGTTATTAACATGAAAATAAATGAAATACATTATCATATTTTGATAAAAAATGGGCCTACGATGGAAACATGAAAATTAATATAGTAACTAGTGAAATGGAAACACATATGGAGAACTGTATTATTGTCATACCCATGAACAAGATTGAATAAAATACCTAATTAATCCCAAAATATCCATTTTATTCTTATGCGTAAGAAATTGAAATATAGTTTAAAGTGAAGCATCAAGAAATAACAAAGGTTCTGTAACCAAGAGAAGAAAAGGAAAAATGGAGTTTTAGTAATTGGGAGATTCCTAAAATTGCATACTTAAATAATCAATTCTTGGAAGAATATGTGTAATATACATCAAATCCCTTGCAAATAGAAGAAGATGTGTAATATATAATCAAATCCCCTACTAAATATAAAATCAGAAGGTTGTATGCATTTTTACATACAAATCACATAGATCCAAATGGAGAAATTTATATTCCTTAGGAGGAAATATTATCAATTAGTGGGGATTCAAATGTGTATTTAAACAATCAAATGTGAAGGAAACATGAAATCAAGCCGATAATGATTTTCCATGTTAAATAAGGTAAATTTTTAAAATATTTTGACACCTCTAATCTAAACATGTTCTTGATTAAATTTAAAGATCATGTACTATAGGAGGATATGAGAGTTAGCACACTAGATTATGCATTGAAAGGAGTATATGAAACTTTATGGGAAGTGCATAGAAGAAAGAACCTATGATAGAATGAATAATTTAACATGATGTATGCAAGATTTATGTTACCTTATAGATTGAACAAATCATGGCCAAGATATTGTGTAAATCAGTTCCCAACAATACATATTTAGGGATGCATTAAAGCTTGTAAGAATAAAAAAATAGAACTATAATGGTGGATTCATATAATCTTGGAAACACTCACTATGTTTCCTAAGGTATGGTACATATATAAGGAATGAAAGAGAGTAATGAGTAGTTAGAGACATGTAAAATAAGACTTTATCTATACATTCACATTTGAAGATAATAATCATATGGGGAAAGCAACATTAAAAATGATTAAAAAAATCTTCAAGTATGTAAATTTAGATGGATAAGGAGGAGATGATTTTAGAGACCCAAAGAGAAAAAAACATATGAGTTGTATAACATATAGTACTAATGGAATAACTAGAAGAAGCATTAATCAGATGCTATTAGCATGCCATATAATTTGGGATAAAAAATAAAAATTAGATGATTCAAATAGTGAATAAAATATGGGACTCAAAGGCATGTTTGAACTAGAGCATATTATTCCACTTTCTTCCAAAAAATGATTGTGCAATAAATAAGAAGAGCATCTGCATAACCTAAACATAGAAGAAAATAAAGGATCAAGAATAATTAAAGAAACAAGGGAAAAGGGGAAATAAAAACGTATATGATGAACCAATGTGAAAATGGATGGAATACATTAGGCCTCTATTAATGGTTAAAATAACCACTATTAGGGATTATTAGACACAAAAGGATATGTTCAAAATCATGTGGCTATTACATGATTATGAGGATTTTTTTCCAACCAAGTTTAGTTATATAAAAGGGGTAGATATGTGCATAGGAGAAATGTGTATTGAATTAATGGAACAAATCCTATCAGGAAGCATCTATATATGCTAAATACTAATATGAAGGAAAAGGTCAATGATGAGCTAGATCAGATGATAAAAGTAGAATTAATACATCCCATAGAGAAATCATATTGGGTAAGTCTAATAGTAACTCAACTAAATAAAATAATAGAGATAAGGATTTAGATACTATAGAGAACTTAACAGGTGTTGCATAAAAAATCACTTTTCTACTCCATTCATAGATGAGATTTTAGAGGTAGTAGTAGGACACAAGGTATATTCATTAATAGATAAATTTAGTGGCTATTATTATATTCTGATTACACAAGAAAATTATAGAGAATTATGTATTGCATTAAATTTAATTTTTGTTTCTTATTATTTCCCTTTGGAGTATTGTTTGGGCATGTTGTTTGCAAATATGGAATCCTTGTAGACCAAAAATGGATTGCAGTGATAATTTGTCTTAAACATATCCAAAATTCATTTGAACTGTGCACATGCTTGGGACATACAAAATATTATAGGAAATTTATCAGGGGATATGCTAATATTCTGGAACTAATGGAATAACTAGTATTAAAAGGGGATAATGTTAAATGAACACCATAATGCCAAAATTATTTCATGTAACTAAAATTAAAGCTAGTTATTACGCAAATATTGGTATTTCCATATTAGACTATAATATTTCATGTCCATTTAGATGCATCATCAAATGTATTAGGGGAAATCCTTATGCAACCATGATAAGGGAGTATTGATCAACCTATACATTTTGTAAGATACAAGTTGTCTCCCATTGAAACAAAATATACTACTGCAATAGAAAAAAAACTAGCGATGCTCTTCACACTACAAAAAATCAAGAAATACTTATTCGTAACACATTTTGAGCTATTTACAGACCATCCAACATTATTGTATCTTATGAAGAAGCTAGATTTAAGATGAATAATATCTAGGTTGTTGATGTTGTTTCAATAATATAAATTCAAAATAATGTCAAACTAGGGAGATAATATGTTGGATCATACCAATTGAGAAGAATCAACACAAAAGTAGAACTATAAGAACTTAACGAGGATTCTCCTGATGCAAAATTGTTTAGGGTCATCACAATACCAAAAAAACTATAAGAGATTGAACAATATTTTCAATGTGGATTTCTACTTGACCAATATATATATATATATAAAATGCAACTTGTACCCAAGGAATTACCATTCACAATGATAAATGGATTCTTATATAAATTTGGAAAGGATAAAGTATCGCACACATAGTTGTATTAGAACATGAAAGGAAAAAAAAACTTAGGGAAACATGTGAATGAATAACTAGTGAAAATGTGGTGGGTATTCAACTGTTAAAAAAATATTACAATGCCAAATATGGTGGTAAAAATGTTTTAGGATGCTCATACATTTTCCTAATAATCATAAAACTAAATTAAAGAGATGAGATGCCACTAAACCTAGTACTACTTGTTCAACCATTTGAATGATGGGGAATATATTTATAGAACCAATTCATCAACCATATAGGAGACCCAAAGATAGATATATAATTATTGTGATAAATTTTTTCATCGAATGGGTACAAGCTGTTGTAAATACTAATTGCACAACAAAATAATCTGGTAAGTTTTTATATGAAAACATAATCACATAAGAAAACTACCCACCAAAATTGGTAAGTGATAAAGAAAATCAATTAATTAATAATACAATCAATATCCTTATAGAAGAGTTTATAATTATACACTACCAAAGTACAACCAAATATATGCAAGAAAATTGTAAAGAAAAAGAAATATATAAGGTACTTGAAAGGATGCTCATAAAAATATTTAATGTTCAAAGGGGTGATTGGGAGGATAAAACATTAGTAGTACTATGATCTTACAAGAAAATTTATAAATGTGGTATAGGGAAGAATCCATTTCAACTAGTATATGGAATATAAGTTCTTATGCCAATGGTATATATTGTACCAAATTTTCATATTGCCATAATAAAAAGGTTAGGGGATAAAGAATCCATAGAACATATATTATTGGATTAGACATAAATAGAGGAGAATAATATTAATGCATAGTGGAACCAAGAAAATCATAAGCAAAATTAGAAAAACATGTCATGATAGAAAATTACAAATTAAGGAATTCAAAACAGAGAAATTGGTGTTAGTATATAAAAGAAGGTTTCGAACACACATAGGAAAATTACAAATTCAATGGAAATGACCATACGACATTCACCATATAAATAAACATGGTAGGATAGTATTGTGATATCTTAAGGGAAATATTTTACTATGAATAATAAATGGCCATAGTATTAATACATATAATACATGAATGCATAGAAAAAGAAACCGAAATAAGTTCCCTTGGCATAATGTTAGAGTAGGATTTTTGAATTCATGCAATGTGTGGTAGTTATAAGTTTATTAGATTTTATAAATTCATGGTTATGTGTGTGTAGAAGTAGGGATATAAATCAATTAAATAGAAAATTTGAAATCAAATTCTCAAGATTGCTGAAGTGGGAAGTAAATTTGAATAATCCAAATGAATTGAATAAATCTAAGAACATAGCACAAAAGGAAAGAAAAATAAAAGAAGAAAAAAGAACAAAAGAGTTCAACAAGGTGATATCTTACTAGCTCAAATATTTTACATGGATGAGCCATAATATATAGTAGATTTAATAGTAAATTTAATGAAGAGGAATTTTGGTGGACCAGAAAGAAAATACCCAACAAATGAGTATAATAAAGACAATAGATCAATACACAAATAGATGGAAAAAGGAAAAATCATAGGAGTAAAAGATATTATAAGGAGGCATGTGGTAAACCAAAGCATTGTGTTAATTGAGAAGATGGAACATAAAATAATTTGAGTCAATAATTGTAAATTTCCTAGATCTAGATCAAGAGAAAATCAAAGATCCCAATAAAAAATGATAGATCCCTTAACCCACTCAATTGGTCTAATAGTTTAGGGAATGATGGAAGATAAGGAGATTAGTTACTTAACCCTAAGTGATGCCTAAAAATAAGATATGGTTATTTACGTAATGCTTCATCAGAAAAAAAGGATTGACCTACCCCACCATGAGCTTAAATAAAGTTTCTAATAATGTTGGGGATAAGAGAGACCCAAAGTGAATGATGATGTAGAAAGAGGATAACTAGTATTCAAAGGTCCATTGTGAAGAACCAACATGGAGAGACAGACAATACTACCCTACTTGGGATATTACCCAAATCTAATGAAAATATTAACGAGTCACTAAAAAATAGTGTGATTTGGTTTAGTTCAAATATGTGGTTCCCATCAACACCTCCACATAATATTCAGACACTATATTTCCTAACAGGGGCACATCCATGTTGGCATATAAAATGAATATACCTCTGGTTCAAAAAATAAAATTTGCCACATATGGGAATCTATGTAAAGGAAGGGAGATCCATTTGGGAGAATTTTTCAACCAATCAATTTGAGTTTCAATTAAAACCATGTTAGAAAGATTATGAAAAGCAATCAAGGGAAGTGAGAAAACATCACTTGGCATAGTGGACATATTAACATTCATGTACTAGTGGCTAGTAAGATTTTTATGTTGTATGCATTAGAGATTCCTTGAATATGGGTATCATTACCAAGTAGGTGATGTGTATCATGGTTCCACATTGGAGATAATATTGTTGTAGGGAAATTCCCTGGAAAATACACATACACAACATATTATGATAAAGATAAAATGGGATTGTGGCTCGTAAAACTAAGATAAATACTAAGTACTAACCCAAGAATTCCAAAGGAAGTGCAAAATTACATAATGCACTAGGGTAAGTTGAAAGTGCTACATGATGGGGTCGCACTTAACTTAAAAGGTGATAAAGTTAGTACCCCCCAAAATTTACATTCTTCATTGCCATAGATATAGCAAAGGAAAATATAAGTAGACAACATAGGATGATTCCCACTCATGTCCAATCATTGTGCATTGAATAGTTTCACAAGTTAAAACTAAAGGAAACCCACAACACAAGGGGAGATACCAAATAGAAAATAAATAAGGGAAGTAAAGGGAGAAGGACCGAATATTTTGCAACCTAAATAAACTTAACCTCAAGTGGAGAAAGATCCCAAATTTCTCGACTAGTTTGTGAACCTGGAAATTTCCAAATTATAGGTAAGAAGAAACAAAGTGTTTAACAGTGTGCCAAAAGACATGGGTAATAAAATGTACATATCAAAAGAGAGGGATTTGTATGCATCCAAAAATATATAAGGAGAAAGAAAGAACTAAATAATAATCTTGAGGATGAAGAAATGATCCAAGTACCACTCATTCCAGACTCCCTCACAATTAAGATAGAAAGGGAAAATGTAACACAGGACCTGCTATGGGTTAACATGGTGAAGGGATTAAAATAATTAGGGGTGGACATAAAATAACGGTTTTATGTGTAAATAGTTGACCTCATTGGAATTAAAGAAGAAATACCAGTCACTTCACATAAGTGAATAAGATCAGATAGGTATGAAATAAAAGAGAAAGAAGAAATCCCATTTTTGACTAGTGCGCAGAGTAGAACTCAAAGAAGACTTGAAGATTCTAGGTTGTGGAGTCCATATAAGAAGATGAGTGCCATTGAAAATAAAATAAAATTATAATAAGAATCAATGACCGAAGAAGAAAATAAGGTCACACAAAAAAGAGAGGTTTATGCATAAAAATGGAAAAACTCAAAACCCACAACAAATAATACCTAAGACAATGCCACAAAAAACTATGATTATTGCTTCTCATCCCCCATATCTACCGCTACAATTTATTCCTCTAAAAGTTACATATGATGCAAAATAAGTATGGAGTTTAAGAGTGAAGAAATAGATGTTGTGATGCCTAGTGCACAAAAAAATCTAGTGTAACAACCTCAAACTGCACAATCCACATAAGAGGAAGATAAAAATAAGAAATAGTAAGAAGTAAAAATTAAGAGGATGTATATAAGGAATAACAAGATAAATTTAGAAAGGAGGATTCCACCAAGTAAGCTCTTAAGAAAGAATAAAAAGATGAGGACATTGTGAAGGAGGAGAAATAGGAACACACATGTAAAATAGAAAAAGAGGAAGCCAACAAGAAAGTGGAGGAAGGAAAGAAAATAAATATGAGGAAGAGAAAAATTGAAGAGAAGATGAGGAAGAGATATAAACTTAAACTTTTTTGTAAACTGATGCACAAATCTAAGAAGATAATTGGCATACAAAACAACATAAAAAAGAAGAGGAAGAAAAGAGATAAAAAGGAATACGAGGAAAAGAAAAAATAAGTAGAAGATAAGAGAAAGGAACATGAAGGGAAGAAACAAAAGGAGAAACAAGAATAGGAAAAGAAAGCTATAGAGGAGAAATGAATTAGTGAAGATAAAGCATAAATATGAAATCAATTTTAAATTGTTAAGGAATAAGAAATCATGCAAGAAAATCCCAAGGAAAAATAAAAGAAAAAGGAAAAACAAGTATCTTAGCCACCAAATAAGTGCATAAACAATAATCTCCCCTTAGGAAAAAATACTCAATATGAAAGGTGAGTAAAAACCCGAAGGAAACATATCGTGTATGTAGGAAGCACTAGATCAAAGATAACTACTAAAACAAAAGCTAAAAGTGGGGACACACATAATTATAATGAGAACATATAATCAGCTATGTAAACATGAAAATGTCAATACTTTCCTTCCCATCTCACATGTGTGTACAATAATACCTTAGATTTACTTATAAAAGTCCACAAACGACAACCTCACAAGCAAGTATCAACACTATTGAGGTAGATATTGAGAAACTGCCATTAGTGACACAAATTGAGGGAGTCTACACATTGAAAGGAAACATTGGTACCAAAACAATGAAATTAGCCAAATAGAAAGCAACATTGGAGAAGACACTACACAACCTCAAAACACAAATAGAATATAATTGTTCCAAATTTTTCATAGAATTCATAGGTGACCTAATGCAACTAACCACTTTTCTTAATAAATTTCTGGACAGTTGGAAAAATTAGGAGAATGTGATGAAGGTGAAGACACAAGTGCTTCAGACAAAAAGAAAGTGAAAGACAGTTCTCATATTGTGTGAGTACAACAACCTTCTCCAATAAATGACAACACAAGCCAAAAAAATCACAATTGTGATATTGGATTATGATGCACAACTGCATGATACAATGAGTGAAATCCACGATGACACCAACCTCATCAAGACAATGCAGGTGCAAATGATAATGAAGATGGATGATAAGGAGGTAGAAAAAGTACTACAAACATCCTTGCAAGATCAAGATAATGTCAGTGACACACTACAAGAGTGCCCGAGCGCAACACATTATTCAATAATTTTACCAATGTATAAGCACAACAAATGAGGGATCGTATAGAGGTGTTGATTAAGGAAATACAAAATGTCATATCTCTTTAGGACCCAATTTTTAAAAATGTAAAAGTATAAACTTTATTTTAATTCATACAAGTATTGCCACAATTACAACAATACTTTGGGAGAGTGAATAAAGCTCTCGCAGATTGCAATGTATATAAAGTAAAATGGGAACTATTCCTTCTAATCACAAATAAACATGAAAAATACCATGAAATACATCATTCATCATCTCATGCTCTGTAACATCAAGGAAACACAATCATTGTCACCTCCATCTACTTCTCCATCAACAAAGTTTCAACTTGCTCCATTTGAGCATCCAAAACAACAGAAATAGCCTCCCGCACAACTCAATTTTGAGGTAGGTAAAATTTTGATGTGTTAATCGCACAAATTTTGGATAAATACCTATAAACAAGTCCACATAGGTTGAAAACATGAAATGGAAATTTATGATGGAGTTTCAGTAGATTGAAAACCTAAAAGGATAGTTTTTTGGAAAGACTACTTAATTGAAAACCTATGAGGACGATTAAGTAGGGTGTAAAAGATGAAAACCAGAAAAATGGTGTCCCCTGTGTTGATTGCGAGAAAATTATATCAGTGCACAATGGAATAAACATCATCCAAAGGTTGAAATAACAGGGCATAACACTTTCCATATTCTATAAACATCTTTTATCTTGGGACGAGACAACTATTTAAGTATGAGAAAGTGTTAGAAGTGTATAGGGGGGAAAAATTGAATTTGATGTATTTTGGACTTGTTCTATATTGCAAAATACCTAGAGGTGTGTGTATGTGTATATATATATATATATAGAAAAAAATAGAGGATATATAATGCTCCTTAAGTATAAGTACAAAATGAGAAGAGTCTCTTTTGATAGGAAATGGAAGAAGAAGGGACCGGTAAGCCAACTACTACCTTGAACTTATAAACAATGTAAGCGTATCGTGTAAAAGCTATCTACTTGATCTCTAGTAATTCATACATAAGTTTTGTAGACATAAGATCATGCACGTACTATTATTTTACTATTTCATCAAGTATGTTGTTATATGCATGGATCTTAAGTAAGGAAAGTATTCGGTGGTAGCACAATCCTTTGTCCATCTACTTGTTTTGATTGTTTTGATTGTCATGTTATCTCACACATGTCATTTATGTACCCAATTTTGGTTAGGTGACAGGGATCCATTTCTGTCAGTCTTTTCACACATGTCGTCATTTGTCCTAGGACACTAGCACCCATTTTGGACACTAGTGCCTAGGTGCTACTATCCATTCTTGGTGATTTTGTCCTCTTTGTTCTTTTTTACACTTTTTGATATTTTTGGTTAGCCTTTCTAGTTTTATTATCCTTATCCTGAGCTCATAGTTGGCCTTTTGGGTCACTAATGTCAAAATTCAAACAATAGATCCATATATATACACAACATACACTCTATTATTCTGGCTGACAATTCTAAGGGGAAATCTCATCTACATATTATCATTTCCATTACAAGATACTGCACTTTTGGGCTGTATAGAAAGGGGAAGTGCTCAGTTCCATATCACGCATTTGCATCTTATCTAGCTACAATCCCCTTATCTTAGCGTCATTGGCATAAGGGCAACCTAAGGACAACTATTTCACACCCAATCACAAAGAACTACATGGAGTCTCGAATGTAGTGTAGTGCTCGGTCATAAGTTCACTCATCAAGTGACTGTTGGGGCTAGTCTGACTTCACATATTGCATTTTTCATTCCAGTTTGATGTTTTTGTGAGCTTGTGCATGTAGTTAGGGTTTGTCTTGCAGGTTACAGGTACCCTCGATGATCAAAGAGCAAATATAAGGTGAATGACAGGAAATGCTAGTGAAACCCTAGTGACACAGAAGAAAGCAGATTCTGAGCTTTTGCGCAGTCACCAGTGCCCAAGAACAGTCACCAGCACCTAGGTGACCCTGTCCAACACCAGGTTCCTATGTCCAATTTCATTCTCAGGACCCAAAATTTACAGAGAGTAGTTGCGACATTGTTTTAGTCACATTCAACATTTTATAATGCCCAAATCAATTCCATATTGCGTAGGATTTGGCTAAGTCATCT
This sequence comes from Taxus chinensis, assembly GCA_019776745.2. Taxonomy (NCBI): domain Eukaryota; kingdom Viridiplantae; phylum Streptophyta; class Pinopsida; order Cupressales; family Taxaceae; genus Taxus; species Taxus chinensis. Next base: position 16,936,446 of record CM034150.1, read on the forward strand.
ACCTCTCCTATTTACTTGTAGTTTTTTTTATGAAAATGATCTTATATTATATTAAATGCAATAATTTAAAAGATAGATTTCAACAAAAAGAGGATAGTATGAGAGCACACCCCAAAACCACAAACAAACTAGGTGTAGCCTAGGAGAATAATGAAAACACTAGGAAGAGCCAAGAAATACATCAAAACAGAAGAAACAGAATCAAGTTGATGCTGCAAAGATCCTAGTAGGAGGAGGATATTGATCATCAGGCTAGCTAGGACTAGGGAGGTCCTTTTTGGTGTCAGGAATGTCCCAATCTGAACCAGTGGGGGCCTCATCATTGTCAGTTGCCACCCATGTGGGAGAGATGGCAAGAGGAATCCTAGGGAACTTGTACGAAGGTGGCGGGGGTAGAGGTGGTAGGTTCTAGCCATCATGGGTGTGTGGCTCGGGAGCCACCAACGAGCCCCATCCGATTTGATGAGTAGGGGGAGCCCTAAACTTGCAGGCAAACTGGCGGGGAAATGCTCCTTCGTTGATGTTTGTACGGAGAGTGGTCAACATAGATAAATGAATGTCATTGAGAGCGGCTTTGACGTCCTCCACGGGGACGACCACCATGTAGCGGAGAACACTAAGATGGCGAAGGTGGTTCTCTTGCGAAATTACACGGGGCATCACCTCAATGCCACAAAAGAGTCTGCAAATGTTCCACCTCCAGGGAAACTTTATTAGCTTGGACTTAAATCTATAGAAGCACATTGGAGATAACCATATATTTTTTATACATCGAGAATTGCTGATGAACTTTAGAATTAGCAAAGAAAAAAACATTTCATTCTTTCCATATCCAAGAAAACATTTCCCCTCTAAAAACATGCCAAATATGGGTGAACATATGAGGAATTCTGGGGCTATCTCCTAGAAGAATGTGATGCCAGCTAAAACATTCATGTATGAGAGGGAAGAAAAAGGAATGAATCCAATTCTAAGCAAGTTGTGCTTTGGGGCAATACCAGAAAAGGTGTATCAAGGTTTCCAAGTGGCCACAGAATAAACATTTAGGAGCTGGAACCCCAATTTGAACCAGGCGAGAGCCAATTGGAAGACCTTGGTGAAGAATACAACAAAGAAAATGAGTAATTTTTGGTTCCACATAGACAGACCAAACAATGTCAAATATCATCCCCCAACTTGATGGGGAAGAATGCACCCCCCACCGATTGTTGAGTTTTTCAACCATGGGAAAATGTGGGAAGAGCCAATGGTAACCTTTACTGGCTGAATAATTGTGAAACGAGGTGTCAAAATACCACTTCCAGTCCGTCCACCGAGGGTGGGAGGGTTGTACTAAAATTTTATGTAGCATATGGTCAGGGATCAAGTTGATGATATTGGTAATGCCAACACAATCTTGGGTGGCGAGCTAAAACCAAGCTTTAAGCCTAGGCCAAGAATACCAGGATTTAGAGCATTTGCAAAATAGATCTTGGATGGTACAAATTTCACGCTTGAAAAGTTTGAGCACAGAAGTTTCAGGGACTTCTGCAAGACACCGATCCTAAGCTTGAATGACAGGAGACCACCATAGAGATTGATGATTTATGGAAAGACCATTATGGAAGCCATTTCCTTTCCATTGGAGCCACAATTTGATGCATTCCCATGGTTTCCAGATATTTTTGAGCACGAAGGTGCCCACAATTTTAACATAACAAGAGCAATGAGAAGATTGACAAACCCTAAGCATTTCCAAGTGGGGTGGCCATAGTGTGAGCCCTCCTCGATGCCATAACACATAAACACTTTCCATGCTTTAGGGCCCTCAATGCATCGAATTATCCATTTCTCACAAAGTGTCTGCTGTTGTCACTGAATGTCTATGAGGCCTAACCCCCTAGAATCACGGGGAAGGAAACAAATTTCCCAAGCAACTTTATAAAAGATTTTTCCAGTGGAGGCATTAGCCTAGAGAAAGGCTTTGAGAAGTTTATCCAGTTTCTGAATAGAAGCTTTTGAAGGCACTAAACACGAATAATAGTAAATGTGTGTTTTCTTATTATTTCACCAACAGCCCAAGGCACGCTGGCACATCACTCAACTAGAACTGAGCACTCACCTGAAGTGCGCAAGGGTACTAGGTCCCTCTTTTATGTCAGGTTGTCCAAGGAGTTAGTATGATCATACAAACATCCCAAATCCATAATAAATAATCAAATATATTACATAACATAAACTAGATCTAGATCTCAACTGTTATGCATGCGTAAGTAAACAAGAACCATAATCAGAGTTACCATATAAGATCCCTACTCAATTATGTCAACAACCAATATCCAACCACAAAGGTCCATTATATTAATTTTTATACAACACAGAAGCTTCATACATACTTAACATTGTCACCATAAGTCATGCGTGCCCATAAACCAACAACATAACTCTACAAAACATGGATCCCTAAATCGTGCAAATCAATACATATTTATAAGTAGTGGGGACTTGCCCTTGACTGCATATGCATCCTCAAAATAGGTTGCATGCTAAAAATAGCCATGTGCCACTACAAAATAATCATAAAAGCATGCAATCTTTCCTAATAATATATCTTTTTTAGTTAACTGCTAGTTTAGATCCTATTATTAGCTCTAGAACTATGCATGTCATTTTGTCTTCCTTTGTATGAGATCTATCCCAAAATAGACTTTTCTTGAATTAAAAGTATTCACATTATGCTTCAATAAATCCTGTAGTTCAATTTTGTTCCACCTGACATATTCAATGTTGTATTCATCCTCCGCGATCCACAATGTGCGTCGGGCTATGATCCCGGGAGTGGAAAGAAGGACTTCGGGCCTTTTTGGATGGACCCTGTGAATCATTGTTTGATAGTAGTGGTGATTGCAGATGGATTGAGACATTGAGAATATAATTTTTCTAGTCCATGAGAACCGAGGCCACCTTGGGTGTGTTGGAGAATTTAGGTAACTAGACTGGCGAGTTAGCAACAACAATTGGTTCTCTAGCTTGCAGGCTATGGGGTTGTACCTTAACAACTGGCTCACGTGGATTGTTTGAACTAGAGGCCTTAGGTTACAGAGGTTTTTCCTATTTTTCTGGTCACCAGCTATTTTTCACCCCTCCTCTTAAGGGGGTTTGGCTAGTTTTTGAGCCACCTTGGTTGCTGGGCGATTGTGAGGGACATAAAGAGGCCAACATTTGATCTTATGATCAGAGGCATGGAACCGAAAGCAAGTATTAGGTAAGATGATATATAAGATATGTTAGGAGTAACACATGTCTCCCATCTAAATTTCCACAAATTATTACAGTTCCTGAGAAAAATCCACTTCGACACAGACACGCTTCTACATACGAGTGTTGTAAAAATGATGTGTTTGAGATAGACCACCCGTGCGATGGAAGATGCAATCTGAAGCAAGAAATGAACACAAGGAAAGGGTAAGCCTAAAAATTCCATCCAAACTGGCACTTTAAGTGCAACATACTCAAAGACCACAAAATATTTGGTCCATGGAGATATAACCAATAAAGAGTTATGAACATACCAAGTGGCTTTTCAAGTCAAAATGTTGGGGGAATCAGATGGGTCAGAGAAGTGAAAAAGGAAGAATCCTTTGGTCAGATTCTGTACACTCTCAATTCGGATGCCATGAGGATTCCAGGACGAGTTAACCCAATATTTGAGCATGCTTTCAAAGGGGATGCAACCCACAAAATACCTAATGAGATAGAATTGTTCCAACCAATGACAAACAACATTAAACTTAGGAATAGGTAAAACAACATAGAGAGGAGAATCATTACCTCGTGAAATTTTTTTGGGATGAATTTATGAGGGCATTTTGGTGGTGGTGTCATTGTTCAAAGCTCCACTATCTCCAGTCACGGTTTTAACAACTAAGATTGAAGTGGAAGAAATCATTATATAGAGGCGCCCAGAGGGTGAGAAACCCTAGAAAACATGATAGTATTACTATCGTGTAGTGCCCGAAGAGGTCACGGAATGACAAGTGTGTGTTTACTTGTAGTTTTGTATTGCTTGAGTGCTTAGCATTTGTATATTCACTATATTTTATCATATCAGTTATTCTGCAATTAGATTTAATTCTATTTTTATTAAATCATTTGGTGAACTCATTCCTATTCGAACTTCTTTCCATAGGATCCCAAAAACCCTCACAGTTGAAAAGAGGTCCTCCTCTCCCAAGCATAATATGGTTGATACATGTTTATAACCCTTTTTTGATGATATTGCTGTAGAATCTAAATTTCACGATCTTTATCGCAATCCTAAATGTAATTATTTCATTCTTTAAAAAATTCTTGCTTTCCAAGACACCCTTCCTATTAGCCATGACACCCTTGACATTTTCATAGTCTCCCCTAACCAAAAAATTGCTTCATGTTCTCCTTCATCTTCTATAGTCACCCATGCTATTGTACCTTCTTCTACTCCAATTATAGCACTTGATAATACTATTGTAGATTCTTTGTTTGATCATGTTCTTGATTATGCCATTAGGGATACTAATAATGCTACTTCTCATGTTAAAAATGTAAATTTGCATGACGTCATTTCTCTTAGTAATCAATATGAATGTAAAGTTGTATCTTCTACTCTTCCTACTTCTGAAAGTGCTTCTAACGAATGCAATGATAAATTTGATATTAGTACTCCTACTTCTTTCTATGTTTATGATAGTCTTGATGAAATACTTTCTTGTGAAAATATGACTGATAGTGATGTCGATAATGCTTTTGATCATGAACACGTTAGTGATTATGTTCTTTCTCTTAATATTGTTGAATGTGAATTTACTCATCCTCTTTCTTCTACTTCTGAAACTATTGCTCACGATGATTCTACTACTACCAATAGTACACCTCTCATTGTATCTCCTGAGTCTACATCTAGTGTTCCCATAGAGCCTCCATGTTCTTCTCCTCCTCTTCCACCACCTTCTCCTCCTTCCACATCCACTCCTTATCACATTCCCATGATCACTCAAAATGGCAAGATCCAACCTCTCAATATGCCTCTTACTTCAACAACCATTCCTTCGCATGATATTTTATCTATCATGCATGATGTTGACACTTTCCAATCTCAAGTTCATGCACTCACTTTTGAAAGTAAATACTATTATGCTTCCATTGACAATAATTCTTTGCATGGAAATCCCATTCCTAAAAATATTCACAATTTTGCTTTCCCAAAAGACTTCATCATGCCCAACTTCTCGTGTTTCGATGGCACTGGAAATATTTATTTACATCTCAAGAATTATTGTTCAACCATGTATTTTTATTCTAATGACCACTTGTTACTTAAAACATTTCGTCATAGCCTTGTGGATCATGTTATCCAACGGTATACCCATTTGCCTTATGGATCCATTAGTAATTATTATGATATGGAGGATGCTTTTCTTAGACAATTTATTTATAACAATGGTCTTAAAGTCACATATGAATGCTTGCCTATTTTGCATAAAAGAAAGAAATAACCAATTGTAGATTACATTTTACGCTTCAATTCTTGTATGCATCAGTTATTATTTCAGCCCATTGATTTGGAAAATAAATTTATCTTTTTTCGTGGCTTAGTTCTTGCATTGAAAGAAAAATTATTATATGATACATGTGAATATTTTACTCTCTTACGTTACACAGTCATTGATTTAGAACAATATTTAATTATTGCACATATTATATCACCCCCTTCTACTTCTTCGCTTACTACTTCTTCTTCTCCTCTTCCATCCATTAAGCTCCCTCCACGGTCCCCATCTCTGCCTCTATGTAAGCGTCTTCCTTCCCCTCCACTGCGTTGGAAATAACCTAAGTCTTCTTCATCTCCTACTCATGAACCATTACAATTATCACATAGTGAAAACCCACATGATGCTCTGTGAACCTTTCTTGATAAGTATCTCATCCATTTAGCTTCTACTCAACATCAAGCTCACCTCTTACAGCATCAGGGTGATCGTCCTTTTTACAATTTCCACCACATCAATAGCCATCTTGATAATGACTGTTATGCTCTTCATGATTGCTTCCAAAAATTAGAAGACAAAGGTATCATTGTTTTAAGCACTCACTCTCGTGAGTGCTCTCTTTAACTTATTCCACATAAGTGTGCTTCCATCATTGTTCACTTGTCTCATTCACTTCCATCTAAAGTAGTCATTCGCCCACCTCCAAAGGTCATACTCCGTCTAAGTCCTCCATCTAATCCACCTATGGTTGTATCCTCTCATTCTTCACAAATTGTTTTAGTACCTCATTGTCTTCTTAAGCCCCTTGCTTCCACACTTTGTCCCACCACACTTTTGATTCTTGGTTCCATTACATCTAGCATTCAATTTGGCACTTATTCTCACATTGTTGATGCTTCACATGATCCATCTATGCGTTGTATACCTCTTAATATCTTGTAGATGACATCCACTTTCTATTTCATTACCCTATGACGCACTCTCGTGTTATGGTTCACACTTGAATGTTGAGGGAATACTACATTAATAAACCTCTTCTTTCACAACTCATGTGATGTGCTTCATGTCATACTTTTTTAACATTTCCTTACACATGACAAACCCATTTCCTGATGACGCAATCTTGTTCTATGATTCATTCTTGACTATTGAGGGGGATTTATAAATGAACCTCATTCTCACACTGGGGGAAAATCACTCATCTCCCCTCCCTCTTCATCATAATCATACACCATTTCAACTAATGTGTCGCATTCTCTCATCACACTAAATCTAACACATCACTATTTTATTCTCTCATATTTCTCATTCACACTATTCATTATATTTACATCATACACATCTCTTTCTATTCATCACATACTATGATCTTCATGCTCATTCAAATACGAATCCTATGATAATAACTACTTATCCAATTCTTTGCACATTATCATGTATTTTAAATTAAATCAACCATTTCAACAATACATATCAACCCAAAGTGCAAGCAACAATCATCACATCATATACCAATGCACATCAACAACACATATGATATATATATATATATATATATTCGTCAAAAATCACAAGTTGCAAAATACAATCATTTGGGGGAAAGCCCCCATGAATCACTACAACATATACAATACATCATACATCATCCTCGCTATCACTATATACAATAGTTGGAGCTCTCGAACTAAAAGCTTCACTGCTCAATCTACGTCGCTGATCTTGGCCTCTATATCTCTCCAACTAACTCTGTAATATAACAATCTTGGCTACCTGCTCTACAAATTGGTCGTGTAGCTCAACATATTTAACAAACACATCTTGAGCTAGAGCTCATCCTCCTATGGTTTTTCTAGCTTTCTCTGTCTCTATACGAGCCTCATCACGCTCGCTCAATAACACGGTACATGTGGGTGCTACTATAGCCACTAGTTTGAATAAATGGGCATGCTCTCCCACAATAACATCAAATCTCTCTAGCATACCACCTCCCACAAGTACATCTGGAGGCACATTCCGCGTCAGCGTACATATCGATGAATCTAAAATCAACGAATAATAGGCATCACCTGCACTCATAAAAACTGTCATTAGTCACTACACACCTTCTCAATCTCTAATAAATAAACAAAAAATAACAAATAGAAATGAAAGATACTTACGTTCTGCTCTGGCAATTGCTACACCATCTACATCAAGGTTAGGTGTCTGCCCTTCTACTCCTCCGACCATTAGTCCACCACCTACATCTACCACCACCAGAAATAACAACGCCCATCGATGTGTCACCCACCACTCACTGCATGCTTGGGTGCACCCCACATCGTCAACCTGTATAGGCTCTATAACTGCATCTACCTCATCTGGACCTTGATACACTAGTTATGCTTATGTTGAGCCAAGCCTTGCTCACGGTCGTATTGCCACTCTAGTAGATTTCAAACATATATATGGCTCCGGGGGCACATCCTGGACCATGCAAAACTGTCTAGATACTCGTTCACCCTAGAACAACTCTATCACCCCTAGGAAGTGATCCGATAACCACATGGTGTGCCGAATGCACCGCATTTCCACAACATCCTTCAACCAACCTCCATAGTCTCTATATGGTCTCCATATAATGGCCTTAAGACCCATATGATATATCATCAACCTATAAGTGGTCATATCCATCCTCCTGCTATGGGTGCCTACCCACCTTGCTGCAAATATATCATGTTGAACCTAATCTGCCCATGGCCCACTAAGTGTCCTCAATATCACTATATGCTCATACACCCATATGTGCAAAAAATTTGTGGCTCGTAGTTCACCCCCATGATCCTCCTGAGTAAATCTATACAAATCTTTGTACAAGTGGGCCAATACACATCGCACCCATGCATACCTAGTCCCATGTTCCTCTATCCTACAAAAATATCATGCATCTTGTACAATATCCCAACTCTGCCACCCTCTACTACCACCAATGATGCTAGAATCATTGTAATAAACTTCCACAACCACGGAACACTGGATCTCAATATCGCATCTAAAATGATATGAGTCTCTACTTAAACTCGTGTGCCTATAAAATATTGTCTCGCTACCCTCATCTACATATGAGCATCCACTATAGTCATCACTTGTACTCTCTATCCTACAATATGCAACCATAATATCTTGTATACATCCTCTAGTGTCACTGTCATCTCACTAGTAGGCAACCATAATGTACACATATTTGAACACCATCTATCGCACAAAGTAGTCAACAACAGACATATTTTTAGCGCCCACCCATGTGGGACCCAAATGTAACGTAGACACCAAAATTTTGTATTGCTACCCTTCTTACCCATGTTCACTTCTATCACCATGGTCTTATCTAGACCCCATTTATTTTAATTCATATTTATATTCCCATATTTCCTATATATTAACTTATCAACTTTAAATTTTAATCAGTATTCATTTAATCATTTCCTAATCCTCATCTCATTAGTTAATTACCTCTAATTAGCTTTCTTTTCTCCTCCCTAAGTTGTTTATTATCCCTAACTACCTAGTTCCATATCCCTATGCTTTTTCTAGCTTTTATATAATCCATCTTTATCTCCCACCTACCCATATCACTTCCCTAAGAAACCCTAACCCGCCTACATGTTTTAAAACACTCATCCTAATTTGTAAAAGCCCCATATCTCGAATAAAGCATCATTCCACCACTCAAAGGGTTGGTTCCTCATTGTTGGCAGTGACCCACTTGGGTCGCCATCGACCCTATAAAGCTAGTTCCCCCCTCCAAAACGAGGGATAATAAGAGCTTTCTTACGTTGTGTAAACTTATCTTCAAGATTGAGCATTTTTGCAGCTGTTTCGACCTCCCTGGAGTCCATTTGAGCTTGTTTTGCATCACTTGTGGAGACTTTGGGAGGTTTAATTTTATTTTGTGTTAATTCATGCTATTTTCATTATTATATTCCATCGACCCTATAAAGGGATGGTTCCCCATTGTTGGCAGGTGCTTCTCTACCTACGAGGGATAATCAAATCTTTCTTACGCCATCTTGTTGTCCACTCAAAACTCTGATAAGAGTAAAATTTTCAAAATTTTGAGTTGTAAACTATTTGTGTTTTGGGTCTTTTTTGTGTGATTTTCGGGCCTGTCGGAACTCCCATCTGTCCCAAGTACGAGATCGGCCGAAATCCCCGAAGCTGAGCGGAAAATTTTGTTTCCCAAAACTTATTTTGCAGCTGTTGTCGGTCGAATAACTTCATGCTACTTTCCTTATGTCAAAGTTTGCGAGCTTTCCCATTTTCGGCCGATTTGAGTCCTTAATGTTTTGCAACTGCATTTGAAAAAGTCAGCTTTCCTAATCCTCATCCCTTCCAACTTCCATTTTCTTTCAAATGCATGATTTGGTTTAATTTTAGGTGTGTTGTCATGCTATTCCATCCTCATCTTTGATTAGCACCACTCAGGTCGCCATCACTCCACCTAGGTCACCATCGACCCAGCTTTCTACGCCGTTAGCAATATCGGAGACAGTGGTTCATCTCATTCTATTTCCAGATCCTCATCAAATGATTAACGATCTGTTTATACTTTGATTCCCTATTTCAGTGCAGTGTGTTCATACTGTACTTTTAGCTCACTTCGACCCCGCTACGAGTGGACAAATTACACGGGGAGCTCATTCAAGCTGGATCCAGCTGCTCATTCCGGAGATGGACAATGCTATATCTCTCGGGATCAAGCACAGGCCATGTTCGACCAAGACAGTGATAAATTAAAGCTCGAGTGGCCTTGGTTGAAGAACCCTAAGAAAGGTCCTTCTCGTCTGACCAAAACCCTTTTAGATTTCAATGAAGAACTGTCAGACTTCTAATCCTGCTGGCTCATGGGTTTGCCCTCCACCAATGAATTTCATTTCTGGATGTGCCCGACTCATCAACATGGTGTGCGAGGGAACACAAAGTATCAACCAGAGATCTCAGTATGAATGAGCAGCTATCTAATCCAGCCAAAGAAGTTCTACATGACTTTTCCATCGATACCCTAGCAGCATCCAGGCAGTGGTTTGGCTAGGTAGATGCACACTGATTTATGCCTTTGTTGGAAACTATTCAGAAGGGTCAATGACACTTTCATCCATTTCTCAATTGCTCGAAGGTGATTCTATTTGAAGCCGTGCTTCAATTTCTATTTCATCAGGAAATTCTCCTATAATCTATGAGAGCACATGTTCTGCAATGACAAAATGGCCCTGATTGAAATATGGAGGCAACTAGACAAGTTGCACAGAACTTGCAGAGACAAGAAGATTTCTGGCTTGCACTTTCCCATCTCTCTGGGAAAACTATACATGCAAAACAGCTCTGGATGCTCATAGAAAGAGCCCTGGTCCCTTCACTGTTCATTTCTTCAACTAGAACCTGTTTTGACTTGGGTTCAAGATAATATATCCATCATAGGGCGATACAGAAGACTACTGGGCTGACTAGGTAGATGATTTTGAAGCCAGAAGAAGGCATTTGTGGCAGGTTCTTGCAATTGATCCAAGAACTCAGTCTGTACCAAGTTCCTGAAGGTCTCCAAGATGATAATTCTGAGCTATACTCTTATGAGTATGAAAATGTGATTAAGCACACTCCTCTGACCTGGATTATGACGGAGATTCTTGCTCCAATCCTATTTTAAGAAGATCTGAGAATTCAAGAGGCACTCAGGAGAATCTAGCTCCAAAGATGATTGACACCCATGGCATCAGTTAGAGTCTCACCCCTCCTGCCTCAACAGCTCGGGGGCCTGTAGAATCTAGTTTGTATCTACCCGAGGTATCTCAAAGAGGTTACAGAGAATGACCCTCCAAGAAAACAGGCAGAGTTGCCTATGAGGCCAGAGAACATCATTGTTCTCAGTGAAAGTTGATGCCATCCATGCATGAAAATCCAGCAGATAAGGAGGTTGAACTTCCAAGTACTACTGATTCTTACCGCCAACCTCCAGTGTTCTACCCACATCTCAGCTTGCACACCTTGAGTGTCATGAGCTCCCTGTCTCTTGGCCCCCCTTGCTTCTCCTGCAGATTCTTCTTCCTCTTTTGCTTGGGTGCAATCTAGTTGACAAAAGGAAGAGGAAATCCTCCTCTCAAAGCTTGGGACCAAATTTTGATGCTCTAGTTCATCCTTGTTGGGCACCACTCCTTCTTGTGCCAAGAAAGCCAGAACTACTTATTGTTCATGCTCAAGGTTAGCAGTTCTTTTTCCAAACCTACAGTGGATAAGTCAGAATCAGACTTGCTGACATCTGACTTGGAGCTTTCAAGGACTATGGGAGAGTCTACTCCTGAAGGTGAGATTCATAACCTCCACCCAAGGGTGGAAGGGTAGAGAAATGGCCACGATTGAGCAGCTAGAAGAACAAGCCCAAGTTTCACGAGCAAGTCACTTTTGTCTAAGGACAAAGTTTTTGGACCCTACCCCCCACTGCTCTACCGCCTCCTGTATTCTAAGCCAAGATGAAGTGCAAAGTATTAAAGATTCAAGTATTCTGTCTATGGCAGAGCTATCGAAGCCATGGTAGATGACATGCTTGTTGCTGGGCTAAACTTCATCGATGAAGCTTTTAAGCTACTTGCTATTCGCGTTGGGAGCTTAAGCTCTGGAGTAGTTTGATTTCGCCTCATTAGATGAGAACATACTATTTGCTAAGGACAATTTGTCAAAATTTGGGTCTAAGCGTGGAGTGGAAAATCAGAGTCCTGGAAAGCTGTAGGAGAAATGAAGAATAGCTGGCAGAAGGGAGAATCAAGACATTCTGCATTGTCATCTTCAGGACACTCTGGCGTTCCCTTGTCCTTGGTCAAAGCTCAGTTCAGAGCTTTTGTCAAAGATAATCTTTTCAAGGAAGACTTCTTATTTGTTCTCTTGTCTGCCATTGAAGAAGCAAACAAAGACTATCATACTCACATCGAGTTTGATAAAGAGATGGAGAAATGTCTGGGATTTTGGACTCAGTCTACGTTTTGGCAGAGATATAGCTGAGTCATTGAAGAAGTTCAGGCAGCGGATTCTGAAGATAGTGGGTCCCTCCCAGTACATTTTCCTTTCTTTTCGTATTCTTTGTAATTAGTGTTTGCAATTCCTTAACTATTCTTTAGTTAAAAGAAACGGTTATGAAGAGTTGACATCTAAATAATGGATTTTCAAGGGAGGGCTTAAACAGATCTTAAAGAAATCAATACAAAAGGCCTTTCCTCTTTGCTGATTCTTGTTGTTCTTGTTTTCCTTTAATAAAGATCATTTTGTTCCTACTCGTTTAATTGCATACTGTTCAGGCAAGTTTACAGTGATGGTTGTACAACCATTCCTTGATTAACAAATCAGGTTATTTACAGAATTCTAATCATTCAGCTACATGCAAATGATCCTTAAATCCTTTGAAACTTCGCTCACGAAGAATTATTTGCTATCTATAATTCATGTTGCCACATCTTCTTATTCTCCTTCCTCAGTCCTGGCATAACTGATGATCCTTGTCCTCGTAATATCCAAGTTTGAACATAAAATAATGTTCTATGTATTTGTAAATAAGTTCGTTTCAGAATAAGGGAATTTAAAGAGGAGGGACTTTTTGTCCCCTCACTGTTGCTCTTCTAAAAAAAACAACAACCTCTTGCACTTTCACATTTGGATTTGAAAATCTAGTGTAAATAGGGTTAACGCTTCTTGGAAACCATGATACTCTTGTTTTGTAGTGATCCACGTTAGCAAATCCATCATACACAACTCAGGCATTTCACATGTAACTATCAATTATATCCGAGGACTCAAAGTCTTTTTCATTTCTTATCATTTTCTATATTTATTTCATCTTTGACTAACATTGTAGCCACTGATTTTTCTTGTTCATGTTGCATTTCGGACCACTCTGAAACCAAACCTATATTGTCATTTCCTACACCTTCATTACCTCTTATCCTTTCTTTCTCATCATTGGTTACATTTCATTTCATTCACATCAATTCACAAATCTGGAATACTAGGTGGACCTAATTGGGATTTCATCACCCAACAGGAAAGCCAATGTGTTAGAAATCCTACACAGAACTCAGGCCTCATGTACCTTCAATTATATCAAGGAATCCCCATCCAAAACTACCTGAAACCAAACCTAGATTGTCATTTCCTAGGTACCTTCATTATCCATTTTCCATTTTCTTTTTCACGTTTTCTAAATTAATCAAAAATTAAAAAAATCACTGGTGTTTGTCTTGTTTGCCATAATTATCACCGCTGGTGTTTTCTTGTTTTGTTTCATGCTTTTTATCACACCCTCTCTAGCTAGGAAAATGGAACAAAATTGTGTAACAAACAATCCCATCATGTCATTCCAATGAACTTCCACTGTGGCCATTGGCTCATCCATGCCCTTGGTTACCTATTCCATGGGCACCCAACCTCTAATCATGAATGTCCCTCATCAATGATCTTTTTTTCAAACCATCACATATGAGGAGACCAATCCTTTCTTATGTCATCATCACATCCCATCAAGATGGCCTACACCTCCATCTCCCACTCCTTCAGGGACTCTCGCGCCCCCTTCTAGCCCTATGTATGACTTCCTATTTCATAGATCTCCCACAATCTCTCAATCCTACCCATCCACTCAATTGGTGGATCCTATTCCACCCCTACTACCTCATATCAATGATATCCCCACTTCATATGATATTATCACTAGAATGCTTATCCAACCATCCCAGCCTACTGACATTCACATTCCTACTTTTCATGTGCCATAACGATCAAATATTCCTAGCCAATCCCAACCGTCTTATTACATTCCCACTTTCCAACATCACACATTCCCCCAACCAATGCAATCTCCACCCCTTAACATCTTCAAGCAACCCTTTCCTAATCCACCACCAAAAAATCAATATCCACCTTCCACATCTTACAAATTTAATCCTTATGCAATCAATACAATACATCAAATATCTTCACCTTCATTTATATCATCCACTTCATCATCTACTTCTACCCTAGACATTGTGCCTACGCCTTCTTCAATATCTTCCCCCACACCTACATCAATCATATCCACGACTACACACCTATCACATTAACCTCTACCACTTGTTCTACATCAATTCCTACCTTTACCATATCCACATCGACTACATCTATCATAACCCAACCTATCATATATAACCCCTTATCCATATCAAACACACCAATCATTACATAACCCATATCCCTATACATATCAATTGTACTCACCTCCCTACCTATCCCAATTGCCCCTATATCTACCACATCAACAAATTCACTCATGACTACCTTGACATCTTCATCGTATTTTCCTACATCTTTGACCATGGTCACATCACCTATTTTACCCCAATCTTCTACACTTAATCCTCCAACATTAACTATTTACACATCTATACCCACTACCATACTAATCGCATCTTCCCGATTTGAAAACATTTTAATGATACCCCTTGAAACATTCATGGAACAAACACCCCCACCTAAGACAAACATAAAGGAAATACACACCTCCTCAACAAAACCACCCATTCCTACAACTACACCGCCCCCATCTCATATAGACCTCATCAAACACGTCATTCAGACACCTATTTCTCCATCAATATCCACATATACACCTATCATTGATTTTACACCTATATCTACTTCATCATTTATCACATCCATTTAATTGGATTTGATCACACCTACTACATCACCCGCATCTATCCTACCATTACCTATCATACCATCCATAGAGTCAATCCCAGTTCCTCTTTCCATGCTTTTACACACACAAACCACATCGAATATTGTGACCACATCTTCTCCCCCCAGATCACTCTCATCATTTGAATAATTTTGGATAGCACTACAACTTGCAATAAATTTAGGTGATCCTCCCATATCATCCATAAGATCAGACACTTCCACATAAAGCCAATATTCACCTTCCTTAGATTCCATTAAACTAAAATTACTTCCTCCACCTATACCAACCACACAACCTTTAGACCCTATAGTTGAGATCGTTGTAATCCCTCCCAAGGTTACTTCTTCACAAGAAAAATCTAGAACCCTTGGCACGTTTCCTCAAATATCTCTTTCACGTCGCCACAAAAAGATAGACATTCCTCCACCTAAGATCAAACAATCCAAAACCTCATCATTTATCTTAGAACCCCATCCATCTCTTCTAGGGCCAACCCCTTTATCAAAAAAATCACAATAAATTAATCATTCTAAATCAAAATCATCTAACACTTCTTCTAGAACATCAGCCATCCCTAAATCTGAATCCAAGACATACAAACCTCGAAAGATTCAAACTCCACCCTCAACATCCAAATCATCTCACACAACATCCACTTTCACTTCTAAATCCAAAACTTCTCACAAATATAAGTTACCTACTAATACTTTGGTTGAATCATATGTGGAGGTCCTTCAACATTTGCTTCAAATTTCCATCGTCACGCTTTCTCCTATTAAGGCCTTCTATCCAAATAGTAAAAAACCATTGTGGTTTGATTCCAACCTCATATGTCCTTATCATTGTACCCTAGGTCATGAAACTGAGTATTGTAAGGCCCTTTAAACCATTGTCCATGATTTTATTAAGAGAGACAACCTTCTCGAGGATTGTCCTCCATCTACCATTTTTATCCATAACCAATCTAATATTGATTTCTACATCTCCATCAATCAAAATTTCTAATTCTCCTCCTTCATCCACATCATCCCTTATCATTTCTCCTCCACATATCATTCCTCCCGAGGAGGGTCCTCCCTTATTGATAGATATTGTTTGCTTTTCCAAATTACCCCTATGATCCCCAATCATTCATCCAATGCAAATCCAAAGTTATCATCAACATTCCTTCTAATGACCACATCTAATATCCTTCGACATTGACTAGCTCATCTACATCTAAGTTGCCCAATGTAATACAATCTCTTTCACTAGAGGAGCATCCTCCCCTTGTTATTGATCCTTACACATCCTCTTCCTCATCAACATATCTTATCCACATCAATTCATCCCCCTATCCATCAAGTGGCTCCCTTGACGCTAGGGGAATTCAATATAGGATCAATTTTCTTGTGGATTAATTCCTTTTCATCCTTGACATTGTCTTATCTTATCCAACCCATCTCATCTGATCTCATCCAGTTTACTTTAGCCAACCAATCTATCTACCATCTTATCTAATCCCAAGTCCACCTTTGTGGCCATATTTTTTCTTCTTCTAGGGGCACCATGGTTTCATCTAAAGTCCACCTTTGTGGCCATATTTTTGCCTCTTTTAGGGGCACCATATCTTCATCATAAGCCAATTTTTGTGGCTATTTTCTCATCTCCTAAGATGCATATTTCTCTCTTCCTCATTTCCGAGGTATTGCACATATTTTATGATCTTTGTTGAACTTATATCATCCAATTTTATTTAAATTTATCTCATCTAAAGTCCACCTTTGTGGCCATATTTGTGCCTCTCTTAGGGGCACCATATATTCATCCTAAGCCCACTTTTGTGGCCATTTTCATGTCTCCTAAGATGCATATTTCTTATTTCCTCATTTCCGAGGTGCTGCGCATATTTTATGATCTTCATCCAACTCATCTCATCCAAAGCCCACATTTGTGGCCATGTTTGTGTCCTTCTCAGGACACCATATTTTCATCTAAAGCCCACTTTAGTGGCCATATATTTATCTCGTTAGAGACGCCTATTTTCTTTCGTTCCTCCGAGGTAGTGCATAGATTTTATCTTCGCACATCTATCCTATCACGACTTTAATATTGGTGATATTGTCCTTAAATAAAATCATAATGTTATTACTCTAGAAAGAAGCCAACGTGGAAAGTTTTACCCTTATTGGATTGGACCATACATTATCACACATAAGTATGGGTTGGGATCCTATCATTTTTCCTCCCTTGATGGTAAACCAGAAGTGGAACCACTTAACGCATTGCACTTGCAACCATTTTACTGTTAGCATGTCTACTAGTGAGAACTTAGTCGTATCCTTAGATCATGCCTCCATCATATCCTCTTCCATCTATTATTGTAATGATTTGGAACTATGTGGTTTACCGTTACTTTCCTTGGCATGACCTTAAATATAGGTACCATGGCTCTACTTCATAGAATTTTCCTTATGGATAGGTTCTCCCTTCTTGGTGAGAACTCTGTGATCATTACATCCATCACCCTCTTATTTTCCTTTTGGAACCACGCTGAGGGTCCAATAATGTCTCTTGTACATTCATTTTCCCCTTCTAGGTGGTCTACCCTAGCTATTCCCAGCTCTTTCCCATGTAAAAATCAAAATTCATGGATGCTCTTATCAAAATTCAAACCTATCTAAAATAAAATGACTTCTCCCTCAAAGGATAGTTATTCATATAAAAAAATAAAATAAAATCAAATCAAATAAATAGACTGATCCCTCGAAGGATGGCTATCATGTATATCATTCTTGTCATCTATATCATATATGTATAAAGTAGACCATACCCTTGAAGGATGGAAGTATGGAATATGTTTCTTTTAATATCATGGCATCCTAAGAAGGCTTCCTGTATTGATCAACCTTCTTATATCAAACTTCCTACATTAATCAATTTGCTCTTTTCCCTACCCAAATTTGGGGCATAGATTTAGGGAACACTACTTATGGAGAGCCCTCTCCCCATGTACAAGTTATATCAGTACCCCTTTCCTCATGTCGATATTAGGTTTATGAGTTCATTCCATCCATGTTTCTTTCATGATCTTTGATATAACTAATTATCATTGGTTATATGTTAACATTTGTTCTAGTCGCATGTGCTTTGTGTTACTTAAACACCATTCTTGTTTACCTTCAATGTGGTTGAAGGGATTATTTCCTCACACAATCCTTGATATGACGTAGCATTGTTCACGCCCATATAAGTTTCCAATCATCTAGTTACGCTTATATTCTAGTTCACCATATCTATCTTTATTTCCTCTTTGTCTTATTATCACAAGCACACTCTACTTAACTTATCTACATACTATCTTCCTACCATCTCAAATTTAATTATTCCTATCCATCATCATTTATGTAAACCATATATCGCATCTATTTTTAAACATCCTACATTATATATTAACAATCTAACCATGCATATACATTCATCATCATTATCAAATCCAAAGTAAACATGTAATCATCACCATCATTAATATAAAACATATTCTCATCATCATATACATTAAACATCATCATCAAATATAAATTAACACATACAATCATCATCACATTCATATCGAGCATCATTATTAATAAAAATCAACCCATCACATCATATAATAACACATGCTAAACCATGACAAAATCATATATCATACATATCGCTAAAATAAATGAGTATCATACATCATATTGGCCTCTAAGGGCCCTCTCTCAAAGAAGAGATATCATCAAAATCAGTAAATTGTTACATCTAATATCCTCAAATCTTTACCCTCCTAAGGAAAGTCCCTCGGTATGTCTATCTCTTAGCCTCATCACCTCCACCCTTGTGGATTTTCCCTCACTCGAGTGCGGCTGAGCCACACTCGTTGTGCTCCTAGATGGCCCAACTCTAGCTATCACTTATATCTGCACATACTCCCAATATCGTAATGTCTGTGGTAGCTTCTTGATCACAATCCCCTCATAATACTTAGCATTTGCGGCTAAGGCTCTGTATTGATCCATGGAAATCATGTCGGGAGATGCCATCTCCAACATATAGCAAGAATCCTACATCCTATCCCGATCTCCCCCTTGCTCTGTACATGGATAGTTCATGATATACCATTGCTAGAAAATTAGTGCCAAATGAAAACATTGTCTAATTTTTAAAAATATCTGCGACGACACCTGCTAGTGTCCATGGGAACATGGATCCCCTCGAGTCAGGAAATGCATAACAAGAAATCACCATCATGATCAAGCAAATCAATCAGCTCCGTGATACCCCAGCCTTGTACCTCAACTCATATGAAAATCCCCTAAAGAAAATTTGATGTGGAGCACATCGGTTCCAAATAGCCGTGTTAATAGTGCAAGTTTGCTATCAGTTGTAATGGGAAAAATTTGTTCCCCCTGAATAGGTAATCTCAAGATGTGGTACACATCCTCTAGGGTGATCGTCATCTCACCTGTCCTAAACCAAAAGGTGTTGGTGTGCATATCCCACCTCTCAACTAGTGTAATCATCAACCCCACATCCCATGGGATCCTCTAATAATAACGAAATCCTCCAAGCCCCACAACTGCTAAGTGATCCCACTCAACATTGAGCACATCCCCTCTGATCTAATCAAATAGTGTTGGGACTCAGTCTCTCAGATATAAGGTCTCTCGAGCCTACAAACACCATTTAAACAAATAAACATCATATCCTTTCATCATTAAACAACATTTAAAATAAAAATCATTAACCTATTTTACCAATCAAGTCCAATCGATGCCGACCCATGTTGGGTTAACACATCTAGGGGCCGGTCACCGCCTTTTAGGGATAAGTCGACGACAACCGTACTGAGTCGCCACCAACTGCCTCTAGTGTCATCCATTTTTCTAAAAAATGTAAAAAAATAAAATAAAACATAACATAAATTAAAAACAAGTGTGGGTTTTGCTACTCACCATCTTGTGAACCCTCTGGCGTTTCTTGGCTACTCCTCTGACATCCATCTCTTTGTCTCCTTTTATAGCATCTTGCTCTCAAATGTCACTTACAGGCATGAAAATGAGCATTGTCCACCGACTTCTGGGCTTATATATATGCCGATACCAAGTCTTCGTTGACCTCCTTTAGTCGCCGTCAATTGGCCTTAGGCACCGTCGACTCACCTTGCTATCCCTTGTTTTGGATTGCCCTCCTCCATTTGTTTGTCCTTTGTAAGGGCATCATCTTTTTATCCTTGTTTTCTCTCAAATTACACCTTTGTGGCCATATTTACTTCCCCTTCGGGCATTTTATTTCATCACTTTTAATATATCTTTCCATTTTTGGCCATTTATGTGCCCTTTGTTAGGGCACCATTACTTACATACCCATCCTTTGCGGATGCATAATATTTTAATCAATTCCTCATGCATGAAGGATTTTGCTTTATTTTCACATTTGGTTGTGCATAATTCGATGCTTTCTTATGACCGTTGGTCCCCACAGCTTGCATCCATTTGAGTGGTCTCCCACTGGATTCCCTCCATTTCACAGTGATTTTTGCCGACTCACAAGCCCGTAGCACATTGTTGTTATCTCCCTAAAGACCCTGACCTTTATTTCCTGCCAATGCGACTTTTACAATCACCACTATATTTTTAATTTGTTTGATTCAAATCCTTCTGTTATACCTCAAATTTTTCCTACCCCCTTTCTTTTAAATTTTTTTGATCACATCTTAGTTTCCTCCTCGTCCCTTCTTACTTTGAATTTTGCAAATATATGGCGGGGCCACTTTGTTTAATTCAAAACTTTAGTTCAATTTCATTTCATGTTTAAAGTGGTTTCAGAACATTTGCATGTCGACATTGATATATTTGGATGTTCACATTGATATAAGATGTTACCTTGGGAACTTTATAAATTGATGATCACAGTTTATCAAAGATGACGATTGAGTTCCAACTTACATTAACTATTTTCAAATTCCAAGCTCGATTTTTGGTATATATCTTCTTTCCATGGTAGCAGTAAGAGTATTGGTAAGTTTCGTTGTCTTTGATTACACTAATTTTGCATTATGGGATATTAAACCGGGTTGGTTCAGGGATATTCCAACGAGATGACAGTCTTGAATTCATGTTATGATATCATGGTGACATTCTTGGGACTCCGAGATATAAGTTTTCTCAGAACATATGTTATATATTTTTCCACTTTGTTAATTGTGGATTATTGAACCAATGGTTGATTAGATCCCTCAATTAAAATGATAATATAAAGGGGATAAAGGGGCATGAAATTTTAATCATATTGATATTAGCTAAACATAACCTCTATACTGTGAACAAGGTTATTTAGCAGTTTGGATGGTTAAATGTTGATTTCATTGTTTTATTCAAAGAAATTCCAAGTGGCATCTTTGGTTGTGAAGTGGGAAATTTAGGATTGCTGTAATTTATGGTTAATTAAGGCAATGTCTATGGCACCAAGCTCAATGTACCTCGAGCATTGAATTCTCAACCTCAAGCCTATCCTTATTTCCATCACTGCCAGTTTAGTCAATCATTTCATTTTTTATTACTTCTATGATGAAGCCTTGCTAAAATTTTCTCAAGTTGTTATCATCCTTCATTGTTGGCTTTGAAGTGCATTTGGGAGTTCAACTTTAGTTTTCAATCTATCTTATGAGGTATGTTTGGCCTCAACCCTCTATGGATGCTCAATTTTCATGCATGTAGGCTCATTTTATAAAATGGGTTGAATCTATGGTGGTATATATCATGCCTACATTTTTTCTTTTTGAGGTTCTTTGTTCTATTTAGGAGTTGGGTTCGAGCATTTTAAAGATTCTATGAAGTTGTGACTTTACATTTAATCTGAACATGATTCTTCATGATTTATTTTGTTTCATTTGCCCAAATCTCATTCTTATGAAGATTGTCCGGAGGTAAAAGGATGGTTTGGTGAAATGTTTGAGTTTTAATGAAGGTAGAGAAGTTTAGATTTGACGAAGCACTGTGAAAATAATGTTTTATTATTCAGATTATACCGTGGATTCTTGTTGGTTTCACTATGTCAATTTGCATGTGACTGTTGAATGGAAGTTTGAAATTTGGAATGGTACGAAATGTGTTTTAATTTTTGACTTGGTTTGTAGAATGAGATGTTGCAGGCCCTCGACTTTAGAAATTTTGTTGGTAGTCGAGAATCCTAATGGGTAATGAAAAGATAAGTTGTGTACTTCTTCTTTTTATTAAATTTGCAGGAAGCAGTTTATTCATAAATTGTTTTGGTTATGTGACTTTCCCATTTGGTGTATTTTTCTATTAAAAAAACGTATGTGATAAAGATCTTGTCTTCTGTGAACAAAAAAAATGTTTATTAGAAACTATGTTAATCTTAGCATGTTTTGAAGTCTTCAGAGGATTCGAACTTGTGGATATTCTTCATTTTGGCTAGATGATGCAAACATATCTCTGTTTAAGTCAAATATTGTAAAATGATAGGAGTTTTCAAAGGGCATTTGTGTTCAATTCGTATTGGGAAAAAAATTGGTCAATATTGTTTAAAGAAATTATTATGTGTGTTTGCATATTATTGATTTCACAAGATTTATGTTCAAGATAATGAGGAAGTTTTCACTGTGTCATCCACAAATATTTGTTTAGTTCACTGTGATTTCTCATATTATGATGATTTGGTTATAAAATACAAAGGGGTTGCAAAAACATGTTTACGTAAGCATCTATCTTATAAATGTGTTGAGATATTGGTTGAACATTGATAAATGGATTCAACTTTGAAATTTGGTTTTGGATTTTTGAGTTATAAATATGATATATATGGCAAAAATGATGTTTCCTTTGAAGTTTACAGTGATGGTTAAATTGGTTAACAATTTTTTTTGATGATATTTTTATATATGACCTCATGACTATTTAATCTCTACTTTTAAGGATGAAATGGTTTAGAAAATGATGATCGCCACAATGATTACTTTGAACAGATTCCTAGATCTGGATGGAATAGATGAGGAACTCCACAGGGTTCTCAATCCAATGCAGGTTGGCCTAATAAAAATATATTCTCACCACGAAGAGACTTTCCTCATGGTGGAAGAAGACGTTCTAACTCGTTTCGGGGTCGTGGAACCTTTGTCCACTGAAGTGGTCTGACAAGTGTCTCAATCCATTTTGATTCTAGAGAGCCTATCCTTCTAGAGGTCATGCAATTGATTGATTGTCCAAATAATTAGCCTGCTCATAACCTACTAGAAGTAAATGCCCCACATATTTTACGTCATCAGTCCCATTCCAATCATGTTGTAAGCACAAAATTATGCACTTTACACGTAATTTGGCCCAGTCTTATACTACTATTTAGAAGGTTCTCAAGTGTACAAAGTACTAATTAATCCCACCTTTTGGCCATCTTTATTTTATATTTTATGTTGTAGTTCCCATGTAATTTCTAGCACTTATCCACCCATTTCGCAACTATCCTGAAATTCTAGCCCTAAATTAGGGCACGCCAGCCTGTACTGGGGCACCCCGGGGTGCCTCGGTTCCACCCTGGGTGCCCCTATCTATGTAAACCCCATTTTGGTAATTTTGGGTCATTTATAGTTGTTGGTCATCTTTATCTTTTTCTCAGTAGGCTTTGTTGGGATTAATTACAAAATTAAGCTTGAGATCCCTATAAATATAAAGTTATAAGACCATAATGAGGGTCCTAGGTCATAGCATTACACACTACTATCACTCCATCTAGGGATGCATCCATTGCATCACTTGCATCCACATAGTGTCATGCATCAAGGCTAGGAGATTTGCATCACACAAACTTCATAGGGGGAAGGATTTTATTCTATTTCATGCATACATGTTATTTACATCTTCTTTAGTTACTATTTCTCGCTACTTCACAAAGTGTGACTGACATGAGATCACCTAGGGCACGACATGCACACACACACAAGAGCTACATCCGGGTCTAAAATGTAGTGCAATGCTCAATAATAAGTCCACTAGTTTGGCGGCTAAGGTCAATCCGACCCATTCATTTGCATTTTTTATTTTTTTAGGGTTTGATACTTCTCTTTGCATTGTAGGTCATTTTCCATCTCATCTGATAGATCTAGCGTGAAAAAAAGGGAAGGTTCACAACCAGTTTGTAACCATACCAGTTGTAGGTTATGAGAATTTATGAGTGTTCATAGCACCCATATTATCGACCATGGCACACTGGGGCACCTCGGTACACTCCCAGGAACCCCATTCACTTCATATACTTCGGAGCTACCCTTCGGAGGGTCTCTAAGTGTTCTTCTGCACTTCCATATTTTATTCTCAGACATGTGACACTATGCAACCATCTACAACAATCAGCTAAGCCATTTCTCTCTACTCTCTTGCATATCTAGGGTTTTATTTTATACTTAGCATATTTTTGTACATCTAATTATGTTATTTACTACATTTATACAACGTTTTTGTCCTCCTAATTATATTAACTAGGATTACTACTCCCTTGCATTTGGTTCCAATTTTAGTTAATCATTTTGGTGAACCTGACGTCTCCTTCGAACACCTTCTAGGGCTTTCAATTTCTTTCCATTATGATTTTCTACTTCTCCCTTTCCTTTTTATATGTCATTTCTTCGTTGTCAATCTTACCCTCCTACCTCCTATAATAATCGTTACATTCAATGCACCATGAGCATATCTATTCACAGCTACTTATAAAAGTACCTGAATTGCCTCCTTCGCCTCCAAAAATACTTAGCTACCGATTATGTTTCTCCACACATATTTCTAGAATATGTGTACCATAATTTTATTTCAGATTTATCCCTTAATGAAGATTAAATCAATTTCACATATGATGACCTCCCACCACCAGAGTTCTTAGCCCATGACCCTCCCTTATATATCCAGGTTCATGTTAACAAAGAAGGCATTAAGTGTGCCTTAGTAGACAATGGATATGGTCTTAACATTTGTAATATCAATTTTCTTCACGATATTGGCAGGACTTTGACATCCCTTGCTCATTCCACCATTTCTATTCATGGTTTTGTTAACGTCCCAAAATGTGTTTTAGGTATTGTTCATTTATTCATTACCATTAGCCCATGTATGATTACTATCTCATGTCATGTCATGCCTAATGAACTTAACTATAACATTCCCCTCGGTAGGCCTTGGATCCATGCCATGCATGTAGTTCCTTCTACGCTCTATGTAGGACTCAAGTTTCGTTACCATGGTATTGTTTATGATGTTCCTGCTGACCCTTCTCCTTTCAAATAGTGTAAGCCAATTGAGTAATCTAGTGATCCTTCTGCTAACAAGTCCCAATATTTTTCTAATTATTGGTCAGGATATGACTATTTACAACGTTATGGTTTTACTAATACCAATACACAAGACCCTAAAGTCATAGCCCCTTGGGATCTTCCTACACAAACACATAAGCATGGGTTAGGCTATTCTTCTTTACTCTCTACAGATTTTTATACTACCTTCCATCCTCCACCTAATCAACCCTTATTAGAATCAATTCAGGTTATACATTCGATGTTTCATGAAAAATTTCAAGCTATCAAATCCACTATTACATCTTTCAAATCTGAAATCCAACAACTTAAAGACACTTCTCAATCACATGTTTTTCCTCATCTTACATCTCATATGCAATCTAGGTCCACTACATGTCATATAATTGATGCTCATGACATGTCATCACCTGAGCCTCTCATACTTGAATGTAATAATAATGTTACATCCCAATCGATTCCTAGCACCAAGTCAATAATAATTCAACACCTCCTTCTCTCAAGTCATCCACAACACTGCTAAGTAAAAGTACGCAACCACCTCTCATTAACAGTCCACCTCCTTCTATCAACACTTATGCAACATCACCAATCCCACATAAGCTCTAACCAATCACTTATGATAAAGATAATAATCCTTCTACTAATGGGCAGTCCATATTTCTAACTTCATCATCATCACATGTTTTTAATGGTTTTTTAGTCTACCATTGTGTTGGCCCTCTCTCCTATCATGACATAGCTAATTCTCTCCCACAATGGCATCACACCTCTTGCATGGCTGAATAGATTGCACTCATCATCATACACTTGGGGTGTTATCATAGTAACAAACTCCCACCTTCCTCCCCCCTCACTTCAGTTACATCTTCTTTCATAGGCATATTCCTCACACATTATGACACCATCATTACGCGATGATGCACTCTTTTGTTTCGGTTCACACTCGATTGTTGAGGGATTACCATTACAGTTAACCCGACACACTACACTATAGGCCTTACACACTTAAATTATATCATTATAGTCTGCATCCTACATTATCTTCTACATTTATCATCTACATCATCACCCACGCTACACTAGCCATCATTATGTCATGAGTCTAGTTTTATACATCATCTTTACATTACTATATTTATGCTAGGTCACATTATCTATGGGTCTAGCTTTACATCTCATCACTACAGATTCTATCTACACATATCACCATGAAATACATCATCTACATACCTATGTCATCTCTATTATACACTATCTATTAGGTTCTATCTACACATGAGTCTAGTTTTACATTTCATATGTTACAAAATCTATTTCCATCAACACACTTGTTACACGTTCATACATTTCACATTGCCATACCAACTACACATTCTACACTGCATTACCTATACCGTGCCTTTGCATAGTCATTGATACTATGTTGTCTTCTACGTGTTGGACTCATCACCCTATGGCGCACTCTAGTTCCTCGGTCCACACTCGACTACCGAGAGTTTACCAATCAAATGGACCTTTCCTACATGCGACATGTCATCATACCACATTCATCAAACTAGTTTTGAACACTCTAGGCTATGTCGTTACCCAAACTCATCATCACATACCCTAGTGGTATACACCTTAGGTTAAATCAATACTCCCTTGATCCATTATACCTTATATTATCACATTCTATCATCACGTATTCTATTATTCCATTACATTATCCTTTTATCAATTCTAGGTGATTCTATTACATTATCAATCCTTCTATTATCATGGTGTGGTATACACCTTAGGTTAAATCTCCAATCCCTTCCTCATTTCTAGTTATTCTATCATCTGCTCAACCATATATATTTCCTTTTATCATCATGTATTGGTACACACCTTAGGTTGAATCACCACTCTTTTAATCAATTTCTCATTATCCTCTTACATCCTATCATCACACATTCCATTATCCTATCCTACGTCATTATATTACATCATCATTTATCCTACTCGTCACTTAGTGGTATAATCTTTAGAATAAATCGCCACCTCATTCTTATTCATCACGTAGTGGTCCACGCTTAGTGCTAAACCACCACCTTTTATTATCCAATATATATTCATGTATGCTCCATCTGACTTCATCGCCCATCTCGTAGTGACAGACGTTATAGGCTAAATCATCACCTTCTTCTTTCATCATGTAGTGATATACGCTTAGGGATACATCATCACTCACCCATTGAACAAGTCGTGATATGTGCCTCAACTATAGGATTCACGCACATTCGCTATAGAATAACATACTTCATCACCACTTACTTCCGCTCATCCCATAGTGATATATGTTTAGGGATAAATCATCACTCCTCTATTTACCCAAGTTGTGGTATACGCTTACGCTATAGGGTCGACACATATCTCCCCACATGTTACATTCCATCGCCACTACACATACACACTCATCACAACATGCTAGACACAACCTACACTACTTGACCATTTCCCGATGACGCACTCTTTTTTACGGTTCGTTCTTGACTGGTGAAGGGGAAAAAAATGAACCTCACTACATACACTTCCATACACTTGGGGGGCATGTTTCTTCTATCACTCCATATTGCATTTTATTCCATCCATCCATAGCACACTGCATTGTCTTGGGGGAATTTACTTTTTTTACTAGTGTTTTGCATGATCACTTTACTATACATGTTAGCTTGCTTTCTTCTATGTCATTATCATACACACATACACATTCACGCCTTTTTCTAAGTGTGATTGTAGATAGAGGACATTTATGCGTGGCATTGATGTTCGCCTTCTACCCTTACCATACTGGTTGTTGGGGTCATCCACATTTATCTCATACAGGTGTTATTGTTTCATTTTATACTTAACATCTTATACTACTTTTTCATACATGCTTTGACATATTGGTTATCACTCTAACATGCTAATGGGTGTTCCATGTGCAACACTTGTTTTGTAGGATTACATGTCTCCACAATTACCTCTTTGTTTCTACTTGTCTGCTTTGTTTTCCTTTGTATGCAGGTTTTCCCCTTTGCTTGTGTGCACACTTTTATGTTGTTTGCGGCCATGATGGCCTTGCGTGTCTTGCGACATTGTGAGTGATGTCCCATGTTTGTAACCCATTTTTTGCGGTCTTCTTGTTGTTTCTTGCGTGTTTACACTACTGTGCTTGGTAGTTTTTCTACATTGTCTGTGTATTTTACACTTATTTCATGCATGTGTTTTTGGACTAACACTTGTATTAGCTAGCCATCCCATTTTGTGTGTGCTTTGCTATTCACCAAATGCTTCCTTTCCCCCCTACAAGGTGGAGTTATACATGTTAGAGTGCAGTTGGTCCTCTTTTGGGGCCACATTCTCCTTCCAGAGTCATCACATACGCCCCCAAAGAGGGGGGCATCATTGAGGGTTTTCCATTTACACAACCTATTTACACTAGTTCAGACACCGCGAGTGAGATTAGACCAATCTACAAACTCCATACACAACAACCTTAATAGGACATGGTGTGCTTCGACAATTCTGTGGAGTGGTTATAGGCTCTGGGGTTACAGTGGGTGTGCCTCTCTATAATTCTTCATCTAGTGGCGTCGGATCACCCAAAAAACCAAGACAATATAGATATTTCTTCAAAAAAATTCAGCAGAAGCAGTTATATTTGGAGGATATAGAGCATTTCCTCTCTACACTTCTTTAGCTAGGGTGGCGTGAGATCACCCAAAAAACTTGTGACAGTACAGGATATCCTTCTACACCCTTTTTCTCGACATGGATCAGGTGCACATGTTCCATTTACATTTTTTTCTAGCATATTTTACATTTGTGTACTTTACACATGTGTATTTTACACATCGTTTTTACATACATACATATTTGACTACTTGATCATTTTCTCCTTACAAGTCCATCGTATGAGAAAAAATAGTCAAATTGGGGGCAATAACAACAACAACGCAATAGTACTTGTCATACTAACCATGCAGGTACATTACACACCATAACAACTACACACATTCTGCCCTAGGTTCACTCTCATAACTTTTTATGCACATTTTTCATCTTTAGATTCCACGCTCCTCCACATTATTCTTTTTGTCATTCCACTCTTGAGTCTAGTCCATTGGCACATCTTCTTCTACACTCAACATGAATATCAGGTACGCATCTATATCTACTTTATGTTATCGAGCTTTCCACTTACCAACATAAAGTGGGGGGAGTCTTATACTACTATTTAAAAGGTTCTCAACTGTGTAAAGTAATAATTAATCCCACCTTTTGGCCATCTTAATTTTATATTTTATGTCATAGTTCCCATGTATTTTCCAGCACTTATCCGCCCAGTTCGCAAGTGCCCTGACATTCTAGCCCTAAATTAGGGTGCCCCAACCTATACTAGGGTGCCCCTGTCCCACCCTGGGCACCCCAATCTATGTAAACCCCCTTTCGCTCCTTTTTGGGTCATTTCTAGATGTTGGTCATGTTTATCTTTTTCTCAATTGGCCTTGTTGGGATTACTTACGAAATTAGCTTGAGAGCCCTATAAATATAAAGTTATAAGACTATAAAGACGGTCCTAGGTCATAACATTACACACTACTATCACTCCATCTAGGTTTGCATCACTTGCATCCACATAGTGTCATGCATCAAGGCTAGGAGATCTGCATCACACACACTTCATAGGGGGAGGGATTATATTCTATTCCATGCACGCATGTTATTTACATCTTCTATAGTTACTATTGCTCGCTACTTCAAAAAGTGCGACTAACACAAGAGCACCTAGGGCACATCATGCACACACACACACACACACACACACACACCAGAACTACATCCAGATCTGAAATGTGGTGCAACACTCAATGATAAGTCCACTAGCTTGACGGCTAATATCAGCCCAACCCATTCATTTGCATCTTTTATTTTTCTAGGGTTTGATACTTCTCTTTGCATTGCAGGTCATTTTCCAACTCATCCGACAGATCCAATGCGACAAACAGGGAAGGTTCGGAACCAACTTGCGACCATACCAGTTGCACGTTGCGAGCATTTACAATGTTCAGAGCACTTGAATTGTAGACCAGGATGCCCCGAGGCACCCCAGTACACTCTTAGACACCCTAGTCACTTTAGATCCTTCAAATCTGTCCTTCGCAAGGTTCCTGAGTGCTCATCTGCACTTCCAGATTTTATTCTTAGACCTATGACAACCTACGACAGTCACTGCCAATCAGCTAAGCTATTTTCTCTCCCTTCTCTTGTACATTTAGGGTTTCATTTCATTTAGCATAATTATTTATATCTACTTTACTGTTATTTACTATGTTTATACAACGCTTTAGTCCTCCCAATTGGATTAACTAGGATTACCACTTCCTCCCATTCAGTCCCAATTTAGTTAATCCTTTTTTATTCTAGAGAGCCTATCCTTTGGAAGGTCTTGTAATGGATTGAATGTCCAAATAATCAGTCTGTTCACACCATACCAGAAGTAAATGTCCCGCAGATTTCACATCATTAGTCCCATTCCAATCATGCCAATTCCATCTCTCATAGGCCAGCCCACTCCAATCCTCTTCCACATAATGCAAAGAGTAATCCGCCATTGCATACCCTGAGAAATTCTGCAGAAGAACCCCGTCCTTATCCTAAATGGGTTAGGTCCTCTTCGACCATACCGACGGAGTTACATCCATTCAAGTGAGTAAAATTAGAAGTGGATAGTGAGTCTTGTGCTATGACACACACAATTCTGAATGTAGAATCATAGGAGTACACAAAAGATAGGGCAGTCGATGGTACTACAGTGTTGGATTTGGTTGGAAATGATTGAACTATGATACTTGGCTTTGATTTTGAACTTGTTATTTTGAGACTGTGGTTATTTGACTTGGTGATGTTTTGACTTGATCATATTTTGATTCGAATGCACATATTATATTTTGTTATGAGAACGTTTAATCTATGAGGTTGCATATATATATATATATATATATATATATATATTTTAATGTTGATTAATATGGTTTAGAAATTTTAATGCAAATGATATGGTTATATGGATGATTTAGAGTTAATGTTTTACTTTAATATTGTGGGTACCCCACCCTTATATTTGTTTGTTACTATTATTTGTCCTTATCAATTTATGATATGATTATTAATCATCTATCATAAATTTAATCAATGATCTCAATCATTTAATATTATATCAATCAAGTGGCATTATTAAAAAATTATTTCTAAAGTGCCATAATGATATTATGAGATCGGTTATAATTGTTTTATGGAGAAAAAAATAAAAGAAGAAGAAGGGTTTTTTTACACGGGAGGAACATTAAGGTAATTTTCATTTGAGTTTAGTGCATTTCATTCTAGATTTTCTGTGAAAGTATTATGAATGAGGCTTTGATTACATGATTCTGATAACCTAAGTTTGAGGATTCGAGTGTAAACATTATATACAACAGGTATATCCAGTTATATTACTATTATTCTGATTATTTGAATATTAATTTTTTGTGTCTAATCTATAATTTGATTGCAGAATTAAATTTGTATATACAGGGGATCAAATGAAGGTTGTTTACACATATTTTTGAGCATTTGGGTTTACAAATTTTCGTTTTGGCTATTATATTTTTCGGATCTTGATTAAATTTGATTTCAATTATTTTATGCTTCTCATTTGTCTATAAAAGTCGTGTTGGTCTCTTATGACTTTGTGTAACTGTGTATATGGTGTATACTTTGTTGATCTTTTACTCACATGCTGCCATTTTTTTAAAATCAGAAATATGGAATAAAGAGTGCATTTGATTAAAGTTTCATTTTCTATATTGTATGAAATCTAGATTTAAAAGGGTAATTTATAATTGGGAGTTAAAAGGATCTATTTCAGATTATATGCAAGCATTTTTTATGCAACATAACACAATGTATGTATGGAAGATATTACAAGCTTGTTTTCTTCCCTTCTAGAGGTTATCTAATTCATAGATATCACTCTGTCGGATAGGGTTGATAATATGCAGATTGTGGGTTTTGTTTCTTTGTCGTTCTTGTTTGTATATTCTCTCTTTTTCTAAATGAATTAAAGGATCTTCTCAGAATCTGAGGTTCATTTTTCTATAAACGATTTAAGATATAAAATACCATACACTAAGAATATTTTCTAAGTCCCCTATATGATTAAAGTTGGTTTGATTTTGTTTTAACCTTTTACGATAGGTAAAAGGGTTGATTAGTTGTTGGTCAATTTTCTGTCGACAACACCTTCTTGCTTGGGGCATCTTTCCTTGCCTTATCATCATACCCATCTCTCTTCTCCCACCCGCCCTTCGCCCTGTACCTCTTTCAACCTCATCATTGATTCCCCTTTGCGTTACTAATCCCTCTAAGGGGGAGCTCATCATCAGTCCTTCAGTAGTATTCATCTTACTCTTTATCTCTCATCATTTTTGACTCATGGCTTGTTAGCGCAAACCACTCAGTAAAAAGGGGCGAATGTAGACACCAAAATTTGGTATCACTACCCTTCTTGCGTGTGTTCGCTTCTATCACCATGGTCTTAGCTAGACCCCCTTTATTTTAATTCATATTCATATTCTCATCTTTCCTATCTATTAAATTATCAACTTTAAATTTTAATCAATATTCATTTAATCATTTCTTAATCCTCATCTCATTAGCTAATTACCTCTAATTAGATTTATTTTCTCCTCCCTAAGTTGTTTATTATCCCTAACTACCTAGTTTCATATCCCTGTGCTTTTTCTAACTTTTATCTAAACCATATTTATCTCCCACCTACCCATATCACTTCCCTAAGAAACCCTAACCCGCCTACATGCTTTAAAACACTCATCCTAATCTATAAAAGCCCCATATCTCAAATAAAACATCTTTTCACCACTCAAAGGGACGGTTCCCCACAGTTGGCGGTGACCCACCTGGGTCACCGTCGACCCTATAAAGCTATTTTTCCCCTCCCAAAATAAGGGATAATCAGAGCTTTCTTGTGTTGTGTGAACTTATCTTCGAGCTTGAGCATTATTGCAACAATTTTGACCTCCTTGGAGTCCATTTGATCTTGTCTTGCATTACTTGTGGAGACTATGGAAGGTTAACTTTGATTTTGTGTTGATTCATACTATTATATTCTATTATTGTTATTATCATTCAGGTATTAACATTTTACAGGTTCAACTGCCATAAGAGCCTCATCTTCAACTTCCTCTTTTAGTGATTTTTTCTGCAGGTTATTCATCCAGCCCATCCATCATCATCTTTGTTGAGCACTTCCCAGGTCGTTGTCACTCCACCCAGGTCGTCGTCGAACCAACTCTGTGTTTCATCCATTCTGTTTTTAGATCCTCATTGGCGTATGTTTCTTCTTTGTTATTGTTTTTAGTTTTCAACTCTATTATTTGGATTTTTTGTCACTCCCAAATCTACATTTCTAGCTTGTTTTCCATATCCATCTGCTCAGGTCATCGTCGACCTGCCCTCTGTAACCTAGGTCACCATCGACCCAATGAGGTACTTTTTATTTTGTGTTCATATATGCACTTTTCATCCAATTCTGTAATTTTAGATTTTGTTTAGCTTCATTTTCTACATGATAATTAGTCCTTTCATTTATTTTATCATCTTTTATCAAACACGGGGGTTGTGTTAGTGCGAAATCATAGCACCCCCAAATGAGTTATAAAAATCTTCTTTTCTAAGGCAGGGTCATTTGGTGTGACTTACATAACATTAGATCATTCCCCAAGCTGTGGGACTTGCAAATGGGAATGATCCTCCAGAGAAGGCTGGTTCCTCTTCCTAATCATAGCACTAAACTACTTCTAAGGAAGAAAATGTGACTATCTACTCCTAATCTAACAATTCCAAGGGACCAAGGAGAGAGAGAGCATGAAAATAAATAAATCCTACACTACAGAGGTGATAGCACCGAGAAAAGGGAATTGTTGATCACAAACCCAACTACCTGAAATGGAGAGAGGTGAGCAATGGAGAGGATGGACAGATGCATCATAGACCAAGGATAAAGTTCACACAGAACACCATTTCAAACCTCATAAACACAGCTCCCAAAACCTGCAATGGACATCTTAGATATGCATAGTATACCCTACAGTGGTGAGAGGGGATAAGAGACAACAAAATGAGCAAAGGATGGACAAAATGCATCACGAAACAAATTTTATTGCTCCAGGAGTTAACACACTACACCATTAATGGGCAAGAGGCAATAAAATTCCATTAAAAATCCAAGGGAGGAGGCTTAAAATCCACATTCGACCCTGGAGAAGAAAGAGAGAGGGGGGTAGGTAAGAAGAATGAACAACCCTTTACAATGAATCCTGCCCATGTACTTATAGATTTGATCAGAGAGAAGAAAGAGAGAGGGAAACAGGAAAAGTGGGTTGAAGCTCAACCACTGCTGTTAATCTTTCTGATAAAATATGCCCCAAATATGTCTTTACTGCATGATTCCTTGATTGAGTGCCTTGAAATAAGAGGAAATGACAGAAACAAATCGAATCTGATCTAGTTGTTGAGACAGATGGATCCTACATTGAACACCTGAAGAAGTTTCCTCCATTTTCCTTTACCTAACCTCCTCAAAAATTAAATTCTCAGACCTCCATGGTGTAGGTGAGGCCGAGATCTTTCCAATGGTGTTACATTTGCAATATTTTGAGCCCTGAGTCGAAAGATATGCCCCTTCAAAGTTTTTATCAAGTCCGTACAGGAGGGCGGGAAAACAACTTGAAAAATGGGTGCCCTTTTGATAATGTGGGACACGTGGCAGCTAGATTAGGGAAAATTTGGGTTTGTGGGTTTATAATTTATCTTTTCCCCTTTTTCTACGAGAATCACAAAATCTAGAAAACTCTCACAGCCCCACTGCTCCACTTTTTGACTTTGTTTGACCATTTTCCCCTGCTTCTGTTTCATCTTGAGACACATGGAGATGCGGCACTTGTTTGGGCTTCTCTTTTTTGGATTCACCTTTGGAGGAGTGTTGTTAGGACACGTGGTTCCCTCTGCTGGCTCTTCCATACTTAATTGATTATGGATTCTTTCCTGAACGGTTTTGAGCCCGAAGACTTTGAATCTTTGCCGCTTCTTCTCCTTCTTGCTCCTGGCTTCTCTGTGACACTACTCGGCCTTTATTTCTGAGCCCACCTATAACCTGTTTGATGAATTTAAGGCACAAGTTCACTTGAAAAATCCTTTTTCTTATCTTTCTTCTCACACAGGGTCATTTAAACTTTAACAGGCCCCGCCATTCTATTGTAGAGTCTCCCTGCAACCTTGTTTGTCATCCTAGAATGTGAGCTCGTGGGTCTAAGTCGTTTCCTTCATAATTTCCTTATGTGCAAGAGTTGTTTTGACACAATTTTCTGGGGGGTGAATTTAGGATAACAATTTTGTGACTCACGGGGACATCTGCCTGCTAAATGAAGAGACCAGTGGCCTTAAAGCATCCATTGGGCATGGAGTCAAGAATGATGGCCTGACACTAATCCTTATTATAAAATGGACTCCCCGACTCTCTGCACTTTGCTAACCTCTACCTGAATCTGAATCCACTCGTGCATTGGCACTCTCAATTTTCATAAGAAAATATTAAAAGAAGTTTCTAAGAGTAGAAAATTATATTGACCCAGGGTTTCACCTGTCCCTGAAATGGACTATTTCGAAACGACTTAAGTTACTTTGGATTTTTTCCCTTTTAGAGCTATCAACTGTTATAAACCACTATGAGTCTTCTTGCCATGAATTATTGAAGAGCTTGGCCTTATGCACCCTTGGAGGAAAAAGGACAAAACTTATATACAAAGACCAAATCATACATGCCTCAAATGAGACATGTAGAGTGTGCATAAGCACTTCTTCTACTGAAAGCAAAATCTACTCATACTCCTAAACTAACTAGAGGGAAAGAATGCTAAATAAATCCTACAATAGGTAGGGAGAAATAGCTTCCCTTTCTCAAGAGGGGAAGCTGTGCAAATGATTTAACACTAAATATAGCTGCCGGTATGAGTGAAAAACCAGCTATAAGCCTATCCTCCACCCAAATCATCAAGGTATCAACATTAATGGAAAATAACTCCTCAAGCTGACCTGCATTAGACTCCTAGAGGTATTGATGCTGACCCTTGGTACTTTGATGCTCATCGTCATGCCCTGAAGTAGGCATGATTGGTTTTGGTTTCTCCCTTGACTCCAGTGAAGCCAAGTACCTGATTGGGCACAATCTGATCCTTTGGATGTGCCCATTTCTTTGAAATTCAACTCAAAAAATGGATTCTTCTTGTGGACCTTCTTGAGTGGATGGTGTGAGGGAGATGATGACATCTTCCTACTTTTTCTCTTCCTTCTCCTGTGAAGAAAATGGGAGAGCCATGTCTTCCAATCTTGGTTCCAGAGGGTAGTTATGAAGTGCAGGATGCTGTTCTTGAATGCTCTCCTCCATGGCAACATACTCATGTGCTTGGGATGTGAGAGATGGAGGAAAAAATGATGTGATCTCCATGGGTTCCCCTCCATCAAGGAAATCCTCCAAGTCAGATAGGTAATCTACCTCCTTGTTGTCCTGCTACAGGTGCTCAACCTCCTTTATGGTGTCCTCCTGATCTACAATTGACTCACCATGGTTCCCTTCATCCTCAAACATGAAGTTTGAAAGCTCAAACTATTCTTCAACATCAGAGCTTGAAGGGGATGAAGTGGGAGGAAGAACTGAAGGTTCTTCTGTGGCCTGCTCCGCACTTGGAGCCTCTGAAACTATATGGTCCTCCTCCATAGCCAGAATGTACTCTTCTTTTGGATTAGGAGTAGCTCCTTCCTCCCCTGCTTGTGTTGTAGTTGGAGCTTCCACCACTTGCGGCTTGACCTCAGCCTCCTCCATAGGCTTAACCAACAATGGAACCTTTGAAAACTCAAATTTAGCAGCCCAACTCTTCATATTTTCTATCATTTCTTCTCTGTTGGGTTCCTCTGTTTGATGTTCTCCTTGGCTGGTTTTTGGAGTCCCTTCCCAACATGGACTTGGGAAGGAAAGAGGAGTGGTGGGTGGGGTCTCCACTAGTTGTTTCCTTGTTTTGTGGTGGAGGGGAAGGAATTTATTTTGGCTCTTGTGAGGGGGACACAAATTCAGAAGGGAAAAGGGAAGAGGAAAGGAAATGAGATGGAAGACTAGAATATGGAGAAATGAAATCAACACTTGGGGCAGCAAGTGAGGGGCTTGAATCTTGCCTCTGTTGAAATGATAAAGATTGAGGGAGAGAAAATGAAAGGAAGGGAGCTGGTGATTGACTTACCCATTGACAAGGTTGTCATGCACTTTGCTCATAAGCCCCAATGTCCTTAATCCACTGTGTAAGTTGAGGCAACACTTCAACCATGAAGTCAAGCTTCTCTTGAGGGCTGTAATGTCTTGGAAAAGGGCCTTCCCATGGACAAGGTGCCCTACAACCAATCTTGAATGCCTTCATTCATGTTATGCCCCTTGACTGAACCATGTCAGCCTCCATTTTTTGAATCTTCTCCAGCAGACCAGCATCTTCCATTTGGTTGTTGTCATTATATGCATATCCTTGTTCCTGATAAGCTTCATGGACAAACTAGTTTTGGCATTGCTGTTGTGGATAGGTATAGTGATTTTGAATCTGATCATAATGCCGATTTGGAGGAGTTGGGAAAACATTGGAGGTGGAACGTATTGTTGTTGATGCAAGTGTGAGTTCCATGAAGGGAATGAAGTCATGATTGCACAACCTCATGGAATGGGAGAAAATGAAAGAGATGGAAGAATAAAATGGATGATATGAGTGGAAATGGATGGAAAAGGTCTGCAACTCAGAGGATGGGTTGTTGACCAGATGGAGTCACCAGATGTGCTTGAAAGTGCCTCCAAAGGCTGAAACCTTCACCAAGAGCACATCGAACCTGATGAAGTGAAGTGGTAAGGTGCTTCAGACTTGTCCCACCAGGGCTATTAGTGGCCAAAGTTTTGTTAGTTGAAACACTAAGAGAAGATGAAATCACAGTGTCCCATCCCCAAATGAGTGCAAAATCACAGTACCCCCAAAATATACTTTTCTAAGGCAGGTCATTTGGTGTGATTTGCATAACATTGGATCATTCCCCAAGTTGTGGGACTTGCAAATGGGAATGATCCTCCAGAGAAGGTTGGTTCCTCTTCCTAATCCTAGCACTAAACTACTTCTAAGGAAGGAAATGCGACTATCTACTCCTAATATAACAATTCCAAGGGACCAAGGAGAGAGAGAGAGAGCATGAAAATAAAGAAATCCTACACTACAAAGGTGATAGCACCGAGAAAAGGGAACTGCTGATCACAAACTCAACTGCCTGAAATGGAGAGAGGTGAGCAATGGAGAGGATGGACAGATGCATCACAGACCAAGGATAAATTTCACACAGAACACCATTTCAAACCCCTTAAACATAGCTCCCAAAACCTGCAATGGACATCAAAGATATGCACAATATACCCTGCAATGGTGAGAGGCGAGAAGAGACAACAAAATGAGCAAAGGATGGAAAAAATGCATCATGAAACAAATTTTATTGCTCCAAGAGTTCACACAGTACACCATTAAATGGAAAGAGGCAAGAAAATGCCATTACAAAGCCAAGGGAGGAGGCTTAAACTCCACATTCGACCCTGGAGAAGAAAGAGAGAGGGGGCAAGGAAGAAGAATGAACAACCCTTTACAATGAATCCTGCCCCTGTATTTATAGATTTGATCGGAGAGAAGAAAGAGAGAGGGAACATGGGAAAAGTGCGTAGAAGCTCAACCACTGTTGTTAATGATTCTGATAAAATATGCCCCAAATCCATCTTTACTGCATGATTCCTTGATTCGATGCCTTGAAAGAAGAGGAAACAGTGGAAAAAGATCGAATCCGATCTGGTTGTTGAGACAGATGGATCCTGCATTGAAGGCCTCGAAGATGTTTCCTCCATTTTCCTTTACCTAACCTCCTCAAAAATTAAAGTCTCAGACCTCCATGGTGTAGGTGAGGCCAAGATCTTTCCAATGGTGTCAGATTTGCAATATTTTGAGCCCTGAGTTGAAAGATATGCCCCTTCGAAGTTTGTATCGGGTCCGTACAGGAAGGCAGGAAAACAACTTGAAAAATGGGTCCGCTTTTGATATGGGACACGTGGCAGCCAAATTAGAGGAAAAATTGGGTTTGCAGGTCCTTAATTTATCTTTTTCCATTTTTTTGAGAATCACAAAATCCAAGAAAACCCCCGTGGCCCCGCTGCTCCGCTTTTTGACTCTGTTAACAAGGAGCGACCTTTTGACTTTGCTCCTGAGACACCAGATGTGGTGCTTATTTGGGCTTCTCCTTTTTTGGATTCACCTTTGGAGGAGCATCGTTAGGACATGTGGTTCCCTCTCCGCTGGCTCTTCCATACTTAGTCGATTTTTGGATTCTTTACTGAATGGTTTTGAGCCCAAAGACTTTGAATTTCAAACTTTCCTTCACTCCTGGCTTCTCTGCCATTACTGCATTTCTGAGCTCAGGTCTATCTTGTTTGATGAATAAGGCACGGGTTTGCTTAGCATATCATTTTTCTTCTCTTTCTTCTCGCACAGGGTCGTTTAAACTTTCTCATGCCTCGTCCTGTAACCTTGTTTATCGTCCTGGAATGTGAGCTCGCGGGTCTGAGTCGTTTCCTTCATAATTTCCTTATGTGAAGGAGTTGTCTTGACCAAATTTTCCGGGGGGCGAATTTGGGATAACAGGTTGACATCCACATAAGGAAGTTAACGCTTATTAGAATCGACTTCGTCAGGCAGCCCCCTCATCTACTTTCTAATCCATTTTCTTTCTAGTTCATCCTTGTTTTATAGGTTCATCAAGTTTGCAGCGAGGTCATTCACTTGGCACCCATGCATTTGCATCCATCATACTTCAAGGTACTTTAAACCCTTACATTTTGGAGTTATTTGGATTTCTTGAGTATATATTTCACTAATTTGAATAGGAACGAGAAATTTCAATCAACACATAAGACCAAATTATACCAGGATTTGTTTTTTGAATCTCATTACTTGTTACAATACAATACATGAATTACTCACCAAACTCCACACAACATGTGACACCAACACAAATATGAACCCACCCATACAACATGCAAGTTATGCAAATAACAAGATAACACAAGACGCAGTTCAAAGACACGCGTTTATAAAAACGGGTACAAAACCATGACCCAACCAAGAATTTCACATCATCCATGACCACCTTCCATATTACCACAATTGTATGTTACATCTTTATTATATTCATATTACTTTATTTAACCTCATTGCAATAAGGAGTACTTAACATGAGAGCTATTGGAACATAATGATTAAGTGATTTGGCCAACCCTTAATTAATATGGGTCCATCACTATTATATAGGTTAAATATTTAATAATATGAAATACTTTTCTATTATTAAATATTCATACCTAGGTAATATACATTAGGTAAGTATTTAATAATGTGAATAATTTATGTTTCTATTTATTAAATACACTCACCTAGGTATATGTGTCAACCATTTTAGGTTGAAAAGGTGGGTCGGGAGACATACCCAATCACCTTATATAAAAAGAAATTTAGGTCCTCATTTGATATATTCGAGAAATATATCAAAGGTGTGCAAATAGTGTGATTTGGGTTTACCCTTGGTAAATAGGGTTTCAAAGGAGGAAGCAATCTTACTGGATGTAAATTAAGTTTTTTGAAGTAAAAAGTTATTTTCAAAGTGGTTTTTACCCTATTGGGGTTTTCCACTATAAATATTGTGCCACCTGTGTTATTTATTTCTTGTAAGTATTTATTTATTTATTTATGTTATGATGTAATGTTTATTTAAACATTTAATGTAACATTATATAATGTGTAAGTTGATCAAATCCGTATTTATTAGAATAATCAAATTCTAACAAGAGCATGCATTTTCCTTTTTGGAGACCACATTCCATTTGGTTTGCTTATCACGTAGCTTATATTGGTTTC
Organism: Taxus chinensis; assembly: GCA_019776745.2. NCBI lineage: Eukaryota > Viridiplantae > Streptophyta > Pinopsida > Cupressales > Taxaceae > Taxus > Taxus chinensis. Next base: position 16,978,113 of record CM034150.1, read on the forward strand.
ATCCAATTTAGTTTGTTTGTATAATTGTGAACACATCATATAACCTGATTGCTTACTAGAAGTTTCTTAACATTTACACATTAAGTTTCGATTCCCAAAAATTAGAACTATGCCTTCTCAAAGATTTGTTTTTGAGAGGGTCAAAACACATCTACCTTCATATCACAAGAAAAATTAAATAGGCTGAAAAATAATCTCCATGGTACTTATAATTCATAACCTGACATCACAAGGGTATATAGTCAAAACAAAAGTAAGATACACCTCCTTTTATGAAAAGCACCTTGTTGCGAATCTCCTATAAAAGTGTACACTAATTGTTCCATATTTCAATTTCCATTAATTTGCAAAACCCAAAGTTAGTTCTAAAATTTTGAATGCATATATGTCACCCAACCCTTGCTCTTAGACTATGGGTACGTTTCTTAAAGACCATGGTTATTCGTCATTCCACATAGTTTTTATTGTGAGGAAAAAGGATCCCAAGATGATAAAAGGAGAATCTTAAGCTAACATTATGCTTGTGGTACAACTTGAAGATAGAGATGATTGGGAGCATTTATAAGATACAAAAGAGTCACAAGTGGTTTATATTCAATTCAATAGTTAATGTTCTATAATATCATGTTCTCGAAGGAGACATCTCATATTATCTTTAATGTCAAAAAATGGAAACTTAGCAAACAAAAAGGAACAGTCACAATTCTCACATTTCTAATGGGTAAACATTCTACCATTAACAAAACCCACCTGATAAGGTTTAGATATCAAAACATGTCCACATATTACCCTTCAAAAGGCCCTTGAATTAGTTTTAAAATTTTATTTCCAAATGCCCTAAGGGATCTACGCCCTACCATGGGCCAAAGCTAGCGTTCAACAACTAAATCACCCATTACCTTTAGAACTCAAAGGTGTTCCTCTAATCAAATGCTAAAGAAAACAATTCCAATCCTAATGCGTAGAGATGTCCCAAGTGGAGTTCGGTTCCACTAAAGAAACAAGGCATGAGATTAATCCCAAGGGGACCATCTCATACCACCAGGGTTGATATTTCAAACTATAAGTTTGGTTGATGCTTTCTGCCCAAAAGGGAAACACACACATACAAGTTATAATTTCTTTGAAATCTAAGAGATTTCCAAGGTCCATACACTACTACCATATAGATGAATTATTTCATTACCATATTACTACCAACAATTTTACTGGTACAATCACATCCAAGGTTACGATAGTATAAACAATTTTAATTAACAATATTTAATTGCAATCTCTTGATGATGATTTGGATATAATAAAAAGGATAATCGTACATCATTTCCCACTGCAACATGATACAATAACATCATTTACCTAACCAAATATAATGAAAATACGACTAAGTGTGGAATTAGTTAATAATGCAAAGTAAAACTACGGAAGAAATAGTACATTTCACCAATAGGCAACAAGATTGAATACATCATGGAAACAATGAATAAAGTATTCTATTCATATAACATTTCTAATATAATCTATAAAATTACATCGCTTTAAGATAGCATGCTAATAAAAGACACAAGTGTTGTGGTACTTCTCCTATTGTTCAGGTACCTGCAACCACCGTAGGGTTAGTCCCAGAACTGGTATGGAAATCCCCTACACTCAACCATAAATCCACACATTCATCGTTTTGAAGAATTTCAAACAAAGAGTATAGAGAGGTAGAGATAGGGAGAGAGAGAAGAAGAGAGAGTTCGTTTCTCACGCATTCATATTTTCACATTCATTCCCACTTTACGTTTTTGGTTCTAGAGAGAGAGTATGAATGAGAGAGAAGGTTAAGAGACATTTTAATTTCCATTTACAGTGTCAACCATTTGTATTTCGTGTCCATTTTCATATCATTTCAAACCAATTTACCCTTTTCAATCCATTTAAGTTTTCAAAATCAACCAAAGTATCATATTTATTTATGGAGAGAGAAAAGGGAGGAGAGAGAAAAAACACCATACATTTCAAGATCCATTCACACAAGCTAAAGATTGAACAATACTCTAAAAAACATGATGACGATAATAAAAAAAGATCACACACATGGTTAGAAGTCAAACGGGACCCTCAGGAGGAGTTTCTAGCTAAAGTAGCAAACTGAGAAAATTGTCCAAAACAACAAAAGTGCCTAAAAATGGGTCATGAAAACATTCATATTGAGTCCAAGCACAAATTTAGATGATTCCCAATTATTCCTCAACATACGGAGACTTCATCACATTCAACAGAAGTAAAAAACAACAAATAATGCTCAAGTTATAAGGGTATCTCTGGGGCTGATAATCATAATCGCAACTAAAATTTCTTGTCGCCCAACGACCAGAGGGCCTCAAAACCCACTTGCAAAACTAATCCTCAATAGTGTTTTTACATAACTAAGAGTTGTTTCCAATTCTCTTATTGACAGTCTAGAGGTAGGTGGCGGTAGTTTTAAGTTTTGCTCAAACGAAGAGTCATCTACAAGCCGAAACTGATCACATTTTATTAAATTGTACACATCACCACAAGTGGCTGAAATACTAAAATGGATTCAATATTTGATTCGAAAATGCATTAAAAGGGTTCAAACAATTGAGTTAAATTTCCCCATTGTGTCCTACGTTACCAGGGATCAAAATTTGAAGTTCCAAATTCACGGTATATAGGGTGTGGCGCTCCATGCGTGCGATTTTTGAGGCCAATTTTTCTATGTTTAGAAGGTTTTAAGCAGGGTAAAAATTGTAACACTCATTATCGATGATTTTTTAATGATCTAAATTTATTGAACTCTAACCACAAATAACACGATAGAATGTGTAAATTAAATGCAAGAAGAAGGGGAAAACCATACCTATTTCGCACAAATCACCATCACCGCATTCGATAAGACCAAAAATCTCTTGGAGCATTTCGTCAAACAAATCTTGCTCCTTCCGTCTACCCTGTATTTGAAAAAACACAACAGACATGCATCTTCTTTAAACAAAACTTTAGCGAGTTTACATACTCTTCTCCGACGCCAAACAACAAGCCAAATTTGTGAGCATCTAGCAAACCTCGCTGGCCTAAGAGGCCACAATTTCAAAAGGGCATTTAGTCAAATAGTTTGTCTACCATGTGCATGCTTCTCTCGATTCTAAACAGGCATGTACTGGCATATTCTTGCAAAGGTTAAAGGTGTCTAGCTTTCCCTTGTGCCAATTGGGTCTGCTACAAAGTTTCTAGAGCCTTTGCAGCAGTATGATGTGCACATCCTGCACCCTTGGCGTTCCACGAGCCCCAAATCATCAGGAAGAGAGTCGATCAATTCACGTGGCCACAATTAAATGGCATCTTAGAAAACAACACACACAAATACTTATTTTTAAGAGCTTGAACACGTCCCTAGCTGTTTGGAAGCTAGTGCTTAGCACAAAAATGGAAGGATGGTGGTACGGTTGAGTAATATGACCTCTATACCTTCTAAATGCACTGCAACAGACACAGTTCCTTGGGCGCCCACCACACAGCCCACTCACACCTGGAGTCTTCATTTTTTAGAAGCTTCCAGAACCTTTTTCAACAAATCCATTCTATGTAGCACTCTGCAATCTCCCAATAGTCCACGCAACCCCACTTTTGGAGAAATTTTTAACAAAAAAATACAATCCTTAGGCATCTAACACCAATAACTTATCTCATGTCTGCAAATACATAACCAGGGAACTTGCACTAACCATATCTTTACAAGAGAATTCGTTTTCCAAGAACAAACAAACAAAAAACTCTGTTGGATGTCCATGTCCTACTCTAAGCTCCCAAATTGGTATTGGAAGGGATGAATATTGGCATGGACGTACGGGTCTGATTTACCCTGAGAGTTGCATTCCTCAAACATGATGCAAAACCTTCGTAATCTAACTAATTGAGAAAGAACTACAACTTAGACTGCCCTCTCACCATGAATGATCCAAAACAAAGCCAAGCATTAGCAAAACCAATATCCAATGACCAAACTGGGACGCATTCATCCCCACAATGACCAAGAAATTCTCCAAAATACTCCTCACGAATGAAAACTCGCATTACCTAAGAAGAATTTCATTAATTCTTTCTTGGTAAGGGGTTTTCCCACACCCCAATAATTGAAAGAATTTAGGAGTATTTATTTATTTAATTATCTTCATTTTTGCTTTGTCGTTAAAATTTTAAATTTTCAAATGATTTAAATCATTTAATTTTCTCACACATTTAAAGAAAATAACTTATGGTCATGATCGTTTTATTATTTTAAAAAAAAAAACACCCGCTCCCGTAAAAACACTCACCTATCAAGCAAGAATCATGATTTGAAAATTACGCATAATACATTTATCGATACCTGAGTTACAATTGCTTAGATCAAATTTAACGTTAAAACTGAATATAGATATATGTTTCAACTTTATGATTTGCCATGTTCTCGAGTTGGAAAGGTCGTAAGGATAACGACGTCACCACACAAGTCGAAGGCATGAGGGAACTTCAAGGGTTCCAAAGGTTCATCCACGAAAGGACAACCTCCAAATTGCCCTTAATATTTTATCATCATAGTTGCAAATTTTATTTTATTGTCAATCTACTTAAGATCACTCCGTCGATGGTCAAATAAGACAACTCGAAACGAGCCCAACATTCTACGACCATCCCGCGGTCCTTTGGGCAAGGGTTCTAGACGCATTAATTTGACAATCGGGATAGGGTATCTCGATCCCCATAGTACACGGGGTTTGGAAACTATGCGAGCTTAGGGGGGGCACTATAATATTTGACAAAATTTTCCAAAAATAATCACACTTACCAACTCATCAATCGTATGCGAAGCCACAGCCACCGCTACTCTCTCAAACCTATTCAAACTCGCAGATATTACACGTGGCATCCTCACAACTCAGAGATCCAAATCTCAATTGATCTCGGTACAAATGAAATACTATTCACTTTTCAATATTACTATATATAGTAATTCCAATTTTCCCTATATTATAGTTATTATTGGCCACCACATTTACAACTAATACATGTTGCACAGTTTTGCTCATATCTTGAGCCTCGTAACTTCGTTTGTCTCGCCGTTTATGCCATACAGATCATAATTTTCTCTAGCACCATACCATACAAGTTTTGACATCTCATAATCACATTCGGCACATTTACTATTCAATATCTATTCACACTACGACTATACTACCCAATACTATTTTACATTACAACATCTTATACGCCTTTCTTTCGGCTCAATGCTCATTTCTTCGCCCGTCACTCTTTCACTAAAAGTCAGGTATACAATCGGGATCATCCCATAATCCCTTTCAGGTTACAATACAATTAATTGACACTCCTAGCATATTACTATTACAACTTGCTCTGATCTCACTCAAACAAAGGAATAATAATTATATACTACAAATCAATAATTTCTACTATTTCAAATCCATTCCCCCAAATGACCTAATATGGGGGAAAAGCACAAAAACCTCTTCATGATTAATTTACTAAGTACACAATCTCAAAGCAATCTTCTATCATTTAAAGCAAATCAATCAATCGGTTCAATAAGCATACTTTACTATCTCTCCTAGATGACCTAACTTGGGAGCTACATTACATTACTATCACTTCTAGATGACCTAACTTGGAAATCATCTAGCATTATTCAAATCGAAACATTTGTTATTGTAGGAGTGGGGGAAATGAGACATCATTTCCTTTCCTATACTGCTCCTATATGGGTTCTTCAATCGGAACAAACACTTTTTCAAACGAAACTAATCAGAACTAAATCGAAACTAAATTTAGTCTTTATCCATTTGCAATGGTTGGACCTTTTGGGGATAAAGTCATAGATGGAGAGTAAAGTTATACCTCTCTCCCCAACACTCTTCCTTTGGTGAAAGGATGCCCAAATCCTTCCATTTACAAACAAAATCAGGTTTGGAATTGATCACTCCCTACATCTTCAATCTCCTTTGGAAACAATTCAAAATCTCCAAAATTTTCAAATCATTTCAATTATATATCCCAGTGCTCCTTACGATGGGTCAAAAGTTGATCCATGGTTCGCCGCGCTACAATTTTCTACATTTTACGCGCACTTTGTAACATGGCTTCTCTGAACTTTATACAAGCATGTTCCTTACTTCCTTTACAATACTTGAATTTCATTTAAATAGCATAAAGGGGGACAAATGTAGACACAAAATCACACACATACTACTATTTTACTATGTCATCAAGTATGTTGTTATATGCATGGATCTTAAGTAAGAAAATTATTCACTGGTGACACAATCCTTTGTCCATCTACTTGCTTTGATTATTTCTATTGTCTTGTTGTCTCGAATCTGTCATTATTTTGGTCAGGTCACAAAGATCCCTATCTGCTAGTCTTTTCACGATGTCATTTATCCCAGGACACTAATGCCCATTCTGGACACTAGCGCTCAGGCGCTTCTATCCATTTTGTGCACTCATATCCTCTTTGTTCTTTTTGCACTTTTTGACATTTGTGGTCGGCCTTTCTAGTTTTCTTATCTTTATCCCAAGCTCATAGTTGACATTTTGGGTCACTAGTGTCGAAATTCAAACAAGAGATCCATATACATACACAACATACACTCTATTGTTCTAGCTAAAAATTCTAAGGGGCAATCTCATTTAGATATTATCACTACCATTACAAGGGACTGCATTTTTGGGTTGCATACACTGCATAGAAAGGGGAAGTGCTCAATTCTATATCACACATTTGCATCGTATCTAGCTACAAGCCTGCTATCTTGGTGTCTTTAGCATGAGGGTAACCTAAGGACAACTATTTCACAACCAAGCACAAAGAACTAAATGGATTTTGGAATGTAGTGCAATGCTTGATCATAAGTTCACTCATCGGGTTACTATTGGGGTCAGTCTGACTTCACATATTACATTTTTCATTCTAATTTGATGTGTTTGTGAGCTTGTGTAGGTAGCTAGGGTTTGTCTTGCAGGTTATAGGTACCCTCGGCGATCAAAGAGTGAATATTAGGTGACTGACATGAATTGATAGTGAAACCCTAGCAACACAAAAGAAAGCATATTTTGAGCTTTTGCATAGTCACCAGCGCCCAGGAACAGTCACCAGTTCCCAGGCACCCCTGTCCAACACCAGGCACCCGCATCCAACACCATTCTCAGGACCCAAATTTTATAGAGAGTAGTTGCTACACTCTTTCAGTCTTGTTCAACATTTACACTGCCTAGATCAGTTCCAAATTGCATAGGATTCAACTAAGTCATCTATCTATCCTATTTACTTATATTTTTGTATTGCTTGAGTTCTTAGCATTTGTATATTCACTATATTTTATCATATTAGTTACCCTGCAATTAGATTTAATTATATTTTTCTTAAATCAATTACTACATTTTTCTTTCTCATATTTGTGTGTTTCTTTTATTGTCTCTGATATGTAGCTATTGTGCATATGCATGTTAAGTTTTAAATTTTTGTGCAATGTTTTAATGATAGTCAATAGTTTGTGTTTCTTTTAGACTACAACATATAGCATGTCTTGATGAGTGATTCTAGGGACTGTTACAAACAATTTTCAAAAACTAAATCTTTTAATAAGTCTTTGTTACAGATTTAGGGACATATACACATTTTTGGTACAAAATCTACTACATTTTAGAATAAATGTAGCACACGTAATTGTAGTTTCAATCCAATATAGGGTTGTATATTTTCTATTTGACATGCATTTGCGTTATCACATTAGATTAATAGGAGTATGCACATGAGCATCATTGTTTTTACGTTTTCACAATTTCAAAAGCACTTTTACAATGCACAATAGGGGCGTGATTGTGCTTCATTCCCTTTTGAATTCGCACAACTTTATATATTTGGCATATATGTTAAAGTGTGTGTGTTCACACTAGATTACGATTATTTATGGACCAGCTTGGTGTTAGCTATGTTCACACTCACATAGGAGGTAAGCTTGAATTAGGGAGTAGTTAATTATTTGTTGGAGTAACAACTTGGTGTGTGCATGCATAATTTTAATGGTGCATGAATTTAGGGTGTTATTGTATTTTGTGATTGTTTACGTAAAAAAATATTTTAGCATTAAACAAACCTTTTCCACCTAAAAAATTTGGGGAATCTCATTATATTATTAAAACATATACATGAATAAAGATTGTGCATTATTGTACTTGTGCACAATAATGTGATCTTTGTATGTGGAGGAAGTGTGCCTTTGCATGTTTAGGGAGATCATACTGAATGAGAGCACTCAACTCTCCCATATGGTTCATCGGTACCTGATCCTACTCCTATTGCCAATGTTCTTATTGTAGTTTTTGTTACTGTTCCTACTGCTCTCATTGTTAGACCTTCTATTTCCAAGTGTGTGTGCCTATTGTAGTTGCACATTCTGCTTATCTCACTTTTACTTCACCTATTTACATACCTATATCCTTTGAGAATCATACCACTTCATTTGGTTCTTGAATACTATGATCTATGGGATTTTCTACCGGAGGTATTGGTAGACATTCATAAGGTATTTGTAGATCTACGTTTCCTGCTTCTTGTCCAGGTGAGTGTATGAGTAATCAAGAAACAAGAGACCACATCGAGTATGCAATGGCTTAGTACCTTGGAGAGTGAGATGGATGATACGGACACAAAGAAATCAGATGCATGATATGAAGAAGTTAGATCTACAAAACTTAAACCAGATAAGATTAGAACACAATATGCAGAAGTTTCCCAGACGGCGCCGGTTCCAAGAGGATTTCAACTCCCTTGGAGGATGTCAACCCCCGTGTCGGATAAGATTATTAGATCGTGAACAACAGTAAAAATGATAAGCAAATGGAAATAACAAAAGTACTTAGCTCATGTTCTGCTATGGAAATGAATCAGGCATCTAGATGGAAAGATAAGAGACATTGTCAGAGCTTTCTTCTTCTTTTATCTAAAAATATATCCTTCTTTTCTAAGTCTTTCGTTTTGGGTCTTGAAATTTCTTCTCCTCCTTTTTTTTTTGAAATATGGGGGAAAACCCCATATTTATAGCTTAGATATGAGACTAACTGCAGGTTAGATGATACCCAGGGTGTAGTAAAGTAACCTGAGTTAGGGATGTGATGTGATCATGTGGGTCCCATAATTTGACTTATTAGGCAAAGTGGGGGACATGATTTGAATGGGAGGGTGAGATAAATATTTCATTTTAAAAGAAGGTGTCAGATGGGTGCATTTTGAATTAAATAATTTGTGAGAGATGGGGGATGATTCCAAAAATTGAATTATCAAATGGGTCCATACGGAGCCCATTGATAATCAATCAAATAATATGAACAAATAGATAGGATTTTATTTAATTTAAGATAAAGAGAAGCGGGGGATAGAAATTACGTGAATATAAGATGTCGGGGGGGGGGGGGGGGGGCTGTACCGAAAATAGGTGTCTACATTTTCCCCTTTTTGTTGAGTGGTTTGCGATAGCAAGCCACGAAACAAAAACAAAAAGGGTTAGATGAAAGATGTGTCTGAGGATGGATGAAGACATGACCAAAGGCAAGATGCCCTAGGCAAAAAAAAGGATCGCAATAAATAAAAAAAGTATGGCGGTGACTCCAATATCACATCGGTAGAGGAAAATTACGGTCTCAACGGAGACAGATGACAATGTTCTATAGACCAGTGAGTGGGTGAAGACCACTGCAGTATGGATGTAAACCAAGATGACCATTGGGTCATAGGAAAACATCAAAATATGTGCAACTAAATGCGAAAGATGTGCGCAATCCTTTGTTTGTGAGGAATTGTGCAAAAAAATCATGTGTCCACAAAAGGGACATGGATGAAGACAATGATGCCCCAGCATAGGGCACGGGAAGGACACAAAGTGAGTTATATATATCGATAAGTATATGGATGAAAAGATGCCCCAACATAAGACATAGATAGATGTTGAAATAAGATATCTTAAGGGGAATACTCATAAATGTGGATATGATGAGCAACCATGATAGAAGGATGAGATAAAATGCCTTAAAAGGATAATAAATATGATGGCAATCATGTTTTATAAGAACGATGCATAAGTGTTAGCAAATTAGGAGGTGAAGAAGATAAAAAAGTTTTTTTCTTCGGTAAGTGTGATAGAGATACTTTTGCGTCAAAACAAAAGCAGAGAAAATATTCAAGGAAGAGAACAAGATTAGATAGGTGATGTCCATTATGGTATCTTCCAAGACAAATGTCAAAAGAAGATGGGAAGAGATTCTTAGAAATGGATATGATGATGTCCCTGCGAGAGGACTGACGAAGATAAAAGATGTGACAGGGTTCTCAAAAAGAGAAGAGGTCAATGTGGCAAAGAGAAGAAAAAGAATGGTAATGAAAGGGATGGATAACGATACGTAAATGGAGAAACATCGACATTGACTGTGAATGCCAAATGTAAGAGATGTTGAGAAAGAGAAAAGGGAATAGACAGGAGGATTGGTTGATTATGAGAAGAGAAAGAAAGATTGAATATGAAGGTGATAAGGACATGCAATAGAGGGATGGAGACGGAAGAGGAGAAAATAAAGAGTGAAAGGGGAGGAAGAAGATAACAAAGAAGGATTATGAAAAAGGAAAAACAAAGAGAAGACAAGAAAAGAACAGAGCAGAGGATGAAATCATGAAAAAGGGAGAGAGTTATTTAAAATGAAAGTTGTGATGAAGATTGGAGCAGAGGAAAACAAAGAGGTAATGGAAAACGAAAGAGATGATAGAGCAAAGAAAATTGAAGGAAATAGATCATAGTGAGGAAATCCAAGGCAAAGAATATGGAACTGACCGCATGGAAATGCATGTGGATGATGAGATGATAAAGGAAATGGGATAACACTGAAGAGTCAAGTTTTCGATGGGGAAGTAAGGAGGAAGTGCGAGGTAAAATGGGGAGAAAGATGATATAGAGGAAGTAAAATAAGACGAAGATCAGAAAGGAGGAGAAGACAACGAAGAAAATTATGCTGAAGGAAGTGAACCAAGAATGAAGATATTTGGTAAAGAGTGGGAAGCATAAGGAACGTAAAGAGAAACTTGAGGGAAGGAGTGACATCGATTGGAAAAGAAACATGGAGATGCATGAGATGAGGATATGCTGATGACGAGAAAATAGAGAGAAGGTGTATGATGAAGACAGTGAAGAAATTGGCAAGGAAGAATGGCAGATAGAGAGGTGGCGAGGAAAAAGAAAGGATGGGATAGGAGAGGCAATGCCAGTGAATGGATGTTAGGAGAAATCCACCGATAATGATCAGTAGGAAAAGATGAGACAAAAGATAAGACAAGGGAGAAAGTAAACGAAGAACGGGAGGGGGAATGCCAATGAAGGGACGTTAGGAGAAGTCCTTCGATAATGATCAGAGGACACAGAGGAAGGAAGGAATGAAGATAGAATGGAGGAGGTCAAAGAAAAGGATTCAGGCTGTGTAGAATGGGGATGAGTGATTTTTAGGAGAAGTCCACCGATAATTACTGGTGCGGAAACGGAAGGATATGATGAAATAATGTTAGGAGAAGATCAATGACAATGACGTGTAAGTATGGGGGTAGATATGTGGGAGAAATCTAGAAGATGGAGTGAAAAGAGTAAATAAAGGAGGGATAACGATGTGTAGGAAGATGAAGATGAGGAGAGGATGCAGTGGATGAGAATGGATGAGAGAGAAATGAAGAAACAAGACATGAAATGAATGGAGAAGCAACGGTTAAGTAAGATTACCCAGTGACGGATGATGGAGATGAACAAGGGATCAGTAGGAAGTGGTGTTTGCGAGAATGAAAGAGGAGGTGAGAGGATGTGATGGTGGGGAATGCCGAGAAAATGTAGATGGAGAGAATGTGGGGTAGTGGGGGAGTGCAGGATGATGAATCATGCTTAAGAGGGACTCTTAAGTAAGATCACCATGCCGCAGGAGGATTTAAGTAAGATCACCAAACCGGCAGTGACGATATGGAAGGAGAAAGACAACATTGTATTGGATGTAGGTGTGGAAGGGTTGGTTGGAATGGATGGATATGATGAGAGGCGGGAGACAGAAGATGATGAAGAGATGATGGGAGATGGAAGGATCAAATGACCAACCATTCTTAAGAGAAACTCTTAAGTAAGATTTCCCTGTGACGGAGATGGTTAAGTAGGATCGCCAAACCGAAGAAGAAGAATAATGATGAAAAGACTGAGCAGTGTATACCAAAATGGAACAAGAGATGAAAGGAGGTGATAACAATGTGATAACAAGGAAACAGAGGGGTGTGACATGAATGGATGGAGGAACATATGCAACGTAGATGGAGAGTGTAAGGGAAATCCTTAACTGGGATGCCCACGTCGTGGTAGTGATGATGCAAGAGTGTTAAGTGGAAAAGGAAGAGTGGAAAGACATTTGTGGTGGCGGTTATTGTCTATTGAAAGAGGAAATGGTGGAGAAGCTTCTACAGTGGGAAGATCCAAGGAAGAAGATATACCTTAACTAAGGTTCTCTGGCTATATGGATGGTTAAGCAAGATTGTCAAACCGAAAGTGGAAGAGAAAAAGAGAAACTCAAGAGGAAAGACAGGTAAGATATCTGGCATCGTGCAAGGGGACAGAAAGGTGAGAAGGATGATGTGGAGACAAATGGTGATAAGTGGACATGGAGAGCGAGGATAAATGGATCAAAGATGGTGTTGAACATGTTGAGAGATAAGGAGCTGCAGGATAACGAACTCGCCTTGAGAAGGACCCTCAAGTAGGATTCGTAAACTGCAATGGTGATCAAGTAGAATTCACAAACCGAAGAGTGTATTTGCAAACACATTCATGGATATGATGGATAGATATAAAATTCATAGTGTGCAATTTGATGTGCTTTTTATAAAAGATGATATGGATGAGATGAATGGAACATAGTTGTAGCAAGGGTGTACAGGGAAACTATGTTTCGAACTGGATTGGAGATAAACAAGAAAGGTTACCACTCAAGGCATTGCACTTGTAGCCAATAACATGTGTTAACACATAATCAATGATAGTTAGTTATATCAAAAGATCATGAGGGAAATATGGATGAAGGATGCTCATAATCCTAATATTGACATGAAAAAGGGATCAAAGATGTGACTTGTACGCGGGAAGAGGGATCTCCAAAAGTGGTGTTCTTTAAGTCTATGCCCCAGCTCTGGGAAAGGGAAAGAACAAAAGTTGATCAATGCGGGAAGCTTTCAGAAAATGTTGATAAAATGAAGGTTGATCAATGCGGAAAACCTTCCAGATGCCATAATAACAGAGTAGCCATCCTTCAAGGGTATGGTCTACTTTATACATAATATGGATGGCAAGAATAATATGATAGTCGTCCTTCAAGGGATCGGTCTATTTCTTTTGATTTTTCTTGGATTTTGATTTGTATACTTTTTTTTTTTTGGCATGAATAGCTGTCCTTCGAGGGATTAGTCTATTTTTTATAACTTTGATTTTGCCTTTTATATACTTGAATTTGAGCTTCACATGGGGGAGAGCTGGGAATAGCTAAGTAAACCACTTAAGAGGGGATAAGGAATGTACAAGAGACACCTTGGACCCTTCGCATGGCTGCAATAGGAGAATAAGAAGGTGGCAGATGTAATGGTTATAGGATCACATCAAAGTAGTGAAGGCAGATGACATAATTCAGATTATTACAATGACAAATGGAAGGGGCTAAAGATGGCAGAACAATCTAAGGATGTAACTAAGTTCTCATTAGTAGATATGCTAACAGTAGACTAGTCGCAAGTGCAATGCATTAAGAGGTTCCATTTCTGGTTTACCACCACGAGAGAGAAGACAGTGAAGTTGCAATAAGATGAGATGATAGCCAAGTAGGAAACAAAACTAACATATGACCACAATGGTGGATTTAGATGAAAATGAATGATGATGCCCCAAGAGAGACATAAACATAGAAGGACAATCATGGCCTCAAAGGAGGGCTTGATGAAATAAATGGTGTCCCAAAAGAGACACACATATAGCCACAATGGTGGAATTCAAAATAGATGGTGCCCCATAAGAGACACAAATATAGAAAAATGTCCCTCAATGGAGAGACAAACATGGCCTCAAAGGAGGTCTTAGAGAAAAGGGTCCCTCAATGGAGAGACGACACACATGGCCTCAAAGGAGGGCTTCAATGAAAAAGATGCTACTCCCAAAAGGAGCATAAACATAAAAGAACAAATATGGCCTCAAAGGAGGACTTATGAAATAAACGGTGTCCCAAAAGAGACACACATATAGCCACAATGGTGGACATCAAAATAGATGGTGCCCCAGAAGAGACACAAATATAGCCACAAAGGTGGACTTGGAGAAAAAGGTCCCTTAACGGAAGGATGAACATGGCCTCAAAGGAGGGCTTAGAATGAGATGAGGATCTAGATATACTTAAAATTTAGATTGGATGGATGTGAAGAAAGTAAACAAAACAATGTCAAAGAGCAAATTCCCTTAGTAACAAAGGGGTTGTGCATATGAGATGCTCAAGGGCGAGGGAAGGATGTTTCCCAACAAGTTAAATGTGAAGGAGGTAAAGGATGTCGAAAGAGCTTAGATGAGATTATTTTAGATTTGGATGGGGTAAACGATCGGAGACCACAAGCATGTTTAGCAAGATAAGCGGCATTGATGAACAATGGCGGGTATTTCTTAGAAGGAATGACATGGGCTGGATGAATATTAGGGGATGATGTGTATGGAGGGATCATGGGAGATCTGACAAATGGGATATGGATTGGATTCAAAGTAGATGGAGAAGGAACTTTCCCCTGAATGAGGAAATCATCCTTCGCTATAAAATTGTGGACGATTGACCGAAAGGCCTTACAATGTTCGATGTCATGACCTGGGGTACGATGATAGGCGCAACTACAATTAGGATTGAACCATGATGGCTTGGGACCATATGGATTGAAGGCTTTAATAGGAGGAAGTTTGATGGTAGATGTTCAAGTTAAATGTCGAAAGATATTTGCGTAAGACCCCATTGAAGTGTCATGGGGAAGGTAACTCTTATGGGTTTTGATAGGATGTCTCAGCTTGGCGTTAGGAGAAGATGTAGATGTAGATTGGATGTGTGAATTTCATGTTTTGGAGGAAAAATCAAATTTGGTTGAAGGATGGTATTGTTTGGATGTGGATTGATTATTGCAAGATGTCGTAGATGGAAAAACTGATCCTGACATGGATGTTGTGGCATTGGATTGTTGAGAAGAGGGAAAATCTAAATGTTTCCGTGGATGCGCAGGGGACTGTCGGGGATGTTTTCCCGAGCCTTAGACTTTGACTGAGAAGATTTACCTTTAGCAGGGATGACAATAATCTCAACCAGAGGATCTGATAGCGGTGGTGTGGTTATTAATGGAGAAACTGTTCTAAAACAAGATGAAGATGTTAATGAAGATATAGGTGTTTGTATGATGCGATTAATGATATCTATGTGAGACATGGATTGTTTCGATTTGGGCATGGAAAGAGATGATTTTTTAGAGGGAGAAGGTAAAACATCTTTATTTGATTTAGGTGGATGTGTTGGTTCAATAGGTGATTCAAGGGGTATATTTGGTAGGGTTGCAGATCGAGAGGATTTGATTGATGTGATAGGAGGATTGGGTAAAGAGTATTGGGGTAGACTGGGTGATGTGGCCATGGGAAAGGTTGTCAAGGTAGAGATAGGTGGACTTGTTGACATGATAGGTATAGGGGTTGCTGGGATAGATAAAGATGTAGACATTTTTGGAATATGTGGAGATGTGAGTGACGTGATGACCGATGGAGTAGACCTTATGGGTAAGGGTAATGTAGCAAATGCAGGAGCATTTTTGGATGTAGAAGTAGATGAGAATGGTTGTTTCATAAATGTTTCGAGGGGTAAGAATGATATTTTTGATAAAGGGATTGATGTCAAAGATGGGGTTGCAAGGGTGCATGTTGTATAACTGGGTTTAGTTGGGATGGTTGTGAGTAATGTAGGTGTAGTAACAGGTGTATTTGATGAAGATGTCGGTGAATGAATAGGTGTGAGAGACATAGGGATATGTGTGGATATGAGTGGAGCCAAAATAAGTGCTAAAGATGAATCTAATGTGGTAGATTGGGGTATGTTTGAAGTGGAGGAAATGGATGATATAGTTGAATTTGATGTGGATGTGGCAAGGATAGGAGAAGGTACAGGTTTAGGATAGGTAGTGAAAATTGATGTAGGTGTTACAGGTTCTAAATAAGAGATGGGAATAATGTCCACTATGGGAACATGCGTAGTTGGTGACAAGATGGGATCTTGATTGACAGTGTCAACCATACAAGCGTTTGATAGTTGAGATGTAAAGGAGGGGTGACGTGATTTGTTGGTGGTTGATTAGTCTGTGCAGTGGAGGTATCAATTTGGATATCCCCTTGATTTACAAGTTGTTGGACACGATCTTTGAAGGAACGACATCTCTCAATGTCATGACCTTTGACTCGATGATATTTACAAAAGTGGGCCTCGTGATACCAAATAGGCTTGGCTTGCGATTTGTCTACGGGTCGTATGGGAGGCAGTTGGATAGAGTTTACACTCATCAACTTATCAAATATGAAACTGTATCATTCTCCTAAAGGAGTGTAGTTGGATGTTGATTGAGAAGATCATTGTTGAGACCATGTGCTTGGTGTAGATGGGGATGAGGGTTCAATGACCATAGTGTTGGCCGCAGTCTTGAACTCGCCATTATGTGTGAATGGTTTAGTGGATTCAATTTTTGATTTAGTTGAACTTAATTTAAGATGACCCTGCTCAATGGCATGGGTTTCAAGCTTGTGAGCCATTGTGAAAGCTTCATCAAAGGTTTGGAATGATTGGATCTGCAAAGTGGATGATATATGTTTGGCACACGAATGCAAGAATAAGTCAATAAGTTCGGTTTGCGGGATAGTGAAGGATAGTTGATTTATAATAGCATGCCATCGTGCGATGAAGTCGGCGATGGGCTCATTTTCATACTGTTGAATGGTATATAGATCAGCGATAGTGGTCTTGCATGTGATATTGATAGAAAAGTGTTCTAAGAACAACTATGCAAGTTGAGTGAAAGATAATAAGGAATGTCATGGGATACTGTTGGTACCAGTCCAGCCCGGGACCAGACAAAGACATGGGGAAAGTGCGAAGAAGTAAATCATGATCATGCGCAATAAGACAACATGCATGTTTAAATGTGAGGAGATGTTGTTGGGGATCTTCTTTATTATTGAACTTATTAAATGCAGGAAGTTTCCAACGAGGGGGATAGGGTTTGATTGGAACGGATGGATGAATCGGTTCGTTACAAGATTTTTTCATAGGATAAGGTGTTCTTGGATGGTACGGTAAGGGTTTCTAAACTGGCTAACTGATTCATTAAGGCATGAATTGAATCACTCGAGGTGTTGTAAGGTTGAGATTGGATTGGTTGTGTGGTTTGAAAAGTAGTTTGATAAGGCAAATAATGTGTTTGTGGGTGTGTGGGTGTTTGGTGAAGCGTCTGATAAGGTGGTTGATAAGTTTGTGGATAGGATGTTTGCGGAATGGTTTGATAAGACATATGATTAATTTGTGGATATGTGGGTGTTTGGGGAGCTGCTTGGTAAGGATGAACATGTGTCATGGGTTGAGATTGTTGCATAGGTTGACTTTGAATAATAGGAATATGGTGTGTTCGTTGAAGCTAGGTAGGTTGTTGTGGTAGATGGTAGGTAGGGATATGAGTGTTAAGGGGTTGAGACTGTTGGAGCATAGGATGGGTAGGGATGTAGGTATTCAAAAGATGAGATTGTTTGATGGGCATACTAGTGGCGGATGAAATATAATTGAAAAAAAGGGATGTGGGTGGAATGTGATCCACCAATTGAGGAGATTGGGAGGATTTAGAGATTATAGGAGATTTTTGGAGTAAGAAGTCATATATGGGGTTAGGAGGAGATTTAGATGTATCTAAAGGAGCAAGAGATGGTGGTACAATTGATTTAGGAAGACTGGCTTGACGGGGGATAGGAGGGTTGGTGTCAAGGCGGGGAGACTTTTGTATGACATGGTTCTCATGAGGTGAGACCATGGAGACTGGAGATTGGCTGATCGACGATGTGGTTTTGAGTTTAGAATCCTGTCGAGGGAGATCATCAGAAGAAGTAACATCATTGGATAGAGCAGATTGATTGTTTGTCTCGATTTGGGAGAGAGCAACAATAGGTGTGAAGTAAAGAAACATCTATTTATGTATGTTATTGACAAACAAATCAAGCAGATTTTTTTTAGCATCATGATTAATTTAGAGGATGTGAACAGAAAAGAAAAATAACAATAAAGGTACCTAAAGGAGTCCAAAGCTGGTTTCAGGCAGTTATGGATTGGGGGATGTCTGAGACAGTTTCCTGTTGGGTGTTTAGGTCCCAAATAGTTAACCAGGTGAGAGGAATGTTTTGATGTGTAAATTATGTTTGTGCAGTTTTAGGCAGTGTGTGATAGGTGAAATGCAGAGGGTTAAATCCTTTTACTTAAGCTATGTGATCAGGCAGGATGCAAAAGGTTCATTTTAGACCAAAATGAAATGTGACATTCGATGCAGAAAAACACTCAGGAAAGGGAAAATTCGATGCAGAAAAGAGAAAATAGAGAAAAAATGAGAAATACCTGGAGAATCACTTATCATGGTTATTTAAGTGCGTTTGATAGTGATGTATTTTGAAAGTGCCAGTTAGTGGCCTAAAATGTCTGGGTACCCTGAAATGGCACCGTTTAACTGCAGGAGGAGTTGGTGAAAATGATTTGTGGTGTGTTTTATGTTTTGACCAATGATCTTTGATGGCGTACTTTAGTGGTCACGAGGTCATGGAGTTTACCTGCAGAAGCAAATAAAACAATTAATTCATGTAGATGACAGGATTAAAAAAGCAATATAATCATCAGAATGACCTTGTGTATTGAAAAGAAACTTAATAACTATCTAGTTAAATTTTTTTGAAATAATTAATTTTTGGGCAAATAAAGGTAACCTATGTGTAATGACACATCCTAAGCCAATAGTATTTAAATATCGATATTTATAAAACATTAGCAAAATAAACCGGTCAATAACTGTGTTTTTTTTTAAACAATAATAATAATTAATTAATTAATTAAGTTGGTAACTAAATAATATCAACTTAATAAAAATTTAATAGATACGAGGGTAAAAAAGAATGAACTATACATTAAAAATAATGATCACAAATTAATGAAATAATATAAATAAGAAATAATATATTGTTAAACAATAACCTTTAGTATCAAAGCAATATAAATGTGTATGTTGCATTTATTGTATAGAATACTTATAAATTAATTAACTTATTAATGTCTTATACTCTACAATAGTCGACCAACAAGTGCCTCGAATGACTGGTAAGGGAGCTGTGATGAGGGGACAGGAAGGGACGTAATTGGAGAGGGAATCGACGTGGGACGGTGTGGAGGGAAAGAGAGGTGGGGGCAATGAGAGGTATGAGGATAAGTTGAGGAGGTGAGTGAGGTGTCAGCGGGTTGGAATGCACATGGACGTGGCTTTCACATGTACAATGACGTGATGGGAACCAACAGAGATCTAAACGAGAAATTTATAATCAGATATGGCGCTATGAGCTCTGTGATTATTGCCTTGAAATAATTATAGATCGAATGCTATAGAGAAACTGTATAATCACTATCCACAGAGTTTAGTGTGGAGTGGAGACTGAACCGGGAACTGTTCCTTGTTCCTTCTTATATTTACCTGAAATAATTAGGCCATTTGAATTGTTTAATTAACACTTCAACAGGTTGTGTATGAAGAAACTTACTACGCTCGAGATTCAGGCACCTTAGAACAGTTGAAGGAACTAAGCTCGAGGCGAAGAGCAGATGAAGAATCAATTCATGGAAGTAATTTTATTACAGCATTCATTGCAAGGGAAATGGCTGGTGGAACAACTTCCCAAATTTAGCAGGTGAGTTTTGATTTATGGCGCATATTGCTTATTTGATTTGTTTTGTTCTAGTTCTAGCTGACTATTTGGGGTCAACATTGTTTAGGACCTACAAAAGCTAGAAAGATATTTTCCTTTATTGGAGAATCTAGTTATGAGTGTTGTATCAAACATCAGAATCTTGTGATGTGTGTGTGTAATAGTCACCCAAATCGTTTTCATAGAAATTAAATAGTCATCTAAACCCTACGTGCATTTGATACTAAGCTGGAAACAGCTGGAAGGATCGTGGATCGGGAGCTTGGAGAAATGGATCGAGTGGAGTCAGGAAGAACATTTGTTGTGCGGAATACAGTATAAGCAGACCGTATAGTAATGTGGGTTGCCAAAACCACAGAGTCGATCAGTTATGGAACAAGAGCATGTCTGTCATCAATAAAAAGTGACAATAAAACATTAAGTGAGCTAAATTAAAGGTTCTAAGAAAACTGTGAATAGAATTCTGCAATGGGAAGTGTATACAAGAGCAAAGGCCATGCTCAATGCTTATGGAAGTTGACAGCGAAGGTCTTAGTGTTGAATCTACAGAGAAACTTAGTGGAGAACTGCAAGCAATACGTGTGGATACCACCAGATTACACTTGTATAAAGATCGAGCAAAGGAAATGCCCTACATAACTAGTATGCAGATTCATGTGTTAGCAAAGATACGATGTTAAATCTTTTGCGTGAAAAGTTTCCCGAGGAAAATGAGTGTGGAAATAAAGTAGTACTAGGCACCACATCCAGTCGAAGGGCAATATAAGTATATTTGTATGATAGAATTGGGAAGATTTAGACATTCATAGGGTATTACTTTCCCTATTCAGCCTATTAAGTGGCATTTTCATCACAACATTGGTTATAAAGCAGGTAATATATCTTTTATGGGAGCACTTGTTAACAGATCTCCTATTTTGTTTTGATGTTGTATAGTTGTTGTGTTCAGGTTGTTGTGTTGCAGATTTGACTCTTTTTGCTCCCTCTTTATAGTTTTTGTTTAAGCTATAGTTGGTACTCATGTTTATCTTGGATTCTAATCCTTTTTTGATGGTTGTATTACACTTTTTGGCTTTTGAACCTTCTTGTATTAGGGCTTAGAACCTTTAATACTTTGGTATAATTTTGGATGCACTATCTGGCTTATGAGATTTTTGTAACAGGGTATAGTCCCTTCAAAACTATTTACCCCTGATAAAAAAACAAATCTCCTATTTTTATTTTCTCAACTCTTAATGTGGATCATGAGCTACACATGACTTCTAATAAAGCTTCACTAAGGCTTGAGGAACCTAAGATTTCATTTGTCAGATATGATCAACCTAAGACATATTCTTGAAGTTTTTGTGCATACTCCAGTTATGCACTTTGCACCAAATTATATACAGGAATCCTCTTTATCCATCTATGTTTATTTGGGATAGATATTTGATCACTTTTGGTGGAAATGTAAACATTCATTGAGAGGGAACTATAGCCATAACTCATCCACCATTCAACTTCTTTATCCACTCATTGCTCCTACTGCATTGTTATGCACCTTGTTGCTTGTACTATTTTCTTTGGCAATTGTGGAACAACTCTCTTGTTTCATATGCCATCCTTCATAAATTGATAACATTCTAGAATTCCTAGCGTCAATTGGTGATGTAATTTCTATGGGACTAATTTGTAGTCACACTGAGTCTAAAAATACAAGGATTTTTTTCATGTAATTTCGCTCCATTTTGAGAACTTTTCTCTCCAGTTTCATAAATTTCCTATCGCTACCATGACCATATTCTTGATAGGTATATTTTATCTATATCTTTAGCAAATTTTAGGCAAGATGACAGTCTCCTTTAACATGTATTTGAGTTTTCCCTCCTTTTGAAGTGTAGATAGTTTGGTGAAATCTAGTGTCGACTTGTTAGTATACGAGTAGTTTGTTTTATCCACTCATACAAATTTATAGCGTCACTCCGCCCCTTTAACAATATAGTGGGTATGGTGTTGATATTGCTTTGAGTTTCATGTCCATTACCTTGGCAATTATTTTGGAATCATATGCATCGCACCTTTTGGCAATAGAAAAAAATTAAATTTTGGTGAATTATTGCACTATTGACATCGTCAGCAATTTCCTACTATGGATCTATTATAGTGAATTATAGTCTTAGCTATTTTTTTGTGTGATTGAGCAATGGATTCAGACCGTTGGTGTAGAATGAGTTAAAGTGAACATTTCTACCAAACATTTGTTCTAAGAAAAACTTTAGCTTGTTAGGAATTAATGTTTCATGTTAGAATATATTGTAATGTGAGTGAGTTATTAATATTAAATGATACATAATAGATATAAGATATTGTGAAAGAATAAATCTTTTAGGGAGATTTTAGGAGACGGGGTTGATATTTTTAGGGATTCAAGATGAGGTTTGAATCCATTGATTAAGGATTACAAACAATTCTAAAATATAAACTCTATCAATGTAAATGTATCCCAGCCAATGGGGTCTTGGCTGATTGGTAAAGACCAGGCCTTTACTAAGAGGAGGTCCAAGGTTCGACCCCTATTGGCAAGCCTGTGCATGAGGAATAGTCCAACCAAAGTCCATGTGTGCTTCTAGAGTAGTTTGACCAATGTCCCTGAGTGTGTGACAACTATACGGAGGTCCCTGCGTGTTGCTGGAGCAGTCCGACCAACATCCTTCAAGTCCATGTGTGCTACTAGAGTAGTTTGACCAATGTCCCTGAGTGTGTGACAGTTGTATGGAGGTCCCTGTGTACTACTAGAGTAGTCTGACCAACGTCCATGAGTGTGTGACAGCTATATAGAGGTCCCTTCGTGTTGCTGAAGTATTCTGACCAACATCCCTGAGTGTGCACCAACTGTACAAAGGCGGTATGAAACTTGTGCACCTGGTGGTCCCTTCCTCATGCTAGGCTAAAGTTTACTGAGACTGGGGAGTTGTGATTAATTGTAATAATTGTAATATGTAATGATTCCTTAATTAAAAAACAAATGTAAATGTATCGCAAATGAATTGGGTTTATTGTGCGAATTAAACTTGTCAATTTGTATCATATAGTATTAGAGGAAGCTAGTCATTAAGCATCATGAGAGTTAGATTATGCCTTTTTTAAGGTAGCTTCGAAGTTCTTTTAAAAGGATTTTGTGAGACCATAACGTGCTAGAGCAGGGCATGATTCCATCCCATAGTGGCAATCAAATGAAATTTATTGTGTGTGATGAAATGCTAAACACCAAGGGGCAGTCCAGATTTTTGGATTCATGCATACATTTGTTCACACCCACATGTGGCCTTATCACTTTTTACATTATCACTAGAGCTGGTGCATTCTATTCATTCTCCTTTCGTAGATATTTTTGTATATAAATTACCAAATCTCATAATGCATGTATGCTCATGTTGGATGAAGTTTTGTTTGATTTAAATCTGCAGATGTTTTAACATTTTCCATCCAAGGTCATGAGAGCCACAATCATTTGATTCTACTTTGCATTTATTTGGGTTGCATTTGCCACTTCCTCAACTACATTTTTTTTGAAGTGTTGTCGATTTGTGACACAACCTTTATCTTATATTCCTTTTCATTTTAATTTGCAGACTCAAAGCAATTATTGGTCTGCGTATTATGCTCTTGGTGTCAAATTTTACTCATTCAAAAAAAAACTTTGTTTTAGTGATAGGTTTTAACATGTCAAGTCTTAGTCTAGTTTTTAATTGATTAATTTGATTTTAATTTTAGGGTAGATAGGCGAGTCATTTGTAGTGCTATTTTATGAATTTAGTCAATATAGACTTGTTTTCCGGTAGGCATCCACCTTTGAAGAAGCCTTGGCTGGAAAGTGTCAAATTCCGATGGTCTTAATTTTACAGGTTGCCGGATTTTAGATATATTTTTACAATCCTATCTTAGATATCCACAGATTTTAGATATTTCCTATAATAATATCTAAGATATTATTGTTTACTTTAGATTTTTTTTAGTCTACAATGTTTATCTACTTTTTGGACTATATATAATCTTCAATCCAATTGCCCATTCTTGACTTTGTAATAAGAGAAATAATTTCCTTCTTAGTTGCATGTTTCCTAATTCTTGACCCGCCCGTGAATGGATATCTTATCAATGAAAGAGAAGGCACTTATTCATCGTGGGAATCACTTATCAAAAACATGTTTGCTTTACTTCACATCAAGTGCTCAAAAAGAAAAATTGCAAATATTTGTTTCTGACTATTTGGTCATAACAATGGCAAGGGCAAGGGCAAGGGTAGGGGCAAGGAGCAAAGGCTAATTTTTTTTATAGATTTCTTTTCAATTTTTGTTTGATTTCTTGTGGAAATTTTAGAAATATTGGACCTAATTCAATTGTGATTATCCCTGTGGTTGGAATAGAAGATGAAGATTTTGTTCGTTTCAAATCTTGCAGAAAATTTAGAATCTTGATTATGTATTGGAAGAATTCAATTCAATCGTGATTTTTCTGTACTAGTTGGAATGGAAGATGAAGATTTTGTAGTGAATATCATAAAGGAGCCGAAAGTAGCAGAGAGAGTGCAGGATAGAAAAGCTTTATTAACTGGTATGATACTTGTACAATTAAAAAACTAAAAAACATTCCTACCGATACTTTTAATCTAGAAATATGTGCTAGAAAATTTTGTAGGCCAAGAAGGCTCACCAACAAGATTTTCATCCTTAGCAAGTTATGAAATTGCATCGTTTTGTTTATTATCCATGCCTACTTTTCCTTTTTCTTTAATCTCATATGACGAAGAGGGAAATATGAAGGGATTTATCATTTATCCATTGGAATCATATTTTCTAAATCTCCAACTTGCATAAGATTTTTCTCGGGAATGATTATTACTAACTATTTTGTTTTCCTTTCCAGCTTTGTTGATCCAGGCTCCCATGGAAGAGGCAGGCTTACAACACCATTTTTCCTGGAATATAGATAAAGGGTTGGAGAAATGGGGCTCAAGTGAATTTAACAAATTACTACATTTTTAATTTATGTGTTTTTAAGTCAAATTAGATTTGTAATGTTACTTATTATCACAAAGTTTTTTAGTAGTGTTTTACATCAAGAAAAATTCAAAAAAAGAGTAATATGGAAAATACTTAAAGGAAATCAATATTTCTAAATTTAGTTATTAATATTAAATGATCCTACTGAGCTAAAAACCTCGGGGTTGTCTTTTAGTCGTCAACATTAAGTAGTTTTTACAATATATTTGTGGCACTCAACAACGTTGATAGCGTTAGTGGGTGAAAGTACAAAGTTTTACCATCCCCAAATGGTGGTCCATTGGGCCTTACCACAATCATCGCTTCCTGAGCGATGCAGAGAAACAAAGAGACAATCATAATAAGGTGCAAGGAATGGAATGGCCGACAAGCTAGTTGTCGCTCGCAGATTGTGTCACCTTCACCAAAATTCTTGGATACTCAACTTGCTGAGATGTGCTTTTTGGATGTGGTGTTCATGCTTGAGTTTCTTAATTCTTTCGTAACGGGTGCCAATCCGCATGGAGATCAAAGCTAGAGTACAACCCCGTACATAGGATGAAGTCGTGAGGAACATGGAAAGTGTGGGGATCCCATTTTCTATGAGTGGAGAAACAACCATGTCCTTTTCACCATTCTCATGGATGCAACGAAGTTGGAGAACCATTTGCCCATGCCTCTTCTCATAGAAGCCATGAAATATGGCGGTGGGGGTGAACACTCTGTAAAAGTTTCTGTATATTACAACTTTTGAAAGTTTGGTGTAGGAAACTCTTAAAATGTTATTTTTTCTAAAGCATGGTCTATATTGTATTTCTTTTATTCAATATTCTCATTTTCAAATCTCTCTTTTTTCACAGCAGCGATAGTAATCATTTTATAATGCAAGGTGAGTTCGTATATGTTAGGAATTAGATATTCTCATGCATCACGAAGCATCCTTATTAGCAATGAATTTTGTTTGTCTATTTATTGAAAATCAAATGAATGGTAACCGATAATGGTAATTGATTGTTTCAACCAAAACCATCTTGGTTGAAGTACTCTCAGGTGTTTGTAATTTGGAAAGCATTGCATGCTTTTGTTTTGTTGACTACACCTAGGAAATCCATGGGGTATAGTTATCTACCCCACTGGCCTATGTTATTGTATTTTTCTTTTGATTCAAAATGTTGACCTTACGACATTTATGGTTACATTGTGCCAATTTTTGGAATTTTTCTCAAATATGAGTTGATGAACTTAAACTAACATGGGTCTCCCAATCATTGCACAAATACTATTATTATCCTGCGTTGCGACCATTTTGTATGAAATTGTTTCTCACTTTGATGGTGTTTACATATTTCATGGCTTGATATTATTGTTGAAGTTGACATACAAGTACGTGTTTGAATTTTCAAGGTCGCATTTACAATTTTGGTAAAACTCTAAAACAAAGTTAGAAGAGTGATGGAAAATGCCAATCCCTAGCCTTAAACAACACATTTCCCTCATCCAATGGACGATACTCCCTTTGAGGTCAGTCTTCACTATACGTTGGTAAGGATATTCACAAAATGGAGTTATTGAATACACCTTGGGAACATTTAAATGCCAAAATGGGAGATTTAGTAGATAAAAGCCAATTGTTCAAATAAATGACAAAATGTGATATATTTTTGGTAAATATCATAATTACAACTTATAAAAAACATGGTCATCTTCAAGAGCCATTGTGATTTTTCTATCAAATGAAACAAACAAATATTCACCATGATCAGATCACTTTTGCGAACATACTCATGGAAATAAGAACTTTACAACAACGTATGGACACCTGTCAAGGCATAATAGGCAGTGACAACTCACTACATTGTTCTCTCCTTCCCATCACACAAACATTAAGCATTTTAACATAACATACATTACATCACAAATTACAACTCCAACACACTAAAAATTGTTATACACTCTTGCGTAAATTGCAACTCATGTGCAATTGCTAGTTATAAAAAGTGTGTATATGGGTCATAATATTGTATTGATGTTCGGCACATGTCATCAGTTTGAAAGTAAGTTTTTTTTGTTAAACCTAATATCTCGTGTTTTAGGTTTGGTTTGTTTTTTAGAATATTTTTATAATCATTAATTAAAAGGTCCAATAGTCTTATAGTTTTATGCTTGTAATATTAAGGTACATGTGAGTGGTTGGAAAACAAATTAATATGTTGTAAGTGTCAATTGGGTCTTTTAAATCTAATCTTTAATTGGATTTTTTATGTCTTAAAATTGTCAAAAGAAGTATCAAAGTTGTTATTTTGCGTTAAAAAATCATTTATTATCAAAAATAAGTTTTTCACTGTAAATAAGTCATTTTGTTCAATTTGTGAGTCGTTGTCAAAAGTTTCAGAAAATAAAATATATTTTTTACCTCAATTTCAAATTTTAACTAAACATATTATCAGTTGTACGTAACATCCATTTTGTAAACTCGACTTCAATTTCCAATTTTTTGGGTAACTAAAGCAACATTGAATGGAGAACAAAGGCAATAGAGGAAGGAGGTCATCATCAACCTCTCATCAGCCAATAATGATGGGACCGCACTTCAGTAGTAGTGGTATTTCTGTTTATTTTGATTTGTGTGTGCACATGCGCGTGTGTGCGTGAATAAGAATGATGTAGATCACTTTGCATACATAAACCCAAACTTCACACATAAAAACGTAGTCTCAAATTAGAGACCAAAATCATAAAGAACATTACAAGCTTCTAATTCAAAATCTTAAGTACAATGAGCATTTGAGATTCTTTTGGTTGATGTTTCCAACCATACACATGCTTTGAAGTTCAATTACTTTTTGTGTAATAACCTTCTCTTATCACAATGATTATTCCCATTTTATGTCCATTGAGCCCTAATCCTTCTATCCATTACACTTTGCCTCAACTTATTACCTAATTATCTATTTTGAAGCCAACACACCCTTAGCAATACTCCTCTCCATATAACTCCTCTGATGTTATATATTATGCTCATATACAATTTGAAAGTCCTTGATACTAGTCTTTTAATCCTGCATAAACTTACCAAGGTTCTACAATGCTTATTTTTTCTTACTCATCTCAGTCTTCTAGGACTTATCATTATATTCAATCATCACGTGCAACCCTAATTTAAGGATCAAACCTTATCATACAAACTTCCCTATGGATTGGTTCGATTGAATACAACATCTAAATTCTTGACCATACACTCATTTATGATTATAACCTCATTAATAATAATTGCTTCAAACATGTCTTACCCTGCCTTGAGAACTACTTGCTTGAGGGATAAACCACCATTAAGACTGATTTTGAGCTTTAGTTATTTGTTTCATCTCTGTTTTTAAGCCTTCCCACAAGCATTTAAACCACAAGATATAGTTAAATGAATTCTACTTGTCCTCATCCTAAGTTCCATCATAAACTCATTCTTCTTGACTATGTAACTAGTACTACCACTATGCATCCTCGTTGTTATCCTTCTAAACAACCTTATGAAGCTCTAAACCCTCTTAGACTTAAAAAAATTCTTATGAAGTTTTTATCGCCTTTTGCATTGCTCCAATACTCCATACTCCAGTATACCACCGTCTTATTTCTTGATGCTTTGTTCTTAGTATTTTTACTTGTAGCACTATCATGAGTCAATTCCATTTGAAAATTCTTGAAATCTATGTTAAAAATCTCTCTACCCTTCAATACATGTCTTCCTTCTTGATACATCATCTATAACAAGTCTTCCACTATGAAATGAAGATGTTGGTTCACTTACTCTCTAAACTAGCCCTTAGCCTAACAAATATTATGGTATGGACCGCATTTTCAAAAAATTTACCCTAACAACCTTATGTTTCCTCCTTCAACCATTTACACACCTTATTTCATCTTCTATCTAACACATCTACAATGGCACATCACCTTTCCTAACATCACATGCATTGATTCAACAAGAATTATGCCCTAACCCCAAAAAATTGTGTATAACCTGATACAAAATATAGTCGAAGGAAAAAAAAAATTCTTAACTTACTAGGTTATATTCATGAATCCATAAGGTCTAGTTCACTTATAAGTCATAATGATATATCTTTTACGTAGAACTTACTCCCTAAAAATTTGTCATGTAGAACGTTTCTTCCTAAAACCCGCTAATAGACCGGTAAAAGGACAGGGTATCGACTATGTTTACAACATATTTATCCTCAAACCTTTGTATTGACTTTTAGAATTTTCTCGACACCTTCTTTTCCTTTAAACCGACCTATACACCACTTTTCATCCACTTTCACTAGTTATTTGTAAAGTTATACTTATTCTTTGCTATCAAACCCTAGATAGGGTTATACAAACCCGAGGGCTCTATTCTTGGGATTATTTTCACTTCCTTAAGTTTTAAGGGTTGTTAAAGCTCCAAAATACCCCACAGAACCATATACAACTCCTCTGAGATCCTTCCAAGAAACTTCCTCTCTAACTACACTTAAATTCTTCCAAACACCAAGTTGCAATCATATAATGACTGTGTTTTTCAGTGTTTGCTAGTTTTTGGCCTTTCTTCATTAAAATATTGTCATGTTTATTACTGACTACCTAAGAATCCTCTATAGCCTTCCTGAACAATTCATACAAGTTTCTTAAATTATACAACTCCTTTAAATTGTCTTTTCAAGCTTCAAACTACACAAAACCAGTAAAAACACCATCCCAAACAACTTACCTCCCATGACTTCAATAATTTTTTTCTTATGAGATCCCAAAGTTAATAGAATTTTCTCTCACTCTTGAAATATTATTCATATACTTTACAATTGATACACAAAGAAAACACACTTACAACCATATCAATGTTTGCAACTATACAGTCATCAAGCCATAAGAAAGATAGTCTCCTCACAAACTAGTGTATTTAATTACCACTGATACAAATATTGAACTATGCTCAAAACATACTAATGGAACAATAAAAATTCATAAATACTTGGAATAATTGCTAGAAAATCCAATCATCATTCTTCCTTATTCATATTTACAAGAAATACCAAGGCTATTTATAAGAACCTTGTCATATATGAGTTCTTCATAGATAAATCACAGGGTTTTCTGAGCTTTCAAAGTTCTTCTCCCTCTACTTTTTTTTACTAATTCATTACCCTCCTCTTTTTCATTTGAATACCTCGTCATATACACCAAAATGGAGGAGTTACCAAAACCCCTAACTACCTAACTAAAGCTAGTCAACTAACTAGACACGTGACTAACCTACTAAATGGGTGAAAGATAGTTGTTATTACATCATGTCACTTATTTACACATTTGACAAAACCACTACTTAACACACCAAAATTACATTATCACAAAAATTTACACTTTGAAGGTTTATGGATTCTCTTTCATCAAAGAATAATTGCGCATCTTTGTTCACATGTGTAAGCATGGAATTTCAAATGTAATCTCTTGAATGTGTTGTGATATGGGATGGAAGGTTTAGAATTGTAAAAATAGTTATATATGAAAGAAACTAACTACAAAGATTCCCTATCTACGAGAATTTTACAATGACATTGGAAGTGTGGTTGGTCGATGAAAGAACATTCACTGGAAGTGGAAGTGGGATCAATTCTCATATGTAGGTGATCATGTGCAGCAAATATCTAGAGTAGTAGTATGTAGACCTAAAAGTATGTGTTGGCATACAATTATGTTTTCAAGTGCTCGTCGCCCCATGTTCACACTAGGGGGAATGTTAGGAATTCACATTTCGTGCTATAATATATTGTAATGTGAGTGAGTTGTTAATATTAAGTAGCTGTAAGTATATATGAGATATTGTGAGAGAATAAAGCTTGCTAGAGAGATTTTAGGGGATAATGTTGAAATTATTTAGGGATTCAAGATGATGTTTGACTCCATTAATTGAGGAGTAAAAACACTTATAAAATGTAAACTCTATCAATTTAAATGTATCCTAAATGAAGTGAGTGTATTGTGTTAGTTAAACTTGTCAATTTGTATCATAGCTATTGATCAAAGAATACTTGTCAAAGATCACACAAGGAGTCCGCGCTGGACAGAAGGCCCGGAACCAAGGGCACAGAAGGAAAAGAAGGACCCATGCATGGAAGGCAAGTTCAGATTTCAGGACTTAGCCAATTTTGAGCATGAAGACCTATTTTTAGAAGATGGCGTGTGGAACACATCAACGATGCAGAGACGTGCGCGCCATGCATTTTCTATCTTTGGAGAAGTGGTTTAAAGCATTTATGCATGGAGACAAGATGAGAATAGAATTGACACTTCAATTAACTGCAAGAGGACTATAGATAGTGCACTTGCATGTGTGGCTATGATTGTAAACAGCGTGTGGCTATTAATAGCATGTGGCCTATTTCTGGAATAGATAAGCGGTGAAGGGCAAGTCCTCACCCTATATATATGATGTTAGGTGCATAGTAGATGAGAAGAGAAGAGAGAAAGAGATCTAGATGTATGGAAGGAGATGTATGTATGTGTGTAACAGAGAATATATGCATATGATTGAACTACTGTATCAGTTCCATACATGCATTGGTATAGATTGACAATATTGTAAGGAGCTTTTGTATTTACTAATAGATGGAATATATTGGCTGAATCTAAGTGTCATTCGGTGTGTAGTTGAGTAGTGCATGTTATTAATTCAATCATGTTTATTGTTTAAGCTTGTTCTTTCATAGATATGAGAGTAGCATGCATTGTGGAATGATGGATTAGTTATGAATCTATATGTTACTTCCTTCATCATGTTAACATCCTATTACAGCAACCCTAAAGAGGGACCTTGGTACCTTTGCGTGCTTCGGGTGAGCGCTCAGTCTAGGTTGAGTTATGTGCCAGTGCGACTAGGGTGTTATCTAGTAAATTCTAGGCTGCATCATTGGTTCTGTTGTCAGGATCTCTTTTTTAGTTGTTTTCAGGATGGTTCGCGATGAAGACATACCAGTTAACTTTAGCAAGTATTGAGGAATGGATACACGATCTGGACGAAGAATATGCACAGCGGTTTAGCAATGGGTCTAATTTTAATGCATGAACTTGGGTAGAATAGAATATGTATGACAGCTTATACGAGAGTTTTTTCATTACCTTTACAGTAGAACTATACGAGTGGCTTATTGCTTATGCATCTCAATGCAATTGGAGGTATCACGCACTTGTCTGGACACAGGAAGAATTTCAGGCCCTCTATGATGGTGATCTGATCTGGACTTGTGTGGTGGATACATGGTTTTGCGGTGTTATAAAAAGTTATATTCTAGAATATTCAATTTTGACATACTCTTTCCCAGAGGTATCTGAGTTCCAGTTTTTGCGGTATCCAAGAGGAACATATTTGCAAGGTATTCCACTGGCAATCAAGATCTTAATGGTAACTTTGAACCTAGAGAGTAAACCAATGGCTAACTAAACTTCACCACGCATGGGGGCAGGAACAGGTTTGGTTTAAGATGGAAGACCTAGCAGCAGAGAAGCAGAGAGAGGAAAGGTGGTTTAAGTATAATGAGGTGCGTGAGAGGGAGATAGAGAAGTAGTGTTCCATTGTAGAGAGTATGGCATGGAGGAGAGAGATGGCTCGCGAAGGATTTATAGCTCACATAGAAGACATGGAGCCAGAGCATCAGGAACTCCCCCATCTTGGAAAGCATGATAGAGATCCCCCCTCGGCCTCACACGGAAGTGCGCCAGTAGAGACTACCTAGACCGCGGGTGCGCATCTTAATCCACCTAGTGACCTAGCACTTGCGCTTGGTTTTTCAATATCTAGTACGACAAGTAACCAACAAACTAACTTGGGAAGTAGGAGAGGAGTAAGTCAGGGATCAAGAACATCAATGGCAGGATAGACGACTTCAATGTCATTTGGAGGAGCATTCTTAGGTGCATCATCTACACAGAATGTGAGCACAGAATGTTGGATTTACCTCTGGAAGTGGAACTACCTCATAGACTATAGGGGTATAATACAATACTATTATCAAAGCACAAGGGAGTACATCTATAGGCCCTATTCCAACTATAGGTGGTGGATCAGGAGGTATAGGTGGTTCTATTTCGGTGGATTTGGTGGTTCTGGAGATAGAGGGAACACAGGAGGTTCTAGATTAGGTGGTCAAGGCCTGCAGCAACCACAGAATATCTATATGGAGATGTCTCTTCGTCTCTCAGAGTATAGAGGTATAAAGGATGATGCCAAACATGTGCATATGTGTGAAATCTTGTGGCACGCTAAAGGGATCATGACTGCTGAGTGAAAGGCAAGTCAATTCGCCACTACATTACAGGGGTGCGCACATAGCTGGTATAGGAAATTTGACCCTGATCAAACTTGTGTGGATTATGCAACATTGAGAGATGCTTTCTTGAAAGAGTTCCATATACCTGAGTTTGAGAAGAAGAGTATAAGTATGCTCAAGGATATCAAGCAAGGCACTACTGAGAGTGTATGTGAGTATGATGCTCACTTTAAGACACTTCTATCTAAGTTGTCTTATGATATTCATGCTAGCTAGCATACACAATGGTTCATTAGAGGATTGATTACACCTTTTAGAAGGGCGCTGTCACATAAGACATATACTGATCCATGCAAAGCACTGGAAGTAGCTTTACGTGCTGAGGCAGTTGGGAGCATTGACACTGTCGTTAGTCCATTACTAGAGGCACAAATTACAGCTATGGAAAAATAGTTAGAGAAGCTATCAGCAAATTCAGCCCATGAAACACGCTCAGGAATTTGGTGTACAAATTTTGAAGTGGAAGGTCACACCAAGGATAGTTGCCCTCGCAGATCTATACGCTCACTACTTTTGGACTATGAAAGTTGTCATTTAAATCATGATGTTAGTCATTGTCCTTTGTTACAGCCCGCGATAAGGAAGAATGTATCTTTCTTTTACAAAATTTACAGGTCCATGACCCATGATATTAAGGATTGTCGGTTGATTGGTTAGATCCAGGATGCTATAGACCTTGGGGTACGACAGACAAGTATAACATATAGTTATAAGGGTAAGTATGAGCACCAGAATTGGGATCATAATCAAATGTGCTATAACATGAATGAGGGTGTTTTAAAGGAGGTCGTGGAAGGGGATGTGGATATCGTGGTGGATATGGAGGACGAGGCCATGGTGGAGGAAGAGGTGAGTTCCCTCGTGGAACATGTTATACGTGTGGATCTCCTGACCACTATAGGTGCAAATGTCCTCAGAATATTGCATGTTCTTTCTATGGAAAGAACCATAGCTATGAAGAGTGCCTGGACTTATATGAGCATCTAAGTAAGCAGCATAAGCAAGAAAACAAAGGCACCATGATGGTTAGAATCCAGAGCGTGGTAGAGGATTAGTGGATGCCTAAGATAACAGAAGGACCTAAGGCATTGACAGTGAAGATTACTACACGTGTTGAAGCAGCACGCGCGAGAGAGGCATTGCCCAAGAAGCCTACGATCACCAAGGAGGAGGTTTTGCATGCGAGGTACCCAAATCCTACTCATCAGAAGGAAGTTTACCAAGATACCATGGAAGTGCTAAGGAATCTTTAGGGTGAGATACAGTACCTAAAGGAGCAAAAGAAAGCATCAGAGACAGTCCAAACTGATATCGATGATCTACGAGAGGTGTGCAAGATGTTGCGCCAGGAGAACATTATTCCACTATTAGGAAGTTGGTTAAAAGGGAACACTCCACGCGCAAGTCTTGAGACCAGATGGTAGATTCTACATGCAAATCTTCCCCTTGATAGCATTGACTATGACAAAGAAATTACTTTGAATGTTGTTGTGGATGGGTGGTTGTTGAGCAACATATTGATGGATATAGGTGTGGAAGTAAATGTGCTTACATTAGATGCATGGGTACAAATGGGGAGGCCTCCATTGCAGCCATCATCTAATGTGTTGTTTATGGTAAACTAGACTAAGGCCACTCCCATAGGAGTTTTGAAAGATGCATCTATAACTATACAAGGGGCCAAGTTCACTGGGGATTTTGAGGTATTAGCACTTGCAGAAGCCGAAAATTTTCCAGCCTTGCTTGGACTCCCTTGGTGTTATGCGAATAATGTTGACTTGAGATTCAATAAGGGGTA
The DNA here is from genome assembly GCA_019776745.2 of Taxus chinensis. NCBI lineage: Eukaryota > Viridiplantae > Streptophyta > Pinopsida > Cupressales > Taxaceae > Taxus > Taxus chinensis. The sequence continues at coordinate 17,013,400 of CM034150.1, forward strand.
TATCAGCTTTGAAAACAAGGAGGAAAGGGTTGTGATACCTTTGACAAATGGAAAGTCTACACCATATGTTGAACCTCTAAGTGAGGAGGATTTAAAAAAAAGTTTATGTACGTGTTATTCAGGACCCAGAGGTCAATGAGCCATCAAAAGAAGGCATCCTACCATGGGAGGATTCTCATTCTATTAGTGATACTACGAGTATTGCTTGTGATAATTGGGCTCATGGTACATATGAATTAGTAGGATGCAAGGTGAAAAGCATGGTTGCGCACAAGAATGGAATTCATTCAATTCTATGGATAGGTAGCACAGTACCTTGGTATACAGGGACAGAAGATCTTCCTACCTTTCTGAGGGCCATGGAATCACAGTGGAAAGATCAAGTTAAAAGGAGAGATATGTTAGTATATACACTGCGCGGGACAGCAGTGTGCTGGTGGGTAGTCCACAAAGATAATCTTATAAATTGGGAAGAGATTGGAGTCAATTTGTCTACTAGGTTTATAAGAAACAATGCACCTACGCAAATCTACACTTATCATGGTGATCAACTTGTTCAGCATCACATTCAGCAGTGTGAGAGACTCTGGACAGTAGGACAGGAAGCATTACCACCTTCACTCTGGGTGCATAGATTGTATTCTACGCTACAAGGATGTGCACGTGCTTGGTATGTATATGCAGAACTACATCGAGAAACTAGGAAATGACACGATTTGACTGCAAGAATGATCTAGACTTTTGACTACTTCTCGACTAAACCTCCTGTAGTAGAGGCATTAAAATTTGTCAAGTGCTTAACTATGGGAGATAGTGCAAAAGCCGAGGAGCATATACAGGAATTATTCGGTGAGGCAGAGTTTGGAGCATGTTTTGAAAAGGAAGAAGAAATGGACTCCATACTACTTGAATGCGCTTGCCTTGAGAAAGAGAAAGGAAAGATGGTTTACGTCATGGATGATGAGGAAGTTGAGAACCTAGATATTGAACATTCACATGGGGTGCACGAGGTCTTGGACAATGTAGACAAGGATACGCATGCCTACCATGAACCCATGAAGACAAAGAAGGTGAATATAGGTTTGGAGGCTGAGCCTAAGGAGGCCATAATTGGAGATTACTGGTTAGACTCGGAGGTAGAAAAGATCATCGAGTTACTCAGGGATTATAAGGACTTATTTCCTCGAGGATATCATGAACTTAAGGGCATGCATGAGTCACTTGGGGAAATGAAGATCAAACTTAAGGGTGGTGCATGACCAGTCAGAAAGAGACCTTACAAAATGAATCCTAATTTGCGTGAAAAGGTAAAAGAAGAAATTGATAAAATGTTGAAATCTAGAATTATCAAGCCCCTTGATGAGTCAAAATGGGTTAGCCCAATTGTAATCAGTATCAAGAAGGATGGACAGATTAGGATATGTGTGGACTATAGGGAGATGAATACTGCATGTGTCACATATCCATTCCCTATGCCATTCACTGAGGAAATACTAGAAGGAGTTGTAGGGTGTGAAATATATTCCTTCACGGATGGATTTTTCAGGTATCATCAGGTTAGGATTGCTTAGGAGGATCAAGAAAAGACAACATTTACTACTGAATGGGGCAGTTTTTCTTATACTGTGATGCCCTTTGGATTGAAAAATGCACCTGTTGTATTCTCGCGCATAGTTGTTCAGGCATTTAAAGATTTTATTCACAACTTCTTATAGGTTTATCTAGATGATTGGACAGTATATGGGCTTGTGAAAGATCATTGTGACAATTTGTGCTTAATGTTTGAACGATGCAGACAATTGAGTATCTCTTTGAACATCAAGAAGTGCATATTTGCTATGCCATTTGGGATACTGTTAGGACATATAATTTGCAAGGAAGGTTTGCTAGTTGATCCAGCCAAGGTTGCAGTCATTTTAGGCCTGGAAGCGCCTACCAGTCAAAGTGAGGTGCATGTATTTTTAGGTCATACAGGATATTATAGAAAATTCATAAAAGGGTATGCCAAAATAGCCGCACCCTTGGAAGAATTGTTGAAGGGGAAAGGTACATTTTATTGGGGATAACCACAGCAACATGTGTTTGAGATATTAAAAGAGAGACTTACTACCGCACCCATTATGTGCTTTCCCTCATGGGATAAACCATTTCATGTGCATGTGGACACTTCTGGCATGGCCATTGGCATTGTGTTAACTCAACCTGGTGAAGGTATTATAGATAATCCAATTTGTTTTGCTAGTAGGAAGCTGACTCCTGTGGAACGGAATTATACAACTACAGAGCGCGAAGCATTGTCAATGATCTATGCATTATACAGGTTTCAACAGTACTTGTTAGCAACACCATTTGTGTTTTATACAGATCACATGACATTGAAGTACTTGGTAAACAATGTCATCTTACAGGGGCGCATATGTAGATGGGTGCTCCTATTTCAAGAGTTTGACTTCACAGTTGTGGTGAAGCCAGGGAAAAGCAATTCTGGACCAGATCATTTATCTAGAATCAATTCAGGAGAGGATGCACAGACAATTGAAGAAATAATGCCAGATGCACAGTTATATAGGTTACAACGTGTGCCCACAGAATTAGAAGACATTGTTGTCTTTCTACGAACAGGTATGGCACCAGAAGGAATGAAAGCATTAGAAAAGAAGCAGCTTGCTATACGCGTGACACCGTTTATGTTAATCAGTGGTGACCTCTACAAGCTAGGCAGAGATGAAGTATTATGACGTTGTGTATTAGAACATGAGCGTCAGGATATCATGGAAGAAGCTCATGGTGGTATTGCAGGAGGCCATTATGCAGGTGATGCGACTGCCTAGAAGATCCTACTTGTTGGATTATGGTGGGAGACATTGTATAAGGACTGTAAAGAGTATTGTAAGGCATGTGATCATTGTCAGTGCCTCAGAAAACCAAGGTAAAGAGATGAGATGACTTTGAGACCGATCACTAGTGCCGAACCATTTGAGAAATGGGCCATTGATTTTGTAGGACCTATTTCGCTAGCCACACGCAAGACTAGATCACGCTATATTATTACTTACATAGATTATCTCACATGGTGGGAAGAAAAGCACCTACCAAGGACTGTACAGTAGCTACAACAGCTAGGTTCCTATGGGAGAATGTTCTTACAAGATATGGATGTCCCTTAAGCTTGACAAGTGATCAAGGTACACACTTTTTAAATGAGACAATCAAGATACTATTAGATGAGTTTATGGTTACACACCATAAAACTACACCTTATCATCCTCAGGAAAACGGAACTGCTGAAGCCTTCAATAATATTTTGAGCCAGAATTTGACAAAAAAATTTTGATTTTGGGAGAAAGGATTGGGATGACAAAGTATCAGCTGTTCTTTGGGCATATAGAACAACTTACAAGAGATTGAACAAAGCCACACCATTTCAGTTGGTGTTTGGTGCATAAGTTGTTCTCCCTATAGAATTTATGTTACCTTCTTTGTGCATTACGCGCGCTGGAGGTCTAGCTGATGAACAGGCTTTAGAAGAGCATATAGAAAAGATGATTTAACTGGATGAGTTCTGAGCCATAGCAAGATGGAGTCAGAAGAAGGAAAAGGCCAGGAAGAAGGCATGGAATGAAAGGAACATAAGGGATAAGAAATTTAAATTTAAACAAATAGTACTTCTTTATGAATCAAATTTTTTGTGCCATACAGGCAAGCTCAAGGTACATTGGTTGGGGTTGTATGTTATCACTTCTATACTTGAATCAGGTGCTTGCCAGTTAGAAGCACTTGATGGAACATGGCTACCCAGTTACTTTAATGGGAGTAGGCTGAAGCCCTACTATAAATAAGTCTTCTTGGTGTTTGTAATAAGGTAGTATTGCCATTTAGTTTAGGTTTTCAATTCTGTATTTCCTTAATGTATTTCCTTCATTATCACTATGCTTTGTCAATTTGGTTGTTGTTCTTGTGTAATAAGTGCGCTTGCATGCATGAAGCTAATTATTGTATGAAGATTGTTTATGCGCAGAGGACTGCACATACTTTTAGTGTGGGGTGGTTGTATTTATCCAAGAAAAATACTGTGGGAATTGAAAGGTGAAAGGAATAAGCTGCTATGGGTGTGCTTTAAGTCAAAAGAGGATTGCTTCTCAAAAGTGACCAAGGATGGAGATGAATGAAAGAATAGTATAACGCGAGGTAAGTGGAGGCCATGATAGCTACTAGGAGAAGGTACAGTGATGAGGTACTCGGGTGCAGGAGCGCGCGCTAAAGAGAAGTCTGTGACCAGAGGGTAGGAAGGCACACTAGAAGGTTATAGCTGGGCGTGAAGATGTACCACGTGGAATGAACGAATTTGGTCAATGAATGAGGGGATATTTGGTAGGTGAAGGAGCAATAAATGCATCAAAATTTGAAAAATTTGAAAATTTATATAAGGATGGGATGTGGATTCATTTTTACCATTGCAACTAAGAGTATTTGAAGAAAGAGCCAAGTGCAAAGAGCTAAATGATCGAGTTAAGGTGCGAAAGGTGTGAAACCAAGCATGAAAACCAGATCTGTGTGACAAGAAGCTTGCATCCCCAGTGGTGAAGGGTTTGAGTGAATCAGGGACATAGAAAAGGGTTTAGTTACGAAGTTTCCACCCAGGGCATGATTGAATCGAGCTAGAGTTTGATTCGCAAAGTTGTAGAGTTGAAGATGAGACATTTGCAAGGTAAAAATTACACCGAAGAAGGCATCTGTAGCACCAGTAAAAGGAAAGAAGAAGGTGGTCGTCGAGGAGGAAGAGATGGCACCCGAAAGCCATTTTTTAGAGATGTAATATCCAGAAGGAGTCATCGTCGGGCAAGAATAGGATTCACCCATCAGAAAGAGAAAAGTGAGTGAATATAATCACAGGACTTTGGAAAATAAGGAGCTCGATTCCTTGCTCACTAATAGAATGAACAAGCACACGGTGGAGGACATGCCAGTATATGATGATGCGGGTGAAAATATTTTGAAGAGAATTGGGGTCTACCAGTTGTATGAGCTTCCATATTTTGGGAAGTATGAGCCCTTGTATCAGTGGCTCAATAGCAGGGTGCATGAAGACTTCTTCTACTTTGCAGGACGCAGAGTTAGAATCTCATCTGCACTTGTCTCATCAGTTACAGGTCTGAAGGCCATAGGATAAGATATAAAAGGTGATCTTGCAGATAAAGTCGCGATTGTAAAGACCAAACAAGAGTTGGGATAGTTTAAGGGTCTGTGTGGAATGGACATAAATAAATTGAAGAACTATCAAGTTGTACAAGTTGTAGCCCACCTTGTTACCAAGTTGAATGATCAGGAGTGATGGTCTCAAGTGAACACCATGTGGTTGCATGTGGCGCATAAGATGTTAGAAGGGACAATCTACAACATTGTAGGCTATATTGAAGAGTAAATAGTCGAAGAAGCACACACATGAGGGAAGATCAGCTTTGGGGCTGTTCTACTATCACTAGTATTTATGGAGATCGGAGTACCAGATGGACCAAAGGAGAACATATGGGAATACCCCATGGAGAACAAGTCCCCAGCTAAAATATTCAGCAAGTACCTATGCAAGGGGTCCATGACAGATGATGTAAAGCAAAGGGTGGAGAAGTTGTATGACAGGCTCCACACGACATTTGGGGAAGAGTGGCACATCCCAAAGGACCTACCAGTAGTGGTAGGTAAACAAGTTTAGTTTGTTGTATATCAAAAATTCTACATTACACACTTCCCAATGAAAGATGGAGTCTGGAGCCCTTGGTGCAAGTTGCCTTACACATTCACTGCAAGGTATTTTCAAGCATTTGTTCATAGATTTACAGACACACGCTAACTGGTCTTCAATGCAGATAAGGTAGACTACGACTACCATACATTGAGGAAGAAGTATGTGTACCCTGGCAGAAGTGCTTATACAGAAAGGATCATTTCAAAAGTACTGAATATCAAGCCAATAAGCTTGGTTGTAGCAAATGTGGGGGCAACATTGGTGTATCTCCAGTTGAATCTGAAAATGGAGAATAACAAATATGTGGAAGGTGAGTTCACACTTCCAGCACCACCAAAGGGAAAGCATATAATGGAGAACATCCCAGTGCTTAAGCCCACAGAACCAGTTGAAGTGTAGGATGAGGAGGAGGAGCGCGAATATAGTGGTGGTTTGGAGCATAGGGGTAGGAGACATCCTACAAGTAAGAGTGAAGTTCAGCATGCCATTACACCACCTCAGCCACAAGAGGGGGATGATGAGGACGTGAATGCAGTCTAAGGGGAGCACGTGTTTAAAAGGGTATTTAGGAGAACAAGCACCCAAGGTGCTACTCCAACCACTGTGCATAAATCACCCAAACCCTCCCCACAAAAGGAGGCTACCACATAGAGAAGGAGGAAACTGAAGTTGAATGAGGAGATGGAAGAGTTAGACGAAAGCGCGCCTGATTCTCCTACACTTCTAGAGGACACAGAAGAATAGGGTAAGGCATCAAAGGAAAAAGAAGAGGATGAGAAAAGACCAGAGGAGATAGTTACAGAGGATGTTCAAGACATGGAGACACAAGTCCCAAATTTGGAGGCTAAAGTTTCCTAAGCAGCAAAGGTCTAGAAGAATAAGTGGAGAGCACATTCCACCAGCCATGGGGTATGCAGAGGATGCAGGAAAAATTATCCACACCCGCTTCCAGAGCACGATAGCGTAAAAGGATTTATTTGACTGGGAGTTAGTGGATGAAGATATGGCGATGGTGCACACTCGAAAGCAACTATCGTGGTCAATGCACAGCCACATGGATGATCCTGAATTTGATGTGTGTGAAGAGTCATGTGTTTCGAGACAACTGAAGAAGGCACCTCAAGCCAGAAACATGACGGTAAAGCCTACTATCATGTCAGAAGTCAAGTTAGCAATGCATTGGTGAAATTTTCTGGTGAGGTGGCTAGAAGAAACAGCTGCCACGATCAGAGCATTGTGTGAGGAGTTGAAGACAAAATACGTAGAGATAGCGCGCATAACATAGGAGAGGGACTTCGCACAGAAGAAGAACAAGGTGTTCATAAGCATCGTAGAGGAGATTAGGGACAATGTAATCAGAGCAAGGCCACACTTGGAGGCCAAGGTACCACAAACATTTCCTTCAGCGATACACTATGTGGGAAAGTTGGTGGACTTGGTACTTGAAGACGGAACTCTAAGTATGCAAGCGCCAGAATGCTCTAAACAAGATGCCAAATGAGAGAAAGCATCTGTGATGAGAAAAATTACATCTTATGAAGGGTTGTTGCAAGTAGTACAGGAAGTATTGAAGAAAGAAGACTAGGCTTTAAATATATGCACAGCTCCAGAGGCATTGATCAACATCAAGACACTCGAAGAGAATAATGAGGCCCAGAAAGAGATGAAAGATGAGACATTGGGCCACGCGGAAAGATTATCAATGGTTAAATAGAAGCGCGAGGCCCTAGCAGTAGCACAAGAGCCACATAAGACTTAGCTGGAAGAGCTTGGAAAGCTGATTGCATAGAAGATGGACCTTTTAGAAGGAAGAATGACATCAATGTCCAGTGTTGTGTTGGTTCTGCAAAACGAGAAGGGAGAAATTACGAGGGATGAGTTGGAATCCATTGCCATGGACATCCCAGAAAAAGTAGAGCAAATACTCACTGATTGGCAGGTATTAGAGGCCAAAATAAAGGAAGAGTATCTAGAGTTAATACTGCAAACTGATATAGAGGAGGTTACCTAATAACCTAATAGAAATTATTTATTTATCTACATTATGTTATTCTTATTCTTTACATTCTTCTATTCTTTCCTTCAATTTTTGGAGATACCCATTGTTAGGACGATAATGAGATTAGTGTGGGGTAATGTTGATCAAAGAATACTTGTCAAAGATCACACAAGGAGTCCATGCGGGACAGAAGGCCCAGAACCAAGGGCGCGGAAGGAAAATAAGGACCCGCACGCAGAAGGCAAGTTCAGATTTCTGGACTTAGCCGATTTTGAGCATGAAGACCTATTTTAAGAAGATGGTGTGCGGAACACATCAACGATGCAAAGACGTGCGCACCGTGTATTGTCTATCTTTGGAGAAGTAGTTCGAAGCGTTTATGGATGGAGACAAGCTGAGAATAGAATAGACACTTCAGTTAACTCCAAGAGGACTATAGATAGCGCACTTGCATGTGTGGCTATGATTGTAAATGACGTGTGGATATTAATAGCATGCAACCTATTTCTGGAATAGATAAGCAGTGAAGGGCAAGTCTCCACCCTATATATATGATGTTAGGTGCATAGTAGATGAGAAGAGAAGAGAGAGAGAGAGAGAGCTGGATGTATGGGTGTAACAGAGAATATACGCATATGATTGAACTATTGTATCGGTTCTATACACGCATTGGTAAAGATTGACAATACTGTAAGGAGCTTCTGTATTTACTAATAGATGGAAGATATTGGTTGAATCTAAGTTTCATTCTGTGTGTAGTTGAGTAGTGCATGTTATTAATTCAATCATGTTTATTGTTTAAGATTTTTCTTTCATAGATCTAAGAGTAGCATGCATTGTGGAATGATGGATTAGTTACGAATCTATATGTTACTTCCTTCATCATGTTAAACATCTTGTTACAGCAACCCTAAAGAGGGACCTGGTACCTTTGTACGCTTTGGGTGAGCGCTCAGTTTAGGCTGAGTGATGTGCCAACGGGACTAGGGTGTTATCTGGTAAATTCTAGGTTGCATCAATAGCTCTTAGGAAGAGCAGTGGATTTTGACTTGGCAGTGTTTTGTAACTCTGACATCCCCAACACCTATCAATAATAGTAGCTTTAGACCACATGTTCTCATTAGATATTTTGATAAATTTGAGTCCATTGAGTGCACATATGTTTTATGGGATTTGTTCTATCCAGTGGACCTACTTCAACATTATGGTTAATATTTGAGTCATGTTTCTTGGGATGCCTTAAAACATAAGTTCTCACTCCGTTTTAGTTGTTGTATTACTGGTTTTTTGGGTGCCTTGTGATGATACATTTCATCTATGGTAAATTTATCCCAATTCTTTTATCAATGTTTTTTCTAAGTGAGCCTTGTATAAAGTACCATTTCCTCTCTAACTCGGCAGTTACAACAACTCAAAATCCATGTATTCTGGTAAGTGGTTACCATAAAGATGCTTAAATTTCATTGTGTATTTGTACATTGGTACCTCACCAAGCCTAGTTATTAGGACCTATTAGTATATGTGATTCATCTTTTCTCATTCCCCATTCTGCACTTAAGGGAGGGTGTTAGAGTGTGTGTGTTTACACTGGATAGTTATTCAAGTTATTTATGAACTAGCTTGGTGTTAGCTGAGTTCAAACTCACATAAAAGGTAAGCTTGAATTAGGGAGTGGTTAAATATTTTTTGTAATAATAATTTGGTGTGTGCATGTATAATTTGAAAGGTGCACTAATTTAGGTTGTTCTTGTATTATGTGATTGTTTCTACAACAAATTCTTATTGCATGAAATAAACCTTTCCCAGCTATAAATTTGAGGACTCTTGTTTGATTGTTAGAACATATACATGAATAATTATTGTGCATTATTATATTTGTGTACAATAATATGATCTTTGTGTGTGGATGATTAATGGATTTGCATGTTCAATTGTGGTATTAAAGTTTAGTTGGAGAGATCTTGTTGAATGAGAGCATTCAACTCTCCTCTAATATAGATATGTCTATACTGGTTTGATTCCATGGGAAGATGGTTTTACTTTGGTTCTAGTGAGACCCTTAGTACATATGGTCTTAGTGACACATTGGGACAACATTCCTCTTCAACTCTCTTTATAAGGTAGTTCCGCTAAAAGACACCCAACCTCATTTGTTATTCAATGTGGTGAGTAACCCTTAATATCTTTTGGTTACTTTGATCTTGGGACATCTAATTTCATTTTGAATAGTTTATCTCCAATTAATTAGGAACTAATCACCCATAATCCTCCTTCAGTGTAATTTTAATCCCTCTCTCCAAGTGTTTCGATCAAGAAGATCCCACATTTACAAGGCAAACCAATGTACTTCTTCCACATTTTTTTTTCTTACATCATCAAGTTTCAAGTTTAATTTCAATTTTGAGTTAAATTTCAATTCTTCTATATGGAGATTAACTACACTCTACATTACATGTTTTCACTTTAGGATCTTGCAACCACCCAAACAATCAAATAATCGAATAAGGACAAAGTGTGTTTACATTCTCAAGTATATTTTCCTTTAAGTGAATAAATTTCATTTCCTAACTTGGGGGAGGGGTAAATATAAACACCCAAATTTGGTAATTTATAAGTTAATAATGTTAGTGTACAAAAGGAAATTAGTAACATCAACACGAAAACAAAAGACAAAACATACGCAAATGAAATCAAAATGCTAATCTCACCATATACCTCTAATTAGGATATGAAGTGGATTTTCCCATCAATATTTGAAATAAAAGTGCTCCAAATTAAGGTGTCTCATGCAAGCCATATTCAACAGCGCATCATTACATTGCGAGAGGGGGGATGTTGAACTATTTTCAGATTAAGATATTTGGGATGACGATCTAGGAAATAACAAGCATAATAGGGTTATGCTCATGATATTTTTATATAAGCTTATGGGTAGAGGGTGTATTTATAAGGTTTCTAGAACGAGATTAATGAAGGGGGATAGTTAATCCCTCTTAGGGATAATGAGAAATTAGGTAAGTAAATAGTGATGAATAGTGACAATTTTTGAAAGTGGGGGAAAATGGGTGATGAATATTAAGACATATCTGTAAATAGGGGAAAGTGGGTGATGAATGGTGAAGGATATTTTAAAATGGCGGAAATCGAGTGATGAATTGTAAGGTATCCTTGAAAACAGGGGAAAGTGGGTGATAATAAGTAAGTATCTTTGAAGATGGGGAATTGACCAAATTGCTTTATTCGGTAGTGGGATACATGAACAATAATGGTAATTATATGAATTATTTTATTCAATGATGGGGGACATGGGTGATAGTGGAAGGTTGATGTGTTCGATAATGTGGGGGGATGATGTGGTTGATGAGTGGGATTTAATTAGATTCGCTAAGTAACATTGGTTAATTAGCTATTGATCATTTAAGAAGTTTCATGGGATTTAGATAACATAAAGAATTCAATTGATTATTGTGATTGTGTAATTGGGGTTTTTATAGTTAGTATTGAATTAATCCCTTAATCCATAACTTGTGCATGTTGTAGACACTCAAATTTTACAGCTTATCATTTGACAATGACAAGTTTGGCTTTGTTCCTATACTAAGATAAATGTTCACATTCTAAGCTCAATCAGTATATCATTCCCTCTCCTGCATGACTTGTTAATCTTTACACAATAGTTTTTAATTCATCCATGCAATATTAATTATCTAGAGAAATACTCTATCTCTAGGAATTTTTCTCGGACTCTAACTCTTTTATCACTAAATGCATGTCTAAGACCATATAAAATAGGGTCAAGTTGTACTATAGTTTAGGTCAACTTGCATGATTCTATAGCCCTCTATCTAACGACCCTTTTTCTAATTTGAAAATTTTATATATGTTATTTCATCTTCCCTCAGTTGGCCATAATGTGAATATCTATCTATTGAAGCCTATATAAGAAATTCAGTTACACTTCATATCTGACCTGGTATTCTCAAGCAATCCTATTGCAAATATAAGCACTAAAGCACTCAATGCTCTCTTAAAGCTTCCTAAAGTGGTTGCATATCATTTAGAGTAACCACCACACAAGTCTGAAGCACTCATATTAGATTGAAGAGTTTAACATCTTCCATTACCAAACATATAAAGGTCTTAGAGCCATGTCTTAGAAAGATCAAGTCACTCCTAGCATTTCCAAAGGTCTTAAAGGAACAAGAGGGATTATTTTTAGCATCTTAAGCACACCACAATCACACTATTATCATGTTAGATATGTTTTATATTCTATAGTTAACATATTATCTTTGTGTCAAGAGACACGAGGGAACATGTAGAGGGTTGGCTTAGATTTGCATGCACACTTGCACCTACACTAGGAGATCTACACAAGGCTTTCTATGACTTGAGAGGATGTATTTTTATCACTAGGGTTAGTCCAACATCATGCACAAAAAAATTATCTCTTGTTCTCTAGTTTTTATTTGAATTTTTTTGTCGGTATATAGGGTTTCTACTTATCATAAACCATTACTTGTGGTGCCGAAGTTGGGTCAGCCCTAGCGATAGACAATGGAAATTATTTCTACACAACCAATGGGCAAACAAAGTTGTAAAACCCCATTGTGTATAGTTCTAAAACAATACATATCAAGTAAAAACCATACTACACCCCAACATGAATCGTACAGTTCCACACATGAGCATTTTTTAAACAAAATTCTATAAATGAAGCATTTCTAGATTCAAATTAACATTTTCACTCAATCTGCACACCTAAACCACTTTTGTACCATTATGTGCAACTAAGTTTTCACCCCTTCTTGTGTTTTGAGCAATCATTATATCATTTTATCATAATGTAAAGTATTCAAAGCTTTATTATCAATTGTATGATTAATTATATTAATTCATTTAAAACATTCAACATCTAACTTATCTTTTACATTCCTAATTTCCCACTTATTTGTTTAGGATTTGTAAAAACACATGTATTTTGATCTTAATTGTTATATCCTCGTTTATAATTAGTCATGTTATAAAACTTTCTCTTCTCATTATATTGCTTAGTCATCTACAAAGGTGTTCACATCAGTCACAAGCAGTCCATTACTCTTAACTATTATGCATAGAGCTTGACAACATGATTCTCCTCTCTTGGACCAAAATTTCCATTGGTTTGGTCTTAGGTAGAATGATCTTGTCTAAGGAAACCTAACCATTGATTTCTCAATTTGGGTATCTTTTGTGGGTTGGTAGTTTCACTATGGGTTTCCTTAATGTAAAATTATTTCCACAAAACCCTATATAAACAACTCTAATACACTCATTTACTCACTTAGAAAATTTGGAAATCACCTTGCACAAATCACTCGAAAAGTATATAAAGTTGTCCTAAAGTTCCCTAATAGAGTCGTAGATATTAGGATTAGCCCACATATAAATTTCAAACACTCTAAACCAGGTTCAAGAGTCAATCTTCCCAAATCAACATCACTCAAAAGACAAGTCAAGCATAAACAAGCTAAATAAATACGAGGCATTTATCAAGTGCTCAAATTATCAAATATAATTTCATCCATGCAATATCATGTTGGATATTTTAGTGAAAATATATGTGTGATTTGAGGCATATTCAAAGTAGTGCCAACATAGGCAATCTATGTATTAGAGTTCAACCTAGTTCCACTAACATTTTTGCATGGATTTTACCCCTAGGTTAAAGTTTTGGATTAAGTTGGTTGATTTTAGAGGGTTTTGCACATTTTTTAGACCTAATATTTCATAATGAAGCATATTTTATTCACTCACATAGCTTGAAAAACTTAAAGAACATCTTGCTCAATCCAAACCAAATTTTAAACCAAAACAAAACAACCAAATAGTTTGGTCTAATTAGAATAGTTTCGTCCCTATATATATTATGGTTCTTGAATCATAGACAAAGCTTCTACAGAATATTCCCATCTATTTCACCCCTGTCACACCTAAATCTCCAAACCAATTAAAGAGCTAAGTGCACTCATCTTCTCATGCCTTATTATATTTAGCATGTGCCTTATTTGATCTATCTGATTAACTAAAAATGTGGAAATATCCTATAGTTAATCTAAACTAGGAGGAAATGTAAATGTAGTAAATAAATGCATTAAAGAAGTATGTAAATGACCCAAGAAAACTAATCTAATGAAGGTAGAGACCCTAATGTGCTAGACAGAAGATGAAAGAACTCAATTGAATATAGATGGTCACTGGAATGTGTCACAGAAGTGATTGGAGAAACATGAAGCATGAACATCTGTGTAGAGGTCCCGAAAATGATGGATCTAGATTTATTCTCTGGACTGGGGCATCTAGAAAAGAACAGGGGTGCCTGTGGGCACTCTGGTCTACAGAATGGGTGCCTTGGTCTGTGGAAAAGCCCCAGAATTGATTTTCATAGGTTTGGCAGATGGTCTAAAACCCTCATTGTGTGTCACATCAAATTCCTTGTACTACGTCAAGTGTCACCACTAATCAAATATGAAAGGAAGACCTGCAAAACCCTAAAACAACATCAATTCCTAAAAAATAAAAATGCATATGATAGGGTCAGACTGACATCAATTGCCACAATGGTGGACTTACTAAGTGTTGCACTACATTCTAGACCCAAATGTAGTTCTTTGTGTGTGTAAACATGCCCTAGGTTGCACTTGTGCTAGTCACACTTTGCAATGTAGAGAGCTAACTATGTTTAGAGAAAATGTAATAGAATGGTGGATGGAATATATTATAATCCTCCCCCTATGCTTGTGTGATACAGATATCCTAGCCTTGTGCCTTATGATGGAGCTATGTGGATGAAAATGATCTCCCAATGCAATAGATGGATGTAACTCTAGGTGGATGATAGTAGTGACTAGTGCTTGGTCCCTCATTATGGTCTCATAACTTTATATTTATAGGGTTCTCTTAATCTAATTTCATAATTAACCCCAAAATAGTCGACCACTAAAAAGATAAAGACCTCAAACGACTATAAAGAGCCCAAAAAGTGGTAGGAAAATTTTAAAAGGATTGGGGCACCCCTAGTGGGACTAGACTGCCCTAGTACTAGCCTGGGTGGCCTAGTCAAAGCTAAAATGACTGAAAGTGATGAAAATTGACGGGGCATGTATGTGGTGGAGGTCAGGAATGATGATAGAAATTAAATAAATGACCAAGAGACGGGGGTTAATTAGTAATTTCTTCAATAAAAAACCTTATAAATAGTAGTATGAGACCGAGACTAAATAATGTCTAAAGTACATGATTTTGTGTCTACACTATCTTTTAATGTTTTATATATGCTCAAATCTGAATGTTTTTTAGATAGTTAAACGCTTTTGACCAAAGCTATGAACTGAGGGGTTCTTAGGTCCCCTCCTTTAACAATGCAAACATCCTCAGATGAGATATTACAATTAATCTATCACAAACACAAAACGCAACCACTGAGCCCACATCGATGATGCAATTTTTCCGCTACCGTCATTTTTATAGCCACTAGCAGCCACTGTCAATGATGCAAATACCGCCACCACCGATAAGAACCACTAGCCACAACCACTAGTGATGCAACACCTACCACCACCGATAAAACACCCCGAAGGGATTGTGCCTAGTGGGATTTGAACCTAGGTGGATCTGGACACAACTGCCCATCTTAACCGGTCCACCCAAAACCCATTGGAAAAAATTTGGTGTTAAATGCTTTTGATATACCAGAGCTACGAACTAGAGTGGTTGGAGGAGCACTTTCTCTAAGTGGGACATTGGAATGGGCTTGGGTCCTTAATGTACGCCAAGAGATCTGCATTTGGAGTCCCCCGTTATGTTCCAGTTGGTCCATGCTCAAATATGAATGTCAATGATTAATTAATCATTTGAATATACATCATATTCTAACCCTAGCATATATTTAAATAAGTAAAGGAACCATCACTATTTCCTCCTTCCTTTTGACACTTATTTATTTTCTGGGTCAAATCAACTAGGTCTGTTCTCTTCAACATTATTGAAAAAAAAGTATCAAACTTGACTTGAGCCTCTATGTGCTTCACTTCATTAGGAATCAAAATTTCAAAATAATGTCCCAAAGATTCATAATTTTTCTTCTTCTTACATTATGGTCCATAACGAACTCGATAAAATTCACTTCTTTTGGGTTAGCAACGTTAAAGGAAACTATGAGAAAGTAGAGACACCCCCCTTAATTTACAACAATTACGTTCCTTCCAAACTCATTGCCATGATAGATCTAAGAGGTATAAAAGGTATAAATGTTAAAAGTGAAAATAGTAGGTGTTAAGCCTCATGGAGATTTGAGTCCTCATTAGTAAAGATGCTTATGTCATTAGAGAAATATGGTGAAGTATTAGAAAAGAAGCATCACCTTGGTTAGTGTTAACACTAAAATTTGGTAACTTATCCTTTGACAATGACATGTTTGGCTATGCTCCCTTGCCAAAATATATTCTCATGTTCAAAGGACAATTAATACATCTCTCTATTTGTTTTGTGACTTGCTCATCTCCACACTTTACTCTTTTGAAAACTCAAAAAATAGTAATCAAACAAAGCAGTAAATCATCTTGGAGCATCATTCTAATTTTCTATTTTACATCACATTATTCCTTTCTAGGACCATAAGGGTTGGTCAGGATATGTTATACAGCCCTACCTGACTTGTATGATCATTCCTTCTTTAATCTTCTGACTCTATTTTCTGTTTGAACATCTTTATTGTGTTGTTTCATCTTCTTAGGGTAATCCTTGTTGTAATATTTAACACACAAAAGGATATATAAACAAGTAATTATCACTTTATAACTCACATGACACTCTTACAAGATACTCTTGGAAATATCACTCCAAAATCACTCAAGGCTCTCCTAAATCTTCCTAAATAGGCTACACATCATTTAAAGAAGACACTACTACAAGTTTGAAGCACTCAACCAGGTCAAAGGGTCTAGCTTCCTCCATTTACAAACATGAAAAGACCAAAAAAACATGTATTATTAAGAACAAAGTCACTCCAAACATTATCGAAGGGTTTCAAGGGAGAAAAGGTCAGGTCATGCAACTGAAACACACTATAAAATACTACTACTGCACTAGGTACATTATATATTTATTGTTAGTGGACTATTTTTTGTGTCAAGAGACATGAGGGCACTCATTGGGGTTGGCTTATATCACACTCACACTTGCACATGTACCTAGGAGAACTACACGAGGCTTTATACTACACGAAGGCATGTAGTGCATCATTTGGATTGGTTTGGCAGGGTTTAAAACCAAGGGTAGTCTAGCCTCACCACATACATGATTTATCCTTTAATGTATCTAATGCTTTGATGAAGATTATTGAAGGCTTCTAGGGGTTTCTACTTTGTTGCAATTAATTACATATTGTGTTGAGGTTTAGTGAGCACGAATGACATACAACACACAACGAAGCACATTTTTAGGCAAGTGAAGCACATATGAAGTTTTTATAACCTAAATATCAAATGTTCCAAGACCATATATCTCCAGTTAGGACCATATAGTCCCATGACTATAATGTATCGAATTCTTATGGTCTGACACCAACTCAATTTCTAGTTCCAATGGTGATAATGAAACATCTATAGTTTTGATGTACCTTTTCCACCTATCTACACATCTATATCTCCTTTGTTCCAACCTATACAAATAAGTCTTCATCTCCTCTTGTGTATTCAAGCTATCATTCCATCATTTATCATTGTCGCAAGTGTTAATGCATTATTTTGATTATGTATGGTTAATTGTAAATTGATTAGATCGGAACAATCTCCTATGACAAACCCTTATATCCTATTATCGTTGTGTGCATTCCATGAACATAGCTCAATTAGGGTGTAAATAATTAGCTATGTCATTAACTAAGGGAGACACACTAGTTCTTGTACGTGCACCAATAGCTAAGATAGTAGTTGTACAAGACCGGCCTATCTTTAGTACAAAAATACTAAAATCTAAAAAACAAATCTCTACATTTGACTACTATATTTGTGTTGTCTCCCGAAAATCACTTTTTGTTTTCCAAGTTAAATTCGAAATTTCAAGCTCTTGCCCTCCTAAGTTATGTAAGCCAAGTTGAAATTTCAAAGAAATAGCAAAATCCGTGCCCTAGTGTTGTTTAAATATTTATTTTTACTTGTTTTGAGAAATTCTCCATCTCCCGGTTTGTGAATGTAATATCCTCTTTACAATATACTTTTTGATTGAAATTGTCCGCTTGTTCTATGGCCTGGTTCGTCAAATCATTTTTTTTCCTCCATGCCTCTGGATCCCGAAGGAAATTCAAAAATCAGACTCAAAATGATGAAGTTCTCTTCCTCTATGTATTTTTCCCACAATCGGGAATGATGGGCGTTTTCTTCCCCGTCAAATTTTGGCCCCATCATCCACGGGTACATGGACATACCTAATTGGAAGCGGTTCGGTGGAGTAATTTGTGTTTTTGAGGCTCTTTGTAAAAAAGGTGAAAAGTTTAAAAGTGACCCGCAACCCCGGGTAGGCTATAAAGGTGGTGTCCCCAAATTTCATCTTGAAATCTGAGACTACCCTATCTGAAAAAATTTCGTAGTTTTAAAATAATGGGTAGTTTTGTGTTTTTATTGTCAGAAAGTTCCTGCATTGTGTCAAGATATTCCCAAGGAGCCATATTAGCCATTTTTGCCAAATACCCAAATGCCCAAAATTGTTATATTCTGTCGTCAAGATTTGCCTGCGATAAATTTGTATTTAATTATTTTGAGCCTCGTTTGAGGCAATTAGTGCTCCGATTTAACTCTATTGTGATCGTACACATTGTTATTCCCATATACTAGTAGGGTTTTAACCAAGAATGCATTCTAGGATTTATTTGTAACTTCTAGCAACGTTTTGTGTTTGTGTTTTTCCCGTTTCGTTTTCTGTGAAATTTCTTTGGATCAATTCCTTTGCCGGTTTGGCCTAATTCTTGGCCTAGAGTATTTGGAAATCACATACGCACATTGTGCCAGAAGGAATTCACCATCAGAGGTTTGGTTCTCTGGGAAAAGATGCAGTTCTGCACCAAAAAGCCTCTTTCGAGCTGGCCGCATTTTTGGAAAAAGAGGGTTTGAAGTGGATCATGGGATTTTTGGAGGCGCAGGCAGGTGGGAATTTTGTTCCTGCCTAGTAGGGTACTTTTTCCCATGGAAGCAACGTCACTTAAGTCACAATGGGAAAATTAGAGGCAGCAAGCAGGCGGGAATTTCTTACCTGCCTTGCAGGGTAAAAATTCCCATTGTGGAATAAAAGAAAAGATCACTTAAGTGAATCATGGGATTTTATTGTCTGCCTTGCAGGGTAAATAATCTCATTATGAAAGTCAAACGACTTAAGTGAATCATGGGATTTTCAGGGCTGCCTTGCAGGTTAAAAAATTCCATTGTCATCTGACTTTTAAAAATAGAAATCTCTTATGTCAAAAAGTGCGACCCCTTTAGGGAAAGGAAGGCAACCTTAAGTTAATTAAATTGATTAATATCTTCTCCAATTTTGGCACCCAGGCTTGTGGAAAATTCAACAGAGCTAAATGGACAAAAGGAGGTTGAAAATAGACTGTTCTAAAATTAAATAAATAATATTTATTTAACACAGCCCCTTCATATCAAAAAGTGCGCCCCATTTGGGAGATAATTAATATTTTTTAAGTATTAAATGATTAAATTAATTCCTATTTTTAGTGGCTAAGGTCAAAGCACACTATGAGGCTTGAGTTAACTAGAAGCATAAGTCTAACATTAAATAAATTTAATTTATTTAATGGCAACCATGAGCATGCACAAAATAGGTGCCCCATTTGAAGAGTGAAGATTATTAATTAATTAATTAATTGCCAGTAATAGGATAAGCATTAATTAATTATAGAATCATAAGGATTATATAAACAGGGTCTACCATAAGGATGAATTAATTAATTCACAGGTAGAGAAGTGCAGCCCAGAGGAAAAGTGTGCCCCATTTGAAGAAGATTTTTGCTCAGAAGAAGGTGAGATTAATGCTAAAAGCTTCCAATTTTGGTGCACATGTTAAATGAGGTTGATTTGTGTCTGGATAATTGTTTGCATAAGTGATACAGGTGCTCAGGTGAAGTTGGTAAAATTCATGCTTGCTTTGCATACAAATAAAACATAAAAATTTTGGGGTAGGAGGCTTGAATTATGCAGATTTTTATGATTAAAGTCCACTGTCCATGTTCCGGTTGCCATCTTTGTCTGAATTAATTGCAAGAATTCGTTATAGGTGCTTTACAAAAGAAAAGGAGCTTAAATCAATGTCTAATACATTGAATATATCCTCTGAATCTGAATAATTATCCAGATCTGCACCAGTTTTGAAGAATTCCGATCGAGTAAGAAGAAAAAGAATTATTTAGACAAAGATAAACACAGCCATAGCAAAGAGGGATGAAAAATAAATCATAATGGAGTCATGCATCACTTCCAAATCTGCAGACATAGGAGACACAGATCTAGGTCTGGAACCTCTTTCCGAATTGATTGACAGATCTAGAGTAGGAAAGACTTCCCTCATGCGTGCAGTTAAAAGCAGTGGAATTATTTGAGCTGCAACGCTTCCACACACAGCCTAGTTGCCAAAGTTTGTTATGGAGTGGATACTGTACGAAAGAAAAGTGACAAGCGAGCGTGGGAATCTACAAGTGACTCTTCCTCGCACCCGACCTCCTGAGGTCATGCCGAGACAGCCGGTGGGGATGGAATATGTGTGAGATATAGAAAAACTAGTTAGGCAATCTAATGTCTTCAATGCGCACTAACGGAACTTGTGAATCTAAAGCAAAGAAAGCCCTCCTAACTTGGGCTGGTGTGATAGATCGGTCAGCAAGGATGACTGCTCGAAGGCTCCAATCAATATTGAGCTCTGGCGTGATTCGATCTATGGGTTGTGGAATACGTGGAAAATGACCCGGGATAGTTTCGTGTATTTCTCCGGACAGGGTCATATGGTGGATGGTAAATGTAGCCAATTCTATGGACGGTTCTCTGGCCTAGTCCAGAACTCTCTAGCTTTGTTAGCTGTTGTGTCTAGTAAGGATAATTGTTTGATGATGATAGGTGGAAGTGGAGTATACTGGAATACTAGTGTGCGTAGGCCAGTGTCTATGTCTAATTCTCTTGTGGATTCGTTGGGCTGCGGGATTTGTGGGTCACAACCGTAGACTCTTAGTCGTTGTGGACCTGTTATGGTCATGCGTGAAATCAAGTCCTAATCCCTAATATCCAGTAATCATATGCTTTCTCAGCTTCTATATTTAGGATCAATAACTGTGTGATTTTCTCAGAATACCCTACAGGTGTTCGTGCAACCTGGATTCTTAGGCTAGTATCTATATCTAGAAGAGTGTCTCCTGCATCTGGCTGTGGGACCAAAGGATCACAACCAAAGGTTTGTTCTCTTTCGAACCCTTCTACAGTCATATGAATGTTTTCCTAGGGTAATCTGTAGTTCGGTTGATTCGACCAAAACGTGTGTGCTTGGTCGTCTTCTATGTTTAGTCCGCTCAACTGAGAATTGATTTGTTGCAAGCTTACCATTGTTTGGAAGACTTGAATCCTAAGATTTTGATCTATATCAGTTATTGCCGTGATGAGATTGGGCTGGGGCACGATTGGCTCGAATATGTATTCCCTGGGCTCTCTAGGTCCCGTGATTGTCATACAAAAGTAACAAAGTAAATTAACTGTAACAAAATGAAATTTAACTATGTGAAGTGTATCTATAGCATATATGTTTTCTCTATCTTTTTGTGTTTTTCTGATGAAATTTATGAATTTAAGAAAGCAACTATTTAAAATATCTAGAAATGACAACTAAAATAATCAATTTAAAACAAACAAAATAACCGAGTGTAGCTATTTGTCTATGTAATTTGTAGATCTATTCTAAACAATAAAATAGCTCATCTAATCTATTTGCAAGATTCTCGATCCTACCTCAGAAGTGAGGAGTGAATCATAGTTTCTCAGAAACTATCAATCCCCACAGCTTCCCTGGCAATATCGAGAATAGAATTTACTGAAATAAAGCAATTAACTACTCTATTTGATATGATTCTAACTAGAACTTTGAAAGCTAGAACCTGGATTCTGCAGAACAGTGGCGAATCCGATGGTGTGTGTGATCTTGTCCCCTCAGTGTGATCTCCTCATTCTTTCATGTTCACGTGGATCCAGAAAAGCGTGTAATGCTAGCATCAACAGAAGTAGATATTGGGATAAAGGCAGCTCAAGAACACAGACCGAATACAATGCGAGTAGGAGAGGGATAACGCAAGAGTACAGAGCTTGGCTTATGCAATTCCTAGCGGGATCTATTGCGAGTCATGCAACATAAAGCATCCAGAACCTGAAACTATCCTATTTGAGGAGAAAAACCTACAACTTTAATGGCTTCCTAAGCTATTCTACTCCAATGGATTGGATGAAATAACAACACTGCTTGCACAAGATGGATTTGTGGCTTACCAACAGTAAAACAATGCTAACTAAGCATGTAATGAACTAAACTATGAATCCTAAGCAAAATAAAAGACTGAATTACTGAAATGAGAAGATGAGAAGTGAATGAGGGGCCATTTGCTTGAGCACAAGCCATCTATTTATAGCATTTGCATTTACCCAAGGTAAAAGCCAAATAGAACTCTTAAACTATAAACAATGGAAAAACACTATTCCAGGGAACCAGAATCATAAATGCAAGCTTATGGCGGTGAAAGAAAGCTGGTAAAATGTTGAATTTACGTGAGTCATGTTAAAAGAGCTTTTGCGTGGAAAATGCGTAAAGGACCGCCGCCCTGTTCAGGGCAGTGGTTACAAGTCCGCCGCCCTAGGCAGGGCGGCGGTTTCGTCACTGAAGAGAAAAAGGCTAAGAAAAGAGGGGAAAAGGAAAAATAAAGCACGCGGGGGCTAAGCAGGGGCATGCGGGATGTTAACGCACACTTGGAGAGATTTTCGGGATCCTAAACACCTTGCGAGGAGACCTGTATCATCATTAGGGCACGTGTCACGTTGTTCTGGCAGTACAGTACCTTACAATTTTGGGTACGTACATATTGCCCCCCTTAGAGAAGCATTTTAGCCATGAAGAGGCGTAAAACGGTGGGTCCGAGTATGGCGGTCCCGAAATGGGAAGTTAGAAGTTATACCTGATACATCCGTGTGTTGAAATGATGCCATCCAAAATTCCCGTTACCTACAAAATGAAAAGAGAACTCAAGTGCAGATAGACACAATAGTTTGAAAAATAAATGCTAAAATAACAGGGAATGAGAACGTACCATTTGTGCGGGGATAGGAACTTACCTCCGTCAGCGCTCCAAACCTGTGAAAAAGTCATTTTAAAACGAATCAGAGTGCTATATATATGAAAGTGGGCCCATTTTCCTATTCATTTGCGCAAGTCGATTTGATTGATTTTGAGCTCTGGGACCCACAGTGACGGTTTCTTGCGTGAGTAGAGTCAAAACATCTGTGACGAGATAGCGATCATGCCTCCACGTGCGGCACATCGACCCGTGAGATCACAGGTTAGTTTTCTTCAGTTTCTCCTTTTTATCACCTTAAATTTGAAATGCTAAATACTTTGTCATGGGGGGGTAATTTTTGAAAATGTTAGTGTTGAAAGGTCCACCTAGGGGGGGCGCCTACTGGGTAGGCTTTGTTTTTAGGTAAAATGGTCATTTTTTTACGTTTTTTAGGCTTTTTAAATTTAAAAACCCACGTGGGTTTTCGAACCACAACCTCCGCCCTGCCTAGTGCGGTGGTTACATGACCACCACCCTATTGGCGGTTACACGACCACCGCCCTTAAGGTGGCGGTTACAAAACCGCCCCCTGCTCAGGGCAGCGGTTTTGCACAGAATGCAAAAGGAACCTCTTTTTGAGATTGTGTTTGTATTTTTAGCATTTCTACGTGCTTTCATGATTTTTCTAGTATTACTTGGATGCTAACTTGCTTTGTTTTGTGTGTTTTTGGGTGTATGCAGGCGAGGGAGGAGTATATCTGGTGGAGTAGAGAGAGGGAGTGTGATTGGCTCCCAGGGGTTCTAGATGCCCTCTCACAGGATGAGGAGGACACTCTTCAGCAGGCTGGGATACTACGCATTTCACGCATGCCCCACGTTACACCATCTAGTCACATCCTTTGTGACTTGTTCTCATACTGGGATGTAGATCGGAACACCTTCCGATTGCCAGGGGTCCGCGGTGAGTGGACTATTACACTGGAGGACGTCTATCGCATTCTAGGGGTCCCGATCATCGGGAGACGACTCACCCTAGAGACAGCAGGCTCACAGGCACAAATTGCACAGTGGGCCACATATATGGGAGATGTAGTCATCTCCACGGGGTCAAAGAAGGGGGTGAGAGTTTGATCTATTCCTTCTTTGCCCATCCCCCTACTTCGTCAGGCCATCATGGGGATCCTTGCCTCGAGACTGATCGGGGACAAGGGAGGAGATACATTATTATACTGCTGGTCCCCCATTATTACACAGATAGAGGGGCACGGTCGGATATATGCCTAGGGAGCAGACATTCTTGGGACCACCTACCATGACTTATACAGGGTGGTCCATTTACAGGGGCAGTCATTGAGCCACCTGACTCTAGTCATGAGTTGGGTCTATGAGCATTTCATCCCTTATGGCAGGGGTGTGGAGGTGGTAGATCCTGGAGCTGTGAGGGCAGCCAGATGGATAGACATGTCGGTGCTTAGAGCACCTCATCAGCCAGTTGCCTCCCTGACTACTGCCGACATGGAGGCCACACCATACCAGACTATGGCAGGCATATGGGGCGAGGAGGCTCTTACCTTGATCTCCTACTCCACGACAGGGCAGCTTATTGATAGAGTGGGGCAAGTGGAGATGCACCCCTTTGGCCGAGTTCCTCAGTAGTTTGGCCTACCATACATGGGTATGCTTCCCCCAGTGGCGCCAGTATATAGATCAGTCCGAGAGGCCAGAGTGGGGCCTAGAGGCCAGGGTTGGACAGTGGTTACTCCTGGTGTTCCTATTTCAGCCAGGAGGATAGTTCGTGCCAGAGGGAGAGCTGGTGTGCCTCAGGAACCTTTACTTCAGATTTCCACGGGTCCTACCCATAGCAGCGATGACCCCATTGAGGTAGACTGAGTCTGAGGAGTTTACGGGGGGTAGAGAAAGAGGAGGAGACCAAGGATAGTGATCCTGAGTGGCATGATACCCAGGATATCATGCAGGCGGAGAGGGCTGAGCAGAGTGTAGAGAGGGTGACTCTGGTTTCAGAGGAGCCACTCTCCCAGGGCCATGGGGAGGATGAGTCTATTGCGGGGTGTTACGTTGCTCCAGCCACAGGAGCAGCCCCTCAGTCGGCAGCAGCATCCGTGGCAGGCGCTGATCCCATAGACCCATCATGGAGGCCTGGTGATCTGAGTAAGTTATCCTCTCTCCCTTCTAGTGTTTGTTTCTTTGTTAGGATCTCCTTAGTTGCTATCTTGTATCTTTTAATTCCTTGTTTGGTTTCTAATTTTTTTTCTCCTTTGTTTGTAGAGACCGCCGATGAGTGGCGGGACTTGATCCGCAGGGTATGCACTGATACCCTGATGATCCCCATGGAGAGGACCCGCGCAGAGCTGTCCGTGGACGCTGGGGAGCCTTCAGGAGTTGGCAGACATACCGATGTCTTTGCTCCAGTCTGGCATGTGGCCAGGATGGTATCGACCCTTTGCACCGAGCTAGCGGGGTACAGGACGGCTGAGCATCTGATGAGGAGCCATTCTCGTGGTGAGACTGCGGCTGCCCCTCGAGATCCTGAGCCCTCCGTGCATTCAGAGTGCCGGCGTAGCCGGAGTCCTAGGCATGGGTGTGCACCTTCAGAGGGGTCCCGTAGGGATTGAGAAGCCACTTGGATCTCGTAGATTTTGTACTATATATATTATTTTGTATATCCCAGGCTCTTTGAGTGTTTTGACCATGCTTAGTGCATGATGGCATTGTATATAAACATTGATTATTTATATATATGCATTCGTTCTGGATCAAAATCTTGGCATTCATGGCTTTCTTTCTATTTCTAGTTTCCTCATGTATGCTATGATGTACGTTTATATGTTTCTTTTAGAATATATGCAATGGTGAACAAATGATGCAAGTGTTTTACTTTCCTTTTGTGTTTCATGATGCTGATATATGATGATGTAGATATAATGTGATTTTGAATCTTAGTTTCTGTAAGCAATTTTGGATACTTCATGTTTGTTTTGGCAAAGTGATGAAAACAAACCGGTATGATGAACAGATAAACCTGCCCCTACCCCCAACTCCACGCAACTAGTAAGATGCGAGGGCTTATCACCAAGAGTTGGGAAGGGCGCAAGTTATGAGGTGTAGTGAAATGATAGTGATGAAAGACAGACAAAGCTTTGGTGGAACCAAATTAGGACACCACAAGTCTACTCTACTCGAGTGACTTCATAGTTTTGGATGCAACTTGCTTTGCGGTTTATCCAGACTTAGACCCGTAGATGGCCACATAGTAGACAAAATCTGGGTTTTTAGGATTTTAACTCTCTTGGGACTTTGAACATCTGATTCATTTGTTTTTGACTCAAAGTTTCAAAGTTTGAATTGTTTGTGTATGACTTTTTGCATTTATTTGTCAAGAGGACCCCCTACAGTTTGCCCCATGCTACTAGTAAAAAGTGTGGGTTTATCACCGTGGGAAAAGTATAGGCGAGTAAGGTCATTCCCATCTTTTCCCAACCGTACGTCACTAGTAAGAGACACAAGCTCATCACCAAAGGTTGGTGGGTGGGGCAAGAAAATGTGTAAAATTAATATTTTCTATTTGACCAATGTTTGACTTGTTTATTTGAGTAAAATGTTAGTATGTGTTCATTTCCAAAGAGATATACATATGGGATAGATGTGACACCATGAAGCTTCTAGAATAGACCATAGGCAAGACACCTATCCTAAGAAGAAATAAAAAGTGAGAATAAACTTGAAGATCTTGGTATGGTTACCGTTAAGACTTTGCCATGTCTATCTTTATTTGATAAAATGATTTTGAGATAATTTGATGATATCATGAAAATGGAGAAGTATGATTAAAGAGTTTATGCCAACAACATCATGAGTTTGTAATGAACTTCTTTGAGAATAGATTCCTTAATCACCATTTGTCTATGAATCAAGCGGGAAAATATGATCCTAATCTATATGAAGATGCAATGTAGATATATATATATATATATATATATATATATATATATATATATATATATATATATATATATATATATAAGTTGTGCTAGCTTCTTACGCGTAAAAACTCTTGAGGTGTAGGGAATTGACTGTTTCACCAAATTCCTCACCTTCTAGCGTACATAAGAGTTATGCACTATTCCCATAGTCTTTCATGACTCGGTATGGGCCTAACCATTTAGGCCAGAATTTCCTTCCTTCGCCGGTCTTCTTGTCGATCCGACTGTCTAGTCTTAGAACGAGATCACCTTCATATATGTCGCGCTCATAGACTTTCTTGTTATATTACCGGCACATCCAATCAGCATAGACTCTGTGTCGTTGGTCAACATCTAACCTAGTTTCATCTAGGCTTTCTAGTTGGGAAAGACATGCTTCTCTGTAAGCGTCTTCATCCAGAATCCCTTGTAATGAAATGCGGAGACTGGGTATTTCAACCTCGAGTGGGAGAACTGCCTCTGCCCCGAACACTAGTGAAAAAGGAGTTGCTCCCGTTGGTGTTTTTATTGAGGTTCGGTGGGCCCATAAGTCCATATATAACTTCAAGTGCCAATCTCGTTTGTTTTCTTTCACCGTTTTAAGGAGAATGGCTTTTAGTGTTTTATTCGTCGCTTCAGCCTGTCCATTGGCTTGAGGGTAATACAAGGAAGCCGTATGATGGCTTATTTTAAATTTATTGCATAGCTCGCGAACCTCTTCATTCTTAAAATAAGTTCCATTATCAGAGATAATGATTTGCGGGATACCTTACCTACAAATGATTTGGTTTAAAATGAACTTGGCGATTACAGAACCAGGTACAGTAGTAAGAGGCATAACCTCTACCCATTTGGTAAAATATTTGGTGGCCGTGATTATAAAATTATGGCCATCTGCGGAGGAGGGAGAGAATTTCCCTATTAAATCTAGGCCCCATGTAGAAAAGGGCCATGGAGTAGCGATTGGTTGCACAACTTGTGTCGGCATATGGATCTCATGAGAGAATTCTTGGCACTTATGACACCTGCGTACGAACTCTACTACGTCGTGTTCTAGAGTAGGCTAGAAATATCCCATTCGATGTATTTTATGAGCGGTGACATGACAATCAAAGTGGCCTCCACACATTCCACTATGGGATTCATGGAGAATCTTCTTGGATTCTTCCATGTCGACACATCTTAGGAGCATTCCATCGAATGCTTTCTGATAGAGCACTTGCTCTATAATGATGTATTTAGCTACGATAATACGTAACCGCCTTCTTTATTGTGGTGTAGCTCCTTCTGGATACATATGGTCCATGATATAATTAATGATATCAGCGTACCAGGGACACTCAGAGATAGAGGGTCAGGTTTCGATGTAGTATACGCACTCTTCTGGAAAATCTAAATCTACTAGATCACCTCCATCTAATGGGTTATCAGCTAACCAATCTACGATGATTTGTCCTTTAACCGACTTCTGATTTACAAATGTTAATTTGAATTCCCCCATTAAGGTTATAAAACGTCCAGCCTTTTTAGACAAGGATCCTTATGTGAGGAAAGTTCGTAAATGGTCCGTTTTTACCATGACTCTTGTTTCTTTATTTAGGATATAATGTCTTAAGCGTTTGGTTGTAAAAAATATGGTGAGGCATTCTCGTTATGCTTGGGTATAACGTGTTTCATAGTCGAGTAACGTTCGGCTAATGAAATAAATCACGCGTTCTCTCTTGTCATCATCTTCTTGAGCCAACATGCAGGCTAGCGAGACATTGGTTGCTCATGAATATAAAATTAACGGGCGATCTAGCTTAGGTGGCATTAGTGTAGGTGGTGATAACAGGAAACACTTAACTACATCAAAAGCGTCATTGCAATCTTCAGTCTAATCAATGCTATATGTTTCGCACGGAATGGTTTCAGCTCTACAGAATAGACTTGCTTCTATCCTATCATTCCTTTGAGAAATAGATAAGGGTTAGGGCTAGGAGGAATACCTGTTAAATGTTGAGATGGTGTGCGTGTACCGTAGATAAAGATCAGATCGACTGTGAAGAACTCCTTTT
This sequence comes from Taxus chinensis, assembly GCA_019776745.2. NCBI lineage: Eukaryota > Viridiplantae > Streptophyta > Pinopsida > Cupressales > Taxaceae > Taxus > Taxus chinensis. The sequence goes on from CM034150.1 coordinate 17,042,513, forward strand.
TGTCTTGGAAGGACTACCTGCAAGTAAGAATACAAGACCACCAGATTTTAATTAGACAATAAATGAGTGATCTGCCTTAGGCCCAGGAAATATAAAACTTCCTTTCGAAGGTGGTCAGTTCCCCTTTTAATACGATTTAACACAAATGATAACAAAGAAAGCTATTGCAAAATCACGATCTAGGTATCTCGCTACAAAGCAATAGAAGCTAAATTATCAATAATAAAGCGTCACGTTGTTTGTTCGGTTATTGGTCGTTGGTACATTCAGGTTGAGTTATAGGGATAAACCAGACTAGATCTGAGGTTGTTAGGTGGCAAATAGGTGAGAAAAGGGTTTTGGGGTATAAGTCACAGTGACCGACGCCGGTCACTGGGTAACCAACCGTGGTTAGAGAACCGTTGCCGGTAGGGGATAAACGATACTGGTAGGGTCAGCAATCTAAGTGCTTCTGGATAGAGGTTGGTTGCAAGGTGATTGTGGGGTTATTAAGATTGGGGGATGGCTGAGGGGAATGATGGGAGGATAGGGAAGACTCAGAGTGTGGTAAAATGGCCTTCTGGGCAATATCAGGATGTATGGGTGAAGGTTAAGTGCAGTATGTTGCTGGTAGTAGATCTAGGAATAAACTTATGATTACTATTAATCAACAGTTCAAGAAAATGGTGCTTAAAAACATATATAAAACACTACTTACTAGTCCCTGATGCAGATGCAGGTTTCAGGACTGTGATGATGAAGATAGGACCCAAGTTGGATGATCTGATAATCTAAGATGAGTTATCTCCTCTTCTGATGCTCGGATGAGTGTTACTGGGCTCTGGTTATTCAGTTGCAGTCTTGGGCTTGATGTCCTTCTTTGCAAACTCTTCCTGTTTCTTCACTTGTCTCTGCTCAGCCAAGAAAATCCGGATCCTTTCAATGATTTCTCCTCCTCTCGATCAAATGAAAATCCGATCCTTTGTTTTGGTTGGAAGTGGTCATTTACAGGGAACCGATGGCGGTTACACAAATGACGGCGGTCGAGTAGGAACCGGTATCGGTTAGGTCAAAGCGGGCTATTTTTGGTAAAATAGCCAGCTTTCCCTCCTTTTCTTCAGAGGGATTGGTTGCGGGCTTGGTCAAATCATTATGAAGTTGGTTTTAGGTGCGGATGAGGAGTAATTAGTCATAGGTGTGGAATTGGACCAAGTTATAGGTCTTAATTAGGTTATTTTAGGGTTAAGACTAGGTCATGATGAGGTGGCGACATGAGGTGGCAGGTATGACGATGTGGATTTATTAATTATAAGGTAATTAATAAATAATCGTGTAAGGTTTAGGTGATGAGGTTAGGTTGCGAAATGGGATGCGGGGTACAGGGTGTCGTAATGACACAAATTTGGTGTCTACATTAGCCCCTTATTGTCGTGTAGTTTGTTCTGTAAAGCTGCACGGATAATAATAAGAAGTGGTTACCCCTGTTAAGGGTATAGGTAATCCCCCTCAAATCTATCACAGATTGAGGTAGTGTGAAAGCAGGGATAGGGTTGATAAAGGGTAAATGGTGTTGAGATAACGGTAAGAGGGTGGGGTAGGTCCAAGGAAGCAAACGCACGTTGAAATGCAGTAGTGCGACCAGGGTATATGATTTGAAGAGAAAACAACCAATTCATAGGCAAAGGTCGATAGTTTATCCAAACAAGGGTGATATAATCCTGGTATCCAAGGCATAGGAAGTAGCTCTAGGGGATATAACGGGTAAGGTACAGGAACGTTTAGGCATGTTCGGCAGTAACAAATGGTTGGTTTGGTTGAGATAAACGTCACGGTCTTGGTCTAGGAAAAGTTGGTCGACTGATCAAGTCAAGGACCCTAATCATGCTAAAACACGAACATGTGAGCTCGATTGAACAAAAAGCTACATGATGGATGGATAAAATAAAACGTTGATTGTGGGTATGGTATTTAATTAGTGCGGCCTTAGGTCGGGCCAAATGGTGCAACCTTGGGTCGGGCCAAATGGGTTGGTTGTGGCCTTGGGTCGGGCCAAATGGGAGGTTACGGCCTTGGGTCGGGCCAAATGGGTTGGTTGCGGCCTTGGGTCGGGCCAAATGGTAGGGTATGGCCTTGGGTCGGGCCAAATGGGTTGGTTGCGGCCGTGGGTCGGGCCAAATGGTAGGTTACGGCCTTGGGTAGGGCCAAATGGGTTGGTTGCGGCCGTGGGTCAGGCCAAATTGGTTGGTTACGGCCTTGGGTCGGGCCAAATAGGTTGGTTACGGCCTTGGGTCGGGCCAAATGGTAGGTTACGGCCTTGGGTCGGGTCAAATAGGTTGGTTACGGCCTTGGGTCGGGCCAAATGGTAGGTGACGGCCTTGGGTCGAGCTAAATAGGTTGGTTACGGCCTTGGGTCGGGCCAAATTGGTTGGTTACGGCCTTGGGTCAGGCCAAATGGGTTGGTTGCGGCCTGGGGTCGGGCCAAAGAAGTTAACAAAGGGTTATCAACGAAGGTGGATATAGGTGATGTTGGTATAAAGGGCTATTAGTAAATAAAGGGCAAAATTGGGGTAGAAGTTGGAATAAAACCGATGTCGATTATCTATGACCGATATCGGTTAGTGGACCAATACCAGTTCTTTAAGGCATAATAAAGCCGATATCGGTTATAGGTCAAAAACCTATAAAAAGAAAAATACGGCCTGTAATTGTCACATTTGCAATTTGAAAACCGATTTGGGTTTTCTGAGGTGGATTATTGAGATTGGAGCATTTGTTGGTTGAGGTGGCGCTATTTGAGTGGAGAATTGAGTGTTTAGTGGACCCTAGTGAGTAGGAGGCAGCAGTTGATTGGTGGAGGACCCAGCAGAGGAGAATTTATAGCCATGGCACATCCAGGAGGAGCAGGAGGTGCTGGACCAGCTGGACCACCACCACCCATCCCACCACGACGACGTGTCGTCGTACCGGTAGGTTCGAAACCCTTCATTGTGTGAGTTTGATGTTGTTAGGCTATTTTTGGGGGTTTGTGTAGGAATCCATGTTTTGGTAAAATAATGAATAAATTGAAGCTATTTAAAAAACGAAGAGGATAGATGGGTAAAATAGGGCAAGGCGGCAGGGTGGGTAGATTTTTAGGGTGTTTGGGTGGGTAAATAGGTATAAATAGGCAAAAAAAGATTTTGGGGGGCCGCGTCGGGTTCGGCTCCGTGATTTTTTAGTGACCGATGTCGGTCGCTAAGCGATCGGCATCGGTCGCGAAATTTTTGGGTTTGTCAGGTTTGTTGGTGACCGGTGTCGGTTGGGAGTGGACCGGCGTCGGTGGAAAGGAGACCGGGGTCGGTTAAGGGTGACCGGTACCGGTCCCTAGGCAAGATTTTCTATTTGGTTGTGTCGTTTTGTGGTGGTTTTGGATGTTAAGTTCTTGTTGGGGATGGCGTGTTGGGTTGTGTGGTGTTGTTTATGATTGGGGTTGGTGTGTTGGGTGTGAAGATGTTGGGGGATATTGTAGAATATAGGTGGGAAGAGGGGTTTGTTAGAGAGTCGGGGTGTGGTCGGGGGGAAAGGGGTATAGAGAGGATAAGTAGATGTTGTGATAGAGAGTAGGGCTAATGCAGTGGGTGATTTTGTGCAGGCACGTCAGCAGCTGACTATGCGGGACAAGATGCCCCCGTTGTTGAGACGGATGCGGCCACACGTGTCCGCAACGCAGTGGGGTATCATGCGCGAGGTGGCACTCAGTAGAGTCCAGTGGTACAGAGCGATCGACAGGGATCATAGTTTGATGGTCGCCCTCATCGAGATTTGGGATCCGGCAACCAATTTGTCCCATCTCCTGACTGGAGAGATGACCATCACATTGGAGGATGTGTATCACATCCTTCGATTACCGATTGATGGAGAGGCAGTCTTTCAGGTTGACGCTGAGACAGCCATGGACAACATCCTACACGTATTTGGGGATGCAGCTGTGCTACTGACATATCACAGCGCGAGTATCGCGTATGGGGATATGTACCGAGCCCACCGCCATGAGACATGGCTTGTCGTGTTGATGATGATCGGGATCACCTGCTTTGCCCTCCCAGACTCAGAGGGAGGCCGCTTTCCACGGGCGCTTATGGGGGTGCTACATGAGATGGTGGAGGAGCACACAAGTTATGCTTGGGCACCAGTATACCTGGTGCAGTTATACCGTGAGCTGTGGGGCTATCGCCGGATGAGGCAATTCGAGATTTTCTCGACGTTTTTACTACACTGTTGGGCATATGAGCATATCATATGCATTAGACTAGTAGGGCTGCCTCAGCAGCCATGGCCACAGGTCATCTATAGATACGGCTTTCAGAGGTGGTTGGGGGTCGTGGGCCAGCCACGAGCAGTGCTTGCAGGGTGGGACGTCACTTATTATAGACATATGTTAGAGGGCTTGACAGCGTTAGATATTGTATGGAGACCTTATAGAGGTCATCACCCGCACGGAGGAGCCCAAGCACAGTTGCAGCGGATCCAGTATACATTAGCGGGACGGAGGCCGAGAGAGTATGAGAGGATACCCCTGGAGAGGGTACGCAGGTAGATGGGGCTACGACAGGATGAGCCACCGCACTTCCCTCAGTACCAGAGGGATGATGTAGAGGCTCCACTGCCTGCACCACAGCCCGTAGACCCAGATTGGGTTACTGAGAGGCCAGCAGATGATACTGTAGATGATGCCGGCTGCACAAGAGCATTTTTGGTTTGGTGGGCCGGAGAGAGAGCTGCGAGGATAGCACAGCCCGCACAGCCAGACTTAGCAGTTGTTAGAGCAGAGAGGGACTAGCTCAGAGGGCAGGTATAGTTATTACAGGGGCAGCTTGCTGCCGCACAGGCACAGATAGGTGTCTTACCGGGGCAACTAGCCCAGGCTCAGGTACAGGTATAGGTACAAGCACCAGCAGCAGCACCAACAGCGGCACCGACACAGCCGCAGGTATCGGTACCACCACAGCCACAGGCACCACCAGCGGCACCAGCACAGGCACAGGGGGCACTGGCAGTAGGATTCAAGGGACCAGCCCCAGCACCTACGGTGGCTCGTGATCGTTATATGGAGGCTAGAGCGGAGGCCCGGTACTATCAGGATATTCTTGATGGTACCGGGGCTGATTATCAGCCATATGCGACACATAGAGCAGAGACCTCTCGAAGCCAAAGATCTCAGGGAGGTGCAGCCACAGCCGATGGGTCTGTGACAGGTAGGAGGCGAGAGGCAGCACAGGGACCAGCAGGTAGACAGGCAGAGGGCGGTGGAGAGAGCTGAGGGGTCCCTGTATAGTTTTGGATTGGTTCATTGGATATGGGCACCGGTCTGCGAACCGGCTATGTTTATAGAGGCCTGCGTGCCTAGATATTATGTATTCATTTATTCATTTATTGTATATACCGGCCTGCGAGCCGAGTACGGGTTGTACAGTGGATACCGGCCTGCGAGCCGAGTATGTTTTTGATATGAGAGACCGGCCTGCGAGCTGAGTCGAGATTATTGACAGTGATTGCGGCCTGCATGCCGGCTTTGTTATATTATAAGATCACAGAGGCCCCGATGCAGGGCACATTGTATATTTGAAACTTTGTATATATATAGATATGATGATTTGACCCACATATTGTGGGTAAAAATGTGTTAAGTGTTTTGAAAATGGTTTGTGATATTTAATGTATGATGATTTTGATTTACATGGTGTTATATATTAATGATGTTGATGTCTTTTGTTGATGGGATATATGTATGTATATATAAATGATAAGTTTAGTTGACATGTTGTATTATGAAATGTTGTATGTTTTGTCGTTGGTTTTGTGAAATTGAATGTATGTAGCTATTAAGTTGGATCCAAATGGTGTATAGATTGATAGCTTTTGATATCGTTAGTGGATGGCTTATGTGTTTTTGTAATGTAGATAGATGATGTTGATGAAATTGTAATGAGATGTGGATTTAATGAAAAATATGGATGATGGTGTTGTTCATGCAGGAAAAAGGGACGGGCGCCACAAAAATTTGCAAAAATGAAGAGACGACTTAAGGTTTAAGCAACAAGGGGACACCTGACCGATATCGGTGATGTAACCGATGTCGGTAGCTATATGACCGGTATCGGTTATGTAACCGATATCGGTTATGCAAGAATTATTTTCCTAAAAATAGAACTGCTGGATTGGCAACTTAAGTTCTTATTTTTAGCATTCTTATTTTTAGAGTCATGCAACAAGTTAAACATGCAAATGCGACGCTGTTTGACAATTGCTACAGGTAATTGCATGAAAGAATTTGAGTGATAAGGAGGAAAGAGACAGGTGAAGTGAGCATGGGATGAGATTCAGAAGGCAGAAAGACAAGTTATATTTGAAGAGTGTGGTGAATATGGCTGAACGAGGAGAAACATCCAGCAGGCAGGGACGAGGGGGAAGACATGTTCCGCCCCAAGCTGCTGCATCCCGAGAGGTAAATTGTTTGGTTGTAATTTGATTCTTGCATGTGTTGTAAATAGGATGAAAGAAGTGTAAGTGGGTAAAGATGAGAAAAAAGGTGATAGGAAAGGGTTGGGGATGGTATGAGTGCTACGGGGTAGGTAAACAAGGTGGGTATGTATGTTTTTAGGTATAAATAGGAGTGAACGGGCAAAATAATTATCGTAGGTGTATGCTTTAAGCAGGGTAGATATACTTTGATAGTGACCGGTATCGTTTATAGGTAACCGGTATCAGTTATCAAACCGGTATCGGTTATGCATAATCGGTATCGGTCACTGTAAGGGTTTTCAGATTTTGAGAAAAAGCCCGTAGAGATTTGTTCTTTTGAATAATTATGTGTCGTTTTGATGTATGCAGGCAGAAGCAAGGTTAAGGATGAATGATACTATGCCAGCATTGTTGTCATGAATCTGAGCGGATGTAACACCAGCTGAATGGGCATTGATAAATCGGTTGGGGTTAAGTGGAATCCACTATTATTCAAGAATCGCGCGTAACCATGCTATGTTGCAGGCATTGATTGAGAGATGGAATCCAGAAAAGAATACCTTCTATCTACCAACAGGGGAGATGACAGTGAATTTGGAAGATGTGTTCCGTATTTTGAGACTCCCAATGATAGGAAAAACAGTGTATCAGGCATTGCCCAGCGCGGGGCGGGCAGCGATAACAGCAGTATTTGGGTCAGCTGCACGAGATTTGACACATCGAGGTTTATCATTTACGTATGGTATAATGTATGCAACACACCCTGAGGAAACAAGGTTGGCCGTGCTATTAATGATAGCGGTGGGGTATTATGCATTGCCGAGGGTGGAAGGTGCAAGATTTCCCAAAGCATTGATGAGTGTTATTTGGGAAATGATAGAAATGAGCATGACATTCACATGGGCACCCGCGTATCTGGTAGAGTTATATAGGGGTTTATGGGCCTGCAAGTGAAAACACAGGACGAAACTAGATTGTTCATACTTATTACATTGTTGGGCCTATGAGCATATTGTTTGTGTGCGTCCAATAGGCCGACCCATTGAGTCGGGAGAAGCAGGAGTGCAAAGGTTGGGATTCAGACGATGGGTCCAGACAGAACAAGAGGCGAGATCCCAGGCCGTGATAGATGACATCGAGTATTATAGACAAGTATGGGAGATGGTGGCGATTGCGGATATTTGTTGGAGGCCGTATGGGAACTATATGGTGACAGAGCACATAGCTGAGGAGTTGAGGGGTGTAGAGTGATTGAGGTGGATCGCAGGGCATAGGCCGGGTGAGTACGAGAGGATTCCTCTAGATCGTGTGCGGCAACAATTTGGGTTCATTCAGGATATACCTATGACATATAGACCATACATGAGGATCGACGCCGAGGCAGCATTCTCACCTCCCCGGCCTACACCTCCAGAAGGGCCAGAAGAGATAGCAGCCGATCGTAGGGTAATGGATGCGGGAACGACAGAGGCCTATAGAGTATGGTGGGTAGCAGAGCTGCGAGGTGCACGTGAGCGCCCTGACATAGCTGTGATTACAACAGAGAGAGATTGGATGTAGGATTTGGCTCGCCAGCTTCAAACACAGGTGAATGAGACAATGGGATTGTTAGAGGCTTCACAGTTACGAGTGGAGAGACTGGAGGCAAGATTCCTCCACGCAAGAGGACGTATTCGTATGTTACAGGAGATGTTGGCGGATCAATGGGAGGAACCAATGGCAGTGGCACCTTTGAGGATGGAGAGGCCAGCTGAGGGGCATCGATGATCATGATCACCACCTAATTCGGGAGGAGGTGCAAGGATCTAAGTGAATTTCATAGGAATATAAGAATAAATAAAGATGTCGACCTGCGAGTCGATGATAGAGAAGATGTATTTGTTTAACATCTAAAATAAAACTAAAGATGTATGTTCTTTTGAGTGATGATAATAATAAGAATGGTTGTGTTTGAATGTTATTTTTGTTTTGTTTGAAAAAGGATAAAGATGAATGTTTGGCAAATAAAAAACATACAAAAAATATTTATATTTACAACACATGATAGGGTAAGGTAGGGGATGGTCGAGCTAACCTTGGGAGACCCCATGTCTCCTAAGTGCTGCCTACATAGCCCATTGCACAAAGCAAGGAAGGGCCTCAGACTGATGTAGTTCTCCCTTAGGATTAGGGAGAGGTGAATTCAGGCAATTGGGTTGTGGTTAGGCAATTTTGTTGGTTGGTAAAAATTTGATGTTGGTAGGGTAATGTTGTTGGTGTTGGTAGGGTAAAGCAAAAGTTAGCATTCCCAAGGAGTAGGGAATCGCGTCCTGATTAAGGTCAACACACAATCTTAGAGCTGAGCAAAAGAGGCAAGAGTGTCCCGTAATTGAGAAGAGCTAAACAAACCACATATTAATGTAGGATGAGCTTGAATCCCTAGGTACCTTGCATAGGCGAGAAGTCGATAGGTGAAAAGAGTGGTATAATCACAATATATCGGATATACGTCACGTCCCTTGAGTTTTTTTGCTTTAACAAATGGTGAGGTGAAGTGGTTGATGTGGGCGAGGGTGCGAGGAATTTATTATAAGATGATTATTCTGAAAAAAGAGAATCAAACCTAAATAGACAAGTCCATGACTCAAAAGTGTTTTGAAATACTGCTTTTATTTTTATTTTATTTTGCTGGATATAGACTGATCGATGCGGGAAGTCTACATGGGATATATATTTTATTGTTCTTGAGGTCTTCACGAAGCTGATCAATGTGAGAAGCTTCTGATAAAGGCTGACTATGTATAGCTGTCCTTCAAGGGAGCAGTCTATTTATAGTAGCAGATGCGGTGTTTATGTATAGCTGTCCTTCAGGGGAGCAGTCTATATATAATAGTAGCACTAGTTTGGCATATAGCTGTCCTTCAAGGGAGCAGTCTATTGTATAATTTAGAGGTTCAGATGTCCGTTGTTCATAAAGCATCTAGTTTTTGTAGGAAGTTTGACTCAAGAAAATCCCATAAGTGTTTTAATTAAGAATGTGTTATTTTGATACTTTGGAGTCATGGACTAGACTAAAAAGGGGAAGACATCTTTTAAGGGGAGGTGATAATCAAACCATGTGAGCTTGATTTGATTCTGAGATGGAAGAAACAAAGTGTATGCGGTGGTAAAGGAGCTCAAGGGACGAGCGTAAGGTAGATAAGAAGTGATATAATACTAATTTCAACAATAGAATGGTCGAAGATGCAAGGCATTAAGGGGCTCAGGCTCGGGTTTACCATTAAGCGAAGCTAAACGATAAGTTCTTGATCCATAAGTGTGAGTGATAATGTAAGGCCCAATCCAATTAGGTTTACCAAAATGTTTCACACGGAATGGTTTCGGCTCTGCAGAATAGACTTGCTTCTATCCTATCATTCCTTTGAGAAACAGATAAGGGTTAGGGCTAGGAGGAATACCTGTTAAATGTTGAGATGGTGTGCGTGTACCGTAGAGAAAGATCAGATCGACTGCGAAGAACTCCTTTTTGTCTTGGAAGGACTACCTGCAAGTAAGAATACAAGACCACCAGATTTTAATTAGACAATAAATGAGGGATCTGCCTTAGGCCCAGGAAATATAAAACTTCCTTTCGAAGGTGGTCAGTTCCCCTTTTAATACGATTTAACACAAATGATAACAAAGAAAGCTATTGCAAAATCATGATTTAGGTATCTCGCTACAAAGCAATAGAAGCTAAATTATCAATAATAAAGCGTCACGTTGTTTGTTTGGTTACTGGTCGTTGGTACGTTCAGGTTGAGTTATAGGGATAAACCAGACTGGATCTGAGGTTGTTAGGTGGCAAATAGGTGAGAAAAGGGTTTTGGGGTATAAGTCACAGTGACCGATGCCGGTCACTGGGTAACCGACCGCGGTTAGAGAACCGCTGCCGGTAGGGGATAAACGATACCGGTAGGGTCAGCAATCTAAGTGCTTCTGGATAGAGGTTGGTTGCAAGGTGATTGTGGGGTTATTAATATTAGGGGATGGCTGAGGGGAATGATGGGAGGATAGGGAAGACTCAGAGTGTGGTAAAATGGCCTTCTGGGCAATATTAGGATGTATGGGTGAAGGTTAAGTGCAGTATGTTGCTGGTAGTAGATCTAGGAATAAACTTATGATTACTATTAATCAACAGTTCAAGAAAATTGTGCTTAAAAACATATATAAAACACTACTCACTAGTCCTTGATGCAGATGCAGGTTTCAGGACTGTGATGATGAAGACAGGACCCAAGTTGGATGATCTGACAATCCAAGATGAGTTATCTCCTCTTCTGATGCTTGGATGAGTGTTACTGGGCTCTGGTTATTCAGTTGCAGTCTTGGGCTTGATGTCCTTCTCTGCAAACTCTTCCTGTTTCTTCACTTGTCTCTGCTCAGCCAAGCAAATCCGGATCCTTTCGATGATTTCTCCTCCTCTCGATCAAATAAAAATCCGATCCTTTGTTTTGGTTGGAAGTGGTCATTTACGGGGAACCGATGGCGGTTACACAAATGACGGCGGTCGAGTAGGAACCGGTATCGGTTAGGTCAAAGTGGGCTATTTTTGGTAAAATAGCCAGCTTTCCCTCCTTTTCTTCCGAGGGATTGGTTGCGGGCTTGGTCAAATCATTATGAAGTTGGTTTTAGGTGCGGATGAGGAGTAATTAGTCATAGGTGTGGAATTGGACCAAGTTATAGGTCTTAATTAGGTTAGTTTAGGGTTAAGACTAGGTCATGATGAGGTGGCGACATGAGGTGGCAGGTATGGCGATGTGGATTTATTAATTATAAGGTAATTAATAAATAATCGTGTAAGGTTTAGGTGATGAGGTTAGGTTGCGAAATGGGATGCGGGGTACAGGGTGTTGTAATGACACAAATTTGGTGTCTACACTATAATCTTTCTTGAGCAAATTGTTGATTGGATGTATGGCGAAACTTAAGTCCGGGATGAATCTCCAGATTGCACCCAACTTTCCGAGGAATGACTTGATTCCAGATTCATCCGAAGGTGGAGCCATTTCGAGGACAACCCAAATTTTGGTTGGATCAACATCTATCCCTCGTAACGATATGATGTAACCTAGGAGCTTCCCTCCTGTTACTCTGAAGACGCACTTTTCTAGATTTAGCGTGACTCCGTACTCTATCAGCCGTGAGAGAATGATGCGGAGTATTTCCGGATGGTCATAACGCTTCTTGGCCTTAGCCAACAAGTCATCTACGTAGGATTCCATGATTTTATGAATTAAATCGTGAAATATATATGTCATAGCTTGTTGTTATGTAGCACCAGCATTCTTGAGACCAAATGGCATGACAACATAGCAATAAGTTCCCCAGGGAGTTATAAACGTGGTTTTAGCTTGATCTTGTTCAGATATTTTAATTTGATTGTATCCCGAGAATCCATCCATGAGAGACAAAAGTTCAAACCCAGTTGTTGCATCAACAATGACATCAATGGATGGCAACGGGAAGTCATCTTTAGGACACGCTTTGTTAATGTCTCAGAAATCTATGCAGATGCGTATCTTTCCATTCTTCTTGAGAATGGGAACGATGTTAGACACCCATTGGGAGTAATCGACTGGCTTGATAAATCCTACTTGGAGGAGTTTTATTACCTCCTCTTTTACCATGAGAGCTACCTTGGGTTTCATGGGTCTCGATTTTTGTTTAACTGGCTTTACATCAGATTTAGTGACGAGGTTGTGCACCGCGATGTGGGGTGCAACCCCTATCATTTCCTTATAATTAAATGCAAATGCCTTCTGATGTTCTTTAAGGATCCGAGTGTGTATTTCTACTTCCTCTAGGGTTAACGAGGACCCTAATTTCAATATCCTTGGTTCGTCTTCCGTTCCGATGTTAATATCAATTGTTTTTTCGATCAAAGAGGCGTTACCCTCTTCAAACTCAAGTGGTGTTGGAGGTAAATCCAAATCATCCCCATTTTCTACTGTGCATATGCTAGGTTCCATTTGTGAGGGAAGATCCACCACGGGATTTCCGAAGTAGGAAGACGAATGTGGGATTAAGGACAAATCTATCGTATGATAGGAGAGATGTAGTTCCGCATAGGCGTTTAAGTAATCAAAAGTGGCCATATCACTATCAACATGGTCTAGGATAGTAGATTCATTTCTTTTTAAAAGAGAATTTGTCATTGTCTTTATCAATGGTTCATCACGAAGGGATACCATGAAACGGGTATCCTCTAACTTATTGCTTGGAGTAAAACGTGATGCGGAAGTTGCTATTGAATCGGTGAGAAGATTTTTCTCTCGCGGGATTGCTTCAATTGATATGAAGTCAAACTCCTTGCTTAAATCTAATACAGCTCTTTTGTAAAGTTGTAAGTGCTCGGCTTTGGTTTCATATATCTCAGAGACTTGGTTTGCTACTAATTGTGAGTCTCCTAAGACTCTGATGTTATCAACACCAATTCTTTTAGCTAAGATGAGGCTAAGGAGGAGGGCTTCGTACTCAGTGCCATTATTTGTGCACTCGAAATTTAGTTTAAAGGCAAAAGGTAAGACTTTTCCTTCAGGGGAAGTGAAGATTACACCTGCCCCCCGCTCCGTAACGGCATCTAGCTCCATCAAAATGGAGTGTCCAATATTTGACTGGGAATATGGACGCTGGGATATCTGTTGTGTTTGCATATTCTACTTCCACCATACATAGATCCTCTGCTGGAAGAGAGCCAATGCCTAGGGGATATCCTATGGATACTGAATCAAATGGTAAGAATATTGATAGATCATTTTCTAGCAGTTCAATGATTTTTGCAGTAGTTCTTAATGATACTGCTTTTACAGTGTTAGCCTCATCTTTAGGGGTTGGGGTTACTTTTGCTAGGCTCATAGCTTCAAGATCCGTCGTAGGTACCAACTTTTCGTTTGTTTTTGCATCGGTAGGTTTATTAAGTTGATTTTTTGGGAGTTCAAGCTCTGAGTGTACGCCTGGTCTTTTCTTTAAGTCAGCTAGGTGTACATCAAATGGTTTTGGATCACCTTTGGCCACGAATACCTTTCTTAAATGTAAAAACCTTACTTCTTGAAATAGTGTAGAAGGGATTGCCTTCATGCGGTGTATCCAAGGTCGGCCGAGGATCATATTATAGTTAGTTTCCCGATCTATAATATAAAACTCAGTCAAGATGGTTTTGGGTCCTAAGGTGACCGGTAATATTATAGTTCCAACTGAGGTGGCTTTAAGACTATCATAGCCCCTTAGTGTATTTCGAGTTGTGGAGCAATTGGTTTCTCCATACCCTAGCTTTTGGAGGAAAGAGAAGGGGACTATGTTAACTGCTGCCCCATCGTCAACCATTGCACGCTTTACATAGTTGTTATAAACCCATACTTGCAAATGTAAGGCTGGATCACCTTGGCGTGCGATCTCAGCATCTGTCGGCATTTTGTTTATCTCGAATATGAATTTGACATCTATATCTACCTACCCTGGAGGATGAACATCAAAGTCCACATGATTTACCTATGTTTCAGGCGGTGGAGTGATGTTAATTAGATGACCTAAACCTAATGCTTCTAAAACAACATCCCTGTGGGTAGGAGAGTTCTTTAGTAAGTCTAAGAATGAAATGTGCGAGAAGGTTTTTGTTAGGTCGTTAATCAAATCATAGGCTCCCACAGGTTTTACTACGATTTTTTGGATGTCATCTGCCTCTGGCAGGTGGCTTGGACTTGGCTGAGAGAAATACTCTCGCGTCCTTGTTATAGCTTCGATGGGTAGCTCAGCGTCTAACTCTACTAAACCGACTACCTTAGGTCGTGGTTGACTTCCTAGTTGCGGTGCAACTAATGGATTTAGTGAGGTCGAGGCTTCATGATCATTGTTTCCTGTCATTGCACCCTTGTTCGTCCCAGTTGGATTTAGCCTGTTGTTATCGTGATTTGGGAGTGGATCATTAAAGATCTTCAGGGGTGTGTTTTGAGGGGAAACTGCCCCTGAAAAGGTATTTGACGTTGGTGATGTAGGATCTGCTAAGAACATATCCATAAAAAGTTTTTTTTGTTCATCTGGCAAGCGTTGCATGAATTTATTGTAATCACGGCACGTTCTAGTGTCATGGCCCTGAATTTTTTGGAAACCACAGTACGAATTAGGATTGTAATTCCTAGTTTGTTGATTTGATGTGTATTGTGGCCCAAAATTTTGATCAAACCGTTGTCTATTAAAATTTTGCGTTTGTTGTCTTTGGTTTGAATTCTAGTTTTGGTACCTAGTTGAATTTTGGCTTGGACCCTGTATGGGATTTCGCCGTTGTTGTTCTTGTTGTTGTTGTTGTGGATGATTAAAATCCACTGCATTGACTGTCAGGGTAAAGTTGTTGTTTCGTTGGTTGTTTATTTGTGATGGAGTATTGACAATATTTACCTTTTTAGGTTGGTCGGTTACTCCATCTGTTGTTACACCCCGATTTTTGTTGAGGATTTTAGGTCCTTGATTGACATTTGTGGTAGTGGGATAAGTTGTAGTGTTCTGATTGGGGGCGATTAACCTCCCGTTTGCTCCATATGTTTTGCGACCACTATCAATTGATGCTTGATCTATTCGAAGAGCACTCTCTAGTACTTCATTGTGGTTCGTAATGGGAACTTCTGGACTTCTTCCTTCACTTCTCTGCTAAGCGAATGAAGGAATAAATCACATAGTTCCATTTGATCCATGTTTGGAGCACTTGCCGAGGAATAAAGGACTGTACGCCACCTTTGGATGAAATGGGCGATAGATTCGTTGTGTTCTTGTTTGATGTGTAAGAACTCCCTGATTCCTGTTCTTAATAGTTTGTTCATGTTAGGAAATAAGAGATAAAATATGTGGAATAATCCCTCACAGAATCGCAACAGTAGAAACTAATATGCAGAAATTATTACAGATCTCAAATAAAATTACAGAATAAAATAACACAACACAAAGAGACAGTATTTAACGTGGTTCACCCAATTTGGGCTACGTCCACCAAGAATCACTTTCTCATATTTTATTACAACCCACCGCTCTCTCAATACAATACCCAGATCTGTTTGGAGCTATGCTCAACAAACTCTATAGAATTCACACCCGAATTCAAAACACATATGCAATACATTTTCTTGTACATCTATCATATGCATAAGACCATATAAATAGACAACTGCTTAAGTAGTTTTACAAAACCGTGGGTATCAAAACCATGGGGAAAAACAAAACTGTCCCATAAACCTATGGGTAACCGAAGAGGCGGTTTTACAAAACAATGGGTACCGAAAAAACATGGGCCCAAAAACAGCCCATAACGGTTACCCATTACCCATGGGTTAATAAACCACCCATGAAAATTTGCTTCGGGGGCTTCGCCCCCGAACCCCCCTGACCCGCTCACCGGTGAGCGGGACCACCGTAAAAATACCTGAGTGTAACACATAGAAGGTGTACCACACACTAACATGAAATTAGGCTCCACAAACATAACAGTTCATGTCGAAGGCCTTGATGAACTCTGAAACGAGTTATTTGAACAAATGGATGGAAGCCTCAGTTATTCTATAATACCAATCGAGAGCGATGCCTTCCAAGGTTTTTGGGAATATTTTAGCAACAACCCCATCCCATGGGAGTAGTTCTCGAATGGCTGTAGCGTAAGCTTTGATATGCGCATTTGGATCTCCCTCTCCTTTGTATTTGGGCAAATCGGGAAGAGGTCTTGGAAGCATGACGCTTCATATGGTGAAATCCAAGGGCTCTTTTAAATACTCTAAGTAAGTCCCTATCGCATATGTTTCGACCATTGATGGCGCCTGCTGAGGGAGCAGTGGTGGGATGGGTTGTTGATATGGCGCAGCGTATGCATTGGCAGGGGCATAAGGAAGCCCCTGTGTTTGAGCAAAAATGTCAGGAGAGGAGAACATGTGCCCTTGTGGTGATTTGGAGTATATGTTTAAGTATGATGGGGTACTATCCAGGAATGGATTGTTCTGTACTAGACCGGGGAGGAACAGTGCTAGAGATGGTGGGTCTAGTTGGCATTTGTTGTGAATACTGAGGAGTCATGCCTAACGTGCCTACTCCTATGAGGAGATCCACTTGGCTAGGATGGTGTGGAGGATTGGAACTCCCTGCTTGCATGAATTGTGAATTTTGACTTGCTTGGGCAAGTTCTAACCCTCTAACCTTTTCTATTAGAGTTGAAATGACTTCATTTGGTGAAGTCACGATATTCTGCCTTGGTGGCGTTTGTTGTATACCATGGTTTTGTATAGGCATGTGATATCCTACTATGAACTGATCGCTATCTTGCCAAGTTTCTCCGAGAGTATTTCCTATATGCAGTGGCATAGAGGTATTTTCTTGAAAAGAGACCTCGGGTTGTGGTTGTAAACCTCCTACAGGTGGATACATACCTCGAGAATGTTGGTCGTTTCCTGGCATAACGTACCGAATATTCATCGTCTAAACCTTGGTATGAGTCTGATTGTCTACTAATTTGTGGTCTAAGTAGTACCTGAGGAGATGAACCAGATTCTCCGGTGAACGTCACATTGTTCGAGCCTGAAGGCTCTGTTTGTTGCATTTGAGTGATTTGTTCCAACTCCTCTGTTTGGAAGGGCGAGCTATATCTGATCCTTGGAGTTTATGTTGACAACTGACTAGTTGAATAGTTGTTGCCCCACACTGAGAGCGAGGGTGATGATTGTCTATTCTGTTCGGCGTAGTATGCCTCAAGACCCAAGAGGGGTCTGCCATATGCATCGAATCCCGACATATTCGGGGGGTATATGAATACCTGCAGAATAATGGGAAGGAGCGAATGTGAAAGCCAATGAGGTGGAGAAGATGAAAAGTATACTAAACTTGGAAGAACACGTGTTACTATGACTCTGAACTAGACAGTAGGAAGTTCACGTCAGCTTCACTAATTTTGTTTTTTTCACGTCGGGTTCACCAATTTTGTACGACGGAAAAGTGACAAGCGAGTGTGGGAATCTACAAGTGACTCTTCCTCGCACCCGACCTCCCGAGGTCATGCCGAGACAGCCGGTGGGGATGGAATATGTGTGAGATACAGACAAACTAGTTAGGTAATGTAATGTCTTCAATACGCACTAACGGAACTTGCGAATCTAAAGAAAAGAAGGCCCTCCTAACTTGGGCTAGTGTGATAGATCGGTAAGCAAGGATTACTGCTCGAAGGCTCCAATCAATATCGAGCTCTAGCGTGATTCGATCTATGGGTTGTGGAATACGTGGAAAATGACCTGGGATAGTTTCGTGTATTTCTCTGAACAGGGTCATATGGTGGATGGTAAATGTAGTCAATTCTATGGACGGTTCTCTGGCCTAGTCCAGAACTCTCTAGCTTTGTTAGCTATTGTGTCTAGCAAGGATAATTGTTCGATGATGATAGGTGGAAGTGGAGTAGACTGGAATACTAGTGTGTGTAGGCCAGTGTCTATGTCTAATTCTCCTGCGGATTCGTTGGGCTGCGGGATTTGTGGGTCACAACCGTAGACTCTTAGTCATTGTGGACCTGTTATGGTCATGCGTGAAATCAAGTCCTAATCCCTAATATCCAGTAATCGTATGCTTTCTCAGCTTCTATATTTAGGATCAATAACTGTGTGATTTTCTCAGAATACCCTACAGGCATTCGTGCAACCTGGATTCTTAGGCTGGTATCTATATCTAGAAGAGTGTCTCTTGCATCTGGCTGTGGGACCAAAGGATCACAACCAAAGGTTTGTTCTCTTTCGAACCCTTCTACAGTCATATGAATGTTTGCCTAGGGTAATCTGTAGTTCGTTTGATTCGACCAAAACATGTGTGCTTGGTCATCTTCTATGTTTAGTCCGCTCAACTGATAATTGATTTGTTACAAGCTTACCGTTGTTCGGAAGACTTGAATCCTAAGATTTTGATCTATATCGGTTATTGCCGTGATGAGATTGGGCTGGGGCACGATTGGCTTGAATATGTATTCCCTAGGCTCTCTGGGTCCCGTGATTTTCATACAAAAGTAACAAAGTAAATTAATTGTAACAAAATGAAATTTAACTATGTGAAGTGTATCTATAGCATATATGTTTTCTCTATTTTTTTTGTGTTTTTCTGATGAAATTTACGAATTTAAGAAAACAACTATTTAAAATATCTAGAAAGACAACTAAAATAATAATTTAAAACAAACAAAATAACCGAGTGTAGCTATTTTTCTGTGTAATTTGTAGATCTATTCTAAACAATAAAATAGCTCATCTAATCTATTTGCAAGATTCTCGATCCTACCTCAGAAGTGAGGAGTGAATCATAGTTTCTTAGAAACTATCAATCCCCACAGTTTCCCTAAAAATATCGAGAATAGAATTTACTGAAATAAATTAATTAACTACTCTATTTGATATGATTCTAACTAGAAATTTTAAAGCTAGAACCTGGATTCTGCAGAACAGTGGCGAA
The DNA here is from genome assembly GCA_019776745.2 of Taxus chinensis. Taxonomy (NCBI): domain Eukaryota; kingdom Viridiplantae; phylum Streptophyta; class Pinopsida; order Cupressales; family Taxaceae; genus Taxus; species Taxus chinensis. The sequence continues at coordinate 17,061,464 of CM034150.1, forward strand.
TCCAATGGTGTGTGTGATCTTGTCCCCTTAGTGTGATCTCCTCGTTCCTTCGTGTTCACGTGGATCTAGAAAAGTGTGTAATGCTAGCATCAACATAAGTAGATATTGGGATAAAGGCAGCTTAGAATACACACCGAATACAATGCGAGTAGGAGAGGGATAGCGCAAGAGTATAGAGCTTGGCTTATGCAATTCCTAGCGGGATCTATTGCGAGTCATGTAACATAAAGCATCCAGAACCTGAAACTATCCTGTTTGAGGAGCAAAACCTACAACTTTAATGGCTTCCTAAGCTATTCTACTCCAATAAATTGGATGAAATAACAACACTGCTTGCACAAGATGGATATGTGGCTTACCAACAGTAAAACAATGCTAACTAAGCATGTAACGAACTAAACTATGAATCTTAAGCAAAATAAAAGACTGAATTACTGAAAATGAGAAGATGAGAAGTGAATGAGGGGCCATTTTCTTGAGCACAAGCCAACCATTTATAGCATTTGCATTTACCCAAGGTAAAAGCCAAATAGAACTCTTAAACTATAAACAATGGCAAAACACTATTCCAGGGAGCCAGAATCATAAATGCAAGCTTATGGCGGTGAAAGAAAGCTGGTAAAACGTTGAATTTACATGAGTCATGTTAAAAGAGCTTCCTGGAAAATGCGTAAAGGACCGCCGCCCTGAGTAGGGTGGCGGTTACAGGACCTCCGCCCAGGCAGGGCGGCGGTTTCGTCACTAAAGAGAAAAAGGCTAAGAAAAGAGGGGAAAAGGAAAAATAAATCACGCGGGGGCTAAGTGAGGCATGCGGGATGTTAACGCACACTTGGAGAGATTTTCTGGATCCCGAACACCTTGCGAGGAGACCTGTATCATCATTGGGGCACATATCACGTTGTTATGGCAGTACAGTACCTTACCATTTTGGGTACATACAGTGTGTCAGGTCTTATCATCCATCTTCCAGATCAGTGTGGGAAGCTACGAGGAAAACAATAATTCGGTTGGATGCACAGTTCATCAATTATTGTTTGAAGATTCCGGCATGAAAGGTGGTGACTTCTATTAGCATTCAGGATGCCGGCAGCAAGTGGTATAAGCATAGAGTTGAGTGCGTGAACATAATGAACAACAGATACATGAAGAAGACCAGATATCCTTCCAAGTTCCCAAGAACTCTTCCACGGTCTAATCTGGTGCATGAGGTAGATGATATTGCCAAATTGTTATGCAAGATAAATGGCGAAGTGAATGCTCACACTTTCCGTACATCGATGTATGCTTTCATCAGAACCATTGAAATCAAAAAGGCTGATTCAATAATCAATTGGTCAGAAATTATTAGCGACAACATTAGTGAGCAACTCCAGAACGTGAAGCGTACTTTCAGCTTCAAAATGACTTCTTATTTGGTATATGCAGAAGCTTCACAAGGCATCTTCTCCAAGCTGGATAGATGTGGCGTTCTTTCTAAGGACCCCATTTTCGAGTGCTACCCATAGCTTACTATACCTGCGTGCATGAAAGATTTCAAAGTCGTCAACGATGTATTCTTCTACGAATTTTTTTGGAGGCTAGACAGGGACCTAAAGGCCAACAGGGTGAACAAGGAAGCGTGGGAAGCTGTATCTAGAATTGGTAATCTATTCATTCAGTTTGTAGATTTCACATACCTCAGTGTTACCAGATTTTCTGGAGAACCAGTTAAAGCTACCCAGATATCCAAATGATAGATTGATCACCATGGAGCTGAGCAGGCAACTTGTGGAGATACGCGACTTTCAGTTGAAACAACACAAGTCTACGGGCTTCTTCCCAATCATTGTGGGTCATTATAACTGCTAGTGCATTCATAGAGCTTGAGGAATGGAGGCGGAGATGTTCTCTGAGTATGAGCAAGAGTTCTTCCCGACACGGCTAAGCTTCAATCCATTTGGAGTAGCCAAGAAGACGATCTCCCAGGAGTATGCACATGTTCCTTCATCAGAGGATTTCTGGATGAAGTGCAAAAGTGAGTATGAGGTTAGAAAGAAATATTTCAGCAGGCTATAAGCACGGAAAGTGTTCGAATTTGGACTAGCACAGATACCTACAGATCTCAAAGATGATGGGAATGTGTTACTTGACACTTACCATCAAATGGGAGGAGATAGAGCCATACTTCAAGAGAACGTAGGGGGCTGCCATACGATTGAAGAAAGGTCTGCCGTTGTTCTGGTGAATACTTCAAACTGGTTGCTGACAAAGGGATACTACCTTGATGAAGGGATTCCCTCAAAAGGAAGCACGGAGGAGAAAGCAGCCAAAGGCCCGAGAAGATGAAAGTGCACAGAAGGTCTTCTTCAAAGGAGAAGATCACTTCCACAGCCATGACGTTAGTTTTGGCTTCTCCAGCATCTAGTACTTCATTGACTGTTATACATCAGCAGGACACTGCCATCCCTCAGTTGAATCTGGCAACATTCATCTTCTCTCCTTAGCCACTCCATTCAACATTTGTTCCTGAAGAAACGTTGAAGCTACATATGGCAGAGTTTGAAAGAGCTTTGTCTTTGGATGATTCAGAGGATGGCAGCCACAACACAGTAACAATTTCTGATGGAGAGGAATCAGAGTGGGAGATAATAGTACACTCAGCAACTTCTCATTCTCCGATAAGTAATTTCTCATAATGGTTGACTTTGCAGTTGGTTCCAGAGGCTAGAGTAGAAATGAACTTGGAGGAACACGACTTGCAGCTGCTCCAGAGTCTAGGTGGAAAAGACAGAAAACCTAAAGTTGCTAAGGTAACTTCAAGGTTGATCATCGAGAAGTCGAGGCAGAAGTTCATTTAGATGTCAATTCTGGCGGAAGGCAAGAAAGAGGATGAGCTCACGATAGAAGACATAATAGTAACTAGAGTACCTATCAGTCAAGCCACCAAAGAAGGATTGAAGCATGATACACAGACATTGATAGATGTTCTATTCCTTAGGCTTGATAGAGAAAAGGAGGAGAAAGTTGAACTTCAGAAGTAGGTATCTCAGTTGTGCAAGATCATTGCCAAGGTTGCTAAATCTTCCACTCAGCCCATATCAGCTCAAGAGTAGGTGAGTGATCATTTGATGCAGGAGATGGAAGATGCAAGCAATCAGGTGAAAGCTATCGACAAATGGAAGAATCTAATTATTCGTCAAGCTTCTGTATAACTTGGAGAGGTGCCAACCCGCTTGAAGGTTATGAATGACGTAGTAGATCAGCTGAAGCAACTGGTGACAAGCATAGTAGATATGAATACGGTTGTTGAGAGTAACCTGAGTACTTTGGCTGAAATCAATAAGCTGCTAGGAGAAGTGTTGGTTGCGGAACATATTGTACCAGATGGATCAGTTGAGAAGGGGAAGCAGCTGGAGTTTGTAGTATCTTTCCGTTTGGAGATCTGTAGAATTTTGCTGAAGAGGATGTAGGAACTTGAGAGTAAGACATCGTCTTTACCAGACAATATCATTACTTTCACTGAGGAGGAAGTGGTCAGAAATGTTACTTCATACGTACGGATCATTCCTAGAAAAGTGCCTAATTCCCTGGAAGGATCTCTTCTGATGGTACAAGGGAGAATTGATGGAGCTACTAAGCCTTTCACGATGAATTCCATTAGCAGACTGGTGGCACTGCAGTCAGATATTGTGAGGTTCAGGCTGAGCTTACAGGATGTGGAAGCATGTATCAAGGTGTTGAACGAAGGATTGTTGCAGTTCAGGATAGAAAAGGAAGTTGTGGCTAAGATAGATGGGAAGATGTTGAATTACATGTTCGACAAGTATATTCAATATCAGAACAAAAAGAAGATATAAATGTTACAGTTGGCTTGACTTCTTCTTCTATTCTTTCTTCTTCTATTTTCCACATTCACGGATGAAATTTAAAACTTTGAAGTTATTGGTTTTGAAACCATTGCTTTAAGTTATGTGGAACAATTCTATTAGTTAAGTGATAGATGTGTCACTTAAGGAGGAGTTAGTGGAGGATGATTGTCAAATGTCATCTTCACTTCTTGTTTATGTTTCAGTTTAGTTAGGTTTCCCATTTGTACTTTCCCTTCTACATTCTATAAGTAGAAGAAGAACCTTCGGGTTAATGATCAGAATTTGTAAGCAGCATACTTGTGTTCCATACTTTGTGTTTGTTGTTCGTCAAATAGGACTTTTTAGAAGAGCAACAGTCAGGGGACAAGAAGTCCCTCCTCTTTAATGGGAGAGGTTCCCTTATTCAGAAATGAACTTATTTACAAATGTACAGAACATTTTTTATGGTCAACCTTGGATATTACGAAAGTGTTTTCCACAAGGATCATCAATTACACAAGGACTGAAGAAAAGGGAATAAGAAGATGAGCAGAATAGCAACATTCAGAATTATAGATAGCAACAGCCAGTGTCTTGAAAGCTTCTCCCTTCTGCCAGCTGTTCTTCATTTCTCCCACAGCTTCCTCCAAAACTCTGATCTTCCACTCCACGCTGTAGACCCAGGATTTTGATAGATTGTCCTTAGCATCATCGAAAATATTATTCGCCAGTAAGATGTTCTCATCTGTCTGTCCCATAAGGCGAAGATCTACTATACAAATGCTCCATATTTTTAGTTCTTTATCCATGGTATTGATAGTGGAGGAGAGCTTCAGTTGCACATTACTCACCTTTTCGTGGAGTTTGAAAGCTTCATTGATGAAGTTTAACCCAGCAACAAGCATGTCATCCACCATGGCTTCAATAGCTCTGCCATAGACAGAATACTTGTGCATATCTTTGATACTTTGCACTTCATCTTGGCTTAGAATTATAGGAGGTGGAAGAGTAGTCAATGGGGTAGGGTCCAAGACTTTATCCTTAGATAAAAGAGACTTGATGAAACCTGTGAGAATCTGGGCTTGTTCTTCCAACTGTTCAATAGTTTGCTGCCCTTTCTCTACCCTTCCAATGACTCTTGTGACTGTTTCCTGTAGGTTGTGAATTTCACCTTCAGGAGTAGACTCTCCCATAGGGATTCTTGAAAGCTCCAAGTCAGATGCCAGCAAGTCTGATTCTGATTTGTCTACTGTAGGCTTAGTAACCTCCAAGAATTGCTGACCTTGGGCATCAGACACTATTCTGGAAGTGGTTCTGGCTTTCTTGGCACGAGAAGGAGTGGTGCCCAACAAGGCTGCAACAGCATCGAAATTTGGTCCCAAGCTATGAGAGGAGGATTTTCTCTTCCTTTTGTCAACCAAAGGTTGCACCCAAGCAAAAGAGGAAGAAGAATCTACAGGAGAAGCAAGGGGACCAAGAGACAAGGAGCTCATGACACTCAGGGTCTGCGCAACTGTTGACTCAAGCTGAGATGTGAGTAGAGCACTGGAGGCAATGGCGGTAGAAGAATCAGCAGCACCTGGAAGTTCAGTGCTCTGGACCTCCTTGTCTTTATCTGCTGGATCTTCAGGAACATTTGCAGGAGTTGGCATCTCACTTTCTTCACTTTCACTGAGAACAATGATGTTCTCTGGCCCTATAGGCAACTCTACCTGTTTTCTTGGGGGGTCATTCTCTGCAGGATCCTTCTTTACTTCTTTGAGTTTCTTCTTATATACCTGGGTAGATGAAGAGGGAGTAGATTCTGCAGGTCCTTGTATTGATGAGGCGGGAGGGGTTTGTATTAGTGTTTCAGACCTTGGGACTGATGCCTCTCTTATTGGTGTCGAGTCACCCTTGGAGCTAGATTATCCTGAGTGCCTCTTGAATTCTCGGATCTTCTTACTGAACCAGACCTTAGTCCTGACTAGGACTCGAGCAAGAATCTCAGCCAGATCATCCCTCTCTTTCCTGTTCCAATCAAGGTCCTCCAGAGGGGTGTGCTTAATCACATTTTCATACTCATATGAGTATAGATCAGAATTGTCATCCTGGAGACCTTCAGGAACTTGGTACAGACCGAGTTCTTGAATCAATTGCAAGGAGAACCTGCCACAATGCCTTCTCCTGGCTTCAAAATCATCTGCACAGTCAGCCCAGTAGTCTTCTGTATCTGCCCTATGATGATAGATTATCTTGATGTTCTGTTCAATAAACTTCTTCAAGTCAAAGCAGGTTCTTGGCTTGAAGAAATGAACAGTGATAGGGACCAGGGCTCTTTCTATGTTCTGAGCATCCAGAGCTGTTTTGCATGTGTAGTTTCCCAGAGAGATGGGAAAGTGCAAGCCATAAATCTTCTTGTCTCTGTAAGTTCTGTGCAACTTGTCTAGTTGTCTGCATATCTCTATCAAGGCCATTTTATCATTGCAGAACATGGGAAGCCGTAGAGGAGTGCTTTCATAGCCAGCAAGCCTGATATAGGAAAATTTCCTGAATTGGATGAAATAGGCTCCATACTGCGATATCAGGTTCATGGCTTCATTTGAAAACCTTCTAGCAGTATCGCCTTCGAGCAATCTGACCACGTACATGGTGAAAGCATCATTGACCCTTCTGAAATTCCGATTGCTGGTCTCCAGGGTGAACTGCGGGCAATAGGCATACACTAGATCATCTTTGTGTGCATCTATATAGGAGAAACCAAACCACTGCCTTGATACTGCTAGGGTATACATCAGATATGAAGTCATATAGAACTTCTTTGTTTGCTGAACGTTGGATAGCTGCTCCGCCAAATTCATACTGATGATCTCTGCCCAGTTAATATTTTGTGTCCCCTCGCACACCATGCTGATGAGTGGGCACATCCAGAAATGAAACTCATTGGTGGAGGGCAAACCCATAACCCGAGCCAGTAGGATTATGAAGTCTGACAATTCCTCATTGAAATCTACTCAGAAGAGGGTTTTGGTTAGGTGAGAAGCACCTTTCTTAGGGTTCTTCAACCAAGACTTCGCCACTCGCGCCTTGTATTTGTCACTGTCTTGATCGAATAGGGTCTGTGCTTGATCCCGGGAGACGACTATAGCATTATGCAACTCCGGAATCCTCAGAGCAGCGCCAATGGCGGCAGCGTCCAACTTGGCAATGAGTTCCCCATGTACATTTGTCAATTCGCTCGAGGCGGGGTCGAAGTGAGCTCCGCATGAAAGCACCGTATCAGCACACTGTACTGAGATTGGGAAACCACCGGCAAAAGCCAAACCGCTATCATGAATCATTTGTGCTATTGGTGTAGGGTTTGCATCTGCCATTCTTGCCCAAAAATCACCGAAGTCGAGATGACGAGCTTCGCTGTCCCCAATATTGCTAACAGCAGACTCAAGCGAAGAAATTTGCTCCTGTCCCTGAAACTTGATCTTCATATTGATAGTCTCGGAGCTGCAATCTAGACTCGGGAAGGAATTTGCAAAGGGAGGGGGTATTTGCACAGGTTTTCAAATTGCAAGGGTTCGAGCAAAGATAGCATGGAAGCAATACGAAAAATGCAAAGGCGAAATGCTCGTTATATAGCCATTTGGAGAGAGGAATGAATTTAATGCGCATTGAATACACAACCACCAATTTAAATAGCATCATACTCGGAGTGAGCGGGAAAAACTAAGTGTGAATGACACTTGGTACGCTTGGGACATGTGAGACGCAAATGCGCGAAACACGCGGCTCGGCCGATTCAGGTGAAACAGGGAGAGGATGCACAAATGTTTTTTGGAACGATTGGGATGAAAAAGCGCGGAGTACGCGGTTCGGGTAATTCGGCCGAAAAACGGAACGGTGGGCCCGTTTGGACCTGGGACATTCGGGACAAAAGTTCCGGAGTACGCGGTTCGGCTGGTTCGGGCGAAATAGGAACAGCTTGCATTTTTCGATTTGGGACAAGGAGCTCTGAAGTACGCGACACGGGAGTTTTGGCTGAAAATTGGAAAGCTCGCACTTTTTAACTTTGGGACATTTGAGACATGGAAGTGCGAAGTACGCGGTTCGGGTGTTTCGGTCAAAATTGGAACAACTCGCACAAAAAGTTTTGGGACACTTGGGACAAAATTTTCCGATGGGCCCGAAATTGGGACAACTTCGGGGATTTCGACCGATCAGGGAACAGAGTGCACTTTCGTACTTGGGACAGTTGGGACAAAAAGTTCCGACAGGCCCGAAAATCACACAAAATGACCCAAAACGTAGATTTTCAATTTCACGACTTAGGCACTTCAGAGAAAAACACTTAAACTCAAAATTTTGAAATTTTTACTCTTATCAGAGCGGGGAATTTTGAGTGGACAACAGTTGGCTCCTTCTGGGAATGACTTGGCATAAATTCTCGGAATGAGACAAGGCAAGAACTTAGACAAACTCGGTGAAGCAGACCAGTGCCTTATCCATTGGGCAAAGGAGTCAAAAACAAACCAATACAGAGGGCAACACACACAACAACAGAAGGAAAACACACAAAAAGCAGAAAAGCAAAAACACTGTACAGAATATACAAAGGGACTCCCTAGTCACCTATGACTTGAACAACTTCAAATACTGCCCACTATAAGGAAGTGGGAGGGGAGAACCATCCATGTAATCAAGATAGAAAGAGTTCTTACCAGCAAAGTGTCTTATCTTGAAAGGTCCGAGCCACAGGGAATCAAATTTTCCATGGCTGCCACGAGGTTCATGTCTTTTGTCCCATAACAGCACGGTATCTCCAACTTGTAACTCTCTGAACCTAGCTTTCTTGTCAAACAGAACCTTTACCTTCTACTGGTGAGCAGATATCCTATCAGTAACCTCTAATCTGTCCTCGTTCAATTTGTGCAGGTACATGATTCTTTTATCCAGAGCATCACTGAAACTAGTATCCTCAATGGCCTTCATCAGGTGCAAGGCTGGCAGTTCCACTGTCACTGGCAATTGAGCTTCTACTCCATACACCACTTGAAAAGGAGACATTCCAATGGCTCTTTTAGGTGTGATCCTGTCTGCCCAAAGAGCATCATAAAGCTTCTTATGCCAGTTTCGCTGAGACTCATTGACCAACTTCCTTATGATAGTCACCAGATTTTTGTTGGTGGATTCTGCTTGTCCATTTCCCTGGGGATAATAATCTGAAGAATGAGCTAGAGAGATGCCATACCCGTAGCAGAAATCCATTATCTCAGTTGAGGAGAAGTTCAAAGCATTATCTGTTATAATCTTGTTAGGTACACCATACCTTACCAAGATGTTCTCTTTGATGAAGTTGCATACCACTTTAGAAGTAGTGCTCTTGACTAGAATAGCTTCCACCCATTTGGTGAAGTAGTCAGTGGTAGTTAGCACATGAGTGTGACCAGCACTAGAAACAGGGTTGAGTGCACCAATGAAGTCCAGACACCACTGTTGAAATGGTTCCTCAATCACAACTGGCTTGAGAGGCAAAGAGGCCAATTTAGGTCTTCCCACAAAGGTCTGACAAGCCTCGCATTTATCCACCCACTTGGATGCATCTCTGAACAAGGTAGGCTAGTAATATCCTCCCCGGAGTATCTTGTGAGCTGTGACTGTTGATGAATAGTGCCCTCCACATGCCTGATCATGAAAAGCTGAGAGCAACTTTCTCTGTTGTTCCTTGTCCACACACTTCAGAAATCTCCCATCTAAACCACGCTTGAACAAGGCATTTTCCCACAGTACATATTGCGCTGATCTCAATTTAACAGTCCTCTTTTCCTTGGTAGTTAAATGAGAGGGGCATTCCCCATAGGTGAGAAAATGGGTGATGTCAGAATACCATTCATCGACTGAACTAAGGAATAGAACAATAGGAATGTCAGCTTTCTCCTCCAGCAACTCATGTTTGGCTCCTTCAGCAATGAGCTCGCAAAGACCTTTTCCACGAACCAGCTTGGTCGGTTTGATATCAATGTCATACTCCTGGACTTTAGCCACCCAGTTTCCTCTCTTGGACCCAAATTCTTGCTGTGTAAGAATTGACTTAACAGTTGTATCTGGAACCAGCACCATAGAGTGAGAGTTGAGGATATAGAAACGGAACTGCTTGACAGCCTTGACTACTGCAAAAGCATTCTTCTCCATCATGGTGTATTTTAGCTCATGATTCTTCAGGATATAACTCATGAAGGCAATTGGTAGCTCATGTTTATCAGAGTCTTCTTGGGTTAAGACAGCAGCCAGGGTATTATCTGTAGCATAGCAATAGATGATGAAATCTTTGCTGAAATCAGGACAGGCCAAAACTGGAGTTTTAGCAATAGCTTTCTTGATACCCTCAAAGGATTCCTTTCCTTCAGAAGACCAACCAAATGCTTGCTTCCCTTTCATCATCTGAGAAATATTCAAAGTTAATTCAGCAAAATCGGGGATGAATCTTCTTAAAAATTTGATCTTACCGAAGAAGGAATGCACGCCTTTTTTACTGGTTGGGAGAGGAATCTGCTGGATGGCTTGAACTCATTCAGGATCAATCTTAATACCATCCCTAGAGACGATGTGCCCTAATAGTTTTCCTTCTGTAACACAGAAGACAGATTTTTTAGGATTTAAAGAAATCCCATTCTCTCGGCATCTCAGCAGAACCGTTTCCAGGTGGTCGAAGTGATCTGCTCTTGTCTTTGAAAACACTGTCAGGTCATCAAGGTATATGACAATACATTTCCCTTTCAAGTTTCCAAAAGCCAGATCCATAGCTCTCTGGAAAGTGGCACCAGCATTAATCAGCCCAAAAGGCATTCTCTTGTAGGAAAAGGTACCCCAAGGAGTGGTGAAGGCTGTCTTATGTTGATCTGCAGTATCAACCTCTACCTGATTGTCTCCCGAGAATCCATCAAGCATAGATAACATTTCAGATCCTGTTACTGCTTGCAATATTTGATCCATCATAGGCAAAGGGTAGTTATCTTTCAGAGAAGCCTGATTCAGGTTCCTGAAATCAACACAGATGCGTATCTCACCATTCTTCTTCCTAACAGGTACTACATTTGCGATCCATGTCGAATGGTGAATGGGAAAAATAATTTTAGCCTTTAACAACTTCTGGATCTCCTGAAAGATGGTGTCAGCTATTTTTGGATTGTACTGCCTTTGCTTCTGCTTGAAAGGCTTAATTCCTGGTTTGAGAGGAATAGAATGCTACATATCTTTTGGCTTGAAGGATTTTAGATCTTCATAAGAATAAGCAAGAACATCCTTATACTTCCTTAGAAGATCAATTACTTTTCTCCTCTCGTCGGTTGTGCAACATTTTCCAATATTTACTAGCTTGGGGTCAGTAGAACTCCCTATATCAATCTTATCATACTCAGCTGATTGCTGAGGTCCAGTAGAAGCTTTAGATTTCACATATCTGTCATGTTTATCAAACAACTCCTCCAAACTCACCAAACCTTTGGGAATCTTGTTTCCTTTGAGTTTAATGCACCCTTCTTGATCTGTTTCTTCTCCTTGGGTGATAGGATGGTCAGAGGACACGCTCTCACGAGGCAGGTTGTCACTTCCCTCAAAATACAGTTGTTCGAAATTACCCTTGAGTTCCAGGAAGGAAAGCAAATGCTGGTCATCGTTGAAAACTTGCCAGTTATTGGTATTGTCAGGTACACTAGGCCGATGGACCATTTCAATAGTGAACTTATCCTGAGAGAATTCAGGATGAGGAATCAGTAGTGATCCTAAGACAGCCAGTGAATCAGCCCTGCTGTTCTTTTCTCTAGGTATTGCCTCAATGGAGAAAGCATCAAGGAATTCAATTGAATCCCAAACCTGATTCCGATAATGCTTCAGCCTCCCATTTTTTACCTGAAAAAGGTTTCTGACTTGCTTCACAATAAGCTCTGCATCACCACGAGCCAGAAGATTTTTTACACCTCATTCTTTGGCCACTTGCAGTCCAAGAATGAGAGCCTCATACTCTGCTGTATTGTTAGTGTTTTCGAACTGCAACTTAAATGAAAAAGGGTGTAGGCAGCCTTCAGGTGACACTAGCAGGACGCCAGCTCCAGAACCAGCCGAGGAACAACTTCCATCAAACTCTAAAATCCAAACACCATTGGGATCTTTGGGTGATACTTTGGAGGGTTGGATTTCATCAGGGGACAGAATCATGTAATTACCATGACCTATGTCCTCATAGAGTATTTGTGCCTTAGGATCATCCGTTTTCTGCACAATATACTCAGATTGTTTCTCAGGCAGCAGCTTCTTCATGTGTCCATTGACAGGTATAAGTGCATGTGACCAATCCATTTGAATCTCTCCACCCACATCTTTATAGAAGTTCCTACTTAGCAACATTCCATAAGAAGGAGGAATGTCTGCTACTAGGATGGTAGCCAAGACTTTCTTTTCAGGTAAAGCAGCAAAAGCCACTTGTGCGTCTTTAATCCTTCCAACCAAAGGCACTTCCTTACTTTCCATGGAGTAGCAAGATCCATAAGAACGAGTGAGGGTCAAGCCTAAAGCATGAGCTACTTTAGCAGGCATCACGTTATCTGAGGCTCCGGAATCTATGACACAGTTACTAAGCCTATGGCCAGCTATAAGAAGTGTTACATAAAAAGGCTTGATTTTGTCACCAGGCGAGGTGACAGCAGCTACCAGACTAGGCTGTGGTGTAGAAAGAGGAGTGGGCAAAAGGCCTTTAGAGGTGGTCTTGGAATGGGAATTAACAAATTGGATCATCTTGGCAAAAGCTTTGGGATGGGTTTGATAGTATTCAGCTTCTGAAATTTGAACCTTGGTCCATTTTAGGTGATCAACAATATCAAAGGATCCAGAGGTAGATGGACCATCATCATTTGGAATTCTAGGCTTATCAACTTTAGGAGAAAAAGAAGGAACTTTGCTAGTAGGATTGGCAGGACTTACCTTTGGTGCAGATGAGGTAGGGATAGGAGATCCTCTTCTGGCAATTACAGGAATAGTTGCCGGCTGCTCCTTAGATTTCTTCATGGGCTGTATTACTTTCTCCTTCTGCCTCGTCTGTTCTCGAGTCATGACAGCAAATGATTCACTGTTCATATCTGCTACCACTTCATCATAGTCATCTCCGTCATCAGTGCCTTCGGTGGTAAAGAAATTAACCTGAGATCCCTCAAGTTCTTCGGCCTCATCATCAAATTCCTCCAGGAACTCTCCACAAGCTTCATTGTCCACATCATCATCTGGCTCTTCAACTTCACAGGTTGCATTCACAGGAACTTTGACAGGAGGTCCTTCAAGTGCTATTCGTCAAATAGGACTTTTTAGAAGAGCAACAGTCAAGGGACAAGAAGTCCCTCCTCTTTAATGGGAGAGGTTCCCTTATTCAGAAACGAACTTATTTACAAATGTACAGAACATTTTTTATGGTCAAACTTGGATATTACGAAAGTGTTTTCCACAAGGATCATCAATTACACAAGGACTGAAGAAAAGGGAATAAGAAGATGAGCAGAATAGCAACATTCAGAATTATAGATAGCAGAATAATTCTTCGTGTATGCGAAGCTTCAAAGAATTTAAGACAAGATCATTTGCGTTGGCTGAATGAGATTAAATTTAAAGACACAAAGTTCCATAAATAACCTTCTTCAAATTTATTAATCAAGGACACAAAGTTCCTTCTTGGTTGTACAAGATCACTGTATTTGCAAAACTGAACAGTATGCAATCAGAGAGACTAACGAGTTAGGAACAAAATGATCTCCACAATATTAAAGGAAAACACAGAGATAACAAGAATTAGATAGACAAAGAATGGAAAGCCCTTTTGTATTGATTTATTTAAGATCTATTTACACTTTCAGCAAATATCCAAGTTCTTCCTCCTTCGCAAAATGGCGTGGAAAGGCCATTATATAGCTTACAAGTCAGTTACTCTCCGTTTCTTTTAATTAAAGAATAGTTAAGGATCGCCGATTGCAATACCTTAACTAATTACAAAGAATACGAAAAGAATGGGAAGAAGAGAAAAGAAAGGAGAAGGAGACAGGTGGCCAGCTACTGGGAGGGACCCACTGTCTTCAGAATCCGCTGCCTGAATTTCTTCAATGCCTCAGCTATGTCCCTGCCACGTGGAACTGACGTGTTGGCTGCAGACTGAGTCCAAAATCCAAGACACTTCTCCATCTCTTTATCAAACTCGACATGAGTATGATAATCTTTATTTGCTTCTTCAATGGCAGATTGAAGAGAACAAATTTCCTTCATCTTTTCCTTAGAGATGGAGCTTTCCTTGAATAGATTATCTTTGACAAAAGCTCTGAACTGAGCTTTGATTTCTTGCAAGGACAGGGAAACACCAGAGTTTTCATCCTGAAGATGACAATGTATATCCTTGAAAGCAGCAACAGCCAGTGTCTTGAAAGCTTCTCCCTTCTGCCAGCTGTTCTTCATTTCTCCCACAGCTTCCTCCAAAACTCTGATCTTCCACTCCATGCTGTAGACCCAGGATTTTGATAGATTGTCCTTAGCATCATCGAAAATCTTATTCGCCAGTAAGATGTTCTCATCTGTCTGTCCCATAAGGCGAAGATCTACTATACAACTGCTCCATATTTTTAGTTCTTTATCCATGGTATCGATAGTGGAGGAGAGCTTCAGTTGCACATTACTCACCTTTTCATGGAGTTTGAAAGCTTCATTGATGAAGTTTAACCCAGCAACAAGCATGTCATCCACCATGGCTTCAATAGCTTTGCCATAGACAGAATACTTGTGCATATCTTTGATACTTTGCACTTCATCTTGGCTTAGAATTACAGGAGGTGGAAGAGTAGTCAATGGGGTAGGGTCCAAGACTTTATCCTTAGATAAAAGAGACTTGATGAAACCTGTGAGAATCCGGGCTTGTTCTTCCAACTGTTCAATAGTTTGCTGCCCTTTCTCTACCCTTCCAATGACTCTTGTGACTGTTTCCTGGAGGTTGTGAATTTCACCTTCAGGAGTAGACTCTCCCATAGGGATTCTTGAAAGCTCCAAGTAAGATGCCAGCAAGTCTGATTCTGATTTGTCTACTGTAGGCTTAGCAACCTCCAAGAATTACTGACCTTGGGCATCAGACACTATTCTGGAAGTGGTTCTGGCTTTCTTGGCACGAGAAGGAGTGGTGCCCAACAAGGCTGCAACAGCATCGAAATTTGGTCCCAAGCTATGAGAGGAGGATTTTCTCTTCCTTTTGTCAACCAAAGGTTGCACCCAAGCAAAAGAGGAAGAAGAATCTGCAGGAGAAGCAAGGGGACCAAGAGACAAGGAGCTCATGACACTCAGGGTTTGCGCAGCTGTTGACTCAAGATGAGATGTGAGTAGAGCACTGGAGGCAATGGCGGTAGAAGAATCAGCAGCACCTGGAAGTTCAGTGCTCTGGACCTCCTTGTCTTTATCTGCTGGATCTTCAGGAACATTTGCAGGAGTTGGCATCTCACTTTCTTCACTTTCACTGAGAACAATGATGTTCTCTGGCCCTATAGGCAACTCTTCCTATTTTCTTGGGGGGTCATTCTCTGCAGGCTCCTTCTTTACTTCTTTGAGTTTCTTCTTATATACCTGGGTAGATGAAGAGGGAGTAGATTCTGCAGGTCCTTGTGTTGATGAGGTGGGAGGGGTGTGCATTAGTGTTTCAGACCTTGGGACTGATGCCTCTCTTATTGGTGTCGAGTCACCCTTGGAGCTGTATTCTCCTGAGTGCCTCTTGAATTCTCGGATCTTCTTACTGAACCAGACCTTAGTCCTGACTAGGACTGGAGCAAGAATCTCAGCCAGATCATCCCTCTCTTTCCTGTTCCAATCAAGGTCCTCCAGAGGGGTGTGCTTAATCACATTTTCATACTCATACGAGTATAGATCAGAATTTTCATCCTGGAGACCTTCAGGAACTTGGTACAGACCGAGTTCTTGAATCAATTGCAGGGAGAACCTACCACAATGCCTTCTCCTGGCTTCAAAATCATCTGCACAGTCAGCCCAGTAGTCTTCTGTATCTGCCCTATGATGATAGATTATCTTGATGTTCTGTTCAATAAACTTCTTTAAGTCAAAGCAGGTTCTTGGCTTGAAGAAATGAATAGTGATAGGGACCAGGGCTCTTTCTATGTTCTGAGCATCCAGAGCTGTTTTGCATGTGTAGTTTCCCAGAGAGATGGGAAAGTGCAAGCCAAAAATCTTCTTGTCTCTGCAAGTTCTGTGCAACTTGTCTAGTTGTCTGCATATCTCTATCAAGGCCATTTTATCATTGTAGAACATGGGAAGCTGTAGAGGAGTGCTTTCATAGCCAGCAAGCCTAATATAGGAAAATTTCCTGAATTGGATGAAATAGGCTCCATACTGCGATATCAGGTTCATGGCTTCATCTGAAAACCTTCTAGCAGTATCGCCTTCGAGCAATCTGACCACGTACATGGTGAAAGCATCATTGACCCTTCTGAAATTCCGATTGCTGGTCTCCAGGGTGAACTGCGGGCAATAGGCATACACTAGATCATCTTTGTGTGCATCTATATAGGAGAAACCAAACCACTGCCTTGATGCTGCTAGGGTATACATCAGATATGAAGTCATATAGAACTTCTTTGTTTGCTGAACGTTGGATAGCTGCTCCGCCAAATTCATACTGATGATCTCTTCCCAGTTGATATTTTGTGTCCCCTCGCACACCATGCTGATGAGCGGGCACATCCAGAAATGAAACTCATTGGTGGAGGGCAAACCCATAACCCGAGCCAGTAGGATTATGAAGTCTGACAATTCCTCATTGAAATCTGCTCAGAAGAGGGTTTTGGTTAGGCGAGAAGCACCTTTCTTAGTGTTCTTCAACCAAGACTTCGCCACTCGCGCCTTGTATTTGTCATTGTCTTGATCGAATAGGGTCTGTGCTTGATCCCAGGAGACGACTATATCATTATCCAACTCCGGAATCCTCAGAGCAGCGCCAATGGCGGCAGCGTCCAGCTTGGCAATGAGTTCCCCATGTACATTTGTCAATTCGCTCGAGGCGGGGTCGAACTGAGCTCCGCATGAAAGCACCATATCAGCACATTGTACTGAGATTGGGAAACCACCGGCAAAAGCAAAACCGCTATCATGAATCGTTTGTGCTATTGGTGTAGGGTTTGCATCTGCCATTCTTGCCCAAAAATCACCGAAGTCGAGATGACGAGCTTCGTTGTCCCCAATATTGCTAACAGCAGACTCAAGCGGAGAAATTTGCTCCTGTCCCTGAAACTTGATCTTCATATTGATAGTCTCGGAGCTGCAATCTAGACTCGGGAAGGAATTTGCAAAGGGAGGGGGTATTTGCGCAGGTTTTCAAATTGCAAGGGTTCGAGCAAAGATAGCATGGAAGCAATGCGAAAAATGCAAAGGGGAAATGCTCGTTATATAGCCATTTGGAGAGAGGAATGAATTTAATGCACATTGAATACACAACCACCAATTTAAATAGCATCATACTCGGAGTGAGCGGGAAAAACTAAGTGTGAATGACACTTGGTACGCTTGGGACATGTGAGACGTGAATGCGCGAAACACGCGGCTCGGCCGATTCGGGTGAAACAAGGAGAGGATGCACAAATGTTTTTTGGAACGATTGGGACGAAAAAGCGCGGAGTACACGGTTCGGGTAATTCGGCCGAAAAACGGAACGGTGGGCCCGTTTGGACCTGGGACATTTGGGACAAAAGTTCCAGAGTACGCGGTTCGACCGGTTCAGGCGAAATAGGAACAGCTTGCATTTTTCGATTTGGGACAAGGAGCTCTGAAGTACGCGACACGGGAGTTTTGGCCGAAAATTGGAAAGCTCGCACTTTTTAACTTTGGGACATTTGAGACATGGAAGTGCGAAGTACGCGGTTTGGGTGTTTCGGCCGAAATTGGAACAACTCGCACAAAAAGTTTTGGGACACTTGGGACAAAATTTTCCAACGGGCCCGAAATTGGGACAGCTTCGGGAATTTCGGCCTATCGGGGAATAGAGTGCACTTTCGTACTTGGGACAGTTGGGACAAAAAGTTCCGACAGGCCCGAAAATCACACAAAATGACCCAAAACGTAGATTTTCAATTTCACGACTTAGGCACTTCAGAGAAAAACACTTAATACAAAATTTTGAAATTTTTACTCTTATCAGAGCGGGGAATTTTGAGTGGACAACAGTGTTGAAACCCTTGAGAGCCACTTGAAGAAAAGGAATATAAGGAGCAGATTTCCATAGAACTTTGTGTCACGGTGTATTTTGTTTCTAGCTTTCTATCTTAGATCTTTGAATAAACTTTGTGTTATTTTAGATCTAGTTCTAGAGCTACCTTTGCATATAATTCTATGTTTATGTCTATTGGTTTCTTCTCTGTGCATGTAGTCAACTCTGCTATCTATTGACTGGGATGCACATCTTCCCCATTTCTTCTCTGTGTTTATATAATTCCCTTCTTCTATAACTATTTCCTTTCTTTAAATAGATGCTTACTTGCTGCAGAACTGTACATCTATGGTTCATGAATTTAACAGTTAAAGTAAAACCCCATATAGATACTAGCATATTTTAATTGACAAATCTGACATGGGAGCCTCACCAGTAAATGAGGGAGATTTATCTCATGACTGCCTAGTTTTTATGCTATGCAGAAAATCTAGCCAACATTTTTTGGAAACTCCATTTGGGAACAACTATCTTTGCAGATCAAAGCTTATCTCTTGAAGATTGGAGTGTTTTCCATACAAATCTCAACATGGCTGAACGTCCATTCACCCGATCCGTGAAGGCACAAGGAAGGACTGATCATTTCTTCACACTATAGGAGCAATTCAATTTCAATCATCCTCCTCAAGTTAGAAGCCGCAGATCTAGTCTCTCACTAGGAAGGAGAGTGCACACCCATCCAGATCTAGATCGTCTTCAGCATAATCCGACGATTGGAATTATTCACCAAGTCTACAGAAGGAGAAGATGTGCTCCATTCATCATGGCAAATCAAAACCAAATTGTACATGTCCCATGGGGAGCAGCTTTTGGGCCATTGAACTTGGCTCCACCTATGCACGATCTACCAAAAGGATCCATAAAGAATTTTCCGATGGAAAGCAAAACCCAGATGATCATTTGGCGGCTTTCTTTATATCTTGTGGTGTGCTTGTAGTGGAGCATGAAGATTTCTTAGTTAGACTCTTTATTGAGACTCTACATGACTTGGTTGGAGAATGGTTCTATCAGCTAGCTCCTTGCACCATAACCAACTGGGTGACTATGCGTGAGCAATTTCTAAAAAGATTCAAGCCTGCAGAGGACGCTAACATGTTGATCACCTAACTAACGCAGTTGAAGAAAGAGCCAAGTGAGAACATGCGGGACTTTATTGCAAGGTTCTAGAGTATTTTATATAAAATCCCCACTTCTGCCGCATTGAGCGATGAAAATCAAAATTTGTTTTTTATAAACACTCTGTTGCCTGGTTGGATATCAACTGTGAAGGGAAAGACCTGTGAATCTACTTGAAACACAAAATGTTGCCATGGAAGTTGAAGATGACTTGAACATGGCTTGAAAACTCAAAAAACCATCTACAAAGGTGATGGCACTTCTTCAAGTACTTCAGATCCTTTGTTGTAAAGGTTGGTTAATGACATGTTGTAAATCAAGAAGCATGTCTCTCAAGCAGGGAATGTGACCCCTTCAAGAATAGCTCCTGCTCGGACCTTTAATGGTCAAAATCAAAATCAAAATCGAAATAGATTTTTTGCTGCACCACAGCAGTTGGCAATTGAAGCTGCTCAAAGGAATAACTTGGAAACTAATAAAGAGGATCTCGGCATTGACGAATCATTCGATGATGAAGACTTTGTAGATCCCGCTCACGACTCCAATATTGGTTACCTGGACTACGAATCTGACGATGGCTACTATGAATCTTTTGAAGATTCTGATGGTCATACATTTACGGTGTTCATAAGGTCCCAGACATGCCAAAATGCCAAAGCATCCACAAGCAACCAAAGAAGAGAAAGAGAAGAACCTGGGCCAGATGTTACTATCTTGAAAAGAGGCAGCCCTCTTCCTTCTTCATTAGCGCCCAAAGATAAATATTCAAATTCTTTTAATTCGCAACAGAGGGCCACCACACATTCGGCTGAAGCAAGTCAAGCTTTCGACATCATTGACCACATCAAGAAGACCAAGGTCCAAATGTCAAAAGCTGAGTATTTGAGGGAATTTCCTGATCAACGAAATAGATTGGTCAAGTATGTGAAAAGTAACGGTCCCAACCCAACAAATAATCCTTCATGGGGTATCTTGTCAAGTCCAAAGATTACTCCTCCTTCAAATAATGTGGCTGCAAGTTCTTCTCCTTCTGCCTCTTCTCCTGCTACATCGGAAAGGATCGAGCCATTTTATGTATCTTTGCTTATCAATGGATACAAACTAAGCAATTTCATTTTGGACTCTGGAGCTTCTGGCAACGTCATGCCTGTCAAAATTTTTGATGCCTTGGGCCTCACATTGACAAAAACCATCGGAAGATGCTATTCAATGGAAAGGAAAGTTCCTCTTGTGTGGAAAATCAAAGATGCACAGGTTGTACTTGCCTCTTTTCTAGATAAAAGATTGAAAATGACTATCCTTGTAGCAGACATCCCAGTCTCTTATGGCATGTTGTTGAGTAGAAATTTCTATAAAGAGTTGGGCGGAGAAGTCAAGATGGATTGGTATTGTGTGCACATACCAATCAAAGGATTTAATCAGAAGTTAGAACCTGAGAAGAAATCCAAGTACATAGTATCAAAGTCTGAGGATCCTAGATCTCATATCTTGTTTCAGGAATCTGATCATGGAGTCTATTATCTAGAAATGGATAAAGAAGAAATTCAACCTATGATTCAAGAACCACATCAACTTGACAACAAGGTTTGGTCTCTAGAGTTTGATGGCAGCTACTGTTCATTTGGATCCGGTGCAGGTGTTGTTCTTATCTCTCCTAAGGGAAAGTTGCATGTACATTCCTTCAAATTAATGCTCGAAAATACTAACAACACAACAGAGTATGAAGTGTTGTTGTTAGGCATGGAGCAGGCAAGAACAATGGGAATCAAGCTCTTACACGCAAAGGGAGATGTTGAGCTGATTGTTAAGTAGATAAGAGGTCTCTATCAAGTAAAATGTTAAAATGTTAAAATTTAGCCTTTTTCCAAAAAAGTTAAAATGTTGAGAAAAGGGCCGCGACCCCATTTCCAATGAAAACATGCCACATGCCTAAGTAGAAAATTCAAAGTGGGAGAGCAGAACAACAGATAACTTTGAGTTTTTTAGCCTTTTTCCAAAAAAGGTTAAAATGTTGAGAATGTGTAGACACCAAATTCGTGTCTTACGACCCCTTGTGACCCGCGTCCCATCTCGCAACTTAACCTCATTACCTAAACCTTACACAATTATTTATTAATTACCTTGTAATTGATAAATCCACCATCACCTTACCTGCCACCTCATTTTGCCACCTCATCATGACCTAGCCCTAACCCTAAACTAACCTAATTAAGACCTATGACTTGGTCTAGACTCACATCCATAACTAATGCCTCCTTACTCGCACCCAAAACCGACCTTCTAGCCACTTGACCAAGCCCGCAACTGATCTCTCGGGAGAAAAGCAGGGAAGGTGGGCTATTTTACTAAAAATAGCCTACTTTTTCCTTACCGATGCCGGTTCCTACTCGACCGCCGTCGGTTACGTAACCGCCATTGGTTCCCTGTAAATGGCCTCCCCAAACCAAAAACAAAGGATCGAAAATTTCATTTTTGGATCAAAGGAAAGGATTTTTGAATCAACAGAGATCATTGGGAGTGAAAAACAGAGTCCAGATCTTCACTTGACCGAGCAGAGACGAGTGAAGAAACCAGAAGTGTTTACAGCAAAGGAGATCAACTTGCATCTTTGTCAAAACCAGTAAGTCACATCTTGCATGTCCTCTGTTATAACATTTCTTATGCCTCTTTGAATCACAGTCCTCCTAAATCCATTCTTGGATCCACTACCCAACGTGCATATTACCTCTAACTATCATTCATCTACCTCTCATCACCTTATTTCCTAATACCACCTATATATAGCTTTACAAACAACACAACTACCCCACAAAGCAACTAACCTACAGATCCTAGAACCCACCGGTATCGGTTATCAGTAACCGGCATCGGTTATCAGTAACCGGCATCGGTTCCTCCGATCAAAACCAGAAAACCAGCCTTTCCCCTACCCAGTTCAACGAAGCAACTTAATTGATATTTTACAGTCTTTTGTGTTAATTCATATTAGCAGGGAAACTGACCACCTTCGAAAGGAAGTTTTATATTTCCTGGGCCCAAGGCAGTTTCCTCATTTATTGTCTAATCAAAATCTTGTGGTCTTGTGTTCTTATTTGCAGGTAGTCCTTCCAAGACAAAAAGGAGTTCTTCGCAATCAGCCTGATCTTTCTCTACGGTACGCGCACACCATCTCGACATTCTACAGGTATTCCTCCTAGCCCCTAACCTTATCTGTTTCTAAAAGGAACGAATCATTCCGAGTGAAACATTTTGGCACGCCCGGTGGGACCCATCTTGGGTTTCTGTTTCTCTTGCTTATTTTCATTTTAGGAAGCATACTTGCTGTTGCTGCTTTTGTTATATATTTCGTAAAGAAATTGTCTTGCTTTCCTAGTTTCGCATTAGTAAAAGTCATCTCTCTTGCTTCATCGAACATAATTTTCGATTTGGGTTTAAAACACGTGCATTGCATTCCTGCTTGTTGTTTTTCAATTCTAGTGAACGTAGATTAAGTAACAGGTCGTACACGTGGGGGTGATATCCACGGTATTGACAGGAAATTAATCTTACATTCACTGCACAACACATACCGAATCACTTCACAATTAACACAACAGCTCAAACATCCCCCCTTTTTCCGCGGTATTCCTCCGCCCGATTGAGGTAACCTTATAAGCCAAAACAACTTGACATTTCCCCTAAGTCTCTTGTTTAGGATTCTGACATCATTCTACGTCTAAAGGCATAAGCCCACGATAATTAAAATTAACCCTAGGGTTAATCTCTAGATTTGTGTGTGCATCTTGCTTGTTTTTAGTCCTGCTTTCTTTCTCATACTCTGTCTTCTGTGATCAATAATTGGACAAGTATACTAAACGTTGTTAAAAATCAAATTAGCAGCCTTTTTATATCTTGTTAGCCCAGACTTCTTACACCGACATCGGTTACCTGACCGACGTCGGCTATAGTGTAACCGACATCGGTTACTAGACCGATATCGGTTAATCTCTTTTCCAATTCCTGACAAACCAGCAACCTACCAATTTTACCAGTCTGAGTTTGTTTCTATTCCTGACAAATTGAAACCCTACTGTGAACTCCTGTCCATGGTTGTTATCACTCGAAAGCAAGCCACCGCCATGGTTTCACATGCTTGCTCTGTTTCTTTGCCTGAATCACCCCCTTCACATTCTGTGGGGAATCCTACTGATACCAACGAGGTTCCTAAAATTCCTGTGGGAGATAAGGACTTTGCCAAGTTTCTGGATGCTAATTCCAGCGCTGTACAATACTATTTGTCTCATACCCCTGACCGTACGCCTGATGGTCAGCTCCTTGTGGGTATGCCTATTAGTATAGCTGCTCATTTAGCTCCCACTCCGCCTGATAATACCGCCTTGCTTCCTGCATCTCTAGCCCCGTCTCCCAATCTGACGGCTTCAGAGGTTCATACGACTCAGATTGGCTTTCCTTTGGCTAATCTCAGACCCCACATATCATTACCACCAACTGCCCCTACCTCATCTCTCTTGCAGACTGCTCCGTTCATGACTTGCTCTCTGCCACCTATCCACACGAGCTTTCCTTCTCAAGCTCCGCCTACCTTTTCATTCCCATACACATATCCAGTGACCTCAACATCCTATATGGGACATCCCTATTCAGTTACCTCAACATATTCATCCTCCACACCCTATCAACACTTAACCCCACCAGGATCTAGCGGTGGTCCTTGGCCCAATATGCCTCCGTTTACCACAACCACACCATCATCTCATCCAACTACTGATCTAATTAAACAAATGATGGACAAAATGCAAAACCTGGAGGCTTCTGTTTCAGGAAGTCGTAGCGCCTTGACATATGAGCAAGTTTGTTGGGAGCCCATTCACCCTTCTGTCCCCCTTCATTCATATCCTCCTCAATGGGAGTTGCCGAAATTTACTCGTTTTAATAGTAAAGAGGATCCTCAACAGCACTTGCGATCATTTAGACATGCTTGTTATTTGATTGCCCATGATGATGCCTTGCTACTCCGCACCTTTCCCATGTCCTTATCAGGACCTGCCTTGGAGTGGTACAGTGCTTTAACCCAGCACTCAATCTTCTCTTTTAACCAACTAGCCCAATCTTTCTTGGATCACTTCTCCATTAACATTGCTAAGAAAGTATCCATCACCGACCTTTATGCCATTCGACAATTCGAAGACGAATCTATCGCAGATTTCGTCGGACGATGGCGTGGCCTTATCAACCAACTTACATATGCCTTGCCTCAGGCTGAACTTATCGAACTTTTCACACGGGCATGTGCTAAGCACATTTCTCCTACTCTTCAAATTCAAACTTTCCGCACATTTGATGAGGCCTTTACCATGGCTCAGAAACTAGAAATTCGAGCCTTAGAAGAAGAGAAATTGCGGTTGCGCAACAAAAACCCCAATTTCTGAACTCCTGATTCTACCAATAAACCAAATACCACCACTCCTCACGCGTCCACTTCTTCTAAATCAAAAGGAGCTGTCCACGCGGTGATGGTTAAATCTCAAACACCGTCTAATACCCCACCAAAAACCACCTATAAGTACAAAGCCGAGCCCATCAACTACACTCCCTTGGGAGAAACATATGGTGTGATATTGGAAAAATTGCTCAAAGCAGGAGCCATTACATTACCTCCTGTTAAACCTCATTCCGGGTTTGATTCCACTCGCGCCATACCTTCCTGGTACAAAGAAAATGACTTCTGTAACTTCCACCGCGTGAAGGGACACAGTCATGAGAACTGCAAGATGTTGAAAAACATAGTGTAGGAAATGGTTGACGCAGGGGATATAACCCTCGATAATCCTAATGCCCCTGCCAACCGAAATTTGAAAATCTTCAACAAACCATTCCCGAATCACTCTTCCAACAGTAACACAAACCAGGATATCTTAGCCGAAGAGAGTGTTCATGAGATCCATGCAGTCTTTGATACCCAGCCCAAAGCCTCTATCGAGAAAATTTTGAATCAAGCCTCTTCACTAACACAGGAGCCCGAACCTCCTTTACCACCATCGAACCAAAGTGAAATCATTCCTTTACCCATAAGGGAGTTAACTGCCCAGACTCCTCTTCCCATCGATGAGTCTGCTTATACCACATCCCTACAAGACTGCGAACGGATGTTATCTAATCTATCTATTTCCCAGACTTCCCCTTCTACCACTCTTGTTGCACAAGAGGAAGGTACGCCACTCCTTTTGACATCCTTAGATGAGAAATCTCTTGCACCGACATCACCAAATTCTTTAACCATGACGGATCCTCTCGAACACGCCCTCTTACCTATTAGTTCTTCATCGCCTAAATCTTTTCAACGACCGGTTGACCTCTTAACATCTATTGATACAGTACCTCATCTACTCACTGTATCACACCCACAGTGGACTGGAATCACAACCCACCTTTCTTCCGTACCAAATTTACAATTCAAGCCTGAAGACTGTCATTCTCCAGAGGATAGACAAATCCTATGGGAACGTTTGAGTACGCCATATTCTACTCAAATGCAAATGACCGATCCTGAGAACTCCACCATATACCCGAAGTGTTTACAGAAGCTTAAAATGCCCATGTTCTCACCTTCACCCCCCTCACCTCTACCAAATGCCTCGTCCACTTCTATTAACTTAGCCAAATCTTCCCCTACGCTTGGGACCTTACCCATACCCAGTCTAACACACCCGCCTAAGCGACTAGATTTGTCCAAGAATAAAGCCACCCCGCCACCTAGGAGACACACTCAACCCGTGCCTCTATCACAATCAAAACCATCATCGTCATACCTACCTTCCATATTAGGACCTCATCCTTCCACCTTGCACCAATATATCATACCTCCTGCGTTTTCTTCAAAACGATCTACGCCTTCTGCACCCATACAGGGATCAAAGGGTATATCAACATTATCACCCCACGTATCCTGTCCACCCATCAACCCTAAACAAACTCCATCATCAAAGGATTTATTTTCTGTCACTCCCCTTTCTCCGTGGTTGTTTCCCGCTACCATGTCATCTGTAGCCTCATCATCTAACCAGCCGAACGTAGCTCCTGCGCCAAAGAAACCACGTTTAGTGAAAAACACATATCAACACCCCTCGGTTAAACCACCACCCATACGAACTAACCACGCCCAAACATTACCAAAACCCGCGCAATCAATACCCTCATCCTCTTCTGATTTTGACCCACTCAAAGGATCTTACGCCAAAATCCTTGCTATGTTAGTAGAGAATGCGACCATTTCCCTACCCCCACTTAGACCTTATGACCCGTCTAAACCTCGACCTATAGGTTATGATGAGTCTAAGATCTGCGCTTATCACCGCACACCAGGACATGATGTGGAGGGATGCAAAGCTTTAAAAACCATCCTTCGTCAGTCACCTCTCCCAGATAGAAAGGTTAAGAAAGACAACTTACGAAGGGAGAGACCTTTAGCTTCAATTCCCTCTCCTATACCATCTATCCCCGCCTCACCACGATCTATCATTATTACAACCCCACCTCTTGAAGACCATAATTTATCCCAACCATCTTCCTCATCTCAGGTTTACGAGATTAATATGATTAGTGTTGCTACTCGAGCGCAGAAAAATAATGAGAAAGCGAAAGTAAGCACACCTGCGCCCTCTCCTTCTCCGTCCAGCATCCCGATTGCACCACCACCCAAAGTGGTTATTCGTGGACCTGCTTACCCTGTCTCTAATGGAGCCGCCCATCGAGCCATGATTAAACAGCTTCACCAATCACCCGTAAAAATGACACTATATGATCTCATTCAGACTTCTGAATCTCATCGACAAGCTCTCGTTGAAATTCTTCAAGGGATCGAGGTCTTACCTAATGAAGCCCTGCCTGTTGCCTCCATTCTAACACCCAATCACGTTGCCTCTCTCACCAAACAACCCACCGCCCCAACCACTTCTGTCTCTGTACCACAAGCTGCTGCAGTCAGTTTCTCTGAAGATGAAATTGTCGATTTTGGTACAGAAGATCCTGACCCTGCCCTGTTCATCTCAGCTTACGTCCGGGACATTCGTGTACGTCGTGTTATGATTGACGGGGGTGCTAGCCTAAACATCATCTCTTCAAAAGCTTTTCAACAAATGAATATCCCTTCTAGCTACATGTGTGCCAACCCCATCATGTTGCGGTCATTCAATGACGCTATTACCTCTACCTTAGGCACCGTGATCCTCAACATTCGGGTAGGACCACGTACTTTACCCGAACTCTTCTATGTCCTTGAGGGAGAGTTCCAATATAATATATTGCTGGGTCGTCCTTGGATCCGGGCCATGGGATGCGTTCCCTCAACCTTACATAGATGCATAAAATTTGAGTACGAGGGGAAGTCCTACACCGTAAAAGCTGATCCTCCCCCCTTTAAAACCTGCAATATGTTATACCGCCCAAATGATGTGCTGGTACCAATCAAGACACCCGTTCATTCAACCCAACCATCTTCTTCAACTATGCCTCAACCATGTACCTCAATCGCACCTACGCCTTCAACTAATGAAACCACCGTCGCAAAAACCACTTCCCTTCCCGCAGCTAACATCCCAACCGCAGACCCCTTAGTAGATGTTTTTCAGCGCCTTACGCTGGGGGAGTATCGCCTATATAACGTTAGTTCTTTCCATACCCCACAGGAGTACGGACAGGTACATGCCCATCCTAACTATGACCGTCGTGTGGGGGAAGTAATCTCCTACGGACCACCTCACTGCCGCACTAACCTAACGTATGGGGGTGTCGACGCATCTTCCGTTACCCCTGAGCCTCCTCTTGGTGTGGTTCCTTTCCAGTCTGATTTTCAATACCTTACCAATCGTCGCTTTGCCCTCACCTTCTTGACTCGCTGTGCTTGGAAAGGCTTTGGTTTTGGTCTTTATGAACAAGGCCGACATACGCTCATCCCCATCACCACACGCAAACATAATGATCGCAGTGGTCTCGGTTTTCCTGAAACACCTACACAGGAGACACCTCGTGTCAGCTGTATTCTGGAAGAAGACGACGTCACCCCTACCAAACCATCATCACCCACTTTGCCATCATCACCCACAGAATCTATAGACCCTGAATCTATCCCTCCTAACTTTTTTTTTTTTTTTTCATAAATGCTATCTTCATAGGTCCTCTCACTTATCAACGCGATAATGAGGACCCATCTTCTCTTCCCCTTCTGTATCCAGACATGATCGAAGAGGATTCACCTTTGATTAATGTTGTTGAGTGTCAGGATGACGACTCCATCCTCACTTACCTTGGCGCGGATGATTCTTATATTCAACGAGCCTTACCATCTGAAACCCAAACCATGCTGAATGAATCTACTATAGAAATCAACATCCACACGGAGGAGGATCCTCACATTGTGAAGATCGGACAATCCCTTAACGCATCAGAACAAGTCGCCTTTACTACTTTCCTCCGTGCTCGCAACCAAGCTTTCGCTTGGTCCTACGCTGACATGCCAGGAATTGATCCTACCATTGCTGTCCATAACATCACTCTAAACCCCGATTCCAAACCAGTCAAACAAAAACTGAGAAAAATGCATCCACGCATTGCCCTCTTGGTCAAAGAAGAGCTTCAACGACTTCTTTCTATTTCCTTCATCTTGCCTATTGACTATCCTCAATGGATTTCTAACATCGTACCTGTCACTAAAGCGATGGGGGGACTTCGGATATGCATGGATTTCTGGGATCTTAACCTCGCTTGCCCTAAGGATGACTTCCCCCTACCTAGCATTGACCAACTTGTTGATCTCACTGCAGGCCATGAGATGCTCTCTCTCATGGATGGCTTTTCAGGATACAACCAAATTTTGGTTGCCCCTGCCGATCAACACAAAACTACCTTCATAACTCCTTGGGGAACCTTCTGTTACCGTGTAATGCCATTCGGCCTTAAGAATGCTGGTGCCACCTATCAACGGGCTATGACCTACATTTTTCATGACATTATGCACACTATCCTTGAAGATTACGTCGACGATCTTCTTGGCAAGTCTAAACATCGCAGTGAACATCTCGATGTTTTAACCATTATTTTTGACCACCTACTACAATATTCTGTCCGTCTTCAACCAAAGAAATGTGTCTTTGGTGTCCTTTCAGGAAAGCTTCTTGGTTTTATCGTCTCTTTGCGTGGCATCGAGGTCGATCCATCTAAAGTCAAAGCTATCATAGAAATGCCCCCACCTACCAATCTCAAACAATTGCGTAGTTTACAAGGTAAGCTCCAATCTATCCGACGTTTCATCTCCCAACTCTCGGATCGATGTCAACCTTTCCATCACCTCCTTAAGAAGGACATTGATTTTCAATGGAGTGAAGAGTGCCACCAAGCCTTTGAAGCTCTCAAAACTTATCTCTTGCAGCCACCCGTGCTTATCCCACCTCAAGACGACCGCCCTTTCTACCTTTACCTTTCCGCCACTGACCACGCTGTAGGGGCCATGCTTGCACATCGTGACTCTGAAAATCGAGAACAAGCCGTTTATTATATAAGTCGTACTTTGGTGGATTATGAGACTAGGTATACACATGTAGAAAAGTTGTGCCTAGCCCTATCATTCGTGGCTACCAAGCTCCGACACTACCTTCTGAATCACAAAACTTTCGTCATCACCAACACAGACCCCATCCATTACATGTATGCCAAACCTCATCTAAACCAACGCATCGCCCGATGGCTCATGCTCCTCGCCGACCTCGACCTTGAGTTCGTCCACCAGAAATCAATCAAAGGACAAACCATCGCAGACCAACTTGCGGAAGCCCCTTTACCTGGGGAACAATTTACCAATTTTATATTCCCCGACGAACTCATCGCCACTCTTTCACTCGGGGAAGAGTCGTATCAAATGACCCTCTTCTTCGATGGATCTAAATGCCAACGCGGTGGAGGAGCTGGCGTTGTTCTCGTTCCTCTTGACGCCGAGCCTATGCCTCTTTCATTCCGACTCGATTTCCCTTGCACTAATAATACAGCGGAATACGAGGCCCTTGTTCTGGGTCTCCAGGTTGCGCTGCACTTAGGTATCAAATCTATCAATATTTTTGGCGACTCTCAATTGGTAGTCAATCAAGTTATGGGCATCTACCAATGCAAAAATGAGGAACTTCAAAAATACAAACACTACGTGGATTCACTTCTAGCCTTATTTACTCACTATTCTATCCAAACCATTCCACGCTCTACTAACAAATTTGCGGATACTATGGCTTGCTTAGCCTTGCAAATTCCAGCCTCATCAACTGACTCTGACATTTTTGTCTTGGTCCAACAACTCTTTGCCCCATCTTATTCAGCCCCGGTTGTTTGTACGATAAATACTGTGTCTGCTAACTCGCAGGATACTTGGTATCACCAATTCCATGACTACCTTACAACCTCTGTTCTCCCTTCTGACCTTACTAGTACTGGTAAACGTGCTTTTCTTAAACGCGTTTCTCGTTATGTAGTTATGGGGGGACTCCTTTATAAACGTGGCTTTGATGGCATCCTCCTTCGATGTCTCACCGGTGCGGAGATCACCCATACCATCCAACAAGTCCATGACGGTATTTGTGGTGGACATTTTAGTGGCCTTGCCGTGGCCAAATGAATCCTTCGCCTCGGTTATTATTGGCCTACTCTCAATAACGACTGCTACGAATATGTTAAGCGTTGTGTTATGTGTCAACAACATGCTAACCTTCAACATACTCCTAGCCATCCGCTGCAAGTCGCACGAGATCTTTGGCCCTTCTCACAATGGGGTTTAGACCTTATAGGTGAGATTCACCCATCCTCTTCACAACGTCACCGATGGATAATCACAGCCACCGAATATTACACAAAATGGGTGGAGGCTATTCCACTCATTTCAACTAAAAAGGAAAAAATTGTCGAATTCATTAACCATCACATTATCTGTCGTTTTGGTATTCCTCATCGCCTAATAACAGATAATGGTAAATCTTTTAAAAACAAGTTGTTACAAGACCTTTGTGACAACTTTGGTATCAAACTTAGTTTCTCATCGCCTTACTATCCGCAGGCCAATGGTCAGGCTGAATCTTCTAATAAAACCCTAACCAAAATCCTCATGAAAGTTGTCAATGAATCCAGAAGAAATTGGCACGATCACATTCCCTTTGCCCTTTGGGCTTATCGTACTAGCATTCGTACCTCTACTAATGCCACACCTTTTTCTTTGGTATATGGTACCGAGGCTGTTTTGCCTCTCGAAATACAAATACCCTCCCTTAGAATATCTCTTCAGGATATTCTCACCAACGATGATTTCCGCCAAGAGCGGTTAGCCCAATTGGAGCTTCTTGACGAACGTCGTCTTACAGCTCTTGATCACCTTCAAATCTATCAAAAACGCATCAAACGTGCTTATGATAAGTGACTTCATGAGCGTACCTTTAAGGTTGGTGATCTTGTCCTCAAAGAGAATCAACATGTCACCAAACTAGAAAAGAGCAAACGTGGAAAATTTGCTCCCAATTGGATTGGGCCTTACATAATCACTCACACCTATGGATCAGGTGCTTATCGTTTAGCTTCGCTTAATGGTAAGCCTGAGCCTGAACCCCTTAATGCCTTGCATCTTCGACCATTCTACTGTTGAATTTAGTGTTATATCACTTCTTATCTACCTGCCGCTCGTCCCTTGAGCTCACATACCACCACATGCACTTCGTTTCCTACACCTCATAATAAAAATCAAGCTCACATAGTTTGATTCTCACCTCACCTAAACGATGCCTTCCCCTTTTTAGTCTAGTCCATGACTTCAAAGTTTTAAAATAAGCCATATTCTTATGGGATTTTCTTGAGTCAAACTTCCTACCAAACTAGATGCTTCACGCCAAAAGAACATCTAGCTATCTAAATTATATATAGACTGTTCCCTCGAAGGACAGCTATATGCCAAATTATTGCTGCTATTCTATATAGACTGCTCCCCCGAAGGACAGCTATGCACTAAAATCATATCTGCTACTATAAATAGACTGCTCCCTCGACAGGACAGCTATACACAGTCAACCTTTTATCAGTAGCTTCTCGCATTGATCAGCTTCGTGAAGACCTCAAGAATAGCACAATCAATATCCCTTGTAGACTTCCCGCATCGATCAGTCTATATTCAGTAAAATAAAAGCCTCATTCAAAAGGAACTTTTTGGGTCATGGACTTGTCTATTTAGGGTAGGTTCTCTTTCGTCAGAACACTCACTTTGTAATAAATTCTTTGTACCTCAGCTATATCATCCACCTCACCTCACCATTTGTTTCAACTCAAGGGACGTAACGTACACCCGATACATTGTGATCATACAACTCTTTTCACCTATGGACTTCTCGTCTATACACTGGTACCTAGGGCTTCAAGCTCATTCTACGTTTGGTGGTTTGTTTAGCTCTTTTCACCTACGGAGCAATCTTTCCGCTTTGCCTCGCATCTAGGATTGTGTGTTGATCTTAATCAGGACATGGTTCCCTACCACTTGGGTAGGCTAAACTTTCGCTTCCCTTATACCTTTTACAACATCACCAATTCATTTCCGACACCAACAACCTTACCTTACCAATATTAATATCAATATTCTTACCAATCAACCAATTGCCTACACCGTACCAAATTGCCTGAATTCACCTCTCCCTGATCCTATGGGAGAACTACATCGATCTGAGGCCCCTCCTTGCTTTGTGCAATGGGCTATGTAGGTAGCACTTCAGAGACAGGGGGTCTCCCAAGGTTAGCTCGACCATTCCCTACCATAACCTATCATGTGTGATAAATATAAATATTTTTGTGTATTTCTATTTAATCACATTCCTCTTTATCCTTTTTCAAAACACCGAAAGTCAAAACGAAAACATTCTTATTATTATAACTCAAATCAACATACATATCTCAGTTTTATTTTAGATGTTAAACAAATACATCTTCTCTATCATCGACACGCAGGTCAGTACTCTTATTTATTCTTATACCTTGCTAACATTTATTTAGACCCTCACGCCTCATCCCGAACTAGGCGATGATCGTGATCGTCGACCCCTCTCGCCAGGCCTCTCTGTCCTCAATGGTACCATGGCTATTGGTACCACCCATTGATCTGCCAATCTCTCCTGTAACATATGAATACGCCCTCTCGCATGGAGGACTCCAGCCTCTAGTCTCTTCGCCCGTGACTCCGCAACCACTAACAATCCTCTTGTCTCATTCACCTACGTTTGGAGCTGCTGAACCAAACGCTGTAGAAAATCCCTCTCTACTATAATCACTGCTATGTCAGGACGATCACATACACCTCGCAGTTCTGCTACCCACCATAATCTATAGGCCTCTGTCGTTCCTACGTCCATTACCCTGCGATCGGATGCTACTTCTTTAGGAACTTCTAGAGCTGTTGGCTGGGGAGGTGAGAATACTGCCTCTGCGTCGATCCTCATATATGGTCTATAAGCCTATGGTATGTCCTGGACGAATCCAAATTGTCACCGCACGCGATCTGTAGGAATCCTCTCATACTCACCTGGCCTGTGCCCTGCGATCCACCTCAACTCGCTCTACACCCCTCAACTCCTCATCTATATTCTCTATTACCATATAGTTCCCGTAAGGCCACCAACAGATATCCGTAATCGTCACCCTCTCCCATACCTGTCTATAATACTCAATGTCACCCGTCACAGCCTGGGATCTTGCCTCTTGTTCTGTCTGGACCCATCGTCTGAATCCTAACCTCTGTACTCTGGTCTCTCCTGACTGGATGGGTCAGCCTATTGGTCGCACACAAACAATGTGCTCATAGGCCCAACAGTGTAATAAGTATGAATAATCCAGTGTCATTCTATGATTTTGCCTATAAGCCCATAAACCCCTGTATAGCTCCACCAAATATGCAGGTGCCAATGCAAATGTCACGTTCCAATCTCAACATCTCCCACGTCAGACACAGTCAATGCCTTTGGAAATCTTCCCCCTTCTGCCCTAACGGTAAGTGCACAATGACCCAAGCCACTATCATTAATATTACTACTAACCTTGTCTCCTCAGGGTGTGCTGCATACATTATCCCATACGTAACTGACATACCTCGCTGTGTTCAATCTCGTGCCCTAATGGACCAAATACTACTGTCATCGCTCCCCGTGCCGCGCTAGGTAATGCCTGATATACTAGTTTTCATGTAATTGGGAGTCTCGACATACGGAACACATCTTCCAATGTTACTGCCAACTTTCACTTGTTGGTAGATAGAAGGTATTTGTCTCAGGATTCCATCTCTCAATCAATGCCTGTAACATAGCATGGTTACGTGCGATTCATGAATAATAACGGATTCCACTTAACCCCACACGATTCACCTATATCCATTCAGCTTTGCGTTACATCCACTCGGATTCGTGACAACAGCGCTGGTACACTATCATTCATCCTCGACCCAAGCCTCTGCCTGCATACATCCAAATAAAAAAAAAACCATTCAATTCGGCTCCGATCCCCCAAGGTTTTTCCTCAAATTCTGGAAATCCCTATTCAGCAACCGGTATCGTTTACCCAAGGCCTCAACCGGTACCTATTTTAGTAACCGATACCAAGGCCTTATCCCTAACCTATATCG
Organism: Taxus chinensis; assembly: GCA_019776745.2. Lineage (NCBI taxonomy): Eukaryota > Viridiplantae > Streptophyta > Pinopsida > Cupressales > Taxaceae > Taxus > Taxus chinensis. Next base: position 17,096,331 of record CM034150.1, read on the forward strand.
GGCCCTGTTACTTTCATACACCTTGCCTAAAACAACCACCTACGACAATAAATTGCTCATTTATTCATTTCTGTATACCCAAGGCATACTCGAAACCCTTGATTACCTACCGTGTAACACTCACCCCATTTATAACCCTTGTTATCATCTTTTCTTTCTCATACCTACCCACATACTTTCAGCCAATTTCTTGCCCTTATTTACCATTTGCCCCTTTTCTAACCACATATCACCTATATCCACCTTTGCTGAACACCATTTGTTTACCTATCCGGCCTGACCCAAGGCCTTAACCTACCTATTCGGCACGACCTAAGGCCTCAACCTACCTATTCGGCCCAACCCAAGGCCTCAACCGACCTATTCGGCCCAACCCAAGGCCTCAACCTACCTATTCGGCCCGACCCAAGGCCTCAACCTACCTATTCGGCCCAACCTAAGGCCTCAACCTACCTATCTGGCCCGACCCAAGGCCTCACCCTAACAAACCGGCCCGACCCAAGGCCTCGCCCTACCCTACTGGCCCGACCCAAGGCCTCGCCCTAACAAACCGGCCCGACCCAAGGCCTCGCCCTAACAAACCGGCCCGACCCAAGGCCTCGCCCTACCCTACCGGCCTGACCCAAGGCCTCGCCCTAACCAACCGGCCTGACCCAAGGCCTCGCCCTAACAATTCGGCCCGACCCAAGACCTCAACCTACCTAACCAGCCCGACCTAAGGCCTCACCCTACCCATTTGGCCTGACCCAAGACCTCGCCCTACCCTACCGGCTCGACCCAAGGCCTCGCCCTAACAAACCAACCTAACCTAAGGCCTCGCCCAACCAGCCCGACCCAAGGCCTCGCCCCACCCTACCGGCCCGACCCAAGGCCTCGCCCTAACAAACCGGCCCGACCCAAGGCCTCGCCCGTAACAAACCGGCCCGACCCAAGGCCTCGCCCTACCCTACCGGCCCGACCCAAGGCCTCGCCCTAACCAACCGGCCCGACCCAAGGCCTCGCCCTAACAAACCAGCCCGACCCAAGGCCTCGCCCTACCCTACCGGCCCGACCCAAGGCCTCGCCCTAACAAACCCGCCCGCCCCAAGGCCTCGCCCTACCCATTTGGCCCGACCCAAGGCTGCAACCCAACAACTCGGCCCGACCCACGGCTGTATCACTCCAATACCTTACCCAAAATCAAAACCATCCACGTTTATCCACCCATCCTATAGCCTTTTGTTCAATCGAGCTCACCTGTTCGTGTTTTAGCATGATTGGGGTCCTTGACTTAATCTGTCGACCACCTTTGCTCTAAACCTAGACCGTGACATTTATCTCAACCAAACCAACCATTTGGTACTGCCGAACACGCCTAAACGTTCCTGTACCTTACCTATTATATACCATGGAGCTACTTCCTATGCCTTGGATACCAGGATTATATCACCCTTGTTTGGATAAACTATCGACCTTTGCCTATGCAATGCTGGTTTACTCATCAAATCATGTACCCTAGTCATACTATTACATTTTACCATGCGTCTGCTTCCTTGGACCTACCCCACCATCTTACCATCCCCTCTACCCCATTTACCCTTTATCAACCCTATCCCTAATTTCCCGTTCGCTCAATCTGTGCTAGATTTGAGGGGGATTACCTATACCCTTAATAGGAGAAACCAATTCATATTATTGTCCGCGTAGCTTTACAACACAAGCTACACGACAATAAGGGGCTAATGTAGACACAAAATTCATGTCTTACGACCCCTTGTGACCCGCATCTCATCTCACAACTTAACCTCATCACCTAAACCTTACACAATTATTTATTAATTACCTTGTAATTGATAAATCCACCATCACCTTACCTGCCACCTCATTTTGCCACCTCATCATGACATAGCCCTAACCCTAAACTAACCTAATTAAGACTTATGGCTTGGTCTAGACTCACATCCATAACTAATGCCTCCTTACTCACACCCAAAACCGACCTTCTAGCCACTTGACCAAGCCCGCAACTGATCTCTCGGGAGGAAAAGCAGGGAAGGTGGGTTGTTTTACTAAAAATAGCCTCCTTTTTCCTTACCGATGCCGGTTCCTACTCGACAGCCATTGGTTACGCAACCGCCATCGGTTCCCTGTAAATGGCCTCCCTAAACCAAAAACAAAGGATCGGAATTTCATTTTTGGGGATCAGGTCGAATGATTTTTGAATCAACAGAGATCATTGGGAGCAAAAAAGAGAGTCCAGATCTTCACTTGACCGAGCAGAGATGAGTGGAAATACCAGAAGTGTTTACAGCAAAGGAGATCAGCTTGCATCTTTCGTCAAAACCAGTAAGTCACATCTTGCATGTCCCCTGTTATAACATTTCTTATGCCTTTCGAATTACAGTCCTCATAAATCCATCCCTGAATCCACTAGCCAGCATGCATATTACCTCTAACTATCATTCATCTACCTCTCATCACCTTATTTCCTAATACCACCTATATACAGCCTTACAAACAACGCAACTATCCCACAAAGCTACTAACCTACAGATCCTAGAACCCACTGGTATCAGTTATTAGTAACCGGCATCGGTTATTAGTAACCGGCATCGGTTCCTCCGAGCAAAACCAGAAAAACCAGCCTTTCCCCCTACCCAGTTTCAACGAAGTAACTTAATTGATATTTTACAGTCTTTTGTGTTAATTCATATTGGCAGGGAAACTGACCACCTTCAAAAGGAAGTTTTATATTTCCTGGGCCCAAGGTAGTTTCCTCATTTATTGTCTAATCAAAATCTTGTGGTCTTGTGTTCTTATTTGTAGGTAGTCCTTCCAAGACAAAAAGGAGTTCTTCGCAATCAGCCTGATCTTTCTCCACGGTACGCGCACACCATCTCGACATTCTACAGGTATTCCTCCTAGCCCCTAACCTTATCTGTTTTTAAAAGGAACGAATCATTCCAAGTGAAACACTTTGTACCTGGAAAAGATAGAAAACACCATACTTCTTCCATTTTCCCATCTCCTTAGATTTTCCTCTATTCTCAAAGCTATGTACAAATTCTACTATTTCATTAACTCCAAAATGTTTTTCACAAAAGAACACAAAGTTTCTTCTTGAAACAAAGCTTGCACACAAAAGTATTTTCTTCTCCTCTCTCAAAGTCACACTTTACAAATGAGCCCCTCACTTCCTTTTATAACCCAAAAGTTCGTTACAAAGTAGTTAGGGATTTACATGATCATTAAATAAGGCACTTAAGTGACCTTTGAATTTTTCAACAACTTTATTAAAAAGTGACTAAAAATAGAAACCTACTTAAGTTAAAAAGTCATTTAAGGAAAAATACGTAAATAAAAGAAATGGGTACATGTGGACCCACTTAAATGACTTGGATGCACACGTAGGCATCCTAGTCAGCAATGCGCCACCTAGATTAAGACACCTAGGATCAGTGCCTTATCCATTGGGCCAAGAGTTTGCCTATCCCGATCATACGGGAATGAACTCATTGACTGTGCTCTGCAATCCTCCAAATGACAAGAGTGTTGAGCTTGAAACTTGAGCAATTCATCCACCCCTCTATCTGAGCAATATCCTGGTGTGAGAAAATTTGTCTTCATTCGTATTCACATTCACAATTCTCCACATGCTCCGAGTACCTTTCCATGGTGAATTATTCATTTGTCGCAAGATCGTAGTCGTTACACCACCTTGGTTTGTCAGGATCTCATTTTCTAATGCATGGAACTACTCCTTTCTTGGACATGTGGGCTTCCTCTTTAGCTGCGTGGTGAGTTGATGCATGCATGGTAATGTTTTGGACTGTCTTATTTTATCTTGGCCAATGTGTGGGCTCTTCTTTTGATTTGTGCATATGGCATTTATTCTCCTTTGGCATGGAAGTGCATGGGCTTTGGTGTGTTGTAATTACTTTGGGCTGCAAGCTCCCTGCCAAAATAAACTCATATATCTTGTGTTGACAATGCTGTGTAAACTCCCTCCTTTTCTTCTTACCCTTTGCGTGGATTTTAATCTTTGTATTGATTATTTGATTGCGTTTGGAAGTAATAAATGCGTGAACATTTCTTTCTCCTCCAGGTATGCGTGGATCTGGTCTTTTCTATCCAAATGCGTGGAAAACAATCTTTGTTTTTGTTTTTAAAACTATTCTTATTTCCTTATGCTCTGGCACATGGACTTCTCCTGGTTGGGTATGGATTTTCCTTGGCTGCGTGGGATGTTTTTAATTTGCTGTTTTTAAAAACTGTTCCTTTTTTCCTTTTGTCCAATGCGCAACTTTTGGACTGTATCTCTTTTCTTCCTTTGTTTAAAAACTTGTTCTTTCTCTCAGTAGGCGCGTGGAAAGCTCCTGAGCATTTTTTGTATTTTTCCAAGGCGTGTGCTTCAAAAAGAATGCGTGGTTTTTCTTATTTGACTTGGGGAAAAGGCATTTGAACTATCCTCCTTCCTGGGCACGTGTGGATTCTCCTTGGACCCACCTTTCATTTTTTAAAAACTGTTCCTATTTCCCTTTTCCCTCTAGGCACATGGAAAATTTTGCTTGGGCTGTGCATAGAAAAATGTTCTTTTCTCCTTCCTCTGCCCAATGCGTATGGATTTGAAAACAATTCTTTATCTCCTTATGCTTGGAAAACTGCTATTTCTCCATGAAGGCGTTGGCAGATGCTTGGACTGGTATTCTTTTCCTGAGCAATCTTGGATTCATGCATGGATTTTCCTTTTGACTGTGCAAACTATTATTTCCTTGGATGCGTGTGTTGTATTGTGGGATATGACAAAATATTATGTCCTTCAGAGGAAATAAGAAGAAAAGCTTCACATGAATTTTTCCAACGGGTTTGATGGAGGAAGTAATGGGGATTAATCCAACTTCCTCTCTTCCCGGGTAGTGGGGTTAAGTGCCAGGGGGAAATGGGGAAAGCAACAGACAATTGCCAATGGGAATGGCAAAGTGGGTTGGCAATCCCCGTTCAATTTCCCCATGTCGGAAATTGGGGAATTTCCTACCTGTTAGCCAATCGATGATTTGGCAATTGGTGGAGAAAATCTCATGTGCGGGAAAATTGAAGAAGATTGCCAAGAAAGGGGAAATCCAGGTTCGGGAAGCCAAATTGGCTTCCCGGTAGTTAGAAGCGTAAGCTTACTTCCCCAGAAATTTAAAATTTTTCGAATGAACTTTTAATTTATATTTATTTAATTAAATACTTCTCAAGTTATTTAAAAATCAATTTGATCAAACAAGAAGCAATTAATTAATTAAATATTAATTAATTACTTTTAATGTATTTTAATGTGATTTAAGGCCTGCCGGGAAGAGTTCTTGCCCGAAAAGGACGAAACGAAGACCGAAACGATTAGAAAAATGAGATGATCAAAATGAGGGCAATGAACCACGTAAAATAACACTTTTCAAAATTTTCAAAATTTTCATTTTTTATTTTTTTAATCAATTTTGCGAAGTCAAAATTAGCTGATAACATCTAGCTCTAATTAGGGACAAGGACTTCATGGACACAACAACGGACCCAGATCAATATATTCATGAATATGATCTCAAAATGATGGGGCAAAAAAATGGGGCGACACAAGAGAGGAGACTGAAAAACAGGGAAACAAACAAACCAAAATGCTAATTACCTATGTACATACGGGGGACAACTCGTTTTCAATTTTGATAGTGCTTGAGATATTTCCCACTGTAGGGCAAAGGCAAATGAGTTCCATCAGGATATGACAAGTAATAGGTACTATCTCCATAGAAATGCCTTATTTTGAACGGTCCCAGCCACAGTGAGTCAAACTTCCCATGCTTTCCTTTCGGCTCACGTCTTTTGTCCTAGAGAAGAACTAAGTCATTGATTTGAAACTGTCTTTCCCTAGTTTTCTTGTCAAACAATTTTTTTACCTTGGATTGATGTTCCTCGATCCTGTTTGCCACTTGACTTCTTTGTTCCTCAAGCTTGCTTAGGAACATGATCCTTTTATCTAATGCATTGGTGAAGCATTCATCATCAACTGCCTGAGCTAATTTTAATGCTGGTAACTCCAATGTGACGGGAATTTGAGCATCGGTTCCATATAAAAGTTGAAATGGAGGCATCCCGATTGCCCTTTTGGGACTTATGCGGTCAGCCCACAATGCATCGTATAACGTTTTGTGCCAAGTTCTTTGATTTTCTTCGACTAACTTGCGCACAATAGTAATAAGGTTTTTGTTACTAGATTCAGCCTGACCATTTCCCTGAGGGTAGTAATCTGATGAATGAGACAAAGATATCCCATATCCATAACAAAAACCTATCATCTCTCCAGAAGAAAAATTTGAGGCATTGTCCGTCACAATCTTGTGTGGAATTCCATAACGAACCAATATATTTTCTTTGATGAAATCACAAATTACCGTAGTAGATGTTTGTTTCATCGGTATAGCTTCCACCCACTTTGTAAAGTAGTCAGTGGCGGTGAGCATGTGAGTATGACCAGCACTAGAATTGGGATTCAAAACCCCGATGAAATCTAAACCCCATTGTTGAAAGGGTTCTTCAATGACAATTGGCTTCAAAGGAAAAGCTGCCAACTTTGGTCTGCCAACAAATTGTTGATAGGCTTCACATTTTGTCACCCATTTCTAAGCATCAAAAAACATAGTGGGCCAGTAATAATTTTCTCTCATAATTTTATGGGTTGTTACTGGGCCAAAGAAATAACCACCGCAAGCATGATTGTGGAAAGCTTCTAACAATCTAGGATGTTTCTCTTTATCAACACATCTGAGGAACATGTCGTCAATTCCTTTCTTGAACAACGTGCTATCCCAAATGACCTACCTGGCAGCTCTTAATTTGATAGCTCATTTCTCTTTAGCTTTAACATTCTCTGGGCACTCACCATATGTGAGGAAGTAGGCAATATCAGAATACCATTCGTATGTGGTACTGACAAAAACTACCAATGGTAAATTTTCTTCAACTGGTTCTTCCTCGGAGTTATCTCATGGTTCATTCTCTGCAATGAGTTGGCAGAGTCCTCTTCCTCGAACCAACTTGGTAGGCTTGATGTCCAGATCATATTCTTGAATCTTGGAGACCCAATTACCTCTTTTAGATCCTGGTTCATGTTGTGTCAACATTGATTTCACTGCGGTGTCTAGAACCAAGACTTTGGTATGAGAATTCAACACGTAATACCTAAAGTGTTTCAGGGCTCTTACCCCTGCGTTTGTATGTCTCTCAAGAGGAGTGTAATTAAGTTCATATTTCTTGAATCCCGAAATCATGAATGCGATAGGAGATTCGATCCCCTCTTGATTATGTTGCGTTAAAATGGAAAAGATTGTGTGCGGAGAAGCATAGCAATAAATTATAAAATCCTTTTTAAAATCAGGACATACCAATATAGGATCTTTGGCAATAGCACTCTTGATTTGCTCAAATGCCTCTCTACCTTCCTTTGACCATTTGAAATATTTTTTTCCTTTCATCATATCAGCGATTTCTTTAGTCAGCTCGGCAAAATCTAGCACGAATCTTCTCAAAAAGTTCACCTTCCTGAAGAATGATTGGACCCTAGGCTTACTCGTAGGCAAGGAAAGATTCTTGATAGCTTGAACACGTTCAGGATCGATCTTAGTTCCTTGCTTAGAAACAATATGACATAGGAGTTTCCCTTCTGTAACTCTGAACATGGACTTTTTTGGATTCAGAGAAATCTTATGAAGTCTGCACCTTTGCAATATTTTCTCCAAATCCCTTAGGTGATCTTCTCGTTTCTTGGAGAACACTGTCAAGTCATCTAGGTATATCACAATGATCTTGTCTTTATAATCTGTGAATGCCATATCCATGGCCCTTTGAAAAGTTGCGCCGGAATTGATCAAACCGAAGGGCATTCTTCTATACGCAAACGTACCCCAGGGGGTAGTGAATGCGGTTTTATGTTGATCTTCTCTAGCCACTTCAATCTGATTATATCCAGATAAACCATCTAGCATAGATAGCATTTCCAATCTAGTTACTACCTGTAGAATATGGTCCATGACTGGTAGTGGGTAGTTATTCTTCAAGGAAGCCTGATTAAGATTGCAGAAATCCATGCAAATCCTAATTTCTCCATTTTTCTTGTGAATCGGTACAATATTAGCTATCCAAGTCAAATGTCAAATAGGAAACACTATTCATGCATCTAGCATCTTTTGAACTTCATGAAATATTGTCCCTACACTCTTGGGATTATATTGTCTTTGCTTTTTCCTGAATGGAACTGCACTAGGCTTCAAGGGTATGGCATGCTCCATTTCCCTAGGTTGGAAAGACTTCAAGTCTTCGTATGAATAAGCCAAAATGTCAGAATATTTGGTAAGGAGATTTATGAATTTCTTACGCTCCTCAGGTGAGCAACACTTACCAATATTGATTAGGTGATGTTTATCCTTGGTACCGATATTAACCTGCTCATAGTCAGCAAAATTTGCAGGTCCTGCCTGCTCTTTCTCTTTGATAAACCTGTCATGTTTGTCAAAAAAGTTCTTCAAGTGAAACCAATCCTTTAGGAATTTTATTTCCTTTGAGTTGAATGATGCCATCACTAGGATCTTTGTTCTCAACTCCTTTCTGAATGGGTGAGGTAGTTGATTCGCGAAATGCAGAATCACTTCCTTCAAAGTACAATTGTTCAAAATTTTCTCTCTTTTCCAAGAAGGAAATAATTTGTTGATCATCATTAAATACTTGCCAAATTTTTACATTGTCAGGAACACTTGGCCTAAAAACCATTTCAATGGTGTATTTGACTTGATAAAATTCTGAATGAGGAATCATTAATGAAGCTGAGACTGCTAGAGAATCTGCTTTGTCATTCTTTTCACGAGGGACAGATTTTATGGAAAAAGCGTCGAAGACTTCTATTACGTCCCACACTTTATTTTTGTAGTGTCTCAAACGATCATTTTTTACTTAGAACTGATTTCTTACCCGTTTCACAATCAATTCTGCATCCCCAAAGAATTCCAGATTTTTGATCCCTTTCTCCTCTTCAGCTTGAAGGCCAAGGATTAATGCCTCATACTCTGCAGTGTTATTAGTATTAGAAAATTTGACTTTGTAGGAAAAAGGAAATATTTTACCATTTGGAGATATGAGCAGATCCCATTGAGCAACAACTTCCATCGAACTCGAGAGTTTAGATCTCATTAGAATCTTGGCAAGTGATCTTAGGGGTATGAACTTCTGCAGTCATCATATAATTACCCATACTTGAGCCTTGGAAAAGGATTTGTGAGTGAGGATCTTTAGTTTTAGTTACCGTGAACATTGCCTGAGCTTCCATCATAAGATTTTTCATTTCTCCATTGATAGGAATCATGGCGTGAGACCAGTCCATTTGAATCTCACCACCTAGATCCTTGCAAAATTTCCTGCTGAACAACATTCCATATGAGGTGGGAATATCAGCAACTAAAATAGTCACTTTAACTCTCTTTTGAGGGAATTGAGCTAAAACCATTTGGGAGTCTTTAATCTACCCGATTCGAGGAACTTTCTTGGTTTCCATGGAGTAACATGATCTAAATGTTCTCATACAAGTCAAACAAAGAGCATGTGCTACTTTTACCAACATCACATTATCCGAGGCTCCGGAGTCTATAATGCAATTACTTAGTTTGCATCCGTTGATCAGAAAAGACATAAAGAAAGGTTTGATCTTTTCTTTGAAGGTGTAGTGGCCGCCACAATATTTTGAGTTTTCCCATCTTTGGGAGTTTTTAGAATTCCTTTGGAGGAATGAATAGTAGATTCACCTTTGATAAATTGGACCAATTTCTTGAGCTGATCCTTGTTGGACTTCAAGTACTTTGCCTGTGACGTAGAAATGTTTGTTTTATTGATATGATCAATGATATCAAATTTAGGCAAAGTAATCGTACTTGAAATCTCAAATATAAGTTCTTTCAAACTTGATGATGGCACACTTTTGACCTTGGCCTCGGGCTTGGTTGACACTGATGTGGAAGAAGGAGCTTTCTTTGTAGTTGGTTTACCAACCGATTGATCTAACAAAGGTCCTCCTTTATTTAAGATAGTCTTGACCTTTGAAACCTCAGTCACCTTAGACTCTTTAGGAGCCCCGTTTGTCTTGGATTCTTTGGGAGTTTCCTTGGAAACCTCTTTATCTCCCGCCTTAGTGGTATCTTGCTCCTTTTTCTGAGAGCGTGTAAAAACAATGAAGGATTGACTATTCATATCTTCTATAATTTCTTCCTATTCATCTTCCTCATCGGAACGGTACTCAAAGAAATGATTATTACTTCCCCCCTCAGGATCTTCAACTTTAGGTTCAGATGTCTCAGAATCTGACTCTTCCTCATCAACCTTGATGACTTCAATCTCACCATCGATTTCTTCAATGACATCGCATTTGGAATTAGTTGCGGGAGTTGCTTCAATAACAAGCCTTGTTGGAGCACCTACAATCCTGGCTTTGTTGGGAACGTATCCTTTTCTCGGGATGTCTTTGTAAGGAGTAGGTTTACTACTTTAAGCAACTTGCTTTTCAAAGCAACACATCATTAGCCAACTTAGTGAGTATAGTTTCTGAAGCGTTGGGGGTTTCTTGACCCTTTCCTTTGAGGGAATTTTTCTTGAATTTTCCTGTAATGATTAAGTCATCTTCAATTTCTATGGCCAAGGATTGAGCAAGTTACAAAGTAGCCACCCTAGACCTTCTCAGTTGATAGCACACTTCTGGTTGTTGTGCGTTAATAAAGAAACAATTTTGTCCATCAAGGTTAGGACGAATCCCGACAGGAACTTTGTTCACCATTTTGTTGAATTTTGCCACAAAATTCCTCATGGGTTATGTGGGCTCTTTCTTCGCCTGAGATAGTTGGGCAAGAAGAGCATGTTCATCTTCTTTCATCTTGAATTGATTTTCAAACTTAGTTTTCATATCATTCCAATTTGTGATACATCCATTGGGCAGATGATGAAATCAATTTGCAGCAATATCATGCAATGTTTTGATGAAGAGACGAATAGCAACATCTTCATATTCTACTGAAAAAATAACACATGCATCGAAGAAGGCAGAAATATGATCATCTGGTAACGTCTTCCCTTCTCCATCAAACTTGGGAAGAATCTTTCTTGATCCTCATAGGAGTTCATGTCGAGCAGGTAAGGCCAATGGGCCTATGGCATTTCCCCATGGTACATTGGTTGCCATTTGAGGAAAGGTGGTATCTGAAGGTAAAACAACGCGAGCAAGGATAAGTGCTTAACTGGTAGTGATTCCTTCCTTGCTTGCTCTTTCAGGACTTGATGCAAGGCTTGTAGATCTACGAGGTGTGTTCTTCTTTGGAGGAGATAACTTCAATCCAAATTTTCCTTGAAAGTCAAAAGTGGGGTCAGATCGACCTTTAGCTTTTTCTTCTCACATAAACCTCTTTCCTTCCAGTTTGAAATATTTATTGTGAAGGGATCACTGGCGTGTTTCGACCGGCTCTATCCTTTTCTCTTCGCTCTCTTTCTTGAGCTATTTGCACCTAAATAAATCTAGCAATTCTCGTGGCTTTCTCTTCTTCGTTATATATTACTGATGCGGCGAGATGAAAATGATGGTTACTTGTGTTATTTTCCCAAATAGCTTACCTCAAATTTGATGATATCTCTTCTTGAGTATCTGCAAAAACAAGATTTGGTTGCAAGATATGTGGGTTATCTATAATAGTCATACAACTTATTACCTTGGTGGAAGAGGACAACATTGGTGAACAACGATCAACACGTGTCCAGGAGGTCTTCTGGCCGAAAGTGCGGGTGCTCTTCTTCTAAGGTCTATGATGTAGATTTCTCTGTCAATGGCTTTATCAACAGCCACAAATTGTTGCAAGCTTTCATGGTTTTCCCAAGCTACTATTCAAAGGTTGGCAGCAATGTCTCCTTGGAAATATTCGTCAGGCACAAGGTTCGGTTGAAGAACTGGAGCTTGTGCAGAGGGGATAGTCATAAAGATTTAACCAAGCATTGGTTAATGATTTCTGAATCCCCAGCGGAGTCACCAAAAACTATTAACATATGGATTTGCACGCATGCAAATGACATGCAACAGTGTGGGAACGAAGTCCCTCCTCAATGAAGGTGAGGATGCCTTTATTGAAAACCAAAACTGTATTTACATCTGTACATTCAAAATTGTATGTGGGGGGGGGGGGGTTTGGAACATCAATGGAAAGAAAAGTGAATGAAGGAGATGGAATGGAATGAAGGAAAGGAGTGAAATGGAATGAATTGAAAGAACATGCAAGAGTTAGGTAAAAATAGAGCCTAATATTGCATGAAGAGGAAAGACGAATAACCAACACAAATAAAACAGAGTTTGAGTTAGCCAAACAAGAACGTGTAAAAGGGAACACACATGAGCAAGTAGAAAATCAGAGCTTGATCACTGTAAACTAGAACAACTGATTAATAACATTGACAATAAGATCAAAGATAATATTTGCATGCAAGATTCAAACACCTAACATCTAATGAACATAATAACTTCAAATATTAAAAGAGACAATGAATGAGACACAAAGTTTGTATTTCATTAACTCCAAAATGTTTTTCACAAAAGAACACAAAGTTTCTTCCTGAAACAAAGCTTGCACACAAAAGTATTTTCTTCTCCTCTCTCAAAGTCACACTTTACAAATGAGCCCCTTACTTTCTTTTATAACCCAAAAGTTGGTTACAAAGTAGTTAGGGTTTTACATGATCATTAATAAGGCACTTAAGTGACCTTTGACTTTTTCAACAACTTTATTAAAAAGTGACTAAAAATAGAAACCTACTTAAGTTAAAAAGTCATTTAAGGAAAAATACCTAAATAAAAGAAATGAGTACATGTGGACCCACTTAAATGACTTGGACGCACACGTAGACATCCTAGTCAACAATGTGCCACCCAGATCAAGACACCTAGGATGAGTGCCTTATCCATTGGGTCAAGAGTCTGCCTATCCCGATCATACGGGAATGAACTCATTGACTGTGCTCTACAATCTTCCAAATGACAAGAGTGCTGAGCTTCAAACTTGAGCTATTCATCCACCCCTCTGTCTGAGCAATATCCTCGTGGGTAATTGTTAATGTGATCTATCTCCTCCACAAAAAGTATGAATCATTCTATGGTCTTCAATCCAACTACATCCAAGTGTCTTTGTAATTCCTTCATCTTCCATCAACCTCCTTACCTTTTGAACGTCACTCCAACTACCCACTTCCACATAAATGTCTAACAGAAGAACATAAAGTGTAGGATTTTTAGGATCCAGATCAAAAAGGAGTGTTTTGGTATATACTCCTAGCCTTATATATTTATGTGATCTACATGCACCAAGAAAACACATCCATACAACCACTGCAGGTTTAATTGGCATTTTGGTGAGAAAATTTAGAGCTTCTTCGAGATAGCCAACATGGCCAAGAAGATAAGCTATCAGGCATAATGCAATAAGAGATACCCATGCCAATGAAGTATTTATAACCCTCATCCACTAAACCTGCATGACTGTATGTAAATAAATTACAGATAAAATCTTGAATGATTTGCGTTGTATTTCCTTTTACTAGCATGGAGGATCTCCTTTTCTAATGCATGGAACTACTCCTTTCTTGGACGTGTGGGCTTCCTCTTTGGCTGCATGGTAATGTTTTGGACTGTCTTATTTTATCTTGGCCAATGTGTGGGCTCTTCTTTCGACTGGTGCGTATGGCATTTATTCTCCTTTGGCGTGGAACTGTGTGGCATTTGGTGTAATTACTTTTGGCTGCAAGCTCCCTTCCAAAATAAACTCATATATCTTATGTTGACAGTGGTGTGTAAATTGCCTCCTTTTCTTCTTACCCTTTACATGGATTTTAATCTTTTTATTGATTCTTCGATTGTGTTTGGAAGTAATAAATGTGTGAACATTTCTTTCTCCTCTAGGTATGTGTGGATCTAGTCTTTTCTATCCAAATGTGTGGAAAACAATCTTTATTTCTTTTTTTAAAATTGTTCTTATTTCCTTATGCTCTGGCGCCTGGACTTCTCCTGGCTGGATGCGGCTTTTCCTTGGCTACGTGGGATGTTTTTAATTTGTTTTTTTTTTAAATTATTCCTTTTTGCCTTCTGTCCAATGTGCAGCTTCTGGACTCTATCTCTTTTCTTCCTTTGTTTAAAAACTTGTTCTTTCTCTCCCTAGGCACGTGGAAAGCTCCTGCGCATTTTTTGTATTTTTCCAAGACGTGTGCTTTAAAAAGAATGCGTGTTTTTTTTTAATTTGACTTGGGAAAAAGGTGTTTGAACTGTCCTCCCTCCTGGGCATGTGTGGATTCTCCTTGGACCCGCCTTTAATTTTTTAAAAATTGTTCCTATTTCCCTTTTCCCTCTAGGTGCATGGAAAATTTTGCTTGGGCTGTGCGCAGAAAACAGTTCTTTTCTCCTTCCTCTACCCAATGCGTATGGATTTGAAAATAATTCTTTATCTCCTTATGCTTGGACAACTGTTATTTCTCCATGAAGGCGTTGGCAGATGCTTGGACTGGTATTCTTTTCTTGAGCAATCTTGGATTCATGCGTGGATTTTCCTTTTGACTGTGCGAACTATTATTTCCTTGGATGCGTGTGTCGTATTGTGGGATATGACAAAATATTATGTCCTTCAGAGGAAATAAGAAGCAAAGCTTCACACGAATTTTTCCAATAGGTTTGATGGAGGAAGTAATGGGGATTAATCCAACTTCCTCTCTTCTCGGGTAGTGGGGTTAAGTACCAGGGGAAATGGGGAAAGCAACGGAGAATTGCCACAGGGAATGGCAAAGTGGGTTGGCAATCCCCGTTCAATTTCCCCATGTGGGAAATTAGGGAATTTTATGCCCGTTAGCCAATCCATGATTTGGAAATTGGTGGAGAAAATCCCACGTGCGGAAAAATTGAAGAAGATTGCCAACAAAGGGGATATCCGGGTTCGGGAAGCCAAATTGGCTTCATGGCAGTTGGAAGTGTAAGCTTACTTCCCCAGCAATTTAAAATTTTTCAAATGAACTTTTAATTTATATTTATTTAATTAAATACTTCTCAAGTTATTTAAAAATCAATTTGATCAAACAAGAAGCAATTAATTAATTAATTAATTAATTTTAATGTAATTTAACACGATTTAAAGCCTGGCGGGAAGAGTTATTTCCTGAAAAGGACAAAATGATCACAAAAATGAGACGATTGAAATGAGGGCAATGAACCACGCAAAGTAAAAATCCATCAAGTTGTATCTTTACCCTAAAAAAAATGTTTCTATGAGATGAATTCCATGGGTTCATTCCCATTCCCTAAGTTCCCAAAATATAAATCCTACAGATTCTTAGACCTCGAAACTCTCTAGACAATAATCCATATTGATTTACCTTGAAATCTTCTCTTGCCCCCAAGAGCCAAATTATTTTGAATATGCTTCTTTCCCCAAATTTCATCAAAGGGATTTATTCAACCACACAAAATAGGAAATTTCAACACATTATAACAAAAAAAAACAAATAGAAACAAATTCCACTACATCACTAGGCGACCCCATCACTAGTGGCTGATGAGAGGTTGTTGTTTGACCTCCTTCCTTTGTTGCCTTTTTCCTCCAATAAGGTGTTGCTTTACTAAGTATAATAAGTCTTCATAATTATAACTGATGCCATCATTAACTGGTTCTTCCTTGATGACTGGTTATTTATAATTGATCACATTTGATTCCTTTGTTTTAAGCTTTCCTTTGAAAAGAAAATTTTCTCGAGATCTACAATTCCAAGATGTCTCCTTTTTATTACAATAGAAAAACTCAATTTCCTCCCTTTTATTGTAATAAGTTTGACAATTTTTCTTTGAGTATAACACATTCTCCTCAGTTACATCTTCTATAGCTCGTTGTTCTTTAGGTAGGAGAGTTGAAGTCATATCTTCTAGTGTTTGGGAAGGC
The DNA here is from genome assembly GCA_019776745.2 of Taxus chinensis. Classification (NCBI taxonomy): domain Eukaryota; kingdom Viridiplantae; phylum Streptophyta; class Pinopsida; order Cupressales; family Taxaceae; genus Taxus; species Taxus chinensis. The sequence continues at coordinate 17,112,326 of CM034150.1, forward strand.
ATATGTCAAAGAGTAAAAATAACATCGCTATATTTGGAAGGCAAACTATTTGATAATATAACTTTTACATCCTCATCATCAACTAATTCTTTGAATTTTGCTAGTTTTCTCATGAGATATCTCAAGTCATTAATGAGGTTAGTCAATGTAATTCCATCACACATTTTGAGTCTAAATAATCAGAGATCAAAAAAATTTAGGTAGATTTCTTTGGCTCCAAATAGTTTGTTTAGATTTTCCCACATTACCTTGGATGATTTTTCAAGGTATAAATAATTTAGTTTAGAATTTGACACAAAAAGGACATTAATGGCTTTGGCTTTAACATCTTTACTTTTCCATTTTGCTAGTTTACTCGAATCTATTAGTGTTGTCTCTTTCTTTAATGAAACAAATCTTATATTAAAAAAAGAGTATTATGATACAAGAATATTCAAAAAAATATAGGTGGTATGGGAGAACACCTCAAATACATGAGCTAATTTTGGCCACAAAAGGGCCTAGGAATATAAAATTCAAAACTAGGCCAAGCTTAGAAAAAATGATGTATTACATAAGAAAAGAATAAAAAAATTAAGTTATCATTACGAATTTTTTCCCAGCTAATGGTGGATCATTGTCATGCCAACCAAGGTCTGGAAGGTATTTTCCAGTGTCAAGAGGGTTCCATCCAGATCTTGAGCTAGCATACTTTCCTTATCCAGTGATATCCTCCACTTGCACATGATACAGAGAAATGGCTAAGGCCAACTAAGGGAATTTGTTTGGGGGTGGCGGCATGCTCCACCCATCATCAAAAAAGGTAGTGGGTGGCCCAAGAAGTAGTGGAGATCCCCATTCCTAATTATGTGGATATTTAGGTGGCATGACAACTCACCTGATAAGTGATTGACGCAGGGATTAGTGAACACAAATGTGATACTAGTGCTGAGAGAAGCTTCTGTAATAACCACCACGTTGATGACTATTGTTGCATCCACAAGGTAGAGAGTGATGAGTTGGGGATGGTAGAACTCAAGAAATATTACATGGGGCATCACCCCAATGACGCAGGAGATTTTGGAGGTGTTTGACCTTGAGAGAAACTTTGTTTGATTGGACTTGAATTTGTAATAACACATTAGATATAACCATGGACTTATTATATAAAGAAAAGTGTTGATCGAGTACAGAATTAGAAAAAATAAAATCATTTCTTTCTTTCCATATCCTTAACAAAATCTCCCCTATGAAAATATGCCAAATTTAGATGAACTTTTTTAGCATCTTGGGATTATCTTCTAGAAGAATGTGCTGCAATGAAAATTTCTCATACTTGAAGGGTTGGAAAAAAATTATGGATCTAATTATAATCCTTGGAACATGTTCATGAAATACTTTGTCATAGGGACAAATTAGTTATTTTTCACCAATGCTTTGGGACTAAGTATTTCCTCTTGGTAATGGGGAGGCTCCCATTTATTTAATGCATAAAAAAAATCAGCGAGTGGTCATGAAGGCTGGGATCACATAGGAATACTCCACTAAACATGTGACAAATTGCTTGTACATAGTGCAAGGGAAGAATTTTATTATAGGAGGTAAATGGGAGTAATAATATAGTGAAAGGATGCTAATTTTGTGAATAGTAACTTACATATTTTATAGCATTAACCAAAGTAGATCCACCTCAATTATAAGAATTCAACCATGCAAACAACAATGAGATTAACAAACAAATATACAAAGTTATATTAATTTGTTCCTAAATGATACAAATCCCACACTTAATTGTTCAAGATCATCATGCTTACAAAGTTGAGTATGTAAGAAGTAGAGGAAACATAGACAAGAGGGAATAAAAGCAAGTATTATCTTGTTTATATGTAGTAGAGAAAAATCTATCCACTAGCAACTCACAATTGACAACCCCTTGGAATAAAGAAGTCATTCCAATTTATAGATTTACAATGTGACTTTTCATCTCCCCCCCACACGACCTTTCACCATCTTATCACTCGTGACCTTTCATATTCCTAGGGAATGAAAATAAGTCTTTTTCTTATTAATGAAAAATAACTCTTGCAATGTATGATTACAGGTCACTTAAGTGAATAAAATAAAATAGTGAAAAATTACATTCCCCAACAAATAGTTATAACATGGAGAGAAAATAAAGGAGAAGGATAGGTAAGGATGATCATTTTGAAGATGAAGATTAAGATTCTACCGATGAAGAATTGGCCTCTAGTGAATTTTGAGGAAATACTCTTGGAATTATTTCTTCGCCTTTGAATTCTTTATTGAAACATGTTGTTGGAGGTGCTACCTTGTATGCCTATGGAATAGAAATGAAACTCAAAGAGTTGATCATAGTCTCGGGAACGCCACCAAGGGTCTTACATTGGTTGAACCAGACTTGATGATATCTTGCAGTATTAGAGATTAAACCTCTAATTTTCACGAGAGATTACAAAGTATCTTCATTGAATGAGAAGGGATCTCCTACCTCTTTCTTGACCAAATCTTGGAAAGACTTAAGAATCTCTTCCACATATGCATGTTCATTGAGTGAGGATGAGCTAAGATTCTGTACACTATTCTTGACACTTTTCAAGATCTCAGATGCATGTTCTCCACATGAATCAAGTTTAGAGATAACATCATTTATCATATCATATCTAGCACTCATTGTGCAAGACCATATGGGAGACAAGTTGTCATCAATAGAGGTGAATAAATGTTTTCTCATTAAGGAGTGAGAATCAAGATTACTCATTTCAGACACCAATGGGAAAACACTATCCCAGTGAGCCTTTTCTTTCTCAATCTCTTCCTTGGTAATTTTCAATTTGGAAGCAGTGGCGAGGGTAATTTCAAACAATGAGAGAACCTAGAGAAGCAACTTTCCCTTTTCTAGAATATTCTCCACCTATTTTTGCGATCTTTACCTTGCAAGGTATATCCTTATGTTGTTTTGATTACTTAAGGCTCAAAATTATTGATGGCAGAGATGGCCTTTGCAAGAAGAGGTAGTGTTATGTTGAGTTCTAAGAAGGATTATATATAGGTAGTTAGAATTCTAATGTGTTCCTCCAATTGATCTATAGTTTATTTGTACTCTTCATTCCTACCAAGCATGTTAGTTGTAGATTCCTTCAACAAGTGTCCATCTCCTTCGTGTGTAACTTGCCCCATAGAGGTTTGGATCAACTCATAGTCATCTTGAGTCATCTCTTCCATAGGTTTTGTAACCTTTTGCTGAGAAACCTCCACATAGTGGTATCTAGAGGCCCCATTGAAGAAATGAGAGACTACTTGTGATTTCTTGCTCTGCTTGGTTTTTATGAACTTTGAGATGGCCTCAAAATCAGGTGTTGTGGCTTGTTTCACTAATTTTGACTCACTTCCAAGCAGCTCTTGAATATATGGGAATGTTTCTACCAAAGTAGACATGAAGTACGACATAGGGGAAATTTCAGGTGCTTGGTAAGGGACCATAGTTTACTCATGATGGGAAGATTCTTTCACCAAGAAAGACACACTTGGATGCCCGTAAAGAGAAGGAGATTGTGGTGGATCAATTTCACTTGGATCAATAGGCTCAATCAGATCTTTAATAATTTTTCCCCTCTTTTGAAGCCTCCTAGGGGGAGAAACTTCAATACATTTCTCTTCCACCATCTTCCTCTCAGAAGTTTGTGTTAAATGAGTGGAACTTGTTTCTTTCTCGGATGCCTTGAGGGAGGAAGTATGCAAAGTTTTCCTATGTGGGGACAAAAGACCACCAGAATCAATGAAGGAATCTCTCTTCTGCTTGAACCATTATTTTGATCTTTGGATTACTTACATGGTACTCTCTTTGATATCACTTGATTCCTTGATGTTCCATGGAGTGGGAGGAAGAGGGGAATATTTTTTTGTTTGATATACATGATCAAACAACTCTGAATCATCATCCTTTATTCCATCCAAAAACCAATAAAAATTTAAATCTCTCATTTGGTCCATTCTCATCCACATATAGTCTCTTTTTCTAACCTAAAAACCATCTGTGTAATTGGCCTAGTAGTCCTCAATTTGTGGCACATGGTGAAAACCTTGCAAGACGAAAGTTTCTAGATTCTTCCTAATATCAAAGTCAAACCGAGATATGTAGGAATACAATGTTTCAATGTTTTATGCATCTGTGACATTTTTGCATGAGTATACTCCCATAGACGTGGGAAATGACCTGCCTTTATTTTTATCATTCTTACACTTGGTATGAATAAGAGACAACTCTTAGCACGATTCAAACATGGAAATCTTATCACTTGGGTACCTGGGTAGTCTGTGAGGAGAAAAATCAAAGCCTATGACCCTGATGTAGGTGAAAGTCACATAGAATTAGATGAAGTTGATCCCATAATTTTCAATCAATTCAACTATTTGTGATGAAACCCTCCACTCTGTATTGCCTTTGAGAATCCTTGTGATAAACATTGTGAATGCATCATTCACCCTAACATAGTTATAATTACTTTCCTGTGAGTAAGTTGTGGATACATCTTGCGAGCACGTGAATTTTTAGGCACGTTGAGAGCAGCAAACAAACCTTTGAAGGGTCTTGTGAAAGCAAGGGCATACACTAGGTAATAAGTCATGGTGAACTTCTTAGTGGTGGGAAACTATAATAACTACTGATGGATGTTGATACTAATGATTTTCCCCCAATCTACCACTAGGTTTCCATCAGTGCCCAGGAGGATGAACTAAGCCATCCATCTTGGAAATATTTGTTTTTTTTCCCCCATTACTCTACTCAGTAGAAAAATGGCATCAAAATATGCCTCAGGAAATTTAATCCTTGACAGGTTCTTGGGAATACATGAGGTTTTTCTTCCTTGTCTAAGTAATGAACTTGGTGCTAGGCCTTACAAATATGAAACGGTCCTTTCCCACTCTTGTGAAGCAAAATCCTTTGTTATGATGACCATTTTGCTAATGGTGGGAATTTTCATCCACTCATAAATGTCATTCAGTGTGAGAACTATGAGAATTGAGTTGTCATTTTCGTGAATTGTTCTTGAATCAACATTGTAGTGTTGTGCACATGTCAGGACTAGTTCAATGCTCTAAATATATAGTGGGTGACCTCCTACTCTAAATATTCAAATCAAGAATATATTCTCCTCCACTGGTTCATAAGGTACTAAAAACATTCTGGTTTTCAAGTCTTCTAAGTCCATGTGGGTAACATCACTATCTCCCGCACCAGGGTATTCAATTATTAGAGTGGAGATTCACTCCAAACTTGAATACTTGAACTTCGTGGGGGAGAAAAACAATGAGATAGGTGGAATGTGAGGTGAAACAAGTGACTTGATCTCAATTTTAATACTTCCTATTTTAGCATGTCGTATCTAGGACATCTATCTTTTAGTAAGTTTTCACAATTTTCACCTTTTTATGGTTTTTCCTTGTTTGGAGTAACACATTTGCTGACATTTTGCTATTTTTGGAAACTTAGTATATTTTGACATGTGAATCCTTGCATACTTACTATTTCTAGATGTAGGTCTTCTGGGTGTCGGATTGGAATGAAATTGGTTTCAAAATTTTAGTTTTGCTTCAGGAGCTTCTTCTCCAATTTTTGAGGTTTTTCATTCCCTAGAACTCCATAGATTTGAAAAGGAAACTTTTAGGATTGAAAATTTAAAATGAATGCAAAAAATTATACAAATCATTAATATAAATTATCTTACATTCATATTGAAGGCATTTTTGGGAGGAATGCACTTGTAAAGTTTGATGAAAATTAGGTGCACAGATAGTGAGTTATGAGTAGATTTTGATTTTGGAGTATGGATGTCTAGAAAAAAATGCAAGAACATATTTAGTAAACATGAATATTTTGGCAAGGAAATAAATCACCTTGAAGTTTGAAAAATGATTAAATTTTTTGAGAGGAGTTATCCATATTCATTTGTAATATTTAACTCACCATTTAATCTGACGAATTAACCATGGTTGGAAGAGGGTTGTCATGGAGTTGCACCCTAAAATATAGGGTACAATATGTGAAAGGGGGAAACAAGGGGAAAATAAGTGTGCTTTGCACCAGATGGTGACAAGTGGAAGCTTTTAGTTCTATGAGAATGAGATACAGGGGGCTGAAAAATGGCTTCCAGGGGCTAAAAAATGGATTTTCACATGACCAGGAGCTGAATGGAAGGACGAGAGTACACTTTCATGTCCCCCTATCCTTTTTGTTTCTATTTCAATCATAGGGAACATAACCAACACAAAAATGTGCCATGGGGGGTCTAATCATGAGGTGGGAGCATGTATTTAAGTTATTTGCAAGTTGTCATGTTCCTATGTGTAAAAGATGCATGGGGAAAATTGCTAGAGGAAGGGATTCATGGGGAGCACACTTTTGTGATAATAAAAGGGGACATCATGTGTGATAAAATTTGCCATGGGTATAATCTCATGAGAAGGGGACCATTGAAATGCAATTTTGTGAGGTGCATAGGTGCAAAAGTTGTGAGCTTCAAGTTGATAGAAGTATTCCAACATGTGGGAGCGCACTTTATTGTCTCCCTTGTCCCCCTTGCACCTTGGTGACAATACAAGGGGACATCACATGCTTGAAAATTTACTAATGGGTCAATCCACCATGGGGAGGGGACATTACAACTTAACTCCTCCATATGCTTCGCCTAACACCTCAAGTCATGTTTTAAGTGACGAAACCTATTGAAAAGATGGGGGAGCACACTTTGGTGTCCCCATTTCCCCCTTTACACCTCAAAGACAATGAAAGGTAACACCAAGGGTGAAAAAAAAATTTCAATCCATTTTGAAATGCCAATGTTACCCAATGAGTGCATTTTAGGACACTGGGAGTGCTTTTTCCACCTCAAAAGAATGGAATCATGTTTTGGGGTCAAACCTTATATGATTTTGACTCCATATAACCTATTGAGATCATTAAATCCATTATCAAGAGATAATTATTCCTTAAATTTTATTTTCAAGTCTTGTTCCACTTTTGACCTAAAGGGGCAGTTGCAGTGTCCTAGATTATCAAAGATAAGTTTTAAGTCTTGGATAAAAAGTGATGTGTCCGTCATGTGGAGGGTTTTGTACGCACCTAATTTTGCACGTGCTAAATTTTTGGAACAATTCAAAATACCAAATAATGAGTAAATATCTTTTCCAATTGTGTTCCGGTCCAATTTCTCATTTTTAGTATATATTTGTAGCCTAGAATGCTTCCCTTAACCATTCCCATGCTTTTCATGTTTTCCTTTATCTCTTTCGTATATTTTTCTTTGGCTTTTGAATTTATGTCACGGAACCACCCCGACGGTTACGCAACCTCCTAGGCGGTTACATGAGTGCCGGTCTCCCCTCAGTGGCAGTTATGTAACCACCCCGATGGTTGTGTAGCTACCAGTTTGCGTGGACCGGCGGTCCCGTGCACATTTAACCAAGATTCTTTTGGCGTGTTCTAAATGCATGTCAAATTATTCAAACTTGATTTTAGTGCATGTTTCTTAACAAATTCAGATATTCTTGAGCTCATTTGATGCATACCAACTTCTCCTTCCCTTCTTGCTTTTAGTTGTGATTTAACCGCCCCTTCTTTGAAAGAGGTGGCATTTCTTGGCTGCCAAATGGCTTAGACTATTTCTCTGCCTTTTTCCTATAAGATCCAAGCTTCTATCCGGAGCATTGGTTGGAGATTTTTTATTGAATTGCATTGTCATGCTGTCATAATCCTGCCAAGAAATACACAAGAAATCTCAACTTTCTTATCGTGTTATTCTCTTGCCTGCATTGCTACCAGATTGCTTGCAAGACATTCCAACTCCAACGTTTTCTTCATCATTTCTTTCACTTAAGCTAACATAGTTCCCTAGATACGTTGAACATACATTGGAAAGAAGTTGAGGGGACAACAAGAAAAACTTCTACCACTAGATTTGTTTCTATACAACACTTCCAGGTTGGGGTTGTCTTTTAATTCCTGCAAGTTTCTTAATTTATTTAGAATAGATTCAAAGCTTCAAATATGGTAATTACATTTCTCTAGAAAGATTCAATTCCAATAGTTGTAACAGTAGTTTGCATCTGTAAATTTTTCATTGAGGATTTCCTCTCAGCTTATCCCTATGGATTTGTTTGAGAAGGATTTGGAGAAATCTTCCGCTATAGTGTTGTGTTTATATTTCTTCATCATTATATTATTTGAAGAAGTTCATAGCATTCAAAAATCATCTGTAGTTTTCGACAAGTTATTAATGTGTTGGAAGGGTATACTTCTCAGAATATAATCTTCCCATGACGTTGATTGTAATGCATTATTAATGATGAGCTTCTATATCTCACAATTAATAAATAAGATTAATAGTTGTTACATTAAACAATTTTATCTAATATTAGTTTAAATCCTCTGCATATTTGGTTATACATAGCCAAATCATGTTATATCTCTGTTTAGCTTAAGTGTTGCATTAGAAGAGAAGTCCATCATTTAATTGGAAGTAGTTTGTCCTATGCATATGTATCTTTTTATTTTCCAAGAAGCATCCAAAATACAGAGAAATAATAGACTTATTCTGTGTTCTTTACCCTGTGCAATTCTGTACCAAATTCAATATTTTATTCAGAGCAAGTTTGTTACAATGGAGGAATAGATAAGTTGTTTCCTTTATTCAAATAATCTAGCTTTCATTTGTCATTAGCTCCTGTGAATGACACATAGATTTAATTATGATCTCTGAGGAAAGCTAATATGAATTGAATTGATTTAGTTCTTGTTTGTTTCCATTCGGTAAAATTAGGCATAGATGTAGAGCTAATTAGAAAGGAATTAACACATCTCCCCATGTATCCCTAGTTGGCTTAGGATTAACCTTGCCCTTTTGTGGTTTGCTTTGCAAGATTGTTTGTTTTTTCACTTTAGTAGTTTTCACATCCCACCTGACCATTCAAGGCCCTAGACAACCAAGAGATTACATTTGTGATCCTACGATACTTTGTTACCAAAGCTCTAGCACCGCAATTAGCAGACTGTTAACGAGGTCATTCAGATATCTTGTTGGCTACGTGGTACACCCCACTTCTCTGAGAAGCATGAAGATCTCCCAAGCTTAATTGACAACCACTGTGAACATCAAAATGGACAATGCTTACGAGTTATAAAAAAGTCAACCTAGCTGCAACTAGTTTCCACAATTCACACATTTTTCCATAAAGCCCATGCGTTTTCCTCAAACAATAAGCTTCCATGACCTTGTACATAGAAGGATTCAATCTGCTCTGCAAATATCAGGATAATTCTTGCATTGGCATCTCAACAACAATATTGCAATTGGTTTGATTCTGTGAGCCAAATTCTTGACCATTATTCGTGTTACCCTTCTTCGGCACAACTTTCCATCTCACCCAAGCAGGTTAGACAAGGCTTTACTGCCTTAGACGAGCAATTTTCGTTAGTGCTCGTAGTTTTTAGACATGATTCAAGTCAAACTATATCTCATAATTTAGAGTGTCAAAATCTTACATGTCTATGTGGAATTTATAATGAAAGTATGAGTTATTTATGCCCATTCCATAGCCATTGCTATTTATTCCATGACGGTTGTCCCGATTAAAACTCTTGTAAAAGTTAGAGGTCGCGTGCGCTTAAGATCACGTATTGATTTTAAGATGTACGTGTTCTAATATATTTCTGTTGACAATGTCATTTTGTTGCTTCCTAAGCTATATAAGTCAATTGTGGGTATTCCTAGAATCATCCGAACAAGTCGATAGCTTTCACCGTTGGAGCCTTCTATTCTTTTCATTGCCCAAATTTGTGTCATATGGTTAGCTCAAATTGTTCTTGAGTCATCTTTCTTCCAGTTCATGTTTTACCTAAGTACATTGTCATGACTAGGTGATTTTAGGTGGTGTCATAGAGTCAAAGTGACAAATATGCTTTGAATCAGTTCCTTGTCAGCTTCATGGAGGGTGATTTTTAGGAAAATTCTAAAACGACCAAAAATTGGCCCTGTCTAGGTGAATAATAGGTTGTATTTGTTCTTCCTTAAATATCAATGACTTATCCGATCACATTAGAAATACATCCATACACATGAAACACACTTGAAAATATTGTTAGCACATTCCTCTGAGCCTAAATGAGGTTGAAACCGTGGACATGATGACTAGAGGAAGAGTTTACATTGACCAGGAGAGGAAATTTTCAAGTAAGGGCTTAGTTGTCATGGAATTTTTGGAGGAGTCAAAGTTTTCAAATGTCATGTATTTGGGGAGCAGGAGAACAACTTTCGAGGTAGACTCAAGGGGTCATTAGACTGTAAGAGGTGATGAAGATCCTCAGGTATCTCATGGGTAAGTAGACAAGTGCCTTAACAATGAGGAAATAGAGTAATTCCTTCACCAACTAACAGATCCTAAAAATGAATATGGAGCACACCTGCATAATTCTATGCTTGATTCTACGCCTTTAAAATTTGTAAAGTGCATACCCTCATGCATGTTCATGTACCTGGTCTAGAAATGGTTTCACGAGGTGGTTCAAGTTGATCGTGATATAGACACCTTCGCTATGTTCACAAAAAGGCCATTGAAGATTAGTGTTTAATAATGTTCACACTAAAGGGGTGAATGTTAGGAATGGATACTGTTCACGAAGTTATTAATGTGTACAACCATATTATCAAATAGAGTATTGAGTAAATTGTACATATACCACCATCATGAGTTGTGGATACCACTCACCTATTAGGCACTGGTAGTTCTGATTAATCACCTCCTGCATTAACAGCGACTATTCTACACACATTGTTTATACGTCATAAATGGTTAACTCAACTCATGTATGTAAATGTTTGGGATTCCCAATTAGATATGTTGAACACCTTTCCTTCCAAAATTGGAGTAGACATCTCCTATAAATGCAAGCACTTTCAATGTCAATTAGCAGAAGGTGGTTTTGAGCGAATTCAAGTATGAGCAAAGGAGAAAGTCTAAATTGTTCTTATTTTGTTTACAAACAACATAGTTGTTTCTTCTTGAGGATTGTCAGCAAGGAAATACAAATAGAAGTAGTTTAAATCCTTCTTGAAGGCCATATATTGGTAGTGAGATTGTATTGTTTGGAGAATTACATAGTGAAAGGGAAGCAATTACTTAACCAGCTAGAGTTTTTCCCACTTTGGGTTTCTCTAGGGTAAAACTCTAATCTCTTTGTCTGCCATCTTATTTTTCAGTATTATTATGAGTGATTCTTGCATGATATATTTTCCGAATAAGAACTCTATCAATTTCCCATTCATTGTCACAAAGATATTATTTGTTTATTATATAAAGAACACGGTTTATGGATCAAAATTGTATCATAGCAGTTAAGATTAAATTGTTTTTGTGTGGTTTAACTTGTGTTGACATTTTTAGTTAGATGCCCCTCACCCGGAAGGGTATTGAAAATGGTGAAGGTATCATCATTCCTTTTGAAGCACATATTTCCACAAATTAGGAATTGGAGAGCTAATTAGAAAGGATTTGAACACATGGCTCCGTAGTGGATATGCATAGTTGAGACTGAAGAAGAACATTTCTACAAGTTGGAGGTGGATGTGGAAAGTTTGTCCAAGATATGTGGGCATTATTTCACTTGTCTATGGGAAAGTTTTCAGATTCCATCATGACCATTCAAGGCTCATGGAGAAGCTTGGTGTTTACAAAAGAGATCACTAGGATAACATAACCATAACCTAGCACCCCAATTAGCAGATGTTAACCAGGGCCTTAGATATCTTGTTTTCTAGACCACCCCACTTCCACCCGCTATCACCACACAATTGACAACCTTGAAGATCATAAATTTAGCCTTATGATGGGGAAGTGAATGCCAAGAAGCTAGACCATTGGCTAGCTCAAATTGAGGTATATTTCAATTTGCATCAAATTTCATTTACAAGGTTAAAATTAATCAATCATGTTTTAAGTTAGTTTGAAAGCTATGTTCATACTTTCTTTGTTAAGAAGCTTCCCCCTATTTAGGCAAGTGCAGGATGAATTCTGGTGCATCTTCATAAAAAAATTGCATATCCTATTTTCTCATGAGCCAAGAGATTGTCCATGTATTTGTGTTACCATATCTCAGGCAGAAGTAAGGCCAAAATGTCACCCACGCAGGTTACACCAGGCTTGAATTCCTTAGACGAGAAAGTTGTCGTAAATGCTCGTGCAAGACATATAGATTAACTTGATCACAGCGGGATCCATTTTTACATGAATCCGCCTACCTGCTTTATTGGAATCCCATTCCATAGCCACTTAAGGATACCACTTACTCTTGTCCCGAGGCAAGCTCGGCGAATGTAGATTAGCGCTTATTATCAAGCACACTGATTCTAGAGATGAACGTGTAATAAGAGTCCATCTACCTCTCGACTATTTTTTTGCTTCCTAACTCCTCCCAAGGTGACCACCAAGAAAGAGGAGAAGGAAGTTAGCTTTCAAGGTAAGAAGCCTTGATACTTTTATTTCTAAGAATGACCCGATCTTACTAAAGTTCATTGTGGTCCTTGTGACGTTGACACATATTTTACCTAAGGAATACATTGTTGGAAGCTCCACTTAGAATTACATCCCCTCATAGAACTAAGATATAATAAAAATAAGGCCATGGCTGCCCTCCAAGGGGAGGAGATATTTTCTAGTTCGAAGAGGTGGATGAGACAATGTGTCGTACCTCCGTCCGTAGAGAGCCTATGTTTGGGTAGTAGTATTGTATGTTCAAGAAATATCAATGACTTACTAAGCTCTTTCATTAGAAAAAAATCCATACATGAAGAAAACCAAAGCTTGATTCTCTTGTTAGCATGTTTGTCTTAAGCCTAAATGAGGTTGATAACCGTAAGGAGTTAGTTAATAAGCTGAGAGTTAGAGACTTACAATCATCCAGGAGAGGAAATATTCAAGTAAGGGCTTAGTATGAATAAAGGAATGTAGACATCAAGGTTACTAAACAATGTCAAAATGTATATTTGGTATTGATAAAAAAGTTCATTGATGAAACTACTTTGGATATTGTTTCGTTTGATCTGTAAGTGGTGTAGTGTTTGGCAACCCATACTTGTATATCAGGGATGCCATCTTCATGAGTAAGTAGCCAAGTGCCAATACCACTTGAGTGAAGGATAGTAAGTAACTACCTTCATTTCAACATTTACACGAGACTCCAAAAGATCTCTTTGGTAAGTGTCTCTAAAGCTAAGTATTCTCTTATTAAAATTTGCTAGGGGAGACCCTCATGCATGTACATTATTTTGAGAGATATACAAGAAGTGAAAGTTGTTACATGATATAAACTACCTTCGTAACATGTTTACTAACAAAGAGCCATTGTTATTTTGTTTTGTGATGAAAGACTTAGTTTAACAATTTTGGGAAGTTTTCACGAGAGCTAACGGGGCTACCACCACTCAGGCCAATTGAGCATTGAGATACAGTTGCTACCATGATAATATGCTGGAACCACCACCTATAGGCACTGGTAGTTCTGAAATCACCTCCTGCAAACAGCGACGATTCTACACACAATGATGTCAAAATGGGGAACTACAACAGTTTTATCAATGCTAGGTATGATTAACCAGTTTTTTGATATGTGCTCTAGGCCTCCTTTACTTTCATCCTATGGGTAGAGCATTTGAATAAGTGCTTGAGCACTTTCATTCAATGTGAAGCATATTAGGAAGGTTATGAGCGAAGATCGAGTTTTTGGAGAAATATTTCAATGGAGAACGTCCAAGTGAGGGATTTGTACTTAGGGGAGAATACTAATTCTAGGACATAGATGTTTCTACAAGAATGAGAAACTTTGTGTACCTAAGGGGCAAAGAGTTCAAGTTGAAGGAGTTTAAGCACACACTTCTTAAAGTGGCAAGTCACTATTGGCAGTGAGATTATATTGTTTGCACACTTACATAGTGTATGTTTATTGTCCAAATACTTACCAAGAAAAAGTTTTTCCAAATTTATAGGGGGTTGTGTTTTATACAGTACAAACTCTAATCTCATAGTAATAGCCAAGTTAGGTTTTAGTATATGCCATTACTGAGTTCCTTCCTAGCCATGGGGATATAAAATCCGAATAAGATTTTGTGGGTGCAATTTCCTACCTCCATTGTCACAAGGGTATGATTATATTGTTTGTGGTAGTGGACCGGTTCAGTAAGAATGCACTATTCTCATTCCTTGCAAAAATATGTATTAAAGTCAGTGATGCAAGTGAATTAAATTGTTTACTGATGTGTGGGTTTATTTTGGTGTTGGCTAATTCTATTAGTGTCAGATGGGGACTCACAATTCATAGGATAGGGTTTTGGTCTAATTTGTGAAGTTAAAATCATGGCTACTAAGTTGAAAAGGTCTACTACTATTCATCCACAAACCGATTGGAAGCAAATGGAAGTGGTAAACCATGGCTCGTAGTGGATATGAACTCGTGAGAGGGTACAATAGGAAACATTCCTAGGAGTTGGAGGATGAGAATTTGGAAAGTATATCCAACATTCTTATAACATGGAAATTCATGCTTCTTTTAGTAAAACTTCTTTTGAAACATGTTTTGGTTATTCCATCCTAAGAGTGCATTTGATGTTGTTTTGAGATTACCATGGTAGAGACAATGGGAAGAGTGGATCTAGAAGTCCACAAATAATGAGCAGTCATCAGTATGAGGAAGAATAACCCTTTTCTAGCAGATACACCTTCTCCAGGTCAAACTTGAGGTGAAGGTATGAAATTTAGCCTTATGCATGGCCAAGTGAATGCAAAGAAAGCTAGACCATTGATCTAACACAGAATTGAGGCACTTTTTCCTTGTTGGTGATCAAGGTATGGTTGTACTTGAGAAGAGTTAAAGCCTATAAGGTCAATCATGTTTAAAGCTAAGAAACTGAAAGCTATCTTCGATACTGGCCCATGTTCAGAATCTTCCCCCTATTTACAAGTGGGTAAGAATTTAATTTCACTTGGATTTGCATCCTTATATGATAATTATATCCTATTGTTGTGAATGTTGAGAATTTATGTCTCTTTGAGCCCTCCATGTTGGATCAGGAAGAAGAGGAATTGTTGCTACCATCTATTGAGGATCTTGCTTTGGATAGTAAGTTGAGTTGGGAATTAGGGACTGTAAAATAGTGTTATGATTCAATAACAAACCAAATCATGGAAATACAAATCAATACAATTCCCCAAAATCTACAGCAATGGAAGTGTAAACTAGAAAAGCACACTATCTAGAGATGAACAATAATAAGAGTCCATCTACCTCTCAACATGCTTCAAAAAAACAAGGTGACACCAAGAAAGAGGAGAAGGAAAAAGGGAAAGGTAAGAAGAATGATACTTTTATTTCTAAGAAGGATACTAAATTTCATTGTGGTCCTTGTGACGTTGACACTCGTTCCAAGGAAAATTGTTGGAAGCTCCACCTAGAATTACATCCCCTCAAGAATAAGAATAATAAAAATAAGGCCATGGCTGCCCTCCAAGGGGAGGAGATATTTTCTAGCGAAGAGGTGGATGAGACAATGTGTCTTACCTCCGTCCGTAGAGAGGTATGTTTGGGTAGTAGTATTTATGTTCAAGAAAATGAACTTACTAAGCTCTTTCATAAAAAAATCCAAATGAAGAAAACCAAAGCGGATTCTCTTTTTGATGTTTTTTCTTAAGCTAATTTGATGAGTAAGGAGTTAGTTAATAAGCTGAAGTTAGAGACTTACAATCATCCAAATCCATATTCATTGGGTTGTATGAATAAAGGTGTAGACATCAAGGTTACTAAACAATGCAAAATTATATTTGGTATTGATAAAAAAGTTCATTGATGAAACTACTTTGGATATTGTTTCGTTTGATCTGTGCGGTGTAGTGTTTGGCAACCCATACTTGTATATCAGGGATGCCATCTTCATGAGAATAGCCAACCAATACCACTTGGTGAAGGATAGTAAGAACTACCTCATTTCAACATTTACACGAGACTCAAAGATCTCTTTGGTAAGTGTCTCTAAAGCTAAGAAGCTTATTAATGCTAGGGGAGATATGCATTACTTATTTTGAGAGATATACAAGAAGAGAAAGTTGTTACATCTAAAACTACTTGTAACATGTTTACTAACAAAGAGCATAAGTGGATGAAAGACTTAGTTTAACAATTTTGGGAAGTTTTCCAAGAGCCAACGGGGCTACCTCCAGTCAGGCCAATTGAGCATGAGATACAGTTGCTACCTGATAATACGCTTCCAAATTTGGGATTGTACATGCATTCCTTGAAGGATGTCAATGAGGTAAAACAACAATTACAATTTTTTATTAAGCTAGGTATGATTAACCAGTTTTTTGATATGTGCTCTAGGCCTCCTTTACTTTCATCTATGGGTACTTTGAATAGTCTTGAGCCTTTCGTATGTGAAGCATATTAGGAAGGTTATGAGTAAGATCGAGTTTTTGGAGAAATATTTCAATGGGAACGTCCAAGTGAGGGATTTGTACTTAGGGGAGAATACTAATTCTAGGACAAGATGCTCTACAAGAATGAGAAACTTTGTGTACCTAAGGGGCAAAGAGTTCAGTTGATGAGGGAAGCACACACTTCTAAAGTGGCAAATCATTTTGGTGTGAAAAATATTGTTGCACACTTACATAGGTATGTTTATTGTCAAAATATGCAAGAAAAAGTTTCCAAATTTATAGGGGGTTATGTTTTATACAGTACAAACAAACATAGTAATAGAAAGTTAGGTTTATATATGCCATTACTAGTTCCTTCCTAGCCATGGGGAAAAAATCCATGGATTTTGTGGGTGCTTTTCCTACCTCCAAGAAAGGGTATGATTATATTTTTGTGGTAGTGGACCGGTTCAGTAAAATGCCTATTCTCATTCCTTGCAAAAATACTATTAAAGTCAGTGATGCAAGTGAATTAATTTTTACTGATGTGTGGGTTTATTTTGGTTTGGCTAATTCTATTGTGTCAGATGGGGACTCACAATTCATAGGACAGTTTTGGTCTAATTTGTGGGAAAATATGGCTACTAAGTTGAAAAGGTCTACTACTTTCATCCACAAACCGATGGGCAAATGGAAGTGGTAAACCATACCTTGGTTGAACTCGTGAGAGGGTACAATAGGAAACATCCTAGGATTGGGGATGAGAATTTGGTGTATATCCAACATTCTTATAACATGGAAATTCATGCTTCTTTTAGTAAAACTTCTTTTGAAACATGTTTTGGTTATTTTCCTAAGAGTGCATTTGATGTTGTTTTGAGATTACCATGTAGAGACAATGGGAAAGTGGATCTAGAAGTCCACAAAAATGAGCAGTTCATTGAGAAAATTCAGTAGATTCACCTCTAGGTACTTGAGAGGTTGAAAGAGTTGCAGGCCAAGTACAAACAAAGGAATGATCAACACAGAATTGAGCACTTTTTCCTTGTTGGTGACAAGGTATGGTTGTACTTGAGAAGAGAAAGCCTATAAGGTAAAGTAAAGCTAAGAAACTCAAGCATCTTCGATATGGCCCATTTCAAATTCTAGAACAAGTGGGTAAGAATTAATTTCACTTGGATTTGCATCCTTATATGATAATATATTTTGTTGTGAATGTTGAGAATTTATGTCTCTTTGAGCCCTCCATGTTGGATCAGGAAGAAGAGGAATTGTTGCTACCATCTATTGAGGATCTTGCTTTGGATAGTAAGTTGAGTTGGGAATTAGGGACTGTAAAATAGTGTTATGATTCAATAACAAACCAAATCATGGAAATACAAATCAATACAATTCCCCAAAATCTACAGCAATGGAAGTGTAAACTAGAAAATCCAAATCAAAACAAAGTACACACACACATAACACAACATGTACCATGGTTCACCCAATGCGGGCTACGTCCACCAAAGATAGAGATCTCAATATATAATAAACAAGAGTACAAACCAACTCTTTATACAAGAGTATAATGCATCTCTCCAAGAGTATCTCCTCCTCTAAATCTCTAAACGGATCAACATGAGTGCACTACAACCGTGCCTCCAAAACACCACCAGACATATCACATAACCAGGAAATACTGCATCTTCCACTGTGTAACCAAACTCTCATGTGAATCTACTAACAAGACCTGTCACATGGGTCTACCAATGTGCAACCATAACTCTGCACCAAGAAGTAAGTCTCTCCTCCATCTCTACATCTGCCACTGTGCAAGCAAGAAGACAACCCCCTCTACAATATTTGGATACTATATGTAGCCACAAACTCTTCAACAAGCTACAATACTAGATCTCTTAATGACCAACAATACAATATGATCTCATGGATCTATAATACAAGATCTCACAACAACTTGTGAATATACACGATGAAATACTATATGCTTTGCATACTATGCAAACCATTACATTGAGACAAGACAATACAAAGGAAATATAGTAGAAGACATAACAATCTTCTCACCATTCAGATGTACCTACTATTTCCTTTTGTCTAGCTTCTCTCCATTGAAGATTGATCTTCATGCAACCTTTTTCTTCTTTTTATCCTTCTTCATCTTCAACCAAGGATAATTAACATTCTTCCTCTATCCTTATGTTCTAACCCTAGTTTTCTAGCTTATTTAAGTTTATACAAACATAGGGCACATTTTCATGCAATTACAACCTTTAGATCACCTTTACAATCAACCGTCGGATCAAATCTCACGAATAAAATAAAAACATAAACACACAGGTAACCAATTCTGGTTGATGTCAAGTGACTGGTGCCAGTTGTTTCCAAGTGACCGATGTTGGTTACAATGTAAACCAATAAACCTCAAATGCATGCTTTTGTGAAGCAATTCAGCTTCATAACCTAACAAGTTAGAATTAGAGGAAGATGTGGTACTGCAATGGAAAGAGAGGAAAACATAGAGGGAGTGAAAAATAGGTGGTTGATTGGGTTGAAAGGTCAATTTCCTACTATAGTCATGTTAAATTTATAGCATACAAAATTTTAAATTTTGGTCATGACAACCAAACCCACACTTGAAATTACCTTTCTCAGTCAATTTAAACCTTTCCTCTGGCCAACATTTCAACGGTGTCATCATTTTTTTGGCTAAGAAGATCATTATAACATGATTTTTAAGTGTGTTTCCTGTATAGAGAAGTTCACCTAGCTTGGTTCTTGAAGCTAATGAGATCTAAGAAAGAATAATGCTCCTGGAGGCTTCAAAAGGGGTTATTTTTGGTCTTTTTATCACTGGTGAACATTCCCCAAAAGCATAAAGGGAAATTTAAAATCATCTAGGAGATATGTGGGAGATCAATGAAGTTGTCGGAGGTAGTTTAGGAATATTATGTGAAGAAAATTGAGTTTAGGAACAAGTTAAGAAAAATTGAGTCTTTTTGGGCAAGGCACTGGGAAATACATTTTCCAAAAGAGCTAGTCACCTTGTTCAAAATTTTATAGGAACCTCATGAATTTTTTGGATCTCATATCCCAAGAATTAGAAAGCTAACATACCCTAAATTTATGGTATAATGATTAAGGAAGAATTCTGTGAGTATAAAAATGTGGAAACCTATCCATCAACATAACCCAAGAGTCCTTCTATAAGGTGGAACTTGCTCGAAATGTTATAGAAACCATGTGAAGAGTTATGATCCTACTAAAATATCAAATGAGGTTATTTTCAATGCTTTTCATGACTCACAAGTTTTTTTTTCTCGGTCTTGTTGAAAACTCTTCTTGCTACTTAGCTCACTGACACACCGCTCAAGGAAAAATTGAAGGTACGGGTAAAATTTGTTAAATAACTCATTTTAAAGCCTTATAAATAGACTCATTAGATTTATTTTTTATTTATAAGAAAATTCATATAGTGGATGGAAAAAATTCATTTAGTTTTGACGCCGCACGAAAGGAAACATTTTTGGGAAGCAAGCTAGAGGTATAAGTCATGCTTCGATGCACACTTGGGCACACTTTTTGTGTCCCTTTACACCCTTGGTGCATTTTTGAGGTGTAATTTCACCTCATAAGCCTTCCTCTCTCATATTGGTTGAAATTATCATCTTAAAAACATAACATGAAGCCAAAAAGTGCATGTTTTATCTTATGTAGGTGTTTTAAGTTGTGGTGGGCCCCATTTTCCCTCAAAGGCACATTTTTAAACCTCATTTGCACCTTGGGTGCACTAATGAGGTGAAATTACACCCAAAAAGTGTGTCATGCTCTCATTGGTTCAAGGTGCATTTTTGAGGTGCAATTGCACCCAAAAAGTGTTCCCAAGTGCAAGGAGGCTTCCATTCTCCACATTGCACTCTTCACTCCTCCGTTTTCCCACGTGTACTCTCCATCCTCGTCTAACACCATATAAATTCCCCCACACATGCTCTTACAACTCAAAAACACAAAACATGAAATTGAAAACATAAAGTGACTCCTTGGAAACCATTAAATAAATTTTTAAACCTAGTTCATAACCTTTAAACAACAAAAACTCACTCACGTGCCCTAGATGTCAAAATCTAGTTTTCCTCATAACATGTAAACTTCAACTCCGATTGCCACAAGATTTTTATTGTAGCTTCCTCATGAAAACAAATTTGACAAAAAAATGTTTAATTACATCCATTGCTACACTCAGCCATTTTTTACAGTCACATGAAGTTTCCATCCAAAAACCATTTTCTTAGATCTACAAAAACCTAACAATTAGAATCTTTCAAAAAATGGATCAAAGCCTTGAAATGTAAAATGGAAACTTCTGCAATTGATTTCGTTCTGATCTGACACCCAGAAGACAACTTTATAATTTTAGTAAGCCTCTATCGTGATGAATTTCTAAAAATAGTAAGTCTGAGAAACAACTAGTTTTCAGCGCCTCAATTCATTCCTCTATGATCGAAACACTAAAAATTTGACAAATTGGCAAAATTGCAAAGGCATAGACACCCATTTGTGGCTTAATAAGAATAGTAAATGTATAGAACACAATCAATATGTCACACATGTTCCTCCTCTTCATTCCTCATTGATTCAAGCTTTCATTAAAGTCAATTTCTCAGTTTTCAAGAAATTTCTTAGAGTGAACATGTAAAATTTGGAAGTACTTGAAAATACCCACATGTCACTACTCTTTGGAGATGCCTCATAGGAGTGATGAGGAAAAATTCATGTTTGTAATGGGTTGATAATTTATTTGTGACTCAGGCGGAAGAGAAGCCCTCTTGGTTCCCAATTTTAGTCTCAGAATGCATTTTAGTTCTGAAGGAATTTTCACTTCATCTCACATAGAGTGTTTGATCATAATGTGAACAGCATTACATTCAATCTCTCTATCCTTTCTCAACCTTCGTGTCAGAAGGATTTTTTATTGTATCTCATTGGGCATGAATGTTCTCAAGGTGACAAAATCATGGATCATGGTTGTGTGGGCAATTGTCTCAAGGATTGTCATGGTTGTATTGTGTGGGAAAATAGTTTCAAGTTCATTACATGTGAATGATTGGTCAAGAAGGCATGGTAATGTTTCAGGGATTAGAATGTTTTCTCAAGTGAGGGAAGAAATCCTTCATTTTTTTCAATGGTCTATTTGATTCAATAAAAGATGAATATTTTATTTAAATATGAATGTAAAGATCTGTTGTAAATGATATACAATGAAATATAAATGCTACAAAATTTCTTTAATTTTAACTATGAAAGGAAATGAGAGGGGTAAGGTACTTATCTTAATTTCTCTTATCCCACAGTGAGTCTAGACTAGACAATGTGATTAAATAGAAGCACATACCGTCGCAACGAACCATAGAAAAATGCAACAGAGGTGGAACTAGTTGGACTGGGGTGCTTAGAGAGGGATAGGGGTGTCCGTGGGCACCCTAGGCCTGTTTATGGGGTGCATGGATCTAAATAAAAGGTCAGAACATAGTTCTGATATGGTCATTAGGGTTTCATACTTGTTCTCTTTTGTTCGCTTGTATTTCACACTTGGATTGCCTAGGTACCTATAAACCTACACACAAATATCCTCGTGCAAAACCCTAAAAAAGACATCAAATCCTACAAAAGAAAGATGCGAAATGAGGGGTCAGACTGTCCTCAACTGTCACAATGGTGAACTTACGACTAAGTGTTACACTACATCTCAGACTTATTGTATTTTTGTGTGCTTGTGTGTGTAATAGTGCTCCTAGGTCATCCTCACACCAATGACACCAAGATAGCGAGCAATAGCTAGATAAAATGTAAATGTGTGGACAAAATAGAATGAAATCCCCTTCCTATGCAGTGTGTATACAAAATAATGTGCCCAAATGCAGTCCTTTGACCTATGTAGATAGCTAGCCCTTGATAAGAATTGTCCGCCCATATAATGGTATGTATGTTATGTTTATACAGGGATCTTTTGCTTGAACTTCGACACTAATGGCTCGACATGCTGACTAGTACCTTGGGATATGAAAGGGGAAACCGAAAATACCAACCTCAAATGTAAAAAAATAAGATCAAACATAAAGAGGACACAAGTGCCAAGGATGGACAGGAGCACCTGACGCTAGTGTCTAATCCTAGGTGCTAGTGTCCAGGGACAAGTGACAACAAATGAGTGAAGACTGACAGACATGGATCACTGTCACCTGACTAGAACTATGAGTATGAGTGAAAAGTGTGAGAGATAAAAGCAATAAATACCAACAAGACAAGTGGATGGACTATGGAATGGGTCATCAATGAATACTTTTCTTATGCAAGATTCATATATAAAACAACATACTTGGCAGTATAGTAAATAGTAGTAAATGCGTGATTTTGTGTCTACACCATTCATCAAGTGCTTCTCACTTCTTCTCTCAATGTACCTGACGGGGCTACATGGTTGATCATTTAAGAGGAGGCTTCTCGTAGTACAAAGGGGTCAAAGTTATTCATTTGGTGTCCATCACTGGAGCGTTACTGCAGAGATCATCAGGATCAGGAGTGGATTTTCTTCATGATCAGAACTTTTTCATCCTTCTTCATGCAGGATTGTAACTTCTCCTCTCTCTTCTTTCCTCTCTTATCCTCTCTTTCTCTCTCTAGGATTCTACTTCTTCGTTGAGGAGAAAAGTTTGTAAAAATGTGACTTAAGTCACTTAAAGTTTCTATTTCTTCATTGGGAATTGCAATTTAAGTTGAAAAGTCACATGGGAATGTGAAGATCCAATTTTATTTGGCTATAAATTGTAATGCTCTCTCTATTCCAACAAATATCAGTTTTTACTCTTCTCTAACAAATTGTGATTCTTCTATCTCCTTGCCTTATGTTTCCTCTCCATCTCAACTATTATTACAATAGAACATTGTAATCCTGCACAAAAAAGGAAAGAATGTTTCTTTTGATGAATATAATGTAGTTAAACTTCGTGTTGATTGTGTTTTTTGTCTTGCTTTTTGTTGGTTGTAGAATTTGATCTTGAAAGCAAGCAACAGTCATGGGACAACAATCCCTCCTCTTTATGGGAGAGGTTCCCTTATTGAACACAAAAGAGAAAAACCAAAACACTTATTTACAATATAAATATTTGTTCAATATTTTGATATTTCATACGCCTTCATTCAAATATTTTCAATATAGAAGAAAGGAAAATAGAGGAACTGGTATTCAAAAACTGATGAGAGGACAGCACTTTCAGACACATAGATTATAGAATGATATCTTACTAATGCTTGATAAAATAAAAAGATTTACACTATGCATATAAAAACATAGGACATCATGTATTATATACAATTCTAAGCATAGTATCGACTGAGAGACACAAAGTTCTTGCTTAAATACGCATAGCTTCATATGAATCAGACAAGGAATAGAAAGGGGTAGAGCGTGAGAGAGAATAAAAAATCTTTTGTATTGATTAGCAGATCAATGTTCTTTTACATCCAAGATATCAAATTCCCATCCTTTACAATGACAAGAAAAGTTCTTTAAATAACCCAAAAAATGGTTACAAAGAGACTTTTTGATTTCCTTTCTTTTAACCCAAAAAGCTAATATTTAATTAAATATTATAATCCCACTTTATCTCTTGTTTACATGACATGTGACTAAAGAGATAAAATCCACCTTAATTAGATACTTAAAATAAGAAAGGAAATTATGAACTAGGATGCCAAGATGCTGGAAGAAATGCTTATAGTCCCCTTTGTCTTGAGCACTTGATTTCTAAACCTTTTCAATGCCTCAGCTATGTCCATCCCCGAGGAATTGTTGTATTGGTAGTGGCATGAGTCCTACTTCCCAGACACTTTTCCATTTCTTTTCCAAACTCTACATTTTCTAAAAACTCTTTATTGGCATATGTGATAGCCGGTTGTAGTGTGCAAATCTCTTTCATCTTCTCCTTGGATATAGTGTATTGCTTGAACAAATCCTCTTTAAAAAATGTTTTGAGTTGAGACTTGATTTCTTGAATAGTGAATTTATCATTTGAAATCTCCTTGACGATTTGATAGTGAATATCCTAGAAGGTTGACATGACACAAGCTTTAAAAGATTCTCCTTTTTGTAACATTTTTCAGAGTTCTTAATGGCTTCTTCAAGAACTTTTATCTTCCACTTAATGCCAAAAACCCACTGTTTAGATAGATTCAACTTTGTATCATCAAATACCTTATTTGGAAAGAGGATTTGTACATCTGTTTCACTCATTAGCCTAAGATCCTGAATACATTCACTCCATAATTTCAGTTCCCTATCTAAACCACTGAGTGTGGTGGTGAATTTTAACTTAATCTTAGCAATTTTCTCTTGTGCCTTGAATGCTTCCTCAATGAAATTCAAACATGTGATTATCAAGTCATCAACCATGGCTTCCATTGCCTTCCCATAAGTGGCATGCTTGTGAATATCTTTAATTGCTTAAACCTCATCATTAGACAGAATGGTATGTGGTGGGATGGAAGCCAGGGGGGTTGGGTCAAGTACTTTATCTTCTGCCAATAAGGATTATGCTCTTCCAATTTCTCATGTGTCTGCTTCCCTTTTTCAACTCTTTCAATCACTTTAGATATTGTTTCCCTCAGGTTATGCACCTCACTTTATGTTGTTGATTCACCAAGAGAAATTCTTGTCAATTCTAGATCACCCATTGATATGTCCTTTTCATCCTTGTCAAGCTTGCGTCTTGTAATCTCCATGAATTGCTAGCCTTGGGAGTCTGAAACCAATCTAGACATGGCCTTATCCTTTTTAGTTGGAGGAGGAGGAGTATTACTGAAAAGTTCTGCCACTGCATCAAACTTAGGAGTAAAAATAATTGAAGTGGCCTTCCTTTTCTTGCTTTCTAGTAATAGTTGTACCTAGGAAAATGAAGAACTAGAAGTGGAAGGAGCAATGAGACCAAGTGTAGATGCACTCATCACACTTAGATTTTGTACAAAAGTCACTTCTAACATAGAGTTCTTAGCTTGGGTGATGAGATCTTCCTTAGTAGATGTTTCCATAGATTTTTGAAACTGATTTCTTTGATTGGTCCTCCTTCACACTACTTTCTTCAGGGATATTCTTCTCTGGATTTTCTTGCTCTTTTCCTTCACTGTCATCATCACCAAGGTCCACAATTACTCCCTCCTCAGGTACTATTTCTGTTTGCTTAGGAGAGGGTAGCCTCTCACTCTCATGAATAACCACCTCTGCTTTATCATCCTTCTTAGCTTTTCCCTTCTTTGTGTACACCAGAGTTGAAGATTATGGTGGAGAAGGAATAGATTATTCATGTGCTTCAGGAGCTGATAAAGGTATTTATTTATGAGGGGTGAAGGTATCTTGAGAAGTAGATTTGGATTTCCTTGCCCTAATCATCTTAATTTTCCTGTCAAACCAAATCCTAGTTCTCACTAAGATAGGGTTTTTGAGCTCCTTCAAATCATCTCTCTCCTTAACAAACCAATCAATGGTTTTAATAGAGGTGTGCTTGATTGACCTCTCATACTCAAGAGACTTCAGTTCTTCATCATCATCTTCAAACCATTCACGAACATTAAATATACCAAAATCCTCAATTTGTTGCAGAGACAATCTTCCATAGTACCTTCTCCAAGCCTCATAATCATCAGAACAATCTACCCAGTAGTCTTCAATATCAGCAAGGTGTTGATAACCCATTCTAAAATTTGTGGCAATGAACTCCTTAATATCAAAGAAATTTATAGGTTTATAATAGTGAAGAGTAAGAGGAGAAATTGTTATGTCAATATTCTGAGCATCTAAAGCAGTCTTGTAAGTGTAGTTACCCAATGCGATTGGGAATTGAATACCTGCAATCTTATTATCCATGCAGGTTCTATGCAACTTATCCAACTATCTACATATCTCAACCTAATCCATCTTGTCACTGTAGTACATAGGGAGTTTCAGGGGTTGTCCCTCAAATCCAACCAATCGTATATATGAAAATTTCCTGAATTGGGTGAAAAAGTTGCCATAGACATTAATCAGTTGTTTCGCCTCATTTGAAAATCTTTTAGCATTATCTCCTTCTAACAATCTGATGATGTGCATAATGAATGCATCATTCACTCTCTTGAAATGATGATTGTTGACATTTAGAGTTAATTGTGGATGGTACTCATAGATGGGAGCATCCTTCTTGTCCTCAACGAGGGAGAAACCCAACCATTCCCTGTAAGCCGCAATGGTGTACATCAAATAGGAGGTCATATAGAAGGTTTGAGTCCTTTGAACATTTTCCAATTGTTCAATTAGGTTGTCACAGATTATCCCTACCCAGTTTAAGCTTTGTTTACCCTCACATATAATATTGATATAGGGGCACATCCAATAATGAAACTTATTGACCTAGAGGGCATTCCCATTATCCTGGCAAGGAGAGTGATAACATCTGACAATTCTTCATGGAAATCAACCATGTACATTGTTTTGGGTAACCTTAAGGCTCCTTTCTTCAAGTTCTTAAACCAAGACTTGGCCACTCTGTTATTATATCATTCACTATCTTGATAAAAAATAAGTTATGCCTAGTCCCTAGTAAGAATGTTCGAGCCTTCAATCATGGGAATCATGAAATTAGTGCTAATACAATCTTCATCGAGCCAAGCCACCACCTGTCCTTGAAGGTCAACAATTTCCTTTATCTCTAGGTTAAAACTAGAACTGCAAGCTAGCACTGTGTCGGCACATTAGAAAAAAATTGGAAAACCTCTCGCCTCTGCAATTCCACTCTCCTTAATTAGTTGAGTGACGGGAGAAGGGTTTTGACAATTGATGTGTGCCCATAAATCGTCCAAATCGAGGTGTTGAGCCTCACTATCACCTATATCTAGTATAGCCATTTCCAAATAAGATAGGTGTTCATGTCCCTTGAAACTGATCTTCATTTTATGGTAGGAGTAGAAGGTCTGTGTGAGAGAACTTTCCTTAGTTCCTTGTGCAATGCTTTGGCGATTCACAACTTCTCTGATACCTACGAATTTTGAAAATAATGGAGCAGGACTCGACCATGGCTATAAATAGTGGAGAAAGGGAACTTGAAAAGACTTTAGCAAATACAAGAAAGATGGTAAAAATTACCAATTACCCCGACTATTTATGTGCATAAAAACTCAAGTAGGTTGGCGATGTGAAATAAATGTGGTAATAAATACTATATGTCGACCTAAGAAAATGAAAATAGAAAAAGATGGAACAAATGTGCACAACTGGCCCATGGGACACTAGGATGCATGGAGCCTAAATAATCGATTTGAATGGGAAGCGGTGAAAGCGGAGAAAATGCACACAACCAGCCCAAGGGACAACGGGACACGTGGGATGCGCGGAGCCATAAAAACTACAGTGAATGAAAATCAGTAAAATTAGTCTTGTAGGGAAATGAAGGTTAGGGGGCACTTGGGACATCTGGAACATAAAAAGCCGAAACACCCACAACACAGTAAAATCAGATAAGTCGGAAACATTTGGCCCAGACAGTCCTTTGGACATCAAGACATGATTTCCTTGAAAATCCAAAAATATCGAAAACAAAGGAAAAACAAGGCCATGCGGGAAGAATGAAAAATCGAGGAACAGACGACCCGGAGGAACTTGGGACATGAGGGACAAAAAAATCTGAAATACCTGCATAACAAAGAAAAAGCCTAAAAACTCAAAATTTTGAAAAATGACTAACTATTTGAAATTAGCTCTTTCTTAGGGGACCCTTACAAGGGCATTTTGACAATCACCTTACCCGAAAATTTCTAAAATGGAGAATAAAATTCACAACCCTTGGGGAGGTGACAACACTTTGCATATTGGTGTCTCCTCACTGTTAACTTGGAAATACTTTGGTTTTATGACAATTAACTCAGTTTTTATTTATTGAATAAAACCCCCTTCTCACTTTTTCCCCTCTCCCCATACACACATATTTCCTCCACCTATTTTTTTACACAGGTTTAGTGGAGTATTCCTATGTGATCCGCAATCAAAAGGTCACCCCTGATGGTTAGAGTAGTGTACATATTTCCTTGTTTTCAATAAATGGAGCTCCCCCATCTCTAAGCAAAGGGACGTAGTCCCAAAGAATTGGTGAAAGCCCCTGGTTTTTCCTTACAATAAATTATTTCACCAATATTTTTTAGTGCCCACCATGGGGATTTTTTTTTTCCTACAAACTATAACAAACCACAAAATTCTTTTAAAAATGAGATATGCCAAAAATCCAAAAAAAGTTAAAAATACAAAAAAAAAACCAAAAACATGAAATCCATTGCTCGAAAACCCACTGTTGATTTCTGTGAGTAACCCTTCGTATTCCACGGTGAATTTTCATATTCATGGCTGTAAACTTTCCTATTCCTCATGAAAAATATTTTTGAGAAAAATGGAAGTTGAAGTGGAAAGACCTCAACAAATTGTTCCATAGGGAAGGAACACCAACCCACTTTCTCTTACACCACCTCTTCATGATTTTCTGAAGGGTCTATAAGAAATTTATGAAGTTCAAAGGTGATGGTAGTTAACTTCCTGAAGAACACATTGTAACCTTCTTTACTTCATGTGTAGTTCTTAGAATTGCATATGAGGATGTTTCTGTAAGACTATTTATGGAATACCTTCGTGAAAAAATAGCTAAATGGTTCTACCTCTTGCCCTCTCATTCCATAACAATATGGGAATATATCAGAACTAGGAAGTAATATTTAAATTAGTTGAAGAATCTCAAGATCTTTTTATTCCATTGGTTCAAATGAATAAAGAATCAAATGAGCTCATGAGAGAATTTTTTATTCGATTCAACAAATTGCTCAAAAGAATACCTATGGAAGCTTTACCATTGGATGATAACAAAAAGAGATTATTCATAAATGCATAATTTCCTGAAGTTAGATTCATTTTGTGGCGATTTCAACCTCAAACTCTCGAAGAGGCCCAAGATCATGTCATTGAATTAGAAGATGATCTAATTTTGTTTGGGAAAGTAAGAATCTAAAAGTAAAGCAAAAAGGTCGAATGCCCAAAGAAGGTACCACTAATTCTCTTGTTCAAAAATTGGCCAATGATATGATTTCATTAAAGAAGCAACTCGCACAAGCCACTTTTCTGAGGGAGAGATATACAAATCAAAATCAAAATCAAAATGGAAACAAAATAGATGGGAGAGAAAGAAGATTGGCTCTTACAACACCTCTCATGAATGCCAGATGTGAAGCAAGGCCCAAAGAAGAGTATAACAAAGCTCAATTTTAATATGAAAATGATGAGGGAATTTTGGCCATTGATGAGATTGAATATATTGAAAAAATTGACTTCTGTAAATATACTCCTTCTTTTGATGATGAGGATGGTGAAACCATTGTTGATATGAATAATCTTTCTTATACTGATGTTCGCCCATTTAAAGGATCAAGAGAAGGATAATTCTTGAAAAATCAAAGATCCTCAAGTGGAAACTCTACAAAAAACAATAACAAAAGGATGATCACTATTTACCCTCTCCCATGCAATCAACGAATAGAAGAATCCCCAAGTATCCACAATTGAATCAACATATTCAAATTTGGG
The DNA here is from genome assembly GCA_019776745.2 of Taxus chinensis. Taxonomy (NCBI): domain Eukaryota; kingdom Viridiplantae; phylum Streptophyta; class Pinopsida; order Cupressales; family Taxaceae; genus Taxus; species Taxus chinensis. The sequence goes on from CM034150.1 coordinate 17,142,423, forward strand.
TAAATATTCTCTCTCATTTTCTAATTTCTACCCCCTATTTCTATATTCAAGTGTAATGATATGAATAAAAATAGTAGCAAGATGTTGAATTCAGGTTTTTTATACAAAGTATTAATCCTCTTGTTACTACATCTACATTCTATCATCCTCCTCATATGAGTCTCATTTTGACATAGTTGAACATGTAAAGAATTCCAAGGTCCATATTTCTGATTTTGAGTATTTAAGAACTCATCCCAAGCAATTTTATAAACTTATCCAATTTATCAAAGTAAATTAATTCAAGTTCATGTTCTAAAAACCTCACCACAAAAGAGTCAATTCCTTCTCTTAGAAATTTTATATCTCAAAATCTTATTGCCTCCACACCCTCCACTTCTGGAAAAATTATAACCCTTCTAGGTCTTTCTTTTCTTGATCAATAGATATAAATTGAATAATTGTATTATTAAATCTAGTGCCTCAAATAATGTTCATACATGTAAACATTTGCATGTGCTATTGGTCTCACTTCTTGTACTTGTTGTTGACCATTTTTATTCCACGCATACCAAATAATTACCTCTTATTTCTCAAGTCAAATATATTTTAAGTAGTCAATTATGGAATTTTCTTGATAAGAAGGCCCATCTCAAGATACTCATGGCAGAACATTCCCATACCTTATATGAGATGTTGCTAAGTTCAAAGCTTTTGTATAGACATTGGTGGAGTTATAAAGTTGGACTGGTGATTTTCCACCCATACGAGTCAAGGGTACCATGAAGAAGCTCCTTTCTGATAAAGAAACTGAATTACACTTGTTCAAAAGGAAGATGATCTAAGGGTAAACATTGTATAGTCAAGATTCAAGAAACTTACAACTATTTCATGACTTCAAGAGAAGACTGATTTAACTTCCTTGTCTTCGATGGAAGAGTTCTCAAATGTGATCGAACTAGTTGAGGAACACGAGGCTGATTTGACAGACCTTGAATTGCACAATGCACCTTCCCCATTTGGTATTGATATTAGTTATTTGTTTCATGAAGATAAAGATCAGGTATTCCATGAATCACAAGAAGGCATCCCCCAAATGACAAACAATGATGCAAATCATGGGAAAGATAATGTTTTAAATGAGTTGTGGAACGAAAAATTAACTAATGAACATAATTGTAAAACTGAAGCTTTCTCCTTTCCAGTCAAGGAAGAGGACCTTCTTGATAGTGAATGTAAGGATAAGAAGGTACTCAAATCTCTCGAAGATGATGCCATTCATGAAGAAGAAATGATGATATTCGATGAACCTTGGTGAAAGTAAACTAGTTATCTCTTGTCCATATCCCCGAGACCTAATGTGAGGGTATTTCAAATGAATTTGAAAGTGAGTATGTGGAAACTTTGAAGAAGGAATATGTGTAAGATATTTTAAAGATTGTGGAAGAAATTGAATACCCTCAACTCAGCCTTGAAATCCTGGCCTATGCTATGTACCATGCAAGATAAGTATGAATCTGGATTGGACTTCTTCAATTGATGCACAAATGTTTGGTAATGAAGTAAAAAATGAATAAATGGAAGAGCTCAATGTCTCTCTTGAAACATTGGTTGATGAAAATGAATGTGAATTTGAGTCCTTCTCCTTCTTGTTTTGTGAAGAATATTATATTCATGATGAATGGAAGGAAAATAAAATGCTCAAATTTCCTGTGGATATCTTCATTCATGAGGATAGTACCTCCATCATAGACAATGATATTGAGGTCAATAATGAGTCGGGGAGTGTGAAAGAGGAACATATGGAGTGGCCATTGAACATAAATCAGCGAGAGATATATAACGATGGTGAAAATTTCAAAAAAAATTATCAAGAATCAGTCTTACAGAAACAACATTCATGGAGAACATAACAAATTAGGAGCAATTTTCCAAGTGGAGAGCATGAGGGTTAGCTGCGAACATGAGTGAACCTATAATGATCGAGAATCAATCTCGTGGTAATGTTGAAATTAAAAAGGTGAAATCACAAACATGAGTTAATGCAATAATGGATTGACAACCTCAAATGGAATTTCAAGCGCAGCAGGGAAAATGAGCTATTCATATTCAAACCTCCTACAACACTTGTCTTCCCTAAGCGGTTGAGAAAGGGTTCTTACCTGATTAAACTGGTCAATGGATTTTCAGAATAACATCATTTCGTGTTACCTGTGCACGAGTAACATCCAAGGAAGAAAAAGTGTTACAGTGAAAGCAGGTTGCCCCCCGCATGTACCATAGGTGATTTAGGTTGTTTTTCCTTAGTGTTTCCCTTTCTGTTGTGTGTTTCCCTTTCCGTCATGTTTATTTTAGTTCTTTTTTGTGTGGATTTACTTATATCATTGGTGTGCAATGTGACTCTATGTGCCCAATGGATAAGGCACTGGTCTTATCCCCCAAGTGAAAAATGAGGTTCACGCTTGCTCTTTGTTTTCCCTTTATACAATTCAAAACAAGTCCCCGAGAAAGATCCAATTGTTTTCATGCTAAATTTATAGCCTGCAAAATTTAAATTTTTTGGTCATGACAACCAAACCCACACTTGAAATTCCCTTTCCCAGTCAATGTAAACCTTTCCTTCAGCCAAACATTTCAACTATTTCATCCTCATTTTGGCTAAGAGGAATGTGCTACCATGATTTTCAAGTGTGTTTCATGTGCAGATAATTTTAGCTATCTTGTTTTTTGAAGCTAGTGAGATCTAATAAAGAACAATGCTCCTAGAAGCTTCAAAAGGGTTATTTTTGGCCTTTTTGTCACTTGGTGGACATCCTCTAGAAGCGTTCAAGGAAGTTTAAAATCATCCAAAAATTGTATGGGAGATCCATGAAGTTTTATCGAGGCAATTTTAGGAAGATTCTGTGAAGAAAATTGAATTCGGAGCTAAGTTAAGCAGTATTGGGTCTTTTTGGGCAAAGGGGAAATGCATTTTTCAAAAGAGCTTGTCACCTTATTTGAAATGTTTCAGGAGCCTCATGGAGTGTTGAAATCTCATATCATAGGCATTAGAAATTTGACAGAGCTTACTTCATGGTGCAATGACCAAGGAAGAATTCTGGGAGCATTACAATGTGAAAACTTGTTTGACCGTGCAACACAAGAGTTCTTTTACAAGGTAGAACTTGCTCAAAATGTTTCAAACAACATATGAAGAGTTAGGATTCTAAAAATCTCAAATTATGTTATTTAAAATTATTTTCATGACCCATAAGTTTTTTTGGCTTGGTTTTCATAAAAATCTCTTCTTGCCACTCAATTCACCGACGCATCGCTCTAGGAAAAGTTGAATGACAAAAATTCATTGAACAACTCATTTTCAAGTCTTCTAAATAGTATCATTGGATTCATTGGCTTATTTCCATACAAATTCATATATTGGATGGCAAAACTTCATTATTTTTTGACTCCGAGGCAAAGAAAACATTATGAGAAGTAGTTTTAGAAGTGCAAACCATGCTCTGATATGAAACACTTGGGCGCGTGTGTGCACTTTTGGTGTCCCTTTGCACCCTTAGTGCACAATTTTGGTGTCCCTTTGCACCCTTGGTGCACCTCATAAGTGTGTCTCACTCTCATTGGTTTGATTTCCCAGCTCAAAAACATAACATGAAGCCAAAAAGTGCACTTTTTGATGCGCGTGTGTGTTTTAAGTGATTGTGGGTCCCACTTTTCCCTCTTAGACGCACTTTTAAAACCTCTCTTGCACCTTGGGATGCACTTTTGAGGTGAAATTGCACCCCAAAAGTGTGTCCATAATCCTCATTGGTTGATATTTTTGCATACATGCATGTCATATCAACTTGAAAACATGAAAGAAAAGACTTGTAAAAGTGCATGTGCATGCCTTGGTTTCCTCCATCCCCCATCCACATGACAAATTTATCCTCCATCCATGCACCTCAAGGTGAATTTTTAATGTGCAATTACACCTTAAAAGTGTGCCTAAGTGCAATGGAGCTTCCATTCTCTACCTCCCACTCCTTCACTCCATTTTCTCCATTTTCTCCATGTGCACTATCTCTCCTTATCTTCCACCAAATAAATTCCCTCACCCATACTCTCACAACTCATAAACACAAAACATAAACTTAAAAATTCAAAAGAAACTCATTGGGATCCATTAAAGTGCATTTGAAGCTGGTTCATAACCTTAAAACACAAGAAAACTCACTTTTGTGCCCTAGATGTCAAACTCTAGTTTTTTTCATAACTAGCAAACCCCAATTTTGTTTTCCTCAAGATTTTGATTGTAGATTCATTATGAAAATTCCTTTGAGAAGAGTGTTAACTTGCCCTCATTGATGCACTCAATCATTTTTTACATCCATATGAAATTTCCAGCCAAAAATCAAAATCATAGTTTCTCATATCTACCAAAACTTGGAAATTGGAATCTTCCAAAAATTGGAGCAAATCCTTGAAATGCAAAATGGAAACTTCTGTACTTGATTTAATTTTGATCCGAACAACTGGAAGAACAATTTATATTTTTATTAATCAAATACCATGGTGAATCCTACTAAAAATAGTAATTCTGAAGAAAAAATGGTTTCCAGTACCTCAAGTTCATTCCTCTAAAGTGACCAAAACACTCAAAATTTGGAAAGTTGACAAGATTGGTAAAATTTCTAAGAAATAGACACATATGTAGATCCAATAGGTGCGTCCGTATAGGACTAACTAGCATCATATGTCATTTGTGATTACTTTTCACCTAAAGACACACTACACATCTATATGTAGGGATTTCTGTAAAATACTCATTCATACAAATGAATTAGTGATAATTTTTTGATGTAGAAAGAATAATAAATTTACCTTAATATTTTTACAAGTAACGTATTCATGATTGAATTATTGAATTTGTTATTTATACAACCAATGAAATATGTTATGGTGCTCCGCTTGGACTGTATTTTATTCTTGATGCAACTACGAACATTGTAGCTCCACACACATAGGTATGTTTGCTATTGATGTTGATATTGTTTTGGGATTAATGTCTTACATGTCTATCTTGGAATTTATCTTATTTTTGTATCTCTGAATGTTTCTTACTTGTTTATACCCTATAGACCATTATATGTATACATTTATCTTGTATTAGGTTCAGTGTGAGAAATCATATAAATCCAATAGACCATGATTAGGTTATGCCAATTGGTCGTCTGTCCACTCTCCTTGTAGATGTGGCCTCATAATCCAAAATAAAATCCCAATGGATGGGTAGTATTATTGATTTTCGAATTTGTATTCCACTTGTGGTGGTAGTGGTTTTGGTTGTTCATGTTTATATTAGTATTTTGTGGCATTTCGCAAAGGTGATTTTTGTGTTGAAAGATGTGTATGGAGCATTTTCTATTCAAAAGAGTAGGGATCTAATTAAAGGGAAGAGGTTGATTTCCTTTGTCATGGTATGCATGTATTTTGGTCTTTGTATGGATATTAATGCATGTGTGGAAAAAATATAGTTCATTTTCATGGTCAAATTTTGTGGATGAGTATTTTTCTAAGGAGTTTATGTGTGTGAATTCAATGAATATGTTGGTGTAGAGCATGTTTTATTACATCTACAACTCTTAACATCATCAAAAAAATCACAATTCAACTTTTTCTAATCATCTAGAGGAGTATATTTGGGAATGTGTGCCCCTCAAGCAATATTCATATGGAGAATTTGGATGTTTAAATTGAATTATGAACTCAATTTCATTGTAATATTGATTGCACTTTAAATTTTGTTGTATTATTGCACTTTTGTACACTTCCTTTATTTATTTCATTACTCTTTTGTTAAGCTTGTTTGATTAAACAATTTGGTGATTTTAAACGTGAATATACATGATTCTTGCAAAGAGAGTTTGGTTTGTAGAGAGTTTTTGTTGTAAATATCGCATATAATTTTTTTGAAAGTTGTTCTGTATGGATTTATTGTTGTGTAAAACATTTTATTATGAAAAATTAGAAATGAAATAAAGGTTATAAACCAATTGCAATATTAGATTATTTTTTTATTTTATTTTTTTACTAAGGGTACTTCTATTAATCATATATAATATACATCAGTGAATGAATTTTACTAATAAAATTCGTAACAATAGTACCTGAGTTTGACCCATTACACATTCAAATAGGGAGTTTGATATCCATCATTTGGATTGACCCTTTAGAATAGTGAAAATGCACTCTATATGCATTTGGGTGCATCTAAACCATTTGATGATGCATCTAGAATGGTGGATAGTAAACATCCTCAAATGGATTACGATATTTATTTTTCATTATTTGATATGTTTTATGCATATTTATCTATGTGTGGGTGTAGCTATGGAAAGAGTTTTCTTGCTAACAATTACACTACACTAACCATAATACATTGCAATGCATATCTAAATTATATAAATAAAAATTCAATCCAAACTTAATTTCTCAAACAAGGTTATATTGCCATGATTCGATGTATTTTTTCCTTCTTGCATGTGACCAAAAATTTAGTTTTTGTTCATTTATCTCCTCAAAAAATTTGTATTGCGTAAGTTCTCTTAAGAATATTGGTTATATGATTTTCATTTATGTATTCATATCCTATATGAATTTAATATGTGGTTATGTTTGTTACTTATAAATCAAAGTCTTATACTCCTTTCTACATTGGGTGGATACACAAAGATGGGGGATAAAAACTGTTAACATGGCTCTAAAAGGGAAAGAACCCCTTATAATAATGGTGTCTGTCCTATAGAGTATACCCATCAACCATGATATTGAACATTTTCAAAATTTCCAAATCAAAGCTCCTTTGTTTTACATACGATGCACACCCTATTTTTAAAAATGTTCACACTCTATCTAAAAAAGAGTGGAATGCCCTTTGTATTACATAATTAGTGCACCATTTTTTCTCCATAGAAGGCACCACTAAAAAAATCACATTTCTTCCACCCCTGAAAGAATTAGGCATCCGAGGAGTGAATAAAATAACATGTGCATCCTTTTTATCACACATTCTTCTATTACTTTCTCCTGCATGCAACGAAATATCCACCAAGGTCTTAAATATGTGTTTATGTTTATTTAGGCATGTTTAGAATTTTAGATAATTTATTTTAGTTCTTATTTCTTTAAAATAAATAAATGTATATGTTTTTAATTTCATATTGTTGTTTTCATGGAGCCATTGCATGAAGAAAATTTGGAAGGAAATATATTTCTAAACTATGATAAAAAAAATAAAAATAAAAACCTAAAAACCCCCAATAAAATCCACCTGAAATTCCAACAAAACTCCACGAGTGAAAAAGAATCATATCGATGATATAATTCAACCACCAAAAATTGGAAATAATTACTAACAATTTGTATGAATCAAGCATAAATATTGCATGAAATTCACTTTTGGATATGTTGGAGGTTGTTTTAAGAAAGTGGGAACTGTCACAACTCAAATAGACATAATGTATAATCAAAGGGCATTATTAAATGTCATTTTTTTGGATTGTAATATGGTGACACAAATATGAAAGTCAACAAAATAAAAAAGGTGTGTTTTGTTTCATATTTTTGGAACTATGAACCCCCACTATTGAATTAAAGACACATTAACATTGACCGATGCCTTAACATGTAGGATAAAATATATCCTATTATGACATATGGTGGATAGTGTTTGAAAATCCTCCATGCAATAACAATAAGGTTTCATTACATTTTTTGAGGAAGCTATATTATAAGGTTGTTCTTTGGTAAGAAGACAAATTATTTTAACTTTGTTGTGTCTCAAGGTAGGGGAAGCTTGTGAAATCTAGTTTTTGGTTCCTCATTTGATAGACTTTGTGTCAAGCGAGATGATAATCACCTAAGTTGTGCATCGATAAGTAACAAAACAATAAAACATGTTTCCATCCCCACTCTCTTGCATCACAATATGTGTAAGAATACCTTTCAGGTGGTTAGCACTTTGACATAGCTATTGATTGACCATGTGATATAAGAAAATTGTTTATTAATGAATCAATGTTAGCTAACCACCAAAACAACAACCATATAAATCCTAAACCATCATATTCGTATAAATATAATCAATTATATTAGTATATATGAGCTAAACTAAAAATGCAAAACTATGATTTATATATGATTTACTAATTTTGGACTAAGACCAGTTAACCGTGTTTTGGACATGTGTAGGGAAGATGTGAAAATTATTGTCAAAGTGTTATGGAAATCTAGGAGGGTACTTCTACAATCTGGATGGGGTCCCTTATTTTGGATAAAGTCACAGTGGGAATCTTTGTTTTCTTTGGACATAGTCATCTTTTTTGACTATGGCTAAATCTCAGATCCCTAGCATTGTATTCCTTTATCAAGGAAGCTCCTTGTTTTTGGATGGTAAGAAACTCCCATGATTGTCTCACATGTAGTTTGCTGGATATTCTCATCCTTTTCTTGGGACACTAAAATGGGTTATTATGATAAAAGCTTTGTGGTCCTAGCATGTACACATACACGCGCCCAGCAAATACATCGAGCAAATGAAGGCATAACAACAGCACATACTTCCCCTTTGATGAATCTCCCAAGCCTGTACAAAGGCAATGTTTTTTGGAAATGCCCAGGCATAATGAAAATACGTGCCTAGGCAATGACATATGTGGATAGTTGACAATAAGAATCTTTGGTCAAAGGTGAAAATTGTTTTCAGAATGACCAAGCGCCCAAACATTTGATAATGTTTGTAGCCTCATAGGTAGGCTAAAATGCGGCCTGAGCAAGATACTAATGCGGCCTTAACAATTGGAGAAAATGTTTTTCATGGTCTCATTTTATATGGGCAAAAGGAAAACCCCAAAACGCACCTTCAAACCAGCATTTGCCACGTGGAGCCTCAGCCAATCACATTTTTTTAAAAGGTTAGCTCGAAATTCCTTGACATTTATATTCAAGTTTCTTCATTTTATAGTCACAAGTGCCACAAGCGGCCAAGTTGGTTAGGTGCATGTGCCTTAGAAGTGGGAGGTGTGGGGATCAAATCCCACAAAAAAAAAAAAAAAACACTCAAAAACTTGTCTTCTTTTTGAAATTTGGCTGGAAACTTAGTGCAGAACTGCTAAATTTAGTGAGGTTTTTTGAATTTAGTTATAACTAACTAAATTTAGCGGGGAAATCCCTAATTTAGGGTAAAAAATATTTTTCTCCCATTCAGCCAATGTTTTTCATTCTAGACATTTTTTGCTAAAGGAGACCCATCCTAGAAATTGCATTTTCAGTTATATTTTTGCAATTTTTTGGTGTAGTGGGTCATTTTGGGCCCCAGGAGGCCACCAGGGCCCCAAAACAAAAAAATTTCCTGCCATGTCAAGTTTTTTCAAATTTTTGAATGTAGTTGCATCTTACAATATATTATACTAATTTACAGGTTGTCATAAGTCAACTGCAAAACTTTGTAACTGCTCAGAAATTGTCATAATTGTAATCAAAAATAGCAAAAAAAATTGGTTCTAACACTCATAAGATCCTTGATCTCATTCGCAGTGTTCTGTATATACGGTGCCTCTCAGAAGTGGTTACGGGTAAAGCAGTCATGACTACTACTATACTTAATGATTAATATAGTTGCAACAACGTCGTCTGGGCATCGACCCTTTAAATCGACGGGGAGTAATAAGGTCACAGTGCACACACTATGAGCCACCCCATCCCTCTGTGAACGATTGCATGACATAAATCTGGACTGAGAAATTATCCAAGTATATAGTGAAGCTACGTGCATGTATGAGGATATTTCTTTGATCCGGTGTCAATAATCACACAGACCCCATCAGTACTATCTTGGTACCACGTATTGAATTCTTTCATGTACATTAACGCCTCTTTCAAGTACCATCGGGTATATAGAAAGGGTGAGATACTTCCATGTACCGACCAGGTATATCAGAAGGGCGTGTATATAGAAAGGTTTGGTATATCGGACTGATGGTATATAGATTGGGAGACCTTATACCTCGAGTGATAAAATCCAAATCCTGTCAGTGATCTCTACAAAATGGGCACCAATGCCCCCAATTTTTTTCTTCCGGATTCACAATTACTTAAAGGAAGCAACTATGCTACTTGGAAGACAAAAATTAAGACACAGCTTGAGTTTGAAGAGATCTGGTCTGTTGTGAATGGTACTCTAACCAGATCAACTAACGGATACAACACAACAATAACAGTTTGATAAAGCAGATCAGAAGGCAGACTCATCATCTATGTTTGGAGTATCTGACGATGTGTAACCCCACATTTGAGATGCCAAAACAGCCAAAGAAGCTGTGGGATAAGTTGAGCACAATATACGAGGCCAAGAACAAGAATGTCATAGTAAATTTGTAGAGTCAGTTACACACATTGAAGTTCAAACACAATGAGAAAATTGAAGCCTTCCTAAGAAGAGTTGCAAAGATGAGGGCTTCACTTCTAGCCCTGGGAGAAGAGTCGTCTCAGATGATGTCTCTCATTCCCATTGTTCTGAGATCACTCCCCTCTTCTTATTGCATTTTTGTTACAACACTAAATTGTCATATACGTCAATTAGTTTTGACAAATTGGTAAAATTATTGCAACAAGAGAAAGCCATGCACATAATAAGGATGACGAAGAGGAGCAAACACTTTCTTCAAATAAAAAATTGAAAGGACAAGGTAAACAAAAATGTAATTCATATAAAAAGTCCCCAAATCAAAATCAAAATCAAGGGCACGGATCAATAGAAGAAACGATGTCCCATATCTGCAAAAGAGGACATGACCTGCAAGATTGTTGGTATAATACTTACAAAAAAGGTTCATCTAGCAACTGCAGGACCTCAACAACAACAAACTTACAAGGGACATTCTAACAAAAATCACAGGCAGAAAAAGGGAACTGGAAAAGAATACCCCATTAGCAAGAAAATATTGTTGAGCAACAAGAGCAATTAAACAATGAAGACTACTTGTTCACTACTCGATCAAGTGAGCCATCCACATCATTTAGTGTTGTCTGGTATGTTTATTCGGGAGCCACTCGACACATGACCGGCCACAGAGACTAGTTTATTTCAATGAGGGACACGCCATAAAAAATCATGTTTCGTTGGGAGATGATTCTTCATATATAGTTCAGGGGATTGGAAACATTTCTCTACCCCTTGGTTCACGCAACTGCAGACTTTTAGATGTCTTATATGTCCTTGGGTTGACAAAGAATCTTCTTTCAGTTAGTCAACTCCTTGATCACAATCTGAAAAATGACTTTGATAGTCAATCCAGCAAGAAAATGTGTTTGATTCAAGTTAAATCATGAGGCTCGAAAATAGTTACAAAATCCTCTAATGTGGGATGCATGTTCCAGCTTGATTTTTTCCATAGAGATGATCAGGAACTTGTGGCTAAGAACTCTACCTCAGCACAGTTTTGGTATCAGAGACTTAGTCATGTAAGTTTCAAGTATCTCGAGACACTTCGCCGACGTAATATGGTACATGGGTTACCATCTCTTCAGAAGGATACAAACAACTGTCCTCACTGCTTAGCATGCAAACAACACAGAGTTTCATTCTAGAACAAGTACATTTTGAGCTCATGGAAAACTTGACCTAGTTCATACCAATATTGTGGTCCAATGCAACCAAGTCATTATGGGTTCCAATACTTCATGCTTTGTGTTGACGACTTTTCAAGAAAAATGTGGATTTTTTGTCTTCGCAAGAAAAGTGAAGCCTTTAGAAACTTCAAAAAGTTCAAAGTAGCAGTTGAGAATGAAACTGGTCATCACATCAGAACTCTCCGCTTCAGATTAAGGGGGGGAATTCACCAGTAATGAGTTCAGAGACTACCTACAAACTCAAGGGATTCGTCGACAAATGCATCCTCCACACACACCGCAGCAAAATGGTGTTGTCGAGAGAAGAAATCGTACTATCATGGAAATGGTGCAATGCATGATCGATGACTCCGGACTTGTAAAGACATTTTGGACAGAAGCGGCAAAGACAACAGTGTATTTGTTGAACAGAGTGCCCACAACTGCTCTTGATGGAGTAACACCACAAGAAGCATGGTCAAAAAGGAAACCATCTATTGCACACCTTAGAGTATTGGGGTGCAAAGCAAGTATACACATACCCAAACAGAATAGAAATAAATTGGACATGAAGTCATAGAATCTCATCTTCATTAGGATATAGTGAAGAGACTCTTGGGTACAGACTAGATGGATCCTAAGACCAAAAAACTATACACCAGCAGAGATGTTGAGTTTTTAGAGAAGAAGGAAGCAGAGACTCCTCCTCCGGACTCACCAAATGTAGATTTTTCACTAGTTGTAAAAATTGAATCTGATGTTCCCTTAGAAGATGAAAGTGACGATGGGGATGATGATGTTGATCAAATAGAACCACAACCCACGGGAACAGCTCATCGTATGCCCAAGTGGTGTATTAGCACATTACGAGATCCAAGAATGGATGCTCCACTGGATACATCCACCCATGGACCATGGACTCCCAATAAAGCAAGAGAATAAGTTAACTTTTCTTTTATGAGTAGAGTTATTGAAACAGACGAGCCCTCTACAGTCCAGGAAGCCCTACAGTCAAAAGCTTGGAAAGATGCCATGGATTCTGAATATCAATCAGTGATGAAGAATAACACTTGGCAGCTTGTCGATCTTCCACCAGGGAAGAAACCCATTGGATGTAGATGGATATTCAAAACTAAGTACAAAGCAGATGGGACAGTGGACAAGTGCAAAGCAAGACTTGTAGCAAAGGGGTACGCACAGAAAGAAGGCATTGACTATGAGGAGACATTTGCTCCCACAGCTAAGATCAAAATAATCAGGATGATCTTTGCTCTAGCTGCTCAGTTTGGATGGAAAGTTCACCAAATGGACGTAAAAAGTGCCTTCCTGAATGGAGATTTACAAGAAGAAGTCTACATGACTCAACCTGAGGGATATGTTGTACCTGGTCAAGAAGAAAAGGTATGCAGACTCAGGAAATCTCTGTATGGCCTCAAATAGGCACCCCGGGCATGGTACATCAAGATTGATGAGCATCTCGTACAACATGGATTCGTCAGAAATCCATACGATCCCAATCTCTACCTCAAAAAGCAAGGGGGGGAGATGGTGATTGTTGTAGTTTATGTCGATGATCTAGTCATCACTGGCAGTTCAGTGAAGATGATTGATGAAACAAAGAAAGATCTTAAGCGATCATTCGACATGACAGATCTCGGGCTTATGCACTACTGTCTTGGACTGGAAGTATGGCAGAAAGAGAATCACATCTTTGTTTCTCAGATGAAATATACCAAGACAACGCTCGAGAAGTTTAGGATGATGGATTGCACACCAATTGCTACACCTATGGAGAACAGATTACAGTTATCTCGTTCAGATCCATCTCCTGAGGTAAGTGCCACTCTCTATCGGCAGCTGATTGGGAGTCTCATTTACCTGACCTACACTAGACCAGATATCAGCTTTGCAGTGAGCTATCTATCCAGGTTCATGCAGGAACCCAAAGTTTGTCATTGGAAAGCAGCAAAGCACATCTTGAGATATCTCAAAGGATCAGTGGATCTTGGTCTAGAATACAAGAAGAACGAAAACTTCTTCTTGACTGGATATTCGGATTCAGATCATGCAGGTAACATTGATGATAGAAAATCCACTTCTGGATTTGTATTCTTTATGGGATCTGGACCAATATCATGGGGAAGTAAGAAACAACACTTTGTTTCTCGCTCTTCCACAGAAGCCGAGTATCGTTCTGCAGGAGAAGCTGTCTGTGAAGCGATTTGGCTATGTCGCATACTGGAAGGACTTGGAATACCACAGGACAAACCGACCACCATGTATGTTGACAACGAAGGTGTTCTCAAACTTGTTCGCAATCCAGTTTTTCACGAGAGAACAAAGCACATTGAAGTTCAGGTTCATTTCATACGCGAACATGTATTGAAGCACAACATCCAGCTTCAATTTTGTCCAACAGCTGAACAACGAGCAGATATTTTCACAAAGTCACTTGCACGTGACAAGTTCGAGTTGTTCAGAGCATTTCTCTCCTCATCTCTTCAGACAATGCACAATTAAGGGGGGGAATGTTAGGATAAATTTTATTATCCTATTATTAATTATGCATAGTAGGATTATTTAATTAATTTTATTAATTAAATAATTAATGATTAAATTGTTATATGGTTAAACAACCATATTTGTCTGTTTGCACATTGTTATATTGTTATAAACAATATATTTGTCTTTATGTAATTTTGCTTCCTCGGATGTTATTGGAAGCTTGTGAAATCTGGTTTTTGGTTGCACCTATGCAACTCATTTTCCTAGATGTATTTGGCTGTGCAATATCTATAAATATTGCAGCCCATCCTCTGTAATGTTTTACTGATTGAGATTAATAAAATATCACAGGCTTCCGTCCCTGTTTCTCAATCTACACATCTTTGTAGATGATTCCTTTAATGATAACATGACTAATTGAATCTAATACCACACTATTAGTATGAGAAGAAGAACATAGAAAAATAAAAAGGTAAACTACATTACACAAATGATAATTGGTTGGTTGAATTTATTCAGAGAGGAGTAGTTACAATCATTTATTAATTACAACATCCTCAACTATCTAGAATCATATGGTTGCATTATCTATATTCAACATATTTATGGAGGATAAATGAAGAGAATAAGCAGAATGTGGAACAACTTGAGGATCATATGAGAACCTTGAATGAATATGTGCATTAATTCCTAGAGTGTAATACAACACTACTTCATATGGAAGAAACTATCTCTTTTATTATGTCCCCAAGTGATCAAGAGATCTCAAGGGCACAATACACATGTGAGATTTAATGATAGATTGGTGGAGAAGATCCATTGTAAAATGGAAAGAAATTTTGCATGGGATCCTTTCTCTATATAATTTTATCCCTCACCACTGTTTCCAAGGTAAAGATGAAAAATTTTGAGATCGAGAAAGAAAGAGCCCATTAAGATAGTGTTTTCCCATTGATATCTGAGATGATTTGTCTCAATTCTCAATCCTTGGTGAGAAATAATTTGTTTGCATCTACCATTGATAATTTTTCTCCTTTGTGGTCATGCATAATGAATGCCATGTGTGAAACAATGAACACTACAATTTTAGAACTTGAGTCTTGTGAGGAGAACACGTCTAAAAAACTGGAAGAAATCAGTAAAATTTTATAAAATATCTGAACCCAAATACTCAGTGAACATGCATTATGGGAAAGAATCCTAAAGTAATTCCAAGAATTGGTCTAAAAAGAGAAAAGAGATCCTATCTACTTCAATGAGGATACATTAGAATCCATTGCAGAGATCAAAGGCTTTATCTCTAATACTGTAGGAGATCATAAAGTATAGTTCACACATTGTAAATTCTTTAGTGGTTTTCCTAATACTTGGATCAAAAATTTTGGGGTATGTTTACATCCCTCAAGAAAAGGAAGTTACACTTGCATTGAGGGTAAGTGCAGCAAGTTGGGGGACAATTAAGTGGACATCAAATCCTGAATTTTACATCAAAAACAATAAAACATCAAATTTAGTCTTCCACAGACTTGAACCATGCCGAAAATTTAAAAATATGTCATAAAAATGATACCATCACGTAGGGGATATTGTTATATTTGTATAAATATTTGTTTTAAAGTGAATAGAATAGGATAAATATCATTTATAATTTTTTACTAATAGTAGGTCTTTAAGAATCTTTTTCCCATGAATGTTTATGTCTACATTTAAGACTACAAATTTTGTTTCACTTGGTAGAATATGATAAAAATTATACAATCCCAACAGTGGTGAAATTATATACATGTTTAAAAAATTTTATTTGATTTTAATATTTTTTGACGAAGTTATGGCAGGCAAATCGAAAGTGCTCTATTTTCTTTATGTTTTCAGACCACTTTCACGGAAAAAATCATAAAAAATAAAATATTGCTAAAAAAAATACAAAATAAAATCTATCCCAAGATAGATAGCATTATATAACTTCTCACCAAAGGAAAAAAATGCTTTATCAATTGTATGGTCATCCAAATCGCGGGCAAATAGACTATAATCTTATAGGAGTTTTTTTTAAAAATACCAAGTCATTGAATTTTGAGTGTTTAATATATGTAAACTTGTACTTTTTTAAAAAAAATAGTAGTTTAGAAACTAGATTCTGGATGCTATGATTCATATTGATATAAGTTTTTCCAATTTTGAGTGTATGCATTGCTAATAATCCCTACAAGTTGATATTATTGTTGTTATTTACAATATGGCGTCCACATATGAATATGTGGTGCACATGTTTAATCCAATTAAATTTTGTTGCACTTACCCTTGACCAGGGTTTAGTAAAGAGGTCAAGGAAAAAAATTATCTCTAATCCTTGAAGATACTTTCACTAGAGTCCATTAGGAAAAATGTATTTGTCATTAGAAGATTCTTCACCATCAGATTATCACTTCTTCTCCACTCTTTGAATAACACTCTACATTATAATTCTTTGTTGGGAAAGGTAGAAATTTGGATATTTTATATTTTCACTTAAGTGAAGATTTTAATTTTTATTGTAAACCATATTCATCATAATGTGTTGAAAAGAAATTATTTTACATTCCTATAGGGACCAGTGATGAAAGGTCATAAAGTGGTAAGAATGAGGAAAAGCCATCAAGTAATGAGATTGGAAAGGGACATTTTGTAAGGCTATAAAAATGGGAAATATCTCCATTCTATTCGGTTATTATTTTTACCAACCTACTACTACATGGTAAGAAGTAATCTTCCATAACTCCTTCAAATTTATTTTCTTCTCCTTCCCAAGAAGCAGACTAGCTAATAGCTATTGTAATGATTCAGGGAACCAGAAATGACTTTGTGTCAATAATAAGATGAATAAATCAATAGAAATTTGTGTCATCTACCCAACACCTAATCTTTTTGATTGCTTACATAGTTGTTTCTCTTGTAATTGAATTTTGAAATTCCATAAAAGTATACCTACTGATGGTTAATACACAATGGAATAATCTATTTAGGTGTCTACTCACAAAATGGGTGGACCCTCTCCATATTGTCTTAGGTCACGTTTAGTGGTTCAAAATAATTGGGCACCATAGAGCTGAATTTACAAAGATATTGTTCATGAGCTTTCATTGTAAGGGAAGAAAGTTTGAACTTTGAAGACTACAGGAAAAAACTCCACATAGTGATTATTTCTCACCAAATGCAGAAGATTCTTAGAAAAGGACCTAGGCTGAAGCGATTTGTACCAATGATTGTTCTCTAATGGAAGTTTAACCACCAAGGAACGGTATACACATCTTGATCTTTAGGAATATTATTGATAAACATGCATTTGTCTTTGAGAATCCTATAGGATTACCTCTTGAAAGAGATCATGATCATGCCATTCTCAGTTAATTCTAAGAATCCAACCCCCCAACATCAAGTCCTTATAGATATCCTTTATGTGCAAAAGAGTGAGATCAAGAAGATGGTGGAGGAAATTTTGGAAATGGGTATATTTTTCATAGTCAGAATGCTTATTCTACTCCAGTGGTGATGGTGCATTGCAAAGATGGAAGATGGCACATGTGTCCATACTACAGAGAAATTAACAAGTACACTATCAAAGATAAGTTCCCTATTCCTATCATTAAATGATTTGTTAGATGAGTTGACATGGTGCTAGTTTATTTTACAAAACTAGATGTTCGTGCTTGGGAGTATCACTAAATTATTGAGTAAAGAAAGATATTCATAAGACACATCCTTAAGAACTCATTAAAGGTATTATGAATTTCTAGTGATTCCTTTTGGCTCTTAATAATGCACCATCTACATTTCCAGAGTTTGATGAATTCAATATTTCGACCATTCCTACGGAAGTTTTTCCTAGTATTTTTTGATGATATCCTCATCTACACCAAATCTTGGGAGAAACATTTACATCATGTAAATACAGGTATTAGAAGGCCTTAAGAAACATCAACTATATGTCAAGCCTTTTAAGTGTTCTTTTGGGGTACAAGGGAAGTGGAATACTTGGGCCACATATTGTCTCTCATGAAGGTTTTAAGGTGGACCCTCGCAAGATCAAGGTTATGGTGGAATGGGAAGTTCCTAAAACCCTCAAGTACATTATGAGGTTTCTTAGGTCTTACAGGGTACTATGCATATTTTAAAGAACTATGGTAGTATAGATGCAACACCACTCACAAATTTTATTAAAGAAATACTCCTTTCATTGGAATGAGGAATCATCTATAGGACATTTTAAAAATTGAAGAAGGCCATGATGTACCACTCCAGTATTAGACGACCCCATATTTCTCCAAGACCTTCATAGTTGAATGCGATGCTTCGAGTAAATGGGATCATGGGCCATTACTCATGTGAATAAGGACATCCCATAGTATTTGAGACTCGATCAACTAAAAGGAAATAATTTGTTGAAGCTTCCAAACAAAATTATGAGAAGGAAATGATGGCAATCTTACATGCAATCAAACAATGGAGACCATATTTCATGGGTAGATACTTCAAGGTAAAAAATGATCATGATAGTTTGAAATACTTACTTTGAGAAATGACTATCATTTATAATAGACAACAAAAATGGGTCACAAACTATGTTGGGTTATGAATTTGAAATTATTTTATAAAATACCAAAGGAAAATGTGGTTGATGATGCACTATCTAGGAGGGATGAGTCCGCATAAAGAAATTTTATGTGTCATATCTATATTAAAGTAGATTGGGTAGATCAAGCAAATGAAATAATGAAAAATATGACACAAAGACCCATAATATCATTCAAAATCTCTAGAAATATCCAACCATATCTGAAAAATCTATATGGAAGGGGGATACATTATGGTACAAAGACCATAGGTTATATTTGTGTAAGAAATCTACACTTAAACACCATGTTCTTTCAGAGCTCCATTCTTATCTAGTAGGTAGGCCATTCATGGATTCTTGAAAACTTATCATAGAGTTAAACAAGATTTATTTTGGGAGGGGTTAAAAGGAGATGTTCAAAAATTTGTGGCAGAATGTTTGGTGTGTCAGTGTAATAAGGGCGAGACCATTAAGAAACAAGGTCTCCTAAAACCCTTGTTTATTCCTAGAAAGAGATGGTGAAGAAAATGTTTCTATTGATTCCATCACAAGATTACCTGAAATCATGAAGGGAAAAGGTATGGTCATAGTGGATAGACTTACCAAGTATGCACTCATTTTTGTGTATTGTCTCATCCTTTCATAAACTAGTACAGTTACCATATCTTTTATGGAAACAATTCAAAATCTCCAAAGCACGCCTAAAATTATAGTAAGTGATCATGATCTTGATATTTACTGAGTAATTTTTGGACTGATTTGTTCTCTTGTTTTAGGTACCCAATTGGCCCTATAGTTCATCTTGTCATCCTCAATAGATGGGAAAATTGAGGTGGTAAATAAATGTTTGGAATGGGTATATTCAATGTTTTACTTTGGATAAACAAGAACGTTGGGTGCAATGGTTACCACTTATAGAATGGTGGTATAATACTTCATTTCATACTCTTCATCCAAAATGTCTCCATTTCTGGCAATTTATGGGTACCATCTCGCCATCCCTCACTCTCCAAATTGAAGCGTCCAACCTATAAGGTAAGAGTAGTTGAAGATCAAATTCAACACTAGTACGAGGTACTCTCTATCCTTAGAGAGAGTTTGACATTGGAAAAAAACCGCATGAAGCAACATGCTGATCAACACTATAGTGAGTGATAATTTTAAGTGGGAGACTTTGTTTTTATACAGTTATAGCAATATAAGTAGATGTCCTTAAAACAACAGAAGAAGGATAATAAAATTGCAGCTAAATGCCATGGTCTGTACCAAGTGTTGCATAAAATTGGTAGTGTAGTGTATAAGTTGGAGCTCCCTCAATGAAGTAAAATACATCTAATATTATATGTTTATTACTTGAAGAAATTCATTGAGTAGCACATTTAAACCCAGTTATCTCTTCCTGAATTAGATGAGGAAGGATCATATTAGAACTTGAAGGTATTTTTTAGACAGACTCAAAACGATTGAGGATTGGAGTCATTACCGAGTATCTGATCAAGTGGAAGAATATGAATATTGAGGATGCAACATGGGAGGAGAAAGCATTTTTGCAGCAACATCTAGGGTTTCCCAACATTGTGGACAATGTTGCTTTGAAGGGGAGGGGCATGCTATGCCCTTATTCCTATAGCTTATATTAGATATGCAGTGTTGACTCGTGGCTTACATAATCTCTCTTCTTGTCATATGTTATTCATTTATGCTTTCATATGTTTAGTAGGTTGGCCTTGGTGTTTGCCATAACAAAGGATTGATATACATAGGTGGTAGTGAGGAGTAGTTAAGGATCATACTAAGCATTTGAGTCTTATTGTATGGTTTCGAGGTTGCCCTCTCAAAGTGGCTAAGCTATTCTACTTGCATATTACGATCATTTATCAATAATATTGTGTTCTTTAGTGTTCTATTATTGCCGATATTCATATTTATACAAGTAATTTCATTACATAAGCATTATCTATCATGACCTAAGCTTGCATCAAAGGCACAAGAGCATTTCAAATCATACATCTAGCACATCCATAAAAAAGACAAGAGTTGCATCACTCTACATACCCAACACAAGAGGGGAGTTCATTCTATTCCATCACACACATTCTACATACTTGTAACAATCTAGATCTAGCCCGCAATCATTGTGTAACTTGCACAAGGGTAACCTAGGGCATCATTACACACACAAGCACAAAAAACTACATGGAGTCTAAGATGTAGTGAAACGTTCGGTTGTAAGCTCACTCTCTAGGTGACCGTCAGGGTTAGTCCAACTCCACATTCTGCATCTTTTTTATTAGATTTGATGTGTTTTGTGGATATTTCCATGTAGATAATTGTTTTGCTAGATACACGTACGATCAACGACATCGTAGAGAAACTAGAGTGACAAATAGAGATCAACAATGAAGCTTCTCCAACCTAGAAAAAACTTGAGTATATGATCTAACACAAGCGCCCATTCTAGTCACTGGTGCCCAGGCGCTCCTGTCCTCCTATGGGCGCTTCTGTTTAGCACAGTTCTGAGTTCCAGAACACTCAATGAGTATTGACAACACTGTCTCTAGTCTATTCCAACAGTTCCTTAGTCCATATCATTCCCAAATTGCACGAAATCAACTAAGTCATCTTCCCTCTTTCATTTGCTTAGGGTTTCATATCTTTGAATGCTTGTTGTTTGTCCATTACTGTATTTTATTATCAGAATATCATTTGTTACAGTAGTTACTCTGAAATTAAGGTTCAATTCACCATATTAGATTAAATCAATTTGTGCTCCATTTTATCATCTCAATATCATTTACATTATTCATGTTAGTATGATTGACACTTACAGGGGCAATGATAAAAAAAAGGAAAATTCAAAAGGCCAAATTTGTTCAGAGATGTTTTTACTTTCCTACTTTAAATTAATGAAGTGAAATAATAAAAACAAAACTGGCCTCAGAAGACACGAGGTTTACCGATACCCGTAGAGATGGATGTTGAAGTTGAAGTTTGATTAAAGTTGATCAAGTTTGGGTGAATGTAAGTCCTCCTGTCCTGCAAAGCAACTTGTGCTCAAAGACACTAAACATAAAGGATTAGATAAATGGATAGGTGAGATACTTCGCAAAGGATGATCCCAATAATCCAAAGGGGCTTCCTTGGAGGATGTTAACTCGATTTTAGACAATTAAGTAGATTGAAAAATAAATGATGCGGATGAAGATAAATATATACAATCAACGTAGATATGTAGATAAAAGATGAGAAGCTCTAGAACTCCAGATGAATGGGCAAGTCCTAAGCAGCTTCAAAAGTGGCCCAAGCGAGGGTAGATGCAATATAGATGCATTCAAAGTAGTCGTACCAAAAACCCTCGGTCTCTTGTTCGATCTTGTGGAGGAATTCAAACCGATCCTCAATGTCTTGATCGGTATTAGCAAATCGTATTGCGTAAAGTATGAGCTCGTGCAGGATGTTGTATTGTTCCTAGAAGAAGGTATGTCAAACTATTGGAAGGTTGTAAATGTTGGTAATCAGATGTGATTGACCAGGAACTGCCATCTGACAAAGAGCCATGCTTGGAGACAATAATGTTAAATGCAGAGGATTTGATAGAATTGACAAAAAACTGATAAAATGACAAGTTTTGATAGGAATCATTGGCGATTAGGCCAATCGCTGGCAATTAGGGGAATTACTAGTGATTTCATAGAATTTTAACAGTTTTAATAAAATGAGTGCTTGATGATGCAAAGTGATATTTTAGACCGAATTAAAGGCTAAATCTGACTGAAATAAGATAAGAAATATTTAAGGAGTACCTCAAGATTATTGTGAAGCTAAAAGATGCCTTAAACCTTGCTTAGAGAAGATATGAGTTGGTCAAATGATACTACGATGCAGTCTATAACCTGAGTGGTGAAAATTGGTCTCCATAGAACTGACAAAGGCTTGATGATAATACTTGATGATGTCTGATGATGTCTCTGATGTGATAGTTTTGAATAACAAGATGCTGGATGCTAGTGCCAAAGATTAAAAATTGAAGATCATGGAAGAAGGTTTGAAAAATGATATTTATAATTCGTTTGCGATTCAACAGAATCGTCGGTGATCCGTTTTTTTTGGATTTTGAATGGTAAAGTTGTTAGAACCACTTCCAAATGAGGTTGTTTGGTTTTTGGAGTTTAGGTAAATGTTGAAGGGATGTTGTTATTCGAGGTAGATGGGTTGGATGGTTATGGGATGGTCATGTTCTTGATTTGTTTTATTTGTCTTTTGGTTTTTAAGTGGTTTTAGGTGGTTAAGTGTAGATTTAAAGAAGTTAAGGACATATTTTACAGATGTGGATAATATTTACGCTGGGTAAATATGATGGAGGATTTTAGACTTATGATAGGGAATATATGAATGAGATAGTTATTAATGTAATAATGAAGATAATGTAAGTGATGAAGGAGAATGAACAGTGTAAATTTTGAGTGTCTACAAAAGTTTTGGAACCCGACCACACCAATTACTTGTTGTAACACTTAGTAGGCCCCCTTTTCAATTTTAAGCTCCAAGTAATTGTAGGGAAACAAGAGATGAATGAACAATCATCGATAACTAATCCCATCAAATGGTTGGTCATATGAGTGACATTATCTGCCAATCAAACTTTGTTTTTTAAATTTGTTTTAGGACTTTTAGGTCGTCTATTGGGCGTCGTTTAATTTGGTACATAATATGAACACATGAATGGAAAGTTGGAATTAAAATGATGGAACTTAAATAGCTACATGCCCTGCAACTTTTCCATGACTCAGACTATTCCTATACAAATAATATTTTCTATATGTGCTCCAATTTATAGTTTTGATCTCATTCACACTATTTAAGTGATAACAATTTACACTTAAAGGGGTCAAAATAAAAAAGGGAAAAATCCAAAAGGTTCTAGGTTCGAGACCCAACCATAATGCCCTTTTTTATAGAACTTTGTAGCCCCCTTTTCGGTTGGAAGCTCAAGTAATTGCGGGGAACAATTGATGCACAAAAAATCATCAATAATTGATCCCTTCCAACAGATGGTCATATGAGTGAAAGGTATATTTTATATGTCGGTCGAGCTTTGCTATATATTTTTATTATAGTTTTTTATGACTTTCAGGTTTTCAATTGGATGATGTTTAATTTGTTAGATAAGACAAAGACATGAATGAAAATTTGGAAATAAATAGGGAAGAATTAAATACTTGTAGCTTGCGATAACAACCATGAACCATCGTTGAAGCATTCTATGCACCATATCCATGCAAAAAATAACTTAAATAAAAATATAAAAAATACTAACTATCATTGTATTTCAAATATATAAGGCGAAAGAGACCAGTATTTAAAAAATGTACATGTATTTTGCTCAAAAACGTGAAAAATGTGTAAATGGCCTTGAATGTTACACTAAACCATTATTCTATGTTTAAATAAAATTTTCAAAAGAACAAAATTAGTGCAGGGAAGTTGTTTGTGGGTTTATGTCCACAATTCCAAAGATTACAAAACAAAAGGATGTATCGACAATCATCAATAATTGAGCCCATCCAGTAGTTGATCATATGTGTGACATTAACTTCTAGTCAAACTTTTCTTTGATTTTAATTTTACTTTTTTACAGCTTTAAGGTCATTTATTGGAAATGTTTAATTTGGTAGATAAAAAAAAGACATGAATGGAAAGTTAGAAATAAAATGATGGAAATTAAATACCTGCATGCCCCACACCTATTCCATGACTCAAATTGTTCCTGCTCAAATAATATATGCTATTTATGTTCCACTTTAGAGTTTTGATCTCGTTCACACTATTCACTTGAGTGCAATTTGCGCTTAAAGGGGCCAAAATAATAAGAAAGGGGAAATCCAATAGGTTTGAGAGCCAATTGCAATGCCTACTTCTTGTAAAGCTTTATATCCCCCTTTTCAGTCATAAGCTCGAGTAATTGCATGTAACACTTGATACACAAACATTGATAATTGAGCCCTTTCAAACATTGGTCATATGGGTGATAGGTAGATTTTATATGTTGGTTGAGCTTTGCTATTTTTTAATTTTAGTTTTTTACATCTTCAAGATTTTTGATTGGATGATGTTTAATTTATTAAACAAGAAGAAGACATGAACCAAAAGTTGGAAATAAAAGGTGGGAATTAAATACTTACAACTTGTGATAATGGCCATGGACCATCGTCCAAATATTCTATGCACCATATCCATACAAAAATAAACTTAAATAAAAAAAAATGGAAAACATATTATTAAATTCATTATTTTGTTATTAAGTTACTCGAGGATTAGAAACCATTACAAAATTAAGTATGTCATATTTATATGGAATTATTTGAACTTCTAAAATGAAACGAAAAGTGCATAAAATTTGTTTACAGAGGATATTTATAATTAGGCTTTCATTTCAATGATTGAACACTTCTAAAGCTTTTCTTGGTTTGATACGTCCATTGATCTCTAGATTATATTAAATTCTATTTGCGAGAAGTCGACGGTCCGCCATTCACACTTTATATATATACATGTTGCTACAAAAGGACATCGTTAGACTTACCACCTTACATTTACACAAATTATTGCGAACCAACTCTCAATAAATTTATACATATTAAACAATATATCGTTAAAAAAATGTATCAAAATTTATAAAAAAATTCTAACTTAAACAAATACATTCAACATGTGTGTGTGTGTGTGTGTGTGTGTGTATTTATTGAATTAAACAATGTATAAATTTATTGAATTAAACAATATATCGTTAAAAAAATGTATCAAAATTTATAAAAAAAATCTAACTTAAACAAATACATTCAACATGTGTGTGTGTGTGTATGTATGTATGTATGTATACATAATACATATACATACATATGTATAATACATATATATGTAACAATATATGTATGTACATACATATGTATGTATACATATCTATATATATGTATACATATATACATACATACATATATGTATACATATATACATACATACATATATGTATACATATATATAGATATGTATACATACAGTATACATACATACATATGTATACATATACAACTGTTATACATACATGTATACATACATACAGTATACATATGTATGTATGTATACTGTATGTATACAATATACATACATACATATGTATACTGTATGTATGTATACTGTATACATACAGTACGAAAGCTATATCCGTAATTGCAAACTACGATCGAATCTATGGAAGCATTGGTTTATACATTCCTTTTGGTTTATACATACATACACACACACACACACACACACACACACACACATGTATGTATATATACATATGTATATATATGTATATACATATGTATGTATGTATATATATACATACATATATATATGTATGTATGTATGTATATATATATATATACATATGTATGTATGTATATATATACATACATACATATGTATATGTATATATATACATACATACATACATATATATATGTATGTATATATATACATACATACATATGTATATACATATATATACATATGTATATATACATATGTATATATATGTATGTATATATATACATACATACATATGTATATATACATATATGTATATACATATATACATACATACATGTATATACATATGTATACACATACATATACATATATATATATATGTGTGTGTGTGTGTGTGTGTGTAGACACACACACACATATATAGATGGTCTATATATAACATTATTTCATACATTTTTAAAATTATACTCCTAATAAATTATTCAACACCTAATTTACTATTGACATAATCATTACATCACCAAATGCTAATAAACACATTTTAGTGCAAAATCAATCTCTATTAGGTAACATATTTCGCACATTTCAACATTTCACTATGATTCGGTACATACTATTCTACCACTAACACAATGAACAATACTAAACAAGGACTAACCACTGAGACAATGAATCGGTATTGAATGTGGTTGGTCAGGTTAATGCATTATTAGGGCTGAAGGACATTCAACATCTACATTGCCCTTCCCTTCCCTAATAGAGCCACTTGTATGGACATTAATATATAAATATTGATTCAATGCACCTAGACTAGTCACCGATTAATCCCATCGGATGTTTCCTGCGAAGCATCACACCGCGGCC
Organism: Taxus chinensis; assembly: GCA_019776745.2. NCBI lineage: Eukaryota > Viridiplantae > Streptophyta > Pinopsida > Cupressales > Taxaceae > Taxus > Taxus chinensis. Next base: position 17,169,322 of record CM034150.1, read on the forward strand.
AGCCACCGGGCTTGGGAAAAAAATAATTAAAACGTGGTCAAAGGGCCTCCCGACGGGACTATTTACCGCAAACGGTAAACTCATGCCGCGTGACTCGCGAGTTGATGTGCTGGCAGGCGACCCTGCCTTGTGGGAAAGCTTCCAATGGCAGCGAATAGCCGTTCATCGTCAGCCGTCCGATGGGTAAGAGCGACGAACGGGCCAGATTTCCGATCCAATAGTGTTCTTTGTGAGCGCTTTAAATGGGCGCAAAACGGAAGAAGAAGGCGTCCACTGCAGTCCGTTGGGAGAGGTAAAGCTTTTACTCTCACCAATCCTCTGCTTCTTTCACTCTCTCAGACGCTGCATTTGCTTGCTGTGTCGAATTATCAGGCAATCGCTCCAGGTAAGCGCCCTAACTGCCCTTGTTTTCTACCTGAAGCTTTGTCTGAAGTTGAATGCGCTCTTCTTTGGCCTGAATATGGTTTTATTTCGGGTTTTGGAGGTCAGAGATTTGGTGGGTCGTTTTTCTTTTTGGGGGGATCTGGTAGATAAGTCACCAGGCAACATTTCGGTCTTTTTTAGGCTTGGGGGGTCCTGTTTCTTTTGGGTGTTTGGGTTTCAGCGAGTAGGGAAACAAAACCCTGCTTGTTGGGTTAGCTGAGTACTGTACCTTATGAATCTTTCATGGTGTCAATTAGGGGGTCATTCATTTTTCGTGAGAAGGGATCCGGAAAGAGCATTACATGGATGTTGTATTACTTCATGTGGGTTTAGGGGACTGTCAATGTACATACAATTGTGGAGTTTACTGTACATTATTTTCAGACCTCAATGTGCGAGCACAGTGGTCTCATCGTAGTATGGATAGTCTTGTTTCGGATAAGAAAGAGCAAATCTGAGAATCATATGACTAATAGGAAGGCTGTATATCGATTCTATGGCTTTTGGTAATTTTGATGTTGAAATGTGTCAGGGGAATCCTCTGGTTTTCTTCTAAAATTATAGATCTCAATGCCTATATACTTGTATGGAATTTCCTCAATTAGAAAACCTGCTTTCAATTCCTCGCTTCTAGATCCACGTCAATGTCTATGGGTGCATGCATGTAGTGATCTAGATGATCAGATCTATGTTTCTCTGGGTTTTGAAATTTTCAATCTGAGGCTTTTAAGTTACTGGGAATATATTTGGTGTATAGATCTCTATTACTGGTGTCATGGACTACATGATTATAAGAACTGATATCTGGATCGCGATTGTTGCAGATGGATACCTTTCTGTTCACATCGGAGTCTGTTAACGAGGGACACCCAGATAAGCTGTGTGATCAGATATCTGACGCAGTGTTGGATGCATGTCTGGAGCAAGACCCTGACAGCAAGGTTGCATGCGAAACCTGCACTAAGACTAACATGGTCATGGTGTTCGGTGAAATCACCACCAAGGCTGATGTTGATTACGAGCAAATTGTTCGTAAGACCTGCAGGGAAATTGGCTTCATCTCTGATGATGTGGGTCTGGATGCCGACAACTGCAAAGTGCTTGTGAACATTGAACAGCACAGCCCTGATATTGCCCAGGGTGTGCATGGACATCTTACCAAGAGGCCTGAGGAGATTGGAGCGGGTGACCAGGGGCACATGTTTGGCTATGCCACTGACGAGACTCCTGAGCTCATGCCCCTGACTCATGTTCTAGCCACCAAGCTCGGTGCAAAGCTTACTGAGGTCAGAAAGAATGGTATTTGTCCGTGGTTGAGGCCCGATGGCAAAACCCAGGTCACCATTGAGTATAGAAATGAAGGAGGAGCCATGGTTCCTGAACGCGTGCACACTGTTCTCATATCCACTCAGCATGATGAGACTGTCACGAACGACCAGATTGCTGCTGATCTCAAGGAGCATGTCATCAAGCCCGTGATTCCAGAGAAGTACCTTGATGAGAACACCATCTTCCATCTGAACCCATCAGGAAGATTTGTGATAGGAGGCCCTCATGGAGATGCAGGTCTCACTGGCAGGAAGATTATCATTGACACATATGGGGGGTGGGGAGCTCATGGAGGAGGTGCGTTCTCCGGCAAGGATCCAACCAAGGTGGATAGAAGTGGAGCATACATAGTTAGACAGGCTGCCAAGAGTGTTGTTGCAGCTGGGCTTGCAAGAAGGTGTCTTGTGCAGGTATCGTATGCCATTGGAGTGCCAGAGCCTCTCTCTGTTTTCGTGGACACCTATGGCACAGGCAGGATTCATGATAAGGAAATCCTCAACATCATTAAGGAGACATTTGATTTCAGGCCTGGCATGATTGCAATCAATCTTGATCTGAAGAGGGGTGGAAATGGGAGGTTCCAAAAGACCGCTGCCTATGGCCACTTTGGAAGAGACGACGCTGACTTCACTTGGGAAATTGTCAAGCCCCTCAAGGCAGAAAAGGTTGAAGCTTGAAGCATTCTCCATTGGCAGCTTAGTGTTTTCTAGTTATGTGTTAGTTGATTGTGTTGAATTGTAATTCTAGCTTTTGCTAAGAACTTTGGGATTTGTAGTTTCTAATATTTTTTTGCAAATAACTTTGGGATTTGTAGTTTCTAATATTGTATTCCATACACCTACGCTAGTAACTTTCCATATTGTTTGAGGTGCCTTCTTCATTCTGCAGCATGATAAATTTCTGCTGGTTATGGTAATCTATATGCTCTTGGTTATTATGGGGCTAAGTTTATGTTTCCATTTTATCTTAAGAAATTTTGTTCTAATATTGGAACAGTATTGGAAGTTAATGATATGTATGCTCATGCTTATGATTTGATTGAGTTGATTATTTTCCAATCGTAGAGTGAGATATTCCATTTGTTTTACACGCGCAAGAAGAATTTCTGTGCAATAACAGTCTCTCATATTGGCACATTATAGTGGGTTGGCTTGAGATGGCAGTTCTTTTAGAATATTTGTCTTTTTTCTAGAAAGGTCATATTTCTCGAAACAGAATGGATTATTCGGATGCGGAGGAGGCACGTGTTGTGTCCACAGCCCCCCTCCCCTATTCTTGAAAGAAATGATACAGGATGTTATAATATATTGTGAATGTTATGCAATAATGTATAAGAGTTTTTTGTTTTTTATTTTTTTTGTTCTTATTTTTTTTGTTTTAGTGATAAAAATAAGAATATAAGAATCTAGGATAAAAGATTTTTAGGGCAGTAACTCCGGGAAAAGGATAGAAACGCCCATGCTTTAATGGATGAAATTTTTATTGCTTTACGTGTTACAGTTCAAACAAAATTATAGTATGTCAAATTTAATTTAAGTAAATAATATACTATAAACATACTCATCATTAAATCTGAGTAGGTAATTTCATATTAAGCTCTGCATGAATTTACGGCATTTTTGTGTTGGTACGTAAAAGAGCCATCGTTGCAAAAGTCAAATCATTTAAAACTTCAGCCGAAAAGAACTATTAAGGAGACCTTTTTTTTTGGCTTTTATCTATGTATCTCAAAGTGACTTGGGTTTGTAAATAATATCAAGAACATTCACCAAGAGCACCGAATTGCAGAAAGCTAGTGACTTGAGAGAGTTCATGAAAATGAGTTTTACAAAATTAACCTAAAGCTGAAACAAAGAAGTTTTCCATATTTGTGGTAGGGCAAATGCTGGAACTTGTTCAACAAAAAAACGCCAATGCTTACATTGGGTTATAGCATTACTTTGGGCACACTAAAGAATTCACTAACTTACAAAGTCCACTTTACTTTTTGAAATTAATCAGATTTGATAAATGGTTTATAAATCAACCTAATGATGAAAATGAAAGATGAATGGTAATGGAACATAAATGAAAGTGTAGTGCCCATATTTTTATAGCCTCATTTGTTTGTTGTTCTTTTTTCTCATAGACATGTTTCGGCAAGGATTTGATATATTTTGGATATTACATTAAGATATTTGATTTTATTAGACAGGTATGGAGATTTGGGCATATAGCGTCAATTTAGTTTCGTTATATTATCTTATGATGTCATAGATATTAATTGATGTTTTTGGACCGTAATTATATTGAAGGATACTCAGTTAGTTGCATGTTTGGATTTTATGGATATATGTCACTTTATCATTATGTCTAATTTATGGTGAATTGTTTTTAGAAAGATGATATGCTAATTTAAAATTCATTGATATCTTATTGAGTAGTTGATTCACATTTTATCGGACATGGGCATTTAATGTGTGCAATGAGTGTGTAGGTGACAGGTCACAGAGTTAAGCCTTAACCGTGTTTACTGGATGAGGCCATAGTATTAAAGTTTATTGTTTTGGGCATTATGAGTGATTCTCATTTGTAATGTAATGTCTTATAATATTATCTTGCTTAGGATGTTTAATTTACTTTGTAAACTTGTTTTGGAGACTTAATGACTCCACTTGTATGAAGTTTTGAGTTTGCATAATAACTTGTTTAATTAAAAGGGGATTAAGGTCACATGTGAACCCTTAGGTGGGCCCCACATCCTCTACCCTTGTGTCAAAATGTGCCAAACCCAAAATTGGCCTATTTTAGGCATTTTTAGTGACCCTTTTTTAGTTTAGGAACCCAAAATTGGCCTATTTTAGGCATTTTTAGTGACCCTTTTTTAGTTTAGGAGTTCAGTTAACATGAAAATAGGCTTTTGGACCCTACCTAATAGGTAGGGATCTTATTTCCAAGGCTTAGAGAGAGTTTCCTTCCCATTTTGCCTTTTTTTGGTCACATCCATGTAAGGTGGATGGGTAAGTGTGCTTTGTTAAAAGTTGCACAAGTTTGTTTTGTTGCTCATTTTGAGTAATTTATGAGAAGAGGGTTAAAAACTATTTTATCTTTTTTCCCTTTTTATTTTGAGAATCTTTGACTTTGAGGGAAGAAAGGGGTGACACATGTCACTTCCTTATTTGTGAGGATTTTTGTTGGCTCCTCTTCAATTTCTCTCTCATGGGAAAAAAAAATAATTTTTTTTGGAGCGTTTGCTTGGAGGCTTGGGGCTTTTGGAGCTAGAGCTTGCTTGGACAAAGAAAGGGAAAAGATAGAAGTGGAGAGCTTTTGGAGGTAGGCTCCTTGAGTTCATCTTTGTGTTTATTTCATGATATATATTAGTCTTGTTTGTTTAAAATGTGTGTTGCTACTTGTGTTACCATGTGTTATGTTGTGGTTTTATTTTCTTCCATCCATCATATGGTATGATGGATTTTTGAAGTTTGTGGGGGAAGAGGGAATTTTCCCTCTCAATCCTCATGGCTTGATGGGAAAACCATGTAAGATTTTAGTTACTCCCCTCAAATGGATTGAGGTGGGGAAGGTGATTCATATGGTTTGAACCCCCTTCCCCATTCTTGGTGAGAAAACCCCTTTGGGGTTTGAAAATCCTTCCAAGAAGGATTTGGTGAATGGATGGAAAAATAAGGAGGGTTTGAATGACTTTGAAGGAATAAGGAGGTTGTGGAGATCATTGTTTTTGTGCATTACCAATGTTGGTTACCACTTTTGGCTTTTGGAGAACTCCTTTCTTCTCTTCCCCATTTTAGAGGTAGAACATGGTTTCTCCTCTTTTTCATCTTTGCAACATTGGTGTTTTGTTTTAATATTTGTCTTGTCTTTATGTGAATGTAATATTGGTTGTCTCCCTTACACTTGAGCAATGTTGTGGATAGTAGTCATCTTTCCCATGGGTTTGGGGGAGGCTAGCATGCCTTCCAACCTTGGAAAGGCATGTAATGATGCCTAAAGGTTGGGTGGTTAAAATAAGATCTTCTTCTCTTGGATGTTAGATTCTTGTGAAGAGTATTCGAAGTTTAGAGATCAAAAGTATAGAAATGGTTGGAGGTTGTGGCATTTTAGTCTATCTTTTTCATCTCAAATGTTTGTGAAACATCACTTTCATTATATCTTTAAGAACATGGCTATGAAGAAAATATCATTTGTCTTGTAACATCCTCCATTTTGTATATTTAGTATTACTTGAAAAACTTGAGACATGTTTGTTTGAGAAATCTCTCTTCAAACTTACAAAGAAACTTGTAATAGGAATTCTTGTGTAGTTGTGAATTTTGGGAATATGTTGCTCATTAAGTTTAAGCTTGTGGAAATGAAATATTGTAGCAAATGTTCCCTTTAATAGTAACTTGATGTAACACTTATATTTTTGCAAAAGAAATATAGGTTAGTAGAAATGTTGTTAGCCTTGTAGTAGGCCTTTTATTTTCTTGCAAATGTCGGTCGTGATATGTCAAGACAAGAAATATGTTTTATACTTTTTTTTTTATGTGAAAACTCAAGAAATGATGTTATTTGGAAATCAAATTGTAATATGTATATTTTTTTCTTGTTAGTTATAGACTTATTTTAAGACTCTCTTCTTTTTATCTAATTGTTACATTCAATCCTTTTCACATAAATGAGTAAATCATTGCAATATAGATGGAATAAAAACATTAAGTTCACTCTCCTCAAGAATACAAAAAAAATATAATCCATCTTTTTAGCATGTCATAATTCCCTTATCATAATATATGATATAAGTTTATTTAATCATTTTTTTGTATATGTGTGTGTGTGTGTGTGTGTTTAAACATATCTATAAAACGTCTTACAAAAACTATTCACTATTTTATATATATTGTTAATGTTATAGAAATTTTATACTATATAAATATATAGTTTATATATATATATTATATATTAATAGTGGGATAGTAAATATTTAGTAATATATATTACATAGATATAATATTTAGTAATAAGTATAAATATAAACAAAAAAATGGGGGGGAAAATAAAAAAATGAAAAAAAAGAAGGAATTTTGGGGAGGGCCGAACCCCTCCCCATCCCTGTTCATGGAAAACCACCGTCCCAACCTGTCCCACTGAATCTCCACATATTCCTATTGCCCCCTCCACGCTGTCCACCTTAAATGAGCTGCCAATTCAACAAAAGCATCCACTCCCTCCAACTCTCACCCGCTGCCGTATGTATAACCCCCCGCCCCCCAACAGTAAATTCTGCACAAAAGAATGCGCCTCACCTTCCTCCACACCCTCCACATCTGTAGCCCCTCTCCCACGCACCTCTCCCTTCACGCTGGTCTCTCCAAATCCGCCGCCCCATCGTTCCCAAAACCCAACTCCTTAAGTCTACGAATTTTTCTTCGCCGCCCCAACATATATGAAATTTTATTTGGGTATATATATATATATATAATTCTCAGGAAGTAGTATCTTTGTGATGTAAAATAAAATAACCATGAGGGTTTGAAAGAAAAAAATCTGAGAAGATCTTTGTGGAAATAGAAAGGAGATAAATATACAATGATATTAAGATCCTTCTCATCCATGAGATCTCAACTCTCCATAGCTCCTCCATAACCTGCACAAGAAGAAAAAAGAAAACAAAATAAGAGAAAATGAAAAGAAAAAAACATAGAGATGTTTAGGGCAACTTTAGGGCATGAGTTCGAAATCAATGGTCAAGATTTGAATTGATCCTAGGGCTCTCCTTCAACCCTACACTCTTTAAGTCATGACATTTTAATGGGAATGAGAAAATAAATTAAAAGGGTTGTGTGAGAAAACTAATAAATAAACGGGGAAAATAATAAATTTAAAAGATGTGTGTAATTTATTTTGATGACCTAAGTAACTTAAAATAGAAGTAAATAATTAATTCGAGTTGGGACTAATAAATTTTTTTTAATTTTGGGTAAATTATATTAATATAATTAAATTTTAACGGGATATGGTTTTAAACAAACTGCATTAATTAATCATTTAGTCAACAAAAAAAAAAAAAAATTATCTAAAATTTTTAGTCATCCCTGGTGTGTTTTTCGGTGTCCCGAGGCGGGGCGTTACATTTGGTATCAGAGCAGAGGTTCACACACGCGGACACTCTGGGTAATTAATTAACTAGTTAACGATATTTTTAATAACATTAAAGTAAATAAATAAATAAAAATAAATTGGTTAAAAAAATCGTAACCATCTAATTATAATTTAATAACCTCTTCGTTCACCTCGTGCACAGGATGGCACCCATGAGACGACATTCGGTTAGGGGTTTGGGACATAGTTCGCCTACGCCCGAACTATAGGCACCCGAGTTAGGGCCTCAAATCTTAGAGGCTCTTCAGCAGTTGATCGACGTTGTGCAGTAGCGTCTTCCACCACCACAGGAGGCGAGAGAGGAGGAGATCCTGTTAGGAGATGAGGAGTCAATAGGAGAGGACGTGCACTCAGAGCCACCAGAGCATGATACCCCGAGGTGGGAGAGGTCACGTAGCCCTTCGTTCACCACGAGAGGGTAGCCTCGTACCATCGTAGCCGCTCACACAGTCTTCGAGGGACCATTTGGGGATAGGTGATCCCACTCACTTGTTGGACTGCATCGCCAGGATCGAGATACAAACAATGTGATTAGAGACCTTCTTCGCTTGCAGCTGCCTACCGACATTGGCTCTACAAATGGCTTTGGGGTTGAGTCATGGCTCCTTAGCCTGGATAGCTGTTTTGGCTTGCACTCTTACGGGAGCAATGTCAAGGCCAAGTTTGCCATACACCTCCTCCGAGACACAACAGGTGTTTGGTGGAGGAATGAGGAGCGGAAGCTCCATTTGACTCGAGAGATAGTGACCTGGGAGTTGTTCAAGGAGTGATTCAGGGCTCGCTATATGTCAGAGCATTTCGTGTAGAAGAGGATTGATGAGTTTCATGACTTACGACAGGGATCTAGCACAGTAGCATAGTATGAGAGTAGGTTCCTAGATCTTCTGCAGTATGTGGACTACCTGCAAGATGAGAAATTACAGGTTAACAGGTTTATTAGGGGCCTTAATGTAGATATAGCAGGAGCAGTTAGGATGTTATCTCCTCCCATGCTTGAGAAGGCCATTGAGAAGGCCTACTTAGCTGAGGAGAACAGGACCAAGGCACAGGAGCACCGAGATAGAAACAAGAGCAAGTTTCAGGATAGGATGCAGGCCTTTCAGAGTCAGAGGTCACGGGGTACAGCACCACCCCCTAGAGGAGGATTCTGGCCTCCACCAGCAGCTATGAGGGCTCCACCGCACCCACAACAGCAGACACAACATCATGGCCACCAGTAGCAGAGGGCTAGATAGACTCAGGGCTTTAAGAGAGGTGGCACTAAAGGAGGTTTTGGTGGAGCCAGGGATCGGAGACAGGGCACTCAGCAGGCACAGCCAGCCCGCACGCAGCAGTCTGCTAGGGTTGGACCGACAGGATCAGTGCACCAGAGTACAGGAGGGACCCCATCTCAGAGGGGTATAGGAGGATGTTTTATTTGTGGGTCTCCTGATCACTATGTGTGTATGTGCCCACACAAACCCACTACCATGGATACACAGAGAGCCTCTAGATCCGAGCAGATGGTGGGTGACGTGGGACGTACCCATCGTGTATATGCAGTGGTTGACAACCGCCAGGCCGAGCATCAGGCCACAGTCATTGAGATGACAGGTACTATCAGGGGTATTTTTGTCTCAGTACTTTTTGATTCAGGTGCTTCAGATTCTTTTGTATCTCCTTCTATAGTGGACCAGTGTGGGCTAGTGGTGGCTAGGCAACCAGATAGTTGGCAGGTTGAGTTGGCCTCTGGGGCCAAACTCGCCATGGACTTGTATGTGGAGAGTTGCGTACTTGATTTAGGAGTCTTCTCCACTACACTTGACCTTTGAGTTATTCCTCTAGGATCCTATCAGGTAGTTTTGGGTATGGATTGGCTCGAGGCTCATCGAGCTAAGGTAGATTGCAGAAATAAGGTCATTGAGTGTCAGGATGATCTTGGGAGTGCAGTTGTGATATCAGGGATGCAAAGGCCTATCTCTTTGTGTATGATCTCGGCTAAGCAACTTAAGCAGAGCATATGTAAAGGGTTTTAGTTGTTTTTTATCACCATCAGTGATCAATCAGAGAGCACCCCAGAGCATCCACCCTTAGATGATCATGAAATTTTGAGGGAGTATGCAGATGTGTTTCCAGGTGAGCTTCTAGGGTTACCACCCTGTAGAGAGGTGGATTTCACCATTGATTTAGTGCCAGGATCTACACCAGTTTCTAGGGCACCCTATCGGATGATGACTCCAGAGCTTCATGAGCTCAAGATTCAGTTAGAGGAGTTTTTGGAGAAGGGTCTCATTCGCCCTAGTGTATCTCCTTGGGGAGCGCCAGTCATATTTGTGAAGAAGAAGGATGGTTCTCTCAGACTTTGTGTTGACTTCAGGAAGCTCAACAAAGTCACAATAAAGAACCATTATCCACTCCCTAGGATTGATGACTTGTTTGATTAGATGCGGGGAGCTAGAGTGTTCTCCAAAATCGATCTCAAGTCAGGGTACCATCAGTTGCGCATATCAGATGCAGACATTCATAAGACAACTTTTCACACACGTTATGGGCATTATGAGTTCACAGTTGTTCCATTTGGTTTGACTAATGCCCCAGCTGTCTTCATGAGCCTCATGAATGGAGTATTTAGGACCTTTCTAGATCGCTTTGTCTTAGTGTTCCTAGATGATATTTTGATATATTCTCATTCCGAGGAGGAACACGAGGAGCATTTGAGACAGGTACTACAGGTTTTGAGAGAGCAGAAGTTGTATGGGAACTTGGAAAAATGTAGCTTCTTTCAGACAGAGATTCAGTACTTGGGTCACATCATATCAGGAGAGGGTATCTTAGTAGATCCCTCTAAGATACAGGCTATCATGGATTGGCCAGCACCCACATCAGTCACTGAGGTGAGGAGTTTTATGGGCTTAGCAGGTTACTACCGCAGGTTTGTTCTAGGAATTCTCCAAGATTTGCTCACCCTATTACTTCTCTTCAGAGAAAAGGGAAGAAGTTTGATTGGTTAGAAAAGTGTGAGCAAGCCTTTTAGTTGCTTAAGGAAAGGTTAACCATGGCGCCCATCTTAGCAGTTCCAGACCCGACAGAGGATTTTGTTGTTTGCACTGATGCATCACTAGAGGGTTTGGGAGCCGTTCTTATGCAGGAGCGTTGGGTGATTGCCTTTGAGTTGCGTAAGCTCAAAGACTATGAGCTTAACTATCCTACTCATGACTTGGAGCTTAGCACAGTTGTTCATGTGCTTGTGCGTTGGCAACATTTCCTTTTTGGTAGACCTTTCATTTTGAGGACTAATCATCGTAGCTTGCAACATATCTTCTCACAGCCGAACCTCAACGCTCGTCAATGGCGTTGGATGGAGTTCCTATGTGAGTACGACATGGAGGTACAGTATATCAAAGGAAAGGAAAATGTCATGTTACAGATGCACTTAGTAGACGATGACATGTGCTTGCTTCATTGACACTACAGTCAGATTTGAGAGGCAGGATTCTTGAGCATCTTCTAGAGGACAGGTTTTATGAGGGTGCTAGACAGATGTTGGAGTCACAGGGTTCATTAGAGGGAAGATATTCAGGGTGCATTTTAGAGACAGATGGTTTACTTCAATTCCATAGGTGCATCTATGTGCCTAAGTCAGGTGATCTACATAGCTTCATCCTCATAGAGGCTCATCGAGCTCCATATGTGGCACATCCAGGAGTGAAGAAAATGCATGCCGATCTGAGGGAGTTATATTATTGGCTCAGGTCTTCGATGAGACATAGCATATTTTGTTGCACGATGCCTTGAGTGTCAGAGGGTCAAGGCAGAGCATTCTCATCCCGCAGGACTCTTACATCCTCATGATATTCCAGAGTGGAAATGGGATGTGATCTCCATGGACTTCATAGTAGGACTCCCTATGTCTTCTTATCATCATGATGCCATTATGGTCACTATGGATAAGCTGACCAAGGTTGCACATTTCTCGCCAACCAAAGTCACCTATAATGCACAGGCCATCACCAAAGTATTTATGGAGGACATTGTTAGGTTGCATGGGATTCTGAAGACCATCATCAATGATAGGGATACCATTTACACTTTAGTTTTCTGGACTTCCTTTCAGGCCGCTCTTGGTACTCAGATTAATTTCATCTCAGCCTATCATCCAGAGATAGATGGATAGACAGAGAGGGTTAATCAGGTACTGGAGGACATGTTGAGGATGTATGTGATGGACCAGCAGAAGAAGTGGGAAGATTACCTTCATTTAGTTGAGTTTGCATACAACAACAACTATCACAGTTCCATTGGTATGGCTCCTTACCAGGATTTGTATGGACGACCTTGCAGGACACCTCTGAGTTGGGACAAACTAGATGACAGGATTATTCTGGGACCAACTTACCTACAGGACTTAGAGCAGCAGGTTGTTCTGATTAGACAGCGTCTTGAGCAGGCTAGAGCATGCCAGAAGGTGTATGCGGACACCAAGAGGATTGATCGTCACTTCTCAGTGGGTGACAAAGTCTTCTTGAGAGTTCATCCTCATAAGATCCAATCTGCTATGGAAAGGGTTCTAAGTTATCGCCTCATTTTTTGGGACCTTTTGATATTTTAGAGGTCATCGGTCTAGTTGCCTATCGCCTAGCTTTGCCACCACGCCTTGCACGGGCCCATGATGTATTTCATGTTTTTGTACTACGTAGATATGTACCAGATGTTTCTCATGTTTTGGATTGGTCGGCATTACAGGTAGAGGACGGAGGGCAGTGGAGACTGGAGCCCGTACGCATACTAGAGCACCGGAGGTTGGCCCTTCGGGGTCGAGACTTGGACCAGGTTAGAGTGAAGTGGGACAGATATGATGAGACAACAACTACCTGGGAGGATGCTACACCATTGAGGGCTAGATATCCCTATCTCTTTCAGTGACTTCTAGGAGGAAGTCTAATTTTAGTAGAGGGGGATGTAGTGCCCACATTTTTATAACCTCATTTATTTGTTGTTCTTTTTTCTCATGGACATGTTTTGACAGGGATTTGATATATTTTGGACATTACATTAGGATATTTGATCTTATTAGACATGTATGGAGATTTGGGCATATAGCGCCAATTTAGCTTGATTACTATGTTGTCACCTTATCTTATGATGTCATGGATACTAATTGATATGATGTTGTTTTGGACCGTAATTATATTGATGGATACTCAGTTAGTTGCATGTTTGGATTCTATGGATATATGTCACTTTATCATTATGTCTAACTTATGGTGAATTGTGTATAATTGTGCATGTTGTCACATTTTTGATTCCAGAAAGATGATATGCTAGTTTAGAATTCATTGATTTCTTATTGAGTAGTTGATTCACATTTTATCAGACAGGTGCGTTTAATGTGTGCAATGAGTGTCCAGCTGACAGGTCACAGGAGAACGTGGGATTCAAGCCAGCTACACAATTTTGCACAAGCATCCCACGGGGCTAAGCCCTAACCGTGTTTATTGTATGAGGCCTTAGTATTAGAGTTTATTATTTTGGGCACCATGAGTGACCCTCATTTGTAATGTATATGTCTTGTAATATTAATCTTGCTTAGGATGTTTAGTTTGCTTTGTAAACTTGTTTTGGAGACTTAATGGCCCCACTTACATTAAGCTTTGAGTTTGTACAATAATGTGTTTAATCAAAAGGGATTAGGGTCACATGTGAACCCTTGGGTGGGCCCCACATCCTCTACCCTTGTGCCCAAATGTGCCAAACCCGAAATTGGGCTATTTTAGGCATTTTTAGTGACCCTTTTTAGTTTGGGAGTTCACTTAGCATGAAAATGGGCCCTTGGACCCTACCTAATAGGTAGGGGGCTTATTTCCAAGGCTTAGAGGGAGTTTCCCTCCCATTTTTCCTTCCCTTTGGTCACATCCATGTAAGGTGGATGGGTAAGTGTGCTTTGTTAAAAGTTGCACAAGTTTGTTTTGTTGTTCATTTTGAGTAATTTGGGAGAAGAGGGTTAAAAGCTATTTTATCCTTTCTCTCTTTTATTTTGAGAATCTTTGACCTTGAAGGAAGAGAGGGGTGACACATGTCACCCCCTCATTTGTGAGGATTTTTGTTGGCTCCTCTTCAAATTCTCCCTCATGGGGAAAGAAGAGAATTTTTTTTTTGGGAGCTTTTGCTTGGAGGCTTGTGGATTTTGGAGCTAGAGCTTGCTTGGACAAAGAAAGGGAAATGTTAGAAGTGGAGAGCTTTTGGAGGTAGGCTCCTTGAGCTCATGATTTTTGTTTTATTTCATGTTAGATATTAGTCTTATTTTGTTTAAAATGTGTGTTGCTACTTGGGTGTTACCATTTGTTGTTATGTTGTGGTTTTATTTTCCTCCATCCATCATATGCATGATGGATTTTTGGAGTTTGTGGGGGAAGAGAGAGGGATTTTTCCCTCTCAATCCTCATGGCTTGATGGGAAAGCCATGTAGGATTTTTGTTACTCCCCTCAAATGGTTTGAGGTGGGGAAGGTGGTTCATATGGTTTGAACCCCCTTCCCCATTCTTGGTGAGGAAACCATTTTGGGGTTTGAAAATCCTTCCAAGAAGGATTTGGTGAATGGATGGAGGAATAAGGAGGTTGTGGAGATATTTGTTTTGTGAAAACCAATGTTAGCTACACTTTTGAATTTTGGAGATCTCCTTTCTTCTCTTCCCCATTTTAGAGGTAGAACATGGTTTCTCCTCTTTTTCATCTTTGCAACATTGGTGTTTTGTTTTAATAGTTGTCTTGTTTTTATGTGAATGTAATATTGGTTGTCTCCCTTACTCTTGTGCAATGTTGTGGATAGTAATCCTCTTTCCCATGGGCTTGGGGGAGGCTAGCATGCCTTCCAACCTTGGAAAGACATGTAATGATGCCTAAAGGTTTGGTGGTTAAACAACCTTCTTCTCCTTGTGTTGGATTCTTGTAAGAACATTCGAATTTGGAGATCAAAAGTATAGAAATGGTTAGAGTCTCTTGTCATTTTGGCTATTCTTTTTTCTCTTATCTTGTTGTGAAGCATCACTCTCATTGTCCAACCTTATGAATATGGCTATGAAGAATACCTTAATATTGTCTTGTAATATCCTCCATTTTGTGTATTTAGTATTACTTGTAAACTTCGAGTCATGTTTACTTGAGCAAATCTCTCTTCATCCTTGTAAAGAAACTTGTAATAGGATTTATTCTTGAGTAGTTGTGTATTTTGGAAATATATTGCACATTGAGTTTAAGCTTCTTGGAGATGAAATATTGTAGCAAATGTTCCCTTTAATAGTAACTTGATGTAACACTTATATTTTTGCAAAAGAAAGATAGGTTAGTGGAAATGTTGTTAGCTTTGTAGTGGGCCTTTTATTTTCTTGCAAATGTCGGTAGTGATATGTCAAGAAAAGAAATTTGTTTTATACTTTTTTTTATGTGAAAACTCAAGAAATGATGTTATTTGGAAATCAAATTGTAATATGTATATTTTTTCTTGTTAGTTATAAACTTATTTCCAGACTCTCTTCTTTTTATCTAATTGTTACATTTAATCCTTTTCACATAAATGAGTAAATCATTGCAATATAGATGGAATAAAAACATTAAGTTCACTCTCCTCAAGAATACAAAAAAAAATATAATCCATCTTTTTAGCATGTCATAATTCCCTTATCATAATATATGATATAAGTTTATTTAATCATTTTTTTATATAGTTATATATATGTTTAAACATATCTATAAAACCTTTTACAAAAACTATTCACTATTTTATATATATTGTTAATGTAATAGAAATTTTAACTAGAAAATATGAAAGTTTATATATATATATACTATACTATTAATAGTGGAATAACAAATATTCAGTAATATATGATTACCAGATATAATATTTAGTTATAAGTATAAATATAAACAAAAAAGAAAAAAAGAAAAAAGAGAAGGTATTTTGGGGAGGGCCGAACCCCTCCCCACGCCTACGTGGAAGACCGCCGTCCCAACCTGTCCCACTCCTCTCCCCATTTCCTATGCTGCCCCCTCTACACTGCCCCCTCCATGCTGTCCACCTGGCGTGGCCTGCCCCTCCAACCCGCATCCACTCCCTCCAACTCTCCCCTCGCTGCCGCTGTTTTTCCCCCCAACACCCTTCTGCTCAAAACCTGCGCATCCCTTCCTCTGCGCACTTCCCTCACACCGCCCTGTCCCTTCACGCTGGTCTCTCCAAATCCGCCGCTCCCATCCTCCAAAAACGCGGCCAACTCCTTTCCAAACTGCCGCCCCAACATATATTCAATCCCTGTGTTTTCCTTCTCACATGCGGTGATGTATAAAACGGTTTGCAAAAAAAAAAGGTAAATGTAAATATATGATTTTAGCTTGCTCATCTCCATAGATCTCAACGAACAAACAAAGAAAACAAAATAAGAGAAAATTATTTGGAAAATAAAAGATAGAGATGATTAGGGCAAGTTCAAAATCAATGGTCAAGATTAGAATTGATCTTAGGACTCTCCTTTAATCCTACTTTTCTTTAAGACATGACATTTTAATGGGATTAGAAAATAAATTAAAAGAAGAAAGTGAGGAGTTAATTAAATAATAAGAGTGAAGACTTATGATTTATGGCCTAGTAAACTTAAAATAGAAGTAAATAATTAATCTCGAGTTGGGACTAGTAAATATTTTTTTATACTCGGGTAAATTATATTAATAATAATTAAATTTTAACGGGATATGGTTTTAAAATAGGGACTAAACTTAATTAATCATTTTAAAAAAAAAAATTACCCAACAATCTTAGTCATCCCTGGTATGATTTTCGGTGTCCCGAGATGGGGCGTTATAGAAAGTAAGACGCGACATTATTTCCTATAAAAAAATAAAGATAGCTATGAATATATACAAAAGTGATTGAATTACTCAAACTAGTAACAAAAAGAAGTTCAGTTATGTGGAAATCCATATGTAAGATAATCTATATTTTCCCAAATTGTATAAGATAATGCATATTTTCCAAGTTGTATACGGTCAAAGAATTTATCAGCTGTTTCATTGAAATATGGCATATGAATCTTCACACTCCAAAACTAGTAAAAAAAAAAAATTCAGCTATGTGAAAATCCATACGCAAGATAAATATTTTCCCAAATTTTATATGGTTGAAGAATTTATCGATTGTTTTATCGAAATAGGTTATATGACTTCACACTGTCATTATCTATAATATCGAATCCAAAAAATCTTTTACTAATTTTGGGGTTTATTTTTGTGTAAGGTAGGATTAAGACGCATAAGAGAAGAACTCAAGAGGGAGTAAAGATTGGGAAAAAGATAAAAGAAATAATCCATTGCGCATGAGTTTAACAATACACAAAAACAATGTATGCGTCCAGTAAGGTAGAGGACAGTTTCCTGTTTACGCCAAATTCAATAACAAGCCAATATGCTTTTAAGTTCATTTGAAGTGTGTTTTTTTTCCAACTGCCCACGAACATCTTTTTGAAAGCGTCAATATTTGAAATATTCAAAAGAATACACCTTTTTTTTCTGGAAGAAATCCTGCAATAATTATGCGTCCGAACAAGTCAAAAAAACTTCTTTGCAAAAGAGTGAGGAGAGTGCTTGGGCAATGCATCTGTATTTCCACGTGCATGGATGAGAGAATACAGCTTGCAAGAAGAATAGCCAGTATGTAAAGAACTTCCTTTAATTGTAACTTTTAAGCAAATGGCTTATTAGATCTATCCTCGCCCTTTACATACTGGTTATTCTTCTTGCAAGCTGTATTCTCCCATCCATGCACGTGGAAATACAGATGCATTGCTCATGCACTCTACTCGGCCCTTTCGCAAAGAAGATTTTTTGGAGTAGTTCAGTTTAGGCATCCTTATTTTTGTATGCATCTACAATAAAAGAACATAAAATAGTGATTTCCTAACATTTTTTATAGTTTGTGTTTAATTTCAAACATAATTGTATTCTTAATAGTCCAGCATATAAAATCTCATTCATTCAATCATAGAATTTTCAGGTCCATTCTATTATTCTTACAACCTCTTGCTGCCTTATTTTTAAGCAGTATAAAAACTAGGAATAGAGACTTCACTTGCACTATATACGTTTGCAGAAGATCAGTTTGATGAAGAACATGGAATAGGTTGTCAATCAAAAGTACCTTTGGTAAGGACGTTAATGCATAGACATCACATGCGAGCAGGTAAACCCACTACCCTTTCTTGGTCGAGTATTTGTAGAAGCAAGTCAGAAATGGAAGTTAAAAGTTTTCTTAGATGATGAGAAGCTTCATGACCTGGGAAATATTCAAGAAAATATTAGATTGAAATACAATTAATATTAAAAATGAAGATCATTCATCTATAGAAGCAGAAAGTTAAAAAACCTTAACCTTATTCATGATTTAGCTTTTTAAATTGTGTTTTATATAAATACGTGTTCTGGTTTTTGGTCTAGAAGACAATATAGAAGAAGAAAAAAAGTAAGCCATCGTATACTTTCTTTTCTGTTAAAAGTAAATTCTGTCAATTTTCGTGTGTTGGTGTCAAATCCACAACTTTAAGCATAAATGATTTTGTAATTTTTTTTTTGTTTAATCTCAACTTTTTAATAGAGTTCATTTTATGAGTGTCTTGTAATTTATGCAAGGTCTGCACCACTTCTGGTGAAAAATAGACTGTCCAAATGGCCTATAAAGACTTAAAGTTGAACACAGAATTTATTCTCTTATCATGCTTGCTGGAGCTGTCATGCTCACAGGATTGCTATATGTGACTAATGCAGAGATATTGCGCTGGACAGTAGAATAGAAGTCTGTAATTTGTTGGTTTGAAAAGGGTATACTAGCCATGATAGTGTCAGTCCTATCATTATTTTGCTGTCATTCTTCTAAACCAGTAAGGCAGCAGAGCCTCCATAAGCGTACGAATCAGTTGCAGAGTAGCGAGAAGAACCCACAAAACCTTGTAATACACTGATACTACACGGAAAAATTTGGAATCCCCTCCCTTGCAATGAATTGTCTAGCCAAACTCATCATCTCCAATTAAACGGCAAACAAATGTTACACTGAAAAACAGAGGTCATTTTTCCATATTTCTCCAAAACTGAAAGTGTACCTCAGCTAGTAACGGGCCGTGGCAAAGAATGGCTAGTAAACACAATTATTTTGTTCTGTTCCTCTACTTCCATAACCTGTAATGAGAATATACGTCATCAATTTAGACTTTGTTCCTACTTGAGTTTTGTAATCATTCACCCACTTAGAGCTGTTGGACTTCTCTATCTCTAGAAATGAGGTTACTAATCCTGGAAAAGGAATATAAGTTATTTGATTAACAGTGCAAAAATGAGAATAATAATAGAATGGAAAAAAATTGAATATATAACATCGTATGTTGGAAATGAGGTGTCTCAACCTTGTTTGGTTTATTCATTTAAGATTTTCCTACAACCGTTTCACAATGTCTAGGCTCTAAAAATAGAAATAGGAGTTGTCAAAAGATTCCCATATGATAGTATATCATGGAAGGACTATTTTTAGAGATATTATGACAGAATTTTATGACATCTGTAAGGGTCCAAAATAGGGGAGAATATTGTGGACGTGGGAGCCTAATTTTAGACCGAAATCTTGCTCTTTAATGCTATCCACCTCACGAGAGGTTTGGCACATAGTTTTGTAAACCATAGATGGTTTCCTGTATAACCGGAGGTCTATAAATTGAAGGCTTGGAGAAGCAATTGGGGTAGTGAATTTTAATCCTCCTAGAATTGTTTCTGGTGATACTCCTGTAAGAAACTTACTTTGCAAGTGTATGTAATCTTGTTATTAGATTTGAAATACATTGAGTGGGCTTTTGGAGTGTGGGGTTTTTTTATCTGAAAGGATTTTCCCCACGTATATCTGGTGTTTGTGTTTTGTTATGAATATGTTGCTAATATTTCTGTAACTGTTTTACTATGTTGAAAGTTTTGCATAATATCTCTCCTCAAAGATTAGTGTAGGAAGTTGTTCCGCTACTCTTAATTTCCTATCAAGTGGTATCAGAGCATGATCACCTTTGGTTTCAGTTGTGGGTTGTTGGGTTTTTTTGTGCTAATCCGGGTTTGAGTGGGAGCTTGTGCAGAGAATACTTTGTTATCTGGTTGCAGATATTTTTTTCATATGGCGAGCACATCTAGGAGGATTGACGTAGAAAAGTTTTCTGGCACGAACTTTGAAATGTGGAAGCTGAAGATGGAAGCTCTGTTGGTTGATCGAGATCTATGGGATGCGGTGGATGAGAAGGTCTATAGGCCTACGGATCCAGTTTTGACTGCACAATATGATGTAATGGATAGAAAATCTAAAGGTGTTATTAGACTATGTCTTGCAGATTCTATCATGATAAATGTCCATGAAGAATCCACTTCGGAGAAGCTTTGGAAAAAGTTGGGTGAGATATACCAAACTAAGTCTCTAGTAAATAAGATTTTCTTGAAGAAGAAGTTATTTTCCTTGAGAATGGAAGAAGGTGGACAAATATCTGAGCATCTGGAAACATTCAATATGTTGGTGACTCAGTTGAGCTTGGTTGGGGTTAAAATGGATGAAGAGGAAAGGTGCCAAATGTTGTTGGTTTCGCTGCCAGACTCATGGGACAACCTAGTCATGGCCATTGGGAGCACTTCAGTCACTTTAAAGATGGAGGATGTTGTTGGTTCTCTACTCTCCGAAGAAATGAGAAGGAAGGTCTCTCTGAATGCTAAAGAGGATTTGAGTGTTCGAGGAAGAACAAAAGAACGAGGCAAAGATGAGAAGAAGCGTGGCCATTCCAAGAATAAGGGGAGATCAAAATCCCCTGGTAAGTCCAAGGCGATATGCTGGAACTGTGGCAAATTTGGACACTTCCGAAGGGAATGCAAAGAAGAAAAGAAAAAGAAAAAGAAGAAGCATGATTTTGATTCTGAGTCCGAAAAAGAAGATGGAGATGCCTTTATTGCAGCTTTGGCCACTCGTGCAAGTGATAATGCATGGTTGATAGACTCAGGGGCATCTTTCCACATGACTCCTAAGAAAAATTGGTTTAGTAAGTATGAAAACTATAATGGTGGTAAGGTGTATTTGGGTGATAATTCTTTCCTTGAAATTGTTGGTCGTGGTAGTATTCAGGTGAAATTTTCTTATGGTAGAATTAGAAGATTTGATGGTGTCTTGCATATCCCAGGACTAGCAAGAAATTTATTATTTGTTAGCAAGCTAATAGATGCGGGTGTGCATGTACAGTTTTCTGAAGCAGGTGTGAAATTGGTGAAAGGTGCTATGGTGATAGCAAGAGGAAGTAGATTGGGTACATTGTACCAACTTGATGCATGCACAGTTGAGTGCAATAGCACTTCGGATAAAACTAAGCCAGTAACTACTTCGCTGAAAAAGGAGAGGGTTTCCTCCTTTGTGGATGGTCGTGGCTTCTGGGTACCCAAGGGTGCTCTATCTACCGAATCAAAATTACCTGTAGAGAAGACCATGTTATGGCACCAAAGGCTTGGCCACATTGGAGAGAAGGGTTTAAAAGCCCTAAAAAATAAGAACCTCATTGAGGGGTTGAATGATTGCAATCTGGAGTTTGATTTCTGTGAACATTGTATTTATGGAAAACAGAACCACATTCAGTTTTACTCGTCTACTCATAAGTCTTCATGTATCTTGGATCTAATCCATTCGGATGTATTTGGTCATGTTAAGGTTGCTTCTATTGCTAAATCAATTTATTATGTTACTTTCATTGATGATTTTAGTAGGAGAACATGGGTATATTTTTTAAAGAGTAAATCTGAAGTTTTTAGTCGTTTCAAGGAATTTAAGGATATGGTTGAAACTCAAACTGGGAAGAAAATTAAGTGTTTGAGATCTGATAATGGCAGTGAGTATTGTTCTACAGACTTTGACAAATTTTGTACAGATTGCGGGATTAAAAGACAAAAGACAACTTCGTATTCTCCGGAGCAGAATGGAGTTGCAGAAAGAATGAATAGAATGTTGATGGAGAAGGCTAGGAGCATGCTTATTAGAGCTGGTCTAGAAAAGAGGTTTTGGGCTGAATGCTGTTACCACTGCTTGCTATTTGATAAATAGATCTCCTACATTAGCGTTTGTTGATAAAACGCCAATGGAGGCATGGTCGGGGAAAAAGCCTTCAATTAGACATCTGAGAGTTTTTGGCTGTGAGGCATATGCACATGTGCCTAAGGAGAAGAGAACAAAGTTGGATTCTAAGGCTGTCAAATGTATCTTCATCGGATATGGCTATGGTGTGAAAGGATACAAGCTTTGGGATCCTGTTGCACAAAAGGTAATATACTCTAGAAGTGTTATTTTTAGAGAGATTAAATCTTTCCCTATTAATTTTCAGCCAGAACAACATAAAAAAAATGAACAAAAAAAGGATGTGGTTCAACTTCCTTCTACACCTGAGAAAGTTGAATCGAGACCCCAAAATAGACAAGAAGTTGAGGAGAGCTCACCAAGCTCTGAATCTTTAGAAGAGGAAGAAGAAGAGGAAGAAGTGGAAGAATCTCCATCTCAGCTTGTTCGAAAGTCTACAAGGCAAAGGCAACCACCTGAAAGGTATGAGTATTCTCTTGATGATTGGAAGTGTATATTTGTTTTGAGTACTAACATTGATGAACCGAGATTTGTACAAGAGGATTTGGGTATGAATGATGTAAAGTCCTGGCAAATAGCCATGGATGAAGAGATGGTATCCCTTAAAAAGAATGATACATGGGACCTTGTACCATTTCCTGAAGGTCAGAAACCTATTGGATGTAAATGGGTGTTTAAGAAAAAGATTGGTTCAGATGGAAATGTTGAAAAGTATAAAGCACGGTTGGTTGCGAAGGGTTTACTCTCAAGTTGAGGGTATTGATTATGGTGAGATATTCTCTCCTATTGCTAAAATGACATCCATTCGGTTTTTATTATCTATTGCAGCATCTTATGACCTAGAGGTTGAACAAATGGATGTGAAAACTGCTTTCCTTCATGGTGATTTGGAGGAAGAAATCTATATGACACAGCTAGAGCACTACATGGTGAAAGGTAAAAGCAATATGGTTTGTAAGTTAAAGAAATCCCTGTATGGCCTTAAACAAAGTCCTAGGATGTGGTACCAGAAGTTTGATTCATATGTGTTGAGTTTGGGGTTTGTGCGGTCTAAATCTGATCACTGTGTATATTTTAAATCTGATGGTGATTATTTCCTAGTAATTACTTTATATGTTGATGACATGTTGTTTATTGGGAAAGGAAAAGGTTTGATTATAGAATTGAAATCTCAACTCTCTGCGAAATTTGAAATGAAAGATCTTGGTGCATCAAAACACATACTTGGATGGAGATTAGAAGAGATCGTGAGAAAAGAAAGCTATGGCTTGGCCAGAGTAAGTATGTTTGTTCTATTTTGCAAAGGTTCAACATGCAGGATTGTAAACCACTTTGTGTTCCTGTTACTTTGGGAACGAAGCTCTCCATTTCAAAATGTCCATCATCCCCATCGGAGATGGAAGACATGAGCAGAGTGCCTTACCAGAGTGCAGTTGGAAGCTTAATGTATGTTATGGTCTGTATAAGACTAGACATTGCCCAAGCAGTGGGAGTTCTTTCTCATTTTATGTCTAATCCTGGAAGAGTGCATTGGGATGTAGTTAAGAGGGTCTTCAGATATTTGCGGGGTACATCAGAGTACTCTATATGTTTTCATGGAAGAGGAGATCAACATTCCCTACGTATTCATGGTTTTGTGGATTCAGATTGGGCCGGTGATGTCGATAGTAGAAGATCCACCAGTGCATATGTGTTTACTCTTAATGGTGGTGCAATTAGTTGGATGAGCAAGCGACACACTATGGTCACTTTGTCCACTACTGAGGAAAAGTACATGGCAGATACTCATGCATGTAAAGAATCCATTAGGCTTGAAGCATTTTGTGTTTAGATATTTGACTAAAATAGGGTGCAATTACAATTTACTGTGATAGTCATAGCGCAATCTACCTTTCGAAGAACCTAACTTTTTCATGCCAGGAACAAACACATTGATTTTTAGTATCACTTCATGAGATATATGGTCAAGGATGGACATGGTGAATCTGGAAAAGGTAGAGACGATTGAGAATGTTGCAGATGCATTAACTAAGCCCGTGAGCACAGTAAAATTTAGGTGGTGTTCTGAGTCTATGGGCCTCTTGGCCCCTAGAAGTTGATCCATGATGGTATCTTTCCCTTGGCCCTTGCAAGGTATTCGACAGAAGGGGAATTTTTGGAAATAAGGTGTCTCAACCTTGTTTGGTTTATTCATTTAATATTTTCCTACAACCTTTTCACATTTGCTAGTACTCTAAAAATAGAAATAGGAGTTGTCAAAATATTCCCATATGATAGTTATATCATCGAAGGGACTATTTTTAGAGATATTATGATAAATTTTATGACATCTGGAAGGGTCAAAAATAGGAGAGAGAATATTGTGGAGGTGGGAGCCTAATTTTAGACTGAAATATTGCTCTTTAATGCAATCCACTTCATGAGAGGTTTGGAAGATGGTTTTTGTATACCATAGATGGTTTCTTGTATAACCAGAGATCTATAAATTGAAGGCTTAGAGAAGTAATTTGTGTGGTGAGGTTTGCAAGTACTGTAATATTAGAATTCTTCTAGAATTGTTTCTGGTGAAAATCCTATAAGAAACATTGCTCTACAAGTGTGTGCAATCTTGTTGTTAGATTTGAAATAAAAATAAGTGGGATTTTGGAGTATGGGGGTTTTTTTTATCCAAAAGGATTTTCCCCATGTATATGTACTATTTGTTTAATTGTTTGTTTTCTTGTTATCAATGTGTTGCTATGGATATTTCTGTAACTGTTTTACTATGTTGAATGTTTTGCATAATACCTCTCCTCAAAGATTAGCGTAGGAAGTTGTTCCGCTACTCTTAATTTCCTATCATCGTAGCCATGTTGGTAGTTGGCATCATCTTCGGACTGGTCCTTGTTGAACAGTATTACGAGAAACTATTTTTCAATCCATATACAATATTATTGATAAATTTAGGAATAGAATATTAAAAAAAAAATCATACGCACATCTACATGATTAATAGTTTGTTGATTGAAATGTGCAGACAAGGAAACTTTGGGAAAAAAAAGGAATGTTGTGACAATGCCATTCATTCCACGGCTGAGCAAATACTTTTGGATGGAGTAGGAAGGGCAGAACTGTAGTTTTGTACATCCCTCTCACTCAACACCCTAATAAATCCCTAAACAAGATCTGGATGGTCGACCTGTGTACACCTTAGATCTGCATATCAGAGATAAATGCGGTCCACTGTGAAATGCCTATTGGCGTAAAAATCATTA
This sequence comes from Taxus chinensis, assembly GCA_019776745.2. Lineage (NCBI taxonomy): Eukaryota > Viridiplantae > Streptophyta > Pinopsida > Cupressales > Taxaceae > Taxus > Taxus chinensis. The sequence continues at coordinate 17,194,618 of CM034150.1, forward strand.
TTATGCCAATAGGCATCTATACAGCGGGCCTCACGACCTGGGCGAGGAAAATTGATGATCGTCATTCCCTCTTACAGAAGACAATCATTGCATTGTCTCAGGCCATCCGATTCTCGCTGTTAACGACTGGTTGGCATTGGACACGGTGCATTTCAGCTTTAATGTGTTCCTCTGCCTTTCTCACTGTAGATGTCCATTGTTGTCATTGGGCTAAGGCAGCGGTCCCATGCGGGGGCAACTGCAATAAATTTGAAGCTGCATGTGGTCCCGTGTAATTTTTTTTTTGCAGCCTACGTCAAATTGAATCTTCACCTGAAAAGGTGGAGCCGCGACTGCAATGGGTGGGGGGCTGTAATTTATTTTCCTGCATTCCTTTTTTTTCAGCCATCTGTCAACCATGCAATGGTCCAAGAATATTTCCTGTGAAAATCTGCTTACCTTTGAATCTATTTCCTTCAAATCATTCCTTGCACATTCTGGCTTTGCAGTAAATATTAGGAGTATATGGGACTACAGGGCTGCTAATTTTTCCTAAAAATTCTACGGAGCACCTACTAAAAATCTATTGCTTTGCCCCCTGCATGGGACCGGGGCCTAAGTGTTTTCCGGGTTTAATGTTTTCATCTGCCTTTTTCTTGGTTGAATGGAATTGCAAAGGATATTTTCAGCTCCCGTTTATTGGTGTGCGCGGCGTTTATCCAGACACAGCATTATTTACCTAATGGTTAATAGATGTTGTGGGGATGATGCAGATGTCTACTCCTGTATCTTGTCCTGCCGAAGGAATAGAACAATACAGAAACATTGATAGAGAGCTGGTATGTGTTCTTTCCTTTTGATGGAGATATATTCTTTATGCATTTTAAAGGTTGTTACAATCATTTTTCTCCTCGCCAAAATGTTGATCCCCCTGGTTGGATACCAACCCTCCCTGGAATGGCTGCTTTTCAGGTTGCAAAATTTTTATTATTATTTTTGTTCAGTGCTTTTTGTTCTGCCAAGGTGTAGAATCCTAGGCCTAGAAACACAGCAAGTTAGGAAGCTTCAATGTTCAATTTTGGTGCACTAAATGTGTTTATATGGTCTGGAACAATGTCTTGTTTTTAATGAAAGCAACCAAAAGGGAATTCGTTGCAAAAATAGAAATTAAAAATTTACTCTATTAATTGGAGTGCTTCCTTGAATAGAGTGTTGATTTATCTCTTTTTCCTTAAGAGGCAATTAACATATGCTGGATAAGAAAGCTGAGGAAATCCATGGTCCAACGGATGCATTTTCACCCACGCCTACATGAAATGACAGACATGGCTTTCCCTCTTGACACACTCCAATACATTGTATGTATATGAGCTATGGCTTAAAGTTTATCAAATATGAGTGAAGTTTGTTTCTTGAACCTAGCTCTAACTCTAACTGGGTGTCTTTCCATATTTTCCATCTGAGTTTACAAATCCCAGAAACGTGGAATTTTCCCTTAATGTACACCTCGTGATTGTGGAGTTAAATTATACATAAAACAATTCCTTTTAGTTTAAAATGAACTCGAGGGTTTCTTAAAAAAAACTAAATTTCCTTTCTTGAACTGTGAACTGGCATATGCAAGTGAATGTTGCTAAACATTGCCTTCCTAAGAGCTATTAATCTTGTATATACTTCTATCGTAGTTAATTGAATTTGACCGACTAGTGTATCAAATGTTTGCTCGACTTAGAGATTTGCTTTGTTCAAAATGATCAGGTCACGTTTCACATTTCCCTCCTAGGCAAGTTACCATAGAATATCCTAAAATGAAAACCAGTGTTGAAAAAAATCAGAACACTTTTTTAGTTGGAGAGAATAGTTTTTCCTTTTTTTTTTCAGATAGCATTCCTCTTCCTTTATGAGGTATTGTCCCATGTATTTATTCTAGGTTTTTGTGGCTTGTAATTAACATATTCAAAAAACAAAGATTAATTTCCGCAATTGGTGAAAAATAATGTATATCTCTATTTTTCAAATAAATGCTTTTACAAATGAAATATCGATAGATTCTGAAGATTTTTTTCCAAAAAATGTTTTTTTCTATATTTTGGTTGCTTACAATACTAGTAAATTTGACATTTGCATTTACTTTTACATTAAGAAAAAATCGCTTTGGCTTTTTTTCTTTTGGGTCAAAATAGCTTGTTTTAGGCTTTTTAGCATATTCGTGTGCAATATGCCAAAAAGATATGAAATTTAGAAATAAAAATATGGCATTTGAGCCCTGATTTTCTTGATAGAAGATTATAATTGAAAACTGTGAGCATAAAAATAGAGGGGAATAAATTATGTTTGATGTGGAACTCGAAGTTTTGAAGTTTCCGAAATAAACATAGATGGGTTGGTGGCCTTTTATGTGTTGTGTCCTTCATGTGGACTTCTATTGCACTTTTGGAAGTTCTGCTCTGGTTTCTTTAATTTTTTCCCCAAGTATACAGCCCCTCACCAAGGTCCATTGACAAAAAGTAGGAATCTAAGGTATTACATGGTCTTGAAAATCTCTGCAGACTTTTTGTGAGTACGAGGAAGGAAACTGAGCATATTTGACAATCTTGATGTGTTTATGTTCATCAAAGATTAATTCTTTCTTGTAATGAACCAACGTTCTTTTAGCATGTATGCCACTTCTTAAATATGCATTACACTTTGAATAATTGTTGAAATGGCTTATGCAAGTTTGGGCAACACCTCTGCCCAACAATTGTATGGCGGTTATCCTGTGGAGCAGATGTGAGTTGTCTTTTTCATCCAAATACAGCCAGAAAAGGAGAAAATACAGTGTAAATTGATTCCTCATGTTTACTCATTCATTTATTGTTGTTTGGCATGTTTACCAACTTCCAAACTTGTATAGTGGAGATATAGTTAGGATATCATAGTGATAGTTTTATTCATGTGTGGGAGGGGCTCTTGTCATGTTTGCTACATGCCATATGAAAACTGAAGTTTATGTCACTTTGTGATTGGAAACTCTCAATGAATATCAAATCCACAAGTTTTCTTTAAACACAAATTTTTAATATTTTTTGGTTTGGATTCATGCTGATTAACTTGAAAATTTTCATTTCCTTAAACATTGAAAAAATAAGTTCAGTTCAATTCTTTTTTGGATACATACTGCCAAAAGGCTATGGAATGACGAAGCAAACGATGGGGTTTGAGCCCTAATTTTACTTTATATTTAAAATATTATAATGAAAGCAAAAACAAAAATAGCTAGAGGGCAACACAATTTGTAAAATGTGGAATATGGAAGCATTGAAGTTGTTGCAAATGGTGACGTTAAGGGCTTCCATATGCTTTATCTTCCACGTGGAATTTTATTGCATTTTTTTTCAGTTATGTTCTAAATTTATTATTCCCTTCTTCCTTATTTAATGGCCCCTTATCAAGGTCCATATTCCAAATAAAAAAAATGTCTTTCTTACTAAAATGCCTTAAAATTCTTCTGCTGCCCCATTGAGAGTACAAGCAAATAAATTCAGCACATTTGACAATCTTGATGTGTTTGTGTTCAACAATTTATTTATTCCTATAATGGTCATTCAGGATATATGTCCCTTGTTAGACCATTCATTTAACAATCATGTGCTTGACATTTTGCGGAATAGGTGTAGACCACATTTTCCATCCGTGTCTGCAAAAGGGGAAAATTGTGTGTAAGTTGATTCCTTGTGTGCACTCATCCATCTATTGTTGTTTCTCACCTGTCACGCTTGTGTAATGGATATATGGTTAGAGGATATCATAGTGTTAGTTTCATTGATGTCTAGAAGGGGCTCTTTCCATGCATACTACATATGTGTCTGTTGCTGTCTACAAAATATAAGCCTTGCCTATTGTATTCAAACATATGAAAACTAGAAAATTTATGTCACTTTGTGATTGAAATTTCTCAATGAATTCATTAGGCTTTTTTCAATTATTTTCTTTGCAGACAGACTCATGTTCATCAAAGATTAATTCTTCCTTACAATATTCTTTCAGCATTTATGTCACTTTGTTTATATGTATTGCATCTTGAAGAACTGTTGAAATGGCTTATGCAGGTTTGGCCAGGCCCTTTATCTAAGTATCTTGTGTCTGTGATCTTATGGAGCATATGTGAGTTGCATTTTCCATCCAAATATGTCTACAAAAAAAAAACATTGAGCGTAATTTGATTCCTCCCATCCAATCCTTTATGTATGGTTGTTTGTGAACTGTCGCACTTGTGTAGCGGACATAATATTTTTGATAGTTTTGTTCGATGTGTATGAGGGGCCCGGTGATCTAAATTGCACCTGTCCCAGCCCTTCCAGTCTAAACTTGCCAGAAAATTATGATGAAAAGAATTCTTGTGAAAGGAAAAATTCAAAACAAAGGTTCATTTTATAAATGCCCTTCCAATTTAAGTTCCAATAGTGCCCGTCTCTCTTACCAATGATAAAAATTGCACCCATCTGATCTCGTAGATTGCGATTTGCTGCAGACTACAACTTGCAACTTTCCAAGTATACTGTGAATATTTAATTTGTTGATATAAACTGATCAATGGAATAGGGAAATTGGAGACTGGAGGCGAAGTGCGCCTTTGATTAGAACAGATAAGAAAAGGACTATAATACTTTTGCCAGTATTTGAAGAACCACATGTTTCACTTGACTTTAACAAGAGAAGTTAGGTTCCAATCCCTTTGTAGAGAAGGTTTCCAGCTTATACCTAAGGGAAGTTAGGGACATACATGCCAAGACAATAGAATATGTTGACCCTGGACAACGAATAGATACAGGCAAAACCCAAAAATTGAAAAATGAAAAAACAACTACATCATGCTTGGAACATGCAACAACATCAGAAGATAGCCGTGTCAATCCTGCTCTGAACACTTATTAATATCTCCTTTGTCTGTCCATGTTCTAGTAATTATTTCTTTCATTTACACCATGCTAAGTTGCAATATGTCACTCTTTCAATTCCCGTTGACTTTTAAAAAACAATACCTACCAGAATTTACCCTGTTGCTGCTGTATCAAATGGGTAATAGATGTGCGTCATGATTTGCCTTTGCTTATACATCCCATGTGCTTCATCAAATGGGTAAAATGATCCCATACGAACACATCCATTTCAACTTGATTTTGCAGGCGTCCTTCTCAAAGTTGCAGCCACACTGGAGCCATCTCAGCTTCTCTCTACCATTATACTCACACTCCATTATTTCAATTCACTTTCTTTATACATATTTCCACATTATTTTCTTTAGTTTTTAAAAAAAAAATTTGTTGAAGACATTATTTCCGAATGCATCACTACATATCCTATATGGAATCAACAAGAAATCCTTTCTGTTGGTGGTTACTTTTTGCACCCTATGATATACACTGCTAAGACTGGATGTATTCCAGGCCATAAAACATGCAGTTTGATAAGCTGTCTCAAATATTGCTTTTTAATATTGTAAGTATCATTTTGCTTTGTTAGTTATTGGATTCTTGTATGGTATCTATGTGTGCTAGTGGGTATACATACCTATGCATGCTTCTTTGTGCACACATACCTTCAATGCTCTTTACTGAAGCACGTGCTAAAGTCATTGTTAATACCAGTTTTACCAATGTATTTAAGGCAGAGAAATCCCTTTGCAATGCACAAAAGTTAGAACCGAAGGAAACCCCAAACTGTAATGCAATCACGTTTGCAGGGACGAAAAATACCATTTATTTTCTGTAAATCTCCTTTGCCTTTGCATACAAACGATGAGCCATCCTGTTTGTCTCTAGTGTTTATAGAAGCCATTCACAATAGCGTCGATAGGGGATTTAACTCCAACATGAGTTCGCCGCCTTCCATTGAATGGGTTTCCAGTACGTAGGACATATTCCATGGAAAATGAAATTGAACACCGAATAGTCTCTTCCAACCAGATTCAATGCCGTGACATTAGGGTTTCAACAAACAGTGAAGGTAGGGCATTGGGCAAACGACAACTGGGCCTCCACAAACTATTCCGCAGATTTGACAGGGACGACTGAGATCAGAGTTATGGTCGCTCCCTTTCTGAAATGGATTGCAGACAGTTGATGGGGTTAAGCTAGGCGAGTGAAGCCAACTGTATAATGCCTATTAGCATAAATATAAACAGTGCCTTCTAGAAACTAATAACAGATTGTATCAAGACAGTGCAAACAAAAACATGATCAAATTAGTACCAAACAACTTGAAGAAAAGCTCTATCTCCCCAGATGGAGTAGCTGCACAAAGTCTGAGATTGCACGTCTTTGAACTACTCCATTAAGCATAAACCAATATCCGCTAATAAGGCTTTCTTGAACAGGTCATCAGCATCTTGGTTTGGCTCCCAGAACTATAAAAGCTGGTACTTTCCCTGTTGATCAATGCGTCTTTTATTCGACTGAAAACGGGAACAAGGGCCAAATTTTCCATTTTAAATGTACCTGTCATCCAGTTGATAACAATTTGAGAATCACTAAAAATTGGCAATTTTCCAGCACCTTTATCACCTGCTGATTGAACTAATTTTTTAAGAGCCATAAGCTCTGCAACGTTGTTAGATCCTCCACCTATACCACCCTTAAGTTTAAAAAACCAAGAGTCATATGAGTACAACAATTCTGCTGCACCATACATAGCAGGCCTCCCCTGACTAGCCCCATCAAAGAAACCCCGTATCCCTGATTTATCTATTTGGGTAGGTATGTTATGTATTGAAGAACGTGAAACAACAGGTTTTTTAAATTGATTGAAAGCTGATAAGACTCGAGTGGAAACCTGCCAAGTGGGTCTATTCTGCCCTTGGAAAAGGCTCTCATTCCTAGATAACCACAGGTCCCGGGCTATGAACGAGGGAAGGGCACTAACAGATTTAAAAGCCCTGTTTTCATACCATTTCTGCATATAGTTCCCTGGATTCTTCTCTTTCCAAGCATCAGGTAGATCAAGCTGAGAGAGGACCTCCCTCCACACCTATTTTGTGTAGTCATAGATTACTAACGAATGACCAGTTGCCTCAATTGGATTTACATAGCTAACACTTGCTAGGCCTTGACTAGCTCCTTTTCCTGTAAATGCTTCCGGGTGAGGATTTTGTTGTTCAAAGCAAGTCACATCAACACTTGAATTTTCAATGGAGCTTTTTGTTTCCATAAAAACTTTCCACCACCACTTTAGGCCCTCATTTTCTGCTGACAGTAAGGCACCATTTTTGGTGCAGACCAAAGATTCATCTTCATCTCTGAGTCTTATGTGACTTACTATTAGATTGAGAACAAGATCACCAAACTGCCTTACAGTTTTCTCCCGTAAACCCAACTCTACTGCACTCTTCCACTTTTGAATCCAGATTGAAGAGCCCCCAGGAGCTAGAGTTCTAATATTTTGTTTCCAAACAAGTCCATCACCCACAAGACGAAATGATTTGAACAAAGCTTTCCAGAAAATTAAGACATTTTGAGTTGGTTTAGTAGCGATTTTGATCTACTCTTCTGTGGAGATAGGGTTTTATATATCTTTCAGTAACCAGTGAGTGCCGTAAGCCCTCCTTTGACATTGTTAGCCTAGTTTCTACATTAAGGATCACAACTCTATTTGCGCCAACACTTCCAATTAATTTTAGGTTTCAAGGTCTTACCTGAAGCGCAGTAAAGCAATTACGAGGACCTCATTTGGGAGAGAATTGCGAGGGCTAGATATTAGCCGCGGGGAATTCACACAAAAGTAAAATATGTGCGCAAACTATAGTAATTGAACAAGAAATTACACCGAGATACGAGAGACCCCCATTACATTCATATATTTCACGAGTTTGCAGACGTTGTACGCATAAATGGTGCACCAAACCCTAAGCTAAATGCTCACACAAATATTCCATTCAACAATCTAACTTCAAAATTGGCTTAAACTATTGATCTACATCTATTTATAGATGCTTCTATGCAGTTATATTTATGTGAATATTCCCCTAAATAGTTCTCCGAATAAACAATTGTCTCACTCACGTTTTGCGGTCGACATCTTCCTGCACTAAAATTCTTGTTTGTCCTCGAACAAATTTCTGCACTTTAGCGCTGCAAAAAGTGGGTGCTTCAGACTTAGGGTCTCAGGAACTTTGTATTGCAAAGCGGTAACTGTGTCGGCCTACTCCCAATTTTTTTTCACAGCTCCCCTTCTTTTCGCGGTTTTCTTCCAACACTGTTCGCAAATTGTCGACCTTGCCATCAACTTTTGTGAGCAATACTTGTATGATATTCAAGTTCTTGAGTGCAGTATCCATAGCGTCGTGAATAGCAGTGGCCTAGCTCTTGTATTCAACGAGCTCAACGACAAAACGATCATATTCGGCCCTTTGCTTGGAATCGTCTCTCTAGCATTTGGTTGCGTGGAATCGTCTTCTCTAGAATTAGCTGATGCAAAATCTGTGGCGTGGCTGTGTTGATGGCAGCATGGTTTGGCCAGCGCCAGTCCTTCCAACGGGTTGAAGGATTGTTTGTGATTTTGAGAAACTCAGGCGGGATTAACTAAAAAATTGAAGACTAACCTAGTGGTCCCATGGGGTTGCCGCTCCTAAAATAATTCCGTTGGTGTTGGAAAGATGTTTCAGGGTATTTTAGCATATTTATGGGCTCATGGGCTTTTTAATTTTTCTGAATATTAGCTGCTGAGTTGCCTCTCCCTCCATAAAAAACTCTCCTTCCAAAATTATTCCCGCCAATGAATTTTTAATGGCATGGAAATTGTCATTTGACAAAAATACATTTCAGCAGGTGATGAAAAGCTCTAGCCCCCCTTTTTTCCACCCGCTTCCTAAAAATCAGGGGCTCCAATTTTCCAGGGGTAGATTCCTTTTTATCCTGCAGCACAATTTGTAAATGCTCATGGGACCTGCTGCAGAGTGAATTTTAGACCAACATCCCCCTCCATGGAACCCCTCTCTAAGCATATTTAAGTTTGATGGGTAGGGAAACTTCTCCCGCACCATTTGCCAAGAGAACCAATTACCATGTTCTTATCCCAAATGTCTTTAACCATATTGATGCCCTTCTTTGCAAAGGATTTTGCTTTTAATTCAGGTCGAACAACAAGAGGAAGGTCATTAAAGCGAATAATTCGATTCCACTAGAGATTGGATGAGGGAGTACTTATCCACACCAAACAGATTGATGACGCCATTGAAGAAATGGAGCCATAACCTGCCAAGCTATCTAGTTACGCCAAAGAGGGAGAGAACTAGAAATATCAAACAATTGTGCATTTATAAGTTTATCTTCCCATGAGGTAAGAGTCCACGAACCTTTATAGGAAGCTTGTCAAATTTCTTCCCTCACAAGGATCTTCCAAGGCTGAATACCTTGAGTGGCTCTCACCACCCATTTTGTAGCAAGGCATTTCCCTTGTTGAAGTGGATCGATAATTCCAAGTCCACCTACAGATTTAGGTTGGGTGTAGTGTTCCCAAGAAATTGTTGCCTCCCTTTCTTTCCATTATTGTTGTTCCAAAGAAGGCTTCGAACAAGTTGTGTGAGCTTGTCATAAGCATATTTGGAAGTGAACCAATAAGAGTAGTAAACATGATTGGCCAAAAAAATTCGATTATTGACCAACTACTTGGCAACAAGGGAGAGAAATTTACATGACCAATTTTCAACCTTTTTATGAACTTTAGTGAGCACCCAACGCCATATATCCCGAGGAGAGAGATGTATACCAAACAAAATACCCAAATAACGAGTAATCTTCTCATGTGGGAGGATGTTCCAAGTTGGGGGAATCCAAGATAGATTCGGGTCATTTTTAATGAATATCACTTTTGTTTTATGGTTACATACTTGGAACCAGATATGTCACAATAAATATCAAGTATTGCCTGAGCATTAACAATCTCATGTTCATCATTTTGCATAGAAAGAGAAGTGAGTCATCAACAAAATGAGAGTTAAGAGCATAAGATCCCTGAGGAAGAGTAATTCCTTTAAGGTCTCCTTGATGATGAGCTTGTAGGAGCATATAACCAAGAGCATAATCAACCACCACATACAAGAACAGGGCAAGGGGTAACCTTACCAAATTGAATGTTGAAGGTCAAAGGACATTGTGAGGCTATTATTAACCATGACCTGAACATGTGCTTCAGTAAAGAGCATTTGAATAAGTTGTTTGAAGTGGGGAACAAATCCCCAACACTCAAGCATTTTGAGGATAAATCGCCATTGTATCAGTCATATGCTTTTTCAAAATCAATTTTTACCAACATCTTGATGTGAATCTTAAGCCATTGGGTAGTTTCTGACGCATAAAGAAGATTATCCATAATATATATGCCTTGTAAAAAACCAGTTTGCTCTAGTCGAACAATATCTTGGGCAATCTTTTTTATTTCATAGCAATAGCCTTTGCAATGATTTTGTAAGATACATTCAAAAGAGTGATGGGGAGCCAACCATCTATTTGATTCTTGTTACAAGCTTTAGGAATAAGCCTGATCAAGCCATGCTTAATGACAACCCCCAAGGATCCATTGGCCTTCACTTCTTTGTAGACATTAAACATGTCTGTCTTGAGGGTGGGCCAGAGAACTTGGAAAAATTCAACCGGGAGCCCATCTAAACCAGGGGCCTTCTTAGTCTTCATCATCCAAAGTGTTGTTTTAAGATCAATAATAGTAAGTTGTTGCTCAAGAAAGTGACTAGTAGCGTGATTACCTTGCAAGGGATGCATCCATGCATCCATTCTTCAAGAAAGGATTCATACTCTTCAAGTTCATGTTCCTCTTGAAACAACTTACTATAATGTTGGAAAAAACTCCTTTGATATCATCACGTGAGTGAGATGCCACCGCATTGTTTGAAATAATATGTGGAATGTGTTCAACTCTTTGTTTATACTGCAGATATTTGGAAAAATATATAGAGTCGTGGTCACCATGTTGAATTCAAAACAGGAGAGCCATGCATTCTTGCACCTTGGCCCCTATAACATTCATACTTCCTGAGATCAATTTAAGTTTTTGTAACAACAATTTGAAGCATGTTGTTGTGAGGATGCTCCTCAAGAGCAAGATGTTATTGGCTAAGCTTGTGTTTGACTTGGTTTTATTTTTTCCGTCTCTCCTTGGCCACAAGCTTACCATAACCAAGGAGAAACTTAACAGTTCTAGTCATTGCTACTTCCCACCATAGAATCCAACCTGTGGATGCATTAGGATGGGGCCGCAACTCCCACACAACAGAAATATGAGCAATGCATTATGGGGATGAAAGATGGGAAATATTAAGTTTGAAGGGAAGATGAGTGTGGGGGGTAGAGGAAGGATCCAAACTGAAGGTGCAAGAGATGGGGAAATGATCAGAGAACCATGTCATTGATTGTAGAAACATATGGAAAGGAGAGAAGTGATTTAATAAAAGTACTAACAAAGATCCGGTCGAGTCTATTGAACCTACTTTGATACCCCCTTTGATTATTAGACCACATGAACCAGTTGTTTGATCGTGTATTGGGGAAAATAAAAAGAGGGTCAAAGACTCCCAGGGAGTTACGATAACAAAGATAGACTGAGAATTCCTTAGAGGTGAGAGAGGAAGATTGAGGCCAACTTTGGTTTCTTTTATGTTCAACGATATTAAAATCACCTCTTAAAATCCACTCAGCATGGGGTAGATTTTAACACATCCAATTCCACAAAGTGACATATTCCGCTGAGGTATTTGGAGCATAGATTGAGCAGAAACCAATGATTAACTCTCCAACACATATAGTGGCCCAAACACATCTATGTTCGGGGTCTTCACCTGTAGCAGAAGAAAGGGAGGGGAGAGAAGCAAAGTTGCGAGAAGTACAAATAGGTGAGAAGTACTTGAGAACGCAATGAAGGTTGAACAATAAAGCACAACCACTAACTTTAACCTCTCGAAGGAAGATAACCTCAGAAGAGTGCTCTTACAACACCCTTTTGACGTGGAATTTAGATTTCAGGGAGGGTGAGCCTCCGAACATTCAATGAAAATAGAGATAGTTTCATTGGACACCCCTAGAAGGAGGCTGCTCAACCTCATCACTAGCAAGCAAAGAAAATCGATTGGAATCAAAATTGGGTAAAGAGGAGGGGGATGGAGTTCTTCCAGCTCTTTTTCCTGATCGAAATTTTGCTCTACCATCCTTTTAGGCTCTAAACACCTTGTGAAAATCCCCAACATCAATCTTAGGCATTTAATCAAGATTTCGAGTTAATTTTCTTACCTCGTGAGGAGGATTTTGGTTCTTTTGTCAGCTGCCTTCCAATTGTTAGGAAACTGGATGTCATTTACTTGAGTTTCTGGAATATAATCAGGAGTTGAGCTATTAAAAAGAATATGAGTGTCACCAGTTTTTGGGCTATGGGTAAGAGTATAAGAAAAGGTCCCTTAAGGGTTGAGATGGTGTTTTAGGTGGAATCGAGACCGGATTGGCAACTTTCTTAATATCAAGTTCATCCAACCTTTTTTGCCTAAGTTTTCATTTGGGACAATCACATATTAGGTTTCCATCTTCCTGGCCGTAAAAACATGCATTAGGTTTGTCTAAATACACACCAAGTTAAAATTGAGAAAATCCTAGACCAAATAACTAAATCGAAGTGGGGAGCGGTTGAGAGAGGTCCATTTCAATGCAAACTCTAGGATGGTTCCGAAGACCTAAGAATTTATCTTTATCTCTTTTACACCAAAGGACGTTGCCCAACTGACTTGCAAGTTCATGTAGAAAAGGTCTAACAACTAAGTTAAGAAAAGGGAATTCAAGCCACATGGGGTATTATGATCAAGATGGCCCTTCAGGGTGAAATTTGAGCTTCCAACCCTAAAGGAAACATACCTGACCGGAAATAACCCATGTTTCGTATTACATGGATGCATGGGAAAAATTAGATGAGGCAAAGAGAACAAAGACATACCCTTTACCTAACCCCCTTACAGATTCAATTTTCCACCCTCTAGTTTCCTCCCAGACTTGCCTTGTCCATTTGTAAAACTCACCCTCGGGAGGAATGCCTCTAAGGAAAAAAAGAACAACTGTACGCTAGGAAATGTTCGCAGAAATTTTAGCAAACTCATCAAGCAGATGAAATTCAAAAGCCTTACCTTATGTATAGAGATCATTGTTATTACATGCTAGGGTGTTCATTGCTGGAGGTGGGTCACCATGTTGTGGCAGATTCTCGGGAGAAAGATGAACATCCACGTCCATATCCATACTTAAAGAGAAATATTACTATTGTTAAAACCCTAACACTGCCAGAAAAAGGGTTCCTCATGGTGGCCGCTGAAAGGCTTTCGCCTTTTCTATTTGCCTTCGTTTTTTCCCTAGTTCTTGAAGCTTGGAATACTTTGTTGTTCTTTGTAAAACCCTTCAAACACCTTAAATATAAAACTTTCCACCGCTTGATTCTTACAGAACGTGTCAACCTTAAACTCCATGATTTTGCAGTCTATATTATTTGTGTTCTTTCAACCGTAAACATTTAAAAGTTGCTCGGCAAACCCACCGGCAATGACTCAAATGTGTCTGGATCCTCAATATAGCTTGATCGCAATAATAGTACTTTGAACTTTAGTCATTTGAGGTCTCTAATTTTAGTAGATAAGTGCCCTCACATCGGGCAGTTTTTTAAGTTTTGATTCATTATATTTTGAAGTCAAATGATTATATTGTTATTGTATTAATGTGACTTAACAATATGGTGATATCTAGTAGTGTCTTGCCATTATTAAAAAGTGTAACATTTTGGTCATCTAGCTAAGGCCCTGGTTAAAAAAGTGTTATTATAGTCTTGAGTGAAAAGGTATATTGCCAAATATACATCATCAAATAATATTATTGTTAAAAAAATTACATAATAAAATAAATTATTGTAAGTCAAAGTTGTCAAAAATTATCAAATTTTTTTCTCACGAATGCATTTTATTAGGTAGTAAACCTCTTGTGTGGTGGTAAAAGTATGTGAGTTGCAAAGGTTGACATTTGTGATTCCTTGCGGCTCACCATGTAATAAATGAGCTTCAATGAGTTCACCAACTCCACCATAATGGAGGATGGAGGCATAGGAGGTTGGAGGTCGATTAGTGTACTCTCATCAGTCACCAACGATGGGGCCACATAGTTGATTTGGTGGCGTATGTTTTCAGTGAGTTTTTTAGAATTTACTTTTTTGTTGTGTTGTGCTAATATATGCAAAGTACCTATTTAGCATGTATGTTCATGTTTTCAATTTTTAGTTTATTTGTGAGAATATGTTTGAATTCCTATTCATATTTGTAAACAATGAGCAAAATTTCCTACATAATTCCATGATGTGAAAATATAGTGGAAAGATAAAAGTACAAGTGAAAAACAACATCATGATACTTGAATAGGTTGGACTGGGGTCCATACTTAGAGGAGGAAAAGGGGTCCATCATGGGTTTGTGGTTAACCTTTGTAAAACCATTGAAGGTTGTATTGATGGTTCTTGCTTGAGTTCCCACACTAACTAGGTCGAATTTGTTTCCCTACAATGGTTGGTTGATAAATAGATGGCTTCTATGTGTGGTTCCCACACTGGTTTGATCAACTTAGTTATGTATAGTGTATGGCTGATAAGAAGTTGATGTGTTCATTCTCTACCTTCATTTCAAGTGTGTACCAAGGTCATGAGTATGTAGGGGTGACACATTGCAGAAGAAGTGCAATTGTTTTTCTACCATGTTCGCACTAAGAGGGGGGAATGTTCAAAAAATAATAGTGCTCCATGGTTAATGTGAATGAGTTCTAATGTATTGTAAGTGGGTTACATGAGTTATACTCACCACACATAAATAGCTCTTATTAGAGCATTTGTAGGGGACTAGCTATGCCTACCTCCTTATTTGGAGTGCAATAAGCCTGTACAATTATATCCTTGTGTATGAATTTAATATTCCTACATCTACCTACTTACCTACCCTACACCTAGCCCTTCCATGTAATCTCACATCTAATCATCTTTATTAACTTAATTTAATTCTAATCCTAACCATATCCTCACCTCTAAATATAGAGGCTTCTATTTCTAGAAGCCTCTCTAAATTTACCTCTTTCCTATTTAAAAATTCAAATACATCTCCCTCCCTCTATTGAATTTTTAATTTAATGGAGATTTATTCTAAATTTTAGATCTTTCTATCCTCACATGCATCCTCCACCCTTGATCCAAATCCAACATGGCTTCATCTTCACCATTGAATCCTCCACCCACAAACTATAAATTGAGCTTTTCTTCTCCATGAGAGCTAATGAGAAACAAGCTAGCAAACCTTTGCCATTTTATCATCCCATCAATCCATCCACTCTATCAATTCATCTCAATCTTCAATCTATCATCACACAATCAATCCATCTTCAACAATCAAGCAATCCAAGCACAAGCAAGGGGAGGTGCTACCCAATTTTTTCCACACAAATATGAGGCGATCCAAGAGAAAATTCAACACATCAAAGGAGTTGTGCAACTTGTAGGTAAGTGGAGGTATTATATTCTCTCTCATTTCCATCTATTTCTCTATCTGATGTTTTGTTTGAGGAGACTAGATTTAGGAATCAATTGGTTTGTTTTTTGTTTCTAACTTTCATATAATTTTTTCTT
Organism: Taxus chinensis; assembly: GCA_019776745.2. Lineage (NCBI taxonomy): Eukaryota > Viridiplantae > Streptophyta > Pinopsida > Cupressales > Taxaceae > Taxus > Taxus chinensis. Next base: position 17,210,269 of record CM034150.1, read on the forward strand.
GCATTAAATTTTTGGCATCCACCATGGGGCTTACCCCCCATTTTAAATAATTTTCTATCTTGTTTGATCCCTTGAACATGGTGTCCAAGTTTCAAGAATTTCACCTTCATTTACCCCTTCAAATTTCAAATTTTCGGGCTCAAATTCCGTTTCTAGTGTGAAACAATGCCTTTTCTCTGTGTATTGGCACTTATGTACAGAGAATGGTGCCTATGCTCATAAAGTGGCACCTATGACATGTTTTGGCACCTATGTAGATTTATCGACGTCTTTGTCCTAGCACAAAAACCTAGTTTTTCCTATTTTTGACCTTGTTTTCTTCATAGAATGGCATGTATGTGCACATAATGGTGGCTATGCTTATAAAGAGGCACCTATGACTTGTATTGGTTCCTTTGCAAATATGTCAATGTCTTTTTTTGGCTTTTGAAACCCCAAAATTTTAATTTTTTGTCTATTTTTAAAATTATTTTTGACCTTGTTTCCGTCTAGGTTCACAGAATGGCACCTATGTTCATAAAGTGACGCCTATGACCTGTATTAGCGCCTTTGCAGATACTTCAATGCCTTTGTTTTGGCCTTTAAAACCCTAAAATTGTAATTTTTACCTTTTTTTGACCTTGTTTCCATCTTTTGTCACAAAATGGCGCCTATAACTTGTATTGGGGCCTTTACAGATACTTTAGTGCCTTTGTTTTAGCTTTAAAACCTTGTTTTTTGTCAGTTTTTGACATGTTTTCAGGATGTTTCTCATACATTGGGTCCTTTGCACACAGAATGACATCTATGTCCTAAAGTGGTACCTTTGTTGTACTTTGGAGCCTTTGTCATACTTAGGTGCCTATGTCGTGTTAATCAACGCCTTTGTAGAATCACAGTTTTTTCTTACGACTAATGGTCTAATCTTGTTTTCAAGTGTTTTAGGTGGTTTTTTCAAGTTTAACATTATGTATTTGTAGGTTTATTGTAGTAACAAGGGGAGATTCCTCCCATTTTCATATTTATCTTGTGTCATCCAACCTTTTTTTTTTGTGATTGTAGGACTCAAAACTACTAATCCCTTTGTTTTGCAGCTCATTTGGTCAAAGACATTTGGGGTTAAAATAAAACTACTAACCCTTGTTTTGTAGGGCCTCCTCTTGAAGACCCAATCATCAAACTACTAAGTGCTTCATCTCCACGCACGTAGACACACCCTATGTTCCAGCAGGGTATACAAATTCTTGGAGAGCTATCGTTATTGGCTAAGTGCTTACTTGTTTTAAGAGCAACGTGAAGTGAGAGGCTTCCACGTCCCAAAACCCAGGCCTCATACAACATCATGCAACACAAATTTAGGCCCCACATACCGGGAGGTATATCGGGGATTCCCTTAGTGAGCCAACCGTAATCAACCAACCTAATGAAAATCTAATCCCCCACACATCCTATCAAACCATGACCTTTGATCCTCAATCCCCATCCTCTCCAAACCCACATCTAAACCCCTACCTTTTTTTTAAATCCATCAACTAAGCTATCACATCATCCCCCACCCATCAAATTCAACCATCTCGCTTTGACCATGAAGTCCCACACACTATCCAACATATTAATGAACAAATCTCAAACCTAACATCTTACCTTAACCAGCCCTCTCCCCACCATCCAAACCAACCATCCCATGTTGATCCTAACCTCCTAAAAACCATCCAACTACTTAACCAACAAATATTCAACCTTCAATCTCCAATCAACCAATCACCCACTAAACTATTGTCCCCCAACAAATCCCATCCACAATGTCCCTTTCATAAGATCTTTAATTCTCACCCCATTGACTTCCTCCTTCACGAACCCGAATCATCCCAATCCACAATGTGACCTAATCAACATAAACCACTATCCCCATAAGATAATTTCATCAACTTTGACAACCTCACTAACTTTAACCTAGAACAAAAGGACCTCATTTATGTCCTTGCTAACCTAGGCACCCATCTCAAACCCACACAACCATCCCAAACCCCAACCTCCAAATCCCCTATTAATCATCATGACTCACACCTTCCTCCCATAAAAAATCATGCACCACCATCCAAAATTTCAATTCCTAAATCCAATCATCATAAAACCTATCATCGAGTCCCATTCACATATCCACAAAAACCCACAAAAAAATTCATCCAAAATTGTCATCCCCCACGTCTCATCTTATTCCTCCATCCTTGTCATCTTTATCACCCCAATCCGATCCTACAAACTTTCTCCTAAATATTCCCACATTCCCTAATCCACCATCAAATTCAGCCTCTAATCCTATTTCATCTCCTCCATAACCTAATCCCAATACTATCTCATCCACCATGACTCCTAAGTCACCCCATCCCCTTCTACCCCCAATCCTTAACCATCTAATGTGGTTCCTACACCACTCTCATCCTCTTCATCCACACCTAATCCTATCTTAACGCCTTCATCACCTAAACGTAACACTATTCCATCCTCTAATGCTATTTCAAATCCACCATCCCCTAATCCTAAAACATATAACGTGACTCCTAAGTCACCAACTCCCAAACCTAACAAATCCAATCCCAATATTGTCCCCACCACATCTCCTACCCAATCAAATAAGGCTCCTATGCCATATTCATCTACTTTATCCTCTAAATCAACCAACTCTAATGTGGTTCCTACACCACCTCCATCTCCCCAAACATCAACCACATCTAATGTGACCCCTATATCACACCCATCTCCTTAATCTAAATCTACCCCATCCCCTTCATTTACATCTACTAATTCCAAACAATATAATCATAAAGTCAAAACCCTCTACCTCAAAACCACATGCTCCCACCAATCTAAAATCAACCAAATCTACTTCGGCCTCCATGCCCAAACCATTCACTTTGGCCCCAGGGCCTAATCCACCCCCTTCATCATCTAAGACACAAAAATCTAATCCAACTCACAAATCCAAATCAACCAAAATCTCTCATAATCCACCCAATCCCACACCATCACTTCCTACTCCCTCCAAACCATTTAACCCAAGCCACTTCAATCCTTTAGGAGAATCCTTGACCACCATATTTCATCACCTAAAAACCTTTAACATGATCATCGATCCCTTAATCAAATCACATGATCAAAACCTTCCCAAACCATCTTTGTATCAAAAACATTATTATTGTGTCTTCCATTGCACCCATGGACATTCGACCAATCGTTACATGCAATTTCGGTCTTATGTCCAAAACCTCATTAACCAAGGAATTATTATCCTTATACCTCTATATCCACCACATTTCCATCCCAATCCTCTCCCTAACCATTGTCCACCACCCAAATCCCACTTGAAATCTAAACATTGTCAGCTATCCAAATATCATCGTACATCCAAAACACATCCCACTAACCCAAAATCAAAACAAATCTCACCTCCCATCCTTTTTTAAGTCCAACCTCTTAGGGGATGAAAAAACAAAACCCCCCTAGTCTCATGACGACATGACATCATCTTCCCCATCCAATTCATATCCTATATCCAAAAATATGTTTGCTAATATGAAACATCAAGGCAAAGGCTTAGGCATCCATGAACAAGGCATTCATGAACCCATCTCCCTTCAAATTTTTTTAGGTCATTTAGGCTTAGGGTATAAACCTAACACTAACAACATCCCTCCTACTACTACTCCACAACCCATTTCCACCAGTCCTCTTGTTGATCCTACCATACCAACCACTCAACACAATCACAAATCATTTAATCTCCCTACAAGTACCAAACACCTAAAAATGGATTGAGCACATAATTCGTCACCTGCACACCGATGTTATTTCCTTCCCACCCATCCCTCCTACATCCAACATATAAATCCCTTTACATCTAGTCCATTCTTATCATCACATCTATTCATCCATTTGAACATTCGACTAGCATAATCACACGTGTTGTAAGAAATTAGTACCTACTACAACCATGTGACCTTGGTCTATCATTATCTCCAAAATTCAAGCACAATTGTCCTCCTAGAGATCTGTACAATATAACATACTTAATCAACTTGTGGTAAAGACCCTTGAGCATGTATTTTGAGGCTCTAGCCAATGTCATCTCCACACTCATTTACATCCCCCCATCAAGCCACTAGGGATTCCTAACTCCTTGAGAGTTCTCAAGAGAGTGGATCCTCTTTAAGGAAAAAAATCAAAAAATCAAAAAACAAAAAAAAAATCTTATCAAAATTAAAAATATCAAATAAAGTCCACCTCAAGAATCTCTCTAGGGGTGTTTCTAGCATCTCTACCAGGGCTATGGAAGCCTGATTGGTAGGAGAGAAATGTTGTGACGAGAATCAGATGTAGGTCTATCGGGGCTATGGACGCATGGATGACAACAGAGCAATGCACAAATTAGATTTCCATTCACCCTCCATCTACCTATTTGAAATAATCACTCCCTATACATTGGCTAGTTTTTCATCACACACTACCCATTAAGTCTTCACTTCAAGTGGTAATTAACCATCAAAATCACACACACTTTGATCTCATAGAGACATAGGGCTCGCATATTTCCAGATACTGTTTAGACCTTGGTCACAATTTTGTTTTAGTCAAAGTATTGCCTTACAAAATGTGTTGTTCATCTCATATTTTGTTCATCACTGATGTCATTTTAATTTTATCCATCCCATCCACATTCTTTTTCCCTTAGATCAAACATCCATGTGCAGCCGATGATCCTTTCCTTTTCATCCAATCCTTCTCATGTCCCTTTTTAACCGTCATCCTCATAACCAGGGCAGATTTACTATCATTTGCTCAGTGCATCATCCACTTTATCCACCCCTCACTTCCCATCCTACCCTACACATGGGGGAAAAAATCGAACCCATCCATTCATCCACACAGGCCACCCTAGTTTACACTTGGGGGCACACCACATCTATCCTTCAATCCATCTTCCCTATACTTGGGGGCATATCTTATCATCTTCTATATCTCCCATTTTATCCTATACCACATCCATCATCCTATATATCCCCCATCCCAAATCCCATCTACTCTTAACCAATCAACCCATCCCTATCCTATCCAACCTATCCAATTTCCATCAATCCTTCCCTTTCATCCTACCCAAACAAACTATGAGACTTATAGGAGAAATTTTCATCCCACCTTACATACCTTCCCATCCCCCCATGAGCTATCCCATCTTGAATCCTTTCATATTACTTATCCTCAACCATTCCCCCCCATCCCAACTCCAAAATCTCAACATCAAACATCAAATAATCTAAACATCTAAAAAATAAAATCTAAAAATCAACACATTCACAAAAAATACAAAAATGCAATGTGTGTGCTTCTTCTCATGTGTTTTTTTTTCTTATCTGTATTTACATCTTGGCCGATGATATGAGCCCCCTTTTATTTCTTTTATTTTACATGATTAATGATACAAGGCCACTTTTTCTGGTCTAATGATATGAGGACAAGGGCTTTTAGTAATTAAATCATCATGGTCTTTATACCTTGATGCATTTTTCTCTATGCCATATCCATCACAATTGCTAATGATGATAACAGTGGGCACTTTATGGTAGCACACCCCCTTTTGTCATCATGATTTACCCATATCATCATCTAACCTCCTCATCCTCCCTTCCAACCAATCCGAAATCAATTGATTGATATCCACATCAAAATCTTATCTACTACCATCTAACATTCAAAATCCTCACCCCTCGGCTAGGCCATCTTCTAACATCCTCTTATCAATCAAACTCGATCATCATCATCTACATCAATCCAAAGAATGATCCTTATTCTCTTGTCCAAACATCCTCAATCTTCTAATCCTCCAAATCCAATAATGAATACCCTATCTTCTTATCCACTCAATCCTCAATTCTAACATCCTCAAATCTAACATCCCCAAATCTAAATCTTAAATATTCGAACCTAACCCCTTGACTAGGGCATCATCCAATATCCAATATCTTCTAATCCTCTAACCTTCATAATCTGAATCCTCAAATATTCTAATCCTCTCATCCTAAAATTTCCTAATTCTATAATCTTCATCCTTTGAATCCTCAACTCTTCTAATCCTCCAATCCTAATCCTCTCCTATAATCCTCAATAATTTCACCTTCTCATCCTCTCTCATCTACTAACTTGGGTCTCTCCTCTTTTTGAGTGGTTACCCGATTTGTTCCTCCCCACCTAACCCCTCGAGGGGGCATCATACCACCACCTTAACATATTTTCTTATTTTTTCTTTAAATGATCATTGCTACACAATAGCCATTCAAAGAGGCGTAAAAGTTAGACATTTAAAATGTCGACATGATTAATTATGATTAATCTGTCCCGCAAACAACAAATCACTATCCATATAATAATTAATCGTGAGATTAATTATTATTAATCCCTTTATCACATTTACCCTTTATCATTTATATAATATTCCACTTTATCATATTTCCCCTTTAATCATTTATCATTTATCCCATTTCATCCTTAATCACTTTTATTTCATTATTATATCATATTATGCTATCATAACCCTTATTAACTTTTTATAGGAATTTAATATTCCTACATCTACCTACCTACCAATCCTACACATCCCTATACCTAGCCCTTCCATGTAATCTCACATGTAATCATATTTATTAACCTACTATAATTCTAATCCTAATCATATCCTCACCTTTAAATACAGAGGCTTATATTTATAGAAGTCTCTCTAAATTTCCCTCTTTCATGTTTAAAAATTCAAATATATCTCCCTCCCTCCATTGAATTTTTAATTCATTGGAGGCTTCTTCTAAATTCTATTATAATCCAATTCTAGATATTTCTATCCTCACATATATCCTCCACCCTTGACCCAAATCCAACTTGGATTCATCTTAGCCATTGAATCCTCCACCCACAAACTATAAATTGAGCTCTTCTCCTCCACGAGAGCTAATGAGAAACAAGCTAGAAAACCTTTGCCATTTTTATAATCCAATCAATCCATCCACTTTATCAATTCATCCTCAATATTTAATCTATTATCACACAATCAATCCATATTCAACAATCAAACAATCCAAGCACAAGCAAGGGGAGGTGCTGCCCAAGTTTGTCCACACAAATATGAAGTAATCCAAGAATAAATCCAACACATCAAAGAAGGATTTATACAATTTGTAGGTAAGTGCAGGCACTATATTCTCTTTCATTTCCATCTATTTCTCTATTTGAGGTTTTGTTTGAGAAGATTAGATTTAGGAATCAATTAGTTTGTTTTTTGTTTCTAAATTTCATCTAATATTTTCTTGCATTACATACCAAATATACCACTATCCAAATATACCAAAAAAGAGACAACGTCTCTTCCCTTCCCTGACTCTTTGGATTTTCAGATACATGGAATGACATTTGAAGAATGCTATAAGCAAGAAGAATATGAAAACATCATTAGTGAGTAGGAGAATAGTTGGTTGTGTAGTTCAAAATTCATTGCAAAGAGATTAGGTGGGAAATTGTTTTAGGGTGTGGTTGCAAATCCAAGTCAATATTAAAAATTCAAAAGAAGTAGTGGTAGAAATATGGGTACATTGTTTTTTCAGATAGGTGGAAAGATGGAAGGAATTAAATTCTCATCAAAATTTAAGTGGATTCAAATGGTGATATGATTTTTTTAAATTCAATTGATGCCTCTAACATAGGAAAAAATGTAGAAATTTTGAGCCTTATGTTGGAGGATGTTGTCTTAGAGGTGGTATCCAAAATGTTGTGCAAGTTATCGCTGACAATAAAAACTACACAATAATATGAGAAATAAACACCGAATAATAATATATAGAAATTAAGAATTCATTTGGGACATCAATTACAATGATAGAGGTTACATTTTATAATGTTTGATCTCCTACAAAGGTGGAGTAAAACTTCATCTTCAATCCCTCATATCACTCTCCATGAATCTCTCAAACCTATCTCTTAGTATCTCTCAAACCAAAATAGCTACGTGAGTTGTTTATTCAACAACTTCACTCACACAACTATTAACTATATTATTAATATGAGTATTTATATTAATAATATTAAAATTTATTAATAATGTTACACAATATATTTGTAACATTCACTCCCCTATTGTTAACATTATTAATTCCCATATACACTCCCCTAATGTTGACAATGTAGAAAAAATAATCACACTTCCTTTTGCAGCTTGTCACCTATGCGTGCTCATGATCTGGATGGTTTTGTAGGACAACCAACAACCTCAACAAGGATGGTTTTACAGGACATCCAACAACCTCAACAAGGATGGTTTTACAGGACAACCAACAACCTAAAACAAAGGATGGTTTTACAGGACAACCAACAACCCAAAAATCATGTTGCTACTTTTCCTTTGTGCTTTCATCTGTCCACTATGTCTTTCCTTCAGGGAATATGTAGGAACCACTACTTACTGAATACAAACTGAATAGAGGAAAAATTGAACATTGAGACCATGTTCCAGTTCCCCCCTCAATGTGAACATTTCACTTATTCAAATAGGAACTTTGAAATCATATTGCACACAACTGAAATAAACTACAAATCTGAAATAAAACACACACACACACACACACTACCACCACAGCTTCGTGTGGCCCCGTTGTTGGTGACTGACGAGAGGTCGCTGATTGACCTCCAGCCTCCATTGCCTCCGTCCTCTAATAAATGCACTCTTTACTTAATATAAGAAGTCTTCATCACTTTGTTGAGCATTTGTTTCCTCATTATCAGAGTGGGGAGAATTCATATCCCAATCACTTTCTTCATCTCTGTTTTCAGAAATGAAGGATTTATCCTTCAAATTACCATCAATTAAATCTTGTGCTCTTTTCTTACAATACATAATACCATGTCTAGGAACATTACAATAGTGTTAAAGAAATTATGTGGACCTTGGGAGGTTGATTTTTGTTTAAAAGAATGTTTGAATTTTCCTTTAGCATATGATTTGTTTCTACCATACATTACAGTTTCTTCTAGATCAATCTTCTTGGTTTTATTTTCTTCTTCTATCAGAGAATCAATTAAATCCTCTAGACTCAGATTTATTTTTATCAAAGTGAATACCATATTAGAATAGCTAGGAGGCATGCTATTAAGTAATACTGATTTTGCATCATCATCAAGAACATCAACTTTGATTCTAGCTAATTGATTTGAAATAGAACGAAACTTACTGATATGTTCCACCATACTTTCTCCTTCCTCCATTTTGAGTCCGAACAAATTTTTTCTTGAGTGCCACTATTGCGCTCTCTACTTGTGACCCAAAAAGTTTGCTCAATGTTGTCCAAATCAAATGTGATGTCTTTGTTAGATCTATGTGATGTAGGTAAGCATCAGATAAACCTAGGCCAATAATCCTTGTTGCTTTTCGATCCTTGCTTTCTCATTTTGCTACTTCGTCTACGTCATGTGGTTTATTGATTTTTCCCTCTACAATCTCCCATAGATCTTTGTTAATCAACAACAATTGAGTTCTGACCGGCCATGTATGGAAATATTTGCCTTTGAATTTTTCAATTCGTATTAACTTATCCATAGTAAAACAATGCACATCGGTTTCCACCAAAAATGCGTTTGCGAGTCAATTTTTTTTTCAAAATTTTTGATATTATAATTGCAAAGAGCTAAAAAAACACATTTTAAAAAAAAATATCGTCTTAATTTGAGTTACTGCCGAAAGTTATGGTAACTAAAAATTTTAAATCCAACATCTTTCCAGACCCTTTTCCAAAAATGGGAATTTTTTTTTCTGGTTGTATTTTTTAACTACGTCCAAAAATGGTAAAAAAACAAAACAGAAGATTTCTAACTCACAGTTTCACGATTTCCGCGACTGCGTGGAAAATAACATTAACAAAATAGTGACACTGAAGGATAACAATAATTATAACTCACAATTTTTGTAATTGGGTGAAAATACAGTGACGCCGAAGGAGCAGATCACGATGGACGGTAAGTGTGCACCAAACACAACAGAAAACGTCATGTAGTAGAATGAGCATTGCAGAATCCATAGACCAAAATCAATTGTCCACCATTTCGTTGTGATAGATTTTCTCATGGGCTTCAATGGTGGATGCTTGAAATGATTTGACTACATTGAATATGGATCAGAAGCTGCTATGATACCACTAATAAAAACTGCACAATAATATGAGAAATAAACACCGAATAATGAAATTAAGAATTCATTCAGGATATCAATTACAATGATAGAGGTTACATTTTATAATGTTTGATCTCCTACAAAGGTGGAGTCAAACTTCATCTTCAATCCCTCATATCACTCTCCATGAATCTCTCAAACCTATCTCCTAATATCTCTCAAACAAAAATAGCTACGTGAGTTGTTTATTCAACAACTTCACTCACACACAACTATTAACTATATTATTAATATGAGTTGTATTAACTCATTATTAATAATATTACAATTTATTAATAATGTTACACAATATATTTGTAACATTCACTCCCCTATTGTTAACATTATTAATTCCCATATACACTCCCCTAATGTTGACAATGTAGAAAAAATAATCACACTTCCTTTTGCAGCTTGTCACCTATGCGTGCTCATGATCTGGATGGTTTTGTAGGACAACCAACAAACAAGGACAGTTTTACAAGGACAACCAACAACCTCAACAAGGATGGTTTTACAGGATAACCAACAACCTAAAACAAAGGATGGTTTTACAGGACAACCAACAACCCAAAAATCATGATGTTGCTTTTCCTTTGTGCTTTCGTCTGTCCACTATGTCTTTCCTTCAGGGAATATGTAGGAACCACTGCTTACTGAATACAAAATGAATAGAGGGAAAATTGAACATTGAGACCATGTTCCAGTCCCCCCCTCAATGTGAACATTTCACTTATTCAAACAGGAACTTTGAAATCATATTGCACACAACTGAAATAAAATACAAATCTGAAACACACACAACACACACACACACACACTGCCACCACAGCTTCATGTGGCCCCGTCGTTGGCGACTGACGAGAGGTTGCTGATTGACCTTCAGCCTAAGTTGCCTCCCTCCTCCAATAAATGTACTCTTTACTTAATACAAGAAGTCTTCATCACTTTGCTGAGCATTTGTTTCCTCATTATCAGAGTGGGGAGAATTCATATCCCAATCACTTTCTTCGTCTCTGTTTTAAGAAATGAAGGCTTTATCCTTCAAATTACCATCAATTAAATCTTGTGCTCTTTTCTTACAATACATAATACCATGTCCAGGAACATTACAATAGTGACAAAGAAATTTTTGTGGACCTTGGGAGGTTGATTTTTGTTTAAAAGAAGGCTTGAATTTTCCTTTAGCATATGATTTGTTTCTACCATACATTGCAGTTTCTTCTAGATCAATCTTCTTGGTTCTATTTTCTTCTTCTATCAGAGAAGAAATTAAATCCTCTAGACTTAGATTTATTTTTCTCAAAGTGAATACCATATTAGAATAGCTAGGAGGCATGCTATTAAGTAATACCACTTTTGCATCATCATCAAGAACATCAACTTTGATTCCAGCTAATTGATTTGAAATAGAACGAAACTTACTGATATGTTCCACCATACTTTCTCCTTCCTCCATTTTGAGTTTGAACAACTTTTGCTTGAGTGCCACTGTTGCGCTCTCTGCTTGTGACCCAAAAAGTTTGCTCAATGTTGTCTAGATCAAATGTGATGTCTTTGTTAGATCTATGTGATGCAGGTAGGCATCAGATAAACCTAGGCCAATAATCGTTGTTTCTTTTTGATCCTTGCTTTCCCATTTTGCTGCTTCATCTACGTCATGTGGTTTATTGATTTTTCCCTCTACAATCTCCCATAGATATTTGTTAATCAACAATAATTGAGTTCTAACCTGCCATGTATGGAAATATTTGCCTTAGAATTTTTCAATTCGTATCAACTTATCCATAGTAAAACAATGGACATCGGTTTCCACCGAAAATGCCTCCACGAGTCATTTTTTTTTGTCACAATTTTTGATATTATCAATGCAAAGAGCTAAAAAAAACACACATTTTAAAAAAAAATACCGTCTCAATCTAAGTTACAAGCCGAAAGTTATGGTAACTAAAATTTTTAAATCCAACATCTTTCTGGACCCCTTTCCAAAAATGGAATTTTTTTTTATGCTTGTGTTTTTTTACTACGTCCAAAAATGGCAAAAAACAGAACAAAATATTTCTAACTCACGGTTTCATGATTTCTGCGACTGCGTGGAAAAATAACATTAACAAAATAGTGACACCGAAGGATAACAATAATTATTACTCACAATTTTTGCAATTGGGTGAAAATACAGTGACGCCGAAGGAGCAGATCACGATGGACGGCGAGTGTGCACCAAACGCAACAGAAAACGTCATGTAGTAGAATGAGCACTGCAGAATCCGCAGACCAAAATCAATTGTCCACCATTTTATTGTGATAAATTTACTCATGGGCTTCAATGGCGGATGCTTGAAATGATTTGACTACATTGAATATGGATCAGAAGCTGCTATGATACCACTGATAAAAATTGCACAATAATATGAGAAATAAACACCGAATAATAATATATAGAAATTAAGAATTCATTCAGGATATCAATTACAATGATAGAGGTTACATTTTATAATGTTTGATCTCCTACAAAGGTGGAGTCAAACTTCATCTTCAATCCCTCATATCACTCTCCATGAATCTCTCAAACCTATCTCCTAATATCTCTCAAACAAAATTAGCTACGTGAGTTGTTTATTCAACAACTTCACTCACACACAACTATTAACTATATTGTTAATATGAGTTGTATTAACTCATTATTAATAATATTACAATTTATTAATAATGTTACACAATATATTTGTAACATTCACTCCCCTATTGTTAACATTATCAATGCCCATATACACTCCCCTAATGTTGACAATGTAGAAAAAATAATCACACTTGCTTTTGCAGCTTGTCGCCTACGCATGCTCATGATCTGGATGGTTTTGTAGGATAGCCAACAACCTACAAGGACGGTTTTACCAAGACAGCCAACAACCTAAACAAGGATGGTTTTACAGGACAACCAATAACCTAAAACAAAGGATGGTTTTACACGACAACCAATAACCCAAAAATCATGATGCTACTTTTTCTTTGTGATTTCGTCTGTCCACTATGTCTTTCCTTCAAGGAATATGTATGAACCACTGATTACTGAATATAAAATTGTAGTGCCCACACTTTACACACATAAATACAACAGTAAAATACCAGGATTTTTTTTAATATACATTGCTCATTGCAAAACGCCACAAGGACTCTAAGTAGGAAAACTCAACAACATATACGACACTTACATCAGTCATCAAATCACATAGACACATGACAACGCCATAAACCTATCGATACCACACTTTCCCCAATGAACGAATGCTAGAAATAACATGACCACAATAAAAAGGGACTTAAGGATTGACAACCCACAACACAACATTACCATGGTTACATCTAGAGTACGTTAAACATCCAATAACATTATTATGTAAGCATAATTTTCTCCCTTTTTCCACCTACATGTTCTGAAAATTTGTTTCACATTTCACTTATTGTTCAACCAGTTAATTTTGCTCTTTACCCTTCTGACAATCTTCATAACTTACATAAGTATTTTCCATATTTCAAATTTTATACAAAATTCTACATCTCTCATTCTTATGTTAAGATTATGCTTCCCAAAATGTTTATTCAATGTTTAGAATTTAACCTTGCTACACAAGTGAACCTAACGTGATGTCAAGATGAAATCTTGGGATTAAGGAAGACATAGATTTGAAATAGTTTTATTTTTCCAAAAACATCCATCGATCACGGAATAGTTATTTCACTACCATTATTATTATAGCTCAATAGTTTGTTGAATTCCAAATTTGATTTTTATATGTATATCTTTTGTTTTCTCGATGTTTGGTCACACCAAGGTAATTTATATTCTTTGCAACGCATGAAAAAGTTTAATTAAGTTATAAGGACTCCAAAATTGACCTTAATCCTAATCTTCAATCTCGTGCTCAACTTATATGATATAATTTTACATCGCATTATAGTCTCATCCTTAGCATCGTCTCAAAACAAAGGAGTTACGAAAGCACTTGTCTGACATCTTAAGGAAGTACATAGTTAGGAGCAATATAAACTACACAAGACACAAGTGATATATTTTCACGAAGATACCATACCTTTGCATTACACGATTCTACATAAGAAATATTCTTTATTCCTTAATGCCATACAATGACATAACAAGGGATTAAGGGACAAGATCACAATTTCTAAGGTTCCCTAGAATCAACATTTTTCAACTCAATTTCGTATGCAAGGGGTTAAATTATAGTTTTCTACCCACAAGCTAACTTCCTAATCCACTAGGGTTTAGTTAAATTCCAATATATATATATATATATATATATTTCACTTAGGGTTTCAATCTCTATTATAGGTGTGATTAAGGTTAAAATGTATTTACCCTATAATCCTTTCATGAAAGATCAAGGCACTAAATTTTCACAAGCCCAAGACAAGACATTTATCTACGAAGGACAAAAGGGTTCACTAACGAGAATGCAAGACATAGAACAACTATATCGCGATCTTCATTTAGGTCATTTGGATCCAACAGGGATTTCATTCACTGATGAAGTTAATTTCTAGATCTAATTTCGTAAGGCCCGGAAATCCAATAGGATACAAGGGAGTAATATCTCTACCTACTCCACAGATGGGAAGGTTACACCGCTTAGTCATTCCTTCTAACAAGGACTCATAAGGTGACTTCCAAGGCGGTCTTCACCACTCAGCCTGGTGTCAGACCTGAAGAGAGGACATTCTTCTTGCGATTACCAAAAAACTAGAAGGAAACTGCATACTCGGGATAAAGTTGGACCATGTCATACCTAAAATATGGGTTCACGACCATGATGCTAACATAATGACTATGACGGTAAACTCCCACTAGGGTTTTATTTACCTAACCTAGGAGGTCTCATCGAGTGCAATGCTTAAGTTCGTTCTACGGTCTTAAATTTCTTATTTGGTAAAAAGGATCACACATGCAGCCAGTTATGCACGAATAATTTATTAAGGTTGAGTGTTTCCATTAAAACTCTTTATTATGTTTGCAAGGTAAGAAGATAACCCAGTAATTAATTTAATCGTTTATTGAATACTGAGAGGGTACTACAATATATTAACTTCAATTTCAATTTACTATATATATATCAAACCCTTTTTCCATACACAACTAAGAAACAAATTGAACCGGTGGTTAGATGCACATTTCCTACGTATCCCTAAAACTAGCATCTCATGCATATTAACAAATTTCAATTATAACTTTTCTGTAACAAGAGACTACATTAGACAGTTATTCATTTTACAATGACCTATAAAAATTACAATAATAATAATTAAATTACACATCACCTTTTTTTTTGTCGTCATTCTTCTATCCTGCAAAACCCACGTGAGCATGATATCAACGATAAATCACTGGCATGGCATCCACCCTAATCAATCATAATTCTCATTTTTCAGTTTCCCATTTACATCTAACAATAATTACAATTTGCAATCGAAATAAAAAGGTCTAGAAACATGTATTCATTGCATTTCATTTTTCTTTATTTTGTAACCCGGGAGAGAGAAAGAGAAGGGAAGAGAGAGAAAACACCGTTTTGTCAAAAGCTCTAATACACACAACAAGCTACATTATATTGTTTTAAACAGTTAGTTACATGTGTTAAAAGTTTCCAGGGTGATTTGGCAACCCTACGAGGGTCCTGCAGCTTTCTATTTTTACATTTTCTCACTAGTTACAAAATGTTCAAAATGGGCTCGGAGGCTAAGAAACTGCTTCCAAAAGTTATCTTCCAATGAGAACACACACCACGATTAAATTTCCATGTGTCCCCAGATATACCAAGAATTCATAACAACTGACGGAATTGAAAAAGAGCGAACGGTTTGCGTTTGGCGGCTAGTTTTCCAGGGCCACTGGTCGTAGTTCACCCAGTTGTAAAATAACAAAAGTTAGCTCGAGGGCCCAGAAAACCACATCCAAAACAAACATTCGATGGAGGAGCACGCAACGAGACATCTCCTACTAGTTCCCCTATATAAGGAGAATTCATCAGAGTCGACGGGACTGAGAACTAGTAAACCATTTTCAAATGGCGTCAAGTTTTCTGGAGCGACAAGACAAAATTGGTCCAGTTTGACCTCGTCAAACTGCGACCGGAGGCCTACAAAATGGCTTCGCCAAACTATCCCGAAAAGTGATCTTTCCTATACTGAATGTTCCATGCATTTTTCTAGTATAAACGCTAGAGGTTTGCGAAGACGGGAAGTAATTTCTCCCTCCAGGTTTCAAATGACAGTTCCAGATGAAAGCCAACTTTCTAGATTTGACAGCTTTCTACTGCTGTAAACCAGTGTAACAGGGCTCCTATAAGAGCATCAAAAGGATGTCATATGTTCGTTTTGGGTCAAACCAAAGGTCAAGGTGACTCCTCGTATACCAAGGTACACGAATGAAACTTCACATCTCGTTTCCAGAGTTGCGAAGGGTACTTAGTGAGTCTCCGAAAATTGCAAAATTTAACTATTTAAAACAAGGAGAAGGTCAACTTTATCAATGGGGAGTCAAATTCGTCTGGTCGATAAAACAATATTGGAGTGATCAAGAAGGGTAAGAGTTTTCTAAATCATCTCGAAGTGAGGGTGATAGTTCATGGTTTAAAGTAGACGAGTTATAATGACGTCGTGAGTTACGACACGACAATTTATTGTTTTGCAACGAGTTGAAGGGACATTTAACTGTATTTAAATTCCTTATAATTTAAAATTCTATTTAGTTGCAAAAGATAACTAAAACATGAGAGTTATGAGAGGTAAGGGAAGAAGAACCATGCCTGGAGAACGAAGTCGGTCGAAGCCGCAGGCTTGGGTTCAGTCTCTTGCTTGGGCACTTCGTCAACCAGTTCACAAGCATCCTCAGCTCCACCATTTTGCATACACGTCTACCAGGGAAGTTGCATTGCAAATGAAAACATCTTGTTTTCTATGCCTTGATGGTTTTTCCAACAGAGTAAGTAGTTGCTTGAGCGTTTCTAAAACCTTTTGAACAGATCCATTATGTGCCTATCTTGCAATCTTGGCATTCCATGAGGCAACATTTCTTTGAGGAGTTTTGTCAAACAGTTGACATTTTTGTAAACATATCTGCCATAACACCTGCAACTACAACATCTGCCAAATTTCCCAGCCCTGACTGAAGCCCTTGAGATCACATTTTTATTTTACTCGAACCAAGCAAAAACATCCTCACAACCGCCACAGGTTGATGGTCAAGGGTAGGTTCCATAAGACCACATCTCTTTGAGGCATTCTGACAACCAGTCTAACGCCTTTTAACAGACCCATTTTTTTTTGCATATCCTGCTATCATTGCAGTCTAGGAGACCACATATCTTTCAGGTATTTTGTCAAACAGTTCACATGCATTGTGTATGCCTTCACATTTTGCATACAAGCTGATCTGGGTACCTGACAAGACATTAAAGGATATTATCTCCCCATGATGCTTTGATGGATGTCCATGTGCAGTTCTAAAGCTCCCATTTTGACAGCAGCTAGGAAGTTATCAACAAAGGTTGTGGGGTGTGGCTTCCAACCTGCCAACCGTATTTTGCTTGGAAAAGTTCCAATGCAGTTTCAACAAAACCATTTTGTGCATATCCCGAAATCATTACAGTCCATGGAACCGCATTTCTCCCACGCATTAAGTCAAACAGATCACATGCTTCCATGTTCTGCATATGAATCTACTAGGGCACATGTGACTGCAACATCTGACAAAGTTCCTCGGCCATTTTTGCTTGGATGGGAGCCCACGCAGGTTTGGGCGCGGCTGGGAGGATGCTGACAATGTGGCAACTACACAGACCAAAAATCCTCCTCCATTTTGTTTTGATGAGCGTCCATACTCTTCCCCCAAAGCTTTTGGCATCTGCAACAACCTCTGACCAAAATCCCTCTATCCAATGGTTGTTTTTTTCCACGCAGGAGTGTGTGGCGCAACCTGGGAGAATGCTGAAATGGTTGTGGAGTCTGGTTGTACGCGCATCAACTACATTTGCTTGATAGTTTCCAAGGCCTCTTCAACAAACTCATTTTGAGCAGATTCCTATGCCCCCAAGCCAGCCATCCCATGCCCAAAACTAACTCATTCCAAAAGCCAAAAAGACAAAACCCTAACTGCGTTTTCTTTTCTTTTTCTTTTTTTGGACTTTTTCACCTTCTTCCACTTTGTCCTAAACCGCCCAACATTCACGGCATTTCAATTTTATTTTTAATTCCTTTTAAATTTATTTATCTATTTCTTTTTGTTTGTTTTAATCAAAAACGTCATAAAACCCTACAACGAAGTAGACAAATAAATCAACTATAACTTAAAGTCAATCCATTACCAGAGGTGAAATTTTGACAGACAAGTGACTGATCAAAGTCAGCGATATGAGTTATAATAGTATTATAAACATTATTTTAATAATTTTATGGCTTAATAAAGATAATAATTATTAATCCTATTAATGTCGACGACCCGACAAACTCGAAGAGCCAAGAACCAAATTTTTCCTTTAACCGGATAACAATCCATGATGCTACGGGGTCCACAGTTTGGGGGTGTCGACAACGACCCGACAGGTAAGAAGGAGAGGGAAGGTGAAAAATCTTCACTGCGACCTGGACACGGTCAACAACGGTCAACACAAGCACACACACACAAGTCTCCCAGGCTTAATAACAAGGTTGTCATGCCAGGGACTGGGGAAACATCACACGGGGCATTACATCCTCCTCCCCTTAAGAAAGCATTGTCCTCGATGCGACATACAATGAAGAAGGAGAAATGGTAAACAACAAGGAACGAATAAGGCGAAGGCACACGCTAAGGTTAAGATTTCAGACACAAAGGCACGGTCACGGGGTGGCCCTAGGAACAATAGGTAGAAATTTCAACTTTCAAGGTTCTGTGAAGATTGGCAGTTCTCTCTTATTCGTTATTTCATTAATCTCTTTCCATTAACATTATTCTTAATTCAAGTCCTTTAAAATTTCATTTTTATCGAATTTTAGTTTATTCATTCCTGTGGGTTCCCATCATGAACTACAGTCACAACACCCTACCAGGGTCATACACAACACCAAATTTTCACAACATACTTTTACATACTTTCACGACCGTATCACATCACAAGGGTTTCACCAACCATGGAATGACAACAAGTAGACCACATAACAATTAATTTCCAACAATTATGCCCTAGACATAGATCTAGTACACACATATGACTGACAAACCGGGTCAACACGCTGATACATATACAATGGGTATCACATGACCCAAAACAATCCATGACTATAACAACATAGTTCCAATCCAATATCCAAAAGTCCATACCAACCAAGGGGAGAGTCAAGCCTCATACATAACCAGGTGTCAAAAAGACTCACACAGGTATACATAACTCACTATACCAACTCCCCACATAACAAGACATCACGAAACAAACCCCAGATATCTCCAAAAGTACTAGGTAAAACTCCATATATATCCTGAAGTATCATAAAGCAACTCCATATACCTCCCAAAGAGAAAGAAACATCACTAGAACCAAGTCGGGTCACTCAACCATAGAGCCTCCCAAAGAGAAAGAAACATAGTGTCAAAACCAAGTCGGGTCACTCAACCATAGAGCCCCGTCTCCTTTCTCCTTTTAATGAGGCCGGGTCACCCTATGGCCCTAGGCACATAGAGCCCCGTCACCCCCAACCCAAGTGACATAATAACTCATGGTTCAACAACCCACTAGTTATCTGTAACTCCTTGGGGCGTACCCCCATACAACGAAGCGGGTCCATAGGCTTAACCACTCCATGGTAAATCCCATGACCCTATTCCAACACATTACGACATTAGAACTAGCATAACAATCCATTCAAATGCCAAGTGGCAAAATCAAAAGCCTTGGGCTAGGCTACAAAACTCTCAAATATGAAAAGAAAGTTTTAAAACCAAGAAAAACAAATGGCTAATTAGCCTTGGTTAGTGCAAAATCCAAATGTTAATGAAACAATCAAATAAATGCCCAAAATATAAGAACATGTCAATCAAGAAAATGGCTGGTTCTAGCGAAAAGAGAAAGATTAATTTACGAATAAAATACGTAATGAGAAAATAGCACATCACAATCACTATGTGGCCTCATACCGCCACCAAAGGGGTACTCATCGAGTTGCTGGCACTCAGACATCGAGCCTCAGCTCGTGAAAATATACATGTAACCAGAAATGAGTATGTCAAATAATGTAACTGTCATCATCTCTTCCTGAATCATCCCTCCATACTCCCACAAGGATCAACATAGTCAAAATCACATAGGATTATTCAATGAACAATCTAATAGGAAAGAGCAGGGGACACAAGGTTGCATAAGTTGAGCCTAAGGTGGTGCACACCCACAATATACTGAGCAAGCTCAAAGTATACTAAACAGATAGAAGTGGATTTTCAGTCTATATAAGACTCCACTTCCTCACTCGTACTCGGCTCAAGATTATGAAAACCTGGTCCACGCCTCCTCTCTCCACACATACACTCTTGACAGTTTATCCCCTTAGGGTCGTCTAGTGTAGGGTCCACAACATACACATAACTACATCACTAACACAATGGTAATTCACACACAACAACCATAACGTATTACGCATGGTATATATATACAGGGTATAACATAATCATACATTCACTGGGTGTAATACATCACATTACCACATTCTGCACCCAAAGTGCAATCACTACACAATAGGGTTCATAGGCTCACTGTATGCCCCTATATCACAACATGAATCATTACATATTACACAAATCATACATACGATGGACATAGTAACATCACAACATAACATTCATTTGCTACATACAAAGTGATACACACATTTCTTCAAAACATGGTAAAACATCATGATACAATTCAATTCACTTTACATCAATCCAGTCATACAACATATCGACACACCCACATATCACAATATGCCACAATGCTCCAACACCCCGTCATCCACATTAGAATTCTTTTACACATTCCAAGCAGTAATTCACACGTGGACTCTTCATAGAATCCACACGAAGGAGAGAGAATACTCCCATCCCCAGCACATCAACATGATAACAAAAGCGCACTAAGTGACATACACCTCATGTGCGTTCACACTATCACAATTACGACATAGATCACATCACTCTTAAAACACATTACTCTTCCAATATTTATCACCATCATGAAACACTATCACCATCATGCAACCCATCATGTAACACCATCACTATCATGCAAAATCATCACAACTCCAATCCATCCCAGAGGTTCGAGAGCATGAACCTCTGCTCTGATACCATATGTAGTGCCCACACTTTACACACACAAATACAACAGTAAAATACCAGGAAATTTTTTTATATACATTTCTCATTGCAAAACACCACAAGGACTCCAAGTAGGAAAACTCAACAACATATACGACAATTACATCAGTCATCAAATCACATAGACACATGCAGATGACATGGCACCTGTCGATACCACACTTTTCCCAATGAACGAATACTAGAAATAACATGACCACAATAAAAAGGGACTTAAGGATTGACAACCCACAACACAACATTACCATGGTTACATCTAGAGTACGTTAAACATCCAATAACATTATTATGTAAGCATAATTTTCTCCCTTTTTCCACCTACATGTTCTGAAAATTTGTTTCACATTTCACTTATTGTTCAACCAGTTAATTTTGCTCTTTACCCTTCTGACAATCTTCATAACTTACATAAGTATTTTCCATATTTCAAATTTTATACAAAATTCTAACTCTCTCATTCTTATGTTAAGATTATGCTTCCCAAACGTTTATTCAATGTTTAGAATTTAACCTTGCTACACAAGTGAACCTAACGTGATGTCAAGATGAAATCTTGGGATTAAGGAAGACATAGATTTGAAATAGTTTTTTTTTTTCCAAAAACATCCATCGATCACGGAATAGTTATTTCACTACCATTATTATTATAGCTCAATAGTTTGTTGAATTCCAAATTTGATTTTTATATGTATATCTTTTGTTTTCTCGATGTTTGGTCACACCAAGGTAATTTATATTCTTTGCAACGCATGAAAAAGTTTAATTAAGTTATAAGGACTCCAAAATTGACCTTAATCCTAATCTCCAATCTCGTGCTCAACTTATATGATATGCTTTTACATCGCACTATGGTCTCGTCCTTAGCATCGTCTCAAAACAAAAGAGTTACGAAAGCACTTGTCTGACATCTTAAGGAAGTACATAGTTAGGAGCAATATAAACTACACAAGACACAAGTGATCTATGTTCACGAAGATCCCATACCTTTGCATTGCACGATTCCACATAAGAAATATTCTTTATTCCTTAATGCCATACAATGACATAACAAGGGATTAAGGGACAAGATCACAATTTCTAAGGTTCCCTAGAATCAACATTTTTCAACTCAATTTTGTATGCAAGGGGTTAAATTATAGTTTTCTACCCACAAGCTAACTTCCTAATCCACTAGGGTTTAGTTAAATTCCATTATATATTTACTTAGGGTTTCAATCTCTATTATAGGTGTGATTAAGGTTAAAATGTATTTACCCTATAATCCTTTCGTGAAAGATCAAGGCACTAAATTTTCACAAGCCCAAGACAAGACATTTATCTATGAGGGACAAAAGGGTTCACTAACGAGAATGCAAGACATAGAACAACTATATCGCGATCTTCATTTAGGTCGTTTGGATCCAACAAGGATTTCATTCACTGATGAAGTTAATTTCTAGATCTAATTTCGTAAGGCCCGAAAATCCAATAGGATACAAGGGAGTAATATCTCTACCTACTCCACAGATGGGAAGGTTACACCGCTTAGTCATTCCTTCTAACAAGGACTCATAAGGTGACTTCCAAGGCGGTCTTCACCACTCAGCCTGGTGTCGGACCTGAAGAGAGGACATTCTTCTCGCGATTACAAAAACTAGAAGGAAACCGCATACTCTGGATAAAGTTGGACCATGTCATTCCTAAAATATGGGTTCACGACCATGTCGCTAACATAATGACTATGACGGTAAACTCCCACTAGGGGTTTTATTTACCTAACATAGGAGGTCTCATCGAGTGCAAAGCTTAAGTTCGTTCTACGGTCTTAAATTTATTATATGGTAAAAAGGATCACACATGCAGGAAAGTTATGCACGAATATTTTATTAAGGTTGAGTGTTCCCATTAAAACTCTTTATTATGTTTGCAAGGTAAGAAGATAACCCAGTAATTAATTTAATCGTTTATTGAATACTGAGAAAGTACTACAATATATTAACTTCAATTTCAATTTACTATATATAAATCAAACCCTTTTTGCCATACACAACTAAGAAACAAATTGAACCGGTGATTAGATGCACATTTCCTAAGTATCCCTAAAACTAGCATCTCATGCATATTAACAAATTTCAATTATAACTTTTCAATAACAAGAGACTACATTAGACAGTTATTCATTTTACAATGACCTATAAAAATTACAATAATAATAATTAAATTACACATCACCTTTTTTTTGTCGTCATTCTTCCATCCTGCAAAACCCACGTGAGCATGATATCAATGATAAATCGCTGGCATGGCATCCACCCTAATCAATCATAAGCATCATTTTTCAGTTTCCCATTTACATCTGACAATAATTACAATTTGCAATCGAAATAAAAAGGTCTAGAAACATGTATTCATTGCATTTCATTTTTCTTCATTTTGTAACCCAGGAGAGAGAAGGAGAAGGGAAGAGAGAGAAAACACTATTTTGTCAAAAGTTCTAATACACACAAAAAGTTACATTATAGTGTTTTAAACAATTATTTACATGTGTTAAAAGTTTCCAGGGTGATTTGGCAACCCTACGAGGGTCCGCAGCTTTCTATTCTTACATTTTCTCACTAGTTACAAAACGTTCAAAACAGGCTCAGAGGCTAAGAAACTACTTCCAAAGATTATCTTCCAATGAAACACACACCACGATTAACTTTCTACGTGTCCCCAGATATACCAAGAATTCATAGCAACTGACGGAATTGAAAAAGAGTGAACGGTTTGCGTTTGGCGGCTAGTTTTCCGGGGCCACTGGTCGTAGTTCACCCAGTTGTAAAATGACAAAAGTTAGCTCGAGGGCCTAGAAAACCGCGTCCAAAATGAACGTTCGATGGAGGAGCACGCAATGAGACATCTCCTACTAGTTCCCCTATATAAGGAGAATTCATCAGAGTCGATGGGACTGAGAACTAGTAAACCATTTTCAAACGGCGACAAGTTTTCTGGAGCGACAAGATGAAATTGGTCCAGTTTGACCTCGTCAAATTGCGACCGGAGGCCTACAAAATGGCTTCGCCAAACTATCCCGAAAAGTGCTCTTTCCTATACTGAATGTTCCATGCATTTTGTCTAGTATAAACGCTAGAGGTTTGCGAAGACGGGAAGTAATTTCTCCATCCAGGTTTCAAATGACAGTTCCAAACGAAAGCCAACTTTCTAGATTTAACAGCTTTCTACTGCTGTAAACCAGTGTAACAGGGCTCCTATAAGAGTGTCAAAAGGATGTCATATGTTCGTTTCGGGTCAAACCAAAGGTCAAGGTGACTCCTCGTATACCAAGGTACACGAATGAAACTTCACATCTCGTTTCCAGAGTTGCGAAGGGTACTTAGTGAGTCTCCGAAAAATTGCAAAATTTAACTATTTAAAACAGGAAGAAGATCAAATTTATCAATGCGGAGTCAAATTCATCTGGTCGATAAAATGATATTGGAGCGATCAAGAAGGGTAAGAGTTTTCTAAATCATCTCGAAGTGAGGGTGATAGTTCATGGTTTAAAGTAGACGAGTTATAATGACGTTGTGAGTTATGACACGACAATTTATTGTTTTGCAACGAGTTGAAGGGACATTTAACTGTATTAAAAATCCTAATAATTTAAAATTCTATTTAGTTGCAAAAGAGAACTAAAACACGAGAATTATGAGAGGTAAGGGAAGAAGAACCATGCCTGGAGAACAAAGTAGTTCGAAGCCGCAGGCTTGGGTTCAGTCTCTTGCTTGGGCACTTCGTCAACCAATCCACGAGCATCCTCAGCTCCACCATTTTGCATACACGTTTACCAGGGAAGTTGCATTGCAATTTTGAAAAACATCTTGATTTTCTATGCCTTGATGGTTTTTCCAACAGAGTAAGTAGTTGCTTGTGCGTTTCTAAAACCTTTTGAACAGATCCATTATGTGCATATCTTGCAATCCTGGCATTCCATGAGACAACATTTCTTTGAGGTGTTTTGTCAAACAGTTGACATTTTTGTAATACGCCATTTGCCATAACACCTGTAACTACAACATCTCCAAATGTCCCACTCATGCCTTGACTATTTCCAGCCCTTGAGACTAAACCTGCATGGCTTTATTTTACTAAAGCTTACAAATGCAAAGACCACATCTCTCATTCTACCAACCACCACAGGTTACACATGGTGCATAGCTGCCATATGGTTCCATAAGACCACATCTCTTTGAGGCATTCTGATCAAACAGTTCCAACGCCTTTTAACAGACCCATTTTTTTTTTTTGCATATCCTGCTATCATTGCAGTCCAGGAGACCACATATCTTTCAGGTATTTTGTCAAACAGTTCACATGCGTTGTGTATGCCTTCACATTTTGCATACAAGCTGATCTGGGTACCTGACAAGACATTAAAGGATATTATCTCCCCATGATGCTTTGATGGATGTCCATGCGCAGTTCTAAAGCTCCCATTTTGACAGCAGCTGGGAGGTTATCAGCAAAGGTTGTGGGGTGTGGCTTCCAACCTACCAACCGTATTTTGCTTGGAAAAGTTCCAATGCAGTTTCAACAAAACCATTTTGTGCATATCCCGAAATCATTGCAGTCCATGGAACTACATTTCTTCCACGCATTAAGTCGAACAGATCACATGCTTCCATGTTCTACATATGTATCTACTAGGGCACATGTGACTGCAACATCTGACAAAGTTCCTTGGCCATTTTTGCTTGGATGGGAGCCCACGCAGATTTGGGCGAGGCTGGGAGGATGCTGGCAACATGGAAACTATACAGACCAAAAATCCTTCTCCATTTTTTTTGATGAGCATCCATACTCTGCCCCCAAATATTTTGGCATCTGCAACAACCTCTGACCAAAATCCCTCTCTCCAATGCTTTTTTTTTTCCACGCAGGAGTGTGTGGCGCGGCCTGGGAGAATGCTGAAACGGTTGTGGAGTCTAGCTATACACGCATCAACTGCATTTGCTTGATAGTTTCCAAGGCCTCTTCAACAAACTCATTTGTGAGCATATCCCTATGCCCCCATGCTAGTCGCCCCATGCCCAAAACTAACTCATTCCAAAAGCCAAAAATGAACAAAACCCTAAAGGCTTTCTTTCTTTTTTTTTGGACTTTTTCACCTTCTTCCACCACCCCTAAACAGCCCAACATTCACGGCATTTCAATTTTATTTTTAATTCCTTTTAAATTTATTTATCTATTTCTTTTTGTTTGTTTTAATCAAAAATGTCATAAAACCCTACAACGAAGTAGACAAATAAATCAACTATAACTTAAAGTCAATCCATTACCAGAGGTGAAATTTTGACACACAAGCGACTGATGAAGTCAGGTGATATGAGTTATAATAGTATTATAAACATTATTTTAATAATTTTACGGCTTAATAAAGATAATAATTATTAATCCTATTAATGTCGACGACCCGACAAACTCGAAGAGCCGAGAACCAAATTTTTCCTTTAACCGGATAACCGTCCATGACGCTACGGGGTCCACAGTTTGGGGGTGTCGACAATGACCCGACAGGCAAGAAGGAGAGGGAAGGTGAAAAATCTTCACTGCGACCTAGACACGGTCAACAATGGTCAACGCAAGCACATGCACACCAGTCTCCCAGGCTTAACAACAAGGTCGTCATGCCAGGGACTGGGGAAACATCACACGGGGCATTACAAAAAAGAATAGAGGGAAAATTGAACATTGAGACCATGTTCTAGTTCCCCCCTCAATGTGAACATTTCACTTATTCAAATAGGAACTTTGAAATCATATTGCACACAACCAAAATAGAATACAAATCTGAAATAAAACACACACACACACACACACACACACACACACTGCCACCACAGCTTTGTGCGGCCCAGTCATTGGTGACTGACGAGAGGTCGTTGATTGACCTCTAGCCTCCGTCACCTCCACCCTCCAATAAATGCACTCTTTACTTACTACAAGAAGTCTTCATCACTTTGTTGAGCATTTGTTTCCTCATCATCAGAGTTGGTAGAATTCATATCCCAATCACTTTCTTCGTCTCTGTTTTAAGAAATGAGGGATTTATCCTTCAAAATTAACATCAAGTAAATCTTGTGCTATTTTCTTACAATACATAATACCATGTCCAGGAACATTACAATAGTGATAAAGAATTTTTTGTGGGACCTTTGGAGGTTGATTTTTGTTTAAAAGAAGGTTTGAATCTTCTCCTTTAGCATATTATTTGCTTCAAACATACATTGCAGTTTCATTCTAGATTAATCTTCTTGGTTCTATTTTCTCCTTCTATGAGAGAAGAAATTAAATCCTCTAGACTCAGATTTATTTTTCTCAAAGTGAAGACACATATTATAATAGCTAGGAGGCATGCTATTAAGTAATAGTGACTTTTTCATCATCAACAAGCACATCAACTTTGATTCCAGCTAATTGATTTGAAATAGAACGAAACTTACTGACATGTTCCAACACACTTTCTCCTTCCTCCATTTTTAGTCCGAAAAACTTTTATTTGAGTGCTACTGTTGTGCTCTCTACTTGTGACCCACAAAAGTTTGCTCAATGTCATATCAGATCAAATGTGATTTCTTTCTTAGATCTATATGATGCAGTAGGAAATCAGATAAACCTAGGCCAATAATTTTTGTTTCTTTCCGATCCTTACTTTAACATTTTGCTGCTTCATCTACGTCATGTGGTTTATTGATTTTTCCTTCTACAATCTCCTATAGTTCTTTGTTAATCAACAACAATTGAGTTCTAACCTGCCATGTATGGAAATATTTGCCTTGGAATTTTTCAATTCGTATTGAACTTATCCATGTCGATAAAAACATTGGATGTCGGATCCCCACCGGAAAAATGCATCCACGAGTCAAAAAAAAATTTTTTTGTCACAATTTTTGATATTATAATTGCAAAGAGCTAAAAAAACACATTTTAAAAAAAATTATCGTCTCAATATGAGTTACCAACCGAAAGTTATGGTAACTAAATTTTTTAAATCCAACATCTTTCCAGACCCCTTTCCAAAAATGTAAATTTTTTTTATGCTTGTATTTTTTTTTACTACGTCCCAAATTTTTTTTTAGATTTCTAACTCACAGTTTCATTATTTCTGTGACTGCATGGAAAAATAACATTAACAAAACAATGGCATTGAAGGATAACAATAATTATTACTCACAATTTTCACAATTGGGTGAAAATACAGTGACACCGAAGGAGCAGATCACGATGGACGGCGAGTGTGCACCAAACGCAACGGAAAATGTCATGTAGTAGAATGAGCATTACAGAATCCGCAGCCTAAAATCAATTGTCCACCATTTTGTTGTGATATATTTACACACGGGCTTCAATGGCGGATGTTTGAAATGATTTGACTACATTGAATATGGATAAGAAGTTGCTCTGATACCACTGATAAAAACTGCACAATAATATGAGAAATAAACACCGAATAATAATATATAGAAATTAAGAATTCATTCGGGATATCAATTACAATGATAGAGGTTACATTTTATAATGTTTGATCTCCTACAAAGGTGGAGTCAAACTTCATCTTCAATCCATCATATCACTCTCCATGAATCTCTCAAACCTATCTCCTAATATCTCTCAAACATCAAAATAGCTACGTGAGTTGTTTATTCAACAAGCTTCACTCACACACAACTATTAACTATATTATTAATATGAGTTGTATTAACTCATTATTAATAATATTACAATTTATTAATAATGTTACACAATATATTTGTAACATTCACTCCCCTATTGTTAACATTATTAATTCCCAATATACACTCCCCTAATGTTGACAAGGTGTTAGAAAAAATAATCACACTTCCTTCTGCAGCTTGCCGCCTATGCGTGCTCATGATCTGGATGGTTTTTTAGGACAACCAACAACCTGTAAGGATGGTTTTACAAGGACAACCAACAACCTCAACAAGGATGGTTTTACAGGACAACCAACAACCTAAAACAAAGGATGGTTTTACAGGACAACCAACAACCCAAATATCATGTTGTTTCTTTTCCTTTGTGCTTTCATCTGTCCACTATGTATTTCCTTCAAGGGAATATGTAGGAACCACTGCTTACTGAATACAAACTGAATAGAGGGAAAATTGAACATTGAAACCATGTTTTAGTTCCCCCCTCAATGTGAACATTTCACTTATTCAAACAAGAACTCTGAAATCATACTGCAAAACTGAAAAAAAACTGAAAACACACATACACACACACACTACCACCACAACTTCATGTGGCCCATCGTTGGTGATTGACGAGAGGTCATCTGATTGACCTCCAGCCTTCATTGCCTTCATCCTCCATGAAAATGCACTCTTTACTTAATACAAGAAGTCTTCATCACTTTGCTAAGCATTTGTTTCCTCATTATCAGAGTGGGGAGACTTCATATCCCAATCACTTTCTTCATCTTTGTTTTCAAAAATGAAGGCTTTATCCTTCAATTTAACATCAAGTAAATCTTGTGCTCTTTTCTTACAATACATAATACCATGTCCAGGAACATTACAATAGTGACAAAGAATTTTTTGTGGAAATTTGGAGGTTGATTTTTGTTTAAAATAAGGCTTGAATTTTCCTTTAGCATATTATTTGTTTCTAACATACATTGCAGTTTCTTCTAGATCAATCTTCTTGGTTCTATTTTCTTCTTCTATGAGAGAAGAAATTAAATCCTCTAGACTCAGATTTATTTTTCTCAAAGTGAAGACAATATTAGAATAGCTAGGAGGCATGCTATTAAGTAATAGTGACTTTTTCTTCATCATCAAGCACATCAAATTTGATTCCAGATAATTGATTTGAAATAGAATGAAACTTACTGATATGTTCCACCATACTTTCTCCTTCCTCCATTTTGAGTCCGAACAACTTTTATTTGAGTGCTTACTGTTGCGCTCTCTGCTTGTGACCCAAAAATTTTCTCAATGTCATCCTAGATCAAATGTGATGTCTTTGTTAGATCTATGTGATGCAGGTAGGCATCAGATAAACCTAGGCCAATAATCATTGTTTCTTTTCGATCCTTGACTTTCCCATTTTGCTGCTTCATCTATGTCGTGTGGTTTATTGATTTTTCCTTCTATAATCTCCCATATAGATCTTTGTTAATCAACAATAATTAAGTTCTAACCTGCCAGGTATGGAAATATTTGCCTTCAAATTTTTCAATTCGATTCAACTTATCCATGTTGATAGTAAAAAAATTGGACATCGGTTTCCCACCGAAAATGCATCTGCAAAGCAAAAAAAAATTCTCGTTTACAATTTTTGATATTATCAATGTAAAGAGCTAAAAAAACACACATTTTAAAAAAAAATATATCTCAATATGAGTTACCAACCGAAAGTTATGGTAACTAAATTTTTTAAATCCAACATCTTTCCAGACCCCTTTCCAAAAATGGAATTTTGTTTCTGCTTGTATTTTTTTTACTACGTCCAAAAATTTTAAAAAATGGAACAGAAGATTTTTAACTCACGGTTTCATGATTTCTGCGACTACGTGTGAAAACAAACATGAAAAAAACAGTGAAGCTGAAGGACAACAATAATTATAACTCACAATTTTCATGATTGGGTGAAAATACAGTGACGTCGAAGGAGAAGATCACAATGGACGGTGAGTGTGCCACCAAACGCAACAGAAAACGTCATGTAGTAGAATGGGCACTACAGAATCCGCAGACAAAAATAAATTTTCCACCATTCTGTTGTGATAGATTTGCAAGTGGGATTCAATGGCAAGATGCTTGAAATGATTTGACTACATGGAATATGGATCAGAAGCTGCTCTGATACCACTGATAAAAATTGTACAATAATATGAGAAATAAATATCGAATAATTATATATAGAAATTAAGAATTCATTCAGGATATGAATTACATTGATAGAGGTTACATTTTATAATGTTTGATCTCCTACAAAGGTGGAGTCAAAACTTCATCTTCAATCCCTCATATCACTCTCCATGAATCTCTCAAACCTATCTCCTAATATCTCTCACTCTTATTAAACCAAAATAGCTACGTGAGTTGTTTATTCAACAACTTCACTCACACACAACTATTAACTATATTATTAATATGAGTTGTATTAACTCATTATTAATAATATTACAATTTATTAATAATGTTACACAATATATTTGTAACATTCACTCCCCTATTGTTAACATTATTAATTCCCATATACACTCCCCTAATGTTGACAAGGTAGAAAAAATAATCACACTTCCTTTTGCAGCTTGTCGCCTATGTGTGCTCATGATCTAGATGGTTTTAGGATGGCCAACAACGTTAAACAAGGAGGACAACCAACAACCTTAACAAGGATGGTATTACAGGACAACCAACAACCTCAACAATGGATGGTTTTATATTAAAACTAACAACCTAGAACAAAGGATGGTTTTATAGGACAACCAACAACCCAAATATCATGTTGTTGCTTTTCCTTTGTGCTTTCATCTATCCACTATGTTTTTCCTTTAGGGAATATGTAGGAACCACTGCTTACTGAATAAAAATTGAATAGAGGGAAAATTGAACATTGAGACCATGTTCCAGTTCCCCCCCTCAATGTGAACATTTCACTTATTCAAACAGGAACTTTGAAATCATATTGCACACAACTGAAATAAACTACAAATCTAAAATAAAAAAATGAAAACACACACATACACACACACTACCACCACAACTTCGTGTGGCCCCATCATTGGTGACTGATGAGAGGTCGCTGATTGACCTCCAGCCTCCATTGCCTCCATCCTCCAATGAAAATGCACTCTTTACTTAATACAAGAAGTCTTCATCACTTTGCTGAGCATTTGTTTCCTCATTATCAAAGTGGGGAGACTTCATATCCCAATCACTTTCTTCGTCTTTGTTTTCAGAAATGAAGGCTTTATCCTTCAAATTACCATCAATTAAATCTTGTGCTCTTTTCTTACAATACATAATACCATGTCCAGGAACATTACAATAGTGACAAAGAAATTTTTGTGGACCTTGGGAGGTTGATTTTTGTTTAAAATAAGGCTTGAATTTTCCTTTAGCATATGATTTGTTTCTACCATACATTGCAGTTTCTTCTAGATCAATCTTCTTGGTTCTATTTTCTTCTTCTATCAAAGAAGAAATTAAATCCTCTAGACTCAGATTTATTTTTCTCAAAGTGAAGACCATATTAGAATAGCTAGGAGGCATGCTATTAAGTAATACCACTTTTGCATCATCATCAAGAACATCAAATTTGATTCCATCCAATTGATTTGAAATAGAATGAAACTTACTGATATGTTCCACCATACTTTCTCCTTCCTCCATTTTGAGTCCGAACAACTTTTGCTTGAGTGCCACTGTTGCGCTCTCTGCTTGTGACCCAAAAATTTTCTCAATGTTTTCTAGATCAAATGTGATGTCTTTGTTAGATCTATGTGATGCAGGTAGGCATCAGATAAACCTAGGCCAATAATCATTGTTGCTTTTTGATCCTTGCTTTCCCATTTTGCTGCTTCATCTATGTCATGTGGTTTATTGATTTTTACCTCTACAATCTCCCATAGATCTTTGTTAATCAACAATAATTGAGTTCTAACCTGCCATGTATGGAAATATTTTCCTTTGAATTTTTCAATTCGTATCAACTTATCCATAGTAAAACAATGGACGTCGGTTTCCACCGAAAATGCGTCCGTGAGCAATTTTATTTTACAATTTTTGATATTATCAATGCAAAGAGCTAAAAAAAACACACATTTTAAAAAAAATATCATCTCAATCTGAGTTACCAGCTGAAAGTTATGGTAACTAAAATTTTAAATCCAACATCTTTCCGGACCCCTTTCCAAAAATGGAATTTTTTTTATGCTTGTGTTTTTTTTACTACGTCCAAAAATGGCAAAAAATGGAACAAAATATTTCTAACTCACGATTTCACGATTTCCGCGATTGTGTGAAAACAAACATGAAAAAATAGTGAAGCTGAAGGACAACAATAATTATAACTCACAATTTTCATGATTGTGTGAAAATACAGTGACGCAGATCACGATGGATGATGAGTGTGTGCCAAACGCAGTAGAAAACGTCATGTAGTAGAATGAGCACTGGATAATCTACTAACCAAAATCAATTGTCCACCATTTGTTGTGATAGATTTACAAGTGGGATTCAATGGAAGATGCTTGAAATGATTTGACTACATGGAATATGGATCAGAAGCTACTCTGGCACCACTGATAAAAATACACAATAATATGAGAAATAAACACCAAATAATAATATATAGAAATTAAGAATTCATTCGGGATGATCAATTATAATGATAGAGGTTACATTTTATAGTGTTTGATCTCCTACAAAGGTGGATTCAAACTTCATCTTCAATCCCTCATATCACTCTCCATGAATCTCTTAAACCTATCTCCTAATATCTCTCAAACCAAAATAGCTACGTGAGTTGTTTATTCAACAACTTCACTCACACACAACTATTAACTATATTATTAATATGAGTTGTATTAACTCATTATTAATAATATTACAATTTATTAATAATGTCACAATATATTTGTAACATTCACTCCCCTATTGTTAACATTATTAATTCCCATATACACTCCCCTAATGTTGACAAGGTAGAAAAAATAATCACACTTCCTTTTGCAGCTTTTCACCTATGTGCGCTCATGATCTGGATGGTTTTGTAGGATGGCCAACAACCTAACAAGGATGGTTTTACATCACGACAATGTGAAACAAAGGATGATTTTACAATACAACCTCAACTTAAAATAATGGATGTTTTTACTAAACAACCAACAAGCTAAAAAAAAGGATGGTTTTACAGGACAACCAACAACCCAAATATCACGCTATTGCTTTTCCTTTGTGTTTTCATCTATCCACTATGGCTTTCCTTCAAGGAATATGTAGGAACCACTTCTTACTGAATACAAACTGAATAGAGGGAAAATTAAACATTGAGACCATGTTCTAGTTCCCCCCCTCAATGTGAACATTTCACTTATTCAAACAGGAACTTTGAAATCATATTGCACACAACTGAAATAAACTGCAAATCTGAAAAAACACACATACACACACATTGCCACCACAACTTCGTGTGGCCCCATCGTTGGTGACTGATGAGAGGTCACTGATTGACCTCGAGCCTTCATTGCCTCCGTCCTCCATGAAAAATGCATTCTTTACTTAATACAAGAAGTCTTCATCACTTTTTTGAGCATTTGTTTCCTCATTATCAGAGTGGGTAGTCTTCATATCCCAATCACTTTCTTCGTCTTTGTTTTCAAACATGAAGGCTTTATCCGTCAAATTACCATCAAGTAAATCTTGTGCTCTTTTCTTACAATACATAATACCATTTCCAGGAACATTACAATAGTGACGAAGAATTGTTTTGTGGAACTTCGGAGGTTTGATTTTTGTTTAAAATAAGGTTTGAATATTATTTTAGCATATGATTTGTTTCTAACATACATTGTAGTTTCTTTTAGATCAGTCTTCTTGGTTCTATGTTCTTCTTCTATCAGAGAAGAAATTAAATCCTCTAGACTCAGATTTATTTTTGCTCAAAGTGAAGACAATATTAGAATAGCTAGGAGGCATGGTATTAAGTAATAAGCTTTTACATCATCATCAAGCATATCAAATTTGATTCCAAATAATTGATTTGAAATAGAATGAAACTTACTGATATGTTCCACCATACTTTCTCCTTCCTCCATTTTTAGTGAGAACAAATTTTTCTTGAGTGTTACTGTTGTGCTCTCTACTTGTGACCCAAAAATTTACTCAATGTTTTATAGATCAAATGTGATGTTTTTGTTAGATCTTTGTGATGCAGGTAGGCAACAGATAAACCTAGGCCAATAATCGTCATGTTGCTTTTCGATCCTTGCTTTCCCATTTTGCTGCTTCATCTACATCATGTGGTTTACTGATTTTTATTTCTATAATCTCCCATAAATCTTTGTTAATCAATAACAATTGAGTTCGAACCTGCCATGTATGGAAATATTTTCCTTCGAATTTTTCAATTCGTATCAACTTATCCATAGTAAAACAATGGACATCGGTTTCCACCGAAAATGCATCCGCAAAGTCAAAAAAATTTAGTTTTATTTTTTTTTAACAATTTTTGATATTATCAATGCAAAGAGCTAAAAAAAACACACATTTTAAAAAAAAAATATCATCTCAATCTGAGTTACTAGCTGAAAGTTATGGTAACTACAAATTTTAAATCCAACATCTTTCTGGACCCCTTTCCAAAAATGGAAAAAAAATCTTTTTTCTATTTTTTTTACTACGTCCAAAAATGGCAAAAAACAGAACAAAAGATTTCTTACTCACGGTTTCACAATTTCCGTGACTGCATGGAAAAAAACATGAACAAAACAGTAACGCCAAAGGATAACAACTCACAATTTTTGATGGATGAACAAAACAGTGATTCCGAAGGAGTAGATCACGATGGATGGCGAGTTTACACCAAACACAAGAAAACGTCATGTAGTAGAATGAGCACTGCAAAATCTGCAGGCCAAAATCAATTGTCAACCATTTCCTTGTGATAGATTTACACGCGGGCTTCAATGGCAGATTTTTGAAATGATTTGACTACATGGAATATGGATCAAAAGCTACTCTGAAACCACTGATAAAAACTACACAATAATATGAGAAATAAACACCGAATAATAATATATAGAAATTAAGAATTCATTCGGGATATAAATTACAATGATAGAGGTTACATTTTATAATGTTTGATCTCCTACAAAGGTAGAGTCAAACTTCATCTTCAATCCCTCATATCACTCTCCATGAATCTCTCAAACCTATCTCCTAATATCTCTCAAACCAAAATAGCTACGTGAGTTGTTTATTCAACAACTTCACTCACACACAACTATTAACTATATTATTAATATGAGTTGTATTAACTCATTAGTAATAATATTACAATTTATTAATAATGTTACACAATATATTTTTTACAGCTGACAATATAGTAGCATATGTGGCGGCCGAGAGAATACTATATGAGACACATACATCACTCTTTTGGAACCCTTGTGTAGCCCATTTCCTTGACCTTCATTTGGAGGACATAGGGAAAATTGATTGGGTAAGAATGGTTATAGAAGATGTAAGAAATATAACGAAGTACATATATAATCACCTTTGGGGTTTTTAGCTTGATAAAAGAGCACACTAAGGGGAAATAACTTGTATGAGAGGGTGTCATAATGTTTGTAACTAACTTCCTAAGGTTACAAAGTATTTCTAGTTTGTTGACATTGTTAAAGCAAATGTTTTTGAGTCAAACATGGCTAGAATCAAAATATTAAAAGAAATCCGATAAAGGATCGTAAAAGGTAATTTTTGAGGATGTCTTTGCGAATACAGTTATGGAGATCATCAAGGTAACTGTACATACCCAAAATTGTAAGGTATTGTACTGCCAGAACAGTGTAACAAGTACCTTGATGATGATACAGGTCTCCTCGCAAGGTGTTCGAGATTCGGAAAATCCCTTGGAGTATGCGTTAACATCCCGCATGTCCCGCCTAGCCCCAGCGCCCTTTGTTTTCCCCCCCCTTTTTCTGTCTTTCCTTGGCCTTTTGTTCTTCAGTGACGAAACCGCCGACCTACAGGGTGGCGGTCTCGTGACCGCCACCCTGAACAGGGCGGCGGTCCTGTAAACCCGCTG
Source organism: Taxus chinensis (assembly GCA_019776745.2). Classification (NCBI taxonomy): domain Eukaryota; kingdom Viridiplantae; phylum Streptophyta; class Pinopsida; order Cupressales; family Taxaceae; genus Taxus; species Taxus chinensis. The sequence goes on from CM034150.1 coordinate 17,247,687, forward strand.
CCCTGCTCAGAGCGGCGGTCCTGGTGCACTTTTTCTATAACATTCTTTTGACGTGACCTCACGTGAAATTATCACGATTCACCAGATTTTCTTTGCCGACTTGAGCATTGCATTTATGTTTTTGGTCCCTTGGAATAGTGTTTTTTTTCTTTGTTTATTGTTTAAGAGTTCCATTTGGTTTTGGTTTTTTGGAGTGTTGGAATTCCTATAAATGCATGGTTTATGCATGAAGCAAATAGTCTACCCCCTCATTCAATTGTTAGATGTCTTTTGAGTCTCAGTGGTTTCAGTCTTTTAGCTTGCTTAGGTTTAGATAGCCATAGTGTTAACTCCTTGCATGTTTAGATAGTATTGTTCAGCTGTTAGTAAGCCACAGACCCATCTTGTGTAGGCAGTGCTGTTATCTCATCCAAATCCAGTTAGAAGCTTGCCTCTGAGTTTCATCTGTATGCCGTAAATTTGGTTTTTATTGTGTCTTGGAGTTCTTAGTTCAATCATTATATGCCTGGTTAGCTTTATTCAGCTGTTGGTAAGCCCACATATCCAACTTATGCAAGAAGTGTCTTTAATTTTAATCCAATCTATTGGAACAGAATCACTTAGGAAGCCATTAAAGTTACAGGTTTTGCTCTTCGTATAGGATAGTTACAAGTTCTGGTCACTTCATGTTGCATGGCTCGTAGTAAAATCCCGCTAGGAATCGCATAAGCCAAGCTCTGTACTCTTGCGCTATCCCTCTCCTACTAGCATTTTTGGTGTACATTCTGAGCTGTCCTTGTCCCAAAATCTACTCTTATCGGTGCCTAGCATTACACGCTTTTTCTGGAATCCACGTGAACACAAAATAACGAGGAGATCATACTAAGGGGACGAGATCACATACAACATCGGATCCACCATTGTTTTGCGGAGTCCACCGGTTTTACATTTCAAAGTTCTAGTCAGATTCATATCAAATAGAGTAGTTAATCACTTTATTTCATTTCATTCTATTCTCGACATTGCCAGGGAAGCTGTGGGGATTGATAGTTTCTGAGAAACTATGATTCACTCCTCACTTATGAGGTAGGATCGAGAATCTTGCCGGTAGATTAGACAAACTGTTTTATTTAGAGTAATTCTATAAAATCGCATAGGAAAATAACTACACTCGGTTATCTTGTCTGTTTCAAATTATTGTTTAGTTTATTATTCCTAGATATGCTTAAAATAGTTTTCTTTCCTTAAAAATTATTAAAATTTTTCTTAGAAGAATAAAAGTTATACAGTTAGATTTATTTCACATAGTTTGAATTTGCTTTGTTACAATTAGATTTGAATTTTGTTTCGTATGAAAATCACGGGACCTCAAGAGCCCAGGGAATATATATTTGAGCCAATCATGCCTCAACCAAACCTAGTCACAGCAATAGTTGACATAGACCAAAATCTCAGGATACAAGTATTCCGAACAACCACAGATTTACAACAGATCAGTCCTCAACTAAGAGGATTAAATATAGAAGATGACCAAGCACACATGCATTTTGGTCGAAGTCAACCAAACTATAGCATTGCCCTAGGCACAACACTCCACATGACTGTAGAAGGGCTCGAAAGAGAATACACATTTCAGGTACGATCCTTTAGTTTCCACAGCTAGACGCTGGAGACACCCCTCGTAGATATAGATACCAGCTTAAGAATCCAGGTTGTGAGAACATCTATAAGGTATTTTGAAGAAGATTACACAACTATTGGTTCTAAATATAGAAGCTGAGAAAGCATAGACTACTACTGGATACTAGGGATTAGAACTTGATCTTGCATATAACCATAACAGGACAACAAAAACCAAGATTCCATGGTTGTGATCCACAGATCCCACAGCCCAATGAGTCCATAAGTCAATTAGATATAGACACTAGCCTACGCATCTTGGTATTCAGGTCCACTCTACTTCCACCTATCATCATTGAACAACTGTCCTTACTAGATATAGCCAGCTAACGAAGCTAGGGAATTCTGGACTAGGCCAGAAAATCGTCCGTAGAGTCAATTTATATTCATCATCCACCATATGACCTTATCAAGAGATATACACGAAACTATCCTAGGTCATTTTCCACGTATTCCACAACCCATAGATCAAATCACGCCAGAGCTCGATATTGATTGGAGCCTTCGAGAAGTCATCCTTGTTGATCGATCTATCAAACCAGTCCAAGTTAGAAGGGCCTTCTTTGCTTTAGATTCGAAAATTCCACTAGTGCGTGTCAAAGACATTAGATTTCCTAACTAGTTTGTCTGAATCCAATGCATATTCTAACCCCCACCGGCTGTCTTGGCACGACCTCGGGAGGTCGGGTACACGGAAGAGTTACTTGTTGATTCTCAACGCTTGCCTGTCACTTTTCTGGCGTACAAAATTGGTGAACCCGACGTGAAACAAAGAACTATTTCACCTTCTCTTTGAGAAGTTTCAAATCTTCTCTCATCCACCTTCGCTCCTTTCCATTATTCTGCGGGTATTCATATACCCCCCAAATATGTCGGGATTCGATGCATATGGTAGACCCCTCTTGGGTCTTGAGGCATACTATGCCCAACAGAATAGGCAATCATCAACCTCGCTCTCAGTAATGGGGTGACAACTATTTAACTAATCAGTTGTCGGCAACACAACCCCAAGAATCAGATATAGTTCGTCTTTTCAAACTGAGGAGTTAGATCAACCCCCCTCGAACCCAACAAATAGAACCTTCAAGTTCAAACAATATGACGTTTACCGGAGAATCTGGTTCATCTCCTCAAATGCTACTCAGACCACAAGTTAGTCGGCAATCAGATCCATACCTAGTCTTAGATGATGGACAGCCAACACGTTATCTTAGGAGTGAACAACACTCTCGGGGAATGTACCCACTTATAGGAGGTTTACAAATACAACCTGAAATCTCTTTTCAAGAAAATACCTCTATGCCACTGCATACAGGAAATATTATTGGAGAAACTTGGAAAGATAGCGATTAATTTATGACAGGATATCACGTACCTATACAACACCAAGGTATACAACAAATGCCACTTAGGCAAAGTACCGTGACTTCACCAAATGAAGTCATTTCAACGTTAGTAGAAAGAGTGAGAGGGTTAGAACTGGCTCAAGCAATTCATAATTCTCCGTTCATACAAATAGGAAGTTCCAATCCTCCATACCACTCTGGCCAGGTAGATCTCCTTACGGGAGTAGGCACGTTAGGCATGCCTCCTCAATATCCACAATAAACTCCAACAAGGCCTATCATCTCTAACACAATTCCTCCCGGTCTAGTGTCAAACAGTCCGTTCCTTGACAATACCCCATCCTACTTAAACATATACTCTAAATCACCACAAGGAGACATGTTCTCCTCTCCCGGCATGTTTGCTCAAACACAGGAACCTCCTTATGCCCCTGCCAACGTATACGCTGCACTGTATCAACAACCTATCCCACCACCACTCCCTCAGTAAACACCATCAATGGTCGAAAGCTATGCGATAGGGACTTATTCAGAATACCTAAAGGAACCCTTATATTTCACCATACGAAGCGTCATGCTCCCTGATTTTCCCAAGTTCAAGGGTGAGGGAGATCTAAACGCACATATCAAAGCTTACGCTACAGCCATTTGGGAATTACTCCCATGGGATGGGGTTGTTGCTAAAATATTCCCCAAAACATTGGAATGGCATTTCTCTCGATTGGTATTACAGAATACCTGAGGCTTCCATACATTCATTCAAACAACTTATGTCTGAGTTCATCAAGGCCTTCGACATGAACAAACTATTAAGAACAGGAATCAGGGAGTTCTTACACATCAAACAAGAGCATAACGAGTTTTTCATCCACTTCATCCAAAGGTGGCATACCGTCCTTTATTCATCAGCAAGTGCTCCAAACATGGATCAGATGGAACTATGCAATTTATTCCTTCATTCTCTCAGTAAGGAGGTGAAGGAAGAAGTCCAAAAGTTCCCACTAAGAACTTACGATGAAGTACTTGAGAGCGCTCTTTCGAATAGACCAAGCAGCGATAGATAATGGTCGTAAGACATATGGAACAAACGGGAGGTTAATCACCTCCACTCAAAACACTACAACTACCACAAATGTCAATCAAGGACCCAAAATCCTTAACAAAAATCGTGGGGTAACAATGGAGTGGGGTAACCGACCTAGCCCAAGAGGGTAAATATTGTTAATGCTCCGTTACAAACAAATAACCAACGAAACAACAAATTTACCCCCGACAATCAACATAGTGGATTTTAAAACCATCCACAACAAAAAAAAAAAGCAACGGTGAAATCCCATACAAGGGCCAAGCCAAAACTCATTTGGTTACCAAAAACCAAAGTCAAAACCAGAAACAACAATTCCAAAACTTTGGTCCTAATAGGCAACAGTTTGATCAGAATTTTAGGCCACAATACACACCAAACCAAAAAAATGGGAATTACAACCGCAATTCTTATTGTGGTTTCCATAAAATTCGGGGTCACGATACTAGAACGTGCCGTGACTACAATAAATTTATGCAACACTTGCTAGAAGAACAAAGACAATTCTTCATAGACCTGTTTTTTGCGGATCCCGTCTCATCATCACCAAATACTCTCACAGGGGCCAATTTCTCCTCAGAATGCTCCTCAGCTCAAGATCTTTAATGATCCGCTCCCAAATCATGATAGCAATAGGCTGAATCCAACCGGAACAAACAAAGGTGCAGTGATGGGAAACAATGATCATAAAGCCTCGACTTCATTAAATCCGTCAGTTGTGCCACAGTTGGGAGCTCAATCAAGACCTAAGATAGTTAGTTTGGTAGAATTAGACCCTGAACTACCTATCAAAGCTATAACAAGAACACGATAGTATTTCTCTCAACCGCGCCCAAGTCATCTTCCAGAGACAGATAAGAGTCATCAAATAGTTGAAAAAACACCCATCGGTGCCTATGATTTAATTAGTGACCTAACAAAGACCTTCTCACACATTTCATTTTTTGGACTTACTATAGAACTCTCCCCCTCACAGAGTTGCTCTTTTAGAAGCATTAGGTCTAGGCCATCTAATTAACATCACTCCACCTCCCAAAACACAAGTAAATCACATAGATTTTGATATCCACTCTCCAGGGCAGCCAGACATGGATGTCGAATTCATTATCGAAATAAGTAAAATGCCCACAGATGCTGAGATCGCACGCCGAGGTGACCCAGCCTTACACTTGCAAGTGTGGGTTTATAATAACTATGTAAAACAGGAAATGGTTGACGATGGGGCCGCAGTTAACATAGTCCCTTTCTCTTTCCCTCTAAAAACTTGGATATGGAGAAACAAACTATTCCACTCCATGAAATACCTTGAGAGGCTATGATAGCCTTAAAGCCACTTCCATAAGAACTATAATACTGCCGGTCACCTTAGGGACCAAAACCATCTTGACTTAAGTTTTATATTATAGATTGGGAAAAATAACTATAATATGATCCTCGGCCGACCCTTGGATACATCGAATGAAGGCAATCCCTTCCACTTTATTTCAAGAAGTAAGATTCTTGCATCTAGGAAAGGTATTTGTAGCCAAAGGCGATCCAAAACATTTCAATTTACACCTAGCTGATTTAAAGAAAAGACCAGGGGTGCACTCAGAATTTGAACTTCCAACAAACCAACTTAATAAATCCTCTGACCCAAAGCCAGAGGAAAAGTTGGTACCTTCAACGGATATTGAAACTACCAGTGTAGCCAAAACAATTCCAACCCCTAAAGATAAAACTAAAGAAACGAGTATCATTAGGGACTACTGCGAAAATCGTTGAGTTGATAGAACAAGATTCACCAATGTTCTTACCATTCGATTTAGTATGCATAGGATTTTCCCTAGGTGTTGGTTCCTTCCCAGCAGAAGATCTCTGTGTGGTAGAAGTAGAGTGCACAAACGCAAAATATGCCCCAACAACTATACTCCCGGCTAAGTATTGGAATCTCCATTTCGATGGAGTTAAATGTCGTTATGGAGCAGGGGCAGGTATAATTCTTACTTCGCCTGAGGAGAAAGTCCTCCCATTCACTTTTCAATTAAACTTTGAATGTAAAAACAATGGCACTGAGTACGAAGCCCTCCTCCTTGGCCTTACCTTAGCCAAAAGAATTGGTATTGATAACATCAGAGTCCTAGGAGACTCACAATTAGTGACAAACCAAGTTTCTGAAGGTATATGAAACTAAAGCCGAATATTTGCAACTCTACAAAAATCCTGTATTAGATTTAAGAAAGGCGTTTAATTTTATATCCATTGAAGAAATCCCTCGAGAGAAAAATCTTCTCACCGATTCAATAGCAACCTCAGCATCACATTTTACTGCAAGCAATGAGTTAAAAGATACCCAGTTCACAGTGTCCATTCGTGATGAACCATTGATAAAAATAATGACAAATCCTCTTTCAAGCAAAAGTGAATCTACCATCCTAGACCATGTCGGAAATGATGCGGCTACTTTGGATTACTTAAATTCCTATGCAGCACTACATCTCTCCTATCACATGCTAGATTTATCCCTGATTGTGCATTCGTCTTCCTACTTCGGAAATCCCGTAACGGATCTTCCCTCACAAACGGAGCCTAGCATATATGCAATAGAAAATGGGGATGATCTATATTTACCCTCCAGCACCCACCTGAGTTCAAAGAGGGTAATGCCTCTTTGATCGAGGAAACAATCGATGTCAACATCGGGACAGAAGATGAACCAAGAATATTGAAACTAGGTTCTTCATTAACCCCAGAAGAAGTGGAAATACATACTCAGATTCTCAAAGAACATCAGAAGGCGTTTGCATTTAATTACAAGGAGATGACGGGAGTCGCACCCCACATTGCGGTGCACAACCTCGTCACTAGATCAGATGCAAAGCCAATTAAACAAAAATCAAGACCCATGAAGCCCAAAGTAGCTCTCATGGTAAAAGAGGAAGTAATAAAACTCCTTCAGGTATGATTCATCAAGACAGTTGACTACTCCCAATGGGTATCTAACATCATTCCCGTTCTCAAGAAGAACGGAAAGATACGCATTTGCATAGATTTCTGAGACATCAACAAAGCATGTCCTAAAGATGATTTCCCATTACCATCCATAGACGTTATCATTGATGCAACAACTGGTTTTGAACTCTTGTCTCTCATGGATGGATTCTCTGGATACAACCAAATCAGAATATCCGAGCAAGATCAAGCTAAAACCACGTTCATAACTCCTTGGGGAACCTATTGCTACGCTGTTATGCCATTCGGCCTCAAGAATGCCGGTGCTACCTACCAGCGAGCTATGACATACATATTTCACGATCTAATTCATAAGATCATGGAATCTTACGTGGGATGACTTATTGGCCAAAGCCAAGAAGCGTTGTGACCATCCGGAAGTACTCCGCGTCATTCTCTCACGTCTAATAGAATACAGAGTCACGCTAAATCCAGAGAAATGCGTCTTTGGTGTAACAGGAGGAAAACTCCTAGGCTATATCATATCGTCACGGGGAATAGATGTGGACCCAACCAAAATTCAGGCTGTCCTCGAAATGGTTCCACCTTTGGATGAATCTGGAATCAGGTCATTTCTCGGAAAGCTAGGTGCAATCCAAAGATTTATCCCGGACTTAAGCTTCGCCATTCATCCAATCAATAATTTACTCAAGAAAGACTATAGCATTGATTGGACCGAAGACTGCAATGAAGCTTTCAACGCAGTTAAACGTTTCTTGCTGTCACCACCTACGCTAATGCCACCTAAGCAAGATCACCCTTTGATTTTATACTCACGAGCTACCAATGTCTCACTAGCCTGTATGTTGGCCCAAGAAGATGATAACAAGAGAGAACGTGTGATTTATTTCATTAGCCGAACACTGCTCGACTATGAAACACGCTATACACAGGCAGAACGAGAATGCCTTGCCATAGTCTTTGCTACTAAACTCCTAAGACATTATATGCTGAATCAAGAAACGAAGGTCATGGTAAAAACGAACCATTTACGAACTTTTCTCACACAAGGTTCCTTGTCTAAAAAGGCTGGACATTTTATAACCTTAATGGGAGAGTTTGAATTAACATTTGTGAATCAAAAATCAGTTAAAGGACAAATCATTGCGGATTGGTTAGTTGACAATCCATTAGATAGAGGCTATCTAGTAGATTTATATTTTCTTGATGAGTGCGTATACTACATCGAAACATCGACCCGCTATCTCTGAGTGTCCTTGGTACACTGATATCATTAAATATATCATAGACCATACGTACCTGGAGGCAGTTACACCACAACAAAGAAGGCGGTTTACGCATAATCGTAGCTAAATATGTCATTATAGAGCAGGTGCTCTATCAAAAAGCATTCGATGGAATGCTCTTAAGGTGTGTTGACATAGAAGAGTCCAAGAGGATTCTCCATGAATCCCACAACGGTATATGTGGAGGCCACTTCGGTGGCCATGCCACCGCTTGAAAAATACATCGAATGGGCTATTTCTGGCCCACTCTAGAATGTGACGCGATAGAGTTTGCACGCAAGTGTCATAAATGTCAAGAGTTCTCTCATGAGATCCACATCGCTGGCACAAGCTCTACAACCAATCACAACTCCATCGCCCTTTTCTACATGGGGTCTAGACTTAATCGGTAAATTCTCTCCCTCATCCATAGTACGGCCATAATTTTATAATCGCGGCCACTGAATATTTTACCAAATGGGTAGAGACCATGCCTCTTACTAATGTACCTAGTTCTGTAATCGCTAAGTTCATTTTAAACCAAATCATTTGCAAGTATGGTATCCCGCAAATCATTATCTCCGATAATGGAACTTCTTTTAAGAATGAAGAAATTCATGAAATATGCAATAAATTTAAGATAAGCCATCATACGACTTCCTTTTATTATCCCCAAGCCAACGAACAGGATGAAGCAACAAATAAAACACTGAAAGCCATTCTCCTTAAAACGGTAAAAGAAAACCAGCGACATTGGCATTTAAAGTTATACCCGGCCTTGCTGGGCCCACCGAACCTCAATAAGAACACCAACGGGAGCAACTCCTTTCTCCACTGGTATTTGGGGCAGAAGCAGTTCTCCCACTCGAGGTTCGAAATACCTAGTCTCCCATATTTCATTACAAGGAGATCTCTGGATGAAGACTCGTTACAGAGAATCGCGTCTTTCCCAACTAGAAAGCCTAGATAAAACCAAGTTAGATGTTGAAGTAGTGACATAGAGTCTTACGCTGACCGGATATGCCGACATGTACAACAAGAAGATCTATGAATGTGACATATAACGAAGGTGATCTAGTTCTAAGGTTGGACAGCCGGATCGACAAGAAGACTGACGAGGGAAGGAAATTCTGGCCGAAATGGTTGGGCCCATACCGAGTCATGAAAGACTACGGGAATGGTGCATATCTCTTATGTACGTTATAAGGCGAGGAGTTTGGCGAAACAGTCAATTCCCTGCACCTCAAACATTTCTATGCATAAGTAGCTAACGCTACCTATATAGCTATCTACATTGCATTTTCCATATAAATTAGGATCATTTTGTCCATTCGTTTCTTACACAGATTGTGATCAAGGAGTCTTTTCTCAAAAGCAATTAATTACAAACTCATGATGTTGTTGGCAAAAAACTTTCTAATAATATCTCTCCATTTTCACGATATCATCAAAATCATCTTCAAAAATCTTTTATCAAATAAAATCAAACATGACGAAGTCCTAACGGTAACCATACCAAGATCTGCAAGTTTGTTCTCGCTTTGATTTCTTCTTAGGATAGGTGTCTTGCCTATGGTCTGTTCTAGAAGCTTCATGGTGTCACATCTATCCCATATACACATCTCTTTGGAAATAAGCATATATTAACATTTTACTCAAAAAGACAAGTTAAAAAGTGATTAAAACAGATAATTTTATTTTTACACATTTCCTTGGCCCACCAACCTTCAGTGATGAGCTTGCATCTCTTACTAGTGACATAGGGTTGGGAAAGGATGGAAATGCCCTTACTCGCCTATGCCTTTCCCACGGTGATAAACCCATGCTTCTTACTGGTAGCATGGGGCAAAGTGTAGGGGGTCCTATAGACAATGCAAACGTTAAAAGGTTATAAACAAACTATTCAAACTTTGAGTCAAAAAAAAATGAATCAGATGTTCAAAATTCCAAGAGAGTCAAAATCCTAAAAATCCAGGGTTTTGTCTACTATGTGGCCATCTATGGGTCTAAGTCTAGATAAACGCACAAAGCAAGTTGCACCCAAAACTATGAAGTCATTCAGGTAGAGTAAGTCTTGTAGTTTTCAATTTGGTTCCACCAAAGCTTCGTCTGTCTTCTCATCACTACCGTTTCACCATATTTCATAACTTGCGCCCTTCTTGGCTCTTGGTGATGAGCCGCTCGCATCTTACTAGTTGCGTGGAGTTAGGAGTGGGGCGAAGTTAATTTGTTCATCATACTAGTTATTCTCATAACTCTGCCCAAACAAACATGAGGTATCCAAATTGCTCACAGAAGATAAGATTTAAGATTACAATCTATCTACATTATCATGTATCAGTATCATGAAACACACAAGTAAAGTAAAGCATTTTCATCATTTGTTCACCATTGCTATACATATCTAGGAAGCTATACAAACATACATCATAGTATACACAAGGAAGCTGGAAATAGAAAGGGAAAACATCCAGTGACAAGTTTTGATCCAAAAACAAATGCATATATATAAATAATCAATGTTTATATACAATGCCATCATGCTCTAGGCATGGTCAAAACACTCAAAGAACCCGTGATATACAAAAGAATCTATGACTACAAAATACGCATAGGAGCCAAGTAGCCTCTCAACCCCCTACGCCACAACCCTGCCGAGGGAGGCGCGTGCCCCTCGCCTAGGGACTCCGGCTACGCCGGTGCTCTGAATGCACAGAGGGCTCAGGGTCCCGAGGGGGCAGCCGCAGTCTCACCACGAGAGTGGCTCCTCATAAGGCGCTCGGCTGTCCTACATCCTTGCCAAGTTTGTATGTAAGAGTCGACACCATCTTAGCCATGTGCCAAACGGGAGCAAAGACGTCAGTATGCCTAGCGGCTGCTAAAGGCTCCCCGGTGTCTACAGATAGTCTCCACACGAGTCTTATCCATAGGGATCATCAGAGAATCAGTGCATACCTTGCGGATCAGATCCCGCCACGCAATCGACAGTCTCTACAAAATAAGGAGGAAAAACGAATTAGAAACAAGAAAAGAGGCCTAAAAGATACGATATTAAAACATAAGGAGAGATAGAAAATTAAAAACCAAATCGATAACATCTAAACGACAGCACTGAAAAGAAGAAAAGATAACTTTACTCGGATCACCGAGCCTCCCAAGATGGGTCGCTAGGGCCAGCACCCGGCAGATGCCGCTAGCCGACTCCTGGGATGCTCTGTAGTAGGAGAACATACACCCCACAACGGACTCATCCTCTCCACCATGGCCCTGAGAGAGTGGGCTCCTCTGACACTAGAGTCTCTCTTCTACACTCTGCTCGGCCTCTCTGCCTGCATGATGTCTAAGTGTCATACCACTCTGCGATCACTGTCATCGTTGCTCCTCCGATCCTCCCTCTGTAAACTCCTCAGAATCGGAGTCAATATCTATGGGGTCATCGCTGCTATGAATGGGACCCGCAGCAATCTGAAGTAAAGGTGCCCGAGGTGCACCAGCTCTCCCTCTAGCCCGAACTATCCTCCTGGCTGCAATGGGAGTGCCAGGAGTGATCACTGTCCAACCACGGCCTCTAGGCCCCCCTCTAGCCTCGCGGACTGATCTATAGACTGGTGCCACTGGAGGAAGCATGCCCGTATATGGAAGGCCAAACTGCTGAGGAACCCTGCCGAAAGGATGTACCTCCACTTGTCTCACGCGGTCAATAAGCTGCCCTGTGGTGGAGAAAGAAATCAATGTAAGAGTCTCCTCTCCCCATATACCGGCCTGTTGGTCGTCAAATAGGACTTTTTAGAAGAGCAACAGTCAGGGGACAAGAAGTCCCTCCTCTTTAATGGGAGAGGTTCCCTTATTCAGAAACGAACTTATTTACAAATGTACAGAACATTGTTTTATGGTCAAACTTGGATTTTACGAAAGTGTTTTCCACAAGGATCATCAATTACACAAGGACTGAGGAAAGGGAATAAGGAGATGAGCAGAATAGCAACATTCAGAATTATAGATAGCAGAATAATTCTTCGTGTATGCGAAGCTTCAAAGAATTTAAGGACAAGATCATTTGCGTTGGCTGAATGAGATTAAATTTAAAGACACAAAGTTCTATAAATAACCTTCTTCAGATTTATTAATCAAGGACACAAAGTTCCTTCTTGGTTGTACAAGATCACTGTATTTACAAAACTAAACAGTATGCAATCAGAGAGACTAACGAGTTAGGAACAAAATGATCTCCACAATATTAAAGGAAAACACAGAGATAACAAGAATTAGATAGACAAAGAATGGAAAGCCCTTTTGTATTGATTTCTTTAAGGTCTATTTACACTTTCAGCAAATATCCAAGTTCTTCCTCCTTTGCAAAATGGTGTGGAAAGGCCATTATATAGCTTACAAGTCAGTTACTCTTCGTAACCGTTTCTTTTAATTAAAGAAAATTTAAAGATTGCCCATTGCAATACCTTAACTAATTACAAGGAATACGAAAAGAATGGGAAGAAGAGAAAAGAAAGGAGAAGGAGACAGGTGGCCAGCTACTGGGAGGGACCCACTGTCTTCAGAATCCGCTGCCTGAATTTCTTCAATGCCTCAGCTATGTCTCTGCCACGTGGAACTGACGTGTTGGCTGCAGACTGAGTCCAAAATCCCAGACACTTCTCCATCTCTTTATCAAACTCGACGTGAGTATGATAATCTTTATTTGCTTCTTCAATGGCAGATTGAAGAGAACAAATTTCCTTCATCTTTTCCTTAGAGATGGAGCTTTCCTTGAATAGATTATCTTTGACAAAAGCTCTGAACTGAGATTTGATTTCTTGCAAGGACAGGAAAACACCAGAGTTTTCATCCTGAAGATGACAATGTATATCCTTGAAAGCAGCAACAGCCAGTGTCTTGAAAGCTTCTCCCTTCTACCAACTGTTCTTCATTTCTCCCACAGCTTCCTCCAAAACTCTGATCTTCCACTCCACACTGTAGACCCAGGATTTTGATAGATTGTCCTTAGCATCATTGAAAATCTTATTTGCCAGTAAGATGTTCTCATCTGTCTGTCCCATAAGGCGAAGGTCTACTATACAACTGCTCCAGATTTTTAGTTCTTTATCCATGGTATTGACAGTGGAGGAGAGCTTCAGTTGCACATTACTCACCTTTTTGTGGAGTTTGAAAGCTTCATCGATGAAGTATAATCCCGCAACAAGCATGTCATCCACCATGGCTTTAATAGCTCTGCCATAGACAGAATACTTGTGCATATCTTTGATACTTTGCACTTCATCTTGGCTTAGAATTACAGGAGGTGGAAGAGTAGTCAATGGGGTAGGGTCCAAGACTTTATCCTTAGATAAAAGAGACTTAATGAAACCTGTGAGAATCCGGGCTTGTTCTTCCAACTGTTCAATAGTTTGCTGCCCTTTCTCTACCCTTCCAATGACTCTTGTGACTGTTTCCTGGAGGTTGTGAATTTCACCTTCAGGAGTAGACTCTCCCATAGGGATTCTTGAAAGCTCCAAGTCAGATGATGCCAGCAAGTTTTGATTCTGATTTGTCTACTGTAGGCTTAGCAACCTCCAAGAATTGCTGACCTTGGGGCATCAGACACTATTCTGGAAGTGGTTCTGGCTTTCTTGGCACGAGAAGGAGTGGTGCCCATTAAGGCTGCAACAACATCGAAATTGGTCCCAAGCTTTGAGAGGAGGATTTTCTCTTCCTTTTGTCAAACAAAGGTTGCAACCCAAGCAAAAGAGGAAGAAGAATCTGTAGGAGAAGCAAGGGGACCGAAAGACAGGGAGCTCATGACACTCAGGGTCTGCGCAGCTGTTGACTCAAGCTGAGATGTGAGTAGAGCACTGGAGGCTAATAGCGGTAGTAGATAGAATCAGTAGCACCTGGAAGTTCAGTGCTCTGGACCTCCTGTGTCTTTATCTGCTGGATCTTCAGGGAACATTTGCAGGAGTTGGCATCTCACTTTCTTCACTTTCACTGAGAACAATGATGTTCTCTGGCCCTATAGGCAACTCTGCCTGTGCGTTTCTTGGAGGATCATTCTCTGCAGGCTCCTTCTTTACCTCTTTGAGTTTCTTCTTATATACCGGGGTAGATGGAGAGGGAGTAGATTCAGAGGGGGTCCTTGTGTTGATGATGGCAGGAGGGGTTTGCATTGGGTTTCAGACCTTGGAACTGATCCTCTCTTAATGTGGTGTCGATCATCCTGGAGCTGGATTCTCCTGAAGTGGCCTCTTGAATTTCGGATATCTCTTACTTGAAACGAGACCTTAGCCTGACTAGATTGGAAGCAAGAATCTCAGCCGAGATCATCTCTATCTTACCGTTTCCAAATCCAGGTCCTCCAGAGCGGGTGTTGCTTAATCCACATTTTCATACTCATACGATTATTAGATCGAATCGTTTATATTGGAGACCTTCAGGAAAACTTTGGTAAGACCGAGTGCTTGAATCAGTGCAGAGGAGAAACCTGCCACAAGCCTCCTGGCTTCAAAATCATCTGCCATAGTCAGCCAGTAGTTCTTCTGTATCTGCCCTATGATGATAGAGTATCTTGTGATGTTCTGTTCAATAAACTTCTTTCAGTCAAAGCAGGGTTCTGGCTTGCAGAAAGATGAACAGTGATAGGGGACCATGGCTCTTTCTATGTTTGAGATCCAGAGTGTTTTGCATGTTGTGAGTTTCCCAGAGAGATGGGGAAAGTGCAAGCCAAAAAAAATCTTATATCTCTGCAAGGCTGTGCAACTTGTCTATTGCCTGCATATTTCTATCAAGGCCATTTTCATTGCAGAACATGGGAGGAAGCCGTAGAGGAGTGCTTTCATAGCCAGCAAGCCGATATAGGAAATGTTCCTGAACTGGAATGAAATAGGCTCCATACTGTGATATCAGGTCATGCTTCATCTGAAAACCTTCAGCAGTATCACCTTTGAGCAATAATGGCCCATGTACAGGTTTGAAAGCATCATTGACCTTCTGAAATTCGATTGCTGGTCGACAGGGTGAATTGCTGGGGGCAATAGGTTACACTGGGATCATTTTGTGTGCATCTATATAGGAGAAACCAAACCACTGCCTTGATGCTGCTAGGGTTATACCATCAGGTATGAAGTCATATTTAGAATCTTGTTTGCTGAACGTTGGATCGCTGCTCCGCCCAAAATCATACTGATGATCTCGGGCCCAGTTGATTGTTTGTGTGTTCCTCGTACACCATGCTATGAGTGGGCACCATCAGAAAATTGAAACTCATGGGGAGGGCAAACCCATAACTCGAGCCTAGAGGATTATGAAGTCTGACAAAAAAAATTCTTCATTGAAATCGTTGAAGCGGGTTTTGGTTAGGCGAGAAGAAGCACCGTTATGTAGGTTCTTCAACCAAGACTTCGCCACTGGCTTTTATATCTGTCACTGGCTTGATCGAATAGGGTGGGCTTGATACCGGGAGCGACTTATACCATTGTCCAACTCTGGAATCCTCAGAGCAGTGACAATGGCGCAGCCGTCCAGCTTGGCAATGAGTTCCCCATGTACATTTTTCCCAATTTCACTCGGAAGTGGGGTCGAAGTGAGCTCGACATGAAAAACACTAGTATCAGCACACATGTACTGAGATTGGGGAAACCATCGCAAAGCCAACCGTATCATGAATCGTTTTTGGATATTGGTTTGTTTGTAGGGTTTGACTGCCATTTCTTGCCCAAATTGCCCGGAAGTCGAGATGACGAGCTTCGCCTTTGTGTGGCCCCAATATTGCTAACAGCAGGGGGGGGGGGGGGGGGGGGGAATCAAGCGGAGAAAGAAATTTTCTCCTGTCCCTGAAACTTGATCTTCATGTTGATCAGTCTCGGAGTTTGTTTTGCAACCTTCGACTTCGGAGGAATTTGCAAAGGGAGGGGATTATTGTGCAGGTTTTCAAATTGCAAGGGTTTCGAGCAAAGATAGCATGGAAAGCATGCGAAAAATTTCAAAGGGGAAATGCTCGTTATATTAGCCGCTTTGTGAGAGAGGGAATGGAATTTAATGCGCATTGAATACAACAAACCACCAAATTGAATAGCATCATACTCGGAAGATTAGCTCCCTGCGCAGACGTGAGCGGGAAAAACTAGTGTATGAATGGACCCTTGGTACGCTTGGGACATGTGAGATGCGAGATTGCGCGAAACACGCGCCTCGGCAGATTCGGGGAAACAGGGAGAGGATGCACAAATGCTTATGGGATACGATTTGGGATGAAAATTGCATGAGTATGCGGTCGTGTGTTGCGGCGAAAACGGAACTGGGCCCGTTTGGACTTGGGACATTCGGGACAAAAAGTGCTGGAGTCGCGGTTTGGCCGGTTTGGGGCTAATAGGTAACACTTGGCTTTATTCGATTTGGCAAGGAGCTCTGAAGTACGCGACACAGAGTTTTTCGCCGAAATTGGAAGCTCAGCCTTTTAAACTTTGGGACTGAGACCATTAAAGTGCGTAGTACGCGGTTCGGGTGTTTTCGGCGAATTGGAACACTCGCACAAAAAGTTTTGGACATTTGGGACCAAAATTTTCCGACGGGCCCCGAAAATTGGACAACTTCGGGGATTTTCGGCCGATTGGGGAACGATGGCACTTTCGTACTTGGGACAGTTGGGACAAAAAGTTCTGACAGGCCAAAATCACACAAATGACCAAAACCATAGATTTTTTCATTTCAGACTTAGGCACTCAGAGAAACACTTAACTAATTTTGAAATTTTTACTCTTATCAGAGCGGGGAATTTTGATTGGACAACAGCTGGCTCCTTCCTGGGGATGACTTGGTATAAATTCTCGGGATGAACAAGGCAAGAACTTCGACAAACTCGGTGAAGCAGACCAGTGCCTATCCATTGGGCAATGGAGTCAAAAACAAACGCAATCAGAGTGCAACACACACAACAACAGAAGAAAACACACACACTTAGAAAGCAAAACACTGTAGCAGACTATACAAAAGGGACTCCCTAGTCACCTATGAATGAACAACTTCAAATACGGTCCACTATAGGAAGTGGAGGGAGAACCATCCATGTACTCAAGATAGAAAGAGTTTCTTACTAGGCAAAGTGTCTTATCTTGAACGGTCGCAGGCCACAGGCATCAATTTTCTGGCTGCACAGGTTCCGTCTTTTTGTCCCATAACAACACGGTAATCTCCAACTTGGAACTCTCTGAACTAGCTTTCTTGTCAACAAACCTTTACCTTCTACGGGAGCATATATCTATCGGCTAGCCTCCATCTGTCCTCGTTCAGTTGTGTAGGTCATGATTTCGTTTATCCAGAGCATCACTGAAACTAGTATCCTCAATTCCTCATCAGGTGGCAAGGCTGACAGTTCCACTGTCACTGGCAATTGAGCTTCTACTCCATACACCACTTGAAAAGGAGACATTCCAATGGCTCTTTTAGGTGGACCCGTCCTCCCAAAGAGCATCATAAAGCTTCTATGCCATTTCGCTAGACTCCTTGACCAACTTCCTTATGATATCACCAGATTTTTTTTGGTGGACTCTGGAAAATTCCGTAACGGATCTTCCCTCACAACGGAAGCCTAGCATATACGCAATAGCAAATGGGTAGATCTAGCTTTACCTCCCAGCACCACCTGGAGTCGAAGAGGGTAACGATCGTATCGAGGAAACACTCGATGTCAACATCGGGACAGAAGATGAGCCGAGAATTTAAAATTAGGATCTTCGTTAACACCAGAAGAAGTGGAAATACATACAAAGGATCCTCAAAGAGCAAAGGAAGGTGTTGCATTTAATTACAAGGAGATTAGGGAGTCGCACCCCAAAACGGTGCACCTGCACAACCTCGTCACTGATCAGAGTGCAAAGCCAATCAATTAAACAAAAAATCAGCCCATGAGCCCAAAAAGTAGCTTCCATGGTTAAAAGAGGGGGAAGTAATAAAACTCCTTCAGGTGGATTCATCAAGCCAGTTGACTACTCCCAATGGGTATCTAACATCGTTCCAGTTCTCAAGAAGAAAAGAAAGATACGCATTTGCATAGATTTCCGAGACCATCACACAAAGCGGTGTCCTAAGGATTGATTTTCCCATTACCATCCATAGAAGTTATCGTTGATGAAAACAGCTGGTTTTGAACTTGTCTATAGGAATGGATTCTCTGGATACACACCAAATCAGAATGATCTGGAGCAAGAATCAAGCTAAAACCGTTCATAACTCATGGGGAACCTATTGCTACACTGTTAGCCATTAGGCCTCAAGAACGCCTGGGTGCTACCTACCAGGAGCTATGAAATACAATTTCACGATATAATCATAAAAATCGGGAAATCTTACATAGCTGACTTATGGCTAAAGCTATAAAAAAGCGTGTGACCATACCGAAGTTTACTCCGCGTCATTCTTTCACGTTCTTAGAATACGAGTCACGCTAAATCCAGAGAAATGCGTCTTTGGTTTGTAACAGGAGGAAAAAAACTCCTAGGCTATATCATATCGTCAGGTGGGAATAGATGTGGACCCCAAACCAAAAAATTCGGGCTATCTCGAAATGGTTCCAACCTTGAACGAATCTGGAATCAGGTCATTTCTCGGAAGCTAGGTGCCAATCCAAAGATTTATCCCAGACTTAGCTTCGCTATTTTTACCAATCAATAAATTTACTCAAGAAGGACTATAGCATTGATTGGACGAAGACTGCATGAAGCTTTTCAACGCAGGTATTTAAAAGTTTTCTTGTGTCACACCTAGTGCTAATGCACCTAAGCTAGATCGCCCGTAATACCATTATTTGCGAGCGACCAATGTCTCAGCTGTGGATTGCATGTTGGCCCAAAGAAGACGATAACAAAAGAGGAACGTGCAATTTTCTTTATTAGCGAAAAACACTTGTCGACTATGAAAAATGCTAACACAGGCCAGAACGAGAATGCCTTGCCATAGTCTTTGTACTAAAGCCTGAGACATATTCTGCGAATCAAGAAACGAAGGTCATGGTAAAAACGGGACCATGTACGGAACTTTTCTCACACAAGGTTCCTTGTATAAAAAAGGTGGCGTTGCTAACCTTAATGGGAGAGTTCGAATTAAACATTTGTCAACCAGAAGTCGGTTAAAGGACAAATCATCCCGGATGGTTAGCTGGACAACCCATTAGACGGAGGCGATTTAGTAGAATTTAGACTTTCCAGATATGATTATGCGTATACTACATGAAACACACCCGCTATCTCAATGTCCTTGGTACACTGACATCGATTTTAAATTTATCAGGGACCATACGTACCCAGAGAGGCAAGTAGACTGTAGCAAAGAGGCGGTTGCACTAATTTGAGCCAAATATGTCATTATAGAGTAGGTTGCTCTACGAAAAGAATTCGATGGAATTGGAATGCTCTTAAGGTGTGTCGACACATGAAGAGTCAAAAAAAAGGATTCTCCGATGAATCCACAGGCGGGTATAGGTGGTTAGCCACTTCGGTGCAATGCCACCACTCGAAAAATACATCGAATGGGCTATTTATGGCCCACTCTGAACAGACGCAATGAGTTTGCAAGCGGTGTCATAAGTGCCAAGAATTCTCCCACGAGATCCCCATGCCAACAACAAGCTCTACAAACTAATCGCACTCCAGTCCCTTCTTACATGGGTCTAGAAGAATAGGGAAATTCTCTCCCTAATCCACAGACGGCATAATTTTATATACGCACTGAATATTACCAAATGGGTGGACGGCAATGCCTCGTACTTAAGTACCTGGTTCTGTGATGCCAAGTCATTTTGAAACCAAATTCATTTGCAGGTACGGATCCACAAATCTTATCTCCGATAATGGAACTCTTTTAAAAATGAAGAGTTCGCGAACCTATGCAAGTAGATGTAAGATAAAGGCCATCATACGCTTCCTTGTAATTACCCAAGCAACGGACAGGCTGACGTGACAAACAAAAACAGAAAGCCATTCGCCTTAAAATGGTGAAAGATTAAAAACAAGCGCGTTGGCATTTAAGTTATATCAACCTTATGGGGGCCCACCGAACCTCAAAGAGAACACCACGGGAGCAACTCCTCTCTTTCTCGCTAGTATTTGGGGTGGGTTAGAACAGTTCTCCCGCTTGAGTTCGAAAACCCAGGTCTCCGCATTTCACTAAAAGGGATTCTGGATGAAAAGACGGACTTACAGAGAAGCACGGTCGTTCCCAACTAGAAAGCCTAGTGAAACTGGTTAGAGGCTAGCAGCGGCATAGAGCTATGTTGGACCCGAATGTGCCTGGCAAAGGTACAACAAGAGTCATATGAACGCGACATAAGGAAAAAAAAGGGATCTAGTTCTAAGACTAGACAAAACTGTGATAGATAAGACGACCGCGAAGGAAGGAAATTCGGCCCAAATGGTTGGGCCCAACCGAGTCATGAAGGACTATGGAAATGGTGCATACTATTCTGATACATAGAAGGCGAGGAGTTGGCGGAAACAGTCAATTCCCTACACCTTAATACGGTTCTTACGGCATAAGCAGCTAAACGCTACCTATATAGCTATCACATTGCATTTTCATATAAAATTAGGCTATTTTGTCCATTCGTTTCTTACACAATGAGTGGATAAGGAGTTCTATTCTCAAAAGCTACAATTCATTACAAACTCATGATGTGTTGGCACAAAAACTTTCTAATCATATCTCTCCATTTTCACGATATCATCAATAACTCAGAATCTTTTATCAAATAAAATCAAATTGACGAAGTCTTACGGAAACCATACCAAGACTGCAAGTTTGTTCTCACTTTGATTCTTCTTAGGATAGTTTGCTTGTCTTGACCTATGGTTGTTCTAGAAGCTTCATGGGTTTGTCACATTCTAAATCCCATATATAACATCTCTTGGAAATAGCATATACTTGACATCTTACCAAAAAGACAAGTCAACAAAGTGATTTTTAAACAGAAAAATTTTATTTTTACACAGTTCCTTGCCCACACCAACCTCGGTGTGTGAGCTACGTCTCTTACTAGTGACGTAGGGTTGGGACAGGATGCGAAAAATGCATTAAAACCTATGCCTTGCCACGGTGTAAAACCCACGCTTCTTACTAGTAACATGGGGCAACGGCAAAGTGTAGGGGGGTCCTCTTGACAAAGCAAACATAAAAGTCATAAACAAACTATTCAAAAACTTGAGTCAAAAATGAGATGAATCAGATATTAAAATTCCAAAAAGAGTTAAATTCCTAAAACTAGATTTTGTCTAACTATGTGGCCATCTACGGTCTAAGTATGGATTAAAACCGTAAGCAAGTGATCCGAAACTATGAAAGTCAGTTGGGTGGGTAAGCTGTGGTAGTTTTCCAATTTGGTTCCACCAAAGCTTCAATGTCTGTCATCGCTATCATTTAATCATATTCAGAACTTGTGCCTTCGTGGCTCTTGGTGATGAGCCCTTGCATTCTTAACTGTTACATGGAGTAGGAGTGGGGCCAAGTTAATCTGTTCATCATACTGGTTATTTTCATCCACTTTGCCAAACAAACATGAGATATCCAAATTTCTCCAAGAGCTAAGATTCAAAATCACAATATATCTACATATCATGTATCAGCATCATGAAACACAAAAGAAAGCAAAACATTTACATCATCGGGTTTCCATTGCATACATTATAGAAAGCCATATTTAAAGGATACTTCGTAGTAACACAAGCAGTTGGAAAAACAGAAAAGGAAAAAAATGAGTGACAAGTTTTGGTCCAAAAATGAATGCATATAGAAAAGTAAATCAATTTTATATTTACAATGCCATTCATGCTCTAGGCATGGTCAACCAAAAAACGCTCAAAGAGCCCGTGATAACAAAAGAATCTATAGGAAAAAATACATAGGGCAAAGTGGTCTCTCAACCCCACGAGACCCCTCCAAAGGGCGCCTCCCTTGTTTTTTTAGGGGCCCGGCTACGACGGCGCCTGAATGCAAGGGAGGGCTCAGGGTCACGAGGAGCAGCCGCGGCTCGCCACGAGAATGGCTCCTCATAAGAGCTCGGCTGTCCTATAGCCTGCCAACTCTGTACGGAGAGTTCGACACCATCCTGGCCCACTTAGCCAAATGAGCGAAAGATGTCGTAAGCCACGGCTGCGAGGGATCCCCGGCATCTATGGGACAATCGAGGGTCCTATCCTAGGATATCAGGGATCAGTGCATTTAACCCCCTTGCGGATTAGATCCCGCCCACTCGTCAAAAGTCTGGCAAACAAAGGAAGAAAAATGAATCAGAAACAGACAGAGGCTCTAAAAGATTAAAATATCAAAACACAAGGAGAAATAGCAATTAAAACAAATCCTAAACTAAACAAGGCATTGAAAGGGACAGAAAAGAAGAAAGGATAACTACTCGGCATCACGGGCCTCCAAGAGGGTCGCTATAGGGCCGGCACTGCTGCGGGTGCGGTTGCCGAATGAGGGGCTGCTCCTGTAGTAGGAGCAACCTGACGCCCAACAACAGCTCATCCTTCTCCACCATGGCCTAGGAGAGTGGCTCTTCTGAGACTAGAAGTGTCTATCTCTGCGTCTGCCGGGCCCCTTCTGCCTGCATGATGTCCTGAGGTCATTACCACGTAGGATCATGTCATACGCGGATCCTCCGATCCTCCCTCTGCTATGTAAACTCCTCAGAATGGAGTCAATATTATGGGGTCATCGCTGCTATGAATGGGACCCGCAGGCAATCTGAAGTAAGGCCGAGGTTGCACCAGCTCTCCCTCTAGCCCGAAATATCCTCCTGGCGGCAATGGGAGTGCCAGGAGATGTGATCACGGTCCCCAACCACGGCCGCTAGGCCCCCTCTAGCCTCGCGACTGATATATAGACGGTGCCCACGGGAGGAAGCATGCCCGATATGGAAGGCCTAACTGCTGAGGAACCCTGCCGAAAAGGAAGACCTCACTTGTCTCACCGGTCAAGAAGTGCCCTGTGGTGGAGAAAGAACTCCAATGAAGAGTCTCCCCTCTCCCCATATTACGGCCTGTTGGTCGTCAAATAGGACCTTTTGAGAAGAGCAAACATCAGGGAACAAGAAGTCCCTCCTCTTTAATGGGAGAGGTTCCATTATTCAGTAAACGAATGATTTACAAATGACCGAACATGTTTATGGTCAAACTGGATTTTACCGAAAGTGTTTGTCCACAAGGATCATAATTTCCACAAGGACTGAGGAAAGGGAATAAGGAGAATGAGCAGAATAGCAACATTCAGAATTATAGATAGCAGAATATCTTCGTGTATGCGAAGCTTCAAAGAATTTAAGACAAGATCATTGCGTTGGCTGAATGAGATTAAATTTAAAGACACAAAGTTCTATAAATAACCTTCTTCAGATTTATTAATCAAGGACACAAGTTCCTTCTTGGTTGTACAAGATCACTGTATTTACAAACTAAACAGTATGCAATCAGAGCAGACTAACGAGTTAGGAACAAACTGATCTCCACAATATTAAGGAAAACACAGAGATAACAAGAATTAGATAGACAAAGAATGGAAAGCCCTTTTGTATTGATTTCTTTAAGGTCTATTTACACTTTCAGCAAATATCCAAGTTCTTCCTCCTTTGCAAAATGGTGTGGAAAGGCCATTATATAGCTTACAAGTCAGTTACTCTTCGTAACCGTTTCTTTTAATTAAAGAAAATTTAAAGATTGCCCATTGCAATACCTTAACTAATTACAAGGAATACGAAAAGAATGGGAAGAAGAGAAAAGAAAGGAGAAGGAGACAGGTGGCCAGCTACTGGGAGGGACCCACTGTCTTCAGAATCCGCTGCCTGAATTTCTTCAATGCCTCAGCTATGTCTCTGCCACGTGGAACTGACGTGTTGGCTGCAGACTGAGTCCAAAATCCCAGACACTTCTCCATCTCTTTATCAAACTCGACGTGAGTATGATAATCTTTATTTGCTTCTTCAATGGCAGATTGAAGAGAACAAATTTCCTTCATCTTTTCCTTAGAGATGGAGCTTTCCTTGAATAGATTATCTTTGACAAAAGCTCTGAACTGAGATTTGATTTCTTGCAAGGACAGGAAAACCCAGAGTTTTCATCCTGAAGATGACAATGTATATCCTTGAAAGCAGCAACAGCCAGTGTCTTGAAAGCTTCTCCCTTCTACCAACTGTTCTTCATTTCTCCCACAGCTTCCTCCAAAACTCTGATCTTCCACTCCACACTGTAGACCCAGGATTTTGATAGATTGTCCTTAGCATCATTGAAAATCTTATTTGCCAGTAAGATGTTCTCATCTGTCTGTCCCATAAGGCGAAGGTCTACTATACAACTGCTCCAGATTTTAGTTCTTTATCCATGGTATTGACAGTGGAGGAGAGCTTCAGTTGCACATTACTCACCTTTTGTGGAGTTTGAAAGCTTCATCGATGAAGTATAATCCCGCAACAAGCATGTCATCCACCATGGCTTCAATAGCTCTGCCATAGACAGAATACTTGTGCATATCTTTGATACTTGGCACTTCATCTTGGCTTAGAATTACAGGAGGTGGAAGAGTAGTCAATGGGGTAGGGTCCAAGACTTTATCCTTAGATAAAAGAGACTTAATGAAACCTGTGAGAATCCGGGCTTGTTCTTCCAACTGTTCAATAGTTTGCTGCCCTTTCTCTACCCTTCCAATGACTCTTGTGACTGTTTCCTGGAGGTTGTGAATTTCACCTTCAGGAGTAGACTCTCCCATAGGGATTCTTGAAAGCTCCAAGTCAGATGCCAGCAAGTTTGATTCTGATTTGTCTACTGTAGGCTTAGCAACCTCCAAGAATTGCTGACCTTGGGCATCAGACACTATTCTGGAAGTGGTTCTGGCTTTCTTGGCACGAGAAGGAGTGGTGCCCATTAAGGCTGCAACAACATCGAAATTTGGTCCCAAGCTTTGAGAGGAGGATTTTCTCTTCCTTTTGTCAAACAAAGGTTGCACCCAAGCAAAAGAGGAAGAAGAATCTGTAGGAGAAGCAAGGGGACCGAAAGACAGGGAGCTCATGACACTCAGGGTCTGCGCAGCTGTTGACTCAAGCTGAGATGTGAGTAGAGCACTGGAGGCAATAGCGGTAGAAGAATCAGTAGCACCTGGAAGTTCAGTGCTCTGGACCTCCTTGTCTTTATCTGCTGGATCTTCAGGAACATTTGCAGGAGTTGGCATCTCACTTTCTTCACTTTCACTGAGAACAATGATGTTCTCTGGCCCTATAGGCAACTCTGCCTGTTTTCTTGGAGGATCATTCTCTGCAGGCTCCTTCTTTACCTCTTTGAGTTTCTTCTTATATACCTGGGTAGATGGAGAGGGAGTAGATTCAGTAGGTCCTTGTGTTGATGAGGCAGGAGGGGTTTGCATTGGTGTTTCAGACCTTGGAACTGATGCCTCTCTTATTGGTGTCGAATCATCCTTGGAGCTGGATTCTCCTGAGTGCCTCTTGAATTCTCGGATCTTCTTACTGAACCAGACCTTAGTCCTGACTAGGATTGGAGCAAGAATCTCAGCCAGATCATCTCTCTCTTTCCTGTTCCAATCCAGGTCCTCCAGAGGGGTGTGCTTAATCACATTTTCATACTCATACGAGTATAGATCAGAATCGTCATCTTGGAGACCTTCAGGAACTTGGTACAGACCGAGTTCTTGAATCAATTGCAGGGAGAACCTGCCACAATGCCTTCTCCTGGCTTCAAAATCATCTGCATAGTCAGCCCAGTAGTCTTCTGTATCTGCCCTATGATGATAGATTATCTTGATGTTCTGTTCAATAAACTTCTTCAAGTCAAAGCAGGTTCTTGGCTTGAAGAAATGAACAGTGATAGGGACCATGGCTCTTTCTATGTTTTGAGCATCCAGAGCTGTTTTGCATGTGTAGTTTCCCAGAGAGATGGGAAAGTGCAAGCCAAAAATCTTCTTATCTCTGCAAGTTCTGTGCAACTTGTCTAGTTGCCTGCATATTTCTATCAAGGCCATTTTATCATTGCAGAACATGGGAAGCCGTAGAGGAGTGCTTTCATAGCCAGCAAGCCGATATAGGAAAATTTCCTGAACTGGATGAAATAGCTCCATACTGTGATATCAGGTTCATGGCTTCATCTGAAAACCTTCTAGCAGTATCACCTTTGAGCAATCTGACCATGTACATGGTGAAAGCATCATTGACCCTTCTGAAATTCTGATTGCTGGTCTCCAGGGTGAATTGCGGGCAATAGGCATACACTGGATCATCTTTGTGTGCATCTATATAGGAGAAACCAAACCACTGCCTTGATGCTGCTAGGGTATACATCAGGTATGAAGTCATATAGAACTTCTTGTTTGCTGAACGTTGGATAGCTGCTCCGCCAAATTCATACTGATGATCTCGCGCCCAGTTGATGTTTTGTGTTCCCTCGTACACCATGCTATGAGTGGGCACATCCAGAAATGAAACTCATTGGGGAGGGCAAACCCATAACTCGAGCCAGCAGGATTATGAAGTCTGACAATTCTTCATTGAAATCTGCTTGGGAAGAGGGTTTTGGTTAGGCGAGAAGCACCTTTCTTAGGGTTCTTCAACCAAGACTTCGCCACTCGTGCCTTATATCTGTCACTGTCTTGATCGAATAGGGTCTGTGCTTGATCCCGGGAGACGACTATAGCATTGTCCAACTCTGGAATCCTCAGAGCAGTGCCAATGGCAGCAGCGTCCAGCTTGGCAATGAGTTCCCCATGTACATTTTTCAATTCACTCGAAGTGGGGTCGAAGTGAGCTCCGCATGAAAACACAGTATCAGCACACTGTACTGAGATTGGGAAACCATCGGCAAAAGCCAAACCGCTATCATGAATCGTTTGTGCTATTGGTGTAGGGTTTGCATCTGCCATTCTTGCCCAAAATTGCCGAAGTCGAGATGACGAGCTTCGCTGTCCCCAATATTGCTAACAGCAGACTCAAGCGGAGAAATTTTCTCCTGTCCCTGAAACTTGATCTTCATGTTGATAGTCTCGGAGCTGCAACCTAGACTCGGGAAGGAATTTGCAAAGGGAGGGGATATTTGTGCAGGTTTTCAAATTGCAAGGGTTCGAGCAAAGATAGCATGGAAGCAATGCGAAAAATTCAAAGGGGAAATGCTCGTTATATAGCCGCTTGGAGAGAGGAATGAATTTAATGCGCATTGAATACACAACCACCAATTTGAATAGCATCATACTCGGAGTGAGCGGGAAAAACTAAGTGTGAATGACCCTTGGTACGCTTGGGACATGTGAGATGCGAATGCGCGAAACACGCGGCTCGGCCGATTCGGGTGAAACAGGGAGAGGATGCACAAATGCTTATTGGAACGATTGGGATGAAAATGCATGGAGTATGCGGTTCGGGTGTTTCGGGCGAAAACGGAACAGTGGGCCCGTTTGGACTTGGGACATTCGGGACAAAAAGTTCTGGAGTACGCGGTTTGGCCGGTTTGGGCGAAATAGGAACAACTTGCATTTTTCGATTTGGGACAAGGAGCTCTGAAGTACGCGACACGAGAGTTTCGGCCGAAAATTGGAAAGCTCGCACTTTTTAACTTTGGGACATTTGAGACATGAAAGTGCGTAGTACGCGGTTCGGGTGTTTCGGCTGAAATTGGAACAACTCGCACAAAAAGTTTTGGGACATTTGGGACAAAATTTTCCGACGGGCCCGAAAATGGGACAACTTCGGGGATTTCGGCCGATTGGGGAACAGAGTGCACTTTCGTACTTGGGACAGTTGGGACAAAAAGTTCTGACAGGCCCGAAAATCACACAAAATGACCCAAAACATAGATTTTTTCAATTTCACGACTTAGGCACTTCAGAGAAAAACACTTAAACTCAAAATTTTGAAATTTTTACTCTTATCAGAGCGGGGAATTTTGAGTGGACAACAGCTGGCTCCTTCTGGGGATGACTTGGTATAAATTCTCGGGATGAGACAAGGCAAGAACTTCGACAAACTCGGTGAAGCAGACCAGTGCCTTATCCATTGGGCAATGGAGTCAAAAACAAACCAATACAGAGGGCAACACACACAACAACAGAAGGAAAACACACCAAAAGTAGAAAAGCAAAAACACTGTACAGAATATACAAAAGGGACTCCCTAGTCACCTATGACTTGAACAACTTCAAATACTGTCCACTATAAGGAAGTGGGAGGGGAGAACCATCCATGTAATCAAGATAGAAAGAGTTCTTACTAGCAAAGTGTCTTATCTTGAAAGGTCCGAGCCACAGGGAATCAAATTTTCCATGGCTGCCACGAGGTTCATGTCTTTTGTCCCATAACAACACGGTATCTCCAACTTGGAACTCTCTGAACCTAGCTTTCTTGTCAAACAAAACCTTTACCTTCTACTGGTGAGCAGATATCCTATCGGCTACCTCCAATCTGTCCTCGTTCAGTTTGTGTAGGTACATGATTCTTTTATCCAGAGCATCACTGAAACTAGTATCCTCAATGGCCTTCATCAGGTGCAAGGCTGACAGTTCCACTGTCACTGGCAATTGAGCTTCTACTCCATACACCACTTGAAAAGGAGACATTCCAATGGCTCTTTTAGGTGTGACCCTGTCTACCCAAAGAGCATCATAAAGCTTCTTATGCCAGTTTCGCTGAGACTCATTGACCAACTTCCTTATGATAGTCACCAGATTTTTGTTGGTGGACTCTGCTTGTCCATTTCCCTGGGGATAATAATCTGAAGAATGAGCCAGAGAGATGCCATACCCGTAGCAGAAATCCATTATCTCAGTTGAGGAGAAGTTCGAAGCATTATCTGTTACAATCTTGTTAGGTACACCATACCTTACCAAGATATTCTCTTTGATGAAGTTGCATACCACTTTAGAAGTAGTGCTCTTGACTGGAATAGCTTCCACCCATTTGGTGAAGTAGTCAGTGGCGGTTAGCACATGAGTGTGGCCAGCACTAGAAACAGGGTTGAGTGCACCAATGAAATCCAGACCCCACTGTTGAAATGGTTCCTCAATCACAACTGGCTTGAGAGGCAAAGAGGCCAATTTAGGTCTTCCCACAAAGGTCTGACAAGCCTCGCATTTATCCACCCATTTGGATGCATCTCTGAACAAGGAAGGCCAGTAATATCCTCCCCGGAGTATCTTGTGAGCTGTGACTGTTGATGGATAGTGCCCTCCACATGTCTGATCATGCAAAGCTGAGAGCAACTTTCTCTGTTGTTCCTTGTCCACACACTTTAGAAATCTCCCGATTCCATGCTCTCGGCATCTCAGCAGAACCGTTTCCAGGTGGTCGAAGTGATCCGCTCTTGTCTTTGAAAACACTGTCAGGTCATCAAGGTATATGACAATACATTTCCCTTTTAAGCTTCCAAAAGCTAGATCCATAGCTCTCTGGAAAGTGGCACCAGCATTAATTAGCCCAAAAGGCATTCTCTTGTAGGCAAAGGTACCCCAAGGAGTGGTGAAGGCTGTCTTGTGTTGATCTGCAGTATCAACCTCTACCTGATTGTATCCCAAGAATCCATCAAGCATAGATAACATTTCAGATCCTGTTACTGCTTGCAATATTTGATCCATCATAGGTAAAGGGTAGTTATCCTTCAGAGACGCCTGATTCAGGTTCCTGAAATCAACACAGATGCGGATCTCACCATTTTTCTTCCTGACAGGCACTATATTGGCGATCCATGTCGAATGGTGAATGGGAAAAATATTTTAGCCTTCAACAACTTCTGGATCTCCTGAAAGATGGTGTCAGCTATTTTTGGATTGTACTGCCTCTGCTTTTGCTTGAAAGGTTTTAATTCCTGGTTTGAGAGGAATAGAATGTTGGCATATCTTTTGGCTTGAAGGCTTTTAGATCTTCATAAGAATAAGCAAGAAACATCCTTATACTTCCTTAGAAGATCAATTGCTTTTCTCCTCTTGTCGGTGGTGCAACATTTCCCAATATTTACTAGCTTGGGGTCAGTAGAACTCCCTATATCAATCTTATCATACTCAGCTGATT
Source organism: Taxus chinensis (assembly GCA_019776745.2). Classification (NCBI taxonomy): domain Eukaryota; kingdom Viridiplantae; phylum Streptophyta; class Pinopsida; order Cupressales; family Taxaceae; genus Taxus; species Taxus chinensis. Next base: position 17,278,014 of record CM034150.1, read on the forward strand.
GCTGAGGTCCAGTAGAAGCTTTAGATTTCACATATCTGTCATGTTTATCAAACAACTCCTCCAAACTCACCAAACCTTTGGGAATCTTGTTTCCTTTGAGTTTAATGCACCCTTCCTGATCTGTTTCTTCGGGATGGTCAGAGGACACACTCTCACGAGGCAGGTTGTCACTTCCCTCAAAATACAGTTGTTCGAAATTACCCTTGAGTTCCAGGAAGGAAAGCAAATGCTGGTCATCGTTGAAAACTTGCCAGTTATTGGTATTGTCAGGTACACTAGGCCGGTGGACCATTTCAATAGTGAACTTATCCTGAGAGAATTCAGGATGGGGAATCAGTAGTGACCCCGAGACAGCCAGTGAATCAGCCCTGCTATTCTTTTCTCTAGGTATTGCTTCAATAGAGAAAGCATCAAGGAATTCAATTGAATCCCAAACCTGATTCCGGTAATGCTTCAGCCTCCCATTTTTTACCTGAAAAATGCTTCTGACTTGTTTCACAATCAGCTCTGCATCACCACGAGCCAGAATATTTTTTACACCTCGTTCTTTGGCCACTTGCAGTCCAAGAATGAGAGCCTCATACTCTGCTGTATTGTTAGTGTTTTCGAACTACAACTTAAATGAAAAAGGGTGTAGGCAGCCTTCAGGTGACACTAGCAGGACACCAGCTCCAGAACCAGCTGAGGAACAACTTCCATCAAATTCTAAAATCCAAACACCATTGGGATCTTTGGGTGATACTTTGGAGGGTTGGATTTCATCAGGGGATAGAATCATGTAATTACCATGACCTATGTCTTCATAGAGTATTTGTGCCTTAGGATCATCCGTTTTCTGCACAATATACTCAGATTGTTTCTCAGGTAGCAGCTTCTTCATGTGTCCATTGACAGGTATGAGTGCATGTGACCAATCCATTTGAATCTCTCCACCCACATCTTTACAGAAGTTCCTACTTAGCAACATTCCATAAGAAGGAGGAATGTCTGCTAGCAGCAAAAGCCACTTGTGCATCTTTAATCCTTCCAACCAAAGGTACTTCCTTACTTTCCATGGAGTAGCAAGATCCATAAGTACGAGTGAGGGTCAAGCCTAAAGCATGAGCTACTTTAGCAGGCATCACGTTATCTGAGGCTCCGGAATCTATGACACAGTTACTGAGCCTATGGCCAGCTATAAGAAGTGTTACATAAAAAGGATTGATTTTGTCACCAGGCGAGGTGACAGCAGCTACCAGACTAGGTTGTGGTGTAGAAGGAGGAGTGGGCAAAAGGCCTTTAGAGGTGGTCTTGGAATGGGAATTAACAAATTGGATCATCTTGGCAAAAGCTTTGGGATGGGTTTGATAGTATTCAGCTTCTGAAATTTGAACCTTGGTCCTTTTTAGGTGATCAACAATATCAAAGGATCCAGAAGTAGATGGACCATCATCATTTGGAATTCTAGGCTTATCAACTTTAGGAGAAAAAGAAGGAACTTTGCTAGTAGGATTGGAAGGACTTACCTTTGGTGCAAATGAGGTAGGGATAGGAGATCCTCTTCTGGCAATTACAGGAATAGTTGCCGGCTGCTCCTTAGATTTCTTCATGGGCTGTGTTACTTTCTCCTTCTGCCTTGTCTGTTCTCGAGTCATGACAGCAAATGATTCACTGTTCATATCTGCTACCACTTCATCATAGTCATCTCCATCATCAGTGCCTTCGGTGGTAAAGAAATTAACCCGAGATCCTTCAAGTTCTTTCGCCTCATCATCAAATTCCTCCAGGAACTCCTCACGAGCTTCATCGTCCACATCATCATCTGGCTCTTCAACTTCACAGGTTGCATTCACAGGAACCTTAACAGGAGGACCTTCAAGTGCTAGTCTTGTGTGAGGAGCAGGCAAACGATTTCTGGGCTGGAAATTTCTTCTTGGAACATCTGCATACGGGGCATGCTAAGCCAATTGTTTCTTTATAGCTACTAGATCATTTGCAAGTTTCTGGACTAATGGATCAGTATTGGGTCCAGAGGTGGAGGAGGAAGAAGCAGCAGATTTAGATTTGGGGGGATCTCTTTTCAACTTCCCTGACATGATCAAGTCATCCTCGACACTAACAGCCAGTTCTTGATCCAGAATTAACGTTCCGAGATTAGCCCTTCTTAGAGCATAACTAACTTTGGGCGTTTGAGCATTTAGAAAGAAACATTTTTGAATTTGATCAACCGGTCGAGTATTTACAGGAATTTTGTTGATCAGTCTGTTGAATCGAGCCACAAATTCCCTCATGGGTTATGATGGATCTTTCTTTATCTGAGAAATTTGGGCAAGCAGGGCATGCACATCTTCTGCCGGCTTGAAACGGCTTTCGAACTGAGTTCTCATTGTATTCCAGTCGGTGATGGCACCAGCCGGAAGGTGATAGAACCAGTCAGCAGCATTATCTTGTAACGTCTCAACGAACAACCTTACTGAGACGTCTTCATGTTCAACTCCCAAGACTCCACATGCAACTATGAAGGCTGCAATGTGTTCATCAGGGTGTATTTTGCCATCTCCTTTAAACTTGGGGAAGTTCTTTCGGTTACCTCTAGGTAACTCATGCAAAGGCTGAGTAAGGGCAAGGGGCCCGACACGTTGACCCCATGGCAATTGTGCCGCCATTCTTGGAAATACGGCTTGGAGGGGAACTGTAACACCAGCTAGGAACAAAGCTCGTAGATTGGGACTAGCAGGTTCTGAAGGAATACCACCGGTAGGACTTCTATCCTGAACAGGTGGAGTGCTTGTCGAACGAGTTCTTCTATTTGAAGGGAAAGGAAAACCCTGTTGCTCCAAAAGCTGAAACTGAGAATCTTCGATACCAAGGGTCCTTCTCCCTCGAGTGAAATGCGGAGTCGCCAGATCAAAGGATGATCGAAAAATTGCAGTACTGGAATGCGATTTTCCCCAGCGGAGTCGCCAAAAACTGTTGGTCGTCAAATAGGAATTTTTAGAAGAGCAACAGTCAGGGGACAAGAAGTCCCTCCTCTTTAATGGGAGAGGTTCCCTTATTCAGAAACGAACTTATTTACAAATGTACAGAACATTGTTTTATGGTCAAACTTGGATTTTATGAAAGTGTTTTCCACAAGGATCATCAATTACACAAGGACTGAGGAAAGGGAATAAGGAGATGAGTAGAATAGCAACATTCAGAATTATAGATAGCAGAATAATTCTTCGTGTATGCGAAGCTTCAAAGAATTTAAGACAAGATCATTTGCGTTGGCTGAATGAGATTAAATTTAAAGACACAAAGTTCTATAAATAACCTTCTTCAGATTTATTAATCAAGGACACAAAGTTCCTTCTTGGTTGTACAAGATCACTGTATTTACAAAACTAAACAGTATGCAATCAGAGAGACTAATGAGTTAGGAACAAAATGATCTCCACAATATTAAAGGAAAACACAGAGATAACAAGAATTAGATAGACAAAGAATGGAAATCCCTTTTGTATTGATTTCTTTAAGGTCTATTTACACTTTCAGCAAATATCCAAGTTCTTCCTCCTTTGCAAAATGGCGTGGAAAGGCCATTATATAGCTTACAAGTCAGTTACTCTTCGTAACCGTTTCTTTTAATTAAAGAATAGTTAAAGATCGCCCATTGCAATACCTTAACTAATTACAAGGAATACGAAAAGAATGGGAAGAAGAGAAAAGAAAGGAGAAGGAGACAGGTGGCCAGCTACTGGGAGGGACCCACTGTCTTCAGAATCCGCTGCCTGAATTTCTTCAATGCCTCAGCTATGTCTCTGCCACGTGGAACTGACGTGTTGGCTACAGACTGAGTCCAAAATCCCAGACACTTCTCCATCTCTTTATCAAACTCAACGTGAGTATGATAATATTTATTTGCTTCTTCAATGACAGATTGAAGAGAACAAATTTCCTTCATCTTTTCCTTAGAGATGGAGCTTTCCTTGAATAGATTATCTTTGACAAAAGCTCTGAACTGAGCTTTGATTTCTTGTAAGGATAGGAAAACACCAGAGTTTTCATCCTGAAGATGACAATGTATATCCTTGAAAGCAGCAACAGCCAGTGTCTTGAAAGCTTCTCCCTTCTGCCAGCTGTTCTTCATTTCTCCCACAGCTTCCTCCAAAACTCTGATCTTCCACTCCACACTGTAGACCCAGGATTTTGATAGATTGTCCTTAGCATCATTGAAAATCTTATTTGCCAGTAAGATGTTCTCATCTGTCTGTCCCATAAGGCGAAGGTCTACTATACAACTGCTCCAGATTTTTAGTTCTTTATCCATGGTATTGACAGTGGAGGAGAGCTTCAGTTGCACATTACTCACCTTTTCGTGGAGTTTGAAAGCTTCATCGATGAAGTATAATCCCGCAACAAGCATGTCATCCACCATGGCTTCAATAGCTCTGCCATAGACAGAATACTTGTGCATATCTTTGATACTTTGCACTTCATCTTGGCTTAGAATTACAGGAGGTGGAAGAGTAGTCAATGGGGTAGGGTCCAAGACTTTATCCTTAGATAAAAGAGACTTGATGAAACCTGTGAGAATCCGGGCTTGTTCTTCCAACTGTTCAATAGTTTGCTGCCCTTTCTCTACCCTTCCAATGACTCTTGTGACTGTTTCCTGGAGGTTGTGAATTTCACCTTCAGGAGTAGACTCTCCCATAGGGATTCTTGAAAGCTCCAAGTCAGATGCCAGCAAGTCTGATTCTGATTTGTCTACTGTAGGCTTAGCAACCTCCAAGAATTGCTGACCTTGGGCATCAGACACTATTCTAGAAGTGGTTCTGGCTTTCTTGGCACGAGAAGGAGTGGTGCCCAACAAGACTGCAACATCATCGAAATTTGGTCCCAAGCTTTGAGAGGAGGATTTTCTCTTCCTTTTGTCAAACAAAGGTTGCACCCAAGCAAAAGAGGAAGAAGAATCTACAGGAGAAGCAAGGGGACCGAGAGACAGGGAGCTCATGACACTCAGGGTCTGCGCAGCTGTTGACTCAAGCTGAGATGTGAGTAGAGCATTGGAGGCAATAGCGGTAGAAGAATCAGGAGCACCTAGAAGTTCAGTGCTCTGGACCTCCTTGTCTTTATCTGCTAGATCTTCAGGAACATTTTCAGGAGTTGGCATCTCACTTTCTTCACTTTCACTGAGAACAATGATGTTCTCTGGCCCTATAGGTAACTCTGCCTGTTTTCTTGGAGGATCATTCTCTGCAGGCTCCTTCTTTACCTCTTTGAGTTTCTTCTTATATACCTGGGTAGATGGAGAGGGAGTAGATTCAGCGGGTCCTTGTGTTGATGAGGCAGGAGGGGTTTGCATTGGTGTTTCAGACCTTGGAACTGATGCCTCTCTTATTGGTGTCGAATCATCCTTGGAGCTGGATTCTCCTGAGTGCCTCTTGAATTCTCGGATCTTCTTACTGAACCAGACCTTAGTCGTGACTAGGACTGGAGCAAGAATCTCAGCCAGATCATCTCTCTCTTTCCTGTTCCAATCCAGGTCCTCTAGAGGGGTGTGCTTAATCACATTTTCATACTCATACGAGTATAGATTAGAATTGTCATCCTGGAGACCTTCAGGAACTTGGTACAGACCGAGTTCTTGAATCAATCGCAGGGAGAACCTGCCACAATGCCTTCTCCTGGCTTCAAAATCATCTGCACAGTCAGCCCAGTAGTCTTCTGTATCTGCCCTATGATGATAGATTATCTTGATGTTCTGTTCAATAAAATTCTTCAAGTCAAAGCAGGTTCTTGGCTTGAAGAAATGAACAGTGATAGGGACCAGGGCTCTTTCTATGTTCTGAGCATCCAGAGCTGTTTTGCATGTGTAGTTTCCCAGAGAGATGGGAAAGTGCAAGCCAGAAATCTTCTTATCTCTGCAAGTTCTGTGCAACTTGTCTAGTTGCCTGCATATTTCTATCAAGGCCATTTTATCATTGTAGAACATGGGAAGCCGTAGAGGAGTGCTTTCATAGCCAGCAAGCCTGATATAGGAAAATTTCCTGAACTGGATGAAATAGGCTCCATACTGCGATATCAGGTTCATGGCTTCATCTGAAAACCTTCTAGCAGTATCACCTTGGAGAAATCTGACCACGTACATGGTGAAAGCATCATTGACCCTTCTGAAATTCCGATTGCTGGTCTCCAGGGTGAATTGCGGGCAATAGGCATACACTGGATCATCTTTGTGTGCATCTATATAGGAGAAACCAAATCACTGCCTTGATGCTGCTAGGGTATACATCAGGTATGAAGTCATATAGAACTTCTTTGTTTGCTGAACGTTGGATAGCTGCTCCGCCAAATTCATACTGATGATCTCTGCCCAGTTGATGTTTTGTGTTCCCTCGCACACCATGCTGATGAGCGGGCACATCCAGAAATGAAACTCATTGGTGGAGGGCAAACCCATAACTCGAGCCAGCAGGATTATGAAGTCTGACAATTCTTCATTGAAATCTGCTCGGAAGAGGGTTTTGGTTAGGTGAGAAGCACCTTTCTTAGGGTTCTTCAACCAAGACTTCGCCACTCGTGCCTTATATCTGTCACTGTCTTGATCGAATAGGGTCTGTGCTTGATCCCGGGAGACAACTATAGCATTGTCCAACTCCGGAATCCTCAGAGTAGCGCCAATGGCGGTAGCGTCCAGCTTGGCAATGAGTTCCCCATGTACATTTGTCAATTCACTCGAAGCGGGGTCGAAGTGAGCTCCGCATGAAAGCACAGTATCAACACATTGTACTGAGATTGGGAAACCATCGGCAAAAGCCAAACCGCTATCATGAATCGTTTGTGCTATTGGTGTAGGGTTTGCATCTGCCATTCTTGCCCAAAATTGCCGAAGTCGAGATGACGAGCTTCGCTGTCCCCAATATTGCTAACAGCAGACTCAAGCGGAGAAATTTGCTTCTGTCCCTGAAACTTGATCTTCATGTTGATAGTCTCGGAGCTGCAACCTAGACTCGGGAAGGAATTTGCAAAGGGAGGGGATATTTGCGCAGGTTTTCAAATTGCAAGGGTTCGAGCAAAGATAGCATGGAAGCAATGCGAAAAATTCAAAGGGGAAATGCTCGTTATATAGCCACTTGGAGAGAGGAATGAATTTAATGCGCATTGAATACACAACCACCAATTTGAATAGCATCATACTCGGAGTGAGCGGGAAAAACTAAGTGTGAATGACCCTTGGTACGCTTGGGACATGTGAGACGCGAATGCGCGAAACACGCGGCTCGGCCGATTCGGGTGAAACAGGGAGAGGATGCACAAATGCTTATTGGAACGATTGGGATGAAAATGCACGGAGTATGCGGTTCGGGTGTTTCGGGTGAAAACGGAACAGTGGGCCCGTTTGGACTTGGGACATTCGGGACAAAAAGTTCCGGAGTACGCGGTTTGGCCAGTTTGGGTGAAATAGGAACAGCTTGCATTTTTCGATTTGGGACAAGGAGCTCTGAAGTACGCGACACGAGAGTTTCGGCCGAAAATTGGAAAGCTCGCACTTTTTAACTTTGGGACATTTGAGACATGAAAGTGCGTAGTACGCGGTTCGGGTGTTTCAGCTGAAATTGGAACAACTCGCACAAAAAGTTTTGGGACATTTGGGACAAAATTTTCCGACGGGCCCGAAAATGGGACAACTTCGGGGATTTCGGCCGATCGGGGAACAGAGTGCACTTTCGTACTTGGGACAGTTGGGACAAAAAGTTCTGACAGGCCCGAAAATCACACAAAATGACCCAAAACACAGATTTTTTCAATTTCACGACTTAGGCACTTCAGAGAAAAACACTTAAACTCAAAATTTTGAAATTTTTACTCTTATCAGAGCGGGGAATTTTGAGTGGACAACATGGCCATAAGCTGGTACGGTGTCACCTCCATGTCTGCTGTAGTAAGAGAGGAAACTAGCTGGTGAGGTGCTCTAAGCACCGACATATCTGTCCATCTGGCTGCCCTCATAGCCCCGGGATTTGCCACCTCCACGCCTCTGCCATAGGGGATAAAACGCTCATACACCCAACTCATGACCAGAGTAGGGTGGCTCAAAGACTGTCCCTGTAGATGGACCACCCTGTATAAGTCATGGTAGGTGGTCCCCAGAATATCTGCGCCCCAGGTGTATATCCGGCCATGCCGCTCTATCTGTGCAATGATGGGGGCCCAGCAGTATAGTAAAGTATCCCCTCCCTTGTCCTCGATCAGCCTCGAGGCAAGGATCCCCATGATAGCCTGTCGAAATACGGGGATGGGCAAAGAAGGAATGGATCGAACTCTCACTCCCTTCTTCGACCCCGTGGAGATGGCTGCATCCCCCATGTAGCCTGCCCACTGTGCAATCTATGCTCGGGACCCTGCCGTCTCCAGTGTGAGTCTCCTCCCGATGATCGGGACCCCCAGGATATGGTAGGTGTCCTCCAAAGTGATGGTCCACTCACCACAGACCCTTGGTAGTTGGAAAGTGTTCCGATCTGCATCCCAATATGAAAATAAGTCACAAAGTATGTGACTGGATGGTGTGACATGGGGCACGCGTGATATACGCAATATGCCAGCCCTCTGTAATGTATCCTCCTCATCCTGAGAAAGGGCATCCAATACCCCCGAAAGCCAATCACACACTCTCTCTCTCGGCTCCATCTGATATACTCCTCCCTCGCCTGCATACACCCAAAAACACACAAAACAGGGCAAGTTAATATCTGAGCAATACCAAGAAGGTCATAAAAACATATAGAAGTGCAGGAAAATATAAGTGCAATCTCAAAAATCAAGTTCTTTTGCGTTCTGGTCAGAACCGCCGCCGTGAGTAGGGAGGCGGTTTTGTAACCGCCGCCTTGAAGGCGGCGGTCATGTAACCGCCGCCCTGATCAGGGCGGCGGTCATGTAACCGCCGCCTTGGCTAGGGCAGTGGTCGCGGTCCGAAAACCCGCGCGGGTTGTTAACCCCAAAAAGCCCAAAATGAGCAAAAATAGACCATTTAAACTAAAAATGGAGCCTACCCAGTAGGCGCCCCCCCTAGGTGGACCTTTTGAACCTAACATTTTCAAAAATAACCCCCCCATTATAACGAATTTAACATTTCAATTTTAAAGGGGGAAAAACACAAAATGGAAGAAAACCAACCTATGATCGCTGGGGTCGGTGTTCCGCACGTGGAGGCATGATCACGATCTCGCTGCGAATGTTTTGACTCTACTCGCATGAGAAACCGTCATCGTGGGTCCCAGAGCTCGAAATCAATCAAATCGACTCGCGCAAATGAATAGGAAAATGGGCCCACTTTCATATATATATCGTTCTATTTCGTTTTAAAATGACTTTTTCGTAGGTTTGGAGCACTGATGGAGGTAAGTTTCTATCCCCGCACGAATGGTACATTGTCCTTCCCTATTATTTTAGCGTTTATCTTCCAAGTTATTGCATCTATCTGCACTTGAGCTCTCTTTTCATTTTACAGGTAGCGGGAATTTCAGATGGCGTCATTTCAGCACACGGACGAGTAAGGTATAGCTTCTAACTCCCCATTTTGGGACTGCCATAGTCGGACCCAACGTTTTATGCCTCTTCATGGCTAAAACGCTTTTCCGAGGGGGCAATATGTACGTACCCAAAATTGTAAGGTACTGTACTGCCAGAACAGTGTAACAAGTACCCCGATGATGATATAGGTCTCCTCACAAGGTGTTCAGGATCCAGAAAAGCCCTCAGAGTATGCGTTAACATCCCGCATGCCCTGTTTAGCCCCCGTGCCCTTTGTTTTCCCAATTTTCCCTCTTTCCTTGGCCTCTTGACCTTCAGTGACGAAACCGCCACCCTGCAGGGCGGCGGTCCTGTAACCGCTGCCCTGCTCAGAGCGGCGGTCCTGTGCGCGTTTTCCAGAACGCTCTTTTGACGTGACTCGCGTGAAATATCATGATTCACCAGCTTTTCTTTGCCGACTTGAGCATGCATTTATGTTTTTGGTCCCCTGGAATAGTGTTTTTCCTTTGTTTATTGTTTAGGAGTTCAATTTGGTTTTGGTTTTTGAGTGTTGGAATTCCTATAAATGCATAGCTTGTGCTGAGGCAAATGGCCACCATTTTTTCCTGGTTAGAGTCTTCTGATTTTCAGTGGTTTGGTCTGTTAGCTTGCTTAGGATTGATAGCATAGTTTATTTCATACTTGGTTAGTATTGTTCAGCTGTTGGTAAGCCACAGAACCATCTTGTGCAGGCAGTGCTGTTATCTCATCCCAATCCAGTTAGAAGCTTGCCTCTGAATTTCTCTTTGCTGTAGATTTTTTTTTATTGTGTCTTGGAATTCTTAGTTCAATCCATTATATGCCTGGTTAGCTTTATTGAGCTGTTGGTAAGCCACATATCCAACTTGTGCAAGCAGTGTCTTTATTTTATCCAATCCATTGGAACAGAATCACTTAAGAAGCCATTAAAGTTGCAGGTTTTGCTCTTCATATAGGATAGTTACAGGTTCTGGTCGCTTCATGTTGCATGACTCGCAGTAAAATCCTGCTAGGAATCGCATAAGCCAAGCTTTGTACTCTTGCGCTATCCCTCTCCTACTCGCATTCTCGGTCTGCACTCTAAGCTGTCCTTGTCCCAAAATCTACTCCTATCGGTGCTAGCATCACACGCTTTTTTGGATCCACGTGAACACGAAAGAACGAGGAGATCATACTGAGGGGATGAGATCACATACACCATCGGATTCACCACTGTTCTGCGGAATCCAGGTTTTAAGTTTCAAAGTTCTAGTCAGAATCATATCAAATAGAGTAGTTAATCGCTTTATTTCAATAAATTCTATTCTCGATATTGCCAGGGAAGCTGTGGGGATTGATAGTTTTTGAGAAACTATGATTCACTCCTCACTTCTGAGGTAGGATCGAGAATCTTGTCGGTAGATTAGACAAACTGTTTTATTTAGAGTAATTCTACAAAATCGCACAGGCAAATAACTACACTCGGTTATCTTGTCTGTTTCAAATTATTGTTTAGTTATTATTTCTAGATATGCTTAAAATAGTTTGCTTTCCTTAAAAATATTAAAAGTTTTCTTAGAAGAATAAAAGTTATACAGTTAGATTTACTTCACATAGTTAGAATTTGCTTCGTTACAGTTAGATTTGCATTTTGTTTCGTATGACAATCACGGGACCTCAAGAGCCCAGGGAATATATATTTGAGGAAATTGTGCCTCAACCAAACCTAGTCACAACAATAGTTGACATAGACCAAAATCTCAGGATACAAGTATTCCGAACAACCACAAATTTACAACTGATCAGTTCTCAATTAAGAGGATTAAACATAGAAGACGACCAAGCACATGCGTTTTGGTCAAGTCAGCCAAACTACAGATTACCCTAGAAAACATCCACATGACTGTAGAAGGGCTTGAAAGAGAACAAACATTCGGGTGTGATCCTCTAGTTCCACAGCCAGACGCTAGAGACACCCTCATAGATATAGATACCAGCTTAAGAATCCAGGTTGTGAGAACGCCTGTAAGGTATTCTGAGAAGATTGCACAACTATTGGTTCTAAACATAGAAGCTGAGAAAGCATACGATTACTGTATACTAGGGATCAGAACTTGATCTCGCGTATGACCATAACAGGACCGCAACAACCGAGAGTCTATGGTTGTGATCCACAGATCCCACAGTCTAACGAATCCACAAGTCAGTTAGCCATAGACACTAACCTACGCACCTTGGTATTCAGGTCCACTCCACTTCCACCTATCATCATCGAACAACTGTCCTTACTAGATATAGTGGCTAACGAAGCTAGGGAATTCTGGACTAGGCCAGAAAATCGTCTATAGAGTCAATTATATTCATCATCCACTATATGACCTTATCGGGAGATATAGACGAAACAATCCCAGGTCATTTTCCACATATTCCGCAACCCATAGATCGAATCACACCAGAGCTCGATATTGATTGGAGCCTTCGAGAAGTCATCCTTGCTGATCGATCTATCACACCAGTCCAAGTTAGAAGGGCCTTCTTTGCCTTAGATTCACAAATTCCACTAGTGTGTGTCGAAGACATTAGACTACCTAACTAGTTTGTCTGCATATTCTACCCCCACCGGCTGTCTCGACACGACCTCGGAAGGTCGGGTACGTGGAAGAGTTACTTGTTGATTCTCACGCTCGCCTGTCGCTTTTCCGACGTACAGTAACTTCAAAATTCAAAGAAGTATTAAATTTATTCCTTTATTTTCATTTTTAAAATGTATTGTTATTTACTTTATTTGTAAGTTTGTAACTTTAAATTTTACTCTATTTGTAGGTGCTGGAGTTGTTCATGAGGGTTTTGTGCTTAGTTGATGGGGAGAAAAAACTGACAGAATAAATTTAAGAGGCCACTGATAGGGCCAAAGAGGCCATCCAAAATTATTATAGGGTGATATATCCATATTTGGTCCCTTTTGGGAGATAATTGATTGGAAGTGGAACAATCATCTCTACTAACCCATTCATTCAACGTCGTACTATCTCAACCCCGGGTTTTTATTTTTTATGGATTCATAGATGTTAATGGGGAGGTTATAAATGACCTCTCAACATGCATCGTGTGAGGGACTTCATTACTTTAGAGTTATAAAATTACAAGAATACTAGGGGAAGGCTCTTCTCTTAAATGTTAGATGTTTGAGGGAGATCCAATCAACCAATATGAAACAAAAATAGAATATTTATTTATATTCGACAAGTTAGAAATTTAAAATTATTAATTACTTATAAAATTTTGATGATCTTATTTGTAGGTTCTTAGTGGGAATATTGGGAAGGAAATAATTTCCATCTTCAAAAGCTATCCCTCTAATTTTTATCTCAACATTGTAGTATTTTTGAATGTGAGCACAACTAGAGTTTATTTGAGGCCATTCACACAAATAAGTGAAACAAATTGACTCAAAAACACTTCAATGACCTATTTTTGTGCAATCTAATCTTCAACTTCGTATAAGAAAGGGTGATGCCACATCACAAGAGTCTATTGATTTGGATGATATTAACCATATAATGACTGGGATGCACAAGCAGAGGAAATTTCCATGTTCACATAAGAAATATTGTTTCTTTCGAGAGGGAAGCTACAGTGGGAGAAACACAATAAAGAACATTAAATGGAATAAAATCCTTGGAGATGATTTTAAAAATTCAATAGAGGATACACCACCATATACTATTAGGGTGGCACTATAATCACAACCTTTGAGGAGTGAGCAATCACAATCGAGTGTGGGGACTAGAAATTCTCTCCAATATTTTTCTAGAACAGGGGAAAGAGGAAAATGTAAATTATTGTAATTTGTAAGCTACATAGATGCAATTATGACGATAATTTTCAATGAAAATCATCATAAATTCATAATACTTATTAGTTGGTAGCTGTATTTGTATGATGATGTGATTTTTTACTCAATTTGTATTCAAAACTAATAGAAAACACTTCCCCAAAGTTTTAGAGATTCAGTTGATACATTTTGTAACTATATTTTGCATACATTTTGTTTTTAAAGAAAATTAGGTTTATTTAAGTTGTTGAGTATTTTCCGAGTCATTTTTTTTCTTCTGTTATACCGCATATTGGTTGAGTAAAAGTATGTGAACTATGCTTCATTTTATTTGTATTTCATTATTTGGCGAATAAGAATCTAGCAAAGAGCATTTGCCCTTCCATGCTGAGTTTTCCCTCATCTTGGGGCTTTTCCAGGAATCATATCTTATGTCACATTCTAAATTTTGTTCCATGATGTTATGTGTGTCTAATTCAGTCCATAAATATTGGTTTGAAAGCAATTTAAGCACTAGGAATCTCATTCACTAATAGAAATTATCTGTCATTTATATCATAAGATGCAGTATGACATAATTGTTGTGGTTTTGTGAGTTCTAAATAAAATTTCCAAACTATTTTGGTATCAAAGCTGATTATATATCCTTGGGGTTTATGGAAATTTATTCTTGTTTGGTTTATATGACAATGCCAATGTCACAAGGAAGAGATTTATTACATTGAAGTTTATAGATATCTACAAGAGAGTGGAATTGTAGGACAAGATAAATAGAATGAGGAGAGGAAGAATAGGTCCATAGAGTTACAGTCTTCTTACCCTTCCACTTGATGCATTTGATGTGATTTTCAGAAGTCCTTGTATGTTATAGATATGGTGTTCGTGAGGAGCAATAATGAATACATATGGTTCAAGGATGAAGTAAAATAAAACATTAAGGAAAACTAAAGTAAGCCTAAGATAGCCCTAATAAGTTCCAATCAAGCAAAGTGTTTAATTTATAAAATCATCATTGTTTACTTAAAATTTGAAGGATAAACAATATGGAGTGGAAATTTATGAGGCTTCTAACGAGGAATTAAAGCGTTTAGATATTGTTGTCCTATGCTTTTACAAGTTATGTAGCCTAGAATTTACTGTGAATAACCCAGGCGCGTTGGCACATCAATCAGCTTGAGATGAGTGCTCACCCGAAGTGCACAAAGGCACCATGTCCCTCTTTAGAGTTTCTTGTATAGCATGTTAGCATGATGGCGCATATAGGTATTCAAATTCATAACCAAGAGTAAAAAACAAACGGTGCATAAACCATATCTAGATCTTAGAGTATATGTAAGATGAACTAAACAATGCCTATAACAAGATTTACCATGCAAGAACTAGATTTAGTCATGTTCAACACCATTATCTAGCCAATATGAACCATTGTATTAAATACTGTAAAACACATAAGCTTCTTACATTACATAAGTATCTCCACGAGTCATGCACGTGAAAAAAACCAGTAGCATAACTCTACAACTTAACACACTCTAAACCATACAAATCAACACACACACACACACACACAGGGGTGGGGACTTGCCCTTCACCACCCATACACTTCTCAAAATAGGTCACATACTAATAATAGCCATGCGCCTTTACAAAAGGATGCACAACATGCAAGTGCTCTTAAGAATAGATTTCCTATAGTTAACTCTAAGTAGAAATCCTATTATTAGCTTAAACTATGCATGGCGATCAGTTGTTACTTGTTCCCAAAATACCATTACATGGACCACAAGTCTTCATTTCTTTGTGTGCTCAGCACGCTAACTCCAAAAATAGCCTTTAAAATAGAAATGAATAAGTCATAATCCTAGGTTCTTCAGATATATTGTAATGTCGCATGCTCTTTCAACACCCTACATTCATGCGCCCAACACTTAGGTCATTTTTGTTCATCCAACATTACCCCGCACTAAAATGGATTTCTGCCATGTTAATGGGTAATCACCTTGTCATTTCAAAGAATATAGGATAAATGAAGAACAAAGAATAAAGAATATGGCGAGTCATATTATTGTGTACCATTTTCTTCTTCTGGCAAAATGAATTCTGGATATTCACTTTGAATTTCTCCCTCAAATTCATACCAGTCCTTAAGCATTGCATTTTCCTTATCAGGGATGTCCACAATGACACCATATAACTCATCCAGAGTCATTTTTTCACCCTCAGTTTTCAAAATTATAAGGATGTTGGCCATACCTAAGACCATCCCTTCCATGACATCCTCCTTCGTAGCATTAAGCTTCCCAATGCCTTTGATCCGATCCATGTGTTGTTTCCTCGTAGCATCCAGTGCGTCGCATTTTGTCTCTACCAAGGTAACTCATTCTATGCACCCAAGTGTTTCATCCTTTGTTGCATGTAGACCTTCATTCTACTCTACCTTTGTCCTTGCCTATATTAAGTTATCAGGCACTATGCACATGGACAATATTGTATCTGCCTTCTTCATTTAATCTTTTATGGTTTGCAAAACAACCTCATAACTAGATATCTTCCTTGCAATCGAAGCATTGGCCCTCAATGCTTCTTTTGAAACATCCTTTGGTTTAAGAGGTGTACTAGTTCATCCTCTAAAAGTAAACAAATTGTTGTACGAAGGTAATGTAGTTCCAACTTGAACTCCTCTGGCACCTTCTTTTAAAAATCGGGCCTTTTCTACAAGATTTCATCAACAATTTGTTTGGCCATTTTTTTGACATTCTGTGCCTTGACCATTACATTATCCCACTCCTGGGTGAGTCATTTGATTTCTCTATCCTTATCTTTCTTATTCCAAGAGCACCCGTATTGTTGTTGCCTTATCAATATTTTGGCGCGCTACTTTAGTGGACACTTTAATCAATGTGTTACTCACCTGTTCATCAAAAAATTGTGTGGGTTTGATGGTCATATGGAGCGTATGTGGACTATTTCTCATATTCTTCGAACTACATGCCTCCTCACAAAAATCAAAGTCAAGCTCATCCATGTGAGTCTGCATTTTCCAAGATATTTTTTTGCGAGTGCATGTGTTGGCCATTTCTGCGTCCATCCAATCCCAACCATACAATTATATATTGGGAAGGGTGATCTAGAAGTAGGCGCGAATGATTTTTCCTTAGTCATCCAAGTAGCCCAACTTTTGAGATCCCATTTCCTCTTCATTATTATGCCCACTGGTGTGTTTGCCAATGTCCTCATGAACATATGTGCCCTCTTCTTGTTATACTTCCATACCTGCATCCTGCTACAAAGTCCTGTCATCACCAATCCGAGACTATGATAATTCTTCACCGGGAACTCCTCGTGCTATGATTATTTACTAATGCACAGCCTTTAGTTTGGTGGATGTAATCTGGAAACAAAACAACAACATAACACAAGAATACCATCGACTATGATAAGACAGAATGATGAAAAATCTGAAATATCAAAATAAATTATAATATTAACATGAAACTGTTACAATCTCACCCATGAGGTACTTCAAGTGTTATTGACTTCACTTGACTTTCACCAAGACTATGGGAGAAACTTTACAATTACACCTCTTAATGGCTTCTTCAACACACCTTTAAACTGATGGCTTCCTTCACACACTTCCTACAATATTTCTCACTACTTCCTTCTATGCTAAATGAGGGGGGTGGCCTCTCTATTTATAGAACTTCCAGGCTTATCCATCTTATCTCTATGATAGGATAAGAAATCCACTCTGACGAATCATATTCCATACCTTAACTCTTATCTGTACATGTAAGCTTATCTTCTAAGATAAGATAAACCTTATCATTTTACATGGGTTCCACATTTTTAGACTTTTTACAAATAAAATACACAAAATATTTATGACCTCACTCCTTTTCCTTATTACCAATATAATATTTCTAATTCCTAATCACGTAGACCCTACTTCTCTAATTACCCAAACTTTGACATTTTAACATTACCGGACCACTTACGACAAATATTTACTTTTTACAACATTCCTATTATACTTTGACTGTTACCGTACTCCACATTATTGGCAGCACCGTACTGACGGCGCCATTATCTTCTATCAGATGCTACTACTAATTATACTTAACAACATCCTATTCCTAATACATACATTAATGAAATAGAAATTACAGAGGAAAATTTTAGTGTCGACATCTTCCCCCTTCCTAGCTTCTACTCCGTCCTCGGAGTAGACTATTCTGGTGCTTGGAAAATCTTCAACTTGTCGTGGTTGACCCATTTCGTAATGGGAGTGCCATCCAATTCCTCCAGTCGGTACGTACCATTTTCATGTACAGCTGCTATTTTGTAGGGCCCCATCCATTTTGGAAGAAATTTTCTCTGTCTTCTTTTTTTGTATCTGGAATCATACACTAGAACCAAGTCATTCACATGAAATGGAGACCACCGGATCTTTTGATCAAAGTATTCCTTCTACTTCATTTTCTTCTTATGGCTTGTATCCTTTGCTATTTCTCTCATTTCCTCCAGCAAATGAAGATGTACCCACCTTTCTTTTACTGAATCACTTTCATCCATCCTTTCATTTTTCATAACTCTCACAGTGGGAATATCAAACTCAATAGGAAGAACTGGATCAATGCCATAGGCCAACTGAAATGGGGAGTATCCTGTTGCTGACTTTGATGTTGCCCTATATGCCCACAATGCTGCATGAATCCTTTTATCCCATTTATGTACCTGTAAGGCTGCATCTTTTGCTAGAATTTGACACAACACAAAATTTGTTCGTTCCACCTGTCCATTTGTGCTTGGCTTGTATGTTGTTGCCTTCTTGTGCTTAATAGAAAACTTATTGACTAGGGCTTCTACCACCTCATTAATGAATTGGCTTCCTTGATCTGTTACAATTTCTAATGGGCAACCAAATTTGGTGACAATGCGTTCATATATAAACCTTGCCACTTCATCCATGGAAGCTGTTTTCAATGGCCTAGCTTCAACCCACTTGGTTAAATAATCTGTGGTAACTACAATATACTTATTTTGGCATGAGGTAGTTGGAAGTGGACCTACAATGTCTATTCCCAACTTTTCAAAGGGAACAAGGGGAAGAATAGGACATAATGGAGCTGATGAAGTCTTATGGTTACCATGTGTTTGAAAAATATCACATGTCTTACAATAATTATAACAATCTTTAAAAAGAGTGGGCCAGTGATAGCCTGCATCCAAGATCCTTCTTGCTATAAGTTGTCCAGAGAAGTGCCCTCCACATGTACCATTGTGGAATTATTCTAGCAGTTCCTTCCCTTGATCATGTCCAACTGCCCTCTTGTACTGTCCATCAGGTCCTATTCGAAATAATACTCCATGCAGAATAGAATATGGACGACTGGCTTGAGTAATCTTTCTCTTAGTCTTTGCATTGACACCATCAGGAAACTTGAATTCATTTAGATAATTCCAAATATCTATGTATTCACTAGGGATTGTGTCAAGGGATAACAATGCTGCATCAGGAAAATCATCGTCATCACAAGATGATCCTAAACCATCATAGGCTCGAGAGAGTGCATCTGCATTGACATGCTTCTTTCCTGGCCTATCTATAATATCAAATTCAAACTCTTGTAGAAAAATTATCCATCTTGTTATCCTCCCTGATGGGTTAGGCTTATTTACAATATATTTTAGAGCCTGATGATCTGTTACAACTAGAAATTTTTGCCCTAGCAAGTAATTTCTAAACTTCTTTACAACAAAAATGATAGCAAGAGCCTCTTTTTCAGTTACAGTATAATTTACCTCAGCACTGCTCATTTGTCTACTCCCAAAGTAAATTAGATGTTCATTCCCATTTTCATCCTTTTGGATCAAATTACTTCCTAGTGCTGCATCTGAGGCATCAGTGTACACAATGAATGGCTTGCTCCAATCTAGATTCTTCAAAACAGGTGAAGACACCAGGGCTTCCTTCAATTGTCCAAAAGCTTCATGCACCTTATTTCCTGGTTCATAAGTAACATCCTTCTTCAAGAACTGGGTTAGTGGCTATGCAATCTTTGAGAAATTCTTGATGAACCTTCTATAGTAACCCACATGGCCTAAAAATGATCTCAACTTACTTCTATTAAGAGGAAATGGTAAATCTTTGATTTTTGAAACTTTATCAGGATCAGTACCAATACCATCTCTGGATACAACATGCCCTAACAAAACACCTTTAGAACATCCAAAGACACACTTTGTAGGGTTTAGCGAGGCTTGTGCTTCATCTAACCTTCGAAATTCTGTCTCCATTTGGTGCAGGTGGTCCAACTTGCTCCCATAGATGCAAAAATCATCCAGAAATACTCTGATGAAGGTCCCAATGTAGGGTTCGAACACCCGATTCATCAAACGCTGGAATGTTGCTGGAGCATTACACAACCCAAAAGGCATAACTCTATAAGCAAACGTTCCCCAAGGAGTGGTGAACTTGGTCTTCAGTTAATATTTCTCTGCTATACAAACTTGGTTGTAGCCGCTATATCCATCAACAAAACAATAGCACTCCTGGCCAGCTACTTCGTCCAAGATCTGTTCTGAAAATGGAAGAGGGTAATGATCCTTCTTTGTTGCCTTATTGAGCTTCCTGTAATCAACACAAATGCGTAGCTTCCCATTCTTTTTTATTGAGATCACAATGGGAGAAACCCATTCTGAATTCTCCACAGCAAATATGAATCCTGCATCAAGTAACTTATCTATTTCTTCTTTTACAGTCTTGGAAAAATTAGGATTCATTCTATATGGCATTTGCTTTATGGGCTTAGCACCATCTACCAGCTCAATACAATGTTCTACCCAACTTACTTGACAGAGTTCCTTGTAATCAAAAGTGAATAGGTGTATGTACCTTCGAAAGAGCTGGAGGTAGGATTCCTTCTCACTCTCCATCACAGCATCACCAATCTTTATTTATTGGAGACGATCATCAACTTCTTCTTCAGATAATTTTATGGGGTCATGAGTTGGTGTGACTGGAAGGATATCCATGACTGAAACATCCACCTTGCTTTCTTCATCTTCAGTGTCCACTTCATTGGTACTAGAGTAATTAGAGGATGTCCAATCATCAGTTTCATCACTTGAATCCACAGGTTCTGCCTTATGATGTCGAGGGATCACATTTATCTTCACCCTCTCTCTACCACGTCCAAGTGTCATGAAACCTTCATTCCAGTAGTTTCTTGCATGAACTCTCCTTAGCCATGGTCTTCCCAGCAGCATTGGGTACGCAATAGTACCATTTTTCATCACCTGAAAGTCTACCACATATACCACACCCATAACAGATATTGCCACATTTGAAACTATACCTTCTGGTTTAGTTTTTCCTTTATTTAATGACCTTAACATAAGTGTTGAAGGGCGATCAATTTTTAAACCCAACATATTCATTACAGACTTAGTCATTACATTAACTGCAGCACCTCCATCAACTAAGACATCATGAATTGAAATACCATTACATAATACCTCAGTTTGTGGAGCATAGGGATCTGCCTCTGCCTCCAAAACAGGGACCTCAACCTCCTTCCTTCTTCGAGCATTGAGTCCACCTCGCAACTCCTGCCTCTTCTCAGAAGACATAGCCAACAGTTGACCATATGTAATATTTGCAAGCCTTTTGGAAAAATCTTCCAAGATGGAGTATGGTCCTTGCCCCTGTGAAATCAGAAAATCTTGCACACCCAACTTTCTTCTCCTATGTTTCTTACTAGTTTCTTCTTTCATCTTCTTAGGATCATTTCCATCTTGATTATCTTTTTCTTTCTTTCTTTTTGTTACAAACACATCTACTTCATTATTTCTGCTCTTATCTACTACATCTAAAGAATTCACAGGTGCTTTTCCTTTATCATTATCTCCTTTACTAGATGTAGAAGCTCTATCTGGACAGTTATACTTATAATGACCCTTTTTATAACAACCATAACAAACAACTTCAGAAATATTTCTTTTTGGACCTCTATCTCCTCCCTGAGAACTAAATTCCTTTCTTTGAAGAAGATTAATAGTTAACTGACCCATCTTTTTGAGTAGATCTTCATACGCAGTAGATGTACTAGGAGAAATATTTGTGCTCATCGGGAGTGGTTGTGGATTCTGGACCAAAGGTGCTGGTGTAGGCTCTACTTTAGCAACAATTTCTTTGGGCTCCTCTTCCATGCTTTCTTCTTGCCTTCTTGCAATCTCCTTTGCTTGTTCAATGGTTGTTGGGTGGTCATACTTCACTCGTTGTCTGATCTCTGGCTTCATCCCAAGAATGAAGTGCTTACAGAGGAGATTATCCACGCCATTCATCAACCCATCCGCTAGTCCTTCCTTCCGGATCTGGGAATCGATCTTCCTCCTTAGCTCTAGAACACGAGCATGATAATCCCTTATCTTCTCCTTCTCTCCTTGGGATAGCTTTGTGATCTCGATCATGAGATCTGCATATTTCTGTTGTTCACCAAATTCTTCAAGAAAACTTTCAGTTAATAAATCCCATGAATTTTTCACATTATCACCTAGTGTTTCAAACCACCTAAGTGCTGAACCATCCAAAAAGGTAGGAAAAAATTCAGTCCATTGTTCCCTTCTTATAAGGCCATTACAAATACAAGATCGCTTAAACTCTTGAATGAAAGAAGAAGCATCTTCATTAGATTGAGCTGAAAAAATAGGAATCTTTCCCATTTTCAAAAGTAACCACCGTGAAATACCAACTCACAAGTACAATCAACAAAACTTATGTGTACAAATAATTGGAATCACTATACTAGAAAGTGACTTTACACCTTTCTACAGTAAAATAGAAATGACCACGGTAAACTATGGTAAAACTTGACTTACTGCGGTAAAAACTGACTTTACTATGGTAAACACTATTCACGGTAAAAAGTGAAGTTACTGCGGTAAATACTATTCACGGTAAAAAGTGACTTTACTGCGGTAAATACTATTCCAGCAAAAATGACTTAACCATGGTAACTACTATTCATGGCAAAAATGACTTTACCATCGTAACTACTATGCACAGTAAAAACAAGGTTACCCTCTAATTGATTTTTGACTAAGTGGGAATATCTCTCCAGAAAATCCACCAACGAGGAATGGTCCTGGAAACGGAACCAAAATGTCATCACCAATCTGGCACTATGATAATTCTTCACCGGGAACTCCTCGTGCTATGATTATTTACTAATGCACAGCCTTTAGTTTGGTGGATGTAATCTGGAAACAAAACAACAAGATAACACAAGAATACCATCGACTATGATAAGACAGAATGATGACAAATCTGAAATATCAAAATAAATTATAATATTAACATGAAACTGTTACAATCTCACCCATGAGGTACTTCAAGTGTTATTGACTTCACTTGAATTTCACCAAGACTATGGGAGAAACTTTACAATTACACCTCTTAATGGCTTCTTCAACACACCTTTAAACTGATGGCTTCCTTCGCACACTTCCTACAATATTTCTCACTACTTCCTTCTATGCTAAATGAGGGGGGTGGCCTCTCTATTTATAGAACTTCCAGGCTTATACATCTTATCTCTAAGTAGGATAAGAAATCCACTCTGACGAATCATATTCCATACCTTAACTCTTATCTGTACATGTAAGCTTATCTTCTAAGATAAGATAAACCTTATCATTTTACATGGGTTCCACATTTTTAGACTTTTTACAAATAAAATACACAAAATATTTATGACCTCACTCCTTGTCCTTATTACCAATATAATATTTCTAATTCCTAATCACGTAGACCCTACTTCTCTAATTACCCAAAATTTGACATTTTAACATTACCGGACCACTTACGACAAATATTTACTTTTTACAACATTCCTATTGTGCTTTGACTATTACCGTACTCCACATTATTGGCGGCACCGTACTGACGGCGCTGTTATCTTCTATCAGACGCTACTACTAATTATACTTAACAAAATCCTATTCCTAATACATACATTAATGAAATAGAAATTACGGAGGAAAATTTTAGTGTCGACAGTCCCTCCTACATTCTGGTTTACTTCTCCCTCTTTTTCTTCTCCTTCAGGCACGAGGCATTCGATAACTTCTATATCCCCACCAACGATGCTTCCCCCTTCACCTGAGTGCTGCTCATGGGTAATCATACTATTGTCAATGGTTTCATAAATGACCGGGTCCCTAATATCTTCATCCTCCTACATCTTAATGCTAGGGGTTTCCTCCTTCTTTTGTGTGCTTTGATGAGGGGACTCTTCCTCCTCACTATCCTTTACAGGAACATATTTTCAGAGCTTCCTTATTTTTTATTCATCATTCTTCACAGAAGTTACACATAGTGATCTTATTATTAGCTATAAAGTCCCTACGCCTGTGTATTCAGATGTGTAACTTTTCTATAGAATTCTTTTGGTATGCATAAGTCTGACACTGTGCTTTGGTTTCTCCTACTCTATGACATTCTCCAACTCTGTAGCCACTGGATTCTTGAGTTAGGGGTGCATAGGCACCTTGCATTGATGTTCCCACAGTTTCCCCTTTTTAAGAGGTCCTGGGAGTGTCATATCCACACCCTTTACCACGTTGCCATGCTTTAACCTTAGCCTTAGATAAATGTACACGAGCGTTGGTTCAATTTTTCCTATGGCCAGACTCTCCAGTGTGATGTCTCCATTTCCTGATTCCATGGTTTCCACATAGGTCTCTTTCCCTAGCCATACATAAATGTTTCCTAGAATGTGGATATCTACATCTACTTTGTTCATGTCAAATTGGAGCTTACGTGCATCGTGGAACCTGTTCACTGACTCCTTGAAATATCTAGTAGTAAAAGCAAAGGATAGCTTACACCATGGACTCTTACCACCCGACTGCATATGGAAGCGCCCCAAGATGAAGTGTTGGTGAACTGTAAACTCAACTTCTCCAATTAGTGATTTTGGAAGCTCATGTGGAATACACTATTATCCTTCAAACACCCTGTGTAGTCTTCTGAACCACTTTCCTAGGCACTCCTTATACACAATAGAAACAGTTCTACCTAGAGTGTATTTTGAAAATTTCTTTGCTGGAGATTTATTCTCCAACAGAAACTCCTAGATGTTCTCCCTTGGTCCGTCAGGTACACCAATTTCATTAAATACAATCAACAACAAGATGGTGCCCCAAGTTATTTTATCACCTTTATCTTCCTGGAGTGCCTCATTTACCAAGGTTTTTGCAATGTACCTAACAATGTTGTAATATGTCTTGTTGACCATTTTTGTGCTATATACAACCAACACATATTTATCTCATTCCACTACTCAATGGTACCCAACTCTCTCCCTGTTAAGCATGTTGCAACTATGGTGGCCATGTATGCAATGTTGGTTACTTTGAAGGCTCATCCCCCCTTCTTATATTGATTTAGGATAGTTGTGGCATCAATATCCTCATAGTTAGATAAATTTCTGGCAATCTCCAAGATCAAGTCACACAACCCTGTCACCTTCCCAATCAGCTTGGCAGTGATCCTCATTCTCCTACCCACGAAGTAGAAAAATTCTTCATGGATGTGTGACATGAACCACTGATACGAGTGCTTGGGATTCCCAAAAGAGGGAAACTCCAGGATTTGCATGAACCCCCACAATTTTGAGTAATCTCTTCACGAAGGTGTCTAAAACTCTAGTGCCATCTGCTAAACATCAGTTAGTTTTCTTGTAAACCTCTGTAGAAATGTCCTTTAGGCACTTCTCAGTTTGGTGGTTAATGTCAAAAACCCTACAGTACATTTTTTTTGTCTACCATGGTCACTCGTCGATCACCTCTTCTGGCTAAAGCATTTCTTCTAGCCATTCCTCTGTTGGTTCATCAACTTCCTTCTCCACAGTTGGAGCCTTTCATGGTGCCATTTTTTCCTTTCAATCCAAAAGTGTTGTGAAACCCTAGCTATTGCAGACCCAAATTGTGCCTAAACCAATAAATACTACTGGGATCTCAAGTTATCATCGTTCGAAGTCACCCTCTTGGAGACAATCTAGGAGTTAGTCAATTTTCGGGAGGACATGTGTCAACACAAGGAGCCTAGAGGGATTTTATGTCCCTGACATTCCTCAGGGTCAAGTACATCAACCCTTGAAAAATTTGCCCATACTTTGGTCACCCACATGACCAACTTTCAGCCCTCAAGTGCATTTTTGGAGCTCAAACTCCCTGCTGTCGGATCGAGGACACGTGTCAAGTCCAAGACCACCATGTAATTTGATGTCCCTCACAAAAATTTGAGGTGAGGGAGACCAAACATGGAAAAATCTGCCCAGCCCTCTAGGAGAGTGTTTTGGTCACCCATATGACCATTTTCTAGCCCCTAGGTGCTTGTCAGGCCCTTTTGCTCAAATCCCCTACCGTCGTATTAAGTGCCACATGTCACCTCCAAGATCACCGTGGAAATTGATGTCCCTCTCATCCCTAAGGTGAGGGAAGTCAAGGAAACAAAAAATTTCCCAGCCCCTCTATGTGCATTTTTTGAATATTCAAATCTGGTACTTATCTATTTCTTCCCCACTCATCTCTTTCTTCCCCCTCATTTCTCCTTCACCGCTCACTATGCCATGGATTTTCTCAATCTTTTCCAGACACTCGGTCCACCATTGTTGCTCCAAAATAGCTTTGCCATGGCCGCATAAACACACAGTCCATGAAAATACATAGGATTTAAATGAAGGAATGATCAAAAGTGCTAAAGAAACATAGAATGGGAAAAATGAAGGTTTTTGCCAGATAACCGTGAAGTCACCCGATCGAAAAATCTTCATATCTCACAAAAAAAAAAGTTGGATCGAGTTGCATCTTCTGTAGACTTCCACATTTTTCAAGATGATCATGATGAAATAAATGGGAGGTCAAATGGTGCTCTGAATCATTTTCTCCAACAAAAATCCCACTTCACCCCCCAACTCACGTTTGTTGGATTTCCCAACAATTTGATGATCCGATTGAGCTAAAAACTTGCCCTCAAAACTTGCCCTCAGACTCCAAATGAAAAACCTACCACAATGGAATTGTTTTATTTTTGAACGGAGACAAAAAACCAGACCTACGAATTTCAAGATCCATTAATGGTCACTATGGTAGCTCCATTCATGAAGTCGCTGCGAGGTGAAAAATTAAAAAATTATTTCCAGGCATTCTAGTGGGAAAAAACTATTTGAAATTTGGAGGGTGTGATCATAATGACAAGGTCGAGTCCAAAAAAGTATGTTCCATCACAAATCCAGCACTGGAAATACACTTTCTAAAAAAATTAAGTTTTCCTATACAGACTTGCAATGTTTGGAAAGTCATCATCAAAAGTAGTTGAGACAAAGGCAATGGGCATTGAAGATCATGAGGGAGCCAGAATGAGTGTTCAGAGTAGAAAATAGTGGAAATGACCACTTACTAAAAATAGTAAGTTCCCTATATGGGTGCTTACTAAAAATAGTAGGTCAACCCAAAAATGGCTGAGGTAAGGGTAGTGTGCACATGATCAAATCAGGGATGATCATATTAGGCAACTGAACAATGTTTCTTGACACTCACTGCATAGTTCAGGTCACACGTATATCATACACAGGCTAGGAGTTTCGGTCATCGGTGGAATAGTTCACTTAACTTGGCAAACATTTGTGAGCTAATTTGAAGGAGTCTCACAGTGTGCAAGGAGTTCAAATATTTAGAGTTTCACTGCACTTGGAGCTTTCCATCAATAAGGATCAATGTATTTCATCAGGAATGATATCTCCTCTTCTTCTTCTCTCACTCTTTCTCTCTCCTCTTCCCCCAACTTTCTCTCTCTTCTCCATGTTATAATTTTGCATTGGGGTTGCACTTTTTCATATGTATTAATATTCCAAATGTAATAAGTCACATTTATGTTATAAAAGGGACTTAAAAGTTTCTTAGGAAGTTAAAAAGTTTTAAGTTGCACGAGGACATATGCAAAGGCATTGGGGGGTAGATGAAAAGTCCTATCTCACTCTATAAATTGTAAAGCCATTCCCATTTCAAGGGGTTGGTCATTAATGTTGTAAGATCAAGAGTTCATTCTACCTTGAGAGAAAAAAGGAGATAGCCAAGTTATTCCATTCCCCTCATTCTCAAATTTCCTCTATTTCCTACACTATGTATGATTTTTGCTTGAAGACCAATACAAGGAGGAGTTTCTATCATTTTTTATGAGAATATTTTAGAAACTTTGAGTTCTCATTCTTACCTCCTCTTGTTGTTTTTTGTAGTATTATTTCCTCTTAATTTCAATGCATGTGATATAATTTCCAACTAGTGTAATGCAAGTCTTTGATTTCCTAATTGCAACATTAGTTTCTCTTTTTTAATATTCTCACTCCCTTTCCAACTCTCCTAGAAAAGTATTCTCTTGCAGGTATCTGCAATATTTGCCGCAGGGTCAGTGGAGTGTCCATGTTGGATCTACCAGTCGAAAGGCCACCACAGAAATCCACATTTTATCATGCATGCACATACATAAGCTACACCGGTTAAGTAAAGGGACTTAGATTCCCAGAGTGTTGGCAAGAAATCCACAAGTTTGTCCACCCGAAAAATTTTCTCGCCAACAATTGGGTGACGTAGAAACTTCAAATCATAAAGAAGTACCATATGACCAACTTCAAGCTTCTTTTCCCTGATGTGCCTGTCATTCCATGCCTTTTTCTTGGATTTTTCCTACTTCTTACTCCATCTTCCTATGGCACGCCTCTCATCTAGTTGTATCAACTTGTTGATTCTCTCTTCCAATGCTTGCTCATTAGCTAGACCTCCCACACATGTAATACAGAAAGAAGGTAACATGAATTCCATGGGAAGAATTTCTTCTCCTCCAAACACCAACTGAAAGGGTGTTTCCTTATTCAACCATTTATAGGTTGTTCTATATGCCCAATGTACAACAAGAAACTTTATCATCCCAATATTTCCTTCCAACATCACAGATGTTTGTCAAAGTCTGGCTCAATATCTTATTGAAATCCTCAATAGTACCATTTTCTTGAGGTTGATAAGGTGTTGTCTTATGATGTGTAACCATAAATTCATCCAATATTATCCTGATGGTCTCATTAAGGAAATGAGTGCCTCTATCACTTATCAAACTTAAAGGACATCCATACCTAGTAAGAATATTTTCCCACAAGAACCTCGCTATTGTTGTTGTTGTACAATCCTTTGTAGGTGACGCTTCTTCACACCTTGTAAAGTAACTTGTACAAATGATGATGTAACACGATCCAGTTCTATACTCGGCTGGGGAAATAGGACCCAAAAAGTCTATTTCCCATTTATTGAAAGGTTATACACTATAAATTGGCCTCAAAGGAATTTCATCTCTCTGCTCAGGTTTTCCAAGGCACTGACAGTGATCAAATACTTACAATACTCTTTACAATCCTTGTACAAGGTCTCCCTCCATAAACTAGCTAGTAGAATCTTACGCGCGGTGGCGTCACCTGTATAGTGTCCACCTGTAATACCTCCATGATTTTTGTGCGCTCATGCTCTAGTATAGACCGATGCAATACTTCATCTCATCCTAGTTTGTATAAGTCTCCACTGATCAACATAAAAGGTGTGGCATGAATTGCAAGTTGTTTCTTTTCCAAGGCCTTCATTCCTTTGGGTGTCATACATGTTTGTAAAAATAAAACAATATCCTCTAACTTTGAGGGCATGTATTTCAACTTGTATAAATGTGCAACTGAAATTATATCTTCAATACTATGCATGTCCTCTCCTGATTGAATCCTTGATAAGTGATTTGGGCCAAAATTGCTTTTACCTAGCTTTACCACAACTGTAAAGTCAAACTCTTGGAATAATAGAACCCATCAACATATGCGCCCCTATAAAATGGGCTTATTTACCAAGTATTTCAATGCCATGTGATTTTTATAGAACACAAAAGGTGTTTCTAGAAAGTATTTTCTAAACTTATGCAATGTGTAGATCATTGACAAAGCCTCACACTCCGTAGTGTATAATTTTGTTCTACATGAGTCAACTTTCTACTAGAAAAGAAAATAGGATGATCTACAATACCTTCTCCAAGATATGCTAGAAATATGCCAATGGCCATGCCAGAGACGTCCACATCTACATGAAAGGGTAGTTTCCATGAAGGAAAATGTAGAATAAGCATTGTAGTAAGCCTCTCCTTCAGCGCTTCAAATGCGCACTGCTACGGTTATCCCCAATAGAAATTCCCTTTACCTTTTAATAACTAATCTAAGGGAATGAAAATCTTAGCATATCCCTTGATAAATTTTCTGTAATACCCTATGTGGCTCAAGAATCTACGCACCTCACTCTGACTAGTAGGCTCCTCTAAGCCTAAGATGAATGCAACCTTAGTTGGATCTACCAACAAACCCTCCTTGCAGATGATATGCCCTAGGAGAGTTCCTAAAGGTGTAGCAAATACACACTTCCTAATATTTAAAGAGATGGTTAACTATCTGCACCTCTCAAACAATAACCTCAAATTGTCACAATGATCCTTGATAAGCCCATACATGGTCCAATCATCCAAGTAAACTTGTAAGAATTTGTGAATAGAATCCTAGAATGATTAAACAACAATGAGTGAAAATATTGTAGGTGCATTCATCAATCCAAAGGGCATCACAGTGTATGCAAAACTTCCCCATTCAGTGATGAAATTTGTCTTCTCTTTACCTTCTTTAGAAATTCTTACATGATGATACCCAGAGAACCCATCTGTAAAAGAGTAAATTTTGTGCCCTCCAATGCCTTCCAATATTTATTCAGTGAATGGATCAATCACACATGCAAAATTTAAATCCCTGTAGTCCACAAAAATCATGATTCTTCCATATTTCTTTATGCTGATTACCATAGGGCTAACCCACTCTGATTCCTCTATGGGCTCAATAATGCCATATTCCAACATCTTGTTAATTTCTTCTTTAACTTTTACATGCATGTTAGGGTTCATCTTGTAAGGTCTCTTCCTAACTAGGTGCTCACCTTATCTTAGCTTAATTTTCATCTTGCCCAAAGATTCATGCACTCCTTTCAACTCAAGGTAGCCCCTAGGAAACAAATCCTGGAAATCACTTAGCAACTCAATTATATTATTTAATTTAGAGTTAGACCAATAATCTCCAATTATGGCCTCCTTAGGTTTAGCATATGTGTGAATGTTCACTTTCTTCATTTTCATAGGTTCATGGTAGGTGAGCACCTTCTCATCCACATTGTATAAGACTTCACGCGTGCCCTTTAAATGATCTATGTCCAATTGTTCCACTTCTTCATCATCCACCATATATACCATCTTTCCTTTCTCCTTCTCTAGGCAAGCACACGCAAGTGATTCTACATCTGTCTCATCTAGTTCGTCAAAACGTGCTTCTAGGTCTGACTCACCAAATAACTATTGAATGAGTTATTTAGCCTTTGAACTATCTCCCATAATCAAGCACTTCATAACCTGTAATGCATCTTTCATTGGAGGTTTAATGGAGAAGTAGTCAAAATTCTGGATCATTCATGTAATCAAGTCTTGCCAATTTCTAGTCTCTCTATGCAACTTCACGTAAACATACCAAGCGCACGTGTAGCGTCACAAGGTGAAAAAAAGTTTGTGCACCCATAACAAAGGTGGTAAAGCTTCTTGCCCCTTTGTCTAGAGTCTCTCACACCCCTGAACATGGTCTGAACATGATTATTACCATGATATTCACATATTTGAGTAGGTGCATTACTCCTGAGAAACTAGGTTGATAGAGTAATTCTCACTTCTCTCCATTTTATGAGATTATCCCTATGAACCATCCACCCAAACGTTGTTGTCCCACTCATGGTATACACTAACATATTACTTCTGTCCACTTGATACTTCCACTATACTTCCATGGATAGCAGTAATATCTTAAGGTTTCCTTTACCAGTGTACCAAGGTACAGGGTTATTACCTAACCTCCTAACACAGAGTGACCTGCTTACACATGTAGTTGCACTTCTTACTCCACACTCAACCATCTCGTAAGTGCCATGTGCCTAGTTTTCACAAGAAATAATTGTAGCATCACTGATGGAATGTGCATCATCGCATTGGAGGATTCCTTCCTTATATGGCTCAAGTGCTTTTGGATCTTGAATGGTGCACACATAAATTTTGTTAAGGTCTACTTCACTTAAGGGCTTAACATAAGGTGCAGATTTCCCACCGGTCAAAGGGATAATAAACCATTCTTTATTATTCTTGAAACTGATATATCCCTTATTGAATTGTAGATAAACATTATTTACATAACACCAAGGGTACCCAAGTAGAGCTGGGAAGCTATCTACTTCTATAAGTGCTAATACCTCAAAGTGCATAGTGAACTTGGCCCCCTGTATAGTAATAGATACATCCTTCAATACTTCAATAGGCATGTCCTTAGTCCAATTTTCCATATATAGTACATTGGAAGATGGCTGCAATGGAGGTATGCCCATCTGAACCCATGCATCTAAGGTAAACACATTCACTTTCGTGCCTATGTCAATCAAAATATTACTCAAAATCCATCCATCTACAACAACATTCAAAGTGATCTCCTTGTCATAATCCAAGCTATGGGGAGGGAGATTAACATGTAAAATTTTCCATCCGGTTTCAATACCAATGCACAGAGTATTTCCTTTCAACTATCTCCCTCATAAAATAATAATGTTCTCCTGACACAACATCTTGCAAACTTCCTTCAGATCATCAACATCTGATTCGAAAGTCTCAGCTGCCTTCTTCTATTCCAACTTCCACGACTATTCCTTTAAACATTATATTTCACCTTGCATATTTCTGAGTGCCTTTATGGTTTCCTAATAAACCTCCTTCTGATGTGTAGGGTCAAGATTTTTTTCATGTAAAACCTCCTCCTTAGTGATGGTAGGCTTATGTTGTAGCGTTTCTCTAGCGTGTGCAGCCTCAGTGTGTGTAGTAAGCTTCATAGGTACTACCTCAAGATCCGGTGCTAACTTTGGCAACCATTGAATTTCCACGACATGCTGTATCCTAACCATCCCTGTAGCCTTGTTCTCTTGTTTGTGCTTCTTGCTCAGGTGTTCATATAAGTCTGGGAACTCCTCATCGTTATGATTGTTTCTGCAAAAAGAACAAGCAATGTTCTAAGGGCATTCACACATGCAATGGTTAGGGGATCCACATGTATAATATGTTCCATGAGGGAAATCACTTTGTCCACCGCCGCAGCCTCAACATCTAAATCCATCATGGTATCCTCGACCTCTACCATGGCCTCCCTTAAAGCGCCCTTCATTTTGATCATAGCACCCTTGAGTGTGATCATGATCATGTCGCTGACCTTTATCCTTAGAGTTTTTCAAAACCCCTATCTATTATACACCAATATTAATGACATCATGGATCTCATCAATCAACTTGCAATCTTTTGTATCGTGAGTCGTGGACCGAAAAAGCTTACAGTAGCAAGAAATGTTCTTTCTTACTGCATGTTGCAATAATGGAAAACAACTTGCATCATGGTTTAAATGACATATATTATATTCTAGTAACAAGGAGCGCACTGATACATGAGGAAAACTATCCTTAGTATGCCCCTCTAGTTCACAATCTCTGCACCAAATTCCACTGCATGTTTCATGGGCTGTATTGACTAATAATCTCTCCAATTGCTTTTCAATTTCTGCAATATGAGCTTCTAGGAATTGGCTCACTCTAGTGTCTATGCTCTCGAGTATCTCAGTGTGCAGATTTGCTTCAAGTGCCTTGCACATGTTTGTATAAGTCTTATGTGAGAGCACTATCCTAAAAGGTGTAATCAGGCCTGTGACAAACCACTGTGCATGCTGACTTGCATGTATATCATATGATAGTTTAGATAAGAGTATTCTGAAATGAGCATAATATTCCCGAACACTCTCAATAGTGCCTTGCTTGATGTCCTTGAGCATGCTTATAATTTTCAACTCAAACTCAGGTATATAAAATTCCTTAATGAAAGCATGTCGTAACGCTGTATAATCCACACAAGTCTGATTAGGGTTGAAATTTTTGTACCAACTATGCGCGTGTCCTTGCAATGTAGTTGTAAATTAACTAGAATTGTGCTCTTAACCTATAATTCCTTTCGCATACCATAGTATCTCACACATATGCACATGCTCAACAACATATTCTATTCCCCTATACTCTTAGAGATGGAGTGAAATCTCCATGTAAATATTCTGGGGCTAGTGAGGACCATGCCCACCAGATCTAGAACCTCATATGTTGCCTCTTCCCCTAGATCCACCAGATCTGCTAGATCCTAAGCCACCTGGTCCTCCTAATCCTCCACCTATGGCAAAAATTGAACCAGAGGATGCACTGCCATGTGTCCCAATAGTGATGCTAAACTGAAATCCTACAGTCTGTGAAGTTGTGTTACTCCCCGATGTGAGTCCAAATATTTGTGCATCTGTGTTCTGTGCTAATGACGCTCCTAAAAAGGTTCCTCCAACTAGCCCTCCAAAGAATAGAGAAGATGTCTTCCCAGACATAAATGCACTTGATACATGATTCACCCCTGAACTTACTGATAAGTCAACTCTACCTCTTGCTACTCTACTGTCCAAACTATCTTGTTGACTACTAGCTGTACTAGAAACATGAAAACCAAATGCAAGGGGTAGGTTTCCAAGTAGATTCAGGTGCGCGCCTGTAGCCCAAGTTGTCTTTGCTGACATGCTCTCATATGAGGCCAACGAGGGTTCCTTGTCATGCTTGCCCAAATGGGGGAGTTCCAGATGACCTGGCTCCACATCCTCCATGTGAGCTCTAAATCCTTCATGAGCCATCTCTCTCCTCAATGCCATCCATTCTATAATCTCATGATGCTTCCCTAAATCCCTCCTGTGTGCCTTATTGTACTTAAGGCAACTTTCTTCTATTTTCCTCTCTTTTGCTTGGTCTTCCATCTTTCACCACACTTGATCCTACCCCCGCGCGTGGTGGGGTTTAGTTAGCCATCAAATTTTCTTTTAAATTTAGGGTTACCAACTAGA
This sequence comes from Taxus chinensis, assembly GCA_019776745.2. NCBI lineage: Eukaryota > Viridiplantae > Streptophyta > Pinopsida > Cupressales > Taxaceae > Taxus > Taxus chinensis. The sequence goes on from CM034150.1 coordinate 17,312,458, forward strand.
TTTTGATCGCCATTGGAATGCCTTGTAGATAGGATCCCCTGGGATAATGTAAAAACTGAAACTTAGCTACATCCAGGAAAGAATAAGCGGAAATTGAGTACTCCAAAATATAGCTATTCAAAACACCACAGGACCAAGTGTCCACAACACACATCCAAATCAAATCAACATGATATAGGGTCTTAAGTTCTTCTTTTGTATAGAAATAGTGTGCAAAACCTCCAATTCCTTTTAGATGCATAAGAAACCAACCACCTGTATAGATATATTAGGAAGATAACAAAGAATCTCTCATATAAGCAATCATATAGATTATGCTCCACCCATGTGTGTGCATCAAACCCAGATCCAATGCTGAATGTTTGAGCATAATCTTCTTCCATATCTATTATCCACTCTTCAACACTTTCCAAGGTCAACCGGTACGTCTTCATCATGTAACATCCTGAAAACAACTAAGAAATAGGTCTTGACAACGAAACCAATGATGTAGCCTAGTATTTATTGTTAATAACCCATGCACATTGACACATCACTCAGCCAGAGTTGAGCACTCACCCAATGTGCAAAAATGCACCAGGTCCCTCTTTAGAGTTGCTTGGACAAAATGTTAGCATGATGGTGCATATAGATACCTAGATTGATTAACAATAGTAAACAACACACAATGCATAAACTAGATCTAGCTCTTAGAATAGATCTAGAATGAACTAAATAATGAATATAACAAGATTTACCATGCAAGAACTGGATTCAGTCATGTTCAACACCATTATCCAACCAATATGAACCATTGTATTAAGTACTATAAAACACAAAAGCTTCTTACATTACATAATTATCTTCATCAGTCATGTGTGTGACGAAACCAACAACATAACTCTACCATAGTTTTTCACACACTAACTCATACAAATCAACACACACACACACACACACACACACACGCACACACAAACACACACACACACAGGGGTGGGGACTTTCCCTTCACCACCCATGTGCTTCTCAAAATAGGTCACATGTTGAATAATAGCCATGCACCTTTACAATAGGATGCACAACATGTAAGTACTCTAACAATAAACTTCCTATAGTTAACTCTGAGTAGAAATCCTATTATTAGCCTAAACTATGCATGGCACTCAACTGTTTCCTCTTCCCAAAATATCAGTACGTGGACCACAAGTCTTCATGTCTTTGTGTGCTTAGCATGCTAACTCCAAAAATAACCCTTATCCAAAAATGGCTAAGTCTTGCTCTTGTGCGCTCCAATCCTATCATAGCGCCACACGCTCTTCCAATGCCCTATATTTGCAGGCCTAATACTTAGGCCATTTCTATTCACTCAACATGGGTTTTGAAATTTTACATTAAATCCTTGAACTATATCTATTGTACTGGTTAGGTCTCATGGAATGTATCCAATAGTAGTAAGGAGTACCATAGTGCAAAGGTTATGGATAGACCCATTTTATATTACAAACACTTTGAATTGTACGTGAATTGATATGCGATCAAATAAATAGAATATAATACTTTCAAATCATTAAGGTATATTTGAATCATAGAATGTTGTTGTCATGTGTAAGGGAAAAATTCAACTTGAAAACATGACAACTCTACCATAGTGTCAAAATTTTTCATTGTAACATTTCCCGGGAACCCTTCTAGATCAGTTCATCACCTGTGTCAGGCTTATCTCACATCCATGTAATTTTCATGTATGTGTTATTAACCTTACCCATGTGTTGGATATATGAAAACAAGTTCACAAGTTTCTTTTGAGACAATGTCTTTGAAGGAGGTTCTTTCAACAAGATCAGGAATGGATTTTTTTAGCCTTTCTAAGGATGTTGCATATTCGTCAGAGTATATTTAAAGCCATAAATTTATCATGGATTTGTATTAATAAGATAATATCATCGTACAAGTGATTTAGGAATATTTAGGAAAGATTTAGAGATTCAAGAGCAAGTTCAACAAAAGTGGGTTTTTAAGGGTAAAGGAATTTCTAATGTGAAAAGGCACCTCATATTTGAAAGATGATTCTGGGAGCTCCATAATGAGTTTGAGGTAAAACAAGATATCAATGGAATTATTATTAAATTCTCTACACGGTGGTACTTTCAAAATTTTCATAAGTCCCTATGTATTTCTTTCCATAACTCATTCTTGACATAAACAACTAGAAATTCTGATTAAAAGGAAAATTTTTAGTAGGTTTCAAGCTGAATAATATTTTGAAAACCATTCCATTATTCTCAAAATTCATTTTTTAGTCAAATTCATATAAGGAAGTGACCAAAAAGTCCTCCGGGAGCTCCGCCAACGTCATTTTCAAGCTCCTCTCCAAGGTTCAAACTCCATCCTTAGTCAAAATTTTCAGTGCCACGTGGAATCATGAGATTGAGAATTTTTTTTGTGTCCCCTTCATACCTTTCCAAGGGGATAAGGGGGAAAAAAAAATTCTCCCCCACCTTAGACCTCCTAGACCCACCACATGACCTTGGGAGGCTCTAGTAAACACCTTTTAACAAATTTTTAGCCCCCGCTCCATGCCATGTATGCCCTCAACTTGTCACTTTGGGGATGAGGTGAATTTTTTTAACCCCTTAATCACTTTCTAAGGGAACAAGGGGGAAAAAATTTACCCCCCACCTTGCTCCTATTTGGTCCCTCACATGATCTCACTTAGTTCCCGGGTGTCGAAAATAAGACCTTTCCTCTCTCTCCTCTGCCTGTGCATGCTCCCCACTTGTCCTCATGGGGATAGGGTGAAATTAGATGTCCCCTTAATAAATTTTCAAGGGGGCAAGGGGGTCAAAAAATACACCCACTTTAAAGCATATAAAACCAAGGAGAACCATTTTTTCATCTCCCCCCATTTTGCTCCAAATCTACCTGGAACTCTGACGATTATTTTTCTAGAATCCTTCACCTCCATTTTTTCTCTTGAATTAATCCCTACATATTTCCATGATCATAGCAGAAGGATTTTCATAAAAATTACAAAATTTTAAAGGCTCCAGGTACATTTTTTCTAAAATGACTCTGTATCGCACGAAGGAAATTTTTTCATATCTTACAAATTGGTGCACGAATTGAGGTGGGATTTTTTGTGTTCTTCACCATTTCTAGGTGCCTTAAGAAAACAAGTGATAAAAATTACATGCATTTACCATATTTTAATAAATCGATACTTTGTGCCCTAGTTTTGTAACTTTTTATTTCTTGCTATTTTGGTGATCAGATTGAGTTAAAAACGTGAGATAGAGAAAATAAACCTATTCCAGTGGAGGTGGTTTCATTGAAATTAGTGGTGTGGAAGGGAAATTTCCAAAAATAGTAATTCTCTATACAAGAAATTACTATAAATATTAATTTTTCATAGAGGGCATATCTCTCCAAGGCAGTGTTCACAGGGAACAACCAAGGAAATAAACAAGATGGTCGAAAGTGAAAAAAATGATTTTTTTTACTAAAAAAAGTAAAATCTCATTCCAGGTACAGAAGGGGTTCCATCATCAACCATGGAATTCAATTTTTTAGGTATCGAGCCAGTATTTTCTCTCTCATCTAAGCTCTTAGGTGTGGGGGATAGTGATGCCACCCACATGGATCTAGAGGACCTCAAAGATCGAATGTTTGGCAGACCCAAAGATCTAGTGGAAGACAATGTTTTCATGAGTGGGTTGTATGCATCAGGTGGTCATCGAGTGTTAGTGCAGAGTAAATAATTGGTGTTGGCATAATCTCATCACTATGAGATGGACACCTAAATTATATGAGTCGATGATAACTCAGCCCTGGAAGTGCTCGCTCCCAAAGCCATTCCTCACTCACTGCAGATTCCAACTTGGAACAATATGGCTGTCATTTCAAAGGATGTTACAACAAATGAATAGTCAAAAATATACTCCTACCTTCAGGGCCTCACATTGAGTTCATGGTTTAAACAAGTAAGAAATCCCTCACGCGTGCCAAATTCCCTCTCACAGATTGAATTTCATGAAGGCTACTTAGATGTGATCATCCTTCTCATTCGGGTGATGAGAGAAGAAGCTTTAAAAGAATTCCAAGATTGGATAGCCTTATTCATGCTCACTATCATTGAAGGAAACAAGAGAATGGATTCTGGGAAAATCATTAATGAAAACTTGCATCATCAGTTACTCCAGGTACCTATCTCCAAGAAGTTCACAATGACCTCATACTTGGTATATGATCTTGAGATCTCAAGACCATTCAAACGGTTGAAACTTACAAAAAATATTTCTACAAAGTTTTTGACATTTGAAAGATATCCAAAACTCGTCTTGAAGGAGAGTAATCAAAATTTCACAAGGGTAAATGATGCCTTCACAATGTTTTCCATCATAATACTGGAAGGAAATCCTCAATCAAGGTTTTCATCACAAGAAGCTTATTTGATAAAAAAATAAGGGTCATATTTCATACATTTTGCCACTTTATCCTACATCCAAGTATCTAACTTTGATCTTTCTCCACGAAGGCTACCAAGGTATCGTAGTGAAAGGACTTTGTTGTTTGAGTTATGTAGACAACTTTCCCATGTTCACAATAAGCTCAAAAACTTGAAGATGAAGAATGTATATTTTCTCATATCCCTTGGAATATTCACTTGCAAGAGTGTCGGTGATGATGGACACCTGGAATATTCCTTCATACCCCTAATATTGTATTCATAAACCTCGAGGGTAGAATTTGGCATGAAAAGTGATCCAGACACTTTTCACCTTCTTGAGTCATATCATGTTGCGCAGATCGAAGATTATTAGGTGAATTTCATAGATGATTTTGACATCAGGGAAAGAGACCACATGTGGATGACCATTGGGAAAATGAATATTTTCAAATTTGAGTGGTAAAAAGAAGGAATTCAAGATGATGACAAAAAGTTATATGATCTGGACTATAAAGAAGTGAAGGATTCATCCCTTCCATAGGTGACATGGAGGGTCCATGAATCAGGAGATATAAGTGAGTGAACTTAGGTTGTCATCAAGAGATCAAAGGAATTGTTTAGAAAGAAGAAGGATGCCTCGATTACATCAATAAATTTACACACTCTCCAGAGACAAGGATCCCATCATTATTCCTCAAAGTTCATGTAAATGACTTCAAGCTCAGTTCATTTTTTAGAGAGCTCAAAGCACAAGGCAGTGGACTTAGAATCCCCCTACTACAAGAGATTGCATAAGAAGGTTAGATCAATATATGTTCCCATGGAAGAAATAGAGCTTGAGGAGAGTGATCCAGTCCACCTTTTAGTTCCTCAGTAGTCTGAGAGGTTCTCATCTTCCACTGTTACTCTTGTTCCTCTTACACAAGATGCACCTTCTCACCCTGAGCAGGAAACAACATTCATGCTATTTTTCAAGCTTGAGAAATATGAGATGTTACCTTGGATGCAAGAAATGATCATAAAGGAGACCCACACATTTTGACAGGTGATATTCCTTGATTTCTTAATGATATCATCATTGGTCAAAGGGAAGTAGAAATTTTTTACACAAGCAACTTCTTGCTTTTTCATTAGTTCCATGGGAAATCAATATGTGGAAGCAATCAAGACAAGGGAAACCAATCCCATTGAAGAAATGAACCTTACTGAATATGAGTTGAGCACCATTTCCCTAGGCCTAGCCACTCACGAGGGAGATGAACATCTATTCTAGGAGTCTTTCACTCACCTCCTTGTGAGGAATCAAGAGTTCAAAGAAAAGATAGACCAGTTAAAAGATAATGTGCGAACACTCTCCTCATACGTGCAACATTTCATGGACCTGAATGTTCCTTCATCACTCCTAATTGAATAATTTACTCCCATTAATAGATTCGATCCAAAGTCCATTTGAAAATAACAAGGTCTCACAAAGCAGGGACGAGCCACCGACAAATGGGTTGTTGGATATCACAAGCACTGAGAGGGGGAGGGGTGAATCAGTGCTAATCAATTTAACAATCTTCAAAACTTCTTGATTAGAATTAGAAATCAAACCATGAACATAAATTAAGGTACATGCAAGAATACAAATGCTTAGGACACCAAAATTATAGTGGGAAACCCATAGAGGGAGAAAACCCACTTGAAAAACAAGGATTTTTATTAAGAACACCAATTCCAAGCATATAATGATTTCCAATTTGGTTAAGCACCCACACAACTTATGAAGTACCCACTTAGAAATACTTCAAGCACCTACTAGAAGGTAGCCAAACACCCACTTAACTAATTTAGCAAGCCACTGAAAGAGGGTTTAAATCCCACAAGAAAGGATCACAAGGGATGATGTGCACATCAATGGACATGCGAATGACAACATGAAGAGATATCAGGAGGAGTGAGCATCAACTGAATGTGCATGCAAAGATTTGAAACATGTGTAGAACCTGGTTAAGCCATACAACTCTCCTCTATCTCATAGATCAAATGGGGTGTATATATAGGAGGTGATAAGTAACCCCCGGTGCTGCAATCATGACAACTCAAGTAGAGATGGGGAGTTACATTCCCAGAATAGAAGTGTAACTCCCAATGACACATATGATGCACTGACACACTGATGTGTAAGAGAATCTCATGATGGCCCCTAAATGACACATGGACCTACGATCTCACCTAAGTGATATGACTCACCTAATGATGTGGAAAATAACACACACCAACACCCCCCTTCATCGTAACTTAGGATGAGGTGGAAAGTTAGAAACGAGAAATGGGTCCGGGCATAAAGCCTAATGAGGTACCCATGTACAAGAAAAAGATACCAAGCAGTGAAGGAAAACCCAGTGGGAAAAACATCCACCACAAGAGAAAAACACACTCTCTAATCTAAGAAAGATGTCAAATATGGGTCCCATCTCTAGACGAGCCTAAAAAGGTACCCATGTATAAAGAGGCAATCTCTTGGAAAGAAGAAGAAGAGAGAAGAAGAGGGAGATGAGAGGAATGCAGAAGATTCCATGGATGGATATGATCTCTACAACTCTAGGAGGTCTCCTAAAAGAATGTCGATGACAAGATCCTAGGCCTCTGGACTGAAGAAGAGCCACTCGCACCGAACAGTGTGCTTGCCCTTAGGAAGGACAGAAATGACGTGTTGGAAGTCCGCCCACTTTGTGAAGGAAACTAAAGGAAGTGGCACAAATAACTCTGAGTCTATTCCATGAAAGTGTGACATAGGTCTAGCGAGTGAGTGCCAAGGAACCGAAGGTAATGCCACGTGTGTAGAACTGTCAGAGTGAAAAAGAGGAACACCCATAGAAAGGATGTCCAAGTGATGTGAAGGGAATAAAACATCCTCCACAACATAAAAGGGATCCACAGCTAAGGGTGGATCAATGAAGGTCTTTGGAAATGTGGAAGTGACATGATTCTTAGAAGGGGCACTCCCAACAACAGAGATGATGAACTCCTCTAAAACACCTGTAGATGGATGAGGGACCTGTAGTGCATCACAAGTAGACTCTGCGAAAAGATGACTAAGGTAAGGAAGATACTTGTCCCAATGAGGGGGCTCAACAAATAGAAGAGCGATGTTAGACAGGTATGAGTCATCCAATGAAGGTAGAGGAGTGGAAGGGACCTCGCACACTGGAAGTGGAAAAGAGGCAGGTGTGATGACTATATGAGACTGAGAAGGAGACTGCTCGATATTTGATGAGATGTGGGAAGTGTCAACACTCTCTGGAATAGTGAGAGAAAGAGGAGAAGAGTCCTTTTGAGTACTCTTGACATCAGAACAGGGTGCACAATCCTTGTCATCAGAAGTAGAATTAAGTGAGTCTATGTCAGTGGAACCGCCATCACACGAAGAACAAGAGGAGACAACTAGACCAGCAGCATCAACAACAGTGGTAGTATGTGAAGGGTCTCCATAGAGGTACTGAAGAATGCTCCAGACACGGTGAGGTGGATCTGAGTCTGCCACGTGAAACCAAAGAGAGTGAGAGACATGCTTTCATCTGATTTCCCATTATATATCTGGCTATCTGTGCTTATTTATTGTATGCATTTTGTTGGTTTGTGTCTATTAGCAAAATAAGTGTTCATCATTCCTTTGGTGCATCACCTTGTAGTTTAGCTTTGTTTTAATTTCCGTTTTCCTTCTATCCTTGTCTCCTTTGTAAATTTTAGATTAGGATTAAGAATATATCCTCTGCAAGTTTCTACATATGCACCTAAAAAAAGGAATAAGGAACCAACCTTCAATCTGGAGAGCTTTCCAATTTTGTAAGGTCCTACACCTTGGGGAAAGTTCAATGTTATACAATCACACCAAATGACTCTGCCTTAGAAACTCATATTTTTTAGAGCTCATTTGGGGGTGCTGTGATTTCACACTAACAGTCCTTAATGCTTAAAATCACAGTCTTAGAATCTTCTTACTGATTCTTAATTCTCCTCTATGTAATGAGATCTCTGTACATTGTTCTTACTCTGACAAGATTACCTTTATAGGCATACCTTTCCCTTATGTGAAGAGTCTTCACTAATCCAAAATATTAACTCCACTTACTTCATGATTTAAAGGAATACACACTATCTCTGATCACTCACAAATCTAATACATAGAGACAACTTAGATATGAAATGGGATGCTTTAACAAACCTTCTAATATTCTTAAAAACTCGTGACTTGGTCCAATATATACTGAACTAGACATAGACTAGGAAAAATGAGATTAACCATCCAAGTACTTGCGAATGCTAGATATATCAAGAGGGCATTATGAATAAGCACCATATATTATTCCATCAAAAAATACATTCCTCAAGAGTTGTATAGTCTAACATAAGACACGTTTTGAAGCCCTTACACCTTCGCATACCACCTTTGAATTTTATGTACTCTTGACCTTGTGGAGGATTCACACAATGAATTAGACAGAGATACCTTATTTTGGATCTCCATTCCATTTCCCATTTTTTTGTCTTTGATTTTTCCATGCAGATCCCTTAAATATTTTATTCATATGAAAATATTACCTTCCTTTTAGATAGCTCAAATGATGAAACAAATCCACTAATTTAGCTTGAAAGAAACCACCATCATGCTACTTCTGAGATCAACAGGTCAAACATAGGTTTGGGAGCACCATGTTTATGAGTCTTGGCTCCAAATAACCTTCTTACACATGTACAAACCTTTGAGATTACTTCTCTGGTCTTCAAAATTATTAACTTCCTTGAAGCAACTATACAAACTGCTTGACAACATCTTCATCTTGTACAAGGTAAATACAACTCAACTTTGTCCTTAATATGTATCACACAAGTAATTAGAGGTCTGAGACATGCTTACACTTTCTTTCTTGAAGTTACTAGCCTCCTTGATGATTTGAGCCATTGATAAGTTTGATAAAACCTTCTAATAACAATCTTGGATACTTCACATATCTTCATGATATTTCATTGCTCTTTCTTGGAAGAAAATTTCTTTTCCTTTTCTGTCTATTTCATTTGAGAACATATGTTCACAACATTTCTTTATTGGAACTATGATCCTTGCAAACCAGAAATTATTGTTGCTTATCACAACTTCCTTTTCTTCTGAGGCACCTACAAGACCACTACTTATCTTTAAAGAAACTTTTGTCAGTTCACAGTTTAATGTCTACATCTGATTTTCCTTTTCACACTCTTGAGATGTTGGGGACAACTTTTAGTCAAGATTTATCATCAATATTCATGGTCAACCTGTAGCAAAAATTGCTCCCCTTTTGTTGACTCTTACTCTTAGAAACTTACACTTCCTTCTTTAAGCATCACCTTATGGAATGAGTATGAAAAAATATCATTTGAGCTCCTTTTGGGACAACACAATCTTGAATCATACTACTAAGATGATTTTGTACTTCATAACCTTGATCTCAAGGTTCTTGACTCTATACAAAACCCTAAGGAGGTTTTCAGGGCTTCTCAAGATCGCACAAACTCATAAATATATTCAATACTTCAAACTCTCATGATAACCTTTACAACTGACAGTGATAACCACACAACCTTGCATGAAGACACAATACTTTGAGGATAAACAAGATAAATTTACAACCATAGTCACCTATTGACACAATACTTGACACAAGGGCACTCTTTCAACAAATCATAAGAAGGTTTTTCTTGCTTTCAAGACACTCTTGATAGTACTAAGAAGACACATATGGACCATGAAACCTCCTGGCATAATACTCATCTTATAATTTCTAAAGATTAAACTTACTAAGTTCAACTTTGATATGTCTAGCTTTCAGGCAACTAATAAAATACGACATTATTTGACTGATATTGTTGAATATTTTTCTTATTTACTTGAATTGTCTATCCAAAATTGATTTGACAAGTATGAAGAATTTAATACTTCATAGATTAGGACAATATTAATCATGACCAATCACCTAGGAGCATGAGGACACTAAACCTTCACTTAACTGACCAAATACATACATGACACTTGTATCAATAACTCATTATGAATTCATGACACTTTATAAGACTCAGGTATTCACAAGATGACCATGTATCAACAATGAATGATAATGTTAACCTAGAAAGACCTCTCACACCATGTATTACTTATTTAAAGACCACTTCAAGCTTTACACACATCATACACACATTGGGAATGCATTTCACCTATGCTGCTTAGATCCATGAAAAATCATGAAATACTGAGACTACCACAACATGATAGTACACTAAAATAATGACATGGAAAAATCTGATTTGAGAACCCAAACTCTTATACTTTGAAGGATGACAAATTGAAAGATGCAACAATCTTCTTGTACAAATTTTATAAACATTCACTATTTGTATTAAATCCTCAGGAACATCCAATGCTTCTTCTAAGTGAATATGACTCCTATAATCCTAGAGAAGGCATACTATGAGTCTAGAATCATCTCAAAATAGTAAGAATTCATCAAAGCAAAATGATGACTCCATCTTTCCATTTTCTTGTCCTCAAGAACTTATTAGCTTTCTTAGTTGAATTTCTAGATGTGATAACCTCATTACCTAAGCTCTCATATTATGTTTGAGTACCTGATAATCATTCATGTTGCAATTCATATATCTGTTCTAACATTGCTTCAGGAAGAATTTCATCATCCTTTACACTGGAACTGTTTCCAATTTTCTTGTCTTTTTCATCACCTGTTGTTATCTCATTTAAACTAGTTTCTCCTATCAATGTCTTAGCTTGATGGGACTCTTCAATATCTGGCCACGTTATCTTTTTATCAATTTTTTCTATTTCAAATTCTAACTTAACTTCCTTGATATCATATATCCATTTTCCTTTGTTCTTCCCAGTATCTTTTTCAACCATGGCTGACTTGGTCTCTCTCAAGGAGTTTGTCTTCTCTCTAAATATTCTTTTGTCTTGCACCTCTGGAATGTATTTATCTTATAACTAGAATATAGGTGGTTCGTGAAACTATTTGAAAATTTTCTCTTGTCTATGTGAAGTTGAGGCAAAACAACCTGGTTTTTTTCCAAAAATCTGACTTACTTGTATCTTTTAGATAGTACTTATCTGTGTTACCTATTTATTTACAATTATAACACATTATGGTCTTCCTGACAATTTTTATCTTTATGACGAAAACCATAACATGAAAAACAATATCCCTTAAATTTTCTCTGATACCTGAATGATATTTGGTTGTACTGATTGACTTGATTCTTCCTATGTTGGTCTCCTTGGTTTGCTTCTTGTTTTTTTTCTTATTGGAACCAACCTTTTCATCTTTCATTATATGAACACCTTTGACAAAATCCAAGGCTTGGTTTAACCTTAAAATATATTTACCTTTCTTGTTTCCATTTCTTCTGTGTGAGTATTTAGATCTACACTAAATTTTTAACACTCTTCATTATTTTCTTGGATGGTTGCTTGACATGACTTATACTCTATTAGACCATAATGTCTTTATAAGTCATTAGACCGATTTGTAACTTGTTTCATTTCAATATTTAGGGTATTTACATCCTTTTAAAATTCCAGAAATTCATTCTCTTTTTCTTTCAGAGATCTTGAGACATTTTCTATAAATTAATCCATTTCATTAAGTTCTTGACCATGGTGAGATTCCATGTGCTTAATATCATTCTTAAGACCTTCTATCAGAGATTGATAAATATCACAATTTATATTCAATATTTATTATGTTGATAAAACCCATTCTTGTGTCTTCATGATCACCTCCAAGATATTATGCTTAACAGTGGAGGACCATGCTCTGATGCTAATTGTTGGATATCAAAAGCACTAAGAGGCACCGACAACGGGGGGGGGGGGGTGAATCAATGTTGATCAATTTAACAATCTTCAAAATTATTTGATTAGAATTAGCAATCAAAACATGAACATAAATTAATGTACATGTAAGAAGCACAAATTATTCAGGACACAAAAATTATAGTGGGAAACCCATAGAGGGAGAAAACCCACTTAAAAATCAAGGATATTTATTTGGAACACCAATTCCTAAGCATATATTAATTTCTGCTTTGGTTGAGGACCCACACAACCTATGAAGCACCTACTTCAAAATCATTCAAGCACCCACTAGAAAGTAGTTAAGTACTCACTTAGATAGTTTAGAAAGTGAAAACTTACAAGGATAACCTACTCTTATGACCTAAGCACCCACTTAAGAAGATATAATAACAATATATAATTTGATCATTTAGCTACATGTTGTTTCATCAACAGATCATGATCGCTTTACTTGATTACATTTCACTCTTGAGTTTTTTAACTCATCAATACTCTCTGATTTATTCTTCTCCTTCATAATAAGTTCTTCATTCACACGCACCTGATACTGTCTCACACTATCTGCAACTGCAACACTTTTGACTCCTCTATTTTTATCTCATTGTTTAGGTAATTCCCTTGTCATTTTTTCAGTCCCCTTCATTTTCTATCTCCGCTCTTTCAGTTTTTGTCATAAATAACACATACTTGTTACTATACTCTATTTATAACATGGCCTTCTTTTTCTAGGATTGACATACCACAGTTACCCTTTTTTTTAATGTAAAAATACTTAAATCCCATTCATAACTTTGAGCTACATACATGACCCTTGACCTTTCATATCTCCCTTGAGAGATCAAAGGACCTTTCTTTGGAGCCATCTATGAACAAGACAAAAACTTGTCTTTTTACATTCCATATTGACATTTGGAGGTATTTCATGCATTTATGAATGACCTGAACTCTTCAAATTCCATATACCTTCTCTCAACTCGAGTGGACTTGATCTTTAACTATTCACTTCCACAAAACAACAAGTGCATAATAGGTTCATTGTGGTTGTTTCAAATCTATGCATTCACGTGATGATTTCTAATATACTGAAGCCTTCTTATCCAACATAGAGCTTAAATATACTTCTGGTGACAGTTAGATACATTCATTGAAAAGTTAGAGCATGATGGTTTCAATTACCAACTCTGCATTCACTAACACAACTAACACAATTTGGAATCATCATAGACTTCATGTGTTTTGAAATCATTTTCCTTGAACCACAAAACCATACTCATCCATTTTAGCAATCTTTAGAGCTTGAAACCATTTTAGATTGTCTCATATATATTTGAAAACAAAAATTCATTGAATACTCAACCAATTAACCTCTGCATAGATTGTTCAAACATTGAGAAAGAAAGAACCCTACATTTGCATGGAGAAGAGATTGTTCAAACACTAAAATGAAGCCCAATCAATTGTTAAACCTTTATGAATCTTAAATCAACAAGAAAATGATCTCCATTTGCACAAATTTGTTTTGAAAAAGTTTAGATAATCACTTTACTGTAAAAAAATAAGACTGTGCACGAGCTCCTAAAATTTTGTCATGAAATTATATTGGGGTTAGAACGCCGGTAATACAGATATATTAATCAGATCTAACCATAAAATCAATCAATACAGAAATAAACAAGAAGAAACAATACACAAGATTTAACATGGTTCACCCAGTGTGGGCTACATCCACCAAAAAACAACCAATTTATTATCAAGGAGGAAATACAATGAAGATTCACAATCTTCCACACCTTCTTGGATGTCATGTACTTTCTTCTGTACAAATTTTTCTTTTTCTATCAAAGGAAACTTCTCTCTATTCTCAATTGAATTATACTTTCTAAACCCTAGCTTTATGCTTATATATGCAGCTATAATCTTAGGGCACTTTAGCTATGTAATTACAACCATTAGATTCACCTTACAACTAAAGATAGATCTAATTCCCGTAACTTAATTATAATAGTCACGTGCAGCCAAGCGATGTCGGTTCCTCCTTTCTTGAGTGATATCAGTCCATGGGTGATCAATGACAGTTCGTTAACTGACGTCGGTTACTATGTATTCCAACAAGTTTGTAAAAGCATGCCAGTGAAGCGATTAAGCTCCACAACTCAAAAATATCCCACTTGGAGATAAATTACTACATTGTACGAAATAGATCCATCCTTTGATCCTTTCCTTTGGCTTGTTTCTGCCTCTTCAAGTCTCAAAATCAAAGACCAATAGAAGTGGAGTGTAGGTCCAACTTCTCCTTTTCCAACGAATTCATTAACATATCCGCATGATTCTCCTTTGTATGAATTTTCTCCAACTTCAGTTTCCCATCCTCCAATACTTGCTGTATGAAGTGATATCTCAATTGAATGTGTTTCATTCTATAATGAAACACTGAGTTCTTTTCTAGATGAATTATACTTTGACTATGAATTTACAATATGTAATTCTCTTTCTCTTTTCCCAACTCTTCCATGAACCTGCTCATCCAAATCATCTCCTTACTAGCTTCTGTAGTTGCAACATACTTAGCCTCTATAGTAGACAGGGCCACAACCTTCTGCAATCTAGAAATCTAGCTAACTATCATGCCACATACTGTGAAAACATATCCAATGGTGCTCCTCATGCCATCCAAATCACCAGCCATGTCTGAATCCACATAGCCACGTAAAGAAGTATCTGACCCTCCATAACATAACTATATGTTGGATGTCCCTCTTAAATACCTGAGAATCTATTAGACTACTTTCCAATGCTCTTTACGTGGATTAGCCATAAATCTGCTCACAACTCCCACTACTTGTGCAATGTCTGGTATGGTACAAACAATATCATACATCAAGCTCCCAATTGCTGAAGCATACATAAATTGTGCCCTGTACTCAACCTCCTCATGTGATGTAGGAAACTGATCTTTGCTCCATTTGAAGTGTCCAACCATAGGTACACTTACATGTATTGAATTTTGTAAATTTAACCTTTCTAACACCTTATTGATATAATGCTCATGAGACAAATATAACTTCCTATTTTTCTTGTCTCTATGAATTTGCATGCCAAGGATTCTCTTTGCAGCTCCCAAATCCTTCATTGCAAATGTGTGAGCTAGCTTTTCTTTAAGCTCACCAATGTCCTGCATACTAGATCATACAATAAGCATATCATCCACATACAATAACAAAATAATATAGCTCACATTTCCAATCATCTTAAAATAAACACAATGGTCAGATTCACATCTCAAATAACCATGCTCATGCATGAAACTATCAAACCTCATATACCATTGCCTTGGAACTTGCTTGAGCCCATATAGGCTCTTTTTCAATCTACACACAATTTTCTCCATACCCATACCCAAGTGGTTGATTCATATAAATCTCTTCCTCTAAATCACCATGAGGAAATGTCATCTTGATATCAAGTTGCTCTAAATCTAAATCCTCTATTGCAACTAAACTTAATACAATATGAATTGAAGTCATCTTAACAATAGGAGAAAATATTTGACCAAAGTCAATACCTGCTTTCTATGCAAATCCATTTATTATAAGCCTTGCCTTGTATCTCTTTTGTTCACCCTTTTCTTCCTTCATCCTATAAACCCACTTATTATGCAATGCTCTTTTACCTGCTAACAACTTAACCAAATTCTATGTCTAGGAGTCCATATCCTCATTCATGCCATGCTCCCACTACTTGTGAGATTTATCCTGCATTCCTTCTTCGAATATTTATGGTTCACCACTACCAATGAATAATAAATAAGACAAGAAATGTGAAAACCTTTATAGAGGTCTACTTACCCTTTGTAACCTTCTCACTAAGTTTCGAGTGCCGAAGGCTCAATCTGATCATCTTGTAGATTTTTATCTACTTCTGACAGTGACCGGCATCGGTCACCTTCTACCGACATCAGTTTGGCCAACTAACGCCAGTATGTCTCTTCTGTAACCAACACCAGTACATGGGACCGATGCTGGTCAAGGGTAAATTGATACAAGTTATTGTGTAAACCTGTAGGTGTTAATTTTGAATTTGAGAGTTCATTTTCATCCACAAAATTCTCCACCGGTTCACCTTTACTTTCCAAAACTTGATCCCTGTACATTCTCTCTTCATTCCAATCAATTTCAAGACTCCTAATTATCTTAGAACCTTCTAAATCCCAAAACCAGAATCCAAAACCACCATAGCTATAACCAATGAAAGTACATCTTTTGGATTTAGCATCCAATTTCTTTCTATTTTCCTTATCAATATGCACAAAAGACTCTGAGCCAAAAAATCTGAGAAAAGAAAGATCTACCTCTTTTTTAGTCCAAACTTCTTATAGTATTCCACCATTCAGTGCACTTGAAGGTCCACGGTTAATAAAATAAACCGCCATGTCTACTGCTTCTGCCCAAAAATGTAAGGGAAATCCAACATGTATCCTCATGCTTCTAGCATGTTCCATGAGTGTCCTGTTCATTCTCTTTGCAACACCATTCTCCTGTGGTGTTTTAGGAACCATCCTTTCTCTGCATATTCCATTTACTAAACAATAATCATTGAAAGCCTTATTGCAGTACTCACCACCATTGTCAGATCTAAGGCACTTTAACTTTGAATTCTATTCATTTTCAACAAGGGCTTCCCATCTTTTAAAATTTTCAAAAACATTAGATTTACAATTAATACATCAAACTCATACCTTTCTTATGGCATCATCAATGAAAGTAACATAATATTGAGATCCACCATGAGAAACTACCTAGGTTGGTCCCCACACATCTGAGTGTACAAGCTCCAATTTATGATTCTTCTTTGTTGCCCTAACTTTGAGAATTCCACTCTCTTCTGATTTCCAAAAATACAATGCTCATAGAAATCAAGATCTATATGTTTCAGATATGATAAATTACCCTTTTCCTTTAAGATCTACATTCCCTTTTCACGCATATGGCCTAGCTGATTGTGCCACATGCTTATATATGAATATGAAGTATATATAATAGAAAATGAATTATTAATACATTTAGAAAAATAGAATGATCCTACCTTCTTACCTCTTTCTACAATAAGAGATCCCTTGGTAACTTTCCAAGATTTGGCTGTGAGTGTAACAATGCAACCAGATTCACACAATTGTCCTACAAAAATTATATTTATTTTAAGGCTTGGAACATGGTTCACATATTTCAATATCCATTTATTTCCATTCTATAATTTAAGATGAACTTCACCTCTACCAGTAATATTGCATGGTTCATCATCTCCTAAATAAACATGTCCAAAATTACCCTGAACATAATTTTGGAAATAACCCTTATTAGGGTTTGCATGGAAAGAAGCTCCTGAATCTAAAACCCATGACTCAATTTTATTATCCAAGGAGAGAATTAGGGTGTGATTCCTGTTAAAACAACCCACTTGAGACCTAAGAAATAACCTAGGGTTAGTTAGGAAACTTATGGAATATATTTTTTTAATTAGAAGTGTCCCCAACCAGGTTGTAAGACAACAGCTGACACCAATAGGTTTCGGAACAAGTTTAAAATTACTAGAACATACTTTTCATTTAATAACAATTGTCAGAGGTCACAAGGTCCAAATTTTAGGGCTAAGGGTTTTAGTTAGGTTCAGGGGGTAAATTAACACCATACCCACTCTCTAACAGGCTCAAAGTTTCAACTTGATTTTTATCACACTTAACACATTCAAAATTTCCCTAAATCATTCCCATTGGATAGGAAAATTTTTCACCTTTCCAATGATATAAAGAAGTCCTCCTAAATCCTTGTGAAACTCCAGTTATGGACCGACGGACTTTAGGGGTGAAATTTTCCCAAAAGGGACACGTGTCGAGCGGGGAAGAAAAGCAATTTTTGGGTTGGTGGGTCGTAGGGCGGCGTTTGGAATTTTTACTTGTGTAGGGAGAACATTTCAATTTGCACCCACACCTCTGCTATGTTGTCAGGGACATGTGTTGGGCTCCGACCCATCACCGGGAGAAAAGAGGGAAGGGCACGATGGCATGAGAGTTTGGGGAATTTTGCCGAGGGAGGAAAAAGGGAAAGGTTTGACGCGCGGGTCTGCCCGTCCGCAGGAGGGTAACATCAAGGTGAGGGTGGGAGTGTGGGGGCCGCGGGGTTTTTAAACAAAATTTTCCAAAAGCCAAAAAGGTCACGAGGGTTCCGCCCCCTCTGCCAACACCCCATGTTACCACGTGGCAGCCTGTGATAGGCCGCAGGCCGACGGGGAAAACAATAAAATTTTCCCAAATTTTTAAAAAGGCCCAAGGGAGAAAATGTTGCCACACGTTCGCCATTGCCCCGTGAGGACATGTGGCAGCCTCTGATTGGCTGCGGGCTGGAGGAGGAAATTTCAAAAAATTTCCCAAACAATTTTTTCAAAATTTTCTAAGGATTTTAACGGGAATGTTTTGGGCCGCGGGCCCGTCAGGGAAAATTTTCCCAAATTTTCCCGCCAAGGCAGGAAAACTTCAGAGGGCCATAAAATTTCCTAGAAATCTGAATTTTGGGAAAATGATAACTTTTTAGAAATCTCTCAATGCCCTCTTTGCACAGGAATCATAAATTTTACATTTTGACAAAGTTTAAGGGGTCAATTTTACAAAAATGATCTGTAGGATTTTAAATAACAAACTCGTAAATTTTAACTTATTAATTTGATTCAATTTGTTCTCCTCCTTCACTAAACATGCCAAATAGGCATGAAGGATTGTTCTATGAAGGATTTAAAATGTTTTAGGGAGGTAATTTCACTTGTTTAATTTCCAATTTACATTTTTCCAACAATTGACAGAAAAACGACTGTGAGAGGGATTAGGCTTGATTTTGCAATGTTTAAATTATTTTCTTAAGTGTTCTTTGTCAATTTGAGTTCATTGATGTCATAGCATGCTAAATTATATCATTTCTAAGTTGATTATTATGTGTAAGCCTGACCTTTACATTTTAATTAAAGTTATTTGCCAGTTTTAAAAATTTACAAAAAGATCAAATTAAAAGAGGTCAATCTAACTTTTCATCATGCAAGTATGGCATTTCATTTCCAATCTAATATAATACATTCATTTGTTTTAAACAAAACATTCTAAATCAAAATTCAAATACTAAATTCTATTTTACACATTTCCACAGATACAAAATACAGCCTTATTTCCACGTACATTTCTTTTTTTTTCCAATAGAGATCTAACTATCTCTTTTGCCATACAATGAAACATTGAATTCAATCCAACAATGCATATGAGAGAAGATCTTGCAATTATTTATTAATTCAAAAGGAAATACATCTTTCAATGTTTGAATGCAACAAAAAAATTTCTATTTCTTTCTTTCAAATGTACAGAACATAATGTAGATATCTTTCACAATTCGAATATGCAACTTTCATATTGATCAGGGGATATTTTTTAGTGTCAAAAGTTCCCTAAAATTACCTAGACCATGCCAATGTAGTAGAGTCTTCAAAGCCATTTTTGAGGACTGTAAGAACATGAAAAACAGACACTTCGAGCTCAAGTTATGCCTGGTCAAAGTTTAGTCAACATGGAAATCAACTTTGGTCAACAGGTCAACAAGTGGACCAATGGCAAAGTGACACGTGGTAATTGGCGATAAGGAAAAATTGATGGTCTTGTAATTTTTTAAAAATCAGTTCCATGGTATAGAGCTCATAGCAACCTTTCTGACACATTTTGAACAGACCAAATCTGAGTTCGTATGCGCAAGATATGCATTGTCAAAGTTTGGTCAACCAGAAGGTCAACATTGGTCAATAGCTCCATGATGACGTGGACAAATTACATATTATAGATGTGACACTTGGCAGGTTTTTAGTGGCTTTGGATTTAAAATAATAATAATAATATTTTATTTGATCCTTTCCATGGGAATAAGCTTAATCCCATGGGATAAGGAGGATTTTGTGGATAAAAAGTTATTTAAAAGCTTATCCTATCCGTTTCCCACCAAATGTGGGGTCAATGGCTAAATTGGGCACCTAAACCTATCGAAGGGGGATTTGAACCCAGCACCTCATCTAAAAAAATAAACAACCTTATCAATCCGCCACCCTCTTGTAAGTGTTATAAATAAAGCTCACTTGTATTTGTAATGGACAAGTGTCAGGTTTGTGTCAAGCCAATAAGTAGGTAGTTTTGGAAAAGTGCAATTTTGAGGCACTTCTGCTCACTTCCAGATCTTGAGTTATATATGAAATTTTCTCAAAATTTTGATATGATTGCGATGGTATAATCATTTATCCAATTTAGAGTTTTTGTGAGGGAGTTATTTGCTATTAAAGTCACACAAAAGAATACAGCCAAAGGGAGACACCGATGCAAGTGGCTCAGGAAGGTGAAGGATAGAGGATGAACTCCATTAATATCCTTCGAAGGTCTAAAACACATTTGTTCATGGTTTTGATTCATTATTGGTTAATGTAAATGTTATTGTATTTAATTTTTAAAACATTATCAATGGATCGGTTCACCACGAACTCGGAACGTAGGAATTCTGAATCCCATAAACAATCTAGTGTTGTGTTCTAATTTTTATTTTCAGTTTCTGATATTTACAAGTAATTTAAATTTAGAATATAAATATGGATGCAACAATAATCGGTAATTGATAAAATTGGGATATCAATTAAAATCAAGAAACAATGATTTTGGGCTCTGATCAAACATTGAATGTTGAATAAAAAGGAATTTAAATTTCAGTTTGGAAAACATTCCTAAATAAAAATTTGATCAATTTTTGGAGTATAAAAGACTTAAAGTTGATTAATGAAAATGTTTAAAAGTGGAAAAAAATAAACTCCTATTTTCGGATCAAGTTTGGTATCAGAGCAGTTAGATTGTCAGATTAGCTTCCTAATTGTGTTTGAAAATTTGGCTTTAGTTTCAGTATTGATTTCAATTTTTTAGTGTGCAGACATTTTGGGGCTTGTTAATCTTCTTTTTCAGTGTGCAATTTTGCAAGTACATGTTGTGTTTGCAAGAATAGGGAGTAATGGGTAATTCATCCAAACAGGAGCAACTGGATGAGCTTGAAGCTATTAACCGCCAACTCCAGGTAGAAACCTCTTTCCTGAGAGCTAATTTTTATTTCTTGGAAGAGGAAATAGTGCAGTTAAAATCTGAGCCACAATCCTCTATAACCAAGAAAGATGAGTATGTCAATGAGATGCTTGCATAGAGCAAGAAGTTGATGGGCTTTGTTAAAGAGTTGCATAAAGAAATGCGGACCAAGGATGCCCTCTTGGCAAAGCTGCAACAAGGTGAACACAAGAAGGAAATGCCTTCCAAATCAAATGTAGGTACTATGAAAGAATGCACTGTAAGTTGTTCACAATTTAATTTTTCCTCTCATTCAGTTTCAGATATCCCTTTAGGTCATTTTGAAAAACACACTAAGGGAATTGGGTCTAAACTAATGGTTAAGATGGGATTTAATGAAAAAGACCTTGGTAAAAATAGACAAGGTGATGTTAACCCAACTTAGGTAGAGGATCAGCCTCGGTTTGCAGGTTTGGGTTATCTTAGTGGGAAAATTGAAATTGGAGAAAGTTCCAAAGTAGCTGAAGGAAGACAAGCTTCCAACAGCCAAGGATCTATGCCTATAGAATTATAGGATTTCGCCATTAGGAGGAAAAATGAAAGGTGTAAGAAAGCAGGTAAATGAGGTAATGAAATTCCACCTCCTCCCACTTACACTAAAAATAGCACTAACGAGAAATTTAATCCTAAGACTTCTAAAACACTCTTTCAGTCTAAACAATATAGTTTTGGTAAATAGAAGTATGTATTTCCTTGCACGTTTTGTGAAGGTTCTAATCATTCTGCAACATATTGTTGGAAGAGGAAAACAATGGTTAAGAAGTTAATGCCTTTTGTGAATGATAAGGCAGGTGCAAAAGACCAATCTCACTTTGGTAAAGTGAGAAATGGCAAAAAGGTTACCTCTCCTAAACAAAGGAATCATTCTCCTAGACAGAGTACAGGGAATGGAAAAATGGGTAAGACTCCTAAAAATAGGGAAGTTAATTTTTTTCCCATTATAAAAGGAATGGTCATGATGTTAAGATGTGTTGGTATGTTCCTTCAATGCAACATTGGAAAGTTGTTAAAGAAGAAAATAATGTCAAACCAAAATTTGTTGATCTAACTCATGTAAATGCTCATTCTAGTACCGGGGAAGTAAAACCACCTAAACAAAGAAATCCAAGTAATTGGATGGGTAAAACATTCAACTTTATGTTTGCATTGCAGTAACTGGTGATAGTATGCAAACATTTTAAAAGCTATATTTTAGGAATTTGATCCTATGTTTATATTCAGCTTTGAATCAATTTGGAAGCAACCTTAGAGAAGATTTGAGTGACAGGTTCATCATACTCATATTCATCTTCTCACATTGTGGTTCGTTATTCTATTTCTGACAACAATATGCAGGGATATGGGCATCATCAAAATGTCGATTTTAAAACTTGTAGTTTTATAGTGTTGTCATTTGTGCAAATTTATGGATACTTATAAGACCCATTCGGGCACCTGTTTGATATTGTAATAAATAGACAAACTTGTTGTATCCACATGTGTTATTTACACTAATTTATAAGGCCCTCATTTTGGGAAAATTTGATTTTTGTAACTATCAGATGTGGTTGCAATTAGGGTGTAAATTTATTACGCCAACAAACTGGTTTACAAAGGTACCGGGTGATCATTTTACAAATTATGGAAGTTCATCAATTTGGGTAAGCATACAATTTATAGTCTATCCCTTTACAGTTCAGTGTATGGATATAATATTTGCATATTCACGTTGATTCATATTTTGACTATAGCCATTTTGGGTGTTGATGGATTAATTATTCTAGATAGTGAATATTTGCAGTTGTAAGTAGCATAATCACAAAGTGTCAGTTAAACACTAGCTTCTGTTATAGATGGGTATTATTATCTGACTTATTATTTGTGATGGCGATACACTATTTTGGGAAGATTCACGTGGATTCAGTTGTTGAATATAGCTATTTTTGGGCATTGATAGTCTATTTTATTTTGGTTAGTGAATACTTGCAGTTGTTACAGTTTCAGATGGACAGTGGGCACTAGCCTAATTGTGGGTAGTTTTGATGTCTGGTATACTGATATGTGTTATGAAATTATAATTTAAGTAATCAACTGTATCACAAAGTGACAGTTGAACACTAGCTTTCTGTACTAGAATGGGTGTTATTATTTGGTCAGTTATTTGTGATGGCATTACAATGGGGTATGACAGTTCACAGTTGTGTTCAGAGTTGACAAGGTTACAACGTTTCAGTTGAACACTAGCTTATTTGGGTGTTATTATTTGATCGATTATGTGACTAGCTAATCAACTATTTGCATTTATTTAACCTATAATGTTATTTTTGGTTCTTGTATGTTTTTTTGTAATGCAGGAAGAGATAACATTATTTGTGGGTTGATAAACAACTTTTTGTGGACAAAAAACCTTTTTAGTGGGGAGGAGTGATAAGGGTATATTTTTTAGTGTTAAAGTTTACCTAAACTTACCTAGACCATGCCAATGCAGTAGAGACTTCAGATATCTTTCTGAAGACTGTAAGAACGTAAAAAACAGACACTCTGAGCTCAAGTTATGTCTGGTCAAAGTTCAGTCAACATGGAAGTCAACTTTGGTCAACAAGTCAATAAGTGGACCAATGACAAGGTGACACGTGGCAATTGGTGATAAGGAAAAATTTATGGTCTTTAAATTTTTTAAAAATTAATTCCATGGTATAAAGCTCATCACAAGCTTTCTGACACATTTTGAACGGACCAAATCTGAGTTTGTATGTGCAAGATATGCATAGTCAAAGTTTGGTCAACAACTCCATTATGATGTGGGCAAATGACATATTATGGACGTAACACTTGGCAGGTTTTTGGTGGATTTAGATTTAAAATAATAATAATAATAATAATATTTTATTTAATCCATTCCACGGGAATAAGCCTAATAATCCCATGGGATAAGGAGGATTTTGTGGACAAAAAGCTATTTAAAAGCTTATCCTATCCCTTACCCACCAAATGTGGGGTCAATGGCTAAATTGGGCGCCTAAACCTATGGAAGGGGGATTTGAACTCAACACCTCATCTAAAAAAATAAGCAACCTTACCAACCTGCCACCCTCTTGTAAATGTTATAAATAAAGCTCACTTGTATTTGTAATGGACAAGTGTCAAGTTTGTGTCAAGCCAATAAGCAGACAATTTTGAGGCACTTCTGCTCACTTTCAGATCTTGAGTTATATATGAAAGTTTCTTAGAATTTTGATACGATCGCGATGGTGTAATAATTTATCTAATTTGGTTCTTTTGTGATAGAATTATGTTCTATTAAAGTCACACGAAAGCATAGAATCAGAGGGAGATACTGCTGCAAGTGGATCAGGAAGGTGAAGGACAGAGGTTGAGCTCCATTAACATATTTCGAAGGTCTGAAACATAGTTTTGTAGGTTTTTGATTCATTATTTGTTAATTTAAATGTTATTGTATTTACTTTTTAAAACATTATTAATGGATCGGTTCACCACGAACCTGGGGACGTAGGAATTCCGAACCCCGTAAACAATCTGGTGTTGTGTTCTAATTTTTATTTTCAATTTTTGATATTTGTAAGTAATTTAAATTTTGAATATGAATATGGCTGTAACAATAATCGGTAATTGATAAAATTGGGATATCAATTAAAATCAAGAAATAGTGATTTTGGGCTTTGATCAAACATTGAATGTTGAATAAAAAGGAATTTAAATTTCAGTTTGGAAAACATTCCTAAATCAGAATTTGATCAATTTTTGGATTTTAAAAGACTTAAAGTTGATTAAAAATTAACAATCCTTGAAAAAAATTTAAAAGTGGAAAAAAATCAAACACCCATTTTTGAATCAGATATCCAATTACAACATCTTTTCTTCACAAATACATATTACAATTTCATCCACTTCAAGTGAAAAAGGTTACAAATGAATTTTTTTTACAAGGGACTGTCAAAACTGCATTTTCCTTTGCTCCAGAATAGCAACAAGCAAGTTTTCTTTTTCTCCAAGTTGACCACAACAAAAGTGGGGGAAAGGCAATGCTCTTCACCCAACCAAGACATCCAATGAAAGGAGAAGCCATCCTTCATCATTGGCCCTTGAGCCCCAACCATAATACAATAAGAGGTGTGATTCAACCCATGGAAACAACTAGCTTCCACAAACACACAACATTCTTTCAACATGCATAATTCAATTAAAACATATTCTAACACAAGACATTAGTTTGCAACTACATTTAAAAATAATCAAAACAAAACTCAGGCTTGATCATGTAAGCCAAAGGAGCTAGGTCTATGGGGGAAGCTATTTATGCCTCCAAATGGGAATTGGTCATCCACCTGTAACAAACCACCAATAAAAATTCACCAAACATATCCTTATGCTCCCCACAATTCCTCCTTATGCCCCCCACATATTTTCTTATGCCCCCCCACAAAGTAAGAAATGCAAGCTATTTTTTTTCCATGGTGGATCCCAATCCCAAACTCCCTCCACAAATATAATGCCACTGACATTTCCTTATGCCCTCCCACATGAATTCTCCATAGCCTTCTCCTACACCATATCTATGATAGTCTACCTATACAACCAACAAAACATAACAACATTCACCATTCACACAACACAACAAGAAAATAACAACATAAAAGAATAGTTAAACTCCTACCTCTCCATGGTAGCTTTTGTTTCCAAACAGCAAGCTTCAATACCCAAAACACAGTCCCAAAACAATAATCTCCAAGCATGCAAAGTTTCTCCAAACTCCTTCAAAAAGCAAGAGCTCCAAACACCAGAAAATGCGCCCCCGAAGAAGTATGCAAAAAGATTCAACAACCCAAAAAACAAAGAGTTAAGCAAGGAGTTTGAATTTTATCGAAGAGGGAAGAGAAGAGGATAATATGGATCCATGTAGGATGCCACATCACACATCCTCAACTCCAATCACAAAATACAAAATTTCATTCTCCCAAGCACAATAAAGAGGTGAGTGAAAATATATTTGCACACTCCAAAAACCCACACCCCAAAGGACTGCAAATTAAATAAAATGTAAGAGAGTGCAATCAAAACTTGCAACATGATTAATAAAATGCATTAAAAAGGTTAAAATCACCTCTCCAACCATAAGTAAGGTGGTTGGTAAATTAAATTGAGAGGTATGGGACAAGTTTTACTTGTCCCATCAAGCCTCCAAAAACAGCCCCCAAGGACAAAATCAAATTTCCAAGGTGGTGGAGTGTTTCATACTCCAAAATCTGACTTACACAACTCTTACACAAACTTACACATCCTTACATATTTAATACAAAGAGCCAACAACTTCCATTATTACTTTCCCATATCCCAATTTTATTTATTCAAATTTTAACCATATGATTTCTCATATTAATCTACCACAATTTTAATTAAATAAAAGAAAGGGACACATTACAAATAAAATACATACAACAATAATAAAAATTAACCACATTAATAATTACACAAAGCCCATGGTCACATATAAAGGTGATCCCCCCATGGGAATCCCTAATAACAACAAACACAACACAATCAAACAAATTGCCATGGTGACCTTGTCGAATTCACCTAGAATTCCATTGTGCTTGGTCTCCAATCCCCTGATGTTTGTTGTGATATTTTAACCTGTAAAACACAAGTACCTCCTTCGGCCTCGTGGCCATATCAGAACATCCAAAATGAATATAAATATAATCACAAAATCATCTAAATATGTGAATCACAACAACATCAAGGCAATTTAACATTATCATATACAATTTATATCAACAACTATATCATCATCATATAATATCCATCTTCTAGATCTACTCATAATATCTAAAATCACATGTCCGAAGAACATCCATAAAACATCCATGTCAAATAGTATAACATCATCCACATATGAGGTGTCTCCAATAATCATCATGCATCATAACCGAATCAAGGTCAACAATAATCCATGATCAAATGTCTAATATCATACTAAATCAAAGCATAATAATGTCCATAACATAAAGAACAATATCAAAATAAGCATCAACTGGTGTCAAAGGGAGATGGGCACTACATCCCCCTCCCCTTAGACTCAACTTCCTGCTGGAAGTCACTGGAACAAATGTGAAAATTGAACTCGTAATGAAGTAGCATCCTCCCATGTAGCTACAGTCTCGTCATATCTGTCCCACTGCACCCGAACCTTATCAACATCTCTGCCTCAAAGGCGCAGGGTCCTATGATCTAGGATGAGAATGGGTTCCACCATCACTTGCCCCTAATCTTGCACCTACAATGATGTCAAATCTAACACATGAAAAGGGTCTACAATATATCTCTTGAGAACTGAACCATGAAAAACATCATGTATGTGAGACAAGCTGGGTGGCAATGCTAGATTGTAGGCCAAAGGGCCGATATGCTCCAAGATCTCAAAAGGACCAATGAATCTAGGAGCTAACTTAGAACCTTTTCCATAACAGATAGGGATCTTGTGTGGCCTGACATGAAGGAACACCTTCATGCCCACATCAAAACTACGGTTGATCCTATGCTGATCTGCATACTTCTTCTGCCTGTCCTGTGCCTCCTGTAATCTCTTCCTAATCAACACCACCTGCTGCTCCATGTCCTATAAAAGAGATGGTCTAAGAGATACCCTATCCTCTAACCTGTCCTAGCTAAGAGGTGTCCTGCACTCTCTACCATACAAAGCCTGAAAAGGAGCCATGCCTATAGAACTCTAGAAACTATTATTGTAGACAAACTCCACTAAGTACAGGTACTCCTCCCATTTAGACTGCTGATCCATCACATACATCCTAAGAATGTCCTCTAAAATCTGATTCACTTGCTTAGTCTTTCCATCTATCTCGGGGTGATATGTTGTACTGAACTTGATTCTTGTCCTGAGGACATACTGAATGGTAGTCCAGAAATGTGAAGTGTACAAAGGATTTCGGTCACAAATGATCTTTCGTAGAATCTTGTGCAACCTGATAATATCATCCAAATATACTCGTATCACTGCTCTAGCTGTATAAGTGGTCTTCATTGGAGAAAAGCGAGCCACTTTTGTCAATTTATCAACCATGACCATAATATTGTCATGGTGATATCTTGACATCGGTATCCCTACAATGAAAGCCATGGAAATGGTGTCCCACTTCCATTCAAGTATAACATGAGGATAAAGAAGGCCTGATGGATGCTTATGCTTGGCCTTAACTCTTTGGAACTCTAAACATGATGATAGGAACTAGGCCACATCTCTACGAAGTCCTCTCCAATGATACAACTATCGCAAGGTGGCGTGCATTTTCTTCACCCCAGGATGGTTTGAATAGGGTGCACAATGTGCCTCTAACAAGATGTCCTACCTCAAGCCTCCATCTCTAGGAACATATATCCTACCTCTATGTACATGAGAAGACCATCTGTCCTCTAAGGAAAAACCATCAAACTATTCCCCTCAAGGGGTCTCTGAGACTCGATCTCTAATCTTAAACTACAATGTAGAAGCTGTCAAGAGGAAGCTGTTGAAGAATCCTGCTCCGCAAATCTATGCTCACTGATGTGGCCATAGCCACATGTCTCCATCTACTGAGAGCATCTGCTACCACATTCTCCTTCCCCTTCACATGCTTTATCTCCATGTCATACTCACAAAGCAACTCCATCTAATGCCATCTGATGACGTGCATTGAGATTAGGCTGCGTGAAGAGGTGGCGAAGACTCAAATGATCTATCTTGAGTGTGAATCTCATACCAAGAAGAAAGTGTCTCCATGAAACCAAAGTGTGAACAACTTTTGTAAGCTCAAGATCATGATTCAGATAATTGATCTTGTAGATCCTTGAGTTTGCGAGACTCAAAAGCCACTACTCTGCCCTCCTACATCAACACACCTCCAAGGCCTGCCAACAAAGCATCCGTGTAAACAAATAACTCACCCTGTCGATCCAACACTGTAAGAATAGGTGTTGTAGTGAGGCACTCCTTTAGTTTCCTGAAGGCCTACTCACATCTGTCTGACCAAACAAACTTCTTCCCTTTCCACTGAAGGGAAGTGATAGGGTGCGCAATCTGAGAGAAGTCTTGAACAAATCTCCTATAGTAACCTACTAATCCCATGAAGCTGTGCACCTTGGTCACTATAGTGGGTGTTGGCCAATCCATAATGGCTCTAATCTTGGAAGGATCAATGGCGATACCTTCCCAGAAATGATATGACCCAAATACTGCACCTCTGTACTGAAATAATGCACACTTCTCCAAGTTCCCGTAAAGTTGTTGCTCACGAAGACACTGAAGAACCTGGCGAAGGTTCCCCTCTTGCTCCTCATATGTACGTGAGAAGATAAAAATGTCATCTAGGAAGATGAGCACGAAATGATCTAAGAAGGTCCTAAATACCCCATTCATCAAACTCATGAACACTGCGGGGGGCATTAGTCAAACCAAAAGGCTCCACTGTGAACTCATAGTGCCTATATCTCGTGCAGAAGATGGTCTTATGAATTTCTGCCTCCAAAATCCTCAGTTGATGGTACCCTGACTTAAGATCAATCTTAAATAAAACTATGGCTCCCTTCATCTAATCAAACATGTCGTCAATACATGGAAAGGGGATAGTGATTCTTGATCGTTACCTTATTTAGCTGGTGGTAATCAATACACAACCACAAGGATCCATCCTTCTTCTTCACAAAGATCACCAGTGCACCCCAAAGGGATACACTAGGATGGATAATGTCATTTCTCCAAAAGTCCCTCAAGTTATAACTTGAGCTCATAGAGCTCTGGGGTGGTCATTCGATAAGGTGCCCATGAGATAGGATCTGCTCCAGGAACTAGATCTATATGAAAATCAATCTCACGTGGGGGTGGTAACCCTGGTAGCTCCCCTGGAAAGACATATAGCATACTCTCTCAAGATGGGATGATCATCTAGCAATGGCCCACTAGACCCATCCTTTGATTTGTCACTGATTTTAAGAACATACATCTGACAACCTCGTCATACACATCTACTCAAGCTACATAGCGGAGATGGTGTGAATAGAAATGGGTCTCCTGACCCCTGAAATCACCAACTCAACTACCAAATCATCTACACAAGATATAGTCTTGTGGTAATAATTCATCCTGGCCCCATGTGCAGATAACCAATCCATACCCAAAATGACTTCATACGAGCCCAAAGGAAAGATACGGAGATTTGAGGTAGTGTTGAAAGGACCCAAATCCATTACACACTCCTTAACTAAGGATTCTATAGATATCTTGCCTCTATAAGCCATCTCGACATCCCAACTAAGACCCTTCCTAACTGCCACCATCCTACATTGCTCTACTAAAGATGGTGTAATGAAAGAATTAGAAGAACCAGAATCAAACAATACAGAGGTAAATAAATCACTTAATTATAAATCAACACCCTCCCAAATTGGCACTTTATAATTAAGTGCATGTAAATATTAAAATCAGTAAAAGTACCTTTTACAATTAAAATATGTGTATAAAATTCTCACCAATGTGTAGATCTAGAAAAAATACACAATTTCAAAAAAAATATCACCTTAATTCGAGCTACGGATCAAAAGTTATGAGCTCTAGAAGGTTTTGCTATTAAAATAATATTTTAATGTTGATCTTCTTTTCAAAAGGTACACGTGACACCCAAATGTCCAAAGGGTAAAAGAGTGCATCCACACGATACAGGATTGTGACCAAAGGATACAAGCCTGCACCCAAAACTGAAA
This sequence comes from Taxus chinensis, assembly GCA_019776745.2. NCBI lineage: Eukaryota > Viridiplantae > Streptophyta > Pinopsida > Cupressales > Taxaceae > Taxus > Taxus chinensis. The sequence goes on from CM034150.1 coordinate 17,343,694, forward strand.
TATCCAGAGGGTAAAATACTGCATCTGGAAGGTACACACTTTTATCTAATGGATAAAAGAATGCACCTAGAGGGTATAGATCTGCGTCAAGTGGATAAAAGACTACATCCAAAACCAAAATATCCAGAGGGTAAAAGACTACATGTGGAAGGTACACGCTTTTATCCAATGGATAAAAGAATGCACCCAGAGGGTACAGATCTGCGTCCAGTGGATAAAAGACTGCATCCAAAACCGAAATATCTAGAGGGTAAAAGACTGCATCTGGAAGGTACACGCTTTTATCCAATGGATAAAAGAATGCACCCAGAGGGTATAGATCTACGTCCAGTGGATAAAATACTGCATCCAAAACCAAAATATTTAGAGGGTAAAAGACTGCATCCAGAAGGTACACGCTTTTATCGAATGGATAAAAGAATGCACCCAGGGTATAGATCTGCATCCAGATTTGACTGTCTCAAAACATGGTCAAGTTTACAGTCGATTCTATGGTTTTGGCACCTTCCAAATTCAATGGAACACTTCATTTTACATAAAAATGCATGCTGCAGAAAATTTCTCACAAATTCCAAATACATGAAAATAATAAACCCTTGCTTGCAAAGAAAAACTTACAGATGGATGTCTACATCATCTATGGCTCTGATACCATGAAAGGAATGATAAGAAGATTGTTCCAAGTCACGATCTCAGATGATAATAGCACACCACATTAGATTTGCAAAGCAGAAGAGCTAAAATACCATATATGGAAATCCATCATAATCCATAATGCTCAATACATTACAATATAATGACTTGAATTATTCAATAAGAAAGATGTACATATAGGAGGGAAGTGCAACTACTACCTAAATCAGTGGTGAAGAACTCCCACTAACTGATACTGGTAGTTAATTTAACTCCAAAAGACTAGTAAGCTAACTTCACATAACTGAGAAGCTAACTCAACACAACTAGTAAGCTAACTCCACACAACTAGTACACCTAAGCAAGCTAACCCAACAAGTGTAGGGTTAACACAAGTGTAAGAATTATCCTAATAAATAAATAAAAGGATAAATAATAACCTACACTAACAGGCAAGACTGTTGCTACTGCTATTGTGGTCTAAATGATGACTATGCTAAACCCTGGCCACCACAACAGGCTCAGAGTTTCAACTTGTTTTTTCTCACACTTAATACATTAAAAATTTCTCTAAATCATTCCCATTGGATAGGAAATTTTCTCACCTTTCCAATGATATAAAGAAGTCCTCCTAACTCCTTGTAAAACTCCAGTTATGGCCCAGTGGGCCTTGGGAGTCAAATTTTCCCCCAAGGGGAAACGTGTTGAGAGGGGAAGAATACCCTTTGTCGGATTAGCGGGTCATGGGGTGGTATTTGGAATTTTTCCCCATGTGGGTGCAAAGTTCAAAAAATTTCCACGCCTTCATGGGTCCTCCAAGGACACGTGTCAGGCTCTAAGCCAAGGCGGGGAGAGAATTAGGGAAGCGCGGAGCGGTGGCGGTGTTTAGGAAAATTTTCCCACAGGGAGGAAAAATGCTCCTCTAGTCACCCACGCATACTCCTGGGTCCATCCCTTTGGACATGGATCACACCCAAGGAGCTTTCAAAGTGGGGACTAAAGAGAGAGAGAGAGATCTTGAGAGAGACTGGTGGAGCAGCAATAGGAAAGCCTCTACCTGAATTCCACCAAAGTGTCAGGGAAAGTGGTAATGTGTCAGGGTTGCGAGCTTCAAGATGCCCACAAAAGTGGTCTCACCAGGACGAGGGTGGGGGTGCGAAGGTCATGGGGGTCCCTTTAAAAAAAAATTCCAAAACAAAAGTTTAAATAAAAATAGAAAGGCTTCGTGAGGGTTCTCTCCCATGCTCTAGAACTCTATCACCCCATGCTGCCACTCAGTGGTAGCCTTTTCTCTGGCTGACGGGCCGGTGGGGAGTATTTATAAAAAAAATGCTCCTCATTAGGTCGAGGATGATTTTTAAAAATCGATGAAAGGGGATCTATCATGACTGGGAAAATGTCCAGGCCTCCTAAGCCTCCACATAGAGTGAAAATTGACATCTTGAAGATTCCCGCAACATATTGGGGAAGGAAAGCTTGCAAACATCCATAGCTTTTGCTAAAATGCTCAGTTGTGGGAAAACAAGAGACTTTCTCGAAAGCTCTCCCTCGCCCTCGTCTGTACATCCTGCATCATACCAATTTTACAGTTAGTTCATAAATTTCCAAGTGGTATTCAATATTTATGAAAATGCTACTGCAAGACTGCAATTTCTAAACTAAGTTGCTTTTCTCAATTTTTTAACTTATAAAGGTTCTAGGTTCAAGTTTGATCTCCTCAATTCACTCTAACATGCCAAACAGACATGGAGGATTATTCTCGGAAGGATTTAGGATATTCTAGGAAATCTAAATTTTCTCAAGTGTGATTCCCATTTAAATTTTTCCAACCCACTTGAGACCCAAGAAACAACCTAGGATTAGTTAGGAAAATTATGGAATAATTTTTTTTTATTAGAAGTGTCTACAACTATGAGTTCAAGACAACAGTTGATCACTAAAGGTTCTGATGTTTCCAAGTTTAATCTGTGCAGGCTAGAACATACATTTTCATTTATTAACAATTATCAGAGGTCACAAGGTCCAAATTTTAGGGTTACAATTTTCAGTTAGGTTCAGGGGGTAAAATATCACCATACCCATTCTCTAACAAGCTCAGATTTTTAACTTGATTTTTCTCTCATTTAATGCATTCAAAATTTTCGTAAAGTTATTTCCATTGGATAGGAAATTTTCTCACCTTTCCAACGATATAAATAATTCCTCCTAACTCCTTGTAAAACTCCAGTTATGGACCGATAGGACTTTAGGGGTCAAATTTTTCCAAAAGGGACACAATGTCGAGCGAGGAAGAAAAGTCTTGCAATTTTTGGGTTGGCGGGTCAAAAGAAAATTCCCATTTGGACCCATTTTTCCATTGCCGGGGAGAAAATGTCAATTTTCACCATGCGGGAAGGTCTCCACTTTCCACAATAAGGAGGGAAAAAACATGCCCATGCGCCTAGGCTCCAACGGCCATGGTGTTCAACCATCGCTGGGGAGAAAAGAGGGAAGGGCGCGGTGGTAGAGAGTTTGGGGAATTTTGATGAGAGGGGAAAAAGGGAAAGGTTTGACGCATGGGTCCGCGTGTCCACGGGTTTTGTAATCCAAGGATGAGGGCGGGAGTGCGGGGGCCATGGGGTTTTAAAACAAAATTTTCCAAAGTCCAACAAGGTCACGAGGGTTCCGCCCGCTCCACCAACACCCCATGTTGCCACGTGGCAGCTTGTGATAGGTTGCGGGTCGGCGGGGAAAAAGGTAAAATTTTCCCAAAATTTTAAAAAGGCCCAAGGGAGAAAATGAAGCCGTGCCTCCGCCGTTGTCCTATGAGGACACGTGGCAGCCTCTGATTGGCTGTGGTCTGATGGAGGAAATTTCAAACAAATTCCCAAGAAAATTTTTCAAAATTTTCTAAGGATTTTTCAATGGGAAAATTTTTGGGCCGTAGGCCCGCTAGGGAAAATTTTCCCAAATTTTTCTGCCAAGGAAAACTTCACAGGGCCATAAATTTTGCTAGAAATCTTAGTTTTCGGAAAACAAGGACTTTCTGGAAAGATCTCGATGCCCTCTTTACACAGGAATCATAAATTTTACATTTTGATATGGAGTTTAAGGGGTAAATTTTATGAAAATCGGCCTGCAGGATTTTAAATAGCAAACTGGTAAATTTTAACTTATAAATTTGATTCAATTTGATCTCCTCCTTCACTCAACATGCCAAAATAGACATGGAGGATTATTCTAGGAAGGATTTAGAATGTTTTAGGGAGGTAAATTTCATCTTGTTTGATTTCCAATATACATTTTTCCAACAATTGACAGAAAAACTACCGTGAAAAGTTTTGGGCCCGATTTTACGATGTTTTAAATTGTTTTCTTAAGTTTTCTTTGTCAATTTGAGTTCCTTGATAATACATCATGGTAAATTTTAATATTTCCAAGTTGATTATAATGTGCAGATCTAAACCATACATTTTAATCAAATTTATTTACCAGTTTTTAAAAATTTACAAGGGATCAAATTAAAAGAGGTCTAACTTTTCATCATGCAAGTATGGCATTTCATTTCCAATCTAATATAATACATTTATTTGTTTTAAACAACCATTCTAAATCAAAATGCAAATACTAAATTCCATTTTACACATTTCCAAAGATACAAAATACAGCATTATTTCCACGTACATTTCTTCTTTTCAAATAGAGATCTAACTATCTCTTTTTGCCATACAATGAAACATTGAATTCAATCCAACCATGCATATGAGAGAAGATCTTGTAATTATTTATTGGCTTTAGTTATAAATCTTTACATCTTTCCATGTTTGAATGTAACTAACACTTTTCACTCTCTTTCTTTCAAATGTACAGAACAAAATATAAATATCTTTCAATTCAAATATACAACTTTCATAACCAATTACAACATCTTTTCTTCACAAATACATATTAAAATTTCATCCACATCAAATGGTAAAGGATTACAATTGAATTTTTTTCACAAGGGGTTGGAAAAATTGTCATCTTCTACTCCAGAACAGTAACATGCAAGTTTTATTTTTCTTCCAAACTGATCACAACAAAAGTGGGGGAAAGGCAATGCTCTCCACCCAACCAAGACATCCAATGAAAGGAGAAGCCATCCTTCATCATTGGCCCCCGAGCCCCAACCATAATACAATAACAGGTGTGATTCAACCCATGGAAACAACTGGCTTCCACAACACATAACATTCTTTCAACATGCATAATTCAAATTAAAACATAGTCCAACCCAAGACAATAGTTTACAACTGCATTTGAAAACAATCAAAACAAAACTCAAGCTTGATCATGCAAGCCAAAGGAGCAAGGACTATGGGGGAAGCTACTTATGCCTCCCAATGGGAATTGGGCATCCACCAGAACAAACTGCTAATAAATTTCACCACACATATCCTTATGCCCCCCATAATCCCTCCTTATGCCCCCCACAAGATTTCCTTATGCCCCCCACAAAGTAAGAAATGCAAGCTATTTCTTTTCCATGGTGGATCCCAAACCCAAACTCCCTCCACAAAATATGATGCCACTGGCATTCCCTTATGCCCCCCCACATGAATTCCCCATAGCCTTCTCCTACACCATCCCTATGGCAGTCTACCCATACAACCAACAAATACATAAAAACATTCACCATTCACACAACACAACAAGAAAATAACAACATAAAAGAAGAGTTAAACTCCTACCTCTCCATGATAGCTTTTGTTTCCAAACAGACAAGATTTCAATGCCAAAACACAGTCCCAAAACAAGTAATCTCCAAGCATGCAAAGTTTCTCCAAACTCCTCCAAAAACAAGAGCTCCAAACACAAGAAAAATGCGCCCCCAAAGAAGTATGCAAAATGATTCAACAACCCAAAACAAGCAAAGAGTTTGAATTTTATAGAAGAGGGAAGAGAAGAGGATGATGTGGATCCATGTAGGATGCCACATCACACATCCTCAACTCCAAACACAAAAGACAAAATTTCATTCTCCCAAGGCACAATAAAGAGGTGGGTGAAAATATGACAAATTTACTTGCACACTCCAAAAACCCACACCCCAAAGGACTACAAATTAAATAAAATGTAAGAGAGTGCAATCAAAACTTGCAACATGATTAATAAAATGCATTATAAAAGTCTAAAATCAGCCTCTCCAACCATAGGTATGGTTGGTAAATTAAATTGAGAGGTATGGGACAAGTTTTACTTGTCCCACAAGCCTCCAAAAATAGCCCCCAAGGACAAATTCGAATTTCCAAGGAGGTGGAGTATTTCATACTCCAAAATCTAACTTACACAACTCTTACACAAACTTACACATCCCTTACATATTTAATACAAAGAGCCAACAACTTCCATTATTACTTTCCCATATCCCAATTTGATTTATTTAAATTTTTAACCATATGATTTCTCACATTAATCTACCACAATTTTAATTAAATAAAAGAAAGGGACACATTACTAATAAAATACATACAACAATAATAAAAATTAACCACATTAATAATTACACAAAACCCATGGTCACATATAAAGGTGATCCCCCCCCCATGGGAATCCCTAACAACAACAAACACAACACAATAAAACAAGTTGCCATGGTGACCTTGTCGAATTCACCTAGAATTCCATTGTGGTTGGTCTCTAATCCCCCGATGTTTGTTGTGATATTTTAACCTACAAAACAAAAATACCTCCTTTGGCCTCATGGCCATATCAGAACATCCAAAATGAATATAAATATAATCACAAAATCATCTAAATATGTGAATCACAACAACATCAAGGTAATTTAACTATTATCATATCGTAATTTATATCAACAACTATATCAACATCATATAATATCCATTTTCTAGATCTACTCATAATATCCAAAATCACATGTCTGAAGAACATCCATAAAACATCCATGTCAAATAGTATATCATCATCCACATATGAAGTGTCTCTAATAAGCATCGTGTATCATAACCGAATCAAGGTCAACAATAATCCATGATCAAATGTCTAATATCATACTAAATCAAAGCATAATAATGTCCATAACATAAAGAACAATATCAAAATAAGCATCAACTGGTGTTAAAGGGAGGTGGGCACTACATTGGGCATCTTGCATTATCTATTTTGCTGCAAAATTTTCGTCTTTACCTTTCTCTAGTACATTCTCTTTGTTTTCCTTGAACCAACAATCCTTCTTTACATGACCTTTCTTTCCACAATTCTAACAGATTATATCTCTACCTATGGATTTAGATATACCATTCTTAGATTTTTATTTCCCATTATTCTTGCTCTTAGATCTCTCCTTCTTCCTTCCCCGTCTTTCTACAGTTAAATCATTCCCAGATGATGATTCTCATGTACTTTTCCTATGTATTTCTTCATTTAGTATTATAATAACTACGTCATCAAACTTTAAAGCATTAGTAACAGACATTGTATTAGTAACAAACATTACCAAGTTATCCCAACTATCTGGAAAAGAGCATAATAATAAAATTTCTTTCACTTCATCCTCAAATGGAATACTAACTAATTTTAATTGATTTACAATAGACTAGAAATCATTTAAATGACTTAATGCAGATCCACCTTCTTACATCTTTAAATTAAACAAATATTTCATCAAATAAAATTTATTTCAAGCACTAGGTTTTTCATATAGATTTGCTAAAGATTTCATCAACTATACCATAGATCATTCTTTGGTAATATTCGAAGCCACATTTGCTGCCAGGATCAATATTATAGATCCCAGAGCATTTCTATCAAGAATTTTCCATTATTCATCAGTCATCTTTACAAGTCTTTCCTTCTCATCCAATGATAAGTATAAATATTTCTGATACAAATAATCCTCCACATGTATCTTCCATAATAGATATTCATGGCCATCAAATTTATCTACTTTGAATTTTCATTCTTCTCCCATTGCTTTACTCCCACTCAATAATAAATCCCTTTGTGGGTAAATATGCCAACACACACAACCATCAAACAAAGATTCTTTGATACTAGTTGTTGGGGTTAACACATCGATTGTATAGATATATTAATCATATCTAAGCATAAAAGAAATCAATATGGAAATAAAAAAGAAGAAACAATACACAAGATTTAAAGGGGTTCACCCAGTGTCGGCTACGTACACCAAGAAATAACCAATTTATCATCACAGAAGAAATATAATGAAGATTTGCAATCTTCCACACCTTATTGGATGTCCTATACTTTATTCTCTATAAATTTCTCTTTTTCTCTCAAAGGAAAATTCTCTCTATTCTCAATTTAATTCTACCTTTTAAACCCTAGCTTTATGCTTATATATGTATATAAAATCTTAGGGCACTTTAGCTATGCAATTAGAACCATTAGATTCACTTTACGACTAAATATAAATCTAATTCCCATAACTTAATTATAATAGTCATGCATAGGGAATCAATGCTGGTTAGCCTTAACTGATGCCAATTCCTCCTTGCTTAAGTGATACCGGTCCATGGGTGACCAATGGTGGTTCGTCAACTGACACCAGTTACTATGTATTCCAGCAAGACTGCAAAAGCATGCTAGTGAAGCGATTAAGCTCCACAACTCAACAAATTATCTCAAACCATTCAATGAAACTTGATAAAAAAATTTAACTGAGGTGTATTGATCCCACCAAATTTTTTGTAAAACTTCTCAAAGATTGGTTGGTTAAAAGCTTTTAATTGATCAAAAACATTTTTAAAAACCCTAGATCAGGGTTACTCGACTAAGAGGGCTCGAGAGAAACAAACATGAGTTTTCTTGAGAAAATTTAAATGAAATTGAAAATTTCAAGCTTCTCAAGCCTTTTTGGAAGACCCTTCACCTTTCCAGTTCACATAAATACCATGCACACCCCCTTTTTGCACCCAGAAATAAAAAAATGCAGTCTATACTATCCTGAAATTTTCCATTAAAGTAACAATCACTTTGTAGCATGTCTTATGTACTTGAATATCCTCTCAAATGAATTTTGGAGGATTTATAGACCACTATGGATCCTTTCTCAAGGTTTGGGGTTCTTGTCACTATTACCTTATTTGATGATTGAAAACTGGACTCTTTCAATAATATCACCATACATGAAAGTTGTCCTAAAAGCCTTTGTTCCTATCTTACAAGTCTTCACATTGTAACTATGATTTTTAAGGATCAAACTCAAAATAGTACCACCTTTGAGATGTCATTCAGGATAAGACACTCATATAAACTTATAATCTGTAACAAATAACATGACATGCATAACAAACATTATAGTGACTTGAGACATAACTTGCAACAACAACCTCCACACTGAACTTGATGGACTTGTAGGGCATTAATGACGATAAATTTTTTAAGAAAAATTCACACACTTCTAAAATATTTGAAAAGGCTCAAACCAGTGAAATTTAGACCAAGGAATGACTTTTACTTCCATCGATACAACAACATGCCTGGGAAAGAAAAGAACTTCCTTACAAAAATGATGAGAACGTTTTAACCACAACTCCTTTTGATAGAATAATTTTTACACATGAATTCTAGGTCAATTTACTACAAAAAATTATTATATGACTTATCTAATAAATCCTTCATATTTTTATTTGACACCTAAGAAATTCGGGTGCTTTGAATGTGTCATTCACAAAACTAGTCTTGCAAAAACTTGAATAACTTGCTCAAATGACCTTCTAAGGACCTATAATTTTGCATGGAGATCAAGAACACCTACCTAAAACCTCTCCCATGGTTGGTTTATCAAAAATATCTCTAAATGTTTCTAGGCCATCCCAGTTGAAAACAAGTATAATCATATTTCTCAAGGGCAGTTTAGGCTAGGATTTACATTTTGCCTCCAAATCATGTTTTTGATATGTTGAGCCCTAAAATGAGTTTTTTCACTTGAAATAAACATTTTCCAATAGTTTAGATTCATTTTATCTCCTTCCCTTCTCCATTTTTCTAGGTTTCTTGAGAATTGGGCTTATACTCTCAAGTCAAATTTGCTTGTTTCCTTGTTTGACCAATTTGGTGACCTGAGATTCTTTGGACAAACAAAAGGGCATGATGGGCATGACAAAGAGACTTGATCCAATCCATAAATGTGATGCAAACCATAAATAACCAAACTATAAGACTCACACACACCTTGGGAACATCAATTTGACTTATCATGGAATAACATAAACTCAACACTTTGTAACTCCTTGGACACATCATTTCCATGAAAAATATTCACTAGAACATTGTACGGGGACATCAATGACAACATGACACAAGGTGGGAAACATGGGTGATTAGGATTATTGTGTAAGGAAAAGTATTGCTTCTAGAGATGTTTTCACTGTACAAATACAAGTACGCCACTGCCGACAGAGTCTAGATGACAACGGAAGGATTGGAGAAGGAAAAAGAACATTGGGATTAGGTACATCCACTAGTGATTGAAATGGGATAAGATCATTCTCATGTTTTGGTAGGCAGGAAAGTATTCAACTCTCCATCTAAGGATTTTTCACGTGTTTGGGAGAGGAATCTTGTCTCTCGATATGAAATGTTGATTGGGGCTATTGAGGAATTGGAATCAAATGAGGAGTGTTCCTCCAAAATGAAGGACTATACTAATGAAATGATAAAACATTTTAGAGTTCCTCTTATTGATGAGAACACCGTAGTAGAGGAGTTATTGAATCCATTTGAGGAGTATGTTCAGAAAGAATTCAGAGACTCCTTTTCTTTCAGCGAAGATACACTGAAGTCTCTCACTGAGGTCAAAGCCACAATTTCATTCATTGTAAAGAAACATATGTCATGGTTCACTAAGAGAAAGAACAACAATGATATCTGAGATGGTTGGCTCAAGTCTCTAAGTTATGTCTGCATTCCTCAAGTGGAGAAAGTTGTGCCTATGAAAACCTAATATAGTAAAGAGTTCAAGGGAGTGGAGATATTTCCAGTCAACCTTATAAAAGATGCATCAGATAGTGGAGCAATATTAATATAGGCATCATCATCATCAGATTAGCTCTCTATCTCTCTTTCTCTCTCTCTCTCTCTTTCTCTTTCTTTCTCTCTTCTATCCCCCTTGCCCCTCCTATTTCATGTTCTATTTATTTATTGGGGGTTGCACTTTTCATTTTTTCCTATTCATTTAAATGTGACTATAGCTAATATTGTAATAATTCACCCTTGATTTATAAAAGGGGACTTAATTTTAGTCCTAGGAATATAAAGAGTCACATGTTGTGAGGGACAAATGAAAAGTCATGTGGGGGTAGGTGAAGAGTCTTTCTCAAGCCTATAAATTGTAATGAATTCCCCATTCTTAAGGATTGTCAATTTTGTGTGTTCAAGAGTAGAGAAATACTTGTGAAAAATAAAAGAGATAGATAATTTCCTCTATTCTCCTTCTCACATGTTCTTCCATTCCTCTCAATGTACAACTTTTCCAAAATATCAATGAAGAAGAAATTATTTTCTAGCTTTTCTTGATGAGGGAATTGATGAGACTTTGTGTTCACAATTTCATCTTGTCTTGGTTTTAGCAACAAGGTTGTGTTATTTCTAATTATATGTGTTGATGTATTTTGATTAATCTTTATAGGCATATGATTTCTACTTGTGATATTAACCTCCCTTCCTAATTTCCCACTCCCTTTTCCCACCTACTCAACAAATTCCTCCCTTGCAAGAAATTGCAAGCAATTGCCACAAGTTTAGTGGAGTGTCCATGTTATATCCCTAACGTCTAGGCCACCCAAATATTTCATTTTCATTCACACATAATAAATGGAGCTGCACCATTCTAATAGAGGGACCTAGAGTCCCAGAGCATTGGCAGATACCCACCAATTTTTCTAACTGACAAATTTTCTTGCCAAAAGTTTTTACCACCCAGTGTAGGGCATACTTGATATATTATACACCCAAATACAAATCACAAAAAATACCAAAAAATTGAAATATCCCAAAAATGAAAAATAGTGGAATTTGAATAGTCACCAAGCCTTATGACTCACACCAATGGCCATTCCAAGTAACTCTCCTATACAAAGACCTGAACTGTTATTTCACTTCTAAGAAGATATCATATATGACTTTAGGGAAGCTGTCTGGACACAAAAGAGAAAAATTTTGTACACTACTTCATAGCTACAAGGGTGTTATAATCTGAAGAACAACATGTACTGCAAGAATTAGAAAGAGTGAGAACAATCCCACGTACAACAAAGAAGATCTTAAGTTAATCCTAAATTTACAAGCTAACTAAGTCGTAGATACACCATGTCCCAAAGACAAGGAGGAGATATTGACCCCATCTTTGCAAGATATATAAAGAAGGAAAGAGATAGTAAGAGATTCAAGGAACTACCTTCATCCCAAAACATCTCTCATCTGGTGATCCAAGTTGTATAAATCCATTATACATAAAGTTTCTGAATCCTCAACGATGATTTTGAAAACTTTATTGAAACAGATGCTGAAGTATGAAGTATGAAGCAAGAGCATGAAGTAGAACCAATAGATGGCAATTGAAGTAGAAGTAAGAGAAGAGGAAAGAGATGCAACCAGAGGAGAAGCAAGAGACAAGGGCTGAAGAAGAATCTAAATCCATAATGGGTGATGAGGAGATGACCTCAAGGAATTGTACAATGGGGTAGGAAGACCGACCCATTTACACTCCCAAAAACCATTCATGAATTGCCATATGAGGTTTGAGAAAATGATTTCTTAAATGTAGGGGTGATGGTTAACAACCTTCTAGAAGAACATGTGGTAAAATTCATCATCGTTCCTGTGGTGTACTAGGGGTAGAGAACATGAAGATGTGTCTATCATATTGTTTATGTAATCCTAGCAAGACAAAGAAAAAAAATGGTTCTACCTCCTACCTCACCAGAGATCAATCACCTATTGGGATGATATCAAGACTGCTTTAAATGAAAGATGAAAATCAACTAAAGATTTCTAAGACCCCTTGGTGAAATTCCTCTAGATGAAGATAAAATCTAGTGAGGGATTTTGTAGCTATATTTAACAAGTTGGTCAAGAGAATACTTCTTGAAGCTATACCCTCAAATGATAACATGTAAAAATTATTCATAATAAGCACTCAACTACCTAAAGTTGGGTTAATTCTCATAAGGTCCCAACCTAGAACTATGAATGAAGATAAATACTATGCCATGTTGAAATAGAGGATGATCTAATTCTATATTAAAAAGGTGAAGAATCCCAATGGTAAGAAAAAGAGGTCAAAGGTTTCTAGCTCCATTGCCACATACCCTATGGTCCAAAATTTGGTGACTAATCTAATTTACTCTCAGGAAGTAAAATCTCGATCAAAACACCATGATAAATGTTTCAAAGAATAAAAATCTCCTGAATAAGTAAAATATTTCTCTATCTCCTCAAAGGATCGCTCTCGAGGCACCACCGATCAATGTAACCTGTGATGATACAGAAGGAGGAAGAAGAAGAAGAAGTGAAGGAGCCGTAACAAGAATAACAATGAGGATGGTAAATGTTCTCTGAGATCGAAAGAGGTTGAATATGATAATTAGGTTAGTCTTCCTTGAGTACTCTTCAGGAGAGTGATGATGAATGGTGATGAAGAGGCACCTAAGCTTCTCATGTGCCATATTCATCCATGCTCCTAGTATAAAAAAGGATATTCCTCCTCGAGCAACTACTGCGAAGAAGAAAACAAATGATTATCCTCATGTGGTATTTCCTACATAACAATATAATCAGTTGAGGATCCCCACTCCCACCATCAATGGAATTTGCAATAGGAAAAACTAGACCCGATAGCGATCAAGAAGATAACTACTCATGACAAGTAAGTCCTCTGGTATTTCCCCTAGCTTTAATTCTACATCTAAAGATAATCCTTCACCCAAGGCTATTCTTGCAAAACCACCTTGAATGCTCAACCAAAATCAATCACTACTTCCAAATATACTACCTTATCCACTAAATATTATCAAGCTTCAAAAGGTATCACTCGCATCCATAAGTGTAAAACTTCCACTATCCCTAAAACATCAAGTTCACCAGCCTTAGACTCAATTCATATATCATTGAACATGTACACAAAACTAAACTTAAGATTTCTGAAGCTGAATTTTTGCAAATACACCCGAAACAACTTAAGAGGCTCGTCAATTTTATCAAGCATGGTAGCTCAAAACCCAACACTACAAACCCCAATCCTAAGGGTCTATTACCATCACCACCCATCACCTTATACATGCAAAACATGCATGAAATGAGTGTAATCTAAAACCAATAAGGTGGAACCATTCTACATATCCCTCTTGATCAAATGCCATCAGCTTGAATAACTACATCATAGACTCATGAGCCTCAGATAACGTCATGCCCATCAAAGTTACCAATGCCTTAGTAATTAATCTGAAATGATAAAATAGATCTTGTTAATTTATGGATTCTGAAGGAGTTTTCATTGGTGGGAAGGATCAAATATGCACAAGTGGCCCTAAAAAACTTCCCATACAAGAAGGCTGTTACTCACAATCTTAGTGCAGAAGATATCCCAATGTCTTTTAGTATGTTGTTGAGTAGAAGATTCTGCAAAGAATACCTATGTGGTGAGATACAAATGGTTTGGTCCTCTGTAATCATACCTAGTAAAAGGAAGAAATGAATAAGTTACCACCCGTGTGGAAAATGAAGTACATAGTCCAAACGCTCAGAGGACCCAAGAGCTAACATCTTGTTCTAAGACAGTGGGATGGGTAACTAATTTCTCACATATAAAAGAGATGATAATTTTCCTCTACTCAATGGAGGATGAAGAAGATCAATTATGAACCATGGAATTTTATGGTAGTCATTCTAGTGCAAGGTCCAAAGTTGTTATTGTCTTGACCTCTCCCTTGGGTGAGTTCTTTCCACTTGCGTACAAGCTACAATTTAAAAACACCAACAACATGATGGAGTATGAATCCCTCCTCAAAATGGATTCCACCAAGTCCATGGCTAAAAAGAAGTTTAAATTACTTGGAAATTACGAAGTTATTGTCAAATAAGTGAAAAATCAATATCAGGGCAAGAACTTAGGACTCAGGCACTAAAGGAATGGATTTTGGGATTGCATCAAATCCTTCAATGCTTTATCCATTCAAGCCATTACCCATTAGTAGAAAAAAATTCTGACTCTCTTGCAGTCTCAACTCCTCTGGTGACTCCAAATCCATCCTTTAGTAAATAAAAAGTGACTTTTGAGATGGTATTCATACCAAATGTGACAGATAATGTAGATCATTAGAAAGTTTTCAATGACGACAATCAACTCCTTACTTTTTTGAGAACAAAGAGACAAATTTGGTAGCCTTTTTCATGAAGGAAGTGAAAATCCACATTGAAATTTAGTGGCAAAAGAGGAAAAAGATGGAATTTACGAAGTTGACTCGGAGGGGGTGATTAGGATCAAATGAAAAAAGATCCAAATGGTCTTGTGTCTCTATAGGACTTGTTTTAAAAACACAACAGGCTCATCATGGAGTGAGAAAAATATTCTTCATGATGTACAACTGAATTTGAAAAGGAAAATAGTGGCATTACAAAGAAACATAGGATGGTGAATATTTACAAGTGTTTCTCACCTACAGAAAAAATAAGGTTAGTCTGACTGTTGATAAAGTATTATGATGTCTTGGCATATTCCTATGATGAAATCAAATCTTTCCAACCCAAAAAAATGCACCACTCTATTCTGCTAAAATCTAAAGCCAAGCATTTTAGGAAAAATAAATGGCTATACAATCCAAAGATCATGGATACCATCAAGGAGGAAGTATTAAAAATGCTGAATACCAATATAATCTTCCCTATCCACCACTATATGTGGGTTGCACACACTATCTGAGTGTGAAATAAAACTGGGGGGATACGAATTTGTGTGAAATTTCATAACTTGAATCAGGCCTCCTTGAAAGATAACTATCCATTTCTAATCATGGACCATATCCTACAAGATATCACAGGGTTAGAAATGCTCTCATTACTTGATGGTTTCTTAGGGTAAAATCAGATTGAGGTGACAAAATAACACATATCTAGGACAACCTTCACAACACCTTGGGGCACTTTTACATACATTAGAATGCCTTTTGGTTTGATCAATGCAGGGGAAACCTTTCAAATAACAATGGAATTGGTGTTTAAATACCTCAAGAATTTCATTTTAATTTACATTGATGACCTCACATTCTTCCCAAAGAAGCAAGGATAACTTATACATCATCTTGAACAAGTGCTCATTATATTTTGGCATAACAGAATATGCCTAAATCACAAGAAGTGTATCTTTGGGGTTACTAAAGGAAAAATACTTGGGCACATTTTGAAAAAGGAGGAGGATAAGATTGATCTAGAAAGGATAAAAGAAATTCAATAATTATCTTTTCCAACAAGAAAAAAGGGAGTTCATTCCTTCTTTTGAAAATTCAACTTTCTCCAGCACTTCATCCTAGAATTTGCTGAGTTGAAAAAGAATATAAATGTCATGATGAAACCTCAAGAAAGATTCAGGTGGAACAAGGAAGGAAAATTTTCATTCAAAGAAATTAAATAAGAAATAGAAAATGCCCCTACCTTGGTGCACCCCAATTTCAATAAAGACTTCATCTTGTATTGCTATGCTTCATAGAACACAATATTAACCATTTTGGTCTATAAGAATGAATAAGTTCTTGAAGGTCCCATTGATTTCATGAGATATCCTCTGAAGAACCATGTTTTGAAGTATAATCAAATAGAAAAGCAAGCATATGTCGTAGTCAAGGTAGTAAAGAAATTTAGGTTCTACATCCTCAACTCCCACATGGTGGTACTGGTTCCAGGATCTACTATCAAGTTAATCCTCACACAATAAGATCCATGAACCAAGAGGGGAAATTTTAATTCAAGATTATGATTTTAAAATCAAGCCTTCAAACCTGGTAAGAGGAAATGGGATGTTCTGATTGATTGCAAAAGATGAAAAACTTTTAACTAAAAATGATATAGGATAATACTTGTACTGTGAGTGTATCAGCAATGACTTGCCTCAAGTCATTTTTGTAAATACAAGTAAATGGTATGTACACATTACTTACTTCCTAACTTATGGTGAGTTCCCTCCTCACCTTAATCATAAATAAAAAATAACCCTCAAGCTTAGATCAGCCAAGTATGTCATATGGAATCATGTTCTCTAAAAGAGAGGATTTTCTAGATGCTTCTTGAGATGCATAGACAAATAAAAACAAGAGAAGATAGCAAAGGAATACCATGATCAGACATGTATTAGAAACGTTTCTACAATGGCCACATCTTAAAAAAATTCTCCACGATAGGTACTATTTTCCTACCCTTTTCGTAGATGCCTAAGAATGGGTTTCCAAATGTGAAACATGTCAAATTTTTTTTGGGAGACCACAACTCCCTGCACTTCTCCTCAAGCTGGTTGTGATCGAAGAACCCTTTCAATAGTGGGGTATGGAATTCATTAGAGTCCTAAATCGTCATTAAAGTGTAGGACATACCCACATGCACATTACAACCAGTTACTTCACAAAGTGGACGGATTCAATCCCATCCAAGCAGGTCAATACTAAGATGGAGTGTGATTTTATTAGGATAAAATTATTATTCATTTTGGGATCCCCAGAAGATCGTGGTTGATAATTCCATATATTTTTACTCTAGGGATCTATCATAGTTTTAATACAACTACATAATATATTTATCACATGCATCTGACTATTACCCACAAGGGAATGGTCATACTAAATCAAGCAACAAAATCATTGTGACCATAATCCATAAGATGGTGGATGAAAATAAATGGAATTGGCACATAAACCTCTACGATGAATTGTGGGTGAATAGAATAACTCCAAAGAAATCAATTGGTATGTCACCATTCCAAATTCTCTATAAGATCAAGGTAGATATTCCAGTCACAGTTGAGATGCCAACAATCAAATTTCTCCAGGAAGTGGGAGATGGGAAATATCATTATTCTATCGAAAAAAGAACTTTGTTTCTTAATAATATCAACGAAGATAGGTTCAAGGTGGTGGACCGTATTAAAGCACATAAATTCAAGGTCAAGAGGATGTTTGAAAATAAAGAGAATCCTAGAGATTTCAAAGTTGTAGAACTTATCTTAATCTGAGACAAGCAAAGAGATCCCAAAGGAATCCATGGGAAATTTGACTTGTTGTGGCTTGATCCATTCTTGGTTCATGAAACTTGTGGAGAAAATGATTTATATCTATATATCTGGATGGTACATAGTTGGCATTTCCTTGCAAAAGGAAATATTTAAAATTATACAAGTAATGAAAGTGATTTTTCCCCCGCATTGTACCATAGGTGATTTAGGTGTGTATTTCCATTTCCCCATTATGTGTACGTTCTTTCCCTTTCATGCGTTTTGTGTTTCCTTTTGTTTTGTGTGTGTGTGCCCCTTTCAATCTATCTACTAATTTTATGACTCTGTCAAGCCCAATGGATAAGGCACTAGTCTAAATTGCAAAATGATATTATCGAGTTACTTCTCATCCTATCCTCACTTTGTTTGATCTAGAATGAGTCCCCAAGTAAGAGCCAGACTGTTGTCCTGTGTTATTGTACAACGTGAAAAATTTAAATTGACCCTAGGACAATTATACCACAGTGAAACTTTTCATTATAGACCTTCCTAGACACCCTTCTAGATCAATTCATCCCCTGTGTAAGGGTTATACTCCATCCGTGTAATGTATCATATATGTGGTATTAACCTTTCCCGTATGTTTAAGAGATGAAAACAAGCTCACAAATTTCTTCGAAGATAGTGCCCTTTGAGGAGAATCTTTCGACGTAGGCTTAGGGAATGACCATTTTTAGCCTTTATAAAGGCTGAGTGCATATTCTTTGGAGTGGATTTGAAGGCCTAAATTCATCAAGGGAGGTGTATAAATGAGACCTAAGATCATTATGTAAGTGTTTTAGGAAATATTTTGGAAAGATTTAGAGATTTAGGAGCAACTTAAGAAAAAGTGGGTTTTCGAGGCCAAAGGAACTTACACTATGCAAAAAAGCACCTGATATTAGATTCAGAAGATGATTTCGGGAGATCTGGAATGCGTTAGAGGTCAAAAAAAAAACGGAAATATTATTCAATGATGTACATGGTGATACTTTCATATTTTTCTCAAGGCCCATGCATGTCTTTGCACAAACTAATTCTTTGTAGGCACAACTGGCGATTTTAAATAAAAAAGGATTTTTTTGGGAAGGTTACAAGATGAATCAGACCTTGAGACCCATTTCATTCAGATCAAAAAATTCTTTTTCATTCAAAGGTCATATTAAGAAGTTCCCAAAAATTCATCTAGAGATGCTCTGATAACGTCATTTTCAAGCTCTTCTCCAAGGTACAAGCTCCATCCTTAGCTAAAATGTTTTAGTGCCACGTGGAAGCATGGGGATGAGGCACACTTCTTGGTGTCCTATATCTACCTTTCCAATGGGAAAATAAAGATATAAACATGTGATCCCCCCACCTTAGGCATCATGGACCCATCACATGACCATTGGAGGCTCCGATAAGCACTTTTTTTTGCTGAATTTCTAAGCCCTCTCTCCAAGCTCCATGCATGCCCGCCACTTTTCACCATGGGGATAAGGTGAACATTTTTTTTTCCATTCATACTATTTCTAAGGGGACAAGGGGGAAAAAAAATTTTCCCCTACCATGCTCCCTTCTAGGTTCCTTACATGACCAAAAAATAGCTCTCGAGGGTTGCCAAAAATGAGCCCTTTTCCGCTATCTCCTCCACCTGTGCATGTGTGACACTTTTCACCCTAGTGAATGGGGGGTGTAATTTTGGTGTCCCCTTCATCCATTTCTAATGGGACAAGGGGGATAAAAAGTACATCCCCCTCCTCTCTCTCTCTCTCTAAGCATATAAACCAGGACACTTAGCCATTTTTTCACTCTCCCCCCACTTTGCTCCATTTCTACTTGAAACACTGGCGAATTTTTTCTAGAATCCTCCACCTCCATTTTCCTTTGTGAATTCATCCCACCATATTCCCATTATCACGGAAATAATATTTAAATAAAAAATTGTAAATTTTTAAAGGCTTCAGGAACATTTTTTTCCATATTGACTCCTGTTGGATGGAAATTGTAAACAGGGACGGAAGCTTGTAGATTGTATTAATCAGAATCAACTAAATTACAATAGATGGACTGTAATACTTATAGGTATTGTACAATCATGTACAGACAAAAGAGAGGTTGCATAGGTACAACCAAAAATACAACAGCTTCCATAATACATCTAGGAAGCAACAATTAAATTAATACAAACAAATGATTAAGTTGCAACTATGCAATAAATAATCCTATAACTATGGAATAAGAAAAATATGGTTTAAAAACCATATAAAAACATTATTTAATTAATATATTTAATATAATTAATTGAATAATTAATATATACTATGCATAATTAATTAACCTAACATTCCCCCCCTTAATTGTGCATTGTCTCAAGGGATGAGGAGAGGAATTCTCTAAAAAAACTCAAACTTGTCATGTGCAAGTGACTTCATGAAAATATCTTGTTCGTTGTTTAGTTGTTGGACAAAATTGAAGTTAGATGTTGTGCTTCAACAAATTTTCACGTATGAAATGAACCTATACTTCAATGTGCTTTGTTCTCTCATGAAAAACTAGATTGCGAACAAGTTTGAGAACACCTTCATTGTCAACATACATGGTGGTCAGTTTGTCCTGTGGTATTCCAAGTCCTTCTAGTATGCGACATAGCCAAATTGCTTCACAGACAACTTCTCCTACAGAATGATACTCAGCTTCTGTGGAAGAGTGAGAAACGAAGTGTTGTTTCTTGCTTCCCCATGATATTGGTCTAGATCCCATAAAAAACACAAATCCAGAAGTGGATTTTCTGTCATCAATGTTTCCTGCATGATTTGAATCCGAATATCCAGACAAGAAGAAGTTGTCGTTCTTCTTGTATTCTAGACCAAGATCCACTAATCCTTTGAGATATCTCAATATGCACCTTGTTGCTTTCCAATGACAAACTTTGGGTTCCTGCATGAACCTGGATAGATATCTTACTGCAAAGTTGATATCTAGTCTAGTGTAGGTCAGGTAAATGAGACTTCAATCAACTGCCGATAGAGAGTGGCACTTACCTCAGGAGATGGATCTAAATGAGATAACTACAATATTTTCTCCATAGGTGTAGCAATTTGTGTGCAATCCATCATCCTAAATTTCTCGAGTGTTGTCTTGGTATATTTCATCTGAGAAAAAAATATGTGATTCTCTTTCTGCCATACTTCCAATCCAAGACAATAATGCATTAGCCTGAGATCTGTCATGTTGAATGATCAATTAAGATCTTTCTTCATTGCATCGATCATCTTCACTGAACTTCCAGTGATGACTAGATCATCGACATAGACAAAAACAATCACAATCTCCCCCCTTTCTTTTTGAGGTAGAGATTGGGATTGTATGGATTTCTAACAAATCCATGTTGTACGAGATGCTCATCAATCTTGATGTACCATGCCCGGGGTGCTTGTTTAGGCCATACAGAGATTTCCTAAGTCTGCATACCTTTTCTTCTTGACCAGGTACTACATATCCCTTAGGTTGAGTCATGTAGACTTCTTCTTGTAAATATTCGTTTAGGAAGGCACTTTTTACATCCATCTGATGAACTTTCCATCCAAACTGTGCAGCTAGAGAAAAGATCATCCTGATCATTTTGATCTTAGCTGTGGGAGAAAATGTCTCCTCGTAGTCAATGCCTTCTTTTTGTGCATACCCCTTTGCTACTAGTCTTGCTTTATACTTGTCCACTGTCCCATCTGACTTTGTACTTTGTTTTAAATATCCATCTGCATCCAATGGGTTTCTTCCCTGGTGGAAGATCGACAAGCTGCCAAGTGTTATTTTTCATCACTGATTGATATTCAGAATCCATGGCATCTTTCCAAGCTTTTGATTGTAGGGCTTCCTGGACTATAGAGGGCTCATCAGATTCAATAACTCTACTCATCAAAGAAAAATTAACTTCTTCTCTTGCTTTACTGCAATTCTGTGGTCCAGGGGTGGATGTATCTGGTGGAGCATCCATTCTTACATCTCATAATGTGCTAGTACACCACTTTAGCATACGTTGAACTGTTCCCATGGGTCGTGGTTCTATCTGATCAACACCATCATCCCCATCGTCACTTTCATCTTCTGAGGGAACATCAGCTTCAATTTTTACAACTGGTGAAAAATCTACATCTGGTGAGTCTGGAGGAGGAGTCTCTACTTCCTTCTTCTCAAAAAACTCAACATCTCTATTGGTGTAGAATTTTCTGGTCTTAGGATCCATCAATCTGTACCCAAGAGTCTCTTCACTATACCCAATGAAGATGATTTTTTGTGACTTCATGTCCAATTTCTTTCCATTTTGCCTAGGTATGTGCATGCTTTCTTTGCACCCAAATACTCTAAGGTGTACAATAGATGGTTTCCATTTTGACCATGCTTCTTGTGGTGTTACTCCGTCAAGAGAAACTGTGGGCACTTTGTTCAACAAATACATTGTTGTCTTTGTTGTTTCTACCCAAAATGTCTTTGCAAGTCAGAATCATCGATCATGCATCGTACCTTTTCCATGATAGTACGATTTCTTCTCTCAACAACACCATTTTTCTGTGCAGTGTGTGGAGGAGGCATTTGTCGACGAATCCCATGAGTTTGTAGGTAGTCTTTGAACTCATTACTAGTGAATTCCCCCCCTCGATCTGAGCGGAGAGTTCTGATGTGATGACCAGTTTCGTTCTCAATTGCTACTTTGAACTTGTTGAAAGTTTCAAATGCTTCACTTTTCTTGTGAAGACAAAAAATCCACATTTTTCTTGAATAGTCGTCAACACAAAGCATGAAGTACTGGAACCCAGAATGACTTGGTTGCATGGACCGCAAAGATGGTATGAACCAGGTCAAGTTTACCATGAGCTTGATATGTACTCTTCTGGAATAAAGCTTTGTGTTGTTTTCCTGCTAGGCAGTGAGGACACTTGTCTATATCCTTCTGAAGAGATGGTAGCCCATGTACCATATTGTGCTGGTGAAGTGTCTCAAGATACTTGAAACTTATATGACCAAGTCTCTGATGCCACAATTGTGCTGAGGTAGAGTTCTTAGCCACAAGTGCCTGATCATCTTTGTGGAAAAAATCAAGATGGAACATGCGTCCCACATTAGAGGCTTTTGCAACTATTTTTGAGCCTCATGATTTATCTCGAATCAAACATGTTTTCTTGCCGGAATGACTATCAAAGTCAATTTTTAGGTTGTGATCAAGGAGTTGACTAACTGAAAGAAGATTCTTTGTCAACCCAGGGACATATAAGACATTTGATAGTCTACAGTTGCGTGAACCAAGGGGTAGAGAAATGTTCCCAATCCCCTGAACTGTATATGAAGAATCATCTCCCAACGAAACATGATTTTTTGATGGTGTGTCCCTCATTGAAATAAACCAGTCTCTATGGCTGGTCATGTGTCGAGTGGCTCCCGAATCAACATACCAGACATCACTAGATGACGTGGATGGTTC
The DNA here is from genome assembly GCA_019776745.2 of Taxus chinensis. NCBI lineage: Eukaryota > Viridiplantae > Streptophyta > Pinopsida > Cupressales > Taxaceae > Taxus > Taxus chinensis. Next base: position 17,367,024 of record CM034150.1, read on the forward strand.
ACTTGATCGAGCAGTGAACAAGAAGTCTTCATTGTCTGACTGTTCTTGTTGCTCAACAATATTTCCTTGCTGATGGGGTCTTCTTTTCCAGTTCCCCTTTTTCTACCCTTGATTGTAGTTAGAATGTCCCTTGTAAGATTGTTGTTGAGGTCCAGAGTTTCTTGATGAACCTTTCTTGTAAGTATTATACCAACAATCTTTTAGGTTATGTCCTCTTTTACAGATTGGACATCGCTCCTTCTGTTGTTGTCCCCTTGATATTGATTCTGATTTTGGGACTTTTGATAGGAATTAGGTTTTCCTTTACCTTTTCCTTTCCATTTTTGATGTGAAGAAAGTGCCTGCTCCTCTTCATCATCCTTATTGTGCATGACTTCCTCTTGTTGCAGTAGGTTTACCAGCATGTCAAAACTAACTGTCGTATCTGACATGTTTAATGTTGTGACAAAAATATGGTAAGAAGAGGGGAGTGCTCTCAAAATAATGGGAACGAGAGCATCATCTGTGACCGCTTCTCCTAGGGCTAGAAGTGAAGCCCTCAACTCTACAACTCTTCTTAAGAAAACTTCAATTTTCTCATTCTGCTTGAACTTCAATGTGTGTAAGTGACTCTACAAATTCAGTATAACATTCTTGTTCTTGGCCTCGTATACTATGCTCAACTTATCCCATGCTTCTTTGGCTGTTTTGGCATCTTGAATGTGGGGTTGCACATCATCAGACACTCCAAACAAGATGATGAGTTTGGCCTTCTAATCTGCTTTATCAAATGTCCATTGTTGTGTTGTATCAGTAGCTGATCTGGTCAGAGTACTATTCACAACAAGCCAGATCTCTTCAAACTCAAGTTGTGTCTTGATTTTTGTCTTCCATGTAGCATAGTTGCTTCCTCTGAGTAATTGTGAATCTGGAAGAAAAAATTTGGGGGCATTGGTGCCCATTTTGTAGAGATCACTGACAGGGTTTGGCTCTTATCACTCTAGGTATAAGGTCTCCCAATCTATATACCGTCAGTCTGATATACTGAACCTTTCTATATACGCGCCCTTCCGATATACTCGGCGGTACGTGGAAGAAGCTCACCCTTTCTATATACCTGGTGGTATGTGAAAGAGGCGTTAACGTACGTGAAATAATTCAATATGTGGTACCAAGATAGTACTGAAAGGGGTCTGTGTGATTATTGACACCGGCTCAAAGAAATATCCTCATACGTGCGCTTAACTTCGCTATATACTTGGATAATTTCTCAGCTTCAGATTTATGTCGTGTAATCGTTCACAGACGGATGGGATGGCTCATAGTGTGTGCATTGTGACCTTATTACTCCCCATCGATTTAAAGGGTCGATGCCTAGACAACGTTGTTGCAGCTATATTAGGTGTTAAGTGCAGTAGTAGTCGTGATGGCTTTACCCGTAAGTGCTTCCCAGAGGCACCATATATACCGAACGCTGCGAATGAGATCTAGGATCTCGTGAGTGTTACAAAACCAATTTTTACTTTTTTGATTACAAATTCTGCCAGTTTCTAAGGAGTTACAAATTTTTCAGTTGACTATGGCAACCTGCAAATTAGTACAATATATTGAAGCATGCAATTACATTCAAAAATTTAGAAAAAATTGAATGACAGGTAAAAACATTTTTTTTTGCGGGCCTTGGTGGCCTTCGGAGCCCAATACGGCCTGCTAAGCAAAAACTGTAAAAAAATAGCTCAAAATGAAGTTTTTAGGATAGCCCTCCTTTGGCAAAAAATTGCTCAGAATGTAAAAATATGCAGAGTGGAGAAAAAAAAGTGTTTACCCTAAAATAGGGTTTTTCTCGCTAAATTTAGTTAGTTATAACTAAATTTGAATTTTCCACTAAATTTAGTGGCGGTTCCACTAAATTTTCCGCCAAATTTGGTAGTGGGTGAGGGAGGGGGATTGACCCCTTGACCTCTCTTGATGGGAAGTGTCTTCAAAAGTTATGCTAGCCGCTTGGGTGGCTAAGCTAAACAAGTATGAAATGTAAAGAGAAAACTTGTAATTAAACACTTCCAAACTGTAAAACCATACCTCTTCAAAAAACCACGGTTTTGGAAAGGCAGTTTTGAGAAAAAATTCTAGCAAAGAGAAAAAATGACAGGTGGTTTTGGCGAGAATGAAGGCAGTTTTGAGTGTGTATGGCGCCTTAGATCATTTTTCTTCCTTCCTTTGAGCTTGTAATCTCTTCCTTGGTGAATTGTTATCCTCCTCAACCTTAATTGCAATGAATAAAGGTGGTTTTGAGAAATTTGATGGCAGTTTTGAGGAATTTGATGGTGGTATTGCAAGGGATGGGGCTGGGAAGTTACATAGGTAACTCTGGCTCTCTTTTTCTTACACAAGTTTCTCCAATGCTCCTCAAACTCTGCTGCAATCCTCCAATATCCTTTAACCTGCTCTGAAACCAAATGTAAACAGGGACGGAAGCCTACAGATTGTATTAATCAGAATATAACCAAGTTACAATGGATGCTGCAATACTTATAGCATATTGTACATCATGTGCAAACAAAAAAGAGGTTGCATAGGTACAAGAAAAACTACAACGGCTTCCATAACACATCCGGGAAGCAACAATTAAATTAATACAAACAATGATTAAGTGCAACATGTAACAAATAATGTGTGTTATAACCATATGGAAAAAGACAAATATATGGTTATAATATAACCATATAACAACATTATTTAATTAATAAAATTAATTAAATAATAAATATATAATGCATAATTAATTAACCTAACAGATTTGCCATATTCAAAAAAATTGGGCAAGGCTAAACATCCCTCCTCTTTGAGAGTGTTTTGTGTTCTCGTATAAACAAAGAAGTCGAAAAACATAAATTTTTATCAAATATACAATCTACACATATAGTATAATTTGAGGAACTTCATGTAAAGCATGTCTCCATATCCAGTTATTCTCAATGGAAACACGATGAAAAAGCTATTCCCTTTTTTAGATCGACAGAAACACATAGCCCTTACATGAGCATGACTTGCTAAAGACACACAAAGTTCAACTTATCAGAGGGATCTAGAAGACAAGGACTTACTCTCATATATATATTTACTCACTATTGTAAGACTCCATAAGGGTGAGGACATGATATCTCCTCCTTCGTCATAAAGATTCTCCAATAACTAGTGTTTTTCCATATGTATACATCAAATTAAGAAAAAATAGGACTTATGACTTTGTTAAATGCACCCATCTAGATGCCCAAATTAAAGATCCAACTAGTCATCACATCCAAATGAACATCATCCATTTGTATATCCTCCTCCTCCAGATTCTTCCCTCCTACAACTCTCTTTCTCTACTATTTGAGAAGATCTTCAAATAATTGAGTTATATGTTCTTTGTATTGAAATTTTAAAAATATTATGTGCATTCACATTGCAGACATCCCTCTTCTCTTTAGCTACAGATGAAGTATCCTCTTCTCTATATAACTAGAACCTAACCTTATAACAAAATGTGTATAACTTCTCCTTTCTCTTAATCCAAGTTCTAACACTTAATTAATGAACTACATGAGTCCCCCATATTTTCAATTTTATGTCTTTCAAAATGAGGAGGATCAACTACTCTAGATGGATGATCCTGAAAGTAATATTGTCAATTCCTTAGAGATATGGAATCTAAGGAGTGTAATTGGGGTCTTCAATCTTTGCAAAAGCCAATGGATTTGTGGCAACCCAATGTGTAATGCCTTGAAAATTTTGTAATAATTCTTTCTTTGTAGGACTCAACAAAATTGTGTGACCATAAAGATGAGTCTTCCAGAATCCTATTCCAATGATCCATTCTGCAACAAGCCCTTGAAGCCTTTATGAAAACATTCTCGTTATCAATATTTTAGGCCTAAAAATTAAGATTATGAAGCATTGATGTTGATTACGTCAATCGGCCTTTAGCGATCTTTGTTTTTTAGTGCAGTGAAATTTTTTGGCTTCATACATTAATTTATTATCATTTTTGTTTAATTAATTTATAAAATGTGGCACCTTTGTGTCGTAAATCTCCAAAATCTCATATGTTTTCCAGTTTAATGTATTATACCATTCTCTTGAGGGTTCATGTGTGTACTTGCCTCTTCAAAATATGATGGAGTCCATTTAAGTAGATGGGGGATTTCAATTGAGAGTTTATCATCTTCAGATAACTTAACCTATTTGTGAGAGGAGGCTTTTGACTCCACTTGTATTGTGTGTATCGTTCTTACATCCTGAGGGACATTTGTTAGAAATAGCTTGATATCCTTGGCATCAAATTCTTGAATCATTGCATCATCAAATTATATGGTTGTCTAGGAAATGTCATATCATGAAAGATAATAGGTCTCATACATAGCCATTTAATCCTCATGAAATCAACATTCCTTATAATGCATCAATATTATACCATAATCATATGTCATATTAGTTTCTTTGATGGGAAATAGACATCTTCTTAGACTAACAACGATAGTAGTTGTTGACTTTAACAGGACCCCAAAAGTTTTCACTTCATAAAATACTTCCATAAACTGACATGTGACTTCACATGTGTTCTTCTCAACTACAAAGAAGAGTTTTATACAAATGATAGCTCAAACATTTTCCTTGACTCTCTCAACTTATCCTCCCTGAAATCCTCTTCTTTCAAATTATGAACCTCTCAACCGTCAAGAGTAGCTTAAAGTGGATTCACTCCTAATTTATAATTCTTCAACACATCCATATGAGCATTACAACCCATCTTCCCTATGTTTTGAATATGTATATATGACCATGTTGTAATTATGAAACCGATACTTAACAATAGTTAATTGGCCTTTTTAGGAAAAGCATTTGAAGGTGCTTGTGAGAGGCTCATAGGCATATAAGAGGCAGTATTTGAAAGTATTATATTAGTAAACCTATGCAATGTATATGGAAGTATGAAGTAAATCATGCAAGATTCATGGCTAGCTATTCCAAGATTCAGGTAGCCATCCAAGGTGTTGAAGATCAATGGGTGATATTGGAAGATCCTACAATAATCAATTAGCGTTAATAGCATCATGAAATTCTAGAGCAATTGAATGATAATATTTTTACTAAAATGAAAACAATGGAAAAAATGTACTATTGAATAATTATAGTTAAAAGCAGAGATGTACGTGCTATTACTAATTGAAGAAAACATGCGGAGGTGTTTCTCTTTGAGAAGTCTTTGTTTCACGTAGAAGGATGTATAGGCATATAGAAGGATGTATTAGAAGTATTACATGCTTCTAATAATGATATCTTATTTCAAAGAAAACTTTACAAGAAGTGCATGTAAGGGTAAAATTTCAAATCATTTAGCAAGTGAAGGTAACAAGAGTACATCTTAAGGGACACTCGTTACAAACTACAATTTTAAAATGAGAATTTCACTATTTACACAGTGTAATGTAACTAACTTGGAATGATGTAAAACAAGGAAATTGCTTCCTTTGCTAAAAATTCCATCAGCAAATCCTATTTCCTGGTACTGAGTAAGGCTGACATGTAGCCCATACAATTGAGCTGGACAAGAGTCCAAAATATTTCTAACCACCACAAAACTTATGTAGTTAGTTTGGCAAACATGCAATTGAGCTCAAACCATACATGTGTCTACAAAAATCAATATTAGAATTCAAATGCATAACATTAATGGGAATAGGCTTGACGGAACAATGGACTATATTTCTACCAGTTAATTACAACCAATGCTATAAAAATTAATTGCAATTATCAAATAGTAAGATAAAAAAATTGGTTTCCAATAGGGTAGCAACTGGGACAAATGTTTATAGTGACAGTAACGTCAAATTTCAATCCTGACGAAGAAGTTTGTTTTGATAGTTTTATGAACATTAATCTTGATATGTGATAGTGTAAGAGTTAAAGCCTAGATGAAGTCGAATTGTTTCTTAATGCTAGTTTGTCTTGGCCAAAAATGGCATTTCAAAGCTTGTCACAGATCAACTCAGATATTGGCTCTACTCAGCAAACAACACTAGTTAAAATTTTAACCAGTGAAACAACATGCTCAATCAAGTCACGTTGAACATTCATTGAATGCAAACACCCATTTCCTATGACAGAAATCACTAACAACAAATAGAGAAAGGAGAGGAAATACACCAAGGACAGAAATCGGTGACTAAGAAGATACACTGTTCATTAGCATGGGATGGATAGATGCACAAGGATGAAGGTGTGCTGGCTGGATAATGCTAAGTCCTAGAGCACATGCAAAGGAAGGCTACAAACCACAAGGCTAGAAAAAATCTAATTACAAAGATAATAATATCCTAATTCCAAAGATATAAACATTTTCAAGACTAGAATCTTGTCATCAACATGAAGACAATGTTTGATCATATTAGTAATGCACCATGAATTATTCACCAGTTAGCAGTAGACCTTGAATGAACATTTCTACAAAATAAATAGAAAGATATATTTATAAGCAACATACATAATAAGTTTGGCAGTAGACAAAGTTATTTCATGTGAAATTAAACTTCCTTGATGTGAAAGGAATTGAGAAACCAAGAGTCTCTTGAATATAATATTCCGTATTCCCATCTGGCATTTACTTTAGAAACCCCAATAACTTGGCTCAAAATATATCAAGCTATCAAAATCTTGAGATGTTATTAATCATCAATGGGTTAAAAATAAGTTCAAGTGACTTAGTTGATGAGGAAATGAATGTGCTAATCCACTTCCTAAGGAAATTGCATTAACAAAGTTTATCATTATTATTAGCCTGGTACTTCTTGGAAAAAGAAGCACCTATGCGAAAAGAAAACAAACTCATAACTTATGTAGGAAATTTCAGTGACTGTGACTAAGAAATTACCTTTGGTGAACAAAATTGAACCTCCGCTATGTGATGAAGAAGATTCTTGAGGACATTTTTTGTCACAGTTATTTTTGATTATTTCATTTTGCCCGATGATGGAACCCAAACATCAAGTGACATGTTTCTACTTTGTACCATATCTACTTCAGTAATCTATGTTGGTTTATGAAGTTAGTATTTTCAAAATCTATTTTGTATGTAAGTTGCTTGGGATCTTTAGTAAAATATGTTCTCATAGATCCTACCAGAGAATCAAAACTCTCTATTCTAAAATATGTCAAGCTTAGTTTGTTGGCAATTGGATTGTATAATGTGGAACTTTAGGTCTACGTTGATAGAAATTTTAGTTATATGATTGGATGATAAGAATGAAATGATATGCACTTAATTTTTCATCCAAGTTGAGATTTTTGACTGTAATAATCATCATCGCTCAATTTTTCAGCTTCAGGCTCCAAGTAAAAGCCAGGCTCGATTTCTAGTGCAGAGTATCTGAATTGAATATATACAACTGAAAGGTGTCAAGGGATGGTTGAAGTCAAAAGCACTGGATCTTTTTAGCAAATTCAATGTTGAATTTAATTAAATAAGTAACCTAATCATGGACACAATGAATTAACTTATAATCAAAATCCAAGTAAAAGTCAGTATTGTATTACATATCATACAAGAACTAACTTGACTTGCAGTCTCACATTAGGTAGCTTGTTTGGTGCCAACTGATAAAATTTCCAACTAACCTGACAGCATAAGAAATGTCTCATTGAAGGCCTAGAAAAACACCAACTCATATGTGATATCAATTTTTTTCCTATAATTAAACACCAAGGAATCAGATTATTTTCCTCCAAGAAAGATCTAATGGGTTTATACATGGTAAAGGCATCATTCACCTTCTAAAATTGAATGCTTTTTATTTTTAAAGACAAGTTGGGGATAATACTCATAAACGCTGGTCCATGTTTTTCTTATCCTCCTGTGGAGAACAATCCTACCCAATTACTATGTTAGGTTGTAATTACGTACCTTAGGTAGGAGGTCATGTAGAATTTTTTTATTTGTATTACATTGACCACTTGTTCACTAAGATTCTCACAAATTATCTCTCCCCAATTCAGGATTTGTTTCCCCTCACAAATTATGTTTATGTAAACACACATCCAAAACTAGAGTTCATTGGTGGAAGGGAGACCCATTAATCTAGCCAAGAGGGTGATTATGTTAGAGAAATATTCTTTGGAATTTTTCATGTATAAAACCTTAGGAATTTTGGAGGCTCCTCTCTTTTGAGACTCAAGCCAAGATTTTGCTATCATTGTCTTGTACTTTTTTGTCTTTCTCAAAAAGGATATGATCTTGGAAACTGGTTAGAGTATTGGAATCTTCAATTATGGGGATTCTCATGGCAGTACATTTATACAACTGACATCTAGTTTGGAAATCACTTGGCCTTGAGGGTCTCTAATTTATTTTGTATTAGTGTTAAAGCATGAAGAAAAATCTAATACTATATATGTACATTGCACAGAGAGAAGAAAACCAACAACATGAGTGAGTCCACTATCTTTAATGCATTGAGCTATGGGGGTAGGGTGGCTTTAGAAATTTGTGCCCAAAAATCATCAAGGTCAATGTGATGAATATCACTATCCCATATATTAGTTACAAATTTTTCTAGATAGGAAATATGCTTATACCCCCCATACTGGAACTCGATAGTGGCAATATGGGAAAACATACACTCAGAAGGATGAGGCTCCAATAATGGTTTCTAGGCAGAACATGTCGATAGGGCACAAAAACCAATTTGATACTAAAAAACATGAAGCTTCAGAATTAATCACCTTAGCTACAAGAAGAACGATGTTCCTCTCAAGATCCCAACACAATTTGAATTTTCAAAAATGAGTGAAAACTGCTCAAGTTACGACTAAAAACAAGCTTGAGGGCATGGAAATGGAAGGCACACAATGCTCAATTGAAATCCTTGGCTTACAATGGTAAAAGTGAATCACTTTACCCCTTTTTATACATTTCCATTTGAAAAAGACTTGGATAAATGCTCAATTAGGAGTTCATAGTGTATTGTGGGGAACAGATAGGTTCATAGAACAATTTACTTATTTCCCCCTTTATATTGCAGATATGACGAAGCCGCGGGGAAATGAGGGCCTAAGGGAACCATGGTCATGAGGGGATTAGACTTCCAAAATGCTCGCAATGCACGTAAAAGCCTTAAATTTGGAAAATGCGGGTCTATAGGGAATAGGGTGCCCAAAGGAACACATGTTACAAATTATTTGAATACTCGAAAAATCCAGATTACAAAGAAACAATGGAAGTGTAGGTAAATAGGGCCTACATAGAACATAAGTCCCATGGGAACAAAGGATCATGAGGTCTCGAAGTATCTACATCTCCACAATAAAAAGAAACACTTAGTAAACTTACGACAAAGGCTTTGTGGATCAATGAAAAGTGTAGAGAACAAGAAGATGCGGGGAGAAGAGGCTCGGAAGGAACAAGGGTCACGAGTTCTGAAAACGCCTAAAATCTCCATAATACAAACAAGGCATGTAAAGCCTACAAATGGAAGGAAAATGTGGGGAAAAACATATGTAAGGAATAGTGATTCTAATGGTACTGTTTCCCTGAGGAACACCAAGATCTGCAATACACTAAGACTTAACAAAGTGTGGCCAAATCAGGGATGTGGAGAACCGAAGGCCAGAAGGAACAAGCTCCATGTATTTCTTTGTGATCTAAAATTGCTGCAATACAAAGAACCTTGACCTACAACACTCAAAATAATTAAAAATGACTAAAAATTGAGATCATTTCATTCCTTAAGACTTCAAAAAGGCAAACAATTTTGAGAAAGGAGTCACTTGACCCAAAATTTTGATTTTTTAAAAAATTACACATTTTCTAGGTAAGTGACAACAATTGGATCATTCTATGGATTGGAATGACTTGACACACGGTGAAAAAAGAAAGCAAAGAACCCCAAAATATTTAGTTACAAGACAAGTGCCTAATCCATTGGGAAATTCTTTACAGAACACAACCATACAAAAGAACACATAAACACCAAGACACAACACAGACCAAAAACAAATACCGTATAAGAATTTATACAAAGGATTGTTGTTTAATTCAAGACTGAAACAACTTTAAGTATTGGCCACTATATGGAAATGGAAGCAAGATTCCATCTATGTATCTCATATAGTAAGAGTTTTCACTAGAAAAATGTCTAATTTTGAAAGGACCAAGCCAGAGGGAGTCAAACTTACCATGGCTTCCTCGTGGTTGACGCCTTTTTTCCCAAAGTAGGAAAATATCTCTGACCTGAAATGTCCCTGGCCTTGGATTTCTTGTCAAATATTTTCTTGACCTTCTACTACTGTGCAGTAATTCTATCAACCACCTACAATATTTATTCATTCAACTTCTGCAGGTACATCTCCCTTTTCTCCATGGAACTTGAGAACTCTCTATCTTCGATAGCCTTTGCTAGGTGAAGTGTAGGCAAATCCGCTATCACTAGAAATTGTGATTCTATTATATACACTAGCTGAAATGGATACATCCCAATAGATCTATTTTGTGTGATCTTATCCACCCTGAGAGCATCATATAGTTTTTTATGCCAATTTCTCTATGATTCATCTACAAGCTTCCTGATGATTATTAAAAAATTTTGGTTGGTCAATTCATCCTGCACACTCCCTTGTGGATGATAATAAAATGAATGTGTAAGGGAAATACCATATCCATAACAAAAATCAATCATCTCATAGGAAGAAAAGTTTGGGGCATTATCTGTGACAATATTGTTTGGAATCACAAATCTAACTAGTATATTTTCTTTGATGAAATCACAAACTACCTCAAAAGTGGTTATCTTGACTGGTATTTCTTCAACCCACTTCTTGAAATAGTCAGTGGTTGTTAACACATGTGTGTGTCCTGCACTTGAATTTGGATTAAGAGTTCCTATAAAATAAATCCCCACTGTTAGAAGAAGCTCTTCAATTACCACTGGTTTAAGAAGAAAGTTGGATAACTTGGGTCTGCCCACAAAAGTTTGACATGTTTCAAACTTTGACACCCACTTTTTTGAATTTTTTAAAGGTTTTGGCTAGTAATATCCTGTATGGAGAATTTTATGAGTTGTTACTATTGAATAAAAATTACCTTCGCAGGCCTGATCATGAAAAGATCTCAACAATATATTTTGGTGTTCCTTGTCAATGCATCTAAGGAACCAACCATAAATTCATCTCTTCAACAATGAATTTTCCTAAATAACATATTGTTCATATCAAATCTTAACAACTCTTTTCTCTTTGGCACTCAAGTGTGCTAGACATTATCCATAAATGAGGAGATGAGAAATATCTACATACCACTCATTTGTTTAAACTAAGAAAGAGTACAGTTGGTATATCATCGATCTCCTTCTCAATCAATTCAATCCTCATACCATTAGAAAGCAATTCACACAAGCCTTTTATCTCGAAACAAGCTTGGTTGGCTTGATATCAAGGTTATACTCCTGGACTTTAGCTACCCAGTTTTTGTGTTTCGATCCAAACTCCTTTTGTGTGATAATTTACTTTAATGTTGTGTTTGACATGGAGACGGTGGAATGAGAATTCAAGATATAAAAACAGAACTATTTCACTACTTTTACCACAGCAAAAGTGTGTTTTTCCATTTGGGATTACTTCAGCTCGTGGGCCTTCAAGACATAGCTCATGAATGCTATAAGCACTTCACATCCTTAAAACTTCTTATGCACTAGGATTACTGCCAAGGTGTGCTCGGATGTATAACAATAGACTATAAAATCCTTGTCAAAATCTAGATAAGAAAGAATAAGAGTATTGGCAATAGCCCTTTTTATATTTTAAAATTCATTCTTCCCCTTAGTAGTCTAGCAAAAATATTTCTTCTCTTTCATCATATGGGCTATATTCCTAGGTAGCTCTACAAAATTGGAAATAAATCTTCTAAGGAAATTGATTTTTCTAAAAAAGGAATGCACATACTTGTCAAAAGTGGAATATTTTTTATTTCTTGAATACATTTAGCAATCAATTTTGATTCCATCCTTAGATATAATATGCCCGAGCAACTTTCCCTCTTTTACACCAAAGATAGACTTATTTGGATTAAAATAAATTCCATGGTCCCTACACCTCTGAATCACAAATTTCAGATGTTAAAATTGATCTCCTCTTTTCTTCAAGAAAATAGTCAAATCATCCAAATAGATCACTATGTATTTACCCTTTAAGTCACCAAAGGCCAAGTCCATTTCCCTTTAGAATGGTGCACTTGTGTTAATCAACCTGAATGACATTCTTCTCTAGGAAAATTTTCCCCATGGAGTTGTAAAAGTAGTTTTTTGTTGGTTGTGTACATCCACCTCAATTTGGTTGTAGCCTGAGAATCCTTTGAGTATGGATAAAATTTATGATCTAGTTACTGCTTGAAAAATTTGATCCATGACAGGAAGTGGGTAGTTATCTTTGAGAGAATTATGATTTAGATTTATGAAGTCAACAAAAATTAAAATTTCTCCACTCTTCTTCCCAACTGGAACAATGTTAGAAATATAGGTTGAATGATGAATAGGAAAAAAATTTCAGGTATTTAACAGTTTATGGATCTCTTCGTGAATGGTGCTAGCAATTTTAAGATTATACTACCTTTGCTTCTGATGGAAAGGTTGAATTCCTAGATTCAAGGGAATATAATGTTGCATCTCCCTTGGCTTAAAGGTTTTCAAGTCATCATATGAGTAGGATAGAGAATTTATTTACTTCTTCAAAATTTCAACCATTCTTTTCCTCTCTTCACTAGAGAAACACTTACCAATGTTAACAAATTTTGGCTCCTCATTGCTTCCAATATCAACTTTTTCAAATCCAGCTGACTGTCTAGCTTCTTGTGATATTTTTTCTTTGATGTACCTTTCATGCTTTCCAAACTCACTAGTCCTTTAGGTATTTTATTTCCTTTGATCTTAATACAACATTCTTTTTCTGACTCTTCTTTTATTCCTTCTTCAGATAAAAAATATGTAGTAATCTTGATAACCAGCTTCGCTTCCCTCAAAATACAATTGACTAAATTTTTCTTTATATTCAAGAAATTAAATCAGGTGTTGGTCATCGTTGAATACTTTCCAGTTATCTACATTATCTGGGACACTAGGTATAAAAATCATTTCTAAATTGAAATTTTTGTAATCAAAATTAGGGTGGATAGTAAGCAATGATCCTGAAAGTGCTAGAGCATCTGCTCTAGTGTTGGTTTCTCTAGGAACTTCATTAATTGAAAATGCATCTAAAAACTTGACATAATCCCATACCATATTTTTGTAGTGTTTCAGCCTCTGATTCTTCACTTGAAAAACTCCCTAAAATTGTTTGAAAATAATTTCTACATCAACTTTTACACAGAGGTTCTTTATTCCCATTTGTTTCATTGCTGCCAAGCCAAGAAAAAGTGCCTCGTCCTCAAGAGTATTATTGGTGTTATTGAATTGTAGCTTATAAGAAAATGGATGGAGTTTACCCTCAGGTGAAACCAACACAATTCCTGCTCCATAACTAGTTGTGGAACAACTTCCATCAAACTCAAGAATTTAAACACCATTAGGGTCATTATAAACCACCTTGGGAACTTTAGCCTTAGCTTCAAACATCCCCATGTAATTTTCATGGCCAATATCTTCATACATAATTTGGGCCTTGGGGTTATCAATATTTTGGACAATGTATTTCGCCTATCTTTCTACTATTAAATTCTTCATCTATCTGTTGAATGGAATAAGAGCATTAGACCAATACATCTAAATTCCTCCTCCAACATCTCTACAAAATTTTCTACTTAATGGCATGCAATAAGGAGGTATGTATGTAACCAAAATTATGGCTTTGACTCTTTTCTCAAGAAATGTAGCAAAATCTACCTGAGCATATTTAATTCTCCTAACTAATAGAACCTCTTTAGTTTCTATTGAATAACATGAACCAAAGGTTCATGTTAACGTGAGGCCAAGAGAATGGGAAACTTTAGTGGGAATTACATTATCGGATTCCCCTGAGTCAATGACACAATTACTGATTTTATGGTTTGCTATGATAAGTGTGACATAACAAGGCTTAATCTTCTCAGAGGTGGAGGGTGTAGTAGCCATCAAATTCTGTGGAGGAGAAATAGGAGTAGACAAAAGGCCTTTTGAAGTAGTAGGGGCTTGATTAGGGTTGGATTAGACAAATTTGACCACTTGAGCTAAAGCTTCGGGGTGGGTGTGATAAAATTCAGCTTCTGAAATCTGAATTTTGGTCTTCTTGAGGTGATCAATAATATCAAAATACCCTAAGGTAGATGGGGTTTCTTGATTAGAAGTAGTAGAGGTTTTAGGTTTATCATCCTTTGAGGCTGAGGGTGATTTTGACACAAAATTAGAAGGTGTGGTTGCTTTAGGCACATAACAGGAAGTGGAAGGAACATTAAATGGAGAAGTAATACTTACTTCTTAGTAGCAGTAGTAGGAATAGTTGCTCCTCTTTTTTCAACTACTGGAATGGTGACCAGAAATTCCTTGGACTTTTCCTTCTTTGTGGGTTGCACATCATCCTTTTTCTTGCTCAATTTTTCTCTAGTCATGACATCATAGGATTCATTGTTCATGTCTGCAACTACTTCATCAAAATCATCATCTTCATCATCAACTCCCTCAGTAGTGAAAATTTTGACTTGGAAGTCATCTGCATCATCTTCTTGGGCTTCTTTTGGTTCTTCTTTAGGTTCTTCCATCTCTTCTATTTCTATTTCATCATCAGGCTCCTAGACTTCACAGGATGCATTCACTGGGACTTTAACAGGAGGATCTTATATTTCCAACTTTGTTTGAGTAGGAGGGAGATGATTCCTTGGATAAAAAATCCTTCATTAAATATCCTTATATGGCATTTTTTGAACAATTTTCTTCTTTATTGCAAGCATATCATTTGCCAACTTTTGGACCAGTTGCTCAGAATTTGATCTACTTGAAGTGGAGGCTTTAGCCTTAGATGTTTCCTTTCTCAACGTTCCCGACATTATCAGGTCATCTTCTACACTTATGGTTAACATTTGATCATCATCCAGAGCAGTAAGAGTGGCTCTTCTTAGTGCATAACTCACCTCTAGTAATTGAGAATTAAAGAAAAAACATTTCAAAATTTTATCAACATGGTGAGTAGAAGCTATAATTTTACTAACCAATTTATTTAATTTAGCGATAAACTCCCACATAGGTTAATAAGGATCCTTCTTTATCTGAGAAATTTGTGCTAGGAGAGAACGAACATGCTCAGTTTGTTTGAAACTATTCTCAAACTGAGTCTTCATGTTATTCCATTTAGTAATAGTACTAGTTGGGAAATGGTAGAACCAATCTATCACATTTTCTTGTAATGTTTCAACAAAAAGTCTGACTGAAACATCTTCGTGTTCAACTCCAAGCACTCCACATGCAACAATAAAGGCTACAATGTGCTCATTTATATATACTTTTACATCTCTTTTGAATTTATGGAAATTTTATTTGTTCCCCTTAGGTAAGTCATGCAGTGGTTTTGGAAGAGCTAAAGGCCCAACTTGTTGGCCCTAAGGAAAGGTACAATCATTGTAGGAAAAATAGTTTGTAAAGGGATGAAAATACCCGTTAAAACCAAAGCTTGAGCACTAGGACTTACTTTTGGTTGAGTGTCAAATTATGCTTGAGAGGATGAACCAGATTTGTCCTTTGTAGGAGGAGTGTTCGAAGACCTTATATTTCTACCTCTTCTCTTTGAAGTTAATTGAAAACTTTGTTGTTACAACAAATGAAAATCAGGATCTTACAAACCTTGGGCTCATTGTCCTCGTGTGTATCTTCTTTCAGCCAATGTATTGCAATTTCTGATTTAGTTTGAATATTTTCTAGTGGGAGTCACAACATGTGCCCCACAATGGGCTCCAAAAAATGGTTGGTTGGAAATTTTGTCTCTGAGTAAAAGAAACCGTTCATGGGAAAACAATCCCTCCTCTTTATGGGAGTGGTTCCCTTATTCATCAAAAATGGAAAACTACGTATTTGAAAATATGCAATCTAACAATATCCAGATGAAGATTTTGGTGCAAATAATGCTTCCATATCTAGTTATTCACAATATAGAAGATGGAAAAGGTATAGGAGTTTCAGAAGAGGAAACAATAGTTTAAATGAGAAAACTTGGTAAGAAGATACACAAAGTTCAACTTATCCACCTATCAAGAACACAAGTATTCTCCTTGCTTATGTAAGATCATTCACTATTGCAAGAAAAATGGATGAAGAAGGAAGCACATTTTGATGTAGAGATTGCAGAGTAACACCTTACTTATGCATGTAAGAAACTTGAAGAACACGTGAATTAGTATATCAGAAAATCCATCAAATATAGATGTAACAAGCACAAAGTTCTTCGCACTATAGCAAATGAATTGAACACACAATTTCTATATTCTAATATACTAAATTCACATTCACAATTGCAAAGAATAGAAATGGGAAGAACACAGATAATAGAGGGAAACTTCTTCTTTTGTATTGATTCAAAAATTATGTATCATTACATTCGAGACACCAAAATCCAACAACCCCTTTACAATGGATAAAAGGCCTTATATAGGAAGAGGGACAGTTGAAACCAAATTTCTTAATCAATTGTCTATTAATTAAGTGCTAACACTTAATTAATGAATTACATGAGTTAGCTTTTATTTACAATTTTATGTTTTCAAGATGATAAAGCTAACTTTCAAAATACAACAACTGGAAAGAAATATTTTCAATCACTAGAGGAAGGAACACTTGGGAGAGGTGCAATTAGGGTCTTCACTTTGAGTACAATTTCCCTAAATTTTGACAAAGCACTAACAATCTCCATGAAATGTTGAATAGTTGTGTTTGCTATAGCATTCAACCAGCTTCCCAAAGAGTCTTTCATTTCCTTTCCAATACCTACATTATGTAACAATCCCTTGGTGGCCTCTATGACAATGTTGTACATCTTTGCAATCTCCTCCATATTTTCCTTAGTAACATTTTCATACTTGAATAGGTCTTCCTTTATTAGTGGAGTGAAATTTTCCTTGAATTAATCCATAGGGTACCTTTCTACTAAACTATCTTTATAAAATTGGCACCCTAGAGATTGTAAATTAGTGAAAATCTCATATTTAAAGGATTCTCTTTTCTATGACATGCTCTTAAGTTCATTGATAGCCTCTTCAAACACTTTAATCTTCAATTCAACACTGAACACCCATTTCATGGAAAGATCACTCTTGGAATCATCAAATATTTTTATGAGAAAGGAGGATTTTCTCACCAATAGTTTTCATGATTCTTAAATCTTGAATGTATTCTAGCCACATCTTGATTTCTCTCTCAGATCCTGTGATCACTGTATCTAATTGACTTTGGGTCAAGGAAATGTTGTCATATACTTTATAGGCCTCATCTATGAAGTTAAAACTAGATATTAACATTCCTTCCACCAATTCCTCCACAAATCTCCTATATGAAGCATGTTTGTGAATATCCTTAATATTTTTTACATCTCCTTTGAACAAAATAGTAGGATAAGGAAGTGAGGAGAGAGGAGTTTGATCAAGAACCTTTTCACTTGAGAGAGAAAACTTAATAAAACTATAAAGAACTTGAACATGTTCTTCTAGTTTCTCTTGTGTCTATTTGTCTTTTTATACTCTCTCAATTACTTTGGAAATGGTCTCTTTCAAGTTTGGAACCTCTCCTTCAGGAGTAGATTCACCAAGTGGGATTCTTTTTAGCTCTAGATCTGTAAGAGTTGTCTCTTTTTCATCCTTTTCTTCTCTTGGCTTTGCAATCTCCAAAAAACAATTCCCCTTTGAATCAAAAACTAACCTTGAGGTTGTATTGGCTCTTTTTGGTGGAGGAGTTAGAGTGGTGCCAAGCAAAGCAGCTACACCATCGAAACTAGGAGCCACTATCTTTGGCTTAAAATTTCTATTTTTTTATCAATCATGGGTTGAACCCATGTGAAAGAGTCAACTTCACTTGAAGGTGGAGAAGAGGAAGGGTTTAATGCAAGAACATTGAGAGAGCCAAGAGATTAAGCAACAGAGACTTGCAAAGTGAGAAATTCAACTAATGAGGAAGATTCTTCTCTGTTTGATGATTTAGGCTTTGAGGAACTCACCTTCCCAGATTTTGGCTCTATGATTATCACTTCATCTTCTTCCTCTTCACTTTCTCCACTCTCTTCTTCATCATCATTTCCCTCTTGTTCATCATCTTGTTTCTATGTGGTGACCTTTTCTATATCATCTTCCTCTTCCTCAGTTGTTTTCATTTCTTCTCCCATATGTTGTGTTATTTACTCAAGAGTAGAGGTAGATTCTCCTGATAAACTTTGAATATTTTCCTCTCCTACCTCTTTTTTAGGAGTCTTTTCAACTTCTTCTGCTTCCTTTATCTTGTCTTCCTTTGTATATACTTTGGTTGCAGAGTCCAAAAGTGAGGAAGAAGGGGTTAATTGAACTTGTACTTCTGTAGGAGACATTGAAATCTCTTTCTGTGATGAGGAATCCTCCTTAGAGGAAGATTGTGCCATGTTGGGATTATATGCTTTCATCTTCTTGTTGAACCAAACCTTTTTCTTTACCAAGACTAGGTTAATTATTTCTAAAAGATCATCTTTCTCCTTTTGAAACCAATTAATGGTGAGAAGAGGCACATGTTAAATAGTTTTTATATATTTAAGAGAATACGGATCTTCATTTTCATCTAGAAAATCCTTTGGAACTTTATATATTTTGTAATATTTGATTTTTTGTAGAGAAAGTATGCCAAAATACCTCCTTCTTACTTCATACTAATAAGAGAAATCCTCCCAATAGTCTTCAAGAGTGGGAAGATGGTAGTAATTCATTCTCAAATGGTTACAGATGAAACCCTTTGAATTAAAATAATACCTTTTATGAAATGATTAAAATTTGAAGTCACTAATCATTCTTTCCTCATTTTGAGCATCCAAAGTTGTTCTGCAAGTATAATTTCCCAAGGAGATTGGAAACTGAATGCCAATGATCTTCTTATCCATGCATTTCATGTGCAACATGTCTAGTTGTCTACAATCCTCTACAAGAACTGACTTTTCATTCTAGTACATAGGTAGTTTTTTTGGTGCACCTTTAAATCTAGCTAACCTAATATAGGAAAATCTCTTGAACTAAATGAACTGGCTGCCATATGTTGAAATCAATTGTTTTGCCTCGGAAAACACCCTTTCAGTTGTATTTCCCTCCAAGAGTCTAACTATATACATGGTAAAGGCATCATTCACCTTTATAAAATTATGTTTACTATTTTCAAGGATGAGTTTTGGGTAATGTTCATATGATAGTCCATTTTTATTATCCTCCTGACAGGGAAAACCCACCCAAACTATGTAAGCAATAATTACATACATTAGGTATGAAGTCATGTAGAATGCCTTACTTTATTACACATTAATCAGTTGTTGAATGAGATTTTAACAAATGATCTCACCCAAATTCAGGTTCGGTTTCCCCACACAAATAATATTTATGTAAACACACATCCAAAACGGGAATTCATTAGTGGAAGGGAGACCCATTAACATAGCCAAGAGGTTGATGATATATGATACCTCATCTTTAAAATATGACGTGTACAAGACCTTTGGAAACTTAAAATATCCCATCTTCTAAGAATCAAGCCATGATTTAGCTATCATTACCTTGCATTCATCCTTGTCTTGTTCAAACATATATTAGGCATGAACCAAAGTTAGGATGTTTGAATCATCAAAAACAGGGATCCCTAGAGCTGCATTTATACAACTGACATCTAGTTTGGAAATCACTTGGCCTTTGGAATCTCTGATTTCTTTGGTATTAGGGTCAAATCAAGAAGCACAAGTTAATGATGTATATGTACATTGCACAAAGAGACAAAAACAAACATCATGAGTGAGTCCACTATCTTTAATGCATTGAGCTATGGGGGTAGGGATGAATTCAGAAATTTGTGCCCATAAATCATCAAGGTCAATGTGACGAATATCACTATCCCCTATATTATGTAAAAATGTTACTAGAGAGGAAATATGCTCATACTCCCTATATTGGAACTTCACAGTTCAAATTTTCAAAAATAAGTGAAAAATTCTCAAGTTACGGCTATAAATGGGCTTGAGGGCACAAAAAAGGAAGGCGCACACTGCTCAATTGAAATCCTTGACTTACAATGGTAAAAGTGAATCAATTTACCCCTTTTACACATTTCCATTTGAAAAAGAATTGGATAAATACTCAATTAGGAGTTCACAATGTATTGCGGGGAATTGAAAGGTTCATGGAACAATTTACTCATTTTCCCCTTTGTATTATGGATATGACGGAGTTGCGGGGAAATGAGGGCCCAAGGGAAATAAGGTCATGAGGGGCTTGGAATTCCAAAATACCCACAATGCATGCAAAATCCTTTAAATGAAAAAAATGTGGGTTTGCAGGGAATAAGGTGCCCAAATGAACACGGGTTGTAAATTCTTTGAATACCCAAAAAAATCCGCATTACAAAGAAACCAAGGAAGTGTGGTTGAATAGGGCCTATGGATAACATAAGTCCCACAGGAACAAAGGGTCGCGGGGTATCCAAGTATCTTCATCTCCACAATACAAATAAATGCTTAGTAAAATTAAGACAAAGGCTTTGCAGATCAATGAAAAGTGTAGAGAACAAGAAGATGCATGGAACAGATGCCTGAAAGGAACAAGGGTCGTGAGCTCTCAAAACACCTAAAGTCTCCACAATACAAAGGATGCATCCAAAACTTGTTACGGGGAATAAGTACATACGGGGAACAATGATTTGGATGGAACGGTTCCCCAGGGAACATCAAGACCCGTAATACACTAATACTTAACAAAGTGTGGCCAAATTAGGGATGTGGAGAACTGAAGGCCTAAAGGAACATGTTCCTTGTTCCTCTGAGATCTGAAATTTCCGCAATACAAAGGACCTTGACCGACAACACTCAAAATAATTAAAAATGATTAATTGTTGAGATCATTTCATTCCTTAAGACTTCACAAAGGAAAGAGATTTTGAAAAAGAAGTCACTTGACCCAAAATTTCAAAAATTTGGATAATTGCATAATTTCTGGGTAAGTGACAACAACTTCGTACCCTGTAAAGGAAAAAACTTCATATATTGCAAACTTGAACATGAATTGATGTGAGGTTTTTTATGTTCTTAATCATTTCTAGGCTCCCTGAGAACATAATTAACAACACTGACATGCATTTTCAAGATTTTTTACAGTGAAAAAACATAGACTTTGTACCCTCCTTTTATAAATTTTTATTTCACGTTGTTCTGGTGAGCGGATTGACTTGAAAATTTGTACGTGAGATTGTGAGACAAAATCTATCCTAGTGGAGATGATTTCATCAAAATACGAGGTGTGGAAGACCACTTTCCAAAAATAGTAAGTCTTTACATGAGCACTTACTAAAAATAGTAAACTCTCATAGTGGGTAAAATTCTTTAAGCCAGTGTGCATAGGGAACAATCAAAGCATCAAACAAGTTAGTCGGCGGTGAAAAAAGTGAAAAGGCCATTTACTAAAATTAGTAAACTTCCATTTCATGTACATGAAAGGTATCAATTTCAGCCATGAAATACAAATTTTTAGGCCCTGAACCAGTCTCAGCTCTCTCATCAAAGTATTCAGATGTGGGGGACAGTAATGTCACCCACATGGACCTAGAATATCTCAAGCACCGAATGCTTGGCGGATGCACAAAGCCGATGGAATACAAAGTTTTCATGAATGGGCTATTTGCAGCATGTGGAAATCCAATGTCAGTATAGAATATTGAATTGGTGTTTGCATGCTCTCATCACCATGAGTCAGTCACCCATGCCATTCAAATAGACGATAACTTAAGCTTGATAGTTATCACTCCCAAATCCATCTCTCATTCAATATAGATCCCAACTTGGAACAATATGGCCCTCATTTCAAAATATGTTACAACAAAATAATGGACCAAAACAGACCCCTACCTTTAGGGCATCACACTTGGTTCGTGGTCAAAACAAGTAATAAAACCTCCACAAGTACTAAAGTCTTTCCAGAGAAGTTAATTTCAGGAAGGTTATTCAGATGTGATCATCCTTCTCATTCAGGTGACAAGAGAAGAAACCACAAAATAATTTCAAGATTGGATGGCTCTATTCATGTTCATGATCACTAAAGATAGGTAAAGAATTTATTAGGGATAAATCATCAGTGACAATCAAAATCATTTGTTTCTCAAGGTATCAGTCTCAAAGAAGTTCACTATGACTTCATATTTGGTGTATGCTCTTGCGAGATTGAGACCATTCAAAGGGTTGAAAATTTCTCAAAATATATCTCTGAAGGATCCATCATTTGAAAGGTATCCTTAGTTGACCTTGAAGGAGAGAAATAAAATTTTTATGAGGGTGAATGATGTCTTCACCATGTTTTTCATCAGAACACTAGAAGGGAATCCTCACTCAAGGTTTTCATCACAAAAAATTCTTTGATGAAACTTTACGGGTCATATTTCACTCAGTTTTCCACTTTCTCCTACATTCAAGTATCTAGATTCGATCTTGCTCTGCTAAGGTTACCACAGTATCTCAGTGACAAGATTTTCTTGTTCGAGATATACCAACAACTTTCCCATGTTCACTGTAAGCTAAATAACCAAAAGAAGAAGAACATATTATTTCCCATATCACTTGGAATCTTCACTTTCAAGAGTACCAATGATGTTGCACACCTGGAAGCTACCTTCACACCTATGATTTTGTATTCATACACCCCAAGGGCATAATTTCACATTCGAAGTGATCTCGAAAATTTCTACCTTATTGAGTCATTTCATGTTCCATAAATCAAAGATTATTGGGTGAATTGCATAGATGAATTTGATGTCAGGGAAATAGACCAAATGCAGTTGACCATCGGGAAAATGAAAAGGTTCAAATTTGATTGGTACGAAGAAGGAATTCAAGATGATGGCACACAATTGTATGATCCTAAATATTAGGCAGTAAAGGCTTCACCTCTTCCTTAAGTAACATGGAAATTCTACAAATCGGGAGACATAAGTGGGCGGATGGAATTTTTATCAGAAGATACAAAGAATGGTATAAAAAGAAGAAGGTTATCTCCATTGCATCAGGGAATTTCCCAACTCTTGAGAGGTAGGCATCCCACCACTCTTCTTTGAATGTCGTGGAGAGGACTTTAGGCTTAATTCATCCTGGAGGGAGTTCAAAGCACAAAATAGTGGAATCAGAAACCTCCCACTACAAGATATTGCATAAGAAGGTAAGATTGATAGAAGATCATGTAGTATAAATAGAGCTTGAGGAAATTGATCGATTCCATCATTCAGTTCCTCAGTAGTCCTAGAGCTTCCCACATTCCACTATCACCCCTTCCCGTCTCACACAAGATGTACACTCTCACCCTGAGTAGGAAGCAAAAATCTTGCTATTTTTTGATTTTGAGACAGACAATGTGTTCATGTGAATGAAATAAATGATCATCAAGGGGGCTCATACAGTTTAGCAGGTAATTACCCTTGATTTCTTAGTGATATCATCATTGGTCAAAGGGAATAAGAAGTTTTCTCAAGTAGCCTCTGGCTTTTTTCAGTGGTGCTATGGATAATCAGTACGTAGAGGTAGTCAAGCCACATGTAATCAATCCAATTGAAGAAATAAACCTTTCCAAATATAAAATGAGGATAATTTCCCTAGGCCCAACCACTCACGAGGGAGATGCACATATTTTCCAATATTCCTCATGAGGAATCAAGAGTATAAAGAAAATATAGATTAGTTGGAAGACCATGTTTGAACACTCTCCTCATATGTGTAACATTTCATGGAACCAAATGCTCCTTAATCACTCCCAATTGAAGAAGTTACTCCCATCAATAGCTTCGATCATAATTCCATTCTAAAATCATAAGGTTTCACCAAACAGGGATGAGCCAATGACTAATGGGTGAGCATGATTGTTGAGAAAAGAAAATTATTTCTTCCAAAGATGATCTCATTATACAGGTACATGTGTGTCACTACCTATAGATTCTGAATGACAAGGGAATGATTAGAAAAAGAAGAATAACATTAGGATCAGGTACATACACTGGTGATTGAAATGGGAGAGGCTCATTCTCAAGTGTCGGTAAGCAAGAAAGTGTCCAACTCTCCATATGAGGATTTTTCACGTGTTTGGGTGAGGAATATTGTTTGTCGATATGAAATTTTGAATCAAGATATTGACGAATTGGAATCAAATGAGGATCTTTCCTCCAAAATGTAAGATGATGCCAATGATAAGATACAAAATCTTGGAGTTCCCACCATTGATGAGAACACCGTAGTAGAGGAGTTATATAAGCCATTTGAGGAGTATGTTCAGAAAGAATTTGGGGAACCCTTTTCTTTCAGCAGATATACATCGGAGTCTCTCACCGAGATCAGAGCCACAATTTCAAACATTTTAAAGAAACATCAGTCGTGGTTCACTAAGATCAATAACATCAATGATATCTCGGATGGTTGGCTCGATTCCCTGAGTTGCTTCCGCATTCCTTAAGTGGCTAAAGTTGTGCCCATGACACCCCGATATAGTAAGGAGTCGAGATATTTACACTTGAGCTTTGAAAAGATGCATTAGATAGTGGATTAGGATCAACACAAGCAATGTCCTCATCATATTAGCTCTCTCTTTTTATCTTTCTTTCTCTCTTCTCCCCCCCTTCCACCTCTTCTTTAATATTATATTTCTTCATTATGGTTTGCACTTTTCATCTTTCCTATTCATTTAAATATGACTATAGCTAATATTATAATAAGTTACCCTTGATTTATAAAAGGGGACTTAATTTTATTCCTAGGAATATGAAGAGTCATATGTTGTGAGGGAAAATTGAAAAGTCATGTGGGGGTAGGTGAAGATTCTTTCTCAAGCCTACAAATTTTAATGACTTCCCCAATCTTAATGGTTTTTAATTTTGTGTGTTCAAGAGTAGAGAACTACCTGTGAAAAGCAAAAGAGAGCTATTTTCCTCTATTCTCCTTCTCACACGTTCTTCCATTCCTCTCAATGTATAAATTTTCCAACATATCAATGAAGAAGAAAGGAGTTTCTTACTTTTCTTTGTGATGAAATTGATGATACTTTGTGTTCACAATTTCATCTTGTCCTGGTGTTAGTAACAAGGTTATTTTCTTTTTGATTATGTGTGATGATGTATTCTAATTAATCCTTGCATGCATATGATTTTCTACTTGTGATATTAATATTCCTTTCTAATTTCCCACTCCCTTTTTCCACCTATTCAACAAATTCATCCCTTGTAATAAATTTCAATCATTTACCATAGATTTAGTGGAGTGTTCCCTATCATATCCTCGGTCTCTAGGCCACCCAACAATTTCATTTTCGTTGACACATAATAAATGGAGATGCACCATTCAAGAAGAGGGACATAGAGTCCCAGAGCATTGGCGGATACCTACCAATTTGTATAAATGACAAATTTTGTTGCCAACAGATGTATAGTATAATATTTTCAAGAAGTGTTCCATACTCTAAAAGTGTTGCAACCAAAATGGGAATTAGGGCATGAGATTCAACTAATGTCAGAATCTCCTCTACCTAACATCGGTTTGTATAGATAATCTCTATTAGACAATAATGAAGTGAAGAAAAAACTCCAAGGGCTGTTATAACAAGCAGTAATCCACCCAAGTACCTCTCCACGTGGTTCATCCATTGTGATGGGATAAAAGGAAAAGTCTTGGAAAATGTGTATAGACTTTTGGGCCTTAAACAAGATCACCATCAAGAACTGATATCCACTTTCACATATAGATTATCTCTAGGACTAGCTTCAACACACCAAGTATTTTATGAATTTAGATCTTAAATTTGAGTATCACTAAGTCTTGATGGAGGAGGATGTATGGCATACTACCATCAAAACCAAACAATGTTTGGATGAGCAGTTAATACTTCCATTCATATTATTTAATGCACCCACAACATTTATGAGATTGATGATGTATTGCAACCATTAATGGATACATAATTCATTGTATATTTAGATGATACATTTTTTTTTCAGTGCCACATATGAAGAACATCTAACTCATTTCTAGCAACTCTTGCAATTTCTAAAGGATAAACAATTGTGATACATGAAGAAATGTGAATTTTCTAAATAATCACTATTTTAAATTGGGCATGTGGTTAGAGGAGGTGAACTATGAGTGGATCCCACCAAGGTAAAATCCATCACCAATTGGCCCACACCAAGGAGTCCAATTGAGACTAGGAGTTCTGTAGGAACAATTAGTAAACGAGGAAGTTCAAACCATGATTCTCTACTATTGTAACACCGCTACATACAATTGATCCAAGGGTAAAAAAATTGATTGGCGTAAGGAACATGATGAGTTTTTTGAGACTTTGAAGTTCAAGATTAACCATGATCCAATGATTTCTCTTCCTATCTTGTAGTAGTCATTTGAAGTTAAGACCGACACTAGTGATTATGCTATGGGGAAAGTGTTGCTACATGGAGGTAAGCCAATGTGTCATCATTTTGAAACTTTAATTTTCTTAGTTTATGATAAGAAAATGTATATACTATTTTAGGTAATAAAGCAATGGAAACATTATTTTTTGGAGAGAATTGTCAAGGGTTAGATGTTAGTTATGGGATATTCACTAATAAGTAAAATATGCATGAAATCAACAATAATTGAACAAAAAATTACATAAAGATATGAGAAACCCCCATTATATATATGCTTCACAAGGTTATAAAAATTGTATGCATAAAAAGCACACCAAACTGTAAGCTATATGCTTATACTGATATCACATACACCAACCTAACAACTTCAAAAATAACTAAATTATAAATCTACATATATCTATAGAGTCTTCAACACAGGCATATTCTTGCTAATATCCTCCTTCTAGATAATTATGTGAATGTACAATTCACAAACATATTATAATAAATATGCTTCTTGATCATTATCCCCATCAGTGAATCTTGTATTACCATGGGTTCCATGCTAATGTTGCACTTAAAAATTTGATCCTACGTCTATGAATTACTCACATTTTTTGGTCAACTATCCTAATATTGTTTTTCTACCTCAAAAATATTGACCATCAGACATCAACCTCCAAGAACATTTTGCAGCTAAATCCCTTCCAAAAGGGAAAATATTATTTAATACCCAACCACCAAAATCCTTAGATTTGGCTATATTCTTCCACTTGACTAGTGGAATCCCTTCTCTCTCTGTACGTAATCAAAATTGTATGTACTATACTCTGGAAAGAGGTTACGGAAACCACAATGATGATTTAGATCTCTTTGCAAGGTGTTTAAAATATAGAAAGCACGCTGAGTATACAGTTAGATCCTAAAACTCCTTATCCAACCTTTGCATGCTTTGTTCTAACCCTATTCCTCTCTTTTTCTTGCATTTTGGTCTTTAGTTACAATACCGCTGCCCTGCCTAGGTAGCGGTCCCATGACCACCACCCAGGATAGGGCGACGGTCCTATGCACATTTTCCAGAACTTTCTGACGCTTTCATCAACATAAAAAATCAAGTTGCGCTTGTAATTCTCAACCACTCTTGCTTGCATTAAATTTTTAGCCGCATGGTAAATAGTAATTCCTCTTTTTTTATAATAGAAGAGTTCAATTCAATCTTACCCTCTAGTAAATAAAAGTGCTATAAATACCAAGCTTGTTTACAAGAAAATGGCCCCTCTCCCTCTATGATTTATTATTCAGTTTGTTTGTAAAGTTCTTCAATAAGTCTCAATAGGTTTAGATTTTGTAAAGTTTAGCCTCTCAGTTCAAGGCTCCACAGTTCTGGTTTAGAGATCACCGGATCTCTCTAGTTTCATCTTGTTCCATTGTTGTTCTCCAAACAACTAGTTTAGCATAAAAACAGTTCTTGTTCTAGATTAAGTTCATTTGAATATTGATTCTACTTAGAGTTATAGGTTGTTGTTTCCTCATAGGAAGTATAGGTCCTAGAGATTTCAGTGTGTTTGTGTTGTATCCCTGTAACAAACGTGCTAGGAATCACATATCAAAGATTTGTTCTCTTGCACTATCCCTCTCCTACTTGCATTTTTTTTGGCTTGCATCTAAGCTTCCACTATTCAAACATCTTCTCCTGTTGCCGCTGTCACATTCCCACTTTTCTGGATTCACGAGAACACGTAGGAACGAAGAGATCACAATGAGGGGAAAAGTCACAATACACCTAGATTTGCTACTGTTCTATAAACTCTAGGTTTGAATTATCAAAGTTGTAGTTACAATATATCAAATAGAATAAAAAATAATTTTATTTCAGTTAAGATTGCTTTCAACATTACTAGGGAAGTTGTGGGGAATGATAGCTTCTGAGAAGCTATGATTTATTCCTCACTTCTGAGGTAAGATTAAAATTCTTTCAATTAAATTAGTTAGTTATTTATATTTAGGATCAATTCACAAATGCATAGGAAAATAGCTACATCTAGCTACCTTTCTTGTATTAATCCCGTTATTAGATTAATTATTCATTATATGAATTTATTAGAATAGTCACTCTTTAAATTTCGTTCAAATTCACATCTTTGAAAATACAAAAAAAGAATACAAGCATAGTGTAGATTTATTTTCATAATTAGTTTGCTTCATTCAGTTAAGTTTGGTTATCTCTTGCATGAAAATTATGGGACCCAGAGATCCCAGAGATTATGTATTCAAACCGGTAATACCTCAACCAAATCTCTTCATAACATTAACATATATAGATCAAGGTCTTAGAATTCAAGTATTTTGAACAAAAACAAACCCACAAGAAGTTAGTGAGAAATTGAGAGAATTAAATATTAAAGACAACAAAGCATACGAATTCTGGTCAAATCAACCCAACTATAGATTGCCTTGATAGGATATCCACATGACCATACAAGAACCTGAAAGAGAGCAAAAATCTGGTTGTGATTCATTAGTTCCAAAGCCAAACGTAGGAGACCTTCTCATTGACTTAGACACAGGCTTACGTATACAAGTTGCTAGAACACCCATAAGGTATTCTTAGAAGATCGCACAACTCCTGGTATTAAACATAGAAGCTAAAAAATTTATGACTATTGGATAGTTGAAAGAAGAGATTAATTCTTCACATGACCATAAAAGGTCCACAATAACCATGAACTCATGGTTGTGATCCCCAGGTCCCACAACCCAACGGGACTACTTTTCAGTTAAACATTGACACCAGTTTACGTACGCTGGTATTTAGATCCTCACCACTCCTGCCGGATATCATAACATAATTTTCCATATTGAACATACAATCCAATCAAGCTAATATTTTCTGGGTTAGACCAGAAAACCACCCATAGTTTCCCACAAATCCACTACACCTCTCACTACCACTTTCATGACCTTGTCATCACCAATCAAGGTCATGTCAGCTTTAGTTGAGAAGGTTAGAGGAATAGAACTTGCTCAAGCAAATCAAACTTCACATTCCAGGAAAGCAAGAATTTCCAACCCTCCACATCATCCCATCCAGGTTGACCTCCTCATAGGAACATGTACGTTAGGCATGCCTCCTCAACATTTGTATAACTACCCACAAGAAACACCAACTAGAACCATGTTTTCAAACACTTCTCCAATTGAAAGTATGATACCTCCCAATTTAGTACCAAACAACCCATATCAGAGCAATGCTCCTCCCGACTTAAACATTTATTCAAACTCACCATAGGGAGACATGTTGTCCTCTCACGGGATGTTCACTCAACCATAAGGATTTCCTTATGTCCCTACAAATACATATACTATGCCATATCAACAACCCATTCCACCTCCACCCCCTTAGCAAACACCATCGATGGTTGAAACCTATGCAGTAGGGACTTACTCAGAATATTTAAAAGAACCTCTAGATTTCACCGTACGAAGCGTCTTGCTTCCAAGACCTTTTCCCAATTTTCATAAATTCAAGGGGGAGGGAGATCCAAATGCACATATCAAGGCTGATGCCACAACCATTCGAGAATTGCTCCCTTGGGATGCAGTTGTTGTTAAGATATTCCCTAAGACCTTAGAGGGTATTTCCCTTGATTGGTATTATAGAATACCTGAAGCCTCGATAAAATCATTCAAAAAACTTGTGTCAGAATTTATCAAAGCTTTTGACATGAACAAATTGTTAAGAATAGGGATCAGGGAATTCTTACATATTAAACAAGAGCACAATGAATCTGTTTCTCATTTTATTCAAAGATTGTGTACAGTCCTCTACTCATCAGCAAGTGCTCCAAACATGGATCAGATGGAACTATGTGACTTATTCCTTCATTATCTCAATAGAGAGATAAAGGAAGAAGTCCATAATTTCCCACTAAGGACTTATGATGAAGTACTCGAGAGTGCTCTCCGAATCAATCAAGTGGAAATAGACAACAGTCGTAAGACATATGGAGCAAATGGGAAATTAATCACTCCTAATCAAAACACTACGAATTATCCTAATGTCGAGAATACTAATCAAGGACCCAAGATCCTTAACAAAAACCGCGGGGTTACAACAGATGGAGTCACAGACCAAGTTAAAACGGAAAACATCATAAGCACTTCACCACCCATTACTAATCAATGAAATAATAACTTTCCTCCAACAATCAATGCAGTGGATTTTAATCCTCCATCACGACGACAACAACAACAACAACAAAAAATCCATACACAAGGCCCAATCCGAAACCTAACTGGATATCAGAACCAAATCCAAAGGAAACAACCTCAAAATTTTAACTCTAACAACTAGTAACCTAATCAGAATTTTGGACCACAACATGTTTTAAACCAACAACCTTGAAACTATAATCCCAACTTGTATTGTGGTTTCCACAAGATTCAAGGCCATGATACTAGGACTTTCCACGAATGCAATAAATTCATGAAATTTTTTCTAGAAGAGTAAAGACAACTCTTTGTAGATATGCTTTTAACAAATTTTGCATTACCCACGCCGAACACCTATATGGGAGTAGTTTCCGCTCAAAATACACCCTCAAGATTTTTAATGATCCTCTCCCGAATCACTCTAACAATAAAAAGTTAGATCCAAAAAGGAAAAACAAGGGTGTTATGGCAAGAAGTAATGATCATAAAGCCTCAACTTCATCAAATCCACTAGTCGCACCCCAATTAGGAACTCAACCACAAACCAAGATAGTTGGTCTGGTATATTTAGACACCAAGCTACACATAGAAACCATAACAAGAATGCAAGATTATTCTTCTCAACCAGTTCCAACCTACCCATCAGTACCAGACAACGTTTAACAAACACTAGCAAAACCTATATGCACTTACAATCTAATTAATGACCTAACAAAGACCTTCTCTCACATTTCCTTCTTGGATTTGTTGAAAAACTATCCCACTCACAGGGCTGCTCTTTTAGAAGTGTTGGGTCTTGATCATCTGATTAACATCACTCCTCCTGAAACACAAGTAAACCATGAAGACTTTGACATCTACCCTCCATGGTAGCCAAATAGGGATATTGATTTTATATTTGATATAAGCAAAATGCCAATAGATGCTGAAATTACACATAGAGGTGACCCAGCCTTGCATTTGCAGGTATGGGTTTATAATAATTATGTTAAGCACGCAATGATTGATGATGGAGTAGTAGTTAACATAGTCCCCTTCACTTTTCTTCAAAAGCTAGGATATGGAGAAACAAATTGTTCCTCAACACGAAATACGCTAAGGGGTTATGATTGCCTCAAGGCCACTTCAATTAGGACTATAGTGTTACTAGTCACCGTAGGACCCAAGACAGTCCTCACCAGATTTTATATTATAGATCAGGAAACCAACTATAATATGATTCTCGGTCGACCATGGATACATCACATGAAGGAAATCCCTTCCACGTTATTCCAGGAAATAAGATTTTTACACTTGGGAAAAATCTTTGTGGCATAGGGTGACCCAAAACCTTTTGACATACACTTAGCAGATTTAAAAAAGAGACCAGACATCCACTCTGAGTTTGATGTCCCAACAAATCAACTTAAAAAACCATTCAATTCAAAACCAGAAGTAAAGTTGGCACCTACAATAGAATTAGAAGTCACGAATCTAGTCGAAGGCATTCTAGCACTCAAAAATGAGGCTAACATCATAGAGACAGTATCATTAGGAACCTGAAAAATTTGTCGAGTTGCTAGAGAAATATCCACCTATTCTCCTACCATTTGATTCCATGGGTATGGGATGTACCCTTGGAATTGGCTCCCTTCTAGCAAACAAAGTTTTTATGGTAGAAGTAACTGAGGCAAAAGACGCAAACACAAAGAATGTTCCAACATCCATTTTTCTGAGAAAACATTGGACTCTCCACTTCAATGGAGCTAGATGTCATTTTGGTGTTGGGGAATGTGTGATCTTTACTTCTCCTGAGGGAAAGATCCTACCTTTTTCCTTTAAGTTAAACTTTGAATGTAAAAATTATGAGGCTGAATACAAATGCCTCCTCCTTGGCCTCATCATAGCCAAAAGGATGGGCATTGATAACATTAAGTGCTAGGATAATCGTAATTACTTACAAACCAGGTATCTAAGGTATATGAAACTAGAGCTGAACACTTACAAGTCTATAAAATAGTGGTATTAGATCTAACCAAGGGATTCGACTTCATATCAATCGAAGCAATCCCATGAGAACAGAACCTTCTTGCAGATTCAATAGCAACCTTAGCTTCCCGTTTCACTCCAAATAGTGAGTTGGAAAATACAAATTTCATGGTATTGCTTCGTATTGAACCATTGGTGCATAAAATACCAATAACCCCGATCTTGACACATATAGAAGCTGAGAATTAGTTTACCATCCTAGATCACTTTAGCAATGATAAGGTCACTCTCGGATATCTAAATGCCTATGCAGAACTACATCTTGCTCATCACATAGTATATTTCTCCCTAATCCTATATTCCTCTTCCTATTTTGGAAATCCCATGATAGAATCTCCCCTGCAAAACAATCTCAAAATCTACAAGGTAGAGAATGGAGAAAGTTTAGAACTACCTCTGGCCCCGCTTGAATTTGAAGAAGGCAGTGCTTCCTTAATCGAAGGAACAATTGACATAAATTTTAGAATGGATGAAGAACTGAATATTTTGAAGTTGGGATCCTCATTAACTCTAGAGGAGATAGAAATAGATACCCAGATCCTCAAGGAACATCAAAAGGCTTTCACATTTAATTACAAAGAAATGACGGGAATTACACCATCTATCACGGTACATAATCTTGTCACCAAACCAGATGCAAAGCCAATTAAGAAAAATTTGAGACCAATGAAACCAAAAGTGGCTCTCATGGTGAAAGAAGAAGTAATGAAACTTCTCCAGGTGGGATTCATCAAACCAGTCGACTATTCACAATGGGTATCTAATATTGTCCTGTTATCAGCGAATTTTGACTTTGCAAAATTATTAAAAAATAATAAAAATTGAAAATTTTGAAAAGTGTTACTTTGCGTGGTTCATTTCCCTCGTTGCGATTGTCTCATTTTTGTGATCGTTTCGGTCTTCGTTTTGTCCTTTTCGGGTGACAAATCTTCCCGCCGGGCTTTAAAATGCATTAA
This sequence comes from Taxus chinensis, assembly GCA_019776745.2. Classification (NCBI taxonomy): domain Eukaryota; kingdom Viridiplantae; phylum Streptophyta; class Pinopsida; order Cupressales; family Taxaceae; genus Taxus; species Taxus chinensis. The sequence continues at coordinate 17,400,796 of CM034150.1, forward strand.
AATTAATTAATTAATATTTAATTAATTAATTGCTCCTTGTTTGATTAAATTAATTTTTAAATCACTTGAGAAGTATTTAATTTAATAAATATAAATTAAAAGTTCATTCGACAATTTTTTATTTCCAGGGAAGTAAGCTTATGCTTCTAACTGTCGGGAAGCCAATTTGGCTTCCCGAACCCGGATTTCCCCTTTCTTGGCAATCTTCTTCAAATTTCCCGCACGTGGGATTTTCTCCACCAATTTCCAAATCATGGATTGGCTAACAGGCAGGAAATTCCCCAATTTCCCACATGGGAAAATTGAACGGGGATTGCCAACCCACTTTGCCATTCCCGTTGGCAATTGTCCATTGCTTTCCCCATTTCCCATTGGCACTTAAGCCACTACCTGGGAAGAGAGGAAGTTAGATTACTCCCATAACTTCCTCTGTCAAACACATTGGAAAAAATTTGTGCGAAGCTTTGCTTCTTATTTCCTCTGGAGAACATAATATTTTGTCATATCCCACAATACGACACATGCATCCAAGGAAATAATAGTTCACACAGTCAAAAGAAAAGACCACGCCTTGAGGCCAAGAAGAATAGTTTTAATCCCACGCCCAAGCATAAGAAGATTTCCATGCATTCACAACCCAAGTAGATGGAGACAACAAAAGGACAAAGAAAAATTGCTTTTCACACATTGGAAAGAAAGCGCCCAACTAAAGGAAAAAGGATAAAAAATTCATTTGAATGACACAGCCAAAGGACAGTTCCACACATTCTTCAAAGTCTATCCACACACACAGCTAAAGGGAATAGAAAATTTCCCATGCCTAGGAAGAATAGAAATAGTCTAAAGGCAATACATGCTTCCAGCAAGAGGGATTCCATACACAACAAAGCCAAAAGAGCAGACCCACGTGCTGGAGAAAGGAAACCACATTTGCAGAGAAGGATCTCTCAATCAACAAAAAATAAATTCCCATGCATTTCCAAGAATTTTTCCAAGCAGCCTGATGGAGACGCACCCAAGAAAGGACAATTTTATTTTTCACGCATGCAAAAGAATAGTTTCTCACGTATGCTGAAGGAAAGAACATGAATTGTTTTTTAAAGAAAAGAAATACAGCCCAAAAGCTACGCATTGGGAAAAGGAGGCACCTGGCAAATAGAACAATTTCCAATAAAACAAAAATAAAAAATCCCTTTCCATGCATGGTTTAAAGTTTATGCATTTTTGCTTTCTAGTCCAAAGAAGACCACCACGTAGAGAGGACAACAGCCATGTGCCCATCCACAGAGCTCCTATGCATGCAGAAGGTAAAAAGAGGAAAAAAATTTAAAAACAAAAGATTAAAAATATATCTATGCAACCAAAGAAGACAAGATAATTGTCCATGCATTCACAGTCCAAAAGAGCAAAGCCACGCATGCACAGAGAAAAAAAATTGAAAAAATAGAAAAATCACATAAAGTCTATTACTCGGTTCTTGCAAAGGTAATAAATTAGCTGGATCAAGATATCTATTGCATCAAGCTCCAATGTCCTGCCAATCATGGTGAAGGGAAGCTAGAAAATCAAAATCATGCTATTATTTTCACTCATGGTGAAAGTCTTCAAACAATCGATATGAATCAGGATAACTATCTTGAAGAAGCTTTCAAGATGAGAAATTTGTTGGAGAAATTTCTTCAAGACCATGGGGTACTGTCACCAAAAATTCTTAGTCTTAGAGAGTACATCTTTACTGGCAGCATCTCATCACTTGTTTGGCTTATGTCAAATCAAGAGACTAGTTTTATTACCATTGGACATCGGCTGCTGGCGAATCCACTTAAGGTGCATTTTCACTATGGCCATCCTGATGTATTTGATCGTTTATTTCACCTCACAAGAGGTGGGGTAAGCAAAGCATCAAAAGTGATCAATTTGAGTGAGGATATTTTTGCTGGTTTTAATTCTACTTTACGTCAAGGAAATGTAACTCATCATGAATATATTCAAGTTGGTAAGGGTCGTGATGTAGGACTAAATCAAATTTCTCTATTTGAGGCAAATATCACTAATGGAAATGGGGAACAGACTCTTAGCCATGATATATATTGCCTTGGCCATAGTTTGAACTTTTTCCGAATGATGTCCTGCTACTTTACAACTTGGATTTTAATGACCTTGCCTATGGTAATGGAGATTGGCTTAGAATGAGGATTCCGCACAGCCTTGAGTGATTTTGTCATGATGCAGCTACAACTGGCTCTTATTTTCTTTACTTTCTCTCTTGGGACAAAGACCCATTGCTATGGCAGGACCCTCCTTCATGGTGGTATCGAATATAGAGCTACTGGGCATGGGTTTGTTATTTTCCATGTGAAGTTCGCCGATAACTTTCGATTCTACTCACACAGTCACTTTTTAAAATCAATAGAGTTTATAGTGCTCCTCGTTGTGTATAATTTGTTTGGTAAGACATACCAAAACATTGTTTCTTATCTCTTGATCACCTTCTCCATGTGGTTTATGGTTGGAACATGGCTCTTCGCTCCTTTCCTATTCAATCCTTTAGGGTTTGAATGACAAAAAATTGTAGATGAACTTTCCAAAATGGGACTTGGAAGATCTACATTAGAAAGTGACATTACAAAAGACCAGAAGCTGGATTCTGAAAAACCAAGGTGGTGTAACGACTATAGTCTCACGACAAATGAATAATTCACCATGGAAAGGTACTTGAAGCATATGGAGAATTGTGTGTAGTTATGAATGTGAATTGAATGAAGAAAATTTTTTTCACACCAGGATATTGCTCAGACAAAGGGGTGGATGAGTTGCTCAAATTTCAAGCTCGACACTCTTTTCATTTGGAGGATTGTAGAGCACGGTCAATGAGTTCATTCCTGTACGATTGGTATAGGAAGACTCTTTGCCCAATGGATAAGGCACTAATCCTAGGTGTCTTGATCTAGGTGGTGCATTGTTGACTAGGATGTCTATGTGTGCGTCCAAGTCATTTAAGTGGGGTCCACATGTACCCATTTATTTTATTTATGTATTTTTCCTTAAATGACTTTTTAACTTAAGTAGTTTCTATTTTTAGTCACTTTTTTAAAAATTTGGTTGAAAAATTCAAGGTCACTAAAGTGCCTTATTTAATGATCATGTAAAACCCTAACTACTTTGTATCCAACTTTTGGATTATAAAAGGAAGTGAGGGGCTCATTTGTAAGGGTGAATTTGAGAGAGGAGAAGAAAATAATTTTGTACAAGCTTTGTTTTAGGAAGAAACTTTGTGTTCTTTTGTGAAAAACATTTTGGAGTTAATGAAATATGAACTTTGTGTCTCATTCATTGTCTCTTGTAACATTTGATGTTCTTATGTTCATTAGATGTTAGGTGTTTGAATCTTGCATGCAAATATTATCTTTGATCTTATTGTCAACATTATTAATCAGTTGTTCTAGTTCATAGTGATCAAGCTCTGATTATCTACTTGCTCATATGTGTCCCCTTTACACATTCTTGTTTGGCTAACTCAAACTTTGTTTTATTTGCGTTAGTTATTCATCTTTCATCTTCATGTAATATTAGGTTCTACTTTTACCTAACTCTTGTATGTTCTTTCAGTTCATTCCATTTCACTCCTTTCCTTCATTCCATTCCATCTCCCTCATTCACTTTCCTTTCCATTGATGTTCCAAACTCCCCCCACATACAATTTTGAATGTATAGATGTAAATACAGTTTTGGTTTTCAATAAAGGCAGCCTCACCTTCATTGAGGAGGGACTTTGTTCCCACACTGTTGCATGTCATTTACATGCATGCAAATCCATATGCTAATAGTTTTTAGAGACTCCGCTGGGGATTCAGGAATCATTAACTAGTGTTTAGTTAAATATTTATGACTATCTCCTCTGCACAAGCTCAAGTTCTTCAACCGAACCTTGTGCCCGATGAATATTTTGAAGGAAACATTGCTGCTAACCTTTGAACAGTAGCTTGGGAAAACCGTGAAAGCTTGCAGCAATTTGTGGCTGTTGATAGAGCCATTGATAGAGAAATCTACATTGAAGACCTTAGGAGAAGAGCACCCGCACTTGTGGCCAGAAGACCTCCTGGACACATGTTGATCATTGTTCACCAACGCGGTCCTCTTCCACCAAGGTAATAAGTTGTATGACTATTACAGGTAACCCACCTATCTTGCAACCAAATCTTGTTTTTGCAGATACTCAAGAAGACATATCATCAGATTTGAGGCAAGCTATTTGGGAAAAGTGCATGAGTAACCATCATTTTCATCTCACCGCATCAGTACTAGATAATGAAGAAGAGAAAGCCATGAGAGTTGCTAGAGTTATTCAGGCACAAATAGCTCAAGAAAGAGAGTGAAGAGAAAAGGTTAGAGCTGGTTGAAACACACTAGTGATCCCTTCACGATAAATATTTCAAACTGGAAGGAAAGAGGTTTACGCGAGGAGAAAAAGCTAAAGGTCAATCTAACCCCACTTTTGAATTTCAAGGAAAATTTGGTTTCAAGTTATCTCCTCCAAAGAAGAACACACCTCGTAGATTTGCAAGCCTTGCATCAAGTCCTGAAAGAGCAAGCAAGGAAGGAATCACTACCAGTCAGGAACTTGTCTTTGCTCACATTGTTTTACCTTCGCATACCACCTTTTGTCAAATGGCAGCCAATATACCATGGGGAAATGCCATAGGCCCATTAGCCTTACCTACTCGACATGAACTCCCACGAGGATCAAGAAAGATTCTTCCCAAGTTCGACGGAGATGGAAAGACGTCACTAGATGACCATATTTATACCTTTTTCGCTGCATGTGTTGTTTTGTCGGTGGAATACGAAGATGTTGTTATTCGTCTCTTCATTGAAACATTGCATGATGTTGCTATAGATTGGTTTCATCATCTGTCCAATGGATGTATCAAAAATTGGAATGATATGAAAACTAAGTTTAAAAATCGAGTTGAAGATGGCAGAAGATGAACATGCTTTTCATGCCCAACTATCTCAGGTGAAGAAAGAGTCAACAAAACCCATGAGGAATTTCGTGGCAAAATTCAAGAAAATGGTGAATAAAGTTCCTGTCAGGATTCGTCCAAACCTTGATGGAAAAAAATGTTTCTTTATTAATGCACAACAACTAGAAGTGTGCTATCAGCTGCGAAGGGCTAGGGTGGCTACTTTGGAACTTGCTCAATCTTTGGCCATAGAAATTGAAGATACTTAATCATGGTAGGAAAATTCAAGAAAAATTCTCTCAAAGGAAAGAGTCAAGAAACTTCCAACGCTTTAGAAACTATACTCACTAAATTGGCTAATGATGTGTTGGCTTTGAAAAAGCAAGTTGCTCAAAGTAGTAAACATGCTCCTCATAAAGACATCCTGAGAAAAGGATACATTCCCAACAAATCCAGGATTGTAGGCGCTCCAACAAGGCTTGCTATTGAAGCAGCTCCCACAACTAATTCCAAATGTGACATCATTGAAGAAAGCGATGATGAGATTGAAGTCGTCGAGGTTGATGATGAAGAGCCGGATTCTGAGACATCTGAACCTAAAGTTGAAGATCCTGAGGGGAAAAGTAATAATCATTTATTTGAGTACCATTCTGATGAGGAAGACGAATATGAAGAAATTATAGAAGATATGAATAGTCAAACTTTTGTTGTTTTCACACGCTCTTAGAAAAAGGAACAGGATACCACTAAGGCGGGAGATAAAGAGGTTTCCAAGGAAACTCCCAAAGAATCCAAGACAAATGAGGCTCCTAAAGAGTCTAAGATGACTGAGGTTTCAAAGGTCAATACTATCTTAAAGAAAGGAGGGCCTTTGTTAGATCAATCGGTTGGTAAACCAACTATGAAGAAAGCTCCTTCTACCACATCAGTGTCAACCAAACCTGAGGCCAAGGTCAAAAGTGTGCCATCATCAAGTTCGAAAGAACTTATATATGAGACTTCGAGTGCGATTACTTTTCCTAAAGTTGATATCATTGATCATATCAATAAAACAAAAATTTCCATGTCACAGGCAGAGTACTTGAAATCCAACAAGGATCAGCTCGAGAAATTGGTCCAATTCATCAAAGGTGACTCTACTGTTCATTCCTCCAAAGGAATTATGAAAAATCCTAAAGATGAGAAAACCTAAAATATTGTGGTGGCCACTACACCTTCAAATGAAAAGATTGAACCTTTATTTGTGTCTTTGTTAGAGTAGGTATTTACCTTAGCTCATGTTCACCTAGGTACTTTATTTACCTTTATTGTATTTATCCTCACCCACTTATGTGTGTGGATATTTATTTTTCTTATTTAGCTATTAGGAGATATTATCTAGTTGTTAGGTATAGTTCTTTCCTTGATCTATGGTATTGACTAGATCCTTGATGTCTAGTTCTCTCATAAATCTATGGACTTGACTAGTTCTTTGATGACTAGTTCTTTCCATGATTTATGGCTTGATCTACGACCTTGACTGGTTCTTAGATTGTTATTCCTTGCCTATATAAGCAAGGCCCATTCTCATTGCATTTCATTGAGTTCCATAATAATATATGATATTGTTGCTCATTTGTTTGCAAAGGTTTTATGTAAAGCTATTCTGGTGAATTGTTTTCATCTTATTGATCATGGTGTTTGATTAGCATCTATGTTCTTGGCTTGGTACGATCTGGTTATCATTCCTTTCATAGTATTAGAGCTACATGACTTGCTGTCACACCAAAAGCTCGAACTAATGGTGGAGAGGGATCTCATCGTGTTAATTAGTTGTTACGCCAATACCCTCCCGCACGATGGAGCTAGGTATACACCCAATCAAGCCCAACAACATTATAAGGAAGTGACACTGGGAATTTTCCCAAGAGGTCACTCATCCCAGAACTACTCTAAGGGTGGCACACTTAACTGGATGATATCAGAGCTACATGACTTGTTGTCACACCAAAAGCTCGAATTGAATGTCAATCAGTTGCTACGCTAATACCCTCAAACACGATGGAGTCGGGTATACACCCAATCAAGACCAACAGCATTAGGAGAAAGTGACACCAGGAATTTCTTGGGAGGTCACCCATCCCAGAACTACTCTGATAGCAATCTCCTTTCATGGTATCAGAGCAGGAGTTTGCTATTGACATCCGTCTGTAAGTTTTATTTTGCAAATAAAATCTTTATATATTCATATATTTGGGATTGGGTCATATTTTGTTGTTGCGTGCATTTTTATTCAAAATAGAGGCTTCCATTGGATTCAAAAGGCGTGAAAACCCTAATATCAACTGTAAACTTGGCCATTTCTAGAGGCAGAAATCCTTAGCCCTTGGTCATATGGTATGGTCATATGAGGGCTTAAAGCTTGTGATTCCTACTTGTAGGTGCTTAAATTCACCCCCCTTTAATTTTATTTGTGTGGTGAAGGAAAAAACAATTTATTTTGTTTCAGTGGCAACTAAAATAAATAACAGAGCAAAATATTAAAAAGCTTGTATCTTTTGATCGGTAACTCATTTTTGAGTTCCGTTTTTTTACAAAAGTGCTTTTTTTTCGTGCTCTTTCCATTGGAGTTATTTTTTTGTGACTTGCACTATAATTATAAAGTGCCAAATATGGAGGAGTGTTGTAATCAATTGTGGATGTAATTTTGGCTGAGACCGATGTCCTAAATTTTTGGGAGTTACAGTTTGTATCTATCATGGATTTTGAGAATGATATATGCTTTTCTCTGAAGTATGTGGACTTCAAGAGGATATTGTAAAATTTGTGGAAGGATCTCTTAAGAAGTTAAATTCTCTTTTACAGTCACTTATTCTTGATAAGGATACAATAATACACCCCCTGCAGAACAAAATTTCTAGCCTACAGCATCACCATCATATTGTGGACAACCATATCCATGCTCCTAGTTCACTTGCAGTTGTTGCTCTTGCACCCATTGACATTGATCTGCCATTCTTTGAGCCTAAACCTACTTTTGATGCTTCTAAACCTGTGAGGCTTGTTACTACATGCTCTTCCACATCTGTGCCCATTACAGTACCACATGTTGTGTATCCTACTTCTGCTCACTTGCATGGATTTTTTGGGAAGCATACCACTGCATTCAGTTCTCGCATGCTCTGTTCTATGGGTCTCACTAATGGAGTCATTGGCAGACATTCATAGGGTATTATTTCCTCTATTCCACATGTGATGTGGAATTCTCATCATGAAATTGGTTTTTGAGCAGATACTTCATTGGGATCACACATTGACATAGCTCCTTTTTTTGTTCACTCGACTCTTTCTGAGGATCCTAAGCAACACATGAGTTCTACATCTTCACTCATGCTTGAGAAACTTGAGAATTCAGTTTTCAGACATGATCAACCTGACACACATTATGATGTTCTTTTGCATGCACCCATTGTGTATTTTGCACCAAGTCATATGCAGGCATCTTCTTCATCCATTTGTGTTGATTTGGGGTGGATATCTGATCACTCGTGGAGGCGACATAGGCATTCGTTGAGAGGACTCTATAGGTGTGGCTCCTCCACCATTCAACCTCTTGCTCCACTTTCTATACCTTTTGCATTGTGATGCTTCTTGTTTTGAGCATTTTTCTAAAGGAGTTGAAAGAGGAATAGTTTTGGTGGGAAGCCTATTTAGAACTGTAGAATACTATGTTCATTGCTTTTTTCCCATAGAGATTTGGGAAGACCAGCCGAATGAAGCATAGATCGAGCCATATCTAAAATAGTCTTATTCTTACATTTTGCAACATCATTATACTAGGGAGAATGACGAGAAGTTAATTACCTTTTAATACCACAATCAATACAAAAAAAAATTCAAATTATTTACTAACATATTCACCCCCGTTATCTATTCTAAATCTCTTAATTTCATAATTTGAAGATTTTTCAACAGATGCTTTAAATTCCTTAAATTTCCTAAGTACATGAAATTTATTATTAAGAAAGTATAACCAAATCATCTTGGTGAAATCATCAATAAATACACATTTAACACAGCATATAAATAACTGTTTTTTAGTTATGTGAGTCGAGAAGTGGTTTTAGCACCTCTGTTTTCAAAGCTACTTCAAGAGGTCCTCTAACATCACTGTGAATAAGTTCTAGTGGGGAAGAGGAACTCTTTTCAATATGTGAGTGAAAGGTTTTAGCACTCTGTTTTGAGCGTAATAACCCTTCACAAGCATCATGAGAAGAGGAAAACAGAGGAAAACCTTTCACAAGATTATATCTATCCATTTCATATAAACTTTGATAATTAACATGTCCTAATATTTCATGCCATAGTTTTGAATTATTCAAACTTTGAGAAACAAAACAAGATGTAGAAGATAAATCATCAAAAATATACAGACCATTTCTTTGAATTCCTTCGAATATTATATTATCATTACTATCCTTGAGCTATACCAATTAATCTTTCAAGAATTTTAATAGCCAAACTATCATGAGTTAATTGAGAACATGATAAAAGGTTCTTTTTGAGCTTAGGAAGTCAAATAAAACAATTGTTCAATATTGGACCAATCGCAATATGACACGTGGCTTGCCATCACTCGTCAAATTCGCTCGATTTTCCTATCGGGAGACGACAAGTGGACTACATGATTACCGAGTTAATTAATTTCGATACCCCATGGTATGGGTTGAAATTTTTATTTACTTGGTAAGTCCACTAAAGCATGAGTTATCACCTAAGATACACATTCATTGATTTTCACAAATCAAACAAAGAATTTGAAACACGCATATATTTGATGCAGCTAAATCTAGAATCCATTATTAGGAAGAATACAACGCATATATAATAGTTTTAGGAATATCATTAGAATTATTCTTTTTAGTTAAATTATATTTAGAAGAAACAATTTGTTTTTTATTTTTATGGATAGGTTTCTTAGATTTGCTAAGCTTCCTTTTTATGTCCAGGGATTTACCACATTTGTGACATTTACCACTAAAGATAACACACAATTGATCAGGAAGAAAAAAATTTGTTTATCAGCAAAAGAATATTTAGATCTAAATTTATGTTCTGAGAATGGAGGCTTGTGAGGTTTGAAAATTGAATTCAGAGCAAGAAGTGTCTAAGAGGCATTTCTCCATTAGATTCAAATTTTCATCATCACTTGCTCTTACTATATCAGAAGTGAATCTTTATCCCATTTAAAATCAAGTTAGCCTAAGGGATAATATTAATGCATAATTTTTGGGCCCTATCACAATTGTATAGATAGGGAACCTCATTTTTCATTGTAATGATATTTAGATTTCAACACACAAATAAAATTTCTAAATCTTTCATGTATATTTAACTTAACAATAAATTATATTAATTTTTCACCAATTAAATCACAATTGCATCCATCTAATTGTGATTTAATATTTTTAATTTTGGCTAAGAGATTAACTTATTTTTCATCTCCTTTATGGGAGTTGTAATACATTCTAAAACTAATCTAATAATTTTAGATAAACGCATACCTTTGTGAGATTCATGGATATCTATTTGCATTCCATACCTATTTTAGGCAATGTTTGATATTAACAATGTGTAGAAGGTACTCATCATTCACATTTTCCAGAATCATGGAAATAGCCTCCTGCATTCTTTGTGAGAATGCATTCATTTTATCTACATTTTTTTTGATGCGTCGGTGGGAGAAACCTCAGATCCAGAAACAATCATTCATAGTTTCCTCACTATAAGTTCTGATTTGACCCTGATCTTCCAAATGTTGTAGTTGGTTCCATTCAGGATCTAGGTTTTGTCAAGATAGAAATAGTTGTACATCATTTTTTTCCTAACTATACAATTTTAGCACTATAGAAACTTTTAATAGAACACCCCATCTAATCAATTTGTGATATTTAATTTAGCACAGAGTTAGAAACATATTTATAAAAAAAACACTTTTAATAGAATCAGATCTGAAACTAAAAATCCCCTCTAAAATTTTGATATGTTTACTAAAACTCTGTTTTATATAAGTTTCTGAATCTAGATGAATTCCCATGAAACCAATCACTCGTCAAACCAAAAAAACTTGTGCTAAGAATTGATGTGTTTGTGTAATAATTCACTTGTAAAGATTCCTTGGTTTATTTGTACAACCATGACTATAAAAGTTTGAAATAAACATGTCTTAAATCTAATAAAACAGTTATGAATGTATGTAAATGCGTCACTAGGGTTTCCTCATATTTTTCCCAGATGTAAAATGCAATTCTCTTTCCCCGTTGTTTCACCTTGAATTAATGTAATAAAATAGATAAGAAGGTAATGGGCATAGGAGGAATACCAATGATTATGTAGATGGTATATATGTGTAAAGGTTGAACAATCAGATTGTGAGAGCTCCTTTTTTCTAGGAAGGACTACTTGTTTGAAAAGAACAAACCAAGGATGAGCTCTTGGCAAGGTTGCAGTGTGGTGACAGACAAGGAAAGAATTAACTTCAGATGCAATAGCAACCATGATTACCTAGCAATGGATGATCCATGAAGCATGATGCTCCTTGAATGTTTGTTAACCCTCTGTTTAATACCAATTTAATACAAGATGAAATGATAAAGAAATGATTCCTACTATATTTAATAAGATTTAGGTGTCTCTTATTACATACAATAAATGAATTTAACTTACAAGGAAAGGTTAGGCTTAGTTCAGATGGTTGGTAGGCTAGTTTGTATCTGCAGGTGTGGTAGAGGTTGTAGGTGAAGTCTGGGTGAAGTTATGCAAGGTTTTGGGTTGTTTTGGGGAAATTGTGAACTCGTTGTTTTAGGGAAAATGCTTTATAGTCTTATAGAGATAATTCCGAGCAAAGCGACCACTAGTCCTGGCTATGGTAGTAGACCCACGCCGGTTGGGTGACTGCCGTGGGTAGGGGCAATTTGGTGATAATGTCAAAAAAAGGTTTGGGCACTATCTGTGATTACACATAGAGTGATAAGCACAATAAAAATTCGTGATTCATTTTTTCAGCTTAAGAAGTATGGTTATGATTTTCAGAGAGTGATGGGGGCCCTGGATAGGTTCGTGGGATTCTTGTTAACACTCAAATGTACTAATATGTGGGTTTTAGGAAGGGTATGGAAGGTAAATTGGGCATAAGGTTGGTTGGAGGCACTGGGGATTAGATCTGGGTAAGCTAAAAATAAAGGAGTATTGTAGATAGTTTAATAAAACCATATAATCTATTAAAATGAAAGAGGAGAGACAAGAACTTACTTAAAGAATGCAGTCTAGAGGCAGATGCTAGTGGAGATTACAAAAGATGGTGATCCAGAGTGAATGCAACAACATGATGGTAAGGAGCTTTCCTATGTGTACTCTGGAACTCTAGAGGAACCTGTGGGTGAATCGAATGATGTTTGAATGTTGTAATAATATTTGGTTGGTTGCAAGAGTGTTGGAAAGTATGAATGTAACAAGTGTAGGCCAAGAAGTCTAGATTTAGAACCTAAAAAAAGAGTTAGAAACTTTTCAATTATATATTGCATATTGATGAATCACATGTAGTATTAAGTTTGGAGATCAAATATCTGTAAGGTCGTTGGTTAGGGAGAACTAGATCAAATTGGCTCCAAACAGTGGTTATGGAACCGACGCTGGCCGAGGGGAAAACCAGCGTTGGTTAGGGAGAACTAGTCAAATTGGCTAAAAATGTTGATTGCTCCTAGATTTAGTGTGGTTCATTTTTTAATTCTAAGTAAAAAGTGGGAGTTAACACTAAATATAGTGTGAGAGAGGTTGGCAGAGATAATATTTCATAATGGTTAGGGTTAGAAAAAGTCCTAGTTAGTTAGGGAGTTTCGGGACTTGGTCTTAGCCATTTCATGTTGTTGGAATAGTTCTAGCGCAAGGTGGCTAGTGAAGTGGATATTAATCTAATTAAATTAATAATAGTGTGAGGATGATGGATAATGTAATTATAGTTGATTAAATTAATACCAATGTGGGGAAGGGGACCATGATTATGTATATGTGTCGAATTAATGAATAGAAAGGGGCCAAAGGGAGTGTGAAAGACTTACATTTTCTCCTTTTTAGCACGTTGTCTACATGGAGGCTCGAGGTCTTGAAAGAGGCTTAGCATCATGCATCGGAGGCATTTGAGGTCTGTAATAGACTTAGCATCATGCATCAGAGGCTTGATATTGATAAGTGTAACAAAAAAATAAGTGAAATGGGTGGATGTGATCCCCCTCAAACTAAGAAGTTGAAGTGATAAACAGAATTGGTGATGGGTTTGACAAAGTGGTAGGTGAGGTGAAACTAAACTAGGTAAGGTGCAAGAAATTATGATATGGGTGTAGGTAATATGCGGGGGCATCCAAATACATGCACATGTATAAAATGGGACTAGGAACTATGCTGAAGAGCTCAAAAACTCTACATCGTCAAAGGCCTATAGTTTATCCAAACAAGGTTGATATGGTTCAGGTGTCCAAGGTATAGGAAGTGCTCTTGAAAATATAATGGTTCAACATGCAAGAATGGGCCCATTACCCATGGGTTCCAAATCGAACTAATAGGTTTGGTTTGGTTAAGGTAAACATCAGGTCAGAAGGCAAGGTAAGGTCAATAGGAAAAATAACATGAGTGGCATTATCAAAAAAACATAGTGATCAGGGGATCATTTTTGAAAGTTCCCTAAACATCCCTAAATGGTTTCAGTGCAGAAGATCATCTCGAGAGCTTTCCAACGACTATAAGAACGCGACAAACGAACATTGAGAGCTCTAGATATGTTCGAGTCAAAGTTCAGACAGCGGGAAAGTCAACTCTGGTCAACTGGTCAATATTGGACCGAATCGCACTGTGACACGTGGCTTGCCACCACTCGTCGAATTTTCTCGATTTTCCTATCAGGAGATGACAAGTGGAATATATGATAATTACCGAGTTAATTTATTTCTAGGCCACATTGTATGGGTCGAAATTATAATTACTTGGTAAGGCCACTTTCCCAAATGCCACATATATATATTAATGTTAAAACATTAGTATTAAACCATGTTATTTCTAAGCACATGGGTGGTGCAGCGGTTGTTTGGGAGGCATTAAGCCTTGCGTGGATGTTTCCACGTGGAAGAAGGAAATTGAATAAGGTGGTAGGGGGCGGTTATGCTCCAAACTTCATTTTTGAAGTGGAGGAAGGCTTTAAAGCCTAAAACAATACAAACCGCCCACCCCCCTCCTTAAGCACTTCCTATGGGATTTAATCCCATTTCAAACAAATGCCGCGCCAAACATGGGATTTTAACCCATTTAAAATTACATCTGCCCAATTTGGGATTTAATCCCAATTTCTATGTACGGGTGAGGCTAAAATAGCCTAAGGATAATATGCAAGTGCATTATTTTTTGGGCCCTAAAATGTATAAATAGGCTACCTAGTTCATTGTAATGGACACACAAACTTGGAGAGAAGCTCATTCCTAGAGCGCTGGAGGCGAAGTCCGAGCCAAGAGGAGAATGAGAAATTGTTGAGTGAAGACCTAAATTATTTAGGCATTGTATATTTTTATATTATTGACCTATTATTTGTTAGGAAATAATAAATGAAATATTTGTGGCTAGGAGTTATTCAAACTACCTAGTTGGCCCATAGCGCCACACCAATAACTTGCAAATCCTGGATTGTCGACCGGACAGTGCTAGCTTCGCATTGATAGCATCGGGAAGGCCGATCGAAGCCGAAGGAGATTGTGCATCAGGAAGGTGGAATTCGGGTGCTATTTTTCACCCTTTTCGTCCGAAGGTTTGGTGTACTGATAGGCAAGTAAAATTCCATTAGGTTTTCTTGTGAAAGTACTATTGTAACTTACAAGTTTTGACTAGTGGAATAGTTCGACCACGAACCCGAAGACGTAGGCAATTGCCAAACTCCGTAATCAATCTGTGTGCAATTTTCATTATTGTCTTGCATTATTTTAAATTGACTACTTAAAAGGAGTAAATTATCGGCAAATAATTAAAGCCTATAAGGGTCTGAGATCAGGTCGTAATAATCTGATTATTCTTTATTGTATTTATCCTCACCCACTTATGTATGTGGATATTTCTTTTATCTTATTTATATATTAGGAGATATTATCTAGTTGTTAGGTATAGTTCTTTCCTTGATCTATGGTATTGACTAGTTCTTTCCTAGATCTATGGTAATGACTAGATCCTTGATGTCTAGTTCTCTCATAAATCTATGGACTTGACTAGTTCTTTGATGACTAGTTCTTTCCATGATTTATGGCTTGATCTATGACCTTGACCGGTTCTTATATTGTTATTCCTTACCTATATAAGCAAGGCCCATTCTCATTATATTTCATTGAGTTCCATAATAATATATGATATTGTTACTCATTTGTTTGCAAAGTTTTTATGTAAATCTATTCTGGCGAATTGCTTTCATCTTAATGATCATGGTGTTTGATTAACATTTGTGTTCTTGGCTTGGTACGATCTATTTATTGTTCCTTTCAGTCTTTTTTGATCAACAGATGCAAATTAAGTAATTGCATTATAGACTCTAGAGCCTCAGATAATGTGATGCCGACCAAAGTAGCACATGCTCTTGGTTTGACTTGTATGAGAACATTCAGATCATGCTACTCCATGGAAACCAAGCAAGTTGCTCTAATCGGGCAGATTAAAGACACCCAAATGTTTTTAGCCCAATTCCCTCAAAAGTGAGTTAAGGTAACCATTTTAGTTGTTGATATTCCTGCCTCATATGGAATGTTGTTGAGCAGGAAATTTTGTAGGGATTTGGGTGGTGAGATTCAAATGGACTGGTCTCACGTCATGATTCCTATCAATGGGGAAATGAAAAATTTTATGCCGGAAGCTCAAGCAAAGTTCACGGTAACTAAAACTGAAGATCCTCGTGCACAGATCCTTTTTCAAGGCTCAAGTATGAGTAATTATATGATGAGTGCAGAAATTCATACCCCTGAGATCACTTTCCAAGATTCCAATGAGATCTGGACTCTTGAGTTCGATGGAAGTTGTTGCTCAACGGGCACTGGTGCAAGAGTGGTGCTCATATCTCCAAATGGTAAAATATTTCCTTTTTCCTACAAACTCAAATTTTCATATACTAATAACACTACAGAGTATGAGGTGTTAATCCTTGGCCTCCAAGTTGTAGAGGAGAAAGGGATAACAAATTTGGAAGTCTTTGGAGATGCAAAATTGATCATGAAACAAGTAAGAAATCAGTTCCAAGTAAAGAATGATCGTTTGAGACACTACAAAAATAAAGTGTGGGACGCAATAGAAGTTTTCCAACGCTTTTTCCATAAAATTTGTCCCTCGTGAAAAGAATGACAAAGAAGATTCTCTACCAGTCTCAGCTTCATTAATGATTCCTCATTCAGAATTTGATCAAGTCAAATACACCATTGAAATGGTTTTTAGGCCGAGTGTTCCTGACAATGCAGAAAATTGGCAAGTATTTAATGATGATAAACAAATTATTGCCTTCTTGGAAAAGAAAGAAAATTTTGAACAATTGTACTTTGAAGGAAGTGATTCTGCATTTTGCGAATCAACTACCTCACCCATTCAGGAAGGAGCTGAGAATGAAGATCCTGGTGATGGCATCATTCAACTCAAAGGAAATAAAATTCCCAAAGGATTGGTTTCACTTGAAGAACTTTTTAACAAACATGACAGGTTTATCAAAGAGAAACAGCAGGCAAGACCTACGAATTCTGCTGACTATGAGCAAGTTAATATCGGTACCAAGGATAAACCTCACCTGATCAATATTGGTAAGTGTTGCTCACCTAAGGAGCGCAAAAAATTCATAAGTCTACTTACCAAATATTCTAACGTTTTGGCTTACTCATACGAAGCCTTGAAGTCTTTCCAACCCAGGGAAATGGAACATGCCATACCCTTGAATCCTAGTGCAGTTCCATTTAGGTAGAAGCAAAGACAATATAATCCCAAGATTACAAGGACCACATTTCATGAAGTTCAAAATATGCTAGATGCACGAATAGTGTTTCCTATTCGACATTTGACCTGGATAGGTAATATTGTACTGGTTCGCAAGAAAAATGGAGAAATTAGGATTTACGTGGATTTCTGTAATCTTAATCAGGCTTCCATCAAGCATTATCGAAATGAAAATGGGTTGTTCCCCGTATGTACATAGGTAATTAGGATTTTGGTTTGTTTGTTTCCCTGTTTTTCGGTCTCCTCTCTTGTGTTGCCCCATTTTTGTGCCCCATCATTTTGTGATCGTGTTCATGACTATTTTGGTCTGGGTTTGTTGCTACGTCCATGAAGTCCTTGTCCCCAATTAGAGCTAGTTGTTATCAGCTA
Organism: Taxus chinensis; assembly: GCA_019776745.2. Taxonomy (NCBI): domain Eukaryota; kingdom Viridiplantae; phylum Streptophyta; class Pinopsida; order Cupressales; family Taxaceae; genus Taxus; species Taxus chinensis. Next base: position 17,418,159 of record CM034150.1, read on the forward strand.
ATTTTGACTTTGCAAAATTATTAAAAAATAATTTAAAAATGAAAAATTTGAAAAGTGTTACTTTGCGTGGTTCATTACCCTTGTTGTGACCATCTCATTTTTGTGATCGTTTCGATCTTTGTTTCATCCTTTTCAGGTGAGAACTCTTCCCGCCAAGCTTCAAAATGCTTTAAAATACATTAAAATTAATTAATTAATATTTAATTAATTAATTGATCCTTGTTTGATTAAATTAATTTTTAAATCACTTGAGAAGTATTTAATTAAATAAATATAAATTCAAATTTCATTCGACAATTTTTTATTGCCGGGGAAGTAAGCTTATGCTTCCAACTACCGGGAAGCCAATTTGGCTTCCCGAACCTAGATTTCCCCTTTCCTTGCAATCTTCTTCAAATTTCCTGCACGTGGGATTTTTTCCACCAATTGCCAAATCATGGATTGGCTAACGGGAAAGAAATTCCCCAATTTCCCACATGGGGAAATTGAATGGGGATTGCGAAGCCACTTTTCCATTCTCATTGACAATTGTCCATTGCTTTCCCCATTTCCCCCTAGCACTTAAGCCACTACCCGGGAAGAAAGGAAGTTAGACTAATCCCATAACTTCCTCCGTCAAACCCGTTGGAAAAAGTCGTGTGAAGCTTTGCTTCTTATTTCCTCTAGAGAACATAATATTTTGTCATATCCCATAATACGACACACGTATCCAAGGAAATAATAGTTCGTACAATCAAAAGAAAAGACCATGCCTTGAGGCCAAGAAGAATAGTTATAATCCACGCCTAAGCATAAGAAGCTTTCCACACATTCACAACCTAGGAAGAGGGAGACAACAAAAGGACAAAGAAAATTTACTTTTCACACATTGGAAAGAAGGCGCTCAGCTAAAGGAAAAAGGATAGCAAATTCATTTGAATGACACAGCTAGAGGACAGTTCCATGCATTCTTCAAAGTCTGTCCACACACACAGCCAAAGGGAATAGAAAATTTCCCATGCCTAGGAAGAATAGAAATAGTCTAAAGGCAATACATGTGCCTAGCAAGAGGGATTCCATGCACAACAAAGCCAAAAGAGCAGACCCACGTGCTGCAGAAAGGAAACCACGTTTGCAGAGAAGGATCTCTCACTCAATAAAAAATAAATTCCCATGCATTTCCAAGCATTTTTCTAAGCAGCCGGAAGGAGACGCGCCCAGGAAAGGACAATTTTATTTTTCACGAATACAAAAGAATAGTTTCCAATAAAACAAAAATAAAAAATTCCTTTCTATGCATGGTTTAAAGTTTATGCATTTTTCCTTGCCAGTCGAAAGAAGACCACCACGTAGAGAGGACAACAGCCATGCGCCCATCCAAGGAGCTCCCACGCATGCAAAAGTTAAAAAGAGGAACAATTTTTAAAAACAAAATATTAAAAATAGATCTACACAGCCAAAGAAGACAAGATCATTGTCCATGCATTCATAGTCCAAAAGAGCAAAGCCACACATGCAAAGAGAAAAAAAAAAAGAAAAAATAGAAAAATCACATAAAGTCTATTACTCGGTTCTTGTAAAGGCAATAAATCAGCTGGATCAAGATATCTATCGCATCAAGCTCCCAAGTCCTGCCAATCTTGGTGAAGGGAAGCCAGAAAATCAAAATCATGCTATTATTTTCACTCGTGGTGAAGGTATTCGAACAATCGATATGAATCAGGATAACTATCTTGAAGAAGCTTTCAAGATGAGAAATTTGTTGGAGAAATTTCTTCAAGACCTTGGGGTATGGTCACCAACAATTCTTGGTCTTAGAGAGCACATCTTTACTGGCAGCGTCTCATCACTTGTTTGGCTTATGTCAAATCAAGAGACTAGTTTTGTTACCATTGGACATTAGCTGCTGGCGAATCCACTTAAGGTGCATTTTCACTATGGCCATCCTGATGTATTTGATCGTTTATTTCACCTCACAAGAGGTGGGGTAAGCAAAGCATCAAAAGTGATCAATTTGAGTGAGGATATTTTTGCTGGTTTTAATTCTACTTTACATCAAGGAAATGTAACTCATCATGAATATATTCAAGTTAGTAAGGGTCATGATGTAGGACTAAATCAAATTTCTCTATTTGAGGCAAATATCGCTAATGGAAATGGGGAACAGACTCTTAGCCATGATATATATCACCTTGGCCATCATTTGGACTTTTTCTGAATGATGTCCTGTTACTTTACAACTTCGATTTTTAATGGCCTTGCCTATGGTAATGGAGATTGGCTTAGAATGAGGATTCCACACTGCCTTGAGTGATTTTGTCATGATGCAGCTACAAATGGCTCTTATTTTCTTTACTTTCTCTCTTGGGACAAAGACCCATTACTATGGCAAGACCCTCCTTCATGGTGGTATCAAATATAGAGCTACTAGGCGTGGGTTTGTTGTTTTCCATGCGAAGTTTGCCGATAACTATCGATTCTACTCACGCAGTCACTTTGTAAAAGCAATAGAGTTGATAGTGCTCCTCGTTGTGTACAATTTGTTTGGTAAGACATACCAAAACAATGTTGCTTATCTCTTTATCACCTTCTCCATGTGGTTTATGGTTGGAACATGGCTCTTCGCTCCTTTCCTATTCAATCCTTCAGGGTTTGAATGGCAGAAAATTACAGATGAAGTTTCCAGACTGGGACTTGGAAGATCTACATTAGAAAGTGACATGGTGAAAGACCAGAAGTTGGATTCTGATAAACCAAGGTAGCGTAATGACTACGGTCCCACAAAAAATGAATAATTCACCATGGAAAGGTACTCGGAGCATGTGGAGAATTGTGTGTAGTTATGAACGTGAATATGAATGAAGACAAATTTTCACACACTAGGATATTGCTCAAACAGAGGGGTGGATGAATTGCTCAAGTTTCAAGCTCGACACTCTTGTCATTTGGAGGATTATAGAGCACAGTCAATGAGTTCATTCACATATTATCAGGATAGGTGGACTCTTGGCCCAATGGATAAGGCACTAATCCTAGGTGTCTTGATCTAGGTGGCGCATTGTTGACTAGGATGTCTATGTGTGCATCCAAGTCATTTAAGTGGGGTCCACATGTACCCATTTCTTTTATTTATGTATTTTCCCTTAAATGACTTTTTAACTTAAGTGGTTTCTATTTTTAGTCACTTTTTTAAAAAGTTGGTTAAAAAAGTCGGTCACTTAAGTACCTTATTTAATGATCATGTAAAACCCTAACTACTTTGTAACCAACTTTTGGGTTATAAAAGGAAGTGAGGGGCTCATTTGTAAGGCTGACTTTAAGAGAGGAGAAGAAAATGTTTTTGTGTAAGCTTTGTTTCAAGAAGAAACTTTGTGTTATTTTATGAAAAACATTTTAGAGTTAATGAAATATGAACTTTGTGTCTCATTCGTTGTCTCTTGTAACATTTGATGTTCTTATGTTTATTAGATGTTAGGTGTTTGAATCTTGCATGCAAATATTATCTTTGATCTTATTGTCAACATTATTAATCAGTTGTTCTAGTTTATAGTGATCAAGCTCTGATTTTTTACTTGCTCATATGTGTTCCCTTTACACATTCTTATTTGGATAGCTCAAACTCTGTTTTATTTGCGTTAGTTATTCATCTTTCATCTTCATGCAATATTAGGCTCTGTTTTTACCTAAATCTTGCATGTTCTTTCAGTTCATTCCATTTCACTCCTTTCCTTCATTCCATTCCATCTCCCTCATTTACTTTTCTTTCCATTGATATTCCAAACCCCCCCCCCCACATACAATTTTGAATGTACAGATGTAAATACAGTTTTGGTTTCCAATAAAGGCAGCCTCACCTTCATTGAGGAGGGACTTTGTTCCCACACTGTTACATGTCATTTGCATGCGTGCAAATCCATATGCTAACATGTGCCTATTCTTAAAAATAATGGGAAGATACACATTTGCATAGACTTCTGAGACATTAACAAAGCTTGCCCCAAAGCATAGACTTCCCATTTCCATCCATCGATGTCATTGTTGACGCAATAGCTGGTTTTGAGCTTTTGTCTCTCATGGATGGGTTCTCGGGATATAATCAAATCAAAATATCTGAAGAGGATCAAGCCAAGACTATGTTTATAACTCCTTGGGGAACTTATTGTTACGTTGTCATGCCATTCAGTCTTAAGAACGCTGACACTACATACCAACAGGAAATGGCATACATATTCTATGACCTTATTCTTAAGATTGTGGAATCCTACGTAGATGACTTGTTGGCCAAGGCTAGGAAGCGTTGTGATCACCCAGAAGTACTCTGTATCATTCTCTCACGATTGATCGAATATGTCATCACATTGAATCCAGTGAAATGTGTATTCAATGTAACAAGAGGAAAGCTTCTAGGTTACATTATATCATCACAAGGGATTGATGTTGACCCAACCAAAATCTGTATTTTTCAGGTTGTTCTTGAAATGATTCCACCATCAATTGATTCTAGTATCAGATCATTTCTTGGGAAACTTGGTGTAATTCGAAGGTTCATCCCTGACTTAAGTTTTGTTGTTCATCTAATCAACAATTTATTAAAGAATGATTATAGCATTGATTGGACGGAAGAATGCAACGAGGCCTTCGAAGCAGTTAAACGCTTCTTGTTGTCTCCTCCCAAACTAATACCTCCTAGACCAAATCATCCTTTGATCTTGTATTCATGGGCTATTAAAGTCTCGCTAGCCTGCATGTTGGCTCAAGAAGATAATGATAAATGGGAACGTGCAGTCTATTTCATTAGTTATACATTTCTTGATTATGAAACACATTACACACAGGAAGAAAGAAAATGTCTTGCCATAGTCTTCACAAAAATTTTTTTAAGACATTACATGTTGAATCAAGAAACAAGGGTTATTGTAAAGACAAATCACTTACGGACATTCCTCATGCAAGGGTATTTATCTAAAAAGGATGGACGTTTCATAACCTTAATGGGCGAGTTTGAACTAACATTTGTAAACCAAAAATCTGTTAAGGGAAAAATCATTGTAGACTGGTTGGCTGAAAATCCATTTGATGGGGGTGATTTGGTAGATCTAGAATTTCCCAATGAGTGCGTATATTTTTTCGAAACTAGGTCCCCCATCTCTATATGTCCTTGGTACACTGACATCATCAATTTCATCATGAACCACACATACCCAAAAGGTGCCACATCGCAACAAATAAGGTGGTTACGCATTATCGCTGCTAAATACGTTATTTTAGAGCAGGTGCTCTATCGTAGAGCCTTTGACAGGAATGCTTTTAATATGTGTTGACACAGAAGAATCCAAAAAGATTCTTTACAAATTCCACAATGGGATATGTTCAGGCCACTTCGGTCGCTACGCCAATGCTCACAAAATACATCCAATGGGCTATTTTTGGCCCACTTTGGAACATGATGCAGTAGAATTTTTACGCAAGTGTCATAAATGCCAAGAGTTATCTGACAAGATTCACATGCCAGCACAGGATCTGTAACCAATTGCAACCCCATGGCCCTTTTCCATGTGGGGCCTAGATTTGATAAGGAAATTCTCTCCCTCATCAATAGATGGTCATAACTTTATAATCACAGCCACATAATATTTTACTAAATGGGTAGAGGCCATGCCTCTCACCACCATACCAGGTTCTGTAATCACTAAGTTCATTTTGAATCAAATCATTTGTAGGTACGGTGTCCCGCAATTCATTATCTCAGATAATGGTACATCCTTCAATAATGATGAGGTCCGTGACTTATGCAGCAAATTCAAGATAAACCATCACACGACATCTCTTTATTACCTCCAAGCCAATGGACAGGCTGAAGCAAAAAACAAAACATTAAAATCCATTCTCCTCAAAACAGTTGAGGAGAACAAATGGGATTGGCATTTAAAATTATACCCATCCTTGTGGGCCTGTCGAACATCAATAAGAACACCAACAGGGACAACCCCTTTCTCATTGGTATTCAGGGCAAAAGCATTTCTCTCGCTTGAGGTTGAAATACCCAATCTCTACATCTCATTACAAGGGATCTTGGGAGAAGAAGCCTATAGAGAGGCACACCTCTCTCAAGTAGAAAGCCTTGATGAGGCTAGGTTAAATGCCGAACAATGACACAGAGCCTATGTTGAATGGATGTGCCGGTAATATAACAAAAATGTCTACAAATGAGAAATATACGAGGGAGATCTAGTTTTGAGATCAGACAGCCAGATTGATAAGAAAACCGGCGAAGGAAATTCTGGCCCAAGTGGTTGGGCCCATACCGAGTCATGAAAGACTATGGAAATGATGTGTATCTCTTGTGTACACTAGAAGGTGAGGAATTCAATGAAAATGTCAATTCCTTGCATCTTAAATGGTTTTATACATAAGTCATCAACATCACCATTTGTATATTATGTCTACATGCATTGCATTAGTCACGAAGTTGTTTCATTTTGTTCACTCATTTCATAAATTTTTTGGTCAAGGAACTTATTCTTAAGCAATTTATTACAAGCTTATGAAAATATTGGCAAAAGCATTCAAATCACATCTCTTCAATTTTCATAATATCATCAAATGGTTTCGAAATTATCTCATAAATTTAACAGAAAAAATCTTGACAAAAACCATACCAAGGCCTACATACTTGGTCATACTCACTTCTTCTACTAGGGTAAGTTGTTCTTACCTACGGTTTGTTCTAGAAGCTTCTTGGTGTCACATCTATCCCTCTTACACCTCTTTGAAACAAGGATACTCCAAAATCACATATCAGAAATGTCAAATCCAAATTAAATAAAAAACACTAAACAAAATAGAATATTTTATTTTACACACTTCTTATCCCTACCAACCTTTGGTGATGAGCCTGCATCTCTTACTAGTGATACAAGGTTGAGAAAGGAAAGAAGTGCCCTTACTCGCCTATGTCCTACCTTCGGTGATAATCCCATACTTCTTACTAGTAGTATGGGGTAGGGCGTAGGGGGTCCATTCACACAAATTAATGAACCTTAGCATTTTAAAAATTCAAAGCAAAGTGTAATACGTGAAATTAAGCATCCAAATTCCAAAGAGATCAAATCCTCAAAACCATATTTTGTCAACCAAATTGCCATTCATGGATCTAAGTCTAGATAAAATGAAAAGTAAGTTACATTCTAAGCTATGTAGTAGTTTTTGAGTAAAGGTAAGTATGTAGTCTAAATTTGGTTTTTGTCAATACCTTTTCTTTCTCTTATCATTTTCGTTTAGTCAAACTCATACAATTTGCGCCCTTCCCGACTCTGGGTGTTGATCCCTCGCATCTTACTAGCTACATGGAGTTAGGAGTGGGCCAATTTCATCTCATTATCACTACATATTTATCACATTTTACTAAAATAAGAAGAAGTAACGAACATTTCCCAAAGAAGCCAAAAGTTTAGTACTACAATATGTTTGCATCATCACATATCAGCATTACAAAAACAAACAAAAAGAGAAACATTATGTTCAACACTTGTTATCACCTATCATCCATTACATACAATCTGAAAGGCATATAAAAACAAAAATTCTAAAAACATCTAGTGTACACATGAGAAATGAATTACAAAACTCTAGATACAAAGAAGATCTAGATAAAAAAAAAGATATATATATAGGAATCATGTTTTACATACAATGCCATCATGTACTAGGCATGGTCAAAACACTCAATCAGCCCAAAAAATAGAAAAACAACTCATACAAACATCCGACAAAATCACTACAAAAAAACCAAATGGCCTCTCAATCCCTGTGGGATCCCTCGGAGGGTACACGACTGCGTCTAGGGATCCTACTATGATGATGCTCTGAATGCACTGAATGATGGGAGTTCTCATGATCATAGCCACTGGCTATGGTTTCACTACGAGAACGGCTCCGCCTCATCAGGTGATCAGAAATCTTGTATCTAGCTACCTCAGTACGAAGGGAGGACACTAACTTTGCCACCTTCTAGACAGGGGCAAACACATCAGAGTGTCGATCAGCTACTAAAGGCTCTCTGACATCCTCAGTAATCTGAGCCCAGGTCTTCCCCAAAGGGAGCAATAGGGTGTCTGCACACACCTGATGAATCAAATCCTGCCATCCCTGAGCAGTTGCTGCAAATAAAAAAGGGAAATAATAAGTTATAAAATCACCAAAAATAAGTCAAAACAAACAAAATAACAAAAAATAAATATCAACTAAACATCTCTAACTAACAAGGTCAAGAAAAGAGTAGTAACTCACTCAGATCTCCAGGCATCCAGGTAGGGTCTATAGGATCTGCGCCTGCTACTGATACTACTGTCGACTACAAAGCCTCCCCAAAATCTAGAAAGAAATGACATCCTGCCATGGACTCATAATCTCCCTCAAAGTCCTAAGAAGGCAACTCCTCTGAGACCAAGGTCTCCTTCTTTGCACTCGCCTCTACCCTCTCTGCCCTCAAGATATCTTGAGTGTCATGCCACTCAGAATCACTATCATCCTCCTTGGTTATCCCAGTGGCCTCACCTCCAACTCCCTCTCCCATCGTCTCCTCCTCAGTCTCCCCTCCTGTGAACTCCTCAGAGCCTGAGTCCACATCAATAGGCTCATCCTCCTCCCTACTAAAAGTAGGAGCAGCCCCAATCTAAAGTAAGGGTGCTCAAGGAACACCAGCTGCCCCTCAGGCTCAAACCACCTGCCTAACCACAATAGGAACTCTAGGAGTAACTGTGGTCCAACCTTAATCTCTTCTATGACCTCCCCAGGCCTCACGAACAGTCATGTACACTGGCCCCACTGGAGGAATCATATCAACACAGGGGAGGCCAAACTACTGAGGGACTCGATCAAATGGGTGGACATCCACCCTCTATATCATGTCTACTATCTGACATATATTAGAGCAGGTAATCAATGTAAGCATCTCCTCTCCCCATACTCCTGGCATGGTCTGTTAAGGAGTGGCCTCCATATCTGCAGTAGTCAGTGAAGCCACTAGTTGATGTGGCATCTTGAGTATTGGCATCCCTATCCACCTTGCTACTCTAATAGCCCCCATATCCTCTGCTAGTACACCCCTCCCACAGGAGATGATACGCTCATACACCCAACTCATAACTAGAGTAGGATGACTCAAAAACTACCCCTGTAACCTGACCACCCTGTATAAGTCATGGTTTGTGGTCCCAAGAATGTCTACTCCCCAAGCATAAGTACGAACATGAGCCTCAATCGGTGCAATAATGGGAGCCCAACAGTATAGCAGAGTATCTCCTCCATTATCTCCAATCAACCATGAGGCCAAGATACCCATAATATCCTTACGAATGATGGGGATAGGAGCAACAACAATAGATCGGACCTTCACCCCCTTCTTGGAGCCAAAGGAGACAACAACATCTCCCATATAAGTATCCCACTGAACCATCTAAGACCTAGATCCTATTGTCTTAAGAGACAGCCACCTCCCAAGTATCAGAACCCCCAGTATACAATAAACATACTCTAGGGTGATAGACCATTCACCCCTAACACCTAGTAACTGAAAAGTATTCCAGTCTACATCTCAGTATGAGAATAAGTCACATAATATGTGACTGGCAGGAGCAACATGAGGAACCTGTGAAATCCTCAAAATACCGACCCTCTGTAGAGTGTCTCACTATGTCTAGGTCAGCATGTCTAACACTGTCGGGAGCCAATCACACTCACTCTCTCTACTCCATCAAATATACTCCTTCTGCATCCACCCAAAACAGAGAAAAAAGAGAAAGTTAGCAACATAATCCAATAGATAAGCTCATCAAAAACACAAAAAAACGTGAAAAATGATAAAACAATTAACTTGGGCATATTTTTTTGCTTTCTATTCAGAACTGCCGCCTTGCGTAGGGGCGGCGGTTCCGTGACTGTCGCCTTCATAGGACGGTGGTCCCATCACCACTGCTCTATTAAGGGTGGTGGTCCTGTGCTGAATCGGTGTATGCCTGTAAATCCCTAAATTGCTTTAAAACAACAAAAATACACCATTTTGAGAAAAATAAAATCCTACCCTATGGGCGCCCCCCTAGAGAATCATTTAACACTAAGATTTTCAAAAATAACCCCCCCAAGACAAAGATTTCAACATTTTTATATTTTAGGTTTAAAAACAATGAATTGAGAAAAACTAACCTTAGACTTCGCGGGTCGATCTCCTGCTCTCAGAGGAATGATCGCGATCTCGCAACGAACGCTTTGATTGCACTCTCGTAAAAAACGGTTACCGTGGGTCCCAAAGCTCAAAAATTGCCAAATCAATACTCGTGAATGAATAGGAAAATGAGCTCATTATATATATATAACATTCTAACCTTGTTTTGAATGTTATTTCACAAAGTTGGAGCACCGACGGAGGTAAGTTCTTATCCCCACGCAAATGGTAAGTCTTCATTTCATTTTAATTTAATATTTATTTTTCAATTTCTTTTATCTATCTACACTTGAGTCCTCTTTTCATTTTGCAAATAGTGGGAATATGGATGGCAACATTGCGACACATGGGCATGTCAGTTATAGCTTCTAACTCCCCATTTCGGGACCGCCATACTTGGACCCACCATTTTATGCCCCTTCATGGCTAAAACGATTCTCTTAGGGGGCAATATGTATGTACCCAAAATTATATGTATTGTACTACCGGAAAGAGGTTATGGAAACCCCAATTATGATTCAGATCTCTTCCTAAGGTGTTTGGAATCTAGAAAGCACGATGAGTATACAGCTACATCCTAAAATTCCTTATCCAACCTTTGCATGCTTTGTTCTAACCCCGTTCCTCTCTTTTCCTTGCATTTTGGTCTTTAGTTACAAGTCCACTGCCAAGGACAGGGCGGTGGTCCTATAACCGCTACCCTGCACTGGGTGGTGGTTATGTGCACATTTTCTAGAACTTTCTGATGCTTTCATCAACATAAAAAATCAAGTTGTGCTCGTAATTCTCAACCACTCTTGTTTGAATTAAATTTTTAGTAGCCTGGTAAATAGTAATTACTCTTTTTTTATAATAGAAGAGTTCACTTCAATCTTACCCTTTGGTAAATCAAAGTGCTATAAATACCAATATTGTTTACAAGAAAATGGCCCCTCTCCCTCTATGATTTATTTTTTAGTTTGTTTTGAAAGTTCTTCAATAAGTCTCAACAGGTTTAGATTTTGTAAAGCTCATCCTCTCAGGTCAAGGCTCCACAGTTCTAGTTTAGAGATCATGTAAACAGGGACGAAAGCCTATAGATTGTATTAATCAGAATCATCTAGTTTATATTAGCAGGACTACAATACTTATAGGTATTGTACAGTCATGTGCAGACAAAAGAATAGGTTGCACAGGTACAACCAGAATTACAACAACTTCTATAAAACATTTGGGAAGCACACAAAAATACAACCAACAAATTATATTGTTAAAACAATATAACAACATCCGTGAAAGACAAATATGGTTTAAAAACCATGTAACAATACACAACAAAAATATGGTTTGTATTATAACCATTATTATTTAATTAATAAAATTAATTAAATAATTATACTATGCATAATTAACCTAACATTCCCCCCCTTAATTGTGCATTGTCTGAAGAGATGAGGAGAGGAACTCTCTGGACAACTTGAACTCGTCACGTGCAAGTGTCTTTGTGAAAATATATGCTCATTGTTTAGCAATTGGACAAAATTGAAGCTGGATGTTGTGCTTCAACACATGTTCACGTATGAAATGAACTTTTACCTCAATGTGGTTTGTTCTCTCATGAAAAATTAGATTGTGAACAAGTTTGAGAACACATTCATTATCAACATACATGGTGGTCAGTTTGTCTTGTGGTATTCCAAGTCCTTCCAGTATGCGACGTAGCCAAATCACTTCACAGATTGCTTCTCTTGCAAAACGATACTCGGCTTCTATGGAAGAGTGAGAAATGAAGTTTTTTTTCTTGCTTCCCCATGATATTGGTCTAGATCCCATAAATAATACAAATCCAGAAGTGGATTTTCTATCATTAATGTTACCTGCATGTTTTGAATCCGAATATCCTATCAAGAAGAAGTTGTCATTCTTCTTGTATTCTAGACCAAGATCCACTGATCCTTTAAGATATCTCAAAATGCGCCTTGCTACTTTCCAATGACAAACTTTGGGTTCCTGCATGAACCTGGATAGATAGCTTACTGCAAAGTTGATATCTAGTCTAGTCTAGGTCAGGTAAATGAGACTCCTGATCAGCTACCGATAGAGAGTGGCACTTAACTCAAGAGATGGATCTAAACGAGATAACTACAATCTGTTCTCCATGGGTGTAGCAATTGGTGTGAAATCCATCATACTAAAATTCTCGAACATAGTCTTGGTATATTTCATCTGAGAAACAAAAATATGATTCTCTTTCCAGCACACTTCCAATCCAAGACAATAGTGCATCAGCCTGAGATTGGTCATGTTGAACGATCGATTAAGATCTTTCTTTGTTGCATCGATAATCCTCACTAAACTGCCAGGGATGAATAGATCATCGACATAGATAACAACAATCACCACCTCCCCCCTTTCTTTTTGAGGTAGAGATTGGGATTGTATGTATTTCTAACAAATCCATGTTATACGAGATGCTCACCAATCTTGATGTACCATGCCCAGGGTGCGTGTTTGAGGCCATACAATGATTTCCTGAGTCTACATACTTTTGTTTCTTGACCGGGTACTACATATCCCCCAGGTTGAGTCATGTAGAATTCTTCTTGTAAATCTCTGTTTAGGAAGGCACTTTTTACATCCATTTGGTGGACTTTCCATCCAAACTGAGCAGCTAGAGAAACAATCATCCTGATTGTTTTGATCTTAGTTGTGGGAACAAATGTCTCCTCATAGTCTATGCCTTCTTTTTGTGCATACCCATTTGCTACAAGTCTTGCTTTATACTTGTCCACTGTCCCATCTACTTTGTACTTTGTTTTAAATATCCACCTGCATCTAATGGTTTCTTCCCTGGTGGAAGATCGACAAGCTGCCAAGTGTTATTCTTCATCACTGATTGATATTCATAATCCATGGCATCTTTCCAAGATTTTGCCTATAGGGCTTCGTTGACTGTAGAGGGATCATCTGATTTAATAACTCTACTCATCAAAGAAAAGTTGACTTCTTCCCTTGCTTTACTGTGAGTGTGCGGTCCAGGGGTGGATGTATCTAGTGAAGCATCCATTCTTACAACTCGTAATGTACTTGTACACCATTTAGGCCTATGTTGAACTGTTCCCATGGGTCGTGGTTCTATCTAATCAACACCATCATCCCCATCATCACTTTCATCTTCTGAGGGAACATCAACTTTAATTTTTACAACAGGTGAAAAATCTACATCTTGTGATTATGGAGGAGTCTCTGCTTCCTTCTTCTCGAAAAACTCAACATCTCTGCTGGTGTAGACTTTTATGGTCTTAGGATCCATCAATCTATACCCAAGAGTCTCTTCATTGTACCCAATGAAGACGAGTTTCTATGACTTCATGTCCAATTTATTTCTGTTTTTTTTGGGTATGTGAATCCTTGCTTTGCACCTGAATACTCTGAGGTGTGCATTAGATGGTTTCCTTTTTTACCATGCTTCTTGTGGTGTTATTCCATCATGAGCAGTTGTGGGCACTCTGTTTAACAAATATACTATTGTCTTTGTCACTTCTACCTAGAATGTCTTTGCAAGTCCAGAATCATCGATCATGCATCGCACAATTTCCATGATAATACGATTTCTTCTCTCAACAACACCATTTTGTTGTGGTGTGTGTGGAGGAGGAATTTTTCGACGAATCCCATGAGTTTGTAGGTAGTCTCTGAACTCATCACTGGTGAATTTCCCCCTCGATATGAGTGGAGAGTTTTGATGTGATGACCAATTTTTTTCTCAACTACTACTTTGAACTTTTTGAAGGTTTCAAATGCTTCACTTTTCTTGCAAAGACAGAAAATCCACATTTTTCTCGAATAGTTGTCAAAACAAAGCATGAAGTACTAAAACCCAGAATGAATTGGCTGTATCGGACCACAAAGATCAATATGAACCAGTTCAATTTTACCATGAGCTTGAAATGTACTCCTCTAGAACGAAGATTTGTGTTGTTTGCCTACTAAGCAGTGAGGACATTTTTTTGTATCCTTCTGAAGAGATGGTAGCCCATATACCATATTACACCAGCGAAGTATTTTGAGATATTTGAAACTAACATGACCAAATCTCTGATGCCACAACTGTGCTGAGGTTGAGTTCTTAGCCACAAATGCTTGATCATCTCTGTGAACAAAATCAAGTTGGAACATACGTCCCACATTAGAGGCTTTTGCAACTATATTTTTGAGCCTCTTGATTTGTCTCGAATCAAACACGTTTTCTTGCTGGATTGACTATCAAAGTCAATTTTCAGGTTGTGATCAAGGATTTGACTAACTGAAAGAAGATTCTTTGTCAACCCAGGGACATATAGGACATTTGATAGTCTGCATTTGTGTGAACCAAGGGGTAGGGAAATGTTCCCAATCCCCTGAAATGTATATGAAGAATCATCTCCCAACAAAACATGATTTTTTGATGGTGTGTCCCTCATTGAAATAAACCAGTCTCTGTGGCTGGTCATGTGTCGAGTGGCTCCTAAATCAACATACTAGACATCACTAGATGACGTGGATGGTTCACTTGATCAAGCAGTGAATAAGTAGTCTTCATTGTCTTATTGTTCTTATTGCTCAACAATATTACCTTGTTGGTGGGGTCTTCTTTTCCAATTCCCCTTTTTATTCCCATGATTGTTGTTGTTGAGGTCCAGAGTTACTAGATGAACCTTTCTTGTAAGTATTATACCAACAATCTTGTAGGTTATGTCCTCTTTTGTAGATAGGACATTGCTTCTTTTGTTGTCTATCCCCTTGATACTGATTTTGATTTTGGGACTTCTAATAGAAATTAGGTTTTCCTTTACCCTTTCCTTTCCATTTTTGATGTGAAGACAGTGCCTACTCCTCTTCATCATCCTTATTGTGCATTGCTTCCTGTTGTTGCATTAGGTTTACCAGCTTGTCAAACCCAACTGTCATCTCTGACACATTTAGTGTTGCGACAAAAATGTGGTAAGAAAAGGGGAGTGCTCTCAGAACAATGGGAATGAGAGCATCATCTGTGACCGGTTCTCCCAGGGCTAGAACTAAAGCCCTCAATTTTGCAACTCTTCTTAAGAAAGCTTCAATTTTTTCATTCTGTTTGAACTTTATTGTGTGTAACTGACTCTGTAAATTGAGTATAACATTCTTGTTCTTGGCGTTGTATACTGTGCTCAATTTATCCCATGCTTATTTTGTTGTTTTGGCATCTCGAATGTGGGGTTGTACATCATCAGACACTCCAAACAAGATGATGAGTTTGGCCCTCTGATCTGCCTTATCAAACTACCACTATTGTGTTATATCAGTGGATGAGCTGGTCAGAGTACCATTCACAGCAGGCCAGATTTCTTCAAACTAAAGTTGTGTCTTAATTTTTTTCTTCCATGCAGCATAGTTGTTTCCTCTGAGAAATTGTGAATCCGGAAGAAAAAAATTGGGGGCATTGGTGCCCATTTTGTAGAGATCACTAACAGGGCTTGGCTCTTATCACTCTAGGTATTAGGTCTTCCAATCTATATACCATCAGTCTGATATACCGAACCTTTATATATATGTGCCCTTCCAATATACCTAGTGGTACGTGGAAGAATCTCACCCTTTCTATATACCCAGTGGTGCGTGAAAGAGGTGTTAACGTACGTGCAAGAATTCAATACGTGGTACTAAGACAGTATTGATGTGGTCTGTGTGATTACTGACACTAGCTCAAAGAAATATTCTCATACATGCGCGTAACTTCACTATATACTTGGATAATTTCTTAGTCCGTATTTATGTCATGCAATCGTTCACAGACAGATGGGATGGTTTATAGTGTGTGCATTGTGACCTTATTACTCCCCATCGATTTAAAGGGACAATGCCCAGATGACGTTGTTGTAGTTATATTAGGCATTAAGTGCAGTAGTAGTTGCGACGGCTTTACCCGTAATCACTTCTCAGAGGCACCATATATACCGAATGTTGTGAATGAGATCCAGGATCTCGTGAGTGTTACAGAACCAATTTTATATTGTTTTGTATTACAATTCTGCCTGTTTCAAAGTAGTTAAAAAGTTTTTAGTTGACTATGGTAACCTGAAAATAGGTACAATATAATGTAGTATACAAACTACATTAAAAAATATGGAAAATTTGAATGGCAGGCAAAAAAAAATTGTTTTGCGGGCCCTGGTGGCCTCCTGAACCCAATATGATCCAAAATGCAAAGAATTACAAAAAAACAACTGAAAATGCAATTTTTAGGTATCCCCCTTTTGGAGAAAGTTACCTAGAATGAAAAAACAGGCTGAATGGGAGAAAAAAAAAATTAACCTAAATTAGGGATTTCCGCTAAATTTAGTTAGATATAACTAAATTTAAATTTCTTGCTAAATTTAGTGGTTCTGCCAAAAATTCCACCAAATTCAAACAAGTAATTTCAGGGTGGGATTTGAACACCAAACCTCCCGCTTCTAAGTCTTTCCTCTTAACTGCTTAGACGTTTATGAGCGCTTAGCTATGAAAAGAAAAAAAATGTATTTAAAAAAATGTAAAACTAACTAACCTTTATAAAAGAAAGCGAATAGGCAGAGTGGAGGCTTGTGTGGATCTAGCTTGGAGGGATTCCACATGGTTGCAGCTGTGTGAGGACGAGTTACATGCAGATTAGGGTTTTTACACCCAAACCGGATCTAAACTTATCTCCATGCCTTTGTTTTCCACCGTTTTTAATTGTTTATCTACCGTTTTTTATTGATTGCTTTGCTAAAAAAATTCCCCCCTTTGTTTGCACGCAGGTTGCAGGTACATGGAGTAGGAATGTTGATTCCTTAATGTGTGCAGGTCGTTGTTTGTACCACAGTTTTGGCCTGGTATTTTCCTTTTGCAGTGGTCAGATTTGTTAATAGATGCGATTATTTCTCTAGATGCCTCTGTTAATAGATGCGATTATTTCTCTCCAGCATTCTTTGTGCAGGATGCTATTTATAGCATCAACACATCCAACACGTCCAAGAACTAGTGCTTGGCCGTGGAAATAGCACTCATTTTGCAGTGAGAAAGACAACACAGTTTCCTCCAGTGTAACTCACCTCCCATAAACCAAATAACTTGTCAGGAACTGAGCAGGACCACTGCCAAAATTGATAGTAGACCACTTCTAAATACTTCTCTAATATTAGAGATAAAACCCCCAAATGGAGAGAAAAAATAATTTTTTTATATTTTCAATACCTGCAGCAAGTTTTGCCTGGTGCTAGGTGCACCAGTGCAAAAAAAAATTACGTTCCAAATGCCTAGAACTGAACAGGAGGTTGTGGGTTTGCAAGGGGTTCTAAGAAGCTGCAGGAGGCAACACTGGCTCTCCTTTTTTTGTAGATTTCTTCTCCATGAATTCTCCTTCTTCTACAACCTTCTCCAACCTTGTCAGGAGCTTCAATTCGCTCTAGTACCAAATGTAAACAGGGACAAAATCCTGTAGATTGTATTAATCAGAATTAACCAGTTTACATTAGCAGAATTGCAATACTTATAGGTATTGTACAGTCATGTGCAGATAAAAGAATAGGTTGCATAGGTAGAACCAGAATTACATCAGCTTCCATAAAACATCCAAGAAGCACACAAAAATACAACCAACAAATTATATTGTTAAAACAATATAACATCATCCGTGAAAGAAAAATATGGTTTAAAAACCATATAACAATACACAACAACAATATGGTTTATATTATAACCATTATTATTTAATTAATAAAATTAATTAAATAATTATAGTATGTATAATTAACCTAACATATCACTGGATCTCTCTAGTTTCATCTTGTTCTATTGTTGTTCTCCATATAACTGGTTTAGCATAAAAACAATTCTAGTTCTAGATTAAGTTCATTTGAATCTTGATTCTACATAGAGTTATAGGTTGTTTTTTCCTCACATGAAGTATAGGTCCTAGAGATTTTGGTGTGTTTGTGTTGTATTCCTGCAACAATCCTGCTAGGAATCACATATCCAAGCTCTGTTCTCTTACGCTATCCCTCTCCTACTTGCATTCTGTTTGGCTTACGTCCAAGCTGCCACTATTCAAACATCTTCTCCTATTGCCGCTATCACATTCCCACTTTTCTGGATTCACGAGAACACGTAGGAATGAAGAGATCACACTGAGGGGACAAATCACAATACAACTAGATTTTCCGCTATTATGTAAACTCCAGGTTTGAATTGTCGAATTTGTAGTTACAATATATCAAATAGAATAGCAAATCATTTTATTTCAGTTAATCTTGCTTTCAACATTACCAGGGAAGCTATGGGGAATGATAGCTTCTGAGAAGGTGTGATTTATTCCTCACTTCTGAGGTAAGATTGAAAGTCTTTCAATTAAATTAGTTAGTTGTTTATATTCAAGATCAATTCACAAATGCACAGGCAAATAGCTACATCTAGCTACCTTGCTTGTTTTAATCCTGTTATTAGATTAATTGTTCATTATATGAATTTATTATAATAGCCGCTCTTTAAATTTCATTCAAATTCACATATTTGAAAATACAAAAAAAAGGAATATAAGCATAGAGTAGATTTATTTTCATAATTAGTTTGCTTCATTCAGTTAAGTTTGGTTATCTCTTGCATGAAAATTATAGGACCCAGAGATCCCAGAGATTATGTATTCAAACCGGTAATACCTCAACCAAATCTCTTCATAACATTAACATATATAGATCAAGGTCTTAGAATTCACCTCTTTCAAACAACAACAAACCCACAAGAAGTTAGTGAGAAATTGAGAGAATTAAATATTGAAGATGACAAAACATACAAATTCTGGTCAAATCAACCCAACTATAGATTGCCTTGATATGATATCCACATGACCATAGAAGAACCCGAAAGAGAGAAAAAATTTGGTTGTGACTCATTAGTTCCATAGCCAAACACAGGAGACCTTCTCATTGACATAGACACTGGCTTTCGTATACAAGTTGCTAGAACATTCGTAAGGTATTATGAGAAGATCGCACAACTCCTGGTATTAAACATAGAAGCTGAAAAATCTTATGACTATTTGATAGTCAGAACAAGAGATTGATTCTTCACATGACCACAAAAGGTCCACAACAACCACGAACTCATGGTTGTGATCCCCATGTCCCACAACCCAATGGGCCTACTAATTAGTTAAACATTGACACCAGTTTACATACGCTGGTATTTAGATCCTCACCACTCCCACCAGATATCATAACACAATTTTCCGTATTGAACATAGAAGCCAATCAAGCTAATATTTTATGGGTTAGACCAGAAAACCGCCCATAGTTTCCTATAAATCCACTACACCTCTCACTACCACTTTCATGACCTTGTCTGGAAATATACACGAAGCACCTACAGGGCACTTTCCATGCATCCAACAACCAATAGATAGGATTTCGGTAGAGCTTGACATTGGTTGGAGCCTCTGAGAAGCTATTATATCTGAAAGATCCATTACACCAATTTAGGTTAGGAGAGCTTTCTTTTCCTTAGACTCACAGTTCCCGTTATTGCATGTTTAGGATATAAGATTGCCCAACTAGTATTTCCACATCCACACATATTTCATTTCCATTGGTTGTCTCGGAACGACCTCGAGAGGTTGGGTACGAAGAAAGGTTACTTGTTGATTCTCATGCTCTCCTGTCACTTTTCTATCGTACACTCTCCCTCTTACCATTCCACTAGAATTTGAAGACTAATTGTCTTATTCTATTCAAAGTAAACTTTGGGATTTGTGCCACAAAATAAAAATACACTAGAATGGATTCTAGCACAAATTTTACTAGTGTCATCCTTCCTCCCAAAGAAAACCGTATGGTGCACCAAGGGGATATGTGTCATAGATTACCAATATACTGGCATGAAATCTAGAATATATTTTTCTAGTGTCAACCTTCGTCCCAAAGATGAACATATGTTGGATGAAATGTTAATTCTCTCCTCCACCCTATTTATTAGTCACATCCAATCATTCTCTTCTCTATTGTATTTATTTACCTTTGGTTCAAAAGAAACCCAAGGTACCTTGGAACATCCCAAAGATAAATTTTTGTTGAAAGGGAACATTTAAAGCAAGGAATTATCACACTCTAAAAAAGTTGAAAGAAATGCTTGAATTTTAATAGGTTATTTCCATGCCAAAGGTCAAACATAAAAAGTCAAGAATATTTTTCAAATTTTCTGTTGCCCCCACAGAACCATAAGTAAATAAAAGAAGATAATCAATAAATAAAATGTGTGAAATATAAACAAATATGCATTTTATAACCCCTCTAATAACACCAACTCTCTTATCTTTCATCATACACTTTCCTAAACCATTGCAATAAGCAAGAAAATAAGAGGAGACAAGGGACAACCTTATCTTATTCTTGGGATGACTCTAAAAAAGTGTGAAACAAACCCATTTACTAGAATAGTAAAGGAGATAAACACCAAGAAACTTATTATCTAGTTGATAAATTGGACATAAAACCCAATATGAAGGAGAATCAACCTTAAATAGAGCCAAATAAGTCTATATTATAAACCTTTCAAAGGTACAGTTTCTGAATAACTACAAACATTCTTTTCATCTAGATGGAATGAAGTATCTCTCGAGAAACCCCAATCGCCCCATGAATTTTCCTCCCATTATAAAACCCAAATTGTTCTTTAGCAATAGATTCATAAAAACATTTCTTACCTCTTTAGGATTATCACCTTAGACATGATTTTGTATATGTGGTTATCAAGATATTCAACTAAAATCAACAAGGGAAGAGGTGTTATCCTTTTTTGTAATCAAAACAACAAAAGTTGAGTTAAAATTAGCATTTACCCTCCTTGAAAGTATTGATTATTCCACCACTATGAGAAACTCTATTTCTAGGATATCATAGAGGCCTATGGAGAATTCTATGGTCCAACCATTATGGCACATACTCATCCTTTTGAAAATATCTAAGGAAATATTTTAGATCCTCTGTAGATACTTCTTACATTACCTCCTCATTTGTGACCTTATTTACAAAACCAAGGAAGTAGAAGGTAAGTTTGATGATTTTTACAATATTGACTCTATCGAGGTCCTTGTACAAACCCCCAAATTAGTTTTCCATGAACTTGGCCAAATCTTGAAAGGAATAGAACCTACTTCCATATTTAATTTTTTTCTCCTAAACTATATTTTCTTGCTTCTGGCGAGTGGTATAACAATGAAAAACCCAGGTGTTTTCATCACCATTGATAACTCCTAGACCTTTTCTTTTGAGTCTTGATTGTTCTTCTCTTTCTGCTAAGAGAATCCATTTGATTTTTTCTAAGGATTTTTATTTAGTTCTCCCTTCCTCATCTAGATGTCCAACATAGTTTGAATTAAACCAGATAGCTAATTCCTCCTCAACATCCTTTAGATTTTTTTCATCACACATTCTCTTGTTAATAGCTCATAATAATGGCAAATGCTTTAATTTTTTCACGTTTGAAGAAAATTGGAGTTTGGCAGATTCTATTTTGTCAAGATCATATCTTACCCATTATTCCTTAAACAAATCTATAAATACATCATCATTTAACCACTTTGGGTTAAGTTTGAAAGGGAAGGGGGCTTTGTGGTTCTCTCTAATAAAAAACGTTATATGGGAATGATCTATGTCCCAAACCATCTCCACCCTAGATTTTAGTTTAAGATTAATGCCTAAGAAACCTTCACACACCAAAAACCTATCTAATCTGTTTGTTGGATTGTGTGACCCAAGCCTTATATTCCAAGTCTAGGTCCACTTGAAAATTTTTGATGAAAAAATCATATAGAGGGGCAACTCTGGGAGCATTTCCCTAAGTTTTTGATATGGAGAGGGTAAGATTCAAGTCTCCACCTATGATAATATTGTCAAGATTGAAATAAAATATGAGATAACATCTTGTTTTAGAAAGGATTTTTGTCATCATAAGGACCATATATATTTAGAAAAAAGATTGACAATTCTTACTTTGAGGAAAATAAAATCATGCCAACACTTGAATCAAGGAGAAAAAAGTTAGTTAGTCTCAATTTTTTAGACTTCCATCCTATGATTAATCCCCCAGAAGCCCCTACAACACTAGAGGAAAAAATTTCCCAGGATTTAAATAACTTCTTGATGTATTTGTCAGATTTATTCATTAGGGTCTTAGTCCTCAAAACCAAGACCACATCGGTGGTAAGGATTTCTAAAATCCTACTCAATGCAATTTTTTTGGATGATATTCCCATCCCTTTGATATTGGTGATAAATTTAATTTTAAAATTACTTTTGGGATTGAACCTACTCTAAGGGTACCTTCAATTGTCAAATTTTTACCTCAATGATTCTCTCAGGAAGTTTGGTTTTTGACTTTGAAGATAGAAGGTTTCTTTCCCTTACTAGTTAGGATGGAATTAACGGTTTCAAGTTCCCCAAAACCCCCTACAACTACAACTTTAATACTTTTCCCCTTTTGGATCTTAAGAAATATGATCATAATACAAAGAACTAATTTCAAAAGTAGATGTGGACAAGGGGGGATTATTTGATAGTCAATGATTTGTTTCAGGAAGAGGCCTATCTAAAGGATGAAGAATAAAATATAAGTAGTCTACCATAAAAGGTTCCTGTTACATATTGTCTGGAAAAAAAATTTTCTGGATAGAGAGGGGGAGATAGGTTTTATACCCAACCAAGGGAGGCTAGTGTTCTTGATTTAAACCTAGAGGACTAATATCACATTGCACAAAAAGATATTTTGGGATAAAAATATTATCCAAAGAAGTTTTTTCATGTGAACTATTTTTTGCACCATGAAGTCCCTATTTTTAAGGGACACAGAGGACTAAGTTTTCATCAGAGTTCTACCCTGTCACATGAAGAACATCTTTGAAAAGTGTAGTGAGCTACCTCTTCACTTCTCAGGGTCCAAGTGGGTGAAATGAAAATTGAAGGGAATGATCGTTGAAAAATATAGTTTCACATAAACTAGTTTTTGTGTCATGAATTCCCTATTTTTTAGGGATATGGAGGGATATGTTTTTTTTCAGTATTCTACCCCCGCTAATGAAAATATCTTTTTTCCGACTTGTTCAGATGAAGGAATTACTCAAAATACGGAGCATGGAACCCCGAAATAAAACCTATATTTTCAAGACCTATTTTGTTGCAATCTGACATCCGCGGTGCACTTACTTAAAATATCACACCTTCCTACATAAGGGTCTGTTGCTTTGGATAAGCCGCCATTTGAAGAGGCTATGAATAAGGCAGTGAACACAGAGGGAGTATTACAAGCAAAGTCATCAACAAGGTCATCTCGGCTCGCAATTGACACTTACTAAAAATAGTAAGTGATTCCACAAGCCCCTGCTATAAATAGCCAGGTTGTCCAAAAGGTGAGAGGAATAGAGTAAGAAGAAATAATTCAAGCTACCATAGCCAGTTGAGGATGGGAAAATCTAAACTACGACACTTACTAAAAATAGTAAGTTGCCCCATCTGTACTTACTAAAAATAGCATGTTGTTCTCAAAGGGTAATTTTGGCACAATGGGACATAGAGGGGTGATCATTCAAGTCAACACCATCATTCTGGATCATCCATGGGAATTTATCATAGGGAATTTGAGATCCATATGAGGGAAATGGACAATTTCTTTCGACACTCACTACATAGTTAGGGTCACAAGTATATCATACGTAGGCTAGGAGTTGCGGTCATCAGTGGAATAGTTCATTCAACTTGGCAAGCATTCATGAGCTAATTTGAAGGAGTTTCTCAGGGTGCAAGGAGTTCAAAGATTCAAAGTCTCACTGCACTTAAGTTTTCAATCAACAAGGATCTACAGAATTCCTTAGGGGTGACATCCTTTCTTTTCCTCCTCATTCTCCCCCCAACATTCTCTCTCCTCCATGTTATAATTTTGTGTTAAGGGTTTGCACTTTTTGATGTCTCAAAGTGACTTTAGAAACATGATGTAAAATTTAAGTCACCTTATTTTTATAAAAGGGAATTAATATTTAAATAGAAATATGAATATTCTAAAGTCAAAATGAGGAATATGAAAGAGCATAATGAAGATGAGGAGTCAAGTTTAGCACTATAAATTATAACAAGATCTTCATTCCAAGGGGTTCTAATTCTGAAATTATTCTAGCTGGTTGTGTTCTTCTAAGTTCATGAGAGATATTTTGCTCACTTGTGAGTAAAAATAGTTATCCCCTTTTCCCCTATTCTTAATGTCTTCCATTCTCATACTATGTGCAATTTATTCTTGAGCATCAATACAAGAAGAAGGAGTTTCAAGCCTTTTTTGACTAAAGGGTTTACTGATACTTTGTGTTCATTAAATTATAATTGGTCTTATTGTTGTTTGCAGTATTATTTCTTCCTAAGTTTAGTGCATGTGATGAAATTTCTAACTAGTGTGTGCAAGAATCTGATTTTCTAGATGTAACATTAGTTCTCCTATCTCTTTTCTCACCCCCCTTTCCCACTCTTTAGAAAAATTCTTCCCTAGAAAGAGATTGCTAGCTTTGTCGCAGGGTCAATGGAGTGCCCCTGTTGGATCCTTGGCCGTAAGGCCACCTAGAGAAAACTTAGTTTCACTTGCGCATGCATATACGACAGTTGCACTGGTATAGTAGAGGGACTTAGATTCCTAGAGCATTAGTAAGAAATCCACCTATTTGTTCCCGACAATTTTTCTCGCCAAAAATTAACTTATTCAACTAATCCTTATGGTGGAGGATACCATGTCAATCCAAATTGTGACAACTAACACTTGTGGTTACCATGAATTCATTACCCTGCACACATCACCACGCATCTTTTCAAGGTAATTAGTTGGAAAAAACCATAATCATTAGTCCAAAATATTCAACAAGGATAAAATGCATTATTTCCTACTTTGGATCTAATCAACTCCAACCATCCCATGCATTGATCAATGTGTTTAGAAGAAAAATTATTATAATTTGTGATATAATGGGTCAATCTATGGACTCATCATCTCCCTTGCACCTTAGCTTTTGTAAGTCCTCTTTTAAGCCAGTGTTGTATTAACCTTTGATCAAGGATTTGTGCCATATTGAATTCTTTATACTGATCTAAATATTTATTTGAAGTTGTTCCCTTGAATCCTCTATGTTCATAGATCGAGTCTACCCATTCTCTAAACTATTCCTCATGCTATGGTATAGTGTTTTTCCATGATGTCATAAGACCAAGAACCAAATGTGGTCTAGTCCTCATTCCCATCCATTCATCATTTTCTTCTTGTACTAGATTTTTAATTATTTCCACAATAGTTTTGTCTCTCCTCATTCTTTATGAGATATTATATGGAGATATTACCTCCATCTTTTTCAATGGAATGTTTAAATTTTAACATCTTGCATTTCATGAAAAAGTAGCTTCCCCATAATGTGCCCTACTATAAGAGATGAAATTGTTAAGGGTTTCTTCCATAATATGTGGTTGCATGCTTAAAAAATTAGGTTAGTAATAGTAAGATATAAAGTTTCTTCTCATCTGGTCTTATTATCATGAATTTTTTCAAGCACAAAAATCCAAATTTTGAAGCATGACAACTAAGCCCATAGTGAAAAATTTGCTCTTGAGTCTTCCCAAGCCCCTCTCTAAGTCAATTTTCCCTTTGTATCATTCCCATAAAATCCTTGCAGGTTCTCCAATTGTGTTCAATAATCTTGTACAGGAGTTTGAAGTAAGGTGCCAATATAATTCATCTCATTCAATAAAGTGCTTCTCGAGGCTAGTTTATCAGCAGGCCCAAAAAGGCTAATTCTGGCCATTTCAGGGTAGTTGTACACCATCCGAGAAGGATATAAAATATCATGATCATAAGGAGGTGATACTGGAGAGTTAATAAGGTTTTGGAAATTATTTACTAATATTTAGGGAAGTTTTGGAGGTTTAGGGATAGTTTGTGCAAAATTAGGTTTTTCAAGTGTAAGGAGTGTTGAACTAAATTTAGAACCTGAACTTCAATGGATGATTCCAGGAGATCCGTAAGGAGTTAGGAGGAAATAAAATAATAATTATAAATCTGGAGGAATTATCTACATGGTGGAAGCTTCACATTTTTCTCAAGACATGTTTATTTCTCAAGGCAACTCAATCTTGGCAGACACACAATGTAGTCCCAAAGAAAAGGTTCATGTTTTAGATATGAAAGCATAATTTAAGTCTTACACCCCTATAATTATTATTTAAATATTATTAGGAGTCAAAATAATATTTAAATTCATGTGAAAATACCACATGGAGCTCTGAGAAATAATGGAGCTCTTGTGAAGCAGGTTGCTTGTATTTAGGAATTTTTTGAGTGACACATGTCACCTTCTGGTGAAAGCAAAATTTTATGTCCCTCTTGTGCCTTTCCCAAGGTTAAATAGGGGACAAAAAAATTTACCCCACCTCATACCTCCTCTTTGGTCCTCCATATGTCCCTATTTAATCAGATAGAGTGTTAGGCATGTCTTCTCCCATCTCCCTATCATCACACCAGATTGTGACACTTGACATCATCTGGTGAGGGAAATTTTTCTTGTACTTCTTTTATACATTACCAAGGGGATATAGGGGACACAAAAATTCACCCCTCTCTATCCCATCTTCATGTTCTTCATATGACCACACTTGTAGCTCCCAGGTGTTATGGCTTGTTTTCTCCATCTCCCCTATCTTGCATCAGGTGTTATGGCTTGTTTTTTAGTTGAATTTTATTTTCCTCCTTATCCTCATTCCCAAGGGGATATAAGGGACATAAAAATTATCCCCAATATAAACCATGAAATCCATAACTTTAAAACATATGCTATTATTTCACCCGTGAACAAAAAACATTGCCACGTAGCTAAAAACATGAAGAAACTAACTGCCAACTTAATTTATTGACCTAACTTGACCTTGAATCCATTCTTGAATACATGAAACCTGAAAATACATCATAACATAACAAAAATGCTTCCCTAATCATTCAATACCAGCCATGAATTCTAAAATGATGCTTTTTCCATAATTCTTCATCTAGAAAATTGATTGCACCAAGTTTTCAATTGATTGCTCTCCTCTCAAGCTACATGTGATCACTGAAGGTATAAGCCTCCATAAATTTCTGATATCACATCAGTAGTCCTGAAACCATTACCCTATAAATTTTCCTTTTTGATTTTCAAGAATTCTGGTGGGCGGAATACGATGAAAATTATAGCACAGGACCGCAGTGCAGAGCCGAATCCAAAAATGATGTTTTCATTGTAAAACAAATACTAGTAAATGCACATTATAAAAAAATATAAATTATTTAGTGTTTTCACCTACTAAATATAGTAACCCTCCAAAAATTTCAAGCTCCGATCACTCAGCATATCCAGAAACAATGTAAAATAGCAAACAAGACAAAATTGTCAATTTTCCTAAAATATTAGGCTATGAAAAACAAATCATTAGAAATATAAACTTGCAAAAAAGGGTAAAAATAACCAATGGATTTGAATTGATTGTGTTAGGGGATTCAGAAGATAAAATTTTAGTGAAACAAGAAACTTTTCCCAAAATAACAGATCCTGGTCCCACCTGCCAAAAATAGAAAGTCTCAATTTTCATTGCAAAAAGTTACACTTGGCTCCATTTTCACTAATATTGCTAATTTTTCCATCCTTAAATGGTTGTAATGTTTTCTCATATCTCAAAAGAGATAATTCACCCTTCACAAGGATTCTGAAACACCATTATGATCACAATTGTGTCAAGGAGAGAGATAGAGCATATCAAGGCACAATATGTGAAATTCAAGAACATTGTATAGTCTGAAAAGATTTAAAAGGTGTCAAGGGATCCATTGAAATATAATTTCATTTGATGAGGTCATCATAGTCATAAATGAAACAAGGAAATCATGAAAAATATATGAGAACGAAGGTATGCAAACATCCCAGGTTTGAGGTCATTGAGGTACTCTGAAGTAATAAAAAGATGATCCTCATGTGTGGAATAATTAATTCAAGAAAAATGAACCATCTTAATTTCACTTGATTTCATATTGTTTTTAAACACTCAATAAAACACCTAATAGCATGGTCAATCCATCAAAGGATGTCATTATGACTCAAGGAGAAAGTTGGAAACACCATGTCTCAAATCCATCGTCCTCCCTCTGTAAAGAAAATCAAGTGAGTATTGTGATTCAAGAAAAGGTGATCCATGACAGCCTCATTCTCTACAAGATCTAATCATTATCTTCAGGAACATCCAACAATGTCATCTCCGATGGAATAAATTTTCCATAGCGAACAAGGTGTGATCCTACATTAAGTTTATAAAAATGCTCTAACAACCAACATCATGTCAACTCCTAAAAATGCATTCCCAAGGATTTAAGGATTACTTTAAAGTGAGCCAAGGAAAACAAAAAATATGCCATGCATGACCTTGAAGCTATCACAAAAACCTTAATATCTAGATGGAGTAAAAATTCCCAGACAAATTCTCGCTTCTTCAGTGGTGTCTTAGGAAACGAATATGTAGACATTAAAAGGCCTAAAATTGTCAATCTTGTTGAGGATATTACTCCATTAGATTATCAATTGATCCACATCTCATTGGGTCGAGATTCACATGAGGGATATTCTCATCTATTCAAGGAATCCTCTTCCCACATTATCGCTTGAAATGAATAGTATAAATGAACAATTGAGCAAATGAAGGAACAAGTGAAAACTTGTAGTGCTTACATTCAACCTTTCTTGTACCCCAATTCAACATCTTCTCTTCCTATAGAAGACATTCCTCCAATTATCAGCTTTTACCTTGAGGTGATCAAGAAGTCACAAAGGTATATGGCATAAAGGAAAGCTATGGAGAAATGGATTTAGAGGATCATCCAAAAAGGTAAGAAATTATTTCCTGAGGTCATCTCTCTAATCAAGTATATTCTTGTCACTTTGATGAAAGTAAAGAAAGCAAGGGAGGAGATTGTAAAATGGAATATTCACTAGCATGAGGTTTTCCCACTTATGTCCAAGATGAGTTGCCTCGAATCTCATACCCTCATGAGAAAAAATGTGTTTGCATCAACTGCCGAGAACATGTATCCAATTTAGGTCTGCAAAATGGATGAAAGATATGGTATGATAGTATATGCCATCTCCAAACTTGAATCTGGTGAACAAGAGGCTTGTGATATTTTGAATAAAGTTTTCAATTGAGTTCAAAGACTTAGGTTCGCTCCACTCACCAAGAATTCATCATCACAAGAACTCATTGTATCCTTCCAGGGATTGATCAAGAAAGAGGCATGTGACTCTCTTTCCTTTAATGAAGATACCTTAGAGTCCATGAAAAAAAATATAAGTTCCATTTCTGAAATTGCAAAGAATCACAAAGAATGGCTCATTCGATGCAAGAAGATCAATGATATTCATTGGTCTTCAATCAAAGTGTTGAGATGTGTTTGTATTCCAGAAGTGGATAAGGTGTTACCTATGGTTGCTCGGTTCAGTAAAGAATTCAAAGGATAGGAACTCATTTCAAAAACTCTTCCTCAGGGAACATAAATCATCAAGTTTTTCATCAACTTCAGATCAATTAATTCCTTCCCTTTCTCTCTCTTCTCTCTCTCTCTCCATATTCTAATTTTCAATTGAGAATGTACTTTTTGCTATTTTGTTTCATTCACTTAAGTGGCCATTAACTAAACATTACAAGATTCCTTTTTCCAATGATAATAAAAATACTCACTTCCAAGGAATATAAAAGGTCACAAGTGATGAGGATAGATGAAGAGTCATGTGGGGGGAGATGAAAGGAAAAATTTTAACACTATAAATTGGAATGGCTTCTCCATTTCAAAGGGTTGGAAATTGTTGATTGATCTAGATGATTTTTCACTATACATATCTTCCTTAAACTACCCTAAACCTAGACCATTATGAAGGGTTTCTCAAGACCTTTTTGATGGTATGCTAAACTTCATAATCAGAGTTCGTATGCAAATTCAATCACCAGTCAAAGTTAAGGTCGTAAACGGGTCAACCCTGGTCAACAGGTCAACAAGTGGACCAATGACAAGGTGACACGTGGCAGTTGGTGACAAGAAAAAAATTATGGTCTTGTAATGTTTCAAAATTAGTTCCATAGTATAGAGCTTGTCATAAAATTTCCGACACATTTTGAACGGACCAAATCTGAGTCTGTATACAAAAGTTATATGCATTTCGGAAGTTGGTTCTGAACCGCCGTAATTATTTTAAATCTTCAAATTTTTGAATTATTTATGCTAACTAGTGATATTATGTAGGTGGACCATCTGGCCAATATTCCAACTACAAGATTCCCTTAGTTAACATATTTTATTAATTCATAAATTAATCCTAAGATATCCGTTTGATTAATCCTAATTAAGCACCTTAAATTTCTCAATTTTTGACCAAATCTTCTCTCCCAAGTTTTGGCACATTTTTCAAGGCAAGACATTTTTCCAGCCAAAAAAATATCCATGAGAGAAGGAGGAGGGTGGTTAGCATTATGTGTACTTGGTATGCACATTAAATGGAGGATTTGAAGGCTTTGATAAGGTCTAAAACTGGTAATATCCCATTATACGTGGGATTATTCCTCCATTTTTATGCTAAAATCCACTCATATGGATAAGAGACAATCATGGGCTTTGTGAGGATTATTGGGAGATTTAAATGTGATTAAATTTACTAAATATACACTTAAGTGTGTATATATATGTGAGTATTTGTGAGGTTAAAAAAAGGAAGACGAAGAATGCACACAAGTGTATTATTATTTGACTGTCTTCGGTAGTTTTGATTCAAGGCCATATTTGAGGGTCTTAGAGGCATAATGGAGACTTGATGTCTTCTGGAATTTTGTCAGGAATTCAGAGCACATTCTAGTGATGTGATTATTTTCCCATTTTGAGTTCGTTTGGCCTATTTTTGGAAGTAAAATGTGAGGATTTTTATGGAGAACTCGAGGAAAGGAGCAGAGAGATAATGAACTGGCGCTATGAACTTTTGGAGATGCTTCTCTAAATGGTTTCAGAGGTTCCTAAAGTTCAGTTTTAGTACTATTTGTAGGCTCATATATTTTATGTTGTATTTACATAATTTAATTATTATTGCAACATAGTTAGAGAGACATATTGATCAGTTTATCCTGTATGTACATCTGTAATCTTCTGTTGTATGAAGCTAAGTAACTATGGAAGTAAAATTACAATTTATAGGAATGACCTAGGCCTCTACATATTTGAATTATTACTCTAATGGGTTTCTATGTAGTTTATATTTGATTTTCATACCCAGATCAAGGAGTTTTTTAATACCCACAACGTGGAGAAAGTTATAGGTACTTGGAGTTTTTGGGAACAGAAACTTCATCTTGAGATCAATGAATTCCACACTCAATGAAGTGTTATTTTAGTTACTTTTAAATATCCATGCTAATGTCAATTGTAAAAGAAAGCTTTACATTGGTTTTTAATGGAAATGGTTCGTTATTCCAAACCCGGATATGTAGTCCCAAATGGGATGAAATCCATTATCAACTTTTGTGTCTTTCATTTTTAGTTTGTTCATTGTTCAGTTAAATGCAGTTGCAAATAGATTTGAATGCATTAGTTAACAAACTTGTGAATATTTTCAAAATGACACATGAAAGAGTTAAACAGGAATGAATTTATCAAATTTTTCTAAGTGAGAATTTTGTTACATCCCTATAACAGTAAAAGAATCCAATTTTCTATTCAATACTAAAGGAAAGTTGAGAATCCGCTTCCAATTCTATGTTTTTAAAAGGAATTGATAGCTTCAGTATCCGTTGTGTAAAATTGTTTAACCCGGTTTACGGATCATTGATTGAATGTATATTGTTGATAATTCCACTTATATATCAAGAAATAAAAGATATAATTCTTCTATTTTCTTGTTTTATTGTTGATAAGTCATATTTTGAGTTTCAATCCTGTGATGGCAGTCTTTCAACTCCTATATGAGGTTGTTATTGATGGTGAGGATGGTGTCAGTTGTAGACTCAGCCCTCATCAATTTGGCATCCCAATAAGCAAAATCCTAATCTCTTTTTGTGGAAGTTTCACCCAAATTTTGAATCCCCTTCTTTAAATTACATAAGGAATTCGCAATACCCTTAGAAGGATCATTAACTTTCATTTTCCTAATTCTATTAAGGCAAGACGCAAGGGTCTCCTAGTCCGAGTCAGGATCATTGGCTTTAGTTTGATTAGGAATGGCAAGATTGCTTCTTTGAACCAACAGAAGGATGAGGCCTTGGTGAAGAGGGATATCTGCCTTCTTTTTCTTAAAATCCTCAACAGTCGAGAGAAACGAACTATAAAGGAAAAATGATAAACTCATAGTCTGATCATGGAGGAAACAATTGAGGATAGATAGATGGTGAGTAAAGATTTTTTGAAATTTTTATTCAAGGGTTAGATATTTCATGACCACCAGACATACATCATCCCATCTTTCTGGAAAGTAGGTGTGAGCAATACAATCATCATAGGCTATAATGTTTTCCCCAAATTCAAAAAAGATATAAATTTCATGTTTTTCCGGGTTTTATCTTTGAAAATTTTGAAACCATTAGTTATTAACCTAGTAATCTCAACAATGCATTCCTCTGAAACATCAATTTGAACCCCTCTAAAAACAAAACCCCCATCAATCCATGAATTCACAAAATCCACAGAAAGGTCAGGGTCATTACCTTTTAATTGACAAATGTACCTAGTAAAACCTCCTTTATGCAACAGCTTCCACATTGCATTGACATTTTTGAGGTGAATAAAAGTAGTGGGTTCGGTACGCACCCTGTCTCCTCCCATGTATCCTTTAGTATTATCTTCTTTGCACTCGTGAACCCCAGAGCTTGACTAGAAGAAATTGGAAAAAAATAAATAAATGAATTGGAAAGAACCAGATTCCAAAAAGGAAAATTCCTTTTGAAAACCCAAGCATAAGAGCTATGGGGATCATCATAACACTTCCTCCTATTTTCTGTCTTCATTAATGAGATAATTGATCTGACCCCAAGAAATACGTTTCCCTATCCATGTCACCATCTCTACCATAACCATACCTTTATCGGCCAACGCATCAGTCATATTTTTCCCAGCATGGTAAGTGTGTTGAATGACCACTTGATCAAATGAAGCAAGAACTCTGTGTGCTTCCATGATCAAATTGTTAATCTTTCAGCTGCATTTGCTTCAATCCTTGAGAGCATTCATAACACACAATGAATCACCTTCAATAATCATGTTTTTTAGATCAAGGTCTCTACACATCCTGACACCCCAAATCATAGCTCTGGCCTCAGCCACATTGTTAGAGTGGTCTTCAATGGGGCCCACATGGGCTCCTTCTACCATTGTGATCCCGAACCAAACCCCCTCCTCTAGCCACTTTATCATTCAAATGAGTTGAGCCATCAAAATTAAGCTTGAAACTACCATATGGTGGTTTAGACCTTTTAATATTATGTTTCAAACTCTTCTTAATAGGACTAGTAGGAACCATATCCAAAATTTTAAGGATATCCTTCTCCCCCTCTAAGAATTCTCTACCTTGTTTGGGTTTTAATATCCATGTGTTATCCTTTAAATCCTATTTCACTTTTTCAACCACCCTACACAACCTAGCCGACTTGGTCCTGAATATCCTGTTGTTGCGTTCAATCCATATTCCCCACAGAACTTGAGGCAGAGCCAGTTTCCACATATGTTTTACCATAGTATTATGAAAATTGAAGCTCCATTGTTTAGGTAGGAGGTTCACATCCCCCAGAAGGACCATATGCACTTTGAAGATGCTAAGAACCTCAACAAAGACTTGAAAAGAGTTGAAAAGAGAAGGAGCATTCTAGGAATAAGTGCATGATGGATTATTCATTGTCTTTACAAAGCCCACATATATTAATAATGATCATTCCTCTTTTTATACAAATATTTTATAGCTAGTAATATAATTCTTGAATTTCAAACTCAAGGTCATGGGCTATTGGTGAGTTACAAGTAGCTTGTAATCATCAACCCAAGTTCCATTCCCATTGAGGTCATTGGACGCTTTCAATAGGTGGCCATGGGGACACCTTGAGGTAGGGGTCAAACTTCTCCATATGGACCAAGTGAAACATAGTGGGTGGTCTGAATGTTGATCACTCGGTGGACATTAAGGACCCAAGCCCACCCCCATTTCCCGCTTAGAGAAAGTTCTCCTCTAACACTCTAGTTCATAGCTCTAGTATAATAAAAGTGTTTACCATCCAAAGTTTTGAACTCAAGGTCTTGGGCTATTGGTGAGCTACAAGTATTTTGTAATCATTAACCCAAGTTCCATTCTCATTGATTTCATTGGGTGTTTTCAATAAGTGGTCATGGGGACACCTTGAGGTAGGGTTCAAAATTCTCCATATGGACCAAGAAAAACATAGTGGGGCACTCCAAATGCAGATCACTTAGAAAACATTAAGGAACCAATCCCATCCCCATGTCCCACTTACAAAAAGTGCTCTTCCATCACCCCAGTTCATAGCTCTAGTACAATAAAAGCATTTACCATCAAAATTTTTATTTTTTGGGAGAAAGGTGAGCCATAAAAGCATAATTAGGGTTTTTTACATTCTAGGAAGATGTTGTGGAAATGGCCAAAAATCTTTACCGAAATCATGGTGATTCCCCACAAGTTACAGACACAGTAGCCATAGAAGACAATGCATCAAATGTTGCATGTATCAATGAATTTGACAAGATGAGCAAAAAGGATCAGGTGGTGTTCATTAAAGATTTAAAATTTAGAGCATCTTTGGGCTCATCCGGACACTGCCATCCTTTGACCTTCGATCTATAGAAGCCCCCACCTATCATGAACAATGGTCTAAGCAAGGGTTTATTTGGGGGAAGTGATAAAAATCATAGGGTTCTGGTGATCTAGGCAGTGCCGGGTCATCCAATCCTATCCCAAACTCTTTCAAAGTCATCGTTAGACAATATTCATCTCCTTTGATTGATCCTGAGGATTACATAGTCGACCTAGCAGAGGAGTGTTAGGATATTAGTATTTACATGAGTATTTACTAGATGATATTTACGATGTGGTAAATATTATGGTTAGGGTGTTATATTATTGTTTTATAACAATAATGTTATTATAAATTGATTATACGTGAATTGTGGTGGTTGTAACCACATTCGTATATAGGAGTTAGGTGAGATATTAGTGGAGGCAGTTTTCCTTAGATATAGGAGCTACCTCTCCTATATAATTGTATCTCTTCTATGCATGATAAAATATTGAAGTATTATTCTTGTGTATTCATTATATAAACTGGTGTTGTGATTTCATCTAGTGTCAGAGTGGGTGAATTGGTTGACATAAATCAGAGTGAGATTGGTTTTTTTGCATATTATGGGTAAATAGAATGGTAGTAGGGGCAACACCATAGTCTGCAATCTTGCCCCGGATTTATGATTTTCTTTATAAATATTTTTATATAGAAAAATGTTTTGTATTGGGTCATTGTATGCATTTCGTTGGATTTACCATTAAGAGGTGGTTGTTGTTGGGGTTTCCTAGAGTCTATATCAACATGAGAAATTAGCAATCATTGTCTCAAAAGCTATTCATTGTCACTTTTTTCATAAGACTAAGGTAGCTGGTCATTTTCATGTTTGGACTAGAATGTATCTAGATGGTTCTATTCTAAGAGAAGAAATGGAACATTATGTAGATGTCCTTGCAGCTAGCTTGCTTGAAGTTACAGATCTTTATACAACATATGGCACCTGTGTAATTCATGTTTTTGTCTTATCACTATCTGGTGTGGATAATGATTTATTAATGGAAGGAGAAACCCAAGTCTGGACAAGCAATGATGCTCTAATATTTCTTCAACATGAGAATAAAGAAATTCTGCTGAGTTATGTCTCTGAGAAGTTGAGATGATATGCCTTTCCAATGCTTTCACAATGCCACGTAATAGCTGGATTAGCATCTGTACTCGGTGGATTGGATGCACCTTCTGAAAATGCCACTCATATTTATCAAATACCAATTTTGAATTGGCTATGGGTGACAGGGTGTCATACCTTTGGTCCCTTCACAAATGTTTCCCAGATTAGTCAGATGCTTCTTTTCATCCAACAATGGAGAGATTTTAATTGCAACCATTGGAGATTCATCTATCAACGCGCTTTGGTTTAAAAAATCAGTAAATTGCATGCAGATCAGTCCATCCTCTAAGTTTTAGGTGATTTAATTTATCTTTTTTTTATTCGATCGAATATTTTAGTCAAATCCAAATCTTTGGATGTCCTTAAAAACATTAATCTTGATAATTATTAATCCTTGGTATTTCATGTTTACATTTTTTAGTGAGTCATGCCATGTATATTTAATTATATGTTTAATGGTTTGAGTCAATGAAGATAAACAGTGTGGCATAGTGTCTTTTATGAGTCAATTTTTCAATTAGGTGAATAATAGCGAATGTCTAGTGAGTCAATTTAATTGTGTAGAGAGTAATAGTAAATTTGAAAAGTTGTCATCAAATTGGTCGTCATAGTCTATAGTGTCAAAGTGCCATAAAGTCATCATATGCTATGTAGTTCTTGTTGTTATTTCAACATCATGTCAAATAGGTGATTTTAGGTGGTGTCAAGAGTCAATGATTTTTTTTTGAAAAATAAAAACATTTGCCTCACGGATGCATTTTCGGTGTTACTCGACATCCATAAAAATAAAGTGTTTCACATTGCGAGAGGGAAGATGTAATAAAAAATGTGGAAACAGTTGAGCTTCATATCCAAATCTGGATGAGTTAGCAACATGTTACTAGAGGTTGGAGGAAACGGAGGCTGGAGGTTAAATAATGACCTCTCATTAGTCATCAATGACAAGGCCACACTTTTGATATGATGACATTTGTGTTTTTTAGTGTGGAGAGAAAAATAAGAACAGATGATGTAAATTCCTGTTCATTTGTGAGTATTCCTCATGTAACCCCTTTTTTAGAAGCATTGTAAAATATTGATCAAAATGTATTGTAGCAATCATGATGTGAAAGTTTTTGGTAAACCAGGAAAACCAATTTTCTAATGTTTTTGGTAAACCTGTAAAACTAATTTTGTAAGGTTTTTGGTGAACCTGTAAAACCAATTGTGAAAGGTTATTGGTACACCTGCAAAACCAATTAGGTAAGGTTGTTGGTAGAAGATAGATAAAACTATCAGTGGAGGAAGAAATGTGCACACAGAGGTGGCACGCTACAATCAAAGAACGAGATATGTTTTATCATGTAAAAACTAAGGGGGGAATGTTAGGATATTAGTATTTACTAGATGAAATTTACGATATGGTAAATATTATAGTTAGGGTGTTATATTATTGTTTTATAATAATATTATTATTATAAATTGATTATACATGAATTGTGGTGGTTGTAACCACACTCCTATATAGGATTTAAGTGAGATATTAATGGAGGCAGTTTTCCTTAGATATAGGATCTACCTCTCCTATATAATTGTATCTCTTCTATGCATAAGAATATATTGAAGTATTATTCCTGTGTATTCATTATATAAACTAGTTTTGTGCTTTCAAAGAGATGGCATTAATTAGTTTGGAAAAGGAAGAGATTGGAGCTCACCTTCTTTCCCTGACTAATTTGGCCATCATCGATAAATTTAATGGCTTGTGCCCAGAAGCCAATGCACTAAGAAAGCAGGTCCATGAAAACTTGTCCAATTTTTTGTGAGATTTATTTTTGTTTTAAGGGATTCTTTGTTGTCTACTTCCAAATCAAGGAGGATTACCACAAAATTCTTTCAGATGGCCCATGGTTTTGGGGCAACATATGACTGTTTCTCACCCCCTGGTTCCCCAAATTTGATCTGAATACCCTATCTGTGACTAAAATTCTAGTGTGGGTAAGGCTTCTGAATCTTCCACTCCACCTTTAACATGCCCTTGAAGACATTGGCCAAGCTTTGGGAAGATTTCTAAAGATTGATCATTCTAGGGAAAAAATTATAATTCATACTTTTTCTAGAATATGCGTCAAAATTAATCTTAGTAAGGGACTTCCAAATAATATTATACTGAAAGTGGGGAATATGCAGCATGTGCAACAGTTGGATTATGAGAACATGGCTTTCAGATGTCACTTTTTTAAGGTTCCCACCTTCAAGCTTCTTGCCCGGAAATAAAAAGGAAGAAGGCCCTAAGAAAAAGAAGGTGTCACCTAATAGTGGCTAGTATAATCCTCCTCCATCTCAAATGTATGAAGCTTCAGAAAAAAAATATCAAGGAGAGACCAGGAAAACATAATCAAAAGAGGCAAAGGATAGGCAAGAAGAGAGGAAGGCAACAGGTGGAGTGAAAAGAGGACATGAATTCGATAATTTTGATAAATCGGATTCTGATAAGGAAAATCATCTTGATCGAACCATGCCTTCCACAGATCCTAACAACATGCAAATGGTAACGGCTTTAACACCAGATCCACGGAAAAAATTTAGAAGGAAAAAGGGAAAAAAGGGTCGATATGCTAACATGTTATATTTTTATCCTCTGATAGATGGTTGTTCTGGTTAATGCCATGTTTGGCGTCTAGGGCAGCATGGTCTTAATTCCATAGTATTCTCACTACCTCATCTGTTGTGATATCTATTGAATATCTTTTTATTTTCAGGTGGAGACCCTTAAACTCCCGAGTTCATAGCTCCAGTCAAAAGCGTTTTTCCCATTAAAAAAACATAATAGCTGAATTTATTGAGAGAATAAACAACCAAGAACTATTTTTTAGTTGTGTAATTTTTCTCTGCAGGGGTCAATTTTTGTCAATGAAGTAAATTACATACATTTTTTCTTCTTCATCATTTTTACCAAGTATAACTCCCATTGTAGTATTAGATGCATCAATATGGATATGAAAATATTGCCCCCAATTGGGTCCTCTTAGAATTGGCGCAGTAATTAATTTATCTTTTATAGCCTCAAAGGATTTTGTATATTGAGAATTTGAATAAAAAACACAGTCCTTTGTAAGTAAAGAGAACATAGGTGCAACAAATTTTCTAAAATATTTGATAAACCTTCTATAGTAACCTACATGGTCTAGAAGTCTCTTAACATAAATCTAGTTTTTTGGCACAATCGGGTTAGTAATCATTTATATTTTCTTAGGATCAACCTGAATACCTTTAGTAGAGATATGATGACCCAAAAAAATAGCTTGATCAACCATAATTAAACATTTCTAATTACTCAAGGAGAGTTGGTGTTATTCACATCTTGTTAGCACTTTCTTTAAATTGCTCAAATATTCTTGAAAAGTAGCCCCATAGACTAAAAATTAATCCATGTATACCTCAACACGGTTATTAGTGAGGTCTGTAAAAATAACTAAGACTACCCTTTGAAAAGTAGTAGGTACATTGCATAAATCAAATGGTAAAAAATTATATGTAAATGTTCCCTAAGGAAATGTGAAGGTGGTTTTATCTTAATCTTTTGGAGCTATATAAATCTGGTTGTAGCCACTAAATGCATCCAAAAAAAGAAAAATATTTCGTGCCTGCCAAATTATCCAAAACTTGGTCTATAAATGGCAGATGGAAATAATATTTATTTGTAGATTTGTTAATTTCCCTATAGTCCACATAGATTCTCCATGTAACATTATTCTTAGGAACTATAAAAAGTGGGGACACCCACCGATTATCAAATATAGGATAGATAAAGCCAACTTTCAATAGTTTCTCAATTGTATTTTTAACAATATATTTGAGTGCTAGATTAATCCTAAATTTTGGATGTATGATTTTTTTAACATCTTCAGTGTAAATGTGATGGGTAAATATATTAGGGTTTATTCCTTTCATATCAATATAATATCAGGTGAATGTCGTGGAATGATCTCTCGAGACATTAATAAGTTTCTAGTTTTTTTATCACCATTTAGATTCGTACCAATGTTTAATTCTTTCCCCAGCTGAATAGACACATTTAATCTCAGATAGGTTTTCTTGCTTATTTTCATTCACCAGAGAATTAAAAGGAAAAAAATGGGATTGTAATATGTGGAAGATTGTTGTATTTTCAGTAGACATGACTCCAACTAAAGGACAATGAAATACATTTGACATTTGCTTCTCATGACAAACATGCGGTTTAGAAGGAGTACAATCATATATTTCAACATTACCTTCTTCTAAAACCATATTTATTTTTTAGTAACCCAAATGGTTCTTTTTGTAGCCATAGTGGTTCTTTACAAAGCCAGAATTTTCCTTTCCAAATCTAGAATGGTTCTTTCTAGTGCCACATTATACTTCTCATCAAAAATCTTGTATGTTTCCTCAATGTCATTCACATGGTTTTTTCTACAATCATTTTCTAAATAAAAAGGTCCCATACAATCATGATATTTTCCATAAATCCACATATGTCAATAATTTTCAAGGTATGGTTGAGCAAGAGGATAAAGAGAAATGTTATTTTCTTTAGAACCATTTGAGATAGTCATGTTTCCAGAAGTAAAATCAATAAATGTAGTGATAGTAGCAAGCCAAGGCCTTCCTAAAATAATTGGATAGCCAAATTTCTGATATTTGGGTTACATGATCATGAAATCTATTGGATATTCCCATGATTCAATTATAACCATTACATCTCCTATGACTGCCTTTGGTACAACAATGGAATGATTTTCTGTTTGAGGGATAGTTTTGGTTGTTTGTAATTCCGGAAAAGATAGCAGATTCATTTTATTTGTTTTCATTACATTAATAACATCTCCTAGATATACCAAAATGTTAGATATGGTTTTACCATCTATGGTAATAGAAATGACTGGAATCCCTAGATCCCCATGATTAGGTAAGAGTAACTTCTCTAACAATAAATCAGCTAATTTTCCATTAACTTGTATTGTTTTGGGGTATTATTTTTTCTTCTTGATGTCTCTATGTAGAGGCCTTTAATCACTTGGTTAAGTTCTGGAATGTCTTTGATTTCTCTCAAAAGGGGAATCTTAATATTTAATTTTCTTAAATCCTGCATCAATGTGGATTTTTCCTTGGTGAATGTTTTCAGTTACTCCGCTCAGGAACAACACAAATTAGTAGACCAAAGATTTCTCTTGCCAGTTCCCTGTCATATTATAAGCTCAACCTGATAGAACATCCATTCACGTGGTCTAGTGGAGCTCAAGGAATGATCAACCATTTTTATAGATTGCAGGAGCAGTTTAATTTCAATCATCCTCCTAAAGTTAGAAGCCACAGACCCAATATTTCACCAGGAAGAAAATTGAAAACTCCTCTAGATCTAGATTGCGTCCAGCACAATCCAGCAACTGGGATTATTCACCAAGTCTATTCTTAAAGAATACTTATTCCTTTCATGATGCGAAATCAACCACTTTCCCCTGTAGCACCTGTTTCATGGGGTGTAGCCTTTGGACCTCTAGATTTGATTCCTCCTATGCATGATCTACATAAAGGGATGAGAAATAATTTTCCAAAATTATTTGGAGATGGAAAACATAATCTAGATGACCACTT
This sequence comes from Taxus chinensis, assembly GCA_019776745.2. Taxonomy (NCBI): domain Eukaryota; kingdom Viridiplantae; phylum Streptophyta; class Pinopsida; order Cupressales; family Taxaceae; genus Taxus; species Taxus chinensis. The sequence continues at coordinate 17,459,995 of CM034150.1, forward strand.
AGTTACATTTTTTATATCCTGTGGAGTGCTCACCGTAGAGCAAGAAGATGTGTCTATCCGTCTTTTCATAGAGACTCTGTATGACTTGGCTGGAGAATGATTCTACTGACTAGCTCTTGGCACCATAACCAACTGGGATACAATGTGAGATGCATTCTCAAAAATATTCAAACCCGCTGAAGATTCCAGTACCTTGATAAATTAGCTCACTCAGTTGAAGAAGGAGCCACATGAGCACATGTGGGATTTTATTGCTAAATTTCAAAGAATAGTTTACAAAATTTCGGCATCTGCTTCTCTGGATGATGAGAATCAAAAGGTATTCTTCATTAATGCTTTACTTCTTGAAGTAAGCTATCAAATACGAAGAGCACGTCCTATTGACTTGTTAGAAGACCAAAACATGGTGGTTGAAATTAAAGATGACCTCATCATAGATGGAAAGATAAAGAGCAGCACTTCTAGAGCTGAAAGTTCATCCTCTACTACTACTTATGATTCACTATTGCAAAAGTTAGCAAATGAGATGTCACAGATGAAGAAACAAATGGCTCAAATGGCTTAGGGAAACAACATTGCCCCTACTCAGAATTTCAACAACAACAATTGGAACCGCATTGCTAGTTCCCAAAGATTAGCAATTGAATTTGCTCCCAGAAACAACGTGGAGATGAATGAAGAAGACCAGGAAGATGACATTGATCATCTCAATAATGATGATTTTTTAGGACTTGTTGGCGACTCCAACATTAATTACCTAAACTAAAAATCTGAACATGAATATGAGGAGCTTCTTGAAGATGATCATGGTCATGCATATGCAATATTTACACAATCACAAACTCGCCAAGCTGAGGCATTAGCTAATGAAGAAAGAAGGGGAAGTGGTTTACCTTCTTCCTTAGCTCCTAGAAATAAGAATTTGAGTTCTTCATCTCAACTACAAAAAATAGCTCAGGCATCTAAATCTATACCTTCCTTTGACATTGTTGATCATGTCAAGAAAACTAGGATTCAAATGTCTAAAGATGAATACCCGAGAGCCTTTCCTGTGTAGCTAAATAGGATAGTTAAGTATGTGTCATCACGAGGACAATCCAATCCATCAAAGGTCCTTTTTCCTAAGTCCAAATATACTCCTCCCCAGAATAACGTTGTAGTTGTTAAACCCTCATTATCTTATGAAAGAGTAGAACCTTTCTATGTCTCCTTATTGCTTAATGGTTTCAAGTTAAGCAACTACATTCTAGATTCGGGTGCTTCTAACAATTTCATGCCAGCTAAAATTTTATATGCTCTTGGGCTTACCTTGACAAAGACCATAAAAAGGTGTTATTCCATGGAGAGACAAGTCCCTTTAATCAAAAAAATCAAAGATGCACAAGCTGTTTTGACAGCTTTTCTTGATAAAAGATTAAAGATGAAAATCTTAGTTACAAATATTCTTGTTTCCTACAGGATGTTGTTGAGCAGAAAATTATCTAAAGAGCTGGGAAAAGAAGTAAAGATGGATTGGTCTTGTGCTCATATTCCTATCAAAGAAATAAGTCAGAATCTAGATCTAGAAAAGAAGTCCAAGTACACGGTTACAAAATCTGAGGATCCTAGATCTCAGATTCTTTTTCAGGAATCTGACTGTGGGGTCTATTTCTTGGAAATGGATAAAAATGTACCAAAACAAGAACTTTGACCAAATCTAGAGCCAATTGAAGAAGAAGAAAAGGTTTGAAATCTAGAATTTAAAGGCACCTATTGTTCTTTTAGATTAGGTTCTGGTGTTCTATTAATATCTCCAAATCATGAGATATTCCCATACTCCTACAAGATGATGTTTGAGAACACTAGCAACACGGCGGAGTATGAAGCATTGCTGCTAGGAATGGAACAAGATAAAAAGAAAGGAGTAAAACTCCTCAAAGCCTAAGGAGATTTTGAACTTCTAGTAAAGCAGGTTTGAGGGGAAAATCAAGTCAAAGGAGATAAGATGAAGCATTATAGAGATAGAGTGCTTTCTTCCACACTTGATTTTGTAGCCTTCTCTATCAACTTCATTCCAATAAATCAAAATTCCAAGGTAGACTCTTTGGCGGTCACATCTGTAATATTGAATCCGGATAGACCACCGTCTATACTCAGAAAAGGAAACTATAAAGTTGAGATGGTCTACCACCCCAAATTCCTTGATAATGTTAAATAGTGGCATACTTTCTATGATGACAAAAAAACATCTGCATATTTGGAACAAGACAACTTTGACAGGTTGTGTGTTGAAGGTAGTAAATCACCACCAAAAAATAGTCATAGGAAAAATTGATCTAGGTTATGATGACAGTAGTGAAATAATCCAACCAAAAGATAACAAAATCCCTAAGGGTTCATGTTCCTTAGTGGAGAATTTCAACATGCATGATCAGTACCTAAAGAAGAACAAAGAATATGGTGATAGTTATTCCTCAAAAATGCAGCCAGTAAATTTGGGAACAAAGGAAGTTGATGAACCACAGAGAGAAGAAAGGATGAGCCATCACAAGATGAATTTGAAAAGGACTTATCCAAGTTATTTGAAAATAAGATCAGAATAAGGAGGTTTAAAATCAGAGACTGGGTACTCTTGTGGGACAAGAGGCACAAACCGAAGGGCATGCACGACAAATCCTATTCACTGTGGAAAGGGACCTTCATGATCAAAAGAGATGATGGAATGTATACTTTCTTCCTATCCTACTAGAATGGAATTGAGTTAACCCTACCTTTCAACAGGCAACATCTGAGGCTGTTTAGAAACTTAGAGACAAGGTAAAACCTGTTTGTATATAAATAAATAAAAAATTGTTTTCTTTTCTTTTGTTTTTGTTTTTATGGCCTAACCCTGAACCCAATAGACAAGACATGAAACCAGAGATGTTGGGATCTTATCTTCAATCCTTTTATTTTGACAGAGGTAAAGATGTCCACAGACAGAGCCAACTAGTGTCCCCCAGATTTCACCGTGAAATTTGAGACTACCCCTTTTAAAAAATTTCCTTCTTTTCAAAGTAATGGATCATTTTGTGTTTGTTTTTCCTGCAGTTGTTTGCATCACTCTAAGGTATCCCCAAAGAGTCATAAAATCTAAATTTGACAAATACTCACATGCGAAAAATCACTTAATACCTTCACCATACTCTTTCTGAAAGCATTTTATTTATTTATTTATTAAATAAATAAAGTTATTTTAAAAATAGATTGAGCTAAAATTGGATGATTTAGGTTATATAAAGCACTTCACACCATCATTATTACCATAGAACATTCAGCCGGGGAAGAATTTTTGTAGATCAGCTAAGTGGAGAAATTTTTCTAGCAATTGCCCACAACTATTTTTGTTTTGTTTTATTTCTTTTTGTCTGTGTTTTGGTTTGGTTTCTCTGAAAATTCCCATAGCCTGTTCATTCTTCCTATCAGACCTTTTCCCAGGCCTAGGGTTTTGAAAATCTATCTAGTATTTTTAATTACTAATCTGTCTAAAGGTGATCAGAGCTCAGGATTCTTTCAAAAGATTGCAAGAAATCGCTTGGTTAAAAAAGGTTCAAAAATGGATTTTATGAAAATAATAAAAATATTTCCATCAATGCAAAGAGCTCAAGAAAATATGCACTTTTAGAGAAAGCGATACCTAAAATGGAGACACAAAGTGAAATTTATGGCACTTGCAAGTTTTTGTTACTACATCTTCCCAAACCCTTTCCAAAAATGGAAAATTATATTCTGTCCTTGAGTTTTCTTCACTGAAAATCCAAAAATGGAAATAAAATGTTATTGATGAGTTTTCACGTGACTTTAAAAGCACACAGGTCATGCAAGTCACACTTTTTGGAAGGAAGTTTTTAAGCTTCCAATGGGAATTTTGGTAGTGGAATATGGGTGGGATTTTATACCTACTTGGCAGGTTGTTTTTTCCCATTATTAAATTCAAGTCACTTAAGCTTCCAATGGGAAGTTTGGTAGTGACAGGGAGGTGGGAATTTTATGCCTGCTTAGCTGGTTATTATTTCTCATCATTAAAGTCAAATCACTTAAGCTTTCAATGGGAATTTTGGTAGTGGCAGGCAAGTGGGAATTTTATGTCTACCTAGTAGGTTTTCTTTTTCCCATCATTAAAGTCAAATCACTTAAGTTTCCAATGGGAATTTTGGTAGTGGCAGGCAGGTGGGAATTTTATGCCTACTTGACAGGTTATTTTTTCCCATTGTTAAAGTCAAATCACTTAAGATTCCAATGGGAATTTTGGTAGGGGAAGGAAGGTGGGAATTTTATGCATGCCTAACATGTTGTTGTTTCCCATCATTAAATTCAAATCACTTAAGTTTCTAATGGGAATTTCAGTAGTGGCAGATAGGTGGGAAATTTATTCCTACTTAACAAGTTTTTTTTTCCCATCATTAAAGTCAAATCACTTAAGATGTCAATGGAAATTTTGGTAGTGGCAGGTGGGTGGGAATTGTATGCCTTCCTGGTAGGTTGTTTTTTCCTATCATTAAATTCAAATCATTTAAGTTTTCAATGGGAATTTTGGTAGTGGCAGACATGTGGGAATTTTGTGCCAACCTGACAAGTTGTTTTTTCCCATCATTAAAGACAAATCACTTAAGTGAAAGATGGGATTTTTGGAGCTTCCTGAAAGTGTAAAAATTCCCATTACTTTGCCTTCTTATTTTTAACATGACTTCTAGCCAAAAAGTGTGACCCATTCTGGTATAACTAAATGTCTAAAAGCTGACTTTTTTTAATTAATTGTCGAGAAGTATCCAATTTTGGCTCCTAGGGTTGGAAAGGATTCCTTTTTATTATTCAGGCTATATGCATGTTGATGTGAGTGCACAAGTGAATAAAATAATATTTATAGCTTGCTTGGCATGGAAGAAAAGTCTAAAAATAGAGGGCAGTAGGCTTTATAATCAGATTTTGATGAAGGAATCAAGCATTCATGTCATGGATTCCATGTTTGTCTAAATTATTTGTAGGAATACTTCACTGGTGCTCATATTTGTGAAAAGAAGGAAAAGTTAATGTATGATGCATTGAATATATCTTCAGAATAAGAGGAAGAAATATATCTAGCTCTCATAATTGTAAAGGCTTCTAGTTAAAATTCATCCTCTTGTTTATAACGCAGCCTATGTGGAAGGCATTGCATGGAAAATTCCTTTCAGGAGCTTGTGCATGTGCTCCCAATCTTCTAGTTGAATCCTTCATTGAATTTACTTGTATTTTCCTTCACCCTAAGTGTTTCCTAGAATCTAAAATTGCTCATATGCAATTAAAAATAAAAGATGATGAGTTTTTTCTGAATTTTTTATGGCAAGCATTTTACTAGTGCAAGTACTGGAGAAGAATTACAAAAGATTCAAGGATAAAAGGGAAAACATGTCAGAGACAACAACCGTAAGAAAATCATAGTCAGTTACTTTGAGATATAGTTTGGTGAGAATCAAAGGAAAGGATTCAACAACATATGAAAAAGAAAAAGAATCTCGAATTCAAGGTAGAGATATCATTCAAATCATTTATGGGTTAGAGGTGTAATATAGGTTAGATCATCATGCATAGTATGGAAGAAGAACAAGACTGGGAGTGTTGCAGTAGCTTTCTTCTAAGTTCTTCTCCTCTTTCTTCTTCTTTCTCTTATTTTCTCTTACAAAGTAATTGAGTAATCAATTAAATTATAAAACTTAAGTGATTGATTTAAAATCCGTTACTTCAAGTTACTGGAAGAAGTCAATTACTTGGAAATAGGTGGTAGACATGCAAAATAGAAGGTTTTATTTTTAGTTATAAATCATGCATGTCATGCAAAGACAAATTCCAGGAGAAATATTTCCAGTTGCTTCCCTTTTTCATAGCTTCAACATGTGGCAATTCATTAAAAACTTCCTATTTGTAATTGTCATCTATACACTACAAATAGAGGAAGAGCCAACGGGTTAGAGGATCACAATTTGTTAATAAACATTCTTGAGTTTCAGACTTTGTGTTGCAGCCCTTGATGTCATTTTTGTGAAAGATGTGGAATTGAATAAAGAAAAAATTCTGGATAACTTTGTGTTCACGGTGTATTTGCTTCTTACTTTTGTGTGGATCTTTAGATAAACTTTGTGTTATCTGAGATTTAGATTAGAAGATTTTCTTTTCCTTTACTTCTAAATATTGTGAGATCTACTTGTTTATTTAATCTATATGTATGAGACAAACTCTGTAAACTATTGGTTGAATTACATATCTTCCTTTCTTCTTTCCTAAACTCCATTATTTCCCCAATTCTACAAATACTTCATAAACATTTGTTTACTTGCTTCAGAATTGTTTAGCTATGGTTCATGAGCTTTGTGATTAAAGTAAAACCCTCACAACTAGTTATTAAAGTTTCATACTTACTATATTGATAAACTTCTTACACGGGAGCCTCACCCGTAAATGAGGGATATTTATCTCATGATTGCCTAGGTTTTTATCTGTACAGAAAATCTAGCCAACAGACTAGAATCCCTGGATCCCCATGCTTAGGTAAGAGTAACTTCTCTAACAATAACTCAACTAATTTTCCATTAACTTGCATTGTTTTGGGGTATTATTTTTTATTCCCGATGTCTCTATGTAGAGGCCTTTAATCACTTGGTTAAGTTCTGGAATGTCTCTTATTTCCTCAAAAGGGGAATATTAATATTTAATTTTCTTAAATCTTGCATCAATGTGGAATTTTCCTTAGTGAATGTTTCTTTCAATCCCTTAGGGAAAGGAGTGGTGTGAACATTCATTTCCTTGGGTTTATTGATTTCCTCATTTTTTCTTGAATAATAGGTTTATACTCCATTTTTTCTTTAGATATTTCTGTAATAATCATCGGAGGGTTGTTCAATTGATTTCCAAATCTTAGTTGCAGGTTATTGATGGAATTCACTTGCATTGTCCCCTCTTGACCAACTTCATTAATTGAAGCTTTCTGTTTATTTTTTAGATTTGGGACTGGCTTAACTGTCAATTGAGTCTTGTTTACTTGTCCTCCATGTAGGTTTAATTATGGTGGTGGCATCAAATTTTTATGTGGATGAAATTTTCTTGGTTGATTGAATGGTTGTTGTTGATACCATTGTTTATTTGACCATGACTATGGATTAATTAGTGGCATCCACGACTATTTATTTAGGAAACACATTCATTTTTTTTTGTGTCCAATCAAGTTTCCTGATATAGGAGCATCAACTCTGAATATGTAAATATGAGGTATACCATCAATTTTGGCTTGTTAAGAGATTTCATAGGTTTTTGGGGTCATAAAATGTCTATTAGGCAAGTTAGTTTAGTTCAAGACCTTTATGAATTTTAAATTGTCAATTTCACTCCAAATTGTAATTTTGAATAATGAGGGCAGTTTTGGCCTTGTTTAGCATTAGGTGTCTTTCTTCGAGTACTTGACATGTTGTAATATTGCAACTAGTATTATTAGGAACTTAGATGTTATCATTTTAGGTTAGAAGGAAATATTTGGGTTTAGCCTTTGAAAGGCTTCTCAAAATAATGTAATCTAGACTAATACATGTAAATGAAGGTTCATGAGGGCAAGAATTAGTTAGGGAAGGATTGACAAGAAAATATATACCTCAATTTAACTATTTTTCCTTATCATTCGAATGGTCATTATAGTGAAGAGGAGCTCCAAGAGAGAATTTTGAGAGGAAACTCTATGTGCACATATTCTAATGACAGTATTTTGTTGGCTTGTAAAGTATTATAGCTTGTAAGTTTTGTATAGAAGCTTGACAAATGGTTATATGTATGCAGAAATTCATAAACAATTAGTGTTAGATAATCAAGGAAGGAGGGCATATTTATTGAATAATGGTTTGTAGTGAGGTTTGAAGAACCGAGTTAAAGAAAACAAGTTGTGAAATCTTGTTTTACTATACCCTGTCACAACGAAGATTTGTAGATAGTGGATGAGTTGAAAATGAAAACCAAGCCATTACAAGTTAAGAAGAGAGGATTGAGTTGTCTGAAGCTCAATAATCTTGCAAGGATATTTATAGATAAAGGAAATAATAAAAATTGGTGGCACAATTTGGTACAAATCAGGAACTCTGTTTCAGTGGCAGGTCATGGAAGGAATTTGAATGTTTTTTAAGGTGAAGGTTGTATTTGGCATTACTGTTTATACAAGTCTCTTAATATTAATGGAACAGACCCTCAGGTAAGCACCTATACTTTGAAATTTTTGGAAGGTAATTATATTTCATTATTTCAGTGCTCAAGAACATAAGTTGAAACCCTCTCAGGGTTTACAGTGGAACATGCCTTAAAGTTCATATCACATTATCTAGAGAATATTTATAGATAAAATTCTATGAAAATCCTTTTCAAGAGTGTTGTAAGGGATTTCAAGAATAAATATCTCTTAAAAGGTTAAAAGACATTCTCAAACTCTGAAAATCGTTTAGGTGAATGCCTAAGACAAAAGCGTAGACCAAAAGTAGGAATGGGGAACTCAAATTTGAAAAATAAATATTAATAGTTGTTAGAAATTACCTTATGAAATCCTATTCCCTCATTTAAAAGGAATAAAGTCTCAAACTAAAATCTCAGACCACCGATTTCTTTATTAGTTTGACACAGACCAGTGGGGAAGTATTGGAAGACCAGGGTTGGTAAAATTTAGTATTGTTTAGGTTTCCACAAGGAAGGAAGATTCCAAATTTGAAGATAACAACTTGAAGAGTCAGGGAGATATTATTTACAAACCCTGTCCTTTGAAAAGCCTCTGATTACTTGCAAATAGTGGCAGTGTTTATAGTTAAATGTAGCACCCACTTAGCAATAAATACGAGGAAAAAGGGACTTCAAGAGGTATAGGAAGTAAGATAGGAGGTGAAACTTTGAAATTATATCCTTAGATGATCCTCTTAGATAGTTTAGAGATTTTAAGACCCAAAACTACCTGGATTTCCCTTAATTCATGACAATTTAGTTCTCAATCGGGTCCTTGTTGAAATAAACCTATTTAGTAAGCTAGAAAGAAGGTTTAGAGGAAACTTTGCAAAGAGAATGTTACTGAAAATATAATAACATGAACTTTATCCAAGTGGATGCTCTGTGTGAAGATCAGATTATCATGTGAATCATCAAAATGAGAATTAAGTGCAAAAAACCCCTACGGTAGGGCTTGTAAAAGTGGAACAACTAGATAGAAGAAGGATTGATTGTGAAAAGGGATTAAGGACTTGGAATTTGAAATTTACCATACATCATAAGAGGCATAAATGGTATTAGTGTTAGTGTTTATTTTTCTATGAATCCTTATAAATGCTCCTAACTATGAAAGAAACAAGAACAATGAGTTGAGAAGACCATACAAGACAGCTTCATACAATCAAGGTAAAACAAACATTTTGATGAATTTAGACTATTTTAAAGATTGAGTAGGAAAATTTGAAGGACTAAGATCACATTGCAGAGGTTGGTGTAGTGAAATAAGGGTGAGATCAAGAATTTTCATAATTTGTGAGTAACTAAGAACTTGTAAAATAAGCTAGTTTGTAGACTTGAGAATCATAAATTGATTTTTGTGTCTTGTCACATTGTAAATTGGGTCATATTGAGCTAGTGACTACATAATTTCCCCCAATTGTATGGAAGGGTTTGGAGAAATTGGAGTAGGTATTGGAGGAAAGTAATTTTGATTGTTTTATCTTTGGACATAGTTTTTCTTTGCTATTAGATGAGAAACCTTGTTCAATATTTATTTTAGAAGAGGAAGAAAGGCACAATGATTAGTGTCATGCTCATTTAATTCAAAAATTAAACACATATCTATGTGATTTAAAGGATAGTCCTTGAAAGGATTCATTTTCCTACACCTAGGAAAATACATGTTTAAAGGTTGTTTAGAAAATTTGTTTTTGGCTTTCAACCCATCCAAGGTAGAGGTTAGTTATGTTAGGATATCATTTTGCATATTGGAAAGCTCCTCCATGATATGGAAAGTATCGTAGGAATGTTTCACATTTCTATTTATTCTAACACTTCCCCTTGTTATAGAATAACTCTTGCACAACTCAACAATTTGTTGAAGGGTAAGATTATTCACATCACCTCTTCCCATCAGATTAAGAGACTTTCTTGCTTATTCATCAAGTCCTTTGAGAAATACTATTTGAATTAGTTCTTCATTTAGCTCATATCCACGCCTTCTATGGATAAAAAGAAATTTGTCTAAATAGTCTTCCAAATTTTCATCTTCTTTTTGTATTTTTTGAAATAATTCCTCCTTCCTATCCATTTCCCTACAATAATTTTGGTATTTGTCTAGAATACAAGTTTCCATTTCTTCCCATGAACGGATGGAGTTAGGTTCCAACCCCGTGAAACACCTCATGAAAAAATATTTTAGAGTGGAAGGAAATATCTTGAACTTATGGTTGTCATTTTTATATTCATATGTCTGGCATAAGATTTTAAACTAAAAAAAATGATGTGGGTGTTTTTCTAACATTCCTCTAAAGATGGGAAAATAGATGGAGAAATGTTTTTCATAGGGGCATCTTTTTCTTCATATAAGAGAATTAACTAAGTGGAAGTTCATCCCAAGGATCTATTCCCTTGGGGAGGGTCTTCTACTTGCTCACCCATGTATGTGAAAATATTATGCAATACATGAATTTGAAGTTCAATTTTAGTCTCAATTTCTATTCCCTGGGTGTTGTTATTGGATTCTTCTAATGGTTCTTTACTTGATATTGTTGGTTGAGATTTTTTACATACATATCTTCCCTTAGAGTCCCAAGGCATGTACAGAAATTTTTATCCTGTAAATAGAGGTTGGGATCATTACTAGTTATATACTTTTTGCTTCAATTGCACACTTCCCCACTAAAAATGCCAAAAATGATGGGTCGTTGTGGGTTCCTATCATTTAATCACCTAATTTTAGTTGATGTCATTCTAACCAAGGATGTCCCCATAGAAGTATATAGAGAAGAAAAGGAATGTGTTGGTATCCAAATTCGTTCTCCTTTTCAAGCCGAGCAACAACACAGATTCAACAGGGAGCTTAGAGGCAGATAGATCATAAATGTGTATCATTTTGTAGCCGGGGATGAAATCTAACTGACCCTTTATTACTCGAGTTTGTGGAGAGATGGATAGCACCTTAAAAGGATGTGATCTTATCCTAACTATTTTAGGTTGTGCCTTTCAACCAAGGTAAGAGAACCTATTTTGTAACCTCTGTTGTTGAAGGAGACACAGATACCTTTCTTTTGCACAAATTTTATAGAGAAGACCTTGGGGAAAATATGATCAACACACCAAATATGACTCTTGCGAGTTGTCACTTCCAGATTATGGGGATATTTTCAACACAAGGCAAAGGTTACTAAAGACATTAAGAGATCCTGATTGTTCTGCATATTTTTACAAGTAGATTTTGTTCCTTTGTTGATACACAGGGCAAACAAGGGTAGTTCAAGGTAGGATTAATTGTTTTTTGAATGATTTTGGTGGGAGATGAAGTAGGATAAAGCTGATTATACCGGATCTTTGGAGGGACTTCACAATAATGAATAACTTCACAACAGAAAGCTCCAGAACAGTTAAGACGTTCCTTCAACCAGAAGGTATGCTTCAATGGAGGCCCGGATCCACATGTTTTCACATAATCTTTGAGACTCCAACACAAAGGCTCGAATTAGAAGACTCAATTAAACACTAAAGTTTTTGATTAATCATGCCTAAGGTACACCCGAAGACTTACAGACAATATTTATCAACAAATGACAGTAAATTGATTTTAAATTTGTTTATCTCATCCAAGATGAAGGCTCTTCTTGAAATGAAATTACAAATTCCATTAGACTGTCACAGGGATGAGATCCTGTGTGATTTCACAAAAATTTCAGTATAAGATTGCAATAGGAATGAAAGAAACTATTTGCAGATGTTCTGAAAATAAAGCAGGCACAAAATTGCTAGAGATTAGACACAAATAAATTCCAAAATTGCTTAGATCCATCAACAGGGGAAAGTTACACAGAATAGTCTCAGAGCTTGTCAATGGCTGTACACTCGCAACCAACTTAACATGATAGAAAATCTAACACAGAATAAATTAATAGGTTATCTCGGATTGGTCTCTTAGGAAGACGACTTTCTCAAATTTTCTCTTAGGGATTCAAACTCTGACCATTTGCATGACAAATTCATGCAATATATACCTTTCACTCACTCACTCACTTTTCCCCTCAAATCTTCCCTCCAAAAGTGGAATATTCGGAGCACCTTTGCTTTGCAATATTTTTGGAAAATGACATTTAGCAAACTCACAAAAAGTTACCAGTTGTTCTTTCAAAAGGTGAATCATTACAAAACTTTAATCATTCTTCAAAGTGGAAGCATGTTTTTCATTTCCCACTCATGTAGATCCCTTTCATTTCATCATTTCAACTTTTCCCTTCCCAATTTTTTACTCTGCAACTTTGGATATGGTAATTCACATTTTTCACAAACCCAAGTAAAAATTCATTGAAAAATGCCTTGGATTCACAAATTGACCCCCAAAATTAATTGGACCTTGCAGGCCAAGATGACACAAATTGGTAAAAAAATTGATGAAGATTGATGTACAAAACACATCTCCAAACTTCCTGGAGCTCAAATAGCGGCCAAATTGGTGAAATGCACAGCTACCGTCAATTTTTTTCTCAACTTCAAATTTGAGCCCTCCACGTGGCAGATCCGAGTAAAAACAGGCCTCGAGATGTCTTTTTTACCTTTTTACTACTTTTGGAAATTTTTCACAATTTCTTGATTTCCTTCCCCGCTCCGCTGATGAGATTTGGGCCTAAAACGTGGTGCAATATGACTGGATATAGAGTCACGTCTCAATTTTACAAATTTTGCATCTTTCTGGAAAAAGGAAAAAAAATCATTTTTCCTCCACAGCTCCAACCTCCAATAGGACACATGTCCTCATATGATTGGCTGAGGAGTAGCACTCTCATTTCATATTTTAATCATATTTCACAAAAGAAAATTTTTAACATTTCCTTTGCCAGCCTACACCTCCGCTATTGATTTCTCAGATGAATTTTGACTTTTTACCCTCGGACTCGCGGGTTAGTTTGATACTTTGAGTCATTTGAATACAAGAGGCAAAATTTCCAAGTTGCCTCGATGGTCTGACTCTCTACCTCTTTGACTTTTCAAACTACCACGTGTCACCACAGCGCACCTTGAGGTGGTCCCAAAAATTTGATACCTTGAATGAGTGTGGGCTCGCCACGTGTCCTATTCTAGCAAGATTTGTCTGAATGCTTGAAGCTCAGTGGAAGGCACCATGTGTCATACTCTGAGGCAGTCTCCTTTTGGCCATTGAAAAGTCTAAGTAAAATGCAAAGCAAGCGGAGGCCTCCATGTGTCATCCTGGCACTTCTTTAAGATGGTGCCCAAAGCAGAGACCTTGAATGAGAGCTCACCACGTGTCTTGTTTAGCCAAACTGTTCTAACTGCATAAAAAATTGTCCAACTCCAGGCCAAGCAGTGGAAGCCTCCACATGTCCTCCTGGCGCTACTCCAAGGCCAAACCAAAAAGTAAATCTTCAAACGAGAGTCATTCACCCACGTGGATAGATTTCTGAGTTGAGCATTTTTATAGAATTTTTGAAGTGTTTAGCCGAGCCGCATCCAACCAAAAGGTGCCACATCCCCTGTAGATGCAAGGATGCAAATTTGACCAGGAGAAACTCTCGTCAAACCGTAAAATATAGAAAAATGACCATTTGAGCTTGGAAATGAAATTTCCTTCAAGGACAGAGAGTTTAGAAAGTTACAAGGCTCAAATACATTCCTCAGGGACATATCAACTCATTCTTCTTCAAGTATTTAAGGTAGAAACGACAAGAATGACAAATTCTGACTGTGGCAATAGAGGGAACGGGAAAATGTGAGTTTTTGAAAGGACAGAGCACGGGGAACTCAAAATACAGACCTTTTCCAGAGGAACAAAGAAACTAGGAGACAAATATGGACCCATACATGATCTTTGACCCAGGGGCAGACTAAAAATGGCAACAAAGACCAGCCAAGCACAACATGGGGAAGGATAAAAAGACAGAGGTCGTAAATCAATAAATTTTCAAGGGCACAAATGGAGCAAGACAATTTTGAGCACTAACATAGGCTCTGACTCGGGGATGGGCAATCCCTACGAATGCCACAAGAACAAAAGTAGACCAAGTGCCAAAATATTATCCATTGGGCAGCGGAGTCATCTTTGCAGGGAAGAGAAACAAAGCCATCTCCAAAAACAAACAAAGAAACCAGTAAAAATAGGTCACCAAGGACCACGGCAAACCAAAACACAAAACAGGAAACAAACAACTGACTATACACTATACAAAACATGTTTATCTTGATTCAGAGAGAACAATCAAGGAAAAATTTCAAGCACCTGCCATCCTGGATATGACCATGCCAAGAGGTTCTGATATGTTTTCCTCAACTGGAAATATACCTCTTTTTCTTCTATGTTCTATTTGTAAACCATCCATTTTCTCTGAAGCTCTTCCATTGTGCCTAAGTCACATTCTTCAACATTTTTCAAGGCTGAATCATAGACCAAATTCCCAAAAAATGCAACATACACAGGAGCTCTATTTTTCTACACTTTCATATTCCTTGAAGTCCAAAAAACTCACAATGTTGTTAAGATCAGCATCTACTTGCAAAACTTCATAAGATGCATTGTTTGGGTCTTCAATCAGATACATCTTCTTCTTCTCTCCATATAATTTTACAAGGCTACCTTCAATGGGAATGGTGGAAAAACACATCCATTTTGACACTCCCTCCAACACTTGCAGCCCACTTTCTTGACAATAACATAACCCATTTGGCAGGGCAATCAACAATTACAACATCAAGTTTCAAATTATGACCCAAATAGGCTACAAGTTGCACCACCAAACCTTTGACACACCTAAAAACTAGCACTTCCTTGGAATCCATGGTAGTACAATTGCCATACGTTGTTGTTAATTTTATATCTAACTCATTCATAACTTCCAAATGCATGACATTACATGATGCCCTGAATTCAAACATACAATTATGTAGCAACATGTCCTTGATGATCAAAGTTGTGAAGAAAGGGTCAACACTCAGCTGAGATTCAACCAAGGATGTTCCCAAATATACCTCCGATGGTTCACCAAATTCTTCTAATGATGATGTCTTTCTTACCTCTGCAATAGCAAGTGGATCCTCTACAACATTCACATTCCTTTTCACGGCAGCTTTCTCCTCCTTCAATCCCAAATACTCAAGTGCTCTCTTCTTGTGCTCAAGGATTCTAAGTAGCTCAACAATTGAAACACTGACCTTAATTTGGATCAAAACTTGAGTGATGTCATAGGGAATGTATTTAGGCAAAACAGAAGTAGAAGGAGGGCTGGAAATTTCATCAGATGGAACAAGATTTTTAACATTTTGAGTATGGGGTGAAGCATAACTTTTGCTTGGGACAGTAGGGATATTAGTAGATGTTTCTTTCTTAAGAACCTCTTTTGGGATATTAGAAAGCAATGGGGTTTTATTTTTGGCCTGAGGCCCAGCTCCCTTGATAGCCTTACTTATTGTGTTATACTCCTCTTGGGCCACCACAGCGTTCATAAGCAATTTCCTATCCTCTTCGAGGGTATACCTCCATCATACCGTTGGATGCAATCCCAAAAGCTGGCAGTAGTCCTTGCACTTATCACTTTAGGGGATGTTTCTCCTTGACATGAGTTTTTAGGGCAGCGCATCATACAAGCATCATCATCCGTATTACAATCATCATCTTCCTCTTCAATTTGCTGATTTGTTCCACATGGAGGATGGGGTAATAAACATCTATCACACCAGTCAATCTGATTTACATCATCAACAACAACCACTCTAGCATTTAACAGATCAGGCACTACCTTACTTTCCTTGGCCTGAGATTTCCTATTTCCAAATCCAATAGGCCCTTTACCTTTGTCATCAAATCTCTACTCATTCCTATGGTGATTTCTAAATTTATCTTGTGCTTGCTGCTTAGGCTAACCTTGTGAAGTTTGTCCAATTCCTTTCTCAACTCTTGCTAACTTGTAGGAAATCTCTTTGACAACCCCTACTAAAGTTTTCACCACTTCCTCCAAGTCTACACTCTTGCTTGCTTGAGGCTTCTTAGGGTTTACCAATTTAACTCCATCTCTCTTATGAGGTTTCCCAATAGCCTTGATATTTTTCTCAATTTGAAGTGCCATGGTGAAGGCATGCCTTAAATTGTCAGATTTCTTGTCCCTTAAGTAATATGTAACCTTTTATCAAATGCATTAGAATATTTTATCAAACAAGATTCATCACATGGTCTTAAATTCACCAAAAATCTTCTCAGAGTTTTATTGAACCTTGTGTTGAATTCATGGACCAATTCATTTGGGTTCTTCTTGATATTCTCAAACTCTGACAAGAGAAACCTAGGGTTTGTCTTGTCACCATACTACAATCTAAATGCATTCTTCATTTCAGTCTAAGAATCAATAGAGTTATTAGGCAGAGCTTTGTACCTGTAGACACCCATAATTATGCCCAAGAAATTTAAATACTCAAATTACATTAATTATCGTCTTTCTCACAAATTGACGACATATCATCAAAAGCACTATTTTCCCTCATATCATTGTTAATTAATTACAATACTCTAATTGATTAAGTCACCTATCTAGCTAACAACCTAATTAACGACCTTCTGTTAATTAAATCACCTCTTCTATCTAGATTAATTAATTATTATTAATTAATTAGTCTTCCCCTTCATTTAACTAGTAAATCAATATTTAATTGATTTAATCCCTTTTTAATAGCCTAAATCACACTAATATTCTTCTAATTGGCTTCTATAAGCTTACACCTACCTATTAATTAATCACCTTTGATTAATTAAAGCACCCCCCAACTCCCATGATTTGCTAAACATTAATTAAACCCTTCTAAAGTAAGGTTACCTTTAATAAAGCAACCTTATCCATTCCTAATCATGTTTTACCTTTATCCCACATGCAAAGGGATGAAGTGTTTCCTTTATCCATTAGGCTATATAAGGAGCCCTCCTTCTACTTTTATACCTACAGCTAAACTCCTTATAGAGCAAATGCAAAGCATATAGCAAAGAGACTAAGAGCTTGCACCTTGTTTTCTTGAGATTTCATCATCTTGAAGAGTTAAGCCTCTTTCTTAAAGTGCTTGGGTCATATGGGAGGTTTCAAAAGGGTCTTGTAGCCCAAATTTGATTAGCCCCCATTCCTAGGTTCTTGGAACATTAAGGACAACTGTTTTTGATAGCCATGGTACCTACCTAGGTTCCTTCATTTATATGTTGTTAGAGAATAGAGGATATTTAGGTGCTTAACATAGTTGATTTCATAATTTTGTATTGATAATTGTTAGTATCTAACCCTTGATTAATTCTTACATGATGGTGTTTATAATTTTGTTTAATTCTTGTTAATTAAGACTATTTAGGTGTTAGTCTTTATTTACATTAGCATTAATTTAAAAACAACACTTGCACACAGTACTAGTCCCTTGTATCCTCCTCTAATGTATGAATAAACAATTTAATGTATACATCTTCAAAATCTATTTTGAAATCCTCCATCATATTGACAAAGAGTTTTAAGTGTTGATCACCGGATTATTGCATTATTCTGAGCTTGAAACTTTGGCAATTTGTTTCTTACATCCTGTGGCACAACATTCAGACTTTGCCATCCAAACCTCTAAAAATGATGGGACCAAAAGTATTAACGAAAAATGAGGTCTGGGAGGAGGCTAAGCCATACTATCTTGAGGAGGTGATCTTACAAGAGAAACAAAATTATGAGGAGTGACAGGTCTGTGTGGTACAGGGACACAATTTTTAGAATGACTCTCCCCCAATGGCTCTGTCTCTTTGAAAACTTGATTAGATTTTGAAAACACAAGGGCAGATTGAGAAGAAAATGTTTCAAATACAGATGATGGACCCTCTCCAGATGGAGAATTCAGATTTATAGATATGCTACCTGATTTAGAAGCAATTGAGGAAGTATTGCAATCTTCAACTACGTGTCGATCAATTTCACCAATGGAGATCTCTTTTCTTGATGCTTGATCTCCCAAACCTTCCAAATTTTTCCTCCTTCTGAATTAGACTTCTCAAACTTTGGAAAAAACCTTCTACTAGGGTCCGTAGCGAAGAAATATCTTCTTCCTTCCAGCTTTGCAAAGATTAGTAACAAATTCACAATTGACAGAGTTTAAGACACTGGTATTTATCAAAATCAAAACAACCCGGAATCGCCACTAAGGATTTTCACCCTAGTTGTGCAAATGCACTAAAATAATTTTTCAAATGATTGTTAGCACTAAAAATCATGCAAATCTTTACAAATCAGACCCTCCTTCACCCAAATTTATCAACGGTGAGGAAAACTTAGTACAATAACTGCTAGAAAAATTGGGCAGATAGCATGCAGAACCTAAAACATTGTTCAATCCTTATAGATCTGACCAAATAATGATGTTTACAAAATGTATTTGCACATAGAACTACAAGAAACATTACCAGGGTCTGGAAACTTTAAATTCTTTCAAAGATTCCCTGGCAACAGTGTCATTAGTGTTGGTATCCAAATTCGTTTTCCTTTTCAAGCCGAGCAACAACACAGATTCAATAGGGAGCTTAGAGGTAAATAGATCATAAATGTGTATCATTTTGTAGTCGGGGATGAAATCTAACTGACCCTTTATTACTTGAGTTTTTGGAGAGATGGATAGCACCTTAAAAGGATGTGATCTTATCCTAACTATTTTAGGTTGTGCCTTTCAACCAAGGTAAGAGAACCTCTTTTGTAACCTTTGTTGTTAAAGGAGATGCATATACCTTTCTTTTACACAAATTTTATAGAGAATACCTTGGGGAAAATATGATCAACACACAAAATATGACTCTCACGAGTTGTCACTTTCAGATTATGGGGATATTTTCAACACAAGGTAAAGGTTACTAAAGACATTAAGAGATCTTGATTGTTCTGCATATTTTTGCAAGTAGATTTTGTTCGTTTGTTGATACACAGGGAAAACAAGGGTATTTTAGGGTAGGATTAATTGTTTTTGAATGATTTTGGTGGAAGATGAAGCAGGATAAAGTTGATTATATTGGATATTTGGAGGGACTTCACAATAATGAACAACTTCACAACAAAAATCTCTAGAACAGTCAAGATGTTCCTTCAACCAGAAGGTATGCTTCAATGGAGGCCCAGATCAAAACCTTTTCACATAATCTTTGAGACTCCAACACGAAGGCTTGAATTGGAAGACTCAATTAAACACTAAATTTCTGATTAATCATGCCTAAGGTACACCCGAAGACTTACAAACAATATTTATCAGCAAATGACAGTAAATTGATTTTAAATTTGTTTATCTCATCCAAGATGAAGTATCTTCTTGAAATGAAATTATAAATGTCATTATATTATCACAGGGATGAGATCCTGTGTGATTTCACAAAAATTTCAGTATAATATTGCAATAGGAACGAAAGAAACTATTTGCAGACGTTCTGAAAATAAAGCAGGCACAAAATTGCTAGAGATTAGACACAAATTAATTCCAAAATTGCTTAGATCCATCAGCAAAGGAAAGTTACATAGAATAGTCTCAGAGCTTGTCAATGGCTGTACACTCACAACCAACTTGACATGATAGAAAATCTAACACAGAAGAAATTAACAGGTTATCTCGGATTTGTCTCTTAGGAAGATGGATTTCTCAAATTTTCTCTTAGGGATTCAAACTCTGACCATTTGCATGAAAAATTCATGCAATATATACCTTTCACTCACTCAATCACTTTTCCCCTACAATATTCCCTCCAAAAGTGGAATATTCAGAGCACCTTTGCTTTGCAATATTTTTGGAAAATGACATTTAACAAACTCACAAAAATTTTCTAGTTGTTCTTTCAAAAGGTGAATCATTACAAAAATTTCATCATTCTTCAAAGTGGAAGTACATTTTTCTTTTCCCACGCATGTAGATCCCTTTCATTTCATCATTTCAACTTTTCCCTTCCCAATTTTTTACTCTGTAACTTTAGATATGGTAATTCACATTTTTCACGAACCAGAGTAAAAATTCATTTGAAAAATGCCTTGGATTCACAAATTGAACCCCCAAATTGATTAATTCGGACCCTGTATGCCAAGACGACACGAATTGGTAAATAATTCGATGAAGATTGATGTAAAAACGCATCTCCAAACTTCCTAGAGCTCAAATGGTGGCCAAATTGGTGAAATGCATAGCTACCATCGATCTGTTTCTCAACGTCAAATTTGAGCCCTCCACGTGGTAGATCCAGGTAAAAATGGGCCTCGGGACATCTTTTTACCTTTTTACTACTTTTGGAAAATTTACACAATTTCTTGATTTCCTCCGTCACTCCACCGATGAGATTTGGGCCTGACACATGGCACAATATGACTAGATACGGAGTCGCGGCTCAATTTTACACATTTTGCATCTTTCTGGAAAAAGGAAAAAAATTCATTTTTCCTCTACGGCTCCACCCTCCTGCATGACATGTGTCCTCATATGATTGGCTAAGGGGCAGCGCTCTCATTTCATATTTTAATCATATTTTGCAAAAGAAATTTTTTAACATTTCCTCCACCAGTCCGCACCTCCGCTATTGACTTCTTAGATGAATTTTGACTTTTTACCCTCATGCTCATTGGTTAGTTTGATACTTTGAGTCATTTGAATACAAGAGGAAAAATTTCCAAGTTTCCCCCAATGGTCCGCCTCCCCGCCTCTTTGAATTTTCAAACTGCCACATGTCACCATGACGCACCTTGAGGCGGTCCCAAAAATTTGATACCTTGAACAAGTGTGGGCTTGCCACGTGTCCTATTCTATCAAGATTTGTCTGAATTCTTGAAGCTCAGTGGAAGGCACCACGTGTCATACTCCAAGGCAGTCTCCTTTTGGCTATTGAAAATTCTGAGTAAAATGCAAAGCAATCGGAGGCCTCCATGTGTCATCTTGGCACTTCTTTAAGATGGTTCGTAAAATGGAGACCCTGAATGAGCGCGAGCTCACCACGTGTCCTATTCTACCAAATTACTCCAATTGCATAAAAAAATGTCCAAGTTTGGGCCAAGCAGTGGAAGCCTCTATGTGTCCTCCTGACACTACTCCAAGGCCAAACCAAAAAGTAAATCTTCAAACGAGCATGTTCACCCATGTGGACAGATTTCTAAGTTGAGGCTTTTTATAGAATTTTTGAAGTGTTTAGATGAGCCACATCTAACCAAAAGGTGCCACGTCCCCTGTAGATACAAGGATGAAAATTTGACTGAAATAAACACTCGTCAAACCGTAAAATACAGAAATGAAATTTCCTTCAAGGACAAAGAGTTTAAAAAGTTACAAGGCTCAAATACATTCCTCAAGGACATATCAACTCATTCTTCTTCAAGTATTTAAGTTAGAAAAAATAAGAACAAAAAATTCTGACTGTGGTAATAGAGGGAATGGGAAAACATGAGTTTTTTAAAGGACAGAGCATGAGGGACTCAAAATACAGACCTTTTCCAGAGGAACAAAGAAACTAGGAGACAAATATGGACCCATACATGATCTTTGACCCAAGGACAGACTAAAAATGGCAACAAAGACCAGCCAAGCACAACATGGGGAAGGATAAAAAGACAAAGGCCGTAAATGAATAAATTTTCAAGGGCACAAATGGGGCAAGACAATTTTGAGCACCAACAAAATGTATACCTGACAAGTGTAGTTTCAATGTTTGAGGCGTTTTTGATTTTTTTCATGGGTCATTATTTTGTTTAACTAACTATTGGAAATAACAAATTCTAATATATCTGGAAATAAGAAAATTTTAGTCAATTGAAATCATAATCAAATAACTTTTAA
This sequence comes from Taxus chinensis, assembly GCA_019776745.2. NCBI lineage: Eukaryota > Viridiplantae > Streptophyta > Pinopsida > Cupressales > Taxaceae > Taxus > Taxus chinensis. The sequence continues at coordinate 17,482,036 of CM034150.1, forward strand.
TCTACTAAAATCAACATGTAGAAGGAAATGCATTTGCAGAATGAAATTATTTCAATCAGGAATTGTAGGAATTGAAAATACTTAGAAAGTAAATTTGCAAGAATTGAAAGTACAATATAAATAAAATACAGTGAAAGAAATGCTACTCCAAATACTGCAATGCTAAAAATAGTTATACTAAATTCATTACTATAAGAAAGCATGGACATAAATAACAACACAAAAATCTAAGTCCTTTTTCAAGTGGGTTCTTTCTCTTCCTCGGTTTGGTTTGTTAACATAATCTTCTCAGAAAAACATGTCTTTATTGATCAAAAGAGTTCCTTACAAATAATTGAAAACAACTTACAATATACACCTCTTACATACATATATCTCTATTCTCTACTACACTTTCCTATCCAAACATACATACACATAACATATCATAACTCAACATATTTCAAATCAATCAAGAATATAGTTTTATAGCTCTCTCCTCCAACACATGCCCAAGAATCTAGGTGGTTGGATATGAGGGAAGTTTTTATAATTTTGTTACAACTCATAAAAGAGTACTGGGAACCAAGCTCCCTATTTCTAGCCTTCATTAACTTCTTCAAATTATCCTTATAGTTGAGGGGACCATGTCAATCTATACTATGATAGCTAACACTAACTGTTACCATGAGTTCATTACCCTGCACACATCACCACATATCTCTTCAAGGCAATTAGTTGGAGAAAACCATATTCAGTAGTCCACAATATTTAAGAATGATAAAATGCATTGTTTCCTACTTTGCAACTAATCAATTCCAACCATCCCATGCATTAATCAGTGTGTTTAGAATAAAAATTATTATAATTTGTGATATAATGGTTCAATCTATGGACTCATCAAACTCAATGTATTTTTAGTGTGTGTGTTTGAGAAAACCATATTCAATAGTCCACAATATTCAAGAACGATAAAATGCATTGTTTCCTACTTTGGAACTAATCAATTCCAACCATCCCATACATTAATCAGTGTGTTTAGAATAAAAATTATTATAATTTGTGATATAATGGTTCAATCTATGGACTCATCAAACTCAATGTATTTTTAGTGTGTGTGTTTGATAAAATTATGTTCCTTGAATCTAGGTTTCCCTTGTTTTAGTCACACAAAGATAACAGGCTACAACTACTTTCCCCCCAAGATGAATGTGTGAGATGGAATTCAAAAATAACCCATCCTATGTAGTGAATGATGCAACTTAAATGCAGTGCTTGAATATTACTCTTTGCACAAGCAGTATACATGAAGTATTCATCCAAATTTCCCAGCCCCTAATAATAGTTAGTAGGTCATGTATATATATGATTCCCTTTGTTTGAAATGTGGAGGATGATCTAAAATGAGTTACAAAAAAATCACGGTAGAATAACTAATTTACGAACAATTTAACACACAATATAATAGAAACAACTTTTCTAAGTTTAGATATAGGTTGAAATAGTATCCTAAGTCTTCTCAATTGCTAGTACTTTGTCAACTTGTTGATTTTTCTCTTATCAAATTAATTATATCCATTTAGGATGTTGTTTAGGAGTCTTTGACAACTTTAAATAGTTGAAATAATATTTATGAACTCGTAGGACCTTTTACACATGACCATATCACTGAAAATATTCAAATTTTCAAACTTGTTTTTTTGGAGGAAAATTTAAACTATGCATATTCAACCTATTTAAGAATAAATGAAGTTTATGTGGCTTATTATTGACTTTTAAAACCTTTGAAGACACCCTCACACCATGAATAAGACAAATTAGTATATTTACATCATGGATATAGGCCTAATCCTAATGCTTCTACATAAAAAATGTAGAGATTAAGAGGCAAGTATAAGAGTTACTAGATAAGGGATTGATTAGAGAAATCTTAATTCTATGTGGTGTACCAACAATTTTGACTCTTAAAAAGGACATAGAATGGAGAATGTGCATAGATTTTGGGGTTATTAATAAGATAACTATCAAATACAAGTTTTCACTACCTAGAATAGATGATTTATTAGACTGTTAGAGTGGAGCACAATACTTCTCAAAGGTATATTTGAAGAGTGACTACAATCAACTAAGAATTAGAGAGGGTGATGAGTGGAAAACAATATTAAAAACTAATGATGGGTTATATGAGAGGCTAGTCATGCCTCTTATCTTAACCAATTCTGCTAGTACCTTCATTTGGTTGATGAATGAAGTACAAAATCCCTTTAGAGGTAAATTTAGTATTGTTTACTTGGATGATATCTTAATTTTTAGTAAATCAAAATAGGAGCATGTGGAACATCTTAGTAAAGTTTTGGAAATGCTAAGAGAGGAGAAATCGTTGATTAACCTTAAGAAGTGTAGCTTCATGAAAACTAAATTGGTTACATGTGATTTATTGTTTCTAAGGATGGATTAAGAAAGTATCCAAAGAATGTGAAGGAAATAATGGAATTTCTAATCAGAGGAGTGTATTTAAGGTGAGAATCTTGTTAGAAGCACAACCACTGGGAGGGGTAAATCAATGTGCCCTAAAAATTTCTTTCACATACACTTTAGCATTCATCAACTATCAATTCAACTTAATCATTAAACATGCATTCACAAAGAATCATAACCAAACATGAGAAATAAGAACACAAGAACATAAATACACCATATATAAATGGGAAACCCTTGAAGGGAAGAAAAACCACTGAAAAAAATCTTTATACAATAATGAATCAAATTTAATTGAGCACTAACCCAACAAGGATCACCAACCCCTAATAATTTTTATCCAAAGATCAAATCTATGGGTAGAGTTTTCCTAAATATCCTAGGATAATTACAGTATGGTCAAGGACTCCATGAGTTTTCCTTCACCCAGTTGAACATGAAAAATGGACTATGTTGGAACAAGTTAATATTCGTAGAAGAATCCAATTAAATGAGTAAAAATAAATGCAGCTGTCCAATCACACTGCGACACATGGCAAAATGAAATTGAGAAAAAGAGTAAAAATTGGTTTTATGACTATGGTCTTTGACGCTCATTTTCAAACGGGTGTACCCCACTATTTGTTGGATTGGGGCCCTCAACAGGGTTTGACACACTTTTTTGTCAAAGGGATATATTTTCTGCTGTTACTTCATTATACTATCCACACAATTTTGTATATATTTTTTTCTATGTATTTGCAGGATGTATGTGGGATATATTGCATGGTATTGTAATGCATTATATGGGGACTGAGTTTTATTATGGCCTAAATCACCAGCACGGTGAGATGACACCTCACCACCCACACCATTTGGACCTAACTTGCCACAATAATCAGTCATTACTATAGTCGACCTCCACGTATGCAATACAGGTCGAGCCAACTCATCATACACATCCACGATGAGCCATATCTCCAATGAACAACTCAACATATCCACAATGGCAACCCAAGCTTATCTTATATACATACTGACCAATAAAATGTGGCCCAAAAAAAGTGGCCAAGCCAATGTTAAACAATCATTTCACTATGTTTAAACCTTATCTCACCATTCCCTGGTCAATGAGGGATATTTTTTTTATTTGGTAATTCAAAGGCCAAACATGGTGGTCAACCGCTTGTGGGGAGTGGAACCCATGACCTATACCAATAAGCACCCTCACTAACATGGCGTACCATAGGATGTAGTATAAATAGGAGACACTTCTATTTGAAGGGTAATGTGAGATGACTGTGTACAAGCCACAAGAAGGAAATTTTAAAAAAACAACTATTTTGAGGCACTTAAGGGAAAAATCAGAGCTCACAATGAACAAGTGAAATGTTCATAATTCCAGTACGCTCCTGATGATATCGTATTTTTCCCAATATGGAGTATTTTTTATGTCATTTGTGTAGTAGAAGTCACTGAAAGATAAGATTATGAAGCGAAGTTTTTCTTGTAGAGACGGGAAAAAAATGGTAAGCACACGTTGATTGTTTTTAGAGCTAACAGGTTCTTAGGGTATTCTTATGCAAGTTTTGAGTTTCATTAATGTTTGTGATTTGCTTTTGAATTGTAATTCCAAGAAAAAATTAATGGAATGGTTCATCTGAACCAAGGGATGTAGGAATTCTAAACCCCATAAGCAAATATTGGTTTGTTTGATTTTTCCTTTCAGTTTTACATTTATATTATCATATTTAATTGTAGGAATAAATTAGATTTAATCAGTTGAATGCATTTTTCATTGAAAACTATAATTTATGGGAAAATTAAGAAATCGGGTATATTGAAAATCAACACGGTTCAAATGAATAACTAATATGAATGTTTAAATTTATTTTTTAATTCACATTTGGATCAGATTTTAATTAGAAAATAAATTAGATCGTGAATCAAATTCAATTAATAAAAAGGTTAGAATATGACAAGTATAAACGATCTTGGTAAACAGTTTGAATAAATAGAGTATTTACTTGTATTTATGGATCAAGGTTAGTAGAGCAGCAACCCTACAAGGAGAACCAACCCCTAAATTTAGTAGAGAAAAAACCCTATATGGAGGCACCAACACCCTAGATGACTCAGCCACCTAAATTTGTTTGTCACCTATAGAATTTTGTCACAACAACTGATGATGAAAACTATTCAACTCTCCTTTCTTCTATCATATTCAAATCTACCTTCTAGGCTTCTTCACACAACAAGCTTCTTCACCAACCTAATTAGGTCATCTAATCTTGAAAATAATCTACTTTCCACCTATTGAATCTTCATAAAAACATATCTTCCTTCTTTTGATGGTCACACAAACCTTCTTCACCTCTACACACGTCCCTCTTACTTGCTCTTTCTCATACTCATAGGACTACACAAATAGGTCTTGTGAACTTGATTTTGTACATTACTTAAGCATCATACATATATAGTTAGGCCTTCATGGAGTATAGATAATTATATCAATATGATAACATCATACACAAGCCTCCTTAGGTTGGAAATAACACCTCATGCCCACATTTCTTCATTAAGACACAATTAGGCCTAAACGCCTAAAACAACTCCACCAAATCCATGTCTCCTTGGCCCTCATGGCCATATTCATCACTTCAAAACTTCTTAGCTATATTTTCAAAGTCCACTTCATGCATCCTAAATTTTTGACTCATCCTGCAACCCCATTTAATATTTTGAAACCACTCATTAGGAAATAGTTATAATATGTATATGCACTTAGAAAAAAAAATCCTCAAATATGAAGTTCAAACATCATCAAAAAACCTCAACCATGCATGAATTACACATGAATAAAAACTTCATGACCTTGGGTTCATCACCAAATTCTTGTAGCATCATCACTTAGGTCAAAAATTCCTGAGAACAACTTTTCACCATGATAACCAAAATTGTCACACTGCCCCCAAAAACCAGTACAGCAAGAATGACTTCCACATACCTCCTAAGGGATAAACCTTGTTTTGAAACCACCCTAAACATGTAATATAGATTCCATATTTTCTCAAACATCCATGTATTCATCTAGTCCAATGAAAAAATTATGATTTATACCAACTTCTTCAAAAACTTGGAGTTTTTTGTGGGGTCCACTCATTTTCATGACACACCAATCCCATAAGACAAAGGTGAACAAGTCCACTAGATCCTCCAATCATCAAACTAGGTAACCTAATCCATTCTAAGTCATTTTGAGAAAATATTCTCCATCATTACCTAACTAGGGTTTATGACATGTTTACCTTCTTAACGATTGTTCATAAAGCTTTGCCCCTTAAACCAAAAACTAATCAAGAATCTTGGGATAGGACCCTTCCCTATATACCATGAAGAGTTTGGTCCACCATATAGAGTTCCCACATGCCAATGAGCATCAAAAATTCCTTCTCAAGCTAGGTTTCTCATTTACAGGAGCTCGGTAGAGGTAAAAACTACATTTCTTGCTTTTTCCTACAAACTAGGGCCTGAAACTTTGTCCACACCTCTAGGAAAACCTAATACATCTTCCCTAAAGCTTAATTTTTCATTCTTAACTCATAATCGTATCATCTCACCTCATTAGGCCACATATGGTTTAAGATAGGTATATGTACATACATAGAAAGTATGTCCAAACCTTGTAAACACACTCTAAGACACTTATGAGTGTCTTAACACCTCATCCTCATGCTTCCCATGCTCTCAGAATGATTTAATAGCTTCTATATACCTTTGAACCACCATGAAATACCATCCTACTACATGTATGTTGACTAAGCAACCTAATTAGGCTTCGTGATCATGATTCCACCTTCTATGTTTACCACCTCATGACTTTTTCACTCTTGAACACCTTCAAGATCCTCCAACAAGATTCATAATATCACTAAAACATCCACCTAACACTGTAATACCTATGCAATCCACTACACCTACTCAAGACACCATGTCACCTCATCATTGGTAGACCAAGAAACTCAACAAGACATGACATTAATGAATGAAAATACCAATCAAACTTTATGTCCCTTTCTCATTTTAACATCAATGACACTTATTGACATCAATATTTTTCATTAATGACCTATGACTCTTAGCCACATCAATGAAAACACTCCATGACTACTGATAACTCAACACCTTCATCATCACACTTTGACATCAATGAAAACACAATGCCAATGATCTCCCCCTTATCATTGATGAAAAACACTCTTCATTTTGATCCTTCTCCCCCTTTTTACATTAATGAAAAAGGGTCTTCATAAGCTACTTTTCTGATCAATAATGAAATTCTAATACCAAATATTCCAATAGCTAAATTATACACTTTGAGATCATTCCTTTCTTATGTAGACAACTTGAACTCATCATGCATATTATGATTATCTTGATTACTATCTTTACTCTTTACTGCCATAGGGATACAAATATCCCCTTAGGTATATGTGTATGGAAGCATTACAAGACCATGCTCCCCCTCACTCATGCATATCTTCTTCAGTTGATACTAATTTCTAGAAACAGTGAACACCTCTACTTACCAATAGTATGGTATTCAACTTCCATCCTTGTCCTCATGAGCTTCACAAATTTTAGCACTTCACTTTTTCTTGAGAACATACCTGATTTAGTTGCTCCCCTTGTCTTTATGCACAAATACTTTGTATTGCTTTCCTACACTTAGAGATAGAATATTACTTTCTTATCCCCCATGATTCCTTGACTCCATTAATAACTTTTGGATATAGGAATCACACCCAATTCCTTCCTAAGATGTTCAAAATATTCCTTTGCTAATGGCTTTGTCATAATATCAACAATTTGATCCTTAGTTGATACATATTCAAGCTTGACACTTTGTTCATTTAGTTTCTCTCTTAGAAAATGATACATGGTAGGAATGTATTTGGTGCTTGAATGCATGACAAGATTTTTTGACACACTTATTATACTTGTGTTATCACAAAAAATAGGAATGGGAATTTAATACACTACATTGTAGTCTTTTAGGGTCTATTTCATCCTGATCACTTGAGTACAACATGAAATAGTTGCACTATATTCATCCTCATAAGTGGATAGAGATATTGACCCTTGCTTCTTGCTTGACCATGAACTAGGAAATATACTAAGAATAAAGCCCCTCTCATAGTTCTTTTCCTATCATCTTGACTTATTTCCAAGTCAACATCAGTATAGGCTAACATGTCAAAATATTTTTTTCTTGGATACCACAGTCCATACTCCATAGTCCCTTTGAGATAGATAAAAATCCTCTTGACTTATTATAAGTGACTTTCCTTTGGATCATATTTAAATACCCCTACAAGTCATACCACTTGCATAATATTAGTCCTAGAAGTGGTATAGTACAGTAAAATTCCAATCATAGACTTATATATTGTCTGATTCACTTTTGGTGATTCATCTTCTTTGCGTAGCTTACACCTTCTAATCATAGGTTTATTAATAGGCCTAATGTCCTCCACTCTAAAAAATTTCAACATTTCTCTTATATACTTTGACTGTGAAATGAAAATACATTTTTCCAATTGAATGATTTGTAAACCAAGAAAAATGACAGCTCTCCTAGCATTGACATCTCAAAATCCTTCTTCATTACATCACTGAAATCCTTAGTCATGCTTTTATTATCTCCTCCAAAGAGAATTTCATCTATATGAACCATTACTATCAACTGATGGTCTCCTTTTGTCTTTATGTATAGATTGTTATATGTTTCTCCTCTTTGGAAACCTTGGTCTAACAAATATCTATCCAATCTATCATATTAAGCCCTAGGGGCCTTTTTTAGACCAAAGAGATACTTTTATAATTTACAAACATATTTTTGATCATATTTCAATAAAAAACCTTCAGGTTTCTCTATATATACTTCCTCTTTGAAATTACCATTGAAGAAAGTTTACTCTACATCTATATGGTATACTTTGATTTCCTGGAAACATGCATAGGACAAAAATAATATTATACCATTGTTGGTCCGAAAATCTGTCGCTTGGGCAGATCTATGGATAGACAAGCCAACAGTGTGCAGGGCATAGCCCCTCTTTGAGTCAGTAAAGTGAAACTGGTTTATTGCTATTCCACCAGCAGGAATCTGTGCAAGTCTCACAATATTCCGCCTTTGGGGGTTTGGGATCTCATCCCAGTAGGGTGTTTCCGACTGCAAAAAGAAAGGAATGAAAGAGAGGATGAAGGAAGAGCAGGTCCGAAGGGAGAAAAGAAATGAATTCCAAAGCAGAAAGGTCAGAGGGTTTATGTTTTGGGATTGGTAGTAAACAGAGCCAAACCTACTTGCATAAACGAGAAAAGTAATACTGATGAATAAATGACAATAAAACAGAAGTGGGTCCAATAGAACAAGCAGACAGATCTAACGTAAGAGAGATCCAATGCAAATAACACACGTATTCAGCACAAAGTCTAAATATTGTATTAATAATTTTTTCTGTTACAAAAAGCTCAAAGTCTTTTCTCCTCACTTCTATTTTTCATCTGAAAGATATCCACTCATCCACAATACAACAAGTATTGGGGTATTTATAGAAGAAGGAGAGAAAAGAAGGCAAAAAGGAGCCAACCACCTATTTACAAAGATATTTACAAAATATCTCAAAGTCATGTTGACTTTTGACAACTTGATGGATGACATCATCCCATGGTGCAACATGGATGATGTCATCTTTTGTGCCAACATACTTTAGATATTTACAAAAAGAAAGTCAAAGAAGAGAGAGAAGAAGAAGAAGAAGCCACTATTCATCATCGTCATCCTGCGGCCGAAAGGGAGTAGCCTGCTTTTGCTGCTCAGGTGACGCGATGTGGAATTGAGCGCGGTATTCCATGAACTTACTGATCATGGGCCCTAGTTGATCCTGGAAAGGATCCTTGTGTCGCTCACTGATAGCCTTGCAAGTCTCTCGCTCATCTATGAGCTTCTCTAGGAGTTTGGAATACTCTTTCTCTGCTTCTATGAGGAACCCGATGAAGTCCCGACAGGCCAGCAGGTTATTGATGGACTCTGCATCAAAAGAGACCTCTGGCCCCAGCCCTTGTGAAATGATCTCCTTGAAGATCTGGATGGTTTCCTCAACTTTTCTTAAGGCGAAGGAAGGAGTAAGCAACCCTGGAGACATGTTGAGAATGATTTTTTCCATTTGGTGCATCGTGTCCAGGGCTTCTTCCTTTACCTTATCGATTTTTTCAAGGACAAACTCCAGTTGATCCATCCGGTAGTCCAAAGTGGAAATGACTTTATTGAGGGCCCTGGGATGGCCGAAGATGCCGAACTTAAAAAAATCTTCGGCTGAACAGTCGAACATTTGTTGAAAGGTCTCATGCTGCAGCCTAGCATGGTCCAGCTCTTCAGATATGGGTCCTGCTAATGCTTGGAGCTCTTTATTCGCCTTTATGATGTTTAGATATAAATCAGAGAACTTGGCGATCACTCTTTCACTATCTTTGAGGATATGGCTCCTCCAAGTGGAAACTGCCATACCCTGCTCACCGATCTTTACATATTCATTAATTTTATCCTGGCTCAGAGGCTCAGGAGTCTTGGTGGCGGTTGAGGGAGGTGCACAGCCCATCTTCTGTAAGGCTTGGAGCAGATGTTTATTTTTCTCTTTCAGTAGCCCTTTCTCTTCTTTTGTTTCTTGAAGCTTCTTGCAGAGGGCGTCAACTGCAGATAAGGCTTCTCCTTGAAGGCTCTCAGAAGATGTACCCATTGTGACTTGAGTCACTGTATAATCTGTCGGAGACATATCCTTTTTATCCTTGAGGGGATTAGGGTATGCGATCTCCATCACCCTTTCTGCCAAAGCACTCTGAGAGAAGCATGTGACAGGCTTCTGTCTCTTTTCCCCTTTGGACAGGATTATGGAAAAGTCCATCGGAGTGATGGGAAATTTCCTTTTCTGCTGACTTAAGTGCTGGGAGATCCAGGCTAGACTTATGGGAGAAGGGCCGCAAACAGAGAAGGAGACAACTGCAGTAGTAGAAGGGAAAAAATTGGAGACACTTGGAGGCGGCATCGAGAGGGAGGCCAAAGAAGTGCTCAAGGGAGGAAGAGATACTGCAGGAGAGGAAGACATAGGAAGGGAAGGGAGCTCAGAGATGAGGGAAGAAATGGAGGGGGACAGATCCGCAAGAGAAGAGAAGATGGACGAAGAAGTGGGAGGAACATTAGAAGAAGGGGGAGAGGACACGACCAAAGGGATGGTCGCTTGAGTCACTCGAGAAGGGGAAGGAGGAGAAGAAGAAGGGACAGAAGGGACCTCGGTAGTTGCAGGAGTGCTGACATCCTGAGTGGATGGGCCTATTGGAACATCTTCTTCCATTCCTTTCTCTGGGGAAGCCAGAGTTACAACTTGTTCTGGTGCAGCGGAAGGAGGCCTTTCAGGAGCTTCCTCTTGAGTGGTGCTGGATTCACCCTCTTTGCCTTTTCCTTTGCCTTTAGGCTGCTGTTTAGATCGAGAAGGTGCGTTACCCAATGGGGAGGTTGTGAAATCAACCCCGAGGTAGATGAGTCTGTTCATTCGGCACCAATGCTCTGTTCTGCGTAGAGTTTCTTTGGCCCTTTCCTCAATTGTCTGAGGTTCTTTGTTTCTATCAGTCGCCGCAAAAGGCCAATTGTCCCCACCTGTATCAAGATATACTTGACCTACTTCCTCATCAGTAGTTTGGAAGCCTTTGGGGATGATGGCTACCCCGTATTGGATGATTTCTGCCAATGCCAAACGAGAATGGTCCTTCCTCCTAAGTTCCACTTCATGATATAGGTCGATGTAGATATCCTCGATCTAAGGGATGTGGATTGGATCGAGCTTAGCCCTCGGCAGACAATTCCTCGGGTCGAAGGTGGGTCTTGCTGGGAAGTCATGTTTCAAATTGAGCAGCTCCAGCTCTGCAAACATGTCTTTTGCCTTGTGATGAGAAAGACATGTATATCTACCCACTGTGAGGGGGAAAGGAGTTCCACCCTTCTTTCTTTTGAGGCACTTCTCATGGTAGGTGATTAGTTGTCTTGACAGCTCTAGTAGAATCAACTTGGGTCCAGGATACCTTGGCAGTCTAGTTGGCTCTCCTAAGAAGTTAGCTGCCCTCAGATAGGTGAATGTGGGGAATTGGGTGAACAGGGCCCCCCATTTCTCAGTGGCTGTCACTATGCTCTTGGTCGTGCGACCGTAAGTCATATTTGGCCTCAATAGGCAGATGATGAAGTAGAAAAATGCATCGTTGATCTTGGTAAATTGAGGGATGCTATTTTCCAGCCTCAATTCTGGATAGTATTCATATAATTTGACCTGGGGCCAAACCCCACTCCGCATCAGAGCTGGATAGTCCCTTTCAGAAGCTGCAGCGTAAACAACATAGGAATTCATGTAGAATCTTCCCGTTGTGGGGAATTGTTGCAGCTGTTCTGAAATCGTGCTGCTTATAATTTCTGCCCATTCAAAGCGTTGATCAGGCACATTTTTGTTCATGGTTTCTAAATACCGCAACATCCATTTGTGGAAAAAGTGGGCGTTAGGAAGCCCAAACACCCTGTTCAGGAACATGATGGTGTCACTGAGCTCCTCTGAAAAATCACTGCGGTGAATTATTTGTGGCCAACAGGCACTACCTTTTTATTCTTCATATAGACTTCATTCATCAGCTGCATGCACTGATCTTCATTGTCGTCCCATGCCTTGATGCAATCCTCTCGGCTGACGGCCACAAAGTGCCGGTGATGAGGAATGCCGAGTATTATCTCAAAGTGGCGGGCGGTGAGGTTGATTACGACCTCCCCCTTTTCATTTACGACACACCTTGTGTCTTTGTTGTAGCACCGGACAACCATCATCATGAATTCATTGTTAACATCGCTGACTGGGATTCCTCCAGCGAAGTGCAGGGCACTACCTATCAGCTTGTCCATCCATGGACTTCTTATGACCTTCTGAGTCCTGACCCAGAATTCCTCCATATTGATATGTCCCAACTCTGAGTCTCTAATGTCCAGGTCACACTCGGCCTAGGAGTCGGGCATTCTGACCCTCTGATACTTATACTTCATTTCTTCCTCTATGAGCTTGGCCTTGCCTTTGGATTTGGTAGGCCTCTTGCTTGATGTTGACATATGTTCTTCTGATTTTAATTGCTGATCTGCAAGAATAAGACGTGAAACCCAATCGAAGAAAGCCATGTCAGCTGCTTGATTTTCCATTGAAATGCTGATAGAAGAAAGAGTCAGCAATTTTGATGCCTCGGGGCGCATGGCGCACAAATATTGTAGATTGCAGAGCTAAATAGGTAAGGCGCATAGGAAAAGGGTGTTGCAAGGGAACAGGATGCGCCCGTGGCGCATGTATCTTTCATGTTGCATAGAACTTTGGTGCGCCAAAGGCGCATATAGAGTTTGTGTAACATGTGCTTTTGGCGCGCTTAAGGGAACTTGGCGCGGCGCATGGAGGGTTTGCACAACATGATGTTGCTGCGATGAGGAACGCGCCTGTGTTTTTATAGCTTAACACTTGGCGCATATGAAAGAGCTGTTACATGGGCGCACGGTGTGCCAAAGGGTGCAGGAATTCTTTATGTTGCATACAAGTTTGATGCGCCAAGGGGCGCATGGGAAGCATTTGCAGCATGCGAGGGAAGTGCGCCATGAGGGCGCAACTATTTTTGATGTTGCATGGTGTGCCAATGCACCTAAGAAAAATACAGGTTTCTTTCTTTTAGGTTTGATTCTTCAGAGGGTTTCCACATAAGGCTAAAACTCTCTTTGCAAGTTTTACTGGGGTGATAGAAATGGCTTTAAACCAAGGTTTCCAACCTACTACCTCAGGACAGAGCTTCCTCTACTAGCAGATCTGGAAAGAGGAGGAAAATGTGGAAAGACAGCAGGGGGGTGAGCAAGATCATAATTTATTCCTCTTTTTTACAAAAATCAATTCTACTCTCAAATAGTCAAAGACCACAAAAAACAAACGCACGAAAGAAAGAAGGCCACTTACGCAGATATAAACGATGAAAAATCATGAGAACGGGTCCACAACGTGATCGAAAGTGACAAGGCAGGTGCGCTGACAGGGTCAGAGAAAATAATGAAAATAGTCACGTGATTGCTCTGGTGACAATGACAGCGTAGACGCACCTATATATAGGCGAGGTAGTAATAAATGTGCCACCAAATTCTTAAAGGGGCGCACCAAATGAGCTGTCGACATGAAGATATGTGCTCCTATGGCGCACCAGAAGTGGTGTTGATAGAAGTATATGTGCGCCTTTGGCGCACCAAAAAGAGGCGCAACAAAAGTTCTATTGACAGGAAGGTGCATGCGCCTTGGCACACGCAGGGAAGCCTCAACATAGAGAGGCGCACCAAAATACCTGCTAACACAAGAAAGCATGTGCCAAAGGGTTGCAAGGGGGCGCATCAAAAGTTGATGTTGCATAGTCATTCTATGCACCCGGAAAAAAAGACCAAAAATGACTAAGTTCGGAAAACCAGATTTCCCGGAAAGGGATTTTGCAACGTTCCGAACGCAAGGGGTCCCTAACGAGGGATCGGAACAAAACTTCGGTACGGTTATCTATAAAATTGCCCTTGCCAATTTTACGGGGATAACAAATTGTCAGGGAAAGATGGGAAAAAACTTAATCATTCGCCCGTGGCAATGGCAAAGCAAAGCTGGCAATTCCCATCTTATTTCCCCATGTGGGAAATTGGGGAGAATTTTTGTCAGTTCGCCAACCGGTTGTGTTAGCAATCAACAAAAGAAATCCCGCAAGTCTAATTTTATCTAAAAAAAAGAATTATTGCCAATTAAGGGGAAATCACGGGTATGGACTGAGCTTTATTTGGCATCCCTGGCATGATTTTCGGTAAAATTTTAGATTTCCCCCCAGCAGTATTTCCTGGAGGCGAAATTACTTACCAGTCTTCCCCCGACAATTACACACCATATTCCTTGTTACGAAGAATTTGAGTGTAATAGGATTATCTATATTAATATTTATTTAATTAAAGCACCCCAAAAATTAATAAAATTGATCTCTTATCAACCTTAAAGGGTAATAAATATAATTCAATTAATTATTAACGCAGTTATTGTGTGACTTGGCATCCTATGGAGCAGTTCTTCGACCTTCTTGACACATGGACTCGAAACAAATTTGACCATTTTTGCTTATCTCCGAGATTTAAGACGATCGCGGCGAGGGGTAAAGAAACACATGAAATAGCACTTTTGAAAATTACTCCAAAATATCCAAAATTTAAGTTTCATGCTTCATTAACTCTTGCGAAGTCAAAATTAGCTAGATAACTTCATGTCCCCTGATGCCAAACAATTGCTCCTTACTCACCCCAAAGTGTTCTAAATTAGTATACATAAAGTACCATAGGGGAGCATCTCACAGAGTCTTATTTCTACTTAAGTCGCCTCAAATTACTTGTCCAACTCCAAAACATAACATATAAGTGACAATGAAGGTACAAACCACACTCCAATAACCATCAACGTCGTTTTAACCCCTTCAGGCATAGTCCAAGGCTAAGACGGATGAAAAGCCTCCTAGGACATCATTCTCGGAAATGGGGACATTACAGCATAGGAGGTGTTCATAGCAGCTAAGTATGGTCTTATAATAGGAGGTAGCTGGTGAGTACTTAATCATCAAATGCATTAGAGCAAATTTGACCTCCCTTTATTAGACCTCACAGGTTGTGATCTTCAGGTTGCTTCCCATTCTCAACAAATGGCTTTGAAGTCATTGTATACTTTTGAAGTATCCTCTGATCTTAACTCTATCATTTGGTAAGTCATTTATTGCTGTCAGTAATCTTTTGATCCTATCATAAAAATAACTTTCATTACACTTATCTTATTATAGCATGTGTGCATTTTTCACATCCTATAAGGATTGTATCTAACTTTAGATTTTGATACAGATGAGTGAGAGATATTTCTTGGCTAGGGAACTTCCTCTAGAATTATTCTGAACACAAGAAACTGGCATGCTTTACACAGTCTCCATGTTAGGTTTTCTTATGGCTGGAACATGTTTCTTACATACTTTTGACGATGAAAAACTGTATCGATTAACTAAATCAAGACATTGTATGCCTTATGTAACAGTTTAATTTTGAAGTCATACTAAAGAATTTAATCATGAAGAGATTTAAGAATTTCTCTAATTATGGGTGGTTTAGGTATAGTTTAATCGTAGACCAAATTTCTCTTATTTGTTTATTTTTTATCTTAACATTTCTCTCAAGGAGGTTATAAAATCAAAAGCAAAAGTTTCCAAGCTATTACAAACAAGACATGTATACTACAATGACCATTTATTATCGAAGTCAGATAAAGAATTTTTTGTTTAACATTTCTATCATATTTCAGTCTATCAGCTCTTTCCAAGCTCACTTACCGATACAATGGGTTATTCCTGTATATATGAGAATAAATTCTAAGCAAAAAGATTACTCTGACAGAGTGAAATCTCTCTACGAGACAACCTATTGAAGAAAGACTAAAAGAATTATAAGTGACGATTTAACGATTTGTGTCCACTTTCGATGAGCGTATACTGATCAATTGGATGGGGCAACCTGAAAGTATGCAGACTTCGGTACAGACCTGATACCACCATAGACCGATCAGCCTGAAATTCATGATTCACACACGTATAAAACTTTACTCAGAAGGAGAGTCTATGCCACAGAATAAAAAGCAAAGATCTAATACTTATCCAGAAAAACTGCATGTGTATTTATGAATCGTACAAGTGAGTTTCCAAAGGATAGGCTAAGTCATCATTTGTGATTCACTTACAAACTCTAAACATGCACTAACAGTCTGTATTTCTCTCAAGAATTCTTGGTCATGATGATTTCATTCATTTGCACCAAACGTCCCAAAGAAATAGTTATTTACATAATCTGCATAAACAGTCCTAAATGAAAAACCAACAAATACAACTATTATTAGATAATCAGTAAAATAATAGGGAGATTGAAAAAAACTGTTGTATCATTATTTCACTACTTATGAACCTAAAAGAGAGCAATATTGTCTTGCAGTGTAGAAGCAGTTTATAAGATTACCTTTGTCAGTTGAACCCATCCTAAGCATTTATGAAAATACTAACAATAGGACAGGTAAACATCAGAAATTGCTACAACACCTAATTTGCAGTTAGGAGATCTTTATTAGGGGGGGGGGGGGGGGGGGGGGGGGGGGGGAATTTTGTTATTGATTTATACCTATTATAATGTATAGGAAAGTAAATGTATGTTGCAACACAATCGCAGGTTATTATGAACTTTATTATTGGAATCCCGGGTATAAATTGCCATACAAGTCATCTACTAGAAATCAGTGGAGGAAGTTGAACCTCCCTAGTAATGAGGGCAATGGTTTGCCTGTTTTCCTTGAGAAGTCTTCGTATTTGAATATTTATACTCTTGGAAATCAATTATTGTGTTAAGTTCTTGGAGCAAGCCTTGTAAACGAGCAATATGGGTCTTATGAATAAAGAACAATGTAGCTTACTCCAAGTCCTTGAATAATTCTTCCCTTTTAAAAACTAGTTACAACCGATTTCAGTATCCAAGTAATTAAATTAAATCAGTAAATTATTCAGAATTTTAATTGTCGAGTGAGACTTTATAATATTTTATTAAATACCATAATGAAAATACACGTGTTCAATTCCATTTGGGCATTTTAAAATCATGTTGTGCCTGTGATACATGTGAGGCCAATGAGACCCAAGATGAGGTTCGGTTGAAAGCCCCAGATGATATTAATTGGCCAAATAAGAATAGATAACACAACCATTCTAGAGGGCAAATTCATTTAGCCTAACAATATCCTAGATTCCATAGCACACTCCCTAGTGCGTATGAGTCGTCAAAAACTTATTCTATCATAGAAAATTAAAAGCATTTTTATTGGTCATCAAGCATAATGGCATGGTGTTTCTTGAGATCCTAAATACCTTAGGTATGACTTTCTCATGCCATTTATTAGTGCAATTTTCAAAATGATCTAGTTGAGTATTTAAGATAAGTGATGGATTAGTAAGTCCCTAGTACCCTAAAACTAGACCAATGGCATTTGGCAATTATCCTTGGAATTTATCTTCAGCCCATTTATCCATTGTGCACTTAAGATGAAGTAATTCTGTACACACATCTCTGTCATCATCTCTATATACACATTTGGACAAACTAGGTCATGACTTAGTTACTCAGTTATTGACCGATCAAAAACCCACTTCTACCTTAAATATAGGACACTCTCTGTGGACATCTGGCCACCAGTCTCCAACAAGACAAACATCGTAAGACGACCATGATGGACAAATTCATTAGGGAAGGGATTTGTCTTTCATTGTATTAACAGTCACTGGTTGGGTCAATTCACAAGTAGTAATGCTCAATCAACCTAGGTGGTTAAACATTAAGTTGAGAAAACCTATTCACAATAGATCACCTATAAAATCACAGCGGTTATCCTACCCAATCAACCATCTTTGGGATCAACCTAGGAGATCACGGCCAAAGCTTTATGGACCCAGGAGCATTATGAGAAACTCTCTCAGAGGCATGAGTATGAGGCCAACACTCAATAATCTGGCAATACATCATGTATACAAGGTGCCCTAGGGCATTTACAAAGAGTATATCCCACACACAAGTAGGATCATTTCCAAGTGTATAAAGAGGCCTCGTACCCTGAAGGGTATTCAGTCTGCCAAAATGGCGATTACCCTATGTGCACATCTCTGCAAACATTCATCGGGTAAGGAACTATGAAGGGTATGATATTCCTCTTCGGATTGTGAGTATGCTATGTATACGTTGTGGGGGATAATTTCAACCCACTCAGACTAACCCTGATTTAGTGTCTTCAATTGAGAGGACAGGACTAGGGTTACTAAAGAAGAATCAACTAAATCAATTGAATTGTCACACACATTGTGAAATTTTATGAACACAAGAAGTGAAGCTACAAATGTCACAGATTTATCATTAACATGGGAGAAGTGAGATTCAACCAATACCCTGACACAAGACAATGCCATCTTAGCTAAAGGGCAAATCCATTCTAACAGCAACTTTAAACCCTAGATCAAAAAGACTTCAATCCTCTTAAAGTCACAAACTAAACCTAGATAATTCACGACAACTAAATGCAACACTATGCACCAAACCTTTCAATGCAACATGTTCTAGATTACTATGCACTCTGTCTCAGCAGTACATTTCAGTCTGACCCCTAACTTTGCACTTCCTTGTATCTCAGCATCTTATTAGAGCTTGTATAACAATCGATATTATACCAACAATAGGAATGACTATCTCAGGATCATGTGTATTTACATAAAATCAAATTTAACTTTATTCTACTTCTGAGATGGATTATTTACACATATGTAATTAGAGTGCTATAATGAAGATTAAACCATGCTCATATTACAATTCTCCATGCAATACCAACAACACTTCTATTGAATGTACATGCATCTTACGGCTTCATGTCTCACCCATTAGGGTTTCCAGATTTCATCTTCTAGGGCTTGGTATTCAGATTTAAAATTTTGATTATACAAAAAATATTTCAATGACCGAATAAGAATGCAAAACTAAGCATTTTAAGCTGCTTTGCCCTATTTGTTGGCACATAGTTCACTATTTTGAATAATATGACATACATGGGAAAAAACATGGACTTTTCCAAGAATATACTTTCAAAACCACCTTGGAGTCTTTTATCAAGCTCATTTAAAACAAGATATTTTAAATGACAAATCCTGGAAGTAAAATTTACATGCTCCTCTCTCATTTTCCTTAACAGGATAGAGTTCAAATTGGGTCTTAAAAACTGATTGTATGTAATTAAAAATCAACATCATAGCCTAAAAATATACATTTATTGTCAAATAAACTTTATCCACTTCATTATTTTTAAAAATAGAAGAATTTTTCAAGTGGGTAATGAAAATAATAGACCAAATGCAAGAAAAATATTTCAATGATCTCACTATACTGGTTTCATCATAAGCTCAAACTCACATACTTAAGTAATGCATGCATGCATTAAAAAATGACACATATTGGGTAATTTTTCATCATTTTATCCAATAGTAACATACTTGCGAAGTCTCGCCACCTACTCACTCGAAATGGAGGAGACAAAACACATAGCTACATAACTAACAGCTAGACAAATCTCCAAAACCAAACCACTCTTGCAACAAAAACCACAAAAGACTCAAAACTCCAAGATTTTTCCCATCTTGAGGCCATTAATGAGGTAGATGTAATGCTCATGTACCCATTCAATGTACCCATTATGAGCCAACCACTTCAAAACTGCCACCTTCATACTTTCCAATTATTATGCCTAAAATACTTCAAAAACCAAAGTATACACCATAGTCTAAAACAAGGTCACAAGGTCGAATAAAACGGTGGCCACTTTAAATATTCTCATCTAACAACTTATGCCATCCCATATCAAATGTTTTTTATAACAATTCAAAGTGATATCAACATTATCATTTGAAACACATATGTCCAGATAATGCATATATCAAACTTCGGGTAAAAAGTAGTGCAAGATGATATGATCAAAATCATATAACAGTTTAACAATATTATCAAAATGATGGAAACCATTCGTAAAAATCATCAAAATATGTGAAGTGGAAGCCTATCAATGAACTTAAACAAAACAGTTATCACTTCAAACCCACCACATATTCATCATATCAATCAAACAAAATTTCATTTCTTGAATGGAAAGAAGAGGTATACCATAATATGAGCCTGAAAACAAAAAAAATGATATCAAAAAATGAAAATTAATCTCCATTATCAAAAACATGTAATCGTTTTGATGAACAAGATGACATATATATAACCTCCATAAATCAATAACCAACCGATAG
Source organism: Taxus chinensis (assembly GCA_019776745.2). Lineage (NCBI taxonomy): Eukaryota > Viridiplantae > Streptophyta > Pinopsida > Cupressales > Taxaceae > Taxus > Taxus chinensis. The sequence continues at coordinate 17,502,493 of CM034150.1, forward strand.
AGGAAAGAATGCCATGAAACCACTTAATGTTATACATATACATACATACATACATACATACATACATACATACATACATACATACATACATATATATATATATATATATATATATATAATTCATTAAATATCAAGTGCTCCTGCCTAACTTATCATATATGCATGCAGTTAAAATTTCATATAATGAGGATATGGAAGTTTTAAATGATTTTTTAAAAAAAGGGGGTATGCAAAATTTTGTCAATAACACACACTTCTTGGTAATAATCTAGACCAAATTTTCAATATTCAGATGCCCCGTCCTTTTGTGTCATATCCACCCTTCATCACCCTTGCTCATGAAGAATCTCTCTTTCTTGATTTCATTTAAGATGTACATGTTGTTTATAGTTCTTTTGTCCTTAGAAAGCATCTCTCTTGTCTTGACTTTTCTTATGTCACATCCATTGTTGTGAAATGTTAATGTGTGCCCTTGACTACACATTTGACTAACACTAAACAAATTGTGTTTCAACCCTTCTACATATAAAATATTTTCATTCAAGGTCTTTCCATTATCCAAGCTGGAGGAATTGTTGGAGCTCAAACTTGCACCCATCTCAGATCAGGTTGAATTGAGTTGTTGAGGAAATAATGGGACTGCCTCCAAGTTGTGAGACAAACCTCTAGAAAATTCCGCTTCCTCTACCTATTTCTACTACCACTACTACTCCTAATGCTGAAATGAAATCCTAAGATAAACATGCCAAGGGACCAGGGATAGAAGGATATGCAGAAAGGTAAAACTAATCTAAGGAAGGTGATGTCTCCAGAAAGAAAGGGGTGTGAACACAATCATATTTGAGTGAAAACAAAGGAAAATGTGCAAAGGAAGGCTAGACATGTGTAACACAAACTAGAACGAAGTCAAACAATCATTTTCATGGGACACGGTTAGAAAAGGAAATGCAATGGATGTGAGGAGGCACAACAAGCACACAACATAAGGGAAGGCAAGAAATAAGAATAAAAACAAGTTAAGGAAGAAGATAGCCACAAAATGATGCTTTTATTACTTCTAGAAATTCATAGTCTACTATAATGGCGTATGACGCTGATATCCACATGAAAAGACTAGATCTAAAGGTCTACAACTAAAAATGTAAGGCAATACCTATACAAACTAAAAGAGTCCAACCCTTTTTTAGTAGCAATGCTCTTACATTTATAAAATAATGAGGGAGAGAAGAGGAGAAAGGAGGGAAAATTTGATTTAAATCTTCAAACACCAACAATCTATAATGAATGCCTGCAAATCCACCTGTAAATTTGTCAAATGTGTTTCCCCATGTTTGTTTGGAATGTAGGAGAAAGAAGGAGGAAAAATCTAAATCAAATCTAGTGGTTTGAGTAATCATATCTTTTATTAATGGCTTAAGCGATTTTTTCCAACTTCTCACCCATCCAGTCCCGCCAACATTTGAATTCAAGTGATCTAGAGTGTAACCCATGTCATTAGCTATTTTGTCATTTTCTACCACATGTCACGCTTCAGTTGGTTACAAGGATTTGGCGCCCTGTTGGCATACTCTGATAGGTTGCATGTGATACACTCATTCTATCAGGCTACCATGTGACATAGAAACAAGCAGAAAAGGAGGTGTGAAAGAAGGCGCAATAGTGTGTGTGGAGGGAAGAAAGAAAGGAGATGGCGCACAAAATTGATGTGTGCAAAAGAATTGGGAAAACACCTATAGGAGATAAGCATGTAAACATGGTGTGAGAATTTAGGAGGTGATGTGAAAAACTAAGGAAGGGGCATGCTAAAATGCTAGGGACTTAACTAGTTTTGGGAAGCAAGTCTAAGGCACGCATAAAGGATACATGAATTGCATGGAGAAAGGTGAATGCACACGATATAAATGGAAGAAGATGAAGAAAGGGGGAAATAAAAAATGGAAGGCATGAAGCATGAGAAGAGCATGGGAGGGCGCGCAAGGGACTGCAGCCACATAAACTATGCTAAGTAAGAAACCAAAGGGTGTGCAACCTGCAATGTATGAACCTTAGAATTAGAGTGTGGGTGTAATTTGTTAAAAAAACCATGGGATTTATTTTGGACAATAGTTTGACAAATTTTGGGGCCATCGGCTTACTAGATGAAGGAGATCAATATCTTAGAGCATCCATTGGGCATGGATTCAATCTAAAAATATAAAACTTTGATCTGCAACTATGAAAAATTATCCCTGAGGTCACCTAAAGCATTTCTCTAAACTCTTTTGTAAATCCTTCAAAAAATTTAAAACTATTGGAGGCTTACTGAACTTCTGAAATTAATAGAAGAGCGCACACAACAAGCATGTGGGAAGAAATAAATTTGGACAAGCAGAACAATATATCGAAAATAATATAATATATACAATGATTCAAAAAAAAAACTTAATGGAAGGGTTTGAGATAAATCTCATTGACTAGGATTGATAGTGCACCTTCATTAAGGTGAGACAACTTGAAATAATTAGCCCCCTTACACAAACTAATGATGTACAAGCCACTCCAAAGTGCATCAAAATTTTAATGACACCCTAATTTGGCTCTATCAACATCCCATTTTAAAACTAATATCCCAACCTTGAAGGTTTGAGGCTTATCCTTTCTGTCAAACCATTTCTTTGTTGATTGTTGATGTTGTTCTAGTTTGATCATGGTAGAGTTCCTTAATTCTTCAAGTTCAATCAGTTCTTCCATTCTTGTTTATCTATAATTTGTGCCCTCAAGTTCTAGTTTTTGGATGAGCTCTAATGAAGGAAACTCAAGAGATAAAGGAATTTTGGTTTCCTTTCCATAAAAAAATTTGTAAGACAAAGTACATATTTCCTTCTTCATCATGGTTTTGTCAACCCACAGTACGCGTGAGACCTTTGTGTGCCACTATCTTTGGTTGATATTAATTATGCACTTCATAATTCTGATCAAGTTCTTGTTTGTTGACTCTGCCAAGCCATTTCCCTGAGGGTAGTAGTTGGAAGAATTCTTCAAATATAATCCAAGACTCAGTGCCTAATATGTAATTTTAGTACCAAGGAAGGCCTTTTCATTATCAGAGATAATGGTTTGAGGAATGCCAAACCTTGTTACAATGCCCTTGAAAAAGTCAAAGATGAATGACTCGGTTGATTCCTTGAGTGTGACAGCTTCTATCCATCTAGTGAAGTATTTCGTAGCTGTGAGCACCAACTTATGCCCAATGCTTGAAGGAGGATTGATCATTCCTATGAAGTTAAGACCCCAATGCGCAAAAGTTTGATCCACTTGGATTTTTTGGAGGGACATTGCTGCCAATTTCCTCTTTACTGTAAAGAAAACACATTCTTTATATTTCATGACCCACTTGTGCACATCTGCGAACATGGTAGGCCAAAATTATCATGCCTTGATGATCTTCATCACTACTTACTTGGCATAGAAGTGTCTAACAGAGAATCCATCATGAAATTTTTCCAACACTTTGTCAATTTACACGTCATTAATATACCTCAATAACATGACATCAATATTCCTTTTGAAGAGAGCACCATCAACTAGTGCTTATGGAATAGACTGTAGCCTCAAATGCTACCTCTTTACCTTGGAATAGAAATAATGAAGTATCAGGTTCATTTTGCACATCCTCAACAATCTGCTTACAGAGCACATTGCCTCTAACCATATTTTTGGATTTGATAGTCACATGATAATCCATGATTTTGGTCGCCCATCTTTCCCTTTTCTTGTTGATTTCTACTCCCATGATGAAGTCTCTCACACTTGAGTGTGAGACTAACACCTTGATATGGTTTATGGCGAGCATAATTTTGAATTTCTTTAGTGTACACATGACGGAATAGACCTTTTTTTCTATGTGATTGTATTTAAACTCATAATCCTTCAATGTTTGACTGAAGAAAGTGAATGGATGCTCTAGTCCTTGTTGATTTTCTTGTGTCAGGATAGTAACAACACTTGCATCAGCTCCGTAGGCATAAAGGATAACATCCTTAGAATAACCAAATTGATCAGTGTTGGCACATAAGCAATATCTTTCTTGATCTTGTTAAAGCTCTATTTTCCTTCTGATGCCCATTTGAAGACCATGTCCTTCTTGAGAATAAGGTTAATGGGCCTAACCAGTCCTAAAAAGTTAGGAGTGAATCTCCTAACAAATTTGATTTTTCCTAGGAAGGACTGCAAGGCTTTCTTGTGCGCGGGTAAAGAAATAACAAGGATAGCATAAACATGCTTAGGATCACTAAAAATACCATCCTTAGAGACTACATGTCTAAAAAAATTTCCTTGTATCATAGTAAAATTACACTTCTTGGGGTTAGGAGATACCCCAAATTATTTGCATCTCTCAAAGAATCTTTCAAAGTGTGTCATATGATCCACATTTTGCTTTGAGAATACAGTTATATCATCGAGCTAAACCAAGATGAACTTGTTGATGTATCCATTAAAGGAAATTTCCATAACACACTGAAAGGTTGCATCTACATTTGAAAAACCAAAAAACATCTTTTGATATGCATATGTTTCCCATTTAGTTGTAAACGATGTTTTGAATTGATCTTCCTCCTTGACCATGATCTGATTGAAACTAGAATACCCATCCAACATGGAAAATCTCTACGTACTAGCCACAGTCGACAAAATCTGCTCCATAAAAGATAAAGGATAATGATCATTTAATGGAACCTTATTTAAATCTCTAAAATCGATGTAGAGTCTGATTTCACCATTCTTCTTGCGCACTAGAATAAGATTCGCGACCCAGGTAGACTATTTGATGGAAAAAATAATCTTCTCCTTAATGAGTTTAGAGAAATCTTTCCTCATGAGGGGATCTATCCTCGGATTGGCTGGCCTCTACTTTTGTCTAACAAGCTTGATGTTAGGATCAAGGTCAATAGAGTGTTGAGCGACACTTGGATCAAATCTTTTCAGATCTTCATAACCCCATGAAAAGATATCACTTTATTTCAGGCACAAAGAGATAGCCTATTTTTCATCATGCATACAATATTTACTCAATAGCTTCTCTTTGCCTCACGTAATAGTGATTGGGGAATAGTATTCTTGCTCCACCCGTATATAACGTTCTTCACCCTTGAACTCATCATCAGGGCTGAAAATTTTCTCTAGGGTGACTAGTCCTTTAGGAAACTTGTTTGTCTTGAGTTGAATTACAAGGTCACCATAGTTATCATGAAAGTCATCTTGCATGCTTAAAGAGAACTCAGCTCCATTTTGAATGAACTAGATAATCTATCCATCATTATCGAACACTTTTCATCTAGTCTCATTATCTAGAATAGATGGCCTGATCACCATCTTGATGTGTTGCACACTGCCTATGACAAATTCCTTAGCAAGAGAAAGCTACGAACCAAGTGTGGCCATTTAATCTACTTCTTTGTTCAATTTTTTTTGCACCACCTGCAGATTCAGAGCATCAAAGATCTCAAGGAGGTCCTAAAATCTATGTTTATAAGCTTTGAGAATCTTATTCTTTATCATATAGTTATTTGTGACCTAGTGGATAACCAATTATGCATCCCCAAAGATCTGTAACACCTTAATCTATATACTTTCAATGATGACAAGGTCACACACCAACACTTCATACTTTGCTACATTGTTGAAGCATGCAAAATGTAATCTGTGTGCAAAGAATAATTTCTCATCCTTGGGAGAAATGAGGATAACACCTGCACCTATGCCATTTCTGCTTCTGGAGCCGTCAAACTACAACTTCCATAGACCATAATTTTCTTCATTTTGCTTAAGTGCGTGTGGTGACACATCTTCTTCTTCAAGAATATGATAAATATTGTTAGTTTTCAAACTTGCACCTGTGTCTCAGAACGGATAGTTACGAGTTGTTTGAGACAACAATGGAACCATCTCCAAGTTGTGGGACCTTGCGTGTTTGAGACAGATCTCTGGAGAAGGTCAGTTCCTCTACCTAATTCTACTATTACTGCTACTCCTAATGCTGGAAGGGAAACACTAAGTAAAATGCCAAGGGACCAGGGATAGAAATCTAACAGAATGGAAAACTAAAAAAAAAGAGGTGATAGCACCAGAAAAGGAGGGATGAGCACTACCTGTTCTGAGTGAAAATGAAAGAGAAAGCATTAGGAAAGGTTAGGCATGCGTAGAACAAACTAGCAAGCATTTACACCATCAATTTCATGAAACACAACAAGAAACAGTGATGCAAGGAATTTAAAGTTGACACAACAAGCATGCAATGAAAGAGGGAGGAAAGAAAGAAGAATATAACACGCTAAGGTAGAGAATAGCCACAAAATGATGCTTCTATTACTTCCAAGGATGCACAGTCTATCACAATGATGCAAGAGGTCGATATTCACATTCATGAGCTAGATCTAGAGGTTTGTGACCATAAATACATAGATATGGAGTCCTTAGCGAATGCTGGAGGAGAAAAAATGTCCAACCCTTTACAATGAGCCAAGATCTTATATTTATAGATGAAATTGATGAGGGAAAAGAGGAGGGAAATATGATTTAAAAACTCAACCACCAGCCATTAATGCTTATAAATCTACCTACAATCTATAAAGTGTGGTTCTCCATGTTTGTTTGGCATGTTGGAGAAGGAAGGAAGGTATATCGGATCAAATCTAGGTGATTGAAGCAATCAGATCACATATTAATGGCGTGAAATACATTTTCCAGCTCCTTACCTACCAAATCTCATTGATATTTGAATTTGAATGGCCTAGCATGTAGCCCATGTCAGAAGCTTTCTGAAAAGTCTGAGCGCTCAAGGATATGAACACTGGAACAAATTTTTTGACTATCAGAAGATCTATAGTGCAAACTAGGCATGCAAGACCCATGGCGCACGCGAGTTGGCTGAAAAAATTGCCAACTATTGATTTATTTTGTCGTTTCTGCCATGTGTCACACATTGGTTTGTTGCTAGGATTCGACACCCTAGTGGTGTGTTTTGATAGGTTACGTGTGATGCACTCAAGGTCTGATAGTTTCCATGTCACACAGAAGAAGGCACAAAGGCATGCACGTATAAGATTGAGGCGCGGGAGGAAAATAAAGAGCACATGTAAAGGTAACGTGCAGGGGAGGAAAGGGAGAAATACCCAAGGAAGAAATGTATGGTTAAGGTGTGACTATTACAAAAAATGTGTGGGGTGCGCGAGAGTGCCAGGGACTTAGCTAATTTTGGAAGCAAGTGCAAGGCTTGCACGGAGGATGCATAAACTTCTTGGAAGAAGGTGGGTGTGTAGAAGGTGCACGCCAGGGGAAAATGGGACAAATAGGAAAAGGAAAATAGAAGGAAGGAATAGAATCGGAGTGCACAAGGTGCACAAGGAGCCAAAGAGATGTGTCAATGAGATAATTGAAGTGTGCTCAACCCTAAAATGTAGAGCTTTATAGCTAGAATGTGAATGTAGGTTGTACAAATAACTAGGGGAGTTATTTGGATAACAATTTTGGTGACTTTCGGGGCCATTTTCCTGCTAGATAAAGGAGATCAATAACATGGAGCATCCATTGGGAATAGATTTTGCTATGTATATGAATCTTTAATCTACAACTTTGAAACAACTATCCCCTGAAATCACTAGATGAAACATTTCTAAACTCTATTATGAATCCTTCAAAAAAATTTGAAAATTGTTGGAAGATAACTAACATCCTAGAAGCAAATGAAGAGTGCATGTAAGAAGAACACGAGAAGAAATAACTATGTACAAAGCAAACAATGTGAGCGCAACACACTTGGAGGAATGAAACTACTCTAATATATACATAATGATGCACAAAACTTAATGGAAGGGTTTAAGATAGATCCCATTGACTGGGATTCGTAGTGCACCTCCATTAAGATGAGATAACTCAAAAGAGTTAGCCTCCTTGCATGAACTGATGATGTATGGGCCACTCCAAAGTGCATAAAACTTTAAATGACACCTTGCTTTATCTCTGTCAGTATCCCATTTTAAGACCAAGTCCACAACTTTGAAAACTTGAGCCCTAGCCCTTTTGTCAAACCACTTCTTGGTTGCTTGTTGATGATGTTCTAGCTTGATCATGGCAGAGTTCCTTGATTCTTCAAGTTCAACCAGTTATGTCATTCTAATTTCTCTTTGGTCCGCACCTTCGAATTCTAACTACTGGGAAAGTGAAAGTGAATTCAACTCAAGTATCAAAGGAATGGTGGCCTCCTTGTCATAAACAAGCTTATAAGGAAAATTTTCTAGAACCTTCTTCATTGTGATTTTATCTACCCAGAGCGTTCACGAGACCTTTGTATGCCATTGTCTTTGGTTGATGTTCATTGTGTGCTTCATGATCTTGATCAGGTTTTTATTAGTTGACTCTACCAAGCCATTTCCCTGAGGATAATAGTTGTAAGAAGTCTTCAAATATATGTTAAGGCTCAGTGCCCAATCAGTGATTTTAGTACCAAGGAAGGATTTTTCATTATTAGAGATAATGGTTTGAGGAACGCCAAACCTTGTTATAATTCCTTCAAGGAAGTCCAAAATGACTGCCTCTATTGATTCCTTGAGTACAATAGCTTCTATCCATTTGGTGAAGTATTCTATAGCTGTCAACACCCATTTGTGGCTAGCACTTAAAGGAGGATTGATCATGCATATGAATTTAAGACCCCATTGCATAAAAGGATGGTCATCTTGGATTGGTTAGAGGGGAAGCGTTTCCAATATTTTCTTACCTACAAAGAAAGTGCATTCTTTTCATTTCATGATCCACTTGTGTGTGTCCATGAAAATGGTATGCCAAAATAGTCCTGCCATTATGATATTCATTGTTTTGGTCTTAGTAGAGAAGTGTCCACTAGAAAATCCATCATGAAATTATGATAACACTTTTTGAGTCTGCACACTGTCAATACACCTCAGGAGCATGCCATCGAGATTATTCTTGAAGAGTAGGCCATCAATCAGAATATATGGGATTAAATACAACCTTAGATGTCTTCTCTTTGCCTTGTTTAAACCATGAGGATATGCACCCTTAGAAAGGAATGTGACCATCTATTTCATCAAGTCGTGCACGACAAGGGCTTCATTTTGTTCAAGTTTTGTGCATGAGATCTCATTATCTAGGAAAAATGAAGTCCCGGGTTCATTCTACACATCCTCAGCAAGTTGTTTGTAGAGCGCACTTCCTCTAACTATATTTGTGGCTTTGATAGTCACATCATACTCCATGATTTTGGTCACCCATCACACTCTTTTCTCGTCGATTTATGCTCCCATGATTAAGTCTCTAACAGTTGTGTGCAAGACTAGCACCTTGATGTGGTTTATGGTGATCATACTCTTAAACTTCTTGAGCATGCACATGATGGAATAGACCTATTTCTCTGTGTGATTGTATCTCAATTCATATTCCTTCATTGTCTGACTGAAGAAAGCCACTGGTTGTTCTAGTCCTTTCTCATTTTCTTGAGGTAGGACAACAACAATACTTACATTAGTGCCATAAGCATAAAGGATGAAATCCTTTGAGTAATCCAAGATGATGAGTGTTTGTGAGCAAGAAATATCTTGCTTGATCTTGTTGAAGTTTTCCTTTCCTTTTATTTTCCACCTGAAGGTTGTGTCCTTTTTTAGCATGAGGGTGATGGGCCTTACTAGTCCTGCATAGTTAGGAATGAAGCGCCTAACAAATTTAATTTTTCTAAGGAAGGAATGCAAGGATTTCATGTGCAACGGTAGGAAAAGAGCCAATATGGCTGAAATGTGCTCAAGATCGATGGTAATGCCATCCTTCAAAACTACATGGCCCAGTAGCTTGCCCTGCGCCATAGAAAAATTGCATTTCTTTGGGTTAAGAGACACCCCAAAATTTCTACATCTCTCAAAGATATTTTCCAGGTACACCATGTGATCCACACCATGCTTTGAAAATATGGTGATATCATCAAGGTAAACCAAGATAAACTCATCGATGTAACCTTTGAAGGCAATATCCATGACGTGTTGAAATGTTGCACCTATGTTTGATAGACTAAAGTGAATCTTCTTAAATGCATATGTTCCCCACTTGGTTGTGAACATCATTTTGTATTGATCCTCTTCTTTGAACAAGATCTGATTAAAACTCAAATATCCATCCAGCATTGAGAACCTCTGCATGCCAGCCATAGTCTGCAAAATCTACTCCATATAAGGCAAAGGATACTGATCCTTTAGAGATGCCTTGTTCAAATATTTGAAATCAACGTAGAGTTTGAATACACCATTATTCTTGTGCACTGGAACTAGATTCGCAGCCCAAGTAGAATACTTGATTGGAAATATTATCTTCACCTCAATGATTTTGGATAACTCCTTCCTCATGAGGGGCTCTATCTTTGTATTGACTGGCCTCTGTTTCTATCTGACGGGCTTGATACCAGGACCAAGGTCAATGAAGTGTTGAGTAACACTTAGATCAAAACCTTTGATGTCTTCATATTCCCATGAGAATATATCACTATATTTTTGACAGAAAGAGATGAAGGCCTTCTTTTCATCATGTGCGCAAGCTTTACTGAGAAACAACTCCCTTCCATGCATAATATTGATTGGACTATAGTATTCTTGCACTGCACTCATATAATTTTCTTCACCCTTAAACTCATCAACAGAGATGAATATTTTCTCTAAGGTGACCAACCCTTTAGGTAATTTTTTTTTCTTTATTTGTATTACTTGATCACCATAATTGTCATAAAAGTCATCTTGCATGCTTGACGATAACTAAGCTTCATTACGGATGAACTGGATGATCTGTGTGTCACTATCAAACACTTACCATTTGGTGTTTTTGTCCAAAATGGATGGCCTTATCACCATCTTGATGTGTTGCGCGTTCCCTTTCACAAAGTCCTCAGTAGGGGAGAACTATGAACTAAGCACGGTCATTTTATCAGCTTCCTTGTTCAATTTGTGTGGTACCACCTGTAGATTCAGAGCATCAAATCTCTCAAGAAGGTCCCAAAATCTATGTTTATAAGCTTTGAGAAGCTTATTCTTTATAGCACACTTGTTGGTGACTTGGTGGATAACCAATTCCATGTCCCCAAAGATTTTCAGTGCCTTAATCCTCTTCTTTTCAGCAATAAGGAGACCATGTACCAGCACCTCATATTCTACCACATTGTTGGAACATGTGAACTGCAACCTGTGTGTGAAAAATAATTTCTCACCCCTAAGGGAAATGAGAACACTTGCACCCGCACCATTTCTACTTCTTAATCCATCAAAGTATAACCTCCATAGACCATGATTCTCTTAACTTTATTTGAGTGTGTGCAGAAAAATAGCTTCTTCTTCAAGGATGTGGTAAGTACCAAGCCCAGTTTCAAAAGCTTCTGGTTCTTCAGCATATGGATCAAATTTTTGGTCTCTCCACTCACTCATTAAGCACTGGATTAGGAATAGGAGGTGGAAGAGGTTTCTCTTCAGAAACTGAAAATTTCTCTTCTTGGATTAAACAGTTAGCTTGGAAAGGGGATGTGACATATGACTCTACATGATAGGAAAATATTGGCTCAATTTGTATGGTAAATCATGTACCATAGGTTTTCTTAAGTAACATATGGGTCCAATCAGAAGACAAGTAACCTCCCACTGTAACAGTAAAATTTCTTGACAGGAAAAAGGAAAACAAAGGGGGAAAATCAATGATTGACACATCTTGAGTTATTGTGAGGCTTGTACATGCATGAAGGGTTAACTCAAGATCCTTGATGATTCCAAGGGTAGTGAAATTTGAACCATCAAGTTGTAGAACTCCTTTTGTCAAGGGGCTATACTTAAGACCTAAGACATCAGTAATTTTCTTAGCCATAACAGAAGTACTAGCACCTGAGTGAATCATGTAGTTATACACAAGGTGTTTTCCTATTATCAAGGACATATACAAGGATGGGGTTTTGACAACCTTACTTACTTACTCATCCTCTTATTGGCAAATATTGATAGTAGTGTGTGGCTTCTAAACAACCGGGTCAGCATGTGAAAGTTGTGCCAAAGCTTCATGTAACAAGTTGCAGTAAGATGAAATAGTTAGTGCATCCCACATTGTGACATTTATATTTGTCTTTTTCATCTAATTCACAATTCTTAATGGAAGGCCCACTAGCTTGTGAATTTTAGGTACAACAACATTCTTTCTTGATTGTTTAGGTACAAAGGCAGGAACCTTAGCTGGTGTAGAGGTTTGACCTACCAGAGGTGGGGCGTGCACCATTTCAATAGGAGTTTTGTGTGGAGCCTCACGTATGGGAACTTGAGCACTTTTACTACTAGATGCCTTATTTGCATCTTTTTGCTTTTGAGGGTCTGTTGTTGGAATAGAAACCTGCGCACCAAACTTGAACATTCTCTTCTTATATCTTTTGTTGTCTCCAACTTATGCTCGCGATCTGCTTGCATAATCTATAACTTGATTGATTGAGTAAAACTCCTCATTGCCAAAGAATATCAAGTTAGCTTCAGGAGGATCTTGTGGATTTTCATGGTTCTCAGGCTCACTTGTGCTAATGGAAGGTTCATAGTTAGAAAATTTTTAGATAGTGTAAGCCTATGCACACACTACATTAGTGTAGTGATACTGAATGTGAGGCATGTTGCAAGGGAAACACCATTTCGATTCTTGCGCCATATTGTTTTAAATTGGGACAAGTGCTTGACTTGTGTTAGGTGCTAGAAGGGATTGTGCTGAAGGAATAACTTGTAAAGGTAAGTGTGTATTAGCATTCCATTTTTCATTTTGTTGGTTTTGCACATATCTCTAGTTTTTATACTGATTCCACCAAGGTTAATTAATTTGACTTTGCACCTGATTAGATTTACTTTGATAGGCTTACACCTGCTATTTTTGCAACGATATGACCTTATTGGACAAGTTTTTAATCAGGGTCTTCAATTCTTCATCTTCTTTTTGTTACACAGAAGATTAGGACATCAATGTAATTGGTTGCTTTCACTACACTGAAACAGGGGCAATAGAAGGTTGGGGTGCAGGAGACATTTATGAAAAAAAGGCGTGGGAGGTCTAGGAGAAAACTTACCTACTTGGATGAGACTATTCTATTCCCTTATGGAAATGTTTTAGGAAACTGGTAAAGTTCTACCTCTCATGGATTGAATCATGACTAAAATGTCACTATTCAAAGCCCTTAGATAATAAAGAAAAACATGCTAGGATGTAGGTCTCACCACTTGAGTAATTTTGTCCCAAGTCTTCTAGAATCTGATGTGTAAATTAGTCATTTACTCATTGGGTGCCATCTTTATTATAGTCAGTTTCTCCACCAAAGACAAGTGATTTGAATAGTCCTCAAAGTATTTACATAGAGCTATTCTAAGCTCATCTGAGGTGTCAATAGATTTAGGTCTCAAGCCTTGGTACCATTGGAGCTTTTTTCCTTTGAAAGAAGCCGCAAGTAGTCTGACATCAACACAATCATGTGTGATCAAATAGACAAAGCACACATTTACTACATTTTGAATATGCTCGACAAGGGTGACTTGATTTTCTCCCATGAATTATGGAATGCTCTTCAAAGTGGCTATTGGCATATCACGTTGTGCATTAAAATTGAGCAGACTTCCACCAGTGATGTTATAAAATTTCCTCAAAGAAGGAGGTTGAAGTGCAATGGTAGTGCACATAGGTCTAATGTGAGGAGGAGTAGTGTGTGCATGGCGCGCTGGAGATAAGGATGCATAATCAGAAGATCTATTGCATGTGATTCTTGGTGAAATCAGGAGATATTCAAAGGATCCTTTAGCTGCAGCACTCTATCTAGTATGCACTCCTCTCATAAAAGGCACTCTATCTGTTAGAACAGTAGATCTAAGTGTTGGGAGTTGCGAGATGTTTTGAATGAGCCTCAAAAGGCTGGAAATTGCTAAGTCACACAAAAAAACTTAGCAACTGAGAAATTTAAACTTTCAATCCTTGTCCCACAAGGTGTGCCAAAAATTGTTGGTTGTCAAACGTGTACCCATGTCTCAGATCAGATAGAAGTGATTTTTTTGAGACAAAAATGGAACTGTCTCCAAGTTGTGGGACCTTGAGCACTTGAGATAGATCTCTAGAATAGGTCGAATCCTCTACCTATTTCTATTGGTACTATTACCCCTAATGTTGGAAGGGAAACACTAAGCAAAAAGCCAAGGGACTGTCGACACTAAAATTTTCCTCCATAATTTCTATTTCATTAATGTATGTATTAGGAATAGGATGTTGTTAAGTATAATTAGTAGTAGCATCCGATAGAAGATAACGGCGCTGCCAGTACGACACCACCAATAATGTATAGTACGGTAATAGTCAAAAGTACAATAGGAATGTTGTGGTAAAAAGTAAATAGTTGTTGTAAGTGGTCCAGTAATGTTAAAATGTAAAAGTTTAGGTAGTTAGAGAAGTAGGGTCTACATGATTAGGAATTAGAAATATTATATTGGTAATAAGGACAAGGATTGAGGTCATAAATATTTTGTGTATTTTATTTGTAAAAAGTCTAAAAATGTGGAACCCATGTAAAATGATAAGGTTTATCTTATCTTAAAAGATAAGCTTACATGTACAGATAAGAGTTAAGGTATGGAATATGATTCGTCATAGTGAATTTCTTATCCTATCTTAGAGATAAGATGGATAAGCCTGGAAGTTCTATAAAATAGAGAGGCCACCCCCCTCATTTAGCATAGAAGGAAGTAGTGAGAAATATTGTAGGAAGTGTGAAAAGGAAGACATCAATTTAAAGGTGTGTTGAAGAAGCCATTAAGAGGTGTAATTGTAAAGTTTCTCCCATAGTCTTGGTGAAAGGCAAGTGAAGTCAATAACACTTGAAGTACCTCATGGGTGAGATTGTAACAATTTCATGTTAATATTATAATTTACTTTGATATTTCAGATTTGTCATCATTTCGTCTTATCATAGTCGATGGTATTCTTGTGTTATGTTGTTGTTTTGTTTCCAGATTACATTCACCAAACTAAAGGCTGTGCATTAGTAAATAATCATAGCACGAGGAGTTCCCGGTGAAGAATTATCATAGTGCCAGATTGGTGATGACATTTTGGTTCCGTTGCCGGGACCATTCCTCGTTGGTGGATTTTCTGGAGAGATATTCCCACTTAGTCAAAAATCAATTGGAGGGTAACCTTGTTTTTACTATGCATAGTAGTTACCATGGTAAAGTCATTTTTGCCATGAATAGTAGTTACCATGGCAAATTCATTTTTGTTGGGAATAGTATTTACCACAGTAAAGTCACTTTTTACCGTGAATAGTATTTACCGCAGTAACTTCACTTTTTACTGTGAATAGTGTTTACCACAGTAAAATCAGTTTTTACCGCAGTAAGTCAAGTTTTACCATAGTTTACCGTGGTCATTTCTATTTTACTGTAGAAAGGTGTAAAGTCACTTTTTAGTATAGTGATTCCAATTATTTGTGCACATAAGTCTTGTTGATTGTACTTGTGGGTTGGTATTTCACGGTGGTTACTTTTGAAAATGGGAAAGATTCCTGTTTTTTTCAGCTCAATCTAATGAAGATGCTTCTTCTTTCATTCAAGAGTTTAAATGATCTTGTATTTGTAATGGCCTCATAAGAAGGGAACAATGGACTGAATTTTTTCCTACCTTTTTGGATGGTTCAGCACTTAGGTGGTTTGAAACACTAGGTGATAATGTGAAAAATTCATGGGATTTATTAACTGAAAGTTTTCTTGAAGAATTTGGTGAACAACAGAAATATGCAGATCTCATGATCGAGATCACAAAGCTATCCCAAGGAGAGAAGGAGAAGATAAGGGATTATCATGCTCATGTTCTAGAGCTAAGGAGGAAGCTCGATGCCCAGATCCAGAAGGAAGGATTAGCGGATGGGTTGATGAACGGTGTGGATAATCTCCTATGTAAGCACTTCATTCTTGGGATGAAGCCAGAGATCAGACAACGAGTGAAGTATGACCACCCAGCCACCATTGAACAAGCAAAGGAGATTGCAAGAAGGCAAGAAGAAAGCATGGAAGAGGAGCCCAAAGAAATTGTTGCTAAAGTAGAGCCTACACCAGCACCTTTGGTCCAGAATCCACAACCACTCCCAGTGAGCACAAATATTTCTCCTAGTACATCTACTGAGTATGAAGATCTGCTCAAAAAGATGGGTCAGTTAACTATTAATCTTCTTCAAGGAAAGTAATTTAGTTCTCAAGGAGGAGATAGAAGTCCAAAAAGAAATATTTTTGAAGTTGTATGTTATGGTTGTTATAAAAAGGGTCATTATAAGTATAATTGTCCAGATGGAGCTTCTACATCTGGTAAAGGAGATAATGATAAAGGAAAAGCACCTGTGAATTCTTTTGATGTAGTAGATAAGAGCAGAAATAATGAAGTAGATGTGTTTGTAACAAAAAGAAAGAAAGAAAAAGATAATCAAGATGGAAATGATCCTAAGAAGATGGAAGGAGAAACTAGTAAGAAACATAGGAGAAGAAAGTTGGGTGTGCAGGATTTTCTGATTTCACAGGGGCAAGGACCATACTCCATCTTGGAAGATCTATCCAAAAGGCCTGCAAATATTACATATGGTCAACTCTTGGCTATGTCTTCGGAGAAGAGGCAGGAGCTGCAAAGTGGATTCAATGCTCGACGAAGAAAGGAGGTTGAGGTCCCTATTTTGGAGGCAGAGGCAGATCCCTATGCTCCACAAGCTGAGGTATTATGTAATGGTATTTCAATTCATGATGTCTTAGTTGATGGAGGTGCTTCAGTTAATGTAATGACCGAGTCTGTAATAAATATGTTGGGTTTAAAATTGATCGCCCTTCAACACTTATGTTAAGGTCATTAAATAAAGGAAAAACTAAACCAGAAGGTGTAGTTTCAAATGTGGCAATATTTGTTATGGGTGTTGTATGTGTGGTAGACTTTCAGGTGATGAAAAATGGTACTGTTGCATACCCAATGTTGCTGGGAAGACCATGGCTAAGGAGAGTTCATGTAAGAAACTACTGGAATGAAGGTTTCATGACACTTGGACGTGGTAGAGAGAGGGTGAAGATAAATGTGATCCCTCGACGTCATAAGGCAGAACCTATGGATTCAAGTGATGAAACTGATGATTGGACATCCTCTGATTACTCTAGTACCAGTGAAGTGGACACTGAAGATGAAGAAAGTGAGGTTGATGTTTCAGTCATGGATATCCTTCTAGTCACACCAACTCATGACCCCATAAAATTATCTGAAGAATAAGTTGATGATCGTCTCCAACAAATAAAGATTGGTGATGATGTGATGGAGAAGGAGAAGGAATCCTACCTCCAGCTCTTTCGAAGGTACATACACATATTCACTTTTTATTACAAGGAACTCCGTCAAGTAAGTTGGGTAGAACATTCTATTGAGCTGGTAGATGGTGCTAAGCCTATAAAGCAAATGCCATATAGAATGAATCCTAATTTTTCCAAGACTGTAAAAGAAGAAATATATAAGTTGCTTGATGCAGGATTCATATTTGTTGTGGAGAATTCATAATGGGTTTCTCCCATTGTGATCTCAATAAAAAAGAATGGGAAGCTACGCATTTGTGTTGATTACAGGAAGCTCAATAAGGCAACAAAGAAGGATCATTACCCTCTTCCATTTTCAGATCAGATCTTGGACGAAGTAGCTGGCCAGGAGTGCTATAGTTTTGCTGATGGATATAGCGGCTACAACCAAGTTCGTATAGCAAAGAAAGATCAGCTGAAGACCATGTTCACCACTCCTTGGGGAACGTTTTCTTATAGAGTTATGCCTTTTGGGTTGTGTAATGCTCCAGCAACATTCCAGCGTTTGATGAATAGGGTGTTCGAACCCTACATTATGACCTTCATCAGAGTATTTCTGGATGATTTTTGCATCTATGGGAGCAAGTTGGACCACCTGCACTAGATGGAGACAACATTTCAAAGGTTAGATGAAGCATAAGCCTCACTAAACCCTACAAAGTGTGTCTTTGGATGTTCTAAAGGCGTTTTGTTAGGGCATGTTGTATCCAGAGATGGTATTGGTACTGATCCTGATAAAGTTTCAAAAATCAAAGATTTACCATTTCCTATGAATAGAAGTAAGTTGAGATCATTTTTAGGCCATGTGGGTTACTATAGAAGGTTCATCAAGAATTTCTCAAAGATTTCACAGCCACTAACCCAGTTCTTGAAGAAGGATGTTACTTATGAACCAAGAAATAAGGCACATGAAGCTTTTGGACAACTGAAGGAAGCCCTGGTGTCTTCACCTGTTTTGAAGAAGCCAGATTGGAGCAAGCCATTCATTGTGTACACTGATGTCTCAGATGCAGCACTAGGAAGTACTTTGAGCCAAAAGGATGAAAATGGGAATGAACATCCAATTTACTTTGGGAGCAGACAAATGAGCAGTGCTGAGGTAAATTATACTGTAACTGAAAAAGAGGCTCTGGCTATCATTTTTGCTGTAAAGAAGTTTAGAAATTACTTGCTAGGGAAAAAATTTCTAGTTGTAACAGATCATCAGGCTCTAAAATATATTGTAAATAAGCCTAACCCATCAGGGAGGATAGCAAGATGGATAATTTTGCTACAAGAATTTGAATTTGATATTATAGATAGGCCAAGAAAGAAGCATGTCAATGCAGATGCACTCTCTCGAGCCTCTGATGGTTTAGGATCATCTTGTGATGATGATGATTTCCCCGATGCAGCATTGTTATCCCTTGACACAATCCCTAGTAAATACATAGATATTTAGAATTATCTGAATGAATTCAAGTTTCCTGATGGTGCCAATGCAAAGAATAAGAGAAAGATTACTCAAGCCAGTCATCCATATTCTATTCTGCATAGAGTATTATTTCGAATAGGACCTGATGGACAGTACAAGAGGGCAGTTGGACGTGATCAAGGGAAAGAACTGCTAGAAGAATTCCACAATGGTACATGTGGAGGGCACTTCTCTGGACAACTTACAGCAAGAAGGATCTTGGATGCAGGTTATCACTGGCCCACTCTTTTTAAATATTGTTATAATTATTGTAAGACATGTGATATTTGTCAAACACATGGTAACCGTAAGACTTCATCAACTCCATTATGCCCTATTCTTCCACTTGGTCCCTTTGAAAAGTGGGGAATAGACATTGTAGGTCCACTTCCAACTACCTCATGCCAAAATAAGTATATTGTAGTTGCCACAGATTATTTAACCAAGTGGGTTGAAGCTAGGCCATTGAAAACAGCTTCCATGGATGAAGTGGCAAGGTTCATATATGAACGCATTGTCACCAGATTTGGTTGTCCATTATAAATTGTAACAAATCAAGGAAGCCACTTCATTAATGAGGTGGTAGAAGCCCTAGTCAATAAGTTTTCTATTAAGCACAGGAAGGCAACAACATACAAGCCAAGCAAAAATGGATAGGTGGAACGAACAAATTTTGTGTTGTGTCAAATTCTAGCAAAAGATGCAGCCTTGCAGGTACATAAGTGGGATAAAAGGATTCATGCATCATTGTGGGCATATAGGGCAACATCAAATTCAGCAATAGGATACTCCCCATTTCAGTTGGCCTATGACATTGATCCAGTTCTTCCTATTGAGTTTGATATTCCCACTGTGAGAGTTATTAAAAATGAAAGGATGGATGAAAGCGATTCAGTAAAAGAAAGGTTGGTACATCTTCATCTGCTAGAGGAAATGAGGGAAATAGCTAAGGATACAAGCTATAAGAAGAAAATGAAGCAGAAGGAATACTTTGATCAAAAGATCCGGTGGTCTCCATTTCATGTGAATGACTTGGTTCTAGTATACGATTCTAAATACAAAAAAAGAAGACAGAGAAAATTTCTTCCAAAATGGATGGGGCCCTACAAAATAGCAGCTGTGCATGAAAATGGTACGTACCGACTGGAGGAATTGGATGGCACTCCCATTACGAAATGGGTCAACCACGACAAGTTAAATATTTTCCAAGCACCAGAAGAGTCTACTCCGAGGACGGAGTAGAAGCTAGGAAGAGGGAAGATGTCGACACTAAAATTTTCCTCTGTAATTTCTATTTCATTAATGTATGTATTAGGAATAGGATGTTGTTAAGTATAATTAGTAGTAGCGTCCGATAGAAGATAATGGCGCTACCAGTACGACGCCACCAATAATGTATAGTACGGTAATAGTCAAAAGTACAATAGGAATGTTGTGGTAAAAAGTAAATAGTTGTCGTAAGTGGTCCAGTAATGTTAAAATGTCAAAGTTTGGGTAATTAGAGAAGTAGGGTCTACATGATTAGGAATTAGAAATATTATATTGGTAATAAGGACAAGGAGTGAGGTCATAAATATTTTGTGTATTTTATTTGTAAAAAGTCTAAAAATGTGGAACCCGTGTAAACTGATAAGGTTTATCTTATCTTAAAAGATAAGCTTACATGTACAGATAAGAGTTAAGGTATGGAATATGATTCATCAGAGTGGATTTCTTATCCTATCTTAGAGATAAGATGGATAAGCCTGGAAGTTCTATAAATAGAGAGGTCACCCCCCTCATTTAGCATAGAAGGAAGTAGTGAGAAATATTGTAGGAAGTGTGAAAAGGAAGCCATCAGTTTAAAGGTGTGTTGAAGAAGCCATTAAGAGGTGTAATTGTAAAGTTTGCTCCCATAGTCTTTGTGAAAGGAAAGTGAAGTCTATAACACTTGAAGTACCTCATGGGTGAGATTGTAACAATTTCATGTTAATATTATAATTTACTTTGATATTTCAGATTTGTCATCATTTCGTCTTATCATAGTCGATGGTATTCTTGTGTTATGTTGTTGTTTTGTTTCCAGATTACATCCACCAAAATAAAGGTTGTGCATTAGTAAATAATCATAGCACAAGGAGTTCCCAGTGAAGAATTATCATAGTGCCAGATTGGTGATGACAGGACCAAGGATAGAAGGATAATAAAATGGAAAAAAAAACTAAAAGGGAGGCGATAGCACCAGAAAAAGAGGGATGAACACTACTTGTTCTGATTGAAAATGAAATAGAAAGCATAAGGAAAGGTTAGGCATGTGCAACACAAACCAAAAAGTATTTACTCCATCAATTTCATGAAACATAACTAGAAAATGGTGATGAAAAGAATTTTAAGTTGACACAGTAATCATGTAATGCAAGACGGAGGTAATGTTGTCACCTCTTCAGAAGTTGTGCATTCCCATTTCTATTTTTAAACTTTTTTTTTGTTTGGTGACTGCTAAATACCTTTTTGAAGGTCCCATAAGGAAAAACTAGTTCTAAACAATTAGTCATTTTTCAAAATTTTGAGTTTTGATGCTTTTTCTGGCCTTTTGAGGGTATTCAGCTTTGCGTGTCCAAACTATCCTAATGTCCCTTGGGACAGTTGTGCAAGTTTTTCCCACTTTTGACACAAAATGGATTTTTTAGCTTTTCGCGTCCCAAATTTCCTGATGTTCAGAGAGCGGTTTGTGTCAAATTATTCCGACTTGTCTGGTTTCAATTTATTACAGCTATTTCAGCTTTTTGTGTCCCAGTTGTCCCAAGTGTTGTTTGACCGCCTATTCTCCAAAAACCCTCCTTTACCAATTTTCATTCATTATAGGTATTTCAGCTTTGCACGTCCCAATTGTCTGGATGTCCCTTGGGAAAGTTATGCAGGTTTTTTCTGCTTTTACCGTAAAATGGGTTTTTCAGCTTTGTACGTCCCAACTGTCCCAATGTCCCGTGGGACATTTGGGCTCTTTTGATCCATCTTACCCGATTTTCACTGTTTCAAGGTAATTATAAACATTAAATACCTTATTTATTCCATTTCTGACCTAATGGGGTTTAAAATACTTATAAATACTTTAGTAATGGATCATTTTCACCACCTCACTTGCAAAATTACTCTTTACCATTCGAGCTCCTTCTCTTCCACCATTTCTAGCCGTGGTCGAGTCATGTTCTATTATTTTCAAATCTGTAGGTATAGAGAAGAAGCTATGAAATGTCAATGTGTTAATCTAGGAACTGAGGATTCTTTTCTCGCCAATATTCTTCTACCATGGTTACATGATGAAGATCAGTTTTAAAGGTAACGAACATTTGTATTCCTTGGAGATGGTTGTACCAAAAATTATCGACAGTGAAGCACATCACATAGATTTGGAAGAATTATGGGCACGAATCAATTTTTAAAACCCTACTCATATGGCTCATTTGATTAAAGATAGTGGGATAACAGAGGCAGGGGGTTTTCAAGTCTCAGTCTAGTGTGTTGAAACAATTTTTTCCAATAGCTCTTGTTTTGATCCTGACACAAAAGAAATTGTTGATCCTCAAGGTCAAGTAGTGGCATGGCTTGATGAAGAGTGCATTCTAACTACCCTCAAGATTCCCATGGTCAAAAATTCAAATAATCTCACCAAGGATCAAGCCCAAGTACTTTTTGATCAAGACAGTGAGAAATACAAAAGTAGAATTGGTAAGTCTTGGTTCACAAACCCTAGGAAAGGAGCCTCAAGGCTGCCTAAGACAAGGTTCAGAATTGATTTCCATGAGGAATTGTCAGACATCATAACTCTGTTGGCTAGAACTACAGGAATTCCCACCGCTAATGAATTTCACTATTAGATGTGCCCCTACATCAATATCATCTGTGAGGGTAAGAAAAATCTAAACTGGGTAGGAATTATCTATGATAATCTGACTAAGAAATTATCACGCATTCAAAGAACCCAAACCTTCTACATGACCTCCTATCTAATGTACTCCATTGTAGCCTATAGGGATTGTTTAGGTTTCTCCCCCGTGATGACAAGAAAGATTCTCCCATTTATACATATCACCCACATTTGACCCCGAAGATCAGTAATCATCACTTTAGGTGGGTGAATGATGCTTTCACTATGTATATTGCCAGGTTATTGGAAAGGGGCACTGCTAAGAGATTTTCAGATGAGGAAAAACATTTAATCAGTACTTGTGGCAGTTTCTTCACCCAATTCAAAAAAATAGTACATAAGATTGGTGTGATTTAAGGGACAGCCCCTGAAACTTCCTATATATTGTAGTGATAAGATGACCTCAGTGGAAATTTTGCAAACAATTAGACAAGTTACATGGGACTTGTAGGGACAAGAAGATTGTAGGTATTTAATTTCTAATCATACTAGGTAATTACACCTACAGAACTGCCCTAGATGCTCAAAATGTGGATAGAAATTTCTCATCTCACTCTCCATTACTATAAACCCAGAACTTGCTTTGACATTAAGCAGGTCATTTCCTCCAATTTCAGAATGGGTTATCAACATCTTCTTGATATTGAAGATTATTGGGTAGATTGTTTCGATGATTATGAAGCCATGAAGAGATACTATGGAAGGTTATCTCTACAACATGTTATTGATTCTAGTATTTTGATGTCCCTAAAGGAGGGGAAGATGAGGAGGAGGAGCTAAAATATCTTGAGTATGAAAGATCAAGCAAACATACTCCTATTGAAACCATTGATTGGTTTGTTAAGGAGAGAGATGATTTAAAGGAATTAAATAATCCTATCCTAGTAAGAACTAGACTTTGGTTTGATAGGAAGATAAAAGGATTTAGGGAAAGGAAATCTAGGTCCACTTCACATGATACCCCTACCCCTAAAAAGGAGATACATGTTTCTGCTCCTAAAATAGTTGAGAAATCTGTTTCCTCCCCTCAAGAATCCTCAACTCTAGTGTATACTAAGAAATGGAAAAATCAAGAAAGAAGATAGGGCGGCTGATGTCATCCAAGAAAGTGAATCCTCTCCTTGGAAAGCTCAAGCAAAGGAAACAATTGTGGATTTGGATGAAAATGATGATATCCAAGATAAGGAGCAAGACCAGCATGAAGTGAATGCCCCTGAAGTAGGTAATGAGATGGAAGATCAATAGAGGAAATATTTTAAGGGTCTGTGGAAATATCTACCAAGGAAACTCCTGATTCTAACTCAATTGATACCTCTGTATTAGAGGTGGCTGTTGTTCAAACACTAAGTACTATGAGTGCCTCTACACTTGGGCCCATTGTTCCTTCCACTTCTAATTCCTCATTCTCTCGGGTACAACCATTTCTGGAAAGTAAGAAAAGAAAGGCCACTCCAAGTATAGCTCCTCCAAAGTTTGATGCAGTGGTAGCCCTTCTAGGCACTACTCCTTCTCCCCCAACTAAGAAGGCCAAGGTCACCTCAAGGTTAACTTCATATTCTCAAGGTCAACAATTCATAGAGATTGCAAAGCCCAAGTCTGATAAAGATGAAAAGGACTTATCACTAGGTGATCTAGAATTGACAAAAATTCCTCTTGGAGAATCAACTCTAGAAAGTGAGGTACATAATCTAAAGGAGACTGTGTCTAGGGTGATTGAACGAGTTGAGAAGGGGAAGCAAACACAAGAGAAATTAGAGGAGCATAATCAAATTTTGTCTAGTTTCATCAAGTCCTTATTGACAGAAGATAAGGTTCTTGATCCCACTCCCTTAGCTTCTGTCCCACCTCCTACTATCCTGTCCACTGATGAAATTCTAGTCATTAAAGACATCCATAAAACATGCTTCATTTGGAAAATAAATGTAAGATATGGTTGATGATTTAATTATCACGGGCTTGAATTTTATTGAGGAGGCATTTTAAGGCATATGAGAAAATTGCCAAGATTCAACTAAAGTTTTCTACTACACTCAGTAGGCTAGATAGGGAATTGAAGTTATGGAGTGAGTACATTCAAGACCTCAAATTGATGAGCGAGACTGATGTGTAGATTCTCTTGGATAATAAGGTTTTTGATGATGTTAAATAAAATTTTCCAAACAGTAGGTTTTGAGCATTGACTGGAAAATAAAGGTTTTGGAAGAAGACGTTGGCAAAATCAGATACATGTTACAAAAACGAGAATCTTTTAAAGCATGTGTCTCCTCTGCCTTTTTAGATATACACTTCTAAATTTTCAAGGAAGGTTTGAAAGATCAATTCACCATTCAAGAAATCAAATCTCAATTCAAGGATTTTGTCAGAGAAGACTTGTTTAAGCAAGATACCATCTCTAAGGAGAAAATGAAAGGTATTTTCACTATACAGGCTCCCATCATGGATGCCAACAAAGAATTCTTAGACAATGTAGAATTTGAGAAGGACATGGAGAAGTGTTTGGGAAGTTGGACTCATGCCACTACCAATACAACAATTCCTATGGGAATGGACATAGCTACTACTTTAAAATGATTCAGAAATCAGGTGTTAAAGACAACGAAAGCTTCCAGTGCATCTATTAGTGTTTTGACTTCCTCTTTTCTTTGTTTTCTTATTTTTAAGTACCCAGTTAAGGTGACTTTATCCCCTTGGTTATATAAATAAGAGATAAGTCAAGTTTGTAATATTTAATTAGGTACTAATCTTTGAATTAAAAGAAAGGAAGCTGAAAAGGATCTTTTTAGCCATTTCTTGAGGTCATTTAAAAAACTTTTCTCATTATTGTAAAAGATAGAGATTTTGATATCCAGATGTAAAAAGAGAACATTGAAATACTCAATACAGGAGGAGCTTCACCCTTTCTCATGTTTCTTCTCTTTCTTTTCTTCATCTAATTCATATAAGGTTGTGTGTGTTTAAAAGCAAGAACTTTGTGTCTTTCAGTTGATGAATGTATTTGGAACTTTGTGTCTAATACATGTATGTCATGTGCTTTATATGCATAGTCTAAATCTTATCATTTTATTGGAGCATCATTAAGCTATCATTCTGCAATCTATATATCTGAAAGTTTTCTTCATTCCGATCTCTGAATATTAGTCCTAACTTTTCCTATTCTTTTCTATATTGGAAACCCTTTACAGATGCATCTTAAGGTATCAAAATTCTCACCAAAATATCTTACATATGTTTATATTTTAAATAAGGTTTTTGTCTTTCAATAAGGGAACCTCTCCCATAAAGAGGAGGGACTGTTTTCCCCTGACTGTTGCTTATTTTTGAAAGATCAAATTTTACAACCAACATTTTTTGGCACCCACTGTGGGGCATATATTGTACATCCCACCAAAACAACTTCAAATTGAGCCATGAAGATTGATACCCTTTTAGACATAAGATATACATGAGGTCAATGAGAAATTGGTGTTGAAGATCCAGATTTTCTAATCTTGAAACAACGTGACTTCTATTTAAACCTAGGGATAAATATAACGATACCCATAAGTACTCCCCCTATCAAAAGTAGAACTA
The DNA here is from genome assembly GCA_019776745.2 of Taxus chinensis. Classification (NCBI taxonomy): domain Eukaryota; kingdom Viridiplantae; phylum Streptophyta; class Pinopsida; order Cupressales; family Taxaceae; genus Taxus; species Taxus chinensis. Next base: position 17,528,813 of record CM034150.1, read on the forward strand.
TAAGAAACAAAGACTCACAAACCCAATCAATCCCTAATATTCAAGATTTGGTATTGGCTGGAGTTATAGTTCCTTTACAAACTATTTTTCTAAAAATGGAAGATCATATGTCTTGGGGACAAAGGGTTGTACCCCTAGCTCTTGCTCAACCATTGCATGATCTCACGAAGGGGAGTAGGAAAAGTTTTCCTAAATTTAGAGAAGATGGAAAAGTACACCCAGATGAATACATTTCCGCATTCATTATGGCATGTGGGATACTTGGAGTGGAACATGAAGATGTTTTTGTCAGGATTTTTGTGGAAACATTACAGGATAATGTTGCTGACTGGTTTTATCATCTCCCTGCTGGAGCTATAACTGACTAAACAAACATGAGAACACATTTTGAGGATAGATTTAAACCTGGTGAATATGTACATGCTCTCCACACCTAGATTTCCCAAATAAAGAAGGAACCACATGAACCCATGAGAGAATTTGTGGCCAGGTTCAATAAATTACTTAATAAGATTCCAGTAGCTACTTGGCTTGTAGACCAAATTCAAAAATGTTTCTTATTAAATGCACAATTACCTGAAGTAAGTTATGCATTGAGAAAGGCTAATCTTGTGACTCTAGATGTTGATCAACACTTAGCCATAAGTGTTGAAGATGATTTAATAATGTATGGAAAATTAAAAAAAGAACCTGCTAAATCTAAGGCCTCTTCTTCAGGGAATAACTCAGAGCAATTAGTAAAAAAATATGAAAATGATCTCATAGCTATTAAAATGCAAAACATCACATAATACTCCTTATAAGGATATTCCAAGAAGGAATTTTCAGCCCCGAAATTGATTGTCTCCCCTTCAGCTGAAGCTAAGAAATTAAAGGGTTGCCTCTTAAAGTTCCTGTTAATGTCAACATGTGAAAACTCAGGAACCTGAGGATGAGGATGAAGTTAAAGGATATGAAGAACTTGAAGAGGATGCAAATGACATACCAGAAGAAGCAAGTGACACTCAAGTTAATTTCCTCATTACTGAAGGAGTTGATGATGATGGGGATGATTATGATGAAGTAGTTGCTAATATGAATAGTGAATCATATGTCGTCATGACCGGGAGAACAAATGAGTAAGAAGAAAGAAGTGGTTCATCCCATGAGGAAATCCAAGGAAGTTCCAGTTACCATCCCAATTGTTACAAGAAGAGGAGCTCCCATTCCTACCACTTCTACTCAAAAGGTAAGTAATGTTAATACTCCCTACTTCTTCACCTTCATCTGCTAATAGGACAAACTCAAATGTCAAAACCGATAGGCCTAAGTGTTCTCATCCTTCCAGTATTGACACCCCATTTATCTCCATATCCTTTGACATAATTGATCACCTTAAGAAAACTAAAATCCAAATTTCATAGGTTGAGTTCTATCAAACCCATCCTAATGCCTTTGCTCAGGTTGTTAAATTTGTCAATTCCAAATCCAATTCCACACCTACCACTTCAAAAGGCCTTTTACCCACTCCTACCTCTGCACCTCAACAAAACCTGATGGTTATAGCACCTTCCGTAACTAAGAAAATTGAGCCTTTCTATATCACTTTACTCATAGTTGGTCATAGGCTCAGTAATTATGTCATTGATTTGGAGCCTCAAATAATGTTATGGCTACTAAATTTCTCATGCATTGAGTCTAACTTTGACATGACACATTTTGGTTCATGTTATTCCATGGAGAGTAAGGAGGTGCCATTGGTAGGAAGGATTAAAGATGCATGAGTAGCTTTTGTTGCCTTCCCATAAAAGAGGTTTAAGGCCACTATTTTGGTAGTAGATACTCTCCCATCCTATGGCATGCTATTGAGTAGAAACTTCTATAAAGAAGTAGGTGGAGAGATTCAAATGGATTGGTCGCATGATCTCATTACAGTCAATGGGAAGATGAAGAAATTATTTCCTGAGAGACAGACAGAGTATATTGTGAAGAAGACTGATGAATCCTAAAGCACAAATCCTTTATGAGGATATTGGTCATGGAAACTATATGATCATGTCAGAAAAGGAAATGAAGGTTTCTAAAAAATGTGATGGATGATTCTAATGGGATTTGGATCCTGGAGTTTGATGGTAGTTGTTCTTCAGCTGGTTCTGGAGCAGGAGTGGTCCTATTTTCCCCTAAACAAAAGTCTTATCCTTTTTCCTACAAACTCCAATTTGAAAATACAAATAATACAATAGAGTATGAGTCTCTTCTGTTGGGATTATCAATGGCCAAGGAGATGGGGGTTAAGAATATTTGTTCATGAGGAGATGTTGAACTCATCGTTAAGCAAGTCAGGGATATTTTTCAGGTTAAAAACAAGAGGTTAAACATGATAGGAATCTCGTATGGGATTCTATTGAATTACTGGATGCCTTTTCTATAGAGGTTGTTCCTTGAGAAATAAATACTAGAGCATATGCTTTAGCTGTTTCAGGATCCTTGATGATCCCTCATCCCAACCTTGCTCAGGAGAAGTTCACAATCAAAATGATACATCGGCCAAGTGTGCCAGATAATGCCAATAATTGGAAAGTATTTAATGATGATAAAAATTTGCTTTCTTTTCTTGAACTTCAAGATAATTTTAATCAGTTTTATTTTTAAGGAAGTGAAGTTGCTCCTCGTGAGTTTGTAGCATCCACTGTGCATGAAGAAGGAATTGAGGAATAATCCAATAAATATGGTTGTATTAATCTAAAAGGTAATAAGATACCCAGAGGATTAGTAAGTTTGGAAGATTTGTTTGATAAAAATAACATGTATATCAAGTCAAAGACATCACAGGAGGTTCGTCAATCTACTGAATATGAAAACGTTAATATTGGGAGTGAAGAAGAACCTAAACTTATCAACATTGGCAAATGTTGTACAAAGGAGGAAAGGAATAAAATGATACATTTTCTAAAGAGATATTATGATATGTTTTCCTAATCATATGATGATTTGAAATCTTTCAAACCTAGAGAGATACAACATTATATTCCTTTGAATCCATGAATCAAACCTTTTCGAAAGAAGCAAAGGAAATATAATCCCAATTTTTTAGATACTATATAGCAAGAAATTCAAAATCTTTTGAAGGTAAAAATAATTTTTCTCATTCATCATTCAATTTGGGTAGCTAACATTGTGCCAGCAAGGAAAAATAATGGTGAGACTAGGATTGTGTGGATTTTTGAAACCTGAACCAAGCCTCCCTCAAAGATAAATATCCACTTCCCATGATGGATCAAATTCTACAAGTTGTCACCGGATCTGAGATGTTATCTATGTTGGATGTATTTTCAGGATACAATCAAATTGAGGTCGATGTTCCTGATCAACACAAAACAGCATTCACAACTCCATGGGGAACCTTTTCATATAAGAAAATGTCATTTGGTCTAATTAACATTGGTGCCACTTTTTAGTGGGCAATGGATTTGGATTTTGGGTCCTTAAAAGGAAAATGCATTGTTGTGTATCTGGATGACTTAACTGTCTTTTCTAAGAAAAGGGAAGATCACTTTCAGCATCTTGAAATTGTTCTGCAAAAGTGTAGAGAACATAGGGTTTCCCTCAACCCAAAGAAATATATTTTTGGTTTCAGTGAAGGTAATCTACTTGGACACATTGTTTCCAAGGAGGGGACCAAGATAGAGCCAAAAATATTTCAGGCTATCTGACGGATTTCTCTTCCTACAAGTAAAAAGGGTGTGCATTCTTTCTTTGGAAAGATAATTTTTTTAAGAATATTTATTCCTGATTTTGCAGAACTAACTATGAGTATAGCTCATATGATGAAGGGAAAGAAATCCTTTGGTTGGACTCCAGAGGGGAAGAAAGATTTTGAGAATATTAAAAAGCCAATCACTCAGACTTCCATTCTTTCTTGCCCTAACTTTGGGAAGGATTTCTTGATCTATTGTTATGCTACTGAGAATACTCTGGCTGCCATATTGACCCAAAAGAATCCTAAGGGATGTGAGCTACCCATTTCTTCCATGAGTTATGTTCTTAAAAATCATGAATTAAAATACACCCATATTGAGAAACATGCTTTTGTTGTGGTTAAGGCACTGAAACAATTTCGTTTCTATATCCTCAGTTCCCACTCTATTATTTTTGTACCGAATGCATCTGTTAAGTCTATTCTCACACAAAAAGAATTTGGGACCAAAAGAGGAAATTGGGTGGTGAAGGTGTAAGAGTATGACTTGGACATCTGGCTAAGCAAGCTAGTCTAAGGAAAAGGTCTCTGTGAGTTTATTGTTTTAGGTGTTGAAGATAACTCTTCAAAATAAAATACACATACTCCCACTGTTCTCTTCATTAGTTCAACAAATGAATGATATGTTGACATTACACATTTTCTTACTTATGGAGAATGCCCACCTCACCTAAATGTTAAAGACAAAAGACCTATTAAGTTAATTTCTTCACAATATATGCTTTGGGATAATTCCTTATTTAAAAGAGGGATTGATGGAAGATTTCTCAGGTGTGTGAATAGAGAACAACAAAAGAAATTATTTAAAGCATTTCATGATCAAGCATGTGGAGAACATTTCTCATCCTCTGTGATGGCTCATAAAATCCTTCGTGCAAGCTACTATTGGCCAACCTTATTTCGATATGCAATTAAATGGGTAAGTAAGTGTGCGGCTTGCCAAAATTTTGTGGGAAGGCCTAAGCTAGCTACTCTGCCACTCAAATCAGTGGTGATAGAAGAACCTTTTCAACAATAGGGGTTAGACTTCGTGGGTACCCTTAATCCTCATTTCAGTGTTGGAAACTGTACGTACCCTAAATTGTAAGGTACTGCACCACCATAAAGATGATACACATACCCCGATGATGATACAGGTCTCCTCATAAGGTGTTCGAAATACATAAAAGCTTGCCAGGTATACATTTTTATCCCACATGCCTCACCTGGTCTCCATGCACTTTATTCTGTGCTCTGCCCCCTTTTTCTTGCATTTTGGTCTTAAGTGACGAGACCGCCGCCCTGCACAGGGCGGCGGTCCTATTCGCATTTTTCAGAAAGTTCCGATGATCACGTCAAAACATAAATTTTCAATTTCTATCCACTTTTTTCAGCTACTTTTCTTTGCATTTATGTTTTGGCCGCCCTGGGAATAGTGTTTTCACTTTGTTTAATGGTAAAAGAGTTCCATTCCAAGTTACCTTCTAGTGAATGCATTTGCTATAAATATCTAGCTTGTTTTCAAACAAATGGCCCCTCTCCTTCTCTATTTAATCATTAATTCTTTGAGTTTCTTGTTTAGAATTCCAATAGTTTCATCTTTTGCATCCATTGTTGGTCTTCCTTACTGTTTAGAGGTCATTCAATCTTCTTGTTTCATTTTTCTTCATTGTTGTTCCATGCAAGTCAGTTTAAAATAAAGATAGTTTCATTCTTAGATTGGAATCCATTTATAGTTACTTGTTTTGTTTAGTCATAAAAGATAGCTTATAAAACTCTAAGCACATTTGTGTTATATTCCTGCGATAAATCCCGCTAGGAATTGCATAGTCAAGCTCTGTTCACTTGCATTATCTCTCTCTTACTCGCATTGTATTCAGTCTATGTCTAAAAGCTGCCATTGTTCAAGTTCCTTATTTTTCTTCTATTAGCATATACATGCTTTTCTGGATTCAAGAGAACATGAAGGAACAAGGAGATCACACTGAGCAGACAAAGTCACACACAACTGGATTTACCATTGTTTTGTAAACGACAGGTTTAAGCTATCAAAGTTCTAGTTACAACATATTAAATAGAGTAGTGAATTATTTTATTTCAAAATCTCACTCTTGATATCGCCAAGGAAGCTGTGGGGATTGATATTTTCTAAGAAATTGTGATTCAATCCTCACTTCTGAGGTAGAATCGAGAGTCTTTCAATTTAAAACAATTAGTTGCTTAGATATTTAGGATAAATTCACAACTGCACAAGAAAATAGCCACACCAGGCTATTTTGTTTTTTTTAATTTTGTTACTAGATTAGTTGTCCATTTTCTAGATATATTGGAATAGCTTCTCTTTAATTTTGTTAAAATACTTCATCGAAAATACAAAAAAAAAAGAATACATGCATAGTGTAAATACATCTTTCATAATTAGTTTATTAATTTTAGTTAAAAGTTGAATCATTTTGCATGACAATCATGGGACCTAGAGAGCCCAGAGAATACATATTTGAACCAATAGTGCCTCAACCAAATCTACCCACAACATTAGTTGATATAGATCAAGACCTTAGGATACAGGTCTTTCAAGAAACGAAAAACCTACAAGCAATTAGTGAACAACTGAGAGGGTTGCATATCGAAGACGACAAGGCATACACATTTTGGTCAAATCATCCTAAATATAGACTGCCTTGATAGAATATCCATATGACTGTACAAGGACTCGAAAAAGAACAAGTATTTGGTTGAGAACAAGGATAAAATTAAATATTGAAAAAATACATACTGCTGATTTTTGCAAAAAAACTAGAAAATCAACAAGTACAAACAAAAGATTGTTGTAAATCTGTGCTTAATTGTTACAAATCTAAATGGGTACGCTGGCGGGTGAACAATTTACTCATGGCAGAAGAGCTCAGGGAGAAGTTGATCCGATCTTTGATCTACTTCAAAGGCACAATTTTATTATCACTCCAGCACGATTCGCATCACTAAGTTCACCGAATCGATCAACAAGAAATGCCTCACCTCCACGAAAGAGCCAGATTTCACAGGGTGCCTTGACATCTATTTGCAGTACCCTTTTATTTAGTGGAAATGTCAACACTAATCCGGCACTATGATAATTCTTCACCGGGAACTCCTCGTGCTATGATTATTTACTAATGCACAGCCTTTAGTTTGGTGGATGTAATCTGGAAACAAAACAACAAACATAACACAAGAATACCATCGACTACGATAAGACAGAATGATGACAAATCTGAAATACCAAAGTAAATTATAATATTAACATGAAATTGTTACAATCTCACCCATGAGGTACTTCAAGTGTTATTGAATTTACTTGCCTTTCACCAAGACTATGGGAGAAACTTTACAATTACACCTCTTAATGGCTTATTCAACACAACTTTAAACTAATGGCTTCCTTCGCAGACTTCCTACAATATTTCTCACTTCTTCTTTCTATGCTAAATGAGGGGGGTTGCCTCTCTATTTATAGAACTTCCAAGCTTATCCATCTTACCTCTAAGATAGGATAAGAAATCCACTCTGACGAATCATATTCCATACCTTAACTCTTATCTGTACATGTAAGCTTATCTTTTAAGATAAGATAAACCTTATCATTTTACATGGGTTCCACATTTTTAGACTTTTTACAAATAAAATACACAAAATATTTATGACCTCACTCCTTGTCCTTATTACCAATATAATATTTCTAATTCCTAATCATGTAGACCCTACTTCTCTACTTACCCAACTTTGACATTTTAACATTACCGGACCACTTACGACAAATATTTACTTTTTACAACATTCCTATTGTACTTTGACTGTTACCGTACTCTACATTATTGGCGGCACCATACTGACAGTGCCATTATCTTCTATCAGACGCTACTACTAATTATACTTAACAACATCCTATTCCTAATACATACATTAATGAAATAGAAATTACCGAGGAAAATTTTAGTGTCGACATCTTCCCCCTTCCTAGCTTCTACTTCGTCCTCGGAGTAGACTATTCTGGTGCTTGGAAAATCTTCAACTTGTCATGGTTGACCCATTTCGTAATGGGAGTGCCATCCAATTCCTCCAGTCGGTACGTACCATTTTCATGCACAACTGCTATTTTGTAGGGCCCCATCCATTTTGGAAGAAATTTTCTCTGTCTTCTTTTTTTGTATCTGGAATCATATACTAGAACCAAGTCATTCACATGAAATGGAGACCACCGGATATTTTGATCAAAGTATTCCTTCTACTTCATTTTCTTCTTATGGCTTGTATCCTTTGCTATTTCCCTCATTTCCTCTAGCAAATGAAGATGTACCAACCTTTCTTTTACTGAATCACTTTCATCCATCCTTTCATTTTTCATAACTCTCACAGTGGGAATATCAAACTCAATAGGAAGAACTGGATCAATGCCATAGGCCAACTGAAATGGGGAGTATCCTGTTGCTGACTTTGATGTTGCCCTATATGCCCACAATGCTGCATGAATCCTTTTATCCCACTTATGTACCTGCAAGGCTGCATCTTTTGCTAGAATTTGACACAACACAAAATTTGTTCGTTCCACCTATCCATTTGTGCTTGGCTTGTATGTTGTTGCCTTCCTGTGCTTAATAGAAAATTTATTGACTAGGGCTTCTACTACCTCATTAATGAAGTGGCTTCCTTGATCTGTTACAATTTCTAATGGACAACCAAATCTGGTGACAATGCGTTCATATATGAACCTTGCCACCTCATCCATGGAAGCTGTTTTCAATGGCCTAGCTTCAACCCACTTGGTTAAATAATCTGTGGCAACTACAATATACTTATTTTGGCGTGAGGTAGTTGGAAGTGGACCTACAATTTCTATTCCCCACTTTTCAAAGGGACCAAGTGGAAGAATAGGACATAATGGAGCTGATGAAGTCTTACGGTTACCATGTGTTTGACAAATATCACATGTCTTACAATAATTATAACAATCTTTAAAAAGAGTGGGCCAGTGATAACCTGCATCCAAGATCCTTCTTGTTGTAAGTTGTCTAGAGAAGTGCCCTCCACATGTACCATTGTGGAATTCTTCTAGCAGTTCCTTCCCTTGATCACGTCCAACTGCCCTCTTGTACTGTCCATCAGGTCCTATTCGAAATAATACTCCATGCAGAATAGAATATGGATGACTGGCTTGAGTAATCTTTCTCTTAGTCTTTGCATTGGCACCATCAGGAAACTTGAATTCATTCAGATAATTCCAAATATCTATGTATTCACTAGGGATTGTGTCAAGGGATAACAATGTTGCATCGGGGAAATCATCATCATCACAAGATGATCCTAAACCATCATAGGCTCGAGAGAGTGCATCTGCATTGACATGCTTCTTTCCTGGCCTATCTATAATATCAAATTCAAATTCTTGTAGCAAAATTATCCATCTTGCTATCCTCCCTGATGGGTTAGGCTTATTGACAATATATTTTAGAGCCTGATGATCTGTTACAACTATAAATTTCTTCCCTAGCAAGTAATTTCTAAACTTCTTTACAGCAAAAATGATAGCTAGAGCCTCTTTTTCAGTTACAGTATAATTTACCTCAGCACTGCTCATTTGTCTGCTCCCAAAGTAAATTGGATGTTCATTCCCATTTTCATCCTTTTGGCTCAAAGTACTTCCTAGTGCTGCATCTGAGGCATCAATGTACACAATGAATGGCTTGCTCCAATCTGGATTCTTTAAAACAGGTGAAGACACCAGGGCTTCCTTCAGTTGTCCAAAAGCTTCATGTGCCTTATTTCCTGGTTCATAAGTAACATCCTTCTTCAAGAACTGGGTTAGTGGCTGTGAAATCTTTGAGAAATTCTTGATGAACCTTCTATAGTAACCCACATGGCCTAAAAATGATCTCAACTTACTTCTATTCATAGGAAATGGTAAATCTTTGATTTTTGAAACTTTATCAGGATCAGTACCAATACCATCTCTGGATACAACATGCCCTAACAAAACGCCTTTAGAACATCCAAAGACACACTTTGTAGGATTTAGTGAGGCTTGTGCTTTATCTAACCTTTGAAATTTGTCTCCATCTGGTGCAGGTGGTCCAAATTGCTCCCATAGATGCAAAAATCATCCAGAAATACTCTGATGAAGATCCCAATATAGGGTTCGAACACCCTATTCATCAAACGCTGGAATGTTGCTGGAGCATTACACAACCCAAAAGGCATAACTCTATAAGCAAACGTTCCCCAAGGAGTGGTGAACGTGGTCTTCAGCTGATCTTTCTCTGCTATACGGACTTGGTTGTATCCGCTATATCCATCAGCAAAACTATAACACTCCTGGCCAGCTACTTCGTCCAAGATCTGATCTGAGAATGGAAGAGGGTAATGATCCTTCTTTGTTGCCTTATTGAGCTTCCTGTAATCAACACAAATGCGTATCTTCCCATTCTTTTTTATTGAGATCACAATGGGAGAAACCCATTCTGAATTTTCCACAGCAAATATGAATCCTGCATCAAGCAACTTATCTATTTCTTCTTTTATAGTCTTGGAAAAATTAGGATTCATTCTATATGGCATTTTCTTTATAGGCTTAGCACCATCTACCAGCTCAATAGAATGTTCTACCCAACTTACTTGACGGAGTTCCTTGTAATCAAAAGTGAATATGTGTATGTACCTTTGAAAGAGCTGGAGGTAGGATTCCTTCTCACTCTCCATCACAGCATCACCAATCTTTATTTGTTGGAGACGATCATCAACTTCTTCTTCAGATAATTTTATGGGGTCATGAGTTGGTGTGACTGGAAGGATATCCATGACTGAAACATCAACCTCACTTTCTTCATCTTCAGTGTCCACTTCACTGGTACTAGAGTAATCAGAGGATGTCCAATCATTAGTTTCATCACTTGAATCCATAGGTTCTGCCTTATGATGTCGAGGGATCACGTTTATCTTCACCCTCTCTCTACCATGTCCAAGTGTCATGAAGCCTTCATTCCAGTAGTTTCTTGCATGAACTCTCCTTAGCCATGGTCTTCCCAGTAACATTGGGTACGCAACAGTACCATTTTTCATCACCTGAAAGTCTACCACACATACAACACCCATAACAGATATTGCCACATTTGAAACTACACCTTCTGGTTTAGTTTTTCCCTTATTTAATGACCTTAACATAAGTGTTGAAGGGCGATCAATTTTTAAACCCAACATATTCATTACAGACTCAGTCATTACATTAACTGCAGCACCTCCATCAACTAAGACATCATGAATTGAAATACCATTACATAATACCTCAGCTTGTGGAGCATAGGGATCCGCCTCTGCCTCCAAAATAGGGACCTCAACCTCCTTCCTTCGTCAAGCATTGAGTCCACTTCGCAGCTCCCTCCTCTTCTCAGAAGACATAGCCAAGAGTTGACCATATGTAATATTTGCAGGCCTTTTGGACAGATCTTCCAAGATGGAGTATGGTCCTTGCCCCTGTGAAATCAGAAAATCCTGCACACCCAACTTTCTTCTCCTATGTTTCTTACTAGTTTCTCCTTTCATCTTCTTAGGATCATTTCCATCTTGATTATCTTTTTCTTTCTTTCTTTTTGTTACAAACACATCTACTTCATTATTTCTGCTCTTATCTACTACATCAAAAGAATTCACAGGTACTTTTCCTTTATCATTATCTCCTTTACCAGATGTAGAAGCTCTATCTGGACAATTATACTTATAATGACCCTTTTTATAACAACCATAACATACAACTTCAGAAATATTTCTTTTTGGACCTCTATCTCCTCCCTGAGAACTAAATTCTTTTCCTTGAAGAAGATTAATAGTTAACTGACCCATCTTTTTGAGCAAATCTTCATACTCAGTAGATGTACTAGGAGAAATATTTGTGCTCACCGAGAGTGGTTGTGGATTCTGGAGCAAAGGTGCTGGTGTAGGCTCTACTTTAGCAATAATTTCTTTGGGCTCCTCTTCCATGCTTTCTTCTTGCCTTCTTGCAATCTCCTTTGCTTGTTCAATGGTAGCTGGGTGGTCATACTTCACTCGTTGTCTGATCTCTGGCTTCATCCCAAGAATGAAGTGCTTACATAGGAGATTATCCACGCCATTCATCAACCCATCCGCTAATCCTTCCTTCCGGATCTGGGCGTCGAGCTTCCTCCTTAGCTCTAGAACATGAGCATGATAATCCCTTATCTTCTCCTTCTCTCCTTGGGTTAGCTTTGTGATATCGATCATGAGATCTGCATATCTCTGTTGTTCACCAAATTCTTCAAGAAAACTTTCAGTTAATAAATCCCATGAATTTTTCACATTATCACCTAGTGTTTCAAACCACCTAAGGGCTGAACCATCCAAAAAGATAGGAAAAAATTCAGTCCATTGTTCCCTTCTTATAAGGCCATTACAAATACAAGATCGTTTAAACTCTTGAATGAAAGAGGAAGCATCTTCATTAGATTGGGCTGAAAAAATAGGAATCTTCCCCATTTTCAAAAGTAACCACAGTGAAATACCAACCCAAAAGTACAATCAACAAGACTTATGTGCACCAATAATTAAAATCACTATAATAGAAAATAGAAATGACCACGGTAAACTATGGTAAAACTTGACTTACTGCGGTAAAAACTGACTTTACTGTGGTAAACACTATTCACAGTAAAAAGTGAAGTTACTGCGGTAACTACTATTCACGGTAAAAAGTGACTTTACTGTGGTAAATACTATTCACAGCAAAAATGACTTTACCATGGTAACTACTATTCACGGAAAAAATGACTTTACCATGGTAACTACTATGCACAGTAAAAACAAGGTTACCCTCCAATTGATTTTTGACTAAGTGGGAATATCTCTCCAGACAATCCACCAACGAGGAATGGTCCCGGCAACAGAACCAAAATGTCATCACCAATCCGGCACTATGATAATTCTTCACCAGGAACTCCTCGTGCTATGATTATTTACTAATGCACAGCCTTTAGTTTGGTGGATGTAATCTGGAAACAAAACAACAAACATAACACAAGAATACCATCGACTATGATAAGACAGAATGATGACAAATCTGAAATATCAAAGTAAATTATAATATTAACATGAAATTGTTACAATCTCACCCATGAGGTACTTCAAGTGTTATTGACTTCACTTGCCTTCCACCAATACTATGGGAGAAACTTTACAATTACACCTCTTAATGGCTTCTTCAACACACCTTTAAATTGATGGCTTCCTTTACACACTTCATACAATATTTCTCACTACTTCCTTCTATGCTAAATGAGGGGGGTGGCCTCTCTATTTATAGAACTTCCAGACTTATCCATCTTATCTCTAAGATAGGATAAGAAATCCACTCTGACGAATCATATTCCATACCTTAACTCTTATCTGTACATGTAAGCTTATCTTTTAAGATAAGATAAACCTTATCATTTTACATGGGTTCCACATTTTTAGACTTTTTACAAATAAAATACACAAAATATTTATGACCTCACTCCTTGTCCTTATTACCAATATAATATTTCTAATTCCTAATCATGTAGACCCTACTTCTCTAATTATCCCAAACTTTGACATTTTAACATTACCAGACCACTTATGACAAATATTTACTTTTTACAACATTCCTATTGTACTTTGATTATTACCGTACTCCACATTATTGGCAGCACCGTACTGACGGCATTGTTATCTTCTATTAGACACTACTACTAATTATACTTAACAACATCCTATTCCTAATACATACATTAATGAAATAGAAATTATGGAGGAAAATTTTAGTGTTGACAGAACCACACTCCCTACTTGCGTTCTTTTTCCCACTTTTCAAATGGCAATAAATCTACCTGTACCATGGGGAAATGTCATGGATCCTCTAGCACTGCCACATCCAATTAACCCCCTCCCTCACAAAAATTGCAAGAATTTCCTAAAATTCGATGGGAGCGGAATCAAAGCACAGACGCGCATATCGCTTCGTTTATCATGTCATGTAATATTCTGGATGTGACTCAGGAAGACGTATCTGTATGTCTCTTTCTTGAGACCTTGTTAGGGCCTGCATCAGAATGGTTCTAGCATTTACTAGCCGGATCCATCACCAGTTAGGCCACATTACGGACTACATTCGAAGATAGATACAAGCCTTCAAAAGATGCATTCACTTTATTGTCATGAATCACTCACATGAAGAAGGATGCCAATGAAACCATGCATGCGATTTTATTTCCCAATTCAATTCATTGATCAATCGTGTGTCACCTGCCATGTTACCAACATTAGAGAATCAAAAGTGTTTCTTTGTGAATGCAATGAGTTTGAAAGTGAGTTTCTTACTTTTACAGGAACAGATACCCACCTTGGTCTTTACCCAGGATATGGCCATTCAGATAGAAGGCAACCTTATTATATCTGGTGAGTTAAAATGTGAGCCATCAAAATCAAAGGCTTTAGCTTCTTCTCAAGCTACCTCATCAGATCTAGCATTCCAAAAGATGACCAATGACTTGCTCTCATTAAAGAAGCAATTGGTTCAAAAATCATCTACTACTCCATACCGAGATATCCCATGGAGGAACTTCACTCCCAACAGCACCACCCTAAAAGCCGTGTTTACCTGTTGCTTCTCTAAGGTTAGCAATTAAAGCCCCTCCGGTTAATGCTTTGGTTGAAATCAAAGAGGATGATACAAATTATGAAGAACCTTTGTCGCAAGGAAAAGATGATCAAGATGTTGGTGAACTGACTGGCGACTCTACTATCGGGTATATGGAATTTGAAGACGAGGAATTTGATGAAGAAGAGGGTACCCAAGGGCATGTGAGTGGACAATCATACGCAATTTTCACTCACTCGCAAGGAAAAGAAGCAAAGGTTGCTGCTAAAAAATAAAAGGAAAAGGATGTGGTAGCTCCACCGCCAACGATTGCTAAAAGAGGTAATCCCCTTCCTACTCAACCTCTGGTTAAACCTTTTGTACAGAAATATTTTCCTCATGTTTCTCCTCCAATCCAACCGTCCTCCAATTCCATAAAGACTAATAATCCTCCTCCACAAACGTGAAACAAAGGACTCATTCCTTCATTAGCGTAACTCTTGGTCGCATTTGATATAATTGATCATGCCAAAAAGACCAAAATCCAGATGTCTGAAGTTGAGTACCTTCAGTGCAACCCAGAGCAGGTTGTAAGGTTAACTAAGTATATCTAAAACCAGGCTGCCATCCTTCCTCCCATTTCCCCAAAAGGGATTCTTCCCACACCTCCTACGTCTCACGTAAACATTGGCTCGACTTCTGCATCGAGGAAAATTGAACCTTTTCACCTATCTCTCCTGATCAATGGTCATAAACTAAGTAACTGTATAATTGATTCTGGATCTTCTGAAAATGTTATGCCAGCAAAGGTCACCCACGCATTGGGCCTCACACTTACCAAACCTTTTGGCATATGCTACTTGATGGAAACCAAGCAGAGTACCATTGATTGGTTAGATCAAGGATGCGTAGTTCGCATTCGCAACATTTCCTGAAAAAAGGGTAAAATGACTATTCTCGTAGATGATATTCTAGCAAGCATACAAGATATTGCTAGGGAGGAGCTTCTGTAAATAAGTTGGTGGTGAAATTCATATGGAATGGTCCAAATCTAGAATTCCTGTCAAAGGAGTGATGCAAACGTTGGAACCAAAGACACAAAATAAATATCTAATCACCAACTCTGATGACCCTAAGGCTCTGATTCCTTTCGAATCATCAAGAATGGGGAACTACTTCCTATCCACCGACTTAGAATAAAATGGATGCGTTCTCATCCAAAAAGAGGATCTCAATAAAGTTTGCACATTTGCAGTTTGATGGCAATTGTGCAACAAGTGGATGCATTGCTGGGGCTGTTCTAATATCCCCTAAGGAGGAGATTTTCCCCTTTTCTTTATAGTTGCAGTTCTTCAATACGAATAATACCACCGAGTATGAATCCTTATTACTTGGCATGCAAGCTGCAAAAGAGAAGGGAATCAAGAATCTAAAAGTGTAAGGTGATGCTGAGCTAATTTTCAATCAGGTAAAAGGGATATATCAAGTAAAAAATGACCGACTTAGGCACTACCGCAATGTAGTATGGGATATCATCGAATAGTTTGACACTTTCTCAATCAAAGCAGTTCCACGAGCTCAAAATTAAATGGGTGATTCATTGGTCATCTTAGCCTCTCTCATGCTCCCTCACCTAGGGTTAAAAATAGATACATATACCATTGAGATGGTTTTTCACCCAAGTGTACCAGATAATTCACAACACTAGAAAGTGTTCGATGATGACAACCAACTTATCACTTTTTTGGAGAAAGCTTACAATTTCAAGGAGCTTCATTTCGATGGATCAACTTCTGCATGTTATGAGTCTCTCACCAGTCAAGCACGTGAATCTGAAAAAGAAATAATGATACAACTCAAAGGAAACAAGATTCTGAAAGGTTTAGTTTCCTTAGAATGATTATTGGATAGTCATGATCATTTCATTAAGAAAAAGTGACAAGATGTTCCTTACTCTTATCCAGAAAAACTAAATCTGTCAATGTGGGTACCGTGATAACATCCTCGTTTCGTGAACGTCGGGAAGTGTTATATGCCCGAAGAGAAAAAAAAAATCATCAAGTTTCTGAAAATGTAACATGGATGTATTAGCATGGTCTTATGCTGATCTAAAGTATTTCAAGCCAAAGGACATTCGGCACGACATCCTGCTCAAGGACAACGTCAAGCCTTTTCACCAAAAGTAAAGGCATTACAACCCAAAAACTCTCAGGTATTATCCAGGCTGAAATTTAGAAGATGCTAGATGCAAGAATTATTTTTCTAATTCATCACAGTACCTAGGTTACAAATATTGTGCCTGTGTGAAAGAAGAATGGTGAGATACGCATATGTGTGGAATTTCGCAACTTGAACCAGTAATCCTTAAAAGATAACTATCCATTGCTAATAATGGATCAAGTGCTATAAGCAGTAACTGGTTCAGAAATGTCGTCAATTCTTGATAGTTTTTTAGGTTACAATCAAATTCAAGTCACACCTGAAGATCAGTTCAAAACAACATTCACCACCCCTTGGGGTACCTTTGCCTACAGCAGAATTCCGTTCGGTTTGATCAACATCAGTGCTACCTTCCAATGAGCAATGGACTTTGCATTCAAAGGTATGATGGGAAAATTCATCGTAGTTTACCTAGATGACCTGACCATGTTCTCCAAAAGACGAAGTGATCACTGCGATCATTTGGAACAAGTCTTGATTAGATGCCGAGAGCACGGGATTTTGCTAAATCCCAAGAAGTCAGTTTTTGGGGTCACCAAAGGCAAGCTACTAGGACATGTCGTCAGTAGAGAAGGAACTAAGATAAATGTCGAAAGGGTCAAGGCTATTTAGAGCCTTACATTGCCTACAAGCAAGACTTGTGTTCACTCTTTCTTCGGAAAGGTACATTCTCTTATACGCTTTGTTCCAGATTTTGCTGAGAAGACTCGTCATATATATAATATGATGAAAGGGTCCCAAACATTCCAATGGAGTGAGGAAGGCAAGACATCATTCGAAAACATAAATACTTCCATCGCTCATGCTCCTGTTCTAGTGTGTCCTGACTTCAGCAAAGACTTCATCATGTACAGTTATGTCTCTACGCATACTGTATCATCTATCTTGATGCAAAAGAACTCCGAGGATATAGAATCCCTTATTGCTTTCATGAGCTCTCCTCTTAAGCCTCATGAACTGAAGATGTCATAGTCAGAGAAACATGCCTTCACCGTGGTAAAAGCAACCAACAATTTCTGCTACTATATTCTGAATTCTCATACAGTAGTGTTGGTTCCTGACAAGGCTGTTAAGTCTATCCTAACTCAACAAGAGTTAGGGAGCTTACAAGGAAATTGGATCGCAAAGGTCAAAGAATATGATCTAGACATCAGACCAACCAAATTGGTAAGGGGTCAGGGTCTGTGTCAGCTAATGGCTGAAAATAAAGACTCAGAGGTACTTGAGAAGCAAACTGCTCGCGTTGATGGAGAACAAAGTGAACTGGAGAAAACAGAATCTTTACCTATGGTTCTGTTTTTCGCAACCAATGATGAATGGTATTTTGATATCACATCCTTTCTCACCTATGGAGAGTGCCCAACTCACCTAACCACTAAAGAAAAGCGAGTGGTAAAGCTCAGAGCCACAAGATATGTCTTATGGGATGATGGATTGTACAAACATGAAATTGACGGCATTTTTCTATGATGTGTTGACAAACCACAACAGATAAATTTTTTGGAGATTTTCCACAATTCCACCTATGGTGGTCACTTCTCCTCATCAGTGACAACACATAAAATCATCCAGGCCAGGTACTACTAGCCGATGCTATTTCAGGATGCAGCCACCTGGGTAGTGAAATGTGAACTTTACCAATAGTTCGTTGGCAAACCAAAGTTGGTTGCATTCCCCCTCAGTCCCGTCATCATCGATGAACCATTCAAGTAATGAGGAATTGATTTCATTAGAGCACTCAATCCTCAATCGAGTGCTATACATAGTTACGTCCTGACAGCAACGGATTACTTCACGAAATGGGTGGAGGCCATACCTGTCAAACATGCCACTTCTAAAGTTGTTTGCAACTTCATCAAGGAAAATATTATTGTGAGATTTGGCATTCCACACAAAATCATTGTTGAAAACGCTTCCAAATTCTCTTCACAAGAAGTAATTGGTTTTTGTTATGGATACGGAATAACCTTGGCTCATGCTTCTGATTATTATCCTCAGGGAAATGGTCAGGCATAATCCAGCAGCAAGAACCTGGTGACTATCATACGGAAGCTAGTTGATGAAAACCAGTGGTCCTAGCACAAGTCATTGTACGATGCTTTGTTGGTAGATTGTATCACTCCAAAGAGGTCTCTCGGTATGTCACCTTTCTAGGTGTTGTATGGGATCAATGTTGAAATCCCTATCTCCGTAGAACTTCCTGCTCTGCACTTGGCTCGAGCAATCGAAGATGAAACTTTTCAGAGTTCTCTTGAAAATAGGATTATGTACCTGGCGAAACTTGAATAAAAGTGAGTGAAAGTGGTCAACAAGATCACTGAACATTAGAATCAAGTCAAGAGGTTGTTTGACAAGAAAGCTAAGCAAAGATATTTCCAAGTGGGAGATCTTGATCTTGTATGGGACAAACAAAGAGAACCGAAAGGTATGCACAGAAAGTTTGAATCTCTTTGGAGAGGGCCATACAAGATCAAGCAATTGAACAGAGAGAATATTTTCTATCTCTCATATCTGGACGGAACCAAACTCCCACTTCCCTATAGTGAGCAGCACCTAAAGATTTTCATGAAGTAGAGCTTGCTCTCTTATATGTACAATTTTCTTTTGTCGTGTGTTTTCTTTTGTTGTGTGTTTTCTTCCTATTCATTGTGTGTTCCCTTCCTTCCCTTTTTGGTCACCCTTGTTTTTGACTCTCTGTAACCCAATGGATAGGCACATGAAAATATGGGATTCTCTACCCTTAAGTTTCACTTAAAGATAGTCCCCAGAAAGAGCCAGTTGTTATCCTGTAAAATTGACAAGGGCAATTTTGCAGGTAACCATACCAAAATTTTTGTTTTGGTCCCCTGAAAAATTCTGTCAAGGTTCAAAATGGCCTAAAACTCCCTTCTGAAATTCAATTTTTTTAGAACTTAGCCATTTTTAGCTTCTTTTAGCTCGGCGCAGTTTTCCATGTGTCAACATTCCAAAAATTGCACCTTTTTGAACTAGGAGCAAGAAATGTTGTGTCGACATCAAGTAATGTGTGCCCCTTAAAAAAACCCTTTGGCACTGGAAAACTCGTGTCAACATCCTTAAAAATGTTCCCACCACTAAGTCCTTTAGCACAGGAAATGGTGTGTTGACATTAAAAAATGTGCGCTAAGGCACTGTTAATGATGTGTTGACATCCTTCGACATCTATAAGGTTGCGCTAAGGCACATTTTAACCCGTGTCGACACTCTGATAGGTGTGCCAAAGAAAGTTGGTGGAATAATAAATGCCAGGTTTTCTATAAATAGGCACCCGACACCTATCATTTTTACGAATTGAAAATTGTGGAAAGTGTTTTCTATGCGCCTGTCAGCTATCCTTGTCACCCCCGCATGCCGTTTTTTGAGCTTGTGGACCCCAACGTCATCCTTCGTCCTTTATAAAACTGAGTAAGTGGCTTCTGTCATCTTTATTTTTTTTGTGGTTTTGTTTTTGGTTGTGTTAGGTTTTAGGGTTGTTAAAAAGGTTAAATCTAAAATGAATAACTTAACAATCTACAAATCAACTGAAAACCCTTTTTCCTTTCCTTCTAGATCTATAAATCTGGAAGGCCCCTACCTCTGAAGAAACCCAAGGCCATTTTTTCCTGCTTATTATCTTGTAGAAAAACCTCTCTTTACCATTTGAAGAAATCAAAGAAATTGCAAGAAATCATTAAAAACCTTGGCACACTATTTTTCCATGTTACAACCCTCACAATTGTGCCTTGGCACACTATCCTCGTGTGTAACATATTCCTAACCCGCGCCCAGTATAAAAACACTTAGCAACTTTTGCAAGGGTGCAAGCGCATCCTACACAACATCAACATAAAATGTTGTGTGCTTCAAATCCACGCCAAGTGATTTTCCCCTTGGCACTTTGATTTCCTTTGCAATATTTTCCAAAATTGCACCTTGGACCCACTTGAAACCCATGCAACACTGACTTTTCCTGTGCCCCACTAAAGTAAATTTCCTAAGGCGCAGGTGCATATTCCTTAACATCAACATGTCATGTTACATGTTGCAAAACCGCACCTTGCGCTTTACCCTTTGGTGCTAAAACCTTTTGTGCAACACTCCTCAAAAGTGTTCCCTTAATAAGCTTGGCACAAATTTTCTCCTATCAACACTGGCACATCTTTTTACATGTTGACATCTCCAAAAGTGCGCCCAACATTTTTAAGCCTCTACAACATGCTGTGAACTTGCGCCTTGCGCCCTAAGCCTTATAATTGCTCATTCTTCTTTCTATGCAAGCTTTCATTATGAATAACATGACACGGTTGACATGGCTCTTCTGTGTTGGACCTCCTTGATTCTCCTTGTAGAACAACAACAGCCATCCTCAAGCTCACACATGTCTTCATCAAGCAAAAAACCAACCAAGTCTAAAGGTAAAGCTAAGCTGACAGAACAAGAGATGAAGTACAAATATCAGAAAGTCAGGATGCCTGACTCATATGCAGAGAGTGATCTTGACATCAGAGACTCTGAGCTTGGGCATATTGATATGGATGACTTCTGGGCGAGAACCAACCAGGAAACTAGTGGCCCATGGATGAACAAACTAGTGGGCAGCAGATTGCACTTTACAGCTGGGCTTTCAGTAAGTGCTGTAAACAACAAGTTCATCATGTTGGTGTGCTCAGTGCTATAACAAGGACACTAGATGTGTCGAAGATAAGTAGGGAAAGGTGATCATCGACCTCATGGCTTGTCACTTTGAAATAACTCTAGGCATTCCTCATCACAGGCAATATGTCGCCATAAGTCTAGAAGACTGCAAGAAGGCTTGGGACGACAATGAGGACAAATGCATGCAAATGATGAACGAGCTATATCTGAAAAATAAGAAGCTAGTTAGCAGATGGCCTCAGACCATCCACCGTAGTGACTTCAATGAGGAATTGAGTGATACAATCACCTTCCTAAATAGAGTATATGGGCTTCCTGATGCCCATTATTTCCACAAATGGATGCTGAGGTACTTAGAGACCATGAGCAAGAATACGCTTGATCAGCATTTTGGCTGGGGGAAATCATCAGTGACACCATCTCTCAGTATCTTCAACAGGTCCTAACAACTGGGAAGTTCTACATGAACTCCTATGTTGTATACAATGCAGCATTAGTGAGAGATTTCGTGCAGTCCTAGCTCGAAATGGGGTATGGCCCCAGGTTAAAATATATGAACTCTACCTAGAGCTAAAGCTCGAGGCAAGCATCTCTTAGTTCTCCAAAATTAACGATGCCTTCTTCTATGAGGTGATCTACCTACTGAGGCCAAATATGAGACACGGTCAGACCATCCCGAGCATGATTGCTGCCACGAAGAAATGGGGAGCATTGTTCACACAATTCCCCACATTCACATATCTCAGAGCAGTGAATTTCGAGGGGGAACTGATGAAGCTATCAAGGTATGCAGGGCCAAAGCTGATCCTCTTGGAGTTAAGGAAACTGATCACTTACCATGAGAAGTGTATGAAGAGAAAGAAGGGAGGGACTCCATTCCCCCTTACAGTTGGCCGATACACCTGCACCACACTGGCCAAAGCACGGGAAATGTATGCTGAGCTTGAATTGCTGAATCTAAAGCACAACTTCCTAGCCAGGCCTACCTTCGACTGCCAGAGTTGCCTCCCAAGGGCCAAAATTGATCCCATCCATGTTCCTGAGATCGAGGACATCTGGATCGACCTGACACATGAAATAGACATCAAGTGAAAGGATCACTCTTGGCTGGCTCTAGAGGAGATCATCCATTATGGTGTAGCCATCGTTCCAAAAGGATTCCAAGAGCCTGATCAAGAAATTGATCAAGTTTACCTTGACACGGATGGGGACGATTGGCCATTCGCAGAGATCGACAGAGCCAAGGTGCCCAAAACCATTCAGGAAAGGTTAAGCCCACGTTGCAGTGCACAGAACATTGGTGCAAACAGAATGGTCTCACCTACCTCGGGGTAGATTTCACTGCTTCTCCTTTAGGTAGAGCACCTCCAAGACCGGCCCAAGTGCTAAAAGGAAAAGGAAAGATAAGGAGGGAGAATCAAGTGAACAAGAAGGAGCTCCTGAAATTCCTACTACTTCTGAGAAACAAGTGGTTGACCTGGTATCTCCAGGTAAAGAAAAAGAAACAATAGAAGTTCCAATGGATACATCCACCCAGGATGTTATCACAGCTACAACTACTAAGGTACCCACCATTCCTTCTTCTACTCCTCCTCCCCCTATCATTGAATCATCTATTCTTATGGATGTGTCTTCTTCTCTCCCTTCCTCCCTTCCATCTCCCACCTCTTCCATCTTCTCCTCTCTTGCAGATCTGTCACCCAGTGTTCCCTCCATCCAATTGCAGATCCCTTCCATCTCTATGTCCTTTTCTTCTCCTGTAGTAACTCTCAGGCCCCACAAGCAGTAGCATGTTGGACTCCTTGTCGATGCCACCACCAAGTGTCTCAACGTTCTTCCTTGCAGCCTCTTCAGTTGCTTCCCCTTTCACTCCCATTTCTTCTTCCATTCCCTCCACTCCTCCCATAAGTCCGAGCTAGATTTTTGACCATCTAGGTCAGCACAAGAGAAAGGTTCCCATCGCACCCATGGACTTCTCCATCATTCCGAAGAAGGGACCCAAGAAGCAGAAAGAGATAACTCACTTCTCTAAGAGCACTTCAGGGGAGAGAGTCATGGAGATTGCATATCCGGATCCCACCAAAGAAAAGAAAGATCTGTCTCCTACAGATTTCACAGTGACTCAAGTCACGATGGGAACCTCATCTGAAATCCTATAAGGAGAGGCCTTATCTGTTGTAGATGCTCTCTGTAAAAAGCTTCATGAAGCAAAAGAGGAGAAGAGAATACTCAAGGAGCAAAACAAACATCTCCTCCAAGCATTGCAGGGAATGGACAATGATGCTCCACATATACCTGTCGCCAAACCCACTGAGGTTCTCAGTCAGGATAAGATAAATGAAATTCTAAATGGGGTAGTGCACCAAGATTGGGGAACAATGCAGTGGACAGTCAAATCCTGAATTGACATCCTCAAAATAGTGAGGAAATTATTAAGAAATTCACAGGTCTTACGCAGGACTATAGATCAGGCAAATAAAAGCTACAAGCAGTAAGCAGGTTCCCTCTCCGTAGGAGTTAGACAATGCCAGATTGCAACTGGCACCATTGAAACATTCTTGTCATAGCAATGGCTGATTGTTAAAGTTGACGACCTATTAAGAGGACGTCAAATCACCCATTTTATACATGTTTTTACTAATAGTAGGTCTTTATGACAATTTTTCACTGTGAACTGTTTGTGCTACGTTTATTTACTATGCAAGCCTTTGTTTCACTTATGTAATCTGTGAAATAAAACTTATATAACATAACACAAGAAACCATCGACTATGATAAGAAAATATGACAAATCTGAAAAAAAGTAAATTATTTAATATTCAATAATTTTTGACAAGTTATGGCATGAAAACGGAAAGTGCTCTATTTTCTTCACTTGTTTTCATACCAAGACTTTCATGGGAGAAATCATAACAAATACACATCTTATGGCTTCTTCAACATACAAAATAAAATCCATCCTTTGATACTTAGTGGCAATATTTCTCACCAACTTCCTTCTATGCTAAATGAATTTTTTGTCATCTCTAATTGTAGAACTTCCAGGCTATCCATCTTATCGGCGTTTTTAAGATAGGATAAGAAATACCAAGTCTGACGAATTTTGAGTGTTCCATATATCTAATCTCTGTCCATTTTGTACATGTAAAATTAGTATTTTAGAAATAGATTCTAGATGCTTATCATATTTATAATTTTGTGCAATTTTTTGACTATTATTGCAAATAAAATACCCTAAAATTTATGACCTCACTCCTATGTTGTTATTACCAATATAATGTTCTAGATGACCCTATATCATGTCCATCAACTTCCTGCACTTCTCGATTGGCGAACAAGGCTTTGGCAGTATCCTCCTAAGATTGAGTGAATCCTCAGAGATAGTATGAAATGATTAAGAAGTTCACAATGCTCTACCAAGATATTGATCGTAGCTAAATAAAAAGCTATAAGCGTAGTAGCAGGATCCCTCTTCTAGGAGTTGGACAACCAAGTTGCAACATGACAACATTCCAAGCAATGGATAATTTCTCAGCCGATAGACTTATTGAAAGTTGATAGTGATCGATCACCCACGAGCACATAATAAAGCTCTTGTTGCATTAGATTATCAGGTCGATTAAATGGAATATATCCTACAGAGGATAGATAAAATCAAGGATGAAGCCCTGGATGCAAAATACAATATAGAGTTGACAGTTACAAAGATGTATCCAAGGATGCCCAGTGAATCGTTCACCTTAAGGGAGGCAGACGATACATTCCAGCTCTTCAAGGCTATCATCACCCAAGGTTTGGCACCAGAGGTCACTTTCGATTGAGAGTCAATCAATAACCTCTTGGCCTGCCACGATTTCATTGGCTTCTTGATCGATGCATGCGAGGAGTACACCGGGTTACCTGACAAGCTCTAAGAATGAAAAAGAAACTTGCGAAGTCATTGGCGACCATTTCAAGGGTCCAGATCATAGTCAACTTCAGACAATGATAAGCAAGTTTATGGAATACCGAGCTCAGTGTCACATCACCTCTCCTGATCAGAAGCAATACACTAAGTTTAAGCAAAGAGATGATGAGGAGTAGTTTCTCCTCTTGTGTACGCTTTGATCATTTTTGTAAAAATATTTTAAAAGTATGTTGGCATTTATGATGACATCATCCATGTTGCATCATGGGATGTTGCCATCCAAAAACTTGCCCAAAGTCAACTTTTGACTTTTTAGATATTTTGTAAATATCTTGTAAGATATTTTGTAAATAGTGTTTTTGTCTTGTTTTTTCTTCTCCTTCTATAAATATTGGAATACTTGTTGTATTCCAGGTGGGCATTTTTTGTATGAAAAAATAAGTGAAGAGAGAAAGACTTTGTGCTTTCTTGTAACAAAAGAAATATTAATATATATGTTCAGACTTTGTGCTCAATATATGTTTTATTTGCATAAGATATTTCTTAAGTTAGATCTATGTTTTTATTCTATTGGATTCATTCTTATTATCATCATATGTTCATCAGTATTGCTTTATTCATTTATGCAAGTAAGTTTGGCTCTGTTTACTACCAACCCAAAGCATAAACCTTCTGACCTTTTTGTCTTTGGAATTCATTTCTTTTCTTCCTTCAGATCTACCCTCCTCTATTCCTTCCTCCTCATTTCTGTTCGTAGTTCAAACTACCTCTACTGGGATGAGATCCCAAACCCCCTGAAGTTAGAATAGTGTATATTTGCATAGATTCCTACTTGATAGAATAGTAATAAACCAATTTCACTTTATAGTCGCAAAGAGGGGCTATGCCCTACACACTGTTGGCATGTTTCCCCACGACCTGCCTAACCAACAAATTTTTAAACCAAAAATATGGTAGACCTCTCTCAGGTCTTGAAGCAAGTTATAGTCAAACAAGTAGACAACCATCACCCTCGCTTTCCACATGGGCTGATAACTATTCAAGTAACTACTTGTCATCTCAAACTCCCCCTCAAAGAACTAGCTCCAGTTGTTAACTGTGAATTGAGGAGTTGTACCAGCTTGCAAAAACACAACAACCAGAGCCCTCAAGCTCTAACAATATGACGTTTACTAAAGAATCCACTTCATCTCGTCGGGTCTTGTTCAGACCATAGATTAGTAGATAGTTAGATACACTCCCATTCTTGGATGAGGAGTACTTAGCGTGTTATGCTAGAAGCGAACAATGCTTCCAAAACATGTATCCACCTATAGGGAGTTTACAAATACAATCTGATACCCTATTCCAAGAAAACACCCTCATTCCTCCACCAATGGGAAATGCCCTCTTTGAAGCTTGGTAGGGTAATGATCAATTCATAGCAGGGTATCATACCCCTTTACAACCTCAAGGTATACAACAAATGCCATTAAGGCAAAACATTGTGTCTTCATCAATAGAGGTCATTTCATCCTTAGTTGAGAAAGTTAGAGGGCTGGAACTTGCTCAAGAAAACAAAAATTCATATTTTGAGCAAGCAGGAATCCCCAACCCTCCACATCACCCCAGTCAGGTTGACCTCCTTACATGAACATGCACATTAGGCATGCCTCCTCAAAATCCATATAGTTATCCACAACAAACACCAACTAGGACCGCGTTTTCAAATGCCACTCTAGTTGAAAACATGATACCTCCTGGTTTGGCACCAAATAACCCATACCAGAACAATGCTCCTCCCTACTTAAACATTTATTCAAAATCACCACAAGGAGATATGTTCTCTTCTCCTGGGATGTTCGTTCAACCACAAGGATTCCCTTATGTCCCTACAAATACATATGCTATGCCATATCAACAACCCATTCCACCTCCGCCCCCTCAGCAAGCACCATCGATGGTCGAGGCCTACGCAGTAGGAACTTATTCAGAATATTTAAAAGAGCCCCTAAAATTCACCATACGAAGTGTTTTTCTTCCAAGACCTCTCCCCAATTTACCCAAATATAAAGGGGAAGGAGATCCAAATGCACACATTAAAGCCTATGTCATAGCCATATGGGAATTACTCCCTTGGGATGGGGTTGTTGCTAAGATATTCCCTAAGACCTTAGAGGGTATTGCCCTTGATTGGTATTACATAATACCTTAAGCCTCGATACATACATTTAAAAAACTCATGTCAAAGTTTATCAAAGCTTTTGATATGAACAAATTGTTAAGAACAGGAATCAGGGAATTCTCGCATATTGTACGGTTCTCTACTCATCAGCAAGTGCTCCAAACATGGATCAAATGGAACTATGCAATTTATTCCTTAATTCTCTCAATAGAGAGATAAAGGAAGAAGTCCAGAAGTTCCCACTAAGAACTTATCATGAATTACTCAAGAGTGCTCTCTGAATCGACCAAACAATGATAGATAGTGGTTGTAAGACATATGGAACAAACGGGAAATTAACCACTCCCAATAAAAACACCGTGGCCTATCCTAATGCCAGGAATGCTAATCAAGGACCTAAGATCCTTAACAAGAACCGTGGAGTTACAATAGATGGAGTAACTAACCAAACTAAAAGAGAAAATGTTGTAAACATTTTGCCACCTGTTAACAATCAGCAAAATAGCAATTTTACCCCAACAATCAATGCGGTGGATTTTAATCATCCACCAAGACAACAATAACAACAACAACAAAGACAAATCTAAACACAAGGTCCAAATTAAAACCCAACTGGATATTAAAGTCAAAACCAAAGGCAACAGCCACAAAATTTAACTCTAACAACCAACAACCTTATCAGAATTTTGGGCCACAATGGGGTTTAAATCAATAGCCTTGAAATTATAATCCCAATTTGTATTGCGGTTTCCACAAAATTCAAGGCCACAATACTAGGACTTGCCATGACTATAATAAATTCATGCAGTGTTTTCTAGAAGGTCAAAAACAACTCTTTATAGATATGTTTTTAGAAAATTCCATAGTACCCACATCAAACGCTTATATAGGGGCAGTTTCCCCTAAAAATGCACCCCTCAAGATCTTTAATGATCCACTCCTGAACCATTCTAACAATAATAGGTTAGATCCAAGTAGAACAAATAAGGGTGTTATAACAAGAAACAATGATCATGAAGCCTCAACTTCATTAAATCCACTAGTCGCACCCCAACTAGGAGCTCGACCCCAAACCAAGATAGTTGGTCTGGTGGAGTTAGACACTAAGCTACCCGTAGAAACCATAACAAGAACATGGGATTATTCTTCTCAACCAACTCCAAGTTATCCATTGGAACTAGACAACATTCAACAAACGTTGGTAAAAACCACAGGTGCCTATGATTTAATTAATGACTTAACTAAAACCTTCTCTCACATCTCCTTTTTGGATTTGTTAAAAAACTCTCCCACCCACAGGGCTGCCCTCTTAGAAGCATTAGGCCTTGGTCATTTAATCAACATCACTCCTCCTCTAGAAACACAAGTAAACCATGTATACTTTGACGTCTATCCTCCAGGGCAGCCAAATAGGGATACTGAGTTTATATTTGATATAAGCAAAATGCCAACAGACGCCGAGATTGCATGAAGAGGTGACCTAACTTTACATTTACAAGTATGGGTTTACAATAATTATGTTAAACACGCAATGATTGATGATGGGGCAGCAGTTAACATAGTCCCCTTTGCTTTTCTTCAAAAGTTAGGATACGGAAAGACAAACTATTCCACAACATGAAATACGCTAAGAGGTTATGATAGCCTCAAAGCCACTTCAATTGGAACCATATTTTTACCAGTCACTTTAGGACTCAAGACGGTCCTCACCGAATTTTATATTATAGACCGGGAAACCAACTATAATATGATCCTCAGTTGGCCATGGATACACTGCATGAAGGCAATCCCTTCCACGTTATTCCAAGAAATAAGATTTCTACACTTAGGAAAAATATTTGTGGCACAAGGTGACCCAAAGCCCTTCGATATACACCTAGCTGATTTGAAGAAAAGACCAGGCATTCACTCCGAGTTTGAACTCCCAAAAAATAAACTTACAAACCAATTAATTCAAAACCAAAAGAGAAGTTGATACCCACCATAGAATTGGAAATTACAAATCTAGACGAGGACATTCCAACACTAAAAAATGAGACCAACATCATAGAAACATTGTAACTAGGGACTATTGCAAAAATTGTTGAGTTGCTAGAAAAAGACTTACCTATTCTCCTACCATTTGATTCTATGGGTATGGGATGTACCCTAGGAATTACTTCCCTTCCATCAGATGAAGTCTTATGATAGAAGTAACTAAAGAAAAAGAAATAGATACGACAAATACCCCAACATCCATTTTTCCAAGCAAATATTGGACTCTCCACTTCGATGGAGCTAGATGTCGCTTTGGAGCTAGGGCAAGAGTGATCTTTACTTCACATGAGGGAAAGATCCTACCTTTCACCTTTAAATTAAACTTTAAATGTACAAACAATGGGGCTAAGTACGAAGCTCTCCTCCTTGGCCTCATCCTAGCCAAAAGAATGGGTGTCAATAACATTAGAGTGCTAGGAGACTCGTAACTAGTTGTAAACCAAGTCTCTGAGGTATATGAAACTAGGGCTAAACATTTACAACTCTACAAAATAGCAGTGTTAGATCTAAGTAAGGGATTTAACTGCATATCAATTGAAGCAATCCCATGAGAGAAAAACCTTCTCGCAAACTCAATAGCAACCTCAGCTTCCCGTTTCACTCCAAACAGTGAGTTGGAAGATACAAATTTCATAGTATCACTTCGTACCGAACCATTAGTACGTAAAATACCAACAAAAACTCATGGAGAAGCTGAGGATGATTTTTCTATCATGGATCACTTTGACAATGATAGAGTCACTCTCAAATATCTAAACGCCTATGCGTAGCTACACCTTGCTTACCACATAGTGGATCTCTCCCTAATACCACATTCCTCTTCCTATTTTGGAAATCCCATGGTAGAGTCTCCTCCACAAAAGGATCTCGATATCTATGAGATAGAAGACAGAGAACGCTTGGAACTAATAGGTATTGCAAGAGCTTTATCACAGGGTTTACTCAATTAATGGAGTTCAACACAGATATAATAAATATTCTTCTCTATATTCATTCAGGTTTGTATTACATAATATATAGAATAACTTGTTCCTATAATTTAGGAAACAAGTATAACCACTAACTCCATCAAGCCTATTTACGTGGGTGAGTACAACCTACTCAACCACTACACAAGCCAACAAATATTAGTTGTTTATAAAACAACTAATTACAATAGTAATTTCTTTTACATTTCCGTAATTAATAATACACAAACTATATTATAATGTGAAGCACTAAACAAGATATTCCTAACATTCCCCCCCTTAGTGCAAACATGGTAGCAAAACATCCACACTCTCCTCTACAGTATGCTCACCCCTGTGGCATGTCCATCTCTGTGACTCATGACCTTGATACAAAAGAAAGGCTCGCTCCTTCCATGGTTTTAAACAGGCTTACCACAAACCTTGACGTGACAGGAACCTCATCAACTGTCGACCTCAGGTGGTTTTCTGGATCCTCCCACAAACCCTTTCAAGATCCATGAACTGACTTACTCTGGTGTTACTGTTCACCACTATGCTTATACATCAGGGAATTATGTAGGAAACACAACTGGCATATTACAAAACCACACAAAAGAAGAAATACTGAAAATATTTCACATTACTTCCTATAAGAATCGTAATGTTCTTAATCGTAGTCTCTGTCATTGATCGCTGCCACTCGATCTCGAACAGCATAGAAAACTGCCACTGCCATTGGAAGCTTTCCTTGACTAAGTCATTTTGGGTGTATAATGGGAATGGAACATTGGTATGTATTTCCCCCCACAATGTGAAATTCCACTCATATATATACTGAGAAGCAAAATGCATCGAAGAACATACTCCTGAATGGATCTTGCTAGTTAGGTCTTGTTGCACATGGTCACTAATGCTAGTGAACGTATTCTTCTAGCTGACCATCTTCCAATGAAGTATGGCAGTCAGAGGACCAAGTCAGTTAGAGGATCACTGACAGTCATTTGTGCTCCAACACAACTCTCTTTCCAACATCCATCAAATACCACACAAAACAGGAACACTGCAAACTGAAGCACACTGAGAAAATGGAAACCACACTGAAAATCATATACTCACACCATACATATGCCACCACAGCTTCTGTGTGGCCCCGTCGTTGGTGACTAACGAGAGGTCACTGATCGACCTCCTTCCTCTGTTGCCTCCTTCCTCCATCGAGATGCTACTTACTTAGTGGATTTGTTAATGAAGCTCATTTTACAATTTTGACTCAAATGACAAGACGTCGGTTTCTACCGATATTGCGCCTTTTTACAAACAATTAAAATTTTAATATAGCTAAAAGCTATTGATTAAAATTTTGACATATACTATGTTAAAATAACAAAAAAACTCAAATTTCAAATAGAGTGACTGATACAAATAGAACTGCATGAGTCTTTTCACTCTCTCACTTCCGCGGCCTTTTAATTAAGAACATATATGGAAAGAGTATTCCAAATACTATCAAACTTTAAACAAATAAAGTACTACCTACTTCTTCCGTAGACTTTGAATAACCAGATCAAAGGATAGCTTGGCGATTTTATTGGAAAAACTCGTGTATATTTGCAGACTTGGAAGAGAATACATGGGGAGCATAACGATCATTGATATTTCCCATAGGTGATGAAATTTGACGGTGCACCATGCATGGACCTGCGGTGTGGATAAATCTGGTCCAGCTCTGTCATTTGGTAACCGAAGACCACGTGCTTGTTCGATTCACCTACGATCAAGGGGAAGTTGACAACTGGCATGCATTCATTCAATTCAACCCGCAAGATTGGGAGACACACAACAAAATTCACTCAAGTGAATATGTATAAGAATTTTACTTCTACATTTTTTCTGTTTGAAGACTAGAAGCTATGGGTTGAGGACGGTGTCAAAGAAGACACATCGAGAAAGATATATGGGTTTCAATGCCAATATTTCCACGGGGCTAAGGTGATAGAACCAATGCTGAGAACTCTGCAATATCTAAGGTAGGCGTAAAAGGAGGTTTGATTAAAACCAAGCCGAGCATAGAAAGTGGAAGCCAATGAATCATACATGTCGATGCTCCTGCAAGTCTAAGTGAAATGTGCCCAACTGTTAATAAAATGTCCCAACATGGCCAATTATGAAATGAAAATCCATGATTTTGTGATGATGATTATGTTTTGGCAGAAGAAATCTGACTATTCCAAATAAAATACAACTGCGTTTTTGGAATTTTTAATTCAATGTAGAGTATTCAATGGAAATGAAATGTGCATAACAGTCTAAAAATGTGTTCTTCACAAAAACACGTCCTCTACAACAACAAAATGGTGGCCTAAAAATCTGTGTATGCACAAATCAAGTATGGATAATATACGTAAAAAATGATTACAAGGACATAGAGTCAATGATCACACAATAAACAATAAACATACTCAAAGACATGCGGAACTACACATTTCATAACACATTCACAGGGGCGCAATAACAATGTCTGCCCCTACTAATAAATCAAACTTCCATCACAAGCAGCTTCTGATATTCTCGCTCTGATACTAATGATAGGTATTGCAAGAGCTTTATCACAGGGTTTACTCAATTAATGGAGTTCAACACAGATATAATATAATATTCTTCTCTATATTCATTCAGGTTTGTATTACAGAATATATAGAATAACTCGTTCCTATAATTTAGGAAACAATTATAACCACTAACTCCATTAAGCCTATTTACGTGGGTGAGTACAACCTACTCAACCACTACACAAGCCAAAAAATATTAGTTGTTTATAAAAAACTGATTACAATAGTAATTTCTTTTACATTTCCGTAATTAATAATACACAAACTATATTATAATGTGAAGCACTAAACAAGATATTCCTAATAGGAACTACCTCCATCCCCACCTGAATTTGAAGAAGGTAACACTTCTTTAATAGAAGAAACAATTGGCATAAACATTGGGATGGAGGAAGAACCAAAAATTTTGAAGTTGGGATCCTCGTTAACTATGGAGGAGATAGAAATACACACCCAAATCCTCAAAGAACATCAAAAGGCTTTCGCATTCAACTATAAAGAAATGACGGGCATTGCACCACATATCATGATACATAAAAAACTATATGATGCTCTCAAGGCTGGTAGAATTACTCCTAAGAGGTAAATTATAATGTCCCCTTTTCATGTGGTATACGAAATTGAAGCCCAATTTCAAGTGACTGTGGAGTTGTCAGCTTTGCAACTGATAAAGGCCATTGAAGATTTAAATTTCACTAATGCTTTAGAGAAGAGAATTATGTACCTACAGAAGTTGGATGAGGACAGATTGCATGTGGTGGATAGGATTGTTGTACATCAGGAAAAAGTAAATCAGATGTTTGATAAGAAGGCCAGACCAAGAGACTTCCAAGTTGGAGACATCGTTCTACTCTAGGACAAGAGGCGGGAGCCTCGAAGAAGTCATGGAAAATTTAATTCTCTATGGTTAGGCCCTTTCAAAATCAAGCACTTTGCTGGAGATAATTCTTTCTATTTGGAATATATGGATGGAACCTCTCTTCCATTGCCATATAGTGGGTAGTACTTGAAGTTGTTTCATTCCTAGGTTTCTAGGTGGTCCCTTTATACATTCTTGTATAGTTTTGGTTTTTGGTCTTGTGTGGTGGTCTCTCATGTGTTGTTATTTTCTTGCCTTTGTTTTTCCTAATGGATAAGGCACTGGCCTGTTTGCAAAAACCTAAGTTCTGAAGTTCATGGTATGCCTTGTTATCATGTTACTCAATCAGGTCATGTCCCCAAAAAGAGCCAATTATTGTCACCTATTCAGAATTTGTGCATTCCCATTTCTATTTTTAAACTTTTTTGGGGTTTGGTGACTACTAAATACCTTTGTGAAGGTCCCATAAAGAAAAGCTAGTTCTAAACAGTTAGTCATTTTTTAAAATTTTGAGTTTTGATGCTTTTTCTAGCCTTTTGTGGGTATTTCGACTTTGCGTGTCCCAACTGTCTCGATGTCCCTTGGGACAATTATGCAGGTTTTTCCCACTTTTGCCACAAAATGAATTTTTTGGCTTTATGCATCTCAATTGTACTAATGTCCCAAGTGCGGTTTGTGTCGAATTCTTCCAACTTGTCTTATTTCTGTGTATTGCAACTATTTTGGCTTTTTGTGTCCTAGTTGTCCCAAGTGTTGTTTGACCGCCTGTTCTCCACAAACCCACCTTTACCAATTTCCATTCATTACAGGTATTTTTTCTTTGTGCATCCCAACTGTCTCAATGTCCCTTGGGACAGATGTGTAGGCTTTTTCCACTTTTTCCATAAAATGGCTTTTTCAGCTTTGTGTGTCCCAACTGTCCTAATGTCCCATGGGAGATTTGGGCTCTTTTGATCCGCCTTACCTAATTTTAGTTGTTTCAAGGTCATTATAAGTATTAAATACCTTATTTATTCCACCGTCAACCTACTAGGGTTTAAAATACTTATAAATACTTTAGTAATCGATAATTTTCACCACCTCACTTGTAAAATTACTCTTGACCATTTGAGCTCCTTCTCTTCCGCCATTTCTAGCCGTGGTCGAGTCTTATTCTATTATTTTAAAATTTGTAGGTATAGAGAAGAAGATGTGGAATGTCAAGCTGTTAATCCAGTAACTGAGGATTATTGCTTCTTACCATTACTTCTTCTACCATGCTTTGCATTGGCCTTTTAGTTGTTAATTACAAAATTCAAACAAAAGAATCATATG
Organism: Taxus chinensis; assembly: GCA_019776745.2. NCBI lineage: Eukaryota > Viridiplantae > Streptophyta > Pinopsida > Cupressales > Taxaceae > Taxus > Taxus chinensis. The sequence goes on from CM034150.1 coordinate 17,563,880, forward strand.
AATACATAGGTATGTTTTCAAATTAAGGGACCAAGCACGAAGCATTATTATTACCACCTAGGCTTGTATCCAATTTTGGAGCACTAAAGCAACTGTCAAAGGAACCCTACTCCTATGAACTAAATTGATTAAAGATAGGGACAAGGATTGCAGAAGCATGGGAAGTCTATTACAAGTCTTAGTCCACACATACTGATACATCTTCTACATTCTAGATCCTGATCCCACGAATGAAATCATTGATCCTCAACTTGCACAGTAGTGGAATGGCATGATGAAGCATTGCATTTCTATAAACACATAATAACTACATGGTTTATGAGATGTAGTGTTGTGCTTGGCATTAAGTTCACTCCTCAAGTGATCATCAAGGTCATTCCAACTAAAAAATTCTACATAGTTAGTCTTGGTTCAAAGTTTTTATGAAAGGTTTGCCTCAAGGGTATCCTAAGACAAGGTTGAGACTCGATTTCTTATGAGAAATTTATCAGACGTCATCCCTCCATTGACTAGAATTATAGGAATGTCCACCACTAATATCAATTTGACTATTGAAAGAAACCAGATATCAAAACCATTTGTGAGGGTAGAATAGAATCTAGATCTGGGTAGGTATTATCTGATGGCCACCAATGCTGAATATCCAATTCTCACACGTTCCTAAATGAACCTCTATCCTCCTACATGGGTACCTCCTATCTTGTGTCATCCATTGCAAATTTTAGGAATTGGTATGGGTTAATCCCATTAGATGATAAGGTATATTCCAGCCCATTCAGTACTTTTACCTACCCAGATCACTTCTAGATTTCTCAAAAATCAGCTAAGTATTCATATCTATCTTTCTTGCTTAGGGTTTTACATTTTACATGCTTTATTAGAAGGTGTCTTACTGCTATAGTAGCACTTGTGGATGAGGAAATATATTATAGTCAGTTACTCTAAAATGGCAGTTTCTTCACCCAATTCAAAAAAAAATCATACATAAGATTGGTTGGATTTGAGGACAACCCCTAAAACTTCCTATGTATTGTAGTGATAAGATGACCCTAGTGGAAATTTGAAGACAATTAGACAAGTTGCATGGGACTTGTAGGGATAAGAAGATTGCAGGTATTTAATTTCCAATCATGCTGGGTAATTACACGTGTAAAATTGTCATAGATGTTCAACATGTGGATAGAATGATTGCTCCTCTCACTCTCCATTACTATAAACACAGAACTTGCTTTGACATTAAGAAGTTCATTTCCTCCAATTTTAGAATGGGTTATCAACATCTTCCTGATATTGAATATTATTGGGTAGATTGTTTTGATGATTATGAAGCCAGGAGGAGATACTATGGAAGGTTATCTCTACAACAGGTTATTAATTTTAGTATTTATGATGTCCCTGAAGGATTGGAAGATGATGAGGAGGAGCTATAATCTCTTGAATATGAAACATTAATTAAACATACTCCTATTGAAACCATTGATTGGTTTTTTAAGGAGAGGGATGATTTAAAGGAGCTAAATAATCATATCCTGGTAAGAACTAGAATTTAGCTTGATAGGAAGATAAAAGGATTCAAGGAAAGGAAATATAGGTCCACTTCACATGATACCCCTACCCCTCAGAAGGGGATACCTGTGTCTGCTCCTGAAATAGTTGAGCAATTTGTTTCCTCTCCTTTAGAATCCTCAACTCTAGTGTATACTAAGAAAGGGAAAATCAAGAAAGAAGATATGGCGGATGATGTCATCCAAGAAAGTAAGAAAAGGAAGGCCACTCCAATTATAGCTCCTCCAAAGTTTAATGCAGTGGCATCCCTTCTAAGCACTACTCCTCCTCCCCCAACTAAGAAGGCTAAGGTCACCTCAAGGTTAATTTCAAATTCTCAAGGTTAACAGTACATAGAAATTACAAAACCCAAGTCTGATAAAGATGAAATGTACTTATCATTGAGTAATCTGGAATTGAGTAGAATTCCCCTTAGATAATCAACTCTAGAAAGTGAGGTACATAATATGAAGGAGACAGTTTCTAGGGTGATTGAATGGGTTGAGAAGGGGAAGCAAACACAAGAGCAATTGGAGGAGCAGGATCAAATTTTGTCTAGTTTCATCAAGTCCTTATTGAAAAAAGATAATGTTCTTGATCCCACTCCCTTAGCTTCCATCCCACCTCCTACTATCTTGTCCCCTGATGAAATTCTAGTCATTAAAGACATCCACAAGCATGCTTCATATGGAAAATAAATGGAAGATATGGTTGATGATTTAATTATCACAGGCTTGAATTTTATTGAGGAGGCATTCAAAACACATGAGGAAATTTCCAAGATTCAGCTGAAGTTTTCTACTACACTCAGAGGGATAGATAGGGAATTGAAATTATGGAGCGAATGCATTCAAGACCTCAAATTGATGAGTGGGACCGATGTGTAGATTCTCTTGAATAATAAGGTTTTTGATGATGTTAAAGGATAATCTGTCCAAAGTCAATAGGTCTATGAGCGTGGAGTGGAAGATCAAAGGTATTGGAAGGAGGCTTTGGGTGAACTGAAGATACATGTTGGCAGAAACGCGAAGCTTTTCAAGACACTGTGTCTGTCTCTGCCTTTTCAAACACATACACTATCTAAATCTTCAAGGATGAGACTTCAAATGGTCACTTCCCTTTCCTTGCAAGAAATCAAAGCTCAATTCAGAGTTTTTTTTCAAAGAATAATTGTATTCAAGGAAAGCTACCATGTCCAAAGAAAAAATGAAAGAGATCTGCTCTCTTCACATCTGCCATTGACACAAGTAAATAAAGAATTATCATACTCATGTCAGAGTTTGATAAAGAGATGGAAGAAGTGTCTGGGATTTTGGACTCAGTGCTACGACTAAGACGTCAGTCCCTCGTGGCAGATGGATATAGTTGAGGCGTTAATTTGAAATTCAGGCAGCGGATTCTGAAGTCAGTGGGTCCCTCTCAGTGACAACGGCCACCTGTCTTCAGTTCATCCTTATTACTATTTCTGACTTCTTCCCTTTCTTTGTTCTGTCTTATCTTTGTAAGTAGGTTGAGGTATTGCGGTTGGCAGTCCTTAACTATCTCTTTGGTTGTATAAAGAATCGGTTATGATAGAGTAACTGATTTGTAAGTTATATAATTAGGTACTAATCTTTCACCATTCTGAAGAAAGGAAGCAGACTTGGATCTTTATAACTGTTTCTTAAAAGTGTAAATAGATTATAAAGAACTTTTCTCAATACAGTAAAGGACTTTTCCAGATCTTTGTCTAGCCTGATCTCTGTTATTCCTAGAGAACTTTCATTTACTTAATTCTTTGTGAAGCTTCACCCTTGTCTCAAGTTCGTTAGTCTTACTCGATTGCATGACTCTTAAATAGACTTTGTCCAAGCAACGGTGATCTTGTATAATTGACTGGAAGGAACTAAAGTGTCCTTGATTAATGAATCCTTTGTTATGAACTAAGAAACTAATTTGTTCTAAAAAGGATGAATCTTTTAGAGATGCTTTGTGTCTCCTAAATTCCATCTTCATTTATTCAATACAAATGATCTTGTTTCAATTCACTGTGACTTTCACATACATAAATTCATTACTCAAGATATCTATAATCTCAATTGCATGTTGCCTTTCTGCTCTTTCTCGTACTCTCATTTAAGCCTCAGTACCATGTTGTAATTGATGAATCTTCATAGAGATTTACACTCTTCAAGCTGATCATCCAAGTTTAACCAACAAATCATGTCTTAGTACATTTGTAAATAAGTTCGTTTCTGAATACAGGGAACCTCTCCCATTAAAGAGGCAGTGGACTTCTTGTCCCCTGACTGTTGCTCAATTCGTACAAGTCCTATCTGACGACCAACATAGATGCTACTTTAAAATTATTGATAGATCAGGTGCATGGAAGACAATGAAAGCTGCCAGTGCCTCCTATGAAGTGTTATACAATTCCTATGTGGTCTTTCTTGTGCCTATTTTTAAGGACCTAGTTAGATGGATGACTAGAATGCTCTTGGTAATATTCATTTGAGATAAGTCAACCTTAGCTAGAGATAATAGATGCTTAGTGCGTTGTCCTTTTTATGATCACATAGATTTATATTTATAGGATTCCCTTGGTTGAATTTTGTAATTAACCACTAAAATGATAACTAGTAAGAAAAAATATGCCCAATAACTTTAAAGGACCCAAAATATGATGATCAAGATACAAAGAGGTTGAGGATGCCCAAAGGGGATGGAGATTCATCCTTGGGCGATGTTTCATCTCTTGTCTGGGAACTTGTGTCCAAATTTAGGAAAAATTGAAGCGTCAAAGGTTATACTGGGAAATAAGGTGTGTAAGACCAAGAAGGAAAATAGAACTTTGTGTCTAATAAAAGTATGTCCTTTACTTTATATGACAATAGTCTAAATTATTGTCATTTTATTGGAGCATCATTAGGATATCATTATGTAATCTAGTGGTATGTGATCAGTGTTCTTCATTCCCAATATACTGAATATCAGTTCGATGATTCCTATTCTTTTCTGTATTGGAAACCCTGGTCGTTATGGATCCTACCAGGTAATAAACTTCTTGTCAAATTATCTTACATTATCTGTATAGTTATGGAGCATTAATGGGTTTTATTGATTAGGGAACCTGTACCATATTGAGCTAGGGATTCTTATCCCCTGACTGTAGCCAAGTGTTGCACGATCAAATTTTACAACCAACATGCAAGAAAGAAGAATATAACACGATAAGGTAGAGAATAGCCACAAAATGATGCTTATATTACTCACCAAGTGTTGCACTAGTGTGTCACTTATGAGATGAAATAACCAAATATGTAACAAAGAAAAACTCATTAGTATCTATTATACCTAGCCAAACAACAAAAGAGCCTCTTAGTTTAGATATAAGAGGAGATATGGCCATTTTATAATGACCAAATGTCCTCAAAAATTTGTAGATTATACTTTATGAGGGATAAGAGGAGAAGGAGGGAATTACCCATATGAAAAGTTGACCACCAGCCATTCGTGCCTACAAGTCTATAGTTTATATTTGTAAAGTGCAGTAATCTACAAATATTGTTTAGCATAATTGGAGAAAGAAGGTATTAAGATCGTACTCAAATCTTGGTGGTTTAAATCTAAGCAAATGAGCTTCTTTGTTGTTTGGTTTGGTATGAATGACACTAATGGGTTTTGCTAAAATCAATGTAACATGTAATGATCTTAGCATTCTTTAAATTAAAGCTCAAAAAAGTATTTAGAGCTTATTAGGAGCATAAGGCATCTGAGAACTGGAATCATAGTTACAACTGTTATTAAGATCTGCAGTGAAAAGTACGGCATGCAAGACATGTGGTACTCACGAAGTGGCTAAAGACATGGCCAATAGTTGATTTATCTTAACATTCTACTATGTGTCAAAACCACAATGGTTTATAATAAGAGCCTAGTGGTGCACTAAGTGGCAACCACTAATGAAATAGGTTGTAGAGCTGATAGCAATCTTTAGGTCATGACAGTTTCAAAGTGAAAATTATTAATGCAATGCAGAAAAATGCGCACAGTACATGTGCACTCGAAGATTAAGGCGTCAGGAGAAATACATCGTTGTGAATCCTATCGTGTAACTAAGTAGTGCATGCCAGGAGGAATGGGGGAAATACCCAAGGAAGAAACGTATGGTTATAGCTAGACATCTCTTCACCATAAAAATATTAATGCGGGGAGCATAAAAGTGTCAGGGAAATAGCATGCACTCTTGGAAGCAAAGTGCAAGACACTACACGGAGGATTCTTAGCCTAGTTGTTGTTAAGCTCAGCCACAATGAAATATAATGAGCTTATCAGTCACTAGGGGAAACATTCACAGGATTTTACTTATTAAAATAAGTAAAGTGAGGGAAGTGACAGTGCACTCAGGTGTGCAAGGAAATCGTAACATAAATATTTCTTATCCGAAGGAGATCATTGAAGGTCGTACTATAACCCTAAAATATTAAGAATCTTAGTAGGTAACTAGGTGATATATAGGTTGTCCAAGTATAACTAGGGGAGTTATTTGGGATAACTATAGTACTAAGTGCTAGATCTACATGCAGCTCTAAAGCTCTTCAAGACATATGGGTCAAAGTTTTGATCCTAGCTTTCTACAAGCTTAGACATCTGTTGGGGTTAGTCACACACTAATGTTGTACGGATCTATACTCAATTGAAGCATGCAAGCAATAAACACAAAAATTATACCAAAAGAAAAATACATAAGATATAACATGGTTCACCCAGTGCGGGCTACGTCCACCAAGAAATAAACAATCTATTATTATTTATTCACAGAGAATATACAATGAAGATTTGAAGTCTTCCACACCAGTCATGGATGTACAATACTTTTTCCTCACAAGCTTCTCTCAGTTTTCTCCAAGAAAAATATTCTTACAATAATCTCAATACATACCTTCTAACCCTATTTTTCTAGCTTATAAGCATATACAAACATTAGGGTAGCTTAGCTATACATTTATAACCATTCGATCACCTTTATAACTAAGGGTCGGATCTAATCCATGTTTAAAATAAAAACATTAATGCACAGATAACCAATATCTGTTACCAAAATGATGTCAGCTCCTTCTAGGCAACTGACATTGGTTACTGTGTAAACCCAAAAACCTACAAAGCATGCCATTTGTGAAGTTATTTAGCTCCACAACCTAACAATCTCCCATTTGGAGATAAATTGGTGCAGTCCTGTACAACTCAATCCTTAGATCCTTTCCTTGGCTTGTTTCTTCCTCTTCAAGTCTCCAGCTTGAAGACCAACAAAATTTATGTGAAGCTCCAACTTCTCCTTTACCAACAGCTTCGTTAGCATATCCGCAAGGTTCTCACTTGTATGAATTTTCTCCAGTTTTAATTGCCCATCCTCCAACACCTATCGTATGAAGTGATATCTCAACTGAATGTGTTTTGTTCTTGAATGAAATGTTAAGTTCTTTTCTAGATGAATTATACTTTGACTATCATTGTACAATCTACAATCCTCTTGCTCCTTTCCCAACTCTTCCATGAACTTTCTCATCTATACCATCTCTTTGCTAGACTCTGTAGTCGCAACATATTCAGCCTTTGTAATACACAAGGCCACAACCTTTTGTAGTCTTTAAATCCAACTAACTGTCATGTCACCTACTATGAATACATATCTAGTAGTGTTCCTCCTACCATCCAAATCTCCAACCATATCTGAATCAACATAGCCACATAAAGAAGTATTTGACCCTTCATAGCATAAATTCCTGATGGATGTCCCTCTCAAATATATGAGTATCCATTGGACTACTTTCCAATGCTCTTTACCTAGATTGGCCATAAATCTACTCAAAATTTCCACTATTTGTGCAATGTCTAGTCTGGTACAAACCATTGCATATATAAGGCTTCTAACTACTTAAGCATATGGAACTTGTGTCGTATAATCGATCTCCTCATGTGATGTAGGACACTGATCTTTGCTTAATTTAAAGTGTCTAGCCATAGGTGTACTTACAAGTTTTAGATTCTACATTTTAAACCTTTCCAATAGCTTATTGATATAATGTTCTTGAGACAAATATAATTTCATGTTCTTCTTGTCTCTATGAATTTAAATGTCAAGGATTTTCTTTGTAGTTTCTAAATCATTCATTGTAAATGTATGAGCTAAGTTTTCTTTAAGCTCAACAATGTCCCGCATACTATATCTTACATTAAGTATATCATCTACATACAATAAAAATATATATATAACTTCCATTTTCAAGCTTCTTGAAATAAAAAAATGATTAGATTTGCATCTCATATAACCATGTTCATGCATAAAACTATCAAACCTCATATACCATTTCCTTGGATCTTGTTTGAGCCCATACAACCTCTTTTCAACCTGCACACAAGTTTCTCCTTACCCTTGAATTCATAACCAAGCAGTTGTTGCATATATATCTCTTCCTCCAAATCCCTATGAAGGAAAGTCGTCTTAACATCAGGTCATTCTAAGTGCAAGTCTTCTATTGCAACTAAACTCAAAATAGTAAAAATAGAAGTAATGTTTACTACAGGAGAAAAGATCTCACCAAAATCTATACCTATTTTTCGTGCAAATCCTTTTACCATAAGCCTTTCCTTGTATCTTTTTTATCCACCCTCTATTTCTTTGATCTTGTAAACCCATATATTCTGCAATGTCCACTTACTTATTGGAAACTTAACCAAATCCCATGTCTGATTTTATTCCAAGGATTCCATCTCCTCATCCTTGCCATGTTCCCATTTCTTATGGGTATCCTCCTGCATTACTTCTTCAAAACTTCCGAGCTCACCCCTATCAGTCAATAATAGATAAAATAAGGAAGGTGAAAATATTAAGGAAGGTGAAAATATTTTTGGAGGTCTACTTACTCGTTGTGACCTTCTCACAGAAATTTGGGTTATCTGAGGCTTATTTTGTTCATTCTGTAAATGTGTATCAACCTATTGCAGTGACCAATGTTGGTCACCTACTACCGAAGTCAGTTTTGGAAACCAACGTCAGTCCTCTACTACCGACATCAGTCATGGCTCTACCAACATTGGTTCAAGCTGCTGACACTAGTTTCTATCACCAACACCGGTTCCTATAGGTGTCTGTTTCAAATCTGAAAATGAATTTACTTCCAAACATTTTTCAATTGGTTCATCCTTATGCATCAAAATATGATCCCTATACATTCTCTTTTCATTTCATTCAATATCACAACTCCTAACAATCTTAGCATCATCTAAATCCTAAAAATGGAATCCGAAATCACCATAGTCATAACTAATAAAAGTGCATCTCTTGGATTTAGCATCAGACTTATTCCTATTTTCTTTATCAACATGCACAAAAGCTTCTGAACCAAATACTCTAAGAAAAGAAAGATCTATCTCTTTTCCAGTCCAAGCTTCTTCTATTATTCCATCATCCAGTCTAGTTGAAGGCCCATGGTTGATTAAATATATTATCATGTCTACTACTTCTACCCAAAACTGTAAGGGTAATCTAGCATGTATTCTCAGGCTTCTTGCATGTTCCATGATAGTTATGTTCATTATTTTAGCCACACCATTCTCTTGTGGTGTTCTAGGAACCGTTCTTTCCCTGTGTATTCCATTCATTGAATACTAATCATGGAAAGCCTTACTGTAGGAATCACCACCATTTTCTGATCTAAGGCATTTTAACTTTTATTTTTGTTCATTTTACACAAGGTATTTCCATATTTTAAAAGTCTCAAAAACTCATATTTACACTTTATACAATAAACCCATACCTTTCTTGTGGCATCATCAATGAAAGTCACATAATATTGGGTTCCTCCATGAGAAGCTACATGGGCTAGTCCCCACACATCTAAGTGCACAAGCTCTAATTTTTGCTCCTTCTTTATTGCCCCAACTTAAAAAAATCTCACTTTCTTTTTCTTTCCAGATATGCAATGCTCACAGAAATCAAGATCTAAATGTTTCAAATCTCATAACTTACCCTTTGCCTTTAATATCTACATTCCATTTTTACTCATATGGCCTAGCCGATTATGCTATATGCTTGCATCTGAATCTGAAGTAGATAGAATAGAAAAGGAATCAGTACTACAGGTAGAAAAATACAGTGTTCCTACCTTCTTGCCTCTTGCCACAACAAGATATCCCTTGGTAACTTTCCAATAGTCAGCTGTGAATGTAACGATGCAACCAACTTCACTTAGTTTTCCTGCAGAGATTAGATTTCTCTTGAGGCTTTGCACATGCCTCACATCTTTCAATACCCATGTATTTCCATTCTACAATTTTAGATGAACTTCCCCTTTACCAGTAATATTGCATGGTTCAACATCTCCTAAATAAACATGCCCAATATTACCCTAGACATAATTTTTGAAATAACCCTTATTAGGGGTAGCATAGAAAGAAGCTCCTGAATCTAAAACCCATAATTCTATTTTATAAGGAGAGAATAAGGGCATCTTGCATTACCTCAATTATAATATTTGTCTCTTTACCTTTATCTAGTAGATTCTCTTAGTTTTCCTTGAACCAAAAATCCTTCTTTACATGTCCTTTCTTCCCACAATTATCGCAAGTTATTCCTCTACCTCTAGATTTAGATCTGCCCATATTTGACTTTGATTTCCCATATACTTGCTCTTTGATCTCTCTTTTTTCCTTCCCCTTCTTTCTGCATTCAAAACATTTCTATATGATGACTCTCTTATATTTTTCCTACATATTTCTTCATTCAAAATTATACTAACCACATCATCAAACTTCAAAATATTAATAGCAGATGTTGTACTACTAACAACCATTACTAAGTTATCCCAACTATCTGGTAAAGAGCATACAAATAAAAGTTCTTTCACTTCATCATCAACTGGAATATTAACCGATTTAAATTTATTTACAATGTAATGAAAATCATTCAAATGGCTGGATAAAAATCCACCTTTTTTACATTTTTGAATTAAATAATTTCTTCATCAAATAAACTTTATTTGAAGCACTTGGTTTTTCATATAAATTGGCTAAATATTTTAGAAACTCTACCATGGTTGTTGCTTCAATAATATTTGAAGCTATAGATGCTATAAGGCTTAATCTTATAGATCCCACAACCTTTCTATCAAGAATCTTCCATTCTTCATCAGTCAACTTTGTAGGTTTTACATTCACATCTAACAGTAAGTATAAATCTTTCTAATATAGATAATCTTCCACCTACATCTTCCATAATTGATAATTGCGGTCGTAAAATTTCTCCACTTTGTGTTTGCTATCTTCTATCATTGTTGTGCTCCCACTCAATTAGAAATCTCTATGTGAGTAAATTTGTCAATAAACAAAACCCTAAAATAAAAAATCTCTTATACTAGTTGTTTGGGTTAGTCATGCACCAGTGTTGTACAAATCTATATTCAATGGAAGCATGCAAGAAATAAACATGGAAATTATAATAGAAGAAAAATACACAAGAATAGTGTGGTTCACCCAATGTCAGCTACATCCACTAAGAAATAGCCAATCTATTATTCTTTATTCATATAGGATATACAATGAATATTTTAAATCTTCCACACCTCTCACGAATGTACAATATTTTTTCCTCACAATCTTCTCTCATCTTTCTCTAAGAAAAATCTTCTTACAATAATCTCAATACATACCTTTTAACCCTAGTTTTCTAGCTTATAAGCATATACAAACATTAGGGAAACTTAGCTATACATTTACAACCCGTTGATCACCTTTATAACAAAGGGTTGGATCTAATATGCATTTAAAATAAAACCATTAATGCACAGATAACCGTTGTCAGTTACCAGACCGATGTCGGCTCCTTCTAGACAACTGACATCGGTTACTTTATAAACTAGCAAACCTGCAAAGCATGCCAGTTGTGAAGCTATTTATCTCCACAACCTAACATCATCAAGTATTAAATTGGGTATAGGAGGGGGAATAGGTTGCTCTTCTGAAAATGAAACTTGTTCTTGGCCTTTTGGGATTAGGAAATTGGATGGGAGAGGGGATGGGTCATATGACTCAACATGATAATAAATTATGGTCTCAACTTGTATGGTAAACCAAGTACCATACCTTATTCTAAGTAACATATGGGACCAATCAGAAGACAAGTAACCACCCACTTTAGTAATAAAATATCTTGATAGACACAAGGAAAACAAAGGAGGTAGGTCAAATGATTAACACATTTTGAGTTATTGTGAGGCTTGGACATGCATGTAGGGTTAACTCAAGATCATTGATGACTCCCAAAGTAGTGATAGTAGAACCATCAAGTTGTAGGACTCCTTTAGACAAAGGGTTGTACTTAAGACCTAGGACATCAACAATTTTCTTAGGCATGACAAAAGTACTAGCGCCTGGGTCAATCATGTAATTATGAACAAGATGTTTTCCTATTATAAGAGTGTTAGGAACTAAGGGATAAAATATGCAGAACGATCCCACACAAAATTGTAATAATAGAAACTAATATGTAGAAAATATTACAGATCTGAAACAAAAGTGCATAAAATAATAAAACACAACACATAGACAATATTTAACATGGTTCGCCCAATTTAGGCTACGTCCACCAAGAATCGCTTACTCAGATTTTACTTTAAGCCACCTCTTCTATCAATACAATACCCAGATCTATTTGGAGCTATTCTCAACAAACTCTACAGAGTTCACACTTGACCTCACACACATATGCAATGTTACATCAACCCTACCATATGCACAAAATCACATAAATAGGTAACTGTTTAAGCAATTTTACAATACTATGGGTACCAAAACCATGGGCCAAAACCGCGTCATAAACCTATGGTTTGAAAATCCCACCCATATGACAAGGGAACGTTTCCTGAGATATCATGCACATTTTTTGAGGAATTTTTTTCTTAGGGGCTATGCCCCTGGACCCCTACTCAGGGCATGACCTCGCCCCGAACCCTGGCGAGAAAACTGTGGATAATATATAGTACTTTTAGTGTACAATATTCAAAACTTACACATATGAAACAGACTCCACAACATAACAAAAAGACATATAGAAGGGTGGGGTTTCCATAACCTTACTTACTTTCTTCTTCTCTCCTTGACAGATGTTGATAACAACTTGCAATTTTTAGACAACTGGATCAACAGAAGTTATATTATTTTCTTGTACCTTGTGTTATCAGTAACTTGGGCATTAGTCTATTTGTTTTATCTACAGCTTGATTGATTACACATAAGTTTTCAATGCCAAATAACATCAGGATGGCCTTAGGAACTTCCATATTTTCTTGATTCTCAAGCTCATTTGCACTTGTAGAAGGTTCACAACTAGACGCAGCTTGAATCATGTGAGCCTACACATGTGTAACATTGGCATAGTTATTCTGACTATGAGGCATATTACAGGGAAAGTACCATTCTAACTCTTGATCCATATTGTTTTGAACTGGAATGAATACTTGGCTTGTGTTGGGCATTGGAAGAGGTTGCACAGGAGGAACACTTGCAATGGGAGGTGCACATTTGCATGTCCTCTATCATTTTGTTGGTTCTGCATATATCTCTGATTTACATATTGATTTTTGAAGGGCTAATGGTTTTTATTATACACTTGATTAGAACTATTCTAAAGGCTTGCGCCGGAAACTTTTCTAAAGATATGACTTTATTGGATGAGTTCCTAATTAAGGCCTTCATTTCTTCATCCTTATTTTTTTGCATGGGAGAATGGGAGGTGGAGGTAGCTGGCTGAGTGCTCTACTAGGGGATAGGAGAAATATAAGGCTGGGGCACATGAGAAATTTCTGGGAATAAGGGAACGGGTGGCCTAGGAGCTAAATTTCCCACCTGGATGAGGCTATTTTCTGTCCTTATTGCAATGTTGTACGAAGCAGGTAAAGTTCTACCCCCATGTATTGAATCATGACTGAGATGTCACTCTTCAAATCCCTTAGATAATACAGGAAAGTATGTTAAGTTGTAGGCCTTGCCACTTGAGGGATTCTATACTAAGTCTTCTAGAACCTGATATTAAAACCACTCATCTGCTCATTAGGTGCTCTTTTCATTGTCTTAAGTTGCTCCACCAAAGACAAGTGATCTGACTTATCTTCAAAATAGTTACAAAGTGTTGTTCCAAGCTCATTCCAAGTAGCAATAGATGTAGGTCTCAAGATTTTGTACTATTGAAGTGTTTTTCCCTTTAGCGAAGCCACAAGCAGCCTAACTACTACATCATCATGCATGATCAAATAGACATAACACATGTTGGCTAGATCATGTATATGCTCAACATGGGTGACTTTATTCTCATGAGTGAAGTATAGGATACTCTAGAGTGCGGTTGCTGACATATCATGTTGTGCATTAAGAATGAGGAGAATTCCACCCATAAAATTGACAAATTTTATTAGAGGGGGTGGATTCACCATAGTAGCATGCACATGTCTACCAAAAGGGGGATTCAAAAGTGCACTGTGTGCTAGAGATGGAGATGCACATTTGAATGTTTTGTTGTGTATTTTTCTTGGAGAAAACTAGAGGTGCTCAAAGTATTCTTCAGTGGATACACTTTGTTTGGTATGCACTCTTCTCATGAAAGGCACATAGACTGCTAAAATAGTATATATAAGAGTTGGGAGTCACTATATATATTTAAACAAGCCTCCAAAGGATGGAAATCACTAAGCTACACACCAAAACTTAGTGATGATGAAATTTAATCTTTTAATGTTGGTCCTATTGGGTGTGCGAGAAACTATTGGAGCTCAAACTTGCACCCATCTCAGATCAAGTTGAACTAAGTTGTTGAGGCAATAATGGGACTATCTCCAAGTTATGGGACTATTGGTTGCTCAAAAGTGCACTTGTGTCTCAGATCTTTGAAAAGGGCTGAGGTGTCTGAGACCACAATGGAACCATCCCCAAGTTGTGGGACCTTGCGCGCTTGGGATGGATCTTCGGAGAAGTCCGATTCCTTTGCCTACCTTTAACACTACTGCTACTCCTAATGTTGAATGTAAATCCTAGACTAAACATGCCAAGGGGCTAGAGATAGAAGGATGTGTAGAAAGGGGAAATCTTAAGCTAAGGAAGGTAATAACACTAGAAGGAAAGGATCGATCTCTCTCCATGAGCAATAAAGGAAATAGAGAGACCACATGAGAAGAGGGCGGATGGCGCATGCCATAGATCAACACACAGGCTTGGCCTTCTAGCACATGTAACACATGAACGTGGGGAATACAAGCAGAGAAATACATATAGCATGCCAGAAAATGCAAACAAAGAGGTGAGATGCAATGAAAACGAGAGAAAGAAGATAAGAGTTCCACAAAACATGAATTTATTGCTTTAGGGATGCACAGTAATTTACATGCATGAAAGGATGCGAGAAAACATTGTAGATACCACACCAAGGTCTGAGACCCGTGGGAAGTCAACCACCATTTTGGCATGGTGTCGTTACAACAAGGAGAGATATTTTTACAAAGCAATTTTTTGCTAGTTATAGAAGAAGAAGGCGAGAAGAGAAGGAGTAAGGAAGGGAAAATCATATTCAAATATTCAACCACCAATAACCAGTAATAAATGCCTATAAATCTACCTATTAGGCTGTCAGATGCACTTCCCCATGTCTGTTTTGCATGTGGAAGAAGGAAGAAGGTAATATCTGATGAAATCTGGTAGTTGAGGTCGATTAGATGTGTGCATTGATGAGCTGAAAGATGTTTCCCTATTTTCATATAAAAAATCCCACCTAAATTTGAACTTGAATAGTCTAACATGTAGCTTGTGTCAGCATCTTTTTGACAAGTTCAGGTCTATGCCAATCTAAGCTCTGTAGCAAAAGATACGACTGTCAGAATATGTCAGATTCATCGGTGCATATCAAACACGTGGCGCACGCAGGTTGGCTGAAATGATGGCCAATTGTTCATTTGTTTTGTCTTTTCTACCACGTGTCATGCACTAGTTAGTTGTCTAGATTCAGCACCCTATTGGAGCGCTTTGATTGGTTATGCACAACAAACTCAAGTCTGACAGAAGCTGACTTGGCACAGAAGGGCGCAAAGGAAGGCGTGAGGCGCGGGAGCAAGAAGCAAGCACGTGAAAGGGAAACATAGGGGAGGCATAAAGGAGTGCACATGATCCGCGCTGGGAGACGAGGTAAACTGGTGAGCAGAGAATGTACGGTTAAGGCACAAATATTACAAGGTAATGAGCATGGCACACGCACTACCAAGGACTTAGCTAATAGAAGTGTGAGGCACGCAGGAAGGGAAAAATGGAGGATATAGAAGAATGCAAAGGGGAGTAGAAAGGCGCGCAAGGGCACTCAGAGGAACTGCAACTGTGCCAAGGTATCAAAAGAACAATCTTGAGTGTGCGTAACCTGAAATGTGAAACACCAGAGTCAAGATGAAAATATAAGTTATCCAGATAACTAGAAGAGTTATTTGGATAATATTTTTGGTGACTTTTGGGGGCCATCTGCCTGCTAGATGAAGAGACTAGTAGCCTTAGAAGTCCATTGGGCATGGATTCAGGCACTAATCTTGAAGACCTGATCTGTAACTTTGAAGAACATTCCTAAATTCACTTGAAGCTACGTCTAAACTCTAAATTGAACTGTTGTTCTCATATGAAGATATTTTGAATTGGATTAATGAGAGTGAAAGCTATGTACTGACCATTGGAACTACCTCTGCCAAAATTGAACTGATATCCCAGGAATCAACAAAAGGGGTACATGGGTGTGACAGCAAAGGAAAAGGCACCAGAGGGAGCGCGCCAAAATAGGAGCATAACACTATGTATAAAATTTGAAAATCATAAGTGTCCCAAACGGAACATGCAGAGTGTGCGCGAGCACTTGTGTTACTAAAAGCAAACCTAAACTAACCTAAACTAACCAGAGGCAAGGGCACTTGAGTAAAACCTGCAACATACAAAGAGAATTAGCTTCCCTTACTCACAAATTGTGACCATGTAGTTGATTTAGCGTTGAACATGGTCAGAGATGAGAGTGAAAAACCACCTTGCAGATTGTGTTTCGCCCTCCTCAAAGTATCAACAAACATAACATACACCTCCTGGAATTGTTCTATACTTGGATATAAGAGGCGTTGCTACTGACCTTTGGCACGTTGAAGGTCTACCTCATCCTCTGAAATGAACATGACCGGTGACAACTCTATTTTTGGCTATAGGCTAGCCAGATATCTGATTGGACAAGGTCTGATCCTTGTGGTTTGCCCAGTACTTTGAAGCTCAATCCCAGAGATGGAATTTTTTTCAGACTTTCCTCCTGAAGGGGAGAACTTGCAGGCTACGGCACGAAAATCTTGGGCATGCATGGTTCTACCTCTACAAGTAACTTGGTCACCTCACAGACTGCACTCTCTAGAGCTAACTGATTCTCCTTTGGAACAAGCACCCGTATGATTTCCTCTTCCCAGTCAGAGTCGCATGACTCATGCCATTCTTCAATTATCCTGCAGTCGTCGAACATGATGATGTTGGTTGGGAGAGGTGAATTGGATGGGGGTTGTTCATTTAGAGTACAACTACAAAAAGGGGACTCAGAAGAAAATGGGAAGATGGATGCAGAAGGGATGGAAGGTGTGTGCACAAGAGGAGCAGAAGCACGTGCAGGAAGGGGAATGGAAGAGAAATGAAGGTGAGATGAAAGTGAGGGAGAAAGGATGGAATTCTCAGTGGGGGCAGTGCACATGAACCTAGGAACACACGTAGCAGGCTGAGATGATTTAGGTTGGCGCGGAGAAGTGGGAGGGTTGTCAGATGGTATTGCAAGGTTGCCCCATTGATAGGGTTTCCGAGCACTATATTTTTGAGCCTCCATTTCTTCCACCCACTCTGTAATCTGGGGTAGCATCTTAATGATGAAGTACAGCTTCTGGTGGGTGCTAAACTAGCCTGGTACAAGGCCGACCCATGGACAAGGGACCTTGTAGCTAACTTTATCTGCCTTTATAGAGCACTTGACTTTGAGTTGTATCATGTCCATCTTTGTCTCTTGCACCTGCCTCTCAAAATTAGCTTCGGCCAAAGAGTTTCCACCATCATCTGCATAAATGTGTTCTTCATAAACATTTAGGTTAGAAAAAATTGGGTTGTATGCACTTTCAGGATAATAAGGCTTTTGATTTGGAGGAGGATTTTGAAACTGTGGGGATGGAGGGAAATAGTTCTGCTACTGCAAATGAGAATTTCATGGAGGGAAAGAAGTCATGATTGCACAACTTCAAAAGAGGAAAGTGGAATGATGGAAAAAGGAGAAATGAATGGAGAAATGAGGGGATACTAGTCTGCACATGAGATAATGGGTGCATTGAATCAGTGGAGTAGCTAGATGTGTTGAAAAATGCCTCCAAAGGCTAGATCTCAGTGATAACACATCAAACTTGCTGAGATGAAGATGTAAATCTCTTCACTCTGGTCCCACCAGGCATGCCAGAAATTGTTGGTTTCTCAAATGTGCACTAGTGTCTCAAATATTTGAAAAGGGCCGAGGTTTCTAAGACCACAATGGAACCATCCCCAAGTTGTGGGACCTTGTGCAGTTGGAACGGATCTCCAGAGAAGGCCGATTCCTCTACCTACCTCTAATGCTACTACTACTCCTAATGTTGAATGCAAATCTTAGACTAAACATGCCAAAGGACCAGGGATAGAAGGATGTGCAGAAAGGGGAAATCCTAAGCTAAGGAAGGTGATAGAGCTAGAAGGAAAGGGTTGATCTCTCTCCATGAGTAGTGAAGTAAAAAGAGAGGGAGCGGGAGAAGAGAGCAGACGGCACGCACCATAGATCAACACGCGGGTTTGGCCTTCCAGCACGTGCAACACATGAACATGGGGACTGTAAGTAGAGGAATATGCACATCATGCTAGAAAATGCAAACAGAGGCAAGATTTAATGAAAATGAGAGAGGGAAGACAAGAGTTCCAGAAAACATGATTTTATTGCTTAAGGGATGCACAGTCATTTACATTCACAACAGGATGTGAGAAAACATTACAGAGACCACGCCAAGGTCTGAGACCCATGGGAAGTTGGCCACCATTTTGGCATGGTGTCATTACAACAAGGAGAGATATTTTTACAAATCAGAACTTTGTTATTTATAGAAGAAGAAGGAGAGAAGAGAAGGAGAAAGGGAGGGAAACTCAGATTCAAATCTTCAACCACCAACAACCAGTGATAAATTCCTGTAAATCCACCTGTAAGGCTATTAGATGTGCTTCCCCATGTTTTTTTACGTGTGGAAGAAGGAAGAAGGTAAGATCTAATGAAATCTAGTAGTTGAGGTCAATTGGATGTGTGCATTGATGAGTTGAAAGACGTTTTCCTATTTTTTCTGAATAAATCCCACCTAAATTTGAACTTGAATAGTCCAACTTGTAGCTTGTGTTAGCAGTTCTCTGACAAGTCCACGCACGTGCCGATCTGAGATCTGTAGCAAAAGATACGGCTGTCAAAAGATGTCAGATTTGTCGGCACATGGAAAACACGTGGTGCGCGCAGGTTGGCTGAAATGATGGCCAACTAATCATTTGTTTTTTCTTTTCTATCAAATGTCATACACTAGTTGGTTGTCCAGATTTCACACCCTGTTGGCGCACTTTGATTGGTTACGCATGATGCACTCAAGTCTGACAAAAGATCACTTGGCACATAAGGGCTTAAAGTAAGGCGTAAGGTGCGGGAGTGAGAAGCAAGTGCGCGAAAGGGAAATAGAGGGGAGGCACAAAGGAGCACGCGTGATGCATGTGGGGAGACGAGGAAAACTGGTGAGCAGAGAACATGTGGTTAAGGTGCAACTATTACAAGGTAATGGGCATGATACGCAAAGGGCCAAGGACTTAGTTGATAAAAGTGTGAGGTGCGGGGGAAGGGAAAAATGGAGGAGATAGAAGAATGAAAAGGGGAGTAGGAAGGCGTGCAAGGGCCCGCAGAGGAACTGCAACTATGCCAAGGTGTCAAAAGAAAAATCTTGAGTGAGCGTAACCTGAAATGTGAAACACTAGAGTCAAGATGAAAATATAAGTTATCACATAACTAGGAGAGTTATTTGGATAACAGGGACCTTGTGTACTTGAGGCAAACCTTTGGAAAAGGCCAGTTCCTCTACCTATTTCTACTGCCACTGCTACTCCTAATGCTTAAATGAAATCCTAAGCTAAACATGTCAAGGGACCAGTGATAGAAAGATATGCAAAAAGGGAAAAATAATCTAAGGGAGGATATAACACCATAAAAAAATTGGGATGAACATGATAGTCTTTGAGAGAAAACAAAGGAAAATGCGCTAAGGAAGGCTAGACACGTGTAACACAAACTAGAATGCAGTCAAAAAATTATTTTTCATGGGACACAATCAGAAAAGGAAATGCAAGGGGCGTGAGGAGGCACAACAAGCACACAATGTAAGGGAAGGCAAGAAACAAGAATAAAAATAGGTTAAGGCATAAGATAGCCACAAAATGATGCTTCTATAACTTCCAGAAATGTACAGTATACTACAATGGCATATGAGGCTGATATCCACATGCAAAGACTAGATCTAAAGGTCTATAACTCAAAATGCAAGGAAATACCTATACAAACTAAAAGATTCCAACCCTTTTTTAGGAGCAATTATCTTACATTTATAGAAGAATGAGGGAGAGAAGAGGAGAAATGAGGGAAAATCAGATTTGAATCTTCAACCACCAAAAATCTGTAATGAATGCCTACAAATCCTAATGAAAATTCATCAAATGTGCTTCCCCATGTCTATTTGGTATGTAGGAGAAGGAAGGAGGAAAAATCTGAATCAAATCTAGTAGTGGGAGCAATCAGATCCTGTATTAATGGCTTGAGGGATTTTTTCCATCTTCTCACCCACCCAGTCCTACCAACATTTGAATTCAAGTGATCTGGAGTATAACCCATGTCATCAGCTATCTTTTCATTTTCTGTCACATGACACACTTCAATTGGTTGTAAGGATTCGACACCCTTTTGGTACACTCTAAAAAGTGCAAAAGGAGGCATGAAAGGAGGAACAAAAGTGCACACGGAGGGAAGAAATCAAGGAGATGGTGTACAAAAGTGATGTGTGCAGAATAAATGGGAACACACTTATTAGAGATAAGCATGTAAACAGGGCATGAGCATCTATAAGCTGATACATGGATTCAAGGAAGGGGTGTGTGAAAATGCCAAGCACTTAGCCATTTTTCCAGAGCAAGTCTAAGGCGCGTGTGAAGGATGCATGAACTACAGGGAGAAAAATGAGTGTGCAGGGAGTGCGCGTGATATAAATGGAAGAAGATGAAGAAATGGGAAAATAAAAATGGAAGGTGTGAAGCATGAAAAGAGTGCGGTAGGGTGTGCGAGGAACTGCATCCACAGAAATTGTGCTAAGCAAGCAACCAAAGGGCACACAACCTACAATGTTTGAACCTTAGAGTCAGATTATGGGTACAAGTTGTCAAATTAACCAGGGGAGTTATTTTGGACAACATGAACCTTTTCCAACTATCTCAGGAGATGTATTGTCACCAAATAGTATTAATCCTGCTAAATTTCCCTTCAGTGAGATAAATTTAATTTTGTTTCCTATCATGTGGCATGAACACTACTATTAATGTACCAAATCACATCCTCATTATGAGCGTTAAATTTAGTTTGGAAAATCAAGGATTTTTCTTCACTCTTCATCTTTGTACTATGCAAAGTGCATTCTTCCTCTTTGTCTTGAACATCCTTCTTATTCCTTTGATCATGATGCCTTTCAAGAGCCCTACCTATTCCTTAAATACTTTGATCACAAGCCTCCATAGCTGATCCATTATGTGCCTCAGGGATCACCTCAACCTATTAAGATTTATTTTGAGGCCCTCATCTAATACCAATTATTAGAAGGAAAACCATCGAGAGGGGGGATGAATCAACGTTCCCTATAACTTTCTTTCACATACACTTTAACATTCATCAATTAGCAATTCAACTTAGCCATTAAACATGCATTCACCAAGGATCATAACCAAACAAGAGCAATGAGAACAAAAGAACACAAGTACACTTGATATAAGTGGGAAACCCTTAAAGGGAAGAAAACCCACTGAAACAAAAATTTATACAAAAATAAATCAAATTTAATTGATCACCAACCCTACATGGAGGCACTAACCCCCCAAATGAAACACCACTAACTCAGCCACATAATTTTTTTGTCACCTATAGAATGTTGTCACAAAAACTGATGATGACACCTATTCAACTCTCCTTTCTTCTATCTTCTTCAAATCTACCTTTAAATCATCTTCACACAATAAGCTTCTTCACCAAGTTGATTAGGTCATCTGACCTTGAACATCATATGCTTTCCACCTATTTTATCTTCATAAAACATCTCTGCCTTCTGTTGATGGTCACATATACCTTCTTCGCCTCTACACACTACCCTCTTACTCAATTTTTCTCATACTCATATGGCTACACAAATAGGTCTCATGAACTTACTTTTATAGATGACTTAAGCATCATACATTCTAAGTCAGCCTTCATAAAGTATAGAACATTATATTAATATTAAAACATCATGAAAACATCATGCATAAGCCTCTTTAGGTCGGAAATAACACCTAATACCAACATTGCTTCATTAGGACAAAATTAGCCCTAAATGCCTAAAACAACTCCTTCACCGAGTTGCA
The DNA here is from genome assembly GCA_019776745.2 of Taxus chinensis. Taxonomy (NCBI): domain Eukaryota; kingdom Viridiplantae; phylum Streptophyta; class Pinopsida; order Cupressales; family Taxaceae; genus Taxus; species Taxus chinensis. The sequence continues at coordinate 17,586,185 of CM034150.1, forward strand.
ACTTCCTTAGAATTGGTATCTTACTAAATAGGTCTAAGTTGTAGCTTGGGCAAGTGGATATTGTAGTTTTTTATCTAGTGGTAGTTAGCCTAAACTAGGGGTTGTAGCTCCTTGTTGAGTGGTACCTCAACTAAATAGATCATTATAATCTAGGGATAGTTATCCCTTATAGAGCTCTGATTTTAATGGGTTTTCTCCCATCTTGATGGGTTTCCCACTTACTTGAGGTGTCCTTGTTGTGTGTGTGCATCTCTCCATCTTTTGTTTTTTATTGCTCTCACTTTAGTTCTGTTGAATTCATGGAATGCGCTATTGAATAAGCTTTCAAAAAGAGTTGAAAATTTTTGAGTAAGGATTGATTCACCCCCCCTCTTAGTCCTAAAGATTATAACAATTGGTATCAGAGTGTGGTCCTTCGTGACAAGCCTAACAGATTAAAGGTGATTCTCAAGACTAAAAAATGGGAAGATCAACTCACAAGAAACATCATGATGAAGCCCAAAAAGAGAGGTTTCCACCTATAGTGGGAGGTTGTAGTAACTCTATGCATGATTCAGATGATGAGGAAGCAAAGTTCAATCTAGAAGTTGAGTTGGAGAGTGCACTAGAAGAATTGGACTTGTCAAGGAAGAAAAATAGGAAGTTTAAAGTCTACATCAAAGTATATGAGAAGAACATCAACCTTATTGAGAAGAAATTGAGAAAGAAAGATCAAGAGGATGCTCAAGAATGCAAAGAAAATGATTCTCAATTAGAGAAGGTGCTACACTCTCTCAAACTCAAGGACGAAGAGGTTACCATGTTGAGAACATTAGTGATGGAATAATAAGGTCAAATTAGACACCATGAAGAATTGCATGCCCAAAATGAGAAAGAACATGAAAAATAGGTAGAGGATCTTGAGGAACAATTCAAATTGATCTCTAAGGCCCTCAAGGAAAAAATTGAAGAGTGTGATATACTGAGCTCAGCCATGAAGACACTTTAAGAGGACATGAACCAAACAAAGCAAGCAAATATGAAGGGCAAGGAAACAATAAAGCTACACCAAGACATTCCAAGGAAAATGGAGGAGTCAAAGAGCCAAAAAATATAATCAGATAGCCCAATGCAAAGAATATACCAAGTAAGTTCTATGACTCATGTTTTTCATGTCATGGTTTTGGTGACAAGGCTAGAGAATGCAAATGGCTTAAGGTAGACAAAGAAAATCCATGGAGGGATTGTAGACGTGGGTCTGAGAAGAATAGGATATGTTTTCATTTCCATGAAAGAGGTCATAAAGCTAGTGGTGCTTCAAAGATCCTAAGAATCAATCTTGCACAAATGGATCTCTTTGAAAAAACAAGCATATCATTTTCTTCAAATGTCTAAAACCTAGAGACAATGCCAAATAATGTAAAACTAAGCTATATGTTTATAAGAATAAGGAAGTAGAAAAATCAAAACCACAAGAGAATGCTAAAGGAAATCCTAGTGGAGTTAGAGAGATGGATGACTCAATACTAGACAAGGTGAAAACCAAGGCAAATGAGCTCAACCTGAATAGAGTCAAAATGGAATAAGGCATGTTTGCTTAATGTAAGGATCACACAAGTGTGGAGAATCATAATTTGGACCTGGAATCAAGAAATTAAGGCATAAATCCTTTCCTGAAACAGTGCATAAGGAATTCAATATCCAAAAGCAAGAACAAGGAAGAAAACATGGAGTCGATGGACTCCTTAGATGAGTTCATGTTGTTCTAGTACTCCAAGGAGAATGGAATGTCTTCAATATGCTTCTTGAAGACATCCATAGGTTAGAGAAACAATAGGAATCAGGATAAGTTGGAAAAATTCATCAAATAGGATCATGGTGTAATGAAACAAGATGCTTTCTGTTGGCTCGATTTTTTGCACAGCTGAAAACCTAGGAAGTCGTTAGATAAATATCCCTCATTTACCAGTGAGGATCCTATGTGAGATTTTTTCAATTATGTTTTATAATATCTATTTGTGGGTTTTACTTTAATTGTGAATCTCATGCACCATAGCTAAGCAATTTTGCAGCAAGTAAGCAACTGTACAGAAATATGTGCGGAAGATGGAAATAATTGAGTACATGAAGAAAGGAAAGAAGACGTGCAATCTAACCAATAGCTCACAGATTTTATCTCATGCACATAGATAAACAAATAGATCTTTAAATATAGAATTTAAAGAAAAAGAAAGTTTCCGATTCAGATTTGAGATAACAAAAAGTTTATGAAAATATCTAAAAAGAAATAAGAAACAAAATGCACCGTTAACGCAAAGTTCTCCAGAAATTTGCCTCCTTTCAATTCCTTAGCTTTCATAAATATATCAATGGTTTTAGCTCAAAATATGGAACAAAAGAATGTTTATTACAAATTCTATTCCATTAACCCATAGGCTCTTCCTCTATTTATAGTGTATAGAGGGGAAATTACAAATGGAAACTACAACTGAACTAGAACATGCATAAGTTATAAAGGGAACATCTGGAAATATTTCTTCTAGAATTCCTCTCTAAGTGACATGCATATGGAGGTTAAGCCAAAGTTGTGCACATCTGCCATTTATCTTAGAGAACCTTTCCAAATAACTTAAAGTAGTGGCTTTTAAACCAATAACTTTAATCTTACAATTTCATCTAGGAACATAAGAAATAAGAGAAATAAGTGAAGAAAGAAGATTTTTCAGATGTTACACCATATGCTTTCTTCTTATTCTGATATTGAATATACTTGTCGAACATATAATTCAGCAATTTCCCATTTGTTTTAGCAACAACCTCTTTCTCAGTCTTGAACTACAACAATCCTTTAGACAAAATGTCAATGTTTACTTCCACTTCCTTTAAACTAGGCCCAAAATCTTTAATGTCTGATTAAAGTGTTATCAACTAGTTGATGGAATTCAATGTGAAAGTTTTGATAGCTTTATTAATCCTCTCCTGAACCATCAAAAACCACCCTTCAAGAGAAGCAGACATCTTGTCTGGAATGGTTCTTCTATAGGAAGAAAAATCCCCAGCTACTTCCTCCTTGGTGAAAGCAACTACAATGCCTGGCAATGATAATATCATATCCTCAAGAAACTACATTATTTTCAAAATAAGCTTGAGAATCTCCATGCGGAAAGAAACTACAAACTCGAGTTTCTTTCCCTTTTCAATGAGTCCATCAAGCACAAGTTTCTCCGTAATCAAAACCTCCTCTGACAACTTATTTATTTAAACCAAAATGTCTAGGTTACTTTCAGCCATTGTATTCTCATCCACTATGCTTGTCATCAGTTGCTTCAGCTGAGATAATACACCTTTCATAATTTCTAGACTATTTGGTACCTCCTCGAGCTATTTTGAAGCGTGGTGAATGATTTGGCTTTTCCATTCCTTGATAGTCATGACTTGATTACCTACATCCTCCACCTCTTCAATTAGATGTTTTCTCACCTACTCACGTGCTAAAACTAGCTGAGAGGAAGGTTTGGCAACCTTAGAAATGATTTCACACAACTGGGAAACCTACTCTTGAAGTTTGGATTTCTCTGCCTTCTCTTTGTCCAGCTTCAGGAATAAAGCATTTATTAGTGTTTCTGTATCTTTCTTTAATCCTTCTGTGGTAGTCTGACCTAGTGGAACTTTGGTTACTAAGATATGTGTCGCCATGAGTTCTCCCTTTTGCTTTCCCTCTGTTGGATCTGTTAACTCAGAAAAATTCTACCCTAATTCTTCAATAATCAACCTTGAAGTTACCTTGGAAACTTTAGGTATTCTATCCTTTCTACCCAAACTCAAGAGTACGTGTAAGTCATGCTCTTCCAGGTTGATCTCCTCTATGGATTCTAGAATTGTTTGCAAAGCAAACCGTGATGAAAAATTACTTCTCAGGGAATGAGAAGTCACTGAATGTACCACCCTCTCATGCTTAGACTTTGCTGCATTCGAATTTGCCACAGTGTTGTGGCTGTCATCCTCTGAATTGTCCAAAGACAATACTTTTTCAAATTCTGCCATCTGTGCTTTCAAATTCTCTACAGGGGGAGGTGAAGATCTGAGTAGATGAAGAGAAAATACAAATGATGTTGGATTCAACAGAGGAATGAAAACATATGTCTAGAGTTTAGGGGCTATTGAGGTGCTCTGAATTGATGTTGGAGAAGCTTCGTTTGAAAGTGGTATTGGTACAATAGCTGTAGACTTGACCTTTTCCAGTACCTGAGACTTCTTGTATACTTTAAGCTTCTCTGGTATCCTAATAATTTCACCTTCATGATTCTTTTTGTTGGATTCTTCTACAATAAAGTTACATGTTATCTGATTTATCAAAGTTTTTTCCATGCATTACCCCTTCGTTAACAACCACTTTAAGGTGTTAACTAGAACTGTGGAAGACCTTTCCTCAATCATCTAACAACCACATATGCTTTCTGGAAGAGTAACTATATCTCCTCCCATTTGATGGTATGTGTCAATTATCACATGCCCATCATCCATGAGATCTACAGGTATCCGTGCTAAACCATAATCAAACACTTGTTGAGTTGATAACCTACTGAAATACTTCGTCCTGACTTCATCCAAAAGTCTTCCAACAAAGGTACATGTGAATATTCCTGGGAGATTGTTTTCCTTGCTATCTCATATGGATCGAATTTCAATAATCCTGGGAATAACTCATGCTCATATCCAGAAAACATTTCTGCTTCGATTCCTCTAGCTTTATGGATGCTCTGACAGCTGTAATAACCCACTGTGACCAGAAAGCAACCTGTATATTTGTGCCACTTCAATTGTAAGTCATGCATTTTCACAAGCTACTTGCACAAATCCATGATGACCAATTTTTCACTTGGATACCTCAGCAACTTAAATGGTTCTCCTGAAAATCCATTGACCTTGAGATACGTGAAGTCTGCAAACTGGATGAAGATACAACCATGTTGGGATACAACTTCCCAAGCTTCTTTTCTTACCCTACTGGTCTTCAAATCACTATTTAATTTACAGATGAATCCTTAGAAGAACCAATCGTTGACCACCCTATAATATTTATGGCATTCAGGAACTGTCAACTGTGGGAAGCACTCAAAAATAAGATCTTTCGACAGTATGCCTCGTCTATCCAATTTGGAAAATATACCCTATGAGGCTACTACATATACCAAGTATGAAGTCATTTTGAATTTGAACATTTTCCTCACACTTCAGATATACTCGTCGATTTTTTCATTAATGATCTCTACCTAATTTATTATTGAATCATCTTTTTTTATCTCAATGGTTCTCACAAAAGCGTACATCCATGAGCGAAAGTTATGGGTATTGGCTTCTCCATTTAACCTACAAAATAATTTATTAATATCACCAACTTCCTGCACCATATTGGATCATGGGAAAGTCCTTAGGAACTTTGATGGATATCTAGGATTCTTCATGTATATGTTATTTATTATGCCCACGCAATCTACTTTGTGCTTCTCTCATCTATTGCCAGCATCCAGTGTGCTAATTGCAATCACCATTGGTCATGTCAGAATCTTCAGGTAATAAGTAATAAATTATGCATCCAACCTGATTATTGTTTTTCCTACAGCATCTTGAATTTTTTTGGAAAGAGGATGATAAGACCTTGCACACTCCATAACAAATTCAGGAAACTGAGTTGTGATTGGAAACCCTGAAGCTTGAATAATCTCACTACTTTTAATTACCCACATGAGATATGTCCTTCCGGCTCTGGATCTATCAATTAAATAGGTGATGGATTTAGGGCCTATGTTTGTATCATTGATGTTAGCAAATCTAGAAGATATGAATGAATCAGTTGATCCTTCTCTTTCATCATGCCTGGAACAATCTTTGTTTGAGCTCTTTTTCTTTTAATTCTGTCAGAATCCCTTGTAATTTGATCAATTTGTGTAGATCTCGAAACTTCTTCTGATTCAAAAGATATATTCAACGTATTTGACATTGATTTGAGCTTCCTTTCACTAATATGAGCACTTGTGATGAATACCTATAATTAATTCAGACAAATATGGAGTCCATGGCATGAATACTTGATTTTTATCACCAAAATATGCATATAAAGCTTGCTACCTTAAAATTTGAGACTTTTCTTACATGCAAAGCAAGAAAAAATATTATTTAATTCACCTGGGCACTTATACCAACATGCAGAAAATTAGAATAACAAAAATCAAGCTATTCGAACCCTAGGCGCCAAAACTGGAAGCTTCCCGACAATGAAAAATACTCCTTAATGCAAAATTCTCCTTCCTTGGCGCCAAAACCTGTCTGGGCTCAAAACTTCATCAAAAATATTTAACTCCTTCTCCCTTATGGCATCCCATGCTTACATATCCATATGCATGCTATTTTTAATAATTTCCCTTCCATATTTCTGGCAATTTAATTAATTAAAAGCCATGCCTCTTCATCCAATTTGGGCGCCCAAGTCTGCACGCTTCTGATTGTTTTTTATGAATTTATTTTATTTATTTTTAGTATGCATCCTTGACTTCTCTTTAGCTCATCCACTTGCATTGAATTTCCTCCTATTTATGGTGTCAAACTTAGCTAGGAATACCATTAATAAATATCATCAAATACGTGTAATAATGCCAAGGTGGGTCATACTTTTTGGTAAGGGAATTTGTTAAAAATCAAAAGTCAAAGTAATGGGAATTTCCACCCTGCATTGCAGCTCCAAAAATCCCATCTTTCACTTAAGTGATTTGACTTTAATAATGGGAATTTTCACCTTGCGTTGTAGGTAATAAATTTCCGCTTGCCTGCCACTACCAAAATTCCCATTAGCAGATTAAATCCTTCCTTCCAAAAAGTGTGACTTGCATGGAAAATAGCCTTCTTCTCAAAAATGTGACTTGCATGGGTGATTTAACTTATTTGATGGAAAAATTCACCCTGTTAGGCAAGCAAGAAATTCTGGTCGATGCTTTAAGTGATTTTTCGTTATAATGGGAATTTTCACTCTACATTGCATGTAAGAAATTCTCATCTTCCTGCCACCTATGAAATTCCCATTGCATCTTAAGTGACTTTGACTTGATGTGAAAACGTAACCTGTTATTCAGAAAATAAATTCCCACCTGCCTGCCACTGCCAAAATTCTCACCGGCATATTAGACCTATAATCCTAAAAAGTGTGACTTTCCTAGGAGAGGTTTTTTCTGCTTAAATTCTTCTTTTCTGGTCAAAATTCAACACTTTGTGATTAATTTATTTCTTTGTTGAGGCCATGGATGACTTCCAGATGTTCCAGGTAATTAAAAATTTTATACATAGTACATAACAAATCAAGGGGAATTTAACAGATAGACCATGGAGAAAACCAAAAACAAAAGCAAAAAGAAAGAAATAAATAAAAACAATAAACGTTGCCAGAAGTTGCAGACAATTGCTCTGAATCCATTCCTGGTGAAAACCCTATTGAAATGTGGGAATATTCACATGAAAAACTTCAACGGGGTTTAACCGGAGCTCAATTTAATTTAAATGGAGCTTTATTTATTTAATAAATAATTTAAAAAAATCCTGTAGACAAATCTTGGCAGAGGGATAAAATGAGTTTTAGCATCTGGGTATTTGTTGAAATTGGCTCATATGATTCACATGGAGTATTTATATGTAATGAAGAAAAATTCAGGAAATAAAAACACAAAACAACCTATTACTTTAAAAAGAACAATTTTTTTTAAAAAGGTAGTCCCAAATTTCAGGGTGAAATCTGGGGATACCCCTTTCACTTTGAGTAGTTTTGGAAAAGAAGAGAAAACAAGCTCAATTCTTGGTTTTAGGGCTTGAAAATGGTAACTTACTATGTTGAATCATCCAAGATCATGAATCATGTGTTATTTTTTCATGGTGTGCTCTCATCTGGCCTAGGTTTTTGACAGTCCTAGGAAGCAGCATTGAGGTTCTCAATCAACTGTCTAGAAAAGAAGTGAGTTTGTTAGCTCATTTGTTGGAATCAATGGATGAAATTATTAACTTAATTTCATTAGTGTCCTCTCTCAATGATCCAAGAATGATATCAGTCCATTCATACCTCAAATGTCTAATACTCATGACAGTCTTGGAAGAAAGGTATAAGAAAGCTCAAGGAGACCTAGGTGAGAGAAGATTGCTAGGAAAAATAATGTGTTGCCTTGTGCTTTATGGACTCAAAATTCTTAGACAAATGTCACAAGGTCACCATGATGATATGAAACTTCTCCTTTGCCCAGAAAATCAAATATTGGAAGGAAGTTTCAGTGCAAAGAAATTATCTATCTCAATTCAAGTCTTTACAAACCCAGTTTTTGAGAGTCTTCAAAAATGGATTAGTGTTTTGAAGGATATCAAAAAACACAGGGAATAATATTGCAAATAAGATGCAAATGTGTAAAATTCATGATGTCAATGTGAGTGAAAAAGTTATCATGTCTTCCCACGGTTGAAAATTTGTCAAGAAGTGTTCAAATAAGATCTCAAGAGTCTTAGGTTTGTGTCAAGGTACATAGGTCTAATTCTTGAATTAAGCTCAGGATCCTGATATACATTGTGATATAGGAAGACCAAGTGTGATCATAGGGCAATCTCACAAAATATGTCAGTAAAAAGTCATGAAGATGATAATAAAGGTATGGTTCTGATGTCAAATCTCTATTAAAGATCTATACATGTTTGACCAAGGTAATGACTTATGGCTTGAGGTATGAGATATGGTCTTAATATTCACAGTTAATAAAAAAGGTGATCGACATGAGTGTTGAAGAGTGATAATGACAAGTTTAAGACTATGAAAGTGTCATGGGTATCTACTAATCAAGGTTCATATGAAGTCTAGTCAATATTAATTGTGAAGATCCTAAGAAAAGGAAGGGAGCTACAATAATCAACATAAAAATGTTTCATGAAGCATTACAAGGTCAATTCACCTTTTTGGTAAGTTGAGAGGTCATGTCATGTTGATGTATTCTCATATGGTGTGTTATGTTTGTGTTAATAAGTTTGTCTCAGTAATGAGTAAAGTTACATGTGGATTAACTATATTGAAGGCATTTAAGAGTGGTGAAGCATGAGATAAAGCTCTACAAGTCTTCAAGAAGGTATATTTGTAGACACCAAATTCGTGTCTCACGACCCCTTGTGACCCGCATCCCATTTCGCAACCTAACCTCATTACCTAAACTTTACACAATTATTTATTAATTACCTTGTAATTGATAAATCCACATCACCTTACCCGCCACCTCACTTTGCCACCTCATCATGACCTAGCCCTAACCCTAAACTAACCTAATTAAGACCCATGACTTGGTCTAGACTCACATCCATAACTAATGCCTCCTTACTTGCACCAAAAGCCGACCTTCTAGCCACTTGACCAAGCCCGCAACTGATCTCTCGGGAGAAAAGTAGGGAAGGTGGGCTATTTTACTAAAAATAGCCTACTTTTTCCTTACCGATGCCGGTTCCTACTTGACCACCGTCGGTTACGCAACCGCCATCGGTTCCCTGTAAATGGGCTCCCTAAACCAAAACAACGGATCGGAATTTCATTTTGGAGATCAGTCAAAGGATTTCTGGATCAACAGAGAGCATTGCGAGCGAGGAACAGAGTCCAGATCTTCACTTGAAAGAGCAGAGACGAGTAAAGAAACCAGAAGTGTTTACAACCAAGGAGATCAACTTGCCTCTCGGTCAAAACCAGTAAGTCAGATCTTACATGTCCTTTTGTTATAACATTTCTTATGCTTCTTGAATCTCAGTCCTCCTAAATCCGTTTCTGAATCCACTACCCAACGTGCCATTGCATCTAACTGTCATTCTTTCACTCCTAATCATCCCATTTCCTAATACCATCCAAAAAACCAGCTATTACAAACACCATATCTACCAAGAAGATCCTATAACCCACCGGTATCGGTTATCAGTAACCGGCATCGGTCATCAATAACCGCCATCGGTTCCTCTGATCAAAACCAGAAAACCAGCCTTTCCCCCTACCCAGTTTAACAAAATAATTTAATTGATATTTTGCAGTCTTTTGTGTTAATTCATATTAGCAGGAGAACTGACCACCTTCGAAGGGAAGTTTTATATTTCCTGGGCCCAAGGCAGTTTCCTCATTTATTGTTTAATCAAAATCTTGTGGTCTTGTGTTCTTCTTTGCAGGTAGTCCTTCCAAGACAAAAAGGAGTTCTCCGTAGTCAGCCTGATCTTTCTCTACGGTACGCGCACACCATCTCGACATTCAACAGGTATTCCTCCTAACCCTAACCTCATCTGTTTCTAAAAGGAATGAAAGGATAGAAGCAACTCTATTCCCAGAAGCCGAAACATTCCGAGCGAAACATTTTGGCACGCCCGGTGGGACCCATTTTGGGTTTCTTTCTCTTACTTATTTTCATTTTAGGAAGCATATTTGCTGTTGCTATTTTTGTTATATATTTAGTAAAGAATTTGTCTTGCTTTCCTGGTTTCGCATTATTGAAAGTCATCTCTCTTGCTTCATCGAATATAATTTTCGATTTGGGTTTAAAACACGTGCATTGCATTCCTGCTTGTTGTTCTCCAATTCTAGTGAACATAGATTAAGTAACAGGTCGTACACGTGGGGGTGATATCCACGGTATTGACAGGAAATTAACCTTAGTTTCACTACACAACACATACCGAATCACTTCACAATTAACACAACAGCTCAAACATCCCCCCTTTTCCGCGGTATTCCTCCGCCCGATTGAGGTAACCTTATAAGCCAAAACAAACTTGACATTTCCCCTAGGTCTTGTTGTTTAGGATTCTGACATCATATTACGTCTAAAGGCATAAGCCCATGATAACTAAAATTAACCCTAGGGTTAGTCTCTAGATTTGCGTGTGCCTCTTGCTTGTTTTCAAATCCTGTTTTCTCTGTCATACTTTGTCTTCTGTGATCTATAAGTTGATAAACATACTCAACGTTGCTAAAATCAAATTAGCAGCCTTTTATATCTTCTTATCCTAGACTTTTGACACCGGCATCGGTTAAGGGACCGACGTCATTTGCTCTGTGACCGACACCGGTTACTAAACCGATATCGGTTACTGTCTCCATCAGCCCCTGACAAACCAGCAACTTGCCAAATTCATCATTCTGAGGTTGTTTTTGTTCTTGATAGATTGAAACTTTCCTGTGTGTTCTGGTCTATGGTTATCATCACTCGGAAGCAAGCCGCCGCCATGGTTTCACATGCCTGCTCTGTGTCTTTGCCTGAATCACCCCCTTCACATTCTATAGGGAACCCTACGGACACCAGTGAGATCCCCCAAATTCCTGTAGGAGACAAGGACTTTGCCAAATTTCTGGATGCTAATCCCAGCGCTGTACAATACTATTTGTCTCATACCCCTGACCGTACGCCTGATGGTCAGCTCCTTATTGGCATGCCTATTAGTATAGCTGCTCATTTAGCTCCCACTCCTCCTGATAACACTACCTTACTTCCTGCATCTCTAGCCCCGTCTCTCAATCCGACAGCCGCAGAGGTTCATACGACCCCGCTTAGCTTTCCTTTGGTTAACCTTGGACCCCACATATCGTTACCACCAACTGCCCCTATCTCATCTCTCTTTCAGACCACTCCATTCATGACTTACTCTCTGCCACCTATTCACACGAGCTTTCCTTCTCAAGCTCCGCCTACCTTTTCATTCCCATACACGTATCCAGTAACCTCAACACCTTATATGGGACATCCCTATTCTGTGGCACCATCATCTCATCCAACCACAGATTTCATCAAACAAATGATGGACAAAATGCAAAACCTGGAGGCTTCCGTTTCAGGAAGTCGTAGTGCCTTGACATACGAGCAAGTTTGTCGAGAGCCCATTCACCCTTCTGTCCCCCTTCATTCATATCCTCCTCAATGGGAGTTGCCAAAGTTTACTCGTTTTAACAGTAAAGAGGATCCTCAACAACACTTGCGATCATTTAGACATGTTTGTTATTTGATTGCCCATGATGATGCCTTGTTACTCCGCACCTTTCCCATGTCCTTATCAGGACCTGCCTTGGAGTGGTACAGTGCTTTAACCCAGCACTCAATCTTCTCTTTTAACCAACTAGCCCAATCTTTCTTGGATCATTTCTCCATTAACATTGCCAAGAAAGTATCTATCACTGACCTCTATGCCATCCGACAATTTGAAGACGAATCTATCGCAGATTTCGTTGGACGATGGCGGGGCCTTATCAACCAACTTACGTATGCCTTGCCTCAAACCGAACTCATCGAACTATTTACGCGGGCCTGCGCTAAGCACATCTCCCCTACCCTCCAAATTCAAACTTTCCGCACATTCGACGAGGCCTTTACCATGGCTCGGAAACTAGAAATTCGAGCCTTAGAAGAAGAGAAATTGCGGTTGCGTAACAAAAACCCCAATTTCCGAACTCCTGATTCTACCAACAAGCCAAACACCACCACTCCTCACGCGTCCACTTCTTCTAAATCAAAAGGAGCTGTCCACGCGATAATGGTCAAATCTCAAACACCGTCCAATACTCCGCCGAAAACCACTTATAAGTACAAAGCCGAGCCCACCAATTACACTCCCTTGGGAGAAACTTATGGCGTCATCCTGGAGAAATTGCTCAAAGTTGGGGCTATCACCTTGCCCCCTGTTAAACCTCACTCTGGGTTTGACTCCACCCGTGCAATACCTTCCTGGTACAAAGAAAATGACTTTTGTAACTTTCACCGCGTAAAAGGACATAGTCATGAAAACTGCAAGATGTTGAAAAACATAGTGCAGGAAATGGTTGACACAGGGGATATAACCCTCGATAATCCTAACGCCCCTACTAACTGAAATCTAAAAATTTTCAACAAGCCATTCCCGAATCACTCGTCCAACAGTAACGTGAACCAAGATATCTTAGCCGAGGAGAGTGTTCATGAGATCCATGCAGTCTTCGATTCTCAGCCAAAAGCCTCTATTGAAAAAATTTTAAATCAAGCCTCTCCACCAACACAGGAGTTTGAACCTCCTTCACCACCATCAAGCCAAAGTGAAATCATTCCTTTACCCATAGAAGAGTTAACTGCCCGGACTTCTCTTCTCATCGACGAGTCTTCTTACACCACATCCCTACAAGACTGTGAGCGGATGCTATCTAATTTATCTATTTCCCAAACATCCCCTTCTACCACTCTTGCTACACAAGAGGAAGGCTCGCCACTCCTTTTGACATCCTTAGACGAGAAATCTCTTACACTAACATCACCACATTCTTTAAACGTGACAGATCCCCTCGAACACGCCCTCCTACCTATTAGTCCCTCATCGCCTAAATCTTTTCAACGACCGGTTGACCTCTTAACATCTATTGATACAGTGCCTCATCTACCTCCTGTGTCACACCCGCAGTGGACTGGAATTACAACCCACCTTTCTTACGTACAAAAATTACAAATCACACCTGGAGACTGTCATTCCACAGAAGATAGACAGGCCCTATGGGAACGTTTGAGTACCTCTTTTTATACTCAAATGCAAATGACTGATCCTGATGTCTCCACCATATACCCGAAGTGCTTACAGAAGCTTAAAACGCCCCTGTTCTCGCCTTCACCCCCCTCACCTCTACCAAATGCCCCATCCACTTCTATCAACTTAGCCAGATCTTCCCATACGCTTGGGACCTCACCAATGCCTAGTCTAACGCACCCGCCTAAGCGACTCGATCTTTCCAAAAATAAATCCGCTCCGCCGCCTAGGAGACAAACTCAATCCCTACCCCTATCACAATCAAAACCATCATCGTCATACCTACCTTCCATATTGGGACCCCATCCCTCTACCTTACATCAATATATCATACCTCCTGCGTTTTCTTCAGAACAACTTACGCCTTCCGCACCTATACAGAAATTCCAGGGTATAGCAACACCGTCACTCCGCGTATCCCGTCCACCTATCAACCCTAAACAAATACCATCATCAAAAGATTTGTTTTCAGTTACTCCTATTTCCCCATGGTTGTTTTCTGATACCACGTCATCTGCGGCCTCATCATCCAACATAGCTTCTGCGCCAAAGAAATCACGTTTAGTAAAAACCATGTATCAACACCCCTCGGCTAAACCGCCACCCATATGAACTAACCACGCCCAAACATTACCAAAACCCACACAATCAATACCCTCATCCTCTTCCGATTTTGACCCACTCAAAGGATCTTACGCCAAAATCCTTGCTATGTTGGTGGAGAATGCGACCATTTCCCTACCTCCACTTAGACCTTATGACCCGTCTAAGCCCCGACCTATGGATTACGATGAGTCTAAAATCTGCGCTTATCACCGCACACCAGGACATGATGTGGAGGGATGCAAAGCTCTAAAAACCATCCTTCGCCAGTCACCTCTCCCGAATAGAAAGATTAAGAAAGACAACTTACGAAGGGAGAGACCTTTAGTTTCCATTCCCTCTCCTATACCATCTGTCCCCGCCTCACCAAGATCTATCATTATTACAACCCCACCTCTTGAAGACCATGAGTTATCCCCACCATCTTCCTCATCTCAGGTCTACGAGATTAATATGATTAGTGTCGCTACTCGAGGGCAGAAAAACAATGGGAAAGCAAAAGAAAACACACCTGCGGCATCTCTTTCTCTGTCAAACATCCCGATTGCACCACAACCTAAAGTGGTCATTCGCGGACCCGCCTATCCCATCTCTAATGGCATTGCCCACCGAAATATGATTAAACAGCTTCACCAATCGCCCGTAAAAATGACACTGTATGATCTCATTCAGACTTCTGAATCTCATCGACAAGCTCTCGTTGAGATCCTTCAAGGGATAGAGGTTTTACCTAATGAAACCCTACCTGTTACCTCCATTCTAACACCCAATCACGTTGCCTCTCTCACCAAACAACCCACTGCCCCAACCACTTCTGTCTCTGTACAACAAGCTGCTGCAGTCAGTTTCTCTGAAGATGAAATTGTCGACTTTGGTACAGAAGATCCCGACCCTGCCCTTTTCATCTCCGCTTACGTCCGGGACATTCGAGTACGTCGGGTTATGATTGACGGGGGCGCTAGCCTAAACATCATCTCTTCAAAAGCCTTCCAACAGATGAGCATCCCTTCTAGTTGCATGTGTGCCAACCCCATCATGTTGCGGTCATTCAATGACGCTATTACTTCTACCTTAGGCACCGTGATCCTCAACATTCGCGTAGGACCACGTACTTTACCCGAACTCTTCTATGTCCTTGAGGGAGAGTTCCAATATAATATATTGCTGGGTCGTCCTTGGATCCAAGCCATGGGATGCGTTCCCTCAACATTACATAGATGCATAAACTTTGAGTACGAGGGGAAGTCTTACACCGTAAAAGCTGACCCTCCCCCCTTTAAAACCTGCAATATGTTATACCGCCCTAACGATGTGCTTATACCAATCAAGACACCCTTACATTCAACTCAACCGTCCTCCTCAAATGTACCTCAACCATCCACCCCAACCGCGCCTACGCCTTCAATTGATGAAACCACCATCGCAAAAACCACTTCCCTTCCCGCAGCTAACATTCCAACCTCCGACCCCTTAGTAGATGTTTTTCAGCGCCTTACGCTGGGGGAGTACCGCCTATATAATGTTAGTTCTTTCCCTACCCCGCAGGAGTACGGACAATTACATGCACATCCCACCTACGACCGTCGCGTGGGGGAGATAATCTCTTACGGACCACCCCATTGCCGCACTAACCTAACGTATGGGGGTGTTGACGCATCCTCCATTACCCCTGAACCTCCTCTTGGTGTGGTTCCTTTCCAATCCGATTTTCGATACTTGACAAATCGTCGTTTCGCCCTCACCTTCTTGACTCGCTGTGCGTGGAAAGGCTTTGGTTTTGGCCTTTACGAACAAGGCCGACATACACTCATTCCCGTGACTACCCGTAAACATAATGATCGCAGTGGTCTCGGTTTTCCCGAAACACCTACTATTCCCCACTATTCTATACAAACCATTCCCCGCTCCACTAACAAATTTGCGAATACTATGGCTTGCTTAGCCTCGCAAATTCCCGCCGCGCCAACTAACTCTGAATTATTCGTCGTGGTCCAACAACTTTTTGCCCCATCCTATTCAACCCCGGTAGTTTGTATGATAAATACTGTGTCCACTAATTCACAGGATACCTGGTACCACCAATTCCACGACTACCTTACAATCTCTGTCCTCCCACCTGACCTTACTAGTAATGGCAAACGTGCTTTTCTTAAAAGTGTTTCGCGTTATGTTGTCATGGGGGGACTCCTCTATAAACGTGGCTTTGATGGCATCCTCCTTCGCTGTCTAACTGGCGCGGAGGCCACTCATACCATCCAACAGGGTCCAGACGGTATTTGTGGTGGACATTTAGCGGCCTTGTCGTGGCCAAACGTAATCCTTCGCCTTGGTTTTATTGGACCTACTCTCAATAACGACTGCTACGAATATGGTTAAGCGTTGTGTTATGTGTCAGCAACATGCCAACCTTCAACATACTCCTAGCCACCCGCTCCAGATCGCTCGAGATCTTTTGGCCCTTCTCACAATGGGGTTAGACCTTATTGGTGAGATTCACCCAACCTCTTCACAACCGATACCGTTTCCGCTAAGACTCCAAGATAGTCTCTTCGTTTGACCAATTATGACCCCTTCATTCTCGATACACTCCTCTTTACAAATACCATTATGTACCTCCTTCTCGGTATCCCCCCCCCCTCCTCGTCATGACCCCGTCCGCCACAGGCCGGGCATTATCTATGTCGTAAGCTTCCTCTTCAACTCTTCCCTCTTCACGTTAGTCCTTTTTGTCCACGTCTCATGTAGCCCTTCTCTCCCAATTCTATCCTACTCGTCCCCCTTCGTGTCGCCTCAACTCGCCCCCCTCCCCCGCGCACACACAAGTCCTACATTTACATTAGCCCATTGCTTTGAATTTTCTCCTACATCCTTGAACTGTTACTAAGTCGCTTCGATGCCATGGCGCGCGTCCATCGACTCTTGATCTCAACCCCGCGAGGTTTACTACCCCCACTAGTGCCCATGCCATCTCAAACCACATAACACCCCAACATCAATATCCCCTTCATTTGCCACTATTTATTCGCGTCCTCATTTTATTCCCGCAACCATTATCCTGCCTCTGGCAAAAACAGCTCTTCAAAATAACACCACATACTTCCCCTGCCTCCCTCTCGATTCCTCTAGTTCTAAGTCTTAGGGTGCGTCCGCTCTGATACTTAGACCCAGGCTACGCTCATAGGAGCACGTAATACTTCCCGAATCTTCCATATCTTGGTTAGGAACTTCCTACCAGCACTCCACCCCCCTGCTATGCGCCACACCGTGTCTCCCTATCGGGGGGTGCAATACTCCCCCACGCCACCCCACCCTGCCTCACTCTATCCCCCCCCCTTGCTCTTCATCCCTGTATTTCCTCCTTTTCCCTGTGTCCTGCCTCCCCTTCCCCATCATGTAGGGGGTTCGGCTGTCCATCTCCCTTTTTGATCCGCCCCCCTTCCCACTTTCGTTTCGCGTTCTTCCTTAACCTTCTTTTGCTGGCTAACCCCTCACTAACTCCTCTTCCCCACAGCTCCACTAATCATTCTTCTCCTACTTCACTCACACTACCCCGATTCTCCCGCCGACCGTTCGCATCATCACTCCGTCTCTGACGATCCTCTCTCTTTCCCACCCTCTACCTGTGCTTCACTCCCTTTCTCAATTCTTCCACCTACCCCACTATTCACCGTCCACTCAAATCTCCCGACGCCACTAACGCAATGTAACCCTTTCCCACTTCATGATTCCACGTCGTTTGGGTTACACATCTCTCCTCCTACGCACTAGCTCTTTCTTCCGCGAACTTTCACAAATAAATACAACCACGACCTACCCCGCCCACTATCCCCCAATTAGATCGAGACCCATAGACAAGCTAAATCGCGCTATACGAATTCTCTTCCGAGTCCCACAATCCGCTTTTCTGGTGGCGGTCTAGTACCTTATGGTACCCCTCGTCCGGAATTGCTTCCGTACCCGCCACCCTACACCGCCTGTTTTCACCAGAGCCTACCGTACCCCCAACCCTTCCGTATGATTTCCCGTTACTGCTCGCCATCTTTCTTCCCCCATCGATCTTCTCAGCCTCAAGCCCCTCCGTCATTCCCGGCTTGCACCGGCTTCCGTTTATTGCCGATTACCGGCGCTGAGATTGCATGACTACATCTTGGGCCTTGTCTTGCGCTAATGGCCGCCTCACGCATTCTAGAACCCCTTCTTACCAGTCCTCGAAAGACTATTCAAGGTCCCAGCGTATGTCCGTTTATAATTGCCTTTTCTGCCTGCCTGGTATTAACTACCATTGAGGCCTAGCCACTGGGCGCGCTACACTCTATTCCTTGTCCCCTCCCTCCGACAAACTCGTTCACAACCGTGGTTCGATCACACTCTTACCATCAAGCCTCCCTCGTACTGTTGGCTAGTTAATCCATCCTCACGGCGCCTATATTCGATTCCAATCCAGCCGGGTCCGATTCCCCTTTTGCGGTCCCACCATTCAAGCCATCTCGGCACTCGCACACAATCCCATTCTAAGCATGCGGGACAATCGTGAGCAGCTCATTTTTTTATTTCCGGGGGAAACCTCTTACTTTCGCTAGCAAATATACTCACCCGAACCAAACACTTCCTTCCTTCTTACTAAACCCCCCTCACCACCCACCTCCTCACGTCTTTTAATATGTCGCAAAGTCAATATTCCCCAGCGTCCACACGTACTGTCTAAAAAGCACCCGTGTCACGTAAGTGGTCTTGAACTTTGGCAGCTTACCTCCAAGCATCAATTCTGTCTTTTTTTTTCGTATAGACCCTGCGGTCCACACCCTTCGCGCTCTTTGCCTCGATACCCTGTCCTTCCTCCCCCACCCCCTAATATACCCAATCTGATTAACGTACTATGGCTTTACTTTTTCTTAAGCAACCAGTTGACTGAATCCGCCATGCGAGCTTCTGCCCCCTCTTCTTTGGTTATACAACTTACTGTCCATCAACTCGCGTAAACCGGTCTGGGACCCCCCGGCGGAAATTTGCACTTCTCTGTTGGATACTCACACGCGACCACCGAATATTACACAAAATGGGTGGAGGCTATTCCACTCATTTCAATCAAAAAAGAAAAAATTGTCGAGTTCATTAACCACCACATATCTGTCGTTTTGGTGTTCCTCATCGCCTAATAACAGATAATGGAAAATCTTTTCAAAAAACAAGTTGTTGCAAGACCCTTTGTGACAACTTTGGTATCAAACTTAGTTTTTCTCATCACCTTACTATCCACAAGCCAATGGGCAAGCCGAGTCCTCTAATAAACACTAACCAAAATCCTCATGAAAGTTGTCAATGAATCCGGAAGAAATTGCACGATCACATTCCCTTTGCCCTTTGGGCTTATCGTACTAGCATTCGTACCTCTACTAATGCCACCACTTTTCTTGTATACAGTACCGAGGCTGTTTTGCCTCTCGAAATACAAATACCCTCCCTTAGAATATCTCTTCAGGATATTCTCACCAACGATGATTTTCGCCAAGAATGGTTAGCCCAATTGGAGCTTCTTGATGAACGCCGTCTTACAGCTCTTGATCACCTTCAAATCTATCAAAAACGCATTAAACGTGCTTATGATAAGCGACTTCATGAGCGTACCTTTAAGGTTGGTGATCTTGTTCTCAAAGAGAATCAACATGTAACCAAACTAGAAAAGAGCAAACGTGGAAAATTTGCTCCCAATTGGATTGGGCCTTATATAATCACTCATACCTATGGATCTGGTACTTATCGTTAGCTTCGCTTAATGGGTAAACCTGAGCCTGAAACCCCTTAATGCCTTGCATCTTCGACCATTCTACTGTTGAAATTAGTATTATATACACTTCTTATCTACCTGCCGCTCGTCCCTTGAGCTCACTTACCACTACATACACTCTGTTTCCTACACTTCATAATAACAATCAGGCTCACATAGTTTGATCCTCACCTCCCCTTGATGATGCCTTCCCCTTTTTAGTCTAGTCCATGACTTCAAAGTATTAAAATAAGCCGTATTCTTATGGGATTTTCTTGAGTCAAACTTCCTACTAACTAGATGCTGTCACGCCAAATGAACATCTAGTCATTTAAATTAAATATAGACTGCTCCCTCGAAGAACAGCTATATGTCGAACTATTGCCGCTATTATATATAGACTGCTCCCCTGAAGGACAGCTATGCATTACAATCATATCTGCTACTATAAATAGACTGCTCCCTCGAAGGACAGCTATACACAGTTAGCCTTTATCAGAAGCTTCTCGCATTGATCAGCTTCGTGAAGACCTCAAGAATAATACAATCAATATCCCCTGTAGACTTCCTGCATCGATCAGTCTACATTCAATAAAAGAAAAGCCTCATTCAAAATGACTTTTGAGTCATGGACTTGTCTATTTAGGGTAGGTTCTCTTTCGTCAGAGCACTCACTTTGTAATAAGTTCTGCGTACCTCAGTTATATCATCCACCTCACCTCACCACTTGTTTCAACTCAAGGGATGTGACGTATATCCGATATATTGTGATTATACAACTCTTTTCACCTAGCGACTTCTCGCCTATGCAAGGTACCTAGGGATTCAAGCTCATCCTATGTTAATATGTGGTTTGTTTAGCTCTTCTCAACTACGGGAGACTCTTTCCTCTTTGCCTCGCATCTAGGATTGTGTGTTGATCTTAATCAGGACATGGTTCCCTTCTATTTGGGTAAGCTAACTTTCGCTTTACCTATACCTACATCAACATCGCCCATACCTTACCAACACCAACAACATTACCCTATCAACATCAAAATCTTATCAACCAACAAATTGCCTAACCATACCCAAATTACCTGAATTCACCTCTCCCTGGTCCTAACGGAGAACTACATCGGTCTGAGGCCCCTCCTTGCTTTGAGCAATGGGCTATGTAGGCAGCACTTTGGAGACATGGGGTCTCCCAAGTTAGCTCAACCATCCCCTACCATAACTTATCATGTGTGGTAAATATAAATATTTTTGTGCATTTTTATTTAATCACATTTCTCTTTATCCTTTTTTCGAAACACCGAAAATCAAAACACCAACAATCTTATTATTATCATAACTCAAATCAACATACATATTCAGTTTTATTTAGATGTTAAACAAATACATCTTCTCTATCATCGACACGCAGGTCGGCATCCTTATTTATTCTTATACCTTGCTAACATTTACTCAGACCCTCATGCCTCATCCCGAACTAGGTGATGATCGTGATCATCGACCCCTCTCGCCGGGCCTCTCTGTCCTCAAAGGTACCATGGCTATTGGTACCGCCCACTGATCTGCCAATCTCTCCTGTAACATATGAATACGCCCTCTCGCATGGAGGACTTCAGACTCTAGTCTCCCCGCCCGTGACTCCGCAACCACTAACAATCCTCTTGTCTCATTCACCTGCATTTGGAGCTGCTGAACCAAACGTTGTAGACGATCCCTCTCTGCTGTAATCACCGCTATGTCAGGGCGCTCACGTACACCTCGCAGTTCTGTTACCCACCATAATCTATAGGCCTCTGTCGTTCCCGCATCCATTACCCTGCGATCGGCTGCTACCTCTTCAGGCCCTTCTGGAGGTGTTGGCCGGGGAGGTGAGAATGCTGCCTCGGTGTCGATCCTCATATATGGTCTGTAAGCCAGGGGTATATCCTGCACAAATCCAAATTGTCGCCGCACGCGATCTATAGGAATCCTCTCATACTCACCCGGCCTGTGCCCTGCGATCCACCTCAATCGCTCTACACCCCTCAACTCCTCAGCTATGTTCTCTGTGTACCATATAGTTTCCGTATGGCCTCCAACAGATATCCGCAACCGTCACTCTCTCCCATACCTGCCTGTAATACTCAATATCACCTGTCACGGCCTGGGATCTGGCCTCTTGTTCTGTCTGGACCCATCGTCTAAATCCCAACCTCTGCACTCCGGTTTCTCCCGACTGGATGGGTCGGCCTATTGGTCGCACACAAACAATGTGCTTATAGGCCCAACAGTGTAATAAGTATGAACTATCCAGTGTCGTCCTGTGATTTTGCCTACAAGCCCATAAACCCCTGTATAATTCTGCCAAATATGCAGGTGCCCATGCAAAAGTCACGTTCCTTTCTATCATCTCCCAAATAACACACATCAATGCCTTTGGAAATCTTCCCCCTTCCGCCCTCGGTAACGCATAATACCCTACTGCTATCATTAATATCACTGCTAAACCTTGTCTCCTCAGGGTGTGCTGCATACATTACCCCATATGTAAAAGATAACCTCGCTGTGTCAAATCTCGTGCATATGGACCAAATACTGCTGTTATCGCTCCCCGTGCCTCGCTAGGTAGTGCCTGATATACTGGTTCTCCTGTAATAGGGAGTCTCAAAATCCGAAACACATCTTCCAATGTTACTGTCATCTCCCCTGTTGGCAGATAAAAGGTATTTGTCTCGGGATTCCATCTCTCAATCAATTCCTGCAACATAGCATGATTACGTGCGATTCGTGAATAATAACGGATTCCACTTAACCCCAAACGATTTATCAATGTCCATTCAGCTGGTGTTACATCCACTCGGATTCGTGACAACAGCGCTGGCACACTATCATTCATCCTCAATCCTGCCTCTGCCTGCATACACCAAAACAACAAACAACCATTCAATCCGTCAGGTTTTTTTTTTTCAAACATTCTGGAAATTCCTCCAGTAACCGGTATCGGTTATACATAACCGATATCGGTTGAGTAACCGATACCGGTTCTCCCTAACCGCTACCGGTCACTGTCAATTCTATACATCTTGCCTAAAACAACCACCTACGACAATAAATTGATCGTTTCTTCCTTTCTATATACACAGACATACCAACAACCCAGAATTACCTACCCCATAACACTCACCTCATCTATACCCCCGGCTATCATGTTGTCTTTCTCATATCTACTTACTTATTCTTTTCCAGCTTATTCCCAAAAACATGCAGTAGTTAAATCACAAACAAAATGATACCTCTTGGGTTGCAGCAGCTTGAGGTGGCCCTTGTCTGCCCCCCTGTCCTTGCCTGCTGGATGCTTCTCCTCGTTCTGCCATGATCACCACCCTTTTTAACTTTGTCTTTCTGCCTTCTAAATCTCGGATCACAATCACTTTCCTTGTCTCTTTCCTCCTTCTCACCCAAATCTCTCATGCAAATACCTGTCTCAGTCGTCAAAAAGCGTCGTGTTCGCGTATTTAACCTCTTGCATGGCTCTAAAATTAAAACTCAAGTTGCCACCCTAGCTTTTCTATTTTTAGAAAAGCTCATACCTAAATAACCGGTATCGGTCATATAACCAATATCGGTCATATAACTACCGACATCGGTTACCTAACCGATACCGGTTACACACCTGCCTTTTTTGAAACAGGGTTCTTTTCTTCATTTCTCATCTAAATTTTTGTCGCACCCGCCTCTTTGCCTGCATAAACAACACAATTTACCACATTTGTTCATCCACCACACATAGCATTATAATTTCATTAAACATCATTTATTTTATACAAATACACAACCATCAACTACGAATATCAGGAAACTATCAATCTCTACATCATTTGGATCCAACTCATCAGTTACATATATCACAATGTCACAAAACCAACAATTCATCACATCACATATCATTCATACATACGTACAACAAAAACAAAACATCAACATCATCCATCTATCAACATATCAACTAAAACTTATCATACATTACATATTACCAACCATTAACAAAATATTTAAACACATTTTGAATACTGCACGAGGATCAAAACATCGTCTCTATATATATATACCAGTTTTCAAAAATACAATGTGCCCTACATCGGGGCCTCTGTGATCTCATAATATACCAAAGCCGGCACGCAGGCCGCAATACCTACCAAAAATCTCGACTCGGCTCGCAGGCCGGTCTCTCATATCAAAAATATACTCGGCTCGCAGGCCGGTATCAAATGTACAACCTGTACTTGGCTCGCAGGCCGGTATATAATAAATAAATGAATCAATACAATGAATAAGTGTCGGCACGCAGGCCTCTATCAATACAACCGGTTCGCAGACCGGTGCCCATGTCCCTATACAAAACCATGTCGGGGATCTATCAGCTCTCCCCACGCCCTCGGCACCTCTCCCCGCTGGTCCCTGTGGTGCCTCTCGCCTCCTGCCCGTCACGGACACGCCAGCTGTGGCTGCCCCTCCCTGAGATCTCTGGTTGTGCGAGGTCTCTGCCCTATGCGCTGTATACGCCTGATACTCGACTCCGGTACTATCAAGAATATCCTGATAATATCGGGCCTCTGCTCTAACCTCCATATAGCGATCTCGCACCACTGAAGGAGCTGGGGCTGGTCCCCTGGCACCCAACACCAATACCCCCTGAGCCTGTACCTGCACCTGTGGCCGCGGTGGTGCTGCCTGTGCTGCTGCCTGTACCTGCACCTGTGGCTGTGGTTCTGGTGGTGGTGCTGCCTGTGCCTGTACCCTGCACCTGTGGCTGTGGTGCTGGTGGTGGTGCTACCTGTGCCTGTGCCTGAGCCTGGGCTAGCTGCCCCGTAAGGCCCCTATCTGGCCTGCGCAGCAGCTAGCTGCCCCTGTAAGAGCTGCACCTGACCTCTGAGCTAATCCCTCCTCCCTATAACTGCAGCCAAGTCTGGCTGCGCAGGCGGTACTATCCTCGCTGCTCTCTGCCCAGCCCACCACACCCTGTATGCTCCCGTGCACCCGGCATCATCCACACCCTCACCTGCTGGTCTCTTCGCTACCCAGTCTGGATCCAAAGGCTGTGGCGCTGGCAGTGGGGCCTCTACATCATCCCTCTTGTACTGAGGGAGGGGGAGGGGGCTCGTCCTGTCGTAGCCCCATCTGCCTGCGTACCCTCTCTAGGGGTATCCTCTCGTACTCTCCCGGCCTCCGTCCTGCTATCCAGAATGTATACTGGATCAGGCGCAGCTATACGCGGGCTCCTCTACTAGGCTGGTGACCTCTGTAGGGTCTCCATACAATGTCTACTACTGTAAGGCCCTCTAGCAAGTGTCTATAATAGACCACATCCCGACCTGCAACAACTGCTCGTGGCTGGCCCACGACCCCCAACCACCTCTGAAAGCCATATCGGTATACGACCTGTGGTCCTGGCTGCTGGGGTAGCCCTACTGGCCTGATGCATACGATGTGCTCGTATGCCCAACAGTGCAACAAAAATGTAGAACAAATACCAAATCGCCTCCTCCGGCGATAGCCCCATAACTCCCTGTATAATTGCACCAGATACACTGGTGCCCATGCGAAACAGGTGTGCTCCTCCACCATCTCCAGCAGTACCCCCATCAATGCTCGTGGGAAGCGGCCTCCCTCTGAGTCCGGGAGGGCGAAGCAGGTGATCCCAACCATCATCAACACCGCCAGTCGTGTCTCGTGACGATGCGCACGGTACATGTCACCGTACCCGATACTCGTGCTATGGTAGGTCAGTAGTGCGGCTGCATCCCCAAAAACCTGCAGTATGCTGTCCATCACAGTCTCTGAATCTACCTGGAAGACTGCCTCTCCCTCGATCGGTAGCCGCAGGATGCGATACACATCCTCTAATGTGACGGTCATCTCCCCGGTCGGCAGATGGAACACATTGGCCGCCGGATCCCATCTCTCGATGAGGGCGACCATCAGGCTATGATCCCTCTCTATCGCTCTGTACCTCTGGACCCCGCCGAGTCCCACCTCGCGCATGATGGCCCATGCGCCGCAGATACGTGTGGCCTCATCCGACTCAAGAGTGGAGGCATCCTATCACGCATCGTCAACTGCTGACGTGCCTGCAAAACCAACCCACATTCTTAGACCTACTCTTATTATAACATCTACTTTACCATCTAAACCCCCTTTTGTAACACCCCAAAACCTAACCCCACACCTAATCCTTCTCCACCCCTAATCTAACCCCACACCTAACCCTTCTCCACCCCTACACCTAACCCCCACACCTACCCCTTCACCCACCCCCAACCCAACCCCACACCCACAACCCAACCCAACACCCACAACCCAACCCAACACCGCAAAAAACAATCAACCCAACCCCACTCCCACTCCCACCCACAACCCAAAAAACAATCCACCCAACCCCACTCCCAACCCAACCCAACACCCAAAAAAAAACAGATCAACCCAACCCCACTCCCACTCCCACCCACCAACCCAAAAACAATCAAACCCCACAACCGCCGCCGGCCGATACATGACCGACGCCAGTCACCAACAACCCTCCCTTCCCCTGAAATTGAGCGAAACCGATGCCGGTCGCTTAGTGACCGACATCGGTCACTGTCCTACTCTCGGAGCCGAACCCCCGCGCGGCCCCCAAAAACCCATTTTTTTCCTATTTTCTACCCATTTACACCCGCCCAAAACCCTCCAATTTACTCACCTAGCCGCATTACCCTATTTTACCTCTCTACCCTCTCCGTTTTTCAAATTACCTCCATTTACTCCTTATTTCCTACAAAATACAATTCCTACCAAAACCCCCCATTTAGCCTAATAACCATTTCAAATGCATAAATCACGAGTTTAGAACCTACCGATACGACGACACGTCGTCGTGGTGGGATGGGTGGTGGCGGTCCAGCTGGTCCAGCCCCTCCAGCTCCTCCTTCCTGTGCCATGGCTCCAATCCTGATCTATTGGGTCCCTGGCCAATCACCTGCTGCCTCCTCCTCAATCGGGCCCACTATCAACTCTCTCCGCCAATCAAATAGCTCCACCTCACTCAATAACCCTCCAAATCAACTCTCCACGTCAGACAAGTCGCTTTGGTTTGCAAATTTTCTAAAGTGACAATGACAGGCCGTATTTTTTTCTTTTTAAAGGTTTTTCGACCTTAACCGATGTCGGTTTAATTTTGCCCTAAGAAACCGGTATCGGTCCATTAACCGATACGGTCATGCAGAAATCGACATCGGTTAACTACCCAGCTTTCACCCCATTCTTTGCCCTTATTTACTCCTTGCCCTCTTTTCATCACCAATATCGCCTCCGTCCACCTTTGCTGCACAACATTTGTTCACTTGTCCAGCCTGACCTACGGCCTCGCCCTACCTATTTGGCCCGACCTAAGGCCTCAACCTACCAATTGGCCCGACCCAAGGCCTCGCCCTACCTATTTGGCCCGACCCAAGGCCTCAACCTACCATTTGGCCCGACCCAAGGCCTCGCCCTACCTATTTGGCCCGACCCAAGGCCTCAACCTACCAATTGGCCCGACCCAAGGCCTCACCCTACCTATTTGGCCCGACCCAAGGCCTCAACCTACCAATTGGCCCGACCCAAGGCCTTGCCCTACCTATTTGGCCTGACCCAAGGCCTCAACCTACCTATTTGGCCCGACCCAAGGCCTCAACCTACCATTTGGCCCGACCCAAGGCCTCGCCCTACCTATTTGGCCCGACCCAGGCCTCAACCTACCAATTGGCCCGACCTAAGGCCTCGCCCTACCTATTTGGCCCGACCCAAGGCCTCAACCTACCAATTGGCCCGACCCAAGGCCTCGCCCTACCTATTTGGCCCAACCCAAGGCCTCAACCTACCTATTTGGCCCGACCCAAGGCCTCGCCCTAACAATTTGACCCGACCCAAGGCCTCAACCTACCCACCTAACCTGACCCAGGGCCACCGCCCAACCACTTGGCCTAACCCAAGGCCGTATCACTTCCATACCATACCCACAATCAACGTTTTATTTTATACATCCATCATGTACCTTGTGTTCAATCGAGCTCACTTGTTCATGTTTTAGCATGATTAGGGTCCTTGACTTGATCTGTCGACCAGCTTTGCCAGACCTAGACCATGACGTTTATCTCAACCAAACCAACCTTTGGTACTCTGCCGAACATGCCTAAACGTTCCGGTACCTTACCTGTTATATACCCTGGAGCTACTTCCTATGCCTTGGATACCAGGATTATCTCACCCTTGTTTGGATAAACTATCAACCTTTGCCTATACATTGCTGGTTTGCTAGTCAAATCATGTACCCTAGTCGTACTATTGCATTTCAACATGTGTCTGCTTCCTTGGACCTAACCCACCACCTTACCATCCTCTCTACCACATATACCCTTTATCAACCCTATCCCTGATTTCCCGTTCACTCAATCTGTGATAGATTTGAGGGGGATTACCTATATCCTTAACATGAGAAACCACTTCATATTATTGTCCGCGCAGCTTTACAGAACAAGCTACATGACAATAAGGGGCTAATGTAGACACCAAATTCGTGTCTCACGACCCCTTGTGACCCGCATCCCATTTCGCAACCTAACCTCATTACCTAAACTTTACACAATTATTTATTAATTACCTTGTAATTGATAAATCCACATCACCTTACCCGCCACCCCACTTTGCCACCTCATCATGACCTAGCCCTAACCCTAAACTAACCTAATTAAGACCCATGACTTGGTCTAGACTCACATCCATAACTAATCCCTCCTTACTCGCACCAAAAGCCGACCTTCTAGCCACTTGACCAAGCCCGCAACTGATCTCTCAGGAGAAAAGCAGGGAAGGTGGGCTATTTTACTAAAAATAGCCTACTTTTTCCTTACCGATGCCGGTTCCTACTTGACCGTCGTCGGTTACGCAACCGCCATCGGTTCCCTGTAAAATGGGCTCCCCAAACCAAAACAACGGATCGGAATTTCATTTTGGAGATCAGTCAAAGGATTTCTGATCAACAGAGAGCATTGCGAGCGAGGAACAGAGTCCCAGATCTTCACTTGACAGAGCAGAGACGAGTAAAGAAACCAGAAGTGTTTACAAACCAAGGAGATCAACTTGCCTCTCGGTCAAAACCAGTAAGTCAGATCTTACATGTCCTTTTGTTATAACATTTCTTATGCTTCTTGAATCTCAGTCCTCCTAAATCCGTTTCTGAATCCACTACCCCAACGTGCCATTGCATCTAACTGTCATTCTTTCACTCCTATCATCCATTTCCTAATACCATCCAAAAAACCAGCTATTACAAACACCATATCTACCAAGAAGATCCTATAACCACCGGTATCGGTTATCAGTAACCGGCATCGGTCATCAATAACCGCCATCGGTTCCTCTGATCAAAACAAGAAAACCAGCATTTCCCCCTACCCAGTTTAACAAAATAATTTAATTGATATTTTGCAGTCTTTTGTGTTAATTTCATATTAGCAGGGGAACTGACCACCTTCGAAGGGAAGTTTTCTATTTCCTGGGCCCAAGGCAGTTTCCTCATTTATTGTTTAATCAAATCTTGTGGTCTTGTGTTCTTCTTTGCAGGTAGTCCTTCCAAGACAAAAAGGAGTTCTCCGTAGTCAGCCTGATCTTTCTCTACGGTACGCGCACACCATCTCGACATTCAACAGGTATTCCTCCTAACCCTAACCTCATTTGTTTCTAAAAGGAATGAAAGGATAGAAGCAACTCTATTCCCAGAAGCCGAAACATTCCGAGCGAAACAATATTTATCAAGATAAAAACTACAAGTGCACTAACTATGTATAGATGACAAAAATCTTGAAGCTTGTGTTCTGACCTCAAACAAGGTATGATACTCATCAAAGAAGTTTGAACTACATGGAGATAACTTGAATTAGTTTGGAGTATCAATTATAGAGGTCAAAAAAACATATAGAGGTGATAAGGATGTGTGTTACTTCAATGAACCTACCTAAACTCTAGATAACATCTTGTTAGATCATAGCACCTCAAACCAAGGCAAAGACATCATCCATTCTGGACTATGCACTATATCTTTTGAAATCTGGTAGTGTCTTGAAATGTTTTAAGTTGTCTAGTTGACTAGAAAAGATGAAGAATGTTCCTACAAAGACAAAGCAAGTGAAATTTTTTATTTTCATCCAAAATTGAACAAGAAATCAATTTTTTTGTGGTCTCGGGCTCTCATAGAGTTTGCAACTTTGATTCTAGGGTTTGAATTACATTTTTTTTTCTCGAAACTCGAGATTCCTCCAATGAAAATTTCAAAAAACTTATTGAGACTTTTGTTTTGAAAGAAAAAAGCATTTGAAAAAGGTGTGGATCGATTTCATCCAAGGATTTGAAGAGATTTAATGACAAAATTTTTTACAATCGTGGGAGTTTTGTAAAGGAACCAGGGTTTGAAAAGAAGAGTCATTTTTTTAAGCCCTGGGTTCTTAAATACATTTCAAAGGGGTAAGTTGAGTCAGAAAGGATTTCCATTAAGTCTTGATAGTGATTTCATGGCAAAGAATCCCTGATAGTATACATACAGAGGACTGAATTAAACTAAGCCAAAGTTATAAAATGGTATAGATAAATTATGCTAATTGAGTGTTGATTTAATAATCTCATTTCTTGGTTTGTCAAAATACCTTAAAGGGATTATAGGCTTAGTAATCAAAAACTCATAGAGCCCATAAAAATTGTTTAGAATTGTAAAGCAAGAAGGTAGTGTTAAAGACCTTAAAGCTAGTTTGAAGCTGTGAATTGACTCTTGGAGTCAAAATACCTTGAGCAAATTAAAAAAAGAGACACAAAGCTAGAGTTGGTTTCAGACTATCCTATTCATGTACATTATCATCAAGTATGTTCATACAGGTTGAGTGTACAAATACTTTCTCTTTAGGTGTGGTGGTGACATAATAAAAGCATCAAAAACTCCATCTCTAGGCCCGGAAACTATCCTACATGTATGAAATAGTAGTCTGCATGTCAGAATATAGATGTAGGGTAGGGTAACCACTTGCTCACTTGAAAAAAATTATTTAAGACATCAAGGAAGCTCAATTATCTGTTTACCAAGGAAACCAAAATGGGACGGAAACAACTCTAGTACCACTGAAGGAGCTGGGCTGGTTCCCCTGGAACCAACACCATACACCTGAGGCCTGTACCTGCACCTGTGGCCGCGGTGGTGCGGCCTTGTGCTGCCTGTACCGGCACCTGTGGATGTGCGTGCTGTGGTGGTGCTAGCCTGGCATGTACATGCACTGTGGCTTGTGGGGCTGGTGGTGGTGCTGCTACCTTGTGCCTGTGCCTGAGCCTGGCTAGCTGCCCCATGTAAGGCAACTATCTGTGCCTGCGCAGCAGTAGGGTGCCCTGTAGAGCTGCACCTGACCTAATGAGTAATCCCTCTCTCTTATAACGCAGCCAAGTCTGGATGCGCAGGCGCGGGTACTAATCATAGATGCTCTCGGCACCCGGCCACCACACCTGTATGCTCACGTGACCACGGCATCATCCACACCCTCACGCTCGGTCTATTCGCACCAAAGGATGGATCAAAGGCTGTGGCGCTGGAAGTGGGGCCTCTACATCATCCCTCTTGTAATGAGGGAGGGGGGTGGATGTCCTGCGTAGCCCCATCTGCATGCGTTACCCTCTCTAGGGTATCCTCTGTACTCTTCCGGCCTCCGTCATGCCTATCCAGAATGTATACTGGATCAGGCGCAGCTATAGCGGGCTCCTCTACTAGGCTGGTGACTCTGTCGGGTCTCCATACAATGTCTACTACTGTAAGGCCCTCTAGCAGTGTCATCTAATAGACCACATCCCGACTTGCAACAACTGCTCGTGGAGGCCCACGGACCCCAACCACCTTAAAAGCCATATCGGTATAGACTGTGGTCCTGGTGCTGGGTAGCCCTACTGGCCTGAGGCATCGCATGGCTCTATGCCCAACAGTGCAACAAAAATGTAGAACAAATACCAAATCGCCTCCTCCGGCGATAGCCCCATAACTCCTGTATAATTGACACCAGATTACATGTTGCCCATCGAACAGGGGTGCTCCCACCATCTCCAGACAGTACCCCCATCCATCTCGTGGGAAGCGGCCTCCTCTGAGTCCGGGCGGGCGAGAGGTGATCAACATCATCAACACCCGCCCGTCAGTTGTCATCGTGACGATGCGCACCGGTACATGTCACCGTACCCGATACTCGTGCTATGGTAGGTCAGTAGTGCGGCTGCATCCCCAAAAACCTGCAGTATGCTGTCCATCACAGTCTCTGAATCTACCTGGAAGACTGCCTCTCCCTCGATCGGTAGCCGCAGGATGCGATACACATCCTCTAATGTGACGGTCATCTCCCCGGTCGGCAGATGGAACACATTGGCCGCCGGATCCCATCTCTCGATGAGGGCGACCATCAGGCTATGATCCCTCTCTATCGCTCTGTACCTCTGGACCCCGCCGAGTCCCACCTCGCGCATGATGGCCCAATGCGCCGCAGATACGTGTGGCCTCATCCGACTCAATAGTGGAGGCATCCTATCACGCATCGTCAAACTGCTGACGGCCTGCAAAACCAACCCACTTATTAGACCTGACTCTTTATTATAAAATCTACTTTACCATCTAAAAACCCCGTTTGTAACACCAAAAACCTAACCCCACAACTAATCCTTCTCCACCCTAATTATAACCCACACCTACCCATTCTCCACCCCTACACAACCCCCACACTACCCCTTACCCACCCCCACCCAAAACAACACCCACAACCCAACCCAACACCCACAACCAACCAACACCGCAAAAAAACAATCAACCCACCCCACTCCCACTCCCACCAAAAAACCCAAAAAACATCACACCCAACCCCCACTCCCAAACCCAACCAACACCAAAAAAAAACAATCAAACCCAACCCCACTCCCACTCCCACCCACAACCCAAAAAACAATCAACCCCACAACCGACGCCGGCCGATACATGACCGACGCCAGTCACCAACAACCCTCCCTTCCCCTGAAATTGAGCGACCGATGCCGGTCGCTTAGTGACCGACATCGGTCACTGTCCTCTCTCGGAGCCGAACCCCCGCGCGGCCCCCCAAAACCCATTTTTTCCTATTTTCTACCCATTTACCCGCCCAAAAACCCTCCAATTTTACTCACCTAGCCGCATTACCCTATTTTACCTCTCTACCCTCTCCGTTTTTCAAATTACCTCCATTTACTCCTTATTTCCTACAAAATACAAATTCCTACCCAAACCCCCCCATTTACCCTAATAACCATTTCAATGCATAAATCACGAGTTTAGAACCTACCGATACGACGGACACGTCGTCGTGGTGGGATGGGTGGTGGCGGTTCCAGCTGGTCCAGCCCCTCCAGCTCCTCCTTCCTGTGCCATGGCTCCAATCCTGATCTATTGGGTCCCTGGCCAATCACCTGCTGCCATCCTCCTCAATCGGGGCCCACTATCAACCTCTCTCTTCCGCCAATCAAATAGCTCCACCTCACTCAATAACCCTCCAAATCAACTCTCCACGTCAGACAAGTCGCTTTGGTTTGCAAATTTTCTAAAGTGACAATGACAGGCCGTATTTTTTTCTTTTTAAAGGTTTTTCGACCTTAACCGATGTCGGTTTAATTTTGCCCTAAGAAACCGGTATCGGTCCATTAACCGATATCGGTCATGCAGAATCGACATCGGTTCACTACCCAGCTTTCACCCCATTCTTTGCCCTTATTTACTCCTTGCCTCTTTTTCACCAATATCGCCTCCGTCCACCTTTGCTGCACAACATTTGTTCACTTGTCCAGCCTGACCTACGGCCTCGCCCTACCTATTTGGGCCGACCTAAGGCCTCAACCTACCAATTGGCCCGACCCAAGGCCTCGCCCTACCTATTGGCCCGACCCAAGGCCTCAACCTACCATTTGGCCCGACCCAAGGCCCCGCCCCTACCTATTTGGCCCGACCCAAGGCCTCAACCTACCAATTGGCCCGACCCAAGGCCTCACCCTACCTATTTGGCCCGACCCAAGGCCTCAACCTACCAATTGGCCCGACCCAAGGCCTTGCCCTACCTATTTGGCCTGACCCAAGGCCTCAACCTACCTATTTGGCCCGACCCAAGGCCTCAACCTACCATTTGGCCCGACCCAAGGCCTCGCCCTACCTATTTGGCCCGACCCAAGGCCTCAACCTACCAATTGGCCCGACCTAAGGCCTCGCCCTACCTATTTGGCCCGACCCAAGGCCTCAACCTACCAATTGGCCCGACCCAAGGCCTCGCCCTACCTATTTGGCCCAACCCAAGGCCTCAACCTACCTATTTGGCCGAACCCAAGGCCTCGCCCTAACAATTTGACCCGACCCAAGGCCCTCAACCTACCCACCTAACCTGACCCAGGGCCACCGCCCAACCACTTGGCCTAACCCAAGGCCGTATCACTTCCATACCATACCCACAATCAACGTTTTATTTTATACATCCATCATGTACCTTGTGTTCAATCGAGCTCACTTGTTCATGTTTTAGCATGATTAGGGTCCTTGACTTGATCTGTCGACCAGCTTTGCCCAGACCTAGACCATGACGTTTATCTCAACCAAACCAACCTTTTGGTACTGCCGAACATGCCTAAACGTTCCGGTACCTTACCTGTTATATACCCTGGAGCTACTTCCTATGCCTTGGATACCAGGATTATCTCACCCTTGTTTGGATAAACTATCAACCTTTGCCTATACATTGCTGGTTTGCTAGTCAAATCATGTACCCTAGTCGTACTATTGCATTTCAACATGTGTCTGCTTCCTTGGACCTAACCCACCACCTTACCATCCTCTCTACCACATATACCCTTTATCAACCCTATCCCTGATTTCCCGTTCACTCAATCTGTGATAGATTTGAGGGGGATTACCTATATCCTTAACATGAGAAACCACTTCATATTATTGTCCGCGCAGCTTTACAGAACAAGCTACATGACAATAAGGGGCTAATGTAGACACCAAATTCGTGTCTCACGCCCCCTTGTGACCCGCATCCCATTTCGCAACCTAACCTCATTACCTAAACTTTACACAATTATTTATTAATTACCTTGTAATTGATAAATCCACATCACCTTACCCGCCACCTCACTTTGCCACCTCATCATGACCTAGCCCTAACCCTAAACTAACCTAATTAAGACCCATGACTTGGTCTAGACTCACATCCATAACTAATGCCTCCTTACTCGCACCAAAAGCCGACCTTCTAGCCACTTGACCAAGCCCGCAACTGATCTCTCGGGAGAAAAGCAGGGAAGGTGGGCTATTTTACTAAAAATAGCCTACTTTTTCCTTACCGATGCCGGTTCCTACTCGACCGCCGTCGGTTACGCAACCGCCATCGGTTCCCTGTAAATGGGCTCCCCAAACCAAAACAACGGATCGGAATTTCATTTTGGAGATCAGTCAAAGGATTTCTGGATCAACAGAGAGCATTGCGAGCGAGGAACAGAGTCCAGATCTTCACTTGACAGAGCAGAGACGAGTAAAGAAACCAGAAGTGTTTACAACCAAGGAGATCAACTTGCCTCTCGGTCAAAACCAGTAAGTCAGATCTTACATGTCCTTTTGTTATAACATTTCTTATGCTTCTTGAATCTCAGTCCTCCTAAATCCGTTTCTGAATCCACTACCCAACGTGCCATTGCATCTAACTGTCATTCTTTCACTCCTAATCATCCCATTTCCTAATACCATCCAAAAAAACCAGCTATTACAAACACCATATCTACCAAGAAGATCCTATAACCCACCGGTATCGGTTATCAGTAACCGGCATCGGTCATCAATAACCGCCATCGGTTCCTCTGATCAAAACAAGAAAACCAGCATTTCCCCCTACCCAGTTTAACAAAATAATTTAATTGATATTTTGCAGTCTTTTGTGTTAATTCATATTAGCAGGGGAACTGACCACCTTCGAAGGGAAGTTTTCTATTTCCTGGGCCCAAGGCAGTTTCCTCATTTATTGTTTAATCAAAATCTTGTGGTCTTGTGTTCTTCTTTGCAGGTAGTCCTTCCAAGACAAAAAGGAGTTCTCCGTAGTCAGCCTGATCTTTCTCTACGGTACGCGCACACCATCTCGACATTCAACAGGTATTCCTCCTAACCCTAACCTCATTTGTTTCTAAAAGGAATGAAAGGATAGAAGCAACTCTATTCCCAGAAGCCGAAACATTCCGAGCGAAACAATATTTATCAAGATAAAAACTACAAGTGCACTAACTATGTATAGATGACAAAAATCTTGAAGCTTGTGTTCTGACCTCAAACAAGGTATGATACTCATCAAAGAAGTTTGAACTACATGGAGATAACTTGAATTAGTTTGGAGTATCAATTATAGAGGTCAAAAAAACATATAGAGGTGATAAGGATGTGTGTTACTTCAATGAACCTACCTAAACTCTAGATAACATCTTGTTAGATCATAGCACCTCAAACCAAGGCAAAGACATCATCCATTCTGGACTATGCACTATATCTTTTGAAATCTGGTAGTGTCTTGAAATGTTTTAAGTTGTCTAGTTGACTAGAAAAGATGAAGAATGTTCCTACAAAGACAAAGCAAGTGAAATTTTTTATTTTCATCCAAAATTGAACAAGAAATCAATTTTTTTGTGGTCTCGGGCTCTCATAGAGTTTGCAACTTTGATTCTAGGGTTTGAATTACATTTTTTTTCTCGAAACTCGAGATTCCTCCAATGAAAATTTCAAAAAACTTATTGAGACTTTTGTTTTGAAAGAAAAAAGCATTTGAAAAAGGTGTGGATCGATTTCATCAAGGATTTGAAGAGAATTTAATGACAAAATTTTTTACAATCGTGGGAGTTTGTAAAGGAACCAGTGTTTGAAAAGAAGAGTCATTTTTTTAAGCCCTGGGTTCTTAAATACATTTCAAAGGGGTAAGTTGAGTCAGAAAGGATTTCCATTAAGTCTTGATAGTGATTTCATGGCAAAGAATCCCTGATAGTATACATACAGAGGACTGAATTAAACTAAGCCAAAGTTATAAAATGGTATAAGATAAATTATGCTAATTGAGTGTTGATTTAATAATCTCATTTCTTGGTTGTCAAAATACCTTAAAGGGATTATAGGATAGTAATCAAAACCATTAGAGCCCTATAAAATTGTAGAACTTGTAAAAGCAAGAAGTTAGTGTTAAAGACCTCTAAAAGCATAGTTTGAAGCTGTGAATTGACTCTTGGAGTCCAAATACCTTGAGCAAATTAAAAAAAGAGACAAAAGCTAGAGTTGGTTTCAGAATATCCTATTCATGTACATTATCATCAAGTATGTTTCCTACAGGTTGATGTAAAAATACTTTCTCTTTAGGTGGTGACATAATAAAAGCATCAAAAATCCATCTCTAGGCCTGAAACTATCCCTACATGTCTGAAATAGTAGTCTGCATGTCAGAAATATAGATGTAGGGTAGGGTAACCCACTTGCTTCACTTAAAAAAATTATTTAAGACATCAAGGAAGCTCAATTATCTAGTTTACCAAGGAAAACAAAATGGGAAACAACTCTAGTAATGAGTTCTCTTAAGATCACTACTACAGTTTAAATGCAGGCTCAAAATGATGTTGAAAGCTTTGAAGGAGGGCACATGGCATATGGATGTTAGATGTTCATGAAAAATATGTTAGAAAGCCATAAATGATTGTATTGTTACTCAAATGGCATATTGATAGAGCACACATAGTCTAAAGTTGATTGATGATGGTTGAAACCCAAAATTTACATTCTAGATGTTTGAATTGCATCCTACAGATCCAGAATATGGACCTACATAATTGAAAAGAATTTTTTTTGCATGAAAATCTATCTATGTCAGTCAAGTTGATAGTTTGGTGGATTAGAAGAAGAAAACTAAATGTGAACTAGAAATCAATGCAGGTGGCTCAATTGTTTAACATGCTCAAATGGCTCCACACATGTAAATGAAGAGTTATTGGTTTTCAAACTGTGATATGAAAGATTATTAGATAGAGGTGAGAATGAGTGAACTCCAAAAGTGAATATGAATGTTTAGATTTGAGGTGTCTTTG
This sequence comes from Taxus chinensis, assembly GCA_019776745.2. NCBI lineage: Eukaryota > Viridiplantae > Streptophyta > Pinopsida > Cupressales > Taxaceae > Taxus > Taxus chinensis. Next base: position 17,624,280 of record CM034150.1, read on the forward strand.
ATAAAGGAAGTTTGTTATGACAAAAAGTAAGCTAATGTCAAGTTGATGAAGGAACACAGTATGGGAATGAATTGAAAGGAAAGTAAATAATGCTTGAACAGAAAATAGAGCATTAAGTGTTGAAATGAAATTGATCATTTATAATAGTTGATAGATACACAAATAATGTAAAAATATATGACATGTTGTGGAAAGAGCAAGTTATGACTTGAATGACTAAGTTTTGGCAAACTGAGTTATTTTAACCCACTCAAGAAGAATTTCAAAATAGGGATTTAGAATAAATGACTAAGGAAAAATTTTTAGTGCTTATTGGTATGGTCTCAAAAGAGGAAAAAATATTGGTATGAGTCAGCATGATGGACTATCGTCTCAGGGGGAGATTATTGGATGTCCAAACCAGGTCCTTGGATCCTTCTCATGTTGTTTTGGAGTTAAATTAGAGAAATCATAATCCAAGGGGGAGCTATGTTCATGTAAGTTGTCTTTCTATTAATCTTGATGAGTATTAGTTTTCATAACAATTCATTGGTTTCCATTTCAATTCCATGCATAACTTTTTCATAGATGTCAAAAGGGGATTAGCGTGCCAATAAACATGCGAATGAGGTCATCTAAGTGTTTTTACATTCATGTTTTCCATCAATGTTTCTAGGATGGTCGTCATTAATGACAAAGGGAGAGTTTGTTGGAAGTGTGTGTAACTCGTGTCGTCACTGATGTCAAGTCCATTGATGTCACAATGGTCTAGGTGATCTAGGTATGTTGGCTAAGTGATATAAGAGTATGAATGGGTCCATCTAGGATGTCTCCAAAGGTGCATATGTATGGTTTGAGTATCTAAAAGGTGAGTCTGAAGGTAAAAAAAACATGTCCATCAGGTGAGTCCAGAGGTGTCAATGGATATGTAACATGTCCACATGGTTAAATCAAGTCATTTTAGACCCTGGCTTAGTGTAAATACATGGTGTAAATCAAGAAAACATGAGGATTAAATTAAACCAAATTAGGGAAAGAAATTTTGGATCACTATGAGGTGGAACATGAGATGTATAAAGAGATACAAGAGACAAACCAAGTTTATGAGATTGAAACAAGTCAATATGGAGCTTTCTTAAGCCAATCCACAAGCAAGCAAGGTGTGAAATGTTGAGCCAAGGTGTGATGATGAAAAATAAACATGGTATGAGAATGTAATGATAATATATTGTGTGTTAAAGACTTATTAGGTAGTTATTTAGGTGTTTTAGGAAATTCTACAGGTCATCATAATATAACTGTCTGGGAATCAGAGACCAAAGGGCACCTAGATGAGATGGGATGGAAATATGAAATATGAACAAGAGAAAAAGATATCAATTGGAGGAGTTAGAGGGATGTGTCCTTTAGGTGTGAGAAACACTTTTAGAAGCTAAGGATGAATATTTTGCATGTTGTGCAAGTTTTTTCAAAAACTGGGTTCTTCAAAGTATACAAATTTAGCACCAAACTTCATAGTAGTCAAGAAACATTGTGGAGGCTCCTTCGGATAAATAATAACAGAAAAAATGGGGTAAATTTGGATAAAAACTATGGTGTAAAAATTATTTCGGTGGTTGGTTGAGTATTTTAGAAGTTTCGTCCATTTTTGTGAGCATGTTTGTAACCCTCCAAACCCTAGTTTGGACCAGTTTTGGAAAATTGAGTTGGGTAGGTGTCTTAACTCAACTATTTTTGATTTGGAAATATATTTGAAAATGTAGAAGAATAATCAATGTAAATTTATATGTGATATTTTTAGTTCATGATGTTTGGTGGGCCCCACTGGAAAACATGTGTTTTGTGAAGATTTCAGTATATATGAGAAACTTGCAAAGGAAACCCTATTAAAATTTAATGTGGATGATGTTAGTAATGTGTTATTAAAATTCATGAAGAAACTTGGGTCAATAATTTGTATAAATTTGGATTAATGGTTGCATATTTGAGCTTACCGACAAAAGGATCTTGTTTTGAGAAGCTACTGAAGAAGAATGAAGGTAACCATGTTGAATTGCATTGAATTAATACTGATTATTTCCTTTACCACTATTTTAATGTGTCATATGATGTGTGGAATTTCATGGTTTAGTTTTTAAAGTTAATTTCTTTCTTTAAGGTGACTGAGCTAAAACTGTCATATTAGGGCTATTTGAGAAGCATGTGTGAATTGGTATGAAGGTGAGTGTTTCTCCATTTGACCTATGGTTATAAGTTCTTGGAAAAATTATATGAATCCAATTTTAAGTGTACAAGATGATAGGAATCTTGGAGAAGTGATTTGGAGATGCTTGGTCATGTTACATGGAAGACTAGTTTTTTGAACTCTCAAGATCAGCTAGACCAATATTTGAGTTTCATGTTTTTGAAGGCATTATGAGATTAATGTGGAGTATGAAAATTATTTTTTTAGTTATTATAATTAAATAAATTTTCATTGATATTTTAATTTCCCCATGAGGTGAAGTTTTGATGTGTGAATCAACTTAAGTTTGGCAGATCAAAATTCTGAGACCTAGGAACCAACCATGCAAGTTTCAGGAAAAGGTGTTTTTAGATGACCTATAATTTGAATTGGATCTTATTGTTTTTATTATATTAAATTATACTTAAAAATATTAAATTTGGTATATTTGTTATCTTCTAAAGGTGTGTGGAAGCACTTCAATTAGCATGTTCTTCAATACTGTATTTTGTGAATGTTGGTTTGAGGACACTTAAGAATATTATTGCTAATTTTTGATGATGTGTCGAGTTTCATGATATGTTTATGAGTTTTTTGGACTTTTGGTACCACTTGATACGTGCACACCAAGTTGTAATTCATTTGGACAAGTTTAGGAGATAAAAACAAAAGGTGATTTCATTTTTGCACTAGAGGACAAAACTAACAGGACAATTACAAGTCAGTTTGCAGAGGTCAGTTGTGTAAGATATTCTAGGTGGTTAAGGTGTAATTTGAAGTTGGGAATATCATAGGACTCTTAAATATCATAGGAGAAGTTAAGAGTTACATGCTAAAGGCCAAGAATGGAAGAGAGTTCATAACTTAAATTGTCAACAATATAATTATTATTTCTTAGTAGTTTTGTTTTAATGTTTTCTCCCTCATGTAAAATAATTTAGGGGTTGTAAGAACTTGAATGAATGTGTGGAAAAGTGGAGAAAAATTGTGTTATAATATTTCCATAAATTTATGGTTTTAGGTTAGATGAGAAAAAGGTGAAAAATCAAAGATGGGAGGAGCGATGAAAGAGCAAGGTGCAACAATAGAACAAGCTTTGAATTAGGTGATATCCCTAAGAGTGTTTTGTGTGAAATAAATTATGATTGTATATGCTGATATATTTTTAATCTTAGTAAAAATGAGATAGCCTTGTATGTGTGATAATTTCATTGTGTAAAGGGGTGAGAGAGAGAAAGTGAGATGAGCTGATCTAATGACCATATTTGTTGAATTAAACAACTTTTGTTTGTAAATGGTCAAAATTGTTGTAAACCAAGTGGTTGCTTGGTATTTCTAGGGAGTTGCATCTTACTTGAAAGTGGTCTCTTGATAAATAGGTCTGAGTTATAGTTTGGGCATAATGGGAATGTAGTTCCTTATCTAGTGGTAGCTAGGCTAAACCAGGGGTTGTAGCTCCTTATTGAGCGATGACTCAACTAAAGAGGTCATTTTAATGTAGGGATAGTTATCCCATATAGAGATATGATTTTAGTGGGTTTTATCCCATCTTGGTGGGTTTCCCACTTACATGAGGTTTCCTTGTGTGTGTGCATATCTCTATCTTTTTTTAATGCTCTCACTTTAGTTGTGTTGAATCCATGGAATGCACTATTGGTTAAGCTTTAAAAAATAGTTAAATTTTTTAAGTAAGTACTGATTCACCCCCTATTAGTCCTAAATATTCTAACAAAGACACATGTCCAACTCAATTTTCCAAAACTGGTCCAAATTGGGATTTGGAGGATTTCAAACATGCTCACCGAAATAATTTTTGCACAATGATTTTATCCAAATTTACTCCATTTTTTGTCTCTTATGATTTATCCGAAGAATGCTCCTCCATTTTTATTGCTTGCTAAGAAGTTTGGGGCTCAATTTGCATACCTTAAAAAACCCGGTGTTGGAAAAAATTTCACAACTTGCAAAATATCAATCCTCAACTTCTAAAAAATTTCTCACACCTTAAGGACACATCCCTCTAATACCTCCAAGTTATAGTTTGCTCTGCTTCATCATGAATATTTCCATCCCATCTCATATAGGTGCCCTTTGGTCTCTCATTCTCAGCAGTTGTACTCTGTTGACCTATATAAGTTCCTAGAACATCTAAATAATTACATGTGAAGCTTTGTACACACCATATATCATCATTCCATGCTCACATTATGTTTGGTTTCCATCATCACACCTTAGGTCAACATTTCACACCTTGTTTACTTGTGGATTGGCTTAAGAAATCTCCATACTGACTTGTTTCAGTCTCATGCACTTGGTTTGTCTCTTGTAGATCTTTCTACACCTCCTGTACCACCTCATAGTGAGGGAATTGTTACCTCATATACTCCCCCAATAAGATTTTGTGGGACCAAAAGCCTCTTGAGTAGGGAAGTTGTGATCCACATGGATCTAAAGAAACACCAATTCATCAGAACAACTAGAACGAGAATAAAATCAATCATAAAGAAGAACAAACTGTTAAGTTACAAAACCACCACTATGTGTAGAGTAGCAGTTATATAACCGCCCCTCTGCACAGACCAACGGTTACGTAACCGCCAATTTGTGTTAACCGATATTCCTATCACTAATGAAACAAAAATAAATAAATCCATGAATGGTCACATATTTCAAACATTTTGATCATATCTCTTCCTTGGATGTCCCTTACCATTCTCTAATGCATTGGAGGACATAGGGAGAAATTTATTTAAGCAAGAGAATAAGTGGAATTCATCATCGATTCATAGGAGAAGTGAGCAAGAAGACTTTGGTGCTAGAATCAAACTATAGAAGTAAGGTGAAAATGCAAAACAAACAAGTATAAAGGGTGCAAGTAACATTGTTATGTTCCTTCAGCTTCTTGTATTCTGTAATTGATTAAATTGGCCAATATATAAGTGGGAAGAAAGAGTGATTTCCCTTCCCAACTGGTTTTCCCTCATTCACTAGCTTTATATATTTCTATCATTTTTAATAATTGGAAGTGGAAACAATATTTTATGGTCTTGTGGATTTTTAAAGTAGAATTTTATAGATGAAAACCCCTTTGTTTTTTTATGGTTGTATTTTGATGGTCCCCTTTTTTACTCTTTTAGCTTTCATATTTTATGTTTTTGGGTTGACGTTTTCTGCCACCAAGGTTTTAATACTATAGGCACGAGTGATTTTTTAGTTACTTCTTCCAGATCTTGAAGTGATGCATGTAAAGTTGCCACTCTTCTCAAAAACATTTCAACTTTCTCAGTTAGTTGCATTTTCAAGTTTAATAGTTGACTTTGGAGATGAATTATTGTGTTCTCATTTTTTGACTCATATACTATTTTCAACTTGTCCCAAGATTCTTTCATTGTTGTGGTCTCATGAATATGAGGTTATACCTCATCTGAAACACTAAACAAGATTATTAACTTTGCTTTTTGATTTGCACTATCAAATGTAGTTTGTTGTGTAACATATGTTGCAGATTTGTTAATGTACCAAAAACAACAGACAATAGATTTTCAAAATCAAGTTGTGCGTGAATTTTTGTTTTCCATGCTCGATAACTATTAGAACACAAAATTTGAGAAACTAGAAAAAATAACTTTGGTGCCGTAATTGCAGCCATTATGAAAAGTGATAAACAATAGAAGAAAAAATTGAACACTTTCCCCTCTTAAAGCATGCACACCCCCTAAAAACTATTATTTTATTTATTTTGGGCTCCTTTTCGGCCATGTGCAATGAATTTTTGGCACTATTGGCCCTATTACAATTTTGGCTCTGTGGCCGATTTGCAAAAATAAAATGGCTCTCTTGGCCGATTTGAAAAAAAAAAAATTGGACTCTTTGGCATCTTTTGAAATACAAGCAATATTTAATTTGTTCTAATTTTACAAAACAAATCTTATTAGAAGTTAGACCAAGACGTAGAGATCGCAAAATACACACTTTAAAAAAAATGGCACCTCAATCCGAGGTACCAGTTGAAAGTTATGACTCTTTTAAGTTATGATTTCAATATCTTTCTAGGCCCCTTTCCAAAAATGGAAAAAAATATTCTTCTAATTTTTTCCACAACGTCCAAAAATGGAATTTTTTTTAAAAGCGAATTTTTTAAAACCGGATGCAACTAACGATTTACATGCATGCGTAGTGCATTTTAGGGTGCAACTGCAGTTCAACCACTTTGCATATGCATTATAATAACCCTTGACAACAGTTTTCTTTTATTGTTTCTCTTTGTACACATGTATTTATTTTTTCTTGGACGTAGCTTGTTCTTCCTTCTTCTAACGCAACTTTTTTTCTTGCAAGTTGAAAAATATTCTCCACGTTCAATTTGTAGTCTTTGTTTTGGATGCAGGCGCGTTGGAGTTTGTTGAAATATCTTTTTTTCTTCTCCTCTAGCAAATGCAGGTTCACAGAGAAACTTCCATGTTTGATTGGATTTCCTTTTTTTAAATGCTCAAATACAGAGAAGAGGAAGAAGAATACAAAGTACAGAGAAGAGGAAGAATAACTAATGTAGGTAGCTTGAAAAACCTGAGTCCCTATAGATCAAATATATATATATATATATATATATATATATATATATATATATATATATATGCTTCCAATTTAAAATAAAAATTTGCAGAATACTTGAAAACAATATTTGACACAAAATATTTACATAGAAATAAGAAGGTGCTTTTTTATTTTATTAATATTAAAATAAATAATTAAAAAAAAATGAGAGAGCTGCAATATTTATAGATATTAGATAGCTTCTATCTCATCCACAATATATGGAAGCAAATCAACTCATTCGAGAAAATATGCAGAAATAACATATTGCCCCTAACTTCCCCTATTGCCCCTCATGGAAATCATCTGGGAACAAAATATGCAAGATAGAACATGATCCCACAAACATTGGGATGAGAACACTATCACTTAGTTAACTAATAACTAAGGATAACTAATACCTATTGACATAAGTTTAAAGTATTTAAATTAAATACTTTAACTTATTACATTTATTCAAATATCAACTAATGATGAATTAAGCTAATTTTTATTCCTAACATTCCCCCCCTTAATTGAGCATGGTCTCAAGTGAACAGGAGATAAATTCTCTAAAACCCTCAAATTTACCTTGAGCAAGTGACTTTGTGAAGACATCTGCACGTAGCATATCTGTTGGGAAATATTAGAGCTGTATGTTGCTGTTCTGAACATGTTCATGAATGAAATGTACCTGCACCTCAATGTGTTTGGTGCACTCATGAAAAATTGGATTCTGAACAAGTTTTACTACTCCTTCGTTATCAACATGTAGGATAGTTGGATCTTTCTGTGGTATTCCCAATCCTTCAAGTATATGTCAGAGCCATATCACTTCATAGAAAGCTCCACCTGCTGCATGATATTCTGATTCATATGGAGGATCTTGAAACACAAGTCTACTTCTTACTCCCCATGATATCGGTCCAGATCCCAAAAAGAATAAAATCCTGAAGTGGATTTCCTATCATCTATGTTTCCTACATGATCTGAATCTGAATATCCTATCAATAATAACTTATTATTCTTCTTGTATTCTAGGCCATAGTCCATAGTTCCTCTGATGTACCTCAATATCCACTTTGCTAGCTTTCCAGTGAGAAACCCTTGGTTCTTGCATGAACTGTGAAAGATATTCTGACTACATAGTTGATATCCGGCCTAGTGTAAGTCAAGTAGATGAGACTCCCAATCAACTGTCAATAGAGAGTTGCATTTACTTGTGGTGATGGATCTATTTCGAGACAGTTGAAGTCTTGTCTCCATAGGTGTGGAAAATGGCTTACAATCCATCATATTGAATTTCTCAAGCATTATCTTGGTGTATTTCAATTGTGACACAAAGATATGATTTTATCTTTTCCAAACTTCAAGTCCAAGACAATAATGTAGAAGCTCGAGATCGGTCATGTCGAATGATCATGTTAGATATTTCTTTGTTGACTCAATCATCCTCACTGATCCTCTAGTGATGACTAGATCATCGACATATACTACAACAATCACTATCTCCCCCCTTGCTTTTTGAGATAGAGATTAGGATCGTATGGACTCCTGTTGAATCCATGTTGAATGAGATGCTCATCAATTTTTATGTACCATGCCCTGGGAGACTGCTTTAGACCATATAGTGATTTTATGAGTTTACATACCTTTTCCTCTTTACCTGGTATGACAAAACCTTCTGGTTGAGTCATGTAAACTTATTCCTATAAATCACCATTAAGAAAGGCACTTTTCACATCCATTTGGTGTATTTTCCAACCAAATTGTGTAGCTAGAGAAAATATTAACCTGAAAGTTTTTATCTTAGATGTGGGAGAAAAAGTCTCCTCATAATCAATGCCTTATTTTTGAGCATATCCCTTAGCAACTAGTCTAGCCTTATGTTTATCAATTTTTCCTCTGCTTTGTACTTCATTTTGAAGATCCATCTACATCTAATCGGATTTTTCCCTAGTGGAAGATCTGTAAGTTTCCATGTATTATTTTTCATAAGTGACTTATATTTTGCATCCATAACATCTTTCCAAGGTTTAAACTATAGGGCTTCTAAAACTGAGGAAGGCTCAATAGTTTCAACAAATTTACCCATTAAGGCCAAATTGACCTCATTTCGAGCCATACTGTGAGTCCTCATTCCAGTGGTAGATGTGTCAGGGACACTATCCAATTTTTCATCTCTAATCATACTTGTATACCATTTAGGCATACTTTTTGTGGTTCCTGTGGGAGGTTGAATTTCATTATCTTCCCCATCATCACTATCATCATCAAAGTGATTACCATCCTCTGTTTTCACTGTAGGGATGATTTTTTCATCATGTGAGTGTATGGAAGGAGCATCTACTTATTTCTTCTCAAAGAACTCAACATCTCGACTAGTGTATACCCTTCTTGTTCTTGGATTCATAAGTCTATAGCCAAGTGCTTCATCACTGTATCCCAAGAAGATAAGTTTTTTTTGATTTCATATCAAGCTTAGTTCTTTGTTTCTTAGGAATGTGCATACTTGCTTTACATCCAAAAACTATAAGGTGTGAAATAGATGGCTTATGCCCTGACCATGCTTCCTGTGGTGTTACTCCATCAAGAGCTGCAATGGGAACTCTATTTAGTAAATAGACTGTTGTTTTAGTTGCTTCAGCCCAAAATGTTTTTGATAAACCTGCATCATCAATCATACATCACACCATATCCATGATAGTATGATTTCTCCTTTCAACAACACCATTTTTTTGTGGTGTGTGAGGAGGATCCATTTGACGATGAATGCCATGTGTTTTCCAAAAAATCATTGAACTCATTACTGGTGTATTCTCCCGCTCGATCTGAGTGGAGTGTTTTTATTTTCCTACCAGACTCTGTTTCAACAAGGGATTTGAACTTCTTGAAAGTTTCAAAATCTTGGTCTTTTGTAGAAAGACAGTATATCCACATTTTTCTTGAAAAATCATCAACAAAGAGCATGAAATATTGAAACCCAGAGTGGCTAGGTCTCATTGGTCTGCACAAATCGGTATGCACCAAGTCAAGTTTTTCCTTAGCCTGAAATGTACTATGTTTGAATGGTGCTCTATGTTGTTTTCCTGCCAAACAATGTTGACATTTATCTGTACCATTTTTTAGAGGTGGTAAACCCCTAACCATGTCGTATCGACAAAGTGTGTCAAGATAGCCAAAACTCACATGTCCAAGTCTTTGATGCCATAGTTGAGTTGATGATGTATCCTTGGCTACAAGTTCTTGATCATTTCATTGAACAAAATCCAACTGAAACATTCTTCCCACATTCGAAGCTTTTGCAACAATAATTTTGGAGCTTCGTGACTTATCTCGAATTAGGCACATCTTTTTACCACCTTTACAATCAAAGTCAATTTTGAGATTGTGATCTAATAATTGACTCACAGATAACATATTTTTTGTTAAACCAGGGACATAAAGAACATCTGTAATTTTACAATTATGATGCCCAAGTGGTAGTGAAATGGAACCAATGCCTTCAACACTGTATGATGTATCATCACCCAAAGAGACATGATTTTTAGTGGGTGTTTTACTCATTGTGAAGAACCAATCTTTCTTTCTTGTCATGTGTTGAGTTGCACCCAAGTTGACATACCAAATTTGATTTGTAGATTTGGATACTTCATTTGACTATGCAGAATATAGGAAGTCATCATCATCAAATTGATCTTCCTGTTCGGCTACATTTCCTTGTTGAGTTGGTTTCTTCTTCCACTTGTTATTATTTTGTCCATGTTTACTCTGTTGTTGACCAGATTTTGTTTGTTGGTAATTAATATTTTTACCACTTGATGATCCTTGTTGGAATGTGTTGTACCAACAATTTTTTAACTCATGTCCTTTTCGACCACAAATAAGACATTTTTGTTGGTCCTTTTGGCCTTGTTGAGTATTACCTTGCTTCTGAGGCTGTTTACTAGACTTAGCCTGTTTTTTTCCTTTTTGATTAGAAGCAAGTGCCTACTCTTCAGTTTCAGTAGTTGAGTGAATAACTTCCTCTTGTTGTAGCATATTCACTAACTCTTCAAAAGTTGTTGTTTGACCAGTTATGTTTAACGTGGTCACAAAAATCCTATAAGAAGGAGGAATAGCTCTCAATACTATAGGCACAAGTGATGTGTCAGTTACTTCTTCTTCCAAAGCTTGAAGTGATGCACAAAGTTCTACTCTTCTAAAAAACATTTCAACTTTTTTAGTTGGTTGCATTTTCAAGTTCAATAGTTGACTCTGGAGATGAAGTATTGTGTTCTTATTTTTTGACTCATATACTATTTTCAACTTGTCCCAAGATTATTTTGTTGTTGTGGTCTCACGAATATGAGGTTGTACCTCATCTGAAACACTAAACAAGATTATTAACTTTTCTTTTTGATTTTCACGATCAAATGTAGCTTGTTGTGTAACATTTGTTACAGATCTTGTTAATGTACTAAAAACAATGGACCATAGATTTTCAAAATCAAGTTGTGCACAAATTTTTGTTTTCCATGCTAGATAATTATCAGAACACAAAAGTTGAGAATCTGGGAAAAAAATTTTGGTGTCGTAATTGCGGCCATTGTGAAAAGTGATAAACAATAGAAGAAAAAATTGAACACTTTTCCCCCCTTAAAGCATGCACACCCCCCCCCCAAAAAAAAATATTATTTTATTTATTTTGGGCTCCTTTTCGGCTGTGTACAATGAATTTTTGGCACTATTGGCCCTATTACAAATTTGGCTCTGTGGCCGATTTTCAAAAATAAAATGGCTCTCTTGGCTGATTTGAAAAAAAATTTAAATTTTTTTGGGGACTCTTTGGCCTCTTTTGAAATACAAGAAAGCTATAATTTGTTTAATTTTTACAAAACAAAGCTTATTAAAATCTAGACTAAGATGTAGAGCTCGTAAAAATACACACTTTAAAAAAAAAATGACACCTCAATCCGAGGTACCAGTTGAAAGTTATGACTCTTTTAAGTTACGATTTCAATATCTTTCTGGGCCCCTTTCCAAAAATGGTTTTTTTTATACTTCTAATTTTTTCCACGATGTCCAAAAATGGAATTTTTTTAAAAGCAATTTTTTTAAAACCAAATGCAGATAACGACTTACATGCATGCGTAGTGCATTTTAGGGCACAACTACAGTTCAACCACTTTTCCTAAGCATTATTATAACCCTTGGCCGCAGTTTTCTTTTATTGTTTCTCTTTTTACGTAGGTTTTTTTTCTTGCAGACAACTTTTTCTTCCTTTTTGTTTTCACAGGTTGAAAATCTTGTCCACGTTCAATTTCTAGTCTTTGTTTTGGATGCAGGCAAGTTGGAGATCATTCAAATATCTTATCTTCTACTCCTCTAGATTAGGTAGATGTTCACAGAGAAACTGCAACGTTTGATTGGATCTCCTTCTTTTAAATGCTCAAATATAGAGAAGAGGAAAAAGAAGACAAAGTACAAAGAAGAGGAAGAAGAAGTAATGTGGGGAGCTTGAAAAGCTTGGGTCCCCACGGATCAAAAATATTGTATATATATATTTTTAAATGCTTCCAATTTTTTTTTAAAATTACAGGTACAGGTAATTTTTAAAAAACATAGAATGAAACAATGTCACCTTTTGCAAGAGAGTTACATCTAGGTCTGCAAGGGCCTATGATTGCACTCTAGGTGTTCTTCAACTACAAATCAACTGTGAATCAAGGTGTGGATTCGGGTAGGGGATGTGAAATGGCAGGGGGCATCTATGGCTCCTCCTAGCTCTGTAATTTCTCTAGATCTCCCTAAACTTCCCTAAAACTTCCTACACTCCTCTCTAGATCAAATTACTATTTTGATACCAAATCTTGATAATGAATAATTGAAAACAATATTTGATTTAATATTTACATAGAAATAAGATGGTGCTTGTGTATTTTATTAATATAAAAATCAAGCATTACAAACAAATGAGAGAGCTGTAATATTTATAGATATTGGACAACTTCTATCTCATCCACAATATATGAAAGCAAATAAACTAATATGAGAAAATATGTAGAAATAACATATTTCCCCTAACTGCCCCTATTGCCCCTCATGGAAATCATCCGGGAACAAAATATGCAAGATAGAACATGATCCCACAAACATTGGGATGAGAACACTATCACTTAGTTAACTAATAACTAAGGATAACTAATACCTATTGACATAAGTTTAAAGTATTTAAATTAAATACTTTAACTTATTACATTTATTCAAATATCAACTAATGATGAATTAAGCTAAGTTTTATTCCTAACACCTGTTAGGTTCTGACTCATGCTTTGCATCACCTAAACCCCAACACTCTACATTTTGGGCCTTTGGAGGTGTTTGACAGGGTCAAAACTCTAATTTGGCATAACTTTCAACTGACTACTCTGTTTTAGGTGCTAGTTTTTTTAAAGTGCATGTTTTTTCGTGATCTTTACATTGGAGGTATCCTTTTTCTTTGAAAACTTTTCACTTATATAATTTCGGGGTGGTTGCACAATTTTGTCTTTTTAGCACACTTAGTTCAACCTATAACCACTTGCTGCAATGGATTCGTCCCTTGTTCTAATTCTTACATTGTTCAACTATCACGAGTGGAAATTCAAAATACAAATCCTCTTGAGGAGTAAAGGATTACACCAGATCACCATGGGTATAGAAACAAAACTGACACCAGATGTATAAAAGGTGAAGTGTTATAACAAAAGTGACAAAGCCTACGGTATATTATGTCATTTCATATGTCTTCTGAACTTTCTCTTTCATATTGAATCAACCACTACTCCTAATGAAATATGGACCATGTATTGGAAGGAATCTTTGGGGAAGTAGGACATAATGAGAGGTTGTGAGTTGGAGAATTGAGCTCATCAATTTTAGACTAAGAAAATTTGACATGATACCAATACTTCTTCACTAAATTCAAATCACTCAGGTTGTCGTTGAAATTATGTGGCATAAACAAAACTAATGAATCATTTTTTTCTTTTTATCCTTTTCAATTTGGGTTCCAACTATTTTGTCTTCGTTTGTACCTTTCATTCCACCAGGAGTCCCCATAGGAGCTACATAGACCATGTCCTGCTTGTTGATCCAATTTTGTTGTTGACTTAACTTGGGAGCAAGACAAACTTATTCAAATGGGTGCATTGAAGTCCTCCAAACCCCATGCTTTACTTGTTGGACATGAGAAACAAAAGGCTTCAAATAAAGATAAGAAACAAAACAATAAGGATACCATGAGAACAAGAAAGATTAAAATGATCCCACCTCCAAATCAAACTCTAGAACTTCATCTTCCAATGTTAAGTACTAAGAAAGAGAAGATCAAATGTGGGTATTACACATGCAAGCATGATGAAAGAAAATTTATGGAGAAGCAGATATTGACCACCTCATAAGTCTTATTGAGAATAACAACATAGGTGTCCCCGAGTCTATCAAACCATCTTCATCAACCCATGAATCCCTCCAAGGTAAATGACCATGGTGAAGAGAAAGAGAACGAATCAAGAAAGGATAAAATAAAGGGGAGGACCCCTAGTTACTAGTTTTACCACCAAATCCTACATGGGTAATTGATTATAGCTACATCAAATCATATGGTCTCTTCACACATGGAGTTCACTTCTTTTGAGCCACTAGAATCAATTACCCATGTAGGAGTTGGTGGTACAATAGTAACTAGGGCTCTCCCCTTTGTTTTATCCTTTCTTGATTCTTTCTCTTTCTCTTTTCCATGGTCATTTACCTTGGAGGATTCATAGGTTGATGAAGATGGTATAAAAGACTCAGGAACACCTATGTTGTTCTTCTCAAGAAGACTTGTGAGGTGGTTTATCTGCTTCTTCATAAATTTTCTTTCATCACATGTCCTCTATACAATTGGGTGATAACTCTTATGTACATGTTTTATGGGAGAGGGTATGTTGAAGTGAGTGGAGTAACATTCAATAATGTTCTTAATATTCCCTTATTGTCAATTGATCTCCTATTTATTCTACTAGATTACCCACCTTGGTCAGGGCATTGCATGTTGAGTTCACCCCAAATTCAATGTATGTGAGAGAGTTGCACATAGTGACACTATCATTACAGTGGGGTGTAGTCGATCATTAGACTTGACAATATTCCTTCTCTCACTTTGTCACTCTAAATTATTCATCGGATTCACCTACATACTTAGTGAATCTTTAGATCATGGAGCACATTTATGATGACAAGGACTTCTCTTCTGGAACAAATGACTACAATAGTGATGGGGAACTCACCTCCACCATCTCCTTGTTACCTTCCAAACCTTGAGGAGTTATTTCTTGATCCATGCCTACCTTCCAGTCCACCATTGACTTTTCAAACAGTAGGCACCTTGATTGAAGAATCGTCAGACCTCAGGTAGTCTAGTACATAGTTGTAGGGCCTTCCACATTCCTCCTTTGTTGTTGCTTCAAATACAACATCCATTTATGGAGCAGTTAGCTCTTTTACTTTACATGAGGAGCATAGTTCCTTTTCTAAGAACCACACTTTGGATAGAGATCCATTAGCCACTTGGTGAACTAATCAATTTTCCATAGTGATTTGTTCCTCGCTGCATTTGATTCTTATCCTTGTGACCTCTCAAAAAATGTATCAATGTTGTCTCAAAAGGCCTTGTGATCCAGAAAACAGTGTTGTTATGTCTGGGAACATAATTCCAGGACTTGGAAAATATGACACACTATTCACTACTCCTCCTTCTAATCCACAGTCACTTCAGGAGGCTCATTTTTCAGATACAGGATGACTACATGTCTATTGTAGCTTCAAGTTGAGATTTTTAGTCCTACCTTATTTTCCTTTCTCCCTTTTGGGGAGGAGTTTTTTTCCCACTGAGGTTTTCTCTTTTTCTCCACTTTATGAGAGATTTGCATTATACGTGGGTATCTTCATCAAGCCTTGTTGTTGGGACCTGCACCTTTATTTTCTACTCACCTTAAACTATGTTTAAGGGGGGTGTTGGTGTAGGATTTTTTCCACCTATGTGGCTTTACCTACATGGTCTAATTAGCTTGCTTAGGTTAATCATAGGTTATTAAGGTAACGCACTTTAATTCATTTTCTAATTTTGAGGTGAATTAGTTACCTTTTTTGGGTGACCTAATTTCTCACTATAATATTGTAACCTCCTATGCATATTTTTGGTTGATTGGCTTATGCATTAATGAATGAAGATTTTTTTCTTCTTTAAAGTGTTTTTGGATCTCACCTTTCCACACAAATTTATACTCTATGCATTTGATCCTATCCAATCTTAATCCTCGATTATGGCCCACTCTGACAGATGCCCCCTGGAGCCACAATGAGATTGGTAAAATTTACAACATCAAACATCATTGTAGCATGTAAGAACCTATAAGAGATCAAAATTCACAACAAAATACCAATTAAACATGCATGTGTATATATATAGAAATATAGTGATATATTAAGAATTCATCTAGCATGGAAAACTAAGTGTACCATGTAAGTAGAATAAGCTAGCAAAATTAGATATAATCAAGAAATTCAAATGCAATGTATGAGTATGATGGAATGGTATGTAAAGTGTGAATGTGGTAGGGGCAAATTTCCCCCATCGGATGTGAATGAGATGAGGTGCACTTATAAAACATCCATCAACAGTCAAGAATGAACCATAAAACAAGAGTGTGTCATCGAGAAACAAGTGTGTTGTGTGAAAGTAGATGCTAGAAAGATGTATCATGAAGCAAAAAGCATGAGATGTATAGTGATGTGAGGTGAGGTTCATTTCAGAATTAGACCCTCAGCAGTCGAGCATGAACCATGGAACTGTTGAGTTTTGGAGCTTAATTACTTCATATTAGCATGCTATATTAAACTTGCAGGAAATCATAATAACTGACATTGGTTATGGAGGGACCGACATCAGTCACCTATGACTGACATCAGTCAAGCAAGGAGGAACCGACATCGGTTAGGGCTAACTAGCGTCAGTTACATGTGCAGGAGTGTTTTATTTAACTCTCGGGAATTAGATCTAATTTTAGCATTAAAGCATATCTATTGATTGTAATTACATGAATAAGTGCCCTAAGTTTGTAGGTGCCTATATAAGCATGAAAGCTAGGGTTTAGAAGTGTGTGTTAATGATTATTGTGAGAATAATTATGAGAGAGAGAATTCTTGGAAAAGAAGGAGAAGCTTGAGAGAAAGAAAGTATTGTACATCTGAGAGGTGTCGAAGATTGTAGATCTTCAATTGTATATCTTCTAAAAGCTTTGGATAATAGATTTACTTGTTTCTTGGTGAATTTAGCCCACACTAGGTGAACTAAGTTAAATATGGTGTTGATTTATATCTCTTGTTTTGTATATTTCTTCTGGTAAAATATCTACTTTTATTGCATGTATGCTTAGATTTGATATATTATATGTACAACCTTGTGCTAACTCCAACATCTAGTATCAAAACTTTGTTTGAGGGTTTTATGTGTTGACAGATTTACTCATAGAGGGTTTTCTAATTGAGTGTGAGCTACAACAATGGAAGAAGAAAAAAATACAAGGTAGAGAAGTTTGACGGCTGAAATTATCAATTATGGAAGATGTAGATTGAAGATTGAAGTTTGACAACTGAAATATTTACACCTTCTCTATATTATTTATTATTGACAAATATTGGTGAACCAGAAAGTTTTGAATAAGCAATGCAGGATAAGACCCACATACATTGGGAACATGGCATGGATGAGGAGATGGATTCCTTGGAACCAAACTAGACTTGGGATTTGGTTAAGTTTCCAGCATGTAAGAGGACATTACAAAATAAGTGGGTTTATAGGATCAAGGAAGAAGATGGTGGAAAAAAAAGATACAAGGCAAGGATTGTAGTAAAGGTATTTGCATAGAAAGCAGGTATTGACTTTGGTGAAATATTTTCTCTTGTTGTTAAAATGACTTCCATATGTATTATATTGAGTATAGTTGCAGTACATGATTTGCATTTAGAGAAACTAGATATTTTGATGACTTTCCTTCATGGTGATTTGGATAAAGAGATTTATATGCAACAACCACTTGGGTATGAAGGCAAGGGTAAAGAGAAATTAGTGTGTAGGTTGAAAAAGAGCCTATATGGGCTCAAGCAAGCTCCAAGGAAATGGTACATGAGGTTTGATAGTTTCATGCATGAGCATTGTTATTTGAGATGTGAATCTGACCATTGTGTTTATTTCAATAAGCTTGAAAATGGGAGCTATATTATTTTGTTACTGTATGTGGATGATATGTTTATTGAAAAATCTAGTATTTAGGACATTGGTGAGCTTAAGGGAAAGATAGCTCACACATTTTCTATGAAGGATTTAGGAGTTGCAAAAAGAATCCTTGGCATGAAAATACACAGAGACATGAAGAACAAGACATTGTATTTGTCTCAGGAGGCTTATATCAATAAGGTGTTGGAAAGGTTTAACATGCAAGATTCAAAACCGGTGAGTACACCTATGACTAGACATTTCAAATTGAGTAAATATCAGTGTCCTTCATCACATGAGGAGGTTAAATATATGACACGAGTATTGTACGATTCAGCAGTTGGGAGTATCATGTATGCTATGGTTTGTATCAAACTAGACATTACACAAGCAGTGGGAGTTTTGAGTAGATTGATAGCCAATCTAGGTAAAGAGCATTGGAAAGCATTCCAATGGATTCTCAGGTATTTAAGAAGGACATCTAGCATGTAATTATGCTATGGAGGCTAGGATATTTCTTTATGTGGTTATGTTGATTCGGATATGGCTAGAGATCTGGATGGTAGAAGGAGCACTACTAGATATATTTTCACAGTAGGTGGAATGACAGTTAACTAGCTTTCAAGATTGTAGAAGGTGGTGGCTTTTTCTACTACAAAGGTAGAGTATATTACAGCTACAGAGGCTAGTAAAGGGATGATATGGATGAGCAGGTTCATGGAAGAGTTGGGAAAGGAGAAAGATGATTGCAAATTGTTCAGTGACAGTCAGAGTATAATTCATTTGGCAAAGAACTCAGTGTTTCATTCTAGAAAGAAACACATTCAGTTGAGGTATCACTTCATACAACAGGTATTGGAGGATGGGCAACTGAAACTAGAGAATATTTATACGAGTGAAAACTTTGTGGATATGCTAACGAATCCATTGACAAAAGAGAAGTTGGAGCTACAAACCAATTCTGTTGGTCTTCGAGTTTGAGACTTGAAGAGGAAGAAATAAATCTAAGGAAAGGATTCAAGAATGATGTTGTATAAGTATAGTGCAGTAATTTATCTCCAAGTGGGAGATTGTTGAGTTGTGGAGCTCAATTGCTTTAGATTAACATGTTATATTAAATTTGTAGGAAAGCATAGTAACTAACATCGATTATGGAGGGACCGACATCAGTCACCTATGACTGACATCAGTTAGGCAAGGAGGAACCAACATCGGTTAGGGCTAACTGACGTCGGTTACCTGTGTGGGAGTGCTTTATTTAACTCTCGGGAATTAGATCTAATTTTAGCATTAAAGCAGATCTATTAATTGTAATTGTATGGCTAAGTGCCCTAAGTTTGTATGTGCCTATATAAGCATGAAAGCTAGGGTTTAGAAGTGTGTGTTAATGATTATTATGAGAATAATTGTGAGAGAGAAAATTCTTGGAAAAGAAGGAGAAGATTGAGAGAAAGAAAGTATTGTACATCTGAGAGGTGTGGAAGATTGTAAATCTTCAATTGTATATCTTCTAAAAGCTTTGGATAATAGATTGGCTTGTTTCGTGGTGGATGTAGCCCACACTCGGTGAATCACACTAAATCTGGTGTTGATTTATATCTCTTGTTTTATATATTTATTCTGGTAGAATATCTAATTTTATTACATGTATGCTTAAATATGATATATTATCTGTACAACCTTTTGCTAACCCTAACAAGAACTAGAGTGCATCATAGGGTAATAAGTGCAGTGAGTGAGATTAGATGCTACAAATATATTACCATGAAGCATCGCGTGTAAAGTGTAGATAATGTGAGGTTCATTTCAGAAATAGACCCTCAACAATCGAGTATGAATCATGGAATTAGAGTGCGTTATAGGGTAATGATGATATAATGTGTGTATTAAAGGGGGTGTGTGAATGCTAGGAAATATTTATACATTAAGTGCGGTGCGTGAAGTGTATTTTTAGCCACTTTGAGAGTAATGAAAATGGGGGAAGAAGCTACGATGCCCCCCAAGTGTGTCGATGATGGAGAACCATGTGGCAATGAAAGAAAGACATTGTGAGGGTGACGAGGCTTGGAATGTATCATAAGAAAACATATTGTTGTTGTAATGGTAGGTAGGATAAAGAGTAAGATCAGGGTTTGATTTTTGGGTTGACAAGAGGCAATTTAAAGAGGTTATGTAGAGTTTGTTGGTCTTAATTAGAGAGTGGTTGCTTATTTGGAATTGGTAACGCCCTGGAAGACTTGAGAGGAGGAGGGGATGGGCTGAATTTTAGAGGAGGTAACTTAGTAGGAATTGGTATCGATGTAGAAGGCTTGAGAGGAGGAGGGGATGGATTGATTTTTAGAGGAGGTTGCTTATTAGGAATGGATTGGATAGGCGGATCTTGATTTACCAAAGAAGGTACATTAATGACGATGTAATAATGCTCATTAGACACATATGGATTTGATTTAGGAGCCCATTGGTATTTAGTAATTGGAGATGTAGCAGGAGGTTGTGAAGTAAATGAAATAAAACCCCGATGCACAAGATGGGAGAAATTGGTATTTGGTAAGTCAATAAGGAGTGTAGCAATGAGTAGTTAACAAATTGATCAATTGGTGATTGAGGAGCTAAGGAAGAATATCATGTTACTTAGTATTTAGATCAAACTTGAGAGGTGTTGGTAGTGGTACGACTTGAGGTTCACTAATATGAACACATGTGGAAGACATATGATTAGGGTGAAGTGTATAAGAAGAACCAACATGAGCTTGAGAAACATCCTTGAGATGTTGGATTTCAGCTTTAAGAGATGTAATCATTATTTCCATAGCTTGAATTTTAGATTGAAATAAACAATGTAAACTTGAGTTGATTGTAATATGGGTTGATTAGATGGAGGATTACGACTGATAGATTCATTAGATAAATGATCGAAAATGGCGCTTACTTGAGCAGGTGACGTATTGCAAGGAAGATACATAGTGTTTAGGGATTTTTAGAGGACATCTTTACAAGGTGGATGCATTTGAAGTAATTCATGTAAAGAGATTTGAGGAATTTTAGGAGCCATGAAAGAATATTGGATATAATAAGAAAAGTGAGGATCTAAGTGTATGATCACGGGTGGGGTTCACCAAATGATTTAATAAAAATTTAATTAAATCCTATTGCAGAGTAAATGATGTATAAATGCTAAAGTATAGTATGCCATAGGCAATAAAGCATGTAAATATGAAACCCTACGTAAGATGAAGAGACAAGAGGACTTAGCTGATATCTGTGCAATTTGGAAGTGATCTGGGCAAGGTAAAGTATTGAGTAGACTGTGAATTGTGTTGTAACTGCTCATTGTAAAATATGGAGTTCATGAATAGATATGGACATGAGAACCCACAACAAGGCAAGGGCGCCTATGCACTGGAGACTACTTATAGGCATCGATGACCATGCAAAAGCTAAAGTTTTGATTTCTAATGTGTTGAAAAGGTGTCATAGTTGTCCCCTGTTGATCACTTGATCTTCACTCCTTGATCACCTAAGGTAATTGTAACCTGCAAAAGATAAGTTCACCTATAGAAGCCCACAAACCGCATCAAACCTAAAAATAAAAACATCGAATGAGGAGTCAGACTGACCCCGACGGTCACCCGAAGAGTGAACTTACAATTGAGCATTGCATTACACTCAGACTCCATGTAGTTCTTATGAGTGTGTGTAGAAATTGTGCCCTAGGATGCCCTTATGCAAGTTACACAAATGATAGCGGGCTAGATCTAGAATGTAGCAATGTATAATATGTGTAGATGGAATGGAATAGAATTCCCCTTCCTATGTTTTGTATGCATAATATGCAACCCTTGTCCCTTGAATGGATGCTAGATGGATGCTTTGGAGTGCTTTAGGAGCATTTTGACTGTAAGAATAGGTGGTGTAGTAATGCTTATTGCTTGGTCCTTCATTTTGAAAACAAAACTATGCATTTATATGATTCCTTTGTTTGAATTTCATAATTGACAACTGGAAGGGTGACCCACAAGTGAAAACAATACCCAAAAGATAAAAGAGACCCAAAAGAAGTGAGTAAGGTAAGAAACGGTCAGGGGCGCCTAGAGGGGACAAAAGCACTTGGGCATTTCTTTCCTGGCTAGGTGCTGGTGTCTGAATCCATAAAATATAAACAAGTTAAGTTCTGACTGGGCTATAGGGTGTGTAAAACCAAATATTTAAAGCAAGAGACAAAGAAAAGAGGCCAAAGATAGTTGTCGATTATTAGTTTTCTTGCTTAGGAATCATGTAAATACTAGTATACTTTTAGGACCTAGAAATGCACCCAAGTGCATGATTTTGTGTCTACAACACATTCTTGTGACTCGCTATGTGGCCACACTCACGGGAAGGTAAGTAAAAGGTAGGTCTATTTCATTCAATTTCATATATTTTATCACTTATGTTGTTATTTATTTTTAGTCATTTTGATTTTAATATTGTATTTTCTTTTCTCGAAGAGCATCTCATGTTAGACTTTTTATGACATATGATATTTGGTTGGGGCATATGTACATGCCTTATTTTTCACTCTTATTGATTTTTTCTCTTCACAATAACCATTAACACATTAACTTCCCCTAAGTGATGGGACATCATCGGGAGTGGGATAAGTTGGTTAGTGGTGAAACTCAAGAGAAAGACTTGATGTGCAATAAATTTTACTTTAGATATTCTATCTTATGCATCTTTTCATCCTTTTTACAACATCCTATAACATCACCTTAATACCCTCTTTTCCCTTATACTTCCCTTATATCACTTTTTTATCATCTCCAAATTTGTTTATCCACCTCTCAAGCCTTCCTCTCAAACCCCGTGATTTGTTATATCTAGATCCAATGGTATCAACCTTGGTCAATAATATCTAGGTGTTGTTCCTCATGGTTGAATAAATTAACACTATTGGTTATAGGGAACTATAATGACTACTCATGTTCCCTACTTATAGGTGGCATTTGAGAGCATTGACCATCATCGAATCATTTGACATTTAGTCTCTTGCACTTGTCAACTTTCTCTTAAGGTCTTAAAGGTATAAGAGTTAGTCTTTCTTATCTTTAAAGGTCTATTTTTGGAGCATTGCATTTAGGATACTTGCGAATAATTATCACACTATTGAGGTATATCAAGTCTTTGGAGTTTCCAACTATGATCTACTTCGGAAATTTTCTATCCATTTTTCGCTCCCCCACATCAATTCTCTCTTAAGGTTCTATTATCGCCGAATCACAACACCCTTAGATTCTCACAAATGTGTGTCTTTGAGCTCACGGTGTGACTGTGTAACATGGGTGCTATCTCTAAGTTATGGGACTTGCTACTTGAGATAGACCTCCAAAGAAAGTTGGTTGTCGCTCCTAAACTACTTGCCACAATCCAATCTAATATAGGCAAAACTATTTTACCCTAATCTAAATTTCCAAGGGACCAAAGAGAGAGAGTGTATAAAAATAAAGCCTACACTAAAGTAGTGATACACCAAAAAAGGAGGGAATGAGAATAGATTTCTAATGTGTGAAAGATGGAAGAAAAGTACATACTAGAGAGGGTGATAACAATTCTCCATAATCTAACAATTGTATTCACAACAATATTTCATACACACACAATGGTAATGAATGCCTACAAGAGCATAAAATAGATAGGATATATTTATAATGAGGTTGAAAGGACAAGAAGAATGAAAATAAAAACATTAGCGAAAGATACATCCACAAACTTACATCTATTGCTTCATGATATGCACAGTTCAATCTGTTACAAAATAAGGGTCTGATCACCATGTAAGGACCATAAAGGGCCTGCAACACATTGACTTCACAAAACTAAAATAACAGAGTTTTTCTACTATCTACCCTTACAATGAGCCCAACAATCTAATTTATAGAATTATGAGAGGAGAGAGAGAGGAAGAAATGAAAATCCTAAAATTTTACTTCCCCCAACTTGCAAGAGGTAATCAATGAAGTGAAAATGATGGTATGTTACTTGTAAAAGGCTCCCCATACCGTCTCATAACTTGCAACAATGAAAAATGTCTGCACATGCTTCATTTAATGTTCTCCCAACCACTAATAAAACATTGTTTTGAACTTGGCCATGTTTTTATAAAAATCACCATAAAAGATTCAATGTTTTATGTATTTCTTGATTTTTTGCATTGATCTAAAAGTCACAGTTCTAATGAGACCAATTTTAAGAAAATCCATTGAGAATTGCAAAAGTTATGGTCTTATGAGTGTGAGCAGATGTTTTGAGTTTACAAAGGATTTTCTTGCATGTTACGGGACTGGGTATTTAAATTATTTGAGCTGGATATGTTTCTTTTATTTTCACCAACCTACCCTCATTAAAAATAATAAATCCTGTCCTTTCTGAAAAGTCCAATTTTGTGAAAATCGAAGCTCTAGATCAAAAGTTATGGGTCGTGAAGTTCTTGGTCGTGAAGTTCTTGCAATGCAGGTATGACGGGTCTTCATGTCCCATGTGTCCTGGGACGTATCGGGCCAAGATTCTCTACCTTTTTCATAAATCAGGCTCCCATCCTCTATCTCATCTACATCACTTTCCTTGTAATGTGTTGATCAGGCCGTGAGGGATGTTGATCACCTACTTATTTGTAATGATTTGAGTGCAGTGATTTCAGGTTTACGGGGAACTCACATCCATGTGGTACTTGGACTGCTCGAGCTGAAAATTTCTGCTTCTCCCGCACTACACTTGACCCACATTTTAAATCAAACATTTCAGCTTTCTTGAGCCCGACTGTCCTGGAATTTTTTTTCCGCCATATCCACAATACAATGACTTGCAGCCATTTCAACTTTTTGAGTCCCACACATACTTTCATCTCAACTATCCGGTGGACCGCATGAGACATTTTAATCTACCTTTGCCGCATTGAACTAGTTGTGGCTATTTCGACATTTCAGAGAACTCGCGGCCCGAGTGAACTTGTGCTACCTAGGACGCACCAACCCGACTTAGTTGCAATACACTGCCTCTTTAGCATTTCAGGCTCAAACTAGGTATGATGAACCCCAGTATGATCCACATTGGTTCCATCTGTAGCCCTCAGACCCGATTTGCACTAAAATAGCCCCTTGACTTCATTTTTGCAAATTTTCACTGACTCCTTAGATTTTTCTTTGGATAGGGAGTTAAAGAAAAGCCAAGGGATACCTCAAAACCTAATTTTGGGCCTCGAACCATTTTTACTTGCTCAAGCCTAAATAAATTGTGCAAGTTATCAAAATTACATTAGGGGTGAATTTTGGATAACAATTTGATGACTCAACAGGGATTTTTCTTACCAGATGAAGTGATCAATGGCCTTGAAGTATCCAATGGGCATGGAGTCTACCTGGTATTCTTAAATTTGATATGGAACTAAGGGCCAACATCTACGAGTCATTAAAGCACTTCTTTCCAACCTAGATCTGCCTTCCGCTGCTTGTACTCTCATCTTTTATAAGAGAATCTATGAAGTCAAGGTTTGTGAGAGTAGAAAATTGCTTGAGACCTGAATTCTCCCATTCCTGCAACTGTGATCCATGAGGTTGAATGATGAGTACCTATGAATGCTTCCTCAACATCTGATTTTAGTTGCTCTGCATTTGTTTGAATTTTAAATTTACAACTATTGCAAGCAACTATGAGCTTCCCACTGCAGCAATTTCTCTTTCCTGAAGCGTGATGAACTGTATACAAAGCATATAATAGAAGCAATAGATCATGTGCACTAGCACTTAGGGAAATTAAATCCTATTCTAACAATAACTACAATGTGAACAAGCACTTAGAGGATTGAGAAATCCTAGACTAATATGTACAAGGGTGAGAAATCCTTCCTTCTAGTAGCAATGTTTGAGATAGATTCCATTGACTGGAATATGCAACTCTTTTTTGTCTAACTTGGCTAGTTAGAAGGCATTGCTATTTTTACATCCAGTGATCATATATGGCCCACTCCATATGGCATCAAACTTGAAATTTTTTCCTGGCTTTGCGCGATCAACATCCCACTTCAGTACCAAGTCTCCTACTTGGGAATGTCCTAGCTTTAGCTTTCTTGTCAAAGCTTCTCTTGATCAATGCTTGATATTTTTCCATGGTTTACACTACATGTTCTCTTGCTTCTTCTAATTCCATTAGCTCTACATACTTGATTTCCATGGGCTCAAACTCAGCTAGTTCCAACTGTTTCATGAGTTCCAATGCTGACAACTCAAGTGATATAGGTAGCACTGCTTCCTTTCCGTATACAAGCTTGTATGAAGAGCTTCTTGTAGACCTCTTGGGTGTAATTCTATTTTCCCATAGAGCTAATTTGAGCTTCATGTGCCAAGTTCTCTGATTCTCATCAAGAGTCCTTCTGATGATTCTCAGTAAGTTTTTGTTTGTGGACTTTGCTTGGCCATTACCCTGAGGGATAATAGTTTGATGAAGTGCTAAGGATACACCATTCTTGACAGCCCATTCAGTGATTTTGGTGCCAAGGAATGCCAATGCATTAGCTACTATGATAGTAGCGAGGACCCTAAACCTTGTGACTATACCTTCATAGAAATCCAAGATGCTTGATTCATTTGCCTCCATAAGTGCCACTGCTTCAGTCCACTTGGTGAAATAGTCTGTTGCCATAAGTATCCACTTGTGGCCTTGACTTGAATTTGGATTAATAACTCCAATGAATTCCAATTCCCATTGCATGAATGGTTGATCTACTTAAATTGGATGAAGGGGCAGCATTGCTAACCTTTCTTTCCCTATGAAGAATGCACATTTCTTGCATTTCTTGATCCATGAGTAGCAATCACTAAACACTACAGGTCAATAGTAACCAACCTTCATGATCATGAGAGCTATTACTCATGGAGAAAAGTGTCCTCTGCTTCCCCGTCATGGAACTCATGTAATATCTTCTGAACTTGACTTGTTGGGACACACCTCAATAACACCCTGTTCACATCCTTCTTGAATATGATGCCATCAATGAGCACATATGGGATGGATTGCAATATGAAATATCTTCTCTTAGATTTTTTCCATTTTGAAGGGCACAAACATGTTTGGAGATAATGCACCAAGTCTTGAGTCCAACACGGAATGGGTGTATCATCAACTGGTTGTTCTTGATCGTTCTGTTGTAGCAGGACAATCTCTTCTTCACCTTTTGACTCGTCATGTTGTTTGGAAGTTAGCTGCTCACACAAACCTTTTCCATGAACCAGTTTGGTCACTTTGATTTCAATATCATATTCCATTACCCGAGTGATCCAACCTGCTCTCTTCTCGTTCAAATCCTTGTTTAGGAGAAAATCCTTGACACCATCATGAGACACTAGTAGTTGAATCTTATTGTTCTAGACCAAGTGTCTGAAATTCTTCAAGTTCCTAATGAAAACAAGAACATGCTTTTTAATAAAACAATACCTTACTTCGTAATCTTCTAGGATTTGACTAAAGAATGCTATGGGTTGTTCTTGATTTTCTTTATTCAGCTGTACCAAGATTGCTGAGATTGTGTTTGATCCTCCAAAAGCATACAACATGAAGTCCTTTGAAAATTACGGGTTGATAAGAGTTGGAGCTTGTGATATTTCATTCTTGATAGCCTCAAAAATATTCTTTTCCTTATATTTTCCATTTGAATGCAAGATTCTTCTTCAACATCATTTTTAAAGGATTCATGAAGAGTGGAAAAATTAGGCACAAATCTACGAATGAACTTTATCCTTCCCAAGAATATTTGGAGATATTTCTTGTGGTGTGGTAATGGAAGTGTTCGGATGGCTTCAACTCTTTCAGGATCAATTTTCAACCCTTCTCTTGAAACAATGTGGCCCAACAATTTTCCCTCGTGTGCCAAGAATACACACTTTTTTGGATTCAATGACACTCTGAATCTTCTACATCTCTGAAATACTTTCCTGAAGTGAAAGAGATGGTCTGCTGCATTCTTTGAGAAAAAAATGATATCATCTAGATATACGAGCACTATTTTGTTGATTAGTCCTTTGAATGTCATATCCATAGCTTGTTGGAACGTTGCTTTGGAATTTTACAGTCCAAATGCCATTTTCTTATAAGAATATGTGTCCCATTTCGTAGTGAAGGCTTTCTTGAACTGATCTTATTCTTTCACCATTATTTGGTTATAGCTTGAGTAGCCATCTAGCAATGAAAACCTTTCGGAACCAACTACAACCTGCAAGATTTTTTCCATTGAAGGAAGTGGATAATAATCTTTGAGCGAAGCTCTATTTGGATCATGGAAGTCTACACCAATCTGATTTCTCCATTTCTCTTTCTCACTAGCACCAAGTTTGCAACCCAACTTGAATGTTTGATAGGAAATATGATGCTAGCTTCAATTAGCTTGTTCAAATCTTTTCTCATGAGAGGTTCAATGTGAGGATTCACCAGCCTTTGCTTCTGTCTGATAGGCTTGGATTCTGGATCTAGATCAATAGTATGGTGTCCTAACTTTAGGTTGAAACCTCTTAAATCCTTATAAGTCCAGGTGAAGACATCTAAGAACTCTTGGAAAAGTTGAACAAATTTAACTTCATCTTGTAAAGTATTCACTTTGCCAATTTGCAATATCTATTAGGAAATAAGGGATAAAATGTGTGGAATAATCCCTCACAAAATTGCAACAGTAGAAACTAATATGCAGAAAATATTACAGATATCAAATAAAAGTGCTGAATAAAAGAACACAACACAAAGAGACAATATTTAACGTGGTTCACCCAATTTGGGCTACGTCCACCAAGAATCACTTGCTCGTATTTTATTACAAGCCACCGCTCTCTCGATATAATACCCAAATCTATTTGGAGCTATGCTTAACAAACTCTACAGAATTCACACCTGAATTCAAAACAAAACTGCAATGTTACATTATACCTACCATATGCATAAAACCATATAAGTAGACAACTGCTTAAGTAGTTTTACAAAATCGTGGGTATTAAAACCATGGGCTAAAACCATCCCATAAATTTTTGGGTCAAAAATCCTGCCCATATGAGAAAAACATGTTCCCGGTATATCGGGCATGTTTTAAGGCCATTTTTTTTTTCGAGGGCTGCACCCCTGAACCCCTACTACCGAGGGCTACCACCCATGGACCCCCGCTCGGGGCCCGGCCCAGCCCCAAACCACGGCAAGACAACTGTGGAAAGTGTACAATACTCTTAGTGTACAGTCTTCAACACTTTCTCACATGAAAACATGCTCCACAACCTAACAACATCTTTCCTTCATCTACTGAAATGGGCTCTGAATCCTCACCATCTACCTTAATGTTTTCCTTTTCTTTCCAGAACTGATTCATTTGGGTTGAAGATTGACTCCAAAGTTACAAGACCTTTTGGTAATTTGTTAGTTCTCAGCTGTACCACTTGGTCACCATATTGTTGATCGAGCTTGTCTTGGTTTCTGACAGAGAAATCAGACTTCTTCTTGTAGAAAATTGACAATTTGTTGATCATTCTCGAAGACTTTCCAACTTGTATTGTTATCTGGCACAACTGGTCTTATAACCACTTTGATATGAGGCTGAGATTTCTCACTTTTGATACTTTCTACAACATCAAATGTTGCCCCAATTGCTGCTAATCCATCTGCTACTTCATTCTTCTTTCTTGGGGTGGAATTGATGCTAAGGGCTTCAAAATATTCAATGAGGTCCCATACCTAATTTTTGTAGTGCTTCAATAGATCATTCTTGGCAGCATTTTTTCCTCTTACTTGGTTCACAATTATCTCGATGTCTCCAAAGATGTGCAATTTCTTAATACCTCTCTTCTTTGTCTAATACAATTTGTGAATTAAGGCTTCATACTCAGCTGTGTTATTTGAGCAAGTAAACTAGAAATGGAAAGTTGAGTAATATTTTGTACCCTGTGGTGAAATGAGCATAGCTCCTCCTACACCTTGTCTACTCCTTGAGCCATCAAAGAATAACTGCCATACTTCGTTATCATCTTTGTGATCAGGCTTGGTAATGCTAGGGAGAGGTTGATTCTCTTCGTGCAAACAATAGACTCCCAATTCAACTTCTTCCATTTCCTTGTAAGGGTCAAAAGCATGCCTATTGTTCACCCATTCATCAAGAGTCAAGTCTAGAATGCATTTGAATTTGGTATCTACTTCTTACGTGCTTAGATAATTCTCTTGATCAAATGTTGAACAATTTGCATTGATTGGACTTGGTGTATGAGGCTCAATATGAAAGTTTACAATAGGCTCAGATCTAATTGTAGCCTTAGCTCCATACCTTGTTCTGAATAACATGTGTGACCAATCAACAGACTAATAGCCTCTAATTTTAGCGGTGAAATCTCTGGAAAAACACAATGTAAAGAGTGGTGGCAAGTCTATGACTGATACATCTTGTAACACCGTTACATTGGGACAAACATGTAATGCGAGGCTCAAATCTTTGATCACTCCAACCATTGTTACTGATGTCCCATCTAACTGCACCACACCCTTAGAAATGAATTCATATTGAAGGCCCAAGTGATCAACTATTTGTTTTGGCATTACAAAGCTACTTTCTCTCGAATCAATCATGTAATTATGCACCAACTTATCTCCGATGATCAACGAGATATAGAATGGTGGGGGCTTCAAATTTTTACCTTGGTGGCCTTCATGATTTTCTCCTTGTTGAGCTGCATTGGTAAGCACCTTTTCTTGTTGATTGGATGACTGATTTGATGCCGACCAATTCGCCACAACAGCTTGTAATAGGTCTCTTTGTCCTAGGATAACTAATGACTCCCACATTGAGATGTTTACATTCATTTTCTTCATCTGCTTAATGATGTTGAATGGAGATGAGCTATCTTTTTGCTTCCCCTTGCCTTGTAAAATATTCTCCTCCACATGGGATATTACAATCGGTACTTGGGCTGGTGTAGAGGGTGGCTTGGGTTGATCTTACACATTGGGAGATGTACTTTAATTACTAATGCCTTGTGGATTAATGGAGGGTTGTAGATCATTTGAAGTGGATGACTGTTCTTTTCCAACATTTCTCTTCTTGGATCATGTATTGGTTACTACACTTTGAGATGGGGCTTGATTTATACCACAAAAATCTTCAGCCTACCAATTAACAAGTGTGGTCTCATTCAGAGTTGTTTCTTGAATAACTTCCTGTTGCTAATTTCCTCCTTGGCTTGTCTCTTGTTCCACACTCGTTGATGTCACCATAAGAGCTTGATTCAAATCACCATTGAAACACATTGACTGGTTATGAGGTTGATTGCATGGGAAGCACCAGTTATATTCTTGAGCCATGTTATTTTGTATTGGAACCAAGGCTCTAGAGGTGGATGCAACACTAGGGTTATAAGGCTGAAATGACCTATTAGTAGGAGGTTTGACTTGGTTCTGATTTGCATTTTAAACTGGTGGTCTATTAGGCCAGTACGTAGGCCTATTGGGTTGGGTTTGAGGTTGATATGATCTGAGATTTTGAGCTTGCTATCTCTTAAGTGTCACCAACTCATTTCCCAAGTTTTGCAGCTGCTTCATGACTTCTTGGAGCTCACTTGAGGTACTAGAAGATGAGGTGGAAGCTTCAGTAAAACTCTAATTTCTTAGAGCAAGGATAGAAGCTAATGTAGGTGCTTGACTAGTGCTTGGGGCTCCTATTTTTGGATATAAAGGAATAGGTGGCCTAGGTGCAAGTTTACCAACTTGGATTAAGCAATTTTCAGCTCTAATAACAATGTTATAGGTTGTGGGTAAAGTTATACCTTCCATAAATTGTATCATCATGGAAATATCATAATTTAAATCTTTAAGGAAGTATAGGAAAGCACCTTCAGCTGCTGGTCTCACGGCCAACAAAATCTTATCCCATGTTTGATGGAATCTGAAGTTGAAATTAGTCATTTGTTCATTAGGATCTCTCTTGATGGTTTTCAGTTGTTTCAATAAAGACAAAGTATCCCCTTTTTCTCTAAATTGATTATGGAGGGTTGTGTATAAATGATCCCAATTCTGGATAGACCCTATTATAAGACTTCTAAACCATTGTAAAGCCTTTCCCTTAAAGGAGGATACCAACAATTAACAACAATGTTAATTTCAGAAATTTCATGAATTGCACATAAATTTGCAATGTCTTGGATGTGATCAATTGGAGTTGTTTAGTTCTCTCCAGTGAAATATGGAATGTTCTCCAATGCTGCAACTAGAACTGGATTCTGTGCATTGAGAGCAAGTGGGATGCTGCTAGTAAAGTTAACATAGGGATTGGGTTGCATCATCCTAATTGGTCGGAGAACTCTAGTTGATTGAATAAAAGGCCTACCAAGTGGAGGTGTTGATAAGGTTATGTTTGGTGGAGATGGAGATATTTGAGCTCTTCTCCCCCTTCTTGCTCTATCTGGGGATAAGTGTAGATAGACAAATAGTTCCTCTTCTCTAGTTCTTGACCTTGTTTGGATTCTTCTCATAAATCTCTCAAGTTTGGACTGATGGAACTAGTGGATTGCACCCCTTTTGGAGTCGTTAGATGTGTTATTTTAAAGCCTCTTACAAACTGGAATTTCACAACAAGAGCACATCAAAATTACTGCAACTAAAATGAAGACCTCTTAGTCCCACCGGGTGTGCCATAACTATTATCATTGAATCACAACACCCTTAGATTTGCACAAATGTGTGTGCTTGAGCTCGTGGTGTGACTGGGTAACATGGGTGCTATCTTCAAGTTGTGGGACTTGATACTTGAGATAGACCTCCAGAGAAAGCTAGTTGTTGCTCCTAAATTGCCTGTCACAATCTACTCTAATGCAGAAAAAACTATCTTATCCTAATCTAACTTTCCAAGGGACCAGAGAGAGAGAGTGCATAAAATTAAAACCTACACTAAAGCGGCGATACACCGGAAAAGGAGGGAATGAGAATAGCTTTCTAATGTGTGAAAGATGGAAGCACAGTACATATTAGATAGGGTAATAACAGTTCTCCACAGTCTAGCAACTGTATTCACAATAATATTTCATACACACACAATGGTAATGAATACCTGAAAGAGCATAAGATAGACATGATATATTAGCAATGAGGTTGAAAGGACAAGAAGAATACAAACAAACACAACAGGGGAAGATACATCCACAAACTTGCATCTATTGCTTTATGATATGCACAATTCAATATGTTACAAAATAAGGGCCTGGATCACCATGCAAGGAGTCCACTACAAGGGCCTGCAGCACATTGGCTTCAAAAAACTAAAATGACAGAGTTTTGATACTAAAAAATATATATTACAATGAGCCCAACACTCTAATTTATAGAATTCTAAGAGGAAAGAGAGAGAGGGAGAAATGAAAATCCCAAAATTTTACTTCCCTCAACTTGTAAGAGGTAATAAATGAAGTTAAAATGATGGTATGTTGCTTGGAAAAGGATCCCCATATTGTCTCATAACTTGCAGCAGTGAAAAATGTGTGCCCATGCTTCATTTAATGTTCTCCCAACCACCAATAAAACATTGTTTTGAACTTGGCCACATTTTCAGAAAAATCACCATCAAAAATTTATTAATCTCTACATTTCTTTATTTTTGTGTGTCGGACTCAGAGTCACGGTTCTAATGAGACCAATTTTAAGAAAATATGTTGAGAATTGCAAAAGTTATGGTCTTCTGAGTGTGAGTAGTTGTTTTGAGTTTGCTAGGGTTTTTCTTGCATTTTACAGGACTGAGTATTTAAATTATTGGATCTAGATATGTTTCTTTTATTTTCACCAACCTACCCTCATGAAAAATAAGAAATCCTACCCTTTTCGAAAAGTTCAATTTTGTGAAAATCAGAGCTCCGGATCAGAAGTTATGCCCGTTTGATGTTCAGGGTCGTGATGTTCTTGCAATGCGGGTATGATGGGTCTTCATGTCCCGTGTGTCTCGAGACATTCAAGCCAAGATTCTCTGCATTTTCCGCAACTCGAGCTCCCGTCCTCTATCGCGTCCAGGATTTTTTAAGAAAATCCGTTGAGAATTGCAAAAGTTACGGTCTTCTGAGTATGAGCAGCTGTTTTGAGTTTGCCAGGGATTTTCTTGCATTTTACGGGACTGAGTATTTAAATTATTAGAGATGGATATGTTTCTTTTATTTTCACCAACCTACCCTCATTAACAATAAGAAATCCTGCCCTTTTTGAAAAGTCCAATTTTGTGAAAATCGGAGCTCCGGATCAGAAGTTATGCCTGTTTGAAGTTTGGGGTTGGGATGTTCTTGCAATGCGGGTATGACAGGTCTTCGTGTCCCATGTGTCCCGAGATGTTCGAGCCAATATTCTCCACCTTTTCTGCAACTCGAGCTCCCGTCCTCTATCGTGTCTGCATCACTTTCCCCGCACTGTGTTGACCGGGCCGGGAGGGTCGTTGATCACCGACTTATCCACAATGCTTTGAGTGCGGAAATTTTGGGTTTGTGGGGAACTCATGTCCCCGCGGTACTTGGACCGCTCGAGCCAAGTATTTCTGCTTCACCCACACTACACTCGACCCACCTTTTAAATCGGCTATTTCAGCTTTCTTGAGCCCAATTGTCCCGAAAAATGTTTTCCGCAATACACTAACTTGTGGCCATTTCGGCTTTTCAAATCCCACAATAATTTCATCCCAACTATCCCGTGGACCGCATGGGACATTTTTATCCGCTTTTTCCACATTGAGTTGGTTGTGGCTATTTCGACATTTTGGGGAACTCGTGGCCCAAGTGAACTTGTGTTGCTTGGGACGTGCCGACCCGACTTAGCCGCAATACACTGCCTCCTTAGCATTTTAGGCCCAAACTAGGTACGATGAACCCTGGTATGATCTGCATTGGTTCCATTCACAGCCCCCATACCCGATTTGCACTAAAATAGCCCCTTGACTTATTTTTAAATATTTTTTTTTTTACAAATTTTCACTAACTCCTTGGATTTTTCTTTGGATAAGGAAGTTAGAGAAAAGCCAAGGCATCCCTCAAAACCTGATTTTGGGCCTTGAACAATTTCTGTTTGCTCAAGCCTGAAGAAATTGTGCAAGTTATCAAAATTATCTAGGGGGTGAATTTTGGATAACAAGTTCTACTAATACCAGGAAGAAGATAATATGCCAATGGTGTTTGCATGAAAGTAAGTATCTCTAATCTCCTTTTCTTGTATGTTACTTCTAATTTGATAAATTGATTGATGTATCATGTACATAGATTAGAATAAAGTAGCATATTTTTAATCTATTGCATTGTTATATATTGTTATATACCTGCCCTTGTGTTACAATTTTCCCTTTGGGCATTATAATCTAATAATATCTATAATTCATGTTTACAACTGCAACATAGATATATGTATGTTCTTTACAATCCATTGATCTGCTTACAACCATAATACTAGTACGATGCCACCCCCATCCTAGCCCTAAGATTTGGAACCCTACACCTTTGATAGAAAGCGGGTTACCATCTCCTAGATCCATGACTCTAGCACCTTACAAACTTCTTGTGTGTGGCAATAGAATGATCTCCATCTTATATGAAAATATATACTATCAAGAAGAGAAATGACATTCTATAGACCTTTTTAACCCACATCTATATTACATACATGTTATAAAGACATTCACAACTACATCTCACAAATATTAGTTTTACTTATTTTTTGATGGATCCCGAAACTTGTTCCAAATCTCTCAGTTTGGCACTCCTATTGACATGCTTGAAAACACTTCACACCTTTACTTCTATTTAATTGTATTTGTCAAACTTTTTTTTATAACTTCAACAATAGACACAATTTGATGTAGTCCATATAGCCAATGCAACCCATCTTATTATTATTTAACATTTCACAATTTATGTTTCCGTGTTGTGTTAATATCATCTTTAACATATCACTATCAATAAATATTATTGTACCCTGCCACAATTCACAATATTATTGTTTAAACTTGAGTGTCTATTAAACGTAATTGGTTAGTTTAATGCATTATTAGGGCAAAACCACTTTCAACATCTATATTTCCCTTTTGTCAAGGATAGCTTGTATGTACATTAATATCTAAATCAAACAAGGTCGTGATATGACAAACCCTGTCAACGTTTATGAAGTTATGGAAATGAGAAAAAATGAATATGAACCTAGGAAAGGGCAAGAAATAATAAAAGTAATTTTTGGTTTTTGATTGTTGTGTTTGTTTAAAAAGGTTATAACTACAAATCACTATAAAACTGCACTCACTCCTTGCATCACTAATACAAATTATTAGAGAATTACACTCCTTCCTTATATCACTAATATGACTTCAATTTGGGTATAGTACAAGTGTCACACCCCTTATCTTTTCAATATTATGATCAAATTTTTGAATTCCAATTAAATCTTATTCATATGAATTCAAATTAACTTTTTAAATTCAAATAAAAAACTTGTTGATATGCTTTCAAAACCTTACTAATATGATAAAACAAGCTAAAGACGAACAAAAGACAAGCCAAAACCTTAAGAGACATATCACAATGGTCAAAAAATACTCAACATAAATTGTAACATGGATAAAAATGTAACATGGAAAAAGAGAAAAAAGTCCAGAAAAGCAAAATAGAGAAAATAAAAATGACAACTGAATGCTTACTATTTAAGTAAACATAATACACCTTAAAATTGAAGTTTGCTTCAAATACTATAACTCGCTTTAAAAAAAGCACAAAGATAAGAACATGGAGATCCACATAGATTATTATGATAAAACAATTGATTGTAATTGGCATAAATCTTTATATTGTTTGTAACGACAAGAAAATGGCATTTGATTATAATGATAAGAAAATCGACGTCCACATAGAACATTAAGAGAAAATAATTGGCTATAATATTTTCTAATTAAACTTCAAAAGAGTTGGTAAAAGTTGACCCAGAAGATCATTTTACATTAGGAGTGAATATAAGACCTACTATGAAACTCCCCACGTCTTATATGTGAGTAACCCCCTCAAATATATTGCAAACAAACTTCTCTTTCCACTTTGGATTATTACCTGAACCTGTAATAACAAAGACAAAGATAACACTTTATTGATAAATTCGATATCAAATCTAAATGGGTTATAAGGAAAAAAGATAGATCATGATTCAATGGCAGCTCCATAGTTCCAAAGACCATATTGCTTTTTCTTCTTTGCAAATGAAAATGGTTTGTATTTTTAAACGGATCAAAACTTTTTTTGCCCCTGGGGAATCGAAATGCAAGCTATGGAGATGAAGATGATCGTAACTTCAAATAACTAACCAACTGGAAAGGAAATGTTTTATTTATGACTGACTATAGTTCCTCCCTTCCCCACTAACAAGAATGATTTCATATTTATTTTTTGCAAAAAACAATGACACCACCACATGGTAAGAGCACGGGACAAATGAAATATCTATCTAATAAGAATACATATATATTCTCAAACCTAAAAGTCTTTAGTTCAATTTTTCGGTACATATTTTATTTTTGTGAATCATATATATATTAAAAAAAAGTGTGGGCACTTGAGAATAAAAGTTGTAACCATTATTAAATTGTATTGGTTGGGTTTTTTTATTCTTGACTGCCCACACTTATTTTTTATCATTCAAAAAAAATCTTTTAGTAATGGTTACAACTTTTATTCTCAAGTGCCCACACTTTTTTATTAATATTATTCGCAAGTACCCACACTTTTTTATTATATTAATAAAAAAGTGTGGACACTTGAGAATAAAAATTGTAACCATTACTAAAAGATTTTTTTTGAATGATAAAAAATAAATGTGTGCACTCAACCAATACAATTTAAAATACAAGTTCTTTTAAAAATAAGAATTTATTTTTTAAACTTCCAAACTTTAGTTAAATTTATGGAATCATACATAGCACACCTACATTGGGTCACAAAAGTATATATTTGGTACGGCAAAGACAATAATATACCTGCCTTCGGCAGGTTAATAAACATTTAAACAAGAATTAAATAAATGCCACGTAGGAGCAACGGACAGGTAAGATTTGCAATCCACTAGTGTATTTTTTAGAGCGCTTTAAATAGGCGCGAAACGGGAGTCGAAGGCGTCCACTGCAGTCCGTTGCGACGTTAAAATATCATCATCATCTTCTTCATCTTCTCTTACCAATGTCTGGCTTCTTTCATTCTCTCAGCTCTTGCATTTGCTTGCCGTGTCGGGGGATTAAGAAGCAATCGCTCCAGGTATGTGCCCAAACTGCCCTTAGCATCCTTAAGAAGGGGAGAATAATGTAAACTGTTTGATGATTCACCATCGATTTAGGAGTTTGACTGAAGATTTCTTTATGTAAAATTGACATGGTATTAGAAATAGGGGGAAATTGTACGAACTGATAATAGTAGTTTTCTGTAACCACTCAATCGTTGTGGGATAGGGAAATAGGTGTCATTTAATTAGCTGTTTTTAGATTTATAAAGTTAAATTAGGATTTTTTTATTTGCTTGTCATCTTAGTTACAAATAGCATCACTTGTTTGTTGAAATAGGAGACTTACTATCATTAATGAAAAGAATTTTCTGCTGGTAAAATAAAAAGCTCTGTTTTGAGCTACGGTAGTTGTGTAGAGTCTGCACATAGATTTTGTGAAGCCATTGAAACTATTGTGTGTTTGAAAGCCCTGTGAGGTTATGAGTGGTGTCACCGGTGTGTATTGAGATTGTAAATGCCCTATCGAGGCTTGAGAATTAATAAAAAATGAGATTGTGTGTTAAATCCACCGTAGAAGTATTCGAAGTGGTAAGGTGAGACTTCCATTCACTTGGGACACTCAACCTTGATTGCATCAAGTGGTATCAGAGTTAGAGAATGCTCTTGGGGAATGCAAAATGATGCATGAGGTGTTTGTGAGAAGTTTGTAGTAGCTAGAGCATAGTAGTATGAGATTGTGTATTCTAAGAGAGTAGATGAAAGTGAAAAGAGAGTGTGTAAAGCTCATTGAAGCGTGTTGGCAGGTTGTAAAGTTCTGTAGATGTGAAAGAGGGAGTGTAGAAGCTGGAGATGCTTAGTTGCAGGTTTCAAAGTCCCGTAGAAGTGTGAAAAATCAAGAGGATGTGTGTATTAGCAATGTGAAACTCATAGAGGACTTGTAGATTGGTGAAGTTGTGCAAGCTTTGTAAAAACATTGAGAATTATATAAGCATTGTGGAAGTGCTTCGAGGAGTGTTGAGTGTTGACAAAGAGATTGAAGAAAGTAAGAGAGATCATTGAAGCTCATGAAGTTGCAGGCTATGAAAGAGGCGTCCTGCCATTGAGGAAAAACATTGTGAGAAGTGTGAGACTGTGTTTTGAGTGTAAAACAGGCTGTGAAAGAGAAACCCGTGGCATGCAAGCTGTGCACGGATGTGTGTATTAGCAATGTGAAGCTCATAGAGGACTTGTAGAGTGGTGAAGTCGTGCAAGCTTTGTAAAAACATTGAGAACTATATAAGCATTGTGGAAGTGCTTCGAGGAGTGCTGAGTGTTGACAAAGAGATTGAAGAAAGTAAGAGAGATCATTGAAGCTCATGAAGTTGCAGGCTATGAAAGAGGCATCCTGCCGTTGAGAAAAAACATTGTGAGAAGTGTGAGACTCTGTTTTGAGTGTAAAACAGGTTGTGAAAGAGAAACCTGTGGCATGCAAGCTGTGAAAGAGAAGTTTGCAGAGAAAGCGAGTGTGAAGAAAAAATCAGAGAAAGATTGTGCAAGTTATGAAAGAGGAGATTGCTTAGTGAAGAACAAGAGATGAAGTTGTCACTGAGGCAACAAGGAAATGTTTTTCAAGAACATAACGAGTAAGAGAGGTCTTAAGAGAGCCCAAAAGAAAGAAAAAGAAAGTGGAGTGATGGCAGCAGTGGACTGTCATTGAGAAATGTAAGTAATGCAAAAGGAGCTTGATGAGACAAAAAAGAAGATTGCCATGAAAGGCAATACAGAGAGAGGAAAAGTGGCACTTAGGAGTTGTCACAAGAAAGAGATAAAAGAGAAGCACAAGGGTGGTGGTGATCAACTCATGAAAAAAATATTGGAGCTCTAGAAGGAGCTTGAGAAGATGCAACTCATTTTGGAGTGCATGGAAGAAAGAAATGTGGAGTTAAAAGATGAAGAAGAGGATGTTTAGCTCTTGAATGAAGATGAAGAATACCTCTTGAGAGAGGATAATGATGGGGAGAAGATATGCGAAGAATAGAGCAGCCATTTGGATGAGGTTGCAGACAAACTTGAAGGTGTGGGATCATTTTTACTTTACTTAATTTTAATTTACTTTTTATCCTTTTAATCCTCCTTTTTCTAAATATTATTTTAAGTTCTTGGTTTTACCTCCCTTAGCTGACCCTTTCTTCCCCCCTTTTGTAAATTTGTTTTTAAAATTATATTTATTCTTTAATCTATCAGCAATTCTTTGCATTATATATCTGATTTGTCCCTGAGGATGGATCCGGAAGTGTGACCCAAAATGTTGGAGTTCGTAACAAATTTCTACACAATATATTCCAAATACATTTTGGCACAATGTTGAACTGTGGAAATCTCAGAAAAATTAGAGGATCACATGTATGGAGAAGTGAAAGGAGAGAAAGTGTGTTTGAAAAACACTCAAAGTCAAGACGAAAACAGAGTCACGTTGACTCAAGAGAGAGAAGAAATGTGAAAGCAGGGTCCCTTATTTGACGAAGTGGAAGGAGAACATGATAATCTCTTTCTGGAGGAAGAGTTGAGAGTGATTAAGGAGTCATTTGATTTTCATGTTGGCACACTGGAGTTGGTTGTAGGCATGAGGACTGCAACTTGTGAGAGGAGTGTCACCAAAGAACAGGAGGAGAAGAACCTCATTGTGGAGGATAGAGAAGAAAGAGAGGAGCTGAACTTA
Organism: Taxus chinensis; assembly: GCA_019776745.2. Lineage (NCBI taxonomy): Eukaryota > Viridiplantae > Streptophyta > Pinopsida > Cupressales > Taxaceae > Taxus > Taxus chinensis. Next base: position 17,665,287 of record CM034150.1, read on the forward strand.
ATATCAGCCCATGAGAGAAGAGAAGGTCTAAGTTTGAGATCAGTCATTGTGAATATAGAGGTGGAACAAGAAGTGTGACTTGGAGCACTTGAAAGAGCTTTAGAGGGAGCGGTCTTAGCATAGATCAGATATTGGTCTTAGACGATCTGCAGGTCTCTCAGGACAGAGCTGGCTATGACTCACCCCTTCTCCCCTTTGGCTATACAACTCGTGTGATATAAATCTCCTCACGACGGTTTGCACCCACATTTGGTATTAGCTCATCAATATAGTGATGTTTTGGCTCTAAGCACTTACTGAAAAATCCTCGTGGCGAATCTTGGAAGCTCTGACTTAGCCCTCGGTGAGATCTTGGCTCTACGAAATCACTTGGTTTCACTAGCTCTTCACTTTGTGGTCTTGTGATATTCGCGGTCTCCTGCATCCAGTCAAATCTTCACATGCATCGATTTTGTCATCGAATTTCAGTATCACAGTTGTGTGCACTCGATTTCACAAAAAAATCAGCGACCTATCACTTTTAAAAGGGCGTGTAGTCAACTCAAAAGTTGTAGATTAAAAGTTTTGCAAGGCACTTGGTTGAGGGGTCATATCCCACAAGTATATATTGGTAAGACTTTGCTAGGGTAGAGTTAGAAATCTTAGTAGTTAAGTCACTTGGTTGAAGATGTTACAAGGTCAAGAAAATATTTGATTAATTAGGTTGATCTTTGAGAGTCATAAGGTCATTTTATATGAGAAATCAATAATAGTCGATTACTAGTATTATTTAGGTATTAGTCATTTGCATTTAATTAAAACATTATGTCATTATAGAATGTCGTAAAATGTGTTAAAAAGTAATAGTCAAATTTTTTTTCATTGTTGTCTTTTTGTCATGTAAATCAGAGTCTCTAGTGGTTTTAAATCAAAAGTATATTTGCGTTTTTGTCGTCAAAAAGTGTCGTATATGAGTCATTGTCAAAAATTTATTGTCTTGCTTAAAATTCAAAGTTGTGTTTAGTTCAAGTCAATAGTCAAATCAAAATATTGTAAAAGTAAAAAAATTTGCCTTACGAATGCATTTTCGGTGTAACCCGACATCTAATAAAATGAAGTGTTCACATTTCGAGGGGAAGATAAGAACAAACACAATGTGGAAACCAATGAGCTTGAAAGTTCCATTTCATTGAGTAAGCAACATGTCAATTGGAAGATGGAGGCAGTGGAGGTTGAGCGTCATCTTGTCAATCACCAACGACGGGGCAACATAACAACATTGGTGGCATTTTGTTTCAGTTGCGTGTTTGCTTTCTGCTGGGATGTGCTTCATTTACAGAGTTCTTGTTGTGTGATTGTAAGGATAAGAACATAGGTGTTTTCCTGTTCAATTGTAATGAGTGAACATCATTTCCTTTTGTAACCTCCTGATGGAAAAACAAAGTGGAGATCAGAAAACACAAAGTAATGCAGATCATGGATCTTGAAAAGGTTCATGGTAATCCAAAAAACCACACGAGTGAACAATTGATGGGTTCTTGTTCATATCCAGGTTTGTGGTAAACTTGTGTAAAACCATGAAAAGCTGAGAAGAGTTGCTTTTCATTTGGATCAAGATCATGAGCCACAAGAATCAGGCATGCCTCTAGAGTTGGGCATACTGTTGTTGAGAGTGTGAATGTTTTTTTACCATGTTCACACAAGGAGAATATTAAGAATTATTTGTTATTGCTCTCATTGAGTAGAGATTATCTCTGATCATAATAAACGTATGAATATGTTTATTATGAATATTATTATAGGCGTACCATATACACCTACATTAGTTTGTAACAATACACTAATATAGGATAATCATGGTTATATGAATTAGAATAGGACTCCTCCATAATAGGAGATCCTCTTCTATAAATTTGTAACCTTGTCCCATTTTAATTTTATAGAATAATTGTGAGTTTATTGTGTGTTCAATTTGATTCATAACTACACACAACCTATTCAATTAAGACACGTATTTTGGTGATTACCTTACTTCATGATGAGTTCTTATGTTTATAGGGATCCAAAAAGAAAGTTAAATGGATGGTTTATAATTGCATGTGGGATTAGGGACTATCAATGCAATATTTTTTTGGAGTTTAGGGTTTTTATATTAAAGTTTCAGAGTCCCATAAATGAGGAAATCCAAAAAGCAAATTGGCTAGATATGGACTATATTTCTCTTGCAAAATTTGATGTTTAAATGTGTTAAGAGTCACAACATCTGATTCCTCCGCATTGTTTATAAAATTATAGATCTTAATGCCTATATGCATATGTGGAATTTCCATAATTTGAAAATTTGTGTTTCAATTCCTCACTTCTAGATCCATGTTGATGCCTATGGATGCATGCATGCATTGTTCTAGATTAATAGATATATGTTTTTATAGGGTTTTAAATTGTCAATATGAGACTCATGTCTTGTTGGGAATATTTGGTGTATAGATCTCCACGATTGGGGTCATGGAGTACATGATTTTAAGGACTAATATTTGGATTGCGATTGTTGCAGATGGATACCTTTCTATTTACATCGGAGTCCGTTAACGAGGGACACCCAGACAAGCTATGTGATCAGATTTCTGATGCGGTGTTGGATGCATGTCTTGAGCAAGACCCTGATAGCAAGGTAGCTTGTGAGACTTGCACTAAGACTAATATGGTCATGGTGTTCGGTGAAATCACCACAAAGGCTGATGTTGATTATGAGCAAATTGTTCGTAATACTTGCAGAGAAATTGGGTTCACCTCTGATGATGTGGGTCTAGATGCTAACAAGTGTAAAGTGCTCGTGAACATTGAACAACAAAGCCCTGACATCGCCCAGGGTGTGCATGGGCATCTTACCAAGAGACCTGAGGACATTGGAGCGGGTGACCAAGGTCATATGTTTGGCTACGCCACTGATGAGACTCCTGAACTTATGCCCCTCACTCATGTCTTGGCCACCAAGCTTGGTGCGAAGCTTACTGAGGTTAGAAGGAATGGTATTTGCCCCTGGATGAGGCCCGATGGCAAAACCCAAGTCACCATTGAGTATAGAAATGAAGGAGGGGCCATGGTTCCTGAACGCGTGCACACTGTTCTCATATCCACTCAACATGATGAAACCGTCACCAATGACCAAATCGCTGCTGATCTCAAGGAGCATGTCATCAAGCCCGTGATCCCAAAGAGGTACCTTGATGAGAACACCATCTTCCATTTGAACCCATCAGGGAGATTTGTGATAGGAGGGCCCCATGGAGATGCAGGTCTCACTGGCCGGAAAATCATTGTCGACACATATGGAGGGTGGGGAGCTCATGGAGGAGGGGCATTCTCTGGCAAGGATCCAACCAAGGTGGATAGAAGTGGAGCATACCTAGTTAGACAGGCTGCCAAGAGTGTTGTTGCATCTAAGCTTGCAAGAAGGTGTATTGTGCAGGTATCTTATGCCATTGGAGTGCCAAAGCCTCTTTCTATCTTTGTGGACACCTATGGCACTGGCAGGATCCATGATAAGGAAATCCTCAACATCATTAAGGAGACATTTGATTTCAGGCCGGGCGTGATTGCAATCAACCTTGATCTAAAGAGGGGTGGAAATGGGAGGTTCCAAAAGACTGCTGCCTATGGCCACTTTGGAAGAGATGACCCTGACTTCACTTGGGAAATTGTCAAACCCCTCAATGTAGACAAGGTTAAAGCTTGAAGTAGTCTCCATCGGCAATAAGTTTAGTTTTTTCCAATTATGTGTTAGTTGATTGTGTTGTATTATAATTCTAGCTTTTGTCTAATAACTTTGGGATTTGTAGTCTTTAATATTGTATTCCATACACCTATGCTAGTAACTTTCCACATATAGTTTGACATGCCCTCTTCATTCTAGAAGAATGATAAATTTCTGCTGGTTATGGTAATCGATATGCTTTTGGTTATAATGACTAAGTTTATTATCTTACTATCTCAGAGCGTATGTTTCCATTCTATCGCAAGAAATTTTGCTCTCATATTGGCATAGTATATAGAAATAATGATATATATGTTCTTGGTTATAATAATTGAGATGATTATTTTACTATCTTATGGTGGGACTTTCCATTTGTTGTCTATGTGTAAGAAGAATTTCTGTGCTAGAACAATTTCTCTCATATTGGCACGGTTCAGGAGGTTGGCTTGAGATGGCAGTGGTCTTGGGATTTTTTTCTCTGTTGTCAGTGTCATCTACAAATCTGATATTTCTCGAAACAGAATTGAATATCCAGTTGTGAAGGAGGCACATGGTCTCTGCACAGGCCTCTTGTTTGTGAAAGAAATGATGTAGAAAATTATAATATACCGTGAATATGATGCATCTAATGTTGTTAATGTAGATGAGTTTTTTTAGAGAGGATATAGTGATAACGATAAGAATATAGAAATCTTAATGATTTCCACGGCAGTAACTCTAGAAAATGGATAAAATCTTACATGTTTAATGGTTGAATTTTTTATTGCTTTACATCTTATGGTTCAAACTAGCTACTGCACCTGTAGGTGCAATTGCCAGGCTGATAGACAATAACAAGGAATTGGAACATTTGAATAACGGCAGCATTAAATTTGCGCATATAATTTTAGGCCTTAACTGGTAGCAACCCTTTATATGTCTCCTGGAGCTGTTAACGTATTTATTTATTATTATTATTTTTTAACCCTTTTTTATAATTTAATTTATTTATTATTTTTATTGACAGGTGTTAATTTATTACTCTTATTGACACCTGTCTCCTGCTGGATGGAAAAGGGCAGCAGACAGGTGTCAACTGCTGGATGGAAAAGGGCAGTAGCCAGATGGACTGAGTCAAGTCATATGGGCTTATCGGCCTAATAAAGTTTTAGCAGGTCAAATTTAATTGTACAGTTTGAAAATTTAAATTGCTGCATCAAATCTAAGATTCTTCAATATTTAATAAGTTTTTTTAATTTCATGTTTTCCTGGAAAAAATGTCGGTAATTTTATATTAAGCAAATATAAAATTACATTCTGCATGAGCCTTTCCGGCATTCTGCGTTAGTAAGCAAAGAATTACTCTTGCAAAGTCATAAACATCATTTAAACTTCAGCCAAAAAGAACTAACCTGTCACTACTACTATCCAACTATCACGGAGCTGTTCATCATCAAATGAGACCTTTTTTTAGCTTATATAGTTTCAGCTGATATTCAAAATATAAACAGTCCCTTCTAGAAACTAATAATAGACTGTATCAAGACGGTGCAAACAAAAACGCGATCAAATTAGTACGAAGAAACGCTCAATCTCTCCAGATGGAGTAGCTGCACACAGTCTGAGATTTCCCATCTTTGAACTCCTCCACATAGCATAAACCAGTATCCATTAATAAGTCTTGCTTGGACAGGTCATCAGTATCTTGGTTCAACTCTCAGAAGATATGATAAAAGTAGTACATTCCCTGCTGAGCAAGGCTTCCTTTATCTGACTGAATATGGGAAGAAGGGCCAAATTATCCATTTTTGATGTCGATAGGCATCCTACAATTGTATCACGGAGTGGAGTGGAGGAGTCTCATGTTGTGCCCATGAGAGAAAAACTAGGGCCTACTCAACTTTAAGATTTAACGACATTATATTATATATACACTTTAATTTGTAAAAGTTTGAAACATAAGATTTATTATTTCAGGGTTTGTGTAAATAGTAAATTTAACCTACGTTGCCAGGATACGAATACGATACGCGGATATGTCAATTTTAAAAAACCCTTGGATACGATAAGTCTTGGATACGTCCGTATATATATATGTACATCTACTCATTTTACTCATTTTTTAGTCCATAAAAAACTGAAATAGTAATCCGTGACGTACCCCGTACGTATCAGGCACGTATCCGCCAAGTATCCGTATCGGATACGTATCCAAGGGAATTCGGGGGGGGTTTTGGAGTATCCGTGCAACATAGAATTTAATTTAACCATAGCATTTAAGTAGGGTCCTTCTTTCTTGCTACACTTTTTAATGAATATATTAAATTTACTATTTTAGGTTTTGCAATAAAATACATATCGGTGAATTTACTATTGGAACTGCCCTTTATATTAATTAAAATAAAAGAGAGTTACAAGAGCAGGGGCGACTGGAAAACTCACGGTCCAATAAAAACGCCATGTAGGCACTAGAAAACGCCCAAAGGGTAAACCAAAAGTGCAAGAATTACATAAAAGCAGAGAGGACTAGGCACAAGTTGTCGCTTCGGGAGGATCGTCCCGAGGAGGGATGAATGCTCCACTAGATGACTCAGCCAAAGGAGGATCAACCTGCTAGCCATCTTGATCTGGCATCTACATTTGTAAAGGAACAATAATTCCCCATCCAGGGGGCGGAGAGCCAACAAACGTTTGAACTCTAGGCGGAGGAGAAGCCCAACGCAGAGATCCTGCCATGGCCTTCCCCCTTGAAGGAGGGCTCCAGCCTAGCTTGGAAGAGGACGAAGTTGAAGGGTGACCCTGGGGAGAGGCGCTTCGATGGCTGCGAGAGCGGCTTCTGCGATGCGGTCCTAGTGGTGGAGACTGCCGAGGCAGAGATGGCGGTGGTAGAGGGTCTAGAGGGACCCAACTCATTGTGCACGGTGAACTCCCCCAATGTGCAAGCAATTCCTGTAAGTGAGCAAATTCCAAAGCAATTTTTTCGGCTTGAGCTTGAATTTGTACGCGCACAGTAGACACTATAACCACTTTGTCATTAGCGGAGAATAAAACAAAAAATTGATCATTCTGGAATAACATATAATTTTGAGCTTTCCAAATATGATATATAATACAAGCTTTAAATAATTGTCACAGATTATCAATATAATTAGGCCAAGGGCTGAAATCTCCAAACAAAGCCATACACCATTGAAATAACTTAGGGTGGTAGGGTTGAAAGAACAAATGAATCCAAGACCAGATGGCATGAGCACGGGGACAAGACCAAAACAAACGCTTAAAAGATTCAAGATTAGAGCAGAAAGGGCATTTGGGATTGGGAATTCCGATGTGACTAAAATGCTCGCCGATAGGAAGGCCCTGATAAATAAGGCACCAAATAAAATGATTAACTTTAGGCTCAAGCAAGAAGTTCGAAGCACGGGAAAACATATAAAGCCATGAAGACCACGCACATTGCAAACCCCAACGGGCATTGAGTTTGGCAATGGCAAGCGAGCTGGGGCTCAATAATTGGTATATGGTGTTGACATTGTCGCAAAAAAAGGCAATATCATGATTCCATCGCTAATCGTGGCACCATGCATTCGGAGGCTTAAGCCCCAGTTTATGGAGCATGACATCTAACATCAACTCTTGAATCCTGTAGATATGAATGGTCTGAATTAGCAAGATTAAATTTTGTCTTGAGCTCAGGCCTGGAAATCCAGTCTTTGTGGGAAACCAAATCCAAAATGGTGTGAATCCCTTTGCGAGATAGCCTGAGGGCTTTGATTCCTGGAGTGTTCACAAGTAGAAGACTATCATCTGTAATGATGGGAGACCACCAAATATTATGAGAATAGAAATAGAGCCTGGTGCGGAAACCATCTCCAATCCAACACAGCAGGGGTTTCACAGTTTCAAAAGCCTTCCGAATGCTTTTGGCGACGAAGGTGCCATAAATCTTGACAGGAGCCCTAGTGATAATTAAGGTGTGCAACCCTATATTATTCCAACAAGAATTTGTTTTGATTGTGTATATAAATAATACCTTGTACATTATTATAATTTAAAGTATTTATTTACCTTTGATTTCTTACATTTATATAATATTTATTTACTTTTGATAATTCTTGGCATTTTTTACATATATTTATGTAATATAGATATGCTAGTTAAGGTACTTGTCATCCACCTATGAGAATGTGGGAATCACCATAAATTTGGAATTTTTCAGCACCTTTATCACCGGCTAACTGAACCAATTTTTTTAAAGCCATAAGCTGTGCAAGGTTGTTTGATCCTTCACCTATACCAACCTTAAATTTAAAAAACCAAGAGTCCGATAGGTATAACAGTCCTCCACCACACATAGCAGCCCACCCCTGACCAACCCCATCAAAGAAACCCCCCATTCCTGATTTATTTATTTGGGTAGGTACAATATGTCTTGAAGAATCTGAAACAGCAGGGTTCTTTAATTTGATTGAAAGAGGATAAGACTTGAGTGGAAACCTGCCAAGTGGGTCTATGGCCCCGTCAAAGAAACCCTGCATCCCTGATTTGTTTATTTGGCTAGGCACAATATGTCTTGAAGAATGTGAAATAGCAGGTTTTTTAAATTGATTGAAAGAGGATAATACTGGAGTGGAAACCTGCCAAGTGGGTCTATGGTCTTGTTTGGGGGAAAACATGAGCAGATCTGAGAAGCAAATTGGCAATAGGAAGGCTAGATATGGACTATATCACTTCTGGCAAATTTAATGTTGAAATGTGTCAGGGGTCATGGCATCTGATTCCTCTGCCAAGTAGGGTAGATGGGCTCGTTTGGGAAAAAATTGGAGTATACATAGTTAGAAAGGCTGCCAAGAGTTTTGTTGCAGCTGGGTTTGCAAGGAGGTGTATTGTGCAGGTATCTTATATTGGAGTGCCAGAGCCTCTCTGTGTCTTTGTGGACACCTATGGCACAGGCAGGATCCATGATAAGGAAATCCTCAACATCATTAAGGAGACATTTGGTTTCAGATGATTGCAATCAACCTTGATTTGAAGAGGGGTGATAATGGGAGGTTCCAAACGACTGCTGCCCATGGCCACTTTAGAAGGGATGACACCGACTTCACCTGGGAAATTGTCAAACCCCTCAAGGTAGACAAGGGTGAAGCTTGAAGCACCTCTCCATTGGCAATAAGTTTAGTGATTTCTAGTTATGTTTTAGTTGATTGTGTTGCATTGTAATTCTAGTTTTTTCCTAATAACTTCGGGATTCGTAGTTTGTATTTCTAATATTTTATTCCATATACCTATGCTAATAACTTTCCACATATTGTTGGACAACGTCCTCTTCATTCTGCAACATGATAAATTTCTACCGGTTATGGTAATTTACGTGCTTTTGGTTATAATGATCAAGTCTATTCTTTTGCTATCTCGGAATGTGTTTCCATTCTATCTCAAGAAATTTTGTTCTCATATTGGCGCAGTATATAGAAGTTTAACAAGTTAATGATATGTATGCTCTTGGTTATAGTGATTGAGTTGATTATTTTACTATCTTAGAGCGGGACTTTCTATTTGTCGTTTATGTGCAAGAACGATTTCTTTCATATTGGCACAGTATAGCAGGTTGGCTTGAGATGGCAGTGGTCTTGGCATTTTATTAGTCTTTTCTCCTTTTCAGTTCCTTTACAAAGGTCATATTTCTTGAAGTTGAAACAAAATTGAATATTCTGAAGTGAAGGAGGCACATGTTCTTAAAAGAAATGCTATAAAATATTATAATATACTGTCAATGTTATGCATGGCTTATTTAGAATTATGTAGACGAGTTTTTTCTTTTTTCTGTAAAAAAGGATATAATGATAAAGATAAGGTGGGAGAATCCAGGATTAATGATTTTTAGGACAGTAACTGTCGAAGAAAGATAGAAACTAAAATGTTTAACGGTTGAAATTTTTATTGCTTTACATCTTACGGCCCAAATAAAGTTATAGTAAGTCAAATTTAATTGACCAGTGACAAAAGGCAAGCAAGTAAATAATATAAGAAGGCCACATACTGGTTCAGTAACTGAGGGCAGCATAGAATAAATTAAATTTGCTGCATCAAATCTGAGATTATTCTATATTGACGAAGTTTAGACTAGATGGAATCCAAAAGTTGTTGAGGACATGCAAATGGTGCTGCAATCTCCCAAATTGTCTGTGCACACAACTATGTTGAAGACTGAGGCTTGACAAAACTGGATCGAACACAATTGAACACAATAGCTATCCTACATGCACGGGTTACGCGGGTGCCTGCAATTTACCTGGCCCCTCTTTGGAAAAGTGAGCATGTTCATTTCATATGCATATCTAAAGCTGGAGCGATGTTGAGACATTGATAGAAAGGTATGAGCACTCTCAGCATGGAAGTGATTTTGAAAGTCAAAATTTAAGAGAGATTCTCTGAATGGTTGGAAACTGAGAGTGTGTTCTAAAAAATAAGCTCTAAAATTTATTTGGTTATGAAAACCACAAATTATAACTCTTTAAACTGTTTTCGTGCATATCCTTCAAAGATGGCATTCCATTGAGCGTATCTATTGCTGGAGCAATGTGGCGACATTGACAGAAAGGTATGAGCACTCTCAGCATGGAAGCGAATTTGAAAGTTAAAATTCAGAGAGAGAGACTCTCTGAATGATTGGAAGCTGAGTGTGTTCGCAAAAATAAGCACCAAAATTTATTTGGCTACAAAAATCACAAGCAAAACTCTTTAAACTGTTAATCTGTCAATTTTAAGGGGTCAGCAATTAACTATTAATCTGTCAAGCAACAGATTGACTGGTCTGATGTCTGCAAGGTAAAATTCTCATTATTCACTCCAACTAGCAGAACTTGTAGCAGTTTCTGAATCCGTCAAGAAATAGGCTGGAAGGAGAAATCCCAGCTTATTAAGGGAAACTGAAGCTGTTTACAAGCTTGGGAGCTGGTAGCACATTGGACATTCCATCTCCTTTCTAGGATCACCATCGCACTTTCTAGCATTGTGTTTTCTACTTATGTGTTATTTGACTGTGTTGCATTCTAATATTATATTCCATACAACTATGCTCGTATCTTTGAACATATCGTTCAACACACCCTCTTCATTCTGCAGCATGATAAATTTCTGCTGGTTATGGTAATCTATATGCTCTTGGTGATAATGACTAAGTTTATTATTATACTATCTCAGAATGTGTGCTTCCATACTATCTCAAGAAATTTTGTTCTCATATTGGCACGGTATATAGAAGTTAATGTTATGTATTCTCTTGGTTATAATGATGGAGTTGATTATTTTACTTAGAGTGAGACTTTCCATTTGTTGGCTGTGTCGGAGAACAATTTATATGTGCTAGAACAATTTCTCTCATATTGGCACATTATGGCAGGTTGGCTTGAGATGGCAGTGATTTGGGATATTATTTGTCTTTTTGCATTGGTGAGTGTCTGCTCCTTTTCCTTCAGGAGTCCTTTCCTTGTAAGGCTTCAAGAAAATCCAATCACCTATCCCAATTTCTCTTTTACTTTGATGCTGGTCTTGTTGAGATTTCATCCCGACCACTTAATTAGCAAGGAAGATTGTAACTGTACTTGTTGAGAATTCATCTACGTCAGAGATGTTTCTTTAGTTGCTCTTTGGTGCGGTTCTTGGGGTGCAATTCTGGATGCAGTTTCCAACAATTGCCCTCAGTTTTCCCATTTATATCACTATGTTCAAAACAATTTATAGCATCTTCATTCTTTGCAAAATAATGGGTGCTTCTCTTACCTCATTTACCATATTCGTTAGGAGTGAGGCATCTTGCTGATTTGAAGAGTTAGGATGATTGACCTGGCACATGCCTCATCAATAGAAGTAGGCTTGGCTGTCGAGACTTACCTTCTTATGTGGCTATAAACTTCTCCAAGGTACTTCACTAGCACGCTATGGTCTCGTGCACACAATCCCAATTGGATTGTTCTCCAACCACCACCCCTTCATAGGGTGCAGTCTCCACATTGGCTACCGTTTTTAATGGGTTGCTCTCTTTCATTGCGTCTAAGTGGCTCATGTTGGGCCCTTCTAAGTATTGGGTGCTTCAAGTGCAATTCCAAGTTTGCAAATGAGAGACTCCATCCTCTTCTCCGTTTTGTCAAGCTTACCCATGGAGAGGGTTATGCTTGTAACAGCAGTTTCCAAATTCAAGAATCCCTCTTCATGAGAGTTCCAACCCTTGGGTGAATATATTCTCTAAGGGATTTCACATTCTTGTGGATCTTTTGTTGCAAAGCAAACAAATCACCTTCACCTCTTGCTCTCATTGATCTTGCTAAGGGCATAAACTTGAAAACATGACCGCAACTAAATTCCCACAAACCGAGGAGCACTCGAAAGCTCTAATACCATTTTGATTTGTAATACAGGTGGTTATAACAATCTGTAACTCAATAGCATTGTGTAATTCAATATGATTGAAATCAATCAGTTTGCTTTTGTAATTAAAATTATTTGTTTAAAAAAACAACTTGTATACAAGTGCTGGAAATGATGATAGCAATTAAAAAATAAGCTATGAAGCTAGGTTTTGCAGTTAACTTGTATGGGTCTTGTTGTGGGTTTTACCCCATATTTAGAGAAAGAGAATAAGCTCAAAATAATTTCAAATAATTTGTTCAACATCTATTCAATAATGTGAGTTACAAATAAATATGAGTTCTGGTACAACCAATCTCCTGGAATATAGGTAAGTTTTTCTAACATGTACTAATTTATTCAATCCTAAAATCTCTCCTAACAACCCACTAACCTATATTACTTCATATTGTAACCTTCCATATTTTCTAAAAAATTATAATTATATTTTGCGAAGTGCCTTACCCATTTAGGGTTAGCTTCGCGAGGCAATGTTTACTATTTTAGCCTTTGTTGCTTGCATGCGCCACGGGGAGGGGGAAGAGCTTGGAACAGAGGACACAATTTGAGGAGTACAAGATCTGCGGCGTTTGAGAATTGATGCCTTCACCACCGATTTAATTCCCGAGGAGACGTCAATGAGAATCAAGGATGATAGTTGAATGGGGTTTGAGATTTTATAGGGAGGTTCACAATGCTGAGATAAGATTGTGACATGTGAGAGAAATACAATGCTTGCAATCTGAGCACAAAGCCAAATCTCATTGCCTGAAGAACATAGATTGATTGAACCATTTGGATTTGAACGCAAATCTGTGTGAAGGCTGAGAGTAAGCCAAGATGGATCTCATGCTGTCGGGATTCAATAAAGCAATGAGTAGAGGATCTCGTAATTTGTTGAATGTCGGTGCTGTCATGAGAGAGATGGCTCGCTGGACGAAATCATTTGCAAAGATCATTGAGTTAGAATCCAAAATCACTACCGAGTCCGGGATGATTTACATGTAGTTCAGGATCTTCATGACAAATCAGTAAATGCCAGATCTCGCCATCTACGTCACTAGATCCATTGAATATTGTCGTGTCATTTGATGGTTCCTTTATGTGGTTGTAGAATTCTTCAGGTATATATTCACTGTTTGAAGATATGATAAATACCATGGATAGATCGATCAAAGGGCCGAGTTGCAGTTCAATTAGGATCTGAGATCCAATGCCAATCTGTCATACACAGATTTGATTGCAAACACATACAATAATTAATTAATTATTTATTTTCCTCGTATCTTCAACAAAGATAAAACTTCTAATGAAACTCAAATTTCAAGTTTGATTCACTCCAAAGTTACGTAGGAAAAACTTAATCCACGCAAGTTCTCATAAACACACTCTAAACAAAGAAAATGATAAAACTCGGCTACACAACTAATTTTAATCATGAAAACAATGAACACGATGGATGAACTACTATGGATAGAATGAATACGATGCAAAAAAATGATGCCTATTAAACGGGTGCTCTGCTACATCGTCAACAGATTGCAAGAAGGGTGACCGTACCAACAACATGGTTTGCATGTGGTCCGCTCTGCATATCTATTACTTGTACGTTTTGACAAAACTACACATGGATGGCACATAGGCAAAGGAGAACGGGTTTGTACGAGGTTTGCTCTACTTACCCATTACCATTGCCTATCGTGACAAAACGAAACATGGATGGAGTGAAAATAGAGAGGCCTCATACGAAAACCAACTCTGATACCAAATTTGGGTTTATCCCATATCTAGAGAAAGAACATACACTCAAAATAATTCATTCAACATCTATGCAATAATGTGAGTTACACATAAATACAAGGTCTCTTATAACCACTCCCTTAGAATAAGTTACTAAGTTGTTCTAACAACTTAGTAACTTATTCAATCCTAGAATCTCTCCCAACAACCCACCAACCACTCGCAATATCTCTACGTGATTTGTTCTAAGAAATCACTTACATTAATATATTTTAATATAATTCACTATATATTAATCCATACAAATAATATTGCTCACCTACTAACGTGAGGATTAGCCTATGTTTTCCCAACACTTGTACGGGTTGCCTTGGGTCCCAAGACCTAGGTATGTCCTAGCTTGCTCAGATACCCTTGTGTTCGTCAACCTGCCTGCACACAAGCATGTTGGGAAACATCCTTTTGGGAGTTTTGACTGATTTTCCAGTCTATAGAAGCCAATGCTTCTCATCCCATAATCACTCTTGAAGAATAAACATTACCACAACCATGAAATTTTCACACACAATAAAACTAGAATAATATTACAACCAACAATGGATTACAATAATGTCTCCATAATATTCAGCTCATGCAATATACTATAACGAGATTATGTTTATAAAGGGAGTATGTGCCTATTAAATAGGCCTAAGAAGAGTATTTCTCTACTATTATTGTGTACTTCAAAACAATATAAAACACAATATAGGGAGACATCACAACAATATAAAACAAACTTCCACATTAAGCTTATCCTCATGAATTGTGTGAACAAGGCTAAAACTAAGTAGGTTGAGAGAATAACCTAAACCACTTAGCAGTGTGAACACGTTAACTCCAACACCCTCCTATAAGCGTAAAAGTGGGATTGAGAAATGAGAAAAGCTAGGAGACTGATCCAAAGACGAGCCCCGATAACAAGGCATAACAAGATAACCCATTTACAGTAACTAGGAAAAAAGAGTTATCGTGGATGAAAAAAGTCACCGCAAGGTACCAAAAAACTAGTAAAAGAAACAACAAAGTAGAGACCAAAATCCTACTGCAAGGCGTCCCAAGAAGCACGACTCAAAAAACTTGTACTGTGCTGAAGAAGAAGTTTGGCCTGTACTGTGGTCATGCAATAACAAGGTGGGATGCACAAGGTCATACATAGTCATATAGGTGAAGGTCGATAAATGTGATGAACAAGAAAATACACGAGTTCAATCCAAACAAAGATGAGTTTGGGAAGAACAAAACCAAAATCATCCTTTTGCAAAATAATGACCTCACAATCCAATAAAACCTTGCAAAATGCATTTACAAAATTGAGCAATGGTTGTTGAAGCAAGCTCTGATACCATATATGAAAAACTAACGCTTCTCATCCCATGATCACTCTAACAAAATAAATATGACAACCATGAAATCCTCACACATAACAAAACCAAAATAATATTACAACCAACAATGGTTACTGCAATAGGCACAGGTGCGGAAGTAGAACATGAAATACCAAGCTCAATAGGCTTAGGAGTATCAGAAGTAGTAACATGCTCTGAAACTGACAAATCAAGGTCATTTGGTGGACTAGGAATAGAGGTATGAGGGTACACAATATTAGGGTGATGTTATAGGTTAACAAATATTTGTCGCAGGGAGTGTATGAGGTATTTCTTTCTGTGAATGAGGGAATGTAGAAGACAATTTTACTTCTTGAGCAATTTATTTTCTTCCTCAAATTTGATTAGGTCCTCTTAAATGACACAAACTTCAGGGAACATCTTAGTAGTGCTTCCTTTCATGATACGAAGCTATGATAGATGCAATAATACACTAAAAATAACACAACACCCAAAGAATATAGAACGTCGGGCTCAATAGAAAATGCGTCCAAAGTAATGTGGAGTGAGAAAGGAGCAAGCAAGGAGCAGAGTGTTTTCTTGTGAGGGGGCTTTGACCACATGTCAAACCGAGCCTCATCCTCCGGTCTTTGACACACGAAAGAAGTGTACTCAAAAATATTGAACACTGGACCAAACAACGAGGGTGTGGCGGCAGTAGCCCCTAGCGGGGTCAAGGGGTAGTGCCCCTTGTGTGCTCCCAGCTGCACTACGGGGCGAGGTCGAGGGGCAACACCCCTAAAGCCAAACACAAATTAGCCTTTTAAACGATCATTGAAATGGCCCAAAAATTAAATTTTCGCCACTAATTGAACACCCCCCCGCCCCGCCCCCCCAAACTACTTATAATTATGCAATTTTATTACAATATTTGCCCAAGTTTAGAAAAAGATGCTCCAAAATAAATTTTCCCTTACAACTAAAATGCTCCCTTTTACAAATAAAGCACTCTTCTTTTTAAAAAATGATTGCCCCCCCTTTATAATTTGAAAAAACCCCATAAAACAAAAAAGGGCCTTTGGGGGGTTTGAACCAAAGACCTCTAAGTTCTTAAAAGAAATTTTTAGCAAAATTTGCCTTGCCAATCGTGCTTCATGGCTGATCAATACTTTAAAATGTAAAACTTTTATTTAACCTCTTACCAGACCCAATTTGGGCCAAAACAATAGTGTGCATTTAGCGGCTTGGAGGTGTTTTGGACCTTGCTTTGAATGTTTTTGATTTGCAAAATAAAGTGTTGTGCATGCGGTGAGTTGAGGCAATATGGAGATTTTAGGGTTTCATTGGGTGTTTCAAAAGGAGACTGGAGTCTCAAAACCTATTTGCTACCACCATTGAATACACGTCAACACAAATATTATGACACTGCCGTGAGAACCGAGTCTTCATCAATTTGGATTGTTTACGGTGTCTAGAATGAAGGCAACTTAATAAAAACAAGGGCCGATCCAGAAGTAGACGGGCCGAGCATGTCTAGAGCCAAGTTGAGCGAGGGCGACGACCAAGTCGAGTTGAGCAAAGATGATTCGTAGGACAATCACTAAGCAGGTCAATAGAGGGCCGAGTTGGGAGGTTAAGAGTTTGCAGTCCGTTTGATCTATGTAAGTCGAGCCAAGGCAAACAAAGGGAGAGCCACATAGAGTAAATCACGACCTATTTGAGCAAGAGAAACAAGGATCTTAGTAAGTGAATACCACATTGCCGAGCACTCATGAGTTGGGTCAAGCTTGATCCATAAAACGCACCAGTGTTGAGCAAGACAGGTTGAGAAGGGACGAACAAGGCATGAGCCAAATTGTTAAGCTTAAGCCAAAAAACAATCGATCTAAGATGTTATACAAATGCAAAGATGTCTTAGGGCCAAGCATAACATGTAAAAAATGTGTTGTGCAAAGCTTGAGGTTTAGAAAAAATACAATTCCATGTAAAGATATGACAAGCTTAAGCCATATCAAAATCGTCCAAAACAATTTGAGCAAGCCAAGAGGGACTAAGGCCAAAAAAATAGAGTGTGGCATTGACCAAATTGATTAAGTCGATAATATTGGCCATGAAACCAAACAAGGTAGGATGTATAAGGTCATGCATAATCAGACAAGTGAAGGGCGATAGATGTAATGAGTAGGAAAATACATGAGCTCAATCCAAACAAAGATGATCTTGGGAAGAGCAAAACCAAAATCAACCTCTTGCAAACTGACGACCTCACAATCCAATACAACCCTATAAAACACTTTCACAAAATTGAGCAATGGTTGCTGCAGCAAGCTTTGATACCATATAGGAGAAGCCAATGCTTCTCATCCCAAGATCACTCCAACAAAATAAACTCTACCAGCGACATGAAATCTTCACACACAACAAAACTAGAATAATATTACAACCAACAATGGATCGCAATAATGTCTCCATAATATTAAGCTCACACGATATAAAATAGTCGGATTATGTTTACAAAGGGAGTATGTGTCTATTAAATAGGCCTATGAAGAAGATTTCCCAATCACATTGTGATAAGGGCAATCTCCTCAATAATAGGAATATCAACTATTATTATGTACTCCAAATGGTACGTGCACAATACAAGGAGAAATCCCAACAATATAAAACAAACTCTTATATAAATGTTATCCTCATGAGTTGTGTGAACAAGGCTAAAACTAAGTAGGCTGAGAAAATCACTAGGTGTGAACCACTTAGTGATATTAACACGTCAACTCCAACAAAGTCTTCATTCCTCTTTGAATTATCTTTTAAAAAGTCTTTACAAACCTAAAATAAAACTTTGAGCTATCTTTTAAAAAGTTTGTAAAAATCTAAAATAAAACTGTCAACTGATTGGAAACAAAAAGTGCATATGATTTGGCCTATGTGCATTCTAACTTTGACCTTCTATCACACAAACATAACGAAACAACGTGAGACATTTGTAGGACTCTCATGAGATAGCTAATGGGAGTCACACATTGTTTGTGGTTCTAATAAACCACATGATGATGTTGACGCTCTTGATGCAGAGCGTAATGATGATTTATATTGAATTTACATGTGCACTATGTAGTTCTACCATTGACTATAAGCCTATTATGATTTATCATGACATTTGGCATTGAGTAATGTTGTGGTTATTTTGTTTGTGCCATACATATTATGTGGTTAATTTTTCGTATTTGGCTATATTGTATATATTTTTTGTATGGTGATACCCAATCATATTGAACATGGGCAAAAAAATGTTGTATCGAAATGTATAATTGAACAAGGGGTTGAAACTTCAACAAATTGGGGCTTTGCCTTAATATATCATTTGAAAATTGAAATTAGTAGGATTACAAATCAAGCTCTTCTTTGTAGCCTCCAATTTTTATTTTGGGGATACTGTGAATATCTCTATAATGAAACCTCTGCTTGCTCTACTTTGTAACATTGCAACTACTCCAACACTTCTTTCATTAAGTTACAATGGCTACTATAATCTAGATGCTATGACAATACCACAATGTGCATATTCATGCTTATATTATGCTACTAAGCCGATGTATAAGACTCCAAATGCCATTTCATCTCAACAATTGGGCAATTGAATTACTCAATCTTACATTTCAGGTATGTAGTGCCCCTCTGGCTTGTAGAAGTTTTCCCTTACTCCAACCTTGACGGTTTGCGTGAATTCTTAAAAAACGTTCGTGTCGGGTTATCGTTTTGGCCTCGTTTGGAGGGATTGTAAAATAAAAATAACAATAGATTAAATTAAACATTTGTGATAACAAAATAATGAGGGTAACATTGAAGTTGTTCTTTCGCGGACTAACCCTTTTAAACCCATGGTGTGTTTTCGTGTCTTTGTCTTGTGTGGTGATGTCGTCTTCTTGCGATCCATCCAACTCAGAATCATTTTCGATGCTTGAAGTTTGATACTTATAGTTGTTTTAATGTTAATGTTAATCTATCCAAATTGGATTACATTAGCAATAAAAGTAATCTGCGCAATTTTTAAAAGAAGACAATTAAGTGATAAAGTAAGTGCCTTGAGTTGTTGAAGTTCGGGAAAAAATAAATTTTAAAATAATAAATTAATCATAAAATTAACATAATAGAAGAGATTTCATATAAATACAAATAATGCACCAATACTCCAAAATTCCCCCAAGTGCTTGGGGTTTGTGGCAACCCCATTTCAAGAATGAAATAATGGAATTTTTGGTATTGGTGAGAACGTTTTCAATTCGATTCATGGCATGCGTGAATGCCACCGGAGAAGGATGAGGTTTGGTTTCGCTTAATGCATCCATAACAAAGGCGAGTTGTTGGTTTTCCTCTTAAGGTTTTGTGGCTGCTTTTGCACCGGTGAATTTTTAATTCAAAAGGGAGGAAGACCTCATGCTGGCACCGAGAACAACAATGATTTTAGCAAGAAGGGGCATGTCATGGGAAACAATCCTTTGTGTAAGGAAATCTTGTGGTTGAGAGGTCGCGAAACTAAAGCAAATATGGTCAGTATGGATAAGACGCCCAAAGAAATACACATTCACGGGCTTTTGGTGTTTTGTTGGAGCTTCATGTCAAAATCCGTTTTGTGTTTGCCTCGAGGAATGTTTTAATTCAATTGGAACTAAAACTTGTTGGGAGAATGTGGTTGTGAGGTTGTTTCCATGAGGACAACGATGGAGTAGAAAAGGAGGCGCTGTTGTTTTGATTCAATTGGAACCATTTATCATCTTCCCTTCCTCCATATGCGCACCTACAATCTCCTTGGTTGCAGGTTACCAATGGGAGATTTAAATCAGGTTAAGAATTCTCTCAAAATGCAATGAAATAAATGAAATGTTTTTCTTTGTCTTTTACATTCATACATGCATGTGGTTGTTGGCCTTTTGGTTGAGGCGTTTGAGAGACAAATATGAAGACTGTTTGGCAGATTGCCATGGCGCAAATTCCACACAAAAATGGATGCGTTGAAAAGGCCTTGGGCCGCTTTTAGTGGCTTAGGCAATGTACAAAGGCTCATCAACTGTTGTTAAAATGCCTTAAAAAATGTGGTTACGTGGACTGTTGGAGCAGAATGCTGTTTCATCAAATGAAATTTGGACAGATGTAAACCCATACATCACACCCTCTTGTCTTTCCAGCGAACTATTTGATAAAATGCCTCCAAAAATGTGGCCATGTTGGCTGTAATGATTGTACGGTTTAAACAAAATGGAGTGGGTGAATTTTGTTTGCTGTCCTAGTTGTTAGTTAGACAAAATGGGGAAGCATACGAGGGTTTGTAAACTGTTTGATAAAATGCCTGAAATAATACGTGGCCACCGGGATAACAATGGTTGTTAGACACTGCACAAAATGGATGCGTTGAAACGGCTTTAGAAACTTTCAATCAAATGCAAATTAGCAGGTTTGAAGCCACACCCTACAACCTTGTTGCTATTCTCCTAGTCTGCAAAAAGATGGGGAAAATTAGAACACATGGACATGCATCAAAGCTTCATGGAAGCTGATTGTTTGTAAACGTTTTGTTTGGTCCCAGTTAGTCATGTTTGCAAAATGTTGAGGCATACTCGATGCATGAGAATTGTTTGCAAAAATACCTGACAGAGTGTGGGTTCATGGACAACAATGACTGCTGAATGCACACTCAATGGGTTTGTTAAAAAGGCTTTTTCTTTATTTTTAAACAAATGCAATTGTTGAGTATGAAGCCAACCTCCTCAACCGTTATCAGTGTTATCGCATTGTGTGGCCAAATAAGAGTTTTGAAATAGTTACAGACAACCACCAAACATGAATGAAAGCATATTTTCTTAGATGCAAGAATGGGGAAAAAGTTAAAACTTCACTACGCGCGTAAATCGGTTAAGGGATGCTCTAGTGGTGGACTCGTACCTTGTGCACGCTCAATTGACTTGGAGTCCTTCCAACTGCTTCGATTCTAGCACATGCATGGTCATCTTACTCCTTGTATAATTTTAATGTACTGGTTTTCCCAATTTCAATAGAGTTGTAAATCAAACTAACGAACAATAATTTTTGGGTGAATTAATTGAAACATGTTTCCAATAGCAAATTGTACCTCTGGTTTATTTGCATTAGACCAATATCCATG
This sequence comes from Taxus chinensis, assembly GCA_019776745.2. NCBI lineage: Eukaryota > Viridiplantae > Streptophyta > Pinopsida > Cupressales > Taxaceae > Taxus > Taxus chinensis. The sequence goes on from CM034150.1 coordinate 17,686,675, forward strand.
AATGTAAACACTACTTTCCTTTACCTCGTAAGATGGATGGTTAAACAACAATACTAGTTTTGGATACAAAAACCACGCGGTTGGCGAGTTAAACAAGAAACTTAGTAAAAACTACTTCTTGACGACCTTATGTAATCTTAATAAAACATGTTTTTCATTGAGGCGCAAAACATCTCTATAAACCTGAAATGATAAAATCAAGCTTTGGCCGTGTACCTTGTCACATGGAGTGTTCAACTGAACCTTGGGTGGTCCCTCGGATGTTCGTTTGACCTTGTTTTGTCATGTGTTTAGGATCCCAAGAGGCTATTTCGCAATATTAAACAATTGCTGAAAGTTAAAAATGTAGTATAGTTTTGACTCACAGTTTTGGCTCTAGGGGTATCAATGGTTTTTGGCTTCTGCATACCTCTAGTATTTCTCTATGACAATCACTACCCACCCTCACTTTGGAGAAAAACATCCTGCAAGTCAATTTTCTAGATAGGTTTTATAGGTCTATGGTCGTTGGGTGATGAGGCCGTTTGGTTGCATCTACGATTGGTAGCTCTAGAAAGATGGGCGCCAATTGAATGCAATTCTCCATTTTTGGGTTCCGTCAGCTTCGAGTGTTTCCCTGTATATAGGGGAGTAGGTAGGGATTGATTTTTTTGTGCATTTGAGTCTTGAAATTTATTTGTGAACGCTGATTTTTGGGATACTTGGTTAAATTTGACATTTTTAGAAACTTGCGACCAATGGAGAAAATTGTCATATGACCTTATCCAAGTAAAATAATGATTGGAAAACCTTGTATATAAAAAAAACATGACTATAGGAAACCTTCTTTTGACACTTGTTTGAAAAGATATTGAATGTGAAAAGAAATGGTGTTTTCTCTCCTCTCTCTCTAGCACTATCTTTAACTTTGAAAATGAAATGAAATGGCATTATATTTTTTACTCTCCCTAAAATTTTGTTGAGTATTATTTCATTATTATCGGAAAACTGTGAAAACGTAAATCGTGCTTGATTGTAGTTAGATGCCATGCCAATAGGTGTGTTGACCATGCAATGTTTGTAGGTACGCGGGACATGAAAAAAATTGCAGTGTTCTATATGCTTTTGTAATAACAGGGTATCCTTGAAATACATGTAATATTAAATGGATGTATATCAACAATATGTTATAAACATGAATGTTATTTATGAAGTATTTTGTGATGAGTGAGAAACTGTAGTATATGGGTATATCCAGGGGAAAATGGGCATTCTATTCTAGGGGTGATTTAATTATAGGTATATATCTTGCTAATGGTGTAGATGTATATTTTAGCTAGAAATGAAATGATCTTTCATAGCATGCTTTTGTGTGTTATTAATGAATGAACTCCTTTGTGTTTTACTAATTACTTTGGAATTCGTAGAAGAACCAAAGCAAAAAGGATGATGACCTTAGAGTAAGATTCTTGTTTGACACCCTCTCGTGTGTGAGCACATTAGCTTTAAAAAACTGAAAATTAAAAGACGAGCCTAGTTTTATTATCATTCTTTAGCACCTCTAGTTTAGAGGTAATAAGAGCACAAATTTAGGATTTTGTAGAATCTTGTTTGCTTGTCGACATGATCATGAAACCACCCCATAGGAATGACAATGGTTAAACATTGTTTAGAGTATAAGGGGGTTCCTACTAGGAATTATATTCATGCATGTTGAGGTTGTGTGGGATGCTTTAGTTAAGGCTTATAGTCACTTTGTGACACTTGGGGCATAAAGTCTAAGCAACAAAATTGCGTAGTTGTCTTGAAGTTAAGCATAGATGGTTAAGCCTTGAACGCACTTGATTCATAGGGGCAATTAGGAAATGTAATTTCACGGCCTTGAGATGTGATCATGCATACCTTGGCAAACCATAATGTGAGGTCGTACCTCACTTAGTAACTCTAATGGAATACTGACTCATTTAAAATGCGAGTGATACAAGACTAACACATAAGAGAAACTTGGAGTTATCTTATAATTTAGTCAAGCCTTCTCTTGTTGTTGAAAGTACTTACCAATTGTTCCACGTGAATTTGAGCATTCGAGAAACATAATCTCTTATCTAGAAAATGAAACTTATGACGTATAACTATTAAAAACGACTATAACTAAGAGCTACCGTCAAATATAAAAGAAATACATTTGTATTTGACAAAGTTAGTGCAAAATAAGGGTGTTTGGTTTCTCCAGTTTTGAATTTATTAAGGTGTAGATTCCTTGAGTGTAGATGAAATGATTAATCATGTGACCTCTCATGAGGTTATTGGTGAAAGAGACTTTGATGTATGTTTCCCCCACGGATGTCTCATTTGTAAAATGTTTTTAAAATTTGAGAGTCTAGGAATAATGAAATGAATTGTGTTGCGTGAGATCAAGCTCTTCGTAGTCTCGCATTCCTATGTGAAAGGAAAGTGTTACGAATCGTAATTGTTCAAAAAAAAGATGTTAACATGAGATCTAAGTAACAACGTAATATATAATTAGAACAAAAGTAATGGAGGTGAAACTATGGAATGATTGTTACAAAAAAGCACATGCACCTTGACTGATGTTAAATAAACTAAAATGCCTAAGACGATCTTAAAACAAATGAAAATAAAGGAGGACATCATTATGATCCAAAACATTTTATTAAAATGGGAAATATACAACCTTGAGGTATAAGCACATGTGTCATATACACAATGTTGGTTAAACATTGATGTCGAATGAAATAATGAATATGTAGCTTTGGGAATGAGAATATTTGTTTACATGACAAATGATTTCGAGATCTATAGGTTAGATAAGGGAGTTTAAATGGCATTGAAGATGGAACCATCTTAAGTGAAGTGTTAAATGAAATGTAGTAAAAAAAGAAGGTTAAATGTATGTTTCATGTCAAGTTCCCTTCGAACCTTTAAGGCTAATAATGAAATATGATTACAATAAAGAGATAACCATGAAAACGTGATATTGTGGAAGGTGCCTATTCAGATGTTCATGGTGTGGTTGGGTCGCGGTTTTATACTTGTTTGTTTATACAAGGTGGCATTGATTTGCATCTTGTGTCGTTTTGATATTTGCATGTCCTTCATGTTGGCATTAATGTTGCTTGTGGTGTTGAGTAATCTCTTGTGAGCATGTATGGTGTCGCATAGTTGTATCAAGTAAACGAAAGTCAATTTTTTTTTATCATGATATATTTGGTCTTGTGTTTGTGTCCCACATGGGTGGGCACTACAAGGCACATTTTTTGCCACTAAATCATTACTTTTGGTTCCAAAATGTTTTTCCATTGGTCCAATTGTGGAGGCACCATTTGTACAACTTCTTGATTGTCAGTGACCTTCTTCAAGTATGATACATAATAGATTGGAAGAACCTAATGGAGGGAGTAAGATATAAGATAGTGGTGAAAGGGGTCCTTGAAGGTTGAACTATCATCAAACCCTTTGTTAGATATTTCTCTAAAGTATATTTTTGTGTGTTACATTTATTTGTCTTCATAAGTGGTCTTGGGTTAGGATCTTTATCTCTCAAAGTAAATGTGTTTGGTTTTGTCTTTTCCCTTCAACCATGTCAATTGAATTACGTTGATCCATTTCAGAGTAGTCATAATTGTGCATAAGGTAATATTTTTGTAAGTAGCTTTATAACTTTAATCATGTTCACGAGTTTGGCAGTGTGTCTCACACCGATCCTTGACATGTAACATTTTGTATTCTATTTGTTCATGTTGAAAGTATCATTGTTGACCATTGATGTTATTTGGGGCTTTTGGCACCAGAGTACGGGAGGAGTTCACTAGGTATAAAATTTCCAAAGCAAGTATGATAACATGCTTCAAATTATACCCCAAGTTTTTGGAATTGACTACCACATCCTCGTATTTTTTAGGACCTCCATATACATTACTACCCCAATATTTATTGGTATAACATTGCAAAATTATAAATAATTTTTTTGCCGAGTTATTGTATGTTGTTCTGACCACCTTACTAGAGTGATTCCTTGTGGCTAGATTGTTGGGGCATAGTCGGGGTTCACTTGGTACAAAATTTCCAAAGCTCGTGTATCGCAAGTTTCAAATTGTACACCATATTTTTGGAATTTACCTCATTCTTGTATTTTTTGGAGTCCCGCATACACTACTACCCCAAATTTCATTGGTGTAATAGTGCAATTGTAAATAAGAACTACACTGTGTTATTGCATGTTTTTTACCACTTTACAAGGGTGACTCCTTATGGCCATATTGTTTGGGCATTCACTAGGACTATTGCTTTATTAGGCAGGTTCTTGATGACTTGAGAGTTTATTTTATGCTTTGGGGACCATGGAATTCACATTACCTCCTAAATCCCCTGTGCGCGCGCACATGCGTGCTATAGAAGTGAACTAGAAACGATCCAACGAAACAAAAATGTCATTTCGAAAAGTAACAAGGATTAAAGTAGACGAGCAATAACAAATTAGATATAAAATGAAGCTTAGAAACTAAACACCAAAATATGATAGCATAGCCACTTTAAGGGGTGATGTTTAGATACTCTACTTGCAATAAACCAAGAATTCCATATTGACATTCCAAATAAAGTCCCATTCCTTACATATATAACAGTAAAAATGATAGGGCAACCCACAAGACCCTGATTGGGTTGACTCACAAAGAAAGAGAAAACCTTAGAACCTACTAGAATATTACTTATGGTTTATGCCTACAACGTTTTTACTGCTCAATAACCAAATCATACACAACGAAGATACTATGTGTGGGATTAGGGGTGTGACATGGCCTTCCCCTTTGAAAAAGTGTTTCCCTCAATGCTTAAGAACAATACTTTTGCATGAATTTGTAAATTAAAAAGGTGAACTAGAAAGGATCCCACAAAAGAACAATAACATCACTTCATAAAATAAAAAGGATTAGACTAGAAAAACAAATGAAAAAATAGATATGAAATGAGAGCTTAGAAATGAAATGCCAAAATATGATTTTTTAAATTTTTTATTATTGGTAAATAGTTTTTTGAAAGGGACTATACCTTTGTACAAAAAAAGGCTCAAAAACCAGATGATACAATAACCACACAACAAAAAAATATCATGATCAAGATATTACAATATAGCTCAGAATAACATATAGCCCAATAATAGATATTACAATATAGCTCAGAATAACATATAGCCCAATAATAGATATTACAATATAGCCTAAAATATGATAACATAGTCACTAAAAGGGACAAAATTTATATACTCTTCCAATAAGCCAAGAATTCATATTGATATTCCAAATAAAGGCCCTCACTACATATATATTAGTAAAAATGCTAGGGCAACTCATAAGACCCTAATTAGGTTGACTCGAAAAGAAAGAGAAACCCTATGAACCTATAGAAAATTACTTATGATTTATGCCAACCATGTTTTTTTTGGTCCATAACCAAATCACACACAATAAAGATATAGGGGTTAGGGATTAGGGGTTGATGCAAGAGCATATATGTTCACAGGGAATTCTATATCAACCAACATCAATTGAACAATCAAAGTTAATCTATGTTTACATTTTGTAGAGTAAGCAAGTCCATTAGCAATGTTTGCATGGGTGCGTAGTTTCCTTGCATAATGTTAGGGTTGTTACACAATTGTTTCAGTGCGCACCATTGTTCGTAGCATGTAAATCAACCATGTAGTCTTTTCAAGCATACACAGGTTACCTCAAGCCATAGAGTATTCGAAGCCCAAATACGTTTGAAGCCGTGAATTTGGGATAATTTGATGTTTGAAATCCCAAGTTTTCAAAAGGTCGATTGTTTGTACTTTGGGTTTGGTAATGGATTTGTTAGTATTTTGCATTTGAATTTTAGGAGTGTTAGTTGTGGCATTGGATGGTTATATAAACAAAGCATAATTTCCTTAGAAGGTAGTTTTTAAATAGGAAGTGTTGACTCAAAGTTGTTTTTAACAACAAAGTTAGTATGCGAGCTTAAGGCTCAATAGACAAGGAGATTGGTGATTAAATGATAGGGAATTTGTAACCATTTTATTTGAGGCATGCATTTGAATGGAGGTGTAAGTAGGTTGAGTATGAGATCACATTAAGTGATTTGACATGACATAAAATAATTGTGTAATGTTGATTGTATCGTTGGCGATGGGTCTAAGTGTGTTATCTTTTGAGTAAGTGAATACAAGTTTTGTGTCTACTTAAGTGTTCAAATATGTGTTCATTTGATCTTCCCTGCATGTACACAATTTCAATTCTATTGGTTTATTTTTTTTTGTGTATTCTAAGGGCTACGTGGTGTAAGGTGGCTCTTCGTTGAGCACTGTGTTTGCGTTAAGGGTGTAACACACCCTTCCCCTTCGAAAAAGTGTTTCCCTCAGTGCTTAAGAGTTGTATATGCTTTTGCACAAATTGTTCCTTTTCCCAAGTAGCATTTTTAGTCTATACATTCTCCCATTTGATGAGATATTTTGTTATTTCCCTATTGCACAGCTGCAACACTCGTCGATCGATCAATGCTTCTAATTTATTTTCCCTCCCTCTGTCAATTTTGGAAGCATTGTTTGTATTGTGACTTGATAGGCCTTCAACCATCAAGCCCTAGCACTGTCTTGAGTGAGGGTTCCAAGAAACCTGAGAGGAGTATTTTTAGCATAACTTCTTTAAAACTTTGACTCAAATCACATAATTTTAACTATAGGTCTTTTTTAAGGTTATTAAAATGCTGATCTTACTATTAGCTCATGAGGAGCACATTAGGCCTTCTTTTTCTTCACTTTCCCTTTTGCCCGGCCACGAGTAAGTGTATAGTCACAGTCACATGAAAAAGTTCTTTAAACCTTCTTGGTCAACAAAACAACTCACCAACTTGTGGATGGAGTTTCCCTTAAGGATACAAAGGTATTATTTACTCATGAAGTCATATTCATGCCTTTTACCAACTGTAAAACATAGTATCCATTGATCATGCACAGTTTCTACTTTCTTTGCATGCAAAAATCAGCATACTCACAGTTTGTATAAGATTGAAATGATTGCTTCCAATAATCTCCTTAAATGGAATGAATTTAGTAATGCATCAAGGTCACCTATCTCCTCTCTTGAAGCCCTCCAAACATTCTTTACTATTCCTTTGTATTAATGCACAATTTATCTTTACATTTCATTTTTGATGCACACAATTTGAACTTCTCAATTTACATTCAGTTTAGTCTTCTATTTATCTTCTTAATAGATCAATCCTTCATCTATAATAGAGGCACATTACCTACAACTTCTTCTCAATGCATGCACCCACACCTTACTTGTCACAATGTTTTTAAACCATCCATCGAGGGCACACAACTACAATACAGATCAAAATAGAGAATAAAAGCTTTCACGTCCACTTGAAACACTTATAAAAAAAAAGTGCTAACTCCTTTGCAATCTAACTCTTCATCCTGAGTAACAAGCCTCATTGAGTAAGCAACATTCAATTAAGAAAAGGATCTAAAAACATCATATTCAAGTTCATATCAAAAACAAATATACAAACTTAACATTGTATTTACATAGGAGGTCTGTTACTGTTCCTTTCTTCAAATTTTCAGACCTCGTGAGCCTCTTCTTGGCTCCTCCACACATTCCACACCTTTGTAACTTCATCTCCAACTCTTAACTTTTTTTCTTCATTTGAGTTCTTTTATCATGCGAAAAGTAGTTACTAGTTTTAACTCACTATGGTAGTGTGACTATGGTCATGGCTAACTTAGTCACAAAGGTTAAAACACCTTATTTGCCCTCCACAAGGTCTTAAATGACATTTTACAAACATTAACAACCTTTTCTCTTACATAGACCCTTTTTATATCATTTTTGCAATTTCAAATTTTTGAATACCACTTATGGAGGGAAGTTCTTAATTTGAATTTTACAATGCAAAGAGAGACTCAAAACACCAAGAGACACCTAAATGACCTCTTAGAACCTATGAAAACCCAAAAACCTTGGTTTATTTGCCATTTCATTGATTCTCCTGCATCATACTTCCAAGGTGGAAGAAATTGCTTGCTACCACAAAGAACTCTTCTTTTTCTTCTTCCAATTGTACTCTTTCTTTGATTTCTTCTTCTTTTCAGCTGGTTCTTCTTCATCTTTTTTGCTTTCTTTGTCTTTCATCTTCCTTTTCTTTCTTTTTTCTTGCTTTGGCTCTCTGAAATGCCACTAGCCTTTAGCATCTTCATCATTTGAGCTCTTTCAAGAGCTTCTTCTTCAATTGCTTTCACTTCTCTTTCAAGGATATCTGCACATTCACAGTCAAAACAATTATTAGATATAATACTTGGAGACATTTGAATCTCCTTCTCTTCCTTTTGCTCCACCTCAAGCTTCTCCATATTGAAACCTTTGTCAAAAACTATTTTGCCTTCGTTTTTAGCTTCTTTTTCACCTTCAAACAACTGATCTCCTTCATTAAACTCTGTACAAGCATCATAATATTCTTCCTCATCTTCATTCTCTTGTTCATTTTTGCAACACTCTTCATTTCCTTCATCCTTTAGGCAAGCTAAAAATCTTGCTATAACATCCCCTTCATCTATTTTCTCAGCTTCCTCATAGATCACTCCCTTGATGACCTCTCTCTTTCTTTCCTGCATTCTTCTTCTCTTGTCTCAGCTTCTTTTCCTCGTCTCTAATCATCTTTTCTCAATTTTACTCTTTGTTCTCTTCTCAGAAGTAACTCCACATGCCACTTTACCTTCTCTTTTATCACATATCCCTCTTCATGATATTATTTTAGCATACTCTCAGCCCTCATGAACTCTTCTAGCTTTTCCACACCCTTTCTCAATTCCCCCATTTCTTGTTCCATCCATTCCTCATGTCTTCTAGCTCTCTCTCTCTCTCTCTCTCTCTCTCTCTCTTTCATTTATCAACGTCACCAAATTCTTTATCAAATCCTCTTTATCCATTTGCTTTGTCTCTTTTCTCAGTCACTTGTAGTGCCCACATTTTCTTCAGCTCAGTAGCTTGTTGTTTATTTGCTCATAGACATGTGTTGACAGTGATTGGTGATATCTTGGACATTATATTTAGATATTTGATTATATTATTAATAGATCAATCCTTTCAATCTAGTAAAGAGGACACATTACCTCCACTACAACTTCTTCTCAATGCATTGCAACCCACACCTTACTTGTCACCCTGTTTTAAACCATCCATCGAGTACGGGCACACACTACATACAGATCAAAATAGAGCATAAAAGCTTTCACGCCACTTGAAAACACTTATAAAAAAAAAAGTGCTAACTCCTTTGCAATCTAACTCTTCATCCGAGTAACAAGCCTTTCATTGAGTACAGCAACTTCATTAAGAAAAGTATCTTAAAAAATCATATTCAAGTTCCGATCAAAAAAACAAATATTACAAACTTAACATTGTATTTTACTAGGGGGTCTGTTAATGGTCTTTCTTCAAATTTTCAGGACCTCGTGAGCCTCTTTCTTGGCTCATCCAACATTCCACACCTTTGTAAACTTCATCTCAAACTCTTAACTTTTTTTATTCATTTGAGTGCTTGTATCCGCGCAAAGTAGTTTACTAGTTTGAATCATATTGGTAGCTGTGACTATGGTCAGGCTACTTAGCACCAAAGGTTTGTTAAAAACACCCCTTATTTGCCATACACAGGTCTTAAATGACATTTTACAAACATTAAACAACCTTTCTCTTACATAGACCTTTTTATCTCATTTTTGCCAATTTCAAATTTTTGAATACCACTTATGAGGGAAGTCGTATTTGAATTGGGTTACCAATGCAAGAGAGACTCAAACCACCAAGAGAACTAATGACCTCTAGAACCTCTGAAAAACCCAAAAAACCTTGGTTATTTGCCATTTTTCATTGATTTACTGCATCATACTTCCAATGTGGAAGAAATTGCTTCACCACAAAGAACTCTTTTTTCTTCTTTACAATTTACTCTTCTTTGATTTCTTTTCTTTTCAGCTGGTTCTTATTCATATTTGCTTTCTTGTCGTTAATCTTCCTTTTTATTCTTTTTCTTGCTTTGGCTCTCTGATGAAATGAACGTAGTCCTTTAGCTATCTTCATCATTGAGCTCTTCTCAAGAATTCTTCTTCAATTGCTTTCACTTCTCTTTCAAGGATATCTGCACATTCACAGTCAAACAAATATTAGTAAATAATTGGAGACATTGAATCTCCTTCTCTCACTTTTGACTCCACCTTCAAGCTTCACCATATTGAAACCTTTGTCAAAAACTATTTGCCTTCGTTTTAGCTTTTTCCTTCAAACAACTGCTCTCTTCATTAACTTGTACAAGCATCATAATATTCTTCTCAATCTTCATTCTTCTTGATTATCTTTTTTGCAACACTTTCATTCCTTATCCTTTAGGCAAGAAGAAAAAATCTTGCTAGAACAATCCCCTTCATCATTTTCTCAGCTTCTCATAGATCACTCCCTTGATGACCTCTCTCTTTTCTTTCCTGCATTCTTCTTCTCTTGTATCAGCTCTTGTCCCATCGTTCTATAATCAATCTTTTTCAATTTTACTATTGTTCTCTCTCAGAAAGTAAACTCCACATGCATTTCTTCTCTTTTATTCACATATCCCCTCATGATATTAGTTTAGATCTCTCAGCCTCATGAAACTCTTCTAGCTTTTCCACACCCTTTCTCATTCCCCCATTTTCTTGTTCCATCCATTCCTCATGTCTTCTAGCTCTCCTCTCCTCTCTCTCTCTTCTCTCTTTCATTATCAACCGTCACCAAATTCCTTATCAAATCATCTGTATCCATTTGTTTGTTCTTTTCTCAGGCACTTGTAGTGCCACATTTTCTCAGCTCAGTTAGCTTGTGGTTTATTTGCTCCTTACATGTGTGCCAGTGTGATGTGATATCTTGGACAGTCTATTTAGATATTTGTTTAGGAGGCATGTGGACCATCAGGGATAACGCCCAATTTAACCTAATTACTTATTGTCGCTTTTTGTTATTGTTAATGACATGGAACTAAGGCAATATGATGTGCTTGGAACCTAATTACATTGATGGATAGTTGTTGCATGATGGATTATATGTCGTTTTATATCTTGGCTAACTGTGGAATATGGAATATACTTGTTGTCACGTTGTTAACATCTGGATTTCAAGTAGGATGTTAGGTTAGTTAGCTGCATTGCTATCTTACTATGTCATTAAAATATTGTATTGGACAGGTGCAGTTATTATGTTGGCAAGAGTGTGACACGGGTGACGGGTGACAGGTTTACAGGGAGAACGTGGGATTCCGGCCAGTTACTCAAAAACGGCACATAGCAGCCCACGGGTTGAGTCCTAGCGAATGTTCAATGTGTGAAAGCCTAGGATAGAGATGTTAAGTTGTGAAGCCCTAGGTAGCGATGATGGTGGTAATTTTGGGGGGCACTTGAGGACCCAAAGGTATTTGTAAAGTATTTTGCTTTAATTATTAATTTTTGTTTAGGGTTGTTAGTAGAGTTGTAAACTTGCTTAGGGAGTAAATAATTCCACTTTCTTTTAAATTGTTGATTTTGTTAATTAGTCTCTTAATCACAAGGGTTTTAGGGTCACATGTGAGACCCTTGGGTGGTCCCCACACCCTCTACCCTTGTGCCAAAATGCAAAACCCGAAATTAGGGTATTTTGGGCATTTTTGGGGACCCCTTTGTAGCTTGGAGTCCCCCTTTCACTAAAATGAGCCCTTGGACCCCTACTAATGGGTAGGGGGCTTGTTTTCAGGCTAGAGGGAATTTTCCCTCCCTTCTACCCTTGTTTTTGTCACATCCATGTAAGGGATGTGGATTTGTGTGTTTATCAAAAGTGCAACTAGTTTTGTCTGCTAACATTTGAGGAAATTTGGGAGAAGAGGGTAAAAGATAATTTTACCCTTTCTCTCTTTTGTCTTAGCATCTTTGACCATGAGGAGGGAGAGGGGTGACACATGTCACCCCCTCATTTGTGAGGATGCTTGGTTCCTCCTCTTCATATTCTCATTCATGGAGAAAAAAATGGACTTTTTGTTTGGATTTTCTTGCTTGGATGCTTGGGTGAATTGGAGCTTGGGATTTGCTTGGAGCTAAGTGTGGAAATCTTGAAGTTAGGAAGCTTTTTGGAAAGCTTTCCTCGAGGTAGGCTCTTAGATCTTGTAGATGTGTTGCTTTATTCTAGTTGTTAGATTGTTTGTTGAAATTGTTTATTTTTGAATGAAGCTTAGTGTTGTTTGTGTGTGTTTTTACTCCCTCCATCATATGGCATGATGGAGTTTGGAGTGTGGGGGAAGAGAGAGGGAATTTTCCCTCTCAACCCTCAAGGCTTGATGGCCAAGCCTTGTAGGGTCTTATATTGCTTTCCCCTCAATGGTTGAGGTGGGGAAGTGGATTCATTTGGCTTGAATCTCCTTCCCCATCCTTGGTAAGGAAACCCCCTTTTGGGGTTTGAAAATCCTTCCAAGGAGGACATGGAGAAAGGGGGAGGAATAAGGAGGGTTTGTTTTGACTACGGAGCAATAAGGAGGTTAAGAAGATGTGTTATGTGCATATAATGATGATGTTTTATTTTGGAGAACTTTCTCCTCTCTTCCCCATTTTTGGAGGATGAACATGGGTTCTCCTTCTTGTATGTGGAGTCTTGTGGTTGTGAGTCTTGAGTTTGTGTGTGTGTTTCTTTTTTGTTCTACCCTTCACCTTGTGCAAGTGTTGGTTAGCTATCCTCTTTCCCATGGGCTTGGGGGAGGCTAGCATGCATCCCAACCTTGGGATAGGCATGTGATGATGCCTAAAGGTTGGGTGGTTAAACAAGCCCTTTCTCTGTGTTGGCCTTGAAAAGATTTTGGAGTTGGGAAGCCTTTGGAAGATGTATGAAGACCCTTGTCTACTTGGAATTTCTTCTTGTCTCCTTCTCCATTTCATGGACTTCTTTTGCTCATTGTATCTTAAAAGGAATGGCTTGTGTGAGCCTTCTTGGCCTTGTAAAACATTCTCTTGCATTTGGAGTTTCATGCAAATCTAGTATTATATTTGTAAAAAAAATAAAATAAAAAAATCTACCCTTAATATTAGTATGTTACCATGTAAAGCCTTCCTTGGAATATTTGAAATATTTGGAATGTTATGGGATTATGTAGACCTTCTTGGAAACCCAAAAACCTTTAAAAAAAAAAAAGAAAACTTGTGAAAATAGTTGATATTTTATAGATTGATGGAACCTCCTTCTTGGAGAAAGGTTGAATTGTGGATGTGTAGTAATCTTGTTTTGGACTTCCTTGTAAAAATTTTGTATCTTTGTTGAATGAGACATAAAATTACCTATTTGTGAAGTATATCTCTCCTTGTCACATTGCAATTTAGTGATTAAAATAAAACTAGTATCAATCTCTTTTCTAGTTAGCTTCACTAATGGCTTTAGTAATAAGACAAATGTGATTGATCATCATCTTTCATTAAGTGTAAAACTTGTTTTTTCCAAGCATCTCCTGTTAATTGAAATAGGTTGGTACAATCATTTGCTATTGTTAAAAAATATATATATATGTACAGCTGTTACCAAGTAATTTTTATAATTCATTTTATATTGTATACACTGTTTGAGTTTGTACTCTTATTGTTCAAAGAAGACACAACAGAAAATATATATATATACATTGTATAATATTCAACGGATTTTATTTTGTTTTAATAATAATAATAATAATAATAAATAAAAATAAAAATAAAAATAAAAATGGTGGGGGGGGGGGGGTGTTCGGCCCCCCTACCTCTGCGCATCCTTTGAATGTTTTTAAAAAAACCAAAAAAAAAAAAATATGGCTGGGGGGGGGGGGGCGAACCCCCCCCACACCACTGTTACAGCCGTGGGGGGCGCTGCCCCCACGGACCCCTCCCGTTCCACCGCCAGCAGCCGCCGCTGCCCCACGACCTCTCCTCCCGCGCTGTCCCCTGCGCCCAGCCGTCGCCTGTTCCGCCCCTACCCTTACCACCGCCTCCTTCCCTGCCCCTGTCCCGGCCGCGCATCCATCATTCGCCGTCCCCCCCCCCCCCCTTATGGCCACACTGACCCCGTTCACGCGGCCAGCGCACAGACAGTGCCCTTTCCTCCCCCTCTGCAGCTCCTCTAACCTCACTCGCCGCCCGACCCTCCTGCACTGGTGTTTTAACCTTGTTTTCTTGTGTATGAGGTTTTTAAAATTGAAATACCTAGAAAATAAATGTGTAAGTGATTTATGTGCCAAATAGTGTTTTATATATAAAACATACCTAATACATATATATATTATATTATATCATACATACATACATATATATATATATATATATATATATATATATATATATATATATCCTGAGATAAAGAATAATGTAGTAAGGGTAAGCAGATAAAAAAAAAGGGTGGTAATAATAGATATCCAAATAAACAGATGTATATGCACAAATATAGGTGTAATAAAACGAAACAAGATAAAGAAGTATACATATATATGTATTTTATATGAGAAAAAAAAAATATAAACAAGAAGAATATGTATGGAAGAAAGTAAGATTTAGAATTATTCGTTTAGGACTTTAGTAAAATTTAAGATATGATTTAGTGAATAATTAAATTCGAGTTAGGGTTAGTAAATATTTTAGATTTAAACAAAAAGATTTAATGGTATGAGAACTGTAGATTACCAGGAAAACAAAAAAATAGTTGCACAAGATTTATTAGTATTTAATTTAAATACTTCAAAAAAAAAAATTTACCCTAAATTTTCTAGGCACGATTGATGAGTTCTTCGATGCCCCAGGAGGGGGCATTACATCACTCTTCTTTCTTTCTTTGCTTAACTTTCCATCCACAACCTGCACCACACCTTTCACATGCACTTTCACAATTATTACCAACAAATAAACTTCCAAACTTCATTAAGGCCCTTGCTCCGACACCACATAATGTAGTACCCACCTTCATTAGCACGCATTCACCAAGCTACAAGCACACAAGAGTAATCATCCACCTTACTTCCCTATTTTAGTGACCTTATTCATAAACCTAGAATCGCTTAATGTAGATTTTGATCTCTCAAGAAGTATTCCACTCAACAATATCTGACTCAAGCTCTCATAATATCTGAAAACTCTTATTCACTTGTCAAGAGGCTACAACTTCAAGAAATGGAGATAGATCTAACCACATTCAATGTCTCTTCATAAGCCTTCTTTAGTTCATCACAAACCTAGTCAATAGCCATGACTTTTAGTGATTTTTTATCCCTTGCAACTTGTTCTACTTGTCATATCAGTCTATTCTAACACATCAAAAGCACTCAAATAATTAGAATCAAATCTTACTTAGATAGGCTCTAAAACAGTCCTTATAAGCCTTCATTGAGGGAATAATTGCTTCATTGATGCACCTAAGGATATGAAGCTTGCCACGACTATCTAACACCTTTGATAGTCTCCCTATAATGTCTCTAACATGCTACCAAAATCCCTTAACTCTTCTAAAAACCTCTCCTATTCCTTTCTTAGCAAGTTTGTTTGTTTCCCCTTTAGACAATTTCCTTGCCCCAACTGTGTTTGCACATTTCCCAATGCACTTTGGTGAATTTAAATACTTCATTAGTTGTTATTAGACTATCTAGTCATGTGCTTAAAGTTTCAAATGCTAACTCTTTCCCCAATTTTCTAAACCCTTCTTTTTTTGATTTCACCTTAAGCCTTCAACTAGACCTCTTAGATCCTTCTTTCATGCATATTCTCAACTAGGGGATTCCAGGACAAGTTATAGACATTTTTGGTCATAAATCAATGTATTTCAATTGTCCTTAAATTTTCATTTTCCAACTCTAAGGTTTGTTTGTACTTCCTTCACAAATGTACCTTTCAAGCTAGCTTTAAGACTGAGTTTGATGACCTCCGTTCGGACTGGTAAGAATATCTTAACTTTTAACCACTGAAATCCAAAATTTCTTTTTGTATATCCTAAAGGACTCCCTCAGGATTATTTCTACCAAATTTTAGAGAAAAACTCGATGATCTTCGCCTTCAACCATCAAGCCCTAACACTGTCCTCAGTGAGGGTTCCAAGAAACCCGAGAGGAGTATTTTTAGCATAACTTCTTTAAAACTTTGATTCAAATCACATAATTTTAACTATAGGTCTGTTTTAAGGTTAGTTAAATGCCAATCTTACTATAACTTGAAATCTCTGCCATCTGTTTGGGCAATTATCTGCCATCCAACGGTCAGAGGTCGATCCAACAAAAACCCTAAACACTTGCGTTGTTAGCACATCGGCCAATGTGGCTGTTACTAAGTTAGAGGTTTCTCGGGTGGTGAGTAAGTGACCAGTTCAATATGAGATCGAGTGGGACTCGATTGGGTTGCCGACCCACCCCCCAACATTACATTGCCACATAAACATAGCTCGACCTTAATAAGGTCCACACTATATTAAACGATGCAATAGTATTTATATATGTATATAGCTATATACATCACACACACACACAAATATATATATATATATATATATACATACACACTTGTACATAGATACATAGATACATATATATGTATATTTCTCTGTCGATATAACATGATTTTTAATCATTTTATGAACCAGACAACATTAGTTTGTGTCGTATAATGGATTTTTAAAATAATATTTGAATAAGAGCCTGAGTCTATGAATCGATTGCCGAATATACCTTCATTTTCCAATAAGGGTCTTCACAATTAGTCAACATTACCGGGATCATAAGATCAATGAAACAACCTTACAAAATAAAATCAAGCCATCATTATAAACCTCATGAAATTAACATGATTAAACAATAAACATAACTGTTTATACTATACTTTAATCAAGTCAAGCATGATAACCAATACAATTCACCTGTAGCCGGAAAAAGTATCCATTCATCCAGGATAGACTAACGGGGTATGACAGCTATTGGTCATCGGGTGATGTCTAGCAGTCTATGTTAGTTTCTAGACCTTACAAATTTCAAATGAGGAATTTCCCTCCAAAATGTTAGTTTAAATTTTAAGCACCATTTTGGTGTGGTTTGAGAGCTTTAGTTCATTCTTGAAACTTGGAAAATTATGTACAAGGGGTGGAATGAAATAATATGAAGCATTAGGACCTTCTAGGTCGCATGTCATGACAAGAGTTGATTATGCCAAACCTAGGCCTAGTAGGAATCTCATGATAATTCATTTTTATAATTGACCTAAGGAGAGGGATGAAAGAACTATAAGGACAATATTGTAACTGCCTTTCATTATTCTATCCCGATTGAATCACTTTATAAAAGTTTCAAGAGTAAAGAAAAGGAGAAAAGTCATATTTTTGAGAGCTATGTATGGCTGTGAGTATTGAATCAGTATTGTAACCATTCCTTGCATGATTTTGCATTTGTTGTGTACATGCTTAATCTCTCAGTTTGTAGAAATTGGATCTTAAACTTGTTTGTGAGCATTTGAGTTGCTTTTGGTGTTTCTTGTATGTATTACTATCCTTAGTGACAGTTTGAGTACCTAGGTAAGAAGATTGAACATTGTGAATTTGTGTATGTCATGACAAGTACCGGTAACTGAGGAGTAAAGAGCTATCACAATGATTTCTTTTGGTGAAATATTGTTGTTTGAGTGGCCATGCTTGTTTGTGGGAGGTTGTGTACCTATGACAACGGTTGATATTCCTTGATTAGTCAAGAATAGGATTTTACAAGACTACTAAACCCATATGTGGCTTCTCTCTGTAATAAGATGTTTTTATCCTTGATAGTATCATATGACAATAAAGTATATGAGGCCCACAATTTGTGAGTGCAGAGTCTAAGGTAGAACTTAGTGTGTGTGAATTGACATGTGCTTGAGAAGACCTTATTAGCTGTAATAATCATTTTAGAGGGTTTCAAATTGAATACTTTTCATTTTAAGGGAAAGCAATGAGTGCAGTGAGAGGGAGAAGATCTCACTCAAGGAGTTGGTGCATGTAATGTGAGGGTTGTGTTTATGAATTCATGTTATGACAATATAATTACTTGTCGTGACAGGGTATTGGGAGGACATTGTATGTAGGAAAATCTAAGTTAATGGAGCATCATTACATGATATTTTAAAATTTTGGAGGATGGCACGTGCAGTGTCTTAAGAAATCACTAAAAGAAGAAGAGAAAGGTAGACAATTGAGGAAAGGCCTTTAAAGGATCCATACCATGTTCCTGAGTACTTGGATGTAACATAACACCTTGAAAACATCAATACAGAGAGGAGAAACTACTAGTTCAAGAGTTTTTAGAAATTTTGAAATTTGGGAAAGGTTGTCACAACCCTTGTGAAGCTTGTAGTGGAGAGACAAGTTGAAATATGAGCAAGAAACAATGAATTGCACATCCTTAGGATTTTATAGTCTTGTAACCTTGCAACTGGGGTTTGGAAAAAGAAAATCTCACTTAGCTTGAGCTAGAACCATCCAAATCAATTGAAACTTTGAAGGAAGTCTTGTGAGGGGTTGGTTCAATGGTTGAAGAAAGAACTAGACAAAACCATTTGTGTCCCATTGAGTTATTCGTGACAGTGTCTTGGCCAACTATGCATAGACGAATAGGGTATTAGAATTTTACAAAGGATGGATATTTGAAGGCTCAAATCAAGGAAATAAGGTACGAAAAGTTGAAATTATGATCTTAAGGGTTTTTTATAAGATGACCTCCAAGATTTAATTACTCAACTGACCCACACTGTAAGATCTCTATGACAATATTCACTAGAGGAAACTGAGTTGCAAAGTACAAAGTAAGAAGCCTAGACTAGAAGGTTGAATGCTTTGAAAGAAGGTTGGAGTTGGGTTTAATTAGATGGCATTCTGTTGAACTAAGGAAGGTGACTCAAATAACTTTAGGAGCTATAGGGAAGTATTTTCTCAAGACAAGGATAATCTACATCCATGAGTCAAGTAGTTAGGGAACCATGGTTTAAAGAACGAAATAAAGAAGTTAGGGATAATTGAAGGGATAAAATACATTTAGGACTGAAGTTGAACTCATGGATAGAAGGTCAAGCTTGAGGAAATCAAAAGAAGGTAGTTGGAAGCTTGTCACTCAAGGATTAGCCAGTGCAACTTGTAACTAAGGTACGAAATTTGTGATTCAAGCTAATTAATGACCAGTCTAGATGATATTATAACCTCTCTTTAGAGATAGTTTGTTGAACAATATGGTTGACATGACAAATGAAAGATGACGACACTGCTTAGCTTGTTTTAGCCTAGGAAATGAGAGGACTAAAATCCTCAGGGCAGAGCTTGTTGGCATGGTCCTAATAGGTGTTGTCATTGATGCAGAACCACATTAATGACAAAGTGAATGTTGTATTACGATGTCATGATGATGTACTTGATGCTAACATATTAGTTCAAATGTGTTTGAGCTGATACAGTGGGATTCAGTGAGGATAACTTGCTCTAGCAAGACCATACATGTGTGTAGGAGATGCAACATGATAGTATGAGATTCTTGGTTGCTTGGGAAACATGTTGACATGTTGGCAAACATGTTTTGAGGGTGCTTAGGCACTCACAATAGTGGCATAGTGCATGTATAGGTGGTTCACTATCTCACATGTGCTCATTGAATGCAAGTATAGTAGCTTACAGGTGTGACATAATGGTTTGGAGCTAGATGAGATCATAGAAACATTAAATCAGGTGTATCATGGCATATGAGGTATGTTTGGGTCATTTATAGAGGTTTCATGATGATTTATTGCATTCTTTCATTTGACCGTAGCTTCTATAATGAGAATCCCTAAGGTGTAGCTATGCAAATGAGACAGGCTAGAGAGATTGAGGTATGGTGTTGAAATTACGATGATTGGATATATTAGAGGGATGTGTCATATAGCTCTGAACAAAATTTCAGGTGCCCATGATTTTTATTTTGCAAGGTATGACTGATTTTGTGAGATAAGGTCAAAATCAAGTGTATTTTCAGCTCGAAGTGCAACTTTAGATGCTCGTTGTTAACAATGTGCTTTGCATGAGACCTTGTTCCTTTCAGGGAAGCTTATATGGTGAGTTTAAAATGTTTCACAAAACAAATGAGGTCATTTTATCGTGACGTTTTTATGAATGAATGTTAAGAAGGTAAAGAGGTCTAAAACCCTAGTTAAACCCTAGCTAGGAGCAGTTGGTAGAAAGTGAAGTATTGTGACCCAATTTTGATTGGTTCATCAAAAGTGATGATTGGATGTTGTATAGGACTCTGTTATCTTTCCAGAAGTGTATGGTTGAGGTCATGGTGATGCGTGGGCCCACATATAAATAATAGTTTCTTAAGAACAATGTTTTAGGACAAGGTTGTCCAAAGGAGTAGCATGCAAAATTGATGTTGCATGATGTATGTAAGTTGATATTTAAGTATATGGAGTTTTCATGACAAGTTCATGCAGGTACATGGTGTTTTGAGGTCCAAATAGGTTGACTGGTCAAAGGACAATTTTGGGATCTCAAATAGCATGGTTTAGTAAAATGGCTATAACTTGAGCTTCAAGTGAAGTTTTGAAGTGATTGAAGTTTTTTGGGAAAGAGGATTCATATAGCTTTCTAGTTATATATATTTGTCTCATGATGAGGTCATTTGATAAGGTTTCCAGGGCATTCGTTGAGCAGAAATATCTTTGGCAGTTCAAGACATGATGTGTTTCAGTGAACATTTGGTGTTATTTGAATCATGAGATCGATTGAGCGATGCTTCCTATCATCTGGAATGTACATAGGGATGCATTGGGAAACCAATTAATCAATTTGGAGGTCTTGATTGTATGTAGACAATTTTTATGAGCTAACATTTGGAAACATCGTTTTTGACATGTTTTGTTGGTGAAGGAAAAAGTAGTGGCTTGAAGAGATAGATGTTTCATGACTTCTAAATTGCTTAGAAGTGTTCTACAGGTTCATACATTTCCATTGAGTGGTCACATGGCATGGTTTGGATCAATACAAGTGATTTGGTGACATTATGCAATTTCCAAGGTGCTGAAAGGTGCAAGAAACAATAGTTTTGAGAAATACAAAGAGCACTGAGCCCATTAAATGAAATATTTTGATTGGTTGATATTAATTGCGACCATCTATGATATTTAAATGTTAATTTGAACATGTATGGTGATTTATGGGTCATGAATAAAGATGGTTTTGAAGTAAGGGCATTTTTATATTTGTGCCCATAGGGTTTTGAGCTATTTTTGGCACATGAAATGATGGTTTAGGCTAGGTCGATCTAATTGGGTCACTTGTGACTCTTATGATTTGAATTTAGAATGTTTCTATGATGCATGGGTCGAGCCAAAGAAGGGAAAATGTTTGAGTTTGAATTTGAGCCTTGGAGAGGCTATAAAAGTGAAGTTATGTGCATATTGTTTCTAGCTTTTTGAAACCCCTTTTATCTTCTTTTGAAGAATATTTTTCCTGCAAAGAAAAACCCTTTGAGCCTAGCCGAAAACACCTGAAATTTGATTATAGGAAAACAACTGGTTGGGTTTTCATGAGGATAATTTGAGCACGTGCAAAGTTGTGTTGTTTCTTTGAAAGTGAGTTGGAGAAGGAGGGAAGATTTGGATGCTTGTGTTTGAATGCTATATTTATAGTGTGTTGATGTAATTTACAGGTTTCTAATGAGTTTTCAGATATGATATTGAAGGTTGAACACATTCTTATAGTTGTATTTCTTCATATGTATTCATGAGACATTGATTATCTTGAGAACACTTCATTGCATCTTGTGATTAATTGTGGAAGACACTACTCTTTGTGATATGATTTGATCATCTATATAAGTGTGTGGATCTGATTTGATTATCAATATATGTGTCTTTGAGATTATATTGTGTTCCTTGCATTGAGATCATTTCATTATAAAAGGTTGTACGCTTTGATGTGTTTTATATGATTTTGTGTGGTTAGGGTTTGAAGCACAAGTAAGTTTTATTGGGGTTTGATTCTCCCCCCCTCTCAGTCCTTGTCACCTCCAATAGAGCTAAGATGAAGTAGTTGTATGGATCTTCTTGAAGGGGGTGAATGAATGATTATTTGCTTTCATACCAGTGCCCTTAGTTGGATTTGTTAATAGCTAAGTGTACTTTGAAGGGATGAAATAAGATGTTCCCTGCATCAACTTTCCCAAGGACTAGATCTGTCTAATAGTTCACTTCTTGTATCCAAACTTCTCAATCCACTCCACTCTAAACATGCCCTTCACTTTTGTCAAAAGAATCCTCCATCCTATAGTGTTCATGGCCTAGGAAAGAAACCTTCCATTTGTTACTGTCAATGTAGGTATTCCTTTAGCCTTGACTACATGGAATGACATTCCAGTTGATGCTCTCAAATTCCTTTCTTTGTTTACTAGAGAAAATGCAGTCACCCATGTTGAACATATCAAAAAATATTGCCAACCATTGTTCTATTCATCATGCCATTCAAGATGATGTTGCTATAAAACTACTAGCTTCTTCACTCAAGGGTAAATCTTTGGACTAGTATAGGTTTCTCCCACCTAATTTAGTGCATGATTGAGATGAGTTAGGAAAGAAAATATGTAAGCAATTTCAATAAAAATGTGACAATCTATCTCTAATGGAGTAGTTAACAACTATCAAGAGAGTCCCTACTAAATCCATGTTTGACTTCAATTACAGATTTTAGAAAAATTGGGATAGAATCCCACTTCAGGGAAGATCTTTACCCCATTTAACTTTCTTATTCTTCCTCAGAGCCTTAAAATTTAATGATGCACTATTGTTCTAATTCATGGGTGGCTCTGTGCTTCTTGATGCATATAATATTGCAATATTTGCTAAGAATAGCCTAATCCAAGTTGGAAAGTTAGCTCCCAGACCTCCCATGTCCCTTTTTATTTAAATTTCAAGTTCTAGCCCATTCCAACATAGCCTTTGGCCTCCATTCCTATCCCTAAAAGTATTCAAGGTGCTCATGGCATGTCTTCCAATGAACTGGATGAACGCAAAGCTCTATGTAAAAATATGGACAACAAACTATTTGCCATGATATGACAACAAACTCAACCTTCTCGTAGGCCTTTTCGCCCTTACAACCCAACTTATTAGCCAAATAGACCACATCAAAACCAAATTGTCTTCACTAAACCATTGCAACAATAGTTCCCCAGAATTTTCAATTCAAATAGAGCTCTCGTCCATATTCAAAACAATATGGCAGAAGAGATGAAATGGTGCTACCCATGTGGATTTTTGCATGATTGTAATAGTTGTGCCTTTGGGAATTCTAATTAATCCCTAATGGTGTAGAGTTTTGTGGCACAACCAACTCAATCAACACTACAAACTCTATAGGCTAAACCAAACAAGTCTGAAATGCCACCACCTGAAGGAAATCTAGTTTGTTGGTTGGAAGAAAACTTCTTTGCAGTAAATGTAAGTACTTATGGCCCATCAAGGCCCCAAGTGCAATCAAAGTACAACACGTGGTCAAAGAAGAAAAAATTGGATCAACCTCTTTAATCCGCGGCATCCCCTATCACTTTTAGTGTATTGTGCCATGCAAAATGAAGAACTCTAACTAAGGCAACTTTTCCATCTGAAGAAACGATCTCAAAAGCCACAGGGATTCCTATAAATTCATATCCTTAGATGGAAAATCTAACGAGGGATTGGTTTGCATATAATCAACAAAGGCCTCAAATTTCTCCCTTGAATATGGTTGATTAGATGAGGAAGACTAGCGCGAGTGTCATAATGAGGGATGCTCTTGTTATGCCTGGATAAATGGATATTCTCCAAGAAGCTTTGAAGCAAATGGCCCATGCTCGTAAGCCAACAACGAAGGCAACTCTAGTAGCCAGTAACCTCTATTAGTATGCTCTAAGCAAAGAAGGTACTCAAAGAAAACCTCCTCCCTTATACATTTCTCTAATCATCGGGAAACACCTTGTTCACAATTGCATGATCTATTCTAGGGAAAATACCTTTGTGATGCCTAAACAAGTGGTTGATGTTTTGGATATTGGTTACACTCATGTGACCAAAGGTTTCATCCAATTAGATGCTACCATCATCAAGAGAGTTGATGTCATAACTATAACTCAAGAGATCATATTCATTGACCTTCTACACATGTTTGCTATTTTCTTGCCTAGGTATTTCATTTACAAGATATGAGGATACTTGTCTTTGGATTTCTCTCACATGTTACTAAGAACCAAATATGGCACTAATACTACTATTCAAAATGAACCAATCACTTAGTTTTATGTGGATTTCTTTGATCCCCACCCGAAGAAGAAAATTTCACCATCCAAGATGAAGATCATGAGGAAATATCCACTCTTGATGAGCTACACAAAGAGATTGAGGATGAATAACTTTACCAATGGGATCATGGCAATTAGAATTTTCATCCCTATTATGATTTTGAAGAACATGACGTAGGCACATACTGTATTTGTGAGGAAGACTACACTAATGTTTTGTGGGTCCTAAAAGAGGATAACCCAATTTGTGGGTTACAATAAATATTTTTTATGAATGCAAATCCAAGATTGGTGCAACAACATATGTTGTTTTGATCTATCCAAGTGATAAAAAGGAATTATACTCCCACAAGTTTCAATCTAATTGCAAAAAGAATGGTGCAGGTATGAAACTCCAATCAATAGTCTCTAGATTGTGAAAAGGATTCAATCAACTCCAAGTGTTTGGAGACACTGAGGTGGTTATCAAGCAAGTTAGATCACAATTCATTGCCAAAAACCCATTACTGAAGGAATTCAAACATAGAACATGGAATCTCATTGAATGATTTGATCCCTTCAACATTTAAGCGGTCCCAAGAAAAGAAAATACAAAGGCACAAAACATGGAATTAGTTTGTGGCCGATTTGATTCACTTAAGGACCTTTTGGAAACCGCATAAAACAAGTCAAGCTCTTAGTAAGACCTTTTGTTCCTGATAATGATTGTCATTGGAAATTATTTGAAAGTGACTACCAAATTGCCTCTTTTATCTAGTAAGAAGTTGAGTTTTCAGAAGAGTTGCAACCTAAATAAAAACATCCATATGATGATTAAGTGATTTAGCTACATACAAAAAATTGACCAAGGGACTTGTAACCTTGGAATTATATTCAATTATGATGAGAAATATAGAGGAGAAGAGGAACATGGTAATCAAAGATGAATATTATTAAGAGGTTTGGATTGTTCTTGAAAAGTCTCTCAAGTTGGGAAAAATATGCAGTCTTGATAAGCTAGTAAATTTCATTAAAAAACAAAGAATACGATGATATCTTTGCACACACTTATAATGACCTAAAGTAATACATTTAAGAGGTCATCCAACATATCATTGAGCTTGCGGCTGATGCCAAACCAATTAGGAAGAAGCAAAGGTCTATCTATCCCAAAATTAAGCCATTGATGAGAAAGGAGTTGGCAAAGATAAGTGAAGTCGACATAATCTACCCCATCAAGCATTCAACTTGGGTGGAAAACTTGGTGGCAATAAGAAAGAAAAATGGAGAGATATGCCTATACATAGACTTCAGATATCTAAACAAGGCTTCCCTTAAAGATCAATATCCTTTGCTTTCTATGGATCAAAGCTTGCAGATAGTGGCATGAGTTGAAAGCTTTTACCCTCTTGATGGTTTCTTTGGCTTCAATCAAGTGAAGATCAAGGAGTAAGATCAGTTCAAAATCACCTTCACCACCAAGTGGGGGACATATGCATACAAAAAGATGCCCTTTGGTTTATCCCATGTTGGAGCAACATTTCAAAGGAAAATATACATGGCCTTTAGATTTCTCATTAATGATATCATTCTGGTTTACCTAGATACCATCATGATTTTTTCAAATAAGTAGGAGGATCACTTGGATCATTTAGATAAAATATTACAGAGATATAGAGAGTTTGAGTTTCACTTACTCCCAAGAAGTTAATCTTTGTGGTCCTTGAAAGAAAGATTTAGTGTCATGTTATTTCTAAAGCAAGCCTTGACATTGGTCCTGATAGAGGATCCACCATCTTCACTTTGGCATTGTAACCTCACAAGAAACTAATGCAATCTTTCATAGGAAAGATCCATTTTGTGAGAAATTTCTTCACGCACTTCGTGGGCTTTTTCAAACCCATCATGTGCATGTTGAAGGACAATTTTTTTGATGCAAGAACATGATGTACATAATGCAAATTTTAGTTTGATTAGTCCTAATAGGGTGGTTTTAGGTGTTTAGTAGATAGTTTGGTCCATTTGGACTCTTGGAGTTGTAATAAGAGCTCATTTTGGATTTCCCTCCAAAATGAGTCATTCAAATAGAGATGTTATGTAATCTAGCCTAGGAGTTAGTAGAAGAGTGGCTTAAGTGTTAGATTAGGTCTATATCAATGTAATGAGAGTAGTTATGACATGGAAACTCCCTCTCATCACCTACCTAGGTATAAACTCAACTTAGTTGGTTGAACCATGGTGAAGTTAGTTGTTAGAAACCTAACTGCTCTTCTTTCTTAAGAAGCAAAATGTATTCGAATGGGAGGTGGTTAAAAAATTGGCAAAAGGTTGGAGAAGGGATAACCTTTTATGGGGAAAAATCCTTAGGCTCATGAAGCTTGTATAGCTTATTGTCAAATCAATTAAAGGCTTCTTAATTGTGGAAAATATGTGTTTTATCTTCTTGTATATGTATTTGAATCTTCAGTGTGTGATGAAAGATCATTTCTTGAATGTGTTCATTATGAATGATTCTACAAATATACATGCAGGTGTAGGCTCAGGAAGGATAAGGTGTAATATTGAGTTGTGAATATTGATGAAATAAACTGAGGAATAAGAAGATTGTGATGAGGTATGTCCAAGAAAATAATATCAAAGAATGAATGGATTCTATGTAAATGCATGACCAAAAGTTAATGAAGAGTCAACACGAGTAATTATTAGGTTATTGATTTATTGAAAGCTGTTGTGAAAGGTGGAAAAGATACAAAAGCCTGAGATTTCTGTGCATGACTGCCCCGAGCATGATAAAGTGTGAATGTTTGAATGAATATTGGTTTTGGTGTGATTGAGGCTATTGTACCGAGTATTAACAAGTGTCAGGAAGTGTGGATGAATGAATTTTAAGTCATTAGAGACCTTCTGAAAACTTAGTGAGAGAAAAATCTTGAAGAACTATACTATACGACTGTAACTTCATCTTGATGTTAATATTGAGGGTAAATATGATATGATGGGTTAAGAAGTTGTTGAAACTATTTCAAGAAGGACCTTGTTCATATAGATTGGGTTCTTAGTCTATAATCATGAAGTTATGTGGTGGAGAACAGGGAAAACTTAGAGTTAGAAGTTCAAGAACACAGTCTTGGCTGTGTAGTCAGAGTTTGGAGATTTAAGTAAAGGAAAAGGTCAAGAGGATTAATCCACAAGTTTCTTGAGGGATTTGTAAGAGTTTCATTAATTTTAAGGTTTATTCAGTGAGACGGAGAATTCTGGCCATCATTGTACAAGTCTTGTCCTTGAGAACTGTGGAAATATGCATCTCAAATCAAGAAGCAAAACTGTCACAGTCAGGGTAGACATAGGGTGATGATAGTGCAATTTGGTGATTAGAAAGGGAGACCATCAAGGACATTTTTCTTTGAAATGTAGACACTAGTTATCAAGGAATTGAAGAAACCCTTATTCAAATCAAGAGGCAAAGTTAACAGGTTAGCAAATTCTAAGCACAGTATTGAAGTTGAATTTTGTGTTGATTATGATCAAGAGAAGTTTAGTGACCTTGAGAAAGAATCCTTGAAAAGGTGATGAGTAGACAAGTATAAAGGGTATTAAAATATTGAACATGGTTATTCAGAGAAATAAATTGACTTAGACCCCTATTTAAGTAAGGAAATAAAGCACTAGGTTGCACTAGGTGACTTTGAGAGAGGAGAAGAAAATACTTTTGTGTGCAAGTTTTATTTCAAAGAAAGAAATTGTGTTATTTTGGGAAGACATTTTGGAGTTAATGAAATATGAACTTTATGTCCCATTCATTATCTCTTGTAGCATTTGATGTTCTTATGTTCATTAGATGTTAGATGCTTAAATATTGCATGCAAATATTGTCTTTGATCTTATTGTCAACGCTATTAATTTGTTGTTCTTGTTCATAGTGATCAAACTTTGATATTTACTTGCTCTTGTGTGTTCCCTTTTACTCATTCTTGTTTAACTAACTCAAACTTCATTTTATTTGTGTTAGTTATTCATTGTTCTTCTTCGTGAAATATTAGGCTATGCTTTTACCTAACTCTTGTATGTTCCTTCCATTCATTCTTTCTATTTCTTTCCTTCATTCACATATCTTTCCATTGATGTTCCAAAACACCCCCCATACACAATTTTGAAAGTACAAATGTAAATACAGTTTTGGTTTTCAATAAAGGCAGCCTCACCTTCATTGAGGAGGGACTTCGTTCCCATACTGTTGCATGTCATTAGCATGCGTGTAAATCCATATGCTAACACGTTCAAGTGGCTTGTGTTGGTCCCTTCTAAGTATTGGGTGTTTTAACTGCAATTCCAAGTTTGCAAATGAGAACCTCCATCCTCTTTTCCATCTTTTCAAGCTTACCCATGGACAGGGTTATGCTTGTAACATCAACCTCCAAATTCAAGAATCTCTCTTCATGAGAGTTCCAACCCTTGGGTGAATACATTCTTTAAGGGGAAGCTTACAAATCACCTTCACCTCTTGCTCTCGTTGATCTTACTAAGGACATAAACCTGAAAATATGACCACAACTGAAATTTCCACAAACCGAGGAGCACTAGAAAGCTCTAATACCATTCTGATTTGTAATACAAATGGTTATAACAATCTGTAACTCAATGAAAAACTATAATTCAATATGTATGAAATTAACTAGTTTGCTTTTGTAATTAAAATTATTTTTTAAAGAAAACAACTTGTATGCAAGTGCTGGAAATCATGACAGTAAGTAAAAAATTAGCTATGAAGCTAGGTTTTGCAGGTAACCCATATGGGTCTTGTACGGGTTGCCTTAGGTCCTAGGGTTGACCTAGGTATGTCCAATCCTGTTAAGATACCCTTGGGTTCGTCAGCCTGCTTGCACACAGGCATGTTGGGAAACATTCTTTTGGGAGTTTTTGACCCATTTTTCAGTCTATAAAAGCCAATGCTTCTCATCCCAAAATCAATAAAACAACCTAAACATTACCACAACCATGAAATTTTCACACACAACAAAACCAAAATAATATTACAACCAACAGTGGATCACAATAATGTCCCCATAATATTCAACTCATACAATATACAATAGCCAAATTAGGTTTATAAAGGAAGTATGTGCCTATTAAATAGGCCTATGAAGAAGAATTCTTAATCACAAAATGATAAGGGAAATCTCCTCAATAGGAATCTCTATAATTATTGTGTACTCCAAATGGTATGTGCACAATATAGGAAGAAATCCCAACAATATAAAACAAACTCTCATATTAAGCTTATCCTCATGAGTTGTGTGAACAAGGATAAAACTAAATAGGTTGGAAAAATAACCCAAACCACTTAACAGTGTGAATACGCCAACTCCAACACCCTCGTATAAGCACAAAATTGGGAGTGAGAAATGATAAAAGTTAGAAGACTGATCCAAAATATGAGTCTTGGCAACAAGGCCTAATAAGGTACCCATTTACAATAACTAGGAAAAAAGAGTTATTGTGGATGAAACCAATAACCACTAGGCACCCAAAAACCAGTAAAAGAAACAACCGAGTAGAGAGCAAAATCCTATTGCAAGCATCCTACGAAGCATGGCTCGAAAAATTCGTACTGTGTTGAAGAAGTTTGGCCTGTACTATGGTCATGCAATAACAAGGTAGGATGTACAAGGTCATGCACAGTTAGATGAGTGAAGGTTGATAGATGCAATGAGCAAGAAAATACATGAGCTCAATCCAAACAAAGATGAGCTTCGGAAGAGAAAAACCAAAATCAACCTTTTGTAAAATAATGACTTCAGAATCTAATAGAACCCTGCAAAATGCTTTCACAAAATTAAGCAATGGCTGCTGAAGCAAGCTCTAATACCATTTAGGAGAAGCTAATGCTTCTCATCCGAGGGTCACTCCAACAGAATAAACATTACCACAACCATGCAATCTTCACACACAACAAAACTAGTATAATATTACAACCAACAATGGTTATTGTAATAGGCACGTGTGCGGAAGTAGAACATGAAATAGTAAAATCAATAAGCTTAAGAGTATAAAAAATAATAACATGATCAGAAACTGAGAAATCAAGGTCAGTTGGTGGACTAGGAGCAGGGATATGAGGGTCCACAATCTGAGGGTGATGCTGTAAGCTAACAAGTATTTGCTGCAAGGAGTTAATGAGGGCATCTAGAAGACAATTTTGTTTCTTGAGCAATCTCTTTTCTTCCACAAATTTGACTAGGTCCTCTTGAATGACACAAACTTTAGAGAACAACATCTCAATAGTACCCTTTTCACGACAAGAAGCCATGATAGATGGAATAATACACTAAAAAATAACACAACACCCAAAAAATATAGGATTTTGGGCTCAGTCAAAAATGCGTCCAAAACAATGTGGAGTGAGAAAGGAGCAAGCAAAGAGTAGAGTGTTTTCTTGTGAGGGGGTTGAACACATGTCAAACCAGGCCTCACCATCCGGTCTTCGACACATGAAAGAAGTGTTACCAAGTGGAGAGGGTACTCAAAAATACTGAACACCAGACCAGACAACGGGGGTTTGGGGACAGTAGCCCCCAACTGGCTCAAGGAGCACCGTCCCTTGCGCGCTCCCAGTCATGGTACGAGGCGGGGTTGAGGGGCAGCGTCCCCAAAGCCAAACACAAATTAGCATTTTAAACGACCATTGAAATGGCTCGAAAATTAATTTTTTGCCACAAATTGAACCCCCCAAACTGCTTATAATTATGTAGTTTTATTACAATATTTGTCCAAGTTTATAAAAAAATGCTCCAAAATAAATTTCCCTTTACAAGAAATTTTCCTTTACAACTAAAATGCTCCCTTTTACAAATAAAACACTCTTCTTTTTAAAAAATGATTTCCCCCCTTTTATAATTTTGAAAAACCCCATAAAACGAAAAAAGGGCCTTTGCGGGTTTTGAACCCAAGACCTCTAGGTTCTTAAAAGAAAGTTGTTATCAAAATTTTCCTTGCCAATAATGAAAAAACATAAAGTTGCCACAATCCTTCCTGCGTTTCCATAGTACTCTAACATACAAACAACTGCCTCCCCTTCACATGAAGACTTTTGTTGGTCAGAACATATACTTAACAAACGATTCTGTCATATAAAGATAGACATCAATGTAACCAAGAAACAAATTGTGGCACATTGGGATCAAATTAAAAAATACCTACAACACAACATAATGAGAGAACAACAATAGAAACTGAAATCCTTTTTAAAACAGACACACATAACATTGATGTAGAAGAAGAGTTTTAGAAGAAAGTACAACTATAAGATTGAGAGCTATTATCTCGCATGCACCTGACACGGACCACCACAATGAATGACATAGACATGCTAGTGCTTCAAGACTTTGACGACAAAAACGATTGGCTACAACATGCATTGGCAAAAAACTTACACACTATACGATCACACTTCATAGATTTGGCTCATGCTGATAACCAAGCTCAACACCCTATTAACATGAACCCACATGAGATAATACTCCTATCTGCAAAACAATAGGTAGCCTAAAAAATAGTTAGTGAGCATGTAGTCAACCACAAAGACCACCCACCTTTAAAGATGATTATTCAAGGGACTGCAATCACAAGAAAATCATACTTAATCAACTGCATTAAACGTACACTATAGAAAACCACATGTGTAAGTTAATCTCCCTTGCCTCTCCTCAATGTCCTCCTCTCATGTTGGAGGGTCATCTCACATGGGTTAGGTTTAGGGTTAGGTTTAGGGTTTCATATGTGTCATGCACTAGGGTTACTCAGCACCCTATATGTACCCCTTTTCTATTCATTTATGAGCATGCCAAGACACTCCGCTGTCTTTCCTCTATGCAAGCTTTGTTTCTGTTGAGCAAGTTCTTCCATTACTGATCATTTTTTCCTTGCTATCGCTGGAGCTTTCATGATTCCGTTGGAGTGCAACTACTTCGTGGTGCCTCGTTTCCGATTCGATTCTCACAAACTCTTTTCATGGTATCAGAGCTGAGATTGGGTAAACGTGCACTCGATTTGTTTTTTGTTGTGATTACTCTTACTTGGTTTCGTTATTTTACTCTGCATACAAGTCTTTTGATCACTATTTTCTGGAAATTATCTTGCTAATATCTCTAACAAGCTTTCTCGGAAAGTTTTGTGTTTTTTTTCTTGTGCATGTGCAGGTTTTTCAAAATACCTTGAGAAATCAGGGTTTTTAACTACATTTTTTTAGTTGGATGTAACAAAATCCAAAATAGAGATTCTTTTCATTTTTTTAAATTATTAAAATGGAAGTGAATTTTTTTTTAAGATCTATCTAGTTTTTGCAGGCAGGATATTTGTCTATGCATGATATTGTTCTGTTGTGGTTGCAGGAATTTGTGTTCTTCCGTGGTTGCTCGTGGACAGAACTTTTAGACTGTTGTGGACTGTTCAAACTGTTCAAAATACAATACAACCCGTCCCTTTTTTCACTTGGCGCGGCCTGTAACTTTTTTTACATCCACGTGTGTTATTCTTCAGCCTGCAGTCTATACCCTTGGCGCGGCCTGTTAAAACTTGTAGACTCAACCTTTTCTTGATTGAAAAACCATCTCTAAACCCGCGCGGCCTGTTCCTACTGCAGAATGCCCTCTTGGAAAGTCTTCTGCTGCTGCCGTGAGGAAGGAAGGCCGTGAGGAAGGTCCTCGTACAGTGGCCTCTGGTACGTCGCCTTTTTTCAATCGTTTTTTTTGGAACAGTCGTTTTTTTGGTAAGTTTTCAATTTCTTTCTTTTTAATCTTACTCAAAACAAAAAAAAACCTCTGCTTTTTACAAAAACGAGCCATTTTTTTCATGCTAAGTTTTTTTGTTTGGTAAAACAAATCAAACTTTTTTGGTAAGTTTTTAAAGTTTTCTAACTTTACCGTGATTTTTAATATATATCAAGTTTCTAAAACCAATTTAGAAATTTGTTTTAATTAGAAGTTTCAACAGATATTTAAAAGATCTTAATTTAAAATTCTAATTCTTTTTTTATCTTTTTTTCGATCTTAATTATTTCTTGTAATTAATTAGATTTAATTTAATTAAATCTATCTTTTATTTAATTTCACATTATTTAAACACTATATTTCTTTGGCATTATAAAATTTGGTCTTTTGGCTTGTTGTATTTTTAACCTTCCGTCGAGTGCCGAAGACGAAGGGTGAGGTCCGGGATTGGCAGGTGGCTAATCCCCCCTCGCAATACAAACAAACCCTATCTCAAATTCCATGCCGTTTCCAACGGGCATACATACGACACCTTTTGCATGCGTTTAGGGAACTTTTTTAATCCGTTTGCAGGCTTATTGGCTTTTTCTCATCAATTGCGGGAATTGGTTTTTGCTATAACTTTTGACTCGTTGCTCGGTTTTGAGCACTTCTTTAGTCAAAGTTGCATGTTTTTTCACACTCTAGATGATGGGATCATTAGCTTTGTAAACACACTAATTTTATAAAGTGCCGCATTCTGGGGGGGTGTCTTTGTATTGCTTAATTCAACTCATTCTTTTGAGCTTTGTTCTATTCCTTTTTTTCGTGGACTTGTGAGCACGTCCGCCACAGTCTTACGACAAAGGGATTCTTTCGTGTGATGTGAGACATTTTTTCTCACCACCAGGGTTGGCTTTCACCTCCTTTCTATTTTTTGCTTGCCGTGTCGATCTGTTGCGCCCTACGAACCTTGATTGTTGTCTCCACCATTGCGCGTTATTACGCTAATTGCAAGGTGAGTGACAAACTGGTTCTCAGAACACAGTCACATCTGGTTGTAATCAATGCACTGAACTATAAAGTGCCGAAAGCAGGGGGTTGTTATTGTCCTGGGTGGTTGTGTTTCTTTTCTACATTTCTTTCTCTCTCTCTCTCACTATGGATGCACTTTCAATTCCTTTGCTTATGCCGTTCAACTTTTTCGAATGGAGATCGAAAATAATAATGAAACTAAGGGGTAAAGGGTTATTCTGCATCACCATGGGAACTGAGACTGAACCAGATGACGAACCTGAAAAATCTAAGTGGTTAAACCGTAGTGATGAAGCTTTAGGTCTTCTTTGCATGTCCGTTTCTCCTGACTTGCTCTTCCACATTGAGGTGTCTGAAACACCTAAATCTGCGTGGAAAACGCTGGATGCGATGTTTGGACAACTAGATGACATGAGAGCGCATGAGTTGGAAAACGAACTACTAGGGTTAAATCCTAGTGACTTTGAAAACCTACAAGCCTTCTTCTCGAAATTTGTCCACATTAGATTATTGTTAAAAGGATGTCAAGTAGAAAAGAAAGATTCTCAACTGATCTTGTCGATTCTCTCTAAGCTAGGTCCTGAATATTCTGTCTTCGTGTCAACTTTCTACGCTACAAAAGCTGCTTTGGGCGATACTTGGACGATGCCCTCCTTTGACTGTTTTTCATCCCAACTCATTCGAGAATAGGACAAACTCATTCAAATGGGGTCTCTCAAGTCCAAGTCACATGCCCTTGTAGCAAGTACTAGCAAAGGAAAGAAGACTGAAAAGAAGAAAGAAACAAAGGATCAACCTAAGAAAGAAACCAAGATCAAACCTAAAAATGACACAAACACTTCGACTTCTGAGCCTAAGGCACAGAAAAGCAAGTATTTGTGTTCCTATTGCAAGAAGACTAGTCACGACGAGCAACACTGTTTTAAGAAACAGATTGATCACTTATCTCATTTACTTGAGAAAAATAAAATAAGTGTTCCTGAATCCATAAAACAAAGTGCTCCGAAGGCTGAGTCTTCTGCTGCAAAAGGTGCTAAAAATGATAAGAAGAAAGGAAAGGCCCTTGTAGCCAAAGTTGCTCCTTCATCGACATGGATTATAGATTCCAGTGCCTCACACCACATGGGTTCTTTGCATGTTGAGTTTTCCAACATCGAACCTTGTGGAATGTCCCAAATCACGATGGGTAATGACACGACAATGTCGGTTTCCGGTAGTGGATCGGTAGAGATGGATGGGGGAACATTTAACCAAGTGTTGAGTGTTCCTGATCTCTCTACCAATCTCCTATCAGTTTACCAAATTACTCACCTTGGTGAAGGAATGTGAGTGGAATTTGGTCCTAACTCGGTGATTATTCGTGAGCTTAACAATGACACTACAGTGGCTGAGGGAAAGGCAGATCACCATTCACAGTTGTACACCTTCTCCCACTTTACTTCTGATTCTACGCCCACTACCTTGCTCACTCATGCAAATGAGGTTAGTAAGCTATGGCATGAGCGTTTCGGACATCTAAATTATCGCTACCTTGAACAATTGAGTCAAAACGAAATGGTCAACGGGTTGCCTCGCGTCAAGTTTTCTAAGGGTCTTTGTGAGGGTTGTACCCTTGGAAAGCATCCTGAAAAGAACTTTGACAAAGGAAAATCCTGGAGAGCCACTCGCCCTTTGGATCTTGTTCACAACGATGTTTCTGGTCCATTTCCTTCTCCTTCGTTTACTAGAGCTCTTTATGTGCTAACCTTCATTGATGACTATTCACGATATACTTGGGTATATTTTCTTAAGCTTAAGTCTGAAGTCTTTGAACATTTTCAGGACTTTAAGGCTCTTGCTGAGAAACAGGCGGAACGGTCTATCAAGGTTCTTCAAACTGACAATGGAGGTGAATATGTAAACAATAGGTTCATGGATTTCTATACTTCTGAAGGGATCTCTTTGCAGCATACAATTGCTTATAGCCCTTCGCAGAATGGAGTCGCAGAAAGAAAGAACCATACTCTGAAGGAGATGGCCACTTGTATGATTCACTCGAAGTCTCTTCCTCCGCAGTATTGGGCCGAAGCAGTGAATTGTGCAAATTACATTCAGAACCATGTTCCACACAAGGCAGTAAGAGGGATGACACCCTTTGAAGCCTGGTTTGGACGCAAGCCTGATGTTGAGCACTTTCGAGTCTTCGGATCCAAGGCTATGGCTTGGATTCCCAAGAAGAAACGCAAGGCTTTGGAACCACAATCCAAACCTTGTATCTTTGTAGGGTATCCTGATGGCGTGAAGGGATATCGATTGATGAATCCTACTTCTCATGAGCTGTATATTGAGAGAAGTGTTAAGTTTGATGAGTCTTCTTCGACTTCTACTTCTCCACCTATTGAGGTTCTTCAGCTCGTTGATTCAGATTCTGACTCATCAGATGATGATACTATTGAGCATGCTCCTCTTCCAGATCCTCCCAACCATCAGACCTTTGAGTCTTCTGATTCTGACAGTAGTGATGACGAGGACTATGTCCCTTCTCACTCAAGTGAAGAATCTTCTGACTCTGAGCCTGATCCTCCTGGTCCCCTTTGGGCCAGGAAAACTTTGCAAAGTGCTAGAGATTTAGTTGGAGATACTTCAGATATGAGACGTACTCGCTCAGATTTCATTGGACCCCACTCTTTCTTCACCTCTGCTTCTGATCCACAGTCTTTCTGGGAGGCTTCTGGTATTCCTGAGTGGGATTCTGCCATGGATGAGGAGTATTCCTCTCTCATGAAGAATGATACTTGGGATCTCACCACTCTTCCGAAAGGAAGAAAAATCATTCGGTGTAAGTGGGTGTTCCGAACAAAGTATGGAGTAGATGGAGACGTCGAAAAGTTTAAAGCGCGATTAGTAGCTAAGGGTTTCTCCCAGATAGCTGGGGTTGATTATACAGAAACCTTTTCTCCGGTTGCGAAGATGACTTCTATTCGACTGACCCTAGCCATTGCCGCAGCAAACAGATGGAAATTCCATCAAATGGACGTTAAGAGTGCCTTCCTTCATGGTGACCTAGAGGAAGAGATCTATATGGAACAACCTCCGGGTTATGTCCAAGATTCCTCCCTCATTTGTAAGTTAAAGAAGTCTCTTTATGGCCTTAAACAAGCCCCTCGGGCTTGGTATGCCAAGATGGACTCCTTCTTACTTACATCAGGGTTTACTAGGTGTCATTCTGATCCAAATGTTTATATTCTATGGCAAGATGACTCCATAC
The DNA here is from genome assembly GCA_019776745.2 of Taxus chinensis. Taxonomy (NCBI): domain Eukaryota; kingdom Viridiplantae; phylum Streptophyta; class Pinopsida; order Cupressales; family Taxaceae; genus Taxus; species Taxus chinensis. The sequence goes on from CM034150.1 coordinate 17,724,010, forward strand.
TCATTCTTGTTCTATATGTTGATGACTTGTTGATCACAGGCAACTCTTCCTCTATTATTGATTCTGTGAAGATCGCCTTAGCCAACAAGTTTTCCATGACTGACTTAGGTCTGCTTCATTACTTCCTTGGGATCCAGATTTCACAATCTGACTTGGGAATCTTGATTTCACAACCTAAGTATGCTCTTGATTTGCTAGCTCGGTTTTAGATGTCCGATTGCAAGTCTTCTCCTACTCCTTTTCTTTCCAGGGTTAAGTTGGTTTCAGATTGCTCTACTCCCTTGGTTGATGGTACTCTTTACCGATAGTTAGTGGGGAGCTTGATCTACTTGACTCACACTCGACCAGATTTATCATATGCTGTTGGGATTGTGTCCAGATTCATGCAGGAGCCACATGAGCTGCATTGGAAAGTAGCTAAATGGATCCTTCATTATGTTCGTGGCACTTATGCTGATGGCATACACTATCATGGAGGGGTTGATATTGACTTGATTGGATTCACAGATTCTGATTGGGCTGGTGACTTAGATCATCAGAAATCTACTTCTGGCTACAGTTTCTCTCTTGGTTCGGGTCCTATTAGTTGGTCTAGCAAGAAGCAGAATGCAATTGCGATATCATCTACAGAGGTAGAATATAGAGGAGCAGTTAACGCTACCACAGAAGCTATTTGGCTACAGGGTATTCTGACAGAGTTTGGCATCCACTTTTGGTGGCCTACCATTATCTACTGTGATAACATGAGCACTATCTCTATTTGTAGAAATCTAGTTCAGCATCAGTGGACGAAGCACATTGAGATCCATATGCACTTCATACGGGAGCTTATTCATGATGGTATCATCGACATTCAGTACATTCAGACAGCTGATCAGATTGTAGATTTATTCACCAAGCCCTTCACTGAGATGAAGTTTCTTCACTTATGGTCTCTTCTTGGGGTGAGGTCTTCTGCAGCTACCCATCTTCTTAGGGCTATGTAGTCCTTCTTTTCTTCTTCTTCTTCTAGGAAGATTGTGTTTGTATATGGGCACCTTATCAGGCCTTTAGTTACCGGGCCCCATTGACACATCTTTCTTAGTTGTTTAGGAGTGTCTTCCTCTTCCATCTGACTCATCACAGCCGCTACCCCAGCTTCGATGAAGGGGGTGTTAGTGTGAGTTATCCTATGTGTCCTCCTCTCATGTTGGAGGGTCATCTCACATGGGTTAGGTTTAGGGTTTCATATGTGTCATGCACTAGGGTTACTCAACACCCTATATGTACCCCTTTTCTATTCATTTATGAGCATGCCAAGACACTCCACTATCTTTCCTCTATGCAAGCTTTGTTTCTGTTGAGCAAGTTCTTCCATTACTGATCATTTTTTCCTTGCTATCGCTGGAGCTATCACGATTCCGTTGGAGTGCAACTACTTCATGGTGCCTTGTTTCCGATTCGATGCTCTCGTTGCACTAAGCATAGCCAAACATAGGTCAAATTATTCCTTTTTAGAACTCAACAACACTCAGCTTGAGAGAAAATTATTTTGTGCATAGTACAAGAAATTATGTTCGCATCCAAACTATGGGTGGAAAGAGGGTCGGTTAATGGGGCCCTCAACTGATTTTTTCATGTCGTCTGCCATCCAAAATCGAATCCCCCAGCTTGGAATTATTTGTAGTTGTTGACTTCAAAAAAATTAAATAGACCAACATGAGACCCACAAAATGGCACACACTTGCCAATGCCTCCTATAATGGATGGAAATTGTTGACAACTACCACTCAAAATGGTGTGGGCTATTTCAACAAATAATCACATGGCATAACATTGGATAAGGAAACAATAGATATTGGGAACAGTGAATGCTAGGGGTTAACATTCATAACATTCTCCAGAATGCACTCGTTAATAGAATTACACATAGCCTTTGGCATTTACATTTGATCGCTATAGCCGCATGTCGAAAGCATTTCATGTATCCACAAAGAAAAACAAGGAAATGTGATTTTGCTCAATAGGGCATCCTCCCCTTCTCAAAACATGTAACTCATGAATATACTGAGATTGCCTTATGCTACTCTTTTTAAAATTATTTGCATCCCTCCATTCACATCCATCATCATCCATAACAGTACATTTCTGTAGAAAATTGAATTAGAATCCCATCTGACATTTCTTGCACCTCAAGTGCAATTTTTAATAAATAGAATTGCATCTAACCATGCTTTCAAGGTAGTTGAAAGCTTGACACATGAGCATATTCTTGAGCTAAAAAATAAAGTGAGGTTGACATCAAGTTGGTAGGTGATCTCATAGAGAAGATGCCTCCAATAGAAAAACTGAAACATTGATGAAGATCATAATAAGCCACATTTTTACAAAATACAAGTATATGACACTCGTTACAATTGACATTATATATATAGACAATTCGAGAAGATATATAAGTGTATACACTTGTAATCATATCAATTGTTGAATTTTTAATCCCAATCACTTGCACTAAATGCATAGCCCCCAAACTCTAATATTGTTCACGTGCGATTCCAAGGAAATTTGGGCCCACCTTCTCTAGGATTTTGTAGTAAGTTCTTAATTAATGAAGTAGGTCAAATTAATCATAGTTAGGTGTGTAGGGAATTCAATGAATCCTCATAGAGGACCCATATATAGAAGCATGTTTTAGTTGTTTTGTATCAAGGCAACTAATTAATGAAGCCCACTAACGGACCCACCTAACCACTGGCAATGCCCAGTAGTGGTCTTGACCACTAACACTATTTATTTCTAGTCAACTTCATTTTATTGATCATTTTCCATATGTCTATGTTTTAATGACCATTCTACACTCAATAATTCTAGGTTGTCTTATGGAGGAAAGTAACCTAAATACATCTATAAAAAATACCCTAAAGGTCATTTCGGAAAAGGGCGAACAAATGGGCATATATATCTCTCTCCTATCTACAAATCATAAGGAGACAATTTTAATTCACATGAGGAGTTGATCACACACAAGAGTAGTCAATTTTACTGACCCATATTATAAATTATGCACTAAGTCCATAATAGAGTTGTCAAATACTTGTGCTAAAATAAGGATTCATTTATATGTATTGATTGAACATTTAGGAGAGAGTTTTGATGCTCTTCTTAGGTTGGGACCATGAGGGATTCACAAATCACAACATTACCTACCACGTAGTTCTTATTGAGGTTTCAAATATAAGTCAAAATGGACCCAATATATTGCTCCATATTAAAGGTTACAACAGGTTAAAATATTAAGGTTTTTAAAAGAGTATTAGGGGTAGGGTATGTGGAGCAAGAGGGAGTATTAGTAGTTGTGGGATAGATGAAGAAGCTCTAAATTCATTATTGTGTGTTTTTTCAAAGTAGTAGCATGGTTTTTAGAGAAGCAACATGTTTTTTCCAAAGTAATAACAGTACATTATTCAGAAATGCAAAAGACTTAATTCTATTCATTGCATATTCAATGACCATAGGTGTGATTATATACATGCTCATGAAGACCAAACGTTTGGGAACGCGGAAGTTCAGGAGCTAATGGAAAGTGAATTGTGAAGGTGACCGGTCATGTATACAACACAATATGTATTACATCAACATTCCCCCCTATTACATTGTTTTTACAAATGTACCCTTGAAACAATTCAAATTTCACCTTGCCAAGAGACTTGGTGAGGATATCAGCTACCTGAGAATTTGATGGGTAGTACTGGAGCTGGATGTGGTGGTTCAAGATTTGTTCTCGAATGTAATGACATTCGACCTTAATGTGCTTTGTTCGTTCATGGAAAATTGGATTCTTCACAAGCTTCAACACACCCTAATTGTCGCAATGAATGATATGTGGATTTTCTTCAGGAATGTCCATATTAGCCAAAATGCAACGTAACCAAATCACTTCACACACAGCTCCTCGTGCGGCATGATACTCTGCCTCAGTGGATGAAAGAACAACAATAGTTTATTTCTTGTTAATCCATGAGATAGGTCTAGATCCAAGATGAAAAACATATCCTGAAGTTGATTTCCTGTCATCAATAGATCCAACATAGTATGAGTTGGTATACCCCTATAAGAAGAACTAAAAGTTCTTATGATATTCCAAACCATGATCAACTATACCTCGGACATATCTCAAAACATGCTTCATTGCTACCTAGTGACATTTCTTTGGCTCCTGCATGAATTTGGAAAGATAGTGTACAACAAAACATAGGTCTGGTATGGTATAAGTCAAGTAATTGACACTCCCAACAAGCTACTTGTAGTGAGTAGCATCTACTTCAGGTGAATCCTAGAATCTAGAAAGTTAGAAGATCATTTTTGGAAACAACTATATATTTCTTTAAAAATATTTTAAGAGTTTTTTTATATTTTTAGATTTCATGAAAGTTAAAAAATGATTTTTGGAAACAAGTATATATTTATTTTTATCAACGTGTTTTGAATCAATACCCATGATTCATATTCAAGAAAAATTCAAATAGATCTATCTATTTTTGTTTGTGATGATGAATCATAAGCAATGATTTGAAACACAACCATCAATAAATAATACACAATTGTTTCGAAAATCATCTTCTAACATTTATTTTATTTACCATGCATATTCCCATTTCACACACACACACACATGCACACACATCTTGTTAAATTAGTCGATTTCTTGTTTGATTAAAATTTGGACTTTGGTTCAATTAACTAGTAGTGCAAAACCCACACTATAAAAGGGTGTTTGACAAGGTGCTTTAAAATTTAGACTCATCAAATCCTCTCTCCAACAGGGCATACAACTCACTTGATCTAGGCATGTCATCCAATGTAGGAATGTACTTAGGTCAAATTGCATGAGACAATGCACGTTTTCGCCAAGGCCCAAAATGGAATGTTCACAAGAGGGATCAGTGAGGCGACATGCAGGAGGGTAACTACAATTCTCAATGGTGGCTAGGAAGAATTTCCTCTTGCTAAGGATATACATGTGTTTATCAGGTGTTTAAAAGGTATGACCCTTTGAGAAAGATTTTAGAAGTTTGTCATGTTGCAAACAATCTTTTTCAACATGGTTTGGACCCATGACAACTCTCTTTTTCCTATCTGCTACTGAAAACATTTGGAAGAAGGAAAAACGATTTCCTTTTATTGCTCATTATAATTATTGTAATCCCAAAAAATTATAAATTACAGTAATCCCAAATTACATATCCATTAGAAGGGATGGATTTCTACATTCGCGGTAACCAAGACAAATATAATGGTCAACAAACATCACATTAAATAGGATAACCGTTTATATTAATTATCCATAAACAAGTTTGTAATGACACACTTGCGGATTAATGTTAATCAAAATATTAATGTGCTCATGAGGCCAAGTATGGCTGGATGAAATGTAAATCAATTATGGCAATATTAAAAGGGGAATAAAGAAATGAGGTTTTTATAGTCTATTGCAATGTATAATAAAAATTAACCGAAATGGAAATGTCAAAAAGAAACTATTCTTTTTAAATGAAATGAAATGAAATTTGCTTTGCTTTTGTACTTTAAGAATTTCATTTCAATTTGTAGGTGTAGATATGTCTAGACAACCTCATGATAGACACATGGGCTTTTAGAGATGGAAGAGGAGATATTTGAGCTGCTAAGTGCTTTCAATTGGTCTACCCATCTTCCTTGGCTTCTCTTGTTGGATCCCCCTTCAAATCTCTTCATGTTGTGCTCACCTTATGTTACACATGAGAGGATAAATTGTATATAAAATCGAAGGCTCTCAAATGGGTTGGCAATCTCGCACAAATGGAAAATATTTCATATGCGACTTACTAGAAGAAAGAAAAAGATTACAGATGGTGGAGGAGGGATTTTAGGTGTTGGGGGATTTCAAATGAGTTTTAGATCTCCCTTGGCTTCGATAGTTGTATCCTCTTTAAATCCACTCGTGTTGTGTGTACGACATGCCTTGCCCTATCACAATTTGTTTTGATTCCTATCGTCATCTCCATAATGCTTATTATAAGAATACGTGTTGTTATGCAAAATGTTTAGCATGAAAAATTCAAAATTTTTGACATGACAACTTAAGTCACCCTTGAAAATCTTTCTCCTGGTTAATGTGAACCTACCCTCCGGCCAACTCAATCAATGTGTTATCCTCATTATGGCCTGGAGGGATATACTAATATGATTTTCAAGTGTGTTTCATGTGCATGGGATGTTGTTCAAGTTGATTCATGGAGATATTAGGATGTAAGCAAAGACAAGTGCTTCTGTAGACCCTGAAAGGCCTATTTTCAGGGTTTTTGCACCTAGTGAAAACCTTATGAGAATGAACAAAGTAGAGCCAATGTATCCAAGCAGTGTGTTGCAGAGCTATGAGATCTCAAAGATAGTTTAGGAAAGTTCTGCAAGGAAAATCAGGTTTAGGAACAATTTGTGCAACACCGGGCTTCTTGTGGCTTGGTGTAAGGAAATGAAAGTAGTGAAAAACCTAGTTAGCTTGTTTTGAATGGTTTCAGGAGCCTCATGATGAATTGGAAAGCAACCAGATACTTGTCAGAAATTTAAAGATGCCTACTTCACATTGTAAAATGATTCGGGATATTCTATGGTTCTTATTTTGAGATATGGGTCTAACAGTTCAAATGAAGATCCCTGATCCCGGTTGGGATTCATCGGAAGGTTTCGGGAGTTATATGAAGAGTTGGAACTTGATTCAAAATCCAAAATATCATATGGAAGGTTATCTTCACACCCAATGGGTTGGTTTTCATTTTCATCATCAAATCTTTTTGGGGTAGCTCCTTTCATTGGCGCACAGGCTCGAACATAATTGAAGAGGGGGTGAATTTCAAATTGCAGGCATAATTGGCCCTTGAAAATGGTTCTAATTTTCTCATCATCCCTTTTGGAGTTAAAAACATATAAGGGTTGCCTATGAAACTCCTAGGGAAGCTCTCAGGGCAACAAAATGGGCTTAGATGACTATTTTTGGCAGTGTTTAGTGAAGGTAGGCTTCCAAAAGTGGCAAAACCACACTTGGAGACTCCTTATGTCCCTTTGTCTCTTTATCCCCTTGCTCAAAGGGACATGGGGGACATCATAATGCACCACCACATGGATTAGAAGCTTTTGTCACTTAAATGACAACTTGAGGTGTTAGGAAGTTGTTATAACCTCATTTTGAGTTGGGTCCCCTTTCTCATGTTGCTAGGTCCCATGACACATTTTGAGCATGTTGATGTCCCGTTGTCTATTTCCCAAAGGGACAAGAGGGACATGAAAGTGCACCACCACATGGAGGAAAGTTTTGTGTCACTTAAACATCAACTTGAAGTGTTAGAAACATGTTTTCAACTCACCCTCACTTCTGGCCCCTTCCTCATGAGGATCTGACCCATGGCACATTTTTCCAAGGTTGATGTCCTGTTGTACCATTTCCAAAGGGACATGGGGGACACTAAAGTGCGCCACCACATGGAGGAGGAGATTTCGTCACTTGAAGACTTCAAACTTGCTCGCTAGGTTGTCATTTTCGACTTCAAAATTGATGTGTTTTGGCCCCCTCTCCATGATTCATCTACCCTTGGCACATTTTTCACTCCATGATGTACTTTTGTCCCTTAATAAAAGTGGTAATGGATATGGGGACATATTATACTCATTTAGAAAGTTTTAACTCATCCTCTGCCAGTTAACCCGGGTTTGCAAGTGTGGTCAAAGGCGAGTTTGAGGTCGAGTTAGCTAGGTAAGAATGCAAAGGTGAGTATTATAAACACTTGGTCATTTTTCAATTGTTGCTTCCCTCCATTGCTGCTGTGTAATGTTATGTTGCCCATTTTTCCCATAATCACCATTTCCAGAATAATCTTTTTGCTCATATCTCCGTCATTTTGGCTCCATTTCCCTAAAATTTTACCTATAACTTCTACTTCTGAACGCCTTGAAGATGATCCAAACAACCATTCCATTGATCCTCTAAGTTTTTTACAACAACCCCTTGAATATTTTAGAAGAAAAATTTCCTTTTTAGATCCTGGAAAATATGAGGATCAAACAAACTTGAAATTTGGAGCATGGATTCACAAAACAATTCCTAATCTAAGGAAACAATTTTCACCTCCATCAGACATCGGGAAAGCATAATTCTATTTTTAGTAAGTTGGCATGTGAGCCTTACTAAAAATGGTAAATTTGAAGATAAAGAAGAAGCAAGTTTGGAACCTCTGTGCATTTGTCCAAGTTTGTGACTCAGAAAATTGCAAAACGTGAAAATTACGAAAGTTGGCTAAAAATAGAAAGCGAGAGTGGGGTGTAACTTACTAAAAATAGTAAGTGCTTTGATCAAGTTTAAATTCACACACACCTTCACATCCTCATTTGGATCCTATGTTTGGCACAATGCAACCATCTTCTCTTTCCCTAATTTCATGGAATGACCAAGAAACATGTGATTTTGAAGAAAGAACAATGGATGTTTCGGGAGAGATAAAATCCGGATGTTGACAATATTGAATTATCCCCTTCCGTGAAGTTATATAAGAAGTCTAAGGTTGGAGAACATCCTCCTGAACAAATTAAAACAGGGGAAATTGATCACCCTCAGTCTCCTAATCATCCGGGTGATCCAGGTGTTCCTACTGAGGCAATTGAATCAACTCATCTCAGTCATGCCTTGGTCTCCCACCAAGCACCTGAGATGCCTAGTTTCATTTCCACATTTGTTGAGCCTTTGTCATGGGTAAAGGACTTACTTGGCGAATAATCCAGGACAATGCAGCAAGTAGTGACTCCTAACTTTGAAGCCATCTTGAAGTACATAAAGAATAGGAAGGGCAAGAGAGCACATGCGACTTCCCATTTCTACACAGACTTCCGGAGCTCAGTATGTGGAGGTGGCACATATGAAGGTAAATAAGCTCGTGGGAGAAATGAAACCTGATGATTATGTAATGATGAAGGTCTCTTTGGGTCAAGCTACTCATGAAAGTGATACTCACCTGTTCAAGGAATCACCAACTCGGATCCTTGCACGGAATAAGGAGTACAATGATGCATGAGCATCAATACATTCACATTTCATATTTATCCTTGTAAATTTAAATAATTTGGAAAACATATCTAGAAGACTATATCACAACTACAAACAAGTATGTTTAAAATAATCTTGGGTGTTGAGGAAATCTTGGTCCTATATTAGGACTACACTAAACCTATACATATGAATAAGTTTTAGGCCACGAAGATAGGGGTTAAATAAAGCCAATAAATTTGTTTAAGTGTCCAATCATTGTTTTTGTTCGATAGGAGTGAGTGATTAAAATAAAGCTTAGGTGTTCATTTGTAGCTTTGATTCCCAGACAATCAAGAAAGCTTAGGTGTTCATCATGGAGGGAAAATCCAATGATAAATGGGTGAACATGATTATTGAAAAGGGGAAGACTTTGCTTCCTGAGGTGCTCTCATTGTCCCAATATGTCTCGGCTACTATGTCAAGGATAAGGGATACTAGGAAGGAGTTTGAGAAAGAAAGGGCTATTCGGGAAAATATTCTTCCATTGGTTTTTGAGATGACCTATCTGGACTCTTCCTTAGTAAATCATGAAGTGTTTTCATCCATTGCTGAGAACTTGTCTCACATTTGGTCCAGCACGATGGTTACAAGGTGTGATATGTTGGATGAGTCAATTTTTGAGCTTGATGCCTATGAAGAATATGTATCTGGGATTTCTAATAAGATTATCAAAGGTGTGTAGGAGCTGGGAACACTTTCACTCAATGATAACACATCCTCAGAAGGACTCTTGATTTCGTTTTAAGAGATGGTCCAGATAGCTGCAGGAGAGCCCTCTTCATTCAATGAGAATACTTTGGAATCTCTTGCAGAGATTAGGGGCTCTATTTCCAATCTTGCAAAAGATCATGAAAATTTGTTCACACAGTGTAGAAGGCTCAGTACATTGGAACATGTGCACATCCCGCATTCAAAGAAAGTAATAGTTGCAGTGGCTCAATTCAATAAGGAAGTCAAGGGCACAAAGTTCATCATCTAAGATCTTCCACAGGAGCCTATGAGAGTTGATTCTTCATCAGAGGAGACTTCTTCATGAAAGTAGTTAGTCAACTCCTTTCTCCCTTTCTCTATTTCTCCCTCTTTTGTCTCTCCCCCTTTCTAATTCCTCATTGTAAGAAATCGTTGTAATTTGTCTTATTCACTTCAGTGACTTGTTTATGTTACATTGTAAAAGTCTGTTTTGATTTATAAAAAGGGGGCTTATTTTCTCACTTCTTAAAAAGATGGAAAGTCACAAGTGTAATAAGAACTTGAAAAGACATGTGGGGGGTAGATGAAAGGACAATTCACAAGGCTATAAATTGGAATGACTTCTCCATTCTAAAAGGCGGAAAGTTTACTCTATTTTTTAGCAATTGTGGATTTTGATTTAGATGTTGAGCTTTGTATCACCAACACAAGAAATAAAAGCTTCATTTCTTCCATTTCCCTTTCTCACGTGTTCATCTTTTCTCTTTTCAGCACTTTGCAAGCATAGTGATCAAGAAGGAACTTTACATCCTTGATTGATGAATGTAAGAACTGTGTGTCTTTAATTGGTTAGTCTTGTTAATGGCTTGCATTGTTTCCTTCCTCTAATTGAATTTTGAATTACTCTGGTTATTGTGTGTGAACTCTGCTATTGCCTATTCAAAACAATAACCTCCTCTTTCCTAATTTCTCTCCTTCACCCCTCATCGCTGCACTTTCCTCCCTTGTAACCCGTACAAGTACTTTGCCACAGGTTCAGTGAAGTGTTCTTGTGTGATCCCCGACCTATTTGGCCACCCCACAACAATTATATAGAATCAGGATAGTTTACATTCAATGAAGGGAGTTGGCAGAAAGAAAGAGAAGGAATAAAAAAGAGGTGGAAGTAAGGGAGCGGTCCCATGTGGGGGGCAACCGCATTATTTTTGTGCAGCCAGGTGGTCCCATGTGGATCTGCAGTTACAGCTACATGATAATAGGGAATCTAGCCCTGAAAATGTGGAGCAGCACCTGCAAAGGAGAGAATGTTTCAGCGATGCAAATTGATGGGGGGCTGAAACTTTCCACAACCTGCATTCCACAATTTTTGGCCAGGTGTTACCAAATTATTGCATGAATCTTTCCCTCCAAATACTTCCCTCCAAATACTTCCCTCCACAAATCTGTTTCAACGCATCAGGGGATTTATTAATATGTTTGCATCATTTTTTTTTAATTCTCACTGCAACAAGGATCTGTGCTGCACATCAAGGGGCTCTGACAAATCTGAAAATTGAAGAATCAGGTACCTGTCAATATAAACAGTGATAAATGATTGAAAAAATGATTTAAAATTGATGTATAATTATAAACATTGCTCTGGAAATTGTAGAATCGTGATATTTTTGTTGACAGTTGCATTAGTTTTTATCTTCTTTGTTAAAGTTTATTATCACCCTAAAATTTATTATCACTCTAAAATGCAGTGTTCTTATTGTGCATGGTTGACATATTCTCAATTGCAAACTAGTTTCTTTTGTGGTCCGGTGTCAATTTGGCATCATCCTGTTTACTAGCTACTATGGATTCAGTACTAGACATCTTCACTTCTTCACTAGCTCAATCTTTAAATTCCATGCCCTGTCCAATCTTCCTTGATGTTGATTCTGACCGAGAGCATGATCCAAAATGCTCCTTTCTTTGATTGAGCTATGTAACAGAGATACCAGTCTGAATCTGTGACATTTTTTCAGCTAGCATTGAGTCTAAATCAGGAGACAGACTTGCAAAATCATAGTTGAACTACTTTTCCTTGATTAGACTCATTACATTCATTCTTTCACAACTTTCTAAGGTTTTATCATCCAAGACAGCTGGACATGTAATTGGTTTCTTGGGTTGGGTAAGGGACATCACATTCTCTTTGGAAGGTTGCCCAATCTGTTATACCGGTGTTTTAAAGTCTTCTGTTACAAGTGTCCTCCCTTCAGTTTCCAGCACAGGAGTTTTGACTCATTCAGTAAGATCACTACGCTGTTTATCAGGGCATATAAGTTTACCAAACTGTAACGAAAATGTTGTGCAGTCCAATGTGATGTCATCTGAAACTGGAGAGAGGCCACTCATTCCAGCGGCAATGTGCCATAAGGAAACTGGCCCAAAAAATTCCCTGTCTGCACTGCAGAAAGCCCAGCAATGCTTGTTATACAAAAATTCCAACAAATTTAAATTCATTAAATATTATTACATTCATTCTCAACAAAACAGTAATGAAAATATTAAGTCTCATTATTGTCTCTCTTGTCACTGCAGCAACACTTAGCTGCATCTGTTCACACTTGTGTCAATCCTTTAGATCAACATTCTTTTAGATTTTCTGACAGTTTCGTCTTTTATTTTTTGTTTTATTGAAGCGTTTTGTATGGGGGATGGTCCATTCAGGATAGCAGAAGCTTTTAAGTATAAAATACATGAGAATGTTTTTTATTCACTTTAGGTGAATGTTGGTTGTAGGGGAAAACACAATGTCTGAACATTTGTAGATGTTGTGGCATCACCTACTAGTGAGAGGCTTGACCGTGACCTGCAAAAGTGGGAACACCTTTGAAATCTACCAAACCTGTTCCATGACAAAGATTTGTTGTGACCAAGAAGACTGTTTTACCCTTGATGCAACGTTTGTTGCTTAAAATATGTTATGAAAATTTGTATTTGTTTTTTTTCTCACAGGGCTTAAAAATCATATCCATGGATAAACGTGTGCATCGCCCAACTCCTATGAAGCCTGGCTTCATAAGATATACAACATTACTTTCTGATAATGAAATACAAGATGATGATTTCTACTTCACTAATTCATCTATACCTGATTTTATTCCAAGTACGCAAGAACACAATGCAAAAGTTGTTTATCCTCCTACAGGCAATATTTTTAGTGATGGGATCAATTATCCAGAGCATTCTACAATGGATGTTGATGATTCTCAATTACCTCAGGGGGATATGGCTTCCAAACAAGCAGAGATATTAAAACACCAATCAACTGTCCTTCCCCCACAAAAGGGTAGAACCCGTTGGAGCACTACAGACACACTTGTTCTAATTGAAGCTAAACGAAATGAAAGAGACACTCTCTTCAATGGTGGTCCAAGGAGTAAAGCCATATCATCTACAGAAAAATGGAAAATTGTGCAAAATTATTGTGCCAGTCATGGTGTTGTTCGCACAGTCAACCAATGTCGTGATCGATGGGAACATCTCCAACCTGATTATAAAAGGATTAGAGACTATGAAAAAAACATTCCATCTGGACATAATAGTTACTGGACTATGACAACCCGAGAAAGAACTGAGAAGAAGCTTCCTGCAAAATTCTCTGAAGAACTTTTTGATGCAATGGAGCTAAACTTTGGACATGATCGAGGTATCAATCCTGGGAATATTACCATCGACACTTCTGAGACAAACCATGCAAATTATGAAGATTCTTCTGCTCTAAATGAAAATGATCTATCCAATGAATCTAAAATGCCCAAAGCAGCGTGTGGAAGTCAATCCACAGGAAAAAAAAGAAAAACATCACATAAAACATTAGATATCAAAGACACTATTGTTGAAAACAATAAGTTGGTTATTTCTACTCTACAAATCGCTGAGGAGGGGCGAATGAAGCGTCATGAAAAAGATTGTGCTCTGGTTGAACAACGACATGCAAAAGATTGTACTCTCATTGAACAACGCATGCAAAGGGATGATTTGAATGAAGAGAAGATGATCAAGATTGAAGAGCAAAAGATAAATGTCCAATTGAATTTGGTTTCAGCTCTAAATTCTATTGGGCAGGCCATGTTGAAGATTAGCGAATCATTTAGTAATGATAAATGATTTATCTATTGCACTACTTAGGTTAGGTATAATGTTACCAATCATATATTTTTGTAGCCAATCAAATCTTTTTGTATGACATTTTGTATTAAAGTAAAGGTCACTATGACCAAAGGTCCAAAGACCAAAGTTTCCAAAGTTGTCAAGATTGTTCAAGTTTACAAATATTATCAAGTTTCATTCTTGTTTCCAAACATTGTCATGTTGAATTTGAATAATGTATGAGAGCAGTCCAAGTTATCAAATATATCTTCTTTTGTGCACTATTTACTATTCAGTTTTACCATATATGGATTCCATAATAGTCCAAGAGATATGCCATGACTGTGACTTGATCAGTCTTATGTATATTTCTTTATATTCTGTATCTAGTCCATTGCTATTTGTAGCATCCACTTCTCTCATTTCATATCTAGTCCATTGCTATTTGTAGCATCAAGTTTCATTCTTGTTTCCAAACATTGTCATGTTGAATTTCAATAATGTATGAGAGCAGTCCAAGTTATCAAATATATCTTCTTTTGTGCACTTTTTACTATTCGGTTTTACCATATATGGATTCCATAATAGTCCAAGAGATATGCCATGACTGTGACTTGATCAGTCTTATGTAAAATAGATCTTGTATTCAGCTCAACTTCTGATAAATAGTGAATAGTCTAAATAGATTCCTTCTACCACTGAGATCATTGCTTGTGAATATGTTGCACGCTAGTTAATTATTCGACTACAGACCTGTGAAAGGAGGTCCATTGTTTGTGGCTTGTGATTATTCTCTATTTCATGATGCCTCCTAATATCCTGTTTGTTTGGATGCCTTCTCATCAATCTTATATATGCAACACTTGTCAACACGACCCAGACAATCACCTGATAGAATTGCTAGCGGATGAGATGGTGAAACAAGCCAGACGTATTTGGTGTGAAGACATCAGATTCAGTTTTGAAATTTTCAAAGGGCATATGGTTTGTGTTTGAGAGTGACATGAAAGGCATTCTCAAACAAGTCAAGGTCCCCTGCTGTGTTATTCAGACCAAAAAAGACATGGCAGTCCCCCTTGCTATGTTATTCAGACCAGCAAAGACATGGCATTCCATCTGCCCCATCTCAGCCAACCTTCTAAGATGATTTAGCTTCTCAGGCGCATACTGCAGCCGTAATGCATCTATATATGTATTGTATATATACACTCCTATGTTGAGAGACCTCTCTCATGATGTTTCAAACCTTTCCATGAATATTTGGAACATCTCCATAAAATAATTTCACCAAAACAATTGGTTTTCTAACTCCGCATAGGATTGGAAGAGACCTCCAACAAGACTGTCAGCAAATACTCCTCAGTGCATTGATTTTTTAATTTTTTGCAGTCTCTTGCCCTTTTAAAATGTAGAAGGTTTTTTTTTAAATTAAGCTAACTAGAAACAATTGAAGGTTATTTCTTTGTTGTATGGAGGAAGTCTTGGGAGATTTATAGTTTGGAAGCCTATAATGCATGTAGTATTATGAGATTTGTTTAAGCTTCCATTGCTGGGAAGCACCGCTGATTTGTCCTGGTCAATGCATTTATTAATAGTTTTTAGAATCAGTTATGTAGCATATGGAAAGATTATAACCAAAGTCCATCTTGATGTGCATTTCGATCTAATTATGTTGTTTCTCTACTTTTTCAATGGAATTACTATGCTAACGTGTGCTTTGGATTATTTACTTATTAATTAGATATTGTTGAAAATGAATAAGGGTGGTCTTAAGCTCTGCCACATTTTTCAGGTTTTAGGTCTGCGGAATGGATATCTGCCTCTGCTTGTACCACTTATGATAATGCCCTTGAGATCTTTGATTGTTTTTCTTCTTTTATTGTGAAAGTTTAAATTGACCATAAGAATTTTATGCCATGTTTTATACCATTATTATTTCCTAGACTGATTTGATCTTGACATCGATACTAATTTAACATTCAATTGTGGTGTTGTGTTTTATTTTGCAGGGATCAATTTACAATGAATAATAATTCAAGAGAAGCAATAAAAGTCCTCTTAGCATGTGCATCTACAATTGTTCAATTAGCGTTGCAAATTTGGGTTGATCTACAAGATTCAACTAGTATGTGGCATGTATCAAAGAAGCATAAAATACATTCAACTAAAAGTGTAGCATGTTCAAATGTTCAAATTGAGGATGACGTGAATGTAGAGCTCTATGCCATCACTTCTCAACAAGAAAACATGATCCTTGAAACAGAATTATCAAATTTGCCATGGGGGGTAAGAAATCAAGGCGAATGGTATGTCAAACCACGTTCATTGCATTGGTGGAACCACTACATTTTTAAAGTTAAATATGATGATGAACGTTTTCGCAACATTTTTAGGTTGCCATATGCATTATTTGAATCTTTGTGTGACTCCTTGCGTGAAGACCTTAGTCAAGGTGACATACCATTTTCATTGGCAAATTCAATAAAGGGTAGGGTGTTTCCAGTGGAGAAACAAGTGGCTATCGCGGTTTTACGATTAGCTTCTGGGATGGCAATGATTAATATTAGTGAACTATTTGGTTGTGGAAAGTCAACAGTGGTCAGAGTTGTAAATAAGTTTATTAATGCCATGCATATTCGTTTTCGTAGTCATGTCCAATGGCCAAAGGATAATTATGAAATTGAGCATGTAAAAGAAGGTTTTCGCCAGAAACGAGGCTTTCCAAATTGTTGTGGGGCTATAGATGTAACACATATTGAATTTCAACTTCCACCTAACGAGTGCTCTTCGGATTGGTATGACAGAGATCACAACTACAACATGTCTGTCCAAGTCATTGTTGACAGTAATATGCGTTTCATGGATGTATTCGCTGGGTGGCCTGGTTCTGTTAATGATTCCAGATTGTTGCGGAATTCTTCTTTTTACAAATTATGTGAAGGTGGTGAGAGGTTAAATGGTCGCTCAGTTTCCCTTGGTTTGACACACATGAGAGAGTATATTATTGGTGATGGAGGCTACCCACTACTACCATGGTTAATCACGCCATTTTCAGGTGCTCTAACAAATGAGAAAAGAGAATTTAACTTCAAGTTGTCTTCGACACGTATTGTTGTTGAGTGTGCATTTGGAAGGCTAAAGAGTACGTGGCGAATTTTGCACTCCATGATATGTCAACCTAATTTGAAAATGCTACCAAAAACTATTCTGGTGTGTTGCATTTTACATAATATGTTGTTGGCATTTGATGAGGGCTGCGTTGATCCAATTGACGTCGATGAGAATGAATACAATGTGCCAAACATTGAAGAGGTTCTAGGCGATCCTGTTGCAACACAAGCTCGAGTGGCTTTAATGGAATTTGTCAATGGAAGGAATGACATAACTGAATCAGATGCATAGTTGATGTGTCTGTAGGTCATCTATGTTAGAGAATCTTCATATATATTTGGGTAGTAAACAAATTTTTGTTGTGTGCATCTGATGAGCATTATTGTAAAGGTTCAACACAATTTTTTTTTGGCAATTTTTTTGATCAAATTTGTAGAAGGTAACACTGTCAATCCAGAACCAATTTTCCCATTAAAAGGTGTAGATTTTTTAATGCTTTGGTAAATTAGTTGTGTGTTTCATATTTAAAATATTCTTCTGCAATAATATGTGTGAAGCCTAGATTAATAATTATTTGGTTGTCATGAACCTCAAAACGAATAGAGGGTGTAGTTAAGGTTATTGCTGGTACAGTCATTTTGATATTTGTCATCTTAAATGCGTATCTTAAGTTGACTAGAGACCATATTCTAGGGCATGAAAGTTCTTTTGTTTCTGCAATAAAGAAGAAATACCTGCTTGTTCTAATCAAATTGTAATTATCTTTGTTTGGGAGCTTCTTCATATTGGCTCATGGTTGCTGAAGATTTAGGCACATGATTGTTTAATTTGCTAAAGATGCTATATATATATATATATATAGTTTTAAAAAACATATAGTGTCAGGTAGATTATTTCTTCCTTGTTCTTTCATGGAATCCTGCTGTTTTAAAAAACATATAAGGTCTCTTTTACTTTTTGAGAAATGTGACTAATTATGAGAAAGCAGATACCTAACAAAATGGAAATTTGTTTGTATAGAAAGAAATATTGCAATTTACAGTTGCCTCAAACAGCTAGTTGTCTAACAAAATTTGAATTACTATGCATGGTTAAGTTCAGATTCCAGACCCACCTCTCTTGCTCATCATTTATTCTAAGTCATTTCTTCTTTCTTGAGATTGGAACATTATGATATTTGTAAGCTGATATCAGCTAAATCCCAAACTGAACCCATAAAAATGAACATGGCTCTCATTTAAATAGGAAATGTTCCCCAACACTTTTTTTTGGTTCTTAAATCAAATATGAAGCATGGTACAACAATTGACATGAGTTCAAATTGGTAAAATTGTTAAGGATTTTTTAATTTTATGACAGCCCATGTTCAAATCTAGAAGGGCATTATGAAGGCTGAAATTGGATTTAACACAACATCCAACTTGTTGGGTGTAGATATCGAATGAAATACCACATCTGATTAGTGGGTGTTGAAATTCAATTTGATGGATGCAAAATTGATTGAAATATTGCATCTAACTCACAAAATAGATTCTCCGTTCTACATCTACTTATCTTATTTATTTATCTAGCACTGCAAAGTACTTCAAATTTTCCATGTATCAATTAGAGACATACATTGCTACATTACACTATAGACAAAACTTAAAGACATCTATTATTGGGATCCCTATTTGACAGCTGAAACAAATAATAAAATGTCACCTTGCATCCAACAAAAGTCAATAATACTGTACAGCCCTCCAGACTTTCAACAAAGATGCCCTTTTGATAGAAGAACCCAGAAGTTGAACAAATAAGGCAGTATAAAGAGCATTTACAGTAATTCAAATCCTAGCTGTAAATGCAAATCAATTTACACAAAAGTAACCTACATTTATCTGACAAGAAAAAAATGAAGAAATGTCTTCAACCAAACTACAATCTGACACTCTCAAATGTACATGTAACGAACTATGATAGCATACAATTTTTGGGTCCAAGGTGTTTTGGTGCTTCTTACATATTTTTATCCCTGCTGAATCATGTTGCACATAGTTAAACAAGATATTTTTATGTTTTTATGTCAACTAGGGGAATGCAATATTTGGCGAGTTTTTCTCTCTAAAGTTTTTTGGGCACCTTTTATTTCTCCAAGCCAATATTCGTTGCATAGAGATCAGTGATTATTTGAATTTTTTGCCATTTCTACCAACCACAAATTTCATCTTGCTTCACAGAAAATTGCACATCAGATCAAGTGATATCAAACTGGATTCATAGCTGGCTGGTGTAGCTAGATCTGTAACAGCCAGGGGTCTCAATAAATCTCCGATTTCTGAGATCAAGAATGCTATTGTTTATAAGATGCTATGTCGGACCTGTATGGAAAATCCAGATCTCTTCCCCTGGCGCTCAGTAAGTCACGCTGCTAAAAATTTATGCATTCCATGGGACCGCTGCACTGCTAATTGCTCCTATTTTTTCTCTGCAGCACCTGCTAAAAACTTTGCATTCCATAGGACCGTTGCGCTGCAAATTTCTCCTATTTTTACTCTGCAGCACCTGCTAAAAACATTTGCATTGCCCCCTACATGGGACCTTCATTCCAAGAACTATAACGCATAAAATACCATTCTCATCGAACAAACTTTCCCTGGCCCTGGAACATCTCAAGATACCCCAAGCTTCTCAAATGGCTGTTGCCATGAATGAGACTTTGCAAGAATGCGAGCGTCTTACCGTAAACGGGGAAACCAAAGTCTGTGCAGATTCATTAGAATCCATGATAGACTACACCACCTCCAAACTTGGAACCAATCATGTGAATGTTTTAGCATTAGATGTTAATTTAGAGTTCAAAATCAGCTAAGCAGCAGCAGCAACAATATACTGTGGTTGCTTTTACCATTTCAGACCCAATTATATGCTGCCACAGGACAACATATGCATACGCTGTTTATTACTGTCATAAACTGGAAAAGACGAGGGCGCTGCAAGTTTCTTTGAAGGGCGAAGATGGCAGCAGTGCACAAGGAGTGGGTGTGTGCCACGCAGACACTAGGGGCTGGAATCCTGAAAACCTGTTCCTCAAGGTCCTCAATGTGAAACCCGGTGGGCCCGCAGTCTGCCATTTCATCACGCAACATGTCATTCTATGGGTTTCTCAGCTAACATTGGGTGCATGGTATTTGTAATAATTTCCTGAGGATATGTAGAGTTGTTGGAGGAACTTCAGTAGCGTCCTTACAACAATTTCAAAATGTATTGAACATGTATATTTAATATGGATATAAGTAAGGTAATAAATATACGAATCTATTAATTAATTGATTATTATGTTAGTGAGAAGTCCACCTCTAATGGAATTAGTTTTTTCTCTAGTAGAAACAATTCCAAAATACATAGAGGGAATATATGTATTCACATATGTATTGTAGGCAAGACTACCAAATTTAAATGGAATTAGTTTTTTCCCTAGTAGAAACAATTCCAAAATACATAGAGCCCTCATCACTAACAAATATCCATATTTAATCCAACTCTGGTTCATGGTCAACTTGTTCATATTATCTACATTAAAAAATAAATCCACACTAACTAAAAAGTTTGATATGTCATAATTATAATAAAGATGGAATCTAGAATTAGAATTTGAGTTTATTAGTTTATAAGACCTTTATTAATTAGTCCAAATTCCAATATATTTCCAAAATATTGCATTTGTTGTCGTCTAAAGCACCATAAGTTTTCAAATATATTTATTTAGATAAAATTAATATTTATGTTAACAACCAACTAGTCAAGGGATTTTTAAACTAAAAATTATAAACATTTATTACTCATTAATAATAATTTATTAAATAAGATACTAAGATTATTAACTAATATAATATATAAAGTCTATTCAATGCTCCTGATTTACCAAATTCATAGCAAACCCAAACTTACACCTCTTGGTTGTGAGTTTTATTCCTATGGTTTCATAAAAACAATTCTTGTGCCTCACTTTTGGTCCATATGTTGTGAATCAAAATCGACAGCATTATTTTACAACTGAGAGAAGACTCGAACGAGCAACTTGTGCTTACAATATTTACTACTTGCTTGAAAAAGTTTTCAATACATGTTCCATAAACATTTAAAATTGGGTTGCTTAAATGTTGTTTTAAGTCTTAAAAAATTTCAATGCTCGAAAAAGAATCGATCATTAAACCTATTGTTGTGCTAATAACCCTTGTTTCTCCCTTGACAACGGAAGCCACACAATACAAATATTAAACCAACCTCCAATCCAGTGAATGTGAAACGAAGAACCCTAACTCGATTCGACTAGTGGGTAAGTGTGACTTTTTGGTTTCTGCCTGTGTGTTGTTTTTAGATGTGAGAGGAGCTTCCGGTGAATTGGGAGGGGTTGTTCTATTATGTTAATTTTGAAAATCTACATTGTTGATGAGGTGAAATCAAAGCAATGAATTTCGTTGGATTGAAAATTAACACAATGATAATCATATAAAAAATTTGGGAGGAGTGGTATCATAAACCATAATATACTCAAATCGTAAGCCTAAAGAATAAAAAAATAAAGATTGTAATGATTACATATAATCAAAAAAAGTTTTAAAACCAATGACCAACAACACATACCAATGTACAAAGCATTATGCAACAATAGGGAACATTATAGATGGTAGAGAAAGATGATAAGGACTATCCAGATTTTTCTCTAGCCATACTACCATCAATTGGATCTATTATGTCAAATGTGGGATCCCAACCGTCATTCTTTTATCCTTGTTCCTTAGAATTCCCAGATGGAAAAATAACAAGATGCAAATGGGAGAATTTGTTTCGATAGGGTGCCACATAGGCTCCACACCTACCACCATTGCTACAACATCTACCACACTCCTCTGTCATGTTAAATATGTCAAGGGACGACTGATGAGAGCAAGGTGAAAATATTTGTAGACCTCCAAAGTGATAGTGCCCTTGAAATCCTCTATCATGGCCTTGAGAAGGTGAATGGTGACAAGGAAAAATACGAGGCGCCTGAATAATAATAGAGGGAGAATTACCCCAATGGTCCAGGAGGGTTTGGAGGTCCTCCAACTATAGACAAACCTTCTCAACCTAGACCTAATCTCAAGCATAACAATTAACATAAAAACAACTTTATTAGTTATGGAAAAAATTATCCATAGATAATTTATGAAGGACATCATGTTTCTATTTTTTCAAATATGAAAGAGAATATTAACATGAAAAATATCCAAATTTGGTTGTACTTTGTAGGCAACATAGCCAAATCCCCTAATACGACCATTTTCCAGGTGAAGAATTCTTGAAGGGTTGAAATAGGGTACAAATTCATTTCCACACAGAATGTGCATGAGGGGACAACCAAAATAAACAATTGATAGTATCAATTTGGTGGCATGAAGCAAAAATGGGATTTGCAACCCATATATGTTTCAACGTATGTCCTATAGGAAAATCCTAGTAAAGAATACACTAAAGGAAGTGAGATTTTTGGGTTCAATAATGGTTTTTCAAAGATATGAAAAGTACTTGGCTTAAGTAGCGTATAGATATCTCAATTGCCAACGGTAATTGACAGTATAAGTCTAGATATGTTAAGGGGATTGAATTTGATAACCAAGTCAAGGTTTAATGTTTCAAAATACGGGGATCAAAATTGGCCAATTTCCTCCCTCCACTAGGGAGATCTAGAGAGAATCCTAATTTTATGAAGGATCTCATCAAGTAAGGCACTTTGGATTTTAGCATTAGACTTTGCATCTTAATTTTTGAGTTAAAATTTTTCCTTGAGAATATTCCAAGTCATCCAATTGTGAGTGACCTTGAAAAACATCTCACAAATAATCTTGGTTCCCTTTTTAAACAACCTAAGTTTCTTAATCCAAAAAATCATAGCAAATGAGAAATTATGAAAAATGAGAGCATGCAGACCACCAAAGAGAATGGGAGATAAAGGATAAAATAGTTCTGAAACCATCTCCATTCTAAATGAGGTTGGCTATTCATGTTGTTTGATGTGTCGTTAAAGGAGAGGTCACAATTCACATTATAAGCTTGGACTGAGAAAATATTTTCTCATATCTCTTATCTTGAGTATTTTCCAAAAGAAATTATCTTAATTTATATGAAAGTAAAAAATCTATAAATATCCACTCAAACGCCTATATTATATGGTCACAAAACTATTTTGTCGTGACATAATATGTATTCTATAATTTCCCCACAATCAATAAATAGAACCTTTTGCTCTTGACTTTCAAGACCTTGAGCTTCCTTTGAGCGACACCCCAAATAGTGTGATTTAGAACATTTGGTTGGAAAGGAAAAATGGAGGGATTTTTTAACTAATATAATATTAATTACATTTGGTGTAATTAATATTTATTTTAATATCCAACTAGTGAAGGGATTTTTTAACTCAAAAATTAAAGACATTTATGACTCGTTAATAATAATTTATGAGTTACCAAATTCGTAGCAAATCCAAACTAGGGTTACACAACCTGGTCATGAGTTTTATTCTTACGATTACAAAAACAAAAAGCTTGCACCTATCTTTTGGATCATCTATTATGAATCAAATTGGCAACTTTATTTTACAATTATGAGAAGACTACTTTCTTGAAAAGTTTTTTAGTACACGTCCTTGTAAATTTTTTTGGTTTCTGTCGACGTGCTATTTTCAGGCGTGAGAGGAGCTTCGAACAAATTGGGAGGGGATCTTTATCACAATAAACAACTTATCTGCTAATAAATTTATTAACACTAAGTTTTAATTGTAAGAAAAAATGATTGAAGAAAATATAACGTCACACTTTGTCATAATAACATAAACTCAACAAAGTCTTAAAATTTAAGTGTTATAATCATTTTTTTTAAATGGAAATTTTTACTTGAGTTTTTTAATTTTATTAACATCTTGAATAAAAAATGTTAGATATCAACTACTTTCTTAATTGACAATTCTTTAGTTAACTTATTGTACAATATTAGGTTATTTTTATAGAAATGGTTAACTCCTATATTTATATATCAAAACATATTAAAATGAAAGTATTCCTTCTATTTTATCATTTTAAAATGAAATTAATAAACCAATCACATAATTATGAGAAATTGAATGTGCACCCAATTTTCTTTTATTATTTTGTTATTTGAAATTTGTAGACCTTTTTATTATGTCTATTTTGACAAACTACATTATTGATTAGGTGAAATGAAAGCAAGGAATTTCTTTGGATTAAAAAGTGATTTTCTATTAATAATACATAATAATATAACGATAATCATACAAAAAACTAGGTGGAGTGGTATCATAACCCATAATATACTCACATCGTAAGCCTCATGAATACAAAATTAAAGTTTGTAATGATTACATATAATCAATGAAAAGTTTTTCAATAAAAAACGTTTTAAAAACAATGACCAACAACAACAAAAATACCAATGCATAGAGCATTAAACAACAATAGGGAGCATTACAGATGGTAGAGGAAGAGGATAAGGACTATCAGGGTTTTGCTCTAGTTATACTACCATTAGGTGGATATATTATGTCAAGTATAAGATCCCAACCTTCATCTTTTATCCTTATTCTTTAGGAATCTCAGATGGAAAAATAACAAGATGCAAATGGGAGAATTTGTATCAATAGGGTACCATATAGGCTTTACACCCACCACCATTATTGCAACATCTACTAGACACTCCTCTGCCATGTTGAATATGTCAGGAGAGGGTCGATGAGAGTAAGGTGAAAAGATTTATTGATCTTCAAAGTGACAATGCCCCTAAAATCCTTGGTCATGGCCTTGAGAAGGTGAATGACGGCAAGGAAAACATGAGGCACTCTAATAATAACACATGGAGCATTACCCCAATGGTCTAGGAGGGTTTGGAGGTCTTCCAACTCTAGACAAACCTTCTCAACCTAGACCTAATATCAAACATAACATTTAAAATAAAAACAAATTTATTAGTTATGGAAAAAATTATCCATAGATAATTTATGAAGGACATTGTGATTCTATTTTTTCAAATATGAAAGAGAATACTGGCATGAAAAAGATCCAAATTTGGTTGTACTTTGTAGGAAACAGAGCCAAATACCCTAATAAGACCATTTTCTAGGTGAAGAATTCTAGAAGTGTTGGTTTAAATAGGGTACAAATTAATTTCCATGCAAAATGTGCATGAGGGAACAATAAAAATAAAAAATTGATAGTATCAATTTGGTAACATGAAGTGAAAATGGGATTCACAACTCCTATATGTTTTAACATATGTCCTATAGGAAAATCCTACTAAAGAATACACTAAGGGAAGTGAGATTTTGTGTTCAACAATGGTTTTCCAAAGATAGGAAAAGCATTTACTTCAAGTAGAGTCTAGAGATCTCAATCTCAATTTCCAATGGCAATTGAGAGTATACGTCTAGAAATTTTGAGGAGATTGAATTTGATAACCAAGTCAAGGTTTAATGTGTCAAAAGAAGGGGATCACAATTTGCCAATTTCACTCCCTCCATAGGGAAATCTAGAGAGTATCCTAATTTTATGAAGGAACTCATCAAGTATGACACTTTGGATTTTAGTATTAGGCTCTGCATTCTCATTTTTGAGCTAAAATTCATCCTTGAGAATATTGCAAGTTATCAAAAATGAATGAACTTGCAAATTAACATCTCAAAAATAATCTTGGTTCCCTTTTAAACAACCCAAGTTTCTTAATCCAAGAAATCATAACAAATGATAAATACAAAAAATTGAGAGCATGGAGACCACCAAAGAGAATCAGATTTAAAGGATAAAGTATTCCTAAAACCATCTCCAATCCAAATGAGGTTGGCTATTTATATTGTTTGATGTCTAATTAAAAGAAAGGTCACAATTGACATTATAAAATTGGAGTGAGGAAACATTGTCTAATCTCTCTTATCTTGAGTATTTTCCAAAATAAATCATCTTAATTTATATGAAAGTAAAAAGCTTTAAATATCCACCGAAATTCCTATATGATATGGTCATAAAACTATTTTGTCGTGCCATAATATGTATTATATAATTTCTTCATAGATTTGGTTCACGTTGAGAATCAAGCTCAACACCCTGTTAACATGAACCCACATGAGATAATGCTCCTAGCCTAAAAAATATTTATTGAGCATATAGTCGGCCACAAAGTCCACTCGCCTATAAAGATGATTATTTAATGGATTGCAGTCACAGTAAAATCATACTTAATCAGCTGCATTAAATGTACACTATAGATAACCACATGTGGAAGTCAATCTCCCTTGCTTCTCCTCCCTCCAAATGGCGTTGCAACATTCAACATAAAGAGTACAACTATGCATGTCAGGTTACAAATTCCTATATAAGAAATGAAGAGCCTAGAGGGACAAGCATTAATAGTCTTCTAGGGACAAAATGTGACACAATGAATACGTTTTCATAGATGAAATGAGCTTCATGGGCCCAAAATTGCTTAACAATATAAACCTAGTGTTGTGTGAGGCCTTCCCTCGAGAAAATAAAAAATACTTTAGGGGATATTCTATTATATTAGTGGGAGACTTATGGTACCTTCCTCCCATGAAATACATATGAATGTATACAGGCAATTCAATTGGCCACACTCTTTGGTAAAACATTTTACATAGTCATAGCATTGGACAGTAATTTCCATCAACAGGGACTCAACACCCAACAATTGCTATTCAGACACTTGTTATCCAATATAAAAAATGAAGAACCAACACCAGATGAATGGAATCTTCTCGTGTCAAGAACATACTTACACATGTTAGTGGAAGAAAAAGAGATCTTTAAAGGGTTCAAACATCTATATGCAACAAACAATATGGATACACTACACAACAAGTGGAAGCTCAGGGTGCTTCACGCTTTCGTTTCACTAATCATAGCCAAACATCTAGGTCAAATTGGTCCTGCCCAGAAATCAATGGAACTCAAATTGAGAGAAATCTTATTTTGTGCATAATACAAGAAATTATGCTAACAACCAACATATGGGAGTAAATATGGTTGGTTGATGGGGCCGTCGATCAAGTTTTTCATGTCATCTACCATCCAAAGTTGAATCTCTCCAGCTTGCAGTTGTTTGTAGTTGTTGACTTCAATAACTAAACTAGACCACCATGAGACCCACAAAATGGCACACACTTGCCAATACCTGTTTTAACACATGGCAATCGTTAACAACTACCACTCAAAATGGCGTGGGATATTTCAATAAATAAATCACATGGCATAACATTGGATAAGGAAACAATAGATATTGGGAATAGTGAAGGCTAGGTGTTAACATTCATAACATCATCATGAGTGCACTCGTAAATAGACTTGGACATCTCCTCTGGCATTTACATTTGATCACTATAGCCACATGTCCAAATCATTTCATGTATCACAAGGAAAAATGAGGAAAGGTACTTTTGCTCGATATGACATCCTTGCTTTCTTCAAAACATGTAACATCATGAATATACCAAGATTGCCTTAACCTACTCTTTTTGACATTATTTTCATCTCTCCATTCACATCCATCATCATCCACAACATTACATTTCTAAAGAAAATTGAATTTGAATCCCATCTGACATTCTTCTTGCACCTCAAGTGCAATTACTAATTAATAAAAATTACATCTAATCATGCTTTCAAAGTAGTTGAAAGCTCAACACACGAGCATATTCTTGAGCTAAAAAATAAAGTGAGGTTGACATTAGGTTAGTAGGTGGCCCCAATAGAAAAGACACCTCCAATAGAAAAAAATGAAACATTGATCAAGATCACAATAAGCCACATTTTTACAAAATACTAATATGTAAATTAAAGTTTAAATTATAAAATAATTTAAAATGGCACCACCACCACTATTTTGAAAATCATAACAAAATAGACAGAGGTAGTAAAAAAAAAAAAAAAACAATGAAGGCTACGTATACAATTCAAGCAAAAATATAAGTGTATTCACTTGTAAGCATATCAATTGTTGAATTTGTAATCCCAACCACTTGCATTATATGCATAGCCCTCAAACTCTAACCTTGTTCATGTGCCATCCCAAGGAAATTTGGGCCCACCTTCTCTAGGATTTTGTAGTCAGTTATTAATTAATGAAGTAAGTCAAATTAATCACAATTAGGTGTGTAGGGAATTCGATGAATTCTCAGGGAGGATCTATATATAGAAGCATGTTTAAGTTGTTTTGTATCAAGAAAGCTATTAGTGAATCCCACTAACAAACCCACCTAACCACTGGAAATGCTCACTAGTGGTCTTGACCACTACTACTAGCACTATTTATTTCTGGTCGCCTTCATTTTATTGATCATTTTTCCATGTGGACATGTTTTAATGATCAAACTACAGTCAAGAATTCTAGGTTATCTTATAGAAAAAATAACCTAAAGACATCTATATAAACAAAATACAAACACATGTGTCTCTCTCATATCTACACAACACAAGGAGACATTTTCAATTCACATGAGTAGTTGATCACACACAAGAATAGTTAATTTCACTAAGCCATATTATAAATTATGCACACTAAGTCCATAATGGAGTTCTCAAATATTTGTGCTAAAATAAGGATTCATTTGTATGCATTGATTAAACATTTAAGAGAGAATTTTGATGTTTCTCTTGGGTTGGGACCACAAGGGATTCACAAACCAAAGCATTACCTTCATGTGAGTTCGTATTGGGCTTTTAAATATTAGTCAAAATGGACACAATATATTGCCCCATATTAAGGGTTACAAGGGGTTAAAACATAAAGGTTTTTAAAAAAGAATTAGGGGTAGGGTATGTGGATTAGGAGGGAGGTGGATTAGTTGTGGGATAGATGAAGAAATCCTAAATTTATATATCATTTTTATTGTGTTTTTTCGAAGTAGCACTATGGTTTTAGAGTTCAACATGTTTTTTTCCAAAGTAATAGCTCTACATAACTCTCAAAAGTTGGGACATCCTTCATAGTATCATTGTTAAGGTATATTGCTCATCATTTGATTTTAAAAAATTAGGATAATAGATGTCGTGAAGATTAAAAAATTTACTAATAATAATGCAACCACAATAATCTTTCACATTACTATATAACAAAGTTTGATTAGGGTGACAATTGTAGATAGAAAATAAAGAAGAGCGACACCAAATTATACATATTAAGAGTTTGTGCTTTTTGAGTCCAATATAAATTTCACTCAAGATTTTAATTGGAAATATAATTAAATTTTGTTAAAATGGAAGATGTTGATTCCAACATTGAAGAGGTGGAAATAAAAAGGGGTATAAAAAAAGTTATAGGGAAAATTGATAGTTTGAATATATCATAACAATCACGGGGTATTTAATGATTGACAGGCAGAACAGTGTTTAAATCATAGGAAGACTTAGGATCTCATTTAGAAATAAGGGTCATTAATTTAAGTATCCTATAAAAAAAATACACGGAAAACGCATAAATTATTACATAGTAACGCCCTTGTAGTTGAGACGAAAAATAACATAAAAAACACGAGTCCTAATTTTGTTGTTCATTTTGGAAAGAGTTACTCCCGTTGCCATGTTTTGTTGTAACAAGATGATAAAGATAGTAGAGATGTGGTGTATCTCTCAATAAATCACCATGAAGGATGCTTAAGGAAGTAGGTTGAGATATAAAAACTTCTTACCACGCTATTTTCTTACACCTAACAATGTTGTGAATGGATCTGCCATTCACGTTCAAATTTAGTGGGCATAGAAACTAAAATCGAGGAAGTTTGTCATAACTTTAAAATAAGTGCATGAGTCAGCGTATTAGCCATAAATTTTTCCTTATTTTAGTGCCCTAAGTTATAACACACAAAGTTGTGCCAACACTGCATGAATTTTCGCGAATTTTGAATGTTATAGTCCGGAGAATGATAGATTTGGTCCATCGACCAAGTATCTCACCATTAACTTAAACAAACAAGGGCCGCGTTGCCACAAAAGTACCAACCTTAAGTTCCTGTTGCAATAGAAAGAGTTAACAAATTTTGTTATAGATAGTATTCATATTTGAAAGATTAAAGGTATGTTACAATCGTTTTGGTCTATTGAGTAAAATTGTGATATAAATATTATAGCCTCACAGCAACATTTGACAAGCCACTTATTAAATCTTCAAGTAATAATCTAAATATTGCTAGAACATAATTGTATTTCTTATCTAAAGGGTGCCAATTGATAGTTTTGTCATAATAATCTTGACATAAGTTAAGCTTTTAAGGCTGCAATTATGATATTTTTTAATAGAATGTAAGTCCCAATGGTCAGAGGGTGTACAAATTGACCTCTTTCCTGATGTCATGAGTGGCAACAATAGCGGTATCCTGTAGTTATTAGGGAGTCTATTTGTGGAAAATATGAGTGAAGAATTACTACCACTACCATTACAGATCGTAAAACATGGACAAAAGGATTGTAATTTGAATTGCTAGATAATGCAAAAGATCAGTTCATTTGACACCCTCTTCTGTGCTTAATTCATATATCAACTCCTTGGAAACTCTATTAAATTACATGTATTTGCAATTTTCTATTCTTGTAAAGCGTATGGGATTGTTTTCATCAACTTGAATATATTTGCACCAAAGAATCCAAGTTTAATACTATTTTTTTCGCTTAATCAATTGTTTAATTACTTTTTGATGATAATTATTTCTCAAGTGTGTCTGTAACTTTATAAAAAACTGCTCAAGTTTGGACACTAAAGTGATGAATATAATTATTTGCACAAGATTTCCTGAGATATTCACTGTAAATTTTCTTCCAAATAATGGTGGAAATGAATATTAAGTTTCAGGTGGGCAGGAAAACCCAGCGTCCCTTATTTCAAAGCAAAAAACTGAATCCTATTATATATTTTTCCTGAAACAGATTTGAATTGTAATCATGGAAAATTTTTAATATAAATAAAATAGAAGTGAAAATCCCTCCGTAAAAAAAACAATCTTAGATGTCAGAGCAGTAATTCTTCCATAAAAGGGCTATATAATTATTTTAAAAAGTAGATTTCAAATTACTTCGAATTTGAGCCATTCCTGAATTTTTAATGACAAAATTAATAGGGGAAAAGCAAGTAATTTTTTTTAAAACCAAATAGTTCTCTTTTCACAAGCCAAAAATACATCTTTAAAAATACAAGAAATAACGCATCAGATAGAGCGCAAACACAAACTGCAGAGTAAACCGAATTTTCTTGTTCTTAATAATAAATTTAACGATCCATATGAGCTCTTGGCTTACAACAGTATGAACAGATCGTATGAGCCCTGCTAGGAAGAAGTTTTAAACCGGGTTTATCAACAACTTGAGTGGTTTGCCAATCAACCTTGTGCCACGGGTTACTGGTGTCCTGCTTTCATGCTTTCTGTCTGATCCATTCTCAAGTACACTGCTTTCTTCCATGTATCCTCCTTAAACTTAGATTTTAAAGCCGAAACAAAGTTTCTCATTCCCATATATACTAATCCTGAAACATTTACAACATCACCCAGAAATAGACAGAAACTTAATCAGTCTATAAACCATTCCCTTGCAAGCCAAAAATTCTTTTTTGTAAAAAACAAGAAACTGGTGTATGTGTTTAGGTAAGACAAGAAACAAAAAAAAAATTTTATAGGCAAAGGAAGAGGCATTTTATTCAGGATTAAATAGGAGTTCCACTCCACCTTATAAGTGATGAATATAATAGTTTCGCATCAGAGATACATACAAACAATGATTAAAACAAAAACATTGACCCAGCAGGAAGATAACCAACCGCCGTTTCTACGATTGCAGATGTGGAACTTGGTCAAGAGAAGAATCCCTGGGAATTTGGATTAGAGTGCGTGATGAAAGCCCCCAATGCCAAACAAACCTAATGTCTCAGCCTTGCGCAACCAATTGTCCTAAATGAAAATCCACCTTGGCTTTGGGCCGCCGCAACAACAATCAACGTCAGTCTGACATTGTAAGAGGAAACCACAAAAAACTTTAGAACAAACAGGTGATAATCTCCCGGGAGAATAGGACATAAGACTTGGCAATTCAGGGAATAATCAATTTGAACACTCAATGAGGACATACAATAATACACAAATGTTTAGAGTAGCCCAACAATCTGCAAAAAAAAAATTGTAAAAACAAAACTAGAGACACACAAATGTATTCTACACCCAATCCATGCAAATAATAGCGCAAGGCAAAAACATAATGTGTTACGAAAAAAATGATGTTCCATGAATCGATACATACAATTAAGTGTGATGGTAGTTGGTTATTGGGGTTTTATGACACTTTTGTGTGAAGCATTAATTTATATCTGCGAGGATCTATAAAACAGATGTTTATCCTATGTTTGGATAGAAACTATTTTAATGAATGGGATATGTTGTACAAAGTGGTAAGAATTTAATTAACATGTTTGATACTACATTTAAATTATGAGTAATATAGATATTCTTTTATATATTTATATTTTGTGAAATAAGTTGGATATCTCGATTTTTGGCGTTTTTTATTTTTAATTTTTCACATAGCATTTATTAATAATTCTATTATCTTCTCATCAATTTCTCGTTGACTAGTGAAAATTGGTATTCATCTAGCTACAAGATTGTGTTGGGCTTGAAAAAATGTTTCCACACAAAAAATAGTTCTAAATAGATATTATAAAAATGATCGAGTTCTCTAAGGATAATTGCTTAACAAAAAATTAAAAGACAATTTATGACTCGTTAATAATAATTTATGAGTTACCAAATTCGTAGCAAATCCAAACTAGGGTTACACAACCTGGTCATGAGTTTTATTCTTACGATTACAAAAACAAAAAGCTTGCACCTATCTTTTGGATCATCTATTATGAATCAAATTGGCAACTTTATTTTACAATTATGAGAAGACTACTTTCTTGAAAAGTTTTTTAGTACACGTCCTTGTAAATTTTTTTGGTTTCTGTCGACGTGCTATTTTCAGGCGTGAGAGGAGCTTCGAACAAATTGGGAGGGGATCTTTATCACAATAAACAACTTATCTGCCTAATAAATTTATTAACACTAAGTTTTAATTGTAAGAAAAATGATTGAAGAAAATATAACGTCACACTTTGTCATAATAACATAAACTCAACAAAGTCTTAAAATTTAAGTGTTATAATCATTTTTTTTAAATGGAAATTTTTACTTGAGTTTTTTAATTTTATTAACATCTTGAATAAAAAATGTTAGATATCAACTACTTTCTTAATTGACAATTCTTTAGTTAACTTATTGTACAATATTAGGTTATTTTTATAGAAATGGTTAACTCCTATATTTATATATCAAAACATATTAAATGAAGTATTCCTTCTATTTTATCATTTTAAAATGAAATTAATAAACCAATCACATAATTATGAGAAATTGAATGTGCACCCAATTTTCTTTTATTATTTTGTTATTTGAAATTTGTAGACCTTTTTATTATGTCTATTTTGACAAACTACATTATTGATTAGGTGAAATGAAAGCAAGGAATTTCTTTGGATTAAAAAGTGATTTTCTATTAATAATACATAATAATATAACGATAATCATACAAAAAACTAGGTGGAGTGTATCATAACCCATAATATACTCACATCGTAAGCCTCATGAATACAAAATTAAAGTTTGTAATGATTACATATAATCAATGAAAAGTTTTTCAATAAAAAACGTTTTAAAAACAATGACCAACAACAACAAAAATACCAATGCATAGAGCATTAAACAACAATAGGGAGCATTACAGATGGTAGAGGAAGAGGATAAGGACTATCATGATTTTGCTCTAGTTATACTACCATTAGGTGGATATATTATGTCAAGTATAAGATCCCAACCTTCATCTTTTATCCTTATTCTTTAGGAATCTCAGATGGAAAAATAACAAGATGCAAATGGGAGAATTTGTATCAATAGGGTACCATATAGGCTTTACACCCACCACCATTATTGCAACATCTACTAGACACTCCTCTGCCATGTTGAATATGTCAGGAGAGGGTCGATGAGAGTAAGGTGAAAAGATTTATTGATCTTCAAAGTGACAATGCCCCTAAAATCCTTGGTCATGGCCTTGAGAAGGTGAATGACGGCAAGGAAAACATGAGGCACTCTAATAATAACACATGGAGCATTACCCCAATGGTCTAGGAGGGTTTGGAGGTCTTCCAACTCTAGACAAACCTTCTCAACCTAGACCTAATATCAAACATAACATTTAAAATAAAACAAATTTATTAGTTATGGAAAAAAATTATCCATAGATAATTTATGAAGGACATTGTGATTCTATTTTTTCAAATATGAAAGAGAATACTGGCATGAAAAAGATCCAAATTTGGTTGTACTTTGTAGGAAACAGAGCCAAATACCCTAATAAGACCATTTTCTAGGTGAAGAATTCTGGAAGTGTTGGTTTAAATAGGGTACAAATTAATTTCCACGCAAAATGTGCATGAGGGAACAATAAAAATAAAAAATTGATAGTATCAATTTGGTAACATGAAGTGAAAATGGGATTCACAACTCCTATATGTTTTAACATATGTCCTATAGGAAAATCCTACTAAAGAATACACTAAGGGAAGTGAGATTTTGTGTTCAACAATGGTTTTCCAAAGATAGGAAAAGCATTTACTTCAAGTAGAGTCTAGAGATCTCAATCTCAATTTCCAATGGCAATTGAGAGTATACGTCTAGAAATTTTGAGGAGATTGAATTTGATAACCAAGTC
Source organism: Taxus chinensis (assembly GCA_019776745.2). Lineage (NCBI taxonomy): Eukaryota > Viridiplantae > Streptophyta > Pinopsida > Cupressales > Taxaceae > Taxus > Taxus chinensis. Next base: position 17,758,858 of record CM034150.1, read on the forward strand.
AAGGTTTAATGTGTCAAAAGAAGGGGATCACAATTTGCCAATTTCACTCCCTCCATAGGGAAATCTAGAGAGTATCCTAATTTTATGAAGGAACTCATCAAGTATGACACTTTGGATTTTAGTATTAGGCTCTGCATTCTCATTTTTGAGCTAAAATTCATCCTTGAGAATATTGCAAGTTATCAAAAATGAATGAACTTGCAAATTAACATCTCAAAAATAATCTTGGTTCCCTTTTAAACAACCCAAGTTTCTTAATCCAAGAAATCATAACAAATGATAAATACAAAAAATTGAGAGCATGGAGACCACCAAAGAGAATCAGATTTAAAGGATAAAGTATTCCTAAAACCATCTCCAATCCAAATGAGGTTGGCTATTTATATTGTTTGATGTCTAATTAAAAGAAAGGTCACAATTGACATTATAAAATTGGAGTGAGGAAACATTGTCTAATCTCTCTTATCTTGAGTATTTTCCAAAATAAATCATCTTAATTTATATGAAAGTAAAAAGCTTTAAATATCCACCGAAATTCCTATATGATATGGTCATAAAACTATTTTGTCGTGCCATAATATGTATTATATAATTTCTTCATAGATTTGGTTCATGTTGAGAATCAAGCTCAACACCCTGTTAACATGAACCCACATGAGATAATGCTCCTAGCCTAAAAAATATTTATTGAGCATATAGTCGGCCACAAAGTCCACTCGCCTATAAAGATGATTATTTAATGGATTGCAGTCACAGTAAAATCATACTTAATCAGCTGCATTAAATGTACACTATAGATAACCACATGTGGAAGTCAATCTCCCTTGCTTCTCCTCCCTCCAAATGGCATTGCAACATTCAACATAAAGAGTACAACTATGCATGTCAGGTTACAAATTCCTATATAAGAAATGAAGAGCCTAGAGGGACAAGCATTAATAGTCTTCTAGGGACAAAATGTGACACAATGAATACGTTTTCATAGATGAAATGAGCTTCATGGGCCCAAAATTGCTTAACAATATAAACCTAGTGTTGTGTGAGGCCTTCCCTCGAGAAAATAAAAAATACTTTAGGGGATATTCTATTATATTAGTGGGAGACTTATGGTACCTTCCTCCCATGAAATACATATGAATGTATACAGGCAATTCAATTGGCCACACTCTTTGGTAAAACATTTTACATAGTCATAGCATTGGACAGTAATTTCCATCAACAGGGACTCAACACCCAACAATTGCTATTCAGACACTTGTTATCCAATATAAAAAATGAAGAACCAACACCAGATGAATGGAATCTTCTCGTGTCAAGAACATACTTACACATGTTAGTGGAAGAAAAAGAGATCTTTAAAGGGTTCAAACATCTATATGCAACAAACAATATGGATACACTACACAACAAGTGGAAGCTCAGGGTGCTTCACGCTTTCGTTTCACTAATCATAGCCAAACATCTAGGTCAAATTGGTCCTACCCAGAAATCAATGGAACTCAAATTGAGAGAAATCTTATTTTGTGCATAATACAAGAAATTATGCTAACAACCAACATATGGGAGTAAATATGGTTGGTTGATGGGGCCGTCGATCAAGTTTTTCATGTCATCTACCATCCAAAGTTGAATCTCTCCAGCTTGCAGTTGTTTGTAGTTGTTGACTTCAATAACTAAACTAGACCACCATGAGACCCACAAAATGGCACACACTTGCCAATACCTGTTTTAACACATGGCAATCGTTAACAACTACCACTCAAAATGGCGTGGGATATTTCAATAAATAAATCACATGGCATAACATTGGATAAGGAAACAATAGATATTGGGAATAGTGAAGGCTAGGTGTTAACATTCATAACATCATCATGAGTGCACTCGTAAATAGACTTGGACATCTCCTCTGGCATTTACATTTGATCACTATAGCCACATGTCCAAATCATTTCATGTATCACAAGGAAAAATGAGGAAAGGTACTTTTGCTCGATATGACATCCTCGCCTTCTTCAAAACATGTAACATCATGAATATACCAAGATTGCCTTAACCTACTCTTTTTGACATTATTTTCATCTCTCCATTCACATCCATCATCATCCACAACATTACATTTCTAAAGAAAATTGAATTTGAATCCCATCTGACATTTCTTGCACCTCAAGTGCAATTACTAATTAATAAAATTACATCTAATCATGCTTTCAAAGTAGTTGAAAGCTCAACACACGAGCATATTCTTGAGCTAAAAAATAAAGTGAGGTTGACATTAGGTTAGTAGGTGGCCCCATAGAAAAGACACCTCCAATAGAAAAAAATGAAACATTGATCAAGATCACAATAAGCCACATTTTTACAAAATACTAATATGTCAATTAAAGTTAATATCATAAAATAAATTAAAAAGGCACCACCACCACTATTTTGAAAAGCATAACAAAAAAGATAGAGGTAGTAAAAAAAAAAAAAACAATGAAGGCTACGTATACAATTCAAGCAAAAATATAAGTGTATTCACTTGTAAGCATATCAATTGTTGAATTTGTAATCCCAACCACTTGCATTATATGCATAGCCCTCAAACTCTAACCTTGTTCATGTGCCATCCCAAGGAAATTTGGGCCCACCTTCTCTAGGATTTTGTAGTCAGTTATTAATTAATGAAGTAAGTCAAATTAATCACAATTAGGTGTGTAGGGAATTCGATGAATTCTCAGGGAGGATCTATATATAGAAGCATGTTTAAGTTGTTTTGTATCAAGAAAGCTATTAGTGAATCCCACTAACAAACCCACCTAACCACTGGAAATGCTCACTAGTGGTCTTGACCACTACTACTAGCACTATTTATTTCTGGTCGCCTTCATTTTATTGATCATTTTTCCATGTGGACATGTTTTAATGATCAAACTACAGTCAAGAATTCTAGGTTATCTTATAGAAAAAATAACCTAAAGACATCTATATAAACAAATACAAACACATGTGTCTCTCTCATATCTACACAACACAAGGAGACATTTTCAATTCACATGAGTAGTTGATCACACACAAGAATAGTTAATTTCACTAAGCCATATTATAAATTATGCACACTAAGTCCATAATGGAGTTCTCAAATATTTGTGCTAAAATAAGGATTCATTTGTATGCATTGATTAAACATTTAAGAGAGAATTTTGATGTTTCTCTTGGGTTGGGACCACAAGGGATTCACAAACCAAAGCATTACCTTCATGTGAGTTCGTATTGGGCTTTTAAATATTAGTCAAAATGGACACAATATATTGCCCCATATTAAGGGTTACAAGGGGTTAAAACATAAAGGTTTTTAAAAAAGAATTAGGGGTAGGGTATGTGGATTAGGAGGGAGGTGGATTAGTTGTGGGATAGATGAAGAAATCCTAAATTTATATATCATTTTTATTGTGTTTTTTCGAAGTAGCACTATGGTTTTTAGAGTTCAACATGTTTTTTTCCAAAGTAATAGCTCTACATAACTCTCAAAAGTTGGGACATCCTTCATAGTATCATTGTTAAGGTATATTGTTCATCATTTTATTCAAAAAAATTAGGAGAATGGATGTCATGAATATTAATAAATTTAACTAATAATAATGCAACCACAAATAATCTTTCACATTACTATATAACAAAGTTTGATTAGGGTGACAATTGTAGATAGAAAATAAAAGAAGAGCGACACCAAATTATACATATTAAGAGTTTGTGCTTTTTGAGTCCAATATAAATTTCATCAAGATTTTAATTGGAAATATAATTAAATTTTGTTAAAATGGAAGATGTTGATTCCAACATTGAAGAGGTGGAAATAAAAAGGGGTATAAAAAAAGTTATAGGGAAAATTGATAGTTTGAATATATCATAAAATAAGGGGTATTTAATGATTGAAAGGCAGAAGTGTTAATAATAGAAGATTAGGATATACATTTAGAAATAAGGGTATTATTTATTATCCTATAAACATACACGGAAAACCATAAATTTACATAGTAAATCCCTTGTAGTTGAGACAGAAAAATAACATAAAAATACACGAGTCCTAATTTTGTTGTTCATTTTGGAAAGAGTTACTCCCGTTGCAATGTTTTGTGTAACAAGATGATAAAGATATAGAGATGTGGTGTATCTCTCAATAAATCACCATGAAGGATGCTTAAGGAAGTAGTTGAGATATAAAAACTTCTTACCACGCTATTTTCTTACACCTAACAATGTTGGTGAATGGATCTGCCATTCACGTTCAAAATTTAGTGGGCATAGAAACTAAAATCGAGGAAGTTTGTCATAACTTTAAAATAAGTGCAATGAGTCAGCGTATTAGCAATAAAATTTTTCCTTATTTTAGTGCCCTAAGTTTAACACACAAAGTTGTGCCAACACTGCATGAAGTTTCGCGAATTTTGAATGTTTATAGTCGGAGAATTATAGATTTGGTCCATCGACCAAAGTATCTCACCATTAACTTAAACAAACAAGGGCCGCGTTGCCACAAAAGTACCAACCTTAAGTTCCTGTTGCAATAGAAAGAGTTACAAATTTTGTTAATAGATAGTATTCATATTTGAAAGATTAAAGGTATGTTACAATCGTTTTGGTCTATTGAGTAAAATTGTTATATAAATATTATAGCCTCACAGCAACATTTGACAAGCCACTCTTTAAATCTTCAAGTAATAATCTAAATATTGCTAGAACATAATTGTATTTCTTATCTAAAGGGTGCCAATTGATAGGTTTTTCATAATAATCTTGACATAAGTTAAGCTTTTAAGGCTGCAAATTATGATATTTTTTAATAGAATGTAAGTCCCAATGGTCAGAGGGTGTACAAATTGAACCTCTTTCCTGATGTCATGAGTGGCAACAATAGCGGTATCCTGTAGTTATTAGGGAGTCTATTTGTGGAAAATATGAGTGAAGAATTACTACCACTACCATTACAGATCGTAAACATGGACAAAAGGATTGTAATTTGAATTGCTAGATAATGCAAAAGATCAGTTCATTTGAACCCTCTTCTGTGCTTAATTCAATATATCAACTCCTTTGGTAAACTCTATTAAATTACATGTATTTGCAATTTTCTATTCTTGTAAAGCGTATGGGATTGTTTTCATCAACTTGAATATATTTGCACCAAAGAATCCAAGTTTAATACTATTTTTCGCTTAATCAATTGTTTAATTACTTTTTGAGATAATTATTTCTCAAGTGTGTCTGTAACTTTTATAAAAAACTGCTCAAGTTTTGGACACTATAAGTGATGAATATAATTATTTGCACAAGATTTCCTGAGATATTTCACTGTAAATTTTCTTCCAAATTAATGGTGGAAATGAATATTAAGTTTCAGGTGGGCAGGAAAACCCAGCGTCCCTTATTTCAAAGCAAAAAACTGAATCCTATTATATATTTTTCCTGAAACAGATTTGAATTGTAATCATGGAAAATTTTAATATAAATAAAAATAGAAGTGAAAATCCCTCCGTAAAAAAAAACAATCTTAGATGTCAGAGCAGTAATTCTTCCATAAAAGGGCTATATAATTAATTTTAAAAAGTAGATTTCAAATTACTTCGAATTTGAGCCATTCATGAATTTTAATGACAAAATTAATAGGGAAAAGCAAGTAATTTTTTTTAAAACCAAATTTCTTCTTTTCACAAGCCAAAAATACATCTTTAAAAATACAAGAAAATAACGCATCAGATAGAGCGCAAACAAAAAACTGCAGAGTAAAACCGAATTTTCTTGTTCTTAATAATAAAATTTAACGATCCATATGAGCTCTTGGCTTACAACAGTATGAACAGATCGTATGAGCCCTGCTATGAAAGAAGTTTTAAACCGGGTTTATCAACAAACTTGAGTGGTTTGCCAATCAACCTCTGTGCACGGTTACTGTGTCCTGCTTTCATGCTTTCTGTCTGATCCATTCTCAAGTACACTGCTTTCTTCCATTTATCCTCCTTAAACTTAGATTTTAAAGCCGAAACAAAGTTTCTCATTCCCATATATACTAATCCTGCAAACATTTACACATACCCAGAAAATTTAATCAGTCTAAAACATTCCTTGAAAGCCAAAAACATAAAAAACAAGAAACTGGTGTGTGTTTAGGTAAGACAAACGAAAACAAATATATGCAAAAGGGAAGAGGCATTTTATTTCATGATTAAAATAGGAGTTTCCATCCACCTTATAAGTGATGAATATAATTTCTTGCATCAGAGATAAATTACAACAATGCTAAAAACCCAAACATGCACCCAGAAACCAACCGCCGTTTCTACGAATTGCAGATGTGGAACTTGGTCACAGAGAAGAATCCTGAGGGAATTTGGATTAGAGTGCAGTGAAAGCCCCATGCAAAAAACCTCATGTCTCAGCCTTGCAGCAACAATTGTCCTAAATGCAAAAATCCACTTGGCTTTGGGCCTGCAGCAACAACAATCAACAGTCAGTCCTGCAAGTTGTAAGAGGAAAACAAAACTTTAGAAAAACAGGTGATATCTCCCTTGGAGAAAGGAATAAGATTTGGCAATTAGGAATATCATTTGAACAATCAATGAGGACATAAATAATACACAAATGTTTAGAGTACCAACAATTTGCAAAAATTGTAAACAAACTATAGATAAATTGTATTTTACACACAATCCCATGCAAATTAATAGCGCAAGGCAAAAACAATAATGTGTTACGAACAAATGTTTGTTCCATGGAATCTATAAATACAATTAAGTGTGATGTAGTTGGTTATGGTGTTTTATTAGTGTAAGATTAATTTTTATATCTGCGAGTATCTTATAAAACAGTGTATACATATTTTGGATGAACTATTTTAATTGAATTTGGATATGTTGTTAAAATTTTGGAAGAATTTTAATTAAAATTGTTTGATTACATTACATTTAAATTATGATTAATATAGATATCTTAAATATATTTATGTGAAATAAGTTTGAGAGATATCGATTTTGGGGTTTTTTATTTTTAATTTTTCACATAGCATTTATTAATAATTCTATTATCTTCTCATCAATTTCTCGTTGACTAGTGAAAATTGGTATTCATCTAGCTACAAGATTGTGTTGGGCTTGAAAAAATGTTTCCACACAAAAATAGTTCTAAATAGATATTATAAAATATTGATCGACTTCTCTAAGTATAATTGTAAAAAAATTAAATGCTTGTCAAATGGACTAATTTTAAAGTTCAAATACCCATTTGATGATCAAATAAACATCATAATTGAATTTAGAAATAAAAGTAAATAACTCATATCATTACACTACTTAACTACGATTATAGGAACGTTTCTCAACATAATAAGTTGTTGGAGTACATTGAGCCTAAATGTTACGCAAGTTCCAAAATTGAGTATAAAAGCAATGTTTTGACAAGTTTAGTAGTTCCTTCTTTCATGGATTTTCTGTCCCTGATTGGAAGCAAAAATTGTTGTGTTGGGTTTTATATTGCCGGACCCCTTTCATTTGCATATTTGTTGACATGAATCCTCGTATGTACAAATATTTGCAGACACCTTGCTTATTGTTTTTGGGATTGTCTTTGATGTGGTCGGGAGCATTTTGTCCATTACTCAACTATGTAAAACTTAAACCTCTGTCGTAAGGTTAACGTTATACAAAATTGCCGATCTTAACTGCTAATGAGCTGTTATAATCAAATTCTTCCTCTTGTGGAAGAGACAATTGTAGCACTGCCAAGGGTTTATAATCATTCACCATATTATTTATTGAGTACTCTCCACTTTTATCATTTTTCACTATTCCTATTCCTTTGTGGGCAGTGCAATCGTTGATATTTATTATACCGTTTCATTTTGGAGGATGCACGCAGTGTGTTTGACAAAATGTCTTGAATATGTGGCACAAAAGTCATTTGCTGTGAGAGGGCAATGGTGAAATTCTTAAGAAAGTCTACATTTGCATTTATAGTTTAGGCTTTGGGGAATTTCTTTTGAAGCTAGAATAACTCCGAGCAATTGCAGATTACATAGTTGACCACCCTTTAAAAGTAAAACATAAATGCATTCTCCCTGCCATCTTAGGGTTGGATGGGATTTTCTAGGCTAAGTCTAGATGGAATTGACTGTTTTATCTTCTTTTTACAACGTTACAACAGGTTGAACTTGTATTGGGGCAAGTTGCAACTCTTGTGCAAATTGTGGGCAATCAATAGGAACCCAAACACATCTGCTAAAAACCAGTTTAACAGGTTTGTTTCATCTCAAATTGTCTGCGGATCCATTTTTTACATTATTTAGTGGTTTATCGACATTATTTTAAATTTTTTTGTTGTAGATTAAAACTAAATATTTGTTACATAGAATACACATGCACCAAGCATGCAGTGGAACAAATTGATAGAGTGGAGTACTTTGTTGAAGTTGAAAATTCAAATACAATAGAAATTCTGAAGGAAAAGATATGCAGGCAAAGGGAAATTCATATAGATTTGCATAGGTTTATGGTTGCTAATAAATTTGAGAAATGCATTGAACATGACATTTAAAAGAAAATCGTAATTTGGGATATGGAAAACATGAATTTAACTGAAGTTTGACATTGTACACACTTGACATGCAATAAGAGAAAATTGAAAATCAATCTTAGCACGTTATAGATAGTGTGTTTTTCTACATTGTAAAATTGGAAATATGAATTTATTACTAATCATATGGAATTATTATTATTATTTAGTGAAGCTATTTGTTATTATTCATATCGATTTATTCCTAAAATCGATCTCAGAGTTTATGGATTTATTTGAATGGTACATATTTTGTAACAATTAGATGGTATTGGGTATAAAAATATATGGTAATTTTCATGAATACTTGTCTATTTTTACTCGTAAGCTTCGATCTATTATAGAAAGGAATTTGAATTTACAAATTACCATTTTTAAGACAATGTAGTAGTCCATATAATAATTTCAACTTCCCAATGGTTAACCTCATTTATATAGCAATGGATGCTCTTCTAATATTTTTTAAAACAAAAATGTAACAAATTGATCGTATTATTGCTATCTTCTTTAATTTTACCTACAATGGAAAAGTTTCACTCTTAGTGATGTTTAATAAAAAATAGATTTGTCTAACTTTCATCTCTCCAAATTTCACCAAATCTGGTTTAATTGTGTTAGACAAGTCATTTGGATAATGAATTAAATACAAATAATATTCTTGATTGATCACAATATTATATCACTCTTTATCTTTTTACGCCGAAGGCGTTCCCCCTATGATAGAGGACCTCCGGACGTTTCTACAACTACGTTAAATTTGACGCCTGTCTTGCCGTTTTTCAGACAAGTTTAAATTTGACGTCCCTTTACACGTTTTTCTTGTTTTTTAGCCATTTCGAGAGTTCGCATGACCATTCAGTGATGATCTGAGAGATTAATTTTGCGTTCTGTGCAATCGAGGGCCCTTGGGGGCTTAAACTTGGGGCAGATGCAGTGTTACAATGTCGGTAATTCATAGACTGAGAATGCAAATGAAAGGGCGGCTGCTGCAGAGTATCGTAGCTACTGGAGCATCTTAGCAGGCCCTGGTGCAGGGGTCGAATCTCCATGCTGTTGTTCATGGAAGCAGGATAGTAGGGATCATAATCGTGATCATCGGGATTGGCCTTACGCTACCTAAACTGCAACATGGTATTGATAAACATGATGATATAAAGATTTCAGTGCAATCGAGCTTCTTTTAAATAGGTGGAAAATGCTGCATTTCTACAGGGGATTTGTTTTGGGTTTCAAATCTTTTAAACGGCTTACTGGAATGCCGTCGTTGATAAGTTGAATTCATAATACTTAGATCGGCAATCTGAATCAGTACAAGTCCTCGCCGTCATAATCATAATTCATTTAGATCTCGTAATCAAACCGGAGATGTTCGGCTTTGGCCCCTTCTTTTTGTAGCCATTTTGCAAATTTAGACCAGTGGTCTCTTAAATCATAAGAAATATAACGAATGCTTTCCAAAAACCAATTATTTTTTAAATTAATTTGCCTGTTCTTGTTGTACCCATTTTACGAATTTAACAATGGACACACGCGCATTTAAACATGGTTTCTTAAACCATAGCATTAAACTATGAGAGATAAAATAAATACTTCTAAAAAAACAAATTATTTTTTAATTTATTTGTCTGTTCTTATTGCAATCATTTTGTAAATTTAGCAGAATGGACACATTTCAAACATGCCTTCTTAAACCATAAGAAAATTAAACAAATGCTTACGAAACCAAATCATTATTACGCCGAAGGCGTTCCCCCTAATGGTAGAGGACCTCCGGACGTTTCTACAACTACGTTAAATTTGACGTCTGTCTTGCCGTTTTTCAGACGGGTTTAAATTTGACGTCCCTTTACATGTTTTTCTTGTTTTTTAGCCATTTCGAGAGTTCACATGACCATTCAGTGATGATCTGAGAGATTAATTTTGCGTTCTGTGCAATCGAGGGGCCTTTGGAGCAGCGGCTATCCACGACATTATTACAATCAAAGCTGACATGGTAAAGGTATGTTCCAAGTATTTCATTAGCTCTGAGATTTTGAGACTGTTCTCGAGCAAAAGGGCTCTTGACTCCATCAGGTGCAGCAGCTTGCAATCTGCAGTTTGTTCCTATTCTAATTTCTACTTGTGTTCTGTAGCCTGCAAAAACCCAATTCGTGTTGGTTTTTTTTCCCCTGTTCCATTAAATAAATTTTTTAAATGCTAAAAAAATTCAGACAATGGCCGAAAACCAGGTCACAGATCCCTACAATTTCCGCTAAGACATATTTAAAAACAATGTTTCTCATTTTCTGCAATTGATTTGATTAAACAAGCCTCAGGCAACAATAATACATTGGCGATACAGGCTATCATCCCAAACTCAAATAGATGCTTCCAGTAATGTGGATATAAACCCTAGATACATGTAAAAGCTATGGCGACTGAGGGAAGTCCATTTTAATATAAACTGGTATAGTTTACGATAGTTTTGTAAAAGATAAGGGAATTTATTCATACGGCTGTATAATTTGGTAGTTTTGTCAACTCTAAACTATGGAAAACAACCACTTCAGAAAAATATTGGAGAGTCACAAGCTCTACAAAAAACATTTCCCGTAAAACCTCTTCCTTACGCCTGTGCCTCTTGACCCACGACGAGAAGAAATGTCACTGCCACCATCGCCATGGCCCCTGTCACTAAGGGTTCGAGATTTTAGGGTTTGCAAAGACATTCATTTTAGGTTTTGTGGTATGTTATTGAGTGTTTATTATTATTTTGTTACATTATTGTTTAAATCTCTACCAAAACTACATTTGGTAGTAGAGTAATTATGGGGTTGTGATAAATTTGGAGAGGTAAAGCCACTGTTTATTTTGTTTGTCACTTTAGGTGAGAGAATGAGTTTTTTAATATTGAGTTTGTATTAGTAACTTAGACTATGAATATTTTAAGGACCTACTTATTTTTTATATGCATTGCATTTACCATGCGTAAAGCTTGTGGCAGTGATAGACTTGGCTTTGGGAGACTCGACTACGGATTGCATTGAAAATTTTACCTGCTACATTCTCAACTCAAGTTCCATCCATCATGCATGCATTTTATTTTGTCCCAGTAAAGGCATATTAATATTATTTTTCAGGTGTTAGAATGCATTACTATTAGAAAGTTATAACTATTTTGATCCTGATGATCTGATTATCATATTTTACTTGAATCCTAGACCTTTTGTTAATTTATCAGAATTTCAAAAACAGATTGCAGGTGCCCAAGGGTCATGGCCTCTTCTCTCAGCAGAGTGAATCCACAGGCACACATATTTTAACTGCAGATTCAGTAAATGAATCCCCTACCAAATCTGGTAGATGAATCCCCTGTTGCTCTTGACTCCATCAGGCGCAGCATTGGCGGTGAAGATCCGGTTCAACAAGTAGATTTGCTTATTGATTTTAGTGAAATGAAGGTATTTATGCATCAGTTCAAATTGCAATGCAATGGTAGTTTTTGAAGTCAAAAACATCAATTCCGTGCTGCAGTAGGAAATCAATTCTAAAACAGAAAGTCAATATGATTGTAGAATTCTCTTCTCAAAAGTTGCTCAAGAGTTAAGGCTCATAGTGGGCTTGTGGTTCATTGCAGATGCTCTATCATATTCTAAAATTCTTCATACATTACCACATTGCATTACATGTAAGGATGTTGGGTGATAAGTTGATAACACTATTTCAGTATTATGATGTAAAAAAGTTTTAGTATTAGTATGTATTTAGCATATTTATTTTGTTTGAGACCTGATTTCAGGAATATTAGGAAATTGTATTCTGATTAGCATGTTTCTAAAGTGGCATCAATGCTCATAGCAGAGCCTTAATAAGCAAGCACAATTTCCTTAAGGTTGGAAAGCCCTACTACCAGAGCCTGTTTCCAACCTCTAATCTTGCACTTATTACATCGTCAACGATAAAATTCTTCCCTGTGAATTCCATAAAAGGCAGGCATCTTTAGCTTTGGGATTGTTTCATTGGAACTTGTGAGTGGCAAGTCCAACATGGATCCCACACTACCCATCAGTACATTATATATCTTGGACTGGGTATGACATTTTCATACTTCTAAAGTGTTTGGAATTTTTGTATGATTTTTGGTAATTCTCTACGAACCAATGGTTTGTGACTAATAAACAACTCTTCAAAAAAATTCATCAATTCTTATTTTACCCCAAATGGAAGTTCAATGAATGCAACATTTATTATCTTAAATTAGTAAATCCCTTCAGTGTGTCTACATCATAATCAGTTAAACAATTGCCCACAAAAGGCTACCACTCATGATATAAAATTTGCAAATTTTCTATATTCATGTTTAGTTTAAATAAAATAGTCCACAAAACACTACCTCATGATATAATATTTGCAAATGTATATTTACGAATTTGTAACAAATTTGAAATGTAGAGATAACACCTTTAAATGTAATGCTTCATATATATTCCTACACTTACAAAATCAATTAGACCTCTTATTAATATCAACTACAAAAATAATAACCATCCCTCTAAATCAAATAACATATACTGTTCGGCGTTCACATTGCATTGTACACATGCGATTGCTAGTTATAAAAAAGCGAGAGATCTATCTTTTAAAGATACAAAATAAGAATAAATATACAGATTTAGAATATGTAGATATTAGTTTTCAAATAAAAACTTTAAGTGTTTTGAGTTGTGTATATTTATTTATCATTATAAATAATATTGAAAATTAAACGTTATGATTTAATAGATGACTTTTTCCATTATTGATCTATCTTTCTAAATAGTATTAAAACCCACATGTTATGCTTTGAGGGGGGACTTTTCAATAGACATCTTTCCATATAGATTGAATTTGATATGCAGAGAGTATATAGAGTTGTACTACATCCGATATCTTTTATCTTCTTTAAATTTAAAAATAGAGTGAAATATAAATACCTACACACTGGGAAGGTGAACAAAACTGGATGATGTGGGAGTGAATTTAGATGATTGGTCAAAACACCATGCATGATTAAGAGGAAAATAATATGGTTTATATTTAGGAAGATCTTTAGGGGAAATTTTAGAAGATTCGTCCCTCACTTTAACTCGAGTACCAACATAATCATATACTCAAATTCTGATGGAGGTTTATCATCCTTCTTTAAACATCCGAATTTCTCATGAGAAAATACTTAGTTTTAAATAATTTTTATATGGTTTATATTTATGAATATCTTTTAGAGTTTAGAACAGACATCAAGAAGATGTATAATTGAAAATTTTGGTAATGCAATGGTTAAAAGTGTTGGCCACTTACCTATTTTTAGATGTAAAATACTGGAGAATATTTTATTTTGTCATCATTCTAATTGATCTCTGACTATCGAAAATCTATTCGAATTTGGAGGCTTGGTGCATCACACCATGTTAAAACTTATAGCAGCACTAACTAAAAACATAAATTTGATTCTAATCTAATGTGGGTGTTAGTTATAATGTGCCAGGTTGATGAAAATACCATTGTTAACTGAAGAATAGATAATCTATTCATTATTATTCTTATTAAAATGGTGGAATATGTGATGAAAGTATTGCATACAAAATATAAAGATTTTTAGTAATTTGTAAAAATATGTTCAATTCACTCAACTCATATCAATACATATTACCCACTAAAAACATACACACACACCACCCAAAAATAAACAATTCAAACTTGTTCTACACATTCCTGAAGACAAACTTGCGTTGTTTGTGAGGATTGACACACACATGAACAATAAAACAGAATTAAAAAAAGAAATAAAAGAAGCATGCAATCACAAGATAAACCCAAGATTTAACATGGTTCATCCAATGTGGGTTACATCCACTAGAAATAAGCCAACCTTCTCCTTTATTCAGTCTTGAGGAATACAATACAATTTTTTTTTTTTCATATTACAAAAAGTAAATCCATGCACATATATATAACTTATGCACCTCTTTGTAAAAGTTTGCTTCAACCACAAACAACCTAAATATAACATGCTTATAAATAAGACATGCATGTAAATAAGATAAACATAAAAAATAACAACTCCCATCTATTAATAAGACAATGTTATTTTTATCCATGGCCATGCATTCCTCCCAAAATCAAGGAAAAAACAAACTGCCACTTTATCTTGTAGTTAGACTCCACATCTTCAACAATCTCCCACTTGGAGACTAACTGCTACAACCCACTATTACAACGCATCCTCAGACTCTTCTCTAACTTGTTTCTCTTCTTGAAGATCAATATTGAAGACCTATCGAAGTCGAACAACCTTCCAGCTTCTCTTTTGTCACCACCTTTGTCAACATATCAGCAGGATTCTAACTTGTATGGATCTTTTCCAACATCAGTTGTCCATCCTCCAAAACTGATCTAATAAAGTGATACCTGAGTTGTATATGTTTAGTTCTCGAATGGAATACTGAGTTCTTGGCAAAATGAATTGCACTCTGGCTATCACTGAATAACCTGTAATCCTCATGCTTCTTTCACAATTCTTCCATGAACCGCTGCATCCATATCATCTCCTTGCTTGCTTTTGTAGCAACAACATACTCTACCTCTGTAGTAGACAAGGAAAAAATCTTCTGTAGTTTAGAAATCCAACTAACTGCCGTGCGACCAACAATGAATACATAACCTGTGGTGCTCCTCCTACCACCCAAATATCCAACCGTTTTTGCATCAACATATCCATGTAAAGAAACCTCCGACCCTCCATAGCATAACTTCCTGCTACTAGTCCCTCTCAAATATCTGAGAATTCGTTGGATTACATTCCAGTGCTCCTTTCCTGGATTACTTATGTATCTGATAACAACTCCCACTGCATGGGAAATGTTTGGTCTTGTGCATACCATAACATACATCAAACTTCCAACTGCTGAATCATATGGAACTCTAGACATATATTCAATCTCTTCATGTGTTTTAGGACATTGTTCTTTACTTAACTTGAAGTGCCCTGCCAATGGTGTACTTACTGGTTTTGCATCCTGCATCCTAAACCTGTCCAACACCTTGTTCACATACTCTTCTTAAGACAAAGTTAGTATTTTACTCTTTCTGTCACTATTGATTCTCATGCCAAGAATTTTCTTTGTTGCACCTAAATCCTTCATGGAAAATGTATTGGCTAACTGTCTCTTTAGCTCATTTATATCCTACAAGTTTTACCCTTCCACAAACATGTCATCCACATACAACAACAAGATAATATAGGTGCCATTATTTAGTCTCTTAAAATAAACACAGTGATCAAAATGACATCTAGAGTAACCTTGTTCTATCATGAACTTGTCAAATCTCAAATACCACTGCCTTGGAGCTTTCTTAAGGCCATACAAGCTCTTTTTCAATCTGTACACCAAATTCTCCTTCCCCCTGACTTCATATCCTTGTGGCTGCTCCATATATATTTCTTCCTCCAAATCACCATGAAGAAAACAATCTTTACATCTAATTGTTCAAGACGCAAATCTTCCATAGCTACCAAACTTAAAACAAAAGTCATTTTAACAACAAGAGAGAAAATTTCATCAAAGTCTATAAGTTTTTCCTGTGCAAATCCCTTCACAAGAAGTCTTTCCTTGTACCTCTTTTTACCACATTCTTCTTCTTTCAACTTGTAAACCCACTTGTTCTCAATGTTCTCTTTCCTATAGGAAACTGAACTAAATCCCAAGTTTGGTTGTGATCCAAAGAGTCCATCTCTTCATCCATGCCTTGCTCTTACTTTTTCTGTGTTTCTACCTGCATTGCTTCTTCAAAAATTTCTAGTTCTCCACTATCCATCAATAAACAATAGTAAAGCTCATACAAAGATAATCGTGCAGGAGGTTTACTTACCCTAGTAAAACGTCTCACAAGATTTTCTGAATTTTGAGGTTCTTGCTGTTCTTGTTGATTTTGATCTACAAAATCAACACCGACTGTGCCATGATTGATGCTAACTTGTTGATTTTCTATCCCTTTGAGCACTTCTCTATGTTTTATCTCATCAAGTGCTACATACTTAGACTTTTCCATCTTCTTATCTTGTAGTTGTTCCTTATACAAAACCCTTTCATTGAAAATAACATCCTTACTCCTAATGATTTTCTTCTCATCCAAACTCCGCAACCGTAAACCAAAATCATCAGTGCCATACCCAATGAAAGTACATTTCTTTGAATTAGCTTCTAGCTTGGTCTTATTCTCTTTATCAATGTGCACAAATGCTTCACAACCAAAAACTTTCAGAAAAAAATAGTTTACCTCCTTACCGGTCCAAGCCTCCTCTGGTACTCCACTTTCTAAAGCACTTGAAGGTCCTCTGTTTATCAAGTAAACAACAGTATCTACATCATCCGCCCAAAGCTATAAGGGCAATCTGACATGCAATCTCATGCTCCTTGCACGCTTGATGATAGTCATTTATCTTCTTTTTGACACACCATTTTGCTGTGGTGTTCTAGGAATTGTTTTCACCCCACGGATTCCATTATGTGAACAATAGTTATTAAATTCATTACTGTAGTACTCTCCACCATTATCTGATTTGAGACACTTCAACTTCAAACCTGTTTCATTCTCAACCAAAGCTTTCCACTTCTTGAAAGTATTAAATAGATCAGTGTAGACACCTAAAATATGCTTACACTTAGCATTTCATCCAATCCAGTCAATTAACAACACTTCGTTAATTCCCCATACTTCGCTCCATTCTCGGATGCCCATGCACGACGCCTTCTTGGTCATATTCTTCCCATATTCAACGTATTTAGCTAATATCTCTCTTATTAGCTAAACATTCCTCCTTTCGACCATTCAGAACCTTCCTAGTTCTCTCTAGACCACTTCTATTGGCTTCGCATGCTATCGATCAGCCGCAATTGGTTATCCAGACCCCTCTCAACTCTTAATGAGTCTCTAATCGCTTGCTAATCAAAGTTTAACTAGCTTAAACCCTAGTTAAATAGCCTAAACCAAGCTTAACTAAGCCTAAAACATATTTATCCTAATATAATCTAAAAGTTCTTTTTGAGCTTTAGTCTCACATGCACCCAAAGTTCAAAGTATTCCATTTAGAAAACTATAAATACAAGGCTAAGCCTACTCATTCAAAACACACAACTTTACATAACACAAATCCAAAACAAGCCTAAGAAAGCTTGGATCTCATTTGTATTAGCTTCAAGCTAATTAGACATTTGATCTAAAGCTTTCCTTCCTCCATTGTTGATCTAACACCTCCATTTGCATCCTTAAACCAAGTTTTGAGTAATATGGAGAGAACCATTGGCCTTGAAGCCATTAATGGTGAGACTCCATTCTTGAAAGCTTGAGTTTCATATGAAACATCACACCTTTGATTGTTAAGTTGATCTTTTTAGGTTCAATTTCTTAAATTAAGTAATCTAAAGAGTAGAGAGTAGTATATATGCTAGGATTTTTTTGTTTTTGTCAAAGTTATGATGTATGTATAGGATTAACTCTTGTTTAGCTCTTATCTCATGGTGCATGGATGAGTTAGCAAATCTTTGAGGTTCTTTAGCCTCATTCCTTAGCTTTTACAACTTTCCATTGCATACAATCATATTTCTTCTTTATACAGTAAACCCAAACCTTCATAGTAGCATCATCAATAAAAGTAACATAATACCGTGAACCACCAAGAGAAGATACCCGAGCTGTCCCCCACACATTCGTATGAACAAGCTCTAACTTGTGTTCTTTCTTGGTTGATCCAAGATTGAAAAATCTCACACGCTTTTGTTTTCCATACACACAATGCTCACAAAAGTCCAGGTCTATGTTTTTCAAATTTGACAACTTTCCCTTTGAATGTAAAATCTCCATCTCCTTTTCACACATATGGCAAAGTTTGTGATGCCATATAGTCATGTCTATACCTGTAGTAGCTAAAATAGAATATGGATCAGTACTAACAGTGGATAAATACAAAGTACCTACTTTCTTACCTACTTTCTTACCACAAGAGAACCCTTGGTAACTTTCCAAGAATCTGTTGTAAATATAACCATACAACCCTCATCTCCTAATTGCCTTGCAGAAATTAGATTCCTCCTCAAGCTAGGAACATGCCTGAAATTCTTCAACACCCAAGTGTTACCATTATGCAATTTAACATGAACACTACCTTTTCCAACAATGTTACATGGCTCATCATCACCAAGATATACCTTCCCAAAATTCCCTTGAACATAATATTGAAAATATTGTCCATGAGGAGCTGTATAAAATGAAGCACCAGAATCTAAAACCTAAGATTCTGATTTACTATCTAAAGAAAGAATAAGAGAATCTTGTAACACATCACCTGTTACGTTTGCTTCTTTGCTCCCTTCTTGTTGATCTTTCCCTAATTTTAAAGACCAACAATATTTCTTTGCATGTCTTGTTTTTCCACAATTCCAGCATACCATCCTGCTTCTAGATTTAGATTTGCCGTTCTTAGACTTTCCACGTTGTCCAGTACCTTTTTCTTTTTCCTTCTGTCTTCCCCTGTTCTCTACACTCAAAGCATACCAGATGACTCACCTGTTCTTTTTCTTCTCGTCTATTCACTAAGAATCACACCAATAACATCATCAAACTTTAAAGTGTTTGAACCAGAAAGATAATTACTCACAGCCATAACCAAAGTATTCCAAGTTTCAGAAAATGAGCACAAAATCAAAATATCCCTAACTTCATCATCAAAACTTACTCATACAAATCTTAATTGATTAGTAACTGTGTTGAATTCATTTGAACGATCATTTACTGAATCACCTTTTGACATCTTCATATTAAGCAAACTTTTCATGAGAAATGTCTTATTGGATGCTGAGGGGTTTTCATACATTTTACCCAATTTTTCCATTAGATATACCATTGTATTTTCCGTAGAAATATTGAAATCTATCGTAGCTTCCAGGCACAATCGTATTATTCCTAGTGCCTTCCGATCAAGAACATCCCATTCATCATCTTGCATAGTTGACGATTTCAAAGCTTTCCCTTTCAATGGTAGATAAAAATCCTTCTGATATAGGTAGTCTTCCACTTGCATCTTGCATAGCTGAAATTTTTGGCCGTTAAATTTCTCAACCAACTTGTTATCTTCTATCATTGCACCCACTCAAACAAGAAACCCTCATGTGATATTTTTCTGCCAAAACAAAATCTTTCTTTGATACCATTTGTTAGGATTGAAACACAGATGAACAATAAAATGAAATTAAAATAGAAATAAAAGAAGCATGCAATCACAAGATAAACCTAAGATTTAACGTGGTTCACCCAATGTGGGCTACATCCACCAGAAACAAGCCAAACTTCTCCTTTATTCAATCTTGAGGAATACAATAAAATTATCTCTCTTTTTCATATTAGAAAGAGTAAATCCATGCACATATAGATAACTTGTGTACTTCTTTGTAAAAAAATTCTTCAACCACAAACAACCTAAATATAGCATGCTTATAAATAAGACATGCATATAAATAAGATAAACATATAAATAACAACTCTCGTCTATTAATAAGGCAATGCTATTTTTATCCATGGCCATACATTCCTCCCAAAATCAAGGGAAAAAAAAACTGCCACTTCATCTTGTAGTTAGACTCCACATCTTCAATAGGTGGAATATGTGATGAAAGTATTGCATACAAAATATATAGAGTTTCAGTAATTTGTAACAATATGTTCAATTCACTCAACTCTTATCAATACATATTACCCGCTAAAAAACTACAAAAATGTTGATCATGGGATCAATTGTAGTATCAAATGTTCCCTAAACTTCCCTAAACCATGCCAGTGTAGTATATCCTTCAAAGAGCTTTCCGATGACTATAAGAACATGGAAAACGAACACTCTGAGTTCAAGATAGGTCCAGTCAAAGTTTGGTCAATTAGAAGGTCAACATTGGTCAATAGGTTCATGGTGACATGGACACATGCACAATTAGCCAAGTGCCTTAGTCAGTAGCGGGCAAGTGGAAAAAGGAGAAAAAGGGCAAAATGAAGGTTGTTCGAGTTGTTTGCAACCTTCGGTCTTCGTCAGGCGTAAAAGTTGTTCGTTGAAACAAGAGGCTCAACTTTTGTTACAGAAGGGAGCCCAACCTCTGTGAGGACTTATATATTGATTGCCGACATGGTGGGTCCTCAAGCCACCACGTGGCTTGCCACCACTTTGACATATTTCATTATTGAAATATCACATTATTATTCATGGTTGAATTTTATATTACTTTGTAATTATTCACCATGATAGTTGTGGTTCCAAGTCACTATATGTTGACAATGCTTGAGGTCTATATTATGTGCCACACATTTATTCAAACCCCCACGCATTATCCTAACCGCTTAAACCTTATATCTCGAACACATTATATGCTAAATTCCTTTTCCACCACTTTGCATAATATCCTATTTGCCACGCATTTCCATTAAATCTTCCACACATTGTATTATCCCTCCAAATACACCGCTTACCTCTTATCTTTCCTAAATCCACGCGGCCACCTCCTATATACAAACCAATCAATGATTTAAATATACATGACACCATATTTGTTTGGAATAACAAAAAGGTGGAATATATGTGGCCCAAACCACGGGGATAATGGGCGGTTTAGCCCAAAATAAACCCTCATCCCTCTTTCCATGCCAAAAATATGGGATTTTTACCTACTTGGAGGAAAAGTCCGCGACAAAATGGCAAGAGATGGGATTTGAATCCCCAACCTCATAGTTATAAGACCAATCCACTAACCAACTCACACAAGGGATAGCTTGGGTATAAAATGGCTCACTGCAAGTTATACAAGGACAGTGTTAGGTCTGTGTCAAGCTAATAAGGAGGCCGATGGGGAAAACTTGAATTTTGAGGAAATTTTGCTCACATCGAGGTCTTGAGTTATATATGAAATTTTTTCAGAATTTTAAGACAATTGCGATGGTGTGATCATTTTTTTGATTTTGAACTTTTGTGACATAGTTATTTTCTGTTAAAGTCACACAAAAGTGTAGAACCAAAAGGGAGACACCGCTGCAAGTGGATTAGGAAGGTGAAGGACAAAGGCTGAGCTCCATTAACGTCCTTCATAGGTATGAAACATAGTTTTGCATGTTTTTAATTCATTATTAGTTAATGTAAAGGTTATTATATTTACATTTTTAACATTATTAATGGATCGGTTCACCACGATCCCGGGGACGTAGGAATTCTGAACCCCATAAACAGTTTGGGTGTTGTGTTCTATTTTTTTTTTTCAATTTATGATATTTGCAAGTAAATTAAATTTAGAATATGAATATGGATGCAACTATAATCAGTAATTGATAAAATTGGGAAATTAGTTGAATCAGAAATAATGATTTTTGGGGCTTTGATCAAACACTGACATTTTTGAGTAAATTGCAAACTTAATTTCAATTTGAATTTAGTCCTAAATTAGATCTTAATCAATTTTTGGAAGTCTAAAATCCTTTTAAGTTGATAAAATTTAACGATCCTTTGAAATAATTAAAAAGTGTTAGTTTCAAACACCCATTTTCGGATCACACGCCACCCAAAAATAAACAATTCAAATCTGTTCTACACATTCTTGAAGACAAACTTGTGTTGTTTGTTTCTTTCGAATTTGTTACACAAATGAAAGTGAAAGAAACTAAAATTAAACCTAAACAAAGAAAAGGAAAATGGTTGAACCATTTGTGAATCTTTTCTCATTATTTATTAACAATTTATGTGTTCTTGAAAATGAATGAAATAGAACCAATGTATTGAGTTATATTGAGGCATATCAGCCAAATTAAGTAAATGGTGAGATATTTTACCCTAGATCAATCTAGATTGGATTTTCTTGAAAATGAGCATATTATATTCCTAAACCTAGGTCTGTTTGTAATGGTGGTGGCCTCTCTTCTCAGGGCAATGGTGGGGTGCACAACGACTTGTGTGGCTTGGTTGGATACTAGCTCTTTCGAACTTTATGATGGCGCACTTTTGACCTTTGCTTCGGGCTCGGTTGATACTAATGTAGAAGAAGAAACTTTCTTTGTAGTTTATTTATCTATGGATTGACTTGGCAAAGCTTCTCCTTTCTTTAAAATAGTTTTGACCTCGGAAACCTCAGCCACCTTGGACTCTTTAGGAGTCTCATTTGTCTTGGATTCTTTGGAAGTTTCCTTGGAGCTCTTTTTATCTTCCGCCTTAGTGGTGTTCCACTCCTTTTTCTGAGAGCGTGTGAAGAAAATGAAGGATTGACTATTCATATCTTCTATGATTTCCTCGTATTCATCTTCTTCTTCTGAACGATACTTGAAGAAATGACTATTACTTTCTTCTTTAGGCTCTTCAGCTTCAAGTTCAGATGTTCCAGAGTCAGGCTCTTCTTCGTCAAATTCAACGACCTCAACCTCATCATCACTTTCTTCAACGACATCACACTTTGAGTTAGTTGTGGGAGCTGCTTCAATAGCAAGCCTCGTCGGAGGACCTGAAATCCTGGTTTTGTTGGGAACGTAGCCTTTGCTTGGAATGTCTTTGTAAGGAGAGGGTTTACTACTCTGAGAAACTTGCTTTTTCAAAGCTAGCACATCATTAGCTAACTTAGTAAGTATAGCTTCTAAAGCAATAGGGGTTTCTTGACTCTTTCCCTTGAGGGAATTTTTCTTGAACTTACCTACCATGATTAGGTCATCCTCAATTTCTATGGCCAAGGATTGAGAAAGTTCCAAAGTAGACACTCTAGCCCTTCTCAGTTGATAGCACACTTCTGGTTGTTGTGTGTTAATAAAGAAACATTTTTGTCTGTCAGGATTCGGGTGAATCCCAGCAGGAACTTTATCACCATTTTGTTGAATTTAGCCATGAAATTCCTCATGGGTTATGTTGGCTCTTTCTTCGCTTGAGATAATTGGGCAAGAAGGGCATGTTCATCTTCTGCCATTTTGAATCACTCTTCAAACTTAATTTTCATATCATTCTAGTTTGTAATGCATCCATTTGGTAGATGATGAAACCAATCTGCGGAAACATCATGCAACGTTTCAATGAAGAGGAAAATAAAAACATCTTCATATTCCACTGACAAAACTACACATGCAGCAAATAAAGTAGAAATGTGGTCATCTAGTGATGTTTTCCTGTCTCCATTGAACTTGGGAAGAATCTTCCTCGATCCTCGTGGGAGTTCATGTCGAACTGGTAAGTCCAATGGGCCTATGGCATTACCCATGGTACGTTGATTGCCATCTTGGGAAAGGTGGTATGCTCAGGTAAAATGACGTGAGCAAGGACAAGTGCTTGACTTGTAGTGATTCCCTCCTTGCTTTCTCTTTCAGGACTTGATGCAAGACTTACAGATCTGCGAGGCATGTTCTTCTTTGGAGGAGATACCTTGAAACCAAAATTTCCTTGAAAATAAAAAATGGGATCAGATCGACCTTTAGCTTTTTCTCCTCGCGTAAACCTCTTTACTGCCAGCTTGAAATATTTATTGTGAAGGGATCACTGGCATGTTCTAATCGGCTCTAGCCTTTTCTCTTCACTCTCTTTCTTGAGCTATTTGCACCTGAATAACTCTAGCAACTCTCACGGCTTGATCTTCTTCATTATCTAGTACTGATGTGGCGAGATGAAAATGATAGTTGCTTGTGTGCTTTCCCAAATAGCTTACCTCAAATATGATGATATGTCTTCTTGAGTATCTGCAAAAACAATATTTTCTTGCAAGATAGGTGCGTTACCTGTAATAGTAATACAAATTATTGCCTTGGTGGAAGAGGTATGCGTTGGTGAATGACATGCAATAGTGTGGGAACGAAGTCCCTCCTCAATGAAGGTCAGGCTGCCTTTATTGAAAACCAAAACTGTATTTACTTATGTACATTCAAAATTGTATGTGGGGGGTGTTTTAGAACATCAATGGAAAGAAAAGTGAATGAGGGAGATGGAATGGAATGAAGGAAAGGAGTGGAATGGAATGAATTGAAAGAACATGCAAGAGTTAGGTAAAAACAGAGCCTAATATTGCACGAAAAAGAAAGATAAATAACTAACACAAATAAAACGGACTTTGAGTTAGCTAAATGTAAAAGGGAACACACGTGAGCAAGTAGATAATCAGAGCTTGATCACTGTGAACTAGAACAACATATTATTAGCGTTGAAAATAATATCCAAGACAATATTTGCATGCAAGATTTAAACATCTAACATCTAATGAACATAAGAACATCAAATGTTACAAGAGACAATGAATGAGACACAAAGTTCGTATTTCATTAACTCTAAAATGTCTTCACAAAGAACACAAAGTTTCTTTCTGAAACAAGCTTACACACAAAAGTATTTTCTTCTCCTCTCTCAAAGTCCCCTTACAAATGAGCCCCTGACTTCCTTTTATAACCAAAAAGTTGGTTACAAGGTAGTTAGGGTTTTACATGCACATTAAATAGGGCACTTAAGTGACCTTTGACTTTTTCAACCAACTTTATTAAAAACAACTATAAATAGAAAACTCATAAGTTTCTTCAAAGTGAATTCAACAATAACATCATTTAAAATACCACTTTCAAAACATTCGCCAAAAACCAGTGCCTTATCCATTGGGGGTGGGGTCCGCCTATCTCAATTGTATGAGAAATGGACTCTCCCACCCACGAGAAAACATAGGAAATCATCCTACTATGTTGTTGGCAAAACAAGGATCCTGATTCTTTGCCATTTCAAAAGATTTGAGCTTTTGCAGTGTCTGGTGCATCTTCTCTTCTTCTGGAAAACAACTCGGGAGAAGACCAACCTCACAGAGTACCTGCATTTCAAGAATCTTACCTGGTATGGTATGTAGGTCTGTAACTTTAGATTGGATTTCTTCGCAAAGATGTTTGATTCTGAAACATTGATCCATGGAAGAAGTGGAAAAAACATCAACAGGAGTATACATTTCATGTATCAATTTTGTAAACTACTCCACCAGGTGTTGTACTGAATTCCTTTGGTTGTGTTCATTGATGAAGGTGCATGGAATCTCTTCGATGAAGACCTGAATGGAAGAGAGCGCGGTATAGGCTTCGTTGCACAAACCGTCAAACTGAAATTACCAAATCTTCTAGGATCATTTTCCTGGACTTAGCATGATTTAACCATAGAATTCGTGTCATGCGATGATTGAACTCAAGTATCCCCTCTGAAGCTAAGAAAGTTGATTCCATGCAGGCGAGATCCTGAAGAGTTGGAAAAATCTGATCCAGTGTGATTAATTCTGTAATGAGGCACTCCTTGAATGGAAACACTGGATCGAGGTAGGCATAAATATTCTCAGATATTTTTATCACTTCAGCAATTGTTTTCAACCCACCACTTTCTATCTCAGAAACCCATGACCTTAGAGTGTGTCCTAGAGTGATCACATCTTTTGATTGATTGAGAATTTCTTGATCCGGGATAGCCATCATTTCTGGAATAGGAAAAGAAGACTCAATTGGGCTGATCAAATGTTGAACATATGAAATCAACTGATTCTTTTCTTCCTTGAGTTGGGAAATTTGAGATTTGTATCTCTCCAACCTTTTAAGCACACTATTCATTGAATATTTTTCCATAGCAAAATTGCTTTCAAAAGTGGTCTTACCAAGGGCTATCTTGGATACTTCATAATCGGTGACTGTCATGTCCCCACGATCCTTCTCAGTAGTAAGAACTGCTATTTCTGCAAACTTATCTCCGCTATCATCAATCACTACTCTGGAGAAGACCTTAGGATTTTTGGGCACAACTTTATTGGAGAGGGCAGAAAGAGACTCCAAATCAATGTTGGCCACTTTGACCAATCTCTTTCTCTTTTTTATTTCAGAGTCAACCCAGGTCGGTGTTTCATTCATTAATTCAACACAAAAATGTCGAGAACTGGAAGAAAAATCCTCTTTGCCTTTTTCATGACTAAAACCAGTAGGCAGTGGTTCTGTGGCCTCAATCCTTGGTGTAGTAGCATCTGCAACACATTCTTGATTATATTCATGTTCTTGTGAAATATCCTTATCACCTGGATGTTCGAAGAATTAGATATCTGCACTACTGGGATTTGCTTGGATTCTGGTGTATGACATTGATGATTTAGATCTTTGGTAGGTCTATTGGAACTCTTAGTGATGTGAATAGATGAGTTTGGGGTAGAAATACCAGAAACACGTTCTTTTCCTTCCTGAAGATGCGTACTCTTTACCGATCCTTGAGACACTGCTTCTTTATTAGAGACAGGTTTGGGTAACCACCGGCTTTACCTCTGAGATGCGTGTGATGATGTTGGTGGGGACTGGTGTGAAGAAGTTTGCACCACCTTTTTCTGTGTCACTCCTCCTTTCGCTGGCAACCTCTGTATTTCTGACATATGTGCCTGAAATGGGAGAGGATTGGCTATCTGATTCTCATACCACTTCATAGTCCTTTTTAACACAGGTTGGTTTATAACATCTAGAGAAGTTTCATCTCCTCTACTCCAATCAATACCAGGGAGCGGAGTGAAAACTATCTGATCATAGGAAGGATCCATAAGATCAATTCCATTATCGGCAAGGGTTAAGGGAGGATCCCTCAATCCATAATTCTCTATCTGAGCCAGTGTGAGACGAGAAAATTGTCATCGTCTTACCTCCCTGTCATCCGCACATTCCACCTAATAGTCTTCTATGTTTTCCTTGTGCTTGTATCTTGCCCCTAGGGATTTTTCCATAGATCCTTTAATATCGAATTGAGCCCTACTTGTGAAAGGATGTATAGTTATGAGAGAAAATTATTTTTCCATAAGTTCTGCACTGTGGGAATTTGGACATTTGTATTCTCCAATCTGAATTGGGAAATGAATGCCTTCTTTGCGTTTGTCCACCAATAGGCAATGAATTTTGAAAAGCTGACGTGAAAGTTCCATCAAAGCTATTTTATCGCTGACATATTTAGGAAGCCTGTAAGGAGCTCCCACAAATCCATCAACTCGTATATAGGAGTAAGAGGGAAACTGGATAAACCAAGTTCCCCATTGTTTTATCACCGCCTTAGCATCTTCTGAAAATCTTTCCTCCGGGTTTCTTCTTAGTGATCAGATTATATAGAACAAGAAAGCATCGTTTACCCTCCGGAAATGGTGAGAACTATTCTTGAACTCCAGCTATGGGTAAAAATGAAAAACACTATTCTTGCCAGGACCCATTGCACCTCTAGTTGTTAGC
Organism: Taxus chinensis; assembly: GCA_019776745.2. Taxonomy (NCBI): domain Eukaryota; kingdom Viridiplantae; phylum Streptophyta; class Pinopsida; order Cupressales; family Taxaceae; genus Taxus; species Taxus chinensis. The sequence goes on from CM034150.1 coordinate 17,786,704, forward strand.
CCTGAAAATATCCTCCTTCTCGCTACAACATAAATCAAATACGAAGTCATGTAAAAATGACCTATCATCCTTACCTCAATCAATTGCTTATGGAGAGTATTGCTAACGATACTTGCCCAATCAATGAACATCTTTGCATCAAGAATGATACAAATGAACTTGTACATCCAAGGGTGAAATTTTTTGGCAGAAGGAAGACCAAAAACCCTACTGAGGAGAGTAATCATATCTCCTATTTCTTCATGAAACTCTACCCGAAACAACTCTTTGGGAATTCTTGAAGTGTGAGTCTTTGGTTTGACCAACCAATTTTTATAACCATCTTCAACCATCTCAAAGGATTTTCATCCCAGAACTGTTGTGTCGATTCTTGTGTGATGTCAACATGTTCTTCATGGAGTGGCACTCTTAACAAATCTTCCATATGATCTGGAGAATTGAGCAAAAAAGGTTCATTTTTGTCATTAAAAATTCCCCGACGCTCAGGGTCATAATGTTCAGCACAAGCTAGGACAAATTTGGGGCATTGTATGGCAACGGGAAATGATGCCACTTGAGGTAAACCGCAACGATAAAGCCTTTTTGAGAAAATAGTCCTCCCTTCCCGTCTTACCCTGTCACAAAACTGAACCATATCTACGTGACCCATATCAGTATCCAAAATATTGTCATATGCTGAATTTAAAGACGATGTTGGAACTAATCCTTGGTATGCATATTTTAGTGCCGACTTATTAGAACGTTCACCCATTATGAATTCTTTTTTTTTAAACACAGAGAACGAAAAGAAAACCAAGACACTGGGAAGGTGTCGGGTCTAAGTCTCCAGACCACCGTTGTCGCAAGAATAATACGACTCTTTCTATTTTTAAATAAAAATAGATTTAGCGGATGCCGAATTCAAAATGACCATACAACAATATTGAGGCAAAGCTCAAATCATCATTGAAAAATAATACAATTTTAGATCATTATTACACTTTCAGCAACATGTTGAATCTTCGAAGCTCCTTATTATTATTATTATTATTAAATATTCACTGTGTGCGTGAATATCTCGATTCACCCTTGACGTGAGAAAGCTATCATCTCCTCAGCATGCGTAACACCATGAATATTTTAATTTAAAAAATAAATAATAAAAAGAAACCTGCGTTGAACTCCAGTCAATTGTGCATGCGTGAAATCTGAATTAAGCTTGTGGCTCTCTATTTAGATCTGTGTTGGAAATGGATCAAAAACTGTGCATGTGTTAAAAACTTCAGATGGTTTTTCTTCCTTCCCACGTGGTGAGAATCCCTTGCTTAACTGTTGTTTGCCTTTTTGCTCAGGCGTGGATGTATGATCTCCTTTTTGCTGCTCCTGCGTGGTGATGACTCATCAAAAACAAACAAAATGTCCCTTTTTTGGACTGTTCTCCTTGGGTTGCGTGGGCTTTGGACTCTTTCTTATTTTGCACAAAGATGCGTGGAAACTTCTTTGGTTGTTTTTCTTTTGCTTGCTGTTCTTTTTTCATGTGGCCATCACAAACAAATACATAGGCTCACCTTCTTTTATTTGTTTGTCTTGTGCAGGTGCATGGATAAAACTGCATTCTTCCTCCCCTCTCTGGCTGTGCGTGGGAACTACTGATGTTTCTTTTTTTGCAAGCTGCGTGGGATGTGTGGATTTACTTCCTTCAAATTCCACTAATTTTATTCTCCTGGGAAGCGTATCATCTCCCTGAAATGGACTGGCTGTGCATGGAAAACTTGTCTTCTTCCTACACAAATCAATAACAAACAAAAACAAACTTGGAATTTCACCTTTTCCTCTGCTGCATACGGGATTTATTTGAGATTCCAGATCAATCCTTGCACGTGCCTGAGATTGCCTTCACCTTTGCAAGCGTGGATCTCAGAAACTCCTTGCTATCGCTTCCCTCCAATGAAGACAACTACCTAAAACTCTCAAGGTCGCCTGGCTCTAGCTAATGCACGTGCCAGGTTTCCGTGTGAAAGCCGGATAGCGCCTATAGAACAAGCTTTTCCTTCTCCAGGCTCTGGATATCTGCAAGATCTCCTTGTTTTTCCTTATTCCCAATTTCCTCTACTTCTGCAACCTCTTGTAACCGTCTCCTCATCAATTCCCGGATGATAGAAGCAAAATCAAAATTGTCTACAGCAATTGGAAGCAGAAGAAAAATTGCCCCCAGCACTTGCTCACAGCAGTTACGACAATTAATTAAAAGAAGAAAAGTTCTCCCAAGTTTGTCGAACAACTTCCATCCAATATTAAAATTAATATTTATTAATTAAAAACCCTAAAATTTAATAAATATTAATTTTATTAAATAACAGGGTAAATATTAATTAAATAATTAAAATATGGTTTGTGGTGTAGCGGGAGAAGGGCTTATTCAAAATGGATGAAACGAAAGCCAAAATGATAGTGAGAATAAGACGATTGCGATGGAGGAGAAAAATCACGCAAGATAACACATTTAAATTTTTATTTTTTTAAAATTTTCACGTTTACTAATTTTGCGAAGTCAAAATTAGCTGATAACAGAATGTAAACTAGATATTTACCATACATCTAGAGATTTTTTCATTATTGTTTTTGATAAAACCTCAGATGAATATATGATTTTTGATAAAGTTTGGGATTTTCAGTCTCACTTTCTGCTCATGAAGCAGTGGCTCCCTTTGTTTAATCCGGTGACTGATGTTTTCTATGTTAAAATTGTTTGCGTTCGGTTTCCATATTTTCCTCTCCAATTTTGAGATGAGAATAATTTACTTTTAATTGGGGATACCTTCGGTAAATGCTTAGCTATTGACCCAAAGACGACCTTATATGATTATACCTCATATGCACACATATTGGTAGATATGAAAACTTATTTTGATTTTTTGGCTAATATTGAGCTCAAAGTTTGAGGAAAAAATATGGAATTAAAATTTAGACTATGAAGGGTTCCCATTCAGATGCAAGATTATTTTTCTCTTGGCCACTTAGCTTCGGATTGTTAGATAGTGAAGAGACAGTTAAAAATAGAACTTCTTGGTGGAAGAATTCAGATCCCAGTCACTTGGTGGTTTATAGTGACTTGGATAGTGATTTAGAGGAAGATACAGAGAACGAGGTTGATTTAGCTTCTAAGGATGAGGAGGTATTTCCTTCTTCCACCCTTGTAGAAAAGTTTTCTCTCCAGTGTTTTGAATTGAATGTGGAAACTAGTTCCCTTCCTCTTGTTTCATCAAAGTTCCAAACTCTCATGGATAAGTAGAAGTTTGAAACCATCTTCCTTCCCTTAGGAAGTGAAGTCAAACCCCAAGTGTGATTACTGATTAAGAATTTATTTTCCTTGCTTTATTTATATTATCCTACTCGGGATATTCCACCTCATTTGGAGTTTCCCTACACTTATGGGATATGCTTGGTTAGGTGTACACTTGACTACACTATTCTAGGTATTCATTACCACTTGACTACACTATTCTAGGTGTTAATCACCACTTGACTACACCATTCTAGTTGTTGGTTACCACTATTCTAGGTGGAGATTTCCATGATTCTAGGAGGAGGTTAGAAATTCACCTCTTATATGTACATCTATTGCATTATTCTTTTTGATTTATATTGAGTTGGAGCTATTTATGTGATATTGCAATTATCTCTCTTATTTTCATAATTTACAGTCTCATATGCCTGCATTGTTTTAAGTCTTGGAACAATTCACGTCTTGCATCATTCACCTGTGCAATCTTCTAACCCGTAGATCTGTGGTGCTTCTGTGATATGGCATTAGAGCCGAGCTCGTATTGAGATTGTCTAGTTATTATTGTGCAAAATTATTTTCATTTGAGATCAATATTTACAAGTACTTGGGTGTTATTTGGTGTTGGATTTTCCTTGTTTATGGGTATATATAGCCTATTTGTAGGCTTCTAAGGTTTACAAGCTCACATAGACCATATACAGTTCTAGAGATTGATTTTTGGAGGCCCTAAATCATTATTGCAAGATCCCTAGAAGATTTATTTAGAGCTAGGTGTTTTTAAACTTGTGAGGGCATTTTCACCTGTGGTAATGCTTTGCATCCTTGTTCAGACTTGCAAAGGGTGTTTTTAATGATCCAGAGGCATTTTCAAGCCTGTAACAAAGTTTCCAACAACCCACACATGTATTGAAGATCTAACTTGGGTTGTTATTTTTTTTAGTCTTGCGGCAGTGTTGTCTTCTACACTTAGATCTACAACAATTTAAGGACCGTAGTGAAGATCTTCTTGATCAAACGTGGCTGTAACCTATATACAGTAAAAAAAAATCAGCAAAACCCTCCTTTTCCTAAACCTATATTTTAGTAAAAAGTGCATTTCAAGTTTAGTGCAAATTCATTTAAAATTGGGCTTGTTTACGAGAAATAGTTATTGTAGAATTTTTTATTAGTAGCTTGATATTGAGTGCCATTTTTTTACAAAAATTAAATATTTTTTATTTCCCAAAGCATTGGACCTATTTATTTTTGTAAAACACACTAATTTATAAAGTGCAAAAACTGTGGGGGGCTTCCTGATTTAGTTTCTTGGGTGGTGTATAGTGTGTTTCCTCTCTTGTCTGGAACTTCTTTCTTTCTGCACATTTCTTTGTTTTTTGCAATAACTACCACAACTTCTCTTTCTGCACTAATGGATCTAATTACTATTAACCCATTTACACATTTTAACTACCATGAAAGGAAAAAAAATGCTCATTGCAATCAAGACTAAAGGGTTATACTATATCACAATGGGGTTAGAACCTGAGCTTAGTATAGCTGCAGATAAAGTTAAGTGGTGTAATAAGTGTGATGAAGCATTTGGTATTTTGTGTCTTACAGTGTCTCCTGAACTCCTTTTTCACATAGAATAAGCCAAATCTCCCAATGAGGTGTGAAAAACCTTAGAAACATTATTTGGAAAAGTTGACACTATGAGGGGTCATGAACTAGAAATAGAACTTATTAGCTTAAGTCCTAGAAATTTTGACACCTTGGAAGATTTCATTACCAAGCTCAAGTCTTTATGATTATAATTAAAATAATGTGGAACAAAAAATAAGAATGAACAACTTGTTCTTTCAATGCTTGCCAAACTAGGTCCTGCCTACTTTGTCTTTGTTTCTACATTTTATGCTACCAAAAGGGCTCTTGGAGTCACATGGTTTATGCCATCCTTAGATGACTTCATTGTTGATTTGAATAAGGATTAAGACAAGTTAATCCAAATGGTTACCTTTAATTCATCCAAACCTCAAGCCCTCATCCTTGGGAATGGGAAAAAAAATATTCTAGCAGCCAAAAGAAGAAGAAAAAGAGTAAGGATCCAGAAAAGAAGAAAGAACATAAATCCCCTACCTCTTCCAAGTCTACCACTAAAACTTACAGTTCAAATGGGAAACTTAAGAAGGAAAATGTTAAGTGTGCCTATTGCAAGAAAATTGGACACAATGAACACAAATGTATGAAGAAGCATATTGACCACCTCAGTCATCTCCTTGAGAAGAAAAACATAGGGGTCCCTGAATCTATCAAACGTTCTTCATCAACCCAAGAATCTACTAAGGCAAAGGAAAAAGATAAAGAGAAACATAAGGGAAAATCACTAGTTATAGTTACATCGTCATCTACTCCTTCGTGGGTTATTGTCTCTGGTGCTTCACACAACATGGGTTCATCACAGGTTGAGTTTTCTTCCTTAGAGCTCTGTATCATGTCCTCCATTAGTTTGGGTGATGATACTCTAGCCACAATTTCAAGGAGAAGTTCTGTTAAAGTTGAAGGTGGAACATTCACAATTGTTCTTAGTGTACCTTCACTTTTAACTAATCTCTTGTTAGTGTATCAGATGAATCATATAAGGAAGGGCATGAAAGTCCTATTTGATCCAGATTCATTTGAGATCAAAGAGTTGCATAACGACACTACAGTAGCAGTGGGGAGGGAATATCACCATGCTAGGTTATATACCTTCTCACATTTTTCACCTAATGTTTCCCCTACTGCATTTCTCACAAACTCAGATGGAGTTAACATATTATGACATGAGTGGTTTGGCCATATTAACTACCGCTACCTTGAGCAACTTAGTAAGCATAACATGGTTACAATATTTCTTAGAGTTAGTTTTTCAAAGGGAATTTGAGAGGGTTGTACTCTTGGAAAACACCCTAAAGAAAAATTTGACATGGGAAAACTTTGGAGAGCTTCAACACCTTTAGAGTTGATTCAGAGTGATGTCACAAGGCCTTTTCCCCATCCATCTTTCACTAGGGCCAAATATGCTCTCACCTTTATAGACGACTTCTCCGGATATACATGGGTCTACTTCCTTAGGAAAAAATATCAAGTGTTTGATTACTTTCGGGATTTTAAGGCACTAGTTGAGAATTAATATGGGAAAATCATAAAATTTCTTTAACAAATAATGGGGGGGAGTATGTTAGCAACAGAATTGAGAATTTTTACACTACAAAGGGTATTGATCTATAACAGATAGTGCCTTTCACTCCTCAGCTGAATGGCATGGCACAACACAAAAATAGATCCTTGAAAGAGATGACGAACTGTATGATCCACTCTAAATCTTTGAATCTGTAGTTTTAGGTAGAAGCCATCAATTGTGCGTGATATATATAGAACCAAGTTCACCACAAATCTTTAAAAGGTATAACTACCTTTGAAAGTTGGCACAATAGGAAACCGAAAGTTAAGCACTTTAGGGTGGTTTTCAGATCACCAACGATGACACACATTCCCAAAAAGAAACACAAGGCAATGGAGCCTCAATCCAAACATTTCAATTTTTTTGGGTATTTAGAGGGGGTCAAGGGCTATAGAATTTTCCATCCTACTACTCATGAGTTCATCAAGAGAAGTGTTCAGTTTCAGGAGAGTCCTATTGACTCTTTACTTGAAACTTCTCCATCTACTTTGGCTTCACTTAGTTTTAATGAGCAGTCTGAGGATTTAGATCATCCACAATAGGTTCCTAAGGCACAATATTCTACTTCTTCTCATTCTAATAATGAGTGGAGTAATGAGGATTCATCCACATATACTTCTAGCCATATTTTAGAGGATGAGGATTCGACACATGACTCGCCCACTTCAGGCCCTCTTTGGGCTAGGCAGACACTTTAGAGTACAGGCACTTGGGGCAGGGGATCCAAAGGATGACATACATACTTGAGTAGATTATTAGAGTAGGCCACATGCCTTCTATGCTTCAGTGATAGATCTACAGAAATTTCGAGAGGCATCAGGCATACCTAACTGGGATAGTGATATGCATGAGGAATATAATTCCTTAATCAGTAATCACACTTGGGATTTGACTTCACTTCCTAAGCAAAGGAAGATTGTTTGATGTCAAAGGATATATTGGACCAAATTTGGAGAAAATGGGTCAGTTGATAAGTATAAGGCTTGGTTAGTAGCCAAGGTTTTTTCATAGGTATCCAACATAGACTACTCAGAGACATTTACACCCGTAGCCAAGATGACTTCAATTTGACTCACACTTGCTTTAGCCACAACACATGGTTGAAATGTGCACCAAATGGATGCGAAGAGTGATTTTCTTCATGGAGACCTACATGAGAAGATCTACTTGGAGTAGCCACCCAGGTTTGTTCAGGATTCATCCTTAGTTTGTAGACTTATGAAATCCATTTATGGCCTCAAACATGCCCCTAGGGATTGGTATGCCAAAATGGATTCCTTCCTCCTAGCTTCTAGTTTCACTTGGTGCCATTAAAATCTTGATGTTTATCTATCATGACGGGATGATTCATTATTGATACATGTACTTTATGTTGATGACATTTTGATCACTGGGATTACTTCATCAACTATATTAGCAGTGAAGATAACTCTTCAAGACAGATTCACCATGATTGAATTATGTCTACTGCACTACTTCCTTAGCATTGAGATCACACAGTCTGATTTAGGGATTTCTCTTGCACATCCCAAGTACCCTCTCAATCTTTTGGCTCGGTTTCACATGACAGACTGTAAGCCATATCTGTCTCCTTTCTTATGTAAAGTCAATCTTGAGGGTGATTGTTCAAAATTTGGTTGATGCTACTTTGTATCGACAAATTTTTGGGAGTTTGATTTACTTTACTCGCACCAGACCTAATATCTCCTATACCATTAGTATATTTTCGAGATTTATGTAGGAACCCCATGAATTGCATTGGAAAGTAGCTAAGAGTATTTTGCACTACATTCAGGGTTTACACAGATATGGGATTAACTATAGGGTTGGTTTAGATATTGACTTGGTCAACTACACAAATTTTGATTAGGCTAGCGAAACTGAGTGTTGTAAGTCCACTTCAGGTTATAGTTTCTCATTAGGTTTTGGTCCCATTAATTGGTCAAGCAAGAAGCATAATGCTATTGCTTTATCATCCATAGATGAAGAGTACATGATAGATTTTAACACATCTACCGAGGCTATTTGGCTTTAGTGATTCTTTCTAAGCAGACCAGACAACCTACAGTCATCTTTTGTGAAAACCAGAGCACCATCCAGATATGCAGGAATTTGGTTCTTAGTCAAAGGAACAAATACATTGAGACTCACCTACACTTCATTGGGGAAATAATTCATAAGAAGACCATTGATTTGATATTCTGATAGTCTTCAGAGGAGGTTACTAACATCTTCACCAAATTTTTCACTGAAAGAAAGTTCATTCATATACGAGATCTTCTTGGGGTGTGGTCTACATCAACAACTTCATCATCTTCAGGGTGCTTCTAGCCTCTTCGCTTCTTCAAGTATCTCTTTTTTGGGGGAGTTTTTCCCACTTGGTTTTCTCATTTTACTCTATCTTATGAGAGATTGCATTGTATGTGGGCACCTCATCAGACCTTGTTGCCAAGACCCACTTTCATTTTTCACTGCCCACCTAAGCTGTGCTTATGGGGGTATTAGTGTAGGATTTATTTTCCTCACTTTATTTTTATTATCCTACTTGAGATATTCCACCTCAGTTTCCCTATACTTATGGGATATTCTTGCTTAGGTGTACACTTGACTACACTATTCTAGGTGTTGGTTACCACTTGAATACACTATTCTAGGTGTTAGTCACCACTTGACTACATGATTCTAGTTGTTGGATACCAATATTCTAGGTGAAGATTGATATGATTCTAGGAGGAGGTTACACATTCACCTCCTATATGTACATCTCTTGCATTGTTCTATTTGATTCTTATTGAGTTGGAGCTATTTCTGTGATATTTCAATTATCTCTCTTATTTTTATAATTTGTAGTCTCGTATGCTTACATTTTTTTTTCTTGGAACAATTCAAGTATCGTATCATTCACATGTGAAATCTTCAAAATAGTAGATATGTGGCATTTATCCAATATGGCATCAGAGCCGAGATGGTATTGAGTTTGTTTGGTTAATATTCTACAAATTTATTTTCATTTGAGATCAATATTTGTAAGTATTCGAGTGTTATTTGGTGTTGTCTTTTCCTTGTTTATGGGCATATATAGCCTATTTGCAGGATTATGAGGTTTATAGGCCCACATAGAGCATATACAGTTCTAGAGATTGTTTTTTGGAGGCCTTAAATCATTATTGTAGGATCACTAGAAGATTTATCTAGATCTAGGTGTATTTAGACTTGTGAAGGGTATTTTCACCTGTGGTAATGCTTTACATCCTTGTTAAAAATTTCCAAGGGTGTTTTTTTTATCCAAAAGAATTTTCAGACCTGTAAAAAAGTTTTTAAAAACCCATACACGCATTGAAGATCCATCTTGGGTTACTATTTTTTTGAGTTTTGCAATAGTGCTATCTTCTACATTTAGATCTGCAGTAATTTAAGGACCAAAGTGAAGATCTTCTTGATCAAACGTGGTTGTAGCCTATATACACTCACAAAAAAATTCATCAAAACCCTCTTCCTTCTTTCACTAAAACTATATTTTAGTAAAAAGTGCATTTCAAGTTTAGTGCAAATTCATTTAAAATAACACTTATTTACGGGAAATAGTTATTGTAAAACTTTTAATTGGTAGCTCGATATTGAGTTCCATTTGTTTTACAAATTTTAAATATTTATATTTCCCAATGCATTGGACCTATTTATTTTTGTAAAACACACTAAGTTATAAAGTTCCAAAACTATGGGGGGGGGGGCTTCATGATATAGTTTTTTGGGGGTATACAGTGTGTTTCCTCTCTTGTTTGGAACTTCTTTCTTTCTACACATTTCTTTGTTTTCTGCAACAAATAACACAACTTCTCTTTCTATACTCATGGATCTAAGTTATATTAACCCACTTACACCTTTTAACTACCATGAATGGAAATAAAAAATGCTCATTCCAATCAAGACTGAAGGGCTTAGAACCTGATCCTAGTATAGCTGTAGATAAAGTTAAATGATATAATAAGTGTGATGAAGCATTTGGTAACAGTGTCTCCTGAACTCATTTTTCACATAGAATCAATAAAATATCCCAACGAGGCATGGATAACCTTAGAAACATTATTTGGAAAAGTTGAAACTATGAGGGTCATGAGCTAGAAATAGAACTTATTAGCTTAAGTCCTAGCAACTTTGACACCTTGGAAGATTTATTTACCAAGCTCAAGTATTTACGATTACAGTTAAAAGAATGTGGAACAGAAAAGAAGGATGAACAACTTGTTCTTTTAGTGCTTGCCAAACTAGGTATTGACTACTCTACCTTTGTTTCTACATTTTATGTTACCAAATGAGCTCTTGGAGCCACATGGTCTGCGCCATCCTTAGATGACTTCATTTATGATTTGACTAAGGAGAAAGACAAGTTAATCCAAATGGGCGCCTTGAAGTCATCCAACCCTCAAGCCCTCATTTTCGGGAATGGGAAACCAAAATCTTGTAGAAACCAAGAGAAGAAGCAAAAGAGTAAGGATCCAGAAAAGAAGAAAGAACAAAAATCCACTACCTCTTCCAAGTCTACCACTGAAACCTCCAGTTCAAATGGGAAACCTAAGAAGGAAAAGGTTAAGTGTGCCCATTGCAAAAAACTTGGGCACGATGAACACAAATGTATGAAGAAGAAGATTGACCACCTCAATCATCTCCTCGAGAAGAACAACATAGGGGTCATTGAATCTATCAACCAGTCTTCATCAACCCAAGAATCTACAAAGGAAAAGGAAAAATATAAAGAGAAACATAAGGGAAAAACACTAGTTACAGTTGCATCCTCATCTAATCCTTCGTGGGTTATTGTCTCTTGTGCTTCAATGACATGAGTTCATCACAGGTTGAGTTTTCTTCCTTAGAACACTGTATCATGTCCTCCATCACTTTGGGTGATGATACTCTAGCCACAATTTTAGGGAGAGGGTCTGTTTAAGTTGAAGGTGGAGCATTCACAAATGTTCTTAGTGTACCTTCACTTTCAAGTAACCTCTTGTTAGTGTATGAGATGAATCATATAGGGAAGGGCATGAGAGTTCTATTTGATCTAGATTCAGTTGAGATCAGGGAGTTGCATAGCAACACTACAGTAGAAGTGGGAAGGGCATATCACCATACTAGATTATATACCTTCTTACACTTTTCACCTGATGTTTCCCCTACTGCATCGCTCACACATTTATATGGAGTTATAAGATTATGACATGAGTGGTTTGGTTATCTTAACTACCACTACCTTGAGAAATTCAGTAAGCATGACATGGTTAGAGGATTTCCTAGAGTTAGTTTCTCAAAGGGAATTTGTGAGGGTTGTGCTCTTGGAAAACACCCTGAAGAGAAATTTGACATGGGAAAAACTTGGAGAGCTTCAACACCTTTAGGGTTGATTCACAGTGAATTTTCCCCATCCATCATTCACTATGGCCAAATATTCTCTCACCTTCATAGATGGCTTCTCCAGATATACTTTAGTTTACTTCTTTAGGAAAAAATATGAAGTGTTCGATTACTTTCGAGGTTTTAATGCACTTGCTGAGAATCAATCTAGGAAAAGCATCAAAGTTCTTCGAATAGATAATTGGGGGAGTATGTTAGCAACATATTTGAACAGTTTTGCACTACAAAGGTTATTGATCTACAATGGACAATGCCTTACACTCCTCAACTATATGATGTGGCAGAACACAAAAATATGTCCTTGAAAGAGATGGCAAACTGTATGATCCACTCTAAATATTTAACTCTACAGTTTTTGGCAGAAGCCACCAATTATGCCTATTATATATAGAACCGAGTTCCCCATAAAGCTTTAAAAGGTATAACTCTCTTTGAAGCTTTGAACAATAGGAAACTAGAAGCTAAGCACTTTAGGGTCTTCAAATCATCAGTGATGTCATGCATTTGCAAAAAGAAACACAAGGCAATGGAGCCTCAATCCAAACCTTGCATCTTTATTGGGTATCTAGAGGGGGTAAAGGGATATAGACCTATCCATACTACTACTGATGAGTTGTTCATCGAGAGAAGTGTAAAGTTTCAGGAGATTCCCACTAAATCTTTACTTGACACTTCTCCATCTACTTTGTCTTCACTCAGTTTTGATGAGTATTCTGAGGATTCTGATCATCCATAGCAGGTTCTTGAGGAAGAGTATTTTACTTCTTCTAGTTCTGATAGTGAGAAAAGTAATGAGGATTCATCCTCATTTACTTCTAGTCATACTTTAGTGGATGAGGATTCAACACATGACTCACCCACTTCAGGCCCTCTTTGAGCTAGACAGACACTTCAAAGTGCATTCACTTGGACCTAGGGGATCCAAAGGTTGAAAAACATACTCGGGAAGACTATCAAAGAAGGCCACATGAATTCTATGCTTTAGTGATAGATCCATAGACATTCTGATAGGAATCCGACATACCTGAGTGGGATAGAACTATGCATGAGGAATATAATTCCTTAATCAATAATCACACTTGGGATTTGACTTCACTTCCTTAGGGAAGGAAGATGGTTTGATGTTGATGGATATGTTGCACCAAATTTAGAGTAGATGGAACAGTTGATAAGTAAAAGGATCGGTTAGTAGCCAAGGGTTTTTAACATGTAGCCGACATAGACTACTTAGAGACCTTTGCACATGTAGCCAAGATGACTTCGATTCAACTCACACTTGCTTTAGCTGCAACACATGGTTGGAGTGTGCACCAGGTGGATGTGAAGAGTGATTTTATTCATGGAGAACTACAAGAGGAGAACTACATGGAGCAGCTACTAAGGTTTGTTCAAGATTCATCCTTAGTTTGTAAAATACCATTAGTGTGTAAAATACCAACAAACTCACTCCTGACTCATGGAGAAGCTGAGGATGACTTTTCTATCATGGATCACTTTGATGATGATAGAGTCACTCTCAAATATCTAAATGCCTATGCAGAGCTACACCTTGCTCACCGTATAGTTGATATTTCCCTAATACCACATTCCTCTTCCTATTTTGGAAATCCCATGGTAAAGTCTCCTCCACAGAAGGATCTCGATATCTACGAGATAGAAAATGGAGACAGCTTGGAACTACCTCTAGCCCCACCTAAATTTGAAGAAGGTAACACTTCTTTAATAGAAGAAACCATTGACATAAACATTGGAACGGAGGAAGAACAAAAAAAATTTAAGTTGGGATCCTCGTTAACACTGGAGGAGATAGAAATACACACCGAAATCCTCAAAGATCATCAAAAGGCTTTCGCATTTAACTATAAAGAAATGACGGGCATTGCACCACATATCACAGTACATAATCTTGTCACTAAACTAGATGCAAAACCAATTAAATAGAAGTCAAGAAAAATGAAGCCAAAAGTGGATCTCATGGTAAATGAGGAAGTAATAAAGCTTCTCCAAGTGGGATTCATCAAACCCATTGACTATTCACAATGGGTATCTAATATCGTCCTTGTTTTAAAAAAGAATGGGAAGATACGCATTTGCATAGATTTTCGAGATATTAACAAAACTTGTCCCAAGGATGACTTCCCATTACCATCCATTGACGTTATCATTGATGCAACAACTAGATTTGAACTGTTGTCCCTCATGGATGGGTTCCCAGGGTATAATCAGATTAAAATATCTAAATAGGATCAAGCCAAAACTACATTCATAACTCTCTGGGAACTTATTGCTACACTGTCATGCCATTTGGTCTTAAGAACACCGGCGCTACATATCAACGGGAAATGCCATACATATTTCACGATCTTATCCATAAAATTGTGGAATCCTATGTGGATGACTTGTTGGGCAAGGCCAAGAAGTGATGTGATGATCCAGAAGCGCTCCGTATCATCCTCTCACGATTAATTGAATATGGCGTCACATTAAACCCATAGAAGTGTGTGTTTGGTGTGACAGGAGGTAAACTTATGGGCTATATTATATCTTCAAGAGGGATTGATGTTGATCCATAAAAAATATGGGTTGTTCTCAAAATGATCCCACCATTAGACGAGTTTGGAATCAGGTCATTTCTTGGGAAGCTCGGTGCAATCCGAAGGTTCATCCTAGATTTAAGTTTTTCCATTCATCCAATCAACAATTTATTAAAAAAAGATTATAGCATTGATTAGACTGAAGAATTCAATGAGGCCTTCGAAGCAGTTAAATGCTTCTTGTTGTCCCCACCCATGCTAATGCCTCCCAAACCAAACTGCCCTCTGATCCTATACTCACGAGCCACTCATGTCTCGCTAGCCTGTATGCTGGCTCAAGAATACAATGATAAACGAGAACATGCAGTCTATTTCATTAGCCGCACGTTGCTCGATTATGAAACACGTTACACACAAGTAGGGAGAGAATGCCTAGCTGTAGTATTTTCAACAAAACTTTTAAGACATTACATGTTAAACCAAGAAACAAGGGTCATTATAAAAATAGATCATTTACAAACATTCCTTACACAAGGGTCTTTATCTAAAAAGGTTGGGCATTTCATAACCTTAATGGGTGAATTTGAGTTGACATTCGTAAACAAAAAATCCGTTAATTGAAAAATCATTGTAGATTGGTTAGCTGATAATCCACTAGATGGAGGAAATCTGGTAAATCTGGACTTTCCTGATGAGCATGTATACTTTGTCAAAACCAGGCCCCCCATCTCTACATGTCCCTGGTATAATGATATAATCAATTTTATCATAGACCACACATACCTAGAAGGTGCCACATCACAACAACGAAGGTGGTTACACATTATCACCACTAACTATGTTGTTTTAGAACAGGTACTCTATCATAAAGCCTTCGACGACATGCTTCTAAGATGCGTTGATGTAGAAGAATCGAAGAAGATTCTTCATGAATCCCACAGTGGGATATGTGGAGGCCACTTCGATGGTCATGCCATTGCTCAAAAAATACATCAGATGGGCTATTTTTGGCCCACTCTTGAACATGATGCAGTGGAGTTTGTACGTAAGTACCACAAATGCCAAGAATTCTCTCACGAGATTCATATAGCAGCACAATCCCTGCAACCAATAGCGACCCCATGGCCCTTCTCCACGTGGGGTCTGGACTTGATAGGGAAATTATCTCCCTCATCAACCGATGGCCATAACTTTATAATTACAACTACAAAATATTTTACCAAGTGGGTAGAGGTCGTGCCCCTCACCACCGTACCAGGTTTGGTAATTGCCAAATTCATTCTAAACAAAATCATTTACATGTATGGTGTCCCACAAGTCATTATCTCAGATAATGGCACATCCTTTAAAAACGACGAAGTCCGTGAGTTATGTAGCAAATTCAAAATAAACCATCACACGGCCTCGCTTTACTACCCTCAAGCCAATGGGCAAGCCGAAGCAAAAAACAAAACATTAAAGGCTATTCTCCTCAAAACAGTCAAGGAAAACAAGCATGATTTGCATTTAAAACTATATCTGGCCTTGTGGGCCCATCGAACCAGAGATGAAAACAATTTAGAAAATGATCAAAAATAAAACCAAGAATAAACGAAATGAAAATAAATAACAACTAAGATAATTCTAACTAAAACAAAGTCAAGAGAAGAGTGATAACTTACTTGGATCTGCGGGCCTCTAGGAAGGATCTCTAGGATGCACACCTGCCACTGATGCCTCCGCTAACTGGTGTCCCTCTCCCACATTTGGGACTGTGACAGCCTACAACGGACTCGCCATCTCCCCCTAAGTCCTGAGAGAGAAACTCCTCTAAGACGAGAGTCACCCTCTCTACGCTCTGCTCTGCCCTCTCGGCCCGTAGGATCTCCCGAGTATCATGACACTCGGGATCATTTTCATCCTCCCCACCCATCCCTCTGATCTCCATCTCCTCTGTATCCTCCTTTGTCTCTCCCCCAGTGAACTCCTCAGACTCAAAGTCCACGTCAATGGGCTCATTGCTACTATGAGCGGGACTAGCGGCAATCTGAAGTAAAGGTGCCTGAAGAGCACCGGCTCCCCCTTGAGCACGTACCACCCTCCTGGCTGCGATAGGAACACCAAGGGTAACAATGGTCCAACCCCAGCCTCTAGGACCTCCCCGAGCCTCACGAATAGATCTATACATTGGCCCCACTGGAGGAAGCATGTCAATATAGCGGAGGCCGAACTGCTATGGTACTCTGTCAAAGGGGTGGATCTCCAACTTCCCCACCCTATCTACAAGCTGACTGGTAGTCTGAAAAGTAATCAATGTGGCAGTCTCCTCTCCCCATACCCCTACTATGACCTGATAAGGAGTGGCCTCCATGTTTGTAGTGGTCAAAGAGGCCACTAGTTGATGAGGAACTCAAAGAACTGTCACCCCTATCCACCTTGCTTCCCTGACGGCCCTAGGATCCTCTGCCTATACACCTCTCCCATATGGAGTGATATGCTCATACACCCAACTCATGACAAGATTCGAGTGGCTTAGTGACTTTCCCTGTAGTTGGACCACCCTATATAAATCATGGTAGGTGGTCCCGAGGATGTCTATTCCCCAAGCGTAGACATGTCCATGACCCTCAATCTATGTAATAATGGGGGCCCAACAATATAAGAGAGCATCTCCTCCCTTCTTCCCAATCAA
Organism: Taxus chinensis; assembly: GCA_019776745.2. Lineage (NCBI taxonomy): Eukaryota > Viridiplantae > Streptophyta > Pinopsida > Cupressales > Taxaceae > Taxus > Taxus chinensis. Next base: position 17,803,782 of record CM034150.1, read on the forward strand.
TCTCAAAGAAAGGATGCCCATGATGGCCTTGCAGAGCACAAGAATGTCTGTCTCAATAATGGAGTGGATTCTCACTCCCTTCTTTGACCCCATCGAAACAACTGCATCCGCCATATAGGTGGCCCACTGAACCACCTGAGATCTCGACACTAGTGTATTAAGAGATAGCCGCCGCCCAAGGATCGGAACCCCAGTATACGGTAAAAATACTCCAAGGTGATGGTCCACTCACCCCTAACTCATGGCAATCAGAAGGTGTTCCAATCCGCATCCCAGTATGAAAATAAATCACAGAGTATGTTACTAGCATGAGCAATGTGAGGGACCTGCGCAATCCTCCAAATGCCAGCCCTCTGAAGAGTATCTCGCTCTACCTGAGAGAGTGCCTCTAACACTGCTGGGAGCCAATCACACTCCCTCTCCTGGCTCCATCTAATATACTCCTCCTTCTTTTGCATACACCCAAAAACACAAAAAGGAGTAAGTTAGTATCAAAATCCGATTAGAAAAACTATCAAAAACATATGAAAATGCTAAAAATGCAAAAATAAATAATAGAAAGCATTGTTTTTACTTTCTGTCACGAACCGCCGCCCAGTCCAGAGCGGTGGTTCCATAATCGCCGCCCTGTGCAGGGTGGCGGTCCTGTCCCGAAAACACGAACATCTCGAAAGCCCTAAAAAATGCCCAAAAACAAGCAAATACACCATTTTAACTAAAATAAGGACCTACCCTTTGGGCGCCCCCCCTAGAGACTCATTTAAAACTAGTATTTTCAAAAATCCCCCCCAAGACAAAGATTTCATCATTTCCACATTTTAGGTTCAAAAACAATAAATTGAGAAGAACTAACCTAAGACTTTGTGGGTCGATGTTACGCTCTCAGAGGCATGATCACTATCTCACCATGAATGTTTTGACTATACTCTCATCAAAAACCGTCACCGTGGGTCCCAGAGCTCAAAAACTATCAAATCAATCCATGCAAATGAATAGTGAAATGAGTTCATTATATATATATATATATATATAGCTTTTAAAATTGATTTTGAACATCTTTTGCAGGGTCGGAGTGTCGACGGAGGTAAGTTCTAAACCCCGCGCAGATGGTAAGTCCTCATTTCATATCAATTTTGTTTTATTTCTCAATTTATTTTATCTATCTGCACTTGAGTCCCCTATTTCATTTTTCAGATAGCGAGATTTTGGATGGCGACTTTCCAACACACAGGCGTGTCAGGTATAACTCCTAACTCCCCATTTCGGGACCACCATACTCGGATCCACCGTTTTACGCCTGTTCATGGCTAAAACAATTCTCCGAGGGGGAAATATGTACATACCCAAAATTGTAGGGTACTGCACCACCGGAAAGATGTTACACATACCCCAATGATGATACAAGTCTCCTTGCAAGGTGTTCAGAATCCAGAAAATCTCTCCAAGTATACATTTGTATCTTGCATGCCCCGCTCGGCCTCCACATGCTTTGTTTTTCCCTCTGCCCCCCTTTTTCTTTGCATTTTGGTCTTCAATGACGAGACCACTGCCCAGGACAGGGCGACGGTCCCGTAACCGCCGCCCTACACAGGGCGGTGGTCTTGTTCGTGTTTTCCAGATTCTTCCAACGATCACGTCAAATGTAAATCTTCAATTTCTACCCACATTCTTCAGCTACTTTGCTTTGCATTTATGTTTTGGCCGCCCTGTGAATAGTGTTTTCCCTTTGTTTATAGTAAAAGAGTTCAATTGGGAGTTACCCTCTGGTAAATGCATTTGCTATAAATAGCCAGCTTGTTTTCAAACAAATGGCCCCTCACCTTCTCAATTCTATTATTCAGTCTTTTGAATTTCTCAATTAGAATTCCCATAGTTTCATGTTTTGCTTCCATTGTTAGTTTTCCTTTGTTGTTTAGAGGTCATTTGATCTTCTTGTTTCAGTCTTGCTTCATTGTTGTTCCATGCAAGTGAGTTTAGAGTAAAGTAGTTTCATTTGTAGATTGGAATCCATTAGAGTTGCAGGTTCTATTTTGTCACAAAGGATAGTTTCAAAACTCTTGGCATATTTGTGTTGTATTCCCGTAATAAATCCCGCTAGGAATTGCATAGTCAAGCTTGTGTTCACTTGTACTATCCCTCTCCTACTCGCATTGTATTCGGTCTATATCCAAAGCTGCCATTGTTCGAATACCTTCTTCTATTGATGCTATCATATACACACTTTTCTGGATTCACGAGAACACGAAGGAACGAGGAGATCACACTGAGGGGACGAAGTCACACACAACTAGATTTACCACTGTTCTATGTAAATGCCAGGTTTGAGCTATCAAAGTTCTAGTTACAACGTATCAAATAGAGTAGTGAATTATTTTATTTCAGTCAAAAGCTCGCTCTCGATATCCCCAGGGAAGCTGTGGGGATTGATAGTTTCTAAGAAACTGTGATTCATTCCTCACTTCTGAGGTAGGATCAAGAGTCTTTCAATTTAAAATAATTAGTTGCTTAGATATTTAGGATAAAATCACAACTGCACAGGCAAATAGCCACACCAGGCTACTTTGTTTGTTTTAATTCTATTACTAGATTAGTTGTCCATTTTTCTAAATATATTAGAGTAGCTACTCTTTAAATTTTTCAAAATACATCATCAAAAATATTAAAAGAAGAAGAAGAATGCTTGCATAGTGTAAATACATCTTTCGTAATTAAGTTTGTTAATTTTAGTTAAAAGTTGAATCACTTTGTATGACAATCACAGGACCTAGAGAGCCTAGAGAATATATATTTGAACCAATAGTGCCTCAACCAAATCTACCCACAACATTAGCTGATATAGATCAAGACCTTAGGATATAGGTCTTTTGAGCAACAACAAACCTACAAGCAATTAGTGAACAACTGAGAGGGTTAAATATCGAAGATGACAAGGCATACACATTTTGGTCAAATCATCCTAACTATAGACTACCTTGATAAAATATCTGAATGACTGTACAAGGATTCGAAAGAGAACAAGTATTTGGTTGCGATCCTTTAGTTCCACAACCTGACATAGGAGACCTCCTTGTTGACATAGATACTAGCTTACACATTCAAGTTGTTAGAACACCTGTAAGGTATTCTGAGAACATTATACAACTTCTAGTTCTAAACATAGAGGCTGAAAAGGTGTATGATTACTGGATAGTTGGAAGAAGGGATTGATTCTTCACATGACCATAACAGGTCCACAACAACCACAAACTCACGGTTGTGATCCCCAAGTCCCACAACCCAATGGGCCTGTAAATCAGTTAAGTATTGATACCGGTTTACGAATGCTGGTGTTTAGATCCTCACCACTCCCACCAGATATCATCATGCAGTTCTCCATATTAAATATAGAAGCCAATCAATCTAATATTTTTTGGACTAGACCAGAAAACCACCCATAGTTCACTACAAATCCACTAAACATCCTATCACCATTTTCATGACCTTGTTTGGAGATATATACGAAGCTCCCACAGGTCACTTCCCATGTATCCAACAACCAAGAAAAAGGATCTCGGTAGAGCTCGACATTGATTGGAGCCTCCAAACTGCTATTATATTTGAACGAACCATTACTCCAATTCAGGTTAGGAGGGCCTTCTTTGCCTTAGATTCATAGATTCCATTATTTCGTATTGAGGATATAAGATTACCTGATTATTTTGTCTGTATCCATTTATATTCCACATTCACCAGCTGTCTCGGCATGACCTCAGGAGGTCGGGTACGAGGAAGAGGTACTTGTAGATTCCCATGCTCACATGTCACTTTTCCATCGTACAAAATTGGTGAACCCGACGTGAAACAAATAGTTATTCCTCTTTTGTTTTTCATTTCTTTCATCCACCTTCACTCTTTCCCATTATTCTGCAGGTATTCATATACCCCCGAATATGTCGGGATATGATGCATATGGTAGACCTCTCTCAGGTCTTGAAACAAACTATAGTCAAGTAAATAGACAACCATCACCCTCACTTTCTGCATGGGCTGATAACTATTCAAGTAATTACTTGTCATCTCAAACTCCCCCTCATAGAACTAGTTCTAGTTCTTCATTCCGAATTGAGGAGTTAGATCAACTTGCACAAACACAACAACCAGAGCCATCAAGCTCTAACAATATGACATTTACTGGAGAGTCCATTTCATCTCCTCAGGTCTTGTTCAGACCACAGATCAGTAGACAGTCAGATCCACTCCCATTTTTGGATGAGGAGTACTTAGCACACTATGCTAAAAGCGAACAACGTTTCCAAAACATGTATCCACCTATAGGGAGTTTACAAATACAATCTGATACCCTATTCCAAGAAAACACCCCCATTCCTCCACCTATGGGAAATACCCTCGGTGAAGCTTGGTAGGGTAATGATCAATTCATAGCAGGGTATCACACCCCTTTACAACCTCAAGGTATACAACAAATGCCATTAAGGTAAAGCACTGTGTCTTCACCAATAGAGGTCATTTCAGCCTTAGTTGAAAAGGTTAGAGGGTTGGAACTTGCTCAAGCAAACCAAAATTCATATTTTGGGCAAGCAGGGATCCCCAACCCTCTGCATCATCCTAGTCAGGTTGACCTCCTTATAGGAACAGGCACGTTAGGCATGCCTCCTCAACATCCGTATAATTACCCATAGTAAATGCCAACTAGGACCACGTTTTCAAATGCCGCTCCAGTAGAAAACATGACACCTCCTGGCTTGGCACCAAACAACCCATACCAGAACAATGCTCCTCCTTACTTAAACATTTATTCAAAGTCACCACAAGGAGACATGTTCTCTTCTCCCGGGATGTTTGTTCAACCACAGGGATTCCCTTATGCCCCTGCAAATACATATGTTATGCCATATCAACAAACCATGCCACCCCCACCCCCTCAGCAAGCACCATCGATGGTCGAGGCCTACGCAGTAGGGACTTATTCAGAATATTTAAAAGAGCCCCTAGACTTCACCATACGAAGTGTTATGCTTCCAAGACCTCTTCCCGATTTACCCAAATACAAAGGGGAGGGGGATCCAAATGCACACATTAAGGCCTATGCCACAGCCATATGGGAATTACTCCCTTGGGACATGGTTGTTGCTAAGATATTCCCTAAACCTTAGAGGGTATTTCCCTTGATTGGTATTACAGAATACCTGAAGCCTTGATACACTCATTTAAACAACTCATGTCAGAGTTCATCAAAGCTTTTGATATGAACAAATTGTTAAGAACAGGAATCAGGGAATTCTTGCATATTAAACAAGAACATAATGAATCCACTGCTCATTTTATCCAAAGATGGTGTACGGTTCTCTACTCATCAGCAAGTGCTCCAAACATGGATCAAATGGAACTATGTGATTTATTCCTTAATTCTCTCAATAGAGAGATAAAGGAAGAAGTCCAGAAGTTCCCACTAAGAACTTACGATGAAGTACTCGAGAGTGCTCTCCGAATCGACCAAGCAGCGATAGATAGTGGTCATAAGACATATGGAACAAATGGGAAATTAACCACTCCCAATCAAAACACTGTGGCCTATCCTAATACCAGGAATGCTAATCAAGGACCTAAGATCCTTAACAAGAACCGTGGAGTTACAACAGATGGAGTAACTGACCAAGTTAAAAGGGAAAATGTTGTAAACATTTCACCACCTGTTAATAATCAGTGAAATAACAATTTTACTCTGACAATCAATGCGGTGGATTTTAATCGTCCACCACGGAAACAACAACAACAAAAATTAAAAATCCAAACACAAGGTCCAAATCAAAACCCAACTGGATATCAGAGTCAAAACCAAAGGCAACAACCTCAAAATTTTAACTCTAACAACCAGCAACCTTATCAGAATTTTGGGCCACAACAGGTTTTAAATCAACAACCTCGAAATTATAATCCCAATTTGTATTGTGGCTTCCACAAGATTCAAGGCCACGATACTAGGACTTGTCGTGACTACAATAAATTCATGCAGCACTTGCCAGAAGATCAAAAACAACTCTTTATAGATATGGTTTTAGCAAATTCTGTAGTACCCACGCCAAACACTTATACAGGGGCAGTTTCCCCTCAAAATGCACCCCTCAAGATCTTTAATGATCCACTCCCAAACCATTCTAACAATAACAGGTTAGATCCTAATGGAACAAACAAGGGTGTTATAATAGGAAACAATGATCATGAAGCTTCAACTTCATTAAATCCACCAGTCGCACCCCAACTAGGAACTCGACCCCAAACCAAGATAGTTGGTCTGGTGGAGTTAGACACCGAGCTACCCATAGAAACCATAACAAGAACATGGGATTACTCTTCTCAACCAACTCCAAGTTATCCACTGGATCAAGACAACATTCAACAAACATTGGTAAAACCCATAGGTTCCTATGATTTAATTAATGACTTAACTATAACCTTCTCTCACATCTCCTTTTTGGATTTGCTAAAGAACTCTCCCGCCCATAGGGCTTCCCTTTTAGAAGCATTAGGCCTTGGTCATTTAATCAACATCACTCTTCCTCCAGAAACGCAAGTAAACTATGTAGACTTTGACATTTATCCTCTAGGGCAGCCAGATAGGGATACTGAGTTTATATTCGATATAAGAAAAATGCCAACAGACGCTGAGATTGCACGAAGAGGTGACCCAGCCTTACATTTACAAGTATGGGTTTACAATAATTATGTTAAACGCACAATGATTGATGATGGGGCAGCAGTTAACATAGTCCCCTTCACTTTTCTTCAAAAGTTAGGATATGGAGAGACAAACTGTTCCACAACATGAAATACGCTAAGAGGTTATGATAGCCTCAAGGCCACTTCAATTGGAACCATAGTTTTACCAGTCACTTTAGGACCTAAGACGGTCCTCACTGAGTTTTATATTATAGATCGGGAAACCAACTATAATATGATCCTTGGTCGGCCATGGATACACCGCATGAAGGCAATCCCTTCCACGTTATTCCAAGAAATAAGATTTCTACACTTAGGGAAAATATTTGTGGCACAAGGTGACCCAAAACCCTTTGATATACACCTAGTGGACTTGAAGAAAAGACTTGGCATTCACTCTGATTTTGAACTCCCAACAAATCAGCTTATCAAACCAATTAATTCAAAACCAAAAGAGAAATTGATACCCACCACAGAGTTGGAAATTACAAATCTAGCTGAGGACATTCCAACACTCAAAAATGAGACCAACGTCATAGAAACAGTGTCACTAGGGACTACTACAAAAATTGTCGAGTTGCTAGAGAAAGACTTACCAATTCTACTACCATTTGATTCTATGGGTATGTGACGCACCCTGGGAATTGCTTCTCTTCCATCAGACGAAGTTTTTATGGTAGAAGTAACCGAAGCAAAGGAAATAAATATGACAGATATCCCAACATCCATTTTTCCAAGCAAGTATTGGACTCTCCACTTCGATGGAGCTAGATGTCACTTTGGAGCTGGGGCAGGAGTGATCTTTACTTCACCTGAGGGAAAGATCCTACCTTTCACCTTTAAATTAAAATTTGAATGTACAAACAATGGGGCTGAGTACGAAGCTCTCCTCCTTGGCCTCATCCTAGCCAAAATAATGGGTGTCGATAACATTAGAGTGCTAGGAGACTCACAGCTAGTTGCAAACCAAGTCTCTGAGGTATATGAAACTAGAGCTGCACATTTACAACTCTATAAAATAACAGTATTAGATCTAAGCAAGGAATTCAACTTCATATCAATTGAAGCAATCCCACGAGAGCAGAACCTTCTCATAGACTCAATAGAAACCTCAGCTTCCCATTTCACTCCAAACAGTGAGTTGGAAGATACACATTTCACAATATCACTTCGTACCAAACCATTAGTGCGTAAAATACCAACAAACTCACTCCTGACTCATGGAGAAGTTGAGGATGATTTTTCTATCATGGATCACTTTGACGATGATAGAGTCACTCTCGAATATCTAAATGCCTATGCGGAGCTACACCTTTCTCACCGTATAGTTGATCTTTCCCTAATACCACATTCCTCTTCCTATTTTGGAAATCCCATGGTAGAGTCTCCTCCATAGAAGGATCTCGATATCTACGAGATAGAAAAATGGAGAAAGCTTGGAACTAACTCCAGCCCCACTGGAATTTGAAGAAGGTAACATTTCTTTAATAGAAGAAACCATTGACATAAACATTGGAACGGAGGAAGAACCAAAAATTTTGAAGTTAGGATCCTCGTTAACTCCGGAGGAGATAGAAATACACACCCAAATCCTCAAAGAACATCAAAAGGCTTTCGCATTTAACTATAAATAAATGACGGGCATTGCACCACATATCGCAGTACATAATCTTGTCACTAAACCGGATGCAAAACCAATTAAACAGAAGTCAAGACCAATGAAGCCAAAAGTGGCTCTCATGGTAAAAGAGGAAGTAATAAAGCTTCTCCAAGTGGGATTCATCAAACTCGTTGACTATTCACAATGGGTATCTAATATCGTCCCTGTTCTAAAAAAGAATGGGAAGATACACATTTGCATAGATTTTCAGGATATTAACAAAGCTTGTCCCAAGGATGACTTCCCATTACCATCCATTGATGTTATTGTTGATGCAACAACTGGATTTGAACTGTTGTCCCTCATGGATGGGTTCTCAGGGTATAATCAGATTAAAATATTTGAACAGGATCAAGCCAAAACTACATTCATAACTCCCTGGGGAACTTATTGCTATGTTGTCATGCCATTTGGTCTTAAGAACACCGACGCTACATATCAACGGGCAATGACATACATATTCCATGATCTCATCCATAAAATTGTGGAATCCTATGTGGATGACTTGTTGGCCAAGGCCAAGAAGCATTGTGATCATCCAGAAGTGCTCTGTATCATCCTCTCATGATTAATTGAATATGGCATCACATTAAACCCAGAGAAGTGCATGTTTGGTGTGACAGGAGGCAAACTTCTGGGCTATATTATATCTTCACGAGGGATTGATGTTGATCCAGCCAAAATACGTGTTGTTCTTGAAATGATCCCACCATCAGACGAGTCTGGAATCAGGTCATTTCTTGGGAAGCTCGGTGCAATCTGAAGGTTCATCCCAGATTTAAGTTTTTCCATTCATCCAATCAACAATTTATTAAAAAAATATTATAACATTGATTGGACTGAAGAATGCAACGAGGCCTTTGAAGCAGTTAAACACTTCTTGTTGTCTCCACCCATGCTAATGCCTCCCAAACCAGACTGCCCTTTGATCCTATACTCACGAGCCACTCATGTCTCGCTAGCCTGCATGCTGGCTCAAGAAGACAATGATAAATGAGAACGTGCGGTCTATTTCATTAGCCGAACGTTGCTCGATTATGAAACACGTTATACATAGGCAGAGAGAGAATGCCTTGCCATAGTCTTTGCAACAAAATGTTTAAGACATTACATGTTAAACCAAGAAACAAGGGTCATTGTAAAGACAGATCATTTACGAACATTCCTCACGCAAGGGTCTTTATCTAAAAAGGCTGGGCATTTCATAACCTTAATGGGTGAATTTGAGTTGACATTTGTAAACCAAAAATCCATTAAAGGACAAATCATTGCAGATTGGTTAGCTGACAATCCACTAGATGGAGGTGATCTGGTAAATCTGGACTTTCTTGATGAGTGTGTATACTTCGTCGAAACCAGGCCCCCCCATCTCTACATGTCCCTGGTACACTGATATCATCAATTTTATCATAGACCACACATACCCGGAAGGTGCCACATCACAACAAAGAAGGTGGTTATGCATTATCACCGCTAAATATGTTGTTTTAGAACAGGTACTCTATCGTAAAGCCTTTGACAACATGCTTCTAAGATGCGTCGACACAGAAGAATCCAAGAAGATTCTTCATGAATCCCACAGTGGGATATGTGGAGGCCACTTCGGTGGTCACACCACTACTCACAAAATACATCGGATGGGCTATTTTTGGCCCACTCTCGAACATGACGCAGTATAATTTGTACGTAAGTGCCAAAAATGCCAAGAATTCTCTCACGAGATTCACATGCCAGCACAATCCCTACAACCAATAGCGACCCCGTGGCCCTTCTCCATGTGGGGTCTGGACTTGATAGGGAAATTCTCTCCCTCATCAACCGATGGCCATAATTTTATAATTACAGCCACGGAATATTTTACCAAATGGGTAGAGGCCATGCCCCTCACCACCGTACCAGGTTCGGTAATTGCCAAATTCATTCTAAACCAAATCATTTACAGGTATGGTGTCCCACAAGTCATTATCTCAGATAATGGCACGTCCTTTAAAAATGATGAAGTCCGTGAGTTATGTAGCAAATTCAAAATAAACCATCACACGGCCTCTGCTTTACTACCCTCAAGCCAATGGGCAAGCCGAAGCAACAAACAAAACATTAAAGGCTATTCTCCTCAAAACAGTCAAGGAGAACAAGCGAGATTGGCATTTAAAACTATATCTGGCCTTGTGGGCCCATCGAACCTCAATAAGAACACCAACAGGAGAAACCCCCTTTTCATTGGTATTTGGGGCAGAAGCAGTTCTCCAGCTTGAGGTTGAAATACCTAGTCTCTGCATCTCATTACAAGGGATTTTGGATGAAGAAGCTTATAGGGAGGCACGCCTCTCTCAACTGGAAAGCCTTGACGAGGCCATGCTAAATGCCAAACAATGGCACAGAGCCTATGCTGACCAGATGTGCCGGCAGTATAACAAAAAATTCTATGAGTGAGAAATATATGAGGGAGATCTAGTTCTAAGGCTAGACAACCGGATTGATAAGAAAATTGGCAAAGGAAGGAAGTTCCAGCCCAAGTGGTTGGGCCCATACTGAGTCATAAAGGACTAAAAAAATGGTGTGTATCTTTTGTGCACACTAGAAGGTGAGGAATTCAATGAAACTGTCAATTCCTTGCATCTTAAATGGTTTTACACATAAGACATCAGAATCACCACTTGTACATTATAGTTATCTACATTGCATTAGTCATTTAGCTGTTTCATTTTGTCCACTCATTTCATAAAAATTGTAGTCCAGGAACTTACTCTTAAGCAATTTATTACAAATTTCTGAAAGTATTGGCAAAATCATTCAAAACACATCTCTTCAAACATCATCAAGTATTTTCAAATCTTCTCATCAAGTTCGACAGACAAGTATTGACGAAAACCATACCAAGGCCTGCATACTTGGTTTTTCTCTTTCTTTCTACTAGGTGAAGTTGTCCTTACCTACGGTCTGTTCTAGAAGCTTCTTGGTGTCACATCTATCCCTCTTAAATCTCTTTGAAAGAAAGGATATCCCAAAGTTACAGGTCAGAAAATTCAAAATCAAATGGAATCAAAGGCACCAAAGCAAACAAAATATTTTATTTTACACACTTCTTTGCCCCATCAACCTTCGGTGATAAGCCCGCATCTCTTACTGGTGGTGTGAGGTTGGGAAAGGAAAGAAGTGCCCTTACTCACCTATATCCCGCCTTTGGTGACAAACCCGTGCTTCTTACTAGTGGCATGAGGCAGGATGTGGGGGGTCCATTCACACAAATTAACAAATCTTGGTATGCTAGAAGCACAAATCAAATTATATTAAGAGAAAACAAATGTCCAAATTCCAAAGAGATCAAATCCTCAAAACCAGATTTTGTCAACCAGGTTGCCATTTATAAATCTAAGTCTAGATAAACTGGAAAGTAAGTGGCCTTCTAAGCTTGGTGGTAGTTTTGAGTAAGGTAAGTGTGTAGGTCTAAGTTTGGTTTCTGATACTGCTTTGTCTGTCTCCTATTATTCCATTCAATCAAACTCATACAATTTGTGCCCTTCCTAACTCTTGGTGTAGAGCCCTCACATGTTATTGGTTATGTGGAGATAGGAATGGGGCAAGTTCATCTCTTTATCACTATACATTCATCACGTTTTTCCAACATAAGAAGAAATCACAGACATTGCCCAAAGAGGTCAAAAGTTCAAAACTACAATGTGTTAATCATCACATATCAACATTACAAAAGCATAAAAAAGAGAAACATTCTACTCAACATTTGTTATCATTTTTCATCCATTGCATACATACTAAAAAGCATGAAAACAAACACTCTAAAAACATCTAGTATACATGTGGAAACAAGTCACAAAATTCTAGGCACCAAAAGTCTAGATCCAAAGATATATATATATATATATATATATATATATATATATATATAAATCAAGTTTCATATACAATGCCATCATGCACTAGGCATGGTCAAAACGCTCAATGAGCCCGAAAAGTACAAAAACACTCATATGAATATTGGACAAAAAACTACAAAAATGGCCTCTCAATCCCTATGGGATCCTTCAGAGGGTGCACGACCACGTCTAGGACTCTGGCTATGTTGGCGCTCTGAATGCACTGAGGGCTCGCGATCATGACCAATAGCTGCCATCTCACTATGAGAATGACTCCTCCTCATCAAGCACTCGGTCGTCCTATATCCAGCTACCTCAGCGCGGAGAGAATTCATGATCTTCGCCACCATGCCAGACAGAGGTGAAAACATCGGTATGCCTACCAGCTGCTGAAGGCTCCCCCACATCCACAGAAAGCTCAGCACGAGTCTTCTTCGTAGGGGAGCAGTAAGGTATCAGTGTATACTCGGTGAATCAAGTCTCGCCACTCATCAACAGTCACTGTAAATAAAGGAGAAAACAAGTTAGAAAACAATCAAAAATAAAACTAAGGATTAACGAAATGAAAAGAAATAACAAAATAAGACAATTCTAACTATAACAAAGTATAGAGAAGAATGACAACTCACTCAGATCTCCGGGCCTCTAAGAAGGATCTCTAGGATCCGTGCCTGCCACTGATGCCGCCATTGACTGGTGTCCCTCTCCCGCATCTGGGGAAATGTGACGGCCCGCAACAGACTCGCCATCTCCCCCTAAGTCCTAAGAGAGTAACTCCTCTGAGACCAGATTCACCCTCTCTGTGCTCTGCTTTTCCCTCTCGGACCATAAGATATCCTGAGTGTCATGCCACTCAGAATCACTTTCATCCTCCCCACCCATCCCACCGATCTCCATCTCCTCTGTCTCCTCCTCTATCTCTCCCCCACTAAACTCCTTAGACTCAGAGTCCACGTTAATGGGCTCATCGCTGTTATGGGCAGGACTGGTGGCAATCCAAAGTAAAGGTGCCTGAGGAGCACCGGCTCCCCCTCGAGCACGTACAACCCTCCTGGCCATGATAGGAACACCAGGGGTAACAATGGTCCAACCCCGGCCTCTAGGACCTCCCCGAGCCTCATGAATAGATCTATACACTGGCTCCACTGGAGGAAGCATGTCAATATAGGGGAGGCTGAACTACTGTGGTACTCTATCAAAGGGGTGGATCTCCAACTTCCCCGCCCTGTCTACCAGTTGACTGGTAGTCTGACAAGAAATCAATGTGACAGTCTCCTCTTCCCCATACCCCTGCCATGGCCTGATAAGGATTGGCCTCCATGTCTGTAGTGGTTAAAGAGGCCACTGACTGATGAGGCACTCTAAGAATAGTCATCCCTATCCACCTCACTACCCTGACGGCCCCAAGGATCCTCCGCCTCTACACCTCTCCCATACAGAGTGATATGCTCATACACCCAACTCATGACAAGAGTTGGGTGGCTCAGTGATTGTCCCTGTAGTCAGACCACCCTGTACAAATCATGGTAGGTGGTCCTGAGGATGTCTGCTCCCCAAGCGTAGACACGTCCATGGCCCTCAATCTGTGCAATAATGGGGGCCCAACAATATAAGAGAGTGTCTCCTCCCTTATCCCCAATCAATCTCAAAGCAAGGATGCCCATGATGGCCTTGCAGAGCACAAGAATGTCTATCTCAACAATGGAGCGGATCCTCACTCCCTTCTTTGACCCCATCGAAACAACTGCATCCCCCATATAGGTGGCCCACTGAACCACCTGAGATCTCGATACTACTGTCTTAAGAGACAGCCACCGCCCAAGGATCAGAACCCCCAGTATACGGTAAACATCCTCCAAGGTGATGGTCCACTCACCCCTAACTCCTGGCAATCGGAAGGTGTTTCCAATCCGCATCCCAGTATGAAAATAAGTCACATAGTATGTGACTAGCAGGTGCAACGTGAGGGACCTGTGTAATCCTCCAAATGCCAGCCCTCTGAAGAGTATCTCACTCTACCTGAGTGAGTGCCTCTAACACTGCTGGGAGCCAATCACACTTCCTCTCTCGGCTCCATCTAATGTATTCCTCCTTCTTCTGCATACACCCAAAAACACAAAAAAGGAGTTAGTATCAAGATCCAATTGGAAAAACCATCAAAAACATGTAAAAATGCTAAAAATTCAAAAATAAGTTAAGCAAAGCTTTTTTTTGGCTTTCTGTCGCGAACCACCTCCTTGTGCAGAGCAGCGGTTCCATAACCGCCACCTTCTAAGGCAACGGTCCCATAACCACCACCCTGTGTAGGGTGGCGGTCCTGTCCCAAACCCACAAATGGCTCGAATGCCCTAAAAATGCCTAAAAACAAGCAAAATTCACCATTTTAGCTAAAATAAGGACCTACCCTATGAGTTCCCCCCTAGAGATTCATTTAAAACTAGTATTTTCAAAAATGACCCCCCCCGACAAAGATTTCATCATTTCCATATTTTAGGTTCAAAAACAATAAATTGAGAAGAACTAACTTGAGACTTTGCGGGTCGATGTTCCACTCTCGGAGGCATGATCACTATCTCACCACGAACATTTTGACTATACTCTCGTCGAAAACCATCACTGTGGGTCCCAGAGCTCAAAAACTATCAAATCAATCCACACAAATGAATAGTGAAATGAGTTCATTATATATATATATATATAATATAATATATTTTATATATAACAGCCTTTTAAAATTGATTTTGAACATCTTTCGCAGGGTCGGAGCGTCGACGGAGGTAAGTTCTAAACCCCGCGCAGATGGTAAGTCCTCATTTCATATCAATTTTGTTTTATTTCTCAATTTATTTTATCTATCTGCACTTGAGTCCCCTTTTTCATTTTACAGATAGCGGGATTTTGGATGGTGACTTTCCAACACACGGGCATGTCAGGTATAACTCCTAACTCCCCATTTTGGGACCGCCATACTCAGATCCACCATTTTACGCCTCTTCATGGCTAAGACGCTTCTCCGAGGGGGCAATATGTACGTACCCAAAATTGTAGGGTACTGCACCACCGGAAAGATGTTACACATACCCCAATGATGATACAGGTCTCCTTGCAAGGTGTTCGGAATCCAGAAAAGCTCGCCTAAGTATACGTTTGTATCACGCATGCCCTGCTTGGCCTCCGCATGCTTTGTTTTTCCCTCTGCCCCCTTTCTTCTTGCATTTTTGGCTTCAGTGACGAGACCGCCACCCTACCGCCGCCATGATGCAGGATAGGGGTGGCAGGCACTGCCCTGCACGGTCTTGTTCGTGTTTTCCAGATTCTTCCGACGATCGCGTCAAACATAAATCTTCAATTTCTACCCGCATTCTTTAGCTACTTTGCTTTACATTTATGTTTTGGCTGCCCTGTGAATAGTGTTTTTCCTTTGTTTATAGTAAAAGAGTTCAATTGGGAGTTACCCTCTGGTAAATGCATTTGATATAAATAGCCAGCTTGTTTTCAAACAAATGGTCCCTCTCCTTCTCAATTCTATTATTCAGTCTTTTGAATTTCTCAATTAGAATTCCCATAGTTTCATGTTTTGCTTCCATTGTTAGTTTTCCTTTGTTGTTTAGAGGTCATTTGATCTTCTTGTTTCAGTCTTGCTTCATTGTTGTTCCATGCAAGTGAGTTTAGAGTAAAGTAGTTTCATTTGTAGATTGGAATCCATTAGAGTTGTAGGTTTTGTTTTATCACAAGGATAATTCTAAAACTCTCGGCACATTTGTGTTGTATTCCCACAATAAATCCCACTAGGGAATTGCATAGTCAAGCTCTGTTCACTTGCGTACTATCCCTCTCCTACTCGCATTGTATTCGGTCTATATCCAAAAGCTGCCATTATTAAAGTTCCTTATTCTACTGATACTATCATATACACGCTTTTCTAGATTCATGAGAACACGAAGGAACGAGGAGATCACACTGAGGGGACAAAGTCACACACAACTGGATTTTCCACTTATCTGTAAATGCTAGGTTTGAGCTATGAAAGTTCTAGTTACACCGTATCAAATAGAGTAGTAAATTATTTCATTTCAGTCAAATCTCGCTCTTGATATCGCCAGGGAAGCTGTGGGGATTGATAGTTTCTAAGAAAATGTGATTCATTCCTCACTTCTGAGGTAGGATCAAGAGTCTTTCAATTTAAAATAATTAGTTGCTTGGATATTTAGGATAAAATCACAACTGCACAGGCAAATAGCCACACCAGGCTACTTTGTTTTAATTCTATTACTAGATTAGTTGTCCATTTTTCTAAATATATTAGAGTATCTGCTCTTTAAATTCGTCAAAATACATCATCGAAAATACAAAAAAAATAGAAGAATGTTTGCATAGTGTAAATACATCTTTCGTAATTAAGTTTGTTAATTTTAGTTAAAAGTTGAATCACTTTGTATGAAAATCACAGGACCTAGAGAGCCTAGAGAATATATATTTGAACCAATAGTGCCTCAACCAAATCTACCCACAACATTATCTGATATAGATCAAGACCTTAGGATACAGGTTTTTCGAGCAACGACAAACCTACAAGCAATTAGTGAACAACTGAGAGGGTTAAATATCGAAGACGACAAGGCATATACATTTTGGTCAAATCATCCTAACTATAGACTACCTTGATAAAATATCTGAATGACTGTATAAGGATTCGAAAGAGAACAAGTATTTGGTTGTGATCCTTTAGTTCCATAACCTGACGCAGGAGACCTCCTCATTGACATAGATACTAGCTTACGCATTCAAGTTGCCAGAACACCTGTAAGGTATTCTGAGAAAATTATACAACTTCTAGTTCTAAACATAGAGGCTGAAAAGGCGTATGATTACTGGATAGTCAGAAGAAGGGATTGATTCTTCACATGACCATAACAGGTCCACAACAACCACGAACTCATGGTTGTGATCCCCAAGTCCCACAACCCAATGGGCCTACAAATCAGTTAAGTATTGATACCAGTTTACGAATGCTGGTATTTAGATCCTCACCACTCTTGTCAGATATCATCACGCAGTTCTCCGTATTAAATATAGAAGCCAATCAATCTAATATTTTCTGGACTAGACCAGTAAACCACCCATAGTTCACTACAAATCCACTAAACCTCCTATCACCATTTTCATGACCTTGTCTGGAGATATATACGAAGCTCCCACAGGTCACTTCCCACGTATCCAACAACCAAGAAACAGGATCTCGGTAGAGCTCGACATTGATTGGAGCCTCCGAACTGCTATTATATCCAAACGAACCATTACACCAATTCAGGTTAGGAGGGCCTTCTTTGCCTTAGATTCGTAGATTCCATTATTGCGTATTGAGGATATAAGATTACCCGATTAGTTTGTCTATATCCATTTATATTCCACATTCACCGGCTGTCTCAGTACGACCTCGGAAGGTTGAGTACAAGGAAGAGGTACTTGTAGATTCACTTGCTCACATGTCACTTTTCCATCGTACAGAACCCCATGAGCTGCATTTGTAAGTAGTTAAGAGGATTTTGCACTACATTTAGGGTTCACACAAATATTGGATTCACTACAGGGTTGGTTCAGACATTGACTTAGTCGGCTACAAAGTTTCAAAATGGTCCAGTGACACTGAGTGTCGTAAGTCCACTTCAGGTTACAGTTTCTCATTGGGTTTTGGTCCCATCAGTTGGTCGAGCAAGAAGCAGAATGATATTACTCTATCATCCACAGAGGCATAATATATGGGAGCTGTTAATGTAGCTATTGAGGCTATTTGGCTTGAGGTGATTCTTTTTAAGATTTGTATCCAGACCAGATAGCCTATAGTTGTCTTTTGTGACAACTAGAGCACCATCCAGATATGCAAGAATTCGATTCTTCATCAGAGGACCAAACACATTAAGATTCACATGCACTTTATTCGGGAACTCGTTCATGAGCAGGTCATTGATTTGATATTCTGCCAGTCTTCGGAGTAGGTTGCTGACATCTTCATAAAACCTTTCATTTAGAGCAATTTCATTCATCTATGAGCTCTTCTTGGGGTGTAGTTTTCATCAACAAATTCATCATATTTAGGGTGGGCTTATAGCCTCTTCACTTCTTCAAGTCTCTCTTTTAGGGGGTAGCTTTTGCCAATGGATTTTCTCCTTTTACTATCTTATGATAGATTGCATTGTATGTGGGTACCTCATCAAACCTTGTTGCAGGGACCCACTTTCATTTTTCACTAGCCACCTAGGCTATGCTTATGGGGGGGTGTTAGTGTAGGATTTATTTTCCTCTTTATTTGTATTATCCTACTCAGGATATTCCATCTCATTTGGAGTTTCCCTACACTTATGGGATATGCTTTCTTAGGTGTAGACTTGACTACACTATTCTAGGTGTTGGTTGCCACTTGACTGCATTATTCTAGGTTAATCACCACTTTACTACACAATTCTAGTTGTTGGTTACCACCATTATAGGTGGATATTACCATGATTGTAGGAGGAGGTTACACATTCACCTCCTATATGTACATCTCTTACGTTATTCTATTTTATTCATATTGAGTTAGAGCTATTTCTGTGATATTGCAAATATCTCTCTTATTTTCGTAATTTTTAGTCTCGTATGTTTTCATTGTTTTGTCTTGGAACAATTCATGTCTTGCATCATTCACCTATGCAATCTTCGAACCAATAGAAACTTGGATTTTTTCAGATAAATTTTAAAAATGTGAATCTGAACATCGGAGGTGGTTGGACCACATTGAGCAAAAATAAGAAAAGGAAAAATGGTCCACTTTAGATGCATTTATGATCCCATGGGAATGTGTCTCAGGGATAAGTGGGTCTCCTGTTTATTGATGTGTTTTGTTGCACTATTGGTTTGGTTGTATTTTTGTTGTTCCTCCTTGCTACTATAAGATACAACCCCATTTGATCGTCATTGATATATCTTTGTCTACACGGGAACATATTGTAACGGGGTATGGTCCCCTTAACCCTATTTTACCATCAATAAAAAAAAGCACACTATAATATTGGTTGTTTTTGAATTTTTTTATGTTGTTCACTATGGCTATGAAGTATAAAAACAGGAAGTGTTGAGTGCACATCCAAAATAAATCAAATTATTTAGATTTTTTTTGGTAAATTATTTGTTTGCTAGGTTAATATACAATTTTTTTTATCCCTTTTTGAAAAATCATTGCATTATCCAAAAGATTTGCATATTTGAATATGAATTAGTTCTATATTGTAACCTTGAGGGTGTATGTTAAGACAAATGAAAAAAATAATTGTGTAACAGTGAGATCTTGTCATATTTACTGTTAACTATTGGAGTTGATTTTACATGAATGAAGGTCACAAATTATATTGCTTTTTATAGATCTTGAAAACATTGTTTATGTTGCAATTTTATTCGGGCATAAGAATTGAAGTACAACATCACTATTCAAAGAAGAATTTGACACCATATACGCTAAGTGACCATAGTAAATTGAAACTGATTCCAAACATGCTATTGACTATAGGCAATATGGAAGGTGAAACAACCACCTTAAAGTTAACCTAGAATTTATTAGCGATTGTTATAGAACAATTAGATAATATACTTTATGTTTGGTTAAACTAACTTATAAATAATCTATAATGAAGTATGATTAATGTTTGAAATATTAATAATTAATGTTAATTAATGTTTTTGTCTCATTAATCCTTAGAAGATATTAATAATTAATGTTTTAGAAGATGTTAATACTTCATTGAAAAAATAAATATATTTCAAATTTACATTTATTTCTCTGTTGTAGAAAATAAAATGAACAATTTTTTTTCTCATATAGATATGAAAATATCTATAAAATAACAATCATACATGAAATGTACGATGTAAATGCCGAAGGAGAACGCCGAAGGAGATCTATTGAGGACCACAAATTAGAGGGAGAGAAACAATGAAAGAGGAAAAGAGAAGAAGATGAAGGGTTCTGGAGAATACCAAGGAAGAGGAAAGTGACTTTGTGGATAAATGGGAAAGTGTACCCTTGAATAATGACTTGACAATAACGACTATAGTTCAAAAAGGAGAAAATTCATGTTATGGGATCTTTCCTTATAATGTAATTTCTCTGTCTCTCTCTGCTTGTCAAAACATAATGGTTAGCTGAATCTGAAGAATGCTAGAAGTTATACCTTCCAATGTGAAGTTTGTCACCAAAAAACATGGCAAGTGCTATAACTGCAATCACTATGCCAATAGGCTTAAAAAATGCCTTGTATAAAGGCCATTTCTTGCCGTTGCACCAAGTTTGCAAGGTATAAGTAACCCCCGTACCAATAATTGCATACAAGAAAAGGATTATTATATTAATTATGAAAGTATTCTTGTTTCTATTTTGTAACTACCGACATGAGGATAAAGTTAGTAATACTATTTCTTACTAAATATGAAATGCTTACGACCCCAATGTCACATATTAAACTCCGAACAACTAAATTGTGCTTATGAAGATAAATTATTATCTTTGGAAAATTGATATCAACAGATATAAATAGAGCTCCATTCACAACTTCTGTGCCTCCATTTTGAATGTGGTTTGTAAGTATTTTGTGTCTTTTTTGGTAAATGAAAATTTTGGGTCAACCTGTATGCAAATATTAGAGTTTAGCAACTTAATTCAATTATATAAACATTTTAGTTAGGGAACATAGCAGTGACAACTCTGTAGCATAAATTATATGAATATTTTAGCTGGATAAGGACATGCGCTCTTCTGTAGGTCCATATATGACGAGATTACATTCCACCTCCTTCACTATAAGTTCTATGTCTGTCACATTATCCCAAGAGGAAATTCCATCGGCCAATGACTGACCATTCAAGTTTTTCCCCATTTATGGATAAACTCTTCATCAAATGCAATGTCTTCAGATACACATATTGATCTTTCATTTTTGTTCTCAAAGCATCCGATTTTTTTCACCTGTCTTCCATGCCCCTCATCATCTTCATTGGGATTCTCTTCCCCCTTCCCTCATGTGGAGACATTAGTAGTAAATAGAAGGGATTGAGAGCCATTTGGTCCCTGTCGGTTAACCAAATCCCCTCACAGTATTATCTCATCTTCACAGTAAATAGAAGGGATTGAGAACCATTTGGTCTTAGCTTCATTAATGATTCCTCATTCAAAGTTTGATCAAGACAAATACACCATTGAAATGGTTTTTAGGCCAAGTGTTCCTGACAATGCAAAAAATTGGCAAGTATTCAATGCTGATCAACAAATTATTGCCTTCTTGGAAAAAAGGGATAATTTTGAACAATTTTACTTTGAAGGAAGTGATTCCACATTTTGTGAATCGATGACCTCACCCATTCAAGAAGGAGTTGAGAATGAATATCCTAGTGATGGCATCATTCAAATCAAAGGAAATAAAATTAAAAAAGGATTGGTTTCACTTGAAGAAATTTTTATCAAAGAGAAAGAGCAGGTAGGACCTATGAATTTTGATGACTATGAGCAATTTAACATCGGTACTAAGGATAAACCTCACCTGGTCAACATCGGTAAGTGTTTCTCACCTAAGGAGCGTAAGAAATTCATAAGCCTCCTTACCAAATATTCAAACATCTTGGCTTACTCATATGAAGACTTGAAGTCTTTCCAACCTAGGGAAATGGAGCATGACATACCCCTTGAAACTTAGTGTAACTCCGTTCAGGAAAAAATAAAGACAATATAATCCCAAGATAAAGAAGGCGCAATATTCCATGAGGTTCAAAAAATGTTAGACACATGAATAGTGTTTCCTATTCGAAATTTGACCTAGATAGTTAATATTGTCCCTGTTTGCAAGAAAAAAAAGAAAAATTAGGATTTGTGTGGATTTCTGCAATCTTAATCAAGCTTCCTTGAAAGGATAACTACCCACTTCCATTCATGGACCATATTCTACAGGAAATAACTAGATCAGAAATGCTATCTATGCTAGATGGTTTCTCTGGTTATAATCAGATTGAAGTGGCTAGAGAAGATCAACATAAAACCATGTTCAATACCCCCTGGGGTATGTTCGTGTATAGAAGAATTCCTTTTGGTCTTGATCAATTCTGACACAACTTTTCAAAGAGATATGGATATGGCATTCATAGATTATAAAGACAAGATCATCGTGATATACCTAGATGACTTGAAAATGTTCTCAAAGAAACGAGAAGATCACCTAAGAGATTTAGAGAAAATATTACAAAGGTGTAGACTTCATAAGATTTCTCTAAATCCAAAAAGGTTTGTGTTCAGAGTTACGGAAGGGAAACTCCTAGGTCATGTTGTTTCTAAGGAGGGAACTAAAATTTATCCTGAGTGTGTTCAAGCGATCAAGAATCTTTCCTTGCCTACGAGTAAGCCTGGGGTCCACTCATTCTTTGGGAAGGTGAATTTTTTGAGAAGGTTCATGCCATATTTCACCAACTTGACTAAAGAAATCGCTGATATGATGAAAGGGTAAGAATCCTTCAAATGGTCGAAGGAAGGTAGAGAGGAAATTAAAAAAATCAAATGTACTATTACAAAAGCTCCTACATTGGTGTGTCCTGATTTTAAAAAGGATTTCATAATCTATTACTATGCTTCACCGCACACAATCTTTTCCATCCTAAATAAACACAATCAAGGAGTTAAATCTCCTATTGCATTCATGAGCTCTTGATTCAAGAAACATGAACTTAATTACACTGCCCTTGAGAGACATGTGTACGTGGTGGTGAGATCCTTGAAACACTTTAGGTACTATGTGTTGAATTTGCATACCAAAGTCTTAGTTCCAAACAACGCAGTTAAATCGATGCTGACACAACACGAACCAAAATCTAAAAGAGGTAATTGGGTCTCCAAGATCAAGGAATATTATTTGGATATAAATCCTACCAAGTTGGTTCAAGGAAGAGGACTCTGCCAACTCATCGCAGAGAATGAACCATGAGACGACTCTACAAAAGAAATAGTTGAGGAAAGTTTACCACTGGTTATTTTCGTCAGTACCATATACGAATGGTATTATGATATAGCCTACTTTCTCACATATGGTGAGTGTCTAGAGAATATGATAGCTAAGAAAAAATGAGCTATACAATTAAGAGTTGTCAGGTATGTCATTTGGGACAACACATTGTTCAAGAAAGGAGTTGACGACATGTTCCTTAGTTGTGTTGATAAGGAACAACAACCGAGGTTGTTTGAATATTTTCACAATCATGCATGTGGTGTCCATTTCTTTGGCCCAGTAACAAATCATAAAATTTTGCGAGCACATTATTATTGGCCTACTATGTTTTCCGATGCTCAGAATTGGGTGACAAAATGCGAAGCTTGTCAGCAATTTGTTGGAAGACCAAAATTGGCAGCTTTTCCTTTGAATCCAGTTGTCATTGAAGAACCCTTTCAATAATGGGTTTTAGATTTCATCGGGGTTTTAAATCCTAATTCTAGTGCTAGTCATACTGACATGCTGACCACAACTGACTACTTTACAAAGTGGGTAGAAGTTATACCAGTGAAACAAACATCTACTGCGGTAATCTGTGACTTCATCAAATAAAATATATTGGTTCGTTATGCAATTCCACACAAGATCATCATAAAAAATGCCTCAAATTTTTATTCTACAGAGATGATAGGTTTTTTTATGGGTATGGGATATCTTTGTCTCATTCATTAGATTACTACCCTCAGGGAAATGGCCAGGTAGAATCTAGTAACAAGAACATCATTACTATCATGCACAAGTTAGTAGAAGAAAATCAAAGAACTTGGCACAAAAATTTATATGATGCATTGTGGGCTGACCGCATAACTCCCAAAAGAGCAATCGGGATGTCTCCATTTTAACTTTGTATGGAACTGATGCTCAAATTCCCATCACATTGGAGTTACCAGCATTACGATTGGCTCAGGAGGTTGACAATGAATGCTTTGCCAATGTGTTAGATAAAAGGATCATGTTCATAAGCAAGCTTGAAGAGTAGAGAAGTCAAGTGGAAAACAGGATCGAGGAACATCAATCCAAGGTAAAGAAATTGTTCAACAGGAAAACTAGGGAGAGACAATTTCAAATCAATGACTTAGTTCTTCTCTGGGACAAGAGACGTGAACCGAAAGGAAAGAATGGGAAGTTTGATTTGCTATGGCTAGGCCCTTTCAAGATCAGACATTTCTGAGGAGACAACACCTAGTACTTGACGTATCCTAATGGAACTCATTTTCCTTTGCTCTATAGTGGGAAATATCTCAAGCAATATCAAAATTAAAAAATGGGTTGTTTCCCGTATGTACATAGGTAATTCGGATTTTGGTTTGTTTCTTTTCCCTGTCTTTCAGTCTCCTCTCTTGTATCATCCTTTTTTTAGTGCCCCGTCATTTTGAGATCATGTTCATCAATATTTTGGTCTGGGTCCATTGTTGTGTCCATGAAGTCCTTGTCCCCAATTAGAGCCAGTTGTTATCAACCAATTTTGACTTTGCAAAATTAATAAAAATGAAAATTTTGAATTTTTTTAAAGGTGTTAATTTACATGATCTATCACTCTCATCATGGTCGTCTCATTTTTGTGATCGTTTTGGTCTTTGTTTCATCCTTTTCAGGCGAGAACTCCTCCCGCTAGGTCTCAAAATGTGTTAAATATTAATTAATAAATTACTCTTTGTTTAATAAAATTATTTTTTAAATGATTATGGGGTTTTTAATTAAATAAGTATTAATTAAAATTCATTCAAAAATATTTATTTTAATTGCCGGGGAAAAAAAATCTTCTGCTTCCCATTGTCAGGGATGCCAAATTGGCTTCCCGTACCCAGATTTCCCTTTTCCTGGAAAATTTATTTTAAATCCGCGCTTGTGGGATTTCTTACACCAATTGCCAAATCAATGAATTAGTAAACAAGCAAAAAATATCCCGATTTCCCACATGGGGAAATAAAATGGGAATTTCCATCCCACCTTGCCATTCCTGCTGGCAAATGGTTGTTTATTTCCCCATTTTCCCTGGCAATTAATGCCGCTACTTGGGAAAGAGGGAAGTTGTTTTAACGAGATGAATTAATCCTCATTAAATCCTTCCGTCAAACTCATTGGAAAGAGTCGTGCGAAGCTTTCCGATTTCTTCTTATTTATTCTAGAGAAATGTCTCAGAGTAATATTTTTAGCACATCCCTCATGCAATATACTAGAAGTAAAGGAAGACCACATAGGGATAGAAAGGCATCTCCATGCATTGGTTTATGCAAAGAAAAGAGATAAAACCAACAAAAAAGGAACAACTGTAAGATCTACATGCTTAGGAGGGAAAACACTCATAAGAAAATAAGAAAAGAATCCATGTGGGGAGAAAAGAATAATAGTTTTGAGCATTCAAAGGAGATTTTAATTATTAAAAATAGCTCAGATAAGGAGGATAGTCACGCATTGAGGAAGGAAAGCAAGGAAGATTTAAATAGTTTGAAGATCCCAACAGGGATAATTTTAGTGGTGAATATTCGTAATATGGCGAATATTCCATTTTTCAAAAATTTGAAAAGGTGAATTTTCTGACGCGGGTCAATGACCTGCTCACCTAAAAATTACAGTTTAATTTTTTTTAGGGGTTGGCTTCACCTACCCTTGAAACTATCCCCTATATAATCCTAGATTATTTTCTAGGTAGAACACTACTAGCTCATTCATACCACATAGGGGCATATGTATTATCAAGTATAGTAAACGCATGATAGGAGGGCGGAGGCTACAGATGCGTTACAGAGAGTTTGTTGACGCACGATAGGGAGAGTTTGTTAACGTGCAATAGGGAGAGTTTGTTGATGCGTGAAAGGAGTGCGGAGGAAGTAAATGTGTGATAGAGAGTTTTTTGGTGCATGAAAAAGATAATTTTTTGTCACGCGACTAGATGGCGGAGGTAGCATATGCGCGATAGAAGATTTGCTATCGCACGTCAATAAGGTTGTTAACACGTGTCAATAAGGTTCATTGACATGCATCAGTGAGGTTCATTGACACGCGTGAATGAGGTTTTTGACGTGTGTCAGTGAGGTTCGTTGACATGTGACAACCACCTTGTTGACACGTGATAATAAATCTTCTATCGTGCGCCTGCAGCCTTCTGTCACACCACTTAAATATTAGACGAAAATTTTGTTGTCAGACCCCCAAAAAATTCACCTTCCCGCAAAACCGGTTCTAAGGATATTCACCGGGTATTTTCCACCTCCAATTTCTAATAGGTCTCTTAAAATGAACCATGGATCACATGCCGCAGGAAGGAATTCACGCAACCCAAGGAAACAAAAACAGGTTTCAGAACAGTCCAAAACACTCCATACGCCAAAGGAGGGATTACGTAGATGTTAGGATGTGGGAATATGTAAAAGAAAGTTTAAAGCAAATAACAGCTCCAAAAGGCCACACAGGCCAAAAGGAAAATCCATGCTGGGGATTTAAAAAAAAAAACAAGTTCAAAGTCCACGCATTGGTTATAAAGAATGAAGACACATGCAATAATTTTTTTTAAAAAAAAGGAGAAAGCAACAATTCCAAAGAGAGGTTAAAATCAACACATTTTGAAGAGGAATCAGCTCATGTTTTCATTGGTAAAAATATTAGCCAATAGGCCACGTGGGAGAGGAGAGGATAAAGCCAAAAAAAAAACAATTTTCCATTTTTTCTCATAAATTTACCTCAGTAATTTTCAACGCATAGCTTTTAATGAAGAGCCTACATTGGAGAAAAAGAACCACATGCTAAAAGAAGCATTCCCATGCAGCCATGAAGGAAGATAGATTCATACTTGCATAATTCAAGCAAAAACTAGTCCAAGGAGTTCCATGCATTCGTAAAAGAAGAAATCTAACGTCGCAGCTCCATCCACGTTGCAAGAGTCAAATCATGTTTCAGGCATTCAGAAAAAAATATCACTCATTCAAAAAAATTACCGATATATATCTCGGCATAAAGGAAAATGAATTTAGTGAAGAAAACGATAAGATGCGGAAAGTAAGTGTCACGGGTTGTATCTGTTGAAGTAATAAACTTTGGAGCTTGATATCTCAAAGTCGGATGATCATTAGGAAGAAAAGTTTGGTTGGTTGAATTATACCCAACTTAATGTACTCCTTTTCCAAATTTCAAATGTGCAACACCTCATTTGATATTTTTCACGAACCCGAGAAAAAACTCAGTCTGCTTGTTTTCACCGCGCGCGCAGTTTCAGCTTGGCGGAGGCCTACTTTGAGAATCCATATATCAATCCTAGATGATCATCAAGAGAAAAAAATTAATTCAATGAATTCTTCTCAACTTCATCTACTCTTTTTCCAAATTTCAAATGCACAACACCTCGTTTGATATTTTTCACGGAGCCAAATAAAACGCAATTTGTTTGATTTCGCCACGCATGTAGTTTTCATCCTGTCAAGGTGACTAACTTTGAGAGTTGTTATTTTGAACTCAGATGATTGTCAAGAGAAAATAATTTTTTCATTCAATTTTTATCACCTTCATATGCTCCCTTGACAATTTTTAGATGCTCAAGCTGATGTTTGGTATTTTTACTAGGCTAAAACTAAACAAGATTTTCACAATTTTACACTTGCATTTTCCTAGCAGTTCAGAAAAGTCAACTTTGACCTTTAATATTTGACTAAATAATTTGATTGGATAAAAAACCCTTCGACATAAAAAATTGTGGTACCTTAACAAACTCCTTCATCCAGTGAGAACTTCTCAGAACAAGATTTGCTATTTTTCCTAGCGCAATTTTATAGGGGATTTGTGCAATTTTGTAAGATGGAAGTAATAGCGTGAAATCACGCTTCTGTCACAATCATGTCATCTCCAAACAAAATGATGTTGCGGAATAGGTTCCAAGGCATTCTAATCACCTTGAAACTCCATTCAGAGTATGATAACATCGTCGATACCAACTTGGGACACATCGACATAGGTCGATTCTACGATCACATATCAACCGAAGGCGAGTCATAATTTTCCTTGTGCTTGTTTTGAAATGGTCACCACTTGCATGGATACACCACAAAACTTGCATAGTGTGGCAATTCAACTCCAATGATTCTGAAGCTGAAGTAACCTCTGACTTCTTCATTATGCGGTATAAGTCGTAGTTATTGGCATATGTCTCTTCGGAGTCAAAATCCATTGTTATTGACAAAGATCGATAATGGGAGAATCTTGTCTACATCAATTTTTTTCACTTGATCATTATATAGATCTATTCATCAAAAAATCAAGACCAATGATAAATACAATTGTGTGGATCATCAAGCAAGGCCACATCATTCAAGCATGTCACTGTCAACTCTTAGTTAGTAGTGGGCACAATACTTCATCAGCTAGTTTTAAATTTGGAGCGTTATCGAATTGGACAATCGTGAGTGGATCAAAATGGAAACACTTTGGGATGGTGAAAATGAAAAAAGACATGAATCCAGGAAGTGAATTGCAATTTTGGCTCTTGGAAGATCCTCTCAATGTCAAAAGATCAAGAGCTGGATTCTGAAAAGCCAAGGTGGCGTAACGACTTCGATCTCGTGAAAAATGAAGAATTCACCATGGAAAGGTATTCAAAGCATGTGGAGAACTGTATGTAAATTTTAATGTGAATACGAATGAAGACAAAATTTCTCACACCAGGATTTTACTCAAACAGGGAGGTGGATGAATTTCTCAAGTTTCAAGCTCAACTCTCTTGTCATGTAAAGGATTGTGGAACACGGTCAATGAGTTCATTCCTATACGACTGGTATAGGTGGAATCTTGGCCCAATGGATAAGGCACTGATCCTACGTGTCTTGATCTAGGTGGCGCATTGCTGACTAGGATGTCTATATGTGTGTCCAAGTCATTTAAATGGGTGCACATGTACCCATTTATTTTATTTATGTATTTTTCCTTAAATGACTTTTTAACTTAAGTGGTTTCTATTTTTAGTTACTTTTGATAAATTTGGTTGAAAAAGTCAAAATTCACTTAAGTGCCCTATTTAATATGCCTTTAAAACTCTAACTACTTTGTAACCAAATTTTGGGTTATAAAAGAAGTTAGGGCTCATTTGTAGAGGGTGACTTTGAGAGAGGAGAAGAAAATACTTTTTTGTGCAAGCTTTGTTTCAGGAAGAAACTTTGTTTTCTTTTGTGAAAACATTTTGGAGTTAATGAAATATGAACTTTGTGTCTCATTCATCATCTCTTGTAACATTTGATGTTCTTATGTTCATTAGATGTTAGATGTTTGAATCTTGCATGTAAATATTGTCTTTGATCTTATTGTCAACATTATTAAGCTGTTGTTCTAGTTCATAGTGATCAAGCTATATTATTTACTTGCTCATGTGTCTCCCCTTTTACTCATTCTCGTTTAGTTGATGCCAACTCTATTTTATTTGTGTTAGTTATTGTTTGTTCTTCTCCATGCAATATTAGGCTCTGCTTTTACCTAAATCTTGCATGTTCCTTCCATTCATTCATTCCCATTCCTTTCCTTCATTCCATTCCATCTCCATCATCCACTTTTCTTTCCATTAATGTTCCAAAACACCCCCCACATACAATTTTGAATGTACAGGTGTAAATATAGTTTTGGTTTTCAATAAAGGTAGCCTCACCTTCATTGAGGAGGGACTTTGTTCCCACACTGTTGCATGTCATTTGCATGCATGCAAATCCATATGCTAACAGGAAGAAAGCAATAAAAAGCACAAAAAAATAGGAAAACATCATTAAAGATGAAGTGCGGTGGTAGGAGAGGAGCAGTTAATGCGGGAAAAATTAGAAAAATCGATAAAAGAGGTGCATGTAGTTTCATTCTTACCTTGCATATTTGAGTTTTTGATCCTTATAAGAGAAAATTGAAGAGTGAATGAGTGCAAAGTGCAATTATAGACAAGTAGAACATCGAACCAGTTGAATTTAGTCATGACTGTAGTAGAGATCCTTTGTGAGAAGTGTTTAAGCAAGTAAAAGGCATGCAAAGAGTAGGGTTCGTGGAATTAGGGTTAGAGAAGAATAAATTGCAGCTAAGGCACGTGAGTTCAAGGTTGTAGAAGGTAGAGAAAGGAAAGGATAAGTTGTGTAAGTGAGAAATGGCACCAAAATGAGCACCTAGAGTGACCACAAGGGGAGAGAAGAGGAATGAACTAGAGTTAGAAGTAGAAGATGCACCTGAAGAGATATTTTCTCAAATGCAGTATCCTGAGGACGTTATCGTGGGGAATGGTTGGGAGTCCCATGTCTGCAAGAGCAAGGTGATTTATTACAACCATTGTACCAGTTAAAATAAGGACCATATTGAGAAATAACTGGTGAAAAAGACTAATTTGCACAGTGAAGATGACAAACCCATCTATGTCGATGAAGAATATAAGACTTTCAAGAAAGTTGAAGTCTTGCAAATCTATGAGTTGTCATATTTTGGAAAACCAGAAAGGATCTATCAATGGCTCATGTAGAGATTCCATGAGGAATTTTTATACTTTGCAGGGAGGTGGGTGTACATCACTCCACCTTTAATTGGGAAGCTTACAGGAGTGTGGAGCTCAAGTACTAAAATTTCCCAAGATATTGATGGTGAAGTAGGTGTGGAGGCCATTGATGTGGATTATACTTATCGAAAAGGAGGGCGCGCGATGGACATGCCAACATAACTGACCTCGTAGTTAAGATTTTCATGCACCTCTTGACAAAGGTCAATAACCAGGAGCATTGGAACCAAGTGAACAAGAAGTGGTTCCATATTTCAAATAAAATTGAAGAGGTTACAATTTATAATCTTGTCACCTTCATAACAGAAGGTATTATTGAGGAGGCACACGATGGTGAAAAGATTAGTTGAGGAACGATCCTTCTGTCAATTATGTTTGCAAAGATTGGGGTACCAGATAGCCCCAAGGACAAAATGTGGTAGTACTCACCAGAAAATAAGTCACTATCTAAAACATTTGAAATTTTTTCCTATATTGAGACTATGATATCAGACGATATTGTCATTAATTGTATGAATTTGGCAGTTGGAAATGTGGGTGCAACTAAGGTATAAATAAACCTTATGCCTATATTGGTGAATGGGAAGTATATTGAAAATTATTTCAAGCTCCCGAAGATTCCTAAGGGGAATCATACAGTCGGCACAAGGCAAAAGGCAGGAGCGGGATTCCACCCCTCCTAGAAAAAAAGAAGAATAGCTTAAGTATAAAGAGGAGGAGATGAAGGATTTTGGCGCACTTGATCATGGTGTGAGAAGGAAACTGACTACAGAATCAAGAGGCCGTGTGAAGTTATTCCTCCAATGAAAGAAGAAGAAGAGGTGAGGATTGATCCTATGACTGAGGAGACATAGAAAGAAAAGGGAAAAAGTGGCGTGGTTAAACAGAGTGGTAGGAGAAAGACAAGAAGAAAAAAAATCCTCAAGGTAGTTTCGTGGAACCACTTAGGAGGTCACCTAGGACATCACCCATCAAACCAAGTCCCCTGAAGAAAACAAGGAGAAGGAAAATTTTGTAACACATGAAAAGGATGAGGAAGAAAAAATATCATATGAAGTTGCATGCAACACAGGGTCCTCACCCATTATTTATGTGGAAGGAGAGGAGGAGCATAGACAAGAAGAAACCCAACACGATACAGATGTGCCAAGTGAGCACAAGGGGGAAAACACCACTAGAGGTGATGAAGAAAAGGAAAAGAGTGTAGAGGAACCATTAGGTGAGCATGGGGGTGCATCGGATGAAGGTCTAGTTCTAGGCATAGAGACACATATTCCCAAGGGCAATCGGTTTGATAGAAAAAGGGAAGAAGAAGATGTGCTGACACCTAACTTGGGATATGTTAATGATCCTTATAAGATCATCCATGTAAGATTCCAAATTACCCTTGCTATCTAACAATTGTATGGATGGGAAATGTTGAATCTAGAAGGTGTAAACGTGTGCACTAGAAAGTAGATTTCATGGAGTATGCAAACACATATGGATGAACCTGAGTTCGATGTGGGTGAGGAGGCATGTAAAAAGTGTGGGATGAAAAATACAACTACAATGACCCATATGACGATCAATACCACTAAGTTTACATGCGAACATGCTAGCAATTCCCTAACAAAAATGGTAGCGGAAGTAGCTTGCAGGAACTAGGATAAGGGAGCCACCCTTCGAGCATTATTAAAATATAAAAATAATAAAGAAGAGGAGATCCAATGAATGCGAGAGGAGAGAGATAGAGTGGAGCAAAATACAAATGATGTCCTAGGTATGAAAAATTGGATATGAGAAGAGATCTTTGAAGAGCACCCGCAATATGAGGACAAGGTCACTGGTACATTTCCCTCCGCACTGCACTACTTTTAGACTTTGGTACATCTGTTGTTGAAGGAAAAGGAAAGTGTGCAGGCACCGAGTGAGGAGGAAATGCCTGTAGAGAAGGAGAAAAATAAAAATCTTATAGTATGCCGGATTGCACAGTACGATGCCTTGTTTCAAACATTGAAATATGAGTTGAGGAAAGAAGGATGGGTGTTAGGAAATTGTGAGGATCCATAAAATATTATTAAGGGAAAAAATAGTGCAGGAGGAAAACAACTTCCTAACAACTAAGAAGGATGAGTCCCTAGGGAGAGAGGAGAAGTTGGATATGGTAGAAAAGAAGCACGACACACTTAAAGTGGTAAGAGAATGTCATGAAACATGAATAAAGGAGTTTGGTGTGTTGGTAGCATGAAGGATGGATTTTATGGAAGGTATGGTGTCAGGCCTAGCTGGGGAAACACAGGAGCTAAAGCACAAGGGTCATGTCATGACTCTAGAAGAGATGGATAGAATAATTGGTGCAGTCCTAGATAAAGTGAAGAAGATGTTGGGAGAGTGGAATGAATTGGAGAAATAAATAAATAAGTATTATCCCAAACTTTTGCAGCCAGTTGAGGAGTAATATGTGTTGGGAATTCTTCCATTTAATTCATTTTTTCATTCTTGTATGGTCATTATTTTCTCTTTGTATTCTTGGAGGGATAAATTGAGAAACCCCATTGTTGCGGATGGAAATGTAATTAGTGTGGGGCAATGTTGGGTTGGAAAAATTGACTAAGTATCAATAGAGAGCATGGAATGGTGAGGCACGCAATAGCCAGATAGAGTGGTGTGTGCCTAGAAATTCTAATCCCAGGACTTAGCTGATTTTGCATATATGGGCTAAAAATTAAAAAAATAGGGTTGGAGTGTGAATCACGCAAAGGAGAAAAGCAATGATACTTGATGATCAAGGAACTTCTATTTTGGGATAAAGCTCGTGTGAAGTGAAGATGAAAGGTAATGCATGGATCAGGATAATAATATGATTAAAGAAAAGTTTATTTATAGGATTAATCTATTATTAGGCTTCTTAGAAAATTATGTAGTTGTTAGCACATGGCTATTTTGGGCATGTAGACTATTTTGTGAATGCATGGGTGGTGAAGGGAAATTCTGCCCCTATATATACTTGTTGTATTACTTTATATTAGACACTTGTGTTGTATTGGTGTTATGTTGCTCTGATGTACTAGCACGTGTAACTCTCTGGTATTATTGTTATGTATTCAGTTTCTGATATGTAATACTTCTGTTATGAATGGATCAATGTGGATGGATTATGAGTATTTATGTATCTCATTATGGTGATTTCATGGTGGAATTGATTTTACTACTTGTATGATTTTTTATCTTTCTTATTACGTGTGCTTCCAAACTGAGTTTATATCATGGATTGAGTGTTTGAGTTATCATCTTCATGGATTTGTATGCTAACATCTTGTCAAGAAATCACAAAGGAGGGACTTGGTAAGATTTGTGCGCTTCAGGTGTGTGTTCAGATCTGTCTGAATGATGTGCAACTGCACCTAAGAATTTGAGTGAAAATAAAAGACTACATGGATGGGGTGTGTCAAGATATAATAATACGAGGTGGTGTGATGCAGGTAAGGGTGCCCATAAAAGAAAAATGGAAGTGTATTTTTTGTAATGGGTTGTAGTTGCAAGTACCAACGAGAGATTTTGGATGGAGGCTACGCCAAATTTAATATTTTTTTCTATTATGTGAAATCTAACAATCATAATGGAAACAAAATTTATATCAGTTAATATAGTTGTAAATGCTCTAGTATGTATGTACATTCAAAATGTGGAAACATACAGAGGACACATGGGTTGCTTGAAAACATGCATAGAAGAAATGTGGTCTTATGGAACGTGATTATTATAGGTTATGCACATGCTTGGTTTTTTGAAATAGCCCTAATAACTTTTATAGAATTCCAAAGGAATTGACAGGAAAAGAACTAGACTTCACAATCCTATCCAACATCATAAAAAGGTATAAACATCCATCGAATCATTTTAGAAATTAAAGTTTTAATGATGAGAGAGATGGGAATGCGAGCTAGCTCAAGTAAAAATTGGACATTATTTTCATCTGACCTCTTATCAAAACCATGACATACCTTTTATCTTGGTGCCTATGGGAGGATGTGTTCCTCAGATGATTCTTCCCAGGAGTGTAAGGGTTGGAATATCATTGGGTTGTTATGTTTTATTTTTTTGGTACCTTTGTTGCTGCTTTGTAACATGCAATATATATGAAAAATATATATTTTCATCATAGTTTGTGTTGGATTTTCATGAGACTGTTGGCAAGGGAGTTGTAATGAAATTACTTGTATAATTCAGATTATGAGCAGCAATATAACACTAAATAACACAATATTTCAGAATAATGATCTCAATATAAAATTAGAATAGCTTCGCTACTTCGAGGGGGAAACCTCCAAACCATAAAATAAGACTCAAATGCTCCAAATGATGATGAAATAGTCCATACAATCCCCTATATATACTATTCATATGTTATGGCCATCACCAAGGCCAACCTACTAAGCATGAGAAAGTATAAATGATATGGTAAGCCACAAGTCGGCCACTCATATCCTAATACAAGAAATAGGTTAAGGGCATAACATGCCCTTCCCCTTAAAATAAAAATTGTCCCCAATGTTGATAAGCTTTGGGTGTTGCCGCAGGAATGTCATATCTTCCCATGTTGCATCTTCATTTTCCGTATTCTTCCACTTGATCAAGTACTCAGTAATAACTCACATCCTCAATATTTTAGAGCGTGTTTGAAGGATGCATTTAGGTTCCAAGATGACTCTCCCCTCCTCATCGAGATCAGGTAACACTCTTTGGGATGATACTCTCTGTCCAATTACTTTCTTCAGGAAAGAAACATGAAAGACTGGATGTATTCTGGTTAACTGTGGAAGTTCTAATTTGTATGCTACAGTACCAATCTTCTGCAATAATTGATAGGGGCCATAATACTTCGATGAAAGTTTGTTATCCTTTTGTTGTTGTTTCAAATACATTTCATTATATGGTTATAACTACACAAAAACCCAATCAACGACTTCAAAATGTCTTTCCATGTGTTGTTGATCAACCTGTTGCTTCATGTGGTTTTGTGCCATGGCCAAGTTCTCCTTGAGACTAGAGACGACCTCTTGTTGATACTAAATGTGTTCTTCTACTGCTCTAACCCACGGTTTTCCTCACAATGATGATGTGATGGATGGTGGATGGTATCCATAGAGTGCCAAAAAAGGAGACATTTTATATGAAGTATGGAAGGAAGTATTATACCACCATTTTGCAAGTGGAAACCATTGGACCCATCTTGCTTGTTTATTTGACGTGAAGCAATGGATATATTGCTCTAAACAATTATTTACAACTTTAGTTTTCCCATCAGACTGGGGATGACAAGAAGAGCTACGAGCTAACTGAGTGCCCAAACATGAGAATAAATCAGTCCAAAAATTACTAGTAAATATAGGGTCTCAATCACTTACTATAACCTTTGGTGTCCCATGAAGCTTCTGAATTGTGTCCATGAAGGTTGTTGCTACCGTGCTTGCAGCAAATGGGTGCGATAAGGAAAAACCATGAGCATATTTGGTGAGTTTGTCCACCACAACCATGATGACATTTTTTCCTTCAGATTTAGGAAATATTGTGATAAATTCCATGGAAACCTCTTCCCACCGTTGGCTAGGAATAGATAGAGGTTGTAGAATACTTGGGGATCGAACTGTTTCACCCTTATTTTTCTGACAAACCATACATTCTACCACAAATTTTTGGACATCCCCTTTGAGCCCTTCCTAAAATAAATCTTGTTTCACTCGATGATAAGTCCTCAATAATCCAGAGTGCCCCCCTACTGGAGAAGAGTGAAGCTCGAATAGAATCCTATTTGTAAGAGTGGAGTTCTTACATATGTATAATCTATCTTTATACCATAAAGCATCCCCTATCAATAATTTTTTTTCAGACATGCTTAGATCATTTTGGAGATTATGAATGAGGTTTTGTGTGGTTGGGTCATTTCTCCATTCATACCTTGCCTCATCTATCCAATCTTCTTGTAATATGGATATGGCACATAACAATGTTGCAGTTGAGTCGCCTTTCCTCGACAAAGCATCCATAACTACATTCTACTTCCCTTTGTTATAGATAATCTCAAAATCATATCCCAACATATTTGAGACCCATTTTTATTGTTCTTCAGATGATAAACGCTGCTCCAAGAAGTGTTTTAGACTATCATGATCTGTCTTCACTTTAAAGTGTCTTCCTATGAGATATGGTCTCCATTGTTTTACTGCATGAAGTATGGCTAGCATTTCCTTCTCATAAGTTGGCTTTGAAATATTCTTACCTT
Source organism: Taxus chinensis (assembly GCA_019776745.2). Lineage (NCBI taxonomy): Eukaryota > Viridiplantae > Streptophyta > Pinopsida > Cupressales > Taxaceae > Taxus > Taxus chinensis. The sequence continues at coordinate 17,840,854 of CM034150.1, forward strand.
CGAATTGACATCCCAAAAAAGCAATAGGATGGCCTTCTTGCATGAGAACTTCCCCCATACACACCCCTGATGCATCACATTCAACAATGAATGTTTTGGAAAAATCTGGAGTAGACAAGACTGGAGTGGTACACATGGCCTCCTTTAGTTGCTCAAATTATTTGGTTGCATCCTTGCTCTAATGGAAGGAGTCCTTCTTTAATAAAGTTATGAGAGGTGTTGTTATTCTTCCATAATGCATGACATATCTTTGGTAATAACCTGTAAGCCCCAAAAATCATCATAGATTATTTAATGTTTTTGGAACCTTCCACTCCATCATGGATTTGATCTTATTAGGATCCACTTTAACCCCTTCATGAGAGACAATGTGACCCAAATATTCAACCTCCTTGAGTCCAAAAGAACACTTAAAGGGCTTTACATAAATTTGATGTTGCTCAAGGGTTTCCAAAACCTTATTTACATGATGCAAATGTTCCTCCCATGTTTTGTTATAAATTAATATATCATAAAAAACACTAAAACAAACTTCCGCAAGAATGACTTAAAAATAGAATTCATCAAAATTTGAAATGTAGAAGGTGCACTTGTGAGTACAAAAGGCATTACCAGGAATTCATAATGACCTTCATGTGTCTGAAAGGTGGTTTTATGAACATCCTCATCCTTGATTCTGATTTGGTGGTATCCTGAACGAAGATCAAGCTTTGTAAAATAAACAACACCATGCAACTCATCAAGAAAATCATCAATTACAGGAATAGGAAACTTATCTTTGATTGTGTACTTATTAATCTCCCTATAATCAGGACACATGCACCACATTTCATCTTTCTTCCGTACCATCACTACTGGAGAATAATAAGCACTCTGCCTATGATGGATGAATCCTTCTTCCAACATCTCTTGTACAATCTTCTCGTTTTCACTCTTTTACACATATGGGTACTTATAAGGTCTGATGTTAGGCGGTTGGCTCCCTGGTACTAACTGAATAGCATGCTCATGATCTCTCTTTAGAGGTAATCCCTTTGGTATATTTTCAAATACAATAGAGTGTGCATCCAATACTACTTGCATATCTAATGGTATAATGTATTTAGAATGATGAGCCTATAATGATAAGAGTTGTACCACAAATCCACTTGCACCCTTTTCAGCATTTTTTGCATCTGATAAGAACTTATGATCTGTGGATACTTTTCTCTTAAGCCTCTTAGCTCCAAATTCCTTCCTTCAGATTGAAATCGCATGAACAAGTCTTGGAAGTTCATCTCAATGGTTCCCAAAGTGGTAAGCCATTGAACCCCTAACACAATGTCTACTCCTCCCATAGAAATGACATACATGGCACTATTTAGTATGTAATCTCCCATGGAAAGCTTAATGTTATGGTATTTTCTAGAAAAACTAACAGTACCTCCATCAACAATCATTACTTGACAGTCAGAAGATGGATAAATGAAACAGTTCAGGCGCATTGCTAACTTATAATTGATAAAGTTGTGAGTACTTCTTGAATCAATCAAAACTGTGACCCTCTCTTTTTTTAGGAATCTAACCAACTTGAGGGTTTTGGGGTGCTTATACCTGAAATTTCATGGCATGAGATCGTTGGCTGGGGATCTCCTGATTCCTCTTCTGACTCGACCAAGACCTCTAACTTTGCATCTTCATCCTTCTCTTCATCTTCACTAGGCCCATTAATGTAGAAAAACTTATTTTCTACACATTTATGTCCAGGTCCAAATTTACTGTCACAATTAAAACATAACCCTTTTTCTCTTTTTTTTTTCAATTTGTTGAGGTGTTACTCTAACTGGCTGAGGGAGTGCTGGGGCCAAGGTGCTGCAATATCTTGTATAAGTGAAATGTTGTCTCCTACTTGAAACAAATTTATTCTCTTCCCTTCTTGCCATAATCATAGAATCAAAAACCTTACGAGGATTAAACATATGCACCTCATGCTCAATGTGATCCTTAAGAACCCCAAGAAATAGGTCATTCAGATTCTCTTTAGTAATATTTTCCACCCGCAGAGAAAGGTTTTGGAATTGATGAATGTAATCCTTAACAGATCTTGTCTGTCTCAACTTTTCTAATTGGCTGAAGTAATTATCTGACACACTAGAACTTTAGAGTAATTTTAACTCTTCAGTGAAGGTTGTCCATGTAACATTGAGACCACTCTTCTTCCTTTGAGCACATAACCATCGATACCAGACGAATTGGTCAGGTTCGAGATATAAAGATGTCATGGTCACCTTTTTTCCTGATGGAATCTGATGTAGTTAAATGAAATTATCCATTTGGTTGATCCAATTGAGTGGATCCTTTCCATAAAACTTGTGCATATCCACTTTTGGAAACATATTATGGGCTTGTAGAGTGCTCGTATTTGGATTGGGCATGCTCGAAGATCCACCCTGACTCATGTGTCTATTATTTTGACCTGAGGATCCACCTTGATTGATAGAAGTATGATTACCCATCATATGTGTAATGAATTTTTGCATGAACTCCTCCAATATTTTTCCAATCCTATCGACAGCTTCTTTATTGGCCACCTGAGATTCGAGGTCTCTCAGGTTAAACTCAAGTTGGCTTACTTTATGGTCCGTTGAAGTAAACCCTAACCCTGAGGAATCTGTAGTTATCTCTTTTGTCTCCAAATCCTCCTCTACTATCTCATCCTTTTCTTGTGTTTTACCTGAAGTGATGGGATTATTTTTTCCTCTTGTGGAAGGCCCCGCCATGATGCCCCAAAATACTAGGATGTAGGGATCAAGGTCAAATTTTAGGGTTTCAAATTTCGATAAGAGTTAGACCAAATACAAAAAAACTTAAAGAATAAACCCAAACTATTTTTGTTTTTTCTTTCCTAAAATGTAATGAACTTGAAAAAATTCCGCAATTTGTGCCCTATGGAGTGATTTTATGAAAAACCTTAAATTTTTAATAACTTTTGCAAACTAAATCAAAAAAGTTTGAAATTTTCATAAAATCTTACTTGAAATTTTTCACAACTCTGGTAAAAATATCTCTGACCAATTTGATCTGGTTCGCAATAAATGGTGGAAACAACAAATTAGGGATTGTACCCTAATTTTGGCCTAGATCGCAGCTCTAATACCACTTGTAATGAAATTACTTGTATAATTCAGATTATGAAAATAAATAGAACACCAAATAACACAATATTTCATAATAATTATCTCAATGTGTAATTATAATAGCTTCGCCACTTCGAGGGGGCAACCTCCAAACCATAAAATAAGACTCAAATGCTCCAAATGATGATGAACTACTCCCTACAATCCCCTATATATAGTATTCATATATTATGGTCATCACCAAGGCTGACATAATAAACATGAGAAAGTATAAATGATATAATAAATGATATGGTAAGCCACAAGTCGGCCACTCATATCCTAATACAAGCAATAGGTTAAGGGCGTAGCAAGAGTTGGGAAGAGAAAGATCGAGGTGAGGTTCACTTATTTAAAAAAAAGTGATTTCATATGGTTTCTTCAATATGTTCTAACATGCTCCCAATTGTAATAGAATGGGTGATTTAAAATGAGGTAAGGACACCCACCAAAGTATGATGGAAAGCATATTTATTTCTCTTTTTGTATTTGCAACTACCCAAATTGACATGTATACAAAATTTGGAGATATATACTATTAAGCACACGTGTATACTGCAGTGGGGAGAGGTGAATCATTATAAAATAAACTTTTACTTATTAAAACTTATATCCATAATTAAAGCATTGAAAGCATTCAAAAAACATATAATAGAGCAATACCAAATTTACGTTGTAAACCCTCTCTCAAGAAAAACCACAAAATAAGAGTGCTTGGATATATCGTCCAAATCCATTCAATTATTCATATATTATTATATTTTTATAATAAAAATTATGGAGATATCGATAGTAATATGAATGAGTTGTGACAAGGAAAGGCATGTAGCACACACAACATAAGGGGATTCTAAGGGGATACAACTGTGAAAGACAGTTAGGAAACCACATAATTTGCAACAATGAATAAACAGAAAGTTGAATAAAAAAACTATGGTTTATAGAGATAGAGATAAAATAAATATAAACAATACCAAAAATGCAAGAGGATAACACCATATTTACGTGGTAAAACCCCAACTATGTGCTTAGGGAAACATCCACGGTGCAAGATATCAAGATTTTACTAACTCAAGATGAACAAATTACATGCAAACCCATTATGAGCTACTTTGATCTCCACAAAAATAAATACACCTAATTTGTGAAGTACAATTAGGATTCCTCCTAAAAATAGAGTCGAAAAATGACATAAATATTTTCCTTCCTAAAAATAGAATTTGGTTTAATTCATTTTTTCTAGAAATAAGGGATTGACTCTTTATTTTTTGGGGGGCCAGCGACAAGAGTGGGGGAGGGGAAGCCCCACAACACCCCCTTTGGGAAGTGAGCTATAAGCCTCACTGTAAAGGGATCAAAAATTTAACTTAGTTGTCATATATCTAACAATCTTCACCTTGAGAACAAATCTTTTTGATATATTACATGAGAAACTCATCACCTTTTCTGCAAGCCAAGAGAAGAAAAACACCATTTTAGCTTCTCTAATAATATTGGTTTTGTGAACATATCAACACAGTTTTAAATGGTGTGGACATTTTCCAGTGCTATTATCCCTTCATCAATAACATGTCTAACAAAATGATACTTAACTACAATATGATTTTTCTTACTCTAATAAGTTGGATTATTGACCAAATAAATAACACTTTGATTGTCACATAATACCTTCATCTTGTATTGATCTCTTCCAAACTCATCCAATAGGCCTTTTATCCAAACTACCTCCTAACAAGCATGATATGCAAGTACATATTTTTCCTCAATAGTTGACACAACAATAATCTTTTGAATCTTTGACATACAACTAATAGATCCACCTAAAAGTGTAAAAATATAACTAGAATTTTATGAATCAACATATCCACAAATAGAATCACTAGTATTATTATAGGTGATGCAATAATCACTTGTGTCTCACAAGTAGCAAAACACCCACTTCATTGCCAACCAGTGTTCTCTAACTAGATTTTCCATTAATCTACTAACAACTCAAACTCCACGTGAAATTTTAGGCCTTGTACATAACATAGCATACATTACACTTCCTACTACATTAGCATATGGTACATAAAGCATATACTCCTTTTATTCTTCTTTTCTAGGACATAAACTTGAATTTTTTTTGAAATGGGAAGAAAAAGGGATTCTAACTGGTTTCATGTCATTCATACCAAATCTGGTTAGTATCTTTTCAAAATACCTAACTTGTGATAACCAAATCTTACCATTTATCATGTCTCTATGTATCTCCATACCTTAGATTTGTTTTGTAGCTCCTAAATTTTTCATATTAAATTTCCTTTCCAAATGAGCCTTTAAATTGTTGATTTATACCATGCTTTTGCTTATAACAAACATGTCATCAACATACAATGCCAATATAATGAATAAGCCATTGTCCAAAAACTTGAAATAAACAAAATGGTCATACTCACTCCTTAGTAATTTTTGGTTCATCATAAAAGCATCAAACTTCTTGTACCATTGTCTGGTGTTGGTGAAATAATTTTTCACAGTGAAAATTATTGGTTTCCACCAATGGTCACATGGCTAAGCCCCTCCTTATTGAGTATGGGGAGAATCTCATTATTGAATGTAAAGTACCTAAATTTTTGGGGTGGTCAATAGGTCGGGGATCACACAGGATTACTCCACTAAAATTATGGTAAAGTGCTTGTACAATGTACAAGGAAGGAATTTGTTATGAAGATAGGTGGAGGGGAGTAGGATAAACAATGAGAGATGGTTACTGTTATGAGTAGGCACTATCAAATTCTCACCAACAATAGCTAGAATATGTCCACATTCAATTAGAAGAACACGACAATGAAGCAATCATCACTAACAAAATAGAGACACAAATTTATGCAAAATCATTAATCAAGGACAAAAAATTCCTTCTTGGTTATACAAGATTACCATGCTTTCAAAGTTGAAGAGTAGAGAGGATAGAGGAAAATAGATAAGGACATAGAGGAAATGTAGCTCTTATTTCTTAGTGTAGTAGTGATACAAAGATCAATAACATACAACAATCCACAATTGTCAACCCTTTGGAATGGATAAGTCATCCCAATTTAAGGCACTACAAACTATCCTTTCATCTCCCCCCACATGATTTTTCACCTTCCCTCATCACTTGTGACCTTCCATATTCCTAGGAAATAAAAATGAATCTTTTTCTTATTGATGAAAAAGGGCTCTTACAATGTTAAATTGAAGGTCACTTAAGTAAATAAGAAAAAATAGGGAAAAAAGTGCATTCTCAATCAAAAAATAGAATATGGAGGGAGAAGAAGGGAGACAGAGGGAGAGTTAAGGGTTGAACAATTTGATGAAGATGAAGTTTTTGCTAATGGATAACTTGATGACTTGAAGCACTGTGATCACAATCTCCTTCTGTGAGATATGGAAACATTCCATAGCATCGCGGAAGTCTTTTGAACACTATTATGAGATTTACATTGTGATTCAAACATGATGATCTCTTTTGATTACAAGGAGTTAGGATCACTTTCGTACTTCTATAGGTATTCACAATTCACCCTAGTGACCACAAATAAACTCTATGATTTTCTAACCTCTTGATGTTTGTCTCTTTCTTGCTGAAATGAGTCTTCATCATGCAGATAGAAGGATTGCTCTCTGAATGGAATCTTTTTCATATGACCACCCATTGGACTGAAATGAGATGATTGCAAGGTTCCTCCTCCTTGAGGTGTGATCACACTACTAGGTTATGAATGATTATTTAGGAACACTACTATGTTAGTTGTAGTAGGTGAAACTAAGATGGTTCCCCATTCTTGTAAACATGGTATTCCAAATGAAGACTATCACTTTTCCCTTCTTGACTCCACAATACTCCTTGAATGGAATTATCTTTAGGATGATCATACACCTTCTTGCTCACATGTTCCTTATGGAAATAGATGAATTCTTGATGAATAACTCTCACCCCTCTACACTATGAGAAGCCTCCTCTTGAGTGATCAACCATTATAGTCCATTAGGTGCTCTAAGAGGAGAGATGAGATACAATTTATTAATTGACCATTAAAAAGAATGAAATATATCTTCCCCCACCTCAATAAACCTTATGATCCCAAAAACATTTTCATTCCTTTCTAATCCTCTTACTTATGATGACAATTTGAAACAATTGCCCACATAACCATGATCCATGATTTTGTCACCTTGAGAACATTGGTGACCAATGAGATGCGAGACAGAATCCTTACGACGTAGAGGTGGAGGAAGGAGAGAGATATTGAATGCAATTTCATTCACCTTATGATCAAACATCTCATTTGGGATGAAATGAAATGTCCTTCCTTCGGAACCGAAATGTACTCCAAGACCAAAATTGGGAACCAAGAAGGCTTCCCTTCCGCCTGAATCACAATTAAATATTCAACCATTTACAAGCATGATTTTTTCCATATCACTCCTATGAGGAAATATCCTTAAATAGGACCACCACATAGTGATAGGTGGAGAGTTACAAATACTTCCAAATTTGGCATGTTCACTTTAATACACCTTTCTAAGCTCTCATTTCATATCTATTTTGTCATTTTTCTTCTAATCTAATACTTTTTATTTTGTGAAATGGTTATATTGTTGTTTTTTGGATCTTTTTTAGTTCTCCTATGTAATTTACAAATTTCATACAAAATTATTACTCTTAAGCATTGAGGAAAAAACTTTTTAAAAGGGGAATGACATATTTCACACCTAATCCCACATAATATCTTCGTTGTGTATGATTTGGTTATGGAGCAGTAAAAACGTTGTAGCCATAAACCATAAGTAATATTCTAGTAGGAACTTAGGTTTTCTCTTTCTTTTTAAGTCGACCCAATTAGGGTCTTATGGGCTGCCCTATCATTTTTATTGTTGTATATGTAAGGAATGGGAATTCATTTGGAATGTCAATATGGAATTCTACTTTACTATTACTCGTCTACTTTAATCCTTGTTACTTTTTGAAATGACATTTTTGTTTTATTAGATATTTTCTAGTTCACTTCTGTATAACACACACACACACACACACACACACACACACACACACACACACACACACACACACACACACACACACACACACACACACACGCACACGCATGCACACATGCACACACACACGCACACGCGCGCGCGCGCGCACACACACACACACACACACACACACACATCCCCCCCCCCCACACACACACACAACTACATACCCACACACACACACAAAAACACACGCGTGCACCCGCCCCCCCTCCCCCCTGACACACACACACACACACACATAGGTGATTTAGGAGGTAACATGAATTGTATGGTACCCAAAGCATAAAATAAACTCTCAAGAATCTTCCCCAAAAAAAATAGTCCTATCGAATTCCCAAATAATCTAGCCATAAGGAGTCACCCTTGTAAAGTGGTAAAAACATACAATAACACAATGTAGATCTTATTTACAATTACACTACTATACCAATGAAATTTGGGGTACTAGTGTTTGCAGGACTCCAAAAAATAAAAGGATGAGGTAAATTCCAAAAATATGGTGTATAATTTGAAACTTGTGGTACACGAGATTTGGAAATTTTGTACTAACTAAAACCCCCCGACTACGCCCCAACAATCTAGCCACAAGGAATCACTCTAGTAATGTGGTCAAAAAAACATACAATAACTTGACGAAAATTTTATTTATAAATTTGCAATATTATACCAATAAATATTGGGATAGTAACATATATGGAGGTCTCAAAAAAGTATGAGGATGAAGTGGTCGATTCCAAATGTGGGATATAATTTAAATAATGTTATCATACTTGCTTTGGAAATTTTATACCAAGTGAACTCCCCCTGCACTCTTTCACCAAAAGCTACAAATAACATCAATAGTCAACAACAATACCATCAACATGAACAAATGGAATACAAAATGTTTCATGTTAAGGATTGGTGGGAGACACATTTCCAAAATCATGAACATGATTAAAGGTATAAAGCTATGGATTCTAAATTTGTTCCCACCCTTAAAAAAATATTATCCTATGCACAACTATAACTAATCTGAAATGGTTGAAGAGAAAAGACACAATCAAGAACAAGACTAGACTACTCACACTTACTTTGAGAGAAAACAATCCTAACCCAAGACCAATTATGAAGACAAATAAATGTAACATGCAAAAATATCGTTTAGAAAAATATATAACAAAGGGTGTGAGGATAATTCATACCTTCAAGGACCCCTTTCACCATTATCTTATATCTTTCTCCCTCTATTAGGTTATTCTAATCTATTGTGTATCATACTTAAAGAGGGTTACTAGCAATCAACTTGTTGTACAGATGGTGCCTCCAAAATTGGACCAGTGGAAAAAATTTTTTGGAACCAAAAGTAGTGATTTAGTGGCAAAAAATGTACTTGAAATGTAAGATTGATTAATTCAATTTCCCAATTATTGAGATGAAATGGCATTTGGAGTCTTCTACATCGATTTAATAACATAATGTAAGCATGAATATGCACATTTTGGTATTATCAAAGCATCTAAATTGTAGTAGCCATTGTAACTTAATACAAGAAGTGTTGGAGTAGTTGTAGTGTTGCAAAGTAGAGAAAGAAAAGGTTTCATTATAGAGATATTGACATTATCCCCAAAATAAAAATTGGAGGCTACAAAGAAGAGCTTGATCTGTAATCCTACGAACTTCAATTTTCAAATGAAACATTAAGGTAAAGCCCCAATTTGTTGGATTTTCAACACCTTGTTCAATTACACATTTTAGTACAACATTTTTTCCCCGTGTTCAATATGATTGGGTAGATCACCATACAAAAAATATGTTAAATATAGCCGAATACAAAAAACTAACCAATAAGATGTATGGAACAAACAAAGTAGCCACAAAACATTACTTAAATGCCAAATGTCATGGTAAATCATAATAGGCATATAGTCAATGGTAGAACTACATAGTGCACATGTAAATTCAATATAAATAATCATTATTCTCTGCATCAAGAGCGTCAACATCATCGTGGGTGTTAACGTGTTCACACTACTAAGTGGTTCAGGTTATTCTCTTTGCCTACTTAGTTTTAGCCTTGTTCACACAACTCATGAGGATAAGCTTAATATGGGAGTTTGTTTTATATTGTTGGGATTTCTCCCTATATTATGCACGTATATTCTTCATAGGCCTATTTAATAGCCACATACTCCCTTTGTAAACCTATTCTACCTATCGTATATTGGATAAATATTATTGTGATCATTTTTTATGAAAATGATCTTATATTATATTAATGCAATAAGATACAAGATAAATTTCAATAAAAAAGTGGGCGGTATGAGAGCATGCCCCAAAATCACGAACAAACTAGGCCAAGCCTAGGAAAGTACAACAAAACAAAAAACATTGTTCCTGACAAAAACAAAGGCAAATTCAAGCAGCACATGCAAACATGCCCGAGGCGGATGTATCCTTGTCATCCGACCACCCCGAACTAGATAGATCTTTTCCAGTGTCTGGAATCTCCCAACTAGTAGCAAGCTCTTCCTCAGGGTCAGGTTCCTCACGGGTAGGAATGGTGATGCTGAGCAGCGGGAATTTTCCAAAGGAAGGCAAGGGTGGTGGTGGTTTCCAAGCGGCCTAGTGTGAAGTGATGGCAGGAGGAGAACCCTAGCCTTACTGGCGAGCTGACGAATTTGGTGGAGACCCCCGCCCATGTTGCCGAGGTGGCGAGCCCCAGCCCTACAGGTGAGCTAAGGAGTGCAACGGTGAGCCTTGACCATGACGGTGCATAGGAAATTGAATATGCCGATGACTCAGTCCTGGAGAGCGGTGGGTGCTACTGAAGGCACATCATTGGTATCTACTATGTTGGCCTCCATATGCTGAAGGTGAGGAGCACCTGGTGGGAAATGGAGGAACTCAAGCAATGTTGCACGGGGCTTGCCCCCAGTGTTGCAGAAAATTTTGGAGGTGGTCCAACTCTAGTGCCACCTTATTCACTTAGACTTGGATCAGCAGGAGCACATTGGATATCACCATAGATTTATTAGAAATCAAGAAAGATTGATCAACTACAGAACTAGCAAAGAAAAAAGCATTTCTTTCTTTCCATATCCAAAATAAAATCTCCCCTCTGAAAACATGCCAAATTTGGGTGAACATAGGAAAAAGTTTTGGATTGTCTCCCAAGAGGATATGTTTCCAAGTGAAATAATGGGGCCATCAGGGAAAGAAAAAAGTATGGATCCGGTTCCATGTAATTTGAGATTTGGGACAGAACCAGAAGACATTCAAAATCATTTCCAAATACCCACAGAAGGGGTATTTGGGAGCTGGAATCCTAATTTGACCAAGACGGGCCCCGATAGGAAGGCCTTGGTGTAGAATACACCAAATAAAGTGAGTAATTTTGGGCTCCACACATATATTCCAAATAGTATCAAATCATCTACCCCAGGTAGACAAAGTGGCATGAATTCCCCAATGAGTATTAAGTTTGTACACCATGGGAAAATAGGGTGAGATCCATTGATAACCTTTGTTGGATTTATAGTTACATAAAGGAATATCAGCATATCACTTCCAGTCTGTCCACCAAGGGTGAGAAGAGTGCATAACAATCTTATGTAGCATGTGATCAAGAATCGAATTGATCACAGTATTGAAAATATCATGATCTTGGTTAGAAATCTGAAACAAAGATTTAAATTTTGGCCAATATAACCATGACTGTGTGTTCTTGCAGAAGAAGTCCTCATAATGTGAATTCCGTGCTTGAAGAATTTGAGCACGGAGATTCTCAGGACCTTTGTTAAGCATTGATCTTGGGATTGAAAAATCATCAACCACCAGATAGATTGTTGGTTATGAGACCCATTTTGAAATCCATCCCCTTTCCATAAAATCCAGGGTTTGACACATTCCCACGCTTTCCAGAACTTTTAATCACAAAAGTGCCAAGGATTTTGATAGTCATAGGGGTGATGAGAAAATTGAAAAACCCTAAGCCTTTCCATACATGGTAGCCATAAGGAGAGCCTTCATTGATTCCATGCCATATGAGCACTTTCCAAGATTCTTGGCCAGTGATGCTTTTGATAATCCATTTAGCACAGAGAGCTTTCCCTTGGCACTGAATATGGATAAGCCTGAGGCCTCCAGAGTTGCGAGGCAGACAACATATATCCCAAGCTACTCAATGAAAACCTTTTCTAGTAGAGGCATTAGCCCAGAGGAAATATTTGAGGAGATTTTCTAGATTTTGGATGGAGGCCTTGGAAGGAACCCAACAAGATGAGTAGTAGCCAAAACTTTAGAGAAAATTTGGAATTTTCCAACTAGAGACAGAGGTCTAGTAAGCCAATATTCCATTTTTTCGCCACCCGTTGAATGAAATAATGCCATAGATTAGCTGAGGAGGCTTCAAAAACAAAAGGAATCCCTCGAAATTTGAAAATCTCACCATGCTACAGAATTTTTCAATCAAATTTGGCAAGCCAATCCGGTGCAGGAAGAAAAGATTGCCTGTAACATTGAGTTTTTCACCATTGAATGGATGAACATAAGCTAGGCATAAATTATCTAAGCATTGCATAGCATTTCCAATGGTGTTCTCATCCTCGATAAGTGTAAGGAAGGAATCATCCACAAAATTCCCATTGAGGAGTTGAGAATCGGGCTCATTAGGTAGCGAGATTCCATGCACAAGACCTTGTGCTTTGGCATGGGCTAAGAGATAACCAAATCCTTCGGCCGCCAACACATAAAGTACAGGGGAAAGAGGACGTCCCTACCTGATAGACTAGAATAGCCAAAAGGTCTCTGAGCTAATGCCATTGATAGAAACTTGAGCAGATGTGTTTGTAAAGAGCATATTGACAGTTTGAATAAATAAGGTCCAAAGCCAAGGTCTTGAAGCATGGCGAGGATGAAAGACCATTCAATCTGATCATAAGCCTTCTCAAAATCAATCTTGATAAACATGCCATCCTAATGAGATCTGCGAGCCCATTCCATGCCTTCCCAAACGGTAATGATGTTATCCAAGATGAAACACCCTTGTATGAAGCTTGTTTTCTCTGGTTGAACAATAACATGTAGAAGATTGCATAATCGCAGAGATAACACTTTGGAAATGATTTTGTAGGAGACATTCAACAGCGTAATCAGCCACCAATGAGTGATTTTATCAAGATATTGTTGCTTAGGGATAAACTTGATGTTCCCCTTGTTAATGCATGGTCCTAGGGAGTGGTTTTGGAACCCTTCAAGATAGACCTGAAAAAGGTCTTGCCCGAAAGAATCCCAGAGAGTTTTATAGAATTCACAAGGGAATCTGTCACATCCTGACACTTTATCATTAGCCATTTGCATAATGGCTTCATGGAGGTCTTCAAAGGTGAAAATTATTTCATAGATCACCTTCTACATCTCTGAAATCTTGCGTGGCACAACCCCCAAACATTGGTCAAGAGCGGCTCGGCTATTATCCATTTTTGGTTGTAGTATTATTATGGTTTTATTGTGTGAATATTTCATGGCTATGGTAAAGTTTATTTTGTTGGAGTGATCTTTGGATGAGAAGCATTGGCTTCTCCTATATGGTATCAGAGCTTTCTTCAACAACCATTTCTTAATTTTGTGAATGCATTTTGTAGGGTTATTTTGCAAAAGGTTGATTTTGGTTTTGCTCTTCCCAAGCTCATCTTTATTTGGATTGAGCTCATGTATTTTCCCACTCACTATGTCTATTGGCCTTCACTTGTGTTACTGTGCATGACCTTGTACATCACACCTTGCTCAGTTTTGTGGCCTATATTATCAACTTAATTTATTCATCCTGTGTCGCTCTCTATTTTTTTGGTCTCGGTCCATCCTGTCTTGCTCATATTGCTTTAGATGATTTTGATATGGCTTGAGCTTGCTTAGCACTGGTGTGTTTTATGGATTGGGCATGACCCAATGCATGTGTGTTCAGTGATGTGGTATTCACCTACTAAGATCCTCATTTCTCTTACTCAAATAGGTTGTGATCTACTCTATGTGGCTCTCCCTTTATTTGCCTTAGCTCGGCCTACACATATCGGATGGACTGCAAGCTCTTAACCTCCCAAATTGACCCTTTGTTGACCTGCTTAGTGATATCTCTACAACTCATCCTTTCTCAACTCGAATTGGTCATCTCCCTCACCCAACTCAGCTCTAGATGTGCTTAGCCCATCTCCTTTTGGATCGGCCCTTGTTTTTATTAAGTCGGCTTCAATCTAGACACCGTGAACAATCCAAATTGATGAAGACTTGGTTCTCATAGTGGCGTCATAATACTTTCTTCGAATGGTATTCAATGGTGGCGGTAGATAGGTTTTGAGACTCCAATCTCCTTTTGTAGCACCCAATGAAACCCTCAAATCTCTAAATTGCCTCATCTCACCACATGCACAACACATTTTTTTAGCAGATCAAAAGTAGACAAAGCAAGGTCGAAAACACCTCAAGTTTCCAAATTCACACTATTTTTTGGCCCAAATCATGCCTAGTGAGAGTAAATTTTTTTTTTTTTGTATTTTATGGTATTGATTAGTGATCAACCATGTAACATGATTGGAAAGATGCATTTTGCTAAAAAATTCTTGTAAGAATCTAGAGGTCTTGGGTTCAAAACCACTGAATGCCTTTTTTGTTTTGTGGGGTTTTTGTCAAATTATAAAAGGGGGAAAATATTTTTTTAAAACAAGTGTGTTTTATTTGTAATAGGGAGCATTTTACTTGTAAGGTGAAATTTCTTCTAAGGGGAATTTTATTCTGGAGAATTTTTTTCTAAACTTGGGAAAATATTGTAATAAAATTGCATAATTATAAGCAATTTGGGGGGTTCAATTTGTGGTGAAAAATGTAATTTTCAGGCCATTTCAATAATCATTTAAAAGGATGATTTGTGTCTGGCTTTAGGGGTGTTTCCCCTCGATGCTGCCCCATATTGCAACTAGGAGCACAGAAGGGTCCCTACCCCTTAACCCCACTAGGGGCTGCCACCCCCATACCCTCATTGTCTAGTCTAGTGTTCAATATTTTTGGTTACCCTCTCCACTTCGTAACACTTCTTCTGTGTGTTAAAGACCAGGGTCCAGAGGATAAGGCTCGGATTGACATGTGGTCAAACCCCCTCACAAGAAAACACTATACTCCTTACTTGCTCCTTTCTCACTCCACATTGCTTTGGACACATTTTCTGTTGAGCCTGACATGCTATATTCTTTTGGTGTTGTGTTATTTTTAGTTTATTATTGCATTTATCATGGCTTCTTTTCATGAAAGGGGTATTATTGAGATATTCTCTAAAGTTTGTGTCATTTAAAAGGACCTAGTCAGATTTGTGGAAGAAAATAAATCACTCAAGAAGCAAAATTATCTTCTACATGCCCCAATTCACGAAAAGGATGATCTCATACTCTCACTACAGCAAATACTTGTTAGCCTGCAACATCATCCTCATATTGTGTACCTTCAAACCCCTACTCCTAGTCCAAAAACAGACCTTGATTTGTCAGTTTCTAAGCATGCTACTACTTCTTATACTCCTAAGCCTATCGAGCTTGTTATTGCATGTTCTACTTCTGCACTTGTGCCAATTATGGTAACCATTATTGGTTGTAATATTATTTTGGTTTTTTTGTGTGTGAGGATTTCATGGTTGTGGTAATATTTATTCTTTTGGATTGATCATGGAATGATAAGCATTGGTTTCTCCTATATAGTATCAAATCTTGCTTCAACAACCATTGCTCAATTTTGTGAAAGCATTTTAAAGGTTCTATTGGATTGTGAGGTCATTATTTTGTAAAAGGTTGATTTTGGTTTTTCTCTTCCCAAGCTTATCTTTGTTTGGATTGAGCTCCTATATTTTCATGCTCATTGCCTCTATCATCCTTCACCTATCTGACTATGCATGAACTTATACATCCTACCTTGTTACTGCATGACCACAGTGCAAGCCAAACTTCTTCTTCAGCGTAGTGCAAGTTTTTTGAGTCCTACTTCTTGGGGTGCCTTGCAGTAGGATTTTTCTCTTTACTTTGTTGTTTCTTTTACTAGTTTTTGGTACCTTACGGTGACTATTTTTCATCCATGGAAATTCTTTTTTCCCAATTATTGTAAATAGGTATCGTATTAAGCCTTGTTTTTGGGAATCATGTTTGGATTAGTCTCCTAGTTTTTCTCATTTCACACTCCCTCTTTTGCGTTTATAGGAGCATGGTGGAGTTGACGAGTTCACACTGCTAAGTGGTTCAGGTTAATTTTAGCCTTGTTCACACAAGTCATGAGGATAAGCTTAATATGGGAGTTTTTTATATTGTTGGGATTTCTCCCTATATTGTGCACGTACCATTTGGAGTACACAATAATTGTGGAGATTCCAATTATTGAGGAGATTTCCCTTATCACTTTTTGATTGGGAAATCTTATTCACATGCCTATTTAATATGCACATACTCCCTTTATAAACATAATCTGATTATTGTATATCGTATGATCTGAATATAATGATACATTATTGTGATCCATTGTTGTTGGTTCTAATATTATTCTAGTTTTGTTGTGTGCAAATTTCATGGTTGTTATAATTTTTATTCTACTGGAGTGATTCTAGGATGAGAAGCCTTGGCTTTTATAGACTAAAAAATTGGTCAAAATTTCCCAGAAGGATGTTTTCTAATGTGAATATGTGCAAGCAGGTTGAAAAACCCAAGGGTATCCAAGCAGGATAGGACACACCAAGTACTGGGACCTAAGGCGAGCCATACAAGACCGATCCACGTTACATGCAAAACCTAGTTTCATAGCTTATTTTTAAATTTTTGCCATGATTTCTAGCACTTTTGTACAAGTTGTTTTCTTAAACAATAATTTTAATTACAAAAGTAAATTGATTGGTTTCAATCATATTGAATTACAAATTGTTATTGAGTTACATATTGTTATAACCACCTGGACTACAAATCAAAATGGTATTAGAGCTTTCTAGTTTTGAAGATGTGGAGCCTGAATTCAAGTTGAAGTGGGAGTTTGATTTTCTTGTTTCTAATTTTTGGGAGGAAACCATGGTCATGGATAAAAAAATCAAATTATCCTATTAATAGACTAAAGTTATCTTTATTTTTATTTTATTAATAATCATGTGATATTTAGGTTACTTGTGGTTGAAGCCAACTTTTACAAAGAGGTGCACAAGTTATAAATATGTGCATGTATTTACTCTTTACAATATGAAAAAGAGAGAGAATTGTATTGTAATTCCTTAGGACTGAATAAAGGATAAGATTGGCTTGTTTCTAGTGGATGTGTTGGGATTAACACACCAGTTGTACGGATAATATATCAGATCTAAAAATACATGCAAATAAAAGTGGATATTCTACTAGAAGAACTATAGAAAACAAGAGACATAAATCAACACCAGATTTAACATGGTTCACCTAGTGTGGGTTACGTCCACCAAGAAACAAGCCAATCTATTATCCAAATATTTGACAAGATATACAATGAATATTTACAGTCTTCCACACCTCGTAGATGTACAATACTTTCTTTCTTTCAAGCTTTTGCTTCTTCTCCAAGAATTATCTCTCTCACCAAATTTTGCAAGTTCTTCTTAATTCTTACTTCTAAACCATAGCTTTTATGCTTATATAGGAAAATATAAACTTAGGGCACGTAGCCATGAAATTATGATCAATATATCTACTTTAATGCTAAAAATAGATCAAATTCCCGAGAGCTAATTAAAACGTACACGCACAGGTAACCAATGTCAGTTTTCCCTAATCGATGTTAGTTACTCCTTGCCTGACCGATGTCGTTCCCTTATAACTGATGACAGTTACTGTGTTTTCTAGTTAGTTTTACATTACACGCTAATCTGAAGTAATTGAGCTCCACAACTCAACAATCTCCCACTTGAAGATTAATTACTGCACCATACCTGTACAACGTCATTCTTGGATCCTTCCTTAGCTTTGTTTCTTCCTCTTCAAGTCTCAAACTCAAAGACCAACAGAAGTGGAGTGTAGCTCCAACTTCTCCTTTGCTAATGGCTTCGTTAGCATATTTGCAGGTTTCTTACTCATATGAATCTTTTCCATATTCAACTGCCTATCCTCCAATACTTGTTGTATGAAGTGATACCTCAACTAAACGTGTTTCGTTCTCGAATGAAACACTGAGTTATTTGCCAAATGAATCACACTCTAACTATCACTGAACAATTTGTAATCATCTTGCTCCTTTCCCAAATCTTCCATGAACCTAATCATCCATATCATCTCCTTAGTAGTAGACAAAGCCACAACCTTATGCAATCTTGAAATCAAGCTAACTTCCATCCCACCTACTATGAAAATATATCTAGTAGTGCTCCTCCTACCATCCAGATCTCCAACCATATCTAAATCAACATAGCCACATAATGAAATATCTGAACCTCTATAGCATAAATGCATGCTAGATGTCCCTTTCAAATACCTAAGTATCCATTGAATTTCTTTCCAATGCTCTTTACCTAGATTAGCCATATATCTACTCACAACTCCCACTGCTTGTGCAATGTCTGGTCTGGTATAAACCATAGCATACATGAGACTCCCAATTGTTGAAGCATACAAAACTCATGTCATGTACTTGACCTCCTCATGTGATGAAGGACACTGATCTTTTCTCAATTTGAAGTGTCCATCCATAGGTGTACTAACAGGTTTTGCATATTACATGTTAAACCTTTCTAACACCTTATAGATATAATCCTCCTGAGACAAATACAATTTCTTGTTTTTCCTATATCTGTGTATTTTCATGCCAAGGATTCTTTTTTACGGCTCCTAAATCCTTCATAGAAAATGTGTGAGCTAGCTTTCCCTTAAGCTCACCAATGTCCTGCATACTAGATCCTATAATAAGCATATCATCCACATACATTAACAAAATAACATAGCTCCCATTTTCAAGCTTCTTGAAATAAACACAATGGTTAGATTCACATCTCAAGTAACCATGCTCATGCATAAAACTATCAAACCTCATGTACCATTTCCTTGGAGCTTGCTTGAGCCCATATAGGCTCTTTTTCAACATACACACTAATTTCTCCTTACCCTTGACTTCATACCCAGGTGGCTACTGCATATAAATCTCTTCATCCAAATCACCATGAAGGAAAGTCATCTTTACATCTAGTTGCTCTAAATGCAAATCCTCTATTGCAACTAAACTCAATATAGTATGAATAGAAGTCATCTTAACAACAGGAGAAAATATTTCACCAAAGTCAATACCTGTTTTCTGTGCAAATCCCTTTACTACAAGCCTTGCCTTGTACCTTTTCTGTCCACCCTCTTCTTCCTTGATCTTGTAAACCCACTTGTTCTGTAATGTCCTGTTATCTGTTGGAAACTTAATCAAATCCCAAGTCTGGTTCTATTGCAAGGATTCCATCTCCTCATCCATGCCATGCTCCCACTCGACGTGGGTCTTATCCTGCATTGCTTCTTCAAATCTTTTTGGTTCACCACTATCAGTCAATAATAAATAAAATAGAGAAGGTGTAAATATTTCTAGAGGTTTACTTACCCTTTGTGACCTTCTCACAAGAGTTTGGGGTACCGAAGGCTCAATCTAGACATCCTGGAAATTTCATATCTAAATCTGACAGTGACCGACGTCGGTCACTTCTAACCAATGTCAGTTCTGATAACCGATTCGGTTTGTATCTTCTATAACTGATACTAGTACATGTTGAATGATGTTTAGTCAGGGTTTAAATCGACATTGGTTACTGTGTAACCCTGTAGGTAATTATTTTAAATATGAGAGTTCATTTTCATGCAAAAACTTCTCAATCGGTTCATCCTTAGGTACCAAAATTTGATCCCTGTACATTCTCTTTGCATTCCATTCAACATCATGACTCCTAATAATTTTAGAATTCTCTAAATCCCAAAAACAGAAAATGAAATCACCAGATCCATAACCAATGAAAGTGCATATCTTGGATTTTACATCCAACATTTTTTTTATTTTCCTTATCAATATGCACAAAATCTTCTGAACCAAATACTTTAAGAAAAGAAAGATCTACCTCTTTTCCAGTCCAAGCTTCCTCTGGTATTCCTCCATCTAGTAAAATTTAAGGCCCAGGGTTAATAAAATAAACCGTTGTATCAACTACTTCTACCCAAAATTGTAAGGGAAATCCAAAATGTATCCTCATACTTCTAGCACATTCCATGATTGTCTTGTTCATTCTCTTTGCAACACCATTCTCCTGTGGTGTTCTTGGAACCGTTCTTTCTCTACGTATCTCATTCACTAAACAATAATCATTGAAAGCCTTGCTACAGTGTTCACCACCATTGTCAAGACTCAGATCTAAGGAACTTTAACTTTGAATTTGATTCATTCTCAACAAGGTATTTCCATCTTTTAAAATTTTCAAAAACATCAAATTTATAATTAATACAATAAACCCATACCTTTCTTATAGCATCATCAATGAAAGTAACATAATACTGGGATCCTCCATGAAGAAGCTACTTGAGTTGGTCCCCACACATCTGAGTGTACAAGCTATAATTTTTGATCCTTCTTAGTTGCCCCAACTTTGAGAAATTTCACTCTCTTTTACTTTCCAAAGATACAATGCTCATAGAAATCAAGATCTAAATCTTTCAAATATGATAACTTACCCTTAGCCTTTAAGATCTACATTCTCTTTTTCACTCATATGGCCCAACCGATTATGCACATGCATGCATATGAATCTGAAGTAGATAAACAGAAAAGGAATCAGTAATACAGGTAGATAAATATAATGTTCCTACCTTCTTACCTCTTGCCACAACAAGAGATCCCTTGGCGACTTTCCAAGATTTGGCTATGAGTGTAACCATGCAACTGGTTTCACACTAATTGTCTTGTATAAATTAGATTTATTTTAAGGCTTGGAACATGCCTCACATCTTTCAATATCAATGTATTTCCATTCTACAATTTAAGATGAACTTCACTTATAATATTAATAATTCATGGTTCATCATCTCCTAAATAAACATGCCCAAAATTACCCTGGACATAATTTCTGAAATAACCCTTTCTATTAGAAAATGATAGAGATAGCTAGTGAATGAATTATGCTCAATGCTTAGAATCCCAAGCAGGAAAGGAAAGAATTAAGCTCATAAACACCAACAAATTTTATCCTGGAAACCTCTAAAGGAGGAAAAACTCTTTAGTCCGGGAAGGGAAATTTTCTTTCTTCCCACTTTCTATTGGCCAATTCTAAAATAACAAGTACTACCTTTGCAATTAGTATGAAAGAGAAGTAGATAATATCTCACACTTCCTCCCAAATACTTGTTTTCTCTTGTCTCAACTTCTCCTTTCTTCTACATTTAAAGCACAATTCCAACTAAGAACTTCTTGCTCACTTGCTTTCATCATTCAGGATGATCCTATTATCTTCTACAAACATGTATTTATAGCCTCTCCCATGTCCTAACAACCATTGCAATGGAGAATGGGAAAGGTCATGGAGGAGAAGAGATACGAACAACTGTCCAAATTTTGAGCTGTTCATTTCATATTTTCATTTTTTGTCTGAAAGGGCTAGGACCGCCACCCAATGCATATCGATGGTCCCAAGACCGCCAAACTAGATGGGCGGTGGTTCTGTAACCGCCGCTCTACACAGAGTGGCGGTCCTTTTACTAAAAAGTTTGAACCTCTATGTTTTCATTTTTCCTTCTTCATGTTAAGATTTTGAAGAAGTAGATTCATTTTGGATCCCTATGGATCACATACCTCCCTCAATCTTAGGAGGATTTTGGTCCCACAAAAGCTTAGTGGGGGAGTAGATGAGGAAATAATTCCCTCACTTTCTCCTTTCAGTACCACCGGGTTGCCTTGGTGTCTTCCCTTTCAGTCCAATCTCCACCAAGACTCTTGCCCTCTCCTAGTCTCTCAAACCTTCTACTGCTGCACTAAATCCTCCTCTAATTCACCTTGTGAGTCCAATCAACATAAATCCTCAATGGAAGGTAAACTATGTCCTTCATCACAATCTAGCATGGATGGCTCATATAGGTGCAATGGGGTTCTCACCAGTTTACTATATTAAGTACATCTCATAAAACAATGGTGGCAAGTCAAGAAGAAAAATACACAATTTTCTCCATTGTCCTACTCCAATATGGTGAAGGGCCCATATCACAGTGGAAATACTTGAGTTTCTGTCTTGACCTTCTTAATCTCTACTTTCTCAAGTAAATCCAAACTCTATCTCCAAAAGTAGCTTATGTTCTATCCTATATTGATCACTGCCTAGCTTTGTACTTAGCTTGATATTTCTCTAGTTGTTCTTTGACTTTTAGATGGATTACAACCATTAGATCCTTTCAATGAATTTGTTTTCTCTAGTCACCTTATAATGTCTCATGTCTACTCCTCATCCTGCTAGCCTTAACTGCTATTATCCTAACTGGATTTGTAGTTAGATATCCCAAGCATGCTTCAAATGGTGACTTCATAGTGGATGTGTGTACTGACGTTATAGGAATTGTGAATGTAGGCAAGGACTCATCAAAAGCCTTGGATAAGCAATTATACCCTTTTATCAACTGTACCAAAGTTTTGTTTACCACCTCTGTCTATCCATCTATCTGTGGATGGAAATGTGTGATCCTATGTAACCTAGTATCCATCTTGTCCCACAAAGTAGTCCAAAACTTCCCCAAGAACCTGAAATCCATGTCAGAAACAATAGACTTTGGCAAACCAAAATGCACCCATACATTAGCAAAGAAAATATCTGCACCTCATGTGCTTTTACTATCTTTTTACATCGTACCATTAGAATACACATCTTACTGAATCATATCAACAACAACATATAGATAGTCATGGCCATGTTTAGACATAGGTAATCCTCCTAAGAAAATCCATAGAAATGTCCTCCCACTAACGAGAAGGTACTAGAAAAGGTATATACAAACCCTCCTTCCTAGTCTTAGGCTTACTAGTATAACAAAGTTTACATCCATGTATAAATTTTGATACTTCTTCTTGCATATTAGGCCAATACACGTACCTTTGCAAGTGGGCTAGGGTTTTACCAACAATGAAATGTCCTACTACTTTCAAGGTATGTACTTCCCTCATCAATAAAATTCTTTCTTATTTTGGCACACAAAGCTTCCCCCATCGGTAGAGCAGCCCGTCTTTGAGATAAAAATCTTCAATCCCTTTCCTTTCAGCCCCTTGGGACTGAAACTGCTGAAATGTCACTCCAAATTATTTTTCCTGGGCATATGCCTCTCAATAAGCTTCCTTCATGAAGGGATCGATCATGAGAGATACTGGCCAAACAGGAAAACCTCTCCTATGTGGGTGGTCTAGACAACATGTCTACCACCAAGTTTGTACTACCCTTCTTGTATTCGATCATCATATGGAACTGCCAGGGATAATTTTCATGGTGAATAGTAATATGGTGAATATTCCATTTTTGAAAAATTTGAAAAGGCAAATTTTCTGGCACGGATCAGTGACCTGTTCGCCTAAAAATTACAGTTTAATTTTTTTAGGGGTCAGCTTCACCTACCCTTGAAACTATCCCCTATATAATCCTAGATTATTTCACCAGGTAGAACACTACTAGATCACTCATACCACCTAGGTTCATATGTATTATCAAGTACCGTAATTGTGCGATAGGAGGGCAGAGGCTACAGATGTGTGACAGGAGGGCAGAGGCTGCAGACACGCAACATGGAGAGTTTGTTGACACGCGACATGGAGAGTTTGTTGACGCATGATGTGATGCGCGACAGGAGTGTGGAGGAAGTAGATGCGTGATAGAGAGTTTGTTGATGTGTGACATGGAGATTTTGTTGTCGCATGACCAGAGGGAGTAGGCTGTAGATGCGCTCGGACAACACCCTTGTTGACACGTGTCAACAAGGTGGTTGATTGTCAATAGGATCCACATGCCAACAAATTGTTGATGCACGTCAGTTGTTTATGTGTGTCAACAACCTTGTTGATGCATGAAAATTAAATATCTGTTGCACGTCTACAACCTTCTGTCACACCACTTAAAAATTAGGTGAAAATTTTGTTGTCGGACCCCTAAAAAGTTCAGCTTCTTGTGAAAATGGTTCTGAGGATATTTGCCAGGTATTTTCCACCTCCAATTTCTAAGAGGTCTCTTAAAATGAACCCTGGGAACTACTAAAGGAACCCCATCCATTTGTAGTGCCTTGCCTGCTGCAATTTAGAATGTGCTTGTAAATACTGGAGAGGTTTGTGATCAGTGTGCACAATAGTTTCTTTACCTAACAAATAATGCTTCCATTTTTTGATTTCCTGAACTAGTGCATACATTTCCTTATCATATATTGAATATCCTTTAACTGTTGAAGTGAAGGTTTCCAAATGGTAATATATGGGTTTACCTCCTTGAAGCAACACTGCGCCCATGGCGTAATCACTGGCATCTATCTCTACTTCAAAAGGCTACTCCAAATTAGGAAGAGAAAGTACTGGAGCATGACTAATATTATATTTCAATAACTCAAAGGATTTGTCTTGTTCCTTACCATAGTCAAAACCCTTACTCTTTACGGCCACTGTGTGTAGAGGTGCTACAATTAAGGAGAAACCTGAAATGAACTTCCGCATGTACTGTACTGCTCCCACAAAACTCCTAGTCTCTATGGCTCCTATTGGTGTTGGCTAGTTCATGATGGCTTCCACCTTCTTTGGATCCACTCATAGCTCTCCTCCTCCAACCATGTGCCCAAGATAGACAAGTGATTATTTGGAAAACTCACATTTCTTCATATTACAAAGCAGTTGTTTCTCCCTAAGAACTTGCAAGACTTGTTGTAAATGGGTTAGATGTTCTTCCCATGTGGCACTAAAAATCAGAATATTGTCTAGATATACAATGACACATGAATCTATGAAATCCCACAATACATCATTCATCAATCTCATAAATGTAGCGGGTGCATTGCATAACCCAAAAGGAAGTACTAACCATTCATACAAACCCTGTTTTGTTTTGAAGGCAGTCTTCCATATATCCTCCTCCTTCATTCTAACTTGGTGATAACTGGACTTGAGATCCAACTTTGTGAAGAATTTGGCATGCTGAAGCTGGTCCAAGAGATCATCTATGTGGGGAAGTGGATATCTGTTCTTTATGGTGATCTTGTTCAAAATGTAGTAGTCGATGCACATTCTCCAAGAACCATCCTTCTTTGGCACCATCATAATAGGTGAACCACATGGTGAGGTGCTTGGACATATCACCCCTTGGTCTAGTAGTTCCTGGAGTTGTTTCTTTACTTCAATACTCTCAAGTAAGGATTTCCTATACAACCCGATGTTTGGTAGAGGGGACTCTGGCAATAGCTGAATCTCATGCTCTACTTCCTGTTTTGGTGGTAACCCACTAGGAGCCTAAAAAACTTCCTGAAAGGTCTGAATAATACTATCCAAATCATGCTTTCCCTAGTTAGAAATCTCTGAAACTTCTACCCCATCTTGTTTATCCTTTAACAAAAGTAAACAAAACTGATTATGATTTTCCTAAATAAGTCATTTTTCTTGGTTAGCACTCACCATAGTAACCCATGTCTTACGCTGGTGTGCCTCGGATGTTGTAGCTGATCCCTTCCTTGACCCATTGGTACAAGTTTTCCCTTCTCATAAATATAGCATCCCTGATATACAAGTAAGGACTCCCGAATACAACATCAAAAGCATCAAGTGGAATAACGTTAGCTTCCAAAACATCAATATACTAGGAATTTATCCCAAACTTGACCTTACATCTTCTTGTTACCTGAATTTCAACACCCTTCTTCACCCAACCGAAAGGATAAGGGTGTGGATGCTTGTAAGTCTCAAGACCAAGCTTCTTTACAACTAATTCAGAAATCAAGTTAGATTGAGAACCAATATCCATCAAAGCATTTAACTTAGTTCTCTTGATCTGGATTTTGATCTGGAATAGTCCACTCATCTACTCTTCCTGGCTGTCCATGTTGGTGGCCATGCATCCAAGCCTTTCATCTACATCAGAGTCATCTTCGATTTCCACCTCCCCTTCTATTCTTACAGCTGTCATGGACTTCTTCGAGTCCTTGGTTTGGTTCTTCAGATGCAACTTCCAACATGTAGCGTCAGTATGACCATTAATATCACAGTTCTTGTAAAAATTCTTGGGATCTTTACAAGTATTTAAAGTAGTGGCATATTGTTTACCTTTCCCTTTCCACTTACCCTTGTTACTTGTTTGCCCATACTCTTTTTTCTATTGATTTTTCGACAGCTTTTCCCTCGGCTCTGCTTCTCCTTGCTTCTTTTCATCATCTATGTAGTATGCTTATACACACGCCTCATTGAGATCTTTGGGCTTGGTGGAGATGAATTTTCTTCGAAGGTGAGTGTGAAGTCCTCGCAAGTACTTAGTCAGAATATCCTCATCCTCCAAGTCCATGTTTAGAAACATGGCCTACCTCTAAAAATCTCGTAGTATAGTCCTGCACACTTTGACCACTGCCTTGTCTAAAATACTGCCATTTAATCATTTGGTCAGTCTTGTGGCCAATAGGATAGAAGTTAGCTCTAAGTAATTCTTTAAATTCTTGCCAAGATTTCACAATAGGAGACGCTTCTTCTTTTCACAAGTGGTTATATGGGTTTCCCACCAAACCAGAGCGTATCCCTCCATTTTGAGACGTGCAAAGGTGATCCTCTAGGCCTCAGTGACATTATGGATGCTAAAGTAGACTTCTAACTGTTTTAACCATTTATCAAGAAACTCTGCATCTACTTGTCCTTCAAAGATTTTAATATCAACTTTCGTCTCAACTTTAAAAGGAGTATGATCAGATTTTACCTTTTCTCTTGTGTTTGAAGTCTCTTCTTCATGCTCTTCCCCATAAATTTCCTCATGGTGGCTCCTTCCTATGCCAAAATTTTCAGCTAAGCCCTGAACCACTGAGTCCATGGAGTCTTGTTTGACAAAAGCTGTCTTTTGTAAATCAGCAAGCTCTTCTTGCCTTCTAAACATCCTATCCATCATGGTCTCCAGCATCTCGATTCTATAGACCAAGTTCTCTTCCTCCATTTGTCCCCGAATTCTCTGTTTCCACTTCTTTGTAAAAATTTCTGGATCGCAAGGTAAAGCCTCTTCGCCTTTAGATCTCGTCACTATCATACAAATCCAAGAATGAATACCACAGTCCTGGATAATTGTTAGCTTTGATACCAAAATGATCTGTAAACTCTTCAACTTTGGAATTATCCATAGAAACACAAATAAATGATGTTTCTCTAATTTCTATTAGGAAACGAAAGAGATAGCTAGTGAATGAATTATGTTTATTCTTAGAATCCACAATTGCAGGAAAGGAAAGAATTTAAGCTCATAAACACCAACAAATTTTATCCTGGAAACCTCCAAAGGAGGAAAAACCAGGAGGGAAGGGAAATTTCTCTTTCTTCCCACTTCTATTGGCCGATTCAAAAATAACAAGTACAAAATTTTTAATAAGTATGAAAGAGAAGTAGATAATATCTCACACTTCCTCCCAAATACTTGCTTGCTCTGTCTCAACACTCCTTTCTTCTACAAAACACAATTCCAGCACTAAGAACTTCTTGCTCACTTGCTTTCATGATTCGATGATCCTATTCTCTTGTACAAACATGTATTAATAGCCTCTCCCATGTCCTCTCGTGCACTGGAGAATGGGAAAGGTCATGGAGGAGAAGAGATACGAATAACTGTCCAAATTCTGGGTTGTTCATTTCATATTTTTGTTTTCTATCTGAAAGATCCAGGACCGCTACCCAATGCAGACCAGGAGGTCCCAGGACCACCACCCTGGTTGGGTGGTGGTTCTGTAACCGTCACTCTGCACAGAGTGGCGGTCATGTTAGTAAAAAGATAGAACCTCAGTGTTTTCATTTTTCCTTTTCCGTGCTGGCTGTTTTGAAGAAGTAGATTCATTTTGGATCCCTATGGATCACCCAAATAAACATGCCCAAAATTTCCGTGGAGATAATTTCTGAAATAACCCTTATTAGGGGTTACATGGAAAGAAAATCCTGAATCTAAAACCCATGATTCAATTCTATTATCTAAAGAAAGAATAAGAGCATCTTGCATTACCTCTACTGCAGCAAGATTTTCTTCTTTACCTTTGTCTGGTTGTTGGTTCTCTTTATCCTTTGATCAAAAATCTTTCTTTGCATGTCCTTTATTGCCACATTTCCAACAGGTAATTCCCTTACCTCTGGATTTAGATCTGTTATCCCTTGACTTTCATTTCCCATTACTCTTACTCTTGGATCTCATCTTCTTCCTACCCCTAATTTCTACATTCAAAGAATTCCCAGATGATGATTCCTCTGTACTCTTCCTACGAATTTATTCATTCAAGATTATACTAACCACATCATCAAACTTCAAAATATTATTAGCAGATGGTGTATTAATAACAACCATTACCAATTTATCCCATCTATCAGGAAAAGAACATAAGAATAAAAGTGCTTTCACTTCATCATCAAATGGTATTTCAACCAATTTTAACTTATTTACAATAGATCTGAAATAATTCAAATGACTATATGTAGATCCACCTTCATGCATCTTAGAACTAAACAGTTTCTTCATCAAATAAACTTTATTTGAAGCATTAGGTTTTTCATATAAATTAGCAAGATATTTCACTAACCCTACCGTAGAAGTTGCTTCTGTAATATTGGAAGCCACAGATACTGTCAGGATCAATCTTATAGATCCCAAAGCCTTTATGTCAAGAATATTTCATTCTTCATCAGTCATATTCGTAGGTCTAGACTTCTCATCCAACGATAAATACAAATCTTATTGATATACATAATCCTCAATCTACATCTTCCATAATTGATAATTTCAAATGTCAAACTTCTCTACCTTGTATTTGTCTTCTTCTACCATTGTTGTAGCACCCATTCAATAAAAAATCCCTCTATTAGTAAATATGTCAACATAAAAAACCCTCAAACAAAGATCTGATACCAGTTGTTGGGATTAACACACTGGCTGTACAAATAATATATCATATCTAAACATACATGCAAATAAAAGTGTATATTCTACAAGAAGAAATATAGAAAATAAGAGACATAAATCAACACTAGATTTAACGTGGTTCACCCAGTGTGGGATACATCCACCAAGAAATAAGACAATCTATTATCCAAATCTTTGACAAGATATACAATGAAGATTTACAATCTTCCATACCTCTCAAATGTACAATACTTTCTTTCTTTCAAGATTTTTCTTTTTCTCCAAGAATTCTCTCTCTCACCAAATTTTGCAAGTTCTTCTTAATTCTTACTTCTAAACCCTATTTTTTATGTTTATATAGGTGAATATAAACTTAGGGCACTTAGCCATGCAATTACAATCAATATATCTTCTTTAATGCTAAAAATAGATCTAATTCCCTAGAGTTAATTAAAACGTCCACGCACAGGTAACTGATGTCGGTTCTCCCTAACCGGTGTTGGTTCCTCCTTACCTAATTGATGTCGGTCCTAGGTGACAGATTCTGGTCCATTCTAACCGATGACGGTTACTGTGTTTTTAAGTAAGTTTTACATTACATACTAATATGAAGTAATTGAGCTCCACAACTCAACAATCTCCCACTTGGAGATTAATTACTACACCATACCTGTACAATGGTATTCTTGGATCCTTCCTTAGATTTTTTTCTTCCTCTTCAAGTCTCAAACTCAAAGACCAACAGAAATGGAGTGTATCTCCAACTTCTCCTTTGCTAATGGCTTTGTTAGCATATCCACAGGGTTCTCGCTCGTATGAATCTTTTCCAGATTCAACTTCCCATCCTCCAATACCTTCCGTATGAAGTGATACCTCAACTAAATGTGTTTCATTCTCGAATGAAATGCTGAGTTATTTTCCAAATGAATTGCACTCTGACTTTCACTGAACAATTTTCAATCATCTTGCTCTTTTCCCAACTCTTCCATGAACCTACTCGTCCATATCATCTCCTTTCTAGCCTTTGTAGCTGCAACATACTCAGCCTCTATAGTAGACAAAGCCACAACCTTCTACAATATTGAAATTCAGCTAACTGTCATCCCACCTACTATGAAAATATATCTAGTAGTGCTCCTCCTACCATCCAGACCTCCAGCCATATCTGAATCAACATAGCCACATAATGAAATATCCAAACCTCCATAGCATAATCGCATGCTAGATGTCCCTTTCAAATACCTGATTATCCATTTAACTACTTTCCAATGCTCTTTACCTAGATTAGCCATATATCTACTCACAACTCCCATTGCTTGTGTAATGTCTGGTCTGGTACAAACCATAGCATACATGAGACTCCCAACTACTAAAGCATATGGTAACCATGTCATGTATTTAGCCTCCTCATTTGATGAAGGACACTGATATTTTCTCAATTTGAAGTGTCCAACCATTGGTGTGCTAACAGGTTTTACATTTTTCATCTTGAACCTTTCTAGCACCCTGTAGATATGATCCTCCTGAGACAAATATGATTTCTTATTTTTCCTTTCTCTGTGTATTTGCATGCCAAGGATTCTTTTTACGAATCTTAAATCCTTCATAGTAAAAGTGTGAGCTAGCTTTCTCTTACGCTCACCATTGTCATGCATACTAGATCCTCTTATTATTTCTTTGGATAGTAAATTAGAATATTGGATTTTAGATTCTGGTGCTACATTTCATACAACTCCTCACAGACAATATTATAAAGATTATGTTTAAGGGAATTTTGGGAAGATATATCTTTGTGATGATGAGCCATGTAACATTATTGGAAAAGGCAGTGTTCATGTTAAATTTCAGAATGGTAAAATTTGGGTGTTGATGAATTTCAGGCATGTTCCTAGCCTAAAGAAGAATCTAATTTCTGCAGGTCAATTAGGAGATGAAGGTTGTATGGTTATATTTACAACAGAATCTTGGAAAGTTACCAAGGGTACTCTTGTGGTTATAAGAGGTAAGAAATTAGGTACTTTGTATTTATCCATTGTTAGTACTGATCCCTCTTCTATTTTAGCTACTACACGTATAGACACAACTCTATGGCATCACAGACTTGGCCATATGAGTAAGAAGGGGATGTAGATTTTATATTCATAGGGAAAGTTGTCAGATTTGAAAAACATAGACATGGAATTTTATGAGCATTGTGTGTGTGGAAAACAAAAGTGTGTGATATTTCTCAAGGTTGGATCAACTAAGAAGGAGCACAAGTTAGAGCTTGTTCATGTGGATGTGTGGGGGCCGGCCCAGGTATCTTCTCTTGGTGGTTCATAGTATTATGTTAATTTTATTGATGATGCTACTAGGAAGGTTTGGGTTTACTGTATAAAGAAGAGATTTGATGTATTTAATACTTTCAATAAGTGGAAAGCTTTGGTTGAGAATGAAATGAGTTTTAATTTCAAGTGTCTCATATTAGATAATGGTGGAGAGTACTGCAGCAATGAATTTAATAACTATTGCTCACATAATGGAATCTGTAAGGTGAAGACAGGTTCTAAAACACCACAACAGAATGGTGTGTTAGAAAGAATGAATAGGACTATCATGGAATGTGCAAGGATCATGAGATTTCATGTTGGATTTCCCTTACAACTTTGGGCAGATGCTATAGATACTATTTTTTACTTGATAAATAGAGGACCTTCAAGTGCTTTGGAAGGTGGAATACTAGAGGAGGCTTGGACCGGTAAGGAGGTAAACCATTATGTTCTTAAAGTTTTTGGTTTTCAAGCATTTGTTCACATTGATAAAGAGAATAGGACCAAGCTAGAAGCTAAGTAAAAGAAATGTACTTTCATTTGGTATGATATTAATGAATTTGGATTCTAGATGTGGATTTTGGATGAGAAGAAAATCATTAGGAGTAAAGATGTTATTTTCAATTAAAGGGTTATGTACAGGGAAAAACTACAAGATAAGAAGCTGGAAAAACATAAGTATGTAGCACTTGATGAGATGAAATATAGAAAAGTGTTCAAAGGCATGGAAAATCAACAAGTTAGCATCAATCTTGGCATAGTCGATGTTGATTCTATAGATCAAAATCAACAAGAGCCTCAAAATATAGAAAATATTATGAGACATTCTACTAGGGTAAGTAAACCTCCTACAAGATTATCTTCGTATGAGCTTTACTATTGTTTATTGACAGAGAGTGGAGAACCAAAAAGTTTTGAAGAATCAATGTAGGTATAAACACGAAAAAAGTGGGAGCATGGCATGGATGAAGAGATGGACTCGTTAGAACTCAACCAAACTTGGGATTTGGTTCAGTTTCCTGAAGGAAAGAGAGAATTGCAGAACAAGTGGGTTTATAAGTTAAAGGAAGAAGAAGGTGGAAAAAGTAGGTATAAGGCAAGACTTGTTGCGAAGGGATTTGCACAGAAAAAAGTTATAGAATTTGATAAAATTTTCTCTACTATTGTTAAAATGAATTCCATTAGAGCTTTTTTAAGTTTGGTAGCTATGGAAGATTTGCATCTTGAACAATTAGATGTAAAAATTTCTTTTGTTCATGGTGATTTGGAGGAATAAAGTTATATGGAGCAGCCATAAGGATATGAAGTCGGGGGGAAGGAGAAATTGGTGTGCAGATTGAAAAAGAGCTTGTATGGCCTTAAGCAAGCTCTAAGATAGTGGTATTTGAGATTTGACATGTTCATGATAGAACAATGTTACTCTATATGTCATTTTGATCACTATGTTTATTTTAAGATACTAGATAATGACACCTATATTATATTTTTGTTGTATGTGGATGACATGCTTGTGGCAAGGTCAAACTTGTAGTATATAAATGAGCTAAAGAGACAGTTAACCAATACATTTTCCATGAAGGATTTAGGTACAACAAAGAAAATTCTCAGCATGAGAATCAATAGAGACAGAAAGAGTAAAAAATTGACTTTGTCTCAAGAAGAGTATGTAAACAAGGTGTTGGATAGTTTTACGATGTAGGATGTAAAACCAGTAAGTACACCATTGGCAGTGCATTTCAAGTTGAGTAAAGAAAAATGTCCTAAAACACATGAAGAGATTGAATATATATCCAGAGTTCCATATGCTTTAGCAGTTAGAATTTTGATGTATGTTATGGTATGCATAAGACTAGACATTTCCCATGTTGTGGGAGTTGTCAACATATACATGAGTAATTTAGGAAAGGAGCACTAGAATGTAGTTCAATGGATTTTAAAATACTTAAGAGGGACTAGTAGCAGGCAGTTGTGTTATGGAGGGTCAAAGGTTTCTTTACATAGATATGTTGATGCAAACATGGATAAATATTTGGATGGTAGGAGTAACACCACATGTTATGTATTCACTGTTGGTGGCACGACAGTTAGTTTGGTTTCTAAACTACATACGATTGTTGCCTTGTCTACTACAAAGGCATAGTATGTTGCTACTATAGAAGAAAGAAAGGAGATGATATGGATGCAGTGGTTCATATAAGAGTTGGGAAATAAGCAGGAGGATTACATGTTATTCAGTGATAGCCAGAGTGTAATTCATCTTGCCAAGAACTTAGCATTCCATTCAAGAACCAAACATATACAACTCAGTTATCACTTTATTAGATCAGTGTTGGAGGATGGATAGTTGAAGTGTGAGAAGATCCATACAAGTAATAATCTTGTTGATATGTTGAGAAAGGTGGTGAAAAAATAGGATTTGGAAGGTTTTCCAGCTTCGGTAGGTCTTCAAGATTGATCTTGAAGAAGATAAACAAGTCAGAGAAGAGTCTGAGGATGAGCTATAACAGTGGGTTGTAGCAGTCAGTTTCCAAGTGGGAGATTATTGAAGATGTGGAGCTTGACGTCAAGTTGAAGTGGGAGTTTGATTTTCTTGTTTCTAATTTTTGGGAGGAAATCATGGTCATGAATAAAAAATAGTAAATTATCCTATTAATAAACTAGAGTTATCTTTATGTTTATTTTATTAATTAATATGTGATATTTAGGTTGTTTGTGGTTGAAGAATTTTTTTACAAAGAGGTGCACAAGTTATAAATGTGCATGGATTTACTCTTTATAATATGAAAAAGAGAGAGAATCATATTTTATTCCTTAGGACTGAATAAAGGAGAAGATTGGCTTGTTTCTGTGGTGGATGTAGCCTAAATTGGGTGAACCACGTTAAATTTTGTGTTTATCTTGTGATTACATACTTATTTTATTTATATTTTAATTCCATTTTATTGTTCATCTGTGTTTCGATCCTAACATCTAGTGCTCCTCAGTTTGTGGGAATTTTAGTTCTGATCATATTTTTTAGGTTTAAGCCCTTAGTACGATCAATGAGAGAAAGAGGTGGAAGTGATTTGTTTATTTTGCAACAAAAGATCCACAAGAATGTGAAATCCCTTAGATAATGTATTCACCCAAGGGTTGGAACTCTCATGAATAGGTATTCTTGAATTTACAGGTTGATGTTACAAGCATAACCTTGACAAGATGGGGAAGATGATGAAGGCTCTCATTTGTAAACTTGAATAAACTTGATAAGATGGAGAAGAGGATGGAGGCTCTCATTTGCAAACTTGGGATTTCACTTAGAAGGTGAAAATATGAGCCACTTAAATGAAATGAAAGAGAGCACCCCATTCAAAATGGTAATAAATGTAGAGACTGCACCTTATGAAGGGGTGGTGGTTGTAGATCAATCCAATTGGGATTGTGTGCACGAGACCATAGTGTTCTAGTGAAGTACCTTGGAGAACTTGATAACCACACAAGGAGGTAAGTCTTGATAACCAAGCATACTTCTATTGATGAGGCAAGTGCTAGGTCCTAACTCTTCAAATTAGCAAGATGCCTCACTCCTAAGGAATATGGTAAATGAGGTAAGAGAAATGCCCATTATTTTGCAAAGAATGAAGATGCTAAAAATTGTTTTGGAGATAGTGATATAAATGGGAAAAATGAGGGTTATTGTTGTAAATTACACCCCTAAAACCACACCAAAGAGCAGCTAAATAAGAATCTTTGACGTAGATGATATCTCAACAATTACAATTCCAATTTTCCTTGCCAATTAAGTGATCGGGATAAAATCTCAACAGGAACAACATAAAATTAAAAGAGAAATTGGGATATGTGATTGGGTTTTCTTGAAGCCTTTCAAGGAAATTTCTCCTGAATGAAAAGGAGCAAACACTCATAAATGAGAAAAGACATGATATCCCAAATCACTACCATCTCAAGCTAACCTGCCATATTGTGCCAATATGAGAGAAATTGTTCTAGTGCATAAACAAAAAATGGAAAGTCTCGCTCTATCATTAACTTTTATATATAATCAGCTCAATCATTAAATAATCAGCTCAATCACTACAACCAAGAGCATACATATCATTAAATTTTTAAACTTTTATATACCATGCCAATGTGAGAACAAAATTTCTTGAGATAGAATGGAAACAGATTCCGAGATAGAAAAATAATAGACTTGATCATTATAACCGTAACAGGTAGAAATTTATCATACTACAAAATGAAGAGGACATTGTCCAACAATATGTTGTGAGTTACTAGCATAGGTATATGGAATACAATATTAGAAACTACAAATCCCGAATTTATTAGACAAAATTTAGAATTACAATAAAACACAATCAACTAAAACATAACTAGAAAACACTAAAATTATTGCCAATGGAGAGGTGCTTCAAGCTTCACCCTTGTATACCTTGTGTCTACCTTGAGGGGTTTGACAATTTCCCAAGTGAATTCAATGTCATCTCTTCCAAAGTGGCCATAAGCAGTAGCCTTTTAGAACCTCCCATTATCACCCCTCTTCAAATCAAGGTTGATTGTAATCATCTGAAATAAAATGTCTCCTTAATGATGTCAAGGATTTTTGTTGGTGTGTGTGACATGCCTAGTCATTTTCCACATCACCTGGTGAGTCATCTCGCCTTGCGAGAGCCATAGGTATTAGGAAGTCAAATGAAAGGTGTCAGATTCTATCATAGAATTTGTTATTGTCATTTGTGTCAGTGTGTCATAGGAGTTACATTCCTTATTTGGAATTGTAACTCCTCCTTTAGTGGTGTCATATGTGTCAGTCATGTCATATGCGTCAGTGGCATCATTAAGGTTCTTTCCTTGGTGTCATCTCTTCCAAATTGGCCATAGGCACTAGCCTTTTAGAACCTCCCATTATCACCCCTCTTCAAATCAAGGTTGATTGCAATCATCTGAAATCAAATGTCTCCTTAATGATGTCAAGGATTTCTGTTGGTGTGTGTGACATGCCTAGTCATCTTCCACATCACCTGGTGAGTCATATCGCCTTGCGAGAGTCATAGGTATTAGGAATTCAAATGACAAGTGTTAGATTCAGTCATAGAATCTATCATTGTCATTTGTGTCAGTGCGTCAAAGGAGTTACATTCCTTATTTGGAATTGTAACTCCTCCTTTAGTGGCGTCATATGTGTCAGTCACGTCATATGTGTCAGTGGCATCATTAAGGTTCTTTCCTTGTTTAGGCATGGGGGTTACACAACAACCCTATTTGTACTTCCTTTTTTTGATCTATGAGCATGAGAAGACCTGTTTTCTTATTTGCATATTCTTTCCATTGTTCGAATCTTGCTTATTACGTTGGAGCTTGATGTTACCATCAGAGTGAAACTTCGTTGTGGTGCATTTTTTTCGACATCAGTTCTCACGAATCCCTCTTTCACGGTGTCAGAGCTAGTTTTGGTAAAACATGCACTCTTCGTTTATCAAGTTGTTTATTACTTTTGGTTTCTTATTATTTCCTCATGCAAGTTTTTTTTTTATTATTTTGGAATTGTATTGCTCACCTCGTGTTGAGGTGTTTCAACAGTTGCAAGTTTGAAAGCATTTGGTTGGTTTAATTTATCATGTTGTTGAGTTCGTGATTAATTCTATACTTGTGAGCTTGGTTTTTCCTCAGCATGGACCTGTGGTTCATTGCTGTGATCCGACATTACCTACTTGTGCATTGGTGGAACAAGCTCATTTGCATTTTCTTTGCCACTACCGCGATCAACCTGGGGTCA
Organism: Taxus chinensis; assembly: GCA_019776745.2. NCBI lineage: Eukaryota > Viridiplantae > Streptophyta > Pinopsida > Cupressales > Taxaceae > Taxus > Taxus chinensis. The sequence goes on from CM034150.1 coordinate 17,878,252, forward strand.
TCATATTTTCCCTATATCGCTATTTTTACAAGACTTCATATTACATCTGACTCCACCATTTGGCTAGGCCTTCTGGTTTGGTGCTTGGATCTGCATGGTTGGTTATTTCTCGTGCTCGCCGATTGTGTTAAATGCATCTGTGAGCCTGGCCTTCACCTTGACCACACATGCTCGTGTTGGATTCAACATTTGGCACCCCTGGTTCATTACCCTCCACTCTGCTGTGCATATTTTGGTTGCTCATATCACAACTACAAGCTTGGGGGTTACTTTTACTCATGATAGAAAGTGCCTTTGGGTCGCTACCTATGGTCTAACGTTTGAGCCAATTGTGGTCTCTCATTTGTTGAAGCTCACTAGTGTAACACTTATCTGCACGGGAAATCTGGTTTGATGGGCTCCTTCTCTACCTTTTTGTCATGTGGCCTTCCCCTCGTGATTTTCTCCCATTCCCACGTCCTATTCTCTGTGGGTATTGTACGTACCCAAAATTGTAGGGTACTGCACCACCGGAACAACGTAACACGTGCCCCAATGATGATACAGGTCTCCTCGCAAGGTGTTCGGGATCTGGAAAATCTCTCCAAGTATGCATTAATATCCCGCATGCCCCACTTAGCCCCTGTGTGATTTTTTTTTCTCTTCCCCCCTCTTTTCTTTGTATTTTGGTCTTCAGTTACGAAACCGCCACCCTGCCTACGCGGCAGTCTCGTGACCACCGCCCAGGCAGGGTGGCGGTCCTATAACCGCCACCGTGCTCTAGGCGGTAGTCCTTCACGTGTTTTCTAGAATGCTCTTTTAACGCGACTCACGTAAAAATTCAATGTTTACCAGCTTTTTTCATGACCTTTTCTTGTATTTATGATTTTGGTTCCCTGGAATAGTGTTTTTGCATTGTTTATGGTTTAAGAGATCAATTTGGTTTTCACCTTTAGGTAAATGGGAACTCTATAAATAGCTGGCTTGTGCTCAAGAAAATGGCCCCTCAAATTTGCCTCTCATTTTCTTAGTTCATAGCTTAGTCTTTTTGTTTTGCTTAGGAATTCATAGTTTTTCATTTGCTGCATGCCTAGTTAGTGTTGTTTTGCTGTTAGGAAGCCACATACTCATCTTGTGCTAGTGTTGTTATTGTTTCATGCAATCCATTGGAGTAGGAAAGTTTAATTTTTAGTAGGAAGCCATTAAAGTTACAGGTTTTGTTCGTCAAAGAATAGTTTCAGGTTCTAGACGTTTTGTGTTGCATGACTCGTAATAAATCCAACTAGGAATTACATAAGCCAAGCTCTATTCTCTTGCGCTATCCCTCTCCTACTTGCATTGTATTTAGTCTACATCATAAGTTGTCATTATTTCGATACCAACTTCTGTTGATGCTAACATCACATGCTTTTCTGGATTCACGTGAGCACAAAGGAACGAGGAGATCACACTGAGGGGACAAAGCCACACACAACTGGATTCGCCACTACTTTGCAAAGTCTAGGTTCAAGCTTTCAAGGTTCTAGTTAAAATATATCAAATAGAGTAGTTAATCAATTCATTTTAGTTGATTTCATTTTTGATATTGCCATGGAAGCTGTGGGGATTGATAGTTTCTGGGAAACTATGATTCACTCCTCACTTCTGAGGTAGGATCGAGAGTCTTTCAATAGATTAAATCAGTTATCCAGTAATTTAGAATAGATTCACAACTGCACAGGAAAGTAGCTATACTCGGCTGCTTTGTTTGTTTTAATTTCATTGTTAGCTTAGTTGTCAATTTCTAGATATATTAGATAATTGCCCCTTTCAATTCTGTTTAAAGTAGTTTATCAATAGTATCAGATTTAGGAATATACATAGATATATCTTACGTAGTTAAAATTATTTTTTCATTAGTTAAATTTATATCATTTCCTTTTGCATGCCAATCACGGGACCTAGGGAACCTAGAGAATACGTATTCCAGTCGATCGTGCCTCAACCCAATCTTGTTACTGTAATAACTGACATAGATCAGAATCTTAGAATCCAAGTCTTCCAAACAACAACAGACTTACAACAGATCAGCTCACAGTTAAGAGGGTTAAACATAGAAGATGACCAAGCACACACATTCTGGTCAAACCAGCCAAACTATAGATTACCCTAGAAAAATATCTGCATGACTGTAGAAGGGATTGAAAGAGAGAAAAAATTCGGTTGTGACCCCTTGGTCCCACAGCCAGATGTAGGAGACATTCTCACTGACATAGACACCGACCTAAGAATTCAGGTTGCCAGAATGCCTATAAGGTATTCTGAGAAGATTGCACAATTTGTAGTTCTAAATATCGAGGCCGAAAAGGCAAATGACTACTGGATACTAGGGATTAGACATTGATTCCTCATATGACCATAGGAGGTCCGCAACAACCACAAATCTATGGTTGTGATCCACAAATTTCACAACCCAACGAGTCCATAGGTCAGGCCAACGTTGATGTTGGCTTACGCACGTTAGTATTTAGATCCACTCCTCTTCCACCAACCATTATCACACAATTATCCTTCTTAGATATAACATCTAACCAAGCCAAGGATTTATGGACTAGACCAAAGAATCACCCATAGAATCCACTGTATATCCATCATCCATCTTATGACCATGTCTGGAGACATACATGAAATAGTCCCAGGTCATTTTACACGTATCCCACAACCTATAGATCAGATTACGCCAGAGCTCGATATTGATTAGAGCCTTCGAGTAGTCATGCTCACCGATCGATCTATCATGCCAATTTAGGTTAGAAGGGCCTTCTTTGCCTTAGATTTATAGATTCCATTAGTGTGTGTCGAAGACATACTACTACCTAACTAGTCCACCTGTATCCCGCATTTATCCCATCCCCACCGGCTATCTCGGCGCGACCTCGAGAGATCGGGTGTGAGGAAGAGTTACTTTTAGATTCCCATGCTCGCTTGTCACTTTTCCATCGTACAAAATTGGTGAACCCAACGTGAAACTTCCTACTTTATGGTTCGGAGTCATATTTCTACTAGTTCTTCCAATTAGTCTACTTTTTCATCTTCTGTACCTCATTAGCCTTCACATCAGCTTCACCAACAAAATTGGTGAACCCGACGTGAACAGATCAGTTGCTTCACTCTCACCTTTTCCCTTTTACATTTTGTCTACTTCCATCCACCTTCGCTCTTTCCCATTATTCTGCGGGTGTTCATATACCCCACGAATATGTCGGGATTCGATGCATATGGCAGACCTCTCCTAGGTCTTGAGGCATCCTACACTCAATTGAATAGACAGGCATCACCCTAGCTCTCAGTATGGGGTGAAAACTATTCAACTAACCAACTGTCAACACAAACTCCACCATAAAGGACTAGATATAGTTCTTCTTTCCAAACACGGGAGTTGGATCAATTTTCTCAAACGCAACAACTAGAGCCTTCAAGCTCAAAAAACATGACGTTCATTGGAGAATCTGGTTCATCTCCTCATGTGTTGCTTAGACCAAAAATTAGTAGAAAATCTGATCCATAGATTTTTTTAGATGATGAACATTCAGTACGCTATGCCAGGAATGAACAACGCTCTCGGAGTATGTACCCACCTATAGGAAGTTTACAAACACCACCCGAGGTCTCTTTTCAAGAAAACACCTCCATGCCACTACCTATAGGAAATATCCTCAGGGAAAATTGGTAGGGAAATGATCAATTCATAGCAGCATATACAACCTCATAATATACAACAAACGCCACTAAGGTAAAATACTATGACTTCACCAAATGAAGTCATTTCAACTTTAGTAGAAAAATTTAGAGGGTTAGAACTTTCTCAAGCAAGTCAAAATTCTCAATTCATGCAGGTAGGAAGTTCCAATCCTCCACATCATCCTAGTCAAGTAGACATCCTCACAAGAATAGGCACGTTAGGCATGCCTCCTTAGTATTTACAAAAAACACCAACTAGAATCACGTTCTCAAATGCTGCTCCAGTGGAGAATATGATACCTCCCGGTTTAGTACAACACAACCCACTCTTGGGGAATATTCCTCCATACTTAAACATGTATTCCAAATCACCACAAGGAGATATGTTCATTTTTCCCATCATGTTCACTCAACCACAGGGATTTCCTTATGTCCCTGTAAACGCATATGTCACACCATACCAACAAACCATCCCACCTCCACCCCCTCAGCAGGCACCATTAATGGTCGAAACCTACGCGATAGGGACTTATTCAGAATATTTAAAAGAGCCCTTATATTTCACCATACGAAGCATCATGCTTCCAATACCTCTTCCCAATTTTCCCAAATACAAATGGGAGGGAGAACCGAATGCACATATCAAGGCCTATGCCACGACCATTCAAGAATTTCTCCCTTGGGACGGGGTTGTTGCCAAAATATTCCCCAAAAATTTAAAGGGCATCGCCCTCAATTGGTATTACAGAATACCTGAAGCCTCCATCCATTCGTTTAAAAAACTTGTTTCAGAGTTCATCAAGGTGTTTGACATGAACAAACTGTTGAGAACAGGAATCAGGGAATTCTTGCACATTAAGCAAGAACATAATGAATCTGTCACTCATTTCATCCAAAGATGGCGTATAGTCCTTTATTCTTCGGCAAGTGCTCCAAACATGAACCAAATGGAACTATGTGATTTATTCCTTCATTCTCTTAGCAAAATGGTAAAGGAAGAAGTCCAAAATTTCCCACTAAAGACTTACGACGAAGTACTTTAGAGCGCTCTCCGAATAGATCAAGTGGCAATAGATAGCAGTCGCAAGACGTATGGAACAAATGGGAGGTTAATCACCCCTAGCCAGAATGCTATGACTTATTCTACTACCACAAATGTCAATCAAGGACCTAAAATCCTTAACAAAAATTATGGAGTGACAACAGATGGAGTAACTAACCAAGCTAAAAAGGCAAATGTTGTGAATACTCCACCACTGGTTAACAATCAACGAAACAATAATTTTAATCCAACAATCAATACAGTGGATTTTAATCATCCACAACAGTAACAACAACAATGGTGGATCCAGACATAGGGTCCAAGCCAAAACTCAACTGGATATCAAAACCATAACCAAAACCAAAAACAACAAGTGCAAAACTTTAATCCTAATAGTCAACAGTTTAATCAAAGTTTTGGACCACAATATATGCCAAACCAGCAACCTAGGAATTACAATCCTAACTCATATTTTGGTTTCCACAAGATTCGAGGCCATGACACTAGAACATGCTATGACTACAATAAATTCATGCAACGTCTGCCAGAAGAAAAAAGACAACTTTTCATAGATATGTTCTTAGCAGATCCTGCATCACCTACGCCAAATACTTTCACGGGAGCAATTTCCCCTCAAAATGTACCCCACAAGATCTTCAACGATCCGCTCCCAAACCACAATAACAAAAGATTAAATCCAAATGGGATGAACAAGGATGTAATGGTAGGAAACAATGATCATGGAGCATCGACTTCATTAAATCCACCTGTTGTGCCACAATTAGGAAGTCAGCCATGACCTAAGATAGTCGGCTTAGTGGAGTTAGACACAAAACTACCCGTGGAAGCTGTAACAAGGACACGAGAGTATTCCTCTCAGCTGAGTCCAAGTTACCTGCTAGAGACAGATAATATCCAACAAATATTAGTAAAACCCGTAGGTGCCTATGATTTAATTAATGACCTAACAGAAACCTTCTCTCACATCTCCTTTTTGGACTTACTGAAGAACTCTCTTGCCCACAGTGCTGATATTTTAGAGGCATTAGGTTTAGGTCATTTAATTAATCTCACTCCACCTCCCGAAACACAGGTAAACCATATAGACTTTGATCTCCACCCTTCGGGGCAGCCGAATAGGGATACCGAGTTTATATTCGAAATAAAAAAAATGCCAATAGACACTGAGATTGCACGCAGAGGTGATCCAGCCTTACATTTGCAATTGTGGGTTTATAAAAATTACGTGAAACATGCAATGGTTGATGATGGGGCAACAGTTAACATAGTCCCCTTCTCCTTCCTCCAAAAGCTAGTGTATGTCGATTGGGACTATAATACTACCGATCACCTTAGGACCCAAAACAATCTTGAATGAGTTTTATATTATAGACTGGGAAACCAACTATAATATGATCCTTGGCCGACCATGGATACACTGTATGAAGGAAATCCCTTCTACATTATTTCAAGAAGTAAGATTCTTGCACTTAGGAAAGGTATTCATAGCAAAAGGTGATCCGAAACCATTCGATATACACCTAGCAGACGTGAAGAAAAGGCCAGGCGTTCACTCTGAGTTTGAACTCCCAAAAAACCAACTTAATAAACCAACCGACTCAAAACCGGAAGAAAAGTTGGTACCTACAATGGAAATAGAAGTTACGAACCCAATCAAGAATATCCCAGCCTTCAAGGATGAGGCTAACATTGTAGAAACAATATCATTAGGAACTACTGCAAAGATTTTTGAACTACTAGAACAAGATCTACCAATCTTCCTACCATTTGATTATGTAGGCATGGGATGTACCCTAGCTGTTGGTTCTCTTCCAGCAGAGGATCTTTGCATGGTAGAAGTAACCAAAGCATAGGAAGTTGACATAGCAAATGTCCCAACATCCATCTTCCCAAATAAATATTGGACTCTCCATTTTGATGGAGCTAGGTGTTGTTATGGGGCTGGGGCAGGTGTAATCTTTACTTCTCCCGAGGGAAAGATCTTACCATTCACCTTTAAATTAAATTTCAAATGTACAAACAAAAGCACTGAGTATGAAGCCCTCCTTCTTGGCATCATATTAGCTAAGAGGATCGGTGTTAATAGCATCAGAGTGTTAGGAGACTCACAACCAGTAGCAAACTAGGTCTCTGAGGTGTATGAGACCAAAGCTAAACATTTACAGCTTTACAAAACAACAGTATTAGACTTAAGTAAAGGATTTGACTTCATATCCATTGAGGCAATCTCACGAGAACAAAATATTCTTGTAGATTCAATAGCAACCTCAGCTTCACACTTCACTCCAAACAGTGAGTTGGAGGACACCCGTTTCATGGTATCCCTTCGCACTAAACCATTAGTGAAGAAAATGTCAAACCCTCTCTTAACGAATATAGCTGAGAACAAATCTACTATCTTAGATCACGTTGATAGTGATAGAGCCACTCTTGATTACTTAAACACTTATGTGGCGTTACATCTCACCCATCACGTGGTAGATTTATCCTTGATCCCACATTCATTCTCTTACTTCGACAATCCCATGATAGAGCTTCCACAGAAAAAGGAACTTGACATATACGCGGTAGAGAATGGAGAATATCTAGACCTACCTCTAGCCCCGCCTAAGTTTGAAGAAGGTAACGCTTCTTTAATCAAAGAAATGATTGATATTAACATCGGAACGGAGGATGAACCGAATATCTTGAAATTAGGATCTTCATTAACTCCAGAAGAGATAGAAATACACACACGAATCCTCAAGGAACATCAGAAGGATTTTGAATTTAGTTATAAGGAAATGACAGGGGTTGCACCACACATCACAGTACATAATCTCGTCACCAAATCCGATGCAAAGCCAATTAAAAAAAAATCAAGACCAATGAAACCCAAGGTAGCTCTCATGGTGAAAGACAAAGTGATGAAGCTTCTCCAGGTAGGGTTCATCAAGCCAGTTGATTACTCTCAGTGGGTGTCTAATATCGTTCCCGTTCTCAAAAATAATGGGAAGATATGCATCTGCATAGACTTCCAAAACATCAACAAAGCATGCCCTAAGGACGACTTCCCTTACTATCCATTGACGTCATTGTTGACGCAACAGATGGGTTTAAGCTCTTGTCTCTCATGGATGGATTCTCGGGATACAATCAAATTAGAATATCTGAACAAGACTAAGCCAAAACCACATTTATAACTCCTTGGGGAACCTATTGCTACGTCGTTATGCCATTCGGTCTCAAGAATGCTGGCGCCACATACCAGAGGAAAATGACATACATATTTCACAACCTTATTCACAAAATCATGGAATCCTATGTAGATGACTTATTGGCCAAAGCCAGGAAGCGTTGCAATCACCTGGAAGTGCTCCGCATCATTCTTTCATGTTTGATCGAATACGAGTCACATTAAACCCAAAAAAATGCGTCTTTGGTGTGATAGGAGGAAAGCTCTTAGGTTACATTATATCATCACGAGGGATCAATCTGGACCCAACCAAAATCCGAGTTGTTCTTGAAATGATCCCACCTTCGAATGAATATGGAATCAGGTCATTTCTTGGGAAACTTGGTGTAATCTGAAGATTCATCCCATATTTAAGCTTTTCCATTCATCCAATTAACAATCTACTCAAGAAAGATTATAGTATCGATTGGACCGAAGACTACAATGAGGCTTTCAAGACAGTTAAGCTCTTCCTATTATCACCACCTACGCTAATGCCACCTAAGCCAGATCACCCCTTAATCTTATACTCATGGGCTACCAATGTCTTGCTAGCCTTCATGCTAGCTCAAGAAGATGATGACAAGAGAGAATGCGTGATCTATTTCATTAGCCGAACATTTCTCGACTATGAAACACATTATACACAAGAAGAACGAGAATTCCTTGCCATAATCTTCACAACCAAATGCTTAAGGCATTACATGCTAAATTAAGAAACAAGGGTCATTGTAAAAATAGACTATTTACGAACTTTCCTCATGCAAGGGTCCTTGTCTAAGAAGGCTGGATGCTTTATAACCTTAATGGGTGAATTCAAATTAACTTTTGTAAACCAGAAGTCTGTTAAGGGATGAATCATTGCAGATTGGTTAGCTGATAACCCATTAGATGGAGGTGATCTAGTAGATTTGGACTTTCCCGATGAATGCATATACTACATTGAAACCAAGCCCCCTATCTCTAAATGTCTTTGGTATACTGATTTTATTAATTATATCATGGACCATACGTATCCATAAGGTGCTACACCGTAAAAAAGAAGGCAGTTATGCATTATCGTAGCTAAATACGTTATTATAGAACAAGTGCTCTATCGTAAGGCGTTCGATGGAATGCTTCTAAGATGTGTTGACACAGAATAATCCAAGAAGATTCTCCATGAATCTCACAATGGAATATGTGGAGGCCACTTCAGTGGTCATGCCACCACTCACAAAATACATCGGATGGGCTTTTTCTAGCCCACTCTAAAGCACGATGTAGTAGATTTTGTACGTAAGTGTCATAAATGCCAAGAATTTTCCCATGAGATTCACATGTTGGCACAAGCTCTACAACCAATTGCAACTCCATGGCCTTTTTATATATGAGGCTTAGATTTGATAGGGAAATTCTCTCCCTCATCTACAGACGGCCATAACTTCATAATCACGGCTATCGAATATTTTACCAAATGGGTAGAGCCTATGCCTCTTACTACTGTACCAGGTGTCGTGATCGCCAAGTTCATTTTGAACCAGATCATTTGTAGCTACGGTGTCTCGCAAAAATCATTATCTCAGATAATGACACTTCCTTTAAGAATGATGAGGTCCGTGAGCTATGCAGTAAATTTAAAATAAACCATCATACAACCTCCCTATATTACCCTCAAGCTAATGGGCAGGCTAAAGCAACAAAAAAAAACATTGAAAGCTATTCTCCTTAAAACGGTAAAAGAAAACAAATGATATTGGCATTTAAAGTTATATCCAGCCTTGTGGGCCCACCGAACCTCAATAGAACACCAACAGGAGCAAACTCCTTTCTCATTGGTATTCAGAGCAGAAGCAGTTCTCCCACTTGAGGTTGAAATACCCAGCCTCTGTATCTCACTACAAGGGATTCTAGATGAAGAAGCTTATAGAGAAGCATGTCTCTCCCAACTAGAAAGCCTAGATGAGGCTAGATTGGACATTGAACAGTGGCATAGAGTTTATGCTGACCGGATGTGCCGACAATATAACAAAAAGGTCTATGAATGAGAAATATATGAAGGAGATCTAGTTCTAAGACTAGATAGCCTGATTGATAAGAAGACCGGTGAAGGAAGGAAATTCTGGCCCAAATGGTTGGGCCCATACCGAGTCACAAAGGACTATGGAAATGGTGCGTATCTATTATGTACACTGGAAGGTGAGGAATTCAATGAAACAGTCAATTCCTTACATCTTAAACAATTCTATGCATAAGCAACCAGCACTATTTGTATAATTATATCTGCATTACATCTTCATGTAGTTAGGTTCATTTTGTCCACTCGTTTCGTACATTTTTTGTGATCAAGGAAATTATTCACAAAGCAATTCATTACAAACTTTTGTTGGCATTGGTAGAAGCATTCGAATCATACTTCTTCATTTTCATAACATCATCACCTCATTTTAGAGGTCATTTTATCAATTAAAAGCTAGATATGACAAAGTCTTAATGGTAGCCATACCAAGACCTGCATGCTTGTTCTCACTTTTGGTTTCTTCCTAGGATAGGTGTCTTGCCTATGGTCTATTTTAGAAGCTTCATAGTGTCACATCTATCCCGTATACGTATATCTCTTTGGAAATAAGAACATACTGACATTTTTCTCAAATAAATAAGTCAGAAATGTAGATCAAACAGAAAATTTTACTTTTACACATTTCCTTGCCCTACCAACCTTCAGTGATGAGCTTGTGTCTCTTACTAGTGATGTAGGGTTGGGAAAGGATGGGAATGCCCTTACTCACCTATGTACCTTGTCCATGGTGATAAGCCCATGCTTCTTACTAGTAGCATGGGGCAAGGTGTAGGGGCATCTCTCAACACCAATCCGGCACTATGATAATTCTTCACCGGGAACTCCTCGTGCTATGATTATTTACTAATGCACAGCCTTTAGTTTGGTGGATGTAATCTGGAAACAAAACAACAACCGAACACAAGAATACCATTGACTATGATAAGACAGAATGACGAAAAATCTGAAATATCAAAATGAATTATAATATTAACATGAAACTGTTACAATCTCACCCATGAGATACTTCAACAAGACTATGGGAGAAACTTTACAATTACACCTCTTGATGGCTTCTTCAACACACCTTTAACTGATGGCTTCCTTCGCACACTTCCTACAATATTTCTCACTACTTCTTTCTATGCTAAATGAGGGGGGTGGCCTCTCTATTTATAGAACTTACAGGCTTATCCATCTTATCTCTAAGATAGGATAAGAAATCCACTCTGACGAATCATATTCCATACCTTAACTCTTATCTGTACATGTAAGCTTATCTCTTAAGATAAGATAAACCTTATCATTTTACATGGGTTCCACATTTTTAGACTTTTTACAAATAAAATACACAAAATATTTATGACCTCACTCCTTGTCCTTATTACTAATATAATATTTCTAATTCCTAATCATGTAGACCCTACTTCTCTAATTACCCAAACTTTGACATTTTAACATTACCGGACCACTTACGACAAATATTTACTTTTTACAACATTCCTATTGTACTTTGACTGTTACCGTACTCCACATTATTTGCGGCGTCGTACTGGCAGCGCCGTTATCTTCTATCGGACGCTACTACTAATTACACTTAACAACATTCTATTCCTAATACATACATTAATGAAATAGAAATTATGGAGGAAAATTTTAGTGTCGACATCTTCCCCCTTCCTAGCTTCTACTCCGTCCTCGGAGTAGACTCTTCTGGTGCGTGGAAAATCTTCAACTTGTCGTGGTTGACCCATTTCGTAATGGGAGTGCCATCCAATTCCTCCAGTCGGTACGTACCATTTTCATGCACAGCTGCTATTTTGTAGGGCCCCATCCATTTTGGAAGAAATTTCCTCTGTCTTCTTTTTTTGTATCTGGAATCATATACTAGAACCAAGTCATTCACCTGAAATGGAGACCAAAGGATCTTTTGATCAAAGTATTCCTTCTGCTTCATTTTCTTCTTATGGCTTGTATCCTTTGCTATTTCCCTCATTTCCTCTAGCAAATGAAGATGTACCAACCTTTCTTTTACTGAATCACTTTCATCCATCCTTTCATTTTTCATAACTCTCACAGTGGGAATATCAAACTCAATAGGAAGAACTGGATCAATGCCATAGGCCAACTGAAATGGAGAGTATCCTGTTGCTGACTTTGATGTTGCCCTATATGCCCACAATGCTGCATGAATCCTCTTATCCCATTTATGTACCTGCAAGGCTGCATCTTTTGCTAGAATTTGACACAACACAAAATTTGTTCGTTCCACCTGTCCATTTGTGCTTGATTTTGTATGTTGTTGCCTTCCTGTGCTTAATAGAAAACTTATTGACTAGGGCTTCTACCACCTCATTAATGAAGTGGCTTCCTTGATCTGTTACAATTTCTAATGGACAACCAAATCTGGTGACAATGCGTTCATATATGAACCTTGCCACTTCATCCATGGAAGCTGTTTTCAATGGCCTAGCTTCAACCCACTTGGTCAAATAATCTGTGGCAACTACAATATACTTATTTTGGCGTGAGGTAGTTGGAAGTGGACCTACAATGTCTATTCCCCACTTTTCAAAGGGACCAAGTGGAAGAATAGGACATAATGGAGCTGATGAAGTCTTACGGTTACCATGTGTTTGACAAATATCACATGTCTTACAATAATTATAACAATCTTTAAAAAGAGTGGGCCAGTGATAACCTGCATCCAAGATCCTTCTTGCTGTAAGTTGTCCAGAGAAGTGCCCTCCACATGTACCATTGTGGAATTCTTCTAGCAGCTCCTTCCCTTGATCACGTCCAACTGCCCTCTTGTACTGTCCATCAGGTCCTATTCGAAATAATACTCCATGCAGAATAGAATATGGACGACTGGCTTGAGTAATCCTTCCCTTAGTCTTTGCATTGGCACCATCAGGAAACTTGAATTCATTCAAATAATTCCAAATATCTATGTATTCACTAGGGATTGTGTCAAGGGATAACAATGTTGCATCAGGGAAATCATCATCATCACAAGATGATCCTAAACCATCATAGGCTCGAGAGAGTGCATCTGCATTGACATGCTTCTTTCCTGGCCTATCTATAATATCAAATTCAAATTCTTGTAGCAAAATTATCCATCTTGCTATCCTCCCTGATGGGTTAGGCTTATTGACAATATATTTCAGAGCCTGATGATCTGTTACAACTATAAATTTCTTCCCTAGCAAGTAATTTCTAAACTTCTTTACAGCAAAAATGATAGCCAGAGCCTCTTTTTCAGTTACAGTATAGTTTACCTCAGCACTGCTCATTTGTCTGCTCCCAAAGTAAATTGGATGTTCATTCCCATTTTCATCCTTTTGGCTCAAAGTACTTCCTAGTGCTGCATCTGAGGCATCAGTGTACACAATGAATGGCTTGCTCCATTCTGGATTCTTCAAAACAGGTGAAGACACCAGGGCTTCCTTCAGTTGTCCAAAAGCTTCATGCGCCTTATTTCCTGGTTCATAAGTAACATCCTTCTTCAAGAACTGGGTTAGTGGCTGTGCAATCTTTGAGAAATTCTTGATGAACCTTCTATAGTAACCCACATGGCCTAAAAATGATCTCAACTTACTTCTATTCATAGGAAATGGTAAATCTTTGATTTTTGAAACTTTATCAGGATCAGTACCAATACCATCTCTGGATACAACATGCCCTAACAAAACGCCTTTAGAACATCCAAAGACACACTTTGTAGGGTTTAGTGAGGCTTGTGCTTCATCTAACCTTTGAAATGCTGTCTCCATCTGGTGCAGGTGGTCCAACTTGCTCCCATAGATGCAAAAATCATCCAGAAATACTCTGATGAAGGTCCCAATGTAGGGTTCGAACACCCTATTCATCAAACGCTGGAATGTTGCTGGAGCATTACACAACCCAAAAGGCATAACTCTATAAGCAAACGTTCCCCAAGGAGTGGTGAACGTGGTCTTCAGCTGATCTTTCTCTGCTATACGAACTTGGTTGTAGCCGCTATATCCATCAGCAAAACTATAGCACTCCTGGCCAGCTACTTCGTCCAAGATCTGATCTGAAAATGGAAGAGGGTAATGATCCTTCTTTGTTGCCTTATTGAGCTTCCTGTAATCAACACAAATGCGTAGCTTCCCATTCTTTTTTATTGAGATCACAATGGGAGAAACCCATTCTGAATTCTCCACAGCAAATATGAATCCTGCATCAAGCAACTTATCTATTTCTTCTTTTACAGTCTTGGAAAAATTAGGATTCATTCTATATGGCATTTGCTTTATGGGCTTAGCACCATCTACCAGCTCAATAGAATGTTCTACCCAACTTACTTGACGGAGTTCCTTGTAATCAAAAGTGAATAGGTGTATGTACCTTCGAAAGAGCTGGAGGTAGGATTCCTTCTCACTCTCCATCACAGCATCACCAATCTTTATTTGTTGGAGACGATCATCAACTTCTTCTTCAGATAATTTTATGGGGTCCTGGGTTGGTGTGACTGGAAGAATATCCATGACTGAAACATCAACCTCACTTTCTTCATCTTCAGTGTCCACTTCACTGGTACTAGAGTAATCAGAGGATGTCCAATCATCAGTTTCATCACTTGAATCCACAGGTTCTGCTTTATGATGTCGAGGGATCACGTTTATCTTCACCCTCTCTCTACCACGTCCAAGTGTCATGAAACCTTCATTCCAGTAGTTTCTTGCATGAACTCTCCTTAGCCATGGTCTTCCCAGCAGCATTGGGTACGCAACAGTACCATTTTTCATCACCTGAAAGTCTACCACACATACAACACCCATAACAGATATTGCCACATTTGAAACTACACCTTCTGGTTTAGTTTTTCCCTTATTTAATGACCTTAACATAAGTGTTGAAGGGCGATCAATTTTTAAACCCAACATATTCATTACAGACTCGGTCATTACATTAACTGCAGCACCTCCATCAACTAAGACATCATGAATTGAAATACCATTACATAATACCTCAGCTTGTGGAGCATAGGGATCTGCCTCTGCCTCCAAAACAGGGACCTCAACCTCCTTCCTTCTTCGAGCATTGAGTCCACCTCGCAACTCCCGCCTCTTCTCAGAAGACATAGCCAAGAGTTGACCATATGTAATATTTGCAGGCCTTTTGGACAGATCTTCCAAGATGGAGTATGGTCCTTGCCCCTGTGAAATCAGAAAATCCTGCACACCCAACTTTCTTCTCCTATGTTTCTTACTAGTTTCTCCTTTCATCTTCTTAGGATCAGTTCCATCTTGATTATCTTTTTCTTTCTTTCTTTTTGTTACAAACACATCTACTTCATTATTTCTACTCTTATCTACTACATCAAAAGAATTCACAGGTGCTTTTCCTTTATCATTATCTCTTGTACCAGATGTAGAAGCTCTATCTGGACAATTATACTTATAATGACCCTTTTTATAACAACCATAACAAACAACTTCAGAAATATTTCTTTTTGGACCTCTATCTCCTCCCTGAGAACTAAATTCCTTTCCTTGAAGAAGATTAATAGTTAACTGACCCATCTTTTTGAGCAGATCTTCATACTCAGTAGATGTACTAGGAGAAATATTTGTGCTCACCGGGAGTGGTTGTGGATTCTGGACCAAAGGTGCTGGTGTAGGCTCTACTTTAGCAACAATTTCTTTGGGCTCCTCTTCCATGCTTTCTTCTTGCCTTCTTGCAATCTCCTTTGCTTGTTCAATGGTAGCTGGGTGGTCATACTTCACTCGTTGTCTGATCTCTGGCTTCATCCCAAGAATGAAGTGCTTACATAGGAGATTATCCACGCCATTCATCAACCCATCCGCTAATCCTTCCTTCCGGATCTGGGCATCGAGCTTCCTCCTTAGCTCTAGAACACGAGCATGATAATCCCTTATCTTCTCCTTCTCTCCTTGGGATAGCTTTGTGATATCGATCATGAGATCTGCATATTTCTGTTGTTCACCAAATTCTTCAAGAAAACTTTCAGTTAATAAATCCCATGAATTTTTCACATTATCACCTAGTGTTTCAAACCACCTAAGTGCTGAACCATCCAAAAAGGTAGGAAAAAATTCAGTCCATTGTTCCCTTCTTATTAGGCCATTACAAATACAAGATCGTTTAAACTCTTGAATGAAAGAAGAAGCATCTTCATTAGATTGGGCTGAAAAAACAGGAATCTTTCCCATTTTCAAAAGTAACCACCGTGAAATACCAACCCACAAGTACAATCAACAAGACTTATGTGCACAAATAATTGGAATCACTATAATAGAAAGTGACTTTACACCTTTCTACAGTAAAATAGAAATGACCACGGTAAACTATGGTAAAACTTGACTTACTGCGGTAAAAACTGACTTTACTGTGGTAAACACTATTCACGGTAAAAAGTGAAATTACTGTGGTAAATACTATTCACGGTAAAAAGTGAAGTTACTGCGGTAAATATTATTCACGGTAAAAAGTGACTTTACTGTGATAAATACTATTCCAGCAAAAATGACTTTGTCATGGTAACTACTATTCACGGTAAAATGACTTTACCATGGTAACTACTATGCACAGTAAAAACAAGGTTACCCTCCAATGGATTTTTGACTAAGTGGGAATATCTCTCCAGAAAATCCACCAACGAGGAATGGTCCCGGCAACGGAACCAAAATGTCATCACCAATCCGGCACTATGATAATTCTTCACCGGGAACTCCTCGTGCTATGATTATTTACTAATGCACAGCCTTTAGTTTGGTGGATGTAATCTGGAAACAAAACAACAACATAACACAAGAATACCATCGACTATGATAAGACGGAATGATGACAAATCTGAAATATCAAAGTAAATTATAATATTAACATGAAATTGTTACAATCTCACCCATGAGATACTTCAACAAGACTATGGGAGAAACTTTACAATTACACCTCTTGATGGCTTCTTCAACACACCTTTAACTGATGGCTTCCTTCGCACACTTCCTACAATATTTCTCACTACTTCTTTCTATGCTAAATGAGGGGGGGTGGCCTCTCTATTTATAGAACTTACAGGCTTATCCATCTTATCTCTAAGATAGGATAAGAAATCCACTCTGACGAATCATATTCCATACCTTAACTCTTATCTGTACATGTAAGCTTATCTCTTAAGATAAGATAAACCTTATCATTTTACATGGGTTCCACATTTTTAGACTTTTTACAAATAAAATACACAAAATATTTATGACCTCACTCCTTGTCCTTATTACTAATATAATATTTCTAATTCCTAATCATGTAGACCCTACTTCTCTAATTACCCAAACTTTGACATTTTAACATTACCGGACCACTTACGACAAATATTTACTTTTTACAACATTCCTATTGTACTTTGACTATTACCATACTCCACATTATTTGCGGCGTCGTACTGGCAGCGCCGTTATCTTCTATCGGACGCTACTACTAATTACACTTAACAACATTCTATTCCTAATACATACATTAATGAAATAGAAATTACGGAGGAAAATTTTAGTGTCGACAAGACAACCGTCAGAGAATGACTTATTTTCTACCATCTGTAAAAATGTTAAAAAATTGGCCAATTCAAAAAAAAAACTGACATGAAAAGAAGGTTATCCACCTTATCTTTATAGTTTATAGAACTAAAACATCCCAATGAGAAAACTCCCACAGTAAATAGAACATCAAGGTCTAAATAAAACAGATCATTTAATCATTTCCTTTTTTCCTTTCATATTACATTTACACCAAATAAAACAAAATGATCATCCTTTAATCGCGATTGAATACAAAATAGAACCCTATATGAACCACTAAATTCCATTCCATATTCATTGACTTATCTTCAATTTCATATTCTATTTGTTCAAGTATATAAATAATGTAATTTACTACACTGTTAAATAGAACTTTCCTCAAATTATTTAACAACTGTAATGATTTCTTTACTAAGTCAATGGTATTAAATCTAAATGAACATAAGATCCACTTATTATTTGTGATCAGAAAAACACTTCCATTGACCTATCAATACATGTTACATTAGTCATGTTTAACACATCGAATACATTACAAGAACCACATCTATAAAGAACAACATTATATTACATTCATAACCACATCTATAAAGAAAAAATGCCATTCAACTACAATTACCTTAAATAAAAGAAACTTTCCTTAATAATTCTAAGCCTCACAAAAAAATATTTTCCTTATTTAAAAGAAATTTGTGATTACTCCCTTTAATATTTACAATCCCTATCAAGTGAATACACAACACTAAAACATATTCAATTGAGAAACATAAGTTTCCCACCTTACCATTTACGTTTAAGCCCATGTTTGGATGCAATAATTCCTTGCCCGATAGGGCTCTAATAATTAGTTTCTCAGTTCTTAATTAGAATGTATAAACTTATACAGAATTATATTCATCGAAACTGGTCAAGAAAATATCCCATCCCGATTTGAAAACCATATACTACAACAAAACACTCACACAGGTTCCCAAAAAGAAAGGATTATTAGAAGCTAATGAGTTTGACTATAGGCCTGAAGACCATAGTCTGTCATAGATATGAAATCCTTATTATTTTCCACATGAATACACACACACACACACACACACACACAAGAAGAGCCAAAATCTTTAAAAGAAGACAACTGTATGTTTGACTATACGTGCCAGTAAAATTTATATATATAAAGGTCATAAACCCAAATGGGTTTAGCTTAAATCACCACCAATAAAAAATTCCACCCGAATAAACCATTTGGTAACATGTACCAGTCCAAAGAATAATAACAAAATTATTTATAGAGACACATATTACACCCTTGTAACAGTATATCCTTCAAAAAGGGTATTCGGGGAATGCAATACAAACCTAGGTATGTTCAACCTTATAGAAAAAATGAAACTCGTAATGGGTATTAGACCCAATGTTCAAGAATAGAAATATTGGATTAACAGTCAATATAATCCCCATTTACTTAATCATTCTCAGGGCCTGGTAAGTGGTCATAATTATATTTCAAACAACATGCATAACAAAAAATAACTCATGTAATCATCAAACCAATATTGTTCCTTTCATCCATGTTAATAGAGAACAATAAATTGTAGAGCATTTAAAATGAAAACATTTTAATGCTATAAATAATAAATATGGGAAGAAAAAAATTTCATGCATAGAAATTATAGGACAGAACTTCCTCAAGCTTTTGTCCAAGTCGATTGAATTCACAACTATCCTTTCCAACAGCTTCACGAATTTGCATTAAAATTCCAAAAAAAATAGTAATTCCCTAGTTCGACAAAAACTCTATATTAATCTCAACACGATTCATAAATAACCCCATGAAAATATCACTAATAGTTTAAGAATATGCATGTGGCATTAAATAGATGAACACAAAGATAACTTCCACATAAATATCAATTGGAAGTTCAAAAACATGCATGAAGCATTCAAAGAGAAAAAGATCACCATCATAAATGAAAACCAACAATAACCCTAAGCCCTTGGTACCTTCCTCGAGAAGCGTCTCTCTTCTTTTGAGGATAGTTAATGCCCATTCGATGTATGCCAGTACCACTTCCAATTCCACCACTAACGTTTCCCTCCTAATCTTCTGGATAAACTTAGAAAATAACCGCTAGCCTGTTTTTGTTTCCAAAGGCTCTACCACTTGATCACCACTATATAGTGGGGGGGTGAAGTAGCATCGAACAGTTGAAGACCATTTAACAAATAACTTCATTTTAGCACATACGGCCCAATGGTCTATAAAAAATTTAAATATCATTCATTAAACATAGCTTTGGTGGCCATAATAATGGCTCAAATAAAAATTCATTAACATATGAGCTAGGGTCGGTACTCGATCAAGCTATCACCCTTAACAATTAACATTGATCCTTACCAAAGAGAAAGGGTCCTTAACATGGTCGATGACCATTATAGGGGATTGACCTTTGGATTTGGTCGATAGTCGATAGATCATTTATTTAAAAATATAATCATATGATTTATTACCTGTTCTGATTATTATATGACTGAATTGATAACCATGCAAAAATAATATTCACCCGTCCATATGGTCGAAGACCATGGGTGATCAGACCCTGACCCCCTTATTTGAACCAGTAGGAATATGGCCTAATTCCATCAAACATTTATAATCCCAAAATACAATATAGACTTGGTTGTTCTTTATTTACAAACTGATTAAGCTTAGATGAAATGATGGAACGTAAAACTAAAAACATATACAAATAGTTATAGAAAACATTTTCTTCAGGATTCAAGTTTTTTTAGACCATGAAAATTCATAATTTCTTTGGAATATCTAACAGTGCTAAGGATTGATAGTGAAAGTGCTAAAGTGACCTAATTGAGAAGCTTGAATTTGCAATCTGGAAATGTTTCCATTCGAGTTCAAGTCTTTAATATTCTTGGAAGTTTTATTATGGTTAAATGGGTGCCAAATCATGTGATCTTCCTCTTTGAAAGTGTCCATGTCAAAAATTAGAAGTGATTTCCTCTCAAGTAAGGCTACAAAATTATGTAACCAAGATAAAGTAAGGTTCATAATTTTTAAGGTTGTGATATGATAACATGATGATATTACAGTCAGTATGAGGATTTAAAAAGGAGTACCCTTGACTCAAAAATGAGTTTTTATGGTTCGAATGAGACAAGTTAAAAATACTTCAAGAACAAAGGCATGGATGGATATCTTCAAATTATGAAGTATGAGTGTATATAAGTTCTCTCTGTCATAAATGAGTGTGTAAGATGTCAAGGGATGTTATGAGTATGTTGTATCTTTCTTCAGTGAAGTCTTTATGCCAAGAAGGCTATAAACGTATGTGAATGGATCTTGCAAAATCGATCTATGATGGCTAATTTGAAGATTGAGAAAATGCATGGTAGAGTGCTTAGTTATAATACAAATCTCCATAATGAAAATCTTTAGGGGTATCAAGTGAAGCTACATGCAAGAGGGGATCTGTTGAGCTCTTAAGGACATGTCAGAAATGTTTTTAAGTCATCTAAAGATCATGACATCTGCAAGATGAAGTTTCAGGTATTGATATGATTTGTATAAACCTTTATGATTACAAAATTATGGTATGCTCAATATCCTCAAATGGTATAATCATTTGAGTATGAAGTCGAGGAAGTACATTAAGACATATCGATTCAAGTTGATTGGTCATCAAGTCTTGTACACAGAAAAGTCTTCAAATTGTGAAATATTCATGAAAGACCACTTATTTGTTCTCTTAAATAATGGAATATGGGTTTATGTGTTTTTGATAGTGAAGTATGGTGGGTGAACTATTTATTAGGATCGTTATGGTCTATAGATTTCAGGTGTGTGTACGTACCCAAAATTGTAGGGTACTGCATCATCGGAACAACGTAACATGTGCCCCAATGATGATACAGGTATCCTCCCAAGGTGTTCAGGATTTGAAAAAGCTCCTCAAGTATGTGTTAACATCCTGCATGCCCCGCTTAGCCCCTTCGTGCTTTGTTTTTCTCTTTTCCCCTCTTTTCTTTACGTTTTGCTCTTCAGTTACGAAACCGCTGCCCTGCCTGGGCGGCAGTCCTGTAACCGCCACCCTGCTCAAGGTAGCGGTCCTTCACGCATTTTCCAGAATGCTCTTTTAACGCGACTCACGTAAAATTTCAATGTTTACCAGCTTTTTTCACCACCTTTGGCTTGCATTAATGATTCTGGTTCCCTGGAATAGTGTTTTGGCATTGTTTATGGTTTAAGAGATCAATTTGGTTTTTACCTTTGGGTAAATGGAAATGCTATAAATAGTTGGCTTGTGCTCAAGCAAATGGCCCCTCAAATTCCCCTCTCAATTTCTCATTTCAATAGCTTAGTCTTCCATTTTGTCTAGGATTCATAGTTTTTGTTCATTTCATGCTTAGTTAGTGTTATTTTGCTCTTAGAAAGCCACATATGCATCTTGTGCAAGTGATGTCATTACTTCATGCAATCCATTAAGGTAGAACAATTTAATTTTCAGTAGGAAGCCATTAAAGTTAGAAGTTTTTCTCGTCAAACAGGATAGTTTCAGGTTCTAGACATTTTATGCTACATGACTCGCAATAAATCCCGCTAGGAATTGCATAGGCCAAGCTCTGTACTCTTGCGCTATCCCTCTCCTACTCACATTGTATTCAGTCTGTATCCTAAGCTGCCTTTGTTCCAATATCTACTTTTGTTGATGCTAGCATTACACGCTTTTCTGGATCCATGTGAGCATGAAGGAACGAGGAGATCACACTGAGGGGACAAAGCCACACACACCATTGGATTCGCCACTGTTTTGCAAAATCCAGGTTCAAGCTTTCAAAGTTCTAGTTAAAATATATCAAATAAAGTAGTTAATCATTTCATTTTAGCTAGTTTCACTTTCGATATTGCCAGGGAAGCTGTGGGGATTGATAGTTTCTGGGAAACTATGATTCACTCCTCACTTCTGAGATAGGATTGAGAGTCTTTCAAATATATTAAATCAATTATATGGTTATTTAGAATAGATTTGCAACTACACATGCAAGTAGCTATACTCGGCTGCTTTGTTTGTTTTAATTTCGTTGTTAGCTTAGTTGTTAATTTCTAGATATATTAGATAATTTCCCCTTTCAATTTTTTTTAAAGTATTTTATCAATAGTATCAGATTTAGGAATATACATAGATATATCTTACGTAGTTAAACTTATTTTGTCATTAGTTAAATTTATATCATTTCCTTTTGCATGACAATCACGAGACCTAGGGAACCCAGAGAATACGTATTCGAGTCGATCGTGCCTCAACCCATTCTTGTTACAACAATAACTGACATAGATCAGAATCTTAGAATCCAAGTTTTCCAAACAACATCAGACTTACAATAGATCAGCTCACAGTTAAGAGGGTTAAACATAGAATATGACCAAGCACACACATTTTGGTCAAACCAGCTAAACTACATATTACCCTAGAAAAATATCTGCATGACTGTAGAAGGGCTTGAAAGAGAGCAAACATTCAGTTGTGACCCCTTGGTCCCATAGCCAGATGCAAGAGACGTTCTCACTGACATAGACACCGGCTTAAGAATTTAGGTTGCCAGAACGCCTGTAAGGTATTATGAGAAGATTGCATAACTTGTCGTTCTAAATATCGAGGCCGAAAAGGCATATGACTATTGGATACTAGGGATTAGACATTGATTCCTCGTATGACCATAGGAGGTCCGCAACAACCACAAATCTACAGTTGTGATCCAAAAATTCCACAACCCAATGAGTCCACAGGTCAGGATGATGTTGATGCTGGCTTACGCATGTTAGTATTTAGATCCACTCCACTTCCACCAACCATTATCACACAATTATCCTTCTTAGATATAACAGCTAACCAAGCTAAGGATTTCTGGACTAGACCAGAGAATCACCCATAGAATCCACTGTATATCTATTATCCATCTTATGACCCTATCTGGAGACATACACGAAATAGTCCCAGGTCATTTTCCATGTATCCACAACCTATAGATCGGATTACGCCAGAGCTCGATATTTATTGGAGCCTTTGAGCAGTCATCCTCACTGACTAATCTATCACGTGAATTCAGGTTAGAAGGGCCTTATTTTCCTTAGATTCACAGATTCCATTAGTGCGCGTCAAAGACATATGACTGCCTAACTAGTCCGCTGTACCCCGTGTTTATCCCATCCCCACCGGCTGTCTCAGCATGACCTCGGGAGGTCAGGTGCGAGGAAGAGTTACTTGTAGATTCCCATGCTCGCTTGTCACTTTTCCATCATATAGGTACTCTGACCGTTACCTAGCTCGACCCACAGACTGGTTGCCTTGTCCCCGTAACTCAGTGTGAATTTTGTTGGTGCCCTTTCTAACTCCCCATTGAACGACAGAGGGATGTCGCTGGTCATCTCCTTCAACTGCACTGTCATCCTGTAATGAATGGTTACACCCTATCAACTCATAAGTGTCTGTGTTAAAGTAGATCAGGTTTGATTTGCCTGCAGCGGTTACACCTTGACATGTGGTTGCCCCTCCATGCACTACTCAACGTTCACCTGCCACTTTGACTCAACAAAATTTGCAAAAATAACTCAACTCGGTCAACGCTGACCCCCCTCGATCTATCCTTTTAGAATTGCATTAGGTAAATCAATCTCGACCTGGTTAGTAATAAGCCTTTTAAGGTGAAAAACAATTCCTTATTTAATTGGCATTGTAATTTCTTTTTGGGTATTTTGCTTGTTTTAATATCCTTCCTTCGAGTGTCGAAGACGGAGGGTGAGGTATGGGGTTGGTAGGAGGCTAATCCCCCCTTGCAATTAAAACAAACCCTATCTAAAATTTGATGCCATTTCTAATGAGCATACATACGACACCCTTTGCATGCATTTAGGGCCCTTTTTTAATCCGTTTGCAGGCTTATTAGCATTTTTCCATCAGTTGCGGGAATTGTTTTTTGCTATAAATTTTGACTCGTTGCTCAGTTTTGAGCACTTCTTTAGTCAAAGTTGCATGTTTTTTCACACTCTAGATGATGGGATTATCAGTTTTGTAAATGCACTATTTTATAAAGTGCTGCATTCTGGGGGGTGTCTTTGTATTGCTTAATTCAGCTCATTTCAAATCATCTTGAGATTTGTTCTATCCCTTTTATTGCTTGTGGACTTGTGAGCACGTCCGCCATAGTCTTACAACAAAGGGATTCTTTCATGTGATGTGAGATGCTATTTCTCACAAGGATTTCTCTTCCCCTTCTTGTTTTCACTCATTCTTGTGCTTGCTTATGGTGTCGAACTGTTGCACCCAATGAACCTTGATTGTTGTCTCCACTCTTGCGCATTATTATGCTGATTGCAAGGTGAGTGACAGACTGGTTCTCGGCACACAGTCGCATCTGATTGTAATCAACGCACTAAACTATAAAGTGCCAAACTCGAGGGGGTGTGATATTGTTCTGGGGTGGTTGTTTCCTTTCTCTCTCCTTCCTTCTTCCTTCTTTGGTTCTATCTCTTCATTATGGATATCTCTAAAGTACTGGTGCTCACACCTTTTAATTTCTTCGAATGGAAATCTAAAATTATATTGGTTTTGTGAAGTAAAGGGTTATATCGTGTCACCATGGGGTTAGAGACCGAACCTAATGATGAACCCAAAAAATCTAAGTGGTTCAACCGTTGTGATGAAGCCTTAGGTCTTCTCTGTATGTCTATCTCTCCTGACTTGCTCTTCCACATCGAAACTTCCTCGACACCTGATGGAGCATGGAAAATGCTCGACAATATGTTTGGGAAGCAAGATGACATGAGAGCACATGAGTTGGAGAATGAACTACTAGGGTTAAATCCTAGTGACTTTGAAAACCTGTCAGGCCTTCTTCTCAAAGTTTGTCCACACTAGACTGCTTCTAAAGGAATGTAAAGTGGAAAAGAAAGACTCTCAATTGATCTTGTTTGATTCTTTCTAAGTTAGGTCCTGAATACTCTGTCTTCATTTTCAACTTTCCACGCCACGAAAGCCACCTTGGGTAGTACTTGGAATATGCCCTCCTTTGACAGTTTTTTCATCCCAACTCATTCGAGAATAGGACAAACTCATTCAAATGGGGACTCTAAAATCCAAGTCACATGCCCTTGTGGTGAATAAGGGAAATAAAAATGAAAAGAAGAAAGAAACAAAGGACCAACCTAAGAAAGAAACCAAGACCAACCAACCCCCAACTAAGCCCAACACTAACACTTTGACTTCTGAGCCTAAAGCGAAGAAGGAAAAGTTTAAATGCTCCTATTGTAAGAATTCTAGCCATGATGAGCATCATTGTTTTCGGAAACAAATTGATCACTTAACTCAGTTTCTTGAGAAGAATAAAATAAGTGTTCCTGAATCTGTTAAACAAAATGCTCAGAAGGGTGAGTCTTCTAAAGCAAAGGAGTCTAAAAATGAAAAGAAGAAAGGTAAGGCCCTCGTAGCTAGATCAACTCCATCATCAACTTGGATTATTGATTCCAGTGCCTCACACCACATGGCTTCTTTAGAGGTTGAATTCTCTAGCATTGAACCATGTGGCATGTCCCAAATCATGTTGGGTGATGACACTCATGTGTCGGTTTCCGGTAGTGGATCGGTAGAGATAGAAGGTGGAACATTTAACCAAGTGTTGAGTGTTCCCAATCTCTCTACCAATCTCCTATCGGTTTACCAAATCACCCACCTTGGTGAAGGAATGCGAGTGGAATTTGGTCCTAACTCGGTGATCATTCGTGAGCTTAACTCTGACTGCACTGTGGCTGAGGGAAAGGTGGATCACCGTTCATGGTTGTATACCTTTTCCCACTTCTCTTCTGATTTGATGCCCAATGCCTTGCTCACTCATGCAAATGAGGTTAGCAAGCTATGGCATGAGCGTTTTGGGCATCTAAATTATCGTTACCTTGAACAATTGAGCCAAAATGAAATGGTCAATGGGTTACCCCGAGTTAAGTTTTCTAAAGGTCTTTGTGAGGGTTGCACCCTCAGAAAGCACCCTGAAAAAAACTTTGATAAGGGAAAATCCTGGAGAGCTACTCGTCCCTTGGATCTTGTTCATAGTGATGTTTCTGGCCCCTTTCCATCTCCTTCTTTCACTAGAGATCTATATATACTAACCTTCATTGATGAATTTTCACGTTATACTTGGGTATATTTTCTTAAGCTTAAGTCTGAAGTCTTTGAGCATTTTCAAAACTTTAAGGCTCTTGCTGAGAAACAAGCGGAACGGTCTATCAAGGTTCTTCAAACCGAAAATGGAGGTGAGTATGTGAGCAATAGGTTTGAGGATTTCTGCACTTCTGAGGGGATTTATTTGTAGCGTACAGTTGCTTACAGCCCTTCCCAAAATGGAGTTGCAGAAAGAAACAACCAAACTCTAAAGGAGATGGCTACTTGTATGGTTCACTCGAAGTCCCTTCCTCCCACAGTATTGGGCTGAAGCAGTGAATTGTGCTTGTTACATTCAGAATCATGTTCCACACAAGGTAGTAAGAGGGATGACACCCTTTGAAGCCTGGTTTGGACACAAGCCTGATGTTGAGCACTTTCGAGTCTTCGGATCCAAGGCTATGGCTTCAGATTCCCAAGAAGAAATGCAAGGCATTGGATCCACAATCCAAACCTTGTATCTTTTTTGGGTATCCTGATGGCATGAAGGGATATCAATTGTTGAACCCTACTACCCATGAGCTCTATATTGAGAGGAGTGTGAAGTTTGATGAGTCATCCTTGACTTTTACTTCCACTGAGGTTCTTTTTGCCCACTGATTCAGATTCTAACTCATCAGATGATGATGTTGTTGAGCGAGTTCCTCCTCTCCCTACTCCTCCCAATCCTCAAACTTCTGAGTCTTCTGATTCTGACAGTAGTGATGATGAGGACTATGTCCCTTCTCACTCAAGTGAAGAATCTTCCGACTCTGAGCTTGAACCTTCAGGACCTCTTTGGGCAGGAAAACTTTACAGAGTGATGGATATTTAGTTGTAGATCCTTCAGATGAGAGACATACATGCTCGAAGTTTCATTAGACCCCACTCCTTCTTCACCTCTACTTCTGATCCACCGTCTTTCCAGGAAGCTTATGGGATTCCTGAGTGGGATTCTGCTATGGATGAGGAGTATTCCTCACTCATAAAGAATGACACATAGGATCTTACCCCTCTTCCAAAAGGAAGAAAAATCATTCGGTGTAGGTGGATATATCAAAAAAAGTATGCAGCCAATGGAGAAGTTGAGAAGTATAAAGTGACTTGTAGCTAAGGGTTTCTCCCAAGTAGCTGGGGTTGATTACACGAAAGAATTTTCTCCGGTTGTGAAGATGACTTCCATTTGACTGACCCTTGCCATCATTTCCACTAATAGATGGGAAGTCCACTAGATGGACGTTAAGAGTGCCTTCCTTCATGGGGACCTAGAGGAAGAGATCTATATGGAACAACCTCCGGGTTATGTCCATGATCCATCCCTCGTTTGCAAGTTAAAGAAGTCTCTCTATGGCCTTAAATAAGCCCCTCGGGCTTGGTATGCCAAGATGGACTCCTTTTTACTTGCATCAGGGTTCTCTCGGTGTCACTCTAACCCAAATGTGTATATTCTGCAGCAGGATGACTCCATGCTTATTCTTGTTCTCTATGTTGATGACTTGTTGATCATGGGTAGCTCTTCCTCTATCATTGATTATGTGAAGATATCCTTGGCCAACAAGTTCTCCATGTCTGACTTAGGATTGCTTCATTACTTTCTTGGGATCCATATTTCACAATTTGACTCAGGAATTATGATCTCACATCCTAAGTACTCTCTTGATTTTCTTGCTTGGTTTCACATGTTTGATTGCAAGTCCTCACCTACTCCTTTTATTTCTAGGGTCAAGTTAGTTTCTAATTTCTCTTAACCCTTGGTTGACGGTACCCTTTATCGGAAGTTGGTGGGGAGCTTGATCTACCTTACTCACACTCAACCAAATCTTTCGTATGTTGTCGGGATCATGTCTAAATTTATGCAGGAGCCTCATGAGATACATTTAAAAGCAACAAAGAAGATCCTTCACTATGTTCATGGCACTCACATAGATGGTATTCATTACTTATGAGGGACTGAGATTGAATTGGTTGGATTTACATACTCATATTGGTCGGTGATCTAGATCATTGGAAGTCTACCTCAGGATACAGTTTCACTCTTGGTTCAGGTCCTGTCAGTTAGTCTAGCAAGAAGTAGAATGCCATTGCCATATCATCGATAGAAGCAGAATACAAAGGAGTAGTTAACGCTACCACAGAAGCTGTTTTGTTACAGGGTATCTTAACAGAGTTTGGCATCCACTTTTCGGCGGCCTACCATTATCTTTTGTGACAACATGAGCACTATCTTGATTTGTAGAAATCTAGTTCAGCATCAGTGGATGAAGCACATTGAGATTCACATGCACTTCATATGGGAGCTGATACATGAAAACATCATCGACATATAGTATGTTCAGACAACTAATCAGGTTGCAGACATATTCACCAAGCCCTTCACTGAGGTGAAATTTCTTCACTTGCAGTCTCTTCTTGGAGTGAGGTCTGTTGCATCTGCCCATATTCTTCAAGCTATATAGTCCTCCTTCTTCTCCTCTTCTTCTTTCCAGAAAGATGTTGTTTGTATATGGGCACCTTATCAGGCCTTTAGTTGCCGGGCCCCATTGACACATCTTTCTTAGTTTTCTAGGGGAGTCTTCTTTTCTATTCTGGCTTACCATGACCTCTTCCTCGGCTTCAATGAAGGGGGGGTGTTGGTGTGTGTGACATGCCTAGTCATCATCCACATCACCTAGTGAGTCATATCACCTTGTGAGAGTTATAGGTCTTTAGGAAGTCAAATGACAAGTGTCAGATTCTATCATAGAATCTGTCATTGTCATTTGCATCAGTGCGTCATAGGAGTTACATTCATTATTTGGAATTTTAACTCCTCCTTTAGTGGCATCATATGCATCAGTCACGTCATATGTGTCAGTGGCGTCATTGATATTATTTCCTTGTTTAGGCATGGGGGTTACACAACACCCCTATTTTTACTTCCTTTTTTTGATCTATGAGTATGAGCAAAACCTGTTTTCTTATTTGCATATTCTTTCCATTGTTCGAATCTTGCTTATTACGTTGGAGCTTGACATTACCATCAGAGTGCAAATTCATTGAGGTGCATTGTTTTTGACATTGGTTTCTCACAAATCCCTCTTTCAAAAAACTTGTTGTTTCACATTCTTCAAGACATTCTACCTAGCCAAATAAATAAAACAAGGATGCAGTGTTTCTTTAGCAGGGCCGTAGACCCACTTGACAGGTTTCCACTCAAGTAGTATTGTTTCAGATTATTCTAGACATATTGTGCCTACCCAAATAAATAAATCTGGAATGGAGGGTTTCTTTGATGGTGCTATTCTGGGGAGGGCTGCAATGAAGAAGAAGAAGATGATGATATTTTAACATCCACAAGGATACCAAAGACAGACTATGAGACAATTTATGTGTGGTGCAGGAAGACTGTTATACCTATTGGACTCATGGTTTTTTAAATTTAAGGTTGGTATAGGTGAAAGATCAAACAAACTTATAGAGCTTATGGCTTTTTAAAAATTGGTTTAGTTAGCAAGTGATAAAGGTGCTAGAAAATTGTAAAAAATGATTCTCACATCATCATCAATTGGATGAGAAGTACCTTTACTATTATATCTATATTAGATAAATATATGTAAAATATGTTGAGATTTATTAAA
This sequence comes from Taxus chinensis, assembly GCA_019776745.2. Taxonomy (NCBI): domain Eukaryota; kingdom Viridiplantae; phylum Streptophyta; class Pinopsida; order Cupressales; family Taxaceae; genus Taxus; species Taxus chinensis. The sequence goes on from CM034150.1 coordinate 17,908,648, forward strand.
ATTAAATAAATATAATACAAATGTAATAAATCAAATGTAAATAAATACCTTAAATTATAATAATTTACAAGGAATTATTTATATACACAATAAAAAACATTCACCCTTATGTATTTCATTGCAAAACCTAAAATAGTAAATTTAATATATTCATTAATAAGTGCAACGAGAAAGAAGGCCCCTATTTAAATGTCATAGTTAAATTAAATTTACTATTTACACAAACCCTAAAATAATAAATATTATGTTTCAAAATTTTACAAATTAAAGTGTATATAATATAATGTGGCTAAATTTTAAAGTTGAGTGGGCCTAGTTTTTCTTTCATGGCCACGACATCACAGTCCACCACTCCACTCTGTGATATAAGTGTAGGATGCCCATCCACATCAAAAATGGATAATTTGTCCCTTCTTCCCATATCCAGTCAAATAAAGGAAGCCTTTCTCAGGAGGGGGTGTACTACTTTTATCATATCTTCTACGATTTTAACCAAGATGTTGATGACCTATCCAAGAAAGCCTTATTAATAGATATTGGTTTATATTATGTGAGGAGTTCAAAGATGGGAAATATCAAACTGTGTGAAGCTACTCCATCTGGAGAGATTGATATTTTTGTTATACTAATTTGATTGTGTTTTTGTTTGCACTGTCTTGATACAATTTTTTATTAGTTTCTAGATATGGAGAGAGTGGATCACCTTGTTTGAGCCCTTTGGATGAGTTAAAGAAGTTAATGAGCTCACAATTGATAAGTATCGAGAACTTGGCTAAGCTAATAAAATTTAAAATCTAGTTCCTCCAGGTAGGATTAAATCCAAATTTCTCCAAAATAGCAATAATGAAAACCTAATTGGCTCTGTCAAAGGCTTGGCCATATCTAGATTTATTAACATGTTGCCATGATTTTGATGTTTGGTAGAGTGGATTTTCTCGTGGTAAATCATAATGTCATCCAGGATTTATCTCCTAGCCATAAACCCACCTTTCTCAGGAGAGATAATATTGGGAAAGATATTTTTGAGTCTATTGGAAATTATATTCGAAATAATCTTGTATGAAACATTGTAGAGAGAGATAAACCTAAAAGAATCAAAAGAATCAGAATTTTCAGACTTGGAGATCAAGGAAATGAAGGTAGAGTTAAGATGCTTCAAAATATTTCTGGAGTAGCCGAATTCTTGAACAAATTCCACAACCTTTTTGCCAATAATTTCCCAGTAAATTTGATAAAATTTAGCAGGGAATCCATCTAACCCATGAGCTTTGTGTGATTTAAAAGAAAAAATAGCCACATTAATTTCTTCTTCAATAATATGACCACTGAGATTTTCATTATCCTCTTGAGAAACAAGAGTGAGAATTTGGCTAAGTATCTACTTTCTGAAAAGGTTTTTATCTTTACCAGAATCATTCAGTAGGTCTTTAAAGTCTTATCTTGTTAACTGTAAGATAACCAGAAGGAAGAGTGATTCTGGAAATCCTGATAAAATTTCTTCACATTACTACAAATTTATGGAAAAACCCAGTGTTTTTCTTACCCTCCTGATTTAATTCTTGATTGTTGCTTCCATTGGATTTCTTCTTGAAGGAGGACAAGATTGAGATCATAAACCAGGAGGTCCTCCTCTCATTTCAATTCCTCATTCAATCCAACCTCATGAATTTATTTTTAAATTTTAAGGATCTTTTTCTGAAGATCAACCTTCTTATCAAAAATATTCTTGAAGGTTTGATTGTTCCATTTCTTCAAGTTCTTTTTCACCCTTTTTAACTTTTCATGCAGTCTGTAAATTTTGGATCCCTACACAGGGGAATTCCATTAAATTTTTAGGTTTCTATCTAAAGATGTGTCCTTAGTCCACGTCATTTCAAATTTGAAAGGCCTTATTGTCGAGGGGAAGATGGATTAATTGAGAGAAATATGAGCCAATGGTTGAAACCTTCCTCCCAAGAGTTTTCAGATTCAATTAAAATTATTTATTGAACCCAATCTTCACTTATGATAAACCTATCTAGTATTTCAGCAATAAAGTTATTTCCCATCCTTTTTTTTGTCTAAGTGAACTATCCATTTTTAGGGGAATGTCCACAAGATCATTATCTTCGATGAATTGGGAAAATGTTAAGGCCAATTAGGGAATGATCCCAAATCCACTAGTTTTCTTGAGAGGTGAGATGATCGTATTGAATTCATCCCCAAAGATCCAGTTTATATCAGGGTACATTGATTTTAGAGTTTTGAGGGATATCCAACATATCTTCCTTCCAATGTTGGTTCTTGGGCCATACACATCGACACAAATGAACTTTTGGTTCATGCTAATAATATGAAATTTAACCACTTGTCAATTTATGTAGTCATTAACCATGGTACCAGACACTTTTGTGGGGTATGAAATCAGAGCAAGCCCCCCTAGAAGAGCCTATAAAATCTTTGGTAACAAAACTCCTATTTTTCCAAACATATTAAATGATCGAGCTGAATAGAATCGAATCCATTTTAGTTTCTTGAAGGAGTAGAATATCTTGTTTCTTCTTATCAATAAATTGCCTTAATAGTCGATACTTGTGCGGGGTGTTTATCCTGTGCATATTCCAGGTGTAGATACCCCAAAATTGGACTTTTTTCCACTTGTTCCCAGTGTTATCCTAGTACACCCTATTATTCACCCATTTTTGATCAATTCATTAAATTAATTAATTAATACACATTGTACCCCTTTGGATTAATTAAATTAATCCCATGCATCCTTTGTATCCCTTTAGCTAAATTAATTATTATTTATTAATTAAGTGTGTGTACATCCTAGTCATCTTCCACTTGATCAAACTCCACCTAGACTCCACTTCGACTCTTTATCCTTATCCTAGTTAATTGCACTTCTAGAATCCTAGAAAGGTGGGGGCAATTGAATTGCACATACAACCACCTTTCCAGTGCAGATTTTTGAAATTAATTCATTTACTTCCCCTGACACTATTGTAACTTACCACAATGCTATTTTTATCATATGCATTTACCAGTTTGTAACCAATTTCAACTACTTTTTCCTCTATAAATTGCAGGCTTACCTTCCTTACAAATCATCTTGAATATGAAGTACAAAAACTCTACTAAATTCACTATGTTGGTAACAATAGCATTCAAAGTTTGGAGAGCACTCAAGAGCACCTACATTCATCTCTAACATTCATTTGCAAGGTTTCATAGGAGACCCTTATTGAGGTTTGCATTGGAAAGGTTACTGGAAGGTTTGCAAATTATTTGTTTGTCTTTCATTACTGTAATTTTTCATAGCTTACACCAGGAGGAAATTATTGTTGGGGGGCTTGATCCCACTACTACTATAGGTTTGGGGACACATTTGGGATTTTCTTCCTATCTTGAAGATTGGTTCTTCTTTCTTTTTTCCTTTGTATTTAGGCACCAATTCTGTTGGTATCTGGTTTTCTTTGTCTAATTCGATTTTCTTGTCAAGCACTTCAAATATTTACTTTTGAATTCCTTTACCGATATTGATTTGTGCTTCCAAGTTGCACGATTTAGAGAGAGGGGTTATCCTAGGTTTTCTTTTACCAATTTTAATTATTTTGATTGCACTATTTATCTTTTCTATCTTTTCTGGACCTTGACTATTTAAGATAGATTTGAGTTGTTCAAGGGAGATATCATCTATTTGTTAGGAAATAAGGGATAAAATATGTGGAACACTCCCTCATAGAATCAAAATAGTAGAAATTAATATGCATAAAATATTACAGATATGAAATAAAAGTGCAGAAAATAAAAGAACACAATATATAGATAGTATTTAATGTGGTTCACCCAATTTGGGCTACGTTCACAAAGAATCACTTGCTCAGATTTTTATTACAATCCACCTCTTTCTCATAATACAGTACCCAGATTTGTTTGGAGCTATGCTTAACAAACTCTATACAATTCAGACTTGAACTCTCACACATATGCAATGTTACATCAACCCTACCATATGCACAAAACCACATAAACAAGCAACTACTTAAGCAATTTTACAATATCGTGGGTACCAAAACCATGGACCAAAACCATCCCATAAACCTATGGGTCATAATCCCGCCCATATGAGAAGATCATGTTTTTCGATATATTAGGTACGTTTTTCTAGGCCAAAAATAAATTCTCGAGGGTTGCGCCCCCAAACCTGGTGAGAAAACTGTGGAGAGTGTATAGTAGTTTTAGTGTACAATCTTCAATACTTCCACACATTAAAACAAGCTCCATAACATAACACTAGTTTTATTTCCTCCTGTGTTTCCTCCTTTGATCCATGGATATCTCCATCTTTAGACTCAAGCTCATCAGAATCCGATTTGAATAGTGGGTTGTTTTCCAAATCAGGGGCATTCAATGATTCAACCAAGGTTTTGAGAGATTTGAACCCATTTTAAGTGGAGATTGCATGCATGGGGTCGTCTAATTTCTCTAAATTCACCATTTTATTCCATAATTTCTTCATGGTGGGTCTCTTTTTCCTCTTGGGTTTAGCAAATCGCTCCTCTTCCTGTGAGGGGTTTTTTTCATTTCTAGGAACTGTCAAACAAAGTGACCATGCTTGTGACGTTTACGACATCAAAAGGGAATATTTTCATAGTCTAGGTCTTGCTGCCATTCCCTCATTTCAGATTTAAAACAAATGGAGTTGGGAAAAAGCTGGGAAATGTCCATATTGATGCAAATTTAGTCATAGATAACAAGCACCCCATCTTCCGTTTGGTTTTCCATGGAAATGAATTCACTGAGCTAATTTCTAACTTTAAAAAAGGTATTTTCATTCCAAATTTTAGTGGGAATCCCATATATTCTGGTCCAAATAAGAGCTTTGTTCATATTTTCAAGATTCGGGTTAAAATTCTCCACCCAAGTTTTCATTAATAGGCTAGCTCTACCCATGAACTAGGGGACAAATAAGAAAGCATCATTTTGCACCGAAGGGCTATCAAATGAAACTTGAAAAAATCCATAAGGAGGAGCTTTACCTAGCTAGGAGAGGTAATTTTCCAATTATTTCGCAACCAAGCTTTAGGCCAAAAATCAATGAACTTGCATATTATGGTACGTTTAGATAGAAACTGGATGGAGGTATCAATGTCTACATAGTTGATACAGACAATAAGGACATCCTCCACCTCCAGAAGAATACCACAGGGGGGGTACTCACCAAAGGCACATGTGGCAGGCCATGTGCATGAGGTAGTTGAGCTCCCCAACCAAAGCACATCCAAATAATTGTGAAACCAAAAAAGTGAAAAACTCTGAAATGAAATTATTCACTCACCATTAATTTTTCCATAATAGTTCATGTTATTGGAGAATGAATATAATTTTAAAATTTTTGATGGTAAAAACCTTTTTTATACCAGAACTATGAATTGGAGTAGTGGAGGAGCACTTTCTCTAAGTGGGACATGAGGGTGGGCTTGAGTCCTTAATGTTCATTGAACAATCCACATTTGGAGTGCCCCACTATATTCCACTTGGTGTATATGGAGGAGTTCTACCCCTACCTCAAGGTGTCTCCATGGCCTCTTATTGAAAGCATCCAATGGACTCAATGGGAATGGAACTTGGGTTGATGATTACAAACTACTTGTAAGTCACCAATAGCCCAAGACCTCGAGTCCTATTTTAGTTAATAATTTTATTACCTTATTTAATAAATTATTATTAACAAGTCATAAATGTCTTTAATTTTCAGTTAAAAAATCCCTCCACTAGTTGGATATTAAAATAAATATTAATTACACAAAATGTAATTAATATTGTATTAGTTAACAAATCCCTCCATTTTTTCTTTCCAACCAAATGTTCTAAATTACACCATTTGAGGTGCCACTCAAAGGAAGCCCAAGGCCTTGGAATCCAAGAGCACACGGTTCCTTTTATTAATTGCGGAGAAATTATAGAATCCATATTATGACATGATAAAATAATTTTGTGACCATATGATATAGGCATTTGAGTGGATATTTCATATAAATTAAGATAATTTCTTTTGGAAAATACTCAAGATAAGAGAGATGAGACATTATTTTCTCACTCCAAGCTTATAATGTGAATTGTGACTTCTCCTTTAACTACACATAAAACAACATAAATAGATAACCTCATTTAGAATGGAGATGGTTTGAGGATTATTTTATCCTTTTAACTCTCATTCTCTTTGGTGGTCTCCAGGTTCTCATTTTTTAAAAAACATTTGCTATGATCTTTTAGATTAAGAAACTTAGGTTATTTAAAAAGGGAACTAAGATTATTTGTGAGATGTTTTTCAAGGTCATTTACAATTGATGACTTGGAATAATCTCAACGAATTTAAACTCAAAAATTAGGATGAAAATTATAATATCTAAAATCAAAAGTGCCTTACTCGATGAGATCCTTCTTAAAATTAGGATTCTCTCTAAATCTCCCAGGTGGAGGGAGTGGAATTGGAAAATTTTGATCCCCTCCTTTTGAAACATTAAACCTTGATTTTGTTATCAAATTCAATCTCCTCAACATCTCTAGACTTATTCTAGACTTATACTCTCAATTACTGATGGAAATTGAGCTATCTAGACTCTACTTACTTTTCCCATCTTTGGAAAACCATTATTGAACCCAAAAATCTCACTTCCTTTGGTGTATTATTTACTAGGATTCTTTATAAGACTGTTGGCGATAAAAAAATTAGGTGAAAAAAATTGTGGGTTTCTTGCCAGAGTTTTTGGGAATCGAAGTCCCTCTACTTAAACGGTGCAGCTTTCATATTTGCATACACAAGAAAAGTGAGTTTTCATCTGTGGTGGCCTTAGGACCAGGGATCTAACATGGGAACTTCACTGACCATGCGGTAAGGCTAGAAATATCTTGCTAAAGAAGGATTTGTTTGAAGAGTGAGAAAGGGGAATGGGAAAAGAGGTAGAAGAAATAATGTTTTAGGTAGAAGATCAGATTCCTACACACACTAGTTAGAAAATTCAACACATGCATTTATGAGAAGAATCAATCAAAACTTCCATGCTACTGGCTAGAGGAAACCATGCATATAAAGATTCACACATTCATATTCCTTGGAAAATAGAAATGTCTTCCTTACTTCGCACTTAATTAAATTTGTACATAGTGTGAGAATGGAGTGAAAATAGAATAAAATGGCTATCTCCTTTGTTCTCTCTTGAGCAAAATGCATTCTTGATTTTACAAAATTGATCACCAACTAAGAATTTTAGAAGAACCTTAAATGAGGAGCTCATTATATTTTATAGAAGAGATATGCCTCTTCATCTTCCTAATGACACTTCATATGCCTTTTTCTAACTTTAGACTCTTTATATTCCTAAGAAAATATTAAGTCCCTTTTATATAATCAAGGTGACTTAATTTACATTATGTTTCTAAAGTTTTTTTTTGAATAACTTAAAGGCATATCAAAAATTGAAAACCCCAACAAAGAATTAGAACATTCGAAGAGAGATAAATTTTGACAGAGGAAGAGAGGAGAGAGAGAGAAGGAAGAAGAAAGGGGGCAAAATTATGTTGATGAAAAAAGATTTGCCTCCGATGAAGTCCACAAATCCTTCCAGATGACTCGATGGAATGTACCAATGTGACTATCTCTGAATCCCTGAATTGTTTGCACCCTGAGAAGCTCCTTTGGATGGTTCAAGGACACCTTGGGCTAAGTTTTCGAAAAAAATTGTTACATGAATTCACTGATGACCACAAATACTAACTCATAAAGATCCTTTCCAAAGAGATAGGAGCTCAAAACTGATCATGTCAAGTCGAATGAATTTTTTCATTGATGACCACAACTTCCACCCTGCATATGATATACCTGTGACCCGAACCATGTAGTGAGTGTCAAAATACACTGTCAGGGTCCCCTGAAATGAGCTCTGAAAGACCTACAAGAGATTCCAAAGGTACTCTTTGTGAGAATGTTATGACCTATTGGTGAAGATGGTATATTGAGGAGATAGACATTGAATCCTACTGAAGGCAATATTTGGCGACTGTGATAATTTCCTATTTTGTAAAATTGAATGTCATTGTCTCTTGACACTTACTATATTTCGAGAGCACAACTTTGACTTTTTTAGTAAGTGTGAGAACTCATCTTCTTGAACCCTTGCATGATTGGTATTCTTTGTCCTCGGTTGCCAACATTGCTCCTTGAATGTGATTTACTATTGATAGCGAGTGCCAAAATGGGAGACTTGATATCTTTAGTAAGTGATGAACTTTTCCTTTCTTGAAGACCTTGATGAGGTCAGATTCCTTAGTTATTCTTGTGTACATTGCCTTCATTTTGACCACCTTCTGGAATGACTTTCTATTTTTATTATGTGTCAATGAGACAACTTACTATTTTTAGTAAGTGTAAAAGAAAACTTTTTCAAACCTCAATCAGCTATGGAAACTTGAATTTCTTCTTTTTATTGTGTTCCTCTTGTCTTCTAGTCCAACTTATTATTTATAACAAGTTCTTGTGGAACCACTTACTATTTTTAGTAAGTATCAATTTAGGGTTGAGATGATCCTTTCGATGATTTTCACATGTGATACTTCCTCGGTGTTCGTTGCCTTCTTCGCAACTTCTTTAGGTGGTGACTTACCTAAAATAGTAGTCTCTTATGTAAGAAATCCTGCTATTTTTAGTAAGTATTCTTCTAGTGATCATATCGCAATGGGACAAATATTTTTGATATGGATTTTTTCCAAAATAGCAACCCTTTAAAATTTCGGATCTACCCTATTGTCGGTTTATGAGATTTTAAAATTTAAATTTTTTCACCTAGCAGCGGTTGCAGCCACTACAACCATTAATGGAGATCAAAATTTGTAGGTATAGTTTTTACCTTTGATTGTGATGAAATTAACTCCATTGTGATGTGTTTTTCATTTGGACTCCATGTGTGATTTTTTAGCTTGATCCGACTGTCAGATTGGTGGTAAATCCGACGAATGAGAGCTAGGGCACCAAAATGAGTTTTTGTTATAAAAAGTAATCAAGAGCATGATTTTACCCTCCATCTATTTCATCATGATGAACTTCAAAAATTAGGTCTCTAAAAAAATTCATCTCAATTCGTGCTCGAGATTGTGAGATATGAGGATTTCTCCATTTTCACCACGAGGATTTTTTCGGATGAAGATCTTCCTTTTCTCTCTGTTCTTCGTCACTTTGATCCACTTTTCTTCTGAGATATATGTTTTTTCAGTTTTAGGGATCCATTTTGGAGCTGGTTGAATGCAAAAATGGAGGTTGGGAGGTCTGGAAAGAAGTTTCCAGATTTCTGACAGGGTATGGAGGTGAGGGGGGATGAACTGGAATGGAGAAATGGCTAAGTCCTTGTATATATTCATCCAAAAAGAGAAATCATAGGGGTTGTGTAAAAAAAAATTCCCCTATGTCCCTTTTCTAAAGGGATGAAAGGGTCACAAAATTCCCCTTCGCGCCTAGTTGCAACACTTGGCAAATTTTGGTTGGATGTGTGTTAGAAAAGCACATGGGAGCTAATTTTTAGGTGCATGAGGAACCATAGGGATTAAGAGGGTTGGGATATTTTTTTTCCCCTATGTCCCTTTTCTAAAGGGATAAAATGGACGTGAAATTCCCCTTCACACTTGGTTGCAACACTTGGCGAATTTTGGTTGGATGTGCGCTTGAGTGAGGGGGCTTGAGAAAAGTGCCTAGGAGATGAGTTTTGGGCACATGAGGAACCACAGGGATTAAGGGGGATGGGGGAATTTTTTCCCCCTATGTCCCTTTTGTAAAGGGATGAAAGGTACATCAATTTCCACTTCGTACCTGGTCGTGACATTTGGCGATCATCCGTGCAAGGAGAGGGAAGGCTCAAACTTAGCTCTCGGGGGCTTCACTGGAAAATGAGAGGTGACATTGGTGTTTTGGGGGATAAAAGGTCTGGGAAATTTTTTTTGTCCCTTATGTCCCTTTTCTAAAGGGAAGAAAGGGACATGAAATCCTACCAGGCTCTTGGTGCTGACACGTGTCCACTTGAAAAATGACTAACTACGAGAACTCTTACCTTGGGCCCAACCTGCAATGATAATATCTTGAGCTCCCAAATAAGTTTTGAGGTGAAAATTTATATGAAATTTATTGGAAACCACAAAATTATTTGAATTGTGATGGTTTAAAGCGTCAATTATGACTCAATAATCTCCAAATGACCCTTTATTTCTCTAGACCGCTAATTACGCACCAGAAGAATGATTTGCCTAAGGAAGTGCGTGATGTTTCACGATGTCACATTTTTTCCAAAATTTAGGGAATGGAAAATAAATTCCATAGGTACTTTTTTTGGCTCTTGAATCTTCACGAAGCTCCTATAATATTTTCTTGAAGTTTAGGTACTCCTTTGCAGTGTTTTCTCCTTTAGGCCGGAAAACCCAACTTTTGTTGGATTGGCTCTAAAACCTCCAGATCTTTCCAAAATCCCCCAAAACCTTTTCATGGATGTTTTTATCACTATAATTCATGTCCATGTTGAATTTTAATCCTTATTTTCACTCCAGGGGGTGCATTAATCCCGGGAAGGCCAGTGGTAGCCCTTCCCAAAACTGCTCAAAAATTGGCATTCTGCAAAATCTCCTAAAATCACCTAGGGGGAATGACTTTGCTTTCCTAAATAACCTGGGGGGATTGGATGGAAATATAATTAAGGACCATTATTTGGACTCATTAAGGCTTGGTGTTAATAATGGGTAGACATAGGGTGTCTTGGAAAGGTAAAACTTGATTTTTTTGACACAGGTGTATCGTTGTCCTACTTTTTATTGAATTTTTGTCCCTGCAAAAACCTAGGACAACATTTGGATCTATCTTGGGGGCATGGTATGGACTGAGCACAATAAATACATGACATGAGGAATCCTAGAATCTCAATTGAAAATATGTTGACTAGTTCCTTATCCATTGGGCCATGCAGAGTCGTGTATAACTTACAAGAGAGAGATAACAAGGAAGAAAACACACAAAAAAAAAAGGAAAGGAAACACACAACCCACATGGAAATGGAAAGATGCACACAATAGAAAGGGAAACACGCCTAAAAATTACTTATAGTACGTTTCGGGGAACAACCCACTTTTGTTGAAGCATTTTTCTTTTCAAGGGTTACCCTCAAAGGGGTAACACATGATGTCATTGTCTTCCGAAGTCGTTGAATGGTTCAAGGAAGTAGCCTCCTCTCCTCAAATACCTATGAAAGAAATGTGCTTTCATGATTTTCTATGTACTTCATAAGAGTGAGCCTATTTGGGATTTTTGGTTCTCAGTCCTTCGCCCTGAAATTTTGTTGCCTTTATGTTCTTTGAGATCATTTCCAGAGAGCTAACCACCTTCCATGTTTATCCATAACACCGATCTTTCTTTAAACACGTCATCATCATTCTACCTAGAACTATAGTCATCAAATGATTTTTTGGCATATACGAGTTATGTCTAATCATTATGTACATTAATATAGTTTTGTTTACTACACATTAATATTTTAATGTAAATATTCATGCCGAAGGCGTTCCACAGTTGAATCAACATCGGTTGGTTCTGACATCCATTAGAAATCAACGGATAAGGGCGTTTACAGAGGTATGCATTAAAATCAGACACATGTGTGTCCTATGGCTAAACTAGTGATATGATCATAGGACCTACATCCATATTCATGATGGCCCCACATATTCCCCATACACATGCATCACGCTTTTATTAAGAGTCACCTGCCAACATGGCCTATTACTTCCCAGAGAAAATTTATCATCGTCAAATTCAGATAAGTTGGAACTTTACACATTTTTATAAGAAATAGTGGATGCTTTGGATGTCGCCATCTTCTCAAGTCACTTCAAAATTTAATCACGACCTCCTAATTCAAGTCACCTAGACCATTCAGCCTCTCATATTTTCATTTTTCGGAATTTGCATTTGTGTCTGAAGTTTTCATTCTCCCTCTCACAGAATCTTAGAACTGAGTCGCATTCATCTATTCATCATCCATTCGGGTATTTGTGCTCCTGGCTCTAACTTCTTGGGAAACATTCAATTTTTTTAAAATTTCTTCCATTTTTATTTTGTTATTTACAATTTTCACCTGTATATTTTGTGTTATGGTTTAAAAAGAACAGAAATATTTCCCACAGTGAATCCCTCTAACGATATACACCATGCATATTCAAGTTTAAAAAAATATTTAAGTTTATGCATAAATTTTATACAAATATTTTTTATATTGTCTACTCTGAATTTCATCTACCTTTTGTGAATAAAGTTGTAGAGTTTCCAGTTTTGGTGTCGTCCACAGTGAACCCCAAATGTAAAAACAATGATAGAAAACATAAAAACCATATTATTTGTACCTTCTAATCCGAATGTCGTCTAGCTTCTGCGAATAAATTTGTAAAGTTCTCAGTTTTGGCATCGTCCATAGTGAATCCCAAATGTAAATTTTTTATAGAAAACATAAAACTCACTGCATGCATTCAAGGATTCATTCTTACCAATAATTTGGTCTTCCCAAAATCTCTGAAATAAGTTTTATTTCTTACCATGATCTCTTAAAATAGGGTAGCCTCTGTAGATATGTGCAATTATTTTGATCTTGCATACAGTCTGAGGTGGGAAAACTATTATTTTTTGTTGCATCTATGGTATTGAGTAGATGCATATGCTGAAAACTGACATGAGGAGAATGAACACTTATGATGTTTCTGTTCATTGTATGTACACTACTATCTAGTTGAGGTGAAACTTTGTTTTCAATATTACACTTCTGAATTGTTTCCACAATTGAAAGTGGAAGAGAACTTATTTTAGAGATTTTGGGAAAATCAAACTATGGGTGTATTAACATTCTTATTTTTTGATTATGAGTATTAGGTTCTTCATCAATATGTTTATTTTGGCATTCAATCCATTTTCCATCTTTGCAGACTAGACTCCTCCACTTGAAATTTATTGTAATATCATCCACGATAAGTAGTTCATCAATAGCCTTGTATCTAGCATATTATCATGTAAATTGTTTGATACTTTTGGTTCATTGATTACAAGTGAAGGGTTCATATACTTTTAGTATATTTTTTTGGTTTCTTTCATTTTTTTTGTTATTTACAAGTGGAGGATACCTACTTGAATACATACACATACCTATACATATGCACGCACATACATGTACACATGTATATGTATATGTATGTGTATGTGTGTGTGTATATCTGTGTGTTTTTGTGTGTGTAATTACATATGCTTGTTTATACATGCATATGCATATCCATATACATGTATATGTTTATGCAGAGAAAATTTGAAATAACCATATTTTCAACAAATCAAGAAAGCTTCCCACAACAACTTCACTCTATGCTCTGAAAAATGAGGATCATTCAATGACCCAGAATGACTTACTCTTGCAAATTTTGATCAAATTCAACTTAAATGGTTTTTCTAATCACCATTCCCTATTTTACACACTTCATGTACCCTGCACAATGTCCATTCAATCAAAAAATGATCATTCTTCAAGAAAACTCTCTATCTCTTACCTTCCTCTATTGGCCCTTCACACCTTCTTCACTAGTCATTCGCTTAAACAAGAAAACTTGGCTTTTTTTATATTCACCAATTCCTTCTAACCCATTTCCCCTATTTCATCACCTCAACCAATGTTAGATAAATCATAAAATTAGCTCAATAGGAATCAAAACATCAAACTTCACATTTTCTTTCAAAATTGCCAATTTGTGCTCTCAAGAACACATAGTCTGCAGAAATTTTCCTTCATCTATATCTTTTTCTGCACAAGGAAAATTGTTCCAAATTTCAGCCATTTTCATTAATCTATTTGAAAATTATGACTATTTTCTCAGACAGACATTATAGCAAACAATTTACATGTATTCTCATTAGTAACATTTTTGTCATCAATAACTATTTGTACGGTTTTCAAATCAAAATATACTTCAAACCCAAATTTTAATTTTGTTCCATAAAAATTCCCTCAAAATTTCATATCATTTTGATTATCGCAAAAAAAATTATGCTTGTACCGAATCAGAATCCTAGATGGCAGCAAACACCCAAGTTTACATTAATTTTCAATTCAAGCATATTTGGCCGAATAGAATATGAATTCCTAAGTACATGATATTCATTCAACTATAATACACGAAAATATCATACAAATCATACTTACAAGTTTCAATATTTATTTTCAAGAATACTTCATTAATTTCTATAAGAGGTCTTATTACAAATCCTTCTTGATGGTGCATAGACCATTCTTTTCTTCAAACCCCTTCTCATTTACCTCCAAAACCTCTCTCTCTCTCTCCTTGAATTCTAATTTCTCATCTTTTGAATTAATATTTAGAGATGGTATTTAGGTTTCTAACAGCTAACACCACCATGGTTCAACCAACTAAGTTGATTTTATGCCTAGGTAAGTAATAAGAGGGAGTTTTATAACATGACCACTCTTATTACATTAATGTAAGTTAACACTTAAGTCACTAACATACTAAGTTAGGCCTAGATTTCACTACAACTCTATTTGAATATTTAAATGACTCATTTTGGAGGGAGACCCCAAATGAGTTCTTATTACAACTCTAAGATTTAAAATGGACCAAACCACCTACTAAACACTCTAAGACACCCTACTAAGCTTATTCAAACCAAAATTTGATTATGTACATGATGCTCTTACATCATATGCACACATATTTATGACTATGTATATGTATATGTATATGTATATGTCACACATACCCATACCTTTGTATTATCATTTGGTAGTGTTGTATGTGGTATACACACTGTGTATACCATAGAAGGGAGATAAAAAAATCATCCATACTCTTGACTTTGTTGGCTAGTGAATGAATGTGATGTGATACATACTCGAATACATACACATACCTATACATACATATACATATGCATGCACATACATGTACACATATGTATATCTGTGTGTGTGTGTATGTGTAATTGCAAATGCTTGTTCATACATGCTTATGCATATCCATATACATGTATATGCACACGTATGTACGAGTATACATATACATATGTATATGTCTCACATACCCAGACCTTTGTATCATCATTTGGTAGTGTTGTATGTGGTATACACACTATGTGTATACCACTTAAGAGAGAAAATAATTGTCTATACTATTGAATTTGTTGGGTTGTCAAGGAATATGCAGTGATACCTACTCAAATACGTATACATATGCACGTACATACATGGACACATACGTGTGTGTGTGCGCGCACATGTTTATACATGCTTATGAATATCCATATACATGTATATGTGCATGTATGAACGAGTATACATATACATATTTAAATGTCTCACATACCTGGACCTTCATGTTATCTTATCATATGCTAGTGTTGTGTGTGGTATACACACTTTGTGCATACCAGATAAGATATAAAAAATTGTCTATACTCTTGACTTTGTTGGCTAGTGAATGAATGTGTTACGATACCTACTTGAATACATACACATACCTATACATACGTATACATATGCATGTACATACATGTACACATACGTGTATATATGTGTAATTGCATATGTATGTTTATACATGCATATGCATATTCATATACATGTATATGCACATGTATGTACAAGTATATATATACATATGTACATGTATAATTCTCACATACCCAGACCTTTGTATTATCACATGGTAGTGTTGTTTGTGATTTTTGTTGTTGTTTGTTTAATCGATGAAACGGAGCAGGTTTTCCAAAGAGATGCATTAAATGTCGCTACCTTCTCATGACGTCCTTTCCAAAAATTTATACATATACACATACATATATATATATACATACATATGTATATATATGCATTTTTATATGTACATTTATACACCCATTTATATGTGTGTTTGTATATGTATGTTGACAGGTGACTCTTGGGAAAAGTGTGATGCATGTGTATGGGGCATATGCTAGGTCATCATGAATATGGATGTGGTTCTTACAATCCTATCTCCAGGATAGCCACAAGCCCTTCTCTTGACGTCCTTTCCACAAATTTATACATATGCATGTACATACATGCACATACATATGTATATATATGAATTTGTATATGTACATTTATACACGCATTTGCATATGCATATATATGCACACGTATGTATGAGTATACATGTACATATGTACATGTAGATGTCTCACATACCTTGTATTCTCGTATGGTAGTGTTGTATGTGGTATACACATTATGTGTATACCACAGAAGGGAGATAAAAAATGTCCATACTCTTGACTTTACTGGATAGTGAGTGAATGTGCTATGATATCTACTTGAATACATACAGATACATATACATATGTACGCACATACATGTACACATATGTATATATATACATACATACATACATATATATATACACACACACACACACACACACATATATATACATATAAATATATATATATGTAATTGTGTATGCTTGTTTATACATGCATGTGCATATCCATATACATGTATATGCACACGTATGTAAAAGTATACATATACATATGTATATGTATCACATACCCAGACCTGTGTATTATCATTTGGTAGTGTTTTATGTGGTATACACACTGTGTGTATACCACAAAAGGGAGATAAAAAACCATCCATGCTCTTGAATTTGTTGGCTAGTAAATGAATGTGTTGCGATACATACTTGAAGACATACACATACCTATACATATATATACATATGCACACACATACATGTACACATATGTATGTGTGTGTGTGTGTGTAATTTCATATGCTTGTTTATACATGCATATGCATATGCAAAGTTTTGGCGCTTAAAGTTTTGTTTTCTTGTTTAATCGATGGAATCAAGCACTGAAAACCAAATCGATGCATTAAATTCTTGGCACCTCCTCATGTCCTTTCCTCCTCTGATTTATATACCTTTGTATGGATTGTATCTACCTTGGGATCAACCTCAGGAATTAGCATGAGTTTGTGATTGGATGGTGACTGGGTTGTGTTGACTAGACGCAACGGAGTAGAATGCGGGTTGCATAGATGGGCATATGGAATGGTGTGAATGGGATGTGAAATCTACTTATATATACACATACATATACATATGTAGAATATATGCATACATATGTGTACTTATATATACACATACATATACATATGTATAATATATGCATATATACATACATAAGCATATATATGTATATTTATACTCATACACAAATGTACATATATATGCATATATTATACGTATGTATATGTATGTGTATATATAATTACACATATGTATACGTATATTATACATATGTATATGTATGTGTATATATAAGTAGATGTCACATCCCATTCAGACCATTCCATATGCAATTACATGTGTGTGTGTGTGTGTGTGTGTGTAATTGCATATGGAATGGTCCCACATACCTGGAGCATCGTATTATCATATGCTAGTGTTTTATGTGGTATACACACTGTGTGTATACCACAAAAGAGAGATAAACAATGTCCATACTCTTGAATTTGCTAGCTAGTGAATGAATGTGTTGTGATACCTACTCAAATACATACAAATACATATACATATACATATGTATACATATGCACATACATACTATATATGCATTTGTATATGTACATTTATACACACATTTGCATATGCATATACATATAGATGTACATGTATATACGAGTATGCATATACATATGTACATGTATATGTCTCACATACCCGAACCTTTGTATTATCACATGGTAGTGTTGTATGTGGTATGCACACTGTGTGTATACCACATAAGAGAGAAAACAATTGTCTATATTATTGACTTAGTTGGGTTATCAAGGAATATGTGATGATACCTACTTGAATACATACACATACCTATACATATGTATACATATGCACACACATACCTGTACATACATAGGTATGTATATGAATTTGTATATGTATGTTTATACACCCATTTGCATATTCACATACATATATATGCACACATATGTATGAGTATACATATACATATGTACATGTACATGTATATGTCTCACATACCTGGACCTTTTTATTATCACATGGTAGTGTTGTATGTGGTATACACACTGTGTGTATACCACATAAGAGAGAAAAATTGTCTATAATCTTGACTTTTTTGGGTTTTCAAGGAATATGTGGTGATACCTACTTGAATATGTACACATACGTATACATACCACACATATTCATGTACATACGTGTACACATATGTATATGTGTGTGTGTGTAATTGTATATATATGTTTATACACACATATGCATATCCATAGACATGTATATACACATGTATGTAGGAGTATACACACATATATATGTACATGTATATATCTCACATACCCGAACCTTTGTTTTTTCTTACTGTGGTATACAAACACTCTTTCTTCGGTCTATATTTAGTTTTCTTGCTTCAGATTGTTTTCCATCGTTCTTGTTGTGTTTATCCTTTGCTTCAATTTAGAAGAATGGGGCATAAAATTACTGAAAAAGAAATTCCACGTCAATTTTATCACAAGATTCACAAGTTCTAGCACTATTTCAAAATACAGGATAGTTGGAATTCATAAAGAAATTACAAGGCTATAAGGAAGCAGTGGTGGAAGATTTCATTGGAAATTTCAAGGGAAGAGTTTTGAGGGTAAGAGGCATGAAGATTATTTCCAATAGTAATATCATTAGTGAAATTTCAAGGATTCCTTGTGAAGGGATGCAGATTCTAGGAAGGTCTACATACAAATACCTAATTCAAAGTTTGCATGGCCATGGAGAGTTTAAACCGTAATTGGCCCTAAATAAGGAAAAACATGTCAAAGGCATTAGGAGAGGTACAAATCTTGAACCCTATGAGGTAGTTGCCTTTTTGATAGTGAAGTATTTCACCTTCGAAGGTGAAATTTGGATACAATCTCCTAGGAGGTGATACAATGCGAATTCTAATTCATTTGAAATAGGGTTTGCACAATCCAGGGCATCAAGTCAATTAACCTCAATATCTGTGTGACAACATCCACAATATGGCCACTAGATAAAAAGAAAATAAAGGAGCAGTTAAGCACCACGGTCTCATTTACCTGATTTGTCAATACTCCATCAAAGAGTAAAAGGGTAAAAAGTCTTGCAAAACTTTGATGCAGGAGATTGGTAAAGTTCCCGAAAAACAAAGACATACTTTCTCTAAATCTATTGCACCTAATTCAACTCCATCCATCGCTAAACTCTGAAAGGAGAAATGGTGAGCACCTAGCACTGAACGGGGTGAGATATTTGGTGCCACATATGCTAGCAAAAATATGCCAAAAGAAAAATAAAATTGAAAAAATTGGGAGAAAAAACCGTCATTGAACCCCCAAGTGGAAAAAGAAAAATAAAATTGTTTCTTTCTAGAGGATGAAGACGTCGAGGAGGCAATTGAAATTTTGGGAAGCATAAATTCAACCGCACAGTGGACTCTGTTGAACAAAGCCATC
Organism: Taxus chinensis; assembly: GCA_019776745.2. NCBI lineage: Eukaryota > Viridiplantae > Streptophyta > Pinopsida > Cupressales > Taxaceae > Taxus > Taxus chinensis. The sequence continues at coordinate 17,928,226 of CM034150.1, forward strand.
TATCCTAGTGACATGATTGCATAACCCCCATAAAAAACACCGTAGAATGCCATACATTCAACACTCATTTGTGGGATCTGCATCCTCCTCTGTGGCGTCTAGTTCAACACAATCCAGTCACCATCCAATCAACAACTCATGCCAATTCTCGAGGTCAATCCCAAGGCAGAGAAAGGCGTCAGAGAAAAGGACATGAGAAGGTAGTGAGAATTTAATGCAAGCACTTTGGTTTTTGTTGCCTCATTCCATCAATTAAAAGAGAAAAACTTTAAGTGCCAAAACTCTGCAACCAGACCCGAACCTTTACCACGACCTTCTTCTTCCAGTAAGGAAACAGAAAAAGGAAAGGTTCTACTTACAAAAAAAGAACCTATATCTCCTGCTTCACCAGGTCAGGGTATTAAAGAATATCAATTATAGAATGTGATTCCCTTCTATAAGAAAGAAGCAATCATGAAGCAGTTAGCAAGAAGAAATATAGTTTCCAAAAATAAAGGTACAATCAGAAGAAACCCTTATCTCTTCTTTACAATTGTGAGTTGAAACGCTTGAAATGTAATGCAAGGAAAAGGAATAAATGGTCCTTTCCAACACTAAAGTAAAAGTTGATAAGGAATTTCAAACTTCCATAAACATAGAGAGAGTAAAAAATGTGTGGGGTATAATTTGTAATAATTACGAAAACTTTCCTTCTCAAAACAATACATTGAAAAATCAGTTGGAAGAGGAGAAGATGGAAAGGCCAAAAATAGAAAAAGAAAAGGAAAATATCATAAAGGAATTACAGGTTACTTGTGAAGTAAGGTAAAAATTTCTTGCATACAAAAGACCTTTTTTAGTATACAGTGCTTTCTTCAAGGAACAGTTCTACAAGTGGAAATTATCAAGAATAACATGTGAATTGCCATTTGAAATAAATAATGACATAGACTTTTTGAAGGCATTTAAAAAAATCTCCACTAAACATCAAAATCTCATTGTGAATTCCACTTGTGTAATGTTATTTTGGGTCACACGTCAGATTTTCAAATAAATCTCTTCGTAGGGGAGTCCCAATTAAGATCCTTCGCTTCTACCATGCAAAATCAAATAAAATGGGATCAAAGGACAAAGAAGTATTTTGAGAAAGTGAAGGCAAAAGTTCTATACATGAGGCATTAATATGTATTGGTCTCACATACCTAGATGTTTTTTTTATCATATTATAGTATTTTTTGTAAAAAACACATTATGTATATACCACATAAGAGATATAAAATTTTCTATATGCTTGTGATGTAGTACACAATGATTCAACAACTATCAACCACCTTTCAAAAGTTGACAATCTTTCCTAAACTGTATCTCTTCTTTGGAGGATCATGCCACAATACTATAATGTCTTAGATATTGTAATGGTGACTTAATTTCATCATAAATGATTTATTATTCCTACATTTTACTTCTATGACCTCTTCTATCATTAATACAATGAACTACTTAATCTCATTCCATGGAAGCAACAACAACTCTTACATTGCCTCAAGTTTATTTTATCCTTCTTATAGGTTTCTTGTCTCATGCCAAGCTAGTTTTTATCTTTATTCCTTATTCCTCCTTCTACCATTTATGTATTGGTATACTCATAAATTCATGCTAAGGAAAATAATATTTTGTTTCATCAACACTCAAGCATAGGCTATTACCAAATTAGCTCTCAAACTGCCCCTTGGTCTTCTTTGTTCACCTCTAGACCAAGCATGCATTCCTTGATCCTCTGGCACATTCAATTCTCTCTCCACTCTTTCACCATTCACACACCTAGAACAAGCTTATATTCAGTGCAAAATTAATTCAAAACAACTAGATTGCAAAATTATTTCCTTTTCCACAAAAATTGCCTTCCTCTCCCTAAAACAATGAATGCTTGGATCACATATGAATGTAGTCTTCTAGATATTACAAATAGACCTCATAGGATTCCTTAGGATTATATTTCATCCTTGAGTATTTCCCCAAAATTTGGAGATCCGGTTCCTTCTATAACTCCATATGATCCACCTTTTTTGTTTTGGTCTACCAACATTTACTAGGTCTTAAGAAACTGGATGTTGTGCTTGAAATGGAATATAGGAAACATCAAGGTGAATTAAAGGTATATTTAGGCACCCTTATATGATTACTCGATGTCTAAAAAATTTCATCTCCACACTATAATCCTACCTCCCACTTCCTTTATTAAATGATTCTTACAATTAGTCCTTTTTTCTAAGTTTCACACACTTCACACCAACTGTCAAAAATATCTCGACGATGGGATCTTGAATTGGTTCCATAGTTTCACCAATGCTAAGAAAATCCTTAAATATATATTTTTACCAAATCATAGGATTTGGCACTGGTTTCATTAGATATAATATAATTTCTCTTAACAAACTCTAGATAGGCCTCTCACAGTCCCAAGAGCTAGTTTTGGTTGTAATTTTTACTAGAAATTGATTTAAGACTCCAAATTTTTACTGAGGGATTATGAATACCTTATAATTTTAAGGCTCTTAACAAAAATACTTGATGATTATGTGGACATATCACTTCCTTCCTTCCTATGTTGTTCTTCCCTATAGCTCTCACACAATCATTTCAAGAAGTTCTTCAACCTATAATATCACCATCCTCCTCAACTTCATTGCTAATATGTGATTCAATATCCATGCATGCATATACTTACTCCTCTTTTACATTTTCATTTTCACAAAACTCTACTACAGGAAATTTCTCAGGTGGATGAGCACCCAACACATTCACAGTGAAGACTGACTATTACACTTTGTTATAAACAATATTGATTCTATGGTATAGAATGGGACATTTCTAATCTCTAGCATGAGTTGTTGATATTTCCCAACCTCATCACCAAATTCTTACAAAAACACCTTAGATGATGGAGCACACAATCATGCTACCCTACTATTAAAAAATATCCTTGAGTCATTTTCCAAAATAGGGGATTAGAATCATCATGACAACACCATGTAATGGTACATCAAGGCTTGGTATAGCTATTTAGGTGGATAACACCTATTTCATGAAAGATAATGTCTAAGCTTAGAATGTATCTACAATATTGTTATAGTGTTCTCATATGCATTACTCATCATAAGGGAATAAAACAAAGCTTAACAATAATCTCTTACTCACCCTTTGGTAACTCAAACCCTCTCTGCATAGTATGTCTAAGATTCCATCACCTTTCACCAAAGATTCCAGAAATTACAAGAGAAAAATCACACACAAGCATCATTAACCCATCTTTTAGTGTCCAATACTCAATAACTAAGCTTCAAGATCATTGTATCTTTATTCTAAGAGAAAAACTTACTTGTGTTCACAATAAAAGAACATCAAAATTCTATAATAAGTTATCACATATTGGTTCAAGACAACATTCATATAAGGACCATACAAAAATTGAACTTTTTCCCTTGTTTTTCTTCCTTGAAACTTCCTTCTTGATTCATACCTAGGTATAAATGGTAGAATCAGTTACATTCTTGTTTATATATCTCCTCTCACACCCTCACTTGAGGTGGTTACTCATTCCATTAGCTATAAACATGAGTCATCAAGAAAATCTACCAAGGGGTTTACATTTTTTCCTAGAATGACTTAGGTTCAACATGATTTAGTTAACTCCCTATATGACTTGTGACCTTAGAAGGTCCTCACACCTAATGTTATCCCATTCCACCTTTTTTACAAGTTACAAGCTCATGAACTTGTGAAATCAACTATGACAAGCCAAAAATTAGCTTCTAAATTCAAATTGTATATTTTGGAGGGAAATGTTTATTTTGAAATTTGAAAAGCCTAGACTCAAGCTACCACTTCTAAATGAATCTTAATAACTTTTAAGACCTAAGAACACACCTACAAACCTAAATTGATATCATCATCATCTATTTACAAGGATTTGATGCTCCTACATCAGCTTGTCTTGTCTGGTGATGGAGAGGATAATGTCAATTAACAACCTAAAAAGAAACATACATTGGCATTAACATATATCGGAATAATATGTATATAATTTATTTTTTAAAATGACTTGAAATAATTTTTGATTGCTTGGTCTTGTTTTTTTTTGCACTCCTCTTAACTTTGTTCTTACATCTTCTTAAGACTTAGCTTTTGTGTTTAGACACTCACCCTTCCATTTCTACTTGCTCTCTGACCTATTCTTACTTGATATATTTTTTAAGGTGATTGATGGTGGCATTTCTGAATTCAATAATCAATCTTATCTTCAGGAATTTAATGAAAAGTTAGCAAAAAAGAAAGAATCTTGATATACCTTGATGGAGTCCACAATCTCAAGTCTCATTTTATATGTTTTCTCATTCCTTATTTCTTTGATATGATGTAAGATTGTATTTCCTTATCATCGTATGTATAGGAAACTTCTTCAGTTGCCATGGGTAGCTTCATTGATTAAACAATAGAAAATTTAAGTACCAAAACTCTGCAATGTTTTATGTGAAGGTTGATTGCACGAGAATTCCCGAAGCACAACCCAGTCACTATCATGTCCATGAGCCATGCTAATTCCCGAGGCTGATCCCAAGGTAGATACGACCCATATGAAGGAATAGAAATTAGAGGAGGAAAGGACGTGAGGAGGTGGTGACATTTAATGTCTCTCTTTGGAAAACATACCCCATTCCATCAATTAAACAAGCAACCAAAAACATTTAGGTGCCAAAACTGGGAACTCTGTAATTGTGTTCACAGAAGTTCGATTGTGGGAGAATTGACAAGAGAATGAGAATTTGTGAGAAGTTCCATTGCGCAGAATTGGCGAGAAGCATTAGATATTTAAAAAAATATTCAGGTGAATGAAACTACCTAAGGCTATGTAATTTTGAGATTTTAAAATTGTTCACAGATAGAAATTTTAGTTTATTTCTCTATTCTATAGAGTCATGAAGTATTTTAGAGGAAAATATGTACTTAAAAGTATCAATACTAATACTATTCTAGATTTTCTTATGCACATTGTGTCTATACAATTGTCTTAGCTGGGTAGTCAATGAATGTGTTGAAATAGAAATTAAGGATAAAAATAATAGGATATACTAGATTTATAGATGTCTTTTTTTGTGTATGGTCATGCTTTGTAAATCTAAAATAAAGTGGTCATAAGATGCAATGATTACCTGTTGTTCTCATTGTGATGCCACATGGCAAATTTAAACAAAAACATGTATGGCAGCTATAATCATGTTTAAATAAAAACATCCAAGACAAGAGTATTGATATCGTATTGAATGGATAGCCAACCAAGACAATAGTATATACACTAGCCACAGTCACAACCGAGTAATTTATTTTTAATCGAAGATAAGACCGTCCATTTTTGTCTTACATGGTATACACATAATGTCTATATAACAAACACATTGTGTATACCATAGTAAGCAAAGAAAAATCGTTTGTATACCACAAATAACACACACAAAAGAACCATGTATATATATCCAAATATATAGATATGCATATGTCTTGTAATGCAGATAGTTGCATTGAAAAGTTCAAATTTACAGCGTTGAATATAAAAAAAAAACTTCTTGTATCTTTTTTCTTACGATATATGTTTGTCCATTGTAAAGGTAAAGAGGTTACCATTTGGAGATTGGAAATTCATGTAGTGTCTAATACCTTAATAAATCTTACATGTTCATTATTCATATTATATGACCCTGATGGAATCAAGAAAGCAAAGAGAGGCACCATTGTGGGAAATGTTAGTATGACCATCCACCAGGTTGAGTATAGGGACTTTATATTGGGTCTTGAGGAAGTGTTATGTCAAGAATTTCATAACATTTGTGTGTTTTCTCATGAGATGGTTGTTGTGAATCAAATGAATGGTGTATACCAATGTAACAATGTAAATCTTTCTATTCTCAAAGTTCAAGTGCTAGAGAGTGTATCTCACTTTGTGAAATGTTCATATGTACATGTAAAAGTTAATAGAGGTAGGTTGGATGTATGTCAAATGTTTAGGGCCACAACAAATGAATAAGTGGTAGCATTGTTAAAAATTTCCATGGACGACATTGCAATATGATATATGTACACATCGTATTTCCTTTTTGTGTTATGTACAAGTATGTTTCTAATTATATTTAATGGCTTAATACCTTCTATCTGTGATGTATTGGTGGAATGGTATAAATAAATTTATTATCTGAGGAATAATGTGACCCGTTGGAGATATAATATGAATGTTTTCACAAGATAGCCAGATCTTGGAGTCATCATACTCTGTTATGATGTGTACTCTTAGCAAAACAAATGTAGGCACTATATTTGTCCAAATTTTTATTGTTAAGATGAATTATGATTGTTTGGGGTTTTTTTATTTAGCCATTGTTGCAGTCAAATTTTCTGAACTTGCATTTTAGGGCATTGGTTCTTCGTCGCAGGTAAGAATACAAGCTTTTCAATTACATTTTATATTGCTGCAATTGAAAATTAAATAATTGTATTATATTTTATTTTGAAACAGATTTTTTAAGTAACTAACGCAATCTTATTTTAGGCACCTGAGCTTGTGATTCCACTCAGAAGATCAAAATGACGAAGGCGGATATTGAACCTTTAGACATCTTCTTCGGTACGTGTGTATACTTTATGTAATAATTGTTCTAACATTTCTTTTTAAAAATTTGTTGGATGTTTGTATTATTTATTATTTTGGTAACAAGTTTTTATATGGTATGGATTGATCAGTGAAGGATGACGAGGAAATTGCAACGAATGTTGCTTCGCTGTCACATGTACAGGATGGTATAGTTATAGAGGAGGTAAAATTACCTTAACTTAACATTGTATCTGTTATCTTAATTTAATTTAATTTGATTATATATTATTTTGTATGTGCATAATGAGTTTGTATAGCTCATAACGTAATATTTGGAATGATAATTGTAGGAGGATGCACCTAGTGTGGCTTCTCCAAGTCATGCAGAGGATGATATCATTATCGATGAGTTAACATCAGCAAATTGAATTTTGTAATTTATTGTTTACATTTATGTCCATCAGTTTCTTAACTATTTATATGATTTTGTTGTATAGGCTCCTCTTCAATATATGAGGAAGTGTTATGGGAATCACATACTTTATTATTGCGAGTACACCTATTGTGACAAAATTTTTTACACATTATAGACATTAAATGTCCATAAGACAAATGCCCATTCCCTCTCTCATGTTTCCCATGAGAAGAGAGGGAGAATTTTTACCGGAAAGTATCCTCGGCGAGCCTCTGAAAAGTGGAGGTGATACAGGGAGCAGAGAGAGGGAAACATTGAGTGTGTGTTGTGTACGTGCTCTATATTGCAGAGGTGATGCCTTATAAAGTTCATTTGCATGAGGGATGACAAGGCATCATTCAAAGAGCTTAGTAGACACTCCAAGAAATAGGTTGTCGATGCCATGAGGGTCTATGATTTGGAGGCTGCAAGGGATAAAAGGAGGGAAAACATATTGGATTTGAGAGAAAAGAAGAAAAACAGGGTAAATTTATTGAGTAATTATTTCATTTCACTTGTTTCTTGTTGTCAGTACATAAGTATTATATATTTCCTATAATTTACATATCATTGTCTTCATAGTGTGAGGAGGGTGAGATGGATGCAGCAATGGAGGGGGTCATCCCAAAAATAACTAGTAGAGGTACTACGACGTAAGTTAGTCGTTTTATATTTATATTTGTTAGTTAAACACTAGTTCATGAATCGTTCATTAACATTTGCATTGATACAATATGTATGTAGGAGGATGATATGTCACTTTTGCATCTATATGAAAAATGTTAAAAAAAATTAGCAACGTATTCAACCAACACAAAGGAAGCTGAGGTAAATAAAAGAGAACACAAAATCTGTGAATTGTATTTATAGTTTTTCTATAAAACCATTGTAATAAAAAAGTTATTATTTTGTGTGTTGGTTCGTCACAAGTGGGTGATGCTACTAAACCTTTTCAACTGATCATGGATGTGGCGGTGTAAGCAATGCATAGCATGGTAATTCATGGACCTCAATTGAAATCTAAATTTCAAGTTATCGTTTTTCCCTCTAAATGTAAAAAATATAAATTTGTATTGTAATAAGGAATTTTAGAACTTGTTAGATTTCTAGTTTAAGTATTTTCTTTAAGTGAATAAGTACTTGTTTGATTTATAAATATTTACTTAAATGATATGTATATATTTCCATCTCATTTCATATATTTGATAGATAATTATGACGTAAAGGTGTGTCGGTGGTAATTGTTCCCGATAAGAAACTAAAAATTGTGGATACATATGTGTAATAATCATTTAAATATGCACAAAATTGCATATGTTTAAACTCTTGGATCCTTTATTTAACCTTGTAATTACTTGAGACTCCTCTCTTTGTCTTATTTCTTTACTAACCCTATTGGACTATATTTTCACCTATAGTTTGACATGATTTCAGCATTCTATAGCATACAGAAGTGTAGACTCCGTAGAAACAACCCAACAATTTGTAGCAACTAGCAACCCGCAACAACTGAAAATAGAGCTTGCAGTAGGAGGTTTTTCTTGGTTTAAGATAGACTAGAATAAGTTACATGCATACTAGAAATGATCCTCAAATTGAAAAGTAGGTAGAAGTGAAGTTTGTAAATATCTTGATATCTTGGTAAATGAATGAGATTATATGCTTTTGTCTACATCACTTCTAAGAGCTTGTCTTGCTTTTGGGACACCTCCTTGCTTCTAGACCCTATTCCACTACTTCCCTTTTACCTTTTCTGAGTTCCTTTTAACCTCTATCAACTACAATATGTTCCTTTTAAAGTGGTTATGATAAATATTGTGCTTTTACATCTTTATATGATGTTTGTAACTCATATTTACATTCAATTCAGTCACTGCATGCATCTCTTGGCACCCATGGGAGAGAGGAGAACGAGGAGTTCGACATGCATTGCGGTTTACAGGTACACAATTAAATATCAGTTGATTACGTTTTTCACATATACACGAACATTTAATTATAATTTATTTTGCTACTTACTCCAACTAATTTAATGTGCAATGATTGCAAGCATCTGTCAATGGCCTCAAGAGAGAAGGGGAGGAGCATATTCCATTACATGAGGATTCATAGGTAACCTTTACATGAAGTGGAATCGAGATTCTACATTGGGGTTCGTTTTATTATATAAATAGTATTAAAAATAGGAATAAATTTATAGTCTATAAATTTATTTGTGCTTGGACTAACTACTAGAATTCTTTCAAAAGACTACTAAATGTTCCTATAATACAACCCTCCTCCACTCCTGGTACATCTGTAGCTATTCCCAACACGGTGTCATCTATTAGTGATGCAAAGAATGTCTGGATGTATGGAGAATCAGTGGACCATGGAAAAATTCACAATGTCAGTGTTGATGTAACTTGCCACAAGAGGAAAGTTCCATTAGATTGTGTCGTTATTAATATCCTCAGTGTCATCAATCCTTATTTTCATCTACTACTTCCTACCTCTTTTGCAGACATGTTGGTGGATATTATCAATAGTTATACCATTTGGCCACTTTCTTAAATGCATCTTAGCTAGCCACCTCATCAGGTAATAGCTTGTTTGGAAATGTTTTACATGCAGTTTTGGATTTGTGGTATTCTTAGTATATATGAATTATAGTAACACAAACTGTTTAAATTTTATAGGATGATGCAGTACCTGCCAAAATAACAAGGTGGGTACCAAGTACAAAAGTGACACCTAAATTGATTAAAAAAATACCAAAAGAAAAAAAACATATTTCGAAAGAATTTTCTCTGTTGTGTGCACTAAACAACGAAGGAAAAGCCGATTTCATACGATTAACTGAATTATTTCATAACATTAACATTAATTTAATGACAAAGTTTTAATTGATAAAATTGTGGCTTGTTTTAATATAATAACAATAACATTAAAATGTGTTTTAATTATATATTTATTGTATTTAATCATGATTATAGTTGTCATAAGTGTTTTTAGTTTGAATGTGCCATGATGCTTCATAATCGGTGCATTATTCGTGATTATAGATGTCATAAATGTTTTTTTTGTTTTAATGTGCCATATGGCATTGTAATTTATTGACTATCCATGAGTATAGTTGTCACATTTATTTTTTATTTGAATGTGCCATGTGGCATCACAAAGGGTCAATTATTCATGATTATACCTTTCATAAATGTTTTTTTGTTTGAATGTGCCATGTGACACCGCAATGGGTCAATTATTCATTTTTTTGTTTGTATGCACCATGTGGCATCACAATGACAACCACAGTTAATCATTGCATATTCTCCCCACTTTATTCAACCATCATGTGATTTTGCAAAATACTTAACATGTGAACCTAATTTTTACTCTATTTATAGCAACAAACTAACATTGTTTTTTATTTGTATTGCAGGTGAGTTTTGAATCCATTTGCTACCATCCATCAATCTTAGTTAAAGCAATTTTGTATTTTTACTAGTTGATTTGTCACATCTACAAGTGAATGTGAAATTTTCTTTCTACAAGTTCATTTATTGTTACTAGTTCATTTATCAAATCAAATCTTTTCAAATTTTTAGGCAATGAGAGGAAAGATTTTCATATTTTCATAATCATCGTAACAAACTAATTTTTGTTAGATAATATAACCTATGAATTCAATTTTTAAAAAACTCTCAACGCCATTGTTTAAAAATTATGTTCTTTGTATTCCATGCATTATGTATCCTGTTACCGATCTAATCATGACATTTTCTCAAAAAGTATAATTATCTTATAAGTAATGCACTTCGCACTAGTTTTCTTTTTGTTTTTCTTTATTCTTACTTCTTTTTTATATTCAATTATTCTAATTTATGGGGAACAAGTATGAAATGAATAAGGGCATCAATTTACAAATATGAGGAACAGTTAAAATGGCCCATTTTTTTAAATTGATAAAACTACAAAAACTACAAACTTCCAAGAAAATAAAGCATTACTTGTATTTGTCAACATCGTAAACACAAATGTAAGGCCGAGGTTTTGGAATTTGTGATGGACTGATATGCTTCACCAACAATTTACACTTACCCTAATCTACGTTATTGGGAATATTATGTAGATGAGGAAAATAAGAATAGTGGACATCAAGTTCAAATTTTCTATCATTATACCACACTCTTGGTTTCAAACGAATAATATACCTGCATAAGATTTCATTCATGATTTTTATAACATTTGCTAATCTTGTAAGTTTTATGATTCGTTTCCACTTTCAGAAGGAAACAAGAGCTTATCTCGTAAGTTTTATGATTCGTTTCCACTTTCACAAGGAAATAAGATTCAACAATGAAATTTGAATGCCCAGTCATGTAAACTATAAAATTATTAATTTTCAATATTATAGGAGTTTTTGTGGATTTTTTTGAAATTGTAGTAATTTTTGTGACTCAATTATCTAACGTGGGTGTGAAAAATACAAGGACATAGTTGTTTCAGCATTTTCCATACTCCTAGGTCTTGTGTAAAAATGCAAGTGAATTATTAAATACATTGTATTGTTTCTTCTTTATTTTGCATTGATTATTCTCTATTTTGTTTTCCTTGTGCATCTCTTTTAGGAACAAGATTGGTGAAAAATATATTTTATATAGGAGAAAAAATGAGGATCTAAAGTACTCTTATTTTCAACAATGGATTAAAATGTAAGCCTACAAGACGTATAAATGGTGTTTCATTTTACTCTTACCATCCATAAACCTGAACACCTGCCATAAGAAACTCATAAAATTTACTATATTTTTCATCTATGTCAAGACTTCCTTAAATTCAATCTAGCTCATGATTTATTAGTAGTCAGTAATGAATTCGACCCCATTTAGCAGTAATTCGTGACATGTAAAATGAAGAAATGGAGTAATTTTTATTCTTACATTGTCTGGTTGGACAATTGTTTAGGGACATAGTAGGTTGTATCATTGTAATATTAATCAGTATTCATATTAGAGATTATTTCTTTGTGGGAAATAATTCATCTTCTCTATCACATTTCTAGATTCACACCATCAACCGTGATGACTTGGTATAAAATTCCCACTAACGAGAAGAAGTATTCACAAGTCAAAGATCCATTGGAAAAATTCAAAAAGTTTGACAGTGACACTGTTGCATCCAAGAGGAGAAGGGATAACTTGCATAATAATATCTTTTGAGGTAAACAACGTAAAAAAATATTCACTTTGACATTTTTTACATTGATGTTACAAATGTAAAGACAGAAACATAATGTTTTCCCACAGATTCGTTCGCTGCAAAGGAGTCCTTACAGAAAAATTATGAGGAGATGGTGAAAGTTGACAAAAAAACATATAAATTTTTTGGAAGAGAAAATTGTGTTTTATGAAAAATAGATCGAACAACTAAAAGAATAAAGAAAATTTGTAAGGATGAAGCTCATAGATCTACGTAATTCGAAGGCCAATATAGAGATGGACTTACTTCAACTACAAATGGCACATAAAGACCAAGAAACAATGAGTGTGACAAAGTTGTAAATGTCAGAAGTTACCTTGGCCAAGGTTTAAGAGATGATCACTATTCGCGATCGGGAACACAATCATCTGAAAGAACTATTCAAAATCACATTGGGATTTCTAGATCAATGTAATGAGAAAATAAACTAAAAATGTGGCATTGACACATGTTTGTAAAACTATTTAATGTTATAATTTGTAAAATGTTATTTGTTGTGAAAATTATATTAATTATATTTGATGATATTTTAGTTTTTTCTTTAGATCTACATGTTCTTATTATAATTGTATTTTATTTTTAGTTACTTTATGGATTTATGTATTTGTTTCAATGGAAGAAGGCTGGGAAGATAAAAAAAAATGGTAACGATGACTAAAAGCTTACACTGTGTTACGAAAATTTGTAAGTGTGACATTAGTTTCTAGAATGGATTTAGTTATATCAGCAATATACCTCAATTGGAGTAGAGAATAATTATTTGGTTGCTTTATATCTATTTTTTTAATCAATATAACTCTACTTTGAGTTGATCTTTATAAGATTTATATATTTCTTCACTATAACCTTTATTTGTCTCCCTTCTAGACAGATCTAGTGAATTAATTAAAATTTTATGTGAGAAAATTTTGCTCATGTCAATATCTTAAAGGTATAATAAAGAGGAAGCTTTTTCATACCAGCTAAAGTGGAGTCCATATTATTTAGGTGTATATTGGATGGTATTAATCTCTGGACACTTTATGATAAAGATTTTTTATGTAGAAACATATTTTGGTTTAGTGGGCCAGTTGTCTTAATTTTTATTTGCATTTGTGTTATTTACTTTCATGCTTGAACTATGGTCCTCTTTTTCTTATTTGAGATTTCACCCATATCATCGTCACCCTAGGATTCTTGATTCTTTCATCGTTGTTACACTCTATTTGGATCCTTGTATGGTAAAAAATATTTTACATTGATCCTTTGAAACTCTTAAGCATAAGATTCGACATGAGATTCATTTGTACTCTCTACAACATGTTGTGGTGCTTTCGAAGTATGTTCCAAAAAGTGGTTTTTTATTCAAACCCTCCTCTTGATTTTTCTCTTCACACTTTCTTTTCTCTATATCCTTATATGATATCGTCCTCCTCTCATATGTCAAATATGGACTTGAAGTAGTTGCCTTCAATTTATCCCAAAGTTTGGGTGTATGAGAAAGTATTACCCTAATCTTGGATTCAACAATGTCCACCTCTTATCTCTTATGTGGTATACCATAAACAATGCTACCACATGATAATACAAAGGTCCAAGTATGTGAGACAAATAAAATACAAGTATATGTAAATAATTAACGAATGATCATTCATTAATAAATGAAACGGTTATGGTATGACTATTTCAATTTATAATTAAATTTAGTACAATGGATTTTGATTTGGGTGGAGATGGATGAAGAGGGGTTCATTGTCCTCAAAGTTGAGGTATTATTTTGCATACAAATGCACATAATCCACAAGTGTATTATCATTGATTATTTAGTATTTAATGCCTAAAGTGATGTTATCAAATCTCCTTCCCAACTTGTATACCTTCTTCCACCTTCAATACTATAATTCAGAGAAAGTAGCCAACACTCCAAAACAAGTAGAATATACTCCAAAGAAACTAGCCAACACTCTGACGTAAGTAGACTATACTCTGAAGCAAGTAGCCTATACTCGGAACAAGTTACCAACACTCTGAAGTAAGTAAAATATACTCAGTAGCAAGTAGATTATACTCCGAAGCAAGTAGTCAATTAATTAAGAGTGAATAAAGTTTTTTTAACACATTAATTGACATCTGAACAACAAAACATGTAAATGTTAATAACATAAACTACACTATTAAATAGTAAATTGTGTAGCATTATTCATAACAATCAAATTTTGAAATCAACTGACATACTGAACATATCAATAACCTAACATATCTATGTTCATGACATATCAACTATGGTGGACTATACTCTGAAGCAATTAGATTACGCTCCGAAGCAAGTTGACTATACTCTGAAGCAAGTTGAGTAAAGCACCTATGTCCTATAACTCAGTTATTTTAATGAATTATTACATACATTTTTGTCTTTTTATGTATGGGCATAAATAATTTGGGATTTAAAATTAATTAGGAGTGAATAAAGTTTTTTTAACACATCAACTGACATCTGAACAACAAAACATGTAAATGGAAATAACATAATTTACACCATTAAATAGTAAATTATGTAGCATTATTCATAACAATTAAATTTTGCAATAAATTGACATATTGAACATCTCAGTAACCTCACATATCTATATTCGTGACATATCAACGATGGTGGACTATAATTCGAAGCAAGTAGACTACGCTCTGAAGAAAGTTGACTATAATTTTAAGCAAGTTGAGTAAATAACCTATGTCCTATAAGACATGTATCCTAATTAATTATTTCATACATTTTTTCCTTTTTACGTATGGGCATAAATCATTTGGGATTTATAATTAATTATGAGTGAATAAAGTTTTTTTAGCACATCAATTAGTAGTTTCATAACATGTGTTTACAATAAATCGCCACCTAGGCATCTTTTACCTTCTTTCCAAAGTAAATATCTAGGCATCATTTATCTTCTTATGAAATATAAACCCTCGCTTTAAAGCATACTTGTTTCCCTTGCTTCGGATTATTCAATAAACATAATTGCTATGATATATATTCAGTCTTGCTTTAGATTATTCCCTGAATTGTTCCCTATCGTTCTAGTTGTGTTTATCCTTTGCTTTGGTTTAGAAGAATGGGCATAAAAAATATTCTTAACCAGAGTCTGCCTCCATTTTATTGTGAGATTCAAAAGTATCAAAGATATTTGAAAAGGTGGGATGGCTGGAGTTCACAAATAAATTCAAAGGCTATAAGGAAACCATAGTGGAAGATTTTGTCAATAATTTCAAGGGAATCTCTTCGAAGGTAAGAGGCACGAAGATTACTATCAATCGTAAGATCGTTAGTGAAATTTTAGGGATTCCTTGTGAAGGGATGTAGATTGTTGGAAGGTCTACATACAAATACCTAATTCAATTTTTTCATGAACATGGAGAACCTAAACCACAATTGGCCCTAAATAATATAAAACAAGTCAAATCCATTAGGAAAGATAAATTTTTTGAACCCTATGGGGCAACCTGCAAAGGTGAATACAATCTCCTAGGAGGTTATATAATGTGTCTTATGATTTATTTGAACCCTATGAACATGGGTAGTGAAGTATTTCACTTGCAAAGGTGAATACAATCTCTTAGGAGATGATACAATGTGGATTCTGATTCATTTGAAATAGGGTTCGCATAAACTAGGGCATCGATTCAATTTATCCCAATATCTATGAGACAACATCCACAATATGGCTACTAGATATAAAGAGAATAAAGGAGCAGTCAAGCACCATAGTCTCATTTACCTGATTTGTCAACACTCCATCAAATAGAATAATGGTAAAAGGGCTTGGAAAACATTACTGCAGGAGATGGGTAAAGATCCTAAAAAATACTCTCTCTAAATCTATTACACCTAAATCAACTCCATCCCTCGCTAAACCTGAAAGAGAAACAACAACACCTAGCACTAAACAAGGAGAGATATCTAATGTAGAATTAGTTAGAACAATTTCCAAAAGAAAAATAAAATTGAAGAAATTGGGAGAAGAAACTGGACATAGAAAATGAAAATTAATTCTTCAAAAGGATTAAGACTTTGAGGAGGAAGCTGAAATTTTGGGAAGCATAAATTTAGCTGAAGGAAAAATGGAAATTACTGAATAAAGGAGTCTTGACACTTTACCTCAGTCTTCTACTACCAATAGGGAAACAGAAAAAGGAAAGTACAATCTTACATAATAAGAACCTATATCTCTTGCTTCATCAGGTCAGGGTGTTGAAGAAGATCAATTGCTGCATATGATTCTCCTCTCTAAGGAAGAAGCCATCATCAAGCATCAACAAGAAGAAATAGATTTTCTAAAAATAAAGGTACAATCAAAATAAACCCTTATCTCTTCTTTGCAATTGGAAATTGAAAAACTTGAAATGTAATGCAAGGAAAATGAATAAACAACCCTTTCCAACACTAAAGTAAAAGTTGATAAGGAAGTTCAAACTTTAGTAAACATATAGGGAGTCATAAATGTGTGGGGTATAATTTGTAACAATTACGAAAACTTGCATTCTCAAAATGAGACATTCAAAAATCATTTGGAAGAGGAGAATATGGAAAGGATAAAAATAGGAAAAGAAAAGGAAAATATCAAAAAGGACTTACACGTTGCCTTTTAAGTAGGGGAAAAATTTCTTGCATGTAGAATACCTTCGTCAGTATACAATGCTTTCTTGGAGGAACAGTTCTATAGGTGGAAATTATCAAGAATATCATGTGAATTTCCATTTGAAATAAACAATGACATAGACTTTTTGAAAACATTTATAGAAAGCTCCACTGAACATCAAAATATCATATGTGAATTCCAATTTTTTAATCTTCTTTTAGGTCACATGTCAGATTTTCCAATAAATCTCTTCATAGGGGAGTCCAAATTAAGAGTCTTTTCTTCTACCATGTAAAATCAAATAGAATGGGATCAAAGGACAAATGAGTATTTTGATAAAGTGAAGACAAAAGGTATATCCATGAGGCGTCAATTTCCCAAACTAGAACAAAATTTGACATTTAGGGCTTTGGTCTATCAACCCAATATTCATGACCATCATATTACTAAGCTAAAAGAGAGCATTACAAGTTTTCACAAATTCCTTCCTGAAACAAAGTTTACAAAATCATTGGCAGTGTGCAACAAAAGGTGGGATACATTGAACTTTCCCTTGAAAAGGAGGGAGGTACTTTCACCCAAAAATATAAGGTGGTCCATGAGAAGAGAAATGGAAATTATAAGGATGATTCCAAATATTTGTCAAACAAAATGAAAAAAATGGATAGGAATGCGGTTTATACCACCACTTATTCTTTTCTTCATGCCTTCTTGGAAAACATCAACATTGCAGAGCGATGAAACATTTGAGAAATAAAAAAAAATGTTGAAGAACATGAAGGGTTTTGTGTCTCATTGGAAAGCAGGTGGGTACCTCACACAAGTGTTTTTACTTGAGAAAATATATGGAGGATAAGATTTTAGATCTATGTTTTAAAGCACCTAAGAAGGACATGGTTGAGCATCAGGATAATGCATAGAAGCAACTAACTACTTTAACACCATTTTGGCATTCACCAATGTTTAATGACCTTGATCTGTTTAAGTTCTATTATTTTACTTTTGACTAATACTATATGCCATGAGTAGCCTACCATGCTACCTTTGAGCAGAGAAAGTCACGCATTCACAGTGAAGTATAAAATTGTACAACTTGTTTATGTACAAGAATTTTTATTAAGTTAATACTAGCTAAACATAGTTTATATGCTCTTGTTCATTTTCAATATGCTTTAACACTTTGTTTAAAAATATTGTGCTTTTTTGTTGGATAAATATGATTATTACAAATTGTTCATCATTCTCATAAATAACATTGTTTGACTCTTCCCTTGCTTCACTTTTTTTGTTGTTAATAGAATTATTGTTGTAACAGGACTGTAGTCTAGATTATGGATCTCTTTACATAGCTTCAAATATAGTGCTAATTCTAAAATGTTGATGTACTACCTATTTTTAGCGTAATTTGACTCTACTTGCTTCAGTGTATAGTCTCATTTAGTTGGTGTATAGTCAACTTACTTCGGAGTATAGTCTACTTGCTCCAGAGTGTTGGTTAGTTGCTTCAAAGTATAGTCTACCATAGTTAGTATCTAGTGAACAGATATATGTCAGGATTTTAAGATGTTTAGTATAATCTTCTTACTTCAAGTGTAGACTACATGCTTTAGAGTGTAGACTATTTACTTCGGAGTGTAGACTATTTGTTTTGGATTGTAGTCTTCCATAGTGTTGATGTTTATGAAGATTTCAAAATTTTGTGTGTATCATAACTTACTTCACCTTTTTGAAATTCTTCTGCAAATTCTTTAGTGACTTCCATTAGCTAAGAAATATATGATTGAGTGACTTCTTGAGTGGTCTTAAATCCTTAAAACCTTCAATTTATCCTTTATTATGCTTATTAGATGTTGTGTACCAATTTCCAGAGCTTACTTTAAAGTACAAGTCTTAATTTTCTTATTGAATGTATGTGTAATGTCTTCAAACTACCTTCATCTTACAATCCCTAAGAGGGCTTCTAAACTGCCTGAGAAAACGATTTTTGGTATAAAATACAAAATACTTCAGCCAAAACCTTCAAACTTAATACTCAACACCTTCTTAACCCTCTAAATAGATTTCTTCTAGCAGTGGGTAATGGATAATCTTCTAACTAAATATAACTTCTCATAGGTCACCACCTTGTGCTTATCAAAACAATGTTCTTTCTCTATGCAAATCCTCAACAATTATGAAATTAAAGAAAGTTGTGTTCCAGATCATAGATCTCTTTCCATAGCTTTAAAGACAATGTTTATTCTAACATGTGGATGTACTACCTATTTTTAGCATAATTTGACTCTACTTGCTTCGATGTATAGTCTCCTTTAGTTGGTGTATATTCAACTTGCTTCGGAGTATAGTCTACTTGCTTCGGAGTGTTGGCTACTTGCTTCAGAGTATAGTCTACCATATTTAATATGTGGTGAACATATATATGCCATTTTTTAAAGATGTTCAGTATAATCTTCTTGCTTCCAAGTGTATACTACTTGTTTCGGAGTGTAGACTATTGCTTCAGAGTGTTAACTATTTGCTTTGGATTGTAGTCTTCCATAGTGTTGATGTTTATGAATATTTTACAAATTTGTGTGTGTATCATAGCTTTGGTTCCTTCTCCTTCTTTTTGAACTACTTTTGTAAATTCTTTAGTGATTTCCATTAGCTGAGAAATATATGAGTGAGTGAATTCTTGAGTGGTCTTAAATCCTTAAAACCTTCAAGTTTTCCTTTATTATGATTATTAGATGTTATGTACCAATTTCCATAGCTTACTTTAAATTAAAAATCTTAATTTTCTTATCGAAGGTACGTGTAATGTCTGGAAACTACCTTCATCTTACAATCCCTAAGAGGGTTTCTAAATTGTTTGAGAAAATGAGTTTTGGTATAAAATGAAAAATAATCCAACCAAAACCTTCAAACTTAATACTCAACACCTTCTTAACCTTCTAAATATATTTCTTCTAGCAGTGGGTGATGGATAATCTTCTAGCCAAATAAAACTTCTCATAGGTCACTTCTCAGTGCTTATCAAAACAAGGTTCTTGCTCTATGTAAATCTTCAACAATTATGAAATTCAAGAAAGTTGTGTTCAAGACCTATAACTTTTATTATGGATTTGTATTACTCATAACTTTGTAAAAATATAAATTCAAAGATTGAAAGAGGTTTCACATGCCAAGACAATATTGTGCATAATAGGGTTTAAACCATTGAGAGTCAAGATCTTAAAAAATAAATAGATATAATATATCCTTGCAATAATGTAACTTAATTGTCAAAAATCCATCCTCTTCAATCTAGTGCAACCACAAAAGACCTATCAATCATCCCTCAAACCTTTCACAATGTCTTTCCATGTAGAAAAGAATATGAGAAGGGTGAAAAATTATTTTTAGCTAGGACATTATTGAAGGACTGAAAAATGGGTAATATTTTTTGTAAGTAACTTTAAAAAAAGGAAAAGAGAAGGATCAGAATGAAATAAACCTTGGCATAACACTTACCACAGAAACTATTTCCAGTCTACTTTCTTAAGTGATATGGGAAACTTCTTTAATTGTTACGAGTAACTTCACTATTGATACTATGTTTTACAAAGCACTCCAATTGGCAAGATCATCCAAATACTATGGACATCACTCGACTTTAACTAAAGTAAAAAGGAAAAAGGTACAGACATGTCCATTAAAATTAATGAATTTGTATTTCCTAATAAATGTGTATCTATTTGGATATAAATATAATCATTACTTATTCTAAAGTGGCGTCATGAGAAGTTGTCCCTTACCCACTTAATCGCTGCCCATGAATGGCATGTGTAATGCCTCCACCTAACTCAAGACGAGTGATAGTCACGTCGAGTGAAGGGGGGGGGGAACTCACCCATGCAGCTGGAAAATTGTTGTGGGTAGATGATATTACTGAAGCATGCGGAAATAACGGAATTCCATCATGTAATATTGATGATAAATGAATAATAGGATGCAATTAAATATTTCTCCCATAAAATCTCAAAAACATTTGTAAAGTGGAAAACGAGAATAGAGCTAGGGTACGAAGCTACGAAGAAGCAAAAGAGAGAAAAAAATCTATTTCTAGGCTAACAGAAAAATAAGACCAATGGAAGGATCGGTGGTAAGAAGGGAGCCTGCAGACATTACCCCATTATGAAATGATCTGGATAATTGGAGGATCTTCAAATAAGCGGGATAGATGGACTACTTCTAGAAGTTGGGTGAATATTTTGAAGTTGTCTCAAGGGAATTCGCCAACATATTTTATGGTCAGTATGCAACAATTTGGGGAATCACATTTCTGGTCACTAAAGAATTAGAGAGCTAGGTAACTGGCCTCCCATTAATATGGGAAAACTATGAAGAAAGGTTGAATGACCACTTGGAAAGGAAATTTTTTTTTGGAGGAAATGAACAGCTGAGATTGATCAAAGGAGGAGTGGAGAGATTAAACATGTCTACAACATGGAGAGACATAACCTCCTACATAATCAAACACCTCGCCTGTGAGGTAAGATAGTCCATGGTATACACAATCCAGTTCAAATTCATAAATAAAATATGGCATGAGAGGCTCATAAACATCCTAAATCACCTATGGAATATTCTAAAGAAGATGGCTAAATAATACCAGAAGGGGGCAGAGAAGGCCCTATCACACCATTTCCTAATTTGGTTGGTAGCCAAACAAGGGATCTACATTTCCTAGCTTGGAATCAACTGGGATCAACTGATAAATAATCCATCTCCCCAACCTCAAGGATAGGAATAAATGTGCAAATTTCAGGCTAACCCTAATGAACAACTAGAGGAAAAAGAGATACCCAAAGAATAAGGGACACACTTCATAATAGGAGTCCCAAGGGAAGAAGAGACTGAGGGCATAAGTGATCCCGTAGTAACACGAAGGGTCACAAACTCTACTACTTAGATGAGAAGAAAGAGGAAACTCATATTGGCCCGAGAAGAAGAAGAAGAGGAAAAATTCCCTCCTATCTTAACACTCTCTTGTGAAGAGGGCATGCATCTGAAGATTGAACCTGAGGAGGAAAAGGTTTCTACTCCACTAGTGTTAGTTGCAGAAGAAATAATTTCTTCACCATTGGTGGCAATGGCTGAAGAAGGGACCACTGAGGAGACAAGGATCCTTATTACTGTTGCATCCAAGGGAAAACAAAAGACTTCATCAAAAAGGAAGAAACTAGCTCCAAGGAGGCCCCACAGATTAAAAAATGAAAAGGTCACACAAACTAAATCCCCCTCACACATTGACATAAGTGAGGATGAATCAAAGGTGAAAAATAAATGTAGGAGCTACATCACAGAGGATGGATTTTAAGTGATAATATGGCCCACTACCTCAAATACTTATGAAGAAGGAGGACCACATGAACCAAAAGGAGAAGATAAAAGCCCTAGGAACCATAAGCCATAAAAAGGGGAGGAAGGAACCCAGTATGCACCTGAGATGGAGGAAAATCTCTAAGAGATAGGATAACTAGAAAATGAGAAGGAATATATAAATAGGATGGCTTCATTTGATCATGGATCATCTCCCTATATAGATCCACAATTTCAAAATCTCAAACAGGCGGTCCAAGAAATACATCGGCTAAGAGGTATAATAAGGGAGCTAGAAGGAAGAAAAGGGCAGGAAGCCCTTATTGGAGTAGCTAAAGCTCTTTAGAGGAAGGAGGCCAAGAAGAAGTACCTAGAGTAGAGGTCTCTGAGGTTCCCATAGCCATAAAATATTAGTACAAATTTACAGGGCTTAATTACATGAATAGGTACTTTTTATCACTCGTTCCCCATAATCATCTTGCTTCGAAGTATAGTCTACTTGAGTGTAGAATATTTTCTTCAGATTTTAGTCTTCCATGGTGTTGATGTTTATGAATTTTGTATAATTTTGTGTGCGTATCATAGCTTAAATACATTAAACAAGTCTGTTGTATCATACCAGATTTCTTGTTGAATAGGCTTGAAGACCATTTCATTATTATTAGTACAACTTTGCAAGGATTAATTCCATGAATATGTATTTTTTTATCACTCGTTCTGGTGTATTAAAAAAAATCAAAATCACTCAATTCCACTGTCTAAAATGTTACAAGACTCAACAGTGCCCAATAAACCCTTAATAATTTAGCCTTTCTTACAATGCATGTTCTTCAAAATTAGGTGTTTCCTTGACAAATTTCTCTTTTGGTACTAAAACAATCACTTCAACACGTTTTTGAAAATTTAGCCAGGTCATTTCACCCTTTTAAATGGATTAAAACAATCAAAATAGTAATTGACATACCTTATTGAAATATTGTCTTTAAGGCTTCTCAAGCAACTAGTCATTGGTACATTCAAAGTTAGAAAGGTCTATAAATGCCATGTATAATATAATTTCATTTACTTATACCCTTTATGATTATCTTGGTGGTTAGAATATTTCAAGGAATATTTATTTGTATATTTCCCCCATGTTCACCACTATAGCTATCGAATTGGGATTTCCTTGGGTTTTCTTAAATGAGTTCTATATTGTCACATTCTAGGAAAAATCTAGGAATTTCTGTTGTAGATCCTTAAAATTATCATAGAGATAGAGTTTAACGTCAAAGCACCACCTTACAGTTCTTGAATTCAAGTTTCACACCATCCTTTAGCTAATTTGACCTCTTACTTGGGTATCTCTGTCTTGTCTCAGACTCTTGACTGTGACTGTTAGTAGTAAAATACAACATAAGAAGTTATAAACCCTTAAATGATTCAATACATGTTTGTTTTGTGCTCAGAGCTTCCTCAAGAGTTTCTTCACTTATCTATCAATATCCCCTACTTGGAACTTAAATAAGCTTCTACAGGTCACTAGGGAGATTGTCAAGTTTCTCTTTCTCTGAGGATTGTCTCCCAAATTCTAAGCACCATGTTCAATTCAATTAAAGCCTCGTTACACTGTCTATTGAGATTCCACCATTAAATACTTTCATATCTCTTAGCAAATTCACTCTAGGATTTTAATGTGTACCTACTAGATTGTCAAGACTTTTCACATTTTATTTCTCACTTAAAGGTTTCCGAAGCTCATAATCATTAAATTCCTTCAATTTTGGCATGTCCAAGTCTTTCTTGAAGACCTTAATACTTGTATCACACTCAAACTCATTCAACACACTCATAGCTACAAACCCTACGTTATTTCATTCTTATAATAGATTGTGCATGACTGGTATGAATATCTTGCCTAGGAAATATTCTCAAAACTCAATCTTTTGGAACCACCTTTGTATTATCCTTCTAATGTTATCTTGCGGATTTGAGATTTTAACTCTCTATATAAATCAAGAAACAACAAATTCCTTTCAAACCCTAATGAGGGTTTCCACAATCACAGTCTGAGAATTTATCTTGCAAAGTTAATACCACTCCTTTTCATGTTTTGAAACTTCTCCCAAAGGTTAGACTGAACCTTCCTCACCTTCTTATCTTACTAGTCAGTCTTCAAATATAGTATAACTCAAAATTCTTTTAAATCTTCCTTACTCTATCTCTGGGTGTAGGGTACAATCAACATTTAGAGTTTCAACAAGAATTGATTACAACCTTACCCTTTTTAGGGTCTCCTGATATTTTTTATGACCTTAAAATACTTCCTTAAGTCCTACTCCTTCATGAGAGTTAAAATTATTTGTTTATAGTATCAATATTGCTTACACCAAACTGTAACACCATCTTGCTCCCAATTTCTTCACCATCAAGCATTCAAACAAGAAACAAAGATAATCATACAACCTATTGTACAAAACATGTGAGTTCTTACCAGAATAAATCAATTCCTAAACCATAAGAATACATAAGGATCAAAACACAAGTTTTTAAAATGTCATCTCAAGATCTCATACTTATCAAGTTGTCAATAACAATGATTTCCTTCCAAATTTTGGAGCTCAAATTCTATTTTCCATCAATGACCACTCAATTGATGGTGAAAATAGTTACATGAAGGGTTTATATAGACTTAACAAGGCTTCATAACTGAATTTTCCTCTTAATCACCTTGTATATTACATGTTTTTACATTTAGCATGACATCCTGAGACTCATCTAATCCAAGGACATTAAAATTTAGATATTATACCACAAATATGAATTTATCAAGCCACCTTTACTTTAATAGATCTTTTCACAAACATACACAATCTTGAATTCTCCAAGACAACACTCACAATCCAATTACAAGCCAAAAAATTACCTTCAACATTCAAATTGGCTTTTGGAGGGAATTGGCCTAATTTGAGTTTTTGAAGAAATTAACACACTCACACAACTTTAAATGACCCTTAATGGCTTATATCATCTATCAACCTACTAGAACAACCCAAAAATTGATGACACCATCAAATATAAAAATTGAGATTTGATCCTCCTGCATCATGTTACTTATAATTTTTTTGCTTCGAATCATAGTCTACTTGCTTTGGAGTGTAGACTATTTTCTTTGGAGTGTAGTCTTATATGGTGTTGATTTTTATGAAGTTTTCATAATTTTGTGTGTGTATCATAACTTAAATGTATTGAACAAGTTTGTTGTATCATACCAGATTTCTTATTGAATAGGCCTGAAGACCATGTCATCATTATTAGTATAACTTTGCAGGGCTTAATTCCATGAATAGGTATTTTTTATCACGTGTTCCCTATAATATTCTTGCTTCAAAGTATAGTCTACTTGCTTTTGAGTGTATACTATTTGCTTTGAAGTGTAGTCTTCCATGGTGTTGATGTTTATGAAGTCTTACAAATTTTGTGTGTGTATCATAGCTTGAATGCATTGAATAATTTGGTTGTATCATACCAGATTTCTTGTTGAATAGACTTGAAGACCATGTCATCATTATTAGTATGAATTTACAAGGCTTAATTCCATGAATAGGTATTTCTTATCATGCATTCCCTATAATCTTGCTTCGAAGTATAGTCTACTTGCTTTAGAGTGTAGACTAATTGCTTTGGAGTGTAACATTCCATGGTTTTGATGTTTATGAAGTTTTCATAATTTTGTGTGTGTATCATAGCTTGAATGCATTGAAAAAGTATGCTATATCATACCGGATTTCTTGTTGAATAGGCTTGAATACCATGTCATCATTATTAGTATAACATTATTGGGCTTAATTCCATGCATAGGTATTTTTTATCACGCATTCCCTACAATATTCTTGCTTCGAAGTATATTCTACTTGCTTCATAGTGTATACTATTTTCTTTGAAGTGTAACATTCCATGGTGTTGATGTTTATGAATTTTTCATAATTTTGTGTGTGTAGTATAGCTTCAATGCATTGAACAAGGTCGTTATAAAAGTGTACACAATTTATTAGATAAAAATTAAAGGAAAAATATGAGTGAGGATTATATATGAGAAATATTCAAAGTGCTATGTGCAAATTTTTATTGTTACAAACACCATCAGTGTTGCTATAGACAAAGAAACTATCACGATATGGAGTGGCAGGTTCAGTGAGATGCTACAAGTAACTTTTTTTGATCTCACAAGCATTCTTTTAGTTGCTACAGGTAATTCATTGGTCCCCAAAACCATCTGTATCGCTGCTCTGAGAAACTTCTCAGTTGCTATGGGAAACTTTGATTGCTAAGTTGGCCCTTTTAAAATTTATAGGCATTTTTAAAATTAAAGTAAAAAATAAAAAAGGTACAGACATATCCATTAATTTTTTATTTTGTTTTTAGTTAAATCAGGTTGAAGGGGCATGTACCCTTTACAGTTTGAGAGCCAAAGAACCTTAGATAGTGACCTTACAAACCAAAATACAAACATACATAAAAGACTGGAGAAACAAGACAAAATCCAGTCACAAGGTCAAACCAGCAAACTTACAAGAAGTATATACAAAAATACTTGCCAACTAAAATAGGATGAGCTGAAAAAACATACTAGCTTCGACTAACAGGGGTTTTTAGTCCTCATAATCAAAATAAACTGAGATTACCATCTCTGCACAGCCTATTACAATATTACAATATTACAGAAATGTACCACTTCTGGGTTACAATATTACAAGGCTACAATACTACAAAAAAAGTAACGCTTTTTGGTTACAATATTACAAGGCTAGAATATTACAAAAATGTACCACTTATAGATTACAATATTACAAATTACAAGGCTAAAATATTATTAAAATGTACCACACAGTCCAAGATTACAAACAATCATGTAAAAACTCAGATTCTTCCTCAGATACTTCTTGAAAACCTTCACACATTAGGACACCATCCGGAAAGAATGAGAGCATTTAGTTACATTTTGGCCATTTATAATATTTTCATCCAACTCTAACTGAATGTGGCACATTAGACCACTTGTTTCAAAGTTTTGATTATTTGCTTCGGAGTTTGGACTATTTACTTCATAATGTAGTGACAACAATGTTTTTTTAAAGCTTCAAGAATTTTACACACCCCTCCATTGTATAAGATGCAAAACAAAAAAAAACATATACCACCATTATCAAATATAAGATCACAAAATATATGCATAATACAATAAAATCAAAATGTGTAAAACTTAGAATGCACATAATACAACATTTAGCATTATTTTTCTTAACCATGATGAAGCACCATAAAACATAATTTTTCATAATCAGACTAAAGCAAGACTGTGTAATCCACATAATAGTAAAAACCCTATAATAAACATTGTTTTTCATAAACATAGAAATACCTCCAAGATGCATTTGATGTTCTAAAAGAGAGCCGACGATGTGGAACTTGAATTTCAGTCAAGGGGGTTGTCCCTGTGATTCATGAAACACAAATTTAAGTGTTTTGAATTCCAATGAATACTTCTTGTAATCACATTACATTCATTCTCACCCAAACTGTGTGCTATAGCCTCACAACTTTCTCTGATTGTTATACCAAACCGTTTCTATTTTTGCTTGAGTAGTTTCCTTCCACAAGTTGTGTCAGGAAATGTATACCTCTCGTAATCTTGAGCATCAATATTTAAATCCTCCACCATGATCTCCTTTTTCTTCCTCTTTCAAGGTTTCTTTCTTCCACTGAACCATGGCCGCAAATGGGTGTTAGAAGTCTCATTTGCACTACAATCTGGAATGAAATCAAATGGAAACGAGCTAGAGTCATGTAAAAGCTTCTGAAATTGTTGCACAGTCTCCGAAAGTAAAAAATTGTTCATCACTATCTGGCACCACATCCAACAATGATTTCAAAACTCTTTAGATTGACAGAGCACTTGCAATGCATTTCCATATTTTCTAGCATGTTGCTCAGGACTAAGGAATTGTGTTTCCTATTGAATTCCTTCATCACCCTCAACTGTCATAAAAAAGAAAATTGATTTAGTAATTGATAAATTGTTGATATATCAAACACTATTCATTCATAATAAATTATGAATTGTCAATGAAAATGTGGGGCTGCTCTGATGGATCTTCTTCAGGTGCAATTAATTCAATTGTTTCTGCAACATGAACAACATGGTCATCTATAATGATAACAATACTTTTAGAGGATGCACAATGAATTGTTATGAGGATAAAAATGTTACGAAATAGTTGAAATAATGAAATGAAAACATACACCATAACCACAGAAATTTGGATCCCTAGTAGGTGCACTACCCTCGTGTGTCCTCTCAAGTTGCAACACCTTCAAAAAATGTTTGTAGGTGTTGCCTCTGGTATCCTAAGGAAAATCGCAAACATAAAAAATTTGGGCTGAATCTCTGAATGAAATACCATTGGTCCTTGGATGTTTGACTTCTAGCCACGTAAGACCCATAAATGATATGGTTTGCACAACAATCATTGTCTGGTATTTCTCTAGTCCTCTCAATGGTCGCTAAAATTTCCTTCCCCTTCTTGTAATTTATCAAGAAACCTAATACTTTCAACTTCATCTTGTGTTTGTAATGGGGTTCAACTCGAAACATCAATGTGTACAAAAACCAATCCATTCTCCTTGTGCATTTCTTTCTTCGATCACACAAGTATCGGATATTCAACAAAACAATGGTAAGATTCTATGGATGCATTTGTATCTTGATTTACATGGGTGAAGTTGCAGAAATTCTTTGACCACATAGTTGCACGCGGAAATGAAAAAACCATTAGAAATGACTTAAAAATTATTAACTCTACAAATAGCTATGTAGTTAGCGCTTACCAATATGTCTGTCTTGCATCCACATCTTTCTAAAATACTCCATAAAGGTAGTATCCTCTTTGAAATCCTCCATGAATTTGTCGATGAGGAAAAAGGTCATGTGCTCATTGTCATCTATGTCACACATGATGTTGTCTATTCTATGGAACATAACCATCCCCACCTCCTTCTTCGTATATCTATAAATAAAATTGTCGCATGATAATAAGTAATGTAGAACAAAAAAAAATAACCCAAGCCTGTAAACATTGTATTACAAAATGAAGAAAAAAACCTATAAATATTCTTTAGCCAAGCCTTGCGAATATGCCATATGCATAACAAGACACGACAATCAAATACATCCCTGAGAAACAAATAACATCATTATGGATGTGAATTATGTGTATTAAATTTATAGAAAACCCTATTAGTAAATTTATACTTTATAGATTTTATTTCATAACCCCCATCATCTGTAATGAATGCGTTGACATGCCAATCCATCCTTTTCCTTTTCCCCCTCATGTAGACTTCAACAAGCCATGCATATATGTCGTCCAATTTATTACGGAATGAAATTTCCTATGCAACAAGAACCCCATCCTCTTTCTCTTCAAAAATAAGAAGCATGTACAATTGGTACTAATGTAAATGTGTACACGAAATTATTGTTAATATGAGAATGAATTCAACAAATATATCCAAATATCAATTGTGCATGGAAATGAGACAACAATTTCCTTACCCCATATTTATTAGTTGAGAATGTGGAATACATTGCACTGATGGAGTTGTGGGAATGATGAACCATCATTTCAAGCATCCACGTTGTTTAAAGGCCCATAATGAAAGGCATGTCAGTCTCGCATGGCCTCTAATAATAAAAAAATGCATCCCTTTATGCGACATGCCACAAGTTGATACTAGTGTTGTTGTGTTGGTGATTTTGGGATCTAATGCTCTTCACCCTCCTCCATGTTTTCAACACATTTTTACTAGTTAAGCACTCATCCCATTTGTTAACAATCCTTGCCAACTCCGGATCCGTGTAATGTCTTTCAATAATGGTGTCAACAGATATACCAGAAATCAAAAGAGATCTAATGTATTGCTTACATTCAACTGATAAATTCAAAGTAAAACCACTTAATGGATCCAAGCTTGTGCCCTTTACACCATGGAAAAACTCATCGTTTTTATCAACGTGATACCTATCATTGTATATGATGTGTGTCACGTCTGGTGTACCAAACATAACCCTCACATTGAAATGGCACTAGCATCCACTTTTTTCTGAAACCTCCTAATTATTTCACCAGGAGGTGGTTTGTTCCTATTTTCGTCAAGGCCATAAGCACACCGGTAGCTAAAACAAAAGTAAATGCATACTGATATCAGGTACAGAATGTGAAAAATACGACACTAACATATGTGAACACTATTCCTAAACACGACCAAATGTGAAGTTAATATAAACAAACCTGCAATATACATAATGGTAGCTTGTGGTAGTTTTCCTTCCTCCATAAGAGGACATCTCCTTTTGTGCTTGCATTTGAATGTCATCGCGGAGCTATCGAGAAGGCATTCCCCTTTAATAAAGGCATCAAGCTATGCTAGTGGGATTACCGCACAAAGATCGTTAGGACCATTATCTTCCCCAATTGGTGTCCATTCAAGATCATCTTGAGAAAAATGTGATTTCCCATTTCCCACATCCTAAACATCTAGGGAAATAAATTATTCATACTTTTTCATTCGTGGAATCCTAAACAAAAAATAATATAAACAAATTGTTAATTATAAGCATGTTATTTACACAATATCAGTATATGAAATGATATTACATTAATATGTTATTTTTATAAACAAACGCCACTGTAAATATGACACAAGTCATAAAAATATCTAAAAACCTGGCCACAAAACTATTTTAGCCTACTTTGTGAAAGCTATAGGGAAACTTCCTTCAGTTGCTAACCAGGAAAACTTCTTCAGTTGTTAGATGAAACTTATTTGGTTTTTACAAGAATATTCTAAAGTGATACGGCATATTCAAATTACTATGGGAAAAAATTTTGTTGCATGCACCCTCAATTCTGTTGTAAACAAAGAAACAACCGTGATATGAAAATTAAGGAGTCTTTTGTTAAATGATCATGAGAGGTGATGCTAAGAGAATGAAAGAAAAGTGACGAGGATTAGGATTAATTACAATGAGATGAAAGATAACTCAGGTTGACGTGAGAAAATTCTTAAAGAGGAGGAACTTGGAGTTAAAAAGAAACTACTTGCTGCAAGGAATGGACAAGAAACCTAGAAGGTCAAGATTTGGGAAAAAATCAACAAGTTCAAGAAATCACAAGTATAAGACTTGATAAAGTCTTGAACATGTTGTACATAAGGATTTAAAGGTGTAACAGAGTTGAAGTAGTGAAAATGAACAAGTGTTTTTTAAGCCCTTGGAGAGATGCGCTAAGAGATTTATAGGTAACCTAAGAATAGCAAGTTGGAAAAACTCGTGTATGGACTCGTAGGATTTGGTTATTTGAATTAATGAATTGTGAAGGTCTAATGAATCACCGTTAGTTATCTTGTAAAAATAACATGAAATCCATGCGGTGGGAAAGGGTCAGAAAATTAGAACATTCTATGCATAGGAATATGTAATAGTTTGACTGAAACTTAAGAAGTATGATCATATTAATCTGACTACTTAAAGTGAATGATGACTTGATGAGATTTATAAGCTCTGTCTAGGAATGAAACTAATGTTGTAGTATCTCAAGACTTGAAGGTTATGGTTAAAAATAAGGAGTGTGATTAAAAGCACTCTATCCAGACTGAGGACAACTAAACACAATGTTCTTAGTTGAGAACGATGTATTGGATAAAAATGATTGTTTAAAAAACCCTTACAAAGTTATGCACTAAAAGATTAGCAAGAACTTGAAAGGTCATACTTGTGCTCCGAGTGTCCGTTTAAGTACGTTTTTTAAAAACCACTTGTTTCATGAGATGAATTGCACCAATCAACTAGCCCTGTCCAGTTGATCACATTATCACACATTTTTGGGCCCTAAATCTGCCATATTGAAAGGCCAAAAATTAGATCTAGTTGTATTTTTCGGTTATTTCCTATTTTAGAGCATAGTTAATTTTGTCTCTTGCATGTAAATTAGGTTAAAAGTTGGAAATCTCTAATTTTAGCTTTTGTAAGAAGGATGCATGGAAATTTTTTTGCCCATATAATTAAGCATTGCAAAACTTACTAAGAATAGCAAGTGCTATTAAACTACTAAAAATAGTTAAATTTCACCATCTCGAGTAGATTTAGTCAAAGTTAGTTAGAGTTGTTGGGAAAAACTCAGTTGTAATATGACACAAGTCATAAAAATGATCTAAAAACCTGCCACAGAAACTATTTCTAGCCTACTTTGTGAAATGCTATAGGAAACTTCTTCAGTTGCTACAGGAAACTTCTTCAGTTGTTATGGGAAACTTATTTGGTTTTTACAAGAATATTCAAAGTGATACGGGCATATTCAAATTACTATGGGAAAAAATTTTGTTGCATGCACCCTCAATTCTGTTGTAAACAAAGAAACAACCGTGATATGAAAATTAAGGGAGTTTCTTTTGTTAAATGATCATGAGGTGATGGCTAAGAGAATGAGAAAAGTGAGAGGATTAGGATAATTACAATGAGATGAAAAGATAACTCAGGTGGTGAGAAAATTCTTAAAGAGGAGGAACTTGGAGTTAAAGAACTACTTGTGCAAGAATGAACAAGAACCTAGAAGGTCAAGATTGGGAAAAAATCAACAAGTTCAAGAAATCACAAGTATAATGACTTGATAAAGTCTTGAACATGTTGTACATAAGGGATTTAAGGTGTAACAGAGGTTGAAGGTAGTGAAAATGAACAAAGTGTTTTTTAGCCCTTGAAATCCTAAGAAGTTATAGGTAACCTAAGAAGTAGCAAGTTGGAAAAACTGTGTATGACTCTATGGATTTGGTATTTGAATTAAGTGATTGTGAAGTGTCTAATGAATCACCGTTAGGTATCTTGTAAAATAAACATGTAAGTTCCATGCGGTGGGGAAAGGGTTCAGAAAATTAGAACATTCTATGCATATGGAATTATGTAATAGTTTGAAACTAAGAAGTATGATCATATAATCTTACTACTTAAGTGAATGATGATTGATGAGATTTATAAGCTCTGTCTAGGAATGAAACTAATGTTGTAGTATGTCAAGACTTGAAGGTATGGTTTTAAAATAAGGAGTGTGATTAAAAGGCACTCTATCCAGGACTGAGACAACTAAACACAATGTTCTTAGTTTGAGAACGATGTATTGGATAAAGAATGATTGTTTAAAAACCCTTACAAGTTGATGCACTAAAATTAGCAAGAACTTGAAAAGGTCATAACTTGTGCTCCGAGTGTCCGTTTAAGTACGTTTTTTAAACCACTTGTTTCAATGAGATGAATGCACCAATCAACTAGCCCTGCCAGTTGGATCACATTTCAGCACATTTTTGGGCCTGAAATCTGCCATATGAAGGCCAAAAATTAGGATCTAAGTTGTAGTTCGGTTATTTCCTATTTTAGAGCATTAGTTAATTTTAGTCTCTTGCATGTAAATTAGGTTAAAAGTTGGAAATTCCTCTAATTTAGGCTTGTAGAAGATGCATGGAAATTTTTTTGCCCATATGAATAAGCATGCAAACTTACTAAGAATAGCAAGTTCTAGTAAACTACTAAAAATAGTAAATTTCACCATCTCGAGTAGATTTAGTCAAAGTTAGTTAGAGTTTGTTGGGAAACTCGAGTTGGGTGTTGTTTTTATATTTATGAAACATTGTAATCCATGATTGAATAATGAAGAAGGAGATCTATTTTCTTTTGAGTTCAAATTATTTGCAGTATATTGAGTGTGTTCAGAATTTGGTTACATTATCACTCTTAGGAGTAATCAATTTTTTTTATCTCCCTATTCTTGTCAAGTAACATGCATGCAAGAGCTCGGGGTTAAGAAATTCTACTAAATTTGAGTACACTAAATTTTGGTGACAAGATAAATTGAGATAAGAAACTGTAACAACCTTAGAAGCTTAAAATAATATGGTGGGAAGAAGAGTTTAATGTATTTTCAGTTGTCAACAAGTTCGAGGACCGTGAATATCTAAGAATTAGACTTAAAAGTTGAAACTGGTAGAAACAAGTTGATTACACATAGCTAATAATCTCATAAGTAGTTTAGTGAAGGTGATAACCATCTTCCACTTGATGGACTCTGTGGAACTGTGTGTTAGGAAATAAGGGATAAAATATGCGGAATAATCCCTCACAAAATTGCAATAGTAGAAACTAATATGTAGAAAATATTACATATCTCAAATAAAAGTGCAGAATAAAATAACACAACACAAAGAAACAATATTTAATGTGGTTCACCTAATTTGGGCTACGTCCACCAAGAATCACTTGCTCATATTTTATTAGAAGCCACCGCTCTCTCAATACAATAGCCATATCTGTTTGGAGCTATGCTCAACAAACTCTACAGAATTCACACCTGAATTCAAAACACATCTGTAATGTTACATTGTATCTACCATATGCATAAAACCATATAAGTATACAACTGCTTAAGCAATTTTACAAAATTATGGGTATCAAAACCATGGGCCAAAACCATCCCATAAACCTATACGTTAAAATCCCTCCCATATGAGAAAAGTACGTTTCCCGATATATTGGGCACGTTTTAAGGCCAAAAAAAAATCTCGAGGGCTACGCCTTCGAACCCCGGTGAGACAACTATGTAAAGTGTACAGTACTCTTAATGTATAGTCTTCAACACTTTCTCACATGAAAACAGGCTCCACAACCTAACAATCTCCCACTTGGAGACTAGTTTTCCTCTGAGCAAGCTTCTCAACCCTTCACTAGTTTCCGTGAAGACCAACCAAAGTTGAACACAGCTTCATTTTTTCCCTTGTCACCACCTTGGTCATCATGTCTGTAAGATTCTGACTGGTATGAATCTTCTCCAGCTTCAACTTCTCTTCCTCCAAAGTTGTCCTGATGAAATGGTACCTTAACTGTATATGCTTCATCCTAGAGTAGAAAGCATATTTCTTAGCTAGGTGTATAGCACTCTGACTATCACTATGCAACTTTCCTTCCTCTTGCTTATGCCCCAACTCCTTAAGAAATTGCTATAGAAAAATTGTTTCTTTGCTTACCTTTGTGGCAGCAACATACTTAGCCTCTGTGGTTGACAAAGCCACCAGCTTTTGTAGCCGTGAAATCTAGCTCACTGTTGTCCCACCTACTGTGTAAACATAACCTGTTGTGCTCCTCCTGCTATCTACATCTCCATCCATATCAAAATCTACATAACCACACAAAGTGGTGTCTGATCCACTGTAGCACAGAACTGTCCCCATGGTCCCTCTCAAATACTGAAGGATCCAATTACTTCCTGTCAGTGATCTCTACCTGGATCACTCATAAATCTACTAACCGCTCCCACTACATGGGAAATATCAGGCCTGGTGCACACCATGGCATACATCAAACTACCAACCACTGATGAGTAAGGTACCTTGGACATCTAGTTTCTCTCATGCTCTGTCTTAGGACACTGCTCCTTTGATAACTTGAAATGGCTTGCCAAAGGAGTCCCAACCAGTTTAGCATCTTGCATATTAAACCGCTCCAAGACTTTCTTAATGTACTCTTCCTAATATAAAATCAACTTTTGTTCCACCCTATCCCGAGATATCCTCATAAAAGCCATGGATTTGGGGTAAGAATCTCTAAAGAAACCCCAAAGGATTTTAGCAAGCTGATCAATGGACCATCTGATAAGAAATGAGCAAGGTTTTCTTCTTTGCATACATTAATTTGAAGTAAACAAGCAAACTAAGCAAATGAAACTAACCTCTATTCTTTGAAAGCTTGAAATAATGAACCTAAGAGGATCTAAGCATTCAGTTATGTGTTTAAGAGAAAGAGATCTCCCCATTAATGGCTTCAAGGCCAATGGATCTTCCCTTTTACTCCATATTGGTGCTATAAAATACAAAAGCAAATGCTACTAGCTCAATGGAAGAAAATGAAATACAATCTAAAGCCTAAACAAAATACTATAATCTGTGCTAGGAAGAAGAGAGAATTCTTAGGAAATGAGGGAGGGGGTATAGCCCTATTTATAGTTTTCTATTTGGGAAAATGGGAGATTTGGGTGCATGTGGGACAAATGCTAAAGTCCAAAAAGCACTTTTAGCAAGTCTAAGTGAGGTTTGACTATGTTTAGGGTAATTAACCTAGGTTAGACTAATTAATCTCATTTAGAGAGTAATTAGGGTTCTGGAAGGGTTTCTGAAGGGCTTAATCAATCCAACGAAGTGGATTGATATTCCAGGGAGCTAATAGAAGCAAACTAGAAGGGAATAAGAAGCTAATGTAGTTAGAACGAGGCTATGACAGCCTATTTAAGTGGTTTATAAGAGGAAATACGACCAAAAGGATGTCGTGAGAAGGGAGTTAGATAGGTCTAACTGGTGGTGTGCCATCAATTTGCAAAGGGAAGAATAGGGAGTGCAATATTAGGAATAATAGTGCATTGATCAAACTACAGGTGTCTACATTTGCCCCTCTTTGGGGTGACATGTAAGCTACGTCACTTCAAAGAAAGTAGACAAACACAAACGAGTAGAAATTTTTTGAAGGGGTAGAAGAAAAATTAATAGGATGAAGGATGAAGGATGCCCCCTCGAGTGTCGATGGGGTGATGAAGAAACTTGATCGGCGATCGAAAAAGAAAACAACAGAAAGAAAAGTGTATAGAGAAGATGAGAAACAAGAAGAAAGAGGGATATTGAGCTATCCACAAATCAATTGCTATCAATATATAATCATCATAATGCTTAGGATCCTCCTCATCGGTCCTTATTAAAATGTGAGCATGCGACGGAAGTGTAAAATGACATGAAAAACAAGATACAAACAACCGTCTTGTGCTAAAAATGACCAACTCCATGCAACATACACGAATGCAATGCAATACGAGAAATAAACAATATCACCTAACAGGGAAATAAGTACAATCACACACACTTAAACCAACAACATTCAAGATAGTTGCACAAATATTTTGTTATCAAGATGTAGTCCCAAATGTTCTGATAAATGACAAGGGTGAAGAATGATGCCCCAAGCAAGGTGTATTATGCAAGGGGAAAGACAGAGGACACTTGGGTCCCATGAAAAAGCAATGTGCATGACAAAAATAGTACCAGGCAACTGATAGTGCCCCAGAGTACAGACGAAGTAAGCAACATAGCTTGTGTAGGTGATTGAAGATTTTGGTGATGCATGAGTCATTGTTTCAAACTATTTGAAAATGTCAGCAAGATCTGGGATGAGTGCCATGAAATAGACACAGATTTTAGCTGTAGATGAATGGTTTAACCAATTTTGAGCCAAGTATTTCAAAGTATTTTTTTCATTTTTTTGATTTTTTGATTGTTTTTGATTTTTTTTTTTGAATTTTTTGATCGATCAGAAGAATTTCAAAAGATCAAAGATCTTCTAAAAGTATGTGCAAGGGCGATAGTGGGAAGGCAAGGCTTGTCAGAAAGCCAGAATATATTCCCACAAGAAGAAAAATGGGTCGAGAATAATTTATTTAAAATAAATTAATAAATAATTATCACGGTGGGGGAAAAATAAATGAAAAAGAGAGGAAAAGGCAGGAAAAAGGTGCCATAAACTATTTCAGTGCGACGGAGAAGTAACCTGCAGGGTGGCACGAAGTGCCCCAGCGTGTGAAATTAGTAAAAATAATTATTTTAATACAAAAATAATTATCACAGTGGATAGAAGAAGGTCTAGAATGATCACGGCGGAGAAAACATGCCCCAGGGGCATCGCGATGGGTTAATATACCCACCCGGGGTCGGTAAAACAATCACGACCAATTCATTTCTACCAGAGCTCTTGCAAATTTTTACCGCGAGCGAGAGTGACAGCCCTGGAGTGAGATGGCGAGAATACTGAGGAGGACGAGACACATGGATCACATCTGAGAGTTCATGCAGGACCCAATGGATGGACCTTATGTGAGTGGCCTATCCCTCCTAGTCAATTTATGTATTTATTGCATTTTTTAGGGCTTTTCTAGGGTAGGTAGGACCAAATTTGACACATGCGCGTGGGCGTATGTGTCAGTTTGACGGGTACATGCACGCGTATGCGTCAAAACAAATAGGGATGCATACGCGTAACCGTTGATAGTGGGTACACACATGCGCACCCATCAGGAGGGAAAGTTAATGCGTGCGTTGAACCATGGGCATAGGCGTTAGAGGGACATGTATGCACTGATCGAGGGACATGACAGACACACGCATGTGCATGCGTTATAGCATGCACGTAGACATCACATTGGGCATGTATGTGCTCTGTGTGGCTGGCGGCGAATGGAGAAAAGGTGGAGGGGGCACGTACACGTCGGTAGGGGTGCATATGCACTAAAAAAGGGCTCGCATGCGTTAAAAGAGGTGCACATGCGCTAGAAAGAAGGCGTAAACAAACATCGGCTAGCAAAATAGCCAAGTATAGAAGAATTTAGACTAGATTAGATTAGAAGAAAGGAATAATTAGTAAGTTAGATGATTCAAAGAAGCATTTTTCCTTAGAAAAATAGATAGAAATAGGTAAGTGCCTAACACTTGTGTTGATTTTTGCAGCGTATATTACCCGTTCTCCAGACTCATGAGCATTATGGGCGATTAGCAGTGATAGAGGCTCAGTTTGAAGATGACGATAGAGAGACCCTAGAGAGCCTCCTATATGTGATGGGATTGACTCATGTGGTTGAGATGCCATAGATTACATTGGATCATGGCCTCTTGACAGCCATAGCAGAGTGATGGCATAGTGAGAGTCAGTGCTTTCACCTCCTGACCAGGGAGATTACTATTACATTGGAGGACGTATGGCACATTATGCGGGTCCCAATTCAGGGGCAACTTATCGAGACTATGAGCCGCTGGACCGACATTCAACGATATATTGTAGAGTTGTTTGGCATCCCTATGATACCATGGCATGGGATGTCTATCAGATTATCATGATGCATTGATGATCCAGAGCTAGACCGAGTAGTGGTCTACATGATGGCCTTTGTCAGTGGAGTCTTGCTCCCTGACAAGACTGGTGCTTCATTTCCACTCGGCCTCCTTGGAGTGATACGCGGTTTGGTAGAGGGAGAGACCTACTACTGGGGTCAGTGTATTTTAGCACATCTATACTGGGACCTTCACTTGATTACCTACTACCGTCAGAAGATGGTAGGACCAGCTCGCTTGCTACAGATTTGGGTGTGGGACCATATTTCCATTGGTCACCCCTTAGGTGTTTTGAGAGTTCAGGCTCCCGAGGAGCCTTCTACGATGGGCTGGGTCCCGGCAGGGGACGATGTGTGGCCATACATGGGGGATTACATATCACTATCGGCGTGAGTTAGATGAGCTATGATAGATTTCCATGGTTTGGAGGCCCTATAGACACTTCCAGTGGCCCAGAGGATGGTTTAGAGCTCAACACTGCCATGGTAGAGCACTTTATCTTAGGCAGCCACAGCTACATGAGAGAGCTATATAGAGTAGATCGATGTCAGAGGCAGTTTGGAATTACCCAGGATGTTCCTGGGCCAGATAGATGGTATGCTCACAGGGCCTGAGAGCATTTTGATATGGGTCCATAGATTGCCCATGATAGAGCACTGGCCAGTTTTCGACAGGTGGTACCTACTATGTGGGTGCCACTGAGACAGATTAGAGATCCAGGCACTACACCTGAGTATGGGCCATGGTACCATGGTGTGCTTCCACGCTGTTCGACTATTTCCAGGGTGACGTATAACGCCAACGTGAGAGCCCCTCCATTGGGGCCTCCTAGTGGTGATGAGGGTGGAGCTATTGGTGGTGCTGATAGTGATGACGATGATGATGATGATGATGGTGGGCCTGATGCACATAGGTATGTCAGGGGTAGAGGACAGGGTCCAACATTGCAGCAGCCTCAGAGACAGGGCCCCAGGCCTAGGCCGAGACAGGTTTACAGGGTAGTTGATATAGAGTTTCCCCCAGTAGGCATTCCAGTGGGGATTTACACCCCTCTCCAGTAGATACTTCCAGAGCAGGGCCCACCACCTGATGCTCCAGAGGGTGGTGGTGGATAGTTGGCTATCCTCTAGCAGCAGTTACAGGTAGTGATCATTGTGCAGTTAGAGGTGGTTGGAGAGAGAGATGCCAGGGACATAGGTACAGGCCCTCACAGTAGAGTGAGATCAGGCACATGCTCAGGTGTAGATTTTGACAGCTGAGAGAGATCAAGCTAGAGCACAGGCCACCCAGGGCAGTGATAGTACTCTATGGCAGAGTCAGATTCATGAGATGGCCACACAGGGGGCTCAGATATTGAGCCTTTTACACCAGTCCCAGACTCAGGTGCAGATGGTTGTTGCTCAGAGGGACCATGCCCAGGCACAGTCATAGGGCTATATTATACAGAGGGATCAGGCACGAGCCCAGGTGTGAGTTATCACTGTAGATAGGGATCGAGAGGTTACTGCCTCTAGACATACTCATGCTTATATAGGCAGGGTGACAGGTGAGCGTGATGCTGCCCTTTGGGCAGCCCTCATCTCTGGAGATAAGGATTTGATACGGGATGCTATGAGATCTAGTGGCGAGGCCTTGTATTATAGGATTGCCTACTTCAGGGCAGTCTCTATAGAGTAGCGAGTGGTATCATTCCAGTAGTTAGATGCAAGTGCGACAAGCTCCAGGTCACGGAGATCATGCCATTCAGTTAGATCAGTTAGGCAGCCCATACCAGGGTAGCCGGCTGGACAACAACCATCCAGACAGTAGGGTGGTACCCCTGGTGCAGGTCCATCACAACCACCACTCTTTCGTCGACCAGGTCATGGACCCGGGAGCCCCGGTGAGGGTGAGAGCTGTGGTTGAGCTCTTTTACTTCTCTTTTTATACAGATGTATTGTATACATGCCTCTTATGAAGGCCGATTTTGATGTATAGTTATATGTACCATTGTTTTGATGATGCCTCTTGATGAAGGCTCGATTATTTTTTATGCATGCCCCTTTTAGATGGCATATTATATCGATGATGTATATTTTGAGCACTGACCTAGACAGTTATACATGTATATATGGACATTTTGATATACCATACTGTGATTGATTTATGATGTACGATTTCTCTTTCCTTTATGTATGTGACATACCTTAGATTTAGAGATGTGTATGTTTCATGTTTTCATATTGATCATGTATCTGCAGATAACACCACATGTTTTTAGATTTATGAGATATTTCTAAGTTTTTATTCTAGCACTTGGGATGATACTAGATGATATTGGTGTGGGGGGGATAGATTTGTGATTATGCGCAACCCCTCTTGCCCCCATTGATGATACGATATGTGATGATTAGCTTAACATACATGCATGATGTAATACTTAGCATTTTTGTATATATATGATGTAGTGAATGATGTTAGAAATGTGATGAAATGATAGATGATAGATGTGATAACAAACAACTGTGCAAAACACACAAGAAAAGTTAACAAAACTAAACAAATATACACATACTAACAACACAACAAAATACGGCTAAACAAACACATGCAAATGCTAATAAGAGATTAAAAAAATGGTATCTAATCTAAGCAAGTAAAATGAATTTTAATAGATGCATATATAAAAACAAAGAATCCTATAACAACAACTTTTTCACAAGTATGAGAATTCCTAAATGAATGCAATTCCATACATAATCAAATCAGACAAAATACAATATAATGTAAGAAAATGAACCTATTCAAAGAACAAAAAAATCAACAGACTAAGCACATCAAAACTATACAAACCAACAACTAAAAGTAATTAAAGCATTACCTTGTTTTTGCGGGACAACATTGATATATTTTCTAATGTTTTTGGGTTTATCTAAAAAGATAAGTTTTCACAGCTACGGTCTTCATTGTTGTCTAGGTTTCCCTAAGATAATGTTGTGAAACGAAAGTAGCTTTATCCCTGAAAAGGGAAATTTTCTAGATGTTTAGTTTTTTGTGTATCTTTTTCCATGAATGTTTTTGTATTTTCCAAGGTCATGTTCTGAAAGCAATGTACAAGAACAAAGAAGCGTGGATGCCCCCAGCGTGATGTGGGAATATACAAAAGGCAGAATGCCACACATGTATGTATGAGAAGGTGACAATGGTGCAGGTAGGCTCAACATTAGATGGGAGTATACAAAGGTAATGTCCTTCATGCAAATATAAGAGCAAATAAACCAGATAACGGTATGGCAAAGGTAGCTCTAGTAGGGTTCCTAGACTTTAGCAAAGGAAGTCATATCCAAAAAGTAGTAATGATTACCCGTCCTACCGTAAGAGTAACTTGCGTCTGGTGAATCTTCCTTGAGTGCCAAAAACCAGTTTTCACTCAAAGACCTACCCAATCTGCCACAATTGCGTGGTTTTCACATGAGGACGACCTATTTTTTCTTTACTATTTTCTCATTTTTCCATTTTTTTCTTTTTTTTCTTTGTTTTTCCAATTTTTAGTTCTTATCTGATATTCTCGTCATGCCTAAGCATAGAACCACTTGAGGTGCATGGTGTTCATAGGTTCTGGAAGCTCTTCACCATCTGAATATGCAAGTTTGTAGGCTCCTGATCCATATTTTGCAATCACTACATAAGGACCTAACCAGTTAGCCTCAAACTTTCCTTTCTTTTCTCTGTCTTTGAAGGTGTTCTTCTGATTTTCTTTGAGAACTAGATCTCCTACATCAAATTCCCGATGAATGATGCATTTGTTGTATCCTCTAGACACTCTGTTCTGATAAACTTTTAGGTGATTGAGTGCTCTAATACGCTTTTCATCTAATAGCTCTAACTCTGCTAAGCGAGCAACTTTGTAGTCCTCGTCTTTATCAAGATAGTCTCTGAGAGATATTCTTAGGGAAGGAAGCTCCACTTCTAAAGGTATGATGGCTTCAGTGCCATAGACAAGTGAATATGGGGTCACACTAGTAGGAGTGCGGATGGAGGTACGATAGGCCCAGAGGGCGGGATGTATCTGTAGATGCCAATTACGGTCGGTTTTACTGACCATTTTCTCCATAATCCATACAAGGGTTTTATTAGTGGCTTCTACTTGTCCATTACCTTGAGGGTAATAGGGGGTAGACCACTTGAGTTGGATATGGAAGCATTGACATAAGGTTTTAACCATTTTGTTTTTGAAGGATTTACCATTATCATTGACAATGGCCAAAGGGATCCCGTAACGGCATATGAGATGGTTCATGATGAATTTTGAAATCTACGCACCGGTGACATAGGTAAGAGGGACAGCCTCTACCCATTTGGTAAAGTATTTGGTGGTAGTGATGATGTGAGTATGACCATTTGAAGAAGAAGGATGGATCTTCCCTATGAGATCCAAGCCCCATTTAGAAAATGGCCAAGGCGTTGCAATAGGTTGTAAGGCTTGTGCTGGCGCATGTATTAAGTTCCCATATTTTTGGCATAGTTCACACTTCTTTACGAAGTTGCGACAATCAGATTCTATGGTAGGCTAATAATAGCCTACCCTTAATAGCTTCTTAGCTAAGACCATGCCGCTAGTATGCGCTCCAAAAATACCACCATACACTTCTTTAATAGCATGGATAGAATCAACAACATCCAAACAGCGAAGCAGATTCTCGTCATAACCATGATGATAAAGGGTGCCTCCTAGGAGGGTATAACGGGCTATGCGGTGAATAAGGGCTTTCTTTTCAGAATGGGTGATATCAGATGGTAGAGTGCCATCTTATAGGTATTGAAAGATAGGGTCATACCAAGGGGATAAAGGACCAACAACTTCACATGGCAAACATGATTCTGAGCATATCATATGCAGGCACTTGTCAATTCTCTACAAAGAAAGGCATCTTACTTTCTTCAGGCGCTATGTGTAAGAGAGATCCAATAGTAGCCATAGACATATACAGATCTATTATGTGACCTTGGCTTTTATTCAAATATAACCTGTGTGAAATATTCCTTCAAGGTTTCAACCATATTTTTATATGGAATAAGTTTCTCATCTTTGACCCTGTACTCATCATTAACCTATTTTATGATAAGTTGAGAGTCCAAAATGACTCGCAGTTGTTTGATGTTCCATGTAATAGCTAGCTTGAGGCCAGCGATGAGTGCTTCGTACTCTGTAATGTTATTTGTGCATGGGAATCACAGTCGGAATGCTCGTGGTATGACATCACATGCTAGAGTGATGAGGACCACTCCTACTCTAGATGCATAGAAGGTGAAAGACCCATGAAAATGGACCTACCATTCTATGAATTATTCAATATACATCATAGATGCATATGGTAAATCTAAGCAAAAAGGTTCCATTCCTGGGAGAGGAGATTCTACCAACTAATCAACGAGTACCTGTCCTTTTAAAGACTTCTGATTCACAAACTCAATGTCAAATTCACTTAGAAGAATGATCCAATTAGCCATTCGGCCTGTGAGGGCATGTTTGG
This sequence comes from Taxus chinensis, assembly GCA_019776745.2. Taxonomy (NCBI): domain Eukaryota; kingdom Viridiplantae; phylum Streptophyta; class Pinopsida; order Cupressales; family Taxaceae; genus Taxus; species Taxus chinensis. Next base: position 17,973,004 of record CM034150.1, read on the forward strand.
ATAAAAGGTACTTGAGAGGGTTAACTTTGGATATGATCTTAGTTTTATTATTCAGGAGATAATGGTGAATCTTTTGGAATGTGAAGACAAATGCCAAGCAGGCCTTTTCTATTTGGGGATAATTCAACTCGTATGTGATCAAGGTGTGGCTGAGATAGTAAACTGCTCTCTCTTTATGGTCTAAGTTGTATTGGGCAAACAATGCACCAATAGCAAACCAGGTAGCCGAAATGTATAAGAGGAGAGGTTCACCTATGGTAGGTGGCATGAGTACAGGTGGGCTAGCCAAGTACTGTTTGAGTAATGCAAAGGCTTTCTGACAGTCAGGTCCCTAATTGAATGTGACATCTTTCTTGAGAAAATGGGTAAAGGGGTGGCACTTATCTGCAAGTTGTGAAATAAAGTGACAGATTGCCTGAATTTTCCCTTGTAGACTCCTTAGCTGCTTGAGAGTGGTAGGTGGTGGAATTTATGTGATAGTTGTAACCTTTGCAGGGTCCACTTCAATCCCTATTTGTGAAATAATTAACCCTAGGATCTTTCCTGATAAGACACCGAAGACACATTTCTTAGGGTTCAAGTGAACTTTATAGTCTCGTAGACGCTGAAAAATACGCCTCAATACTCCAGGGTGTTCTCTTCTATTCTTGGATTTCGCTAGGATGTCATCAACATAGTCTTCCATGATGTCACTTATCATATCATGAAATATAACTATCATGTCCCGCTGATAAGTAGCCACGGTGTTCTTGAGCCCAAAGGCCATGACTTTCTAGCAAAATGTTCCCCAAGGGGTGATGAATGTTGTTTTATGTTGATCTTCTTCTGCAATTCATATCTGGTTATAACCTGAAAAGCCATCCATTAAGGAAAACATTTCATAACCAACTCAGGGATAATTTTAGTGGCGAATATTCGTAATATGGTGAAAATTTCATTTTAGGAAAATTTGAAAAGGTGATTTTTTCGGAGCGGGTTGGTGTCCTGTTCGCCTAAAATTTATAGTATATATTTTTTTGGGGGTTGGCTTTGCCTTCATTTGAAAACATATCCTATGTAAACCTAGGTGATTTTCCAGGTAGTATACTATGGTACTACCATAAGTAGCTTACCAAATTACCAATACCGTAAAGTTTGAACTCGCATACTCTTAAGCACTAGAGATTGTTGTTAGCCTGTTAGGGTTAGTTGTTGACATGTGACAAAGAGATATTACAGAAGCATGATAAGGAGATATTGTAGACATGCGACAAGGGGGTAAGAAGTTGATGTGTGAGAGGAATAGAGTTGATGCATGACAGAGAGAGTTGACGCGCGACAAGGGTGTAAGCAATTGAAGCACAATAGGGACAGAGTTGACACGTGACAGAGCCAGTTGACGCCTTGGTGATGCGTGACAGAAACAATTGATGCCTTGTTGATGCACGATAGGGATAGTTGACATGATTTTGATGCATGAAAAAGGGTTAGTTGTTGACACGTGATAGGTATTACCATAGTTGACACGTGACAGTAATTTTGAATCTAACTCATTGAGTCACTACTTGGTTCTTGGACTCTGTTCAAAATAATGGAAGGTGCTAGTCCTAAGAATGCGAAGACCTTAAAAGTAACTAAGAAATCTCAGAAATTGAAAATACCAACAACCATATAGATGCCACCAAAAAGAATCAAAATACTGACTATGTGGAAGGTATTATTGAGGTGGACATGCATTCTGCACAGTATCAAACAAATGACACCTACGATAATATGCCAGATCTTGAAGATATTCTTCCTATTGGGGTACAACCAGAAGTGCATCAAGATATCACACATACAAATACTCAACAAAATGGAACATAGAAATCAAATTCAAATTTTGGTTCATGAAAGAGGAAACCAGGTGATTGTGATATTGCTCAAAATTCTACTCAAAAAAGTAAAACATTGAAAACGAACAAGAATATGTGGACCATTGGTAGGTCATACAAGTTTGATTGGGAAGCTAAATTTCCATTTATTGAACCTGTACAATCATCTAATTCTGAAGAGATCCCATCTGAATGTACATGTACAATATGTACGTGGAAATTGGGAAAGCAACAAAAAATACAAATGAAGCTGGACACTATAGAAAAACATTTGTGGAAAATAATATTTGACTGTAATAGGGGCGGATGGCAAGAAAATAAAAACACATAGGTGGAAAACTGAAAAAGAATGCATGCATGTTAGATATGCAGTGGATTATGAGGCAGAGCAGAAAATACAGACATCTCGTGGAAAATGGAAGAAAAATCACATCGCAAATTGGTAAGACGAATCAAACAAATCTACATGCAAAACTCATACAATTCTCTACTTTATTTCACATACTAAAGAAAGGAAGACTGATTTCAGATTTCCTCGATTACAAAGTTTTTTTTATCAATATAATGGAATGTTGAATGTACCTCAGTCTCATTGGTCTGAAAGTAGTGGATGGGAAATGGAAAAATGCCTTTCGTTGATAGAGAAGGAAGATTTGAAAGAGAATGTAAAAAAATCAAAGTTTATCTCTCTTTCAATTGATGAAGTGACAGTAGTTGAAAACACTACATGGGTATGTGTCCACGTCTATACTTTAGAAAATCATATAAGGACACCTCATCTGTTGGGTGTTATGAAAATGGTTGAAAACTGTAATGCTGAAAACCTACATAAAATATTTGTTTCTCATTTGAAAGATATTGTTGGAATGACTAATTATGAAATTTCTACGAAGTTGGTATGCATCGGAGCAGATGGTGCATATGTCATGCAGGGTCACTGAACAAGGCTGTGTGTTATATTACAAACAACAGTGGCCCCATATATGCTACCAATTCACTATATGGCTCACAGAATGAATTTAGCATATAAAATGGTAAGCAACCACGAAAATGTTGCTAAATTAGAAGACCTTATAAGATAACTTCATGCTTGTATGGTAAGCAGCCCAAAGTGATTTCTTGAGTTCCAAAAATTTGCAATTGGAATTACAGATGGTAAAAAACTTCTGAAAGATGTTGAGACTAGATGGATCTCTTTGTATGAACCTGCATGCAGAGTTCATGAGCAGTATCCTTCGTTGGTTGGTTTCATGCACAAATATCATCATGAGGTTGATAGGGCGAGGGACTTGTTCCGTTTAACTGATTTGGAGACATTGCTTACATTGGTTGGTATTCTTCCAATGTTGCAGGAGATCAATACACTGACGAAGCATGCACAGGGGAGATTAATCTATATTGTGGATTTTATACAGATGAGAAAAATGGTATGTCAAAGTCTTGATATCTTATACTGTTCCCAAGATAGTTTTGATACAACTATTTTTGAGAATTGGAAAGCTTTATTAGATCTTAAAAATCCAGTAACTATTTGAGATTTAATATCCATGATCACCTCTACATCACTGTTAATGGGAGGGACATACCACTGCACATTTTGTAAAAACATCAAGATATCACAGGATCAGAATGAGAAGATGTTCCCGTGACATGTAATCTCTTTGAGTCTGTTATAGTTGAAATAAGAATAAAACTTAAAAAAATTTCACAATCCTTATCATCAGAAATTAGAGAACGTTTCTCCAAAGATAAATTTTTTGAAGCCATGGGTGTGATGAAATCTAATTTTTGGAATATTGAAGGTGGTCATGCTAGCTTTGTAAGAAAACATTTCCATAAATCCATGGGTACAATAATGGAACATTTCACAAAGACTTCAGAGTTCAAGGGTACGGAAATCAAAGGTATACTGAATGTTGATTTATTAAAATTTCAATCAACAAATTTTGCAACAAAAATGAGGAACCAATATAAAAATTTAGACGAACCTTCTGAAAGTGGTGCTATTACAAGGCTGTGGCGAGGAATCTATCAAAGTTCTATCTTACAAGAAGATATCAGTGAATATTTCAGATTATATGAGTTATTCCAAACAATGATTTTGGGGTCTGTGGAGGACGAAAGGGTTTTCAGTGCATTATCATTTATAAAATAAAAACTGAGAAATAGGTTGGATAAAAATATGGAAAGTTGCATGAGGTGTTATGTATCTCGATACTCCATGGAAACCTTTCCTTTTGACAGAGAAATTATGCATTGGAATTCCCTTTGCAAAATAAGAGGTGTGAATAATACAGCTACAAGTACAATTGTTCCCAACGTTGAGAGTGGAATTGGCTCATCTTCACACTCTACAGAAGAGAACATCGAGTTTGAAGAAACTATTGATAATGGATTGTTTTAACTTTAAATAGGTATCTTCTTCACTATAATCTTATTATTTGTCACTTTAAAAAAAATTCATCTCTTGTTATCATTAAATATGTTACAGGTATATATATTTACATTTATTTAAATATTTTTTTTTTTTTAAACGTGGGTTGACATCTATTCAAGGAAGCTGGTACTTCTCGAGACTGACAATGTCAGGAAACTCACCCATCTATCTACTAATCCATTTCTTGTGTTGAGTTTTCTTAAAACAAAGATCTAACACATTACCAGTGATGATTTCGCAACCATCTAAAACACCAGAGGTAAGTTAAACCCTATCATATCATATTTTTTGATTTCTTACAATTATGTTTAGTTTATTTTTTATATTTACATAATGCTTTGATATATTTTTTAAACTTTGTGGGATAAAATGACACAATCAAATTTTACAGAGGAATATTTTTCGATATTATACAATTCATAATCCACGATCCATTATACAATTCGTCATCCACGATCATGCTAGAAGCTAATCCTACGTCCACATAAAATTCATCATCATCCATATATATCATATCATCATCATATCATTATCATAATCCTGAAACTACAATTATTATTAAAACAATTATTTATCTGTTTTAAATTTAAAGAAATGTCTCTATCCCAACACATTCCATTTTTTTAAAACAATTCATGATCATATCATTACAAGTATATCCATTCTAATGTCATCTATATCTGTTTTAACACATTCCATTTATTTATCATCTATATCCATTCTAATGTCATCATGATCTTAAAACAAGTTTAAATGTCTAGAGAAGAAGAATTATCGTGCTTGAAGCTAAATCTACGTCCACATAAAATTCATCATCATCCATATATATCTGATATCATATCATCATCATATCATTATCATAATCCTGACACTACAATTATTATTAAAACAAATATTTATCTATTTTAAATTTAAAGAAATGTCTCTGTCCTAACACATTCCTATCTAAGTAAACAAGAAACATACGTCATCATCCCTATCTAATGCAATCATCATTACAAGTAAACCAAAAAACATAATCTCCATATACAATCTAGAAATTCTATACATAATATATAAGAAGTTATAAAATTAAAGATTATATAGTATTTCAAATTTTCAAAGGCTATCAAATTCAAATGCCATGACCACAAAATTCAATGTTTCAAATTTTCAAATATAGACTCAATATTTCAAGTTTCCACACTCAATAATAAAAAATTTCAACCCTCTTTTCTGTATCCATTTCAACTCTTGTGCTCCTTTCCCCAATGGTTTCTTCACCTGTGGATTTACCCCTTTCATCAACAGAAGAAATAACCCCAGAACTTATGAGATCTTCTGCAGCACTATCCAGATATTTTAAAATTCTTTCTTCTTGCTTTGTCGCATCTCCATGGGACAAAAAATTTGGATCAGCTATTGCCTTAGCTTTGAATAACATTTCAGGGTCGAAGCCATGCTCTTTAATTATATGCTTCAGTGTATTGTTCTGTTTGTTAACAAAAACAACATTTTCCTTCAAATTCTTCACTGCGGATAAAATGTTCTTCGCTGTTTCCAAGTGAACTTGGAAAACCTTTGCTTGACTCTTCAAATTTTCATATTTCAACTACACAAAAAAAGTAATGTCAATTCAACATATTACTAAAATAAAAAAACTTTAAATTAACAAAAATTATTGTTTGAAAGTGATAATACTTATGACCGCTCTATCTCTCTCGGCATTTACAACATCTACCAGATTATTATCCTTAGACCATTTGTTAAAATATGCCTAGGCCTCAACACTAATATTTTCTAATTTGTTTAATGTCTTATCCAAAATATCGTCTTTATAGTTGTTATACGTGACAATCCCACTTCTTACTTGGGTAAGTAAGGAATCCATCTTCGCGGGTTGATTCTGGACTGCAGCGTATAAACTATCCCTTTGCCAATAATTTTCATAATGACTAATAATCTCATTGATGAGTACTTTATCCCTTCTCTCCCATTCTATGAGCTGACTAATATGAGGTAGAATAAACTCACCAACATGGGATTGACAATCATAACCAATTAAGTTCTCCAAAGGAAAAGGTAGCAACGGTTCACCATTTGTATCTGATGAAGATGATCTCACTGGAGAGGTATGGGGGCTTTCAAGTAGATCAACTGCTACTTGTTTCTACCTATGGGTAGCCTGATCCTGTTTGTGATAAAATTAATCAAGATTCAGACAAATAAATGTAAAGCAAAATGTAATTCAATATGGTAAAGTATGTTGAAATTGAAGTATACCTGTTGGCCTTGAATCATCTCACGGGTATTGAAAAATCCAGTTGGGTCATTGCTATCAATGCCCAAGTAATCTTCATATAAATTTATATTATTCAAAACTGATATGCCCATTGCACTGGGCAAGCCACCAAGTGAGAGGGTTGGAATTCAAAAGGACGAGGCAATGTTTAGTGTCCCGCTAGGGGCCAGAGTAATTGGCATGCATTTACCAATGTTATTTTTTCCTGTTCCTCTGGTTGGCATTTTAAATATTATTGGTTGAGGGGGGGTCGGTGCCGCTATTTGAACAGAAGGACTGCATTGTGCTGAAAAGTTCAAGAAAAAACATATGAAAAACTAGAAAATAATGTAAAAACTATGAAATTAAACGAAGTAGTATTCAAAACTTGTACCTTGTTGTTGAGGGGTAGCTTGTCATGGTGCTAAGGGTGGCCGTGTTGTAGTAGTAATTGGTAGTTGTTGAGAAGATACAAATGCATGTGATTGTACTGAGTGAGTTGGGGAAGATGGTTGAGTTTCTGAAACACGCGTATGGTCCAAAGTCCCTGCAATGTCTTCAACATTGAATTATATGTCAATTTAATTGGGTAAAATTTAAATTGGAAAATGAAAATACAAATTTGGAATTTGTAAATAATACATGAAAATGTATTACTTATCTGACGTTTAACAAATTCGAACTATTGGAGGTTCAGAGAGGAGTGAGCTTCCATTTCAGATTGGGAATCTCTTGAAGCCTCAGTGTGTTGTTGGCCTCTTCCTCTTGATAACACCTTTTTTTGGGGAAGGGATTCCATAAATATTCTCTGCAAATAGTAAATTGTTAACATCTGTGCACAATGTAATGTCAAAATACAAACTTAATAGTTTATGCTTGTTGTTCTTCAAATGGAATTGACAACTTCATCAACGCCTCGTCAGTGCAAGTGGGAATTGGCTTGTATTTTAAATTTAAAATATCCTCGTAATAAAGGCCAAGGAGATAGTAAATGATAGGTTTTTTTGAAAGATTTGCATTTGTTATGTCAGTACTTTTTTTTTTTGATAAAAAGGTGCACCAATCAAATTTTTGTTTTGTGATAGTAGCAACAATGTATGCAATGGCCCACTTTGGTATATCTATTTTCCGAACCTACAAAACTATCCTGGATTGAAAAAAGGAAATCATTACAGCAAGAAAGTGGTGTGCAATTGCTTGCGTATCCACACCACACCTGGATTTATTGACATGAGCTGCAAATGTGAAAAAATAGTGGGAATTAATAATACATTAAATTGTATCACAATAAAAAACTGAATAAAAAATGACGAATGAAAATGAATTATACTTACAATCAACATGGAAACCGATTGTCGATTCAAGATATTTCTTATCGTCTTTGACGAGTGTTGCCTTCGTTGTAACAAAGAGTAAATTTTTGAATGGAAGGCCCATAAACCGATGGATGTTTGCTGAGTCAATACCGAATTGAAACAATTGGCTATCATTCATAGTAACATAAAACAGGTCGTCCTCTATATTGTAAGACGAGAGAAGGTAGTTCAAAATATCTGGGTCTGTTTCGAAATGGGGCATCTTAACGGGCCCACTAAACTCACATGCATCGATCAAATATTTGTATTCGGAAGTCATTTGTAAAACAGTATAGATGTGGGGGCAAAAAAGGATTCCTGTAGATGATCTTGCCCATGGATAGGAATGGATTTTCCTCTTGATTTTTGTCTTGAGCTTGCAGTTGGGATGCACTTGTAGTTGCCATTATAGTTGTGCTCGAGTCTTTGAGAATGATGGATTCTTGTATACAAAAAAAATCGAGAGCCAGAAAGTGTAAACGTGAAAATGACCAACGAGAGGGTATTTATAGGACAAATCTAGGGTCAATGGCATTTATCGATACGTGTCAACAAGGGCCATTGATGCGTGTCAAAAAAATCCCTTGACGCACGTCAACAAGGGCCATTTAAGCATGTCAACAAGGATCATTGACGCGTGTTAATGGCCTTGTTGACGGCCATCAATGGCCCTTGTTGACACGTGTCAATGGCCCTTGTTGACATGTGTCAACAAGGACCATTGACATCGTGTTGACGCGCGTCAACAAGGGTGGTTAATGCGTGTCAATGGCCCTTGTTGACGCGCATCAACATGATGTCAATGGTCCTTGTTGATGCACGTCAATGAGGCATCAGTGTCTAAAAATCTGTAGTCTCTTTGGCTCGAAAAACCTGGCGAAAATTCAGTTCTGGAAAACTGTCAAATTCACCTTTCACTGAAACCGGTTCCGGGGATATTCGCCAGCTATTTTCCACCTCCAATTTCCTAGAGGTGTCTTATAATGAACCTTGAACCAGTCGTGGAATCAACTATCATGTCAATGTTCGGTAGGGGAAAATCATCTTTTGGACATGCTTTGTTAATGTCACAAAAATCAGTTTAGATTCTTATGCCAACAGGATTTTTTTGTACTAGGATTATGTTAGAGATCCATTTCGAATAGTCAATAGGTTTAATAAAATTAGTAGCTAATAGCTTTTCCAATTCTTCTTTGACAAGGAGTGCCACTTTAGGATGCATCTTCCTCAACTTTTGCTTGATTGGTTTGGCATCTGGGTGCACAACGAGATTATGCACAACTAGCTCTGGGTCCAGACCAGGCATATTTGCATATGTCCATGTGAATATGTCCACATATTATTTTAAGAGCTCTACAAAGGTCTTTTTCTCTTGAGCCGAGAGTGAAGCTCCCAACTTTATTATTCTAGGTTTCTCCTCCGAGCCAATGTTAACGTTGATTGTTTCCTCAACAAGCATTTTAGAAGCATCTTCCATCCGTGTAGGATCAGGGGGAAGAGTAAGATCAACCTCCTACAGTAGTTCATGATCATCTTTAAATGGATAAATCATTTCATATTTAGACTCTTCGTTCTGTTTGTCTACGAGTTTATCAAAGAGTTTTTCACTATGAGATTTTCGTTTATCCTTTTTGCTAGGTTTCTCAAAAGTAGATGTACCTTTAGTTACAACTTTCTTAATCAACTGTCTGCACATCTCTGCTTCTTTCCTGAAGTAGGTGCAGGTGTCTAGTTGAATCTTAAATCCTTTCTTGTGGTCTCCAGCTGGAATAAAATGCTTGAGTCCCATGAACTCTGTAAATGCCTCATCATTTTCAAAGAAATACAGGGGCACTTAAAGTTTTTGATCCCAATCTATGAGTTCAGGATAGACAAGGGATACTGGATATTTGTTTAAGGGGATGGATTTGGATAAGGTAAGGACCGAAGATTTTGAGAATAGGTTCGTGGAGGCAAGATCCTTGTAGAGGCTACATTGGGAATCTGTGTCACTATTAGAATGAGATGAAGCATCCTCACATTCATAAGAGGTTGCGTCATTCTCAGAAGGTAGAGCATTATGAGGCCATACCCCAACGCCATGTTTATCAGAATTAAACTGAGGGATAGGAATAGGATCTAACCAGCCTTGTGCATTAATGCCACATCCAAACCCACTATAGCCAATGAAAAACATCATGTGGGGACCTTTGATGTACTGAGGTGCTTGATTACATGAAGCCATGGTGCCTTCTGACACTTTGTTGGTAGGATATTCTAACATTTTATCCTCAGATAGGAGACCATTGTGGACAAATTTTTTCAATGGTTTAGGACATTGCTCGTGAGTACTCTTGAACTGAAAATAAGGCTTACCCCTTTTCATGGGGGATACTGATAAGTATGATATCAACAAAGCTTGTTCAAGAGTAAATGGCTTATCTGGGCCATATTTTGCTGATGTTGCTTCCCATGAAGCGAATGGGTTGACCAATGAAGGAAATTCTTGATTGTAAGGCGTGAGGGATTCTGAATCTATTCATTTTTTCATAGCTTCTGTCTATAGGGGGACAACTACATCTGTAGAAGGACACTCATAAGCTGCATGAGAAAAACTGTGCAATGCCCTACAATGTGTGAATGGTTCTGGGTCACCCAAAATGGTAACCACCCGACCTTCATGATATAACTTGATGCATTGATGAAAATTTTATGGAATAGCTTACATGGCACGGATCCATGGGCGCCCCAGGAACATGTTGTATGGAAGGTCCAAGTCAAGGACATGGAACGTTGTGTCATGACACGTTGGGCCTACCTCCATGGGAACCACTATAGTCCATTGATTCTCTTTCTTCATTGTCATACGATGTGATTGTGATAGTATTAGCTCCCAACTCTATTTCTGAATGACCTAGCTACTTGACCAGCTTCAAAGTGCAAATATTTAGACCAGATCCCCCATCTACAAGTACTCTCTGTATTTTATGATGGGTAACCACCACTTTGAGATACAAGGGCAAGTTATGCTCTAGGTTGTTATGCGGGGTTACAGTATGATCAAAATTAATATGATCATTGGATTCTAGGCATGCAATTATGGCTTGAAGGTTCGTGGGATCTACATCTATGGAAATCCCTGAATTTTGCAAAGTCTTGTACAATATGTTCTTATGGGCATTAGATATTTTAAGGAGATCAAGAATAGATATCCTAGCAGGTGTTTTCTCTAACTACTCTATTAAATTATATTGAACCTTCCTGAGGGATAGGCACAGGATCTGGTATGACTAAGCGGGCACGTCTTGTCCCTACTGCGCAACTCTTTTCTAAAATCTAGATGGTGTTGATTTGTTCATTAGATGAGCTAATACATCCAATGAGGGAATCATAAGGACTATCATTTGTAGGATAAGCATAGGCAGAATTCCTATAGTCGTTGGAGGTTTTCCCTTGATCTGGTTTCCTTTTCTTTTTATCCGCATGGTTAGGAAAAGGTTCCTTGTAAATACCCATTTTTTCATTTGGAACTTTCCTAGACTCAGGGGGAGAATCCACAATGATCTTTCCTTCCTCGATGAGGTCTTGTATATAATGGCGTAGTCTCAAACACCTATCTGTTTTGTGTCCTTTAACATGGTGGAAGTCGCAATATTCATGATCTTTGAACTAAACTGGATTTGGAGCATCCTCTGGGTATGGTACTGTTGTAGTTGGATATTCCACCATTTTTGCATCATCCAATTGTCTTAGGATGGTAGATAAGGACTCCGTTAAGGATGTAAATGTTTGTTTTGTAGGTGCTTTGGGATGAGGTCCTTGTGAAAGCTTTAAAAGTGGTCCTATCTGTATGGCTTAGACTCTCTTGGAGTCTATAATTCCATCACCAACAACATGCTTGTTCTTATTGAAGAATTTAGGTTTGTTTGTGGATTTGGCTTCATGTTTTTTTTAACGACAGGTTTAAGCATTCCCTTGGCAATGAGGGCTTTCTCAATTTGACTACCTTTCTCTATGACTTCTTCGAAGTTTGAGCCACAATGCATTTGTAAGTGAAAGGCTATTTCAGGGTTTAAGTTAGGAACAAATATGCTCACTAACTGTTTTTCTGGTAATGCACAAGGAAAACGACTGGCTAACCCACACCATCGTTGTAAAAATACTGTAAATGTCTCATTGGGTTTTTGTTTTGTATTTCATAGATCATTCATTATGATTTCGCTCTCCATATTATAGGAGTAATGCCTTACAAATTTCTACACTAATGCGGGCAACGTTGTAATGGATCCCTTGGGTATGCTATAGAACCATTCCAATCCCACGGCTCCTAGGTTGCGAGGAAAAATTCGTATTAAGAAATTATCGCTATATGTGACCTCTTGGCAAGCCATGTAAAAGTATTTTATATGATCACGAGGATCACTTTTGCACTTATACTTATCAAACTTGGGAACGGTAAAATGTTTTGGGAAAGGCTGTTGTAACATGTCCTTATCAAAGGGGTAAGGGCATAGTTCTTCATATGAATATTTTCTATTTTGGCCTACATTTCCCTGTTGTAATGTAGTAAGCGTATCTTTCATAGATTTTAACTCTTCCTAAATGAGTTGCTCCTTAGTAGGTGACATTGGTCTTTGTACCTGAGTCACCTTAAAGGTATAGTCTGTGTGTGGATCAAATTGAAACTCGCTAAGTTTGTTTTTGTCTTTGTCTTTGTATATGTTTCTTCTTGAAGAGCCTAGGTTTGCTAGTTTCTGGCTCAACTTCAAGATCTATTTTTGGAGGATCTCCTCCTCAACCAAGGGGTCCTCTTCTTCATCAAATTTCGGAGGAGGGGAAGCTTTACGCTCAATTTTCACTTTACGTGAAGCTTTATAGTTATGTTTTCGTGATGGTTATCTTTCGACAACGGCCTTATGTTTCCCGGAAGTGGAAGCATATCCCACATCAAAAGGGTTATCTATGTCTAAGATGAATCTTCCTTCTCCTAGGTTAGGGTTAATGACCTTTGTTTCTTCTTCGCGCTCTTGCAGAAGTTTAGCTCCTAATGCTAAGACTCTTGTGAGTACTTGATCTTTATTATAATATAGGAGTTCATCAAATCTATTTAGGTCTAACCTCTGTTGTTCTCCAGAAGAGTCTGACTCTTCTCCACTATGATCAATTAATAGCTCCGTATCTTTGACTTGAGAAAAGAGAGGTGCTAAATTATTGCCGCTAAATGGGAAGGTTTCAAAAGGGTTTTCTCCTATGTCATGCTTGTTTGATTTGGTTGCCATTTTTATGATTTTAGGCATTACTAGCAAACATTTGTATGTAGCTAGCGTGACCCCTAAGTGTATGGTTTATACAAGCCACTCAAGGTGATGTTTGAACTATACCACAGTGTATCCTAGATGCAGTGTTATGCAATTGTTTTTATCAAGGAACACTCATATGCACACCTAAATGTAATGATCACTCAATTTGTTGTTACCAAGCCTATGCCCTAAAAATAGATAGTGACAATACCGTACCAATATGTAGGTCAAGTTAGAACTCTAACAAGGCCTAAGTACTGAATTTGATGTTGTCGCAGTCCCTTGACAAGGTATACTTAAAACTAGTTTGAATGCCGATGAAAGCCAAACCTTCTGAAAAATGGAATTCACGAATAGATATAGCGTAACAATGTCACCATGATACATTAACCGAGCAAGCAAGGTGTTAGTACCATGACAACCTTATTACGATATATATAAGGTGTTATCGACACTTTTCAAGAAGACTTAGATGACATCGAAACTAAAACCAAGCGGTAAGTATAACAAGGAGTTTTTAATTATGTGAACAACGTAACCGTGTAATAAAGGGACTTATACCATTTTCTCACAAAAAATGAGAATACAATGTAATACCAAGATTGTGCATCTAGGATGTGAACAAAAATATCAACTCAAGAAGAGACAAAAGATGAACCAGACTCACAATGGTGAAGACGATCATGAAATCAAGATGGAAGGAATTTTAACAAAGATATGAAAAGCATACCTATGCACTTTAGACATTTAACAACCTAGCCGCAAACATGGATGGGCGTAAATGGACAAAAAAGTGGTGAGCACTATCTCTGATAAAAATGTGCAAGGTATGCACCTTTCTCACCCCGAAAAATGGGCGGTGAGAATGCAAGGGTATAGATCAAAAGATGAAAACAAACCAAGTGCCACTTGGGTAGAGTTTCACCTCATTCGAAGACAAGAATAAAACTAAGCAAAAAGTGGGACGTAGTTTAGTTTCGTGGTGAAAAGACACTTAGATCAAACTAACAAGGTTTCCTTGCCTTGTTCGAAAGAGCAAGGTTCAGATCCCAAATGAGTTGTCACTTCATGATGGCATGATGCAATAATGGACTAGCAAAAGTGGGCTCCAAGACAAAATGGCCTCCTTAATAAGTTCTCTCAACTAGGTGTTACAAAGTTGTCTAAAGGCAGGTGTGATTTACCCAAATAGTCCCCTTGACTATCTTGGGAGTATCTCAGCTTTTCCCCCTTCAAGCACAGTGGGAAATAAATGCATCCATCATGTACTTTTAATAGGGTCGCGATACGAACAACTTGTAACTCTAACTCACAAGGCGTACTAGTCAATTGGGTAAGTGGAGCGCTTCTTGTTTCATCCATGAGGTTACACAAGTGGTGGACTACTTTAGGGTTCCTGGTACCACCCCCATTGTTATAGCTTAAGGCGTTATGCCAAAGGGGTTATGTTCTAGTTGAGCGGATAGGGACTTACCCTTTTCTCGAAACCTGTAATAAAATGTTCTAAATATGGTGTGTTTTTTATCTGGCTTAACTTAATGTGGTTTTAAGTAGCACACTGTTTGGCAACCTGTAAGAACACGTGTATTATAAGTTTTTATGTTTTATCTGTCTTTTCTTCTACAAACATTGTATCCTGTAGACACCAAGTTTTAGTAATTTTCCAGTTCATAGATTGATGTCAAGAAAGAGAACTTTACACCTTGCTTTTGATTCCTAATATCACCGAAAAATGCATGAAGGAAGAGCATACGCAATGTGAAAAATCCTACGGAGATCACATGAAAGTTTATTTCATCTTTTATAAAATAAGTGTTTTTTGAGTGTTTGATATAAGTTTGGTATAAGTGTTTCTGATCTCCAAGATATCTTTTTAAGGTGAGAGGAGAGAGCATACGTACTTTTACAAACTTTAGTTTTTAAGCTAAGAACCAAAAAAAGACACTTAACTATGCAAACTGAAAGACCAAAGAAAAACTCTGTTTTTAACTTGTTAGTCCTAGAAATCTATAGAAAAGATTAATTATTTTTTTTGCAGTTTATAGAAAAAAAAATCAAACTTTACATAGACACCTGCACGACCAAACCGACACCAGTGCTCCCCAACCGACGGGTACGCACCCAACTCAATGGATACGCCTGCAGACAAAAATTAGTGAAAGCCAGTATATCAAAACATAGACGCTTGCAACCAGACAGGGATGCTTGTATATTAACGTGGACGCTTAGGTTTCATCCTGTACACGCCCTAAGCATACAACAAACAATCCTTAAACTTTTATATAATCAAACCATTTACGCATACGTGGCAAGAGAGGCAGATATGCGGCCTAGATGATGGAGATGCGTGCACGTCCTTGTAGAGACCAGATTTTTGCAATTTTTCACACAGTCCAGCTCTTGATGTATACACGTCCATAGAGGCGAATACGTGTCCCAGATGACGGAGATGCGTGCACATCCTTGTAGAGGAAAAATTTTTGCAAATGATGAGGACTGCTAGAAAGGTATGCACCTATTCCGATGGGGATGCTAGGGTTTCAACGTGTACGTGCCCCTTGTAAACACCTACGCGCACCCTGTGAAAAACTTGCAAAACTCATGGATTTTCAAATTTTCAAGAGAAAACAGGTTAGTTGTTAGTCAAAGTGTCCTATTTCTATATCAAACCCATAGAAAATATGTAAATGAAGGTCATTTATCTAGTGTTAGAAATAGAAATGAGGAAATAACAAGTGATTTGACCCAAAAACTTGAAAATGAACTTTGAAGAACTCAAAAGACCTCCATTAATGGAGGATGGACATAAGTGTCCCACCGGGCGTGCCAAATGTGTTCAATGAAAAGTTGCAAAAGCCATGGATTTTGGGTAAGAATCTCTAAAGAAACCCCAAAGGCTTTTAGTAAACTGATCAATGGACCATCTGATAAGAAATGAGCAAGGTTTTCTTCTTTGCATACATTAATTTGAAGTAAACAAGCAAACTAAGCAAATGAAGCTAACCTCTATTCTTTGAAAGCTTGAAATAATGAACCTAAGAGGATCTAAGCATTCAGTTATGTGTTTAAGAGAAAGAGATCTCCCCATTAATGGCTTCAAGGCCAATGGATCTTCCCTTTTACTCCATATTGGTGCTATAAAATACAAAAGCAAATGCTACTAGCTTCAAATGGAAGAAAATGAAATAATAATCTAAAGCCTAAACAAAATACTATAATATGTGCTAGGAAGAAGAGAGAATTCTTAGGAAATGAGGGAGGGGGTATACCCTATTTATAGTTTTCTATTTGGGAAAATGGGAGATTTGGGTGCATGTGGGACAAATGCTAAAGTCAAAAAGCACTTTTAGCAAGTCAAAGTGAGGATTTGACTATGTTTAGGGTAATTAACCTAGGTTAGACTAATTAATCTCATTTAGAGAGTAATTAGGGTTCTGGAAGGGTTTTCGAAAGGCTTAATCAATCCAACGAAGTGGATTGATATTCCAGGGAGCTAATAGAAGCAAACTAGAAGGGAATAAGAAGCTAATGTAGTCAGAACGAGGCTATGACAGCCTATTTAAGTGGTTTATAAGAGGAAATACGACCAAAAAGATGTCGTGAGAAGGGAGTTAGATAGGTCTAACTGGCGGTGTGCCGTCAATTTGCAAGGGGAAGAATAGGGAGTGCAATATTAGGAATAATAGTGCATTGATCAAACTACATATGTCTACAATAGCAAAGGATTCACTTAGATGCTTCTTGAGTACTTTTATTTCCTCAAGCAATTGTTGTAACCTGCAATCATTTATTTCATTTCACATATTGTGCAAAGGATCAACATAACTGTCAACCTCAAATGTGGTTGTATACAAGCTACTAGCTTCTATAGTTGTGAAATCTAGTATCACTACTGTGCTCCACCTATGAAGCTGTCAAATTTCATATACCATTGACGTCGTGCTTGTTTCAAGCCATACAAGCTCTTCTACAGTCTCCACACCATATCTGAATCTTTACCTTTAACCTTATATCCCTCTGGTGTCTGCATCCATAGTTCCTCCACGAAATCACCATGGTCCCCAGTGGTCCCTACATCAAGTTGTCGAAGTGCAAGTCCACTTACTGCTTGCTAGTGATCTCTATCTAGATCACTCTCTAAATAGAACTCACCGATCCCACTGCATGGAGAAAAAATATCAGGCCTAGTGCTACACCATGACATACTGTGCAAACCCAACTGTTGATGAGTAACCGGGCCTTGTATATTTTCTTACATCCTTCTTCCTCTTTGACTTTGAACACCCACTTGTTCTGTAATGCTCTTTTGTCTTCGGGTAGTTTCACAAAATCCCATGTCTGGTTCTACATGAGTGCATGATGCTCCTCATCCATGGCTTACTCCCACTTCTTCCTGGCATCTACCTACATTACTTCATCAAATCTCTCTGACTCTCCACTATCAGTGAGTAATAAATAATAAAGAGAAGGAGAAAAATGTCCAGGTTCTCTTCTTACCCTAGAATACCTCCTCAATATAGGAGTTTGGGGTTCCTGTTGAGGAGGTTCATGAACTGATTCATGTGTCACTTTCCCATCCGAAAGATCCTCTACTACTGAATATTCTTTCTTGGATTCTTCCCTATTTTCCTACAACTGTTGCTTATACATGACTTTCTCATCAAAGACCACATCCTTAGATCAAATGATTTTCTTGTCCTTAATACTCCAACATTTATATCTAAAGTCATCACCACCATAACCAATGAAAAAACATTTTTCTGATTTAGCCACTCTAGTTTGGTCCTATCATCCTTGTCTATATGGAAAAACACCTCACATCCAAAGACTCTAAGAAATGGATAATCAACTTTCTTACCATACCAAGCCTCCTCAGGTATGCCTCCATCCAAGGCATTTGAGGGTCCTCTGTTTATCAAGTACACAGTTGTGCTTACCGCTTCTACCCAAAAAGAAAGAGGTGGTCCTGCATGTAACCTCATGCTCCTAGCACATTCCATTATTGTTTTGTTCATCCTTTCTGACACCCCATTCTGTTGCAGAGTTCCTAGAACCGTATTTTTCATGTGGATTCCATTCTTAGAACAATAATCATCAAATTCATTGCTACAATACTCCTCTCCATTATCTGAGCCTGATGCTCATCATCCATGGCTTCTCCCACTGTCTTCATGGCATCTACCTGCATTGCTTTCAATTTAACAAAAGCTCTCTGGATACATCCACTGATCAGTGAGTAATACAATAAACCCAAACTTTAGAAGTTGCAAAATCAATTCAACTAACATAATAACTTGAACCCCTAAGAGATGATACCTGAGCCGGCAATATAGGAGTTTGGGGTTCACTTAGTAACTGATTCATGTGTCACTTTCCCATCCGTTTGAAGGGTATTAAAGAATACCCTTAATCTCTAGTTTCTACCTCTAATTATTCAATTGACAATACCCCCTCCTATTATATTATTAGAATGAAAATACCCCCTATTTTTTCCATGTACCTTACTTACCCATTTTTCAATTACAATTTTATTTACCCCTTTTTATTTCTACCCTAATATATTAAACAAAAAATATATCATTTTTCTTCACATCAATTTTTTTTAATATGCATTTCCTCTCAAAAGATAGTTTGAAGCCATTGAAGACCTATTACAAATCACCTTATAAATGTTAAGCTTTAATCATTTATTAATAGTTCTTCAAATAATTAAGATGGTGAAATAATATCACTTGTGTTGAAAAGCATACTCAATCCTAGTTTTCTACCATCTTATTATTTCTTGGTTAAAAATCTCTTAATTGATATTTATTTATTCAAAAAGAGATTATAATTTAACTTTATGAACACACTCATTTTTGCAATTTTAAGGTATTTACTTTTAAAAACTAGGGTTCAAATGTTTTTGTTTTATATTAAAATTAAACTTCCATTTCTTTTACTCCCCTCATTAACCTACTTGAGATACCTGATTCAAAATATTAATAAATTAAACCCTTTCACCCCCTCAAATACATCATGTCTACCGGTATATTGACTTTAATTTTATTAATTTTTATTACCTCAATATGAACCCACATGCTAGGATATTGCCTAGCAAATGAATCCCCCATGGCCGGCCCCCAGACATTAGAATGCACCACCTCTAACTTACTCTCTTTCTTTGTAGGTCCAACCTTGAGAAACCTTACTCACTTCTGTTTCCCATATATGCAGTCCTCACAGAACTCTAAACATGTTTCTGTATATCCAGGAAAATCCTTCTTTATGATCTCTATGCCCTTATGGCTCATATGACCTAAAGCCTATAGTGCCAAAATGTTGTATCTACTTCTAAACCCACAAGATTACAAACATTGTTTGGAGCTATAAGTGGTTAAATACAAGTTTCCAACCTTCTTACCCCTTACCACCACAAGAGCACCTTTGGTAACCTTCTAAGAGTCCGTTATAAATATCACAATATGACCATCACTTCCCAATTATCTTGTCGATATCATATTTTTTCTTAATGTAGGCACATGTCTGACATCCTTTAATAGCCAAGGTATTCCCATTCCACATGTTAACCTGTAAAACCTTTTCCAACTATGTTGTAAGACTCATCATCACTAAGATACACATGCCCAAAATATCCTTCAACATAATCAACAAAATAATGCCTATGTGGAGTAGCATGGAAAGAAGCCCCCGGATCTAAAACCTAATATTCATGTAATATTGTGCAAAGAAAGAATCAAAGCATGCTAACATACATTACCCGTTGCCACATTTACCTCCTTGTTTTCTTCATGTTGTTTCTTTTTGTCCCGAAGTTCCCAACAGTCATTATTTGTATGTCCAGGTTACTTTCCACAGTGCCAACATACTATCTTGCTTTTGGATTTTGACCTTTCCCAATTATTGATTTTCCATGGCTTACTCTATTCTTCTGTCTCCCTATAGTTTGTAACTGTCAAAGCATTATCATGAAGTAGAATATTCCCCAGAGCTTTTTCTTGTAACATTTCCTCACTTAGAATCACCCCTACAACATCAAACAAACTTCAACTTTGAGTTATCTGGAACCGAGTTTCTTACCTGCCATTACCAAGCTATTCCAACTCTCAGGTAAAGAGCTGCAGAACTAATAAATCCCTAACTTCTTCATCAAATTCTATTGTAACCGAATTTTTAGCATATTTACAACCATATTTAAATCATTTAAATGATATTTCTACTGAACCATTCATAGACATCTTCATATTAAATAATTTTTTCATTAAAAATATCTTATTAGAGGTAGAGGGTTTTTCATACAAATTCCCTAATGCATCCACCAGTTCTTTTGTAGTCTTTTCCTTTGAAACATTAAATAATACCAAATATATAAGCCCCAATGGGATTGTCCCAAGTGCCTTCCTATCCAACAAATCCCATTCCGCATCTATCATGATCGAGGGTTTTTTCACCTTCTCAGACAGCATGTGAATATAAAGATCCTTATGATAAAGGTAATATTCCATCTGCATCTTCCAAAGACTGAACTTCTTGTTATTGAATTTATCAACCCTAGATCTTCCATCATTTATCCATAGCTCCCACTCAAGATAAAACTTTCCCTACGATTTAACACTTCAGTAAACCAAACCAGGATCTGATACCAATTTGTAAGAAATAACAGATAAAATATGTGGAATAATCCCTCATAGAATTGCAATAGTAGAAACTAATATGCATAAAATATTACAGATCTCAAATAAAAGTGTAGAATAAAATAACACAACACAAAGAGACAATATTTAACGTGGTTCACCCAATTTGGGCTACATCCACCAAGAATCACTTGCTCAAATTTTATTACAAGCCACCGCTCTCTCAATATAATACCCAGATTTGTTTGGAGCTATGCTCAACAAACTCTACAGAATTCACACTTGAATTCAAAACAAATCTGTAATTTTTTTATGTAACCTACCATATGCATAAAACCATATAAATAGACAACTGCTTAAGACATTTTTACAAAACCGTGGGTATCAAAACCATGGGCCAAAACTGTCCCATAAACCTATGGGTCAAAATCCCACCCATATGAGAAGGGCACATTTTCCCGGTATATCGGGCACGTTTTAAGGCTCAATTTTATTTTGGTCGAAGGTTGTGCCCTCTTTACCGTATCAGTGGCTCTGACTTATTGCACAATTCTTACCATGATTAGTGGTTACAGTACTCTTATTGCATAAATCTTCAACTTATCTGCATTTATGAAAATTAGCTCGACAACCTAACTACCGTTGATATTAATGTGGCAATATATAGTTAGAATAGTGTTATTTTATTCTTTTTATATGGTGACTAATTGTTGATATTATATATATATATATAGTGTGTAGGGTGTGAGACTAAGATCATCTTAAGAAAACAACACAATATGACATTTTTCAATATTTTTATCTACTTAATCAAGTGGCATAAGCATGAAAATTAAATAATTTGATTAAAATGGATATAGAAAACAGATTTCTATTACATTTTATCATGACATTGTCATCAAATTTAGGGAAATTAACTTCAACCATTCACACTTCAACTGTGCTATTCGGTCTAGGCAGTGGTATGAACATTGAGAGCTGACATGTATCTTGGATTTAATGATAATAAAGTGAATATTTTAAGATTGTAATGTATATATTGTTTATTGAGATTTAGGAGATTACCGTCTATTTATGAGATCCTTCGAATATTAAAATAGGGTGGATTGTTATTTGTATCATAAAGATTTATTACTTAAGTTGATAGAACTATATTTTATAAAAATTGAACAAGAACCTAAAATGTCAAGATTTGTATCATTTTACATTTTTCAATGAATTTCAAGTTTAAAAACTTGATAGAGTCTTGAACATGTATATACAGGGGAGAGGGAGGTCTTAAGTTTTGACACACTGTTGACAGGTAGTGAAAATCGCCGCAGTATTGTCTAGCCCTTAACATATCCTTGGTAGTGACAGATAATCCTAAGAAGCAAGGATGTTTTAACACTAGTCATGAAATAACGACTTCAGGCCTGAAAGGTACCTTCATCAAGCTTCAACAAGGGTGCCCCTAGTTGGATGCTGAAGGTGATCCAATTAAGGATGTGGCCATGAGCTAGTATCGGTGATTTTGAATGGTGTAGAAAATGTTTTTCTAGCTCGGAAGATGCTAAGCCTTTCAATGGTTTCTCAGTTGGGTGACTCCATTGAGGAACAAATGTGTTCTGGAGGAATTTAGCGATCTATAGAGGTCGATTCCTGTATAAAGCAATACAAGGGTTATGTGTCTGTGAAAATGATGTTCTACGATGGATCTACGTCCAAATTTAGATTCTTTATCTATATATAGTGATTTGACCATAACCAGGGGTGATTGGGAGAAAGCGGATTACCATGATTAAGGGTTTCTAAAAATCCTAGTTGGATGTAGAGTTACTTGATGAATCTTTCCATGCTCCATATGTAACAATTAGAAGATCCTACAAAGGGTCATTAAAGATTCAAATATAGACTGTCAATGAACTATCACACCCAACTTGTTATGATCCTCATTTTTGGAAATTTCACTAACGGCTAGAAGGAAGTTTGAGTGTATACAATTCGTTACATTTGGTATTAGAGCGACCACCCGTGTTCGAATCCCACTCAGACTTGGTTCATGTCATGTAGTCGAGGCCCATGGGGTGTCTAAACATGTGGTGAAGTGAGGCTCGTATGCTATGGGAGTGTGGGCACAAACCCAACCCAAGTAGGGCTCTACAGAAGCGATGGTGGGATGCTATTATTTTCATGTGTAGGATGGAAAATAATGCCTCAAGGTTGATTGGTGTAACAGTTTGCGAGGATGATCACTAATGCCTTGATGGTGTTCACAAGCAAGTAACCAAAATGTATTACACACAAAAACGTGAGGCATTAGTTGAAATCCAGATCATGAGGACCATAACATGCCCACCATGCTTCCATAGATCCTACACATTGGGTTGGGTTTCACGCTTGCACTCTCATACGTACGAGCCTATGCTTCATCGATGTTTAGGTCGCCCCACAGAGCCATGTCTACATGACGTACAATCTCCTTGCACAAGAGCTGGGATATTACAACACAGGTGGTCTAGCTCTAGGATACCAAATTTAACGAACTGTTACATCAAAACCTTGATGTGTTACGTGAAATCTGCACATGAGGATCCATAACACAACTATATAATCTGATGTATGGGTATTTTGACATTTTTTCCCAATACTTGCAATCGCTACTGAAAAAAAAATTATATCGCTTAGCAAATGATTACGACAGTATGTTACAATAATTTTTATACCCCGTAGGTTTGCATTGTATGTCATATTTATGTTGAACATGCATTCTTAGGTACAAAATATCAACACTCTTGAGGACTATCAAAAATGTGCAGGATATCAAATCCATGTCAGGTATGACCACCTAAAACATTCGCAGGGAAAGGCTAGCCACTTTTGATCCTCAAGATCATCCTGAGACATGAGTACTCGGTTTAGACCTTCAAAGAAAAATGATAAAAATTGATGGCAAAAATCACTGCATGGGAGCCCTTAGTGCTACGAAATGAAATAATAACAACCTTGATTGACAAGATATCATCTATCTTTCTGTATTTCAAGAGGAGGCTTTATGCAAAACATTAATGGATGGTAAGGTTTCAAATTGTATAAACCCTTTCCATTTTTTCTACTCGATCTAACCTCTTACTTCTTCAAACCCTTTTCCTCTTCTAGATTTTTTCTCTCCCTCAATCTTTGATTCCCCCTTCGGCATTTCCATGCTTACATTTCACATATGATTGCTAGTATAGTCACAAGTGCACTAACCTTTCATATCTTACTGTACTTGTAGCTAACATGACTATATTTAGAAGGGGTGTAAGGAACCATGTTGATAGGAAATTTTCCAATAATATTTTCTAAATGGATGCTTTTATTACATAGGATACTAAGAGTGAAAAATTGTGGCATAACAACGTCATAGGATAATGGTATTCAAAATTTTTGGTATACACATGGTACCACGTTTGCGCACATGTGATAACTAACACAAGCAGTGTAATAAGAAACACATGTGGCTATCTTGGCGATAGGATCGCATGATGCCCTATACCGCATGCATGTATACATACGCAGGGTGGGGCCCACCATGGATGAGGTTTCGCAAGGTTGTTTTTTTTAATATATGTGTTTGCAATCAAATGGTGGCATGTGGCTGGTGCTAGGTAGGTTGGTAGACACGAGTGCTTGTATTTGGGAGGTCACATGTTCAAATTGCGGATTTTTTAGGTTTGTGGTATACAAATTTGTGTATACCACATTATGTGTGTATACCACAAGCCTAAATTTTTAATACATGTGTTTGCAATCAAATGATGGCATGTGGCAGGTCCTAGGCGGGTTGGCAGGTACGAGTGCTTGTATTTGGGAGGTCACGGGTTTGAATCACATATTTTTTTAGATTTTTGGTATACCATATTATGTGTGTATACCATAAACCTAATTTTTTAAAATATGTGTTTGCAATCAAACAATGGCATGTGGCAGGTACTAGGCATGGTGGTAGGCATGAGTGCTTGTATTTGGGAGGTCACGGATTCGAATCGCATTTTTTTTAGGGTTGTGGAATCACGTATTTTTCTAGGTTTTTGGTATTCATAAAGCTAAAAAAATTCGTGATTCAAACCTGTGACCTCCTAAATACAAGCACTTGTGCCTACCACCCTGCCTAGCACCTACCACATGCCACCGTTTGACTGCAAAACACATATATAAAAACAAAAAACAACCATACATGCATGCATGCGGTTTGGGGCATCATGCGATCCTGTTGCCAAGATAGCCACAGATTATCAATTAAATCCTTTTGCCATGATAGATGGCTCGTGCTAGTCCAAATCTGTGGTATACACAGGGTCTCACGTTTACGCATATGCGACAAATGATGTAAACAACGTTATAGGAAACTGGTAGTCCAAATCTATGGTATATACATAGTGTCACGTTTGTAAAAAATGTCGCAAACATTGTTATATGATAATTTTATTCGCAATCAATTTTATAGTGAGAGTTTAACATCAGTAGCAGATTGCTTCATCTACTTATTACCTAGCCCATTTTTTAAAGATACTTTTTTCTGTTTTTCATTCATGGCAGCCATGGTTTTCTAAGAAAATTTTATAACATAATTATATATACTTTGCAGAGAATTGCTCTTCAAGACAGAAAAGTTAAAAAAATGTCTACTTGTGAACAATTTTAAAATCAGAAAATTGCATAGCCTCATAGCAATTTTTAAAATGTCTAGCTATGAAGACAATTGTATAGACAATTTTTTTATCTCTCTTCTGTGGTATACACAGTGTGTATATGGCAATACTGAATACCATATATATGTATTTCTAATGATACTATAAGTACGTGTTTTCCTCTAAAAAACTTCACAAATAAATAGAACAAAATAATTAAAAAAATGTCTATCTATGAACGACTTTAAAATCTGAAAACTGCAAGCCCCTGAATATTTTTTTTAAAATCTAATGTTTCTCCTCAATTCTACGCAGTGGACCTTCTCGTCAACTCTCCCAAAATCTTGCGAATACAGTTGCAGAGTGCATGGTTTTGGCATTAAAAGGTTTGTTCCTTGTTTAATCAGGATCATATGGCGCATGTTTTCCTAAGCTTTGCATTAAATGTCACCACCTTTTGACGTCCTTTCCTCATCCCATCATTTTTCTACTTTTTCTGCGCGTATCTGTCTTTAGATCGGCATCGGGAATGGAGTTGCGTGACTATTTTGGAGAATGGTGACTAGATTGACAAACTGGATGCCACAGAGAATGATGCAGGTCCCACAAAGAGCTATACATGTATGTCATTCGTTATGCCATCTTATGGTCATTATTATGGGGGTCATGTGATCCTATTGCCAGGAGAGTTGGCCATGCACTGTCATCCACCTCAGAAATCATGCTACAAAGGTTATTGTACATGTGGCACAGGTGCTTAGAAGTAGAAACAAAAAATGCAATACAGCTGGACATTACACTCGAATGAAGCGCCTTGGGAAAAGGTAACTATGCTATCTGTATCTGTAAAGGAAACGACTTCCTGGCACAATTCTTTTATTACCAGCGCGAGAGACACCTGCATGTATGGCCGAAGACGTGGAGTTGTGCAGTATGGGCGGCTTAAACAGAGCATCTCTGGAGGAGCCACCATCGACTAGGGGAAGAGGTTCTTAGAGGGAGCCGAGCCATGGCAAAAGATGGAGCCACCGCCATCGCCCTATCTCCCATTGCCCAGTCGCCGCCCAGCTAATTTGCCACCGCCACCGCCACCAGAAACCTGCTTGAGTGAATAGCCTCTGCCCTCGACCAGATAAATCTGCAACAGGTTAGGTTTAGGGTTTGGAAAACATGTTGGACCTCATCGTGGGAGGAGCCATCGTAGAGCAACATGTTTGGTCTGCATTAATTATTTTTCCTTTTCCTTTGTAAATTCTCTCCTTTTCATTAATTATTTTTCCTTTTCCTTTGTAAATTATTTTGGCTAGCTGCCTTTCCTTTGTGATTTGAGCTTCAATGGTTACGATTTCGAATAGTTGGGAGTCATTTTTCTCTTGATACATCTACATTTGTACTTTTTCCCTTCGAGAGCGTACCAAACAACAAGTCTGCCATTGTTGTAACCCTTGCATAGGAACTTTCACACTTTCCAAGGCAGCTATTTTGTACTCAAAAGAATCCTAAAATCTTCCTTGATGTTCTATTTGTCTGGATGAAAATGGAAATTGTAAGCTTTCAGTTTTGGATATGTGAAGCGTTACTAGATAGCTTAAATTTGTTAGGATTTTTGTTATTCTGTGAAGTATTAGATCCATTTGTGTTTGGGGACCGGCAATTTCATTTGTGGATCTTTGTGTTTTCCGTGTAGGGTCCTTGGTATGTATGTTGCCTCGTGGCTTTCATAAGACACTGTTCATTTCAGAAAAAAATTATCTGGATTTTGATATATTGGCCATCCTTTATTCACATGCTTTGTAAATTATATATTTAAAAATATCTATCTAGGAACCACTGTGTGACATAAGTTTTCTGTACCAAGGTCTCAGGGGTAACTTCTAGACCATTCTTGATTTTGTGAAAAGTATCTCAGAATTAAATCTCATTTTTTTATGCCTAGATGCAATAGTGCAGGTCAATCCTCACCTTTGCCAAATTGTTGTATTGAAGGTTGTTTTCTTTTTCACACATTAAGTATCCATATTTTACTCTTGTAATCTTTGCTATTTTCGTGTCAGTCTGCAGTATGTATGTTTGCCCAGTGACTTTTCTTTTGAAAAATTCAAGCGATAACGTTCATTTTTTGTTGCCCCGATCCAACAATGTTGGCCAATACGCTAAAATTTTCCTTTGTCTATGTCACACGGTTCTGTATTTCATTTTCAAATCATTGTCATTTTCTGTGCAAAGTCCTTCTATGTATGTTTTCCTACGGATTTTACAAGAAAATTTCAAATGCAATAATTCTTAATTTTCTTAGGATGCCAATCTACCATGGTTTATAATCTTCTTTGTTTTTGTCATTCTTTGCCAAATTGTCGTGCAAGGGTTTTGTATTTACGTATTAAGTTTATGTATATCAGTTTTTGATCTTTGATATTTTTGATACCAAGTTTGCAGCATGTGTGGTTATATACAAGCTATGTACGGTAAATTAGAAGTAGTAATCTTCATTTTTTGCTACTCTAATGCAATAGTGCAATCCAATCCACTATGATTGTAATCCTCTCTATTTACTTCCTGGAGTTATATCTTTTGTCTTTGTCACCACCCCGAAGTGTTGGCATTCTGATCTGCTCACGATCGTCCAATTCGAGAATGTTCCAACTTTAAGACTTGCCGATGAAGTATTGCACTCGCTGCTAACTGAGAGCTGACAGGGACATGCTTGAATGATGTGGCCTTACTTGATGATCCACACAATCATACTTATCATTGGTTTTGTTTTTCGATGAATAGATCCGTACAACGATCAAGTGAAAATAATTGATGTAGACAAGATTCTTACATTATTGATCTCTGCCGATAACAATGGCTTTTGACTCCAAAGAGACCAATGCCAATAGCTACGACTTATACCACATAATGAAGAATTCAGACGTTGCTTCTGCTTCGGAGCCGTTGGAGTTGAATCGCCACACTATGCAGGTTTTACGGTGCATCTATGCAAGGGATGAAAAATTCAGAACAAGTGTCCGAAAATTGTGACTCGCCTTCGGTTGATATGCGATCACAGAATTGACCCATGTCGACGTGTCCCAAGTTGGTATCGACGATGTTCTCATACTCTGAATGGAGCGTCGAGGTGAGTAGAATGCCCTGGAACCTATACCGCAACATATTTTTGTTTGGAGATGATATGATTGTGACAGAAGCGTGATTGTAGGCTATTATTTCCATCTTACAAAACTGCACAAATCACCTATAAAACTGCGCTGGGAAAAATAGAAAATCTTGTTCTAAGAAGTTCTTACTAGATGAGGAAGTTTATTAAGGTACAAGTTCACGTGTCAGAGATTTTTTTTTTTCAATCAAATTCTTTAGTCAAATATTAAGGGTCAAAGTTGACTCTTTTGAAACTGCTAGGAAAATGCAAGTGTAAAACTACAAAAATTCCGTTTGGTTTTATCCTGGTAAAAATACCAAACGTCTCCATGAGCATCTAAAACTTGGAAAGGGAGCATATGAAGGTGAGAAAAATTGAACGAAACAATTATTCTCTTGACAATCATCTGAGTTCAAAATATCAACTCTCATAGTCAGTCACCTTAACAGGGTAAAAACTGCATGTGCAGCAAAATCAAACAAATTGTGTTTTATTTGGCTCTGTGAAAAATATCAAACGAGGTGCTACACATTTAAAATTTGGAAAAGGAGTAAAATAAGTTGGGAAGAATTCAACGAATGAAAATTTTTCTCTTGACGATTATATGTGCTCGAGATACGAACTCTCAAAGTAGGTCTTCCGCCAAGCTGAAATTGTGTGCACGTCAAAATCAAGCAAACCAAGTTTTTCTTAGGTTCGTGAAAAATATCAAATGAGGTGCTGTGTATTTGAAATTTGGCAAGTGTGTATATAAAGATGAGAAGAATTCAAAAAACCAAACCGTTCTTTCCGACAATCAATCAGCTTCGAGATATCAAATTTCAAAATTGGATTACTTTGACAGATACAAACCGCAACACTTTCTTTCCACATCTATTGTTTTCTTCATTATTATTTTTTGTGCAAACGTGGTATTGTTTTAGACTGGCTGGGTTCTTCTTTTGGCGTGAGAAATCTTTCTCACGATGATTTGTGGCCCGTATTCTTCTTTCACCTCCCTAGTGAATGCGCACGAGCTGCAAAAATACCTGGGAACGACGTGGGAGAATTCAATTTTTTTGTTTGGTTGTTGAATCCATTTCTCCTTTTCAGCATGAGTTTGGTCTTTATGATATTTCTTTCTTGGCTAATGCATGTGAGATCTCTTTTGGCTGTGTATACGTTGAAATTCTCATTGTCTTAGTTTTGGCTTACTTCCTTCTTTTCAGAAAGTGGCAAATCATCGATGTAGATGAAATAGTCCTCCACATGTGAGGCCACAACCAAATCTAGGTTATTTAATTCAAACATGCCAATGATGTTCCCATAGACTTGAAGGGAAAATAATAGGGAAGATTTGTCTTCAAAAAATTGCTCCTTTTAGAAGTTGCAAGGGCATCCATGCAAGTTCCTTTATTTCCATTCTAAATTGAGGCTCTTCAATTGGATCGATATAATCTAGTAACGCAACACAATCCCACCAAAATCTCTTATATCCCATGGAAAATGGCTCCTAGATATTCAATACTTCAGACCAACTTTGAGGATTTTTCTTTGCCTTTTTACTCTTAAGAATGACTGTAGAAATGACAGTTTTTCCACTTCACACAATATAGTATAGAACTCCTTACTAAGCACAGTTCCACGTGCATGAATTGTCATTATTTCATTCTGTTATTTGGTTGAGCAGCAACATGGAAAATATCATTTGTATCATTTGCATGTTGTTTAAAATCAAGCAGTCCAGCTTTGTTCTTACAGAGCCTTACAATTTGGCTCACAAGAATGATTGATGCAGCTTTGTAATGGAAAGAATGTAGTGCCTTCACAACAAGTGGTATAGTAGTCACATAATGCTTCAAGCAAAGGCCTTGTCATTTGTTCAGCTATGCATGTATGTTTGGGCCTTTGGCTATTTTCTTTATGTGTGTGTGTGTGTGTGTGTGTGTGTGTGTGTGTATTACAAAGCATGCTTTTAAGTTTTACACAACCCAATACATTGAAATATTTATTTTCTTCTCCCTGTGTGAGCTATGCTTTAAAGCCAGAAACATGGATGCTTTCATTTTTGCTCCTCTCCAATGTGGCTGCGTATTCCTCCTTTACATGATCTCAAATAAAACAAAAATAAATTCTTTGGATTGTTTCCCTGAGGCAAATGCGTGGATTCCTTCCTTGGGCGTGGGAACTTTTTGGATTGTTTTGTGCTGGAAATAACCTCAATCTTTTTCCTTTTACCCATGTGGACACTCTTTTGATCAATGCAAATAGTTGATATGTGGTATTTCCTTCACTTGCGTGATGATCTTCAGTTGTCCCTTGGCCATTACGTGTCAATTTTTGGATTGTCTAATTTGTTTGTCTATTCAATGCTTTCTCCCTGCCCTGCGTGGAATCATTATTTTTCTTTTAAAACTAAGTTCAATTTAAATCTTCAGGCTTTCGTAGTTTATAATCAAGAAAATTCTTCTAGAAAATAATACATGTCATATTTTAATTATTAAATATTTTTTTCAAATTTAATAATTTATTTTTTCGATTGTATATTAAAAAAGAAGTAAAAGTTGAAAATAACAATAGTGAAAATTGAAAAAATAAATACTACGAAAGAAGGACTAAAATACCTACAAATATATTTTGTTTAAATACATAAACCCTTTTTTGAAGAATTGAAGTGGAACATACGTAAAGAAAAATGGCCTATAGAATTTTAGGCCATTTTTTGTTGCCACAAATGCTTCCCTAAATAAATATGGTCACAATTGTTACAGTTATAACACTTATGTATGTAGGGATTACATTCTTTATAAATAGAAGTGAAAATTTATTTTTTCCTTTGTTTCTCCTTGTTGATTCCTTCATTCTTTCATGTCAATACCTCTTTACCTATTTCAATTAATTTATTTTTGTTGGTTTATTTGTATTTGTATAAATGCTTATTTTTGTTTTTATAGTACAGTTTTGTACGTTGATTATGTCAAGGTACAAATATAAGATGCTTTAAAATTTGTAAGTTTTATACTATGGATTGTAAATTTAATTTGATAATTGTGAATTAATATAATTTTATATTGTAATTTGTAATTATGGGAATGTATATTAAAATTCTAATTTTTGATCTTGGATTGTTGCATTTAATTTTAAAATTAGGCTAAACAACCTTAGATTTTTTTATGATATATATTGAAACTTCAAGTATGTTCAAGGATAATATTGTACTTGATTTTTTAAATCTTTGTGAAGTCATTTAGGATTCTATAATATTTTGTATAAAATGGATTGTTTTTTT
Organism: Taxus chinensis; assembly: GCA_019776745.2. Lineage (NCBI taxonomy): Eukaryota > Viridiplantae > Streptophyta > Pinopsida > Cupressales > Taxaceae > Taxus > Taxus chinensis. The sequence continues at coordinate 18,004,884 of CM034150.1, forward strand.
TTTTAAATTTTTTTAAGTCACAGTAAGTGAACAATATTTACTTATCGTTACAAAGAATTTTATAAGCTGTAATAATGTGTTACATAAATGTGTAATACAAAAATTAGGTTTGTTGTTCCTAATTATATATTATTAAATATGTAAAGAAAATTCAAAACATCAAGATGATAAATCAAACAATCTTAAATTATATAAAGGATATCAAATCATTCAACACATGTAGTACCTTTTTCCTTCTATAGAAATACTCTAGAAAACACTTTCGAACGTGCCAACCTACATAAATCCCAAGGCCAATAATTTTATTTTAGTATAATGTAAATATAGGGTTTAAATAATATTAATTCATTGCGATATGAGCTCAAATTGCATAAAAGTGGACTAAAGCTAGATTGAAAGTTATGTAGACTATCGTCAAAATCCTCGAAATATGAGGACCTAGAGGCAAGCGTAAGACATGTTTTTATATTTTCATGGGAAGACTTATTTTGTGGTTGAACATGTCCAAGAATCTACAAATACGTTCTCTGTGGTTTTGACATGTAATCTAACTCTAGAATCTACTTCTCATGTGTCTTTGGATCTAGAATCTATATCTATATTAATGCAATCACACTTTTGTACATGTATGTCTTATCCTTACTTATTAACCTAAAATGGATTTTTTCACCATTTGTGTTGGAATGGCCTCACCACACACCCAGTAATGTGATGAGTGCTACATTATCTACCAATAATTTGAAGAGAGATCAAACCACAAATAGTTCTCATAATCCTATATGAGGTAAAGTTTGGTAGATAAAGTAAACAAGATGGATCGATTTGGCCCTTAAAAATTAGCAATTTATAGTTGGTTCTAATTGTAGCACGTGACTTTGTTTACAAGGGAAATAATACCATGTATCCAAAGTATGAATAGATTGGATGGAGTTGTGCTCTCAAGGGATGGACACCCTCAATGATTCGCTCATGTATCTTCTTAGAGTGTGTGCCCCAAAATTTCACTAACTACCCCAAATGAGTTATGGTGTGTGTTTATATGGTTTAAACACCTGAAAATTAATAATTTATCACTTCATAATGTCAATATTGGCTTAATCTCTAAATACCGACTTCTTCACCTAATCCAAGCCTATTTGTTATGTCCTTTGTCCTATCAACAAGACTTTCTCTTCTCAATTGATTTGATGATTTATTTATAGAACATGCTTACAATAATCATAAGCAGTCCACTCATCTTAATTATCATGGCATTATAACTTTACAACATTGTGTCTTCTTCCTCAACCAAACCATCTAATAGGACCAAATGGTCAAATGATTTGATCCTAGGTAGAATGGTCTCATCCAAGGATAGCCAACAATCATTTTTTAAAGCTTTTCTATCGTTCATGTGGTTGGTAATTTCCTTATGGGTTGGCCTTATTGCAAAATTATATCCACAAAATCCTATATAAGCAATTCAAACACACTCATTTAGACACCACAAAATACATGGCACTTACAAAATATACTCTTAACAAATAACACTTAAAGGCGTAAAAAACTCTCTTAAATTTTCTTAAAGAAACAACAAACATTAGAAACAATGCCCACATAAGTCTAAATAAGTGAACAAACAAGATTCAAGAGTCAATATTCCCAAGCCAAGAACCCTCAAATCCAAGTCAAGCACATGTAAGCTAAGCCATTACTAAGCATTATCAAGTGATTGAGTTATCAATACAACTGCATCCATACAATATTATATCTCTAGGTGGGGAACTATATGTGGTTTGAGGTGTCCTTAGAGTAACTTGCCAATGAGATGTGGTGTATGATAGCCTTGCACTTCATGCTCTAAACACCAACCTTTTCAAAGGTTTTTTACCTGAAATATGTTTCTTTGTTCCAATACACAATACACTTCTAGAATCAAAGACAACATTTATAGAATGTTTCCAGCTAATTTATCCATTTGTTACACACAAATTAGCCTCCAGAGAAATCACATAGATAATTACACTTGTTCTCTTTTGTTTTACTCTATTTATCACATGTTCTATTTGAAATATTATTCGGTTCTTTTTTATCCAAAACAAGATTTCTGAAAATATATTTTTGGAAAGTGCTAAAGTATCATTTTTAGTAGTTTTTCAATAGCTTTTAGTATTTTGCAATTTTAAGGGTCTTTGGAGCATTTTTGATATTACGATTGCATGAAGATAATTGAAGTGATATTATTGTCTAACGATACTTTCTGAGTTCGCTTCAGTATCTTCTTAATGCTTCTTGTGGTTCACCAATTGGGTCAATAGACTACCCCAACAAGGAGCACTAAAAATAATACTTAGTAATAATATGATAACTTTTAAATTTCTCCACTTTTATCTTTTTAAATCCGCCCCTAAGGTGCATATGAATGGTCTCCAAGTAGGATGACCTTACGGTTCCCATATAAAACCCTTCACATTCTAGTTTTAGCAATTTTTCATCTTCTTTGTTGTATATCTATAAAGTAACTTCCAAAAATACATATCACTTATGGAATTTTTTGATATGTATGCATTTCGAATTGTAATTAAGTTAGTTTTTGTACATCCCTTTCATTGTGAATTGATTGTTAAAACACATTAAGCACATTAGTTAGTATGTTGTCCACCAAGTTGCATCTCAATATGGATCATCTATATGCATATTTTGATATGAATGATCAATGTTAATAAATAGTTTGAATATACATCTTGTTTCAATATTAATCCAAATTTAAATAAGTAAAATAATTCCTTCTCCTTTTTGCACACTCATTTATTTTTGGTTGAATCATTTGGTGAACCTATGTATTGATCAAATATTTAACCTTAATTGTCCTAGGTCATCCTTATTCCAAATTATGGCGTTTGCATCCAAAACCCTAATTATATTTAGGTATGTTCTTTGTTACTCTTCTCTTCGACTATCCACATTTAGCATGGCTTTCCCATTTGCTATGGAAAGCTTTGATGAAGCTTACATGTGAATTTTTACTCTTTTGCCTCAAGTTAGTTTGGGTTACCATCCCTCTAACCAAGTACATGCCTCTTATTGAATTTAAAGAAAATAACAATACCTCGTTAATACAAATGTTTGCACTAACTTTTCCATGTCTCAGGGCACCATCGACCATCCTCTGTATTAACCATTGATGACCTCCTCCTATCTATGAAGTGTGTTAAGCTTCACATAATTGATGGTACGCTTCCTTGGCCTAGTCTTAGCTACCAATCCTTGTGAATACATGTCTTTATACTCATTTTGTAAAGCCTCAATCTACATAGATTCATTTGTAGGCTCCTTTTTGAAGGTAATTCACATGACTTTCCTTCTCCACCACATGTGATCTTACAAAAGTTTCTCAATTTTAATCTTGTATCTCTTCTTCCACATATTAAGGTTAACAAAATAAATCATCAAGCTATATATTTCTACTCTAATGCCTATTGCGAATATTGTATATGTATTGCGTGTACTCTACTAACAAATGTTTCAAGATTCAAAATGTTATAAAAAATCTGATTAATACTAGTGTTACTGCATTCAAGACCAATCCAAAGCAATCTATTAATCTCCCTTATAATACACAACCATATTGTCTTCCTCCTATTACAAACCCATTTCAAAATATAGATTAGGATATTATTTTCAGTCCTACAGAGTTACCTCCTAAGCATAGAAGGGATCAATGTCAACTTTGTATTATTGTACATATTTATGGGTCTCTTCTCAAAAGGGTTCTAATTAATAATAGATATACACTAAAAAAGTTCCTTAGCTCTTTACTTAAACAAATGGGTATTTCCATGAGATTTATTAATAAGAATCATATTCTTGTCAAAGGATTTGATAATATACCGCGACCTAAAATTGGAAAAAATCACTTTGAATGTCCTATTTGACCTTGAAAAGGTCCCCTGTACATTTCATATTGTAGACACCTAAATTCTGCTTTTACAATCTTATTGCCAAAAGCACACAAATCACTCTCATTCTTACCATTTCCGTTATAATGAGTGATTTCCGCTAATTAACTAAATTTTTTTACCATTTTGGTCAATTAACATCACATTGTTGATTGCCTAACCTTTTTCGCATTCAGGATGCCAATTTACGACAAATCATAAGTCTAAATCCTCTTCCAAACAAACAATTAGCTATTATTAGCTAATTAAGCCTATTTTACCCTTGTTTTGGTCAATATACCCTATTATTGGCTCAAACCCCTCTTCCAACCACTCAAAATCACCCCACTTCCTTCCACAACATCTCAAAAAGCTTCAAAAGCTTATCCTAGCCTCCTAATTAACCCTAAGTGGTTGATTAAGGCTCCTCACATCCTAATCACTTGTTAATTCAGTAATCATGATTAGCAAGCCTTAATCAAGATTAAAAATTCTTAATCTAGTTTGTGCTTTTAGTCTGACATGCACCAAGATGCTAGTTTTCCTTAAAGGAAAAACTATAAAAAGTACTAACCACATACCTTCAAACTTTACACCATGCTTTGATTTGCATATCATATAAGAAATACGATTAATAGCCTAGCTCAATCATTGCCTAAAGTCTTCAATGGGGTTAGTATATGGGTATCCAATATGACCTTGTAGTTATTTGGAGAGACCATTTCACTTTCTTTGGACTAGCAATAATCCCAATTTGATTTCCCTCTTAGATCTTTTTAGGTCTTTATTAGTTTAGTAATTCACAACATAGTAAGGATGCTTTGTAGATTAATGTTTAATTACATTTAGTTTACATTCATAACATACTTTTAATCTTTGATCATTGATGTTACATTCCTAGAACTTAGAGCTTGACTACAGGTGATAATGGTGTTATCATTTCCTAGTTAATCATATTATTTTCTTTGTAAAATTTGAGGTGTTATCATTTGGCATGATCGATGATAGATGAGATGTACGAGGGCAGAATGCCATGCGTATGTGCAAGAAAGTGAAGATGCAAAATTTCCCCCAATGTTAGATGGGAATATTCACAGGCAAACTCTTCATGTGTAGAAGTTGGCATTGTAGAAGTTGCAACGGTGCCAGGAGAGTGTTGGTACCCAAATATGCACCACCTTGAGAGCCAAGAAACATTTACAAAATGAAGTGGATGCTTAGAGGAAGTCAAACTGAAGATATAGTCATTTTGTAGCTGGAGATATATCTAACAAACTCTTTGAGACTTGACTTGGAAAATATTGGGCTGCACTCACAAAGGGGATAACCTTCCCTACTACTTTAGGTTATGCCTTTAACTAGGGTGAGAGGACCCATTTTGTGACCTGTAATTATGAGAATAATGGATGAAATTGTAGTCTCTAAACCTTCTCTTAGAAATATGAAGGGTAATCCTAGAAAGACACGGTCAATACAAGCACTACTTAACTCTCACAAGTTGACACTCTAAATAATGTAGATGTCTTTCAAAATAGGACTTCAGGTTGCTCCAAACAGTGTAAATCATAGTTTGCTTCTACATATTTACGAAAGGGAAGGTAGAAATGGTAAAATACCTTAGCAAATGTCTATAAGCAGAGAAAGCATGGATAATTCAGAAGGATTTAACAGTTGTAGATTATGAATTTTTGTGTATGAATGGGAGATTAAAGTAGGATAAATTTTATTATACAGATATCTCAAGAAAACCTTAAAAATGTTTCAAAACAACCCCAAGGTAAGAGGAACATGTCACACAAACCAATAACAACCCTTTAACCAAAAGGTATGCACTCATGGAAGCCCAGGAATGCAAGATTTCACACACCGTTTGAGGATTTAAACATAAAATATCATGATAAACTCTCAATGAAACATTAACAAATCCATTTCAACTACGCTCAAAATACACTCAAAAGATTACTAAATATTCTCAACTAAAAAGAGGAAACATGAATTTAAAGTTGTTTATCATACCGCATAAAGAAAGCTCTATTCATAGTGCAATTGTAGCTATCAAAATGCCACTAATTAAGACAAGATCTAGTGTAATTAAAAAGGACTATTAACATAAAATCGCAACCAGGAAAGTAACTAGTTGATTCAAAGTATTCTAGCTTAAGAACAGAAATAACATTGCTCAGGAGACAACACACAGTTAATTTGAAAACATTTAAATTTCCCAGCAAGGGACCATAAAACCTATAGTATCAAAGCTTTCCAATGATTGTACACTCACAATCATCTTAGCATGAGAAGGTTTGGACCAAATAAAATAACTCAATGGTCTCTCAGTTTGATTCATGTTTCTTAAGAAAAGTATAGTTTGTTTTACTCTATTTTCTCTAAAAGCTTAGAAATATTTAACACCCCTCTCCCATATGAGAACATTCCTATTGTATGTATACAACTCACTTTTTTTCGCCTTTACTTTTTCCCCCAAAAAACATGAATCTTTTTAGAGAATATCCTTCCTTTGGCACATGATCTAATCTACTTATTATCCCTTTTGAGAATATTTCTCTTTCGTTTCCAGGTGGAGGAATTACAAATGATTTACAATTTTTCATTCTCTTAGAATGACTAGGATGCCATGTCACCCTTTTGGTATTATTTTTTTAATCATTTCTCTATTAACTTTTGAGTGTCCCTAAAATCAGTTGATTTAATGCTAATCATTCCCTCTTTTTGGGAATATACCTCGAGACACATACACTCATTAACATATCTTTCTCTAGCATTGGGTTTCCACGTAGGTTCAAACATTACCGTTAATTTAGATAAGGTCATGGACACAAAATTATTAAATGTTGATTTATATGATTTTCAGAGAAGGCTGAGTAGTCTGAATAAAAGTAGGTGGATGACAGCCATTGATGCCAGTAATATTCCCTTAGTGGATGCTTTCCCACCATACATACATTCCCCCGAGATTGTGTGGTTGTGTGCTAAGAATTATAACCCAGGAAAGAAAGAAGTATTGGACGGAAGTGGAGATAGGGTGATCAACTTAACATCATAGGATTTTAGGGCAATTTTAGGGTTACCTAGATTAGATTAACCGATAATTGTTACAATTAAATCAACACATATTGATTATGAGGTAAGACATGATGAATATGTTGTAATGCTAAACTCTAAATGGTTAAAGGAAAAAAAAATATCTATCAAAAGAATCCCCAAGAGATTAACCAGGGCCATGTTTGTTAGGACCTTATTGTGTTACTAAATAGAATGGCAGGGTCAGAAGGAATTAATGATTTTCAAGAATGGATGTGCCCTTTTATAATGGTTATCCTAGAGGAAAAAGGAATATTTTGTTGGGCGAGCTTCATATCAAGATCCATCGATGCTCAACTTATGACAATATTTTTAAATATTTCCATAGGTACTCCAGTTGACATCAATTTCTATATGATGTCCTATCTTATCTATAACATTTCCTGCTTCAAATCATTTCCATGTCTCCCATTACAAGCAAGTTTTGAATATCATAAGGTGTATGATGTTTACCCACAATTGAGTTTGTGAAATGGAAATGAAATGTTAGGTTGGTAAATGATGCTTTCATTGCCCCTGTGACATGTCTTTTCAAACCATAATGAGAACAATATAGGTTATCTAATACTGTTAAAGCTACAATTCTAGAATATGGTTACATCTTTATACAATAAATATTATTTACATATTTGAGGGTGAGTGGATTTGAGAGATAACCTTGTAAACTACCTAGATATGTGAATGATAAGTGAACCTTAATGGAATTTTCAAGACATTTGACTCCTATGCACAAAAAGATTGCAAAAAAAACACAAAACAAATATCAAATTCCCTCTCTAAATTAACATATATTAATATAAAAGTATAATAAAAGTTAGACTGATAGAAGAGGAAATGGAGAGATTTCAAATGGAAAATTTCACCCCAAGACTTAATTATGATATTTGATGGGTTGTTATTACATGAGAGCATGAGCCTCACTTTGAAGATTATTGGATGAATTATATAGATGAAGAAGAAGTCAGGTTGAGGGGATTTTACAGAATGACTTTAAGTCAAATTATTGATTTCAAGATTGATGTAGTCCCAAAAGGAATTATAGATGACAAGGATGTGGTTGCACAATATTACCATGATCAAATGCATCTCCATCGGGGCTATGGACACCTAGCTAGTAGCGGAGTAATGCACGACTCTCCTTTCACAATCCATTGACAAAAAAATGAACTCTGAAAAATAAATAATTCCTACACATTGGGTAGGGTGTCTTCACTTGTTGTCTATTAAATATTCCCTCCAAGAGGTAATAAATTTCCATGTGCACACACTAGATCTCAACGAGTAAACAAGATTAGTATTTTACCAAGTGCATTTTTTGGACATTGTTTAGACTCTTACTCTAGTCCGTATCTTATCTCATGATTCATGCCTTTGGCTAATCGCTTCTTCATTGCGAGGCTTCTATGCTACATTCACAACATTCACGTTATTCTTATACTTCATTCAGAACACCCATGTGTATAAGATTTCCTTTTTTCCATGTTTGCGGACACCTTTGTTGCCTTCAAAAAAAAATCTTCCACTTCTTTCTATCATGTGCTTCTTGGCTAGCTTACGATGGGGGCATCCTTTCTCCTTCCTAGCATGTTATTGGGTTGCATTCATCATCATGTTAAACATATCTATATTGGTCCTGGTTCCAATTTTGCACGTGAAGAGTTTGCCTTTGGATATTCCCATCTAACGCTGGGGGAAATGTCACATCTTCATTTTCTTGCACATACACATGACATTCTACCCTTGTACATCCCATGTATTTCCAACGACATCCATGTTTCTTTGTTTCCTGTACATAGCTTTAGAAAATATCTTTAAAATCACAAAAAAAATTAAATATGTTTTAAAAATAAAAAAACATTCAAATATGTTTCAAAAATAAAAACATTCAAATATGTTTCAAAAATTAAAAAAACATTCAAATATGTTTCAAAAACTCCTAAAACATTCAAATATGTTAGTCAAAAAAATTAAAACATCCAAATAAAAGTCAAAAACCCAATTTTTTTGGGTCCAAAAAATAACAAAAATTCAATTTATTTCAAAAATTGGTAAATGGCATACATGCAGCTGAAGCCTTTATTAAATACATTATTCTCGAACATCAAAATTTGTCCTATAAAAACATATTTCTTATGTTCTTTCTTGTTCTTGTCTCAAATGAATTGCGGATCATCGTGATCTACCTCCATTAACAAAGCTAGCTTGCTTACTATATCGGTACTCTCGTGCAACAATGAGTTGTCAAAGAATGTGTCATAGTGCACGAATGCTTTCCATGGGACTAATTGTGTCCTCCGTTATTCCCCTCGCATATATATTTTCTTGGGGCACCATTTTTAACCCTTGTTGTTACAACACAAACATTTGAGAACTGAAGGTTGATAACAAAAACATTGGTGTAACTGTTTTGAACGTTGTTTGTTTGAGTATGTGTGATTGTACTTGTTTCTCTACTAGATTGGTTGGTTTAATTTATCATATTACATTGCATTATATATGTTGCATGGAGTTACGTATTGTAAACAATGAACAAATGTTAGGAATTTAGCTTTTCACGTTATCTTACACTTTTGCTTATTTCAATAAAGGTAGATGATGTAGATCATAGAGGCAAAATGCTACAACAAAGTTGCTTATTAAAAGATTGGATGCAAAGATAGGGTTGGTCATATATTCTCCATTATCATTTCTTATCACTACTAATTTTTCTTATAAATCAACTGAGGCAATAAACAACCATGTTTATCTCTATCCTTACTGCTTCTATCCATTTCAATCATATTTTTCGATTATCGATTGATTTCTTCTATCACCCCATCGAAACTTGAGGGGGAATCCTTCATTCTACTATTTTTTCTTCAATTTTTTTCTTTTTTATGCTTGTCTAATATATTTGAAGTGAATTTATTTACTTCACCTCAAATAGGGGCAAATGTAGACACCTAAATTCTGCTTTTGCAATCTTATTTTCAAATGCACACAAATCACTCTCATTCTTACCATTTCTGTTATAATTAGTGGTTTCCACTAATTGACTAACATTTCTTATCATTTTGGTCATTTAATAGTGCTTTGTTGATTACCTAACCCCTTTTGCATTCAAGATGCCACTTTACGACCAATCGTAAGTCAAAATCCTCTTCCAAATAGACAATTAGTGATCATTAGCTAATTAAGCCTATTTTGCCCTTGTTTTGGTCAATATACTCTATTATTGGCTCAAACCCCTCTTCCAACCACTCAAAATCACCCCATTTCCCTCCGCAACATCTTAACAAGCTTCAAAAGCTTATCCTAGCCTCCTAACTGACCCTAAGCTGTTGATTAAGGTTCCTCACATCTTAATCACTTGTTAATTCACTAATTGTGATTAGCAAAACTTAATCATGATTAGAAATCCTTAATATAATTTGTGCTTTTATTCCCACATGCAGAAAAATGCTAGTTTTCCTCAAAGACAACTATAAAAAGGACTAACCACATACCTTTAAATTTTACACCATGCTTTGATTTTCATAACATATAAGAAATATGATTTATAGCCAAGCTCAATCCTTGCCTAAAGTCTTCAATGGGGTTAGCAGATGGGTGTCGAATATGACCTTGCAATCATTTGGAGAGACCATCCCACCTTCTTTAGAATAACAACAATCCCAATTTGATTGCCCTCTTAGATCTATTTAGGTCTTTATTAGTTTAGCAATTCATAACATAGTAAGGATGCTTTGTAGATTAATTTTTAATTCCATTTAGTTTACATTCATAGCATAATTTTAAGCTTTGACATCAATGTTACATTCATAGAACTTAGAGTTTGACTATTGGTGGAAATGGTGTTAGCCTTTCCTAGTTAGTCATACTATTTGCTTTGTAAAGTTTGGGGTGTTATCACCTGGCCCTTCATTATGGTCACATAACTTTATATTTATATGGTTCTCTTACTTGAATTTGGTAACTAACCCTGAAAAGACCGACCACCAAAAATATAAGAAACTCAAATGGCTAGAAAGTGCCCAAAAAGTGAGAGGAGAGTACAAAGAGGATCAACACAGCCAGAGGGGACTAGGACGTTTGGGGTGTCCCATTCTTGGTTGAGCGCCCCAATCCAAAAAGAGGGAAAACGAAGCATTAAAGTGCAAACTAGGAAAGTACATGTGCAAGATCGAAAGTAGTAATAAAAAGTAATGCAAGATAGCCAAAATACATGGGCTAATTTGTATTTTTCTCACTTAAGAACCATATGAATAGTAATATGAAACTGGGACTGAATAATTACCCAAAGTGTGTGATTTAGTGTCTATAATGGGGTGGGAAAATGATCAATAACACATGGAGCATTGAGTTCTCTGTAGTCCACACAAATCTTTATCTTCCCATCCTTTATTTCAAGATAAATTTAAGGCTATGGAATCCATGATAACATCTCTCAAATATGAAATCCAACATCTTAAGGACACTTCTCATGATCATGTTTTTTATCCTTCTACATCTCATCTTCATTCTATGTCTACTAGATGTGCTCATATCAGTGACCCTTAAATCATACCTTTACCAGAGCCTCTCACCTTTAATAGCAACACTAAGCAATATGACATTATTACTGAACTCCTTAGTCATCAATGGATCACTCTACCACCTAATCATTACTATCATCCTTATTACATAACAAAATATCAAGGTCATCCATATTGTAATTATCATTGAATCAATAGACATAACGACAATGATTTCTACGCTTTAGAATGAAGAATCAAACATCTTGAGCATTAGGGATTTATCTCATTCAATGTACAACATTATGTTGCATGCCCATCTATAAATTCTACATCTCAATGGGTTCCTAAATCTTATTCACCTATGTCTAATGAGTACCACACCATCACTTCTAATGGTCATTCTACGGAAAGTCAAGCTCTGCCTCTCAAAAGCAATTTAACACACCCTCCTCTCAAGACATCTACAACATTACTAAATCAAAGTACATAACAACCTCTCCAAATCAATAAACCTTCTTCTCCTATTGAGTATTCAGTAGCGTCATCAATACCACCAAAGCTACCACCATTCAAACTTTATCCCCATCCCACTCCATTTTTTTTCTAATTCATTTTGTCAAAGCAATTACTCCTACTAATCATCAGGACACATTTCAAACTTCACCGCTATCGCATGGTCCTACCCCTCCACTCAAGTTATGTGTGACATTACCTCCTTAACATTACATATATTTTTTAAGGAAACTAATCCTTACATTGATCCAATTAATGTATTTTGACTAGACCTCCATTACTTACATACTTAGGGGAGGCATCACAACTCCTCCCCCTTGCATTACTATAAAATTTTGATATCATCCAATGCATTTGATGCTTCGTTCTTAGTAACTAATCTTCTCTAAGAATTATTACAAACCTCTTAATACATTTGTATCGTCATTTCCCGGTGAAACACTCTTGTGCATTGGTTCACACTTGACTGTTGAGGGAAATCAATGCACATGAACCACACACACTACATAGCAGGAACTACACGTTACAAACCACATAACAATTTATCCTCAACTCATCTATTACATATATCACGCATCTTACATATCTACTTTCATGCACTACACTCACTACCCAATGATGCACTCTAGTCTCATGGTCCATATTGGATTGTTGAGGGTATACATCACAAATGGACCTTGTTACATTCACAAATTCATCTTTCAACATCCTATCATGCGACATTCCTAAGTTAGTGATATACACTATAGGCTAAATCTTCACCTATTCTATCATATTTTAGTGGTATACATCCTAGGCTACATCACCACCTCTTTCGATCATCTTGTCGTGATATACACTTTAGGATAACTCATCACACATCTTCATACATCATCTATAGGTTGCATATCCTCACCACACATACGCATTCACCACAACACGCTACACACAACACATTGTTTGACCATTTCCCAATGACACACTCTCGTTTACGATTCATTCTTGACTTTTGAGGGGGCATAGACAAATGAACCTCACTACATAAACTACATCCACTTAGGGGGAATGTTTATCCTACCATCTAAACTGCATTCCATTCCATCCATCCACAACATATTGCATGTCATGGTCATTTTTACTGTTTCTTACTTATGCTTGTTCATGTTCATCTTATTACATGCTAGATAGATGTCTTGCATGTAATTATATTTACTATACACACATGCACATTCACGTCCTTTTCTAGTTGTGATCATAGATACCTAGCTTTTATACGCATCATGGATGCTTGGATACTACCAGTCCCATAATGGTTCTCGGGAGCATCCACCTTCGCCGTACTACATGTGTTATTGTTTCATTTTTTACTTATCACTCCACTTTATTGGTTATACACACTTTTGAAATACACTTTACCTTTCTCACATGCTAACGGGTGCTTCATGTGCAATATTTAATTTACAAGATTACTTGCTACCATGACTATCTATTTTTTATATTGCTTGTCATTGTTTACTATTGTATGCGGACCTTGCCCTTTGTTTTCTATGCACATTTTCTTTTTTTTATGTTTTCACTATGGCCTTGAGTGTCTTGCGACATCATGAGTGATGTCCCATGTTTGTAACCTGCTTATCATGGCATATGTTGGTTTCTTGCGTGTTTACTTGCGTCTTAATTTACACATTTTTTTGGTAGCTTACACTTGTTCTCTAGATACATACTTGTCTTTATTTGTACTAACACTTGTCTATAGCCACTTGTATCTACCTTGGTTTTTACCAAGCACATCCCTTTCCCCCTGCAGGATACGATTTCCATTTTCGTCCCTCTTTTGGGCCACATTCTCCTATCCATGATGTTGCATGCCCCAAAAGAGGGGCATCATTTGGGTTTACACAAAGTACACATAATAGTACCAATACAATTCATTTTTTAGTTTTCATACATGACATAGTGGGTTACACAACGAGTGGGTTCAAATTAGTCTACACAACTCCATACACATCAGATTTTACAGGGTAACTTGTCCTTAGCATTCTGGGGAGCAGTTACAGGTTAGAGGATAAATCATACCTTCCTCTCTACGCTACTTCAGCTAGTGGCGTTGGATCACCCAAAAAACTAGACAGTACAAAGATATAGTCACTCTCAGGAAGAAGTTACAGGTTGGAGGACACAACATAATTTCCTCCCTACACTTCTTCAGCCAGTGGCATGAGATTTCCCAAAAAACTTGCACTTCATCGACATTTATAGGATTCTTTTTTACACCATTTTTCTCATCATGGATAAGGTGCACATGTTGTTTTTTAATTTTCTTATTTTCATTACTTTTTAGATGCATACATGTGTCTTTTCATATGGGTTTTACACATATACATGCTTATTTGACTACTTGATCGTCTTCTCTTTTGTAGGTCTACCTGTATGGGAAGCAAGAAATACACAACAACATCATCACTCGTCATCGCACACATCATACTAACATGTAGGTACATCACACAAATTGGCATCTACACATGTGCTTCCACCCTAGGTTCACTCTCATCACTTTTGCATCTTTAGTCTCCACGCTCCACCTTTTTGTCACTTGATGCTTTTTTCTAGTCCCTGAGCATGTTTTCTACTTCACTCTACATGGATATCAGGTACACATTTATAGCTAATTTATTTTACCGAGAGTTCCACTCACCAACATAAAATGGGGGCAAATGTAAACACAAAATTGGACACATTGGGTAATTATTTAGTCCCGGTCTCATATTACTATTTATATGGTTCTTGAGTGAAAAAAGTAATAAGTAACCCATGTCTTTGGAAATTTGGCATTATTTTCTATCACTAATTTCTATCTTACACTTGTAATTTCCCATTCTACATTTTTGATACTTTGTTTTCATTCTTTTTGGACTGGGGCACCCTAGTCTTCTCTGGGTGCCCTGGTCCTCTTTGTACTTTACTCACATTTTTTGGGCACTTTTTAGTCGTTTGAGATTTCTATCTTTTTACTGGTCAACCTTTTCAGGGTTAATTAAAAAATTAAATCAAGAGAATCATATAAATATAAAGCTATATGACCATAATCAGGGACCAAACACTATGCACTTACTATCACCACCTAAGGTTATATCCATCCAAGGCTTATACTATTCCATTCGCATATATCTAGCTCCATCACAAGGGACATAACCTGATTCATTTACATCACACTTCATAGGAGGGGAGTTCATTCTATTCCATGCACCATCTATTTACATTCTACATCTATTTATTTCTCACTACTCATAAAGTGTGACTGAAATAAGAGCACCTAGGGCATGATTTCCACACTCACACACTAGAAATATATTTGGGTTTGAAATATAGTGCAATGCTTAGTGATAATTCCATCCATTTGGTAGCTGAGGATAGTCTGACCCCTTCATATGCATATTTCTTTTTTAGGGTTTTGATGATTTACCTGGGGTTTTGTAGGTTATTCTTCTATTACAGGTTTATTAGTGCTTTGGTAATCATACAAAAACATCCACATGATAGGAAGAAAACATAGGTGAACATATAGTAACACCTCATAGGAGATTTACAAAGATTTTTCATAAACCAGGGTGCTAAGATTACATACCAGGGTGTCCCAGGCACCCCTATCCCTTTTTTAGGCACCACAGTTTAGCCAAAAAACTCAGATCTACTTTTTATCAGCCTCCTATGTGACAGTTTTCTCCTCTTGTTTAGCTGGTCTCCATTGTGACACAATCATGCGACATATGTAAATTGTCTAAGACCTTCTTAACCCTCTTTACACATTATGGTTTTATGCTTGTATAGCTTAGTTTGATTGGGTTTATTTGTTACATTTTATTATTGTTTATTTACTACTCTTATAACATCAGATTATGCTAGGATATTAAATTTTAGCATAATCAAATAGTAATATGAAAATGAGACTAGATAATTACCCAAAGTGCGTGATTTAGTGTCTACATTTTCCCCTGCTTTATATTGGTGAGCAGAATTCTCGGTAACATAAAGTAGATAAATATGTGTACCTGATGTCCATGTAGATTGCTATAGAAAGTGTGCCGAGGGACTAGACACTAACAAAAAGGTGGAGCATGACGAGTAAAGATACAAAAGTGTAAAAAAAAGTGATGAAAGTGAACCTAGGGCAGAAGCACATGTGTAGATGTCAATGTGTGATGTTGTTGTTGATGTTGACTACTTACTTCCCATACGGATGAACCTACAAAGGATAAGACGATAAAGTAGTCAAATACGCATGTATATGATAAAAAAGTATGAAAAAGATGCATGTATGTATGCAAAAAACATGTAATGAAATTATGGAAATAAAAAAGGAACATGTGCACCTGATCAATGATGGGAGAGAGGGTGTAGAAAAGGATCATGCCAATGGAATGTGAGTTTTTTGGGTGATCTCACGCCACTGGTTGAAGAAGTATAGGGAGGAAAGTCTGATTTATCCTCCAAAATTTAAACACTTGCCTAAACTGAAGAGATATTTGTATTGTATGGTTTTTAGGCAATTTGAAACCACGTCAGAAATAGTGTAGAGAGGAATTCCTGGTTTATCCTCTAACCTGTGGCTACTCCCTGAAAAGCTAAGGACAATTTGCCATGTAAAAGACACTATGTAAAGAGTTCTGCAGATTATGCTGAACCCAATCATTATGTAATTCATTATGTCATGGATGAAAACTGAAACTGAACTGTATCAGTACGGTATTATGTTGTATATTGTGGGTAAACCCAAATGATTCCCCCCCTTTGGGGTTGCATGTGACGTTGATGTAGGATAATGCGGCCCCAAAAGAGGATCGACCATATATATTGTACCCTGTCATGGGGAAGGGGATGTGCTTGGTAAAAACCAAGGCACATGCAAACAATGTGGCTAAAAAATGGTGTTATTACAAACAAACATGCATGTAGAAGAAAAGTGTAAATGACGAAGGAAATGTGTAATATAATACGCAAGAAGATAATGTAAACACCCAATAAGACAATGTAGATCACGCAAAGCGGGTTACAAATATGGGAAATCACTCACGGTGTCGTAAGAAAATCAAGGCCATAATGGCTGCAAGCAGATAAGTGTGCACACAAAACATAAGGCAAATCCCGCAAACAAGAGCATACAATAAAAAAGCAATGACAAGAAATATGATAAACAGTCATGGAGATAAGTAATATTGCAAAAACAATGTTGCACATGAAGCACTTGTTAGCATGTTACATGATAGAAAGTATGTCAAACCATGAATAATTGAATGAAGTGTGTTCTATGAACATAAATAAATCAATAAAAACTGTAGTGTACGAATGTGGATGCCTTCAGAAGGTAGTGTGTCAAGCATCCACACTGCGTGTAATAGATTTGTAGAGTCTACGATCATAACTAGAAATGCAAGTGAATGTGCATGTGTGTATGATAAATGATAATGACATACAAGATATCTATCTAGTATGTAATAAGATGAACCTGTACAAGCACAAGTAACCAAGATAAAATTCAACCATGAAATGTAGTATGTTATGGATGGATGGAATGGAATACAATGTGGATGATAGGAGTAGTGTGCCCCTCTAGTGGATGGAGTTGTATGCAGTGAGGTTTATTTTTTTATGCCCCCTCAGTAGTCAAGAATGAACTATAAATGAGAGTGTGTCATCAAGAAATGGTTCAAACTATGGGTATATGTAGTGCAATGTGATGAGTGTCTGGTGATGATATGCAACATATAGGTGAATTGTAAAAATGAGTGATACTTTAGCCTAAAGTGTATGGTACTAAATGATGTAAAAGAGTGATGATGTAACTTATGGTGTATATCACTACTAGATGAGTAGGAGAGGTGACGATTTAGGCTATAGCATATGTCACTACAAGATGATAGAAGAGATGATAATTTAGCATATGGTGTATGTCACTAACCTAGGAGTGTCGCATGAGAGGAAAATGGTATGGGAAGTGTGTGATGAGGTCCATTTGTGAGGAAAACCCTCAATAGTATAGTCTAGACCACGAGACTAAAGTTTGTCATTATGTAGTAAGTGCAACACATAAAAGGATATGTGTAAAATGCGTAAGATGTGTAATAAATGAGGTGATGAGAAATCACTATGTGATGGGTGATGTGTAGTTCCTACTATGTAGTGTGTGTGGTTCATGTGTATAGGATGCCCTAAATAATCAAATATGATCCGAGAAATAAGAGTGTGTCATCGGGTAATGATGATATAATAATGTATAAAGGTGTGTAAGATCACTCAAAGATATGAAATATGAAGCACCAAACATAATAGTAGGAAATAATAGCCGATTGGTGATGCTAGATGAGGGGGAGAAGAATAAGGGTGATGCCCCCTGAATGCGTAAGATATGGAGATCTATATAGGCATAAAAGAAAAAACATGCCATGGTGGTGGAAGCGGAAACATGTTAGGAGTAGTTGGAGTACCAAAGAAGTTGTGGAAGTAATAAAAAAGAGAAATTTCATGTCGTGATGATGAGTATGTGATATGGTGTAAACCTCAAGAGGAGATGCAGAAGGAACAAACAAAACGAGCTGAGGGTGATATCCGATGCCAAGCTTGGTGGATTGTGTTAGAATGGAAAGAGGCTCTTTGAATCCTTTTGTATGTTTCCTTAATCCATTTCCATTGAAACCATAACGGAGCAGGTACTGATAGCTAGGGCCATACTATTCAAAGTTAAGAGGAGAGGTGGCTGAAGTATGGACTTTAGGTGAATGATCAATAACGTTGCAATAAAAAAATGGAGAGGGATCTGCCAATGCTTCATAAACCAAAAATTCATATAAAAATTTAATACGTTCATAAAGGGTTGAAGGAACTGTATTCATGGCATGGATCCAAAGCCATCCAAGGAGAAGATTATAGTTAAGATTGTTAGGCATGAGATAGAATGGGACATACAAAGTGCATAGCCTGAGAGTAATGGGAAGTGTGATTGTACCTAATACTCATTTAGGAACATTATCAAAGCCACAAATGTAAAGGGATGATGGAGTTAAGGAGGCTTTAAAGAGGCCAAGTTGCATGAGGAACATGATATTACAGATGTTAATTATGGATCCATTGTCAATTAAAGTTTGCTTCACCCTATGTTATTGATACAAACTTGAATATAAACAGGTGAATCATTACTTAAGATAGGTTGAGAAGAAATTTCATCACATGTAAACGTCATATGCTCTTCATTGATAGAAAAAACAATAGTAAACATGTGATATAGATATTCGGGAGAGGTGTGAAAATGAATATAAGTGTTAGCCAAAAAATATCTAAGTTTATTTTGACAATTATGATTATCTTGCAAAACGGTATGGAGAGAGACGTCCATGGTGAAAGGACCCTTAGATAATGAGGCAGGGAATAAGAGAGGATCCAAGAGTAATCGAATGATGGGTGCACCAAAATGATTATGCTAAAATGTAAAATAGTAGCCTAATCTAGTGTTATGACAACAATGAATAAACAAAATACTGCAATATAAGAATAATTGAAATAATACACAATTAAGCTAAGAAATTAAATAATGAAACCCTAAGTACAAAGAGGGGTAGGAGAGCCTTGGATGATTTGATGATGTCATGGGACTGTGTTACAGTGGATATCTGTTGAACAAGAGTGGGAAACCGTCACATAGGAGCCCGAGAAAATGTATATTTGGATTGTCTGGCAAGACTAGGGCGCCTGGAGAAGGATGGGGGTGCCTAGGGCACCCTGGTCTAAGATCTGGGCACCCTAGTCCGCAGAAAACATGTAAAACATCCTCTGGCGTGTCACAAGATGTTTTCTTGTGTTCGTCTTTAGTTGTGTGTGTGTCACTATATGATCACCGATGTCGTTGTAAACCTGTAATAGCTAAATCACCTACAAAACCCCAAACCAAACATCAAAACCATAAAAAATAAAGATGCATATGAAGGGGTCGAACTGTCCTTAGCCACCAAAATGGTGGACTCATCATTGAGCATTGCACTACATCTCATACCTAATGTATTTCTAGGTGCGTGTGTGTGTGGAATGGTGCCCTAGGTTTCTGTTGTGCGTGTCACACTTGAGATAGCGAGCAAGTAACTATATGTAGAAATGTAAATAATGTGTGTGTGGGATAAAATGAACTTCCCTCCTATGAAGTGTGATGCAGAAAACTAGCCTTTTCCCCTTGTGATGGAGCTATAGATGCCTTTTGTGGATGAAACTCTAGATGATGATAGTATATGTTTAGTGTGCCTGGTCCTTCATTATGGTCAAATAAATTTATATTTATATGGTTCTCTTTCTTGAATTTCATAATCAACCCTGAAAAGGCTGACCAAAAAAAATATAAGAAGCTCAAAAGGCTAGAAAGTGCCCAAAAAGTGAGAGGAGAGTGCAAATAGGATCAGGGCACCCAGAGGGGACTAGGGCACTTGGGGTGCTCTAGTCTTGGCTGGGCGCCCCAATCTAGAAAGAGGGAAAATGAAACGTCAAAGTGATGACTAGGAAAGTACAGGTACAAGATGAAAAGTAGCAATAGAAAGAAATGCAAGATGGCCAAAATACATGAGTTAATTAGTATTTTTCTCACTCAAGAAATTTATGAATAATAATATGAAATTAGGACTAAATAAGTACCCAAAGTGTGTGATTTAGTGTCTACAATGGGGTGGGAAAAGGATCAATAACACATGAAGCATTCATTTCTATGTATTCCACACAAATCCTTATCCTCCTATCCTTATTAATACTTATAACCATGGGGCTAACCCATTCAGATTCATTAATAAGCTCAATTATAATAGACTTGAGCATCTTGTCAATTTATTTCTTCATCTTCACGTTCAAATTAGGATTTATCCTATAAGGCCTCTTCCTAACCAAGCACAATCCTTTCAACTTGATATTCAGTTCACATAAGGAAGTGTGCAACCTAGCCCCGAGGGAATAAGTCCTAGAAGTTACACAAGAGTTCAATGATCTTTACCATTTCTTGCTCTGACCAATAATCACCAATAATGGACTCCTTATGCTCGGCCTCTATACCAATGTTAACCTTATTTGTCTTCATATGAACATGGTATGCATGCGCTTTCACATCTACAATGTCCATCACATCACGCATACCTTCAGTATGGTTAACATCCATGTTATCAACTTCATCATCATCTATCATATATACTAGTTTTCCCTTTTTCCTTGTCCTTATAGGTGTAACCCATCTATTCTTCCTCCGTTTCCTCAAGATTAAGGCATGCCTCAAGATTAGGTTTCCCAAAAATCTCTAACAGAATTTCTTCAATCTTTTCACTATCTCCAAAAGTAAGGGGCTTCATGATTTGCAATGCTCCATGGACTGGAGACTTAGTAGAAAAGTAATCAAAAGTTTGGATCATAGCTGCTGTCATCTCTTGCCAATTTGATATTTCTCTTTTTGACTCAGATGGACATACCATGCGCACGCGCAACCACATAATGTGGAGTAGAACTTATGCACCCAAAGTGATGGTGGTAAAACCTCCTTTCCATGTGACCATGTTCTCTCACAATCATGGACGTGATGAGAGGCATGAGACTTCCCTTGAAATTCACATGTTTCTGTAGGTACATTGCTACAAGTAAACCTAGTAGAAAAGGGTATTCTCACTTATTTCAATTATAAAAGGCCATTTCTATGTGTTTCTCACCAATGCGATGATGTCCCACATAAATTATAGACCAACATGTTCCTTCTATCCCCTTCATTCTTCCACTAAGTCTTTATGGCGTGCAAGAATGTGTCGGGGTTCCCTTCACTAGTTTACCTTGGTACCTGAGTAGATCTTCATCACCTCACCATACGTGGCCTAATCATTATCGTGACCCTTCCTTTTACTTCATTCCTAACCATATCATACGTTCGATGAGCTCAATTATCACAAGAAACACTAGTAGTGTCACTCACAGATTGTGTGTCTTCCCATTGAAGGATGCCTTATTTTGATGGTTCTATATTCTCCGGATCATGCATTGAATGAGCATAGATTCTGTTAATTTCTTCTTCACTCAAGGGCTCAATATAAGGGTATGAGTTATCATCCAAAGTTATGATCACACACTCTTATTTATTCTCAAATATGATGTACCTTTTATTAAATCAAAGCTCCACGTTATTCGCATAGAACCAGTGCCATCCAAGTAATGTTGGAAAATTGTTTGCTTCAGAAAACTCCAATACCTCAAAGTTACCAGTAAAATTGGCCTCCTAAATGGTAAAAAATGCATCCTTAATTACCCTAATAGGAATATCCCTAGTCTTGTTCGCCATATATAACACATTTGAAGATGGCTGCAATGTTGGTCTACCCATATGATTCCATGCATCTAGAGTCAATACATTCACTTCCGCTTCAGCGTCAGTTAGTATATTGCGTAAGAACCATCCATCAATTACTGCATCCAGTGTAATCTCCTTGTCAAATTCATGATTCTGAGGTGGTAGAATTGTGTGAAGTATCTTGCTCTCACGCTCAGACCCAATGCATGGTACCTTTTCTCGTATCCATTCTCCTAACAGAGGAATGATGTTCTCCTAGCGTAACATCCTACACACCTCCTTCAATTCATCCACATCCTTCTGGGGAGATAAAATTTCTTTGATAGTTCCCTCTCACATGATTTCTATTCCAAGAACTATATCTCACCATGTAGATCTCTAATGAATCCCATGGTTTCTTGGTAGACTTCCTTCTAGTGCACAAAATTTGGATACATAGCATGTATCACTTATTCTATTATAATGAATGGCTTATAATTCAAAGCCTCATGCATGTGTGCATCCTCAACACTCGTGGTAACCATCACAATATGGAATTCAAGATCAGGTGTCTTCTTAGGCATCCAATGATCAACAATGACGCGCTCTACCTTGATCATCCCTGCACCCTTTTCTTACTTCTTATTCTTACTCATGTGCTCATACGAATTCGGGAATTCTTATAACTTGTGTTGCTTTCCACACCATGAGAAAAGATTATTTTGAAGGCTCTCACACTGATAATGATTAGGAGATCCACAAGTATAGCAAGTTCCTCTAGCAAATCCTCCTTTGCCACTGTCGCGACCTCGACCTCTATATCCTCCATGAAATCCTCTATTCATGTTATCCCCATTATTTCGCCCTTCATTATTTTGTCCTTCCCACTGCTTGGATCCACTTTCCACACTAGTTTGGCGCACTCCTATCTTAAATGCCTCATGGGTGTGATCAATCAGACCGCAGTCAGCGGTATCGTGAGTATGGGGCTTAAAAATCTTATAGCACATGGACACCTTCTTCTGAATAGTGCACTGCAATGGAGGAAAATACATCATGGTTTAGGTGAAAGACCTCACAATACAATAATAATGCATGCACTAACTTGCATGTGAAATTATCCTTACTGTGTCCTTCATCCTCACAATCTATGCACTAAATACCACTGCACTTCTCATGAGATAAATTAGTAGAAAGCTTCTCCAGCTACTTTTCCATGGCTGCGATCTATACCTCTAAAAATGGTCTCACTCCAATATCAACACTCCCAACCACCTCAGTGCACATAACTGCTACCAAAGACTCACATTGATCCACATAAGTCTTATGAGATAGTGCTCATCTGAACGGAGTTAAACCCCCCCAAAAAAACACTATGCATGTTGACTAGGATGGATATCATAGGACAACTTGGACAACAAAGTCTTAAAATGCACATCATATTCCCTCACACTTTCAGCTAAACCCTGCTTGATATCCTTAAGCGCGCTGATATTCTATTGCTTAAACTCTAGAATATGAAACTCAACCAAAAACATAGAGTGCAAAGCATCATAATATACCATAGTCTAATGTGGATCATAATTTTTGTACGAGCTATGTGCGTGCCCTTAAAGAGTAGTAGAAAATTGACTTGCCTTTCTATCTGAGGCTATAATTCTGTTAGCATGCCATAGTAGCTCACACTTGTGCACATGCTCTACTGCATCTTCAATACCTTTGTACTTTGGCAAGTGGAGTGACATGTCATAATAAACTTATTGTTTTTGATGTGGTTGTAACGGTTACTGAGGTGGTTGTCGTGGGTGTGGACCTTAACCACTAGATCTAGAACTAGATCCTCCACTAGTATTTCCTTCGCCTCTTGATCCACCTGATCCGATAGATCCTGATCCTTTTGATCCTCCCGCGCTTCCTTCTATGGTCAGCAGAATAGTGGATGTACTTCCTTGCATCCCAACTGTAGTTCTGAACTAAACTCCCATGGTCTATGAAGTTGCAGTACTCCCAGAAGTACTTCTAATATTCTACGCACCCACACTCTATTATGATGACGTGACTAAAAAAAACCATCCAATTGGTCCTTCAAACAATGAATTCGTCTACACCGCTATAGGTGTGTTTATTGTCTGATGCACCTCTGAATTTAGTACAAAATGATATCTACCCATAGCCATTTGATTACTTACACTATCCTGCTTCTCAATGCCTACCTCTTAATGTGGAACACCAAGCACAAGGGCCAGGTGGGATCAGATGCACACCTGCGGTCCTCATTCTCTCCTTGAATGCACTCTCATCCAAAGCTGAATGGGATTATACTGCGATTTCCAAAATTTGGGAGTACCTGATGTTGTGGCTCCTCGTATAATCTGTAGGATCTTCAAAACTTTTGTGAACCATCATTCCCTATAACCTGAGTGACTCCTCAACATTCTGCACATGTGCCATGTCCCTTTATTGTGCCTCATTAAACTTGGGTCATATTTCCTCCCTCTATTTATCTTCTGCTAGGTCTTCTATCTTTCACCACACCTGCTCCTACCCCTGCACATGGTGGGGATTTAGCTAGCCATATGGTTTCCTCAAGATTTCACCCTGAAATTTGGGACTACTCCTTTGAAAAAAATTCGTTCTTTTCAAAGTAACTAGTCATTTTGTGTTTGTTTTACCTGCATTTGTTTGCATTTCTCTAAGGTATCCCTAGAGAGTCATACAAGCCAAATTTGACAAATACCCACATGCCAAAGCTCACTCAATCCCTTCACCAGAATTTGTCTGAAAGCGTTTTACTTATTTATTTATTAAATAAATAAAATTATTTTAAAAATAGATTGAGCTAAAATTCTAGGGTCATATAAAGCACTTCACCCCATCATTATTACCATAGAACATTAACTCGGGGGGAATAATTTTTGCAGATCCGTTAATCAGAGAAATTTTTCGAGCAATTTCCTGCAACTTCTTTCGGGTTTTATTTTTATTTTTATTTGTCTTTCTCCATTTTCCATCCGATAATCCTCGTAGCCTATTCATTCTTCCTACCAAACCATTTCTCAAGCC
The DNA here is from genome assembly GCA_019776745.2 of Taxus chinensis. Lineage (NCBI taxonomy): Eukaryota > Viridiplantae > Streptophyta > Pinopsida > Cupressales > Taxaceae > Taxus > Taxus chinensis. The sequence goes on from CM034150.1 coordinate 18,030,275, forward strand.
TAGGGTTTTGATAATCTATTAAGTGTTTTTAATTGCTAATTAATCTATCTAAAGGTGACCATAGCTCTAGATTCCTTCACAGGCGATTGCAAGAGGTTGCTTGGTCCCAAAAGGTGTAATAATGGATTTTATGAAAATAAGAAAAATATTGTAAACAATGTGTAGATCTCAAGAAAATATGCAATTTTAGAAAAAATGACACCTAAAATGGAGCCATAGAGTGAAAGTTATGTCACTTGCAAGTTTTTGCTGCTACATCTTCCTGGACCCTTTCCAAAAATGGAAATTTTTATTCTATTCTTTTGTTTTCTTCACCAAAAATCCAAAAATGGAAATAAAATTTTGCTTAGACAAAATCATATTTTTTAAAGATACCTTCCACGTCCAATTTCCATGTTGCCTTAAGTGACAAATTTTCATGCAATTTTAAAGGAAAAAGTCATAATACAAGTCACACTTTTTGGGAAGAAGCTTTCTTTATGCTAGTCGTACTTTTTGGGAAGGATGACTTCTCCATGCAGGTGGGAATTTTGAGGCTGCTTGGAAGGTGGGAATTTTAGAGATGCCTACAATGTTGTTTTTTCCCACAATTAAAGTTAAATCACTTAAGTGAAAAGTGGGAATTTTGGGGCTTCCTGGAAGGGTGAATTTTTCCACTTCCTTGCCAACATGTTTTTTCCACAAAAGCAAGTTAAATCACTAAAGTGAAAAGTGGGAATTTTGGGGCTTCCTGGAAGGGTGAATTTTTCCACTTCCATGACATCATGTTTTTTCCACAATTCCTAGCCAAAAAGTGCGGCCCACTTTGGCATAGCTGCATGCTTTAAAATGCATTTATTTTAATTGTTTTTAACAAACTTGGGCGCCCAAAGAAGGAGAAAACACACAACTTATTATTGGAAATTGCTAAAAATAAGAAGAAGCAAGTGATAAAATTAGAATGTAGTTGCTTATATAAGAAGTGGATGCCATAAGTGAAGGGCAGTTAATACTTTTGTGTGGAGCATGTTGCCTTGGAGAAGTTTGGCACCAAAGGGAGAAGTTGTTAGCATAAAACATATTTTCAATTGACGGGAAGCATTCAGTTTTGGCGCCTAGGGTTGGAAAGGATTTATTTTTATTATTTTGGCTATCTGCATGTTGATGTGAGTGCACAGGTGAATAAAATAATATTTTTAGCTTTCTTGACATGCAAGCAAAGTCTGAAAATTGAGGGCAACAGGGTTTATAATCAATTTTTAGTGAAGAAATTGGACATTCGTGCCAGGAACTTCATATTTGTCTGAATTACTTAAAGGAGTAATTCACTGGTGCTCATATTTATGTGAATTGAGCTAGTATGTATGTCAAATACAAGGTAAATCATGGCGATTTCTGCATAAATAGATCCAACTCTCATAATTGCAAAGGCTTCTGGTAGAAATAAAAAAGAAGATCTCAAACAAAAATTGATTCAGGCACGATGAAGGGTGATGATAGAGATGATCCAACATAATCATGCATAGTGTCCAGGCTTGCTGAGATTATTGATACAGACATGGGCCATGAAGCTATCAGTGATTTTATTGACAGATATAGGGCAACCGACAAGACACCTCTCATGCGTGCTATGAGAAATAGTGGAATTATCAAAGTACTAACATTTACGGCTACAACCCAGTTGCCGGAATTTGTTCTAGAGTGTGCAAAGTTCTATCATCCTTTATCTAGAACAATTAGAGATGCACTAGGGAAGATAGATGGAAAGAAAATTAATTACATGCTAGATAAATACATTCAGTATTAGAATAAAGGGCAATTATGAAGTGTTGCAGCCGTAATTAATTCTTTCTTCTTATCTTTCTTTTCTTTCTTATTTTCTCAGACAAAATTGTAAAACTAAAGTAATTGGGTAAAAGCCATCACTTTAAGTTATTTGTAAAGGTCCTTTAATTAAGAATAGGTGGAAGACATGCAAAACTTTGAACTAGTCTTTAGATGCATGTCATGTAAAGAGGAATTTTGGGAGAAATATTGCTAGTTGTTTCCTTTATAGATTCCACATGTGGCAATTGATTGAAAACTTCCTATTTTTATTTTTCCCTCTATGCACTATAAATAGAGGAAGAGCCTACGAGTTAACGAATCACAATTTTTTAATCAACATTCTAGAGTTTTCAGACTTTGTGATGTAACCCTTGATGTTGTTTCTATGAAAGTCGAGGAATTGAATAGAGATGGATTTCCGGAGAACTTTGTGTCAATGGTGCTTTGCTTCTTATTTCGGTGTGGATCTTAGATCAACTTTGCATTATCTAAGATTTATATTAGAAGATTTTCTTTTCCTGTACTTCTGATTATTGTGAGATCTACTTGTTTATTTAATCTATGTGTATAAAACCAACTCTATAAACTATTCGTTGAATTACATATCTTCCTTTCTTCTTTCCCAAATTTCATTGTTTTCCCCTTTTTCAAATACTTCATAACTTGTTATAGAATTTCTAAGCTATGGTTCATAAGCTTTGCAATTAAAATAAAACCCACTACAAATAGTTATTAGGATTCATACTTACCAGATTGATAAACATCTTACACGGGAGCCTCACCGGTAAATGAGGGAGATTTATCTCATGGCTGCCTAAGTTTTTAGCTGTGCATAAATCTAGCTAACACCATAGGAAGACACTCTAAATTCAATTCTATCATTAAGATCTTAATTTCCAAGGGCATAACGCGTAAATACGATCCTCTACGTTCATGCGAGAACATGAAATCAACCTCGTCTAGACACAAGTAAATAGAAATAGAGTACTCAAACGTATAATTGCACAACACACCAGCCCACCAACGATGTACAACCCTAGTCCAATCGACATCATCATCTAACAACGTCTGGTAATCTTCCTACATCCAAAGCTTTGGCCTATAATTCCAACTCTTCCCTTGTGCATACATATACAATTCTACTGGAAAGAAGCTGAAAAACGTCTTATAAAGTGAATCATAGAGATTGTTTTCCACACACCATCGCGCATTGAAATCACGTCTAGTACTATATCTCTGTGTAAACTTATCTTGTCCGTCTTCAACCCAACTTTCAATGCTCTCAAGAGTCAACCGATACACCATCTGAATGTAACATCTTGGCAGGCATTTTGAAAAGAGGTCCCAACAACGGAATTAAAATGTAGTCTTTTATTTTCACTCAAATTCTTAGGCGCACCGAAACTTCATTCAGACAGATCTGAACACTCACACGAAGCGTGTGAAGCTTACCAGGTCCCTCCTTTGTGATTCCTTGATAAGATATTAGCATACACATCCATGAAGATGATAACTCAAGCACTCAATCCATGATATAAACTCAGTTTGGAAACACACATAATAAGAAAGATAACAGATCATACAAGTACTGAGATCAATTGCACCATGAAATCACCGTACTGAGATACATCAATAGTTATGATCCATTCATATTGATCAATTCATAACAGAAGTATTAAATATCAGAAGATGAATACATAACAATAATACTAGAAAGTTATGTGTGCTAATACACCGGAACAACATAATACTAATACAACATGGGTGTCTAATACAATGCAATACAACAAATATATATAGGGGTGGGGACTTGCCCTTCACCGCCCATGCATTCTCAAAATAGGCTACATGCCCAAAATAGCCATGCGCTAACAACCGCATACTTTATTAACAAGCCTAATAATAGATTAATCCTATAAATAAACTCTGCTTTAATCATATTATTAGTCTGATCCATACATGACCTTTCATTTTCACTTCGCATGTGCTTTATCCCAAAATAGACATTCCTTGATCAACAAGTATCCTTTCTTTTCTCCTTTACGTGATCCACATTCCTACCATGCTTTTTCTATTTTTAGCCTGCATATGCAAAATTGGCTAACTCCTAGGACTAGACTTTCTGGGCACGCGCCACTCCAGCTGGCTCTTGCACGTGTTCATTCGACCCACTTGCCCGCCTCACTGTTCCACCCACTCTCTTAATACTTAGTCAATTTTTCCAACCCAACAATCCCATGCCATGCCTCCAACCTATTTCCCCATTAAAAAATATATTTATTTTAAATATTTTAATGTTTTCATATAGTCTATGAAAGTTAGAAGATGATTTCTAGAAATAATTATGTATTGGTTTTTTATCGACACATTTTGAATCACTTCCTATAATTTATCATCAAGACAAAATTCAAATAAATTTATTTGACATTTTTTCTTGTGATAAATCATAAGCAATAATTCAAAAGCGTCCATAAAAACACAATACACATTTGTTTCCATAAATCATCTTTTAACATTTATTTTATTTATTATTTCTATTCCCCTTTATTTAAATAAGTATACATAATTATATTCACTTCATTTTTATTATTTATTATTTAATAAATTTATATATCTCTTGTTAAGTTAGTCCTTTTCTTGTTTGATTAAAATTTGGACGTTGGTTCAATTAACTAGTAGCACAAAATCCACACTAAAATACAATGTTTGATAAGGTACTTAAAATTTTGACCTATCGAAGCCTCTCTCTAGTGAAAGTCAAATCTCACTTGACAGGCATATCATTTAATGCTTGAACATACTCGAGTCAAATTACAAGAGACAACATATGTTGACACCAAGGCATAAAAATGGAGTTCTTGCATGTGGGGTCGGTGAGGCAATATGTGGGAGGGGCACTGCGATTACCAATGGTGACTAGGGAAAATTACGTTGTGTCAAGACCATACCTATGTATGTTAGGCATTTACAAGAGACGAGCCTTTGGGGAAGCGTTTAGAAATTTGTCACTTTGTAAACAATCTCCTACCAACACAGTTCGGATCCACCACAACTCTCTTTTTGCCATCTGCTACCAACATTGTTCGGAAGAAGGAAAAAATGAGTTCCTTTCATTTCTCATTGTAATTGAAGTAATCTCAAAAGGAAACCTTACAGATTACATTAATCTCAAATTATAGAGCCATATAAAAAAGATGCATTTCTTCATTCATGGTAATTTAAACAGATATAATGCTTATCAAACACGACATTAAATAAGATAGTCACTTATATTAATTATTCATATTTGAGTTTGTAATGGTACACTTGCAAAATAATTTTAATTGAAATATAAGTGTGTTGATGAGACTAACTATGGCTAACTGGCTAACTGAAATGTAAATCATTTATGGTAATGTTAAAAGGGAAATAAAGACATGAGGTTCTCATGGTATATTACAATGTAGAAAATAAATCAACCGAAATGGAAATGTTAAAAGGGAAATAAACATAAATTAAATTAAATTTGGTTTGCTTGTAAATTTTAATGATTTCAAATGTTTCAATTGTTAGGTGTATATATGTCTAGAAAACCTCACGATAAACACATGGGCTTGGAGAGATGTAGGAGGAGATATTTGAATTACTAGGAGGTTTCAATTGGTCTGGTTATCTCCCTTGGCTTCCCTTGTTGGAACCTTGTTCTAATACATTCATGTTGTGCTTAGCATGTGTTGCATATTGTGAGAGGATCAATTGCAAATAAAATTGAAGGCTCTCAGAACCTTTTGTGTTCTCTATATAAGATATGGAAAGTTGCTCTCAACATCAACAACTGTTGTTGTGTGTCCTTCACATAGTTTGCATTCCCTTTCTCCTTTGATTCATTCACACAAATGACAACTAGTCCATATATGTGACTTACTAGAAGAAAGAATAAGATCATAGATGGCGGAGGAGGGATTTGAGGTGTTGGGTGATTTTAAATGGGTTAGCGATTTCCCTTGGCTTTAACAATTGTATCCCCTTCAAATCCACTTATGTTATGTGTGCCACATGTCTTTCCCGTGACAACTCATTCAGATTCCTATCGACATCTTTAAAATATTTAAGAATATATGATAATACATGGAACAAACATTTAATCCTATCTAACATTATTACGCCAAAAGGCGTGAACTATGTGGGAAAGCCCGACCCTTTCTGACAAACAACAAAACATGAACGATCACGATTAGTTGGTCGACGATGCACGGATTATCCTGGACCGTACACGTGGCATGCAACAGGGTCAGAATTACTATTCTAATCATTGATTTATTTTTGAAATCCTCCAGACTGACCAGGAACAGAAAAATTGTAAGGAGGAGACCCCTGCACCATGCGCGATAGAGGGAGAAGCATTCCCGCGAGTCAGAAATGGAGGACAGGTTCTGCATCCAAAACAATTAAAATCCCCGAGTTCAACGAACGGAGCAGAGTCATTTGTGAGTATCGTGGGGATCAGGCTCGGGAAGGACCTGATCAAAGTTGCAGTTCAACAGCCTGGGAAGAAGGGACCTAAATCTCATATGGCTGAGCAGGTTCTCCCTTGTTCCGAGAAGCTAAAGAGATCAAGACTCTCACCGAACAGGTCAAGTCAAACTTTTGAAGAAGGATCTGAAGCCATTACGCTAGTAGAGTACTCCAAGGCATTCTATCATTTTATTGCATTCTGTAATACTTACCTGGAACCTACTGATTATAGTTTTAATCTATAGTTGTTTTATCTGTCCACAAACACACTATTTTATACAATTTTTGCGGTACGAGAATTCATTTCACAGCTAGACACCATGTAAAGGAACAAAACCCATCAGACCAGATGTGGCCCTACAGTGACGTAAAAAAAATATCAAATCGTTCATAGTCTGCCGAAATCATGCAAATCCCAGTTTGGACTTTTGAATTGTATCGGACATTAGCATCATAATAGAACAAACAAATGTTAGTACTTACTTCGGATCACTCCAAGGCTGAAGTTTTTGCCCTCTGCCCACTGTAGCATAATCAACACTAGGCTTGCATTGGACGAATCTCTGTCAAACCAGTCTGAAGCTTGTCCCCAAATGTCGTATATATATTGTATGCCTTCCACTTTCATTACAGCCAAAATCAGCTTGCTGATAAGATGTGAGTACCCATATGCTTTGATTGTGTCTTGCATGTATTTGCGCGACGTATTCTCTATTTGGGGTGCGTAGTTGCTCTGATTTGTTTGCTCGATAGATCCCACCATATCAATGAAATTTTCATTTTTTCGCTCTGAATCAACCCGCTTATTGACAAGACTGGTTTTTCCGTAAATGGAGTGGCTTCTAATCTTCATCATCATGGCTTTGAAAAAATCTTCATTGGGGCCGATCTAGTTTATTCCAAGGTCAAAATGGGTTCAATGGATGAAAAATTCTGAACAAGCCTATAATAGTGTTCAATGTTAGTTTAGAATTTAGGCTGATCTTATCTAATAATTTCTTGACTCAATGGTCAGAGTAAACTGCACACTATCAATCTGACACTAGTTGATACTGAAACCATATACAAAAGATCCTGTTCATTGAACCTGTGTACTCATAGGATAATAGGAAGCTTATTCTTTAATTGGTCCATTTCCGCAGATCATGTATACTTGATCAAGAACAGGTGCGGGTGAAAATCTAGTGGATTTTTTCACTAATCGGGATTTCAAGGTGTAACAGAATAATGAGGGTTTGGTTGAGGTTACACCAATCCAAGTACATATTTGGAAATTTGCATATTTCAGGAGGGAATGACAGTGAAATCGTTCATTTTTATGTCATTTAACTATGTGTCCTCTCGTCATTTAATATCAGAAGTTGTGTTGAAAAATACAGAGTTAATTGGTTAGAGAGCAGCGGGACTGGGTTATATTTAGCCAGATGGCACCCAGCTTGTTCCATGCATTTTAATGATGAAATTACCAGTAAGGATATCGTCCCTATTATAAGTTTGAAGCCGGTGTTTAGTTGATGCTTGTTGTAAACCAAGGGCGTCTAATTTCAACACAAGCTTCAACATAAGTTTCTGGAGAGTTTGGTTGACCCTCTGAAGGAGCATAATATTTCTCACAAGCAGTTGATGGTGTTTTTGTCACTATGACGATATCGTCATTTTCTTTTTCATCTATTCCAGAACCAGTCCATAAGATGTTTCGCCTGCAAGTAATTAAGAAAGATTTGCTTCAAGGTACCCAGAAATTTTTGTTATGTAAGTTACTGTAATATGCATGTAAATATATTTTTTTTGAAAGCAAACATGCATGTAATATTATGTAAGTCTTATTTTTTTCCATTTCATTTTGAATTCTAGAGTCTGGTAAAGATGAAGACTGTTCGGCTTTGTGTCCATTTTTTCAACGGGCAGAGCTAGTGGTGAAAACATATCTTGTTTTCATGCCTTCCCATTCGGTTTCTTCATTCCAAAGAAAAGGCCTAAAGTCTCAGGGGTAACTTTCCATCATATTTTTTTCTATCTAATTTTTTAGGAATTTTCAATTTCTCGTGGGGTAATATTCACTTTGAATTTATTTTTTACCATAGTTCTCAATGCATGTTTATTCCGAAAGGTGTTGTAGTGCCAGACCTGAGTTTGGAAATGGGGCAGGACAAGGATTTTAAGTAATCAGGTTACTGGGCGCTCCTAACATTGCTGCAAATTCTCTGGGGGGTCAGATGAGTAGAGGCATAGCTCATCATGAAGTTTGCAACCCTGCAGCGTTCTTTGAAAAATGTAAGACCTCATTTCTAGAGATGCTTTATATAGTTCTCTCGGGTATCTATATATCATGGAAAATGTCGAAGTGCTTGAAACATGGTTGATCTTCTTTGCATGTAAAATTGTTGTATTGAATTTCAAGCGGCCCCTACCTAAGCATTTTTGTGAAAGAAACAACAGCTCATTCTGAGATTCTCTTAAGATCAATGCCATTTAAGTTGTCAGGCATTCTTTTTTAGTGCTCGTCCTTTTTTTTTTCAATTCGATTAAAATGGGGGTGACCTTTGGTTTAGATGCCCTGATAAATGGTTATATCTTCCTTATAATATACCCAAAACTTCCACCCACCTCGTCTGTTGGGATTACGTTGCACTTAGTGAGTTGGATTTGTTATTTTACACAATTTCAGCACCTATATCATGTCTCCTGGGGATTTAAAATCTGGGGGTTCTCTTTTAGAAGCCCCAGTATTTTACTGCTATTCATCCCATTTCGTGGAGCTCTTACCCTAATTTCATTTTTAACCTTTTGGGGGGTTAAGGGCATACATCGAGAAAAAAAACAGTGCTTTTATAAGGACGCATACAAGAACAAGAATAATTACTTTTTTACTCGATTTTATATTTACAACCGAAAGACATGAATTATGTGGGAAAGCCCGACCCCTTCTGACAAAACAACAAGACATGAGAGAGTTTAATAACAAGACATTACATCCTTTCTTTGTAGTTTCTGCAATGCAGTGCATTACGGCTACGGGTAACTTAGTGCTCTCCTTGAATTGCCCTGTCAAGGGACTGTATCGCCATGTATTACTAAAGCTAGATCAAATTCTAGCTTTTCGAAAAAATAATAGTCATCTTTATCTATAATTATACTTCAAATGACTCTGGCTGTTTAGCCTTTATGAGGTGGATGTCAAAACAAATGAATTTATTTGATTATTGGTTGATCTCAATCAGGTTTTATTGAGTGAGGTAGTGCTGCTTTGATCTCAAATTTGAGTGTTTTTGAAGCTAATGAAGCCATTTGGCTACAATTTACATAAACTTGCATAATGCTATGGGACTGTGAATGAGTATTCCTCTGCCTACATGAGGTTAAAGAAGTGTAAATACTGAAAAAAAGTTTGTTGTTATAAAAAATAGAGTTGCAACAGAGAAAACTAATACAAATTGCATTAATCTAGCTTGCATTACATTTAGTCCAATCTACCCTCAATGTTGTGCATGGTTACATTTTTATAGTTTTTTCTAAAATATAAATCGCCTTCTACCCGGTTATTAGTGCTGCTACCAAGATCTTTGGCTCGCACAAAATAATGAAAATGTATGTTCTGATTCGAAGTTTCTAGGAAGGTAAGGAGAGAATGTTTTGCCAGAATAGAAAGTGTTAGAAACATGTCGGCGAGATTTTTGGTTCTATTGGCCTTTGAAATTTATGTCCGAAGCAATTTCCTTTGAGTAGCAATTTATTGGAAAGAAACCAGATACGGATCATCGCATTTCTCGGTTGTCCAATCTTAAGAACTTTGGTATGTTAGAAGCCTCTGTTCAACATTTTCCTGTAATTGTTGTGTCTTTTCTTCAAATTTCCTTTAATGGGTATCTTGAACTGACTTTGTATTTTTTCTCATGGTTGGGCGGGATACAATTTTTGGTTGGAGATCGCACACTGATTTCAGATGAACCACAGAATTTTGAAGAACAACAGATTGTATCTGAAACTTAGTAAATTCTACATGTTCAATACCGAAGAAATATATTGGTAACCTTAACTTCCATCGTCGCTAATAATAGATTGTGGAGTAGTAATTTCAGTTCTGCTGGCGAAAAATGATTATCTTTAAGTAGAATTGTTTTCCGTTATGAAGAATACAGGGTGGTCCTGTGAATAGTCAAGCCACCAAAGACAATAGAGATTAGAATTTTCATGTAATGATTCCTAACTAACCTATTTCATTGTTCGTAGACTGGAAAAATACAAATGAGTACGTCCAACAAAGGTGGAAGGAGTGCGAGGATTGTCCCGGGGCTCAATGGAATCAGTATTGATGTATTCAATGGAGATTTCAAGGCTTGTGATAGAAGTGTTTCATTTTCTTCCTTTCTCTCTGGAAGTGATTCTTGCCAAGCGGTACATCGACCTTCCATTGAAGCAGGCAGTGGGAATACAAACAGTACATTTGTAAAAGGGTTGGAGAAGCGAATCTCTTTCAGCAAGAGCGTGACGAAGGACACTGAGATCAGTATCTTCCGAGTAGAGAATTATTTCAGCTCTGAGCAAGAGAAGAGAACTGACGCAAATTAGGATTCCACAACGCAAAGTTCCAAGCCAAGAGATAATTCCAAAGCCAAAATAGAGGCAGGAAAGGACAAGGTATCGTTCTCTGGTACTCATGATATATATGATTCTGGTAATCGAATTCCCTCTCTTGCATCTTCCATCGGGGCAGTAAATCACACTTTCAGGCCAGGAGGGGCAACTCTGACAACTTCTTCAAAGGTGAGCTGGAACAACCAGTTAATTTAAGTCACCAGCATCGGCTTCCGGTCTCTATTCTAAACCTTTCTCTTTGCTTTGAAAACTGTTCTGCCATCTGTATTATGAAGCTGCACTTTCTGTTATGGAGCTGCAATTCATGTACCTTTTATAATGCATCATACAACTTAATTATTTATAGTCGAACAGCTAGGAAAATATAAGATGTAGTCTATAGGAATCTCCTATGGTTGCCTAAGAGCGCCGAGGCAAGTGTAATGGTACTGAAGAACTTCTAAGAATTTTTTACAATTTATAATTTCCATTTTATCAGTTATAATGTTGTTTTGATTCTCTTCTTATGTTGAATTCATTTTGTTTTGATTCTCTTTTTACAATTTTTTGACGCTAAATGTAGGCAGAAAAATCTTAAGAAGTTGGGTTGAAGCAGAGTGTGAGGATGCAGAAACATCCCTGCTTTTAGATGCATACAGGGTCCGCCCTTCAAACATGGAAAGCCTTCCACTCATTGAAGTTGCTCGCGACATGAGTTTTAGAAAATATCACAAGCGCACTAGGTGGAAGATTTCGTACCCATCCAACTATTGTTTGGGTGTTCCCCAAATTTCAATGCGTTCCATCTAAGGACTTCCCCTCTTTAGAACTTTTATGTTGGTCTGAACTCCTTCTATACAAACCTTTCCGCAACATTTCTACTGGTATTGGTTCAATACCTCAACAAACCATTTCCAATTGGAGCTTTTTCAGATACGATTATCGGCCTTGACATAATGCACGGCGTGGTTCAAATCCGTCACTCACCTCTGACAGAGACACTGAGTCCAAGGCCATGAGCCCCCCCTTCCTGTTGAGCAACTATATGATTGGCAACTATTGGCTCGATTCCACCCCTGGAACACTTCTTTCCTTGACATCTTGCAAATGTTGGGCCTTTGTGAATTTGACACCCTCCATAATTGGAGCGCACATCGTATTCCTATTGCTCTACAGTCTTTTGGCACCACTTTCATTGAAGATAATAAGGCAGACCATATTTTAGCTTCCTTCATGGAAAGATTTGACCCTCCAGCTTCAGGTTTATCCCCAGAACAACAAGCAACTTTCAACATAGTTATTCAACACCCGCAAGCCTCCGGATTCCCGTTAAAGAAATCAAACCCTTAGAGGGCCAAGCTTTATTGTCTCTTCAAGACTCCCTCAAGCACATCAAATACATTTTAATTGATGAAATGAGTTTCGTTGGGCCACATTTGCTTTCCAGAAACGACTACCGTCTTACGGAGGCTTTCCCGCACTTCAAATATTCAACATTTGGAGGTGGATCTATGATCCTTGTTGGAGACCTCGGTCAACTTCATCCGGTTATGGACATCCCGCTTTATGCCAGCAAGTCTTACGGAGCCACCCTTTGGTGAGAATTCAACATATCTGTCTCCCTTCATTCAATCTTCTGACAACAACACTCTGATCCAGCACAGGCATCATTCCGGAACTTCCTGCTTAACATTCGTAACGTCGTCCCTCTGATCTAGGACTGGGCAGCTCTTATTTCAAGATATGAATTGAAGTCCCTTAACTCTCCTATAGCCAGATCAATTTCCGAAAATACCATACATTCTACATCTGGCAATACCAAAGATGATCAGTTGAAGCCCGAGGTTCTTCTCCCAGCCCTCGTCTTAGCTCCTTATAGCGATCATGCAATCATGGTGCCATACCTTCTTTATAACAGTCATGCATGTGTATATCACGTGTACTTTGTGTCGATAACCCCTTTCGGTTCGTTTTTGTATTATCTGCAACTAGTTTAAACACCATATTTGATCTATGTTTGTTTACAAATATGTTCAAAGTTTCTTCCTGCACTCTACTTCTAACCAGTCTAATATAACTAATGGATTTTTTATACCTCGCTATTATTCTTTTATATTTAATGCTCAAGATCTTGTTGCTTATGTTTTTTTTTCACATTTTTCTTAATTTGACCATATCCCCACCACACTATATAATCTTCTACTCTGATATACGTTAAATTTCATTTTATTATCCATTCTTTTATATTTGCTCCACTACTTTTCCTTTTTTGACTCCTACCATTACTTGCATTTACGAGATATATTGGTTTTTAACACTCTCCACTTTCCTTCAGTTTTACCTCTTCTCTTTCCCTCCTCCATTTCCTTTTCCCTTTTTCATTTCTTTTATCCTTTCTGTCAAATGCATTCTTCTTCTCTACTTCCTTCTCCTTGTTACCCAACCTCTCTTTCAGCGTTATCATCGCACACCTCACGTGCGATTGCTAGTTTATTACGCTGAAAAGTGTTTTCACTGCCGGAAGGCTCTAGGAACGCGCTCCTTTTGGTCCAAATACAGAGGAGAGATATCGGATATGGTTGAACAATTGGGAGCACCTACGTTCTTCTTCACTCTTAGTGCTGCAGATACTAAATGGCCTGATTTGCATAGCTGTATGCCTGGTGTTCCGCCCCCTGATCATCGGTTCGCACAGAGATTTAGAACAAACAACATTATCGACCACCCCCATCGTGTTTCTGCTTGCTTGCACCAGAGGTTCACAATATTCCGCGAGGAGGTCCTGCAGAAACACCTTGGAGCCAAGGATTACTGGTACAGGTAAACAAAAATTAAATGCTTCGTCTGCCAGTCTTTTGCTTCTCTTTATTTCTAACTGCCTTTTTCCTCTAGGTACGAATGGCAACATAGAGGCTCTGCACATGTTCACGGTTTCCTTTGGCTTGATGGCGCCCCCAATGTTGACACAATAGATTGGAATGACAATGCTTCTATTGAAACAACAAGACTGTACTTTGATCAATATGTTTCTGCATGGAACCCTAGAGCTCCTGCATGTAGACCTACATTCTTTCAAAGATCTCTCGAGGATGATCCCTGCTTGCTTTCCTCTTCAGAGGTTCTGGCTTCCAACCCTATGCACGACCTCGAGGAACTTATAAACCGGGTTCAGCGCCACACCAAATGTTCTACACAGACATGTCTCCGAAAAAAAGGTTCCAGAACTATATGTCGTTACAGTGCTCCTTGGGAAACACAGTCTTTTTCTTCCTTGACCATTGATGCCAACAAAAGCGTTAAATACCTTCCTTTCAGGAATGATGACAGATTAAACATTCACAATAAAGCCATGCTAGCTATATGGAGAGCAAACATTGACTGTCAGCCTGTACTATCTCGGCACGTTGTTCTTAAATACATTGCAAAGTATGCCTCTAAAGCAGAGCAACGCTCAGAGACATACCACCAAATGTTGTCTAGGCTTTGCTCGCATGCCAGCCCAGATTTCCCTTCCTCTTTTGCAATACGAAAGATGCTCACAGAAAGTGTTGTTGAACATGACATAAGTGCACAAGAAACTTGTCACTTGCTTCTCAAGCTTCCTCTTGTTGTGTCCAGCCGGCAGACCGTCTATTTAAATGTGGGCAAAAAAATACTTAGGCGCCTTTCTGCATTGGCTACTCCTGAACAAGATACATCACAGCTTCTTGATGCGTACCTTGTCCGCCCACCATCAATGGAGTCCCTTTCCCTTATCCAAATTGCTCGAGGGTGGAATTACAGCAAATACCGAAAAAAAGAGAAATGGAAACAACGCACTACGCCAGCAATTGTCCGCGTGTACCCAAGGTTTTCCATCATTCCACCAACTAATACAGAGGCTTTCCACCTTTTCTGTTGGTCTGAGCTCCTGCTGTACAAGCCTTTCCGGAACATTCCTTCAGATGTTGGTTCCTCGCCAGATGTTGTTACTTCCAATTGGCGCCTGTTCAAAAGTTCATACAAACCGTGGCATATTAGAAGAATAGACACGGAACCTGATACATCTCCAGATGTTTCGTCTGAATCTGACACAGACCCAATGCAGACAAGCGAGAGAATCTATGAATGGCAACTTTTAGCAGGCGTCCGTCCGGGACATTCTGAAGGTCTTGACCATCTGGAAATGCTTGGCCTCCGAGAATATGACTCCCGCTATGTTTGGTCCTCAAACAACGTTCCGGTTCATTTGGTTGACATCGGCCCCTCTTTTGTCGAGAATGGTAGGGCTAATTATTGCCCTGCCCATGCAAATCCATCTAGTTTGCCTTCTTTGACGACTTTTTCCGATAACCAGCAACTAGCCTTCAGTACAATACTCGACCACTTTTCCTCAACACACAGCCTACCACCCCTTCTTCTCATTATTCAAGGAACTGCAGGAACAGGCAAGTCATTCCTTATCCACTCTCTTCGGTCTGCCTTCTCCTCCCTCGCTACCCCTGCCATTTCACCCCTTCTTTTGCTTGCCCCTACTGGTGTGGCCGCATTTAACATTTCCGCATCGACCATTCATTCCAGCCTCCGGATTCCCATTCGTGATTTAAAGCCCCTTGAAGGCCAAGCTTTGACCTCCTTTCAAGACTCTTTAAAACATGTCACATACATTTTGATTGATGAAATGAGCTTCATTGGTCCTAAACTACTTGCAAAAATTGACTTACGCCTGCGTGAGGCCTTCCCGCACTTCCGTACTTCCCCCTTCGGAAATAGATCAATGATTCTTGTTGGAGACCTTGGTCAACTTCCACCCGTTATGGACATTCCGCTATATGCCAGTAATTCCTACGGTGGATCCCTTTGGCGGAAATTTCTAAATTCAATCTCGTTAACGTCTATATTCCGACAACAAGGCTCTGCTCCGTCTCAAATTTCCTTTCGCAATTTGCTTCTCAACATCCGAAATGGTGTGGCCACCCTTCCAGATTGGGAGACTTTGATGTCTCGCACCGACTCTTGCCTCTCGCAACAAGAACTTCTATACTTCCACAATGCCCCCCACCTCTTCTCAACAAATATTCTTGTTAAAAAACACAATTTACAAATGCTGAAGGAACTCAATTCTCCAGTTGCCTTGTCCATTGCTCTGAATACAAGAAGAAGTGACTATAATGATCCTGATGACGACCAGCTAGAACAAATAGTGCTCCTTTGCAAAGACCAAAAAATCATGCTCACTGCTAATTTATGGATTGCTACCAGGCTTGTTAATGGCGCAACTGGCACTGTCATTGACATTGTTTATTCCCCTTCCTCGGCTCCACCTTCTTTGCCTTCTTTTGTAATTGTCGACTTTGAACGCTATTCCGGTCCACCGTGGAATCCGTCAAATCCCACCCACATCCCCATTCCCCCCATTTCAAGAGGTTCCCGTACACAACTGCCTTTAAAATGGCCTGGGGGTTATCGATTCACAAAGCCCAAGGACTCACCCTTAGTCATGCCACCATAGACATTGGATCCACTGAGAGACCAGGCCTTACTTTTACTGCTCTTTCGCGCGTCCCCTCCTTGGAAAAGATTCGTATCTCCCCAGCTTTCTCGTTTGACCGCTACTCAAGAATTTCTTCAGCCTCCCTCCTGCAATTCCGAAAACAAGAAGAGCTTCGCCTCCAATCCCTACCACCGTCCCCTATAACCTTCGCTGTCTCAAACAGCCCGCCCCCGTAAAATCCTCCGCTCATAGCATTCTCGCCTTCTCCTTTTCACCCTTTTTCTCGGTACTTCCCCTCCACTTCCTCTTCTGCATCTAACAACTATGTAAATATTTGGCTTGTTATACTATATAATTTTAGCTTCTTCACCGCTCTGTTGTATATTTTTCCTCTCCGGCCCGACACCAAGGCAAATCGCGACAACCATGTGGAAAGAGGAGTCGGATAAACAAGGAACGAATACATGTCGGGGGTTTTCCAAAACCTGACAGCAAAGGAATCGGGTTTCCGGGACGCGAATGCAATTCGGGTTTCCATGGCGCAGAAGCATGTCGGGTGGCTTTCAAAACCCGACAACAAAGAAATGTCGGAAGGGTTAAAAAACCCGACGCACAAAGAAACGCGGGTTTAAGCGGCGGAAAAACATATCGGGCGAACAGCAAAGGAAAACATGTCGGTGTTTCTTCCAAACTCGACAAAGGAGAAATGTGTCGGGAGGTCTCCAAAACCCGACGCACCAAGCAAATCGGGTTTTCGGGTCGGAAACGCATGAAAAGGGAGCATGTCGTGAGCCCACCAAAACCCGACACCAAAGGAGCATGTCGCAAGGGTTCCAAATCCCGATGCAAGGCAATCCGGGTTTCATGAGCGGAACAACATGGCGCATCGAATACATGTCGGGAGGTCTTCAAAACCCGACAGCAAGGGAATTCGGGTTTCCGGGGCGGGAAGACATGGCGGAGGAGCATGCAGGGAAAACATGATGCGCCACCGCCCAAACCCGATGCACATGCGAGCCATACCTCCGAACCCGAAAACAAGGGAAAACTTGGAAAATGCAGCGGAACCGGAAGTCAGGAATACACGAACAACAAGCATATGGCGGGACTTCTTTCAAACCCGGTTCAAAAAATATAGTTCGCCATTTTTCGGTGGTTGGGGTTCTTACCTGCCGCCACAATGAGGAGTTAAGTGCAGTTCCGGAGGTAGTTGGGGAAGCTTCGAATCCTTCTCCTCTCTCATTGTCTTCATATAAATGTAAGGAGAGGCTGTTTTAAAAAAGGCTGGACATTCTTGTTTTGGCCCCTCCCTTCTTCTCTTTGGCAGGTGGAGTTGTGGAGCTCAAACCTCCCATTCGAAACTGTAATGCAGCTTTGCCTCTTGGCATTTTGCAGTTTATTGTATCAACCTTTGAAGCAAATAAATGCATGTCTGTGGATGATTCTCAACCCTCTATGTGTTTCATTTTGCATCCTTCTGATCTTTCACTGTGAATATGTTTATCTGTGCATGATATTGCATTGCATTTCTGTGGTCTGTGTTTAATTGGCAAAACATATGTTCTTCATTCCTCGGTGCATCACATCCTTAGCTTAGGTTTATTTTTATGCATTTTTCTCTCCCTGTCTCCTTGGTAGTTAGATTAGGTTTTTTGGGCTAAACCTCTGCGTTTTATTGGTGCATCTGGACAGAGGAATAGGAGCCGGCCTTCATCCGGAGAGCTTTTCCGATTTCGCAAGGTCCCACACTTGGGAAAAGTTCCATGTTGTGCAATCGCACTGGGAGTCTTGAACGATCGCGTTGCGGAGTCCCGGGGGTCCTGCTTTTCGACACCAGCACGCTCCTCATTACTCCTTTCATTCTCGCAAATGTTCTCCTTTTTTAATGCATTGTTCTCTTGTTTTTTCTTCTCTTCATTTCATACAATTCTTAGTTTCCTCTTTACCAAAAACCGTCTCGGCGTTCCCATCGCACACGCTCGCGTGCGATTGCTAGTTTATTACGCTGAAAAGTGTTTTCACTGCCGGAAGGCTCCTCTGCTTCTGACAAGCCACAAAGATATCAACGCATGCAATTGTTTGGTCGACGAAATATGGACTTATATCTGCCGTTCACATGGCAGCCAATGGTTCGACAGTTGGGAAGGGGCGGTCTGCTTCAGCACCGTGTACTGCCTCTCCTCGGTGTCATTGAGGATGAGGTAGGAGTCGGTGTCGTGCAGGAAGAACAACATGGTTCGCAGGAAGGACAACATGGGCCTTAGGACACTGTTCCAGGACGAGTTGAACAAGGCATCCAGGATGACGTCCATGGCCTGGGGAGTCGAAACCTTGACCTAGAAATACAAATTCGCACTCTGTAACCATCTTCGTCGCCCTATCGTATATATCATTCACATGAAGTAAAACAGAGGGAAGCATGCCTACTTTTTTGCATACAAACTAACTGTTTATTGTCTTCCCATTTATTGACGGAAATCGAGGAACGTTCTGATTATATGGAAAAATAATGTCCTGCCCGCACCAATGTTTGAAATGAGTTTTTCTGATCTGGGTATGAATTTTTTCAGTAAAGATCATCATTCTCAATCCTCTAAAAAATACTTTTGGTCTCTATTTTATTTGTAACGTTTGGTTCTATTCTCATTTTTCTTTTTGCAGGTTGAGACATCATTCAAATGGATGCCACTTTTTCTCTCGATGTACTTTGGTCCCAATAGTCCCTCTATTTTTCATCTTAGAAATGATGTGGGACGATTTATTGCTTCGTGATGAGCATGCAAAAGTGTTTCATTCATTGCTCCATCAAAAGAAGGAAATGCAGAAAAACTAATGGATTTCCTGATTCCCATTCCGTTGAGGCAAGAGCTCTGCAGTTTATGAATGTACTATTTCTTCCCTAATCTTTTTCAAATTAGTAGGTGAAATATTATCCAAGTCACCTTAAGTACCTCGTTTCCTCTTGGTTTTAGTACACCTCAAAGATCTTCTCATAGGTTTCGAAATGTTATCTTATGATAGGCTTTGAAATGTTATCTTCTACTTTCTTATCAACAGATGATATGGGATTCTGAAATTTCTTTGTCTCTGTGTTCTAAAAGAAAATATAAGGTATGATGGTGCCATTTTCATTGTCTAATCCACATCCTCTTCGAATGAAAGGATGCCTAATAGAACTTTTGAAGCATGAACCCATTTGTCATTGATGAAATTGAAATATGTTTGCAGTTGGGAATGGTGAAATTAGACAAGATACTTGAGGTTAGCAATTAGCTTTATGACTTCGCCCACCCATGAGCCATCATTGTTATAGGCATCCACTTCCTCATACAGTGCATGACTGTGCTGGATAGGGGGCTGGGGAGGTATGGGCTTCACATAGTGCAGCTCCTCCGTGTCCATGAGCACCTTGGTCTCGTCCTTGTTGCTCCTCAGGTCCACGTACTCGACCAACACATTCACCCTTCCCCTTTGCACCTTCCGTCGCCACTCTTGCACTGAACCATGTTCTTACCAACCCATCCTCATCACTCGACACTTCCACTTCTTCTCCCTCTCTCACCTCCATCTTCTTCAATTCCCCACAACTATATTTGTTACCAATATGTTGTTTCATTTGTTTGACAAGCTTGTTGGTAGTGTATAACTATATATCAAAATAAAAGAAAAGAATTTGAATTCAATTTGTAAGCCTTTTTCGTGCTTCCAATGTAGACGGTTTAAGGAAATTGTACACTGTTTTGTCTACATGCAATTGAAATCCAAATTTTAGACCATTCCCCGGGTGGTTCTCTATCTGTTTAGCCCTTAAATTTTCAAGAAATGGAGATAATTTAATAAAAGTCAAAATCAGTATTTTTCCTATCTTGCTGGTTTTCGGTCCTTAAATTATTTATTATATTCAGTGCTTCTTTTGCTACATTTTCTGAGTTGAGGGAACTAATATTTTTTTTTTGAAGTTTATCAATGGCCCTCTAGGTAATTTTACATTTTCTTAAGCACCTTCTTGAGGTGTAGATGTAATGCAATCTACTTGTGAAGCTTTCAATTTGGGGATTGAATACTATAAAATTTAATTAAGTTCGTCTAAAAGAAACATTACTGTGAAGTGTACCAAATGACTTTGTATCCTCTGCCCTTGAGAAAATGCCCATTTAATATATAATATATGATTTGTAAGATTGAATGTCTGCCTAATCAACAAAGTAGTTGCATTCATTTTCAATTAAGCCGCAGAAATTTGTAAGGTTTACATTCCTAAATTTGGTGTTTTCAATTCACCAAGGATCCCGCAGAGGGAGGGGGGTGTGTTGCTGATTTGAATTGCATCTTTCTTGAATGTTTTGATACCTAGAGAGAACTTGTATCCTTGGAAATATCCAAGAATTTAAAGATTTTGTTTTATTATGTTCACAACAACTAGATGCATTTATAATCTGACCATATATCAGAACAATCTTTCCATCTGTTTGAAGGGTGTTCACTAAATTAATCTTGGAGTTTCCTAAATGTTTAAGAAAAAGGTCATGGGGAGGATTTTCTACAGAAATTAAAGACCCGTGGAAATAAACCCGGGTATGGCCTGTGACATTTACGGAAACACTGACCACATATGATTATACAGCCAGAGCACTCTGCTACTGAAAAAGACTAATTTTTCATTGGTTCCTTCTGATGACAGGAGATCCCAACCAAATTTAGAAGTGGAAATTAGTGATCGACCGAAGAAACAAAGCCATTCAAGAGTAGTTGTGCTCCAGACAGGGCTGCAGAGGCCTACAATTGACGCAGACAAAACTTTCCACAAATGGATTTTTATCCAAATGCTTGCTGCAATTTGTGTAATTCATCTTCATTTGTTGTTGATAATGAAGTAGGCACAACTTCTAGCAGAAGGCTAGGCCACTATTTGCTTTATTTGAATCTCCCACCATTTGATGAGGAAGATGATTTTTTTAGCTTGGCATTTTGTTTTTTAAGTCATTTACTCCACTTTAATTATGCTTTTTTCAAGTGCCCTTTAAAGAAATGTGTAATTGGTGTATTTCAAGTAATATACATTTTCCTATTTACTTCCATTGATCAAACCATCGCCAAATTCAATGCAAGATATAGGAGTAGCTCTTTATTATCAAGGCCTTAATCATAAAGCACTTCTCATTACCATTTATCTTCCATGGAGGCTTATAGCCTATGCAGAAAAGCATTTACTCTTTTTGTTTTAACAAATATGGTAAGAAGAATGATAACCAAATCACAACCTTGGTGGTAGCTTGGAAATCAAATTTTGTAAGTATTAACTTCTACCCATGACCCAGATTGTTGAATTTTGGGCACTAATCATCAATGATAGTTGAGTCTTTAAATAGCTGTCCAAAAGATTGTCACAGACTACTGCATTTAACAGTCATTTTTTTGCATCTCGTTAAGATTTCGATACCCAGAAAGCACTTGGATCCTTGGAAATATCCAAGAATTTAAATATTTTGTTTCATTGTGTTCAAAACTAGATGCAAATATAAATCTGGCCATATATTTAATATATGTGGCTTAGAGCACTGTATTGTATTTTAATTATTATGAAATACTCAAAGGGCATAAACTTAATTTGATTGCCGATTCAATTGTTCCCTTAAAGTTAATGGTTAGATAATTGTTTCCTCTTTTTGAAAAATTCACCCCCACCATAGTCATTCTTATATAGTACTTCTCTTTCATATACAATGTTTGGTGTTGTATATGATCTTCAAGGATGTGACACTCTTTCAATTAAAACCTCCGGAGTTGACACCAAAGTCTTCACCTAATTTGAATAATTAAAATGCACATATTAACTCAGAAATATTAACCTATCAAATATTTACTGCAAGAATATTAATCTTATGCCTCTATCCTCCATTATCATGATGCTCACTCAACCAATGAAGATGTGAATCTCAACAGTTTCCACATTAGATTTATTGGTATAATTTCCCTTCCACAATGTGAATCATTTGACCGAGGATGTTGGTTTCCATTGAAAATGCATCATTTTACATGTAATTTTATTTTGACTTATGACTCTCATAAAACAATAACAACATTGACGCCTCTATATTTAATATTTAAACTTTTTAAGACATGCATTGACTTGGAATCAATGACAAAAGTGAGAAACTAATCTAATATAACTACAAGCTATTATTAAATAATAGTTTTGACACACACACACACACACACACACACACACACACACACACACACACACACACACACACACATATATATATATATATTTACACTAAGAAGATGATAAAATGTCAATAAAACTAAGATCACCTATTTGAGTTTGCCGAGCCATAAAAATTAGACTAAAACTAAACTCTACTCCGACCACCAATTTACATGAAACTAAAACCTTTTAAAAATCACAAATAATGTTTCAAACAAGATTTAGAATGAAAATGACTCACAGTGAATGGACTAGTATATTATAGTTGTGACCTCCTATATGGGTCGATTAATTGATTTTGAGATGAACACATTCAATTCAAGTATGTAAAAAATAGAATATTCAAGAACGGTAACAACAAAATATGGCTCCAAATATTAGAGCTTTTATGTGTAGACACAAAATCATGCACTTTGGGTATTATTTAGTCATGCTCTCATACTACTATTTATATGATTTTTAAGTGAAGAAAGTACTAATTAACCCATGTCTTTTGGCCATTTTACTTTACTTTCTGTCGTCATTTCCGACTTTCCTCACATACTTGCCTGGTCTGTTTTTGTCATTTTGCATCATTCTATCCTTGACTAGGGCGCCCAAGCCAGTACTTTGGCGCCCTAGGCTCCCTGGTCCCATTTGGGGCACCCTGATCCTTTCTCGACTTTACACACATATTTTGGGCACTTTCTAGTCGTTTGAGCTTTCTATCTTTTTGGTGGTTGGTATTTTCAGGGTTAATTGCAAAATTAGATCAAGAGAACCATATAAATATAAGGTTATGAGACCACAATGAGGGACCAAACACTAGTCACTACTATCATCACCTAAGGTTGCATCCATCAAAGGTTCCATTTGCATCCATCTATCTCCATCACAAGGGACAAGGCTAGTTCATCTACATCACAATGCATAGTAGTGAAGTTTATTCTATTCCATCCACCATTTATTACATTTCTACGTCTAGCTATTGCTCGCTACTTCACAAAGTGCAACTGACACAAGAGCACCTGGGGTACGACTATCACACACTCTCCTAGAACTACACTTGGGTCTGAAATGCATTGCAACGCTCAGTTAGTAAGTCCACCATTGTGGATTCTAAGAACAGTCTGTGCCCTTCATTTACATATTTTTTTTAGGGTTTTGATACTTGGTTTGGAGTTTTGCAGGTCTTTTCTTCATTTCTGATTACCAATGAAATCCATGACAATGTAACAACAAACACGTGACAGAAAGAGAAGAATTCACATCTCTTGAAAACCCTACAAGTTTGGTTTCTAGACCTCCTGCACCAACTGGGGTGCCTTGATCTCAGACTAGGGTGCCCCAGATGACCTCATCCCTTTCCATGCACCCCAATCTAGCTAGATAGCTTGGTTCTACACCCGTTGGAGCCCATGTGTGGTCGCATATGCATTATGTTCATCTTGTTTATTATGCGATATAGTCTCGAGGCATCATCAAATCAACTAAGCTCTTTCTAACCCTCCTTTGCTCACTAGGGTTTCACATATTTATTTATTTAGTTGCTTAGATCATTTTCCTTATTTAGTTATCTCTTATTTACTATTGTGCATTATATTAGATTAAACTAAATTAGACCCCCATATTCCATTTTAGTTTAATCATTTGGTGAACCCGACCGCTCTCACGCTTAGGATCATCATTTTTCCTCTACCATGTCTCCTATAGTTCCTCAAGTTTCTTTGTTTGACTTACTTAAGATGCACCCCAACTACCAAGATGTTCTTCAAAAATCCCTAAACACCATATATCATCCTAAAAACACACTGCCACATGAAATGAGTCATATATTCAAATGTTTATATGATGACCCTAGCCCTAGTGCTCCTCCATCTAATCAACCCCTATTAGAATCAATTCAAGCTTTACATTATTTGTTTCAATAAAGATTTATGGCTATGGAATCCACGATCACATCTTTCAAATCTGAAATCCAACAACTTAAGGATGCTTCTCAAACACATGTTTGTTCTCCTTCTACATCTCATCTTCATTATATGTCTTTTACATGTACTCATGTTATTGAACCTCAAATCTTGCCACTCCCTGCACCTCTCAAGTTTGCAATCAATGCTCAACTACACGATATTATTGCAAAACTCATAACTCACCAATCAATTTTCTTGCCATTTACTCATTGTTATCCTCCTTATCAGCTTGCAAAATATCAAGGACTTCCATATTACAATTATCATCAAATCAATAGACATACTGACACCGAGTGTTATGATTTGGAACGAAAAATCAAACATATTGAGCATCAAGGTTTTATCTCATGCACCACACAACGTTCTATCACATGGTTCTCTCCAGTTGTTACATCTCAATAAATTCTTAAATTTGATTCGTCCAATCAAGAAAGTAAAATGTTGCCTAAGCAACCACCCATGGCATCACATGTCTCACCGTTTTATTTACGTTTTTGAATGACGAAACAGATAAGGGTAAGGGTCAAGGAGGAATACCTGTTAAATGGGTTGGTTGATGGTTGTTGCACACATTTTGACTTCTCGATCCAGTGCCGATTGTGAGAACTTCCTTTTGGCTGGGAGGAACTACCTAAAATAGAAAACAAGACCACAAAAGAATAGTTAAATAATATATGACAATGGACTACCTAGCGTGTGCTAGATCTGGGAAGTGTGATACTCTCTAGATGGCTATCAATCCACTGTTTAAAACAACTTAATGCAAGAAATAAGTAAAGTCCTACTGTAGTTTGATAAAAGGTGGATGTAGGTAAAAGGAGTGTAGATGTGGGTGAATGTGGAAAAGGTAGAGGTCAAAAACATGAAAACAAGTAAATGGGCTAGGGTCAAAGGTAGTGGCAGTCCAATACATGCACACGGTTTAAACTACGACACGGTTCCAGGTTGAAGAGCTTGCAAACTCTACATCATCTAAGGTCGATAGGTTTATCCGAACAAGGTTGAAGTGATTATGGTATCCAAGGCATAGGATATGGTGCGAAAAAACAACGTAGGTCAGGTGTAGGAATGTTTAGGTATATTCTGGTACACCAAATTTTGGGTCAGGATAAACAACATGACAATAGGCAAGGTAAGGTCATTAGGTCAAACAACATGGGTAATAGTGTCAAAAGGTATAGCGAGCACATGAGTTCACATGTCACTAACAATGTTCCGTTTCTAGGTAGCTAGGTCACGGCATGGGTAGGGCCGAGGTACGGGAAAAATAACAAGTCCCTAAATGTAATTAAGGACAAGTATAGGTAATGTAGGCTTAGAGGTTGGTTGTGATAAGGGTGGGTAAGGTCAAACGATGGTGGGGAAGGGTAAATGTTGGTCAGAAATGGGGAAAGGGTATTGACAAGAGTATGATAGGGAACCGATGCTGGTCATACTTAACCGGTGACAATATAGGTAAATCGATAACAGTTTGTTAGGGCACATGACCGATGTCGGTTTCGGTACAACTAACCATGGTTTTTGTCGGTCTAGGTATAACTGACGCCAGTCAGGTCGATGTGGGTATATAGAAAGGAAAAATCCGTACAATACGGATTCATTTACATGTGTTTGACTTTTAGAAAATGATAGAGCGCTTAACGAGTTGTGATTTATCGTGAGAGAAGTACGTAGGACCGTACCAAGGTAAGGTGGAGAGATCTAGGTGGGGAGAGGAGTCAGGTGGACTGGCCCACGAGATCAGGCAGAGTGAGTGGATTGGTGGAGAGGTTGGAGGTTGATTTAGACATGGCGGAGGTAAGAGAGGGTTCGGGTGGACCACCAGCACAACAACTAGATGTGCCACCATGGAGGCGACATCGAGACGAGGTAAGATCTAATCCATTCATTGTTATTTGATATAGGAAGAAGGAAATGTAGAGGGGTAGAGGTAGGGAGGTGATAATAAGTTAAATTTGTGGTTAAATAAATGAAAGAGGGGGTGGGAAAGGTCAGAGGTAGGTGGAAAAGGGTTGAGGAGGGTCTTAGGTGAGGTGTGGATAGGTTCATAGGGCAAATGGGAAAGAAATTAGGTAAGGGAAATGGGGGTTTCGGGTTTGGGCGCGGTAACAATGACCGACACCGGTCAAGGTATGGCCGACGTTGGTCTTGTTACATCGACATCAGTTAGGGATGAGGGGAACCGGTGCCAGTTATAATGGACTGGTGACAGTCAAGAGTAACTGGTTCCAGTTAGGGTAAAAAGGCTAGAGGTCTAGGAAGGGTAAGGGGAAAGGTTAGGTAAAGTGGGTAAAATAGATAATGGGTGGGGGGAAGGGAAGATGGGAGGGGTTGAAGATCAATGTTGGGTAAAATCAAGTTTCAATAATGTTTGTGATTGGTTAAATGTAGGCCAGGGACAAGCTATGGATGAGAGATCAGGTACCTCCCTTGCTCGTGGAGGTACGAGGGGGTGCAACAACCAATGACTGGTGTCATATTGCAAAGGTTGGCCTGAGT
The DNA here is from genome assembly GCA_019776745.2 of Taxus chinensis. Lineage (NCBI taxonomy): Eukaryota > Viridiplantae > Streptophyta > Pinopsida > Cupressales > Taxaceae > Taxus > Taxus chinensis. Next base: position 18,057,285 of record CM034150.1, read on the forward strand.
GGGGTCAGACACTACCGACACCTAGTCTGGGAGCTGAGTTTGATGGTCCCTCTCATCGATAGATGGGACTCAGCAACCAATACCTTCCGTCTGCCGACGGGTGAGATCATAGTCACCCTAGAGGATGTGTACAAAATCCTGCAGCTACTGATAGTGGGGACGCAGGTGTATTCTATCTCTTCAAAGGCCTCTAAGGAGTTGATGTTGACCGTTTTTGGCGAGGGGCTAGCGGAGATGAGGTTCCATAGTGACAGTGCGAGCTATGGAGATATGTACTAGGCCCATCCGAAGGAGATGAGGCTGGTAGTGTTGCTGATGGAGGTAGTCTGCTACTTTACATTGTCGAATGCAGAGGGTGGGAGATTCCCATGATCATTGATGGGGGTTCTACATGATATGGTGGAGGAGAGGAATCATTTTGCATGGGCACCTATATTCCTGGTTCAGTTATGAAGGAGTGTAGGATGAGGGTCTGGAAGGAATACACGTGCACCAAACAGCTACACTTCACCAAGAAAGGAGTTGCAAGATAATGCAAGCAAACTTTTAAGAAGCAATGTGTATGCATAGAAAGCTCAAGATTCAAAAATGGAGTGGAATGAAATGCTCTTGGATTTCCATGGAACAAAAAGAAGAGGAGTACAAATAGGGGAGTGAATGTGGAACTCCCATGTAAGAAAATATTCCTCCATAATGGAGAAGAGGAGTTACTTTCCCAAATGGGAATGTAACTCCTATGAAACACTTACACATATGACAGATTCTGTAAGAGAATCTGTCATAACTAAAATGACACCTAGATCCATGTCCACCTAAGTGAGATGACTCACATGGTGTAGGTGGAAATAACACTAAATAATTAAATAAAGTGATCAAAAAACACCTACACCAACACCCCCCCTTCATCGAAACTAGGATGGGGCAAGGTAAGTCAGCAAGATAAACAAGAAATGGGTCCCAGCTATAAGCATGATGAGGTACCCATGCACAAAATGTCTCAAGTAGTGAGGGGAAAACCCAGTGGGGAAAACCTCAACTTACAAGAGATAGCAAACAAACTCTCCTAAACTACTAAGAAGGAGAGAAGAAGGAGATTATCCTACCTCCCAAGAAGATGATCCAGTCACGAGCCACCCTGTGCTGAGTGAAGAGGAGGAAGAGGACCCCCGAAGTGTCAAGTTGTTGTTCCAATCAAGGGAATAATGCTACGTATGTGAGGTGGAAAATCCAGCTGCTCCATGAAGAAGTGCAGATCCAGAAGCAGTGGTAATGAAGGAAGGTGGAATGCCCTGAACCTATGAAGAAGTGTAACCAATGCCTGATGAGTCCTGAATCATAGTGCCTGCTCCTTGAAGTTTCTAAAGTGGGCAGATCAAGAGACAACTCCTCAAGATGTTTCAAGTGATAAGTAGATGGTGGATGTGGGTCCCCATCATCATGGCAATCAACTATGCTAGAAGAGATGTCCAAAATATCAAAAATGGGCTCAGAAGTATCCTCAAGTCCAGCTGAGTCAGATGAAGAATCTGAAGGAGGATCAAAGTGAGAGAATGAGTACAGACGAGTGTGATGGTCAGCTATACCAACTGCAACAATAGCATCACTTTGGAGCTCCCTAACATAAACTGAGTTTGGAGTGAACTCAAATCGCAAGCCCTGACCAAGATAAGTGATCTGATAGACTGAAAGAAGGTTTGCTAAAAGTAAAGGGATACTTAAAACATTATTGAAAGTACCACCACTTACTTCAATTGATCCTCTTCAAAAAACCTGTGTAGTGGTGTTGTCACCAAGCTGAATAGAGGACATGTCACATGGCTCAAGTGAATCAAATTCAATGTTTGATGATGCCATGTGATGAGTTGCACCCGAATCAATGATCCATGTAGGGGTAGGTGGCACAATTTTCACTAGAGCTCTTCCGTTTAGTTTCTCCTTGTTGGATTCTTTTACTTTTTCTTTCTCTTGTACTTTCTCTTTTTCACTCTCTTTTTCCTTAGAACTATCGTGGGATGATGAAGGTGTTTTGAGAGAACCTGGGACTCCAATATTGTGCTTCTCAAGCAGATTAGTGAGAAGAGAAATCTTTTTCTTCAAGCACTTTTCTTCATCATGCATGCCATGGCAGTATCCACATTTGATTCGTTATTTGGAATTTTGGGAGGTGGAAGAGGAGGTGGAAGAGTTATTTTGGGGTTTGTCCTTCTTTTCATGATCCGGTTTCTTCTCCTTAGAAGCTCTCGGCTTTTCCTTTCCAGCAATGAGAGCATGGGATTTTTTGGATTTCAAGCTTCCCATTTGAATCAATTTACTTTGTTCCCTGATCAAATATGCAATAAACTCATCAAGAGAGGGAATAGACCAACTTTTTCCAAGTGCCCTTTTTGTTGCATGGAAGGTGGAGACAAATACGGAGTATTCGGGACCAAGTTTGGTAAGGACAGATAAAATGAGTTGAGATTCCTTTTTCTGTATTCCACAATCTTCTAACTGTAATCTGAGTGATAAGAATTTGGAGAAGAAGTCTTGAAGGGTGTCAAAATCATTGGGACTAAGGCTTATTAGGCTATTCTCAAGTTCATGTCCCCGCATTTCATCCTGTTTTCCGAAACATTTTTGGAGAGTATCCAGAACCTCTTTGGGTGTGGTGGAAGATGAAATGTGAAAACACAGATTTGGAGATACACACATGGTCATGAACCCAATGGCTTCATCACACTTATCAAGCCACTTTTCTCTGTCTCTTTCATCATCAGGTTCAGCTTGCAGATCGGTGGCAATGCGGAAAAATTTCTTTCCTTTTAAGGAATTTTTCATAGCATTCATCCATTCTTGATAGTTGAATGGGGTGAGCAAAGGAACACCATGATTATCCATGACAGAAAAGAAATGTGCGAAAAAGGAAAGATAGCCCCCCCCCCCCCCCCAAAAAGTGGCACTTTATAACATAGTGCGTTTTACAAAAATAATATTCCCATCATGTAGATTGCAGAAAAATATCCAATTTTGAATAAAGAAGTGCTCAAGAAGGAGCAACGAGTCAAAAGTTATGGCTTAAAGAAATTCCCGTAACTAATTAAAAAAAGCTAGTTAGCCCTGCAAAACATCAAAAAAGTGCCCGAAACACATTCAAAAGGTATCGTGTTTGTGCCCGTTGGAAATGACATCAAATTTCAGAGTGGATTTGTTTTGACTGCAAGGGAAGATTAGCCTCCTGCGAATCCCGGACCTCACCCTCCGTCTTCGACACTCAAAGGAAGGGCCACCAATACAAGTAAAATGCCCAAATTTTTAAAACAGCCAATAATATGAAATGTTTTAACACCTTAAAACATTTAGAAGAGGTCTGATCTGATTTAAATTACCTCCAATCATGTTTTAAGAGGGAAAACCAAGTTGAATGGATTTTAAATGGTTGGGAGTGGTTGACCAAACCAAGTCAAGTGCCCAGCCCAAGTTCCACGTGTAGGCCTATGTAACCTCCCAGGCTTGGCTGTAACAATGTTGTTTCCATGTACCAGGATTGGCAGCAACCGTTGGAGCTCTCACGTTCCAGGCTTGGCTGTAACAGTGTTGTTCCCACGTCCTAGACCTCATGCTAACCCCACTGCACCACCCAGATCCTACTGCACAACTCGATGAAATGGCGGAATGATGCTGAAGCCAAAAAAATGGGTTTGTTGAGAGTAGAAGCTAAAAAATAGGTCTGCAACTGGTAAAAATGGGTCTAGTGAGAGCAGAAGCTAAAAAATGGGTCTGCAAGAACATGCAGATCCACTACTACCCCCAACTCAGCAAGCTATGCAGATCCTCCACCGTATCAACTTAAAAAGGGTCCTCCACCGTCTCAAATCAAAGAAAAACATAGATCCACGTAGAAGGAGGGTAGGACAAAGCCAAAGGCCGATGTGGGAGAGTGCACAGGTGCAACGAAGAGATGAAGACATGAAGAGAGAAGCCAACGGTGTTGTTATAATAGTCTAGTTCCAACGCATGTCTTTACCATCCAATACGCCAAGTGTATGTGGGCTCAAAGGTGAAGCTGGAATAAAACATTGGAGCAAGAGTTGAGTAGACAATTCAACCTATAATGCAAGCAAGGAGCACAAAATGCAAACCACTAAAAAAATCTGAAAACATGCAAGTAAAGCACATGCAAAAGCTAAAACTTGCACAAACAACTACACGGTGGAGCAACAATGGCGAACAACATGATTCCAGTCCCCAAGATCTGATGCCATGAAGGAGTGTAGGACGAGGGTTTGGAAGGAATACGAGTGCACCAAACAACTGTACTTCACCAAGAAAGGAGTTGCAAGATAAGGCAAGAAAACTTATGAGAAGCAATGTGCATGTATAGAAAGCTCAAGATTCAAAAATGGAGTGGAATGAAATGCTCTTGGGTTGCCATGGACCAAAAAGAAGAGGAGTAAAAATAGGGGAGTGAATGTGTAACTCCCATGTAAGAAAATATTCCTCCATAATGGAGAAGAGGAGTTACTTTCCCAAATGGGAATGTAACTCCTATGACACACTTACACATATGACAAATTTTGTAAGAGAATTTGTCATAGCTAAAATGACACCTAGATCCATGTCCACCTAAGTGAGATGACTCACATGGTGTAGGTGGAAATAACACTAAATAATTAAATAAAGTGATAAAAAAACACCTACACCAACAAGTTATACAGAGAATTATGGGCTTATGGGCGGCTACAGAGATTTAGCCTGTGTTGTACTTTCCTACTTCATTGCTGGGCATATGAGCAGATTGTGTGTGTGTGTGTCCTATTGGTATGCCCCCGGATGATGCATTCGAGTTGGGTACCTGTGATTGGGGAGCGCTGAGCTTCTAGAGCTACACACGATGTAGCCTATTACAGGTGATTGCTAGAGGGGTTTTCTGGCGTGGTCATTATTTGGAGGCCCTATGTTGGGTTTTCCATCATCATATGGGAAGATGGCAGAGGAGGTACAGTTGCTCCGATGGATAGAGGGGCGACGTGTTGGAGAGCACGAGATGGTATCAGTTGATAGGGTGAGATGACATTTTGGGTTACTGCAGGATATACCTCCACCCTTCCCACAGTATAGGAGGGATGACGTGGAGAGGCCTTTTCCTCTACCACAGCCGATAGTGCCGACAGGGTATGAGGAGCAAGTGGGAGACCGACATTGATGATGCCGGGGTGGACTGATAGATACAGGTAGTGGTGGGCCGCACATTTACGGGAAGTACCGCCAAGGTCGGGGTAACCATATTTAGCCACAATCACTGTTCAAAGGGATGCCCTACAGGGGTAGGTGGCTACCCTAATTACACATTTGGGGATAGTACAGGAGCAGGTGACAGGTTCGGAGGCACAAGTTGCTATGTTTTGCAGGTACATGTGACCACTCTACAGGCCTAGGTAGCGCAAGGACAAGTACTCGCACAGGATGGATATGGGGATGGGGTACAGGTGGCCTCCCTACAGGCCCATATTATAGGTTTGTAGAGTCATTCGGCCACTACACGGGCACAGGTTGTGGCCCTTCAGGCCCAGATACAGGCAGGAGCGGGATAGGGTCCCTCAGGATAGTCACAGGCACCAGGGACAGGGTCCCTCTTTATAGGTACCAGTGGGATAGGGTTCCAAGACACAGGTACAGGGGCGGAGGCCGATGTCACCACCACAAACAGTAACTATAGGCAGGTTGAGGGATGTCTTAGGCAAGGTCAGGTATTATCAGGATATTTTGATGGCCGCAAAGGGATAAATTTTTATCTTATGGGGAGTATAGAGCATAACAGGCCTCGAGTGAGAGGACCAAGTCGCGTATCCATAGTGTAGAGAGTACAGGGGGCTGACGAGCCCTGGGACAGGGTCAGAGTGAGACTACCATTGCACGGAGGCCAGCTCTAGTTGAGGGACTAGTAGATGATATATCGAGGTGAGGGGGAGAGAGGTTGGATGGGTACTTCACTAGAGGGGAGATGGAGGAGACTAATGAGACATGGATGGATATCAGGTGGGGTGAAGATTATTCATCATTGATGATCAGTGTGTCCATGTTTTTGACATATTTTTTATATGTATACCAGCCTGCGTGTCGAAGATGGTGAGGCTGTATATGAGATTTTTGGTTATTTTTTGATCATATACCGGCCTACGTGCCGAAGATGGTGAGACTGTATATGAGATATTTTGAGAGATTGTGATTACTATTTATATCTATTCTCTCATGTATTTTTACTCAGAATTTCCGATTTAGAGATGATGGTATTTATAGTATGGATGGTGTATGTGTTTTAATTTACATTGTTATATATATATATATATATATATATATATATATATATATATATATAATATATATATAAGTGGTAATCAAGTGGATTAGGCCTAATAGAGTCAAAGGTCGTGTAGGCATGGCAAAGTCAGGTCTGTTTAGGCATGGATGGAGTCAGGTTAGTTCAGGTATGATGGAGTTAGGTGGTTTCAGCATGGATTTGATTCGGTTTGGTGTAGGCATGGTTGAGTCAAGTTTGATTTAGGTAAGATTGAGTTAGGTTGATTTAGGCATGGTTGAGTTAGGTTTGTTATGCATGGTTGAGTCAAGGTTGGTTAGGTATGGTTGAGTTTCTAATTCATTAATTTGTGCAATTAATGATGGTATGGATCATGTTAAGATGATTTGTAGGAAAATGTATGATTATGGTAAAGAAATTGTAGACATGATGAAATGAATGTATGAGTTATGATGGTAAAGATGTGTAACAATTGTTGCTTGTTTGGTTTAATTTACAGTTGTTGATATAGAAAGGAAACTAACTAGGGTAGAATGTTAGAATGTTTTTTAGGAAAGGGAAAGAGGGAATTGGTTAGGGTAGAGAGTGGCTGAGCTAACCTCCAAGGGCCCCATGCCCTCGAAGTGCTACCTACATAGTCCCAGGTGAAAAAGGGACCTTAGGCCAATGTAGTTCTCCCATAAGCTAGAGAATATTAGGACGAAGTAGCGAAATGGGTTTATGGGTGCTATGCATGGGTGAATGTAGGTCATAGGAATGATTTGAGTTTAGGTCATAGGCATGGTTGAGTGGTTTTTAAATATAGGTGTTGATGATCTCCCATGTATAGGATAGTCAACAAGTAATGAGGAAGGGTGAATGGTAAGAGGTGGAAAAAAGAGCCACTTAATTGATAAGAACCCTAATGAGTCCATCATACCTAAGAGGGGATCATGAACAAAAGATCCTAAAGGCATTGCATAATGGACCATTCTAAGGGTGAAGAAAGTCACATAATGATGAAATGTTGCGTTTGCGGCAAGTCCCTTGAGTAAAGAGGGAATTAGGAAACAAAAAAGGAAAGGAGGTGAGAATGGGTGATTGAGCGTAACTTAGTGTACAACAGTGTGTTTTTCGGAACAAGAAACCCAGGATCAAGAATAGGCAAGTCCATGACAAAAATTTCATCTTTTTCTTCATTTGTTTGTTTTTTTTAATAGACTGATCGATGCGGGAAGTCTATATGGAATGAATATATTATCTCCGTGAGGTCTTCGTGAAGCTGATCGATGTGGGAAGCTTCTGAATATTTATTATATTTTTGTAATGAATTTATATAGTTGTCCTTTAAGGGAGCAGTCTATTGATAGTGGTGGAATTAGAGTGAAGAGATGTCCCTTCTAAGGGAGTCATCTTTTGCTAGAAGCTTGACTCAAGGAGTTGTATCCCTTTTTATTTTTGGATGTTTAAGTCATGGACAAGACTATAGAGGAAGATTAGGTTCTTGTTTAGAAGACAAGACCATATCACACAAAAATTTACTATGAAAGAGGCGGCTTCGAGTGATGAATGACAATGGGATTCCATCTTGAAGAAGAAAAAAATTATCCATGAGGATCATGCTATGAGTAGATCCGTGGTACTCATATTGAAGATAGGGCTGAAAGGTGACGTGAATCACATGATTCTTTTTGAGTCGCGGATCCTCAAAAAGGGGTAATATGGAAGGTGAACAATGCTAAAGGGATGAGATATCAACTAACAGAAAGTGATATAGGACTCGATATCAAAAACAAAATGGTCGAAGATGTAAGGCGTTAAGGGGCCTAGGTTCAAATTTACCTTCGAGTGAAGACAAACGATAGGCACCTAATCCATAGGCATGGGTAACATATAGGGTCCAAGCCAATTAGGCGCAAATTTTCCCCGTTTACTTTTCTCTTCTTTAGTTACATGTTGATTTTATTTCAGGACGAGGTCACCGAACTAGAAGGTTCGTTTGTGAACGCATTTGTCATATGCACGTTTGATACATTTTTGGTAAATTTGGAGATGGTCAAGAGCATTGAGACGACATTCATTTAATAACTCAAGTTGTGTGAAACGATCCTGGCGAAAGTCATCTTCGTTGAGCATGTCTTACAGTGAGATGTGGAGAGATGGAATCTGTACTTCAAGAGGTAAGACAACCTTGGTACCATAGACTAGAGAAAAGGGTATGGCAGCAATTGAAGTGCGAATACTAGTACGATAAGCCCATAAGGTGAAAGGAATGTGGGACATGCATATGCCAATCTTTCCCAATATCGTTGACTACCTTCATAAGAATTTTGTTCAAGGTTTTATTGGTTGATTCAGCTTGACCATGGGTTTTGCGGGTAATAAGGTGATGATAAACTGAGTTGGATGCCAAACGCGTCACATAGTTTATGTAGGGTTTTGTTTTTGAATTGTTTTCCATTATCAATGATGAGGCGGTGAGGAACACCAAAGCGACAAATGATATGATGGTTGATGAATTCACATATTTTCTCATCTTTTGTAGAAATGAGGGGTATGGCCTCTACCCATTTAGTGTAATATTCAGTAGCGGTTATAATCCATTGGTGGCATTGGGAAGAATGGGGGTTGATCTCACCGATAAGATCCAAACTCCATTGAGATAAAGGCCAAAGGTCTCGTGTGACCTGTAAGGTGTGACTAGGTGTTTGATGAGGATTAGAATTTTGTTGGCATTTTACACAATGTTTGACATAAGCAAAATGGTCATGGTTTAGAGTTGGCCAATAATATCTGTTATCCAAAATTTACCCCCCCTAGGGTAAATTTTGATAACATGCATCAGAAGATTCAAATCCCAAGCAAATTGATTGATTCAGAGCAAAATTAGGTTTCTAGGGTCCCTTCAGGTATTTTTCTAACTCCCCTGGCTGAAGAAACAGGGAGCAAGCTCTGAGAAAATGCAAAAAAATTGCAGAAAGCAAGTAATTTGGGCCAGAAAAAATTGTGAAAATTGGCTAAGTCCTAGTCCAGCACAAGGTGGGACAAATGGGACAAAGGTACGCGAACCGCCCGAACCGGCCGAAATGAGCACAGGCAGTCCAAAAGAAAATGGGACAAATGGGACAGAAGTACGCGGTGGGCACGAAATGCCGGTTCGACCAAGAGAAAATCGACTAACTACTGAGAGGGACAGTTCGGGACAAGTGGGCCGAAAAGGCGCGAACCGGCCGAACCGGGCGAAAGAGGTCAAAACAGTCCGAAAGCAATTGGGACATCCGGGACAAATGGACGCGAACCGGCCGGTTCGGCCGAAATCAGCACAAGGAGCACTAAGCAATTGGGACGTCCAGGACAGAAAGACGCGAAGGGCGCGAAAGAGCCGACAGGGCCGAGAACAAGCCAGATCACGCCACGTGTCTCAAGGAGAAAAGTCAAAAGGGTCAAAAGGTGAGTTTTTGAGGGGTCAACCCGAGCTAATCAAAAGAGGACACGTGTCCTATGAAGCAAGGAATGCGGAGCTCGGGGAGAAGTTAGAAAATTTGGCCAAGTCAAAACCAAAAAGGCTAAAAATAAAGGAAGACCCCGCGCCCCTGTCGACAAATCAATACATGCCACGTGTCCCAAGTGGCGGGGGCGCGGGCGGAAGGTGGAAAATGTTCCAAGATCACAAAAATTCAAAGATTTCAAATGAAAGGCCGCGAAATATGGAGGAGAGAGAATTGCTCGTCCAATCAGCACGTCCCACGTGTCGTCCAGGTGGCAGAACGCGGGAAAGGATTTCAAAACACGCTTTCGCCTGTTTTGTGCCCTAGATCTTCAGATCACCATAACTTTTGATCCAGAGCTCGGATTTGCACATTCTTTATATCAACGGAAAGCTGGTGAAATTATCTACACGATTCCGGGGTCAATCTTGCGTTTTGGAGCAGTCTGAAGGGAGAAAAATTGAGAAACGGCTCTGACGCGTATTCATGGCCGGAAATGACATTCCAGCGACCAGAGTTAATGCAGAATGGGTCGCATTCTCCTGTAATCCGGTCAAAATGACAGGGTATGGGTTTGTAAGGTCCTCCATGCCATTTTAATACACCTGTAGTCAAGAAAGAATGGGCTCCCATGCCTTTGTACGTCTCCTGTCCCCTGGGTTCGACCCTTGCATTTTAAAAAGCCAGATTTGGCTCATTTTCAGTGGGGGGAACATTTTTTTTGGGGCATAGCAGACTTCTTCTTTCACCTTCTTCAAGGGATTGATGAAGTATCATACCTCTCCAAGGATTGTAACAGTTTTCTTTACCTCTCTGAGGGTGTAATGCGTATTTTGATATTAAATTGATAATGCAAGCTCTGTGAATGGGTTTCAATCCTCTATTTGTATTATTTGCTTGATTTCAGATGCTAAATTATACATTATCAGTCTGTGTATGTCTTTATGTTGTGAACCTTGGTCTGTGTCTATTTGCATGACTAATATGTTTCACCACTCCTTTTTGGTGCATCACCATCTTTAGTTAGTTTCAAATTTTTGCACTTCTACCCCTGTCTCCTTGCAAGTTAGAATAGGATTAGGATCTAGACCTCTGTAGCTTTGCAAAATATAGATCTAAATCAAAGGAGTTTGAGGAACCAGCCTCTAATCTGGAGATTCCTCTCTCAGTTTTGTTGGTTGGATATTTTTTCAAACCAAAATATGAGGTTCAACCACAGTACATGGGATTAAATCCCTCCTCAAAGACAGGTGAGGCTGCCTGTTTATTGCTAATCTAAAACACAGTAAATAATATATACAATATTCACACTAATCTAACCATTGGGGGTTGGGATGAAATCCCGAAATCCACATTCACACGATTCAAGGATATTGCTTTCGTAAGTGAAATAGGTTAGAAACTGTTACAGTGAAAGAAGCACGGTAGAAAAGAAATGGGAGAAACGTATTTTCTTTCGAGTAAACACAGAGCACGAAATAATCATATGAGTTTTAGATCACAGATATAGTGTCCGAGATAATTAGAAACACTGAGATTCTATGCAAAGAATAGCTTTAAGATCATGAACATAAGAACACTGTCTTAAATAAGATATATTTCACAACACAAAGTCTGCAAAACAATATCAACTTCTATTCTTCAAAATTATTGAAAGAAAACACAAAGTTTTTCTCCTTTCCAATAGCCTCTTAATGCTTCAAAAATTCTCGACCCTTTTGAATGCACAGGCATCCCTTATTTATAACAAAAGAAGCTAGAGATAAAACAGGACAGATCCTAAAGAGTAGCATGTTAACTGGAGTTTCAGTTTTGCATGACTCTCACGCAGGAGATCAAGTCAAAACATGAATTAAAAATATGATAAAACGGAAATAACAAAGACATGTCAATCTAAAAATAGAAATGACATGGGACGTTGGGAATTAATCCGAATCATCATCTTTTTCTTCTTCTTCTTTCTCCTCCTCCAGCTGAGACTGTTTGTTACGAAACTCCTGGAACTTCCGAATAATGCCTTGCATTTCATTCTCATCAGGCACAGTGGAATGATCATTCCACATTTCGCAAGTTTCATGAACATCACTGGAAGTGCCGGGAAGTTTCTTCAATCCTTTGCTGAGCTTTTTTAAGGCCTCTAAAGTGTGCTCAATCCTTACAAACTGACCAATGACTTCAAGGTCAAATCCGTGTACAGGTTCATGCTGAATAGATTCATGAACTTGTTTGAAGAGATCATCTGCTGATAGGATACCTGCGTTCCCAACTGACACCTTTGGACAAATCTTTAGCAATTCTTCTTCCAGATCACTTTTCCCATCGATCAATTTATCCCTTGATTCTCTCAACTTGCTGCAGGCTTCGTTGAGAATCTTTACTCTGAACTTGATGGCCTTGATCAGCTGAAAGTGTTTATCTGTATGTGGAAGAATGCCTTCTTCTACCAAGAGATGTGCTGGTATTTGCTTTAGCACTTGGAGAGCTTCACAAGTCAAATCAAGCTGTCCAATTTCTTCAGTGAATTCCTCATCCATCTTCTCTCCTTCCTTCTGAATCTCCCCCAAAGACTGATGAACCTTCACCACGTCTTGAATTACTTCCTTCCGTTGTTGGAGCAACTTTTGGATCCATTCATCAACCACCCTTCCTTTTTTAGCAATCTTCTCAATCGTAGGCACCGATGAGAAATCGAATCTGGCAGATACAGAAGAAGATGGTATGGATTCCAGGGGTGTTGAGAGTTTAATCAAAACCTCTGTCAACTGCTCCACTTTTTCCTTAAGCTCATTTCTGCTGTCCTTTGTTTCTTTCAACTTTTGGCACAGGACGTCTATGGAAGCCCGTGCATCTTGTTGCGCTCCTTCTACTGTCACTTTCCCTAGAGACACCCTGGTTACCTGGTAATCAGCAGCTGTTACATCATCTCTAGTTTTGTCAGCTGAGGGAGTGGCAATCTCTGCGAACTTATCTCCTGAAGCATCTACCAAAACCCTTGAAACTGTTTTGGGTTTTTTGGCTGATCTCGCAGTAGAAGCCTTGAGTGAGCTGAAATCAAAGGCTGGTAGGGGTACAATCACTTTCCTCTTCCTCGGAGTTTGCTCGAGTAGCCATTGTGGTATATCAGAGGAAACTGCCAATGTTGTAGTAACTGGTATTCTACTCTCAAGGGGAGAAGATTTAACTATTGGAGGGGGAACAGCAGCCAACGTGGTAGTAGGTGCAATGAATAGAGGCACAGGTTGTGGGGGAGTGTTGGTGATCACTTGGGTTCCAGCAGAGAGGGGTGAGAGCCCGGAGAAAATATTGGCCATGCTTGAAGAAGTAGTTGGAGAATGAGGAGGTAGAAGTGGCTGTGAGGGAGGAGGTGCAGATTCAGTTTCCAAAGCCTTGAATGCAAGAGATAAGGTCTCTCCAGTTGAGCAATCAGCAAATGGTGAAGTCAAGAGCTGGCTTCCTCCTTCCTCTAAATTAATCTCCCCTATTTCTGGTGGTGTTGGTGATTCTGACACAACCACCGTTTGAGCTGGAGAAACAATTGAAGAGATTTGTCTTTCTTTCCTCTTCTTGGGAATCCTGATTTTTATAGGCCCCCCAGTAGATACTTCATCCCAGCTGCTGCATAGGCCACATATGAGAACATATAAAACTTTCCGGTTGATAAGACCATCGTCATCTGAGAGTCAATCTCATTACTGATAAGGGTTCCCCAGTCAATCCCTTGTTGGTTCTTCTTGATGGTGACCATGAACTGATACATCCATCCATGAAATAAATTTGATTCCGGCAAGCCAAAAGCCCGGCTCAGCAAGGTGATAATGTCATTGATTTCTTGTATGAAATCACATCTAGGGATAGTTCTTGGAAACCTAGATATTACTGGTTTAGCTTTGACCAAGAACTTCTTATTGACATCCTTAATGCAATTTTCCTGGTTATTGTCCCAGGCCTTCTGAGCCGACTTGATGTCTAGGTCCCCATACTCCTCGAAATTAGGTAGTTTCAGGAGATCATCAAAATAAGCTCCATCTAGTTTGATAACTACCTCACCAACCTGATTCCTCACGGAACGAGAAGCCGAGTCGTAACTAGATGCACAGGCCAAAACCAATTCTGGACATTGGGCGGATATCGGAAAGCCTGCTGCAAGGGGCAAGCCACTGTTAGCTAAAGTTGTCATCCATGGGGTCTGAGAAGAACTCTTCACCCTATTCCAAAAGTCGTCCATATCTATGTTGCCAAGTTCAGTATCCCTGATATCATAATTACAATCAATATATGATGGGGATTCTGGTTTCTTAAATTTATACTTCATTCTGCTAGACTTCACGACCTTCTCGTGAGATGGACCAGGGTCTGACATGAAGAATGTTGGAGGGAGAAAGGCTTGAAATTCAGGAGATGCTGTCCACACTGAAAATATCGATTGACTGAATACGCCAAAAGAAGAGAAGAAACCGACACGCTGAAGAGGATGTCGGAAAACCCTAAGAACCCGACAAGTTTGATATGTTGGAACTCTGGCAAAGCCCGACACTTGCTTTTTAATGGCAGACACTGGAGGAAACCTAGCACCCACTGTTGTTGACGGAACTTTGGAGATGCCCGGCACTTACTGTTGAGGTCGGAATGTTTGTGAAACCCCGATACTTCAAGCTTCCTTTATAGTTCTGGACCTTTGAATCTGCAAAACAGCCTTCAAAATCCGGGAAGCAAAAAACAGAGTTTTTCTTGAATTTCCACATATACAACTTCCTTTCTTTTTTGTTATCCATATTCCATACATCATGCATATAATTAGAATTTTGGAAGGAACATCACCAATTGATAGTCTCAAAAAGAAGATAAACCCTAAAAACCCAAAACCCTTTCCAAAACAACACAAAAAGCAGAAGGAAAGAAAAACCTTCAACAACTGGAAAGAAATTGTGAAGAAAATATGCGTAATCGATTCATAAAAATCAAGAATCAAGAAGGGAAAGATAAATACCTTCAATTCGAGGACAGGTAAGATCGAAAACGAACGATCCAGTCGGGGAATGCGAGTTTGTGGGTTTTGGAAGCAGAAGAGTATGCGAAAAATCCATGAATTAAAAATATGAACAGTAAGAATGACATGGAAATCCACGTATTTATAAGAAAATCAGTAATAAATACACTTCAGCTCGGCACGTGCCAACTCACCGACCATTCGGCATGAATGCCATGTCAGCATGTTGGAGGAGTCCAAAAACCCGACACGAGGAGATTTAGTGCATTCTGGGTTTCGGGTTTTCGGAAAACATAGAGCACAAAACATGTGGTGCTTAGATGCTACACAACCCCGAAAACCCGAATACAAAGGATTGAACGGACTTCGGGAATCGGAGAACATGGCGCATAAAACATGTTTTGGATCATGGATGTTCCGATGCTTTGGGGTTCCGAAAACCCGAATACAAAGGGTCTTCTCAATACAAGGTGGGTTTCGGATTTTGGAAGTCAGATGTCATAAAACATGTTTTAACTTAGGTACGTTCCGATGCATTGAATTTCCAAAAACCCGATTTCAAAGATTTGCTCAGATAAAAGGCAGCTCTCGGGATTTCGGAAGTTACGTGACACAAAGCAGGTTTTAAACTTAGGTATGTTCAGCTGTTGGTAACATCCGAAAACCTCGATTTTCTTTAAAAGAGGCCATAATGCAAAATCACTTCGAAAATTTCGTAGGGGTCATCCGATCTTTTTGTCGTGAACTCAAAACGGGGATAACAGCTGGCTCCAGTTGGGGACTTTCTTTGTAATACCAAAGGAAGAGAACTCAGAATCTCTGGTCTTATTCATGGGGCTACGGGGTTAAGAAGAAAACCAAAACAAAACAAAACGAAGAAAGAAACAAAGAAAACCAAAAGCAAACACACAACAAAAAGCAAAATATGTACAATGCAAGAGAGCATCTTGCATTAATGGTGGAACAACTTTAGATGTTGTCCACTGAAAGGCAAAGGGAGTAACCCTCCATCCAGATATGATAGAAGGAAACTATTTTCACCATTCAACTCGTGGATCTTGAAAGGTCCTTTCCATAAAGAATCAAACTTTCAATGCATTCCTTTCTGTTCTCTCCTTTTATCCCAAAGCAACACCAGGTCTCCAATCTGGAAGTTGCGCTGCTTTGATTTTTTATCAAAAAATCTTCTTCACCCTGCTCTGATGATCTGCTATACGATCAACCACCTTGATTCGCTCTTCTTCTAGCCTGGTTAGGTACATAACCCTCTTTTCGATAGAATTCTGAAAAGCTACATCTTCAACCGCTTTTGCCAACTGCAAGGCCGGCAGTTCTACTGAGATAGGAATTTCAGCATCAATTCCGTATAGCAATTGGAAAGGGGACATCCCTATGGCTCACTTTGGAGTGATCCGATCAGCCCACAACGCATCATACAATGCTTTGTGCCATGTCCTCTGATTTTCATCTACTAGTTTCCTGATTATAGTAACCAGATTCTTATTGCTGGACTCAGCTTGCCCATTGCCCTGGGGATAATAGTCAGATGAATGAGCCAGAGTAATGCCGAATCCATAGCAAAATTCTGTTAATTCATGTGACAAGAAGTTAGAGGCATTATCCGCTACGATCTTATGAGGCACACCAAATCTGACGATTATGTTTTCTTTCAGGAACTTGCAAACAGCTTCAGAAGTCGCTTGCTTGATTGGTACAGCCTCTACCCACTTGGTAAAATAATCTGTAGCAGTCAGCACATAGTTGTGTCCAGCACTGGAAGCAGGATTCAATGTTCCGATAAAATCAATCCCCCATTGGCGAAAAGGTTCTTCAATCACCACAGGCTTCAGAGGAAGAGCTGCTAGCTTGGGACGACCAACGAAATGTTGACAAGCTTCACATTTAGACACCCATTCTGCTGAATCCCGGAAAAGAGTAGGCCAATAATACCTAGCCCGTAAGATCTTATATGCTGTTACAGAGGATGAAAAATGTCCTCCGCATGCTAGGCTATGAAAGGATTCTAATAACTTTTCCTGTTGTGATTTATCGACACAACGCAAGAAGACACCATCAATACCTTTCTTGTATATTGCATTATTCCACAAAAGGTATTTCGCAGATCTCAGCTTGACGGTCCTCTTCTCTTTTTTATTTAAATGTGGAGGGCATTCACCATAAGTTAGGAAGAAAGCAATGTCCGTGTACCATTCATCGGTCGTACTCACAAAAAGCACCATAGGCAGCTCGGAAGAAGTATCTTGATTCTTTTCACACTCTGCTTCAGCATGATTCTCTGCAATCAATTGACACAGGCCTCTTCCTCGTACCAACTTGGTAGGTTTGATGTCCAAGTCATACTCCTGAACCTTAGCAATCCAAGTACCTCGTTGGCTTCCCAGCTCTTGTTGAGTTAGAATGGATTTAACAGCAGTATCAGGAATGAGAACGAGAGTATGAGAATTCAGCACATAGTACCTGAAATGCTTCACCACTCGCACCACCGCATAAGCATGTTTTTCAATCTGCGACATCTTCAATTCATGTTCCTTCAACGGGAAACTCATGAATGCGATAGGAGCTTCGATGCCTTCTTCATTTTCTTGCATCAGGATCGCTGACACTGTGTGGGCAGAAGCATAGCTATACATGATGAAATCTTTCTTGAAGTCTGGACATACTAAGACAGGAGCGCAAGCAACTGCCTTTTTGATTTCTTCAAATGCCAGCTTCCCTTCTGTACTCCATCGAAATGGAATTTTACCTTTCATCATTCCAAGGATATCCTTGGTTTTGTCAGCGAAATCGGGTACAAATCTTCTCAAGAAATTAACCTTTCCGAAGAAAGAATGAACTCCTGTTTTACTTGTGGGCAAGGTAAGGCTCTGAATAGCCTTTACCCTTTCTGGGTCAATTTTAGTTCCTTCTCTGGTCACAATATGACCCAACAGCTTTCCTTCTGTACCCCGAACATAGACTTCTTAGGATTCAACGAAATCCCGTGACGTCTGCATCTTAAAAGTACCTGTTCTAAATGACCATAATGATCACTCCGCTTTTTAGAAAAACAGGTCAAGTCATCCAAATACACGACTATGACCTTGCCCATCAGATCTCTGAATGCTAGGTCCATAGCTCTCTGAAAAGTAGCTCCGGCGTTGATCAAGCCGAATGGCATCCTCCTGTAAGCAAAGGTACCCCATGGGGTCGTGAAAGCTGTCTTGTGTTGATCTTCTGTGGTTACCTTCGACTTGATTATATCCTGAAAACCCGTCGAGCATGGATAACATTTCTGATCCAGTAACAGTTTGTAATACCTGATCCATGATAGGCAAGGGATAGTTATCCTTCAGCGAGGACTGATTCAAGTTCCGAAAGTCAACACAAATCTGGATCTCGCCATTCTTCTTTCTGACAGGAACAATGTTTGCAATCCAAGTGGAGTGATGGATTGGGAAAATAATTCTGGCATCTAACATCTTCTGAATTTCTGCCAGAATAGTTCCTGAGATCTTGGGATTGTAATGCCTTTGCTTTTGTCTATACGGCTTCACATCAGGCTTCAAAGGAATACTGTGCTGAACATCTTTGGGCTTGAAAGATTTCAAATCTGCATAAGACCAGGCCAACACATCGATGTATTTCTTCAAAAGCAAAGTGAATCTCGCCTTCTCTTCAGGAGAACAACATTTACCGATATTCACCATCCGAGGTTGATCAGATGAACCTAGATTGATTTGATCTACTTCAGAGGAAGAAGCTCCTTCGACTTGCCTTTTGTTTTGGATAAAGCGATCATGCTTGTCAAACAGACCCTCCAGAGAAACCAGACCTTTTGGTATCTTGTTGCCTTTCAGCTGGATAAATTCACCATCAACCTCTTGATATGGATCTGAAATAGTTTCACGAAAGGCTGATTCCGAACCTTCAAAATATAGCTCACTGAAATTGTCAGCCTTTTCTAGGAAAGCCAACACCTGTTGATCATCATTGAATACCTGCCAGTGAGTTGCATTATCTGGGACGCTAGGGCGGTACACAATCTCGATAGAGTATGTGTCTTGCTTGAACTGAGGATGAGGAAGAAGAAGAGATGCAGATACGGCCAAAGAATCAGCCTTGTCATTATAATCTCTTAAAACTGCCTTAATAGAAAATGCATCAAAGCATTCTATACTATCCCAAACTTTGTTCCTGTAATGCCTCAACCGATCATTTTTTACCTGATATATACCCCTGACCTGATTAACAATCAGCTCCGCATCTCCCTGAACCTTGAGATTCCTGATTCCCTTCTGTCTAGGCCAATTCTAATCCTAATAACAGGGCTTCATATTCGGCCGTGTTGTTAGTATTATCAAATTGCAACTTATAAGCTGATGGGAAAAACTCGGAGCTAGGAGATACGAGAACAACACCAGCGCCTGATCCAGAGGCTGAGAAGCTACCATCAAATTCGAGCTTCCAAATAGCATTGGGATCTTCCTCTTCAACATCTACAATAGGTATCCTCTGAAGCCATGAAATAATTCCCGAAGCTAGCATCTTCGAAAAGGATCTGAGCTCTCGGATCATCTGATTTGGTCACCAAATACTTCGCCTGCGGTTCAGGATGAAGAACCTGTTGAACCCCTTTGACTGGGATCTTGGCTTTGGTCCAATCCATACTAATTTCTCCTTCGACATCTTTACAAAATCCTCTACCCAAGAGGATACCATAAGCCGCAGGAATGTCAGCAACCATAATAGTCATTTTCACTCTCTTCTCAGGGAAGGCAACAAATGTAAACTGTGCGTCCTTAATTTGACCAATCAGAGGGAATTGTTTAGTTTCTATGGAATAGCACCGTCCATATGACTTAGTCAAAGTAAGTCCAAGGGCATGGGCCACTTTTTCGGGCATAACATTATCAGAGGCCCCTGAGTCAATGATGTAATTGCTGAGTTTAAACCCATTTATAAGTAGAGACAAATAAAATGGTTCAATCTTTCCTGAGGAAGAAGCAGAGGTCAGATTATTCTGAGGTGTGGGTTGAGTAGGATTTGGAAGGAGACCTTTGGAAGGTGATGGAACGGCCGCTTTACTTCTGATGAACTTGGCCAGCTTTTCAAATTGTTCGGGATTCGAATGAAGGTATTCTGCTTCTGACATTTGAATTTTGGTTCTCTTTGCATGATCAATAATGTCAAAAGCAGTATAAGAAGGAATGATAGTAGGCTCAGTTCTAATTACATGAGCTTGTGCTGGGGCACTGATCTTAGGAGAAGGAGAATAAGGAGCAGCTGTCTTTTTAGTAACCTCTCTCTCAGTTTGCACCGAAATAGGGGTACCCCTCTTAACTATGGATACAGGAGATTCCTTATTCTTCTCCTTAGTATTTTCCAGAGGCTTTCTGGGAACCTGAGACTGGGACCGAGTGAAAACAGCAAATGATTGACCATCTGGCTCACATTCATCTTCATCATATTCCAAATAACCAATGCTGGAGTCGAAATCCTCCAGCTGACTCAATTATTTCATAAGACTCATCAGCATATCCTGAAGCTTCGAAATCCTCACGGGAATCTTGTTCTTCTGGTTCATCATCTTCTTCAATTATTTCCACTGCTGCATTAACAGGAGGAGCTTCAATTGCTAATCTCGGTTGAGCAGGAGCTAACTGTGGCCTATCTCTGGCAGGTGCACCATTGTTATTAAAATTCTGCCTAGGGATATCCCGATATGGAACATTGCTCACCTGCTGAGACACTTGCTTCTTTAAAGCAATCAAATCATTAGCCATTTTTTGAAACATAGGATCAGTATTACCTTGAGAAGAACCTTGATTTTTGATTTTGGGTATATCTTTCTTGATCCTTCCGGCTAAGATGAGATCATCCTCTATTTCAGTAGCCGTTGACTGAGCAGTAGCCAAATCTGGGATAACCGACCTTCGTAATAAAAAGCTTATATCAGGAGGTTGAGCATTGATGAAAAAGCATTTTTGGTTTTCCGGAGTCGGTACAGCTATTTCTGGAATCTTCGGATCAACTTGTTAAACTTAGCCACGAATTCCCGCATAGGTTCATGCGATTCCTTCTTCATATGCGTGAGCTGAGCTAACAAAGCATGAGAATCTTCAGCTGGTTTGAAACGTGCTTCGAACTTAGTCCGCATGGTAGCCCAGTTTGGGATGCATGCATTTGGAAGGTGATAGAACCATTCAGCTGCTACTCCCTGCAATGTTTCAACGAAGAGTCAAACGGAGACATCTTCGTGGGCCACTCCGAGGACACCGCATGCAACAAAGAAAGATGCAATGTGCTCATCAGGATGCTGCTTCCCATCCCCATTGAACTTGGGAATGTTTTTACGAGATCCACGTGGTAACTCATTCAATGGAGGAGTCAAGGAAAGAGGACCAATAACTGCACCCCAAGGCACAGGTTGAACCACCATCCTTCTGAAAAGAGTGCGTACAGGGATCCGGGTATCAGACAAGAGTAGTGCACGACAAGTTGCAGATGCTTCCCGTTCTTCAGGGATCTGATTTCTCCGAACAGGTGAAGAACTTCTGGCTCGGTTAGAGACAACGCTGTTGGGAGAAAGGCTGAAATTATGCTGTTGCAGTAACTCGAAGAGTGGATCAATTTCACCTTGAGCTCGGCGGGACCGAGTGAAGATCTTCCTGGCCAGCTTGAACTGAAAGGAGATCTTATTAAAAATAAGGCAAATATGGAGTCGCCAGACACCGAGAGGATAAGCTTTATACTATTGATCCGTATTTCCCCAGCGGAGTCGCCAAAAACTGTTGGTTGGATATTTTGTCAAACCAAAATATGAGGTTCAACCACAGTACATGGGATTAAATCCCTCCTCAAAGACAGGTGAGGCTGCCTGTTTATTGCTAATCTAAAACACAGTAAATAATATATACAATATTCACACTAATCTAACCATTGGGGGTTGGGATGAAATCCTGAAATCCACATTCACACGATTCAAGGATATTGCTTTCGTAAGTGAAATAGGTTAGAAACTGTTACAGTGAAAGAAGCACGGTAGAAAAGAAATGGGAGAAACGTATTTTCTTTCGAGTAAACACAGAGCACGAAATAATCATACGAGTTTTAGATCACAGATATAGTGTCCGAGATAATTAGAAACACTGAGATTCTATGCAAAGAATAGCTTTAAGATCATGAACATAAGAACACTGTCTTAAATAAGATATATTTCACAACACAAAGTTTGCAAAACAATATCAACTTCTATTCTTCAAAATGATTGAAAGAAAACACAAAGTTTTTCTCCTTTCCAATAGCCTCTTAATGCTTCAAAAATTCTCGACCCTTTTGAATGCACAGGCATCCCTTATTTATAACAAAAGAAGCTAGAGATAAAACAAGACAGATCCTAAAGAGTAGCATGTTAACTGGAGTTTCAGTTTTGCATGACTCTCACGCAGGAGATCAAGTCAAAACATGAATTAAAAATATGATAAAACGGAAATAACAAAGACATGTCAATCTAAAAATAGAAATGACATGGGACGTTGGGAATTAATCCGAATCATCATCTTTTGCTTCTTCTTCTTTCTCCTCCTCCAGCTGAGACTGTTTGTTACGAAACTCCTGGAACTTCCGAATAATGCCTTGCATTTCATTCTCATCAGGCGCAGTGGAATGATCATTCCACATTTCACAGGTTTCATGAACATCACTGGCAGTGCCGGGAAGTTTCTTCAATCCTTTGCTGAGCTTTTT
The DNA here is from genome assembly GCA_019776745.2 of Taxus chinensis. Lineage (NCBI taxonomy): Eukaryota > Viridiplantae > Streptophyta > Pinopsida > Cupressales > Taxaceae > Taxus > Taxus chinensis. The sequence goes on from CM034150.1 coordinate 18,079,780, forward strand.
TTAAGGCCTCTAAAGTGTGCTCAATCCTTACAAACTGACCAATGACTTCAAGGTCAAATCCGTGTACAGGTTCATGCTGAATAGATTCCTGAACTTGTTTGAAGAGATCATCTGCTGATAGGATACCTGCGTTCCCAACTGACACCTTTGGACAAATCTTTAGCAATTCTTCTTCCAGATCACTTTTCCCATCGATCAATTTATCCCTTGATTCTCTCAACTTGCTGCAGGCTTCGTTGAGAATCTTTACTCTGAACTTGATGGCCTTGGTCAACTGAAAGTGTTTATCTGTATGTGGAAGAACGCCTTCTTCTACCAAGAGATGTGCTGGTATTTGCTTTAGCACTTGGAGAGCTTCACAAGTCAAATCAAGCTGTCCAATTTCTTCAGTGAATTCCTCATCCATCTTCTCTCCTTCCTTCTGAATCTCCCCCAAAGACTGATGAACCTTCACCACGTCTTGAATTACTTCCTTCCCTTGTTGGAGCAACTTTTGGATCCATTCATCAACCACCCTTCCTTTTTTAGCAATCTTCTCAATCGTAGGCACTGATGAGAAATCAAATCCGGCAGATACAGAAGAAGATGGTATGGATTCCAGGGGTGTTGAGAGTTTAATCAAAACCTCTGTCAACTGCTCCACGTTTTTCCTTAAGCTCATTTCTACTGTCCTTTGTTTCTTTCAACTTTTGGCACAGGACGTCTATGGAAGCCTGTGCATCTTGTTGCGCTCCTTCTGCTGTCACTTTCCCTAGAGACACCCTGGTTACCTAGTAATCAGCAGCTGTTACATCATCTCTAGTTTTGTCAGCTGAGGGAGTGGCAATCTCTGCGAACTTATCTCCTGAAGCATCCACCAAAACCCTTGAAACTGTTTTGGGTTTCTTGGCTGATCTCACAGTAGAAGCCTTGAGTGAGCTGAAATCAAAGGCTGGTAGGGGTACAATCACTTTCCTCTTCCTCGGAGTTTGCTCGAGTAGCCATTGTGGTGTATCAGAGGAAACTGCCAATGTTGTAGTAACTGGTATTCTACTCTCAAGGGGAGAAGATTCTACTATTGGAGGGGGAACAACAGCCAACGTGGTAGTAGGTGCAATGAATAGAGGCACAGGTTGTGGGGGAGTGTTGGTGATCACTTGGGTTCCAGCAGAGAGGGGTGAGAGCCCGGAGAAAATATTGGCCATGCTTGAAGAAGTGGATGGGGAATGAGGAGGCTGAAGTGGTTGTTGAGGGGGAGGTACAGATTCAGTTTCCAAATCCTTGAATGCAAGAGATAAGGTCTCTCCAGTTGAGCAATCAGCAAATGGTGAAGTCAAGAGCTGGCTTCCTCCTTCTTCCAAATTAATCTCCCCTATTTCTGGTGGTGTTGGTGATTCTGGCACAACCACCGTTTGAGCTGGAGAGACAATTGAAGAGATTTGTCTTTCTTTCCTCTTCTTGGGAATCTTGATTTTTATAGACCCCCCAGTAGATTCTTTGTCCTTTTTCTTTTGGGAGGGCCCCACCTCCGTTTCAGCCAACTTTGGAAACTTGTCATCTTTAAAATTCATGCCCCAAGAAGAGAGCCATTTTTTGGTGCGAGCAAGAATGAGAGCCGACCTATCTGTGATAGAGGCTTTTTCGCTGGCCGACCAATCAATAGGTGGGAAAATGTATCGATCTTCATTAAGCCCATCATAGGACATATCCAACACACTTTCATTGTCAGTTGTGCCATCTGGAAAATCAGAAAGCTCTAGCGTCTGAATCTCATTAATAGTTAACCTACTATTATCTTTTCTGCGAACTGCAACTTCGTTACGCAGATCCACCCAGATATCCTCAATGTCAGGCCTGTGCAGATGTTGGGCTCCATAGGTTCTAAGTACTCCTCGGATGTCAAAACCATCCCCGAGACTTCATATGCTTCTTTAATTTCTCCTGGAGTTCACATTCAACATTTTTGGCCTTTGCCACTGTTGAGCAAGTATATCTCCCAATAGAAATTGGGAAGGATACTGCTGCCTTATGCTTGCTCTGTTGGAATTTGTGAAAATCCAATAGCTGTCTGACCAATTCTAGCAATATCAATCTATCCCCTGGATAGCGAGGCAGACGGAAAGGCTCTCCTGAGTACATGACCGTTCGAAGGTAGGTAAACTTCTTGAACTGTAAGAAGATACATCCCCATTTAGATACCTCAGTCCAAGCTTCGTCTGATACCCTTGTCTTTCTTAGCCCTGGGTTCAGCTGGCAGATGTTCTCGTAGAAAAAGGCGTCATTTACCCTCCTAAAATGATCCTTGGACCCCTTCTTTGTTATTTGAGGATAATACTTATAGACTGGGTTTTCGTTCTGCTTCCTTTAGTATCCAGTCCGGGATAGCTCCTCATTCCAGCTGCTGCATAGGCCACATATGAGAACATATAAAACTTTCCGGTCGATAAGACCGTCGTCATCTGAGAGTCAATCTCATTACTGATAAGGGTTCCCCAGTCAATCCCTTGCTGGTTCTTCTTGATGGTGACCATAAACTGATACATCCATCCATGAAATAAATTTGATTCCGGCAAGCCAAAAACCCGGCTCAGCAGGGTGATAATGTCATTGATTTCTTGTATGAAATCACATCTAGGAATAGTTCTTGGAAATCTAGATATTACTGGTTTTGCCTTGACCAAGAACTTCTTATTGACATCCTTAATGCAATTTTCCTGGTTACTGTCCCAGGCCTTCTGAGCCGACTTGATGTCTAGGTCCCCATACTCCTCGAAATTAGGTAGTTTCAGGAGATCATCAAAATAAGCTCCATCTAGTTTGATAACTACCTCACCAGCCTGATTCCTTACTGAACGAGAAGCCGAGTCGTAACTGGACGCACAAGCCAAAACAAACTCTGGACATTGGGCAGACATGGGAAAGCCTGCTGCAAGGGGCAAGCCACTGTTAGCTAAAGCCATCATCCATGGGGTTTGAGAAGAACTCTTCACCCTATTCCAAAAGTCATCCATATCTATGTTGCCAAGTTCAGTATCCCTGATATCATAATTACAATCAATATATGATGGGGATTCTGGTTTCTTAAATTTGTACTTCATCCTGCTAGACTTCTCGGCCTTCTCCTGAGATGAACCAGGGTCCGACATGAAGAATGTGGAGGGAGAAAGACTCAGAACTCAGGTGATGCTGTTCAAACTGGAAATCCCGATTGACTGAATGCGCTGGAAGAAGAGAAGAACCCGACACGCTGAAGAGGATGTCGGAAAACCCTGAGAACCCGACAAGTTTGATCTGTCGGAACTTTGGCAAACTTGCCCGGCACTGGCGGAAACCCGGCACTTTTAATGGCGGAAACGGGAGGAAATCCGGTGCCCACTTTTGATGACGGAACTTCGGAGATTCCCGACACTTACTGTTGAGGTCGGAATGTTGAGAAACCCCGATACTTCAAGCTTCCTTTATACTCTGGGCCTTTGAATCTGCAAAACAGTCTTCAAAAACCGAGAAGCAAAAACAAAGTCTTTCCTGTATTTCCACATATACAACTTCCTTTCTTTTTTTGTTATTCATATTCCATACATCATGCATATAATTAGAATTTTGGAAGAAACAACATCAATTGATAGTCTCAAAAAGAAAATAAACCCTAAAAACCCAAAACCCTTTCCAAAACAACACAGAAAGAAGAAGGGAAGAAAACCTTCAACAACTGGCAAGAAATTGGGAAGAAAATACGCGCAATCGATTCATAAAAATCAAGAATAAAGAAGGGAAGAAAAATACCTTCAATTCGAGACAGGTAAAATCGAAAACAAACGATCCAATCTGGTAATGCGAGTTTGCGGGTTTTGAAAGCGGAAGAGCATGCGAAAAATCCACGAATTAAAAATATGAATGGTAAGAATGACGTGGAAATCCGCGTATTTATAAGAAAATTAGTAATAAATACACTTCAGCTCGGCACGTGCCAACTCACCAACCATTCGGCATGAATGCCATGTCAGCATGTTGGAGGGGTCCGAAAACCCGACACGAAGAGATTTAGTGCATTCCGGGTTTCGGGTTTCGGAAAACATAGAGCACAAAACATGAAGTGCTTAGGTGCTACATAGCCCCGAAAACCTGAATACAAAGGATTTAGCGGACTTCGGGAATCGGAGAACATGGCGCATAAAACATGTTTTGGATCATGGATTTTCCGATGCTTTGGGGTTCTGAAAACCCGAATACAAAGAGATTTTCTCAATACAAGGTGGGTTTCGGATTTCGGAAGTCACGATGTCATAAAACATGTTTTAACTTATGTACGTTCCGATGCGTTGAATTTCTGAAAACCCGATTTCAAAGGATTTTCTTCAATACAAGGTGGGTTTCAGATTTCGGAGGTCACGCGACACAAAGCAGGTTTAAACTTAGGTATGTCAAGCTGTTAGTAACACCCGAAAACTCGATTTTTCTCTAAAAGAGGCCAAAATGCAAAATCACTTCGAAAATTTTGTAGGGGTTATCCGATCGTTTTGTCGTGAACTCAAAACGGGGATAACAAGTTTCCAAGTCCCACACTTGGAGAGAGGTTTCCATGTTGTGTAATTACACTGGATGCAAGAGTGATCAACCTAGAAATTTGATCAGCGTCTAGGGGTGCTGTAATTTTGCACTAACAATATCCTAGGAGAAGAATGCATTTTGCGACAGCCAAACCACTAAAGTGACCTCCACAAATTCCATCATGGAATTCCTTAATGGTGTAAGGAATTTCAGAACTTGTAAGGTAGCATAAGAGGATGTCGTCGAAACTGCTCTTGTAAAGAAGACCACCCATGATGACATAATGGGAGACACTTTTAATAAAGGCATGTTGTCCATTACGAGTGAGATCAATGGGTAGAATGGAAAGGGAAAGATAGTCTACATATTGCTTATACCAAAGGTCACGTGGGTCAGGGGCAACGGTTCCGATGGAGTAAACTTCACGAGGTAAGTAAGAGGGTGATTGTAGCCTTTGTATGGTGGAAAATATTTTAGAGTCACCGGGTGAAGCAGGTATCTGAGAAGCCAAGAAGGCCATGGTATCCACAAATTTATTGGTAGAACGTGGGGTGGTTTGAAGTGTATAACGTTCAAAGGTAGTCAAAATAATATCTACGTGATGTTTATACTTTTGAAGGATCTCATTACAACACTGGTATATACTTTTAAGGGTAACGACGGATGAATATAAGAGTCTTCCGCACCAAGGTAGGTGAGGATGGACTCATCGTCCTGACATTGAATGACGTTAATAGAAGGTGTATTGTCATCGATCATGTCAGGATATAGGAATGGTAGAGAAGAGGGAGCCTCACCATTGCGTTGATAGGTCAGCGGTCCCAGGGAAATGGTGTTTACGAAAAAAAAAAGTTAGGAGGAATAGATTTGGGATCTATGGACTCCGTGGGTGAAGATAGTAATGTGGGTGAATGAGAGGGGGAAGATTTATCATCCTGGATAAGGTTGACGTGAACCTTCTTGGAGGGTGGAGTGTCAAAACTAATGCCAATATGGTTATTGTGTTTACGATAGGTACAGGAGATGATAGTATGGCAGCCTTGTTTATAAAATCCAAATCCAAATCCTTTCCACGTGCACCAGTGGAGGAAAGTGTGGGTGAAGTGGCCATTAGTGAGGGAGTGTAGATCAGACAAAAATGGTTGGGCTTGGGATGGAGGTTTAGGTTTATAGATGGAAATATCAAGTCCCCCATATGTTAGGTTGGTACGAAGGTGAGGAGGTCCATAAGGAAAAACATCACCGATGTGGATGTCATAGCTGGGGTGTTGACGTAGATTCCCATACTCTTGTGGGGTGAGGAAGGTGTCGATATTGTATAGGAGGTATTCCCCTAGAGTGATTCGTTGAAAAAAACCTTCTAAGGGATTAGTAGTCGGTATGTGGGTAGTGGGGATAGATAGCTCACTAGATGATGGGGAAACAAATGCATCAGTGGTAGAGGCTATAGTTGCAGTGGGGATAACAAGGTTAGATGCAGCAGAGGTAGTGGCAGTTTTGGTGGATGGGCTCATGGGTGAAGGGGAAGTGGTGACAATGGAAAATACCTTGACCGGTACAAGCACATCATTGGACCGATATAGCATGTTACATGTCTTACAAGGTGATGGGTCGGTAGGGATGGTGTACTTATGTCCCTCATGTTCAAATTTGAGGCATCGATGTAAAGTCAAAGGGACACAACCCATGTCACAGATCCAAGGTTGGTCAAGCAACAAGTTATACTGGAACTCCCCTTCTAGGACATAGAAAAGTTCTGGGACAATGTGGGGACCCACATGGACATGGAGAAGAACGGTACCCAGGGTAGAGGTCATGATGTCATTGAAGGAGCATAGCATAACTGGGTTACCATGCTTACAGTTGGTAGGTATCCACACTTGGTCATATACATGGGAGGAGATGATGTTAATGTTAGCACCACCATCGATCATAATGCATCGTATGCGTATATTATCGATAAAGATGGAGATGAAAAGAGCGGGGTCGGGGTCGTCGGAATGGAATGGAGTGATCTCTTCATCTGAAAATCTGATGGCGGCCACTTGGTGAGTAGGTGGAGGTGTAGAGGAAGGTGATGATCTAGTGAGAGAGGCTAAGTGGTGAGGGGTAATGATGGAGGCTACGGGTGTGGGGTCATTTGGTAAGACTTCAATAGATTGAAGGACCTCCATGAGAGTTTGACGATGTGACTCTAAGGTTTGGACGAGGTCATATAAAGACTTTTTAAGGGGGATTGGTGTAGTTTTTTAAGCATTGTACGATGTATGACCCCATAGGAAATAGGATATGCAGGACCTCAAATGGTGACTTTGAGTATGGGCGCAACTGGTATGTTGGGTACAAAGTTGGTTGATGGGCCAGTTGCTTTTTCCTTGCCCTTATCTTTCTGAGCATAGGTAGCAATCTTGATCATGTTAATATGAGGGGAGGTGGATGAAGAGGGTGTGTCATGGAAGGTATAACGGCATAAGGGATAGAACCCTAGTGGGGGATACGATCCTTGTGAATTGAGTAAGGCGCATTGGCATTTTGGTGGTGGTTTGGCCAACTCTCTTATACGAACCATGTTGATCTCGAATCTCGGGGGTGGATCAAAGAGTTGTAGGGGTGGATATTTTGGTCACTGAGTAGGTAATGGGAGAAGGTATGTGGAAATTGGTGAAGGAGAAATGGGGTCCTCATCAAGAATATTGTCATCATCAAAATTTTCTTCGAGAGGACACAATTGGACAAGAGCGGTTTTTAAAGCCTTACTGTTCTCTACATCATGTCCGAGCACACGATGGTACGTGAAAATTTTGGTTTCGTCAAACCCCTTTGGTTTTGGTTTGAGTAGGTCATAAGGTCTTAGAGGTGGCAATATGATGACGGAAGTTTTGAGGAGATTGGTTAAGATTTTGGCATAGGATCCTGCTAGTGGATCACAATGGGAGGTGAATGTGGGTTTGGGTACAGTTCTGGCTGATTGTGGAGGAATAATCTTTACATGAGGGGGAGTAGGTTGGTCTATTAGTTTGGTGTGTGGTGTGGTCTTAGGTGTTAGTCACATCTGCTTGGGTATGGGCATGGTAGAAGAGATAGTGGCGGAAGGCTTGGTTGGTTTAACTATCTTAGTGGAGGGTAGAGGGTTTTTAGATTTAGGTTTCATCTTTTTGGGAAAAGGTGACATGGGTGTACGAGATGTGGAGGGAAAAAATGATGGTGGAAGAGGGCAGGTTACCCATGGGGGTAAATGAGGTGTTGTGGAGGTAGGTGGTGTAGGTTTGGCAGGAGGCATGAGTGAAAGAGATGAAAGTGTCATGGGTAATGAAGGAGTTATTGACGGTAGTGGAGGTATGGGTGGTAAGAAGGTTACGGCTGAGGGTGGAAGTTGTGTGGGTTGCTTGGGTATATTAGAGGTTTTGTGATGGGGAAATGTGTTGCTACGTTCTTGGTTTACCGGTGGATGGGGGTTTCTTGGACAAGGTCGAGAGGTGATTTCCTAGGATGGACGGAAGGGGTGAAGGTGGTAAGGGCATGGTAGGTGAGGTTGGTGTATGAGGTCTAGGAGATTGGATCTTTTTTTTAGGGGCTGGGGTAATTTTAATATTTGTTTTGGAAGATGTGGCTAAATCTAATTTTATAGATGGGTGAGTAAGGCTAGCTTTCGATATGACCCCTAAGGTAGTGATAGGTTTAGGTAAGGGGGATGATATAGGCGAGGGTAGGTTTTTAGGTGTAGATGTATGTTGGGTTATGGGAAGAGGTGTGAGTTGGGCCATGGGTGGTGACATGGAAGGTGTTGTAATAGTCGTGATTGTGTTTGGTTCGGTCACTCGAAACAGTTTTGGATACATAGTGGAGGTGTCAGCGAGGGACAACTGCATTTGTGTTGAAACAAGAAGTAGAAGGCATCCCCAAAGTAAGGATCTATCGACATAGTCCAGATGATTGGCCAAGTTTGAAAATGGTGTTGTTGTAAGTGGGGATGACGTGGATTGAGTTGTTATTCCCGTAAAATGTGTTTGAGACACAGGGAAATGGATAGCCTCGAAATCTGTGGGTAAGAGAGATGAAAGTAGATCAACATGATCCTAAAGGTTTGAAGGTGAATGGTCATCCAAAGGAAATTGTATTTCTACAGGATCCTCTATGGGTAGAGGAGAGGATGGGAAAAACAAGGTGGAATCTCCTTGTGATGGTGTAGGTGGTGGACATACATATCCTATGAGTATGAGAGGTGCACAAAAAACTACTCAAAAATTTGAGGGGTTAAAGGTGGCATGTTAATTATAGGCTCTTCCACAGGTGATGGAGAAAATGAAGGGGGTTCCCCTGTGGGTGGAGGAATAGATGAAATTGGCTCTTGTTTAGGTATTGGAGCTTGGGCTAAGATTTCATCTATGGAAGGAACATGAGGCAATTAGGAAGCAACTGGTATGTCATCGAAAATAGCATGGACTTCACTGACATTGCTATCATTATTTGAAGTGTCACCAGCTTTGTTGGAAGATGGGGAATGATTAGGGAATGGCTTCTTGAAGATGTGCAGGTTTTAGTTAGCGGGTGCATTCGGGATATCCAAGACTAGATCTTCGTTGTCTAACATTTCTTGGATGATATTCTTGAAGGTTATGCAGTTATTGTCACCATGACCTTTGACATGATGATAGTTAAAAAAGCCATGTTCCTTATACCGTGTGGGCATGGGTCACTCAGGGTCAAAACCAGTATGTGGTTTTATAGGTGGAAGGGTAATGGCACCAGCCTTAACAAGCTTTTCCAAAACAGAAGAGTAAGATTCTCCTATCGAAGTGTACTTTCATTGTTCTTGTCTGAACTGGAAATCTTGGACTGGAGAGAGATTAGAAGGAGGTTTAGCTAGGTTTGACTGATGAGGGGGACCAACCTTGAGAACTACAGCATTGGCAGATCCTTTGGGTTTTGAATAGTTGTTTTGGGGTTTCAAAGATGTAGAAGCATTATTTTATTTGAACGTGATGTTCTTGTTATGAAGTTGAATTTTCTTCTCTTCGATAACACAAATTTCCAATTTCCGTGCCATGATGAATGCCTCGTCAAAAGGGTGAAAGGTTTGCACCTGCAGAGTTGGTGAGATGTGTCTTGTGCAAGCCTGAGTAAACAAATCTATGAGTTTAGTTTGAGGTAATTGAAATATGAGCTGGTTAATTAGGCTACGCCAACGAGCGAAAAAGTTAGCGATAGATTCATTGTCGTACTATTGTGTGGAATAAAGATCACTCATGGTAACCTTCTTCACAATGTTGATGGGGAAGTGATCTACGAAGGCTTGGGCTACTTGATTAAATGAGTAGATGGAGTGTCTTGGTAGCCCACTGTACCAGTCCAAGGTAGGTCTTGTCAGGGACATCGGGAAGGTTCATAAGAGTAAAGTGTCATCATATGCGATCATGTAACACCCGTGTTTGAAAGACCAAAAATGATGCTGTGGCTCTTCTTTATTATTGAAACAGATGAATTTTTGCATTTCCCAGTGTATAGGGTATGGGTGAATTGGGATTTACGGATGAATGGGCTCATTACAAATTTCAACATAGGTGAGAGAATTACGTGAGCCGGAAACTAGTGCTTCTAGCGTCTGCATCTTTTCCATCATTAATTTGATGAGGTCATTGATAGGTTGTGATGGAAGGGCTCCTCCTGTAGCATAGGAGGGTTGGTATTGAACATTTGATGTGGTTGGCATTCCATTCTATGGTGATTTCGAATAGGGAGGTTGAGAATAGGGGGCCGACATATAGGGTATGTATCTAAAATGGGTGACAGACAAGATAGGGAGTTGTTGATAGTATGTGTATGTAGGTGGGACGGTCGTGGTGACTCTAGTAGCGATTGGGGGCAGTGTTTATGGGATGGAGAGGACAAGATTATGGAATGGAGTAGGGGTCATTGACACCATGGGCGGTTGTGCTACAATGGGTATTTACGAGACAATGGGTGCGGATGGGGCTATGGCCTGGGTGGTCGATGAGGGGACAATATATACGACAGGTGCAAGTGATACTACAGATGCAGTGGTCATGGCGGGTATGGGTCCTAGCTGTGAAACCACTGGGGGTGAAGAAGGTGAAGGTAACACCATGTTATTAAGGGCTGATGTAGAAGTAGCTATAAGGGAAGGAGAGATGGATACATGCATGCCATATATCAGCTGTCCTAAGGAGTCCCGGGTGGAAGAGTGGGAAAGATAGAACTGCAAGGCTGTGGGATTCTAATCAAGGAGTCGTACAAATTCTTCATCACATGTGGAAATGGTGGAAGGTAGGGTTGGATCCATGTGTGACAGGACAGAGGGTGGTAACGTACTGGGTAGGAGTGGTTGACAACTAGTATAAAATATAAGCGCATTAGCTTGATTGTGAGTCAACACCATGTGAATGAATGTATATCAAGTGATGTTGTATCCTGTAGATGACATAGAAGGCAACATGAATGAAGAAAATAGGTGTTTATAGGTGAAATTTGGGCAATGTAACAGCTGAGATTCAACACAGGGTAACCAACAATCATTAAGGGTGACCATTAGTGGTTCAGGGGTAACCGACGCCGGTTATTGTGAAACAGGAACAATTTTACCAAATGAAGTAAAGACTATTGACGGTTAGATGAACAAGTTGGATGATGACTATTTATCAAATCAGAGAGAGTACAGAGACTCACAGGAACTCTGAAAACAAAGAAAATGAAATAAGGTTTCTTTTAGGCAATTTAACCCAAAAGAACATCAAACTGATGTCAGTTAAGACAAAACCGATGCCGGTCAGGGGTAACCGATGCCGGTTACTGTGAAAATTGGAAAGATGTAGAAAAATGGATTATTATGAATTTTAATGAGATAAAAAACCAACCCAAAGGTCTGGAGATGATGCAATGAAGTCCTAACACATTCAGAAGAAGTCAAAATACTCTAACTATGATTGTGGAGTGTGTAAGGCAACATAATGGAAAATGGAGAAGCGTATCCTCACACCTCAAGACGCACGTCAATCAAACACTAAAAAAATTCTTCTAACAAGTGATTTTTAATGTATTGAGCTTATGTTATTTATAAAACTGACTCATGAATCTTAGAATAGAAATTTTGGTGAGGAAGGATTCCTATGAAGAAGGATATCTAAAAGGAGAGGTTTGAGGTATATTATGTCGAGGGTGGGTCTTCCTCTGAGATAATGACTCGACAGAGGTAACGAGCTGGGGAGTACCTACCAATCTGATCATGTGATCATGGGAAGGTGTTCCTAGGTAAGATGTTGTTTAAGAAAGATGTGTATATTTATTTTTTGTGCAAGTGTGGTAAGACACAAAGAGAGAGAGAGAGAGAGAGAGAGAGAGAGAGAGAGAGAGAGAAAGTGTGCTTTCTACGATTCTTTGTGTCAACCATAAGCTGGGAATGACTTTTAGCATATAGGTTGCCCTCATTTTAATGAGAGCTAAATGCAGTGAATCAGAATGTAATACAACCAATTTTAATCCCAAATCAAGAATATTACTTTCGATGAAGCAAATGATGAATAGGAGAGGGTATGCTCTTTCCCTAAATAAAAAAAACAAGAAAGAAGAATTATTCCTTTTAAGTGCACCAAGAGAAATGTTTCTTTTAAAGAAATTAGAAAGAAGAGAGGATTACTAGGGAAGAAAATTATTGTGTAAGCCTTTTAAAGGGAAACAAACACACAAACTTCACCTAGAAATGAAGAAAATTCAATAGAACCCCTGATGGATCCCACCGGGCGTGCCAAAATATTTCACCGTTTTCTTTACATTTTTGAATGATGAAATAGATAAGGGTAAGGGCCAAGGAGGAATACCTGTTAAATGGGTTGGTTGATGGTTGTTGTGTTTGTTTTGAATTCTTGATCCAGTGCCAATTGTGAGAACTTCCTTTTGGTTGGGAGGAACTACCTGAAATAGAAAACAAGACCACAAAAGAATAGTTAAATAATATATGACAGTGGACTGCCTAGCATGTGCTAGTTCCGGGAAGTGTGATACTCCTTAGATGGTTGTCAATCCATTGTTTAAAGAAAATTAATGTGAGAAATAAGTAAATTCCTACTGTAGTTGACATGATTAGGTATCTCATTCAAGAACAATAAGAAAATCTAATATAACAGGCTAGGTTATAGTTATATTTGAAGGGTGGGTAGTTGTCAGGGTGTCAGAACTGGTCAGGGTTAGGTTCTGGGTTGTTTAGGTTATTTGGTAAAGGTTGTTTGGTTTTGTTATTGGCACAAGGTATGAAACATAAAGATCAGTGTCGGTTGGGTATAACCGATGATGGTTAAGGGAGACCGACGACGGTTATGGGTAACCGGTGTCGGTACATTAGGGTGACAGTAATTCAGTGAAAACCATATTGTAAAGTTTAGGTGAGGTTAGATGGGGCTAAAGAAGGAGATGGCGAGGTCTGTGGGAATGTTGAGACCACTCAGAGATGTGGAAGGGCCGGGATAGGTGATTTTATAAACGAGTGGGGGAATTTTTTGAGTTTGTCAGAAAGAAGGCTATGGAAGGATGGGGATGTTAATAGAAGAATGATAACAGAAATGGTAACAACTCTATGAACATAATAGGAATGGAAATTATTAATGATAAAACACTTACCAATGTTGCAGGTCCAATGGTTAGATGGTGGTGATGATCGGTTGATGGAATGGAGCTTGGTGCTAAAGTAACATTTCCCAAAATGTTACCGTGAGTGCCAATGCTTTTGGATCTATTCTGGTGCTTGCTATGGATTTTTGGGTGCATGAAAAGACTTTGGTTCTCCTTACATGTAACTCTCTTCTCGTCTTCTTGCTCTCAGAATGTGCCAACCCAAAAATAAGGTTGCTTAGGTGAACGACGGTTTTGGGTTGACCGGCGTCATTTTAGGGGTGACCAGCATCGGTTAAGGTGAGATTCCCTAGGTTTACTAAAGTATGCAGATCTCTCTTATTTCTTGGGCCAAGTTGGTTTATTCTCACAGATTAGAACATAAAATTCCCTTCTAATGGGCAGGAATGTGGTTAGAGAGATTGTAGGGATTGATTTTAGGGTTAGACAAAATCTTAGCTCATTAAGGCAAGTAAGACTTAGTTATTGTTAGTTATGGAAACATGCCAAGAATAGGTCTAGGGTGAGGTGGAAATTAGGTCAATTAAGGTAATAAAATGATTGATATTATGAGGATGGGTATTTAATTTAATTAAAATAATTAAATTAATTACTAATGTGAGGTGAAAGGGGGCCATGGTTAGGGTAGAGAGTGTTTAAGTTGGTTATCCAATCAAGGGCTAAGGTGAATGTAACCAAATTTAGGTGTCTACATCACCACATCAATATAGGAAAACACATCTCAAAATTAGTTCAACACTTCCTCATGCGAAGTCATCTACAATATTACTGAACCAAACTAAGAAACCTCCTCTAAAGGGTGATCTCAATCCTCCTCCATCAAAGGTATCTGTGACATCACACAATCATGCTCAGCCACCACCTCCTATAGTTAAAGTTGGCATTCCGCCATCGGCTATAGACCATACCTATGTTGATGACTGGGACCCGGATGAAGCTTACTATGATGATGAACCATTCAATGGTCACAAACCCTTACTACCTCAGCATCCCATCACTTTTGTTAAGGAAACTACTCCTTACATTGATCCACTTATTGTCTTTTGAATAACATCACTTGCATACTCGGGGGGCATAACATCCAACACATCCCCCCATATTAGCATCAACACATCTCCCATTCTTGCATAGTCATACATCAATCTCTTCACATAGGCATATTCATCTACACTTTAGCATCGTCATTACCCGATGACACACTCTTATGCTTCGGCTCACACTTGACTGTTGAGGGCATACTACACATGAACCCCACACACTACACATTCGAAACTACACATTGCACATATTCACACATTTTTCATGTATCCTACTACATCTTACATTTGTTTCACATCATTTGTGTCCTAACATCTTTGCATGTACACATCATACATAATCTACACATCATACATGTCTCACACATATATTTCATATAATTCTAGCATTACATCCTCCATCATCCTATATACTACCTAGCACACATTTCAAACTATTAGGATATCTGTATATCTTGCACTACATACTATACATCACACATTACAAAATTTTCACATCACATGGCCATCTCTCGTCACCACATATACTAGTATGTGTTGTCGTCACTACCCTATGACACACTCTAATTCATTGGTCCATACTAGAGTGCCTAGGGTTTACTAATAAAATGGACCTCATCATACTTACACATTCAACATTTGACCTTCTATCATGCGACATTACTAATTTAGTGACATATGCTATAGAATAAATGGTCACCTATTCCTTCATCTTGTAGTGGTATATGCTTTGCTACATCACCACTCTCTCTATTCGTCTCATCATGATATACGATTCAGCTATATGGTCACGTACGCATTAAATCACATATCACCAACACGTGTACACACTCATCATAACACGCTAGACACAATACACACTATTCGACCATTTCCCGATGATGCACTCTCATTTATGGTTCATTCTTGACTGCTGAGGGTGAAAACCAAATGAACCTCACTACATAATACTCCATTCACTCAGGGGGCACGTGGCTCCTATCACCCATCTTGCATTCCATTCCATCCATCCATAACATGTTGCATATCTTGGTTGCTTTTACTATTTATTGCATTTTCTTGTTCATGTTTGTCTTATTACACATTGTAATGCCCCACATCGGGACATAGGAAACCACACCAAAGGTAGCTAAAAGCTTAGGTAAATTTTTTTTGAAGTGATAATAAATACTAATGTTTTGTTTAACTGATTCCTGATAATAATTATTTTATATTAATTCGATTTACCCAAATTAGTTAACTACTTGCCTAATTTCATACTTAATTATTTATTTCTACTAAATGTTTGTTAGGGTCTCAAAGGAAGTCTACACACCATTTTATTTTATTCACCCCCTTTTGTTTAATTAATCCCCCACACACCCCTCTTTTATTTTTATTTCCCATTCCCATCAAATTCCCATGACTTAAAAGTTGTGTAGGGTTTAATGTGGACCCTAGGATCAATCTAATCTTAGCCCTTGATTTCAAACTTTCCCTAAAGTGTCCTTAATCCATCCTTATCTTTTCTTTCCCTTTCCTTTCTCTTCCATTTGTTTCATTTTTTTTTTGTGTAGTTTGATTGAGGAGGAGCCATGGATTTTTGGATTCATGGAGTTTCAATGAATAATATCATTATCATTATTATTTTTTGTATGTTTCTTTACTAGAAAACTTCTCTGGTTGGGTATGTGGTATACCCGTTTTTTTGTGTATAATGAAAGTTAAACTACCTGTGTGTGTGTGTGTGTGTGTGTGTGTGTGTGTGTGTGTGTGTGTGTGTGTGTGTGTGTGTAAAGATAAAGATATGTGTATGTATGTATGTATGTATGTATGTATATATACATATCTTTATCTTTATATATATATATTTTATTAAATAAATCCAATTTAAACATCCTCCAAATAAAAAAATGTAGATTTTACATGTTTTAGGGTGGTGGACTGCAATGTTGGCCGCAATTTCGGGGAGTGTTGGCAATGACTATGATGGAGGGGGGTGAGGTTTACGGTGTGAGGGTAGGGAGTTAGACACGGTGAAGGGGGGTATTAGGTGAGGGGAGTTTTTGGTGTTGGGTCCGCGGAAGGGTAAGGGAGCATGAGGAGTAGCGTAGGTGTTGGGGATGGAATGGGTGTGGTGGTTGAAGTCACAGGTTTAGGGGGGAGGGGGTTCAACCCCTCCCAAAACGTTTACCCTCCTTTTTTTATTAAAACAAACAAAAATTTCACCAAACCCTTATTACTTTTTCTTTATTTATATTAAATTTTATTATTTTACTTTATATTTATTTATATTTTATATTTTATACAATATAAACTATATTAATTATATTTTAATAAATAGATATTACATATTACATTAAAATAATACAAGTTGTAAATGATAGATTTTTATTTGTAAGTAGACATATATACCAGGTTTAATTAATTATAAATCAACATCACAAAATGATCTATTTTAAAATCTGAAAACATTTATGAGGATTAGATTTTAATCACAATTTTTTTTAACTATATAATATTCAAAATGGATTCTTATAATATAGACTATTCCATTAGGAAGTAATACTCAATTTTTTACAACTTGTATGTAAGTAAGAACTAATTTTAACCTGGTTTCCTTATAACTTTCATCTCATAAAAATTTGCATTGCTAACAATTAGTGAAAAATACTAATATCCTTCTTCAACAACAAATTTTTTATTGCAAACAAAATTTCTTTTCAAACATAATAGTTAAGTTTATTCTTTTCCAATATTAAGAAGATAGAGATGCAGTTTCATCCAAGAATCTCAAATTTTCATTTTACACTTCTATAGGAGAAATCAACCTCACAAGTATCTAACTTTCTATTCAAGGAGAGATCCCTAAAATTACAAATAAGCTCTTTGGCAAGGAAATAACTATTTCACGAAAGAATGCTTCCATTTCAACAAAAGAATACTAATTGCTCCATTCCACAATTTAAGTTAAAATATAATATGTATTAATTTTTTTAAATAAACAATGAAGAGCACAATTTCTTAATACAACAAGACTTTCCCTCTCGTGGAGAGGAGTAATATTTGTAGATTCCATACAACCTTCAACTATGTTCAAGAGAGGGATAAACACAACTTTGAAACCACACATGCTTCCATGTACTATACGTACATCCAAAATGGAAATCTTACAAAGGAGCTCACATCAATATTTTTATAATGATCATGTGCTCATCAAGAAGCAATTTTTTTTACAAGAGTGAAGAGAGTCGTAAAAGGAAAATGCCTCAAAATATGCTCCAACAATCATCAAGCTTTAGGCTCTAACTTGTCCTCCACATAGTCTCCAAACATAGAGAACAAAGCTTGTTTTACCACCTAACCTATAGGGATTATTACATACCTTTCCAAAGGTTGGAACACATACTAGCTTCCCCCAAGCCCATGGGAGAGAGGGTTATCTTACACAAATGTGCACAAGAATAAGGGAGAAAATACACACAAACATATCACAAACAAGACTAAATCATACACTAAATAAACACAACATATACCAACCAAAAGAAAAGAGGAGAAAACCATTTTCATTCTCAACATTGGGGAAGAGTAGATGATACATCCAAAAGTGCCGAAGAGTGTGGTCCAACCATAGGATGCACACTTACAAGATTCTTCACAAAACCTCCTTATCCCTCCAAGATAACAATCCCTCCTTATTGCTCCACCAATTCGCCTAAAATCCTCCTTGGGAGGATTTTCAAAGCCATTGGGTTTCCTCTCCAAGGATGGGGAAGGGTGGGTTCAAACCATATGAACCACCTTCTCCAACTCAAGCCATATGAGGGGAATAAAAGAATGAACATGGTTTTCCCATCAATCCATGAGGTTTAAGAGGTAAAATCCCTCCCTCTTCCCCAATAAAACTCCAAAATCCATCAAGCCATATGATGGATGGAGAAAATAACAAATACCCCAACAATTAAACCATTAAACACATGCAACAAAACAATACTGCAACCATAAGCAAAACTAAATCTAACATGCAAAATAACATAACATAAGATCAAGGAGCCTACCTCCACAAGCTCTCCAAAACTCTAAGCTTTTCCCAATCCCTTTTCCAAGAAAAACTCTAACTTCAAAAGCCTCCAAGCACCAAGTAAGAGCAAAAAACAAAAATTCCTCCTACCACATGAGGGAGTATTTGAAGAAAAACAAATAAATTTCCTCACTGATGAAGGGGTGACATGTGTCACCCCTCTCTTCCCTCTAAGTCAAATATTCCCAAAAAAAAAGAAGAAAATATAAACTCACATTTCAACACCCTTCTCTAGAATTTCCCAAAATAAAATGAGACAAGTTTGTGTAAATTTTTATACCACACACATTCCAATCCATATTACATGGATGGTGACAAAAGAGAGGCTAAATGGGAGGGAAACTCCCTCTACGCCTTGAAATTAAGCCCCCTACCTAATAGGTAGGGTCCAAGGGCTTATTTTAATGCTAAGTGAACTCCCAAAACTAATAGGGCTCACTTAAAATGCCATAAATAGCCCAATTTCGGGTTTGACACATTTTTGCATAAGTGTAGAGGATGTGGGGCCCACTCAAGGGTACACATGTGACCCCAATCCTCTCTAATTAACACACACTTACCCAAATACATACTTAATACAAGTGGGGACCATTAAACTCCCCCAACCTAGTTTACTTAACAAAATTAAAACAACCTAACACAATTAATTTTACATGACATACAACTTTACAGATAAGGGTCACTCATGGTGCCCAAATAATAGAAGAAAATAATAAGGCCTCATACAACTAACATGGTTAGGACTTAGCCCTGAGGGACGCTTGTGCACAATTTATGTAGCCGCCCTGAAACTCATGTTCTCCTGTGCCCTATAACATGCACACTCAATGCACACATTAAATACATATGCCCAATACAAGTGTAAATCAACCACTCAGTAAACGATCAAGTCTAAACATGCAATCTATGATATTGATATCACAACATGAACATGGAATCATAAATGAGAGACATGCACAATTTTACACAAATTCAACATGTGTGAGCCATTGCAATATATTTATCTATGCTATCATGTGTTATCATCAATAATCGAATAATCTATATCATCTAGATGTGTGACTAAATTAAGTATCCATTATATATAAATTATTCCCGAATAACATAGCAATATATTAGTATCCATAACATATAATAAAATGTTCCAACATACTAATCAAATCTAAATTTGCGCTACACACCCAAATCACCACACATGTCCATGAAGATCAAATAACATAACATAATGTCCAAAATATGTCAAAACCGTGTCAAATAAAAACTATGGGTTACAAAGTCAACATATAACTGAGGCTAGAAAATATGGGCACTACATCCCCCTCTCCTAAAATTAGACTTCCTCCTGGAAGTCACTGGAGGAGATAGGGATATGGCCTCATGAGGTATCGTGTCATATCATGCGGTTGTTGGTCACAACAAGCATGTCCCATAAATTCAAAATTAGTCCAGTACTAAGTGTTTCTCCTACTTAGATTAATTTAATTAAAGGAAGTGATATATTCCAAGGGAATTTTTATCAACATCATTGTCTAAAAACTCTAAATGGTCACATGTAGCGTATGTCCAATGTCAGGGTCACTTTAAGGGAAATATATTATTATTCGTATATATATTTTTTACAAACATGTCTTACCAAATATGACATGGTTCACGGTAAATTGTAATTTTCAATTAGGGGAATATTAATCAAGAAAAGTTGTAGCTTCCAAACTGAATTCATTTTCTTCAACGTCTATCCTTCATATAATGTTCCACATAAGAGGATGAACAACATAAGGTCTATATTTAAAGGAAAATAATGATAGGTGAGCCAAGAAAACATAAATGTTGTTTTAAAAGGGGTTAACAAGTTTTGCATACTAGTTACATATGATCCTAATCAAGGAAACTATCTAAGGTGTCATAAATACCATACAATAAGAGAGAAAATTTTTTCCAAGTTTTGTGTAGTTTCATCTCTTAGATCATCATTACTTTAAATTTTTAAAGAAATGGTTCACGAGTCTCTCTAATAATGATTCTAGCATGTACATTATTCATTAAGGTCAAGGACGAAGGTTCACGTAATGCCAAGCATAATTAAGGGTGTTGACTTAATTTGGCCATTATTTTTATGTTCACATTATGATCATACCAATACATTGTGGTTGAAAAATAAATAGCCAGTCACCCAATTAGGCTTGGTTGTCTAGTTTGTTACAAGGTTCCATAACATGTACCCTTTTCTAGAACAACTCCTTTCTGGTTCAAAACTTGGTTTAGAAAACTCATAAGAGATAGTTAAATGGATTATTTTTAAAAAAATTGAAAAAAAATTCACCATGAAAAAGAATCTTTCGAACCTCCTACCCCATAAACAAGACATAACTCCTTAATGAAATGATAAACAATAAATTTTCAATTCAATAAGATATATGAAAAGTTTTACTTAAATTTTATCGTTTCTTAAATACTATAATCAAGAGAAAACATGAATGAGTTACGCAAAACAGAATCCATTTAAAGTAAATGTTTCCCGACCTATCTGAAAGAGTTTGCGAGAATCATATTGAAAACGGTGCACCACGATGAAATTGCACTCCAAAGGAAATGTAATATCTCCAGCGTAATCACAAGGAGGAATCGATCAAACAATGGAAGAACTTGCATAATAGAAAAAAGCTTGCACATATAGAGAAAGACAACGGAGTGTCTTGGCATACTCATAAATTAGAAATGAAAGGGTACATATAGGGTGCTGAGTAACCCTAGTGCATGAGACACAAAAAAACCCTAAACCTAACCCTAAACATAACCCATGTGAGATGGCCCTCCATATGTGAGTGGAGGACACATAGGATCCCACACACCAACACCCCCCTTCATCAAAGCTGGGGTAGTGGCTATGATGAGTCAGACAACACAAGAAGACACTCCTAAACAACTAAGAAAGATGTGTCAATGGGGCCCAAAAACTAAAGGCTTGATAAGGTGACCATGTACAAACAACATCTTCCTAGAATAAGAAGAAGAAGCAGAAAAATACTATATAGCTCAAAGAAGAGGAGCAAATGCATAAGACCTCACCCCAAGAAGAGACCACAAGTGAAGAAACTTCACCTCAGTGAAGGGCTTGGTGAATATATCTACAATCTGATCAGCTTTCTAAATGTACTGAATGTTGATGATACCATCATGAATAAGCTCTCATATGAAGTGCATATGGATCTCAATGTGCTTCATCCGCTGATGCTGAACTGGATTTCTACAAATTGAGATAGTGCTCGTGTTATCACAATAGATAATGGTAGGCCACCAAAAGTGGATGCCAAACTCTGTCAAAATACCCTGTAGCCAAACAACCTCTGTGGAAGCATTAACTACTCCTCTGTATTCTTCCTCTGTAGAAGATATCAATTGCATTCTGCTTCTTGTTAGACCAACTAATAGGACCTGAACCAAGAGAGAAACTATAGCCAGAGGTAGATTTCTGATGATCTAAGTCACCGGCCCAATCAAAATCTGTGAACCCAATCAAGTCAATATCCACCCCTCCATAATAGTGAATGCCATCAGTATAGGTGCCACGAACATAATGAAGGATCCACTTAGCTTCTTTCCAATGCAGCTCATGTGGCTCCTGCATGAATCTAGACATGATCCCAACAACATAAGATAAATCTGGTCAAGTGTGAGTCAAGTAAATCAAGCTCCCCACCAACTGTCGATAAAGGGTACCATCAACCAAGGGAGTAGAGAAATCAGAAACCAACTTAACCCTGGAAAGAAAAGGAGTAGGAGAAGACTTGCAATCAGACATCTGAAAATGAGCAAGCAAGTCAAGAGCATACTTAGGTTGTGAAATCAAAATTCCTGAGTCAGATTGTGAAATCTAGATCCCAAGAAAGTAATGAAGCAGACCTAAGTCAGTCATGGAAAACCTGTTGGCCAAGGTGATCTTCACAGAATCAATGATAGAGGAAGAGCTTCCTGTGATCAACAAGTCATCAACATAGAGAACAAGAATGAGTATGGAGTCATCTTGCCGTAGAATATAAACATTTGGATCAGAGTGACACCTAGTAAACCCTGATGTAAGTAAAAAGGAGTCCATCTTGGCATACCAAGCCCGAGGGGCTTGTTTAAGGCCATAAAGAGACTTCTTTAACTTACAAATGAGGGAGGGATCATGGACATAACCCGGAGGTTGTTCCATGTAGATCTCTTCCTCTAGGTCACCATGAAGGAAGGCACTCTTAATGTCCATTTGATGTTATTTCCATCTGTTTGTTGTGGCAATGGCAAGGGTCAGTCGAATAGAAGTCATCTTCACAACCGGAGAAAAGGTTTTAGTATAATCAACCCCAACTATCTGGGAGAAACCCTTAGCTACTAATCACGCTTTAAAATTTTCAATGTCTCCATCTACTCCATACTTTGTTTGGAACACCCACTTACACCGAATGATTTTTCTTCCTTTCAGAAGAGGGGTGAGATCCCAAGTATCATTCTTCATGAGAGAGGAATACTCCTCATCCATGGTAGAATCCCACTCAGGAATACATAGAAGCCTCTCAGAAATACTATGGATCATAAGAAGAGGTGAAGAAAGAATGGGGTCCAATGAAATATGAGTGAGTACATCTCATATCCGAAGTATTTCCAACTAAATCACCAGCACTTTGCAAAGTTTTCCTAGCCCAAAGAGGACCAGGAGGATCAGGCTATGAGTCGGAAGATTCATCACTTGAGTGAGAAGGGACATAGTCCTCATCATCACTACTATCAGAATCAGAAGACTCAAAGGTCTGATGGTCAGGAGGATCAGGAAGAGGAGCATACTCAACAACATCATCATCTAATGAGTCAGAATCTAAATCAGCAAGCTGAAGAACCTCAATAGGTAGAGAATTAGAAGTCAAAGAAGACTCATCGAACTTAACACTTCTCTCAATATAAATCTCATGAGAAGTAGGATTCAACAATCAATATCCCTTCACGCCATCAGGATACCCTACAAAGATACAAGGATTGGATTGTGGTTCCAATGCCTTACATTTCTTCTTGGGAATCCGAGCCATAGCCTTGGATCCAAAGACTCGAAAGTTCTCAACATCAGGCTTGCATCCAAACCAGGCTTCAAAGGGTGTCATCCCTCTTACTTCCTTGTGTGGAACATGGTTCTGAATGTAATTAACACAATTCACTGCTTCATCCCAATACTGTGGAGGAAGAGACTTCGAGTGAATCATATAAGTGGCCATCTCCTTAAGAGTACGGTTCTTTCTTTCTGCTACTCCATTCTGCGAAGGGCTATAAGAAATTGTATGTTGTAAGGAGATCCCTTCAGAAGTATAGAAATCCATGAACCTATTGTTTACATATTCACCTCCATTGTCGGTTCAAAGAACCTTAATAGACCATTCCACCTGTTTCTCAGCAAGAGCCTTAAAGTCCTGAAAATGTTCAAATACTTCAGACTTAAGCTTAAGAAAATATACCCAAGTATATCACGAATAGTCATCAATGAAGGTGAGCACATAAAGAGCTCTAGTAAAAGAAGGAGACGAAAATGGACCAGAAATATCATTGTGAACAAGATCCAAGGGACGAGTAGCTCTCCAGGATTTTCCTTTGTCAAATTTATTTTCAGGATGCTTTCCAAGGGTACAACCCTCACAAAGACCCTTAGAAAACTTGACGTGGGGTAACCCGTTGACCATTTCGTTTTGGCTCAATTGTTCAAGGTAGCGATAATTTAGATGTCTGAAATGCTCATGCCATAGCTTACTAACCTCATTTGCATGAGTGAGCAAGGCAGTGGGTGTAGAATCAGAAGTAAAGTGGGAAAAGGTATACAACCATGAATGGTGATCTGCCTTTCCCTCAGCCACTGTAGTGTCATCGTTAAGCTCACGAATAATCACCGAGTTAGGACCAAATTCCACTCGCATTCCTTCACCAAGGTGAGTAATTTGGTAAACTGATAGGAGATTGGTAGAGAGATCAGGAACACTCAACACTTGGTTGAATGTTCCCCCATCCATCTCTACCGATCCACTACTGGAAACTGACACTATCGTGTCATTACCCATCGTGATTTGGGACATACCACAAGGCTCGATGTTGGAGAACTCAACATGTGAAGAAGCCATGTGGTGCAAGGCACTAGAATCTATAATCCACATCGATGAAGGAGAAACTTTGGCTACAAGGGCCTTTCCTTTCTTCTTATCAGATTTAGACCCTTTTGCAGTAGAAGACTCAGCCTTTGGAGCATTTTGTTTGATAGACTCAGGAACACCTATTTGATTTTTCTCAAGTAAATGAGTAAGGTGATAAATTTGTTTTCTCATACACATATGCTCTTTATGACTAGGATTCTTGCAATAGGAACACAAAAACTTGTCTTTCTGTGCTCTAGGATCAGAAGTCAAAGTGTTCGTGTTAAATTTAGTTTTGGTCTTGGTTTCCTTCTTAGGTTGATCCTTTCTTTCTTTCTTCTTTTCAATCTTCTTTTCCTTACTAGTACTCGCTATAAGGGCGTGCTACTTGGACTTGAGAGACCCCATTTGAATGAGTTTTTCCTATTCTTGAATGAGTTCAGATGAAAAACAATCAAAGGAGGGCATATTCCAATCCTTGCCCAAGGAAACTTTTGTAGCGTAAAAAGTTGACACAAAGACAAAATATTCAGGACCTAACTTAGAGAGAATCGACAAGATCAGTTGAGAATATTTCTTCTCTACTTGACATTCCTTTAACAACAATCTAGTGTGGACAAACTTAGAGAAGAATGCTTGTAGGTTTTCAAAATCACTAGGATTTAACCCTAGTAGTTCATTTTCCAACTCATGCGCTCTCATGTCATCTTGTTGTCCAAACATTCCATCTAATGTTTTCCACGTAGAATTAGGTGTTTCAGACGACTCAATGTGGAAGAGAAAGTCAGGAGAAACAGACATGCAAAGAAGACCTAAAGCTTCATCACTACAGTTTAACCACTTAGATTTTTCAGGGTCGTCGTCTGGTTCAGTCTCAGTTCCCATGGTGATGCGGAATAACCCTTTACCCCTTAGTTTCATAATCATTTTCGATCTCCATTTTAAGAAGTTGAACGGTGTAAGCAAAGGAATTGAAAGTGCATCCATAGTGAAGAGAGAGAGAAGGAATGCAGAAAAAGAAAAACAAGAATCACAACCACCCAGGACAATATAATAACCCCCTACTTTCGGCACTTTATAGTTTAGTGTGTTGAATACAACTGGGTCCGAGCATGCATCTTGAAACAATTGGTAACTCACCTTGCAATCAACGTAATAACACGCAAGAGAGGAGACCACAATTATGTTTTGTGGAGTGCAACAAAGTGACACCGTATACAAGCACAACTTGCAAAAAACTAGGAAGGAGGTGAAATCAAATCCTAGTTGTGAGAAAGAGTGTCTCACGTCGCAATGGATACCCCCTTGCTAAAAACTGTGGTGGATATGCTCACTAGTCGCAAGCAATAATAAGGGTAAATACAAGTTTTAAACGAACTCAATATGAGTCCCGATGATCTTTAGAACGCTAGAAAGGCAGGCGGAAGACAAATAGGTGCTCATAGTCTCAATACACACTTGAGCGCACGATTAGTAAAAAAATCGACAATAGCGCCTAAAAATTACCATGCTTTGAACACCTAATTTAGCTAATTTTAAAGCTATTAGGAGTTTTTTTTTAAATGATAAAATAATGTTAATTTAAAAGACATGATTTTAAATTACTAATCGAAAAGAAGAGATCGTAATTAATACAAATAGATTTAATTACAATTAAATCTAATTAATTACGAATAATAAAACTAATTAAGATAATGAAATCCTAATTAATTATAATTAAATATTTAAATACTAATTAAGATCTAATTAAAATTAAATCCTAATTAAATATACTTTCCTCTTTAAAAAGAATTCCCACCAAAATGAAATTTTAAAAAAAACTTACCTTAAATAAATTTTAAATACACTTACTGAACTTACCAAAAAAATGTGGCTCACGTGGTTGGGCTTAGCATGGATCTCAGGTGGTTGGGCTCGGCATGGATACATTTCGGTGGATCTTGAGTTGGGCGCGGGAAAGCAGGGAGGAGGGACTGAGGATCTCGGTGTGGATCGTGGTTTGAAGTCGTTGGAGAGTGAGCCGAGGTGTAGATGGGCTCGGGGCTCAGGGCATGCGCAGAGGAAACGAGGTCGAGCCATAGCTGAGGAAAGAGCTAGGAAAAACACAAAATCTCAGGGAAGGGGATGCAAACCAAGGAGAAATAAGGTCGAACTAGAGCTGAGGAAGGGAGACAGAGCAAGGAGCCTGCGAAAAGAGTTTGAGAGTGGTGTGGGAAGGAAACCATGCAGATCAGGGTAGAGAAGGGCTCGACTCAAAGGAGGGTATGACTCGCAGGGTTTGAATTCAAACTCACCAAAATGACTCACAGAAGAACTCGACAGAGGTTAGCTTGGAGGAATTTGAAAGGAGCTTGCAGAGGTAGAACTGGCTCATCCAGGCAAGACAAGGAACTCGGTGGTAAGATAGAGGAAAACAACTGCAGGTTTGAAGAAGAATACTCGGAGAGTTGAACACCACAAAACCTTTACCTAAAAAAACCTGTATTCTACAAAAAGACAGCAAAAAACACAGAGAAACCAGAAAATAGAGATCTTAAAAATAATTTTCGATTTAATAAATGATTAAAAAACCAGAAAAAATAACCTCTTATTTTAACTGATCTACTAGATTTAGCTGCAGTTAGCTAAATGTAGCTGTAAAACCCCTAAAATCTCAAGGAGATACCTACACATGCACGAAGACCACAGAAAAAAACAACTTTCCAAGAACATCTTGTTAAGAACATTAGCAATAAATTTCCAGAATATAATGATTAAAAAACTTGCATGAGGAGTAAAAAAAATGAAACCAAGAGTAATCGCAACTCAAATGACGAATGCACGTTTACCCAATCTCATCTCTGATACCATGAAAGAGTTTGTGAGAATCGAATCATAAATGATTCACCACAATGTAGTTGCACTCCAAAGGAAACGTAATAGCTCCAGCGTAATCACAAGGAGGAATCGATCAAACAATAGAAGAACTTGCATAATAGAACAAAGCTTGCAAATATAGAGAAAGACAGTGGAGTGTCTTGGCATACTCATAAATCAGAAATGAAAGGGTACATATAGGGTGCTGAGTAACCCTAGTGCATGACACACAAGCAAACCCTAAACCTAACCCATGTGAGATGACCCTCCATATGTGAGTGGAGGACATATAGGATCCCACAAAAGTACAAGAGATCAACACACATTTTCCTTTAAGGGAAGGTATAGTCTAACGCCTCTCAAAATAAGGGACTTATGTTACTTAATAGTTATTTGGTATTAAATGGTCCATTTTGTTGCTATACACACACACACACACACACACACACACACACACACACACACACACACACACACACACACACACACACACACACACACACACACACACACACACACACACACACACTTATTAACTAGAGGGTGAATCCATCTTACACAAAGAACTTTAAATTTTGCCACCCTTTCGAGTGGTAACAAAAAAAGAGGCCATGTTTTAAAAAGTACCCTAAAAATATTCCAAATTTACATTTCTTAACTAGTTTTTATTTTTATTACAAAGGACACCTTCACCCAAGGTAGGTGAAAAAGATTAGTTAATCATTATTTTTAGTCCTTACAATAAGGGTTTACATCATTTATCTTATAATAAGTTTCTAAGATTTTTCTAATGTGAAATAAATCTTATGAAACAGTCTCCTAAGAGTTAAATAGCCAAAGGCATATCTAATTTGTGAGATCATCTCAATTATTCTATTATTTGTATTACTTTCTCATCTAGAACTTAGGAAGACAACACAATGCCTAATTTACTAACATAAGTCCAACCATTTAGCATGTAATCCATATTATATGAATATCACATAACTAAGATTAATAAACATTACTTATTCCATTTGAAGCAATAGTTTATGATCACCCCAATTTTTAGCTTTTGAAGGGGTAACAATGATAACATTGTTGTCCAACCAAGGTTATTTAATTACATATTCTATGAGTTGTCCAAATTACATAAAATTACATGTTTCTATTGTTGTTTATAAGGTATATGTACACAATTGTGATTATTTATATATTTGTGGATTACAAAACATTACATTCACCATTATTGGACCATATTACTTGTACTTTCACGATCAACACTGACATTGGTAAACCATAACACCCAACCAAGGAAGTAATCATCACAAATTTATTTTATTTTACTTTAGTAGAGAGAGAGAGGGAGGGAGAGTGGTTGTTGCTATTTTCGTGTAATCAATGTTCTTCTATATCCATGTGTTAAGGTTAGAAAGAGGGTGATTCCATGATTTCTACACGTAAGTATTAGTGTTATAAACATGATTAACTTGGAACATTTTAATCAATTTGAGGAGGTTTGTAATCACAAGTGTACTTACTAAGGTAAAAGGTTTTAACCAAGTTACATTGCAACAAAACTTAGTAAGTGGTTATAGTATGAAAACAGGTTTATCAAACTCAAGAATGGATTACAATAACTAGATCACTTCCAAAGATAACTCTAAATGTTATACTGAGACTTTTGATCAAAATTTGAAGTTGTGAAAACTAGATTCATTTTATAATAGCACAACGTATTCTTACGTTACGTGAAGAGGATAAAATAGCTATGAAATATCACTTCGAGCAACACCATCGTATAATAAGAGACACTAACTTTCCTTTCCCTTTATCATTTATTTTTTAGAGACAAGTTAGAGGGGTTTACGTTAGAAAATATTTTCATATAATTATACTTAATTTAAAATTACACTTTTGAAAGGATAAACAAGATTATAAGGTTTTTGGCAATTTTCTTATAAAAAGAAGGGTTATAAAATTTAGATTTGTAGCATATACACGAGGAGTAGAAAATTATTCATGATTCATAATAATGAAATTTCAAGACATGGAAGACTATTTTATAATATTGGGTGGTTCTATACAAGATACAAGTTATTTATTTTACAGCCCCTACCAAAAGGGTTTTGTTAGGTTTAAAAGTGGTACCTCTAACACTGTGGTTGAGATTCCCAAGAAACAATGGATCACTAGAAGAGGAATCCAACTAACTAAACACCTTAATCCTATTCCTTGGACCAAGGTAACAATTCTACTTTCTTATATTGACCTCCTGCTTATTTCCAAAACCAACAACTAGACCTTTTTGATGTCCAAAAAATGACCAACCTAAACCAAGGTTGCTAGCATTCAAAAATGTCTCGAAGCACAATATTTGTCAAGGTTGTAATATTCAACCATGTAAGAAAACAAGATAATCATATTATAAAATTTGGCACCCTTGAAAGGTGCCCTAATAAATCTAATAGTTTATTAAGACCTAGTTCTCTTGTTCTATGATCTAGGGAAAATGGCTAACAAAAGGGGCCAACCAAACAAGTACCTAATCCCGAAATGGTAAAACAAATTCTTCTAGTCAGTTTTATATTATATAGAGAGTCAACCAAGACATACAACTATCAAAAATAGTGAATAAATCTCGAACTGGAAGCACCTTTTTAGAGCTAACTATTAAAGTTTTGTTATTGCATTTCAACAGTTTTTTAGTGAAATTGGCTAAAAAATGGTTCTTGAAAACAAGCGATCCCAACTTGAAAATGAGTTCTATGAACTCGTATCTATTCTCCTATATATAGAGAATCTGACGCAACTTACAAAATGAAAAAATAATAACCAAAAGTCTAGTTATGACCTAATTTCTGGAGCTAATTAATGTTATTGTCAAGTTTGTGTTTTGCCCAAAATGACTAGAGGCCTCTTAAACAAGCTTGGAAAACTAACTCCCCATTCCTTGTTCTTGAATATAATTACTATAGCCAATGGCCATGTAGAAATACTTAAAGTTAGAAGTTGTATATTTTGATTTCCTACTAAAAGCTCCCTAAACTACAAGTCCAAATAGAAACAAATTTTCTTAAATTTAAGTTGATGTCCCAAACAACAATGCGACCAACTAAGCTCAAAATGTTTTATACTTCATGATCAAACGATCTTATAAGTTGGGTTTAAATGCAGTTGTGACTTCCCATGTCACTAGAGAACAAGATCATCCAAATCGATCACCACTATGGGAGCCAAGGAGCCATTTTGCACGCTATTTTTGAACAAATTTTTCTTAACTTTTACCAATTTTTTTAAACAAATTAAGTGATCAAAATTTTTGTACCACCTATTGTGTTAGTAGACGTATTGCTCCCACACGGTTAATTGAGAGATGTTTTGACCTATGGAACGGTTTAGCGGAAACTTTTTAATTATTTTGTTTAATGTTATTAAAGCATTAATAACTAATTAAATATGATACCCAGATAGTCTACGTGTGTGAACCATCGCTCTGATACCAAATGTAATGCCTTCGCCTCGATACATAGGAAACCACACCAAAAGTAACTAAAAATTTAGGTAATTTTTTTTTAAGTGACAATTAATACTAATACTTTGCTTGATCGATTCCTAATAATAATTATTTTATATTAATTTGATTTACCCAAATTAGTTAACTACTTGTCCTAATTTCCAACTTTATTATTTATTTATACTAAATGTTTTCTACGGTCTCAAAGTAAAATAATACACACCCTTTCATTTTATTCACCCCCTTTTATTTAATTAATCCCCCACACAACCCTCTTTTATTTTTATTTCCCATTCCCATCAAATTCCCATGACTAAAACGTTGTGGAGGGTTTAATGTGAACCCTATGCTAAATATAATCTTGGGCCTTGATTTCAAACTTGCCCTGATCCAAATAAAAAAATTTCCCTAATCCATCCTTAGATAGGGCAATTTCCCTTTCCTTTCTTCTTTTGATTTGGTGTTCATTTTGTTTCTTGCATGTGATGAGGAGGAGACATGGGTTTTATGGATTCTTGCGGTTACTCAAGATATTTTCATTGGATATTTTTTTGGTATTTCCCTTTATGAGGGGAGTTTTATGGATTGTTGCTCCGCTATGTGAAGGATTATCACGACATCATTTTAAGGGGAGTGGCGTAGGTTTGGTGCAATGAGTAGGTGCAGTGGTTATTTAAGTCCAAGTTTGAGGTATGGGTTCAGGCCCCTCCTAAAAGGGGTTTACCCTCCTTTTTTTATTAAAACAATGAAGGGATGGGTTTGGGGAAGTGCATGTTTGGGAAGGGCTCGGCCCCTATTAAAGGGTTTGTTTTTTTTTAGGGGGATATTTATAGGGAACATGGTGTATAAATATCATCGATTTTTTTTTATTTTTTATATATTTACAATGCATAAACTATATTAATTATATTCTAATATGTTTAGATATTACTATATCCGTACAATAAAATAATACAAGTTGTACATAACTAAATTTTTATTTGTAATTATACCTATATATACAAGGTTTAATTTATTATAAATCAACATCAAAAAATGATCTATTTTAAAGTCTGAATAACATTTATGAGGAATAATTTTTAATCATGTAATTTTTTTTAACTATATAATATTAAAATGTTTTTTTAGAACTAAGATTTTTCCATTGAAAAGTAATACTCAAATTTCTACAACTTGTATGTAAGATAGGAATATATTTAAAATCTTATTTCCTTATAACTTTCATCTCATAAAAAATTTTCAATACTAACAATTAGTGTAAAGAAGTAATATCATTTTTTCAACAACAAACTACTTATTGCAAGCAAAATTTCTTTTCAATACAATAATAAATTAACTCTTTTCCAATTTCTAACAAGAAGGAGATACAGTTTCATCAAAGAAATCTCAACATTTTCATTTTACACTTCTATTGAGAAATCAAGCACACAATTATCTTTTTTGGGATTCAAGGAGAGATCCCCAAAATTACAAATAAGCTCTTTGGCAAAAATAAACTTTTCATGACAGAATTCTTCCATTTTAACATGAAGAATTATACATTGATTCCATTTTCCATCAATTTAAGCTAAAATCTAATATGTAAACATTTTTTAAATACAAAATACGAAGAGCACAATTTCTTAATACAACAAACTTTCCCTCTCATGGAGAGTAGTAAGCTTCTTTACAGATTACCATACATATTTCAACTATATTCAAGAGAGGGTAAACACAACTTTACACATGCTTCCACGTAATATACATACATCCAAAATGGAAATCTTACAAAGGAGCATCACATCAATATTTTTACAATGATCATATGCTCATCAAGAAGAAGTAAAACTTTTCCAAAAGTGAAGAGAGTCATAACAACACAATGCCTCCAAGGATACTCCAACAATCATCAACTTTAAGCTCCAACTTTTCCTCCACATAGTCTCCAAACACAAAGAGAACAAGGCTTGTTTTACCACCCAACCTATAGGCATCATTACATGCCTTTCCAAAGGTTGGAAGACATGCTAGCCTCCCCAAGCCCATGGGAGAGAGAGCTAGCTTCCACAAATGTGCACAAGAATAAGAGAAAAAAAACATACAAGTATATAACAAACAAGACTAATCCATACACTAAAGAAACACAACATTTACCAACCAAAATAAAAGAGGAGAAAACCATATTCATCCTCAACAATGGGGAAGAGTAGATGAGACATCCAAAATGCCAAAGAGTGTGGTCCAACCATAGGATGCACACTTACAAGATTCTTCACAAAACCTCCTTATCCCTCCAAGATAACAATCCCTCCTTATTTCTCCACCCATTTGCCTAAAATCCTCCTTGGGAGGATTTTCAAACCCATTGGGTTTCCTCTCCAAGGATGGGGAAGGGGGTTCAAACCATATGAACCACCTTCCCCACCTCAAACCATATGAGGGGAATAAAAGAACCAACATGGCTTGCCCATCAAGCCATGAGGTTTAAGAGGGAAAATCCCTCCCTCTTCCCCAATAAAACTCCAAAATCCATCAAGCCATATGATGGATGGAGAAAATAATAAATAACATACCCAACAATAAACCATACAACACAAGCAACAAAACAAAATTTCAACCATAAGCAAAACTAAGATCTATCATGAAAAATAACATAGAGTGAGATCAAAGAGTCTACCTCCACAAGCTCTCCAAAACTCTAAGTTTTTCCCAATTCCTTGTCCAAGAAAAATTCTAACTTCAAAAGCCTCCAAGCACCAAAAAAAAAAAAAAAAAAGTCCTCTTTCTGTCCACATGAGGGAGTATTTGAAGAAAAACAAATAAATTTCCTCACCAATGAGGGGGTGACATGTGTCACCCCTCTCTTCCCTCCAAGTCAAAGATTCCCAAAATAAAAAGAAGAAAAGATAAACTCACATTTAAACACCCTTCTCCCAAATTGCCCAAAAATAAAATGAGACAAGTTTGTGCAACTTTTTACAACACACACATTCCAATCCATCTTACATGGATGGTGACAAAAGAGAGGCTAAATGGGAGGGAAACTCCCTCTATGCCTTGAAATTAAGCCCCCTACCTAATAGGTAGGGTCCAAGGGCTTATTTTCATGCTAAGTGAACTCCCAAAACTAAAAGGGGTCACTTAAAATGCCATAAATAGCCCAATTTCGGGTTTGGCACATTTGGGCACAAGTGTAGAGGATGTGGGGCCCACTCAAGGGTTCTCATGTGACCCCAATCCTCCTTAATTAACACACACTTACACAAATACAAAACTTAATGCAAGTGGGGACCATTAAGTCCCCCAACCTAGTTTACTTAACAAAATAAACAACCTAATCACAATTAATTTTACATGACATACAACATTACAAATAAGGGTCACTCATGGTGCCCAATAATACAAATCAAACTATAAGGCCTCATACAACTAACATGGTTAGGACTTAGCCCTATGGGCCGCTTGTGCACAATTTGTGTAGCCGCCCTGAAACCCATGTTCTCCTGTGCCCTGTAACCTACACACTCAATGCACACATTAAACACATCTGCCCAATACAAGTGTAAATCAACTACTCAGTAAATGATCAAGTCTAAACATACAATCTATGATATCACAACATCAACATGGAGTTGTAATTGAGAAAACATGCACAATTTCACACCAATTCACCATGTGTTAGCCATCACATTTCATATAAATGACATATATCTATGTTATCATGTGTTCTCATCAATAATCGAATAAACTATATCATCAAGACATGTGACTAAACTATGTATCCATCATATATCAATTAGGCCCAAATAACATAACAATATGTTAATATCCACAACATCAAATGAAATGTGCCAACATACTAATCAAAGCTAAATTGGCACTACGTGCCCAAATCACCATACATGTCCATGAAGATCAAATAACATAACATAATGTCCAAAATATGTCAAAATCCCTATCAAATCATAACTATGGTTTAAGAAGTCCGCATATAACTAAGGCTAGAAAATGTGGGCACTACATCCCCCTCTCCTAAAATTAGACTTCCTCCTGGAAGTCACTGGAAGAGATAGGGATATGACCTCATGAGGTATCATGTCGTATCATGTGGTTGTTGGTCACAACAAGCATGTCCCACCAATTCAAACTTGGTCAAGTACTAAGTGTTTCTCTTACTTAGATTAATTTAATTAAAGGAAGTTATATCTTCCAAGGAAATTGTTATCAACATCCTTGTCTAAAACCTCTAAATGGTCACACGTAGTGTATGTCCAATGCCAAGGTCAGTTTAAGGGAAGTAAATTATTAGTGTGTGTGTGTGTATATGTATATGTGTATTTTACAAACATGTCTTATCAAATATAACATGGTTCAAGGTCAATTGTATTTTTCAATTAGGAGAATATTAATCAAGGAAAGTTGTAGCTTCCAAACTGAATTCATTTGCCTCATTGTCTAACCTTCCTATAAGGGTCCAAATAAGAGGATGTACAACATAAGGTCTATATTTAAAGGAAAATAATGATGGGTGAGCCAAGAGAACATAAATGTTGTTTTAAAAGGGGTTAACAAGTTTTGCATACTAGTTGCGTAGAAGCCCACTCAAGGAAACTATCTAAGGTGTCACAAATACCACACAATAAGAGAGAAAAAGTTTCCAAGTTCCATGTGGTTTCATCTCCTAGCTCATCATTACTTTAAATTTTGAAAGAAATGGTTCACGAGTCTCTCCAATAATGATTCTAACATCTACATTATTCATTAAGGTCAAGGACGAAGATTCACATAATACCAAGCATAATTAAAGGTGTTGAATTAATTTGGCCATTATTTTTATGTTCACGTAATGATCAAACCAATACATTGTGGTTGAATAATAAATATCCAGTCACCAAATTAGGGTTGGTTGTCTAGTTTGGTTTCAAGGTTCCCTAACATGTACCCTTTTCTAGATCATCTCATTTTTGGTTCAAAATTTGGTTTAGAAAACTCATAAGAGATAGTTTAATGGATTATTGTTTAAAAATTTTGAAAAAGTTTTCACCATGAAAAAGAATCTTTCAAACTTTCTACACCATAAAAAGCCATAACTCCTTAATGAAATGACAAACAACAAATTTTCAATTCAATAAGATATATGAAAAGTTTTACTTAAATTTTATCATTTCTTAAATACTATAATCAAGAGAAAACATGAATGAGTTAGGCAAAACAAAATCCATTTAAAGTGAATGTTTCCCAAACCTATCAAAATACTAGGCAATTATAATTTGGATGGAATACAACTTGTCTATGCATACCTTCCTCAAAAGTACAAGAGATCAACACACATTTTCCTTTAAGGAAAGGTATAGTCTAATGCTTCTCAAGATATGGAACTTATGTTAACTTTTACTTAACAATTATTTGGTCATAATTGGCCCATTGGGTTGCTAGAGATATATATATATATACACTCATTAAGTAGAGGGTGAATCCATTTTACACAAAGAACTTTAAATTTTTCCACCCTTTCGAGTGGTAACAACAAATGGGGCCATGTTTTAAAGAGTACCCTAAAAAAATTCCAAATTTACATTTCTTAACTAGTGTTTATACTGATTACAAAGGATGCCTTCACCCAAGGTAGGTGGAAAGATTAGTTAATCATTATTCTTAGTCCTTACAATAAGGGTTTACATCATTTATCTTATAATAAGTTACTAAGAGTTTTCTAATGTGAAAGAAATCTTATGAAAGAGTCTCCTAAGAGTCAAATAGCCAAAGGCATATCTAATTTGTGAGACCATCACAATCATTTCGTTATTCATATTACTTTCTCACCTAGAACTTAGGAAGACAACACAATGCCTAAGTTACTTACATAAGACCAACCATTTAGCGTGTAATCCATATTATATGAATATCACATAACTAAGATTAATAAACATTACTTATTCCATTTGAAGCAATAGTTTATGATCACCTCAATTTTAGCTTTTTAAGGGGTAACAATGATAACATTGTTGTCCAACCAAGGTTGTTTAATTACATATTCGACGAGTTTTCCAAATTACATATAATTACACGTTTTCTATTGTTGTTTATAAGGTATATGTACACAATTGTGCTTATAGATTAATATATATATTTTTGTGGATTATGAAACATTACATTCACCATTATTGGACCATATTACTTGTAATTTCACGGTCAACACTAACGTTGGTAAACCATAACGCCCAACCAAGGGAGTAATCGACACTAATTTATTTTATTTTATTTTGTCGAGAGAGAGAGAGAGAGAGAGAGAGATTGTTGCTATTTTCGTGTAATCAATGTTCTTCTATATCCACGTGTTAAGGTTAGAAAGAGGGTGATTCCATGATTTCTACATGTAAGTATTAGTGTTATAAACATGATTAACTTGGAACATTTTAATCAATTTGAGGAGGTTTATAATCACATGTGTACTTACTAAGGTAAAAGGTTTTAACCAAGTTACATTGCAACAAAACTTAGTAAGTGGTTATAGTATGAAAATAGGTTTATCGAGCTCAAGAAGGATTAAAATAACTAGATCATTTCCGAAGCTAACTCTAAATGTATACCAAGAGCTTTGATGAGAATTTGAAGTTGTGAAAACTAGATTGTTTTATAATAGCACAATGAATTCTTATGTTACGTGAAGAGGATAAACTAGCTATGAAATATCACTTCGAGCAACACCATCGTATAATAAGAGACACTAACTTTCCTTTCCCTTATCATTTATTGTTTAGAGACAAGTTAGAGGAGTTTACGTTAGCAAACATTTTCATCCAATTATACTTAATTTAAAATTACACTTTTGAAAGGATAAGCAAGGTTATAAGGTTTCTTGGCAAATTTTCTTATAAAAAGAAGTATAAAATTTAGATTTGTAGCATATACACGAGGAGTAGAAAATTATTCTGATTCATAATAATGAAATTTTAAGACGTGGAAGACTATTTTATCATATTGGGTGGTTCTATACAAGATACAATTATTTATTTTACGCCCATACCAAAAGGGTTTTATTAGGTTTAAAAGTGGTGCCCCTAACATTGTGGTTGAGATTCCCAAGAAACAATGGATCACTAGAAGAGGAATCCAACTAACCAAACACCTTAAACCTATTCCTTGGACCAAGGTAACAATTCTACATTCTTATATTGACCTACTGCTTATTTCCAAAACCAACAACTAGACCTTTTTCGATGTCCAAAATGACCAACCTAAACCAAGGCCGTTAGCATTCAAAAATGTCTTGTAGCACATAATTTTTCAAGGTTGTAATATTCAACCACGTAAGACAACAAGATAATCATATTATAAAACCTTGCACCCTCCAAAGGTGCCCTAAGAAGTCTAACAATTTATTAAGACCTAGTTCTCTTGTTCTACGATCTAGCGAAAATGGCTAACAAAAGGGGCCTACCAAACAAGTACCCAATACCCAAATGGTAAAAACAAATGCTTCCAGTCAATTTTCTATTATATAGAGAGTCAACCAAGACATACAACTCTCAAAACTAGTGAATAAATCTCGAACTGGAAGCACCTTCTCGGAGCCAACTATTAAAGTTTCACTATTGCATTTCAGCAGATTTTTAGTGAAATTGGCTACAAAATGGGTCTTGAAAACAAGTGATCCCAACTCAAAAATGAGTTCTATCAACTCGCATCTATTCTCCTATATATAGAGAATCTGACGCAACTTACAAAATGAAAAACTAATAACCAAAACTCTAGTTATGACCTAATTTCTAGAGCTAATTAATGTTATTGTCAAGTTTGTGTTTTGTGCCAAAATGACTAGAGGCCTCCTAAACACTCTTGGAAAACTAACTCCCCATTCCTTGTCCTTGAATATAATTGTTGCAACCAATGGACATGTAGAAATACTAAATGTTAGAAGTCATAGATTTTAATTTCCTACTAAAGCTCCCTAAACTACAGGTCCAAATCGAAACGAATTTTCTTAAATTTAAGTTGTCCCAAACAACAATGCGATCAACTGAGCTCAAAATGATTTTAACTACATGATCAAATGATCTTATAAGTTGGGTTTAAATGTTGTTGTGACTTCCCATGTCACTAGAGAACATGATCATCCAAATCGATCACCACTATGGGAGCCAAGGAGCCATTTTGCACGCTATTTAATAACAACTTTTTCTTAACTTTTACCAATTGTTTTAAACAAATTAAGTGATCAAAATTTGTGTACCACCTATTGTGTTAGCAGACATATTTCTCCCACATGGTTAATCGAGATATGTTTTGACCTATGGAACGGTTTAGCGGAAACATTTTAATTGTTTTTTGTTTAATGTTATTAAAGCATTAATAACTAATTAAATATTCTACCCAGAGCGTCCATGTGTGAACCATCACTCTGATACCAAATGTAATGCCCCACCTCGGGACATAGAAAACCACACCAAAAGGTAGTTAAAAATTTGGGTAATTTTTTTTAAAAAGTAATACTAATACTTTACTTAACCGATTCCCGTTATTAATTATTTTATACTAATTTCGATTTACCCAATTAATTAACTACTTGTCCAATTTCCAACTTTAATTATTTATTTCTACTAAATGTTTACTAGGGTCTCAAATTAAAAGTCTACACACCCTTTTAATTAATTAGTTTCACCCCTTTTATTTATTTAACCCCCACACACCCCTCTTTTATTTTTATTTCCCATTCCCATCAAATTCCCATGAATTAAAAGTTGTGTAGGGTTTAATGTGGACCCTAGGATCAATCTATTCTTGGCCCTTGATTTCAAACTTGCCCTAAAATTTCCCTAATCCATTTATGTTTTTTCTTTTTTTTTGTTTCTTCTTTGTGTAGGTTGATTGAGGAGGAGCCACGGAGTTTTGGATTCATGGAGATTCAATAAATAATATCATTATTATTATTATTATTATTTTTGTGTGAAATTTCTTTACCAGAAATTCTCTAGTTGGGTATGTAGTATTCCCATTTTTTTTTTATTTATAAGAAGGCAAAATATTTGCCCATACACATACACACATTTACCATACATCTCTATATATATATATATCCATTTATTGAAAGAATAAACATCCTGTAAGTAATATATAAAAAATATTTACCGATTTAAACATATTTACTTGAAAAAAATTGATGGACTGCAATGAAAACACCGCGATTTTAACACCATATAGTGTTGGCGGCGGCTGTGATGGAGGGGGTGTGGGTTATGGTGTGAGGGTAGGGAGTTGGACGCAGTGGAGGGGGGTGTTGGGGAGGGATGGTGTTGGGAGTGTGGGGTAAGGGAGTATGGGGAGTAGCGCAGGTGTTGGGGAAGGAGTGGGTGCGGTGGTTGAAGTCGCAGGTTTGGGGAGGGGGGTTTGGCCCCTCCTAAAACGCTTACCCTGCTTTTTTATTAAAATATTTTTTTTTTCCGAACCCTTATTACTTAAAACTTTTTTTTTTTTATTAGTATTTTTTTATTTATATATATATATATATATATATATATATATATATATATATAATATATATTTAATATATATAATAATATATTATATGTATTATTATATATATAATACTATATAATATTATATTAATATATTTTAATAATATAGCTTATATTACATATTATTTTAAAAATAATACAAGTTGTAAATGATAGATTTTTATTTGTAATTATCATATATACCAATTTAATTAATTATAAATCAAATCACAAAATGATCTATTTTAAAATCTGAAAACATTTATAAGGAATAAATTTTAATCATGACAAATTTCAACTATATAATGTTCAAAATGGATTCTTAGAATATATATTATTCCATTAGGAAGTAATACTCAAATTTTTACAACCTGTATGTAAGAAATAACTAATTTTAACCCGGTTTCCTTATAACTTTCATCTCATAAAAAATTGCATTGCTAATAATTAGTGAAAAATAGTAATATCCTTCTTCAACAACAAAATTTTTATTGCAAACAAAATTTCTTTTCAAACATAATAGTTAAGTTTATCAAAGAGATTTTCCAATATTAACAAGAAGAGATCACTTTCATCCAAGAATCTGCAACATTTCATTTTACACTTCTATAGGAGAAATCAAGCTCACAAGTATCTAACTTTCTATTTAAGGAGAGATCCCTAAAATTACAAATAAGATCTTTGGCAAGGAAAGAACTATTTCATGAAAGAATGCTTCCATTTCAACAAAAGAATACTAATTACTCCATTCCAAAATTTAAGCTAAAATCTAATATGTATTTTTTTTAAATAAACAATGAAGAACACAATTTCTTAATACAACAAGACTTTCCCTCTCATGGAGAGTAGTAAGATTTACACATTCCATACAACCTTAAAATATATTCAAGAAAGGGATAAAAACAACTCTGAAACCTGGCATGCTTCCACGTACTATATATACAACCCAAATGGAAATCTTACAAAGGAGCTCACATCAATATTTTTACAATGATCATGTGCTCATCAAGAAGAAAAACAGTTTACAAAAGTGAAGAGAGTCATAACAAGACAATGCCTCTAAGGATGCTCCTACAACCATCAAGCTTTAAACTCTAACTTGTCCTCCACATAATCCAAACACAAAGAGAAAAACTTGTTTTACCACCCAACCTATAGGCATCATTACATGCCTTTCCAAAGGTTGGAAGACATGCTAGCCTCCCCCAAGCCCATGGGAGAGAGAGATAGCTTCCACAAATGTGCACAAGATTAAGGGAGACAAAACAACAAACACATTCATATACAAGAAAAATCCATACATTAAAGAAAACACAACATTTACCAACCAAAAGAAAAAGAGGAGAAAACCATATTCATCCTCAATAATGGGGAAGAGTAGATGAGACATCCAAAAGTTCCAAAGAGTGTGGTCCAACCATAGGATGCACACTTACAAGATTCTTCACAAAACCTCCTTATCCCTCCAAGATAACAATCCCTCCTTATTGCTCCACCCATTCACCTAAAATCCTCCTTGGGAGGATTTTCAAACCCATTGGGTTTCCTCTCCAAGGATGGGGAAGGGGGTTCAAACCATATGAACCACCTTCCCCACCTCAAACCATATGGGGGGAATAAAAGAACCAACATGGCTTGCCCATCAAGCCATGAGGTTTAAGAGGAAAAATCCCTCCCTCTTCCCCAATAAAACTCCAAAATCCATCAAGCCATATGATGGATGGAGAAAATAACAAATAACCCAACAAGTAAACCATTCAACACATGCAACAAAACAATACTTCAACCATAAGAAAAACTAAATCTAACATGCCAAAAAAACATAACATAAGATCAAGGAGCCTACCTCCACAAGCTCTCCAAAACTCTAAGATTTTCCCAATCCTTTGTCTAGAATCAAAACTCTAACTTCAAAAGCCTCCAAGCACCAAGCAAGAGAAAAAAATAAAAGGTCCTTCTTCCACATGAGGGAGTATTTGAAGAAAAAAAAATTCATCACCAATGAGGGGGTGACATGTGTCACCCCTCTCTTCCCTCCAAGTCAAAGATTTCCAAACAAAAATAAGAAAAGATAAACTCACATTTAAACACCCTTCTCCCAAATTGCCCAAAATAAAATAAGACAAGTTTGTGCAACTTTTTACAACACACACATTCCAATCCATCTTACATGGATGGTGACAAAAGAGAGGATAAATGGGAGGGAAACTCCCTCTATGCCTTGAAATTAATCCCCCTACCTAATAGGTAGGGTCCAAGGGCTTATTTTCATGCTAAGTGAACTCCCAAAACTAAAAGGGGTCACTTAAAATGCCATAAATAGCCCAATTTCGGGTTTGACACATTTGGGCACAAGTGTAGAGGATGTGGGGCCCACTCAAGGGTACACATGTGACCCCAATCCTCTCTAATTAACACACACTTACACAAATACAAAACTTAATGCAAGTGGGGACCATTAAGTCCCCAAACCTAGTTTACTTAACAAAATAAACAACCTAATCACAATTAATTTTACATGACATACAACATTACAAATAAGGGTCACTCATGGTGCCCAAATAATACAATCAAAATATAAGGCCTCATACAACTAACATGGTTAGGACTTAGCCCCGTGGGCCGCTTGTGCACAATTTACGTAGCCATCCTGAAATTCATGTTCTCATGTGCCATGTAACCTGTACACTCAATGCACACATTAAACACATCTACCCAATACAAGTGTAAATCAACCACTCAGTAAATGATCAAGTCTAAACATGCAATCTATGATATCACAACATCAACATGGAATCGTAAATGAGAGACATGCACAATTTTACACAGATTCAACATGTGTTAGCCATTGCAATACATATATCAATGTTATCATGTGTTCTCATCAATAATCAAATAATCTATATCATCCAGGTGTGTGACTAAATTAAGTATCTGTCATATATCAATTTGGCACAAATAACATAGCAATATATTAGTATCCACAACATCTAATAAAATGTTCCAACATACTAATCAAAACTAAATTGGCACTATGCACCCAAATCACCACACATGTGCATGAAGATCAAATAACATAACATATGTCCAAAATATGTCAAAACCCTGTCAAATCATAACTATGGGTTAAGAAGTCAGTAGATAGCTGAGGCTAGAAAATGTGGGCACTATACACATTCTAGTTAGATATTTTGTATGTCATTATCTTTACCATCTAAACATGCATGTTCATGTCTTTCTCTAGCTGTGATCGTAGATACATGTCTCGTACACATAGTATGGATGTTCGCCTTCTACCACTCCTACAACAATTGCTAGGGGTATCCACATTCATCTCTTACAGGTGCTATTATTTCATTTTGTACTTTGTAGTCTACATTACTTGGTTATACATGTTTTTTACATATGGGTTATCTTTCTAACATTTTAACGGGTGCGTCATGTGCAACATTTATTTTTTAGGATTACTTACTACCATGGCTATCTGTTGTTTGTACTTACTTGTCTTTATTTTCTATTGTATGTGGGCCTTTCCCTTTGTTTGGTGTGCACACTTGTTTGTTGTATGTGGCCATTATGGCCTTTTGTTTCTTGTGACATCGTGAGTGATGTCCCATGTTTGCAACCTACCTTGGTAGTCTCTAGTTGGATTTTTACATGTTTACATGCTTTCTAGTTTTTGTGTTGTTTGATAGCCTACACTTGTTTTATGCATGCATGTTTGTTCGTACTAACACTTGTTTGTAGCCACTTATTTTTGTGCATCTTGGGTTCTACCAAAAGCATTCCCTCCCCCCCACAGGACACAATTTACAGGATTGGTCCTCTTTTGGGGCCGCATATCCTATTTGTAATGTCACATACGCCTCCACAAAGGGGGCATTGTTTGAGGTTTTACACACTACACAACGCTCTATGTCGGTATGTATTTCAGTTTAGTTTTTTGTCCTTAACATTCTGGGTTATACAACAAGTGGATTTAGACCAATCTACAAACCTCGTACACATTGGATTTTATAGGACATGTAGTTCTTAGTATTATGGGGAGCAGTTACATGTTAGAGGATACAATGGATTTCCTCTCTACACTACTTCAGCTAGTGGCATCAGATTTCCCAAAAACCCAGGCAGTACAAAGATCTCTTCATACATTTTCATGAAAGAAGTTACATGTTGGAGAATAATGCAAATTTTTCCCTACACTTCTTCGGCCAGGGTGGCGTGAGATCGCCCAAAAAAATCACATTTACAAGATATCATTTTCTACGCCCTTTCTCTCATCACGTATTAGGTGCACATGTTCCTTTTACATTTTTCATACTTCCATTTTAGTCTTTTCATTGCTATATACATGCATTTTTTACACATATATACATGCGTATTTTGATTACTTGATCATCTTCTCCTTTACATGTATGTCCATATGGGAAGAAATCAGTTAACATCAACAACGACGACGACGACGACATCAACAAAAACAACATTTTTTGGCAGTACACACCTCATACTAACATGCATGTACATCACACACATCGGCAATGACACACGTGTTTCTGCCCT
This sequence comes from Taxus chinensis, assembly GCA_019776745.2. Taxonomy (NCBI): domain Eukaryota; kingdom Viridiplantae; phylum Streptophyta; class Pinopsida; order Cupressales; family Taxaceae; genus Taxus; species Taxus chinensis. The sequence goes on from CM034150.1 coordinate 18,124,572, forward strand.
AGGTTCACTCTCATCACTTTTTGTTCTTTTACATCTTTAGTCTCATAGCTCCATCTTTTTTTGTCACTCCATGCTATTATCTAGTCCTTCGACCCGCTTTCTACATCACTCTACATGGACATCAAGTACACATCTCTATCTAATTTATGTTATCGAGCGTTCCACTCACCAACATAAAGTGGGGGAAAATGTAGACACAAAATCATGCACTTTGGGTATTATTTAGTCCCAGTCTCATACTACTATTCATATAGATTTTAAGTGAAGAAAGTACTAATTAACTTATTTCCTTTGGCCATTTTACTTTAATTTCTGTCGTCAATACTGACCTCTCGAACATACTTGCCCAGTCTATTTTTGTCATTTTGCATCATTCTACCCCTGACTGGAGTTCCCAAGCTAGTACTAGGGTGCCAAAGGAACCCTGGTCCCATTCGGGTTGCCCTGATCCTTTCTCCACTTTACACACATATTTTGGGCACTATCTAGCCATTTGAGCTCTGTATATTTTTGGTGGTCATCCTCTTCGAGGTTAATTATGAAATTAGATCAAGAGAACCATATAAATATAAAGTTATGAGACTATAATGAGGGACCAAGCCTAGTCACTACTACCATTACCTAAGGTTACATCCATTAAAGGCTCCATTTGCATCCATCTAGCTTCATCACAAGGAACAAAACTGGTTCATTTGCATCACATTGCATAGGAGGGAAGTTTATTCTATTTCATCCACCATTTATTACATTTCTACATCTAGTTATTGACCGCTACTTCACAAAGTGTGACTGACACAAGAGCACTTAGGGAACGAATTTCACACACTCACCTAAAACTACATTTGGGTTTGAAATGTAGTGCAAATCTCATTTATTAAGTCCACCATTGTGGTCTTTGAGGACAGTCTGACCCCTTCATTTGCATATTTCTATTTTTTAGGGTTTTGATGCTTGGTTTGGGGTTTCACAGGTCTTCTCTTCATCTTTGATTACCAACGACATCCGACACAATGCAACATTATCACCAGATAGAAAGTGAAGGCTTTGCATCACTTGATAACCCTATAAGTTTTGTTTCTAGACCTCCTGCACAGACCAGGGCGCACATATCTCAAACTAGGGTGCCCCATTCCAGCTACATAGCTTGGTTTTCCACCTTTTTGAGCTTTTGTGTGTTTGCATCTACATTCTATTCATCTGGTTTATTCTAAGACACAATCTCGAGGCATCATCAAATCAACTAAGCTCTTTCCAACCCTCCTTTCTCACTAGGGTTTCACATTTTTATTTATTTAGTTTCTTGGGTCATTTTCCTTATTTAGTTAGCTCTTATTTACTGTTGTGCATTATACCAGATAAAACTAAATTAGGCCCTGATTATTCCATTTTAATTTAATCACTATGGAGGTACCAACCTGAGATGGATAATAATAGAATTGAATCTAGATTCAAGTGGGACATGTTGGTGAGTTCAAGAATTGATTTTACATAGGATTCAAGGTGATAGGTAAGGAAACCAATGCTAGCTTGGATGTCTCCATATAATCAAAACATAGAAAATAATGTTGATTTAATGCATATATTTTTCACATGACCATATGAAAAATTCAGTGCTTTCATGCTTGGTGATGATGTGGATTGGTATAAGCTACTAACACATAGATAAAACCAAATTCATATCAACACCAACTATGTTAGTGTAGGTTATTTTCCATGTATTTATTGTATGTACATGGGATTCCTCCACATAGGTGATTCATCATGCTTAGGTGTCCTAGGGTGTCATTATGGTCTTACGTGCATCGTGTAGAAAATTTTCAGTCTAACACAATGAACAACATAAAAGAAAATAAACAGAACAACTAATTAACTTGCATGAATAGAATAATATTCAAACCAGAACTGTTGTGCGTAATCTCCATTAATAAAAGATTCATCATACTCAGAGCTTCAGCTCTTTACAATCAAGCTGTGTGTGCAGCTATGTGCTTTCAATGCACATCCTTCCTTGCTTGTGCAGATTTCACACCTCTGTGTGTGCATACAAAGCAATTAAAACTGTTGTCATTTAAATAGAATAACTCACCCACTAACATCTCTTCAAATGAGAATTCTAAATTTAAACTCATACTTTAAAACAGTTGCATGTTGTGCATGAATTAAAGAAAAATTATTTGAATTAAATATAATCCTAAAAATATGGATAAAGCTGAGATAACTAAGGAAACTAAATCTATTTTTAATATTCCTAAAAAGCTACGGTTGGAATTACATGCATATTTCCAACACTCCTCCTTAATTTCAAACTTGTATATTTCACGGAGCTTCGTTTACTATTTCAGATCTGCCATGCACAGGATCATAAGTTCTCCCAAACAATCTCTCAAATATTCAAAAACTGATATTCAGATCTGCAAAATTCAAGATGAATTTCCTTGTTGTTTACCAGCTCCCTGATGAAATGATACCTCGTATCAATATGTTTTCTCCTCTTATGAAAAAAATAATTTTTGGACAACGCTATGGCTGAGTTGTTGTCACAAAAAAATATGCGTAGCTTCCTCTTATTTATGTTGTAAATATGTCAACACTCTTCTCATCCAAAAAACTTGACATTTTGCTCCTGTTCCTATTACATACTCTACTTTTTCTGAAGATAACGTGAAAATGGGATGCTTCTTTTATGCCCATGAAACCACTCCTGTTCCAAAGTGAAAAGTATAGCCGTATGTGCTTTTCCAATCATCTATACTTCCAGCACTGTCACTATCTATAGACCCAATTAATTTGAATTCATTTGAACTTGAATAAAGAATTTCATGATTCCTTGTTCCACGTACATACCTCAAAATTCATTTTCCATCTTGCCATTGTGAATATTTTGGAGATTACACGAACCTTGATATGAGGTTCACACCATACATGATTTCAGGCCTTGTGGCTGTCAAATACACAAGACTTCCAACCAACTTTTTTAAATAATGTTGGATCCACAAACGATCATTCATCCTCTTTTCTCAACTTCAAGCCTACTGCAACTGGTGTTGGCACTGGCTTACAATTCAACATGTTAAACTTTTTCAAAACATCATTTGCATACTTTTCTTGTGAGATAAAAACTTCACCTTATAATTGATGAACTTCAATTCCCAAAAAATAATGCATAAGACTAGGATCTGTCATCTCAAACTCCTTCTTCATGGCTGATTTGAATGACTATGTAGATAGATTTTCAGTAATGATAAAATCATCTATGTATAAACAAACAATTAAAATTTTACCTTGCTCATTTATCTTGGTGTATAAGGTAAGCTCACTGCTGCTCCTACTGAAACCATTCTCAATCAAATAAGAATCTATTATGTTGTACCAAGCTTTAGGTGCTTGCTTGAGACCATAGAGCACTTTCTTCAATTTGTATACTTTTCCTTCATGACCTTCAATCTCATAGCCTTATGGTTGATTTATATAAACTTCCTCTTCAAGGAATCCATTTAAGAATGTTGATTTAACATCCATTTGATAAATAGGCTATTTGTTTTGAGATGCAATTGTTAAAACCATTCTTACCGTGTCTAAACGTGCTCCTGGTAAAATTGTTTTTTTGTAGTCAACTCCATATTGCTGTGTAAAACATCTTACAACCAACCTTGATTTGTGTTTCTGTACTTTTCCTGTATTTTGTCTTGTAGACCCACTTGAATTCTATCACGTCCTTTCCTTTTGGAATATCCATCATCTCCCATGTCTGATTTTTCTCTATAGCATCGATCTCATCATCCATGGCTTTTTCCCAAAATTCATCCTTTATAGCCTCTTCGAAATATACTGGATCTGTAGCCTGAGAAAATAATGCAAAAAATGAAAAATTAATTAGTTGTATCAACATTATAAATCTCACTTAGACTTCTTGTTTTCCACTGTGCATGACTATTCGATGCAGGACTGCTTTGTGGTGATGGAGTAGCTTCTGGTATTCTCTGTGGTGTCTCTTGCATGGCTGAAGATGGATGAAATCGTGGTGACCTCCTAGCTGTAGATGGAAGTGTAGTTTGTGCTACAAATTGTGGTGCATGTCCAAGATTTATAGATACAATACCTTGCTGCTCTAAAGTTTCATCTGTCATATCATCATGCGGAATAGTATTGCTATACTCACTTTTTTCTCTATACTTCCATCCCATACTTCATTCTCAATAAAATGTACATCCCTACTGATCACAACCTTTCTAGTGACTAGATTGTACAACTTATACGCTTTTGTATTCTCTAAATACCCAACAAAAATACACTTTTCTCCTTTGTTGTCTAACTTCTTCCTTAGCTCATTAGGTACATGTGCATATGCTACACAACCAAAAAATATGATGTGTGAAACATTGTGTTTCCTGTTAGTCCATGCTTATTGAGGAACCATGTTCTTAACAAGTTTCGTTGGACACCTGTTCAAAATATAAACAGAAGTTGTTACTGCTTCTACCCAATAATCATTTGGAAGATGTTTTACCTTCAACATGCTTCTCTCCATCTCCATGATGGTTCCATTTTTCCTCTCTGCCACACTGTTTTGTTGTGGTGTATACATGGTAGTAAACTGCTTGTGTATACCATGATATTTGCAAAAAATTCATAAACTCATTAGAGACATACTCACCTCCTCTGTCTGTTCTGAGAACTTTGATGTAGTATCCACTTTGCTTCTCCACTAATGCCTTGAACTATTGAAATGTATCAAAGGCATCTGATTTATTTCTCAGAAAATAAACCCATGTCTTCCTTGTGTAATCATAAATGAATGTCATGAAATGAAATACAACCTCCAATGAGTTG